>CM042834.1:67946920-70446920 GCA_023653725.1 Bungarus multicinctus
CTCCCTGTGGAATGATCTGCCCCCGGAGATATGGGCCATTACCGACATCCTGACCTTCCGGTGCGCAGTAAAGACCTTGTTTTTCCAACAGGCCGGCCTGGCCCAGTAAACGGTTCATGAGGTTTTAACTTAATTCGGCTTTTAAATTTTTAAATTTTTAATTACAATCCTGGAATTTTAAACTTTGGGAATTTTATATCTGAAGGGATTCGGCCGGATCTATGTTATTTAATTTGTTTTTAATTGTATATACTGTCCATTTTTTAGTAGGCTGTACACCGCCCCGAGTCCCTTTTTGGGAGAGGGAGCGGTATAAAAATTTAAATAAATAAATAAATAAATAAATAATTCAGTTGACTTTGTTACTTTGTTTTATTTCCAGGACTGAACAGCAACGGAGCCGCGACAGCCTTTCTTATAGCGGCTGCTCGCGGCTCGCCAGCCAAAGACATGTATACAAAGTTCCCGCCATTGGATCGACTAATTGCGGGTGAGTATTTGAATATAGAACAGGGGGTTTATACTAAAATTTATTCTAAAGCCACATAAATCACCCCACAAAAAAGGTGCTTTGAATTATCATTCCACCAATGGACAATCCTGAATAGAATTTGCACCTTACATGGCATCTGCCGGGACTATCTGTATAAATGGGGCCAAGTATCCTCCCCTCAGTTGTGACAGTCCCAATTCCACACCAAACTGTAGATCACATTGTGACCGGCTGTAAGCTGAGGGCATATACCAGTCCAATATCTATTTTTTTTTTAATATTAATGAAGCTGTGCTTCAATGGTACAATGCCCTAGACCAATGATGGTTAACCTTGTGCTGAAACTGGAGTGCGTCCACGCACTGGAGCACCAGTACCCAGAAAAGAGCAGTTGGCCAGCGCTTATGTGCATGGCAGCCAGTGGCACTTCTGGGTTTTGTTGCGCACATGTGCATCAGACAGCTGGTCAGACATACATGCACACCAGCCAGCTGCTCTCTTCCGGGTTCTGTTGCATGCATGCCAGCCAGCTCTTCCCACTGCCTACTGTGCATGCATGTGATGGAAGCTGGAAGAGAGCAATTGGCTTTGTGCACATGTGTGCTGGACCAGCTGTCCAATGCACATGCACATGATGGAACCTGGAAGAGCAATTGGCGACAGTGGGTGTTGCCACCTTACGGACCTAGACATTGATATTTCAACATAGATCTTTTTTAATATTTGTATTCTATTATGTTTTAGATGAAATCTTAATATATATTGCTAGTCCATGTATGATATGCCATATGCTAAACAAACAAACAAAAAAATAATACTAAGGTAACTTTTATCCAGATTAATCCAAAAGATGATCTAGGTTAGTAAACAAGAAAATATTTACCCACTTACATTATCTGAACATCCTCCCCTTCCTGGCTTATTACAGGCATCAATGGGCTTGCAGGAAAATCCATCCCCTTCGTATCCATCAAGACAGACACAGCTGGAAGACAGGCAGAGAGCAGCTAATGAAATCTGAGGTGTCTACGAATCGCATACTCACACAAATTAAAGTAATGCTAATTTATGACACTTAAGCCATGACATCCATCATGCGAATGGTGTCATTTGGAACATATATCATTTGCATATTACATTACATTTGCATAATGACATCATTGTGCAAATGCCATATATTATAGCGGAATTTGGTCAATTGCATACAAATGTCCAGTAAATTGACATTTCACCATAGTTTCTATAATGTCTGGAATCATCCAGACTTCAGATAGTCCTCAACATATGACCACAATTGAGCCCAAAATTTCTGTGGCTATGTGAGACAGCTGTTAAATGAATTTTGCCCCATTTTATGACTTTCTTGCCATAGTTGCTAAGTGAATCACTTAGTACTGCAGACTACTTCTGTTGACTGCCGGCTGCCTGCAATTTTGCAGTTCAATCCTCCCCACCTCAAGGTTGACTCAGCCTTCCATCCTTCCAAGGTGGGTAAATGAGGACCCCGATTGTTGGGAGCAATATGTTGACTCTGTAAACTGCTTAGAGAGGGCTGCAAAGCACTGTGAAACAGTATATAAGTCTAAGTGCTATTGGTATTGCTATTTCAGGAGTGATTTATGCCTTTCCCCAATCAAACTGAATAAGGAATCTGATCCTGGATGCCCTCTATGAGGACTTACTTCACAGTGTCATTCACAGTACAGGTTGCATGGACATGGCAATTCAGAGTGGCACCAGTAGATTCACAACTGTGAGAGCGTACGTCACAGAATTCCCCGGTGTATCCATCCGCACACGTCCCTGTCTGGCACACACCCTTGCTTCCTGGTCTGTTGTCACAAATTCCATGGATGCAGTTGCAATCTTCCATTGTGAACAGAGAAGAAAGAGAAAACTTAATTGTTTAAATTATAATTGCGGGAATTCTTCAATACTTTTAAGAACATTTAATCCATATGATGGCTTGGGGGTTCCCTTTCCGCTTTATTGTGCTGACCGTAAAAGGTGTAGGATTAGTGTAGACTAAGATATTGTATAAAAATAGGTCATTTCTAGTCATTAGGGGCAGGGTGGTGGTGGTGGCAAGTTCAATCGATGAATCAGAATAGAACTGGAAGGGACCTTAGAGGTCTTCTAGTCCAACCCTCCCTGCTCGATCAGGAGACCCTATAGGTTTCACCCAGTTACTTAATTGTACATTATTATTTCACATTATTTTTACTTCCAGGCAAGGGAAGCGTGTGGCATCTTTTCCTTTTCTCTCAGGATAAATTCACCAGGCTTGGGTATTATGCACCTGGAGGTAGAAAGGAGGATGCTATTTCTAGCTCTGCTTCAGGCAGCAAAATATTGCCACTTGTCTCAGTGCCTTCCTGCCTGATTTGCGTCTCAGACCTTCAGTGCAGTTCTCCCCGTGCTTGTTTGGCTTTGAGCAGATGTGGCAGGCAATTCCTTTGAAGCCATCGTAGCAGTTGCATTGACCGTTTCCGTGTATACCATCATTACACTGGGGAAAAAACAAATTCCAATGTGATGTTACAGGAGATAGTTTGCTCTTTCTCTCAGCTTACTACAAGACCATCCTCCCAACCTAGTGAAGTCTCACTTATAAATGTCTACGTAGCCTTAATGTAGCCATATACTGTATATATGTATTTAAACTGGGGGGGGGGGGGGGGGGGGGTTTGCAGTAGTGATGTTTGTTCTCAGTCAATTATTTTCTTCCCTGATCTTTGCAAACAAAGCAGCATGAATCTGCAAGTTACTTGCAACCATTTCCCTAACGTTGTTACTTAATACATGGCTAAAAATTCTGTGCCACTTTATTGAGCTCTAGGCTGCTGGGCAAGATCAAGGAAGCAGAAGAGGAATAACACTTATATACTGTTTCACAGAGCTTTACAGCCCTCTCTAAGCAGAATCTGCCTATTGCCCCCAACAATCTGGGTTCTCATTTTACCAACTTCAGAAAAATGGAAGGCTGAGTCAAGAAGCTACACAGATTTTAGAAAAGCATCTTTAAGGCTTGTCTGGATAAATACAGTCTCCTGGAATAAGAAACCAATAAGAATGTAATAAGAATTTCTTAGCCCTGTTTACAGTGAGTTCATCAAGATGGAGTCTCCTGGAATGCTTTAAAATGCTTCTTTCAGATTTTTTGTCAGCTGGTAAAGTTCTATGAGATAAGCTGTTAACTGACTCATCCATTCTTAATTGACTCATCCATTCATCTCTTGATTGTTTATATCTATGCTATTATTTATTATTTTCCCCACCTCCCATCTCTCATGCACTTACACTTCCTTTGTCATAGCATGGATTTCTATATCCACCAGGACATGGAGTACAGGAAAGACCGAAAAACCCTTTGCAGCATCCAGGTTTCTTTAAAATAAATACACAACAGCAAAAAAAAAAAAAAGGTGTTCAATGTGCCATTCTTCTTCTGTTATCAAGGTATAGCTACACCCTCCCCTCACCCCTTCACCTGAGAGAACAACTTAAGGGAAGTCCCAAAGGTGCCTTTTCAAGAGACAACTGGACTTTCTCTGTTTTTCCTTGAAGATGTTTCACTCCTCATCCAAGAAGCTTCATCAGTTGTGGCAGGATGGTTTTGCAGATGGAAGGATTAGTTCTGATGAGATGGGTGGGGGGAATGGAAGGGTTAAATTCCTTTGCAGTCATCTTGTCATTAGCACTCTCTCTGAGAGTCATTGAGGCCACTTGGCTAATCTGTTCCCTCAGGGTCACCTGAAACAAAGTGTGGAACCTTCTTGGGGACTACTGAAAGGACTCTGTTGTAGACAGGAGATAGATGATGTCTTATCCCATGAATAAGAAATATGATCCTTCCATCCCCACCATCCTGTCAGAACTAATCCTTCCATCACCACCACCATCCTGGCAAAATGGTTGAAGATTTTTGGATGAGTAGTGATACGTCTTCAAGGAAAAACAAAGAAAGTCAGTTGCCTTTTGAAAAAGCACCTATGAGACAACCATGACCAGGATGACTGAGAATCTCCATAGACATTCAATTCAAGGGAAGACAAATATTGGTTTTTGCCTTTCTTTATTTTTCTTTAATAAAGAAGCCAGATCCTTTATCAAGATTGATTATGTAACAAAGGGATATTTTTTCTGGGCAGGGAGGAGAATAAGTAAGTGTTGACTGTTGACCCAGAATCACCCTCTAGTACTCTCTAAAATCTTTGAACTAACTTCTGGCAAAATGCAAGGCAGCTATCCCAAATTCTTTGACCTCATACGCACCATGTGGCCAAGATGGTAGTTGTGATGGTACAACTGAAATACTGCCCTTTTTCACTGTGCAATGCACACACTACAGACACCCTTGATCTCTGAAGGTAAAGAGAGGGGAACTTCCTTTTGCTATTTCTTGTATGAATATACATGATGTGTATATGAGAGAGGAAGTGCGAGTGTGTGCGCATTTATGTTGAGGCTTGAATCTTTATATATCCAAAACAGCTTCATCCACACAAAATAGAAAGAGGTGAACAAACCTGCAGGTGGGGTGGGGGAGTCTCAATGTTTGTATGAGAATTTAAAAATACTTAATTTTTAATTATATTGCAAACCTGTTACAATGGTAAATAAGAAAGCATCCAAGTTTAGAGATAAGGAATCTATTGAATAAATTTTGGAATGAGGGAAACATGGCATTTCATAATAAATGTTCCATGCTGGATACCTTACACTTACCACTTCCTTCAGAGTGCAATATTTCTGGCAGCCCTTCTTCAGAACATTCAAACCAAGTGGATCATGGGTATAAACACACTCATTTGAAATACCCTTGTCTTCCTTTGGAAGCAAAACAAATTACAATTAAAAAAACATATTTTCTATATGTTCCATATTTTTACATATGTTCCATGTCCTTTTGCCAGCCAAAGAGTTCAAAGAGAGGCAAAGTTATAAGGAGAGCTACAAACAGGAAAAACAGTTTCCTCTCTGACAGACAAGAGCAATCATGCTTTTCAAGATAGCATTCTAGTTCACCTCACAAAGAGAAGAACAAGGAAGACACAACAGAAATCGTGTTGCAAGCAAGGTTTCCCCCCTCTCCTTTTTTGATTAGGAGCCAACACATCACAAGGCAGTAATTTATTCTGGATAGAGATGGGGAAGAAGGCAATTTTAGAGAACTTTAGAGAATTCCATTGTAAATTCACTTATTTCAGCAGAACACTATTATAGAACAACAGAGGTTTCAACATAATTTTGTATTCTGCTTTTTAAATACACAATTTCAGAAAACGTTGTATGAAAACTTTTTTTCTTTTTAAGTAAGGAACATTTCAAGGAATAACCAGGGCTTGTTCCAGAGAACTGAAATATCTAGAATGCAAGTAGCAATCAAGTCACTATTAACAGTGTTCCATGACCACCAAGCCACACCCACCAACTAAACCATGGCCACAGAACCGCTTGTTAAAAAAATTTGCAGTAATAAAATTACAAAATCAGCAACATATAAAGAAAACACTTATAAAATGTTTTATAGATGGCATCTCTCCCCTTTGAGAATAGCGAAGATGTTTCCTAACATGAATCCGAATTGCTGGAAATGTAAAAAGAAACACAGAACATTCTTTCATATATGGTGGTCCTGCATTGAAGCCCAAAGATACTGGCGTAGAATTAAAAAATGGTTAGAGGAAATAACGATGGAGCATATTGAATTAAAATAAGAATTCTTCCTATTAGGGATATTTAATAGACAATTTTCTAAAAAAGCCAAATACATAATATTGCACATTCTTACTGCAGCTAGATTAACCTTTGCGCAGTGTTGGAAACAAGCCGATATTCCAACAGAGGAAATGACTATTCAGAAAACAGCAGCCTGTGCAGAAATGGATAAATTAACCCTAGCACTTAAGGATAAAGAATCATCAGAATATTATAAAAGCTGGGAATGTTGGTATGACTGGATAGAACAAAAATAGAAAATATATTAGTAAATATTGTTAAACTGTAAAAGAGGTAGTAATTACACATTCGCACTAAGATTTATTTGTAAATATGACACCAATAATGATAATAAATAAGGAACCGCAGACTGTTGACAACGGAATTGTTTATTTTTATTCGTCTTTTTTTTCTTTTCTTTTTCTATGTTGTGTATGTGTTTATTTGTCATTTTACCTATATAATCAATATTTTTTTTAAAAAAAAAACAGTATTTTGCACATACAATCAGGGGTGGGATTCAAATTTTTTAACAACCGGTTCTATGGCCATGGTTTAGTTGGTGGGTGTGGCTTGGTGGTCATGTGACTGGTTGGGCGTGGCCAACTCAACATCACTCACATTGAGGCACACAGCTCCTCACCTGGCCTCTCATGGGGATGCTGCAATAGTCATAAGTGAGAAAAATGGTCATAAGTCACTTTTTTCAGTGCCATTGTAACTTTGAATGGTCACTTCACACAAGCAAAGTACCAGCAAAGGAGGAAAAAAAACCTCCAGAGAAGTTCCAGAGACAGGAAGTCTAGTCCTGCCAAGAATGTAATAAGAGTTAATGGAGAGGCAGTTTATGTAAGCAATACCAGAATGTTTCCTTCCTGCCTTCCTTACAAGATTAGGACAGTAATTTCTTCTAACAACTGGTTCTCCGAACTGCTTAGAATGTTAACAACTGGTTCTAGAGAATAGGTGCGAACCCGTAGAATCCTACGTCTGCATACAATGGCTTTAAGTAATATGCATTTGCAGTTTCCACAGCCTACAAATTTGCTTGGTTGTTCTAATATAAATCATCTTTGATACTATTGAAGTACAACCTGCATTATAACATGGATGTACATTTTAAAGTCCTTGGAAATCGCTATTGTCTCAATTGCTATAACCAACTCACTGTTCCCGAACTGACAGAAAAGCTAGAACAGCACTTGCCAGAGGATTGAAATGTAACAGCTAAACATGAAGCAACTAAAGGCAGTTCAAATAATTGGAGTCCTTCCAGTTAATGCCAGCCAAAGTGGATCTTTTCAAACTTGTATTAATTTGACCTCAAAGATGCTAATACAGATTGAGTGCTGATTCTTCCCTTTACTGATTTTGATCAACTTTTTATTTCCTTCCTGGCTTCTTTATATAATGCTGGGTATCTGCCGACCATATGACTGCTGTCTAGAATTACATCTGAAAGGTAGAAGGCTGACTTCACCAACAATATCAGAATTTGCAATGTTTGAAAGGTTGCATATAGAAGTCATGACAGCTAATATTCATGCTATTCATTAGCACTGCATATTCATGCTATCCAATAGCATTGAATATTCATGTTTTTTATTAGCATTATTATTAGCATTAATGTTTCCAATGAATGGATCACAAAATACAGTTGCCCTTGCACAGTACAATCTCCATACAGAAAAATCAGGGCCAGTTACCATAATTTGGCTCCCAGGAGGACAAACGCTGCTATTAAAGAGCTCACAATCCACACAAGAACCCTGTAATAAAAGCCAAATATAAGAAATAATTCATTGATTAACAGACTTTTTAAAAATGTTGCATTGCTAAACTTATAGCTGCCCTCAAAGCTGCCAGACTGAAGAAAGATATTCTGACTGCAGATTATGTACGGGCAAAATTAATCTAAAACAGAATTGCATAATCATCTATTCTCCTCCCATGCTGAACATAAAGATAATGTAGACTGATATGTTATTTCATGGACACCTTCATTGTTCTGCTCAGTGATAAATCCATTAAAAATCTTCCATGATCACACAGAAAACAAGCATCTAAGAAGAAGTTACTCAGGAATTTTATTGAGTTCCTGTGTTTTCTGACCTGTACATGCTTTATTACAAGACTACATTACACCATCCATGTTAGTCTGGTAATAAAACATCTGCAGGAGAAAAACCTACAGAATACACCAAGAACTCAACAGGATAACCTCAGCTACATAGATTCTCTAGTATTGGAAGGAAATTTATTTCTGGTATTTATCAGCTGTTTTAATTGACTTTTTAATTTTAATTTAATTAATTTAATTTAGTTTAATTTAAAAAACCACTGGTTACTGGGGGATGAGAAATATGAATATCAAGTCATCACCTGCTTTGCTGGATAAATTGAATGTATTGTAGCCTTAGAAGATTTAAGAGAGCAACTCAGTAGACCAGCAACTCAGGAATACTTAGCACTTCATTCTAGCTCCTAAGGAGCTTGCAACAAGAAAACTTGAACATTTTATTATGTCTACAGAGGGACATGTTGCTTCCTCAGATCAGCCTGATTGTGGCCCAGTCATCTTCTCGACAATTTAGGGACAAACTGATTGACCCTCTTTCCTTTAGGGCTACAATTATGAGGAAAATTATATCTGCCAAATGTTTTCTTGCTCTGAGCTAAAGATTGCTCCTGAATTCTTTTGAGGATAACATACATTCTATCTGTTTATCCCCATCTTGCCTCCTTCTATTTCCTCTTTGGAAAGAATACAATCAAGATCAAGTGAGGTACTAATACTACTCTCTAAAGCCTTAGTAAGACCACACCTAGAATATTGCATCCAGTTTTGGTCACCACACTATAAAAAGATGTTGAGACTCTAGAAGGAGTACAGAGAAAAGCAACAAAGATGATTATGGGACTGGTGGCTAAAACATATGAAGAATGGTTCCAGGAACTGGGGATAGCTAGTCTAGTGAAGAGAAGGACCAAGGGAAACACGATAACAATGTTCCAATATTTGAGGGGCTGCCACAGAGAGGAGGGGTGTGTGTGTGTCAAACTATTTTCCAAGGCCAGAAAAGGAATAATGGATGGAAATTGATCAAAGAAAAATTCAAGCTAGAAATTAAAATAAATTTTCTGGCAATGAGAGCAATCAACCAATGGAACAGCTTGCCTTCAGAAGTTGTGGGAGCTTCATCACTAGAAGCTTTCAAGAAGAGACTATTTATTTATTTATTTATTATTTAAATTTCTATACCGCCCCCTCTCCCAAAAAGGGACTCGGAGCGGTGTACAGCCTACTAAAAATGGAATATATACAATTAAAAATAAATTAAATAACACGAATCTGGCCGAATCCCTTCAATTATAGAATTACAAAATTAAAATTCCAGGATTAAATTAAAAAGTTAAAAATTTTAAAATTTTAAAAACCGAATTAAATTAAAACCCCATAAACCATTTACTGGGCCAGGCTGGCCTGTTGGAAGAATAAGGTCTTAACTGTGCGCCGGAAGGTCTGGATCTCGGCAATGGCCTATATCTCCGGGGGCAGATCATTCCACAGGGAGGGGGCCCCCACAGAGAAAGCCCGCACCCTTGGGGTCACCAGCCGACAACGATCAGGCGGCAGCACCCCAAGGAGGGCAACCCTGTGTGAGCGTACTGGGCGGCGGGAGGCTGTTGATGGCAGCAGGCGGTCCCGTGAGTACCCAGGCCCCGAGCCATGGAGCACTTTAAATACAGTCAGTACCATCTTGAATCGGATCCGGAAGGCCACAGGAAGCCAGTGCAGCCTGCGGAGAAGCGGTGTTACATGGGAGCTCCGAGGGGCTCCCAAGATCACCCGCGCGGCCGCATTCTGAACCAACTGCAGCCTCCGGACACTCTTCAAGGAGAGCCCCATGTAGAGAGCATTGCAATAGTCCAAGCGGGAGATGACGAGGGCGGAGGTGACTGTGCGAAGTGCGCCCAGATCCAGAAAGGGCCGCAACTGGTAAATCAGACGAATCTGACAAAAGGCCCCCGTGGCGACGGCTGTAATATGATCTTCTAAAGACAGTCGTACATCCAGGAGGACACCCAGATTGCGCGCCCTTTCCACGGGGGTCAAAACTTCTCCCCCCACGGCCAGCGAAGGAACAAGCTGGCTATATCTGGGCGCAGGAAACCATAGCCACTCGGTTTTGGTCGAGCTGAGACGAAGCCTGTTACGACCCATCCAACTCCGCACGGCCTCCAGGCACCGGGTCATCACTTCAACGGCTTCGTTGGGGTGGCCCGGGGTAGAGATGTACAGCTGAGTATCATCAGCGTACTGATGGAACTCTACCCCAAAGCCACAGATGATCTCACCCAGCGGCTTCACATAAATGTTGAACAGCAGGGGCGAGAGCATCGACCCCTGAGGCACCCCACACAGTAGGGGCCTCGGGATCGACCTCTGCCCCCCTGTCAACACAAATTGCGAACGGTCAGAAAGGAAGGAGGAGAACCACCGTAAAATGGTGCCTCCCACTCCCAGCCCCTCCAACCGCCGCAATAAGATACTGTGGTCGACAGTTTCAAAAGCCGCTGAGAGATCTAACAGGACCAAGACAGAGGAACAACCCCTGTCCCGGGCCCTCCAGAGATCATGTACTAGACTAGACTGTCATCTGTCAGAAATGGTATAGGGTCTCCTGCTTGGAGGGATTGGACTAAATGACCTACAAGGTCCCTTCCAACTCTGTTAATCTGTTAAATCCTGCAATGCTTAATGAGTGGCCTAGCAATAAGTTGTACTGTGCAAAAATTTATCCTTTGGGTTCCTGAAAGATTTCTCCCTGTTTTTCTTCTAATACCTCATTCCCTAGGAACTTTAAATTTCTTTTGAGATATTGAGTTCAAAAGGGCAGAAGGGGCTGCCACTGTGGTGCTTTTTAGTACCCTCCCCTCCATGCTCTGCAGTTATCACTGCTTCCAGATTTAGGGGGGGGAAATTTCTTCCTTTTGAGGTCTTTGTCTGTGATTTTATTTGAAACTTGGGAAGCTGGGATTCTCCGTATCACTGGAGAAATGATATTTGGGTTTCAATTTCATTGCTTTTTCTCTTTCTCACTCTCACTTTTTGTTATTTTAAAACATTTTTCTTTTTCTCTATATATACTATTAAAGAAAGAAAGAAAGAAATCCTGTCCAAAACAGCCCTAAAACCACTGGAGAACCTTGGCTCCATCCCACTTCATCCATCTGAATTTCACTAAATGTTTTCCTTTGTGGAAAAGGGAAATTGGACTTTTCAAACAGGATGAATATCTGACAAATGCAGAGGAAATATTCAGCACGACATTATAGCAAAAACAGAAGCTGTTTATTTTCTAGTACGCTTACAAGTATTCTAACACAATTTTGCCATATTTCTTTCCACTGCTTAAAATCGTACTAAGCATCTTTAAGATTATACTCTCCTTTTATAGCTTGTAGGTAACATGAGTGAGAATTGGTCCAATAATTTATTTTAAATGAATACATCTGTCCTGTTATATCCACTGGACAAACTACAACAGGGCCTATGTAAGATCAGGATTTAGAAGCCTGATTGCTTCTCTCTATTGGCAACAGGAAGCAGATGTTTTCAAAAAGGTGCTGAATCCATATCAGGCTAACTTGCAGAGGCTGAGTCAACAGGAAAGGCTAGTTCTGTCAGGAAATGCAATATAGTAGCCTCTGAAGAGCCAAATTGCTTTTGAGGTTAAAAATAGTCTAGGAATATTGTGTATAGAGGCAAATATTCATTATCTTTTAGACTTGGGATAAAAATGCACAGAAAAAGAGCTGAATTTGCAGAAAAAGTACTTGGGGAAAATGGCTATTGGAATTGGACTGGTGGGTCCACAAGTCACCATCTCACACCCAATAAACAAACTGGGTTTGTCTTGAGAGAATGTAGCCTTCTCTCATCACCCTGGATCTTTCCATCTAATGCATGGGAAAAACCTATACAAGAGAAAGAACAGATTGGACATCCTTGGTTTACCTCCACAACTTTATAATTTACTTCATTACACTTCTTCGGCAGAATCGGGAGTATTGATGAAGGAATCAAGATACCATCCAAAGTATGAATAATACCATTTGAGGCCAAAATATCCCTTTTGTTTATTGCAACCTTGGAATTATCCAACAGGATCCTTCCCTGGAGTAAGAAAATAAAAAGCATTTGCTCACTGCATTACCAGAAGCCTTTGAAAAACATCTGTGCAAGGTAGAACCTGTCAAAGTGTTGGGATAACTGCTTTTGCAGAAAGCAAAAGTAGAAAAGTGGAAAATATTTCTTCAACAGCGGAGAGAGCTATGCATAAAAAGAATTTGAACATAAATTCTTGAACATTCTACTGTCTGTGGAATGTAGTCAGAATCACGGGCAACTTCTCCAGTCCCCCATCAGACAGGATACTAATATTCTAGGAATTTCAATGTAATGGTACTTACATCGTTACTGATCTCAACTGTCAGCAGTTGGTTTGCCATGGTCAGAATATGTGGCATCATTATTAGTCTTTCTACATAGACCTGGAAAAGATTGAATTTATTCAGATATTTATTTGATTTATATAGCTGTCCATCTCACATACAATTAACATTCTCAGGTGTTCAGGCCTTGGACCAGTATGTTCAGTTCATGAGCCACTTTCATTAGAGTCAGGGAAATGCTTGGGTTGCTGGCTGCTTTCTCATTGGAGGATCATCTGGATGAAGTTTTTCTGATGGAATCACAACCCTTTCCTTAACTCCATGGTCTTGATCCAAACAAGACTCCACCCATGGTCACATGTCATCTCTTAGACATTGACTGAAATTATATCTCATTGGCAACAATGCAATTATTTAAGAATAAATATGGAGATGGTCCAATTATAATTCTGAACTGAAAATTACAAGATACAGGAGGCAATTTCAGGAAACAATCCAGTATTGTCTATATAAGACAATATAAATCTTACTTATATAAGTCTCCACTTATATAAGTGGTCTGAGAACAACGATGTAAACTAATCTACTTTACAAATGGACATGAGAGGTTTCTGCCTGGGAGAATGTTTTAAGATTAAGATCATCATCATCATTCTAGCCATTGTCTATCTCCTGCAGGATAAAGGCCTCTCCTACATGTTTCCAACCTCATCTGTATAAAGAGGCCATGCAGAAGATTAAGGTGCATATTTAAAACTAAATAATGGAGTCACAAACAGAGGTTTCTTACTGGGAAAATGAAAACCGTCCCTGTTTGATTTAATTAGTTTTAAAGAAATAGATTTAGTTTAACAATTACAAATTACTACCTCTTTTGAAAAGACTTGGGTTAGCATGGCGTAAATGGCATGCTTGTTCCTTCTGTTCTATTTTTATTGTGCTAGTTCCCTAAAGAAAGGGAATGTCTCTCAAGCAATACATAGGCCTTTAGGAAATGTCCATCTGCATTTCCTCTTCACCAGTTCAAGAGCTTTGGCAAAGAGCAATTTATATCTGAAAGTGATGAAATGAACTTGGAAAGCAAAAACAACCTTACCGCTGCTGTGGGATAGATATGATGTTTCACAAGTTCCTGAAGCTTATATATGCCCTAGTACAGGGGGAAAAAACAATTACAGATTGTCCTTAGATTTAATGGCTGATGGCTTTACACAAGAGATTGTGAATAACAACCTCTTGTCCATGTAAATTATATTTCAAAATCAGAGTTTCTTCCTGAAGCATGATTTGTATGAATATTACAAATTAATTTTCACTCTAAAAAGTTTGAATTTAACAAGAAGGGATTTTTGTATTGGCCTGGGCAAAAGGATCACAGTGATAAAATGAAAATTAAAAGCTGCAGAAGGTTAATTCTTCCCTCTGTACTTACTATCAATCATTCTTTCTCTATTCTACAATTAGATTCTGACTTCCCCATTCCAATTTAAACACAAACCCAGACCATTAAATTACTGTGTCTAAATCAAATCTTACATTAGCAGGCCTCCGTTGTAAAAACAATTTTCCTAGAGACTGAGTCAGGGGAAAGGCATGTTTATTTTATTTAAAATTATACTTTGCCATTCTGCTCAATGTTACTGAAGAATGCATACAGGCTGATTTTCAATTTACCTAAGTAAGAGCCTATCTCTTTTAATAAAATGTGCTTGCTGTAAACACTGTGGCCAAATTCCGAATGTTTTGTTGTCATAGACAGCTGATATACAAGATTATCTTTGCAATTTATTCTTCTGCTGGTATCAGCCAGATAGTTCATTTTGTTGCAGAAAAAGCAGCAGAGACAGAGACCTCAAAGACTGCTAAAAGCAAGATTACCCTGAAAGATACCAAAATTGTTATGCTTTTCCTCCACCAATTAAATTAGAGAGATCCCTGGGTTTCCTCCATTCATTACATCAGTATTTCTCAGTCTCAGTACCTCGAATATGAATGGACTTCAACTCCAAGAATTTCCCAGCTAGCATAGTGTCTGCCCATCTTCAAAGAGCTTTGCATTAGATTGAAGGAAATTGATCTAATCCTAACTCTAAAATCTACCTATCAGGTTAATACCCCAGAGTTTTGAAGGAGAGTATATTCAAATTGTGAAGGTAACATATCATCTTCCCCCTCCAAACTCTTGTTTTGTTTGTTTTAATTTCTGTACATGATTTTAATCCATTTTATATTTATAAGTGTTATTATATGTTGTTTCATTTTGATGTAAGCCTCTCAGAGTTGCCTGACTATGAGATGGGTGGTAAATGAACAATAAATAAAATAAATAAATATGGTATATGGCTGTCCATCACACGTTCCTGACACTGGATGGCTAACAGTGTTAAAATATATATATATAAACACATAAAAAAGAGAAAAACCAAAACCACACAATAAAACAGCAGGCAAGGTAAAAACAGACCGATCCGCCCCAAAATAACATAACAAACACACAGTCTCAGCCCATTTTCAGTCCCTCAGCCCCAGTGAAAGAAATAAGTATCAATTTCCAGTCATTATCTCAGCTGTTGAGTTTAACTCCCCAAATTCTAAATAACTTAGGGCTGAGTCATTTGATGAAATACATATAAACCTATCCATGTATTAAGATTGGCACATGAAGCTCCTCTTAAAGTTACCCATACTTTTCTTCATCATATGGGAGATGCTACTTCCTGTGTTATTCTCAAACTAGAGAAGTCTCCCTTGGAAGTTGCAGTTAGCTTTAGCAAAACTTTGGCTTAAAATGGTCGATAGGCATAATCATTCTCCAATGTAGCAATTCCCACATCTCAATGCATGTGCATTTATGTTGTTCATATATGTGTACAGTAAGCATATATTATATGTATATAGAAGATTTAGTAACATTAAAATCTATCTCTCTATACAAAACATCCATTAGATACTTCCCATTAGAATATTTAAATTCTGTAACGAACAGCAACATTCTGCAGAAGAACATACAGGACAAAATAAAAACCCATATTTACAGTAATAGCTTCTTGAACAAGATATAAATTAGATATTTTATACAATGTTGTCCTTAAGAAGGCATACTGAATCAATTTTTACGGTTGTCCTAATTTACCAATGTTTTCCATATTGGGAAGCTAAAACAATTGGCTAAATGAACAATCTATGAGAGTGGTCAGAAAAACTCATATCCTTTTAATCCTCAGATTAATTAGCAAATAGTCTCACCTCTGTGAAGAGATAAATTAGCCTTCCATCTCTTAATTTATCCACTGCTTCATTACTTGGGACAAACACAGTAAAAGGTCCAGGACCATCTAAAATTGATGGAAGATCACAATTCTGCAAAATATTAAGCATCATGGCCATTAGATAACTTTAGTATAAAATGATTAATTAACAAAATCAACAATTCTGAGTGTGAAATATGCTAAGCAACTAAATAATTTGAATAATTTATTCTTAGCATTCCTGATAAAGTTCCAGTTCAGCAAAACTAAAGTCCTATTGAAATAGTCAAATGCTTTCTGTACCTCACTAAGGATTATTGATTTGAACAAGATTTGGTGTGAAGAACTTTAGCTGAAAATGATCCAATGACAGATCAATTCAGTTCTTGAGTAAAGTTTTGCACATAGTGTCAGCTTTGGAAGCCATATTCCATGCTGCCACATAGCCTGAGAAAGTGGGAAGGGGGTGATTTCAATTGAGTAGTTCTAAGCAGACAAAATAAAATTACTTTCTTAGTTCAAGGTTATTAAGTGTGGCGCAATATGGAAAAAGGATCTTACACTGGGATGAATTGTGATTGGTCCATGTGATGTGATGGGAAAAATGGGGATGGATTGTAGTTTGAGACATTGTGGGAAGTCCAGGAAACTTTTAGTTTTGAGATTCCACAGATATGTCATGTGCTATTCTAATAAAGGTACTTTTGAGATTATGCTTGTCTCGGAGTTACTTATTGGAATGGAAGTTTTCTGGAATGCTGATATTATCTTGAAACATGGACCAATCATGATCCATCCCAGTGTAAGATCCTTTTTCCAAACTCTTCTCTGGTGCCCCCCAAGTCCTCAAACAATACAGAGACTTGGCTGAGGTGTTCAGCGAAGAGGAATGCAATGTTTTACCTCTCCATCGAGCCACTGATTGTGCCATAGAATTAAAACCCAGGGCAAAACTGCCTAAACCAAAGATGTATTGCATGACACCAGCTGAAATGACTGAGTTGAAAAAAATACATTGATAACAATTTAAACAGAGGTTTCATTGAACTTGCCAAATCTAGGTTGGCCACACCAGTGCTGTTCAAAGAAAAGAAAGATGGCGGCCTGAGATTATGTGTTGATTTAGGGGCATGAACGCCATGTGCATAAAAAACATGTGCCCTCCTCCCCCTCATGAAGGACTTATTAAACCACCTTGTCAAAAGGCAAGGTCTTCACCAAACTAGATCTGAGAGAAGCTTACTACTGAGGGAGGGAGACGAATGGAAAACTGCCTTTAACTGCCCTTTGGGTAGTTTCCAATTCCAAGTCATGCCTTTCGGACACCAGGGCCACCCCGCTGTATTTATGCAACTCATCAACAAAGTGTTACATCCACACCCGTACCAAGGGGTCCTCGACTACCTAAATAACATTCTTATATTCAGCGAAACCATCAAAGAACATGTCAAATTGGTTGGATAAGTGCTAAAAAAAATTTTAGGCGCCAAGTTATATGTAAAACTGTTGAAATGCAAATTCCACAAAGAGTTGCTGAGGCTATCAAGTATCCAACCAGGAATTGAGATGGACCCTGGAAAAGAGCGGTGCTAGACTGGCAACCCCCCGAAACACGTAAGCAACTTTAAAGCTTTCCAGGTTGTGCCAATTTCGATAGATAATTTATTCCTTCTTTTGTCAAGGTCACTCTCCCTTTAACAGAGTTATTGAAAATTGGGCCTTCCCCCACCAAACCGAAGCCCTGTCAACCCTTTGCTTGGATAATGGACTGTCAGAAAGCTTTTGAAACTTTAAAATGCCTATTTGACACTGAGCCCATTCTCCAGCACCCGGACCCAACCAGACCTTTCATAGTCCAAGCTGATGCTAGTGATGTGGCTGTCATGGCCATTCTTCTCTCAGAACTGGCTAATGCCTTGCATTTATGTGTCCAAAAAGTTGATAGATATAGAGCATAGGTGGGCAGTTTGGGAAAAAGAAGATTTGCAGTGCGATGGGCTTTATTGTCTTGGAGGCATTTCCTGGAAGGGGTGAAGGATCCATTTGAGGTCTTGATCACAAGAACCTCAAGGCCCTAAAGACACCTCAGAAGCTATCACCTAAACAAGTCTACTGGGCTCAATATTTCAAGCGGTTCAACTTTAACATGAAATATATCCCAGGAGGGAAAAACATACTGGCAGACGCCCTGGTGAGAAAACCCCAATTTAACAGTCACCGAGAGGAAGTAGTGCAGACTATTATATCAGAAGCCCAACCAGCAGGCCAAGTAACCACCTGAGGCCAAGCCAACCACAGCCCCAGATGCCTAGAAGACAAACTGACAACTGAGTTGAAAGCAGCCCTTTAGACCGATCCCTGGTTTGCAGAGCATCAAACTGATTTGACAATGAACAAGGGATTGGCTTGGAAAGGAACAAAACTTTATGTACCCAATAATCTAAGACTAATGGTACTGAAGCATAGCCATGATTCGTGGTTGGGGGGACACTTTGGGTTCTTAAAAACCCTGCATTTAGTCAGGAGACAGTTCTGGTGGCCAAAAATGAAACCTGATGTTGAAGACTATGTGAAAGCTGCTCAATTTGTGCCATGATGAAACACAGAACTGGGAAACCCCCTGGCCTCCTGCAATAAGTAGCTGAACCAACAAAGCCGTGGGAAGAAATTGCGGTGGACTTTATCATAGAATTACCTGAGAGTGGAGGGAATAACATGATTTGGACTGTTATCAACTTATTCTCTAAGCAAGCCCACTCTAGAGTCTGTAAAGGACTACCTTTGGCTAAAAAGCTTGCAAAACTGTTTGTGAAGCATATCTATAGGCTCCATGGAGTACCTCGTATAGTAATCTCAGACCGAGGTGTACAGTTTACTAGGTTCTGGAAGGAGTTTTTAAAGTCCATTGGGCCATCTCAAGGGCTATCCTCAGTGTTCCATCCTGCATGCAACGGGGCAGCAGAGAGAGCAAATGCCATGGTGGAACAATACATTAGATGCTAAGTCAATTATCAACAGGAAAACTCGGCAGAACTGTTGCCATTTGCAGAAGTTGCTTACAATAATGCAGTACATAGCAGCACAGGCTTGACTCTATTCCAAATCAACACTGGCATGGAATTTGTCCCTATGCCAGAATTACCTAGGGAACCCCCCCACATCCATGTCTTTAACAGAATGGATGAACTCATTAAAAAAAGGTTGGGAAGATACAAAAAAAGCTTTGACTGAAGCTGCTGAGGAATATAAAAAGCAGGTAGACAAACATAGATCCTCCACCCACTATTTAAAATAGGGGACAAAGTGTTTTTGTCAACTAAATATCTCAAATTGAAACTTCCCAGTAGGAAGTTGGGCCCTAACTTCTTAGGTCCATTTCCTATATAAAAAATAATCAATCCAGTCATAGTCCAATTAAGTGTTCCCCGGCTATTGGGGAAAATACACCCAGTGTTCCATAATAGTTTATTGAAACCAGCTGTAGGGTCAAATCTAAGGCCCATCCCAACTTTGATCATACAGGGTGAGACACATTATAAAATTAAGAAAATTATCTATTCTAGATTGTACCAAAGGAGATTACAATATTTGGTATTATGGAAGGGTTAGTCTTTGTCAGAGGCTACTTGGGCAAAAAGTTGGGATGTACATGCAAATAGATTGGTTAACCAATTCCATAATGAATTCCCTGACAAACCAAAGGGTCCCCTTGGTGCAGAAGAGAGGGTTAAGGGCATTGCATTAATGCCTGGTTGTGTTTTGTTTATTATCTCTTTTAGGAGGTGAACTTCTTAAGGCGGGGCGCCTGTCAGCTTTGGAAGCCATATTCCAAGCTGCCACATAGCCTGAGAAAGTGGGAGGGGGTTGATTTCAATTGAGTAGTTCTAAGTAGACAAAATAAAATTATTTTCTTAGTTCAAGGTTATTAAGTGTGCCTCAACATGGAAAAAGGATCTTACACTGGGATGGATTGTGATTGGTCCATGTGATATGATGATGGGGGAAAAGGGAATGAATTGTAGTTTGGGAGATCGTGGGAAGTCTGGGAAACTTTTAGTTTTGAGATTCCATAGATGTGCCAGGTGCTATTCTAATAAAGATACTTTGAGATTATGCTTGTCTCGGAGTTACTATCAGAATGGAGGTTTGCTGGAATGCTGACATATAGACAATGGATAGGAGGAACATTTGAAGGAAAGAAATCGTGATCCTGTTTCTTGTGTGAAGAAAGGATGAATTTCTTATTGCCCCAAAGCAACCTTATGGAAATGAATAAATTCTTCATGAGTTTTGCTAATATTTTAATGAACTTTATCATCTATTATGCTTAATCCTCTGTTTGATCTCTTAAAATGGTTCTGTATCCTAATGTGGGTCATGAAAATATTAAATTTAAAAAAGCAAAACCTGCCTTTTTTTGTGATAAAAAAAGAAGCTGCAGTATCAGCATTTATTTTATCCTTTCTTGAATATAGGAGAAATACTCACTTCTAATATAGTTTCAAACCGGCTGGCAATTTCCATGGAAGCAAGAATTTCTGCAATTGTTTTCTGCAAAAACAAATGGATTAGAATGAGAGGTGGTGGCATACACAGAAACTCATTTCAGTTTGAGACAATGTAGTTATGAAATATATAAGTGCAAACAAATAATGACACATTTCTCTCCTCTTTCTACAGAAAATCTCCAAGTTGTACTCCCAATGTTTTCCCTTCCATTGATTTCAGTAGAACTTGCTCCTTAGCAACTAAGATGACAGCACAATCTAAGTTACTAAATATACAGGTCTATCTATGTATATCTATGAACCACAGTGGCACAGTGGTCACGCAGTGGCATGGTAGTCCAGTACTGCAAGGTACTTCTGCTGCCTGCCAGCTGCCTGCAATTTGGCAGTTCAAATCTCACCAGGCTCAAGATTGACTCAGCCTTCCATCCTTCCGAGGTGGATAAAATGAGGACCCAAATGGGGTATATATATTCAATATGCTGATTCTGTAAACTGCTTAGGGAGAGCTGTAAAGCACTGTAAAGCAGTATATAAGTCTAACTGCTATTGCTATTTCTATGTATGTGAAGCATTTGCATCCTGCATTCTGAATATTCTAAATTTGGGTGGCATTCAAGATAGGAACCAACATAAGAGGATCTGAATCATAGTTCACCACAGGAGAAAAATCCACCAGAAATCATGGAGGTAAAATAAACATGATGCTTTAATAGTCTTTTGTATATATTCAGTTTCCTGTTTTGCCAATGTCTTGTAGAAAGATAGAGTAATTAAAAAAAATACTGATACAAAAGTAACGATTGTTATCTGCAACTATTGTACAATTAGGCTTCATGACAATTTTCTGGAAATCCTTAGAGGAATTGATCCAGCAAAAAGTAATATAAGATTGCTCTATCTGTGCATGCCCAAGGGTTTTGTTTTGTTTTTTAAAGGTGAATTAAAAGAGATGTTAAGATATGTTGAATCAAACTTGGTTCTTGGTAACTATGGAGACATGTCCATGAGGGCTTCTTAGCAATAATGCAAAGTGATTTGCTATCATTTTTTTCTAGCATTTTTTAAAAACTTCCCAGTAGAGTTAGTTGAGAAAAATCTGGACATTTTGAGTGATGGATAAGTAAATATAGGAAATATAATCCCCAGATATCTTCCATGGTGTCCAGCAAGGTTTTTATGGAGTTTTTTTTCAATTATAAAGTTATTTAGGAAATTGTATGCTGCCCAACAAAGCAATAACTTCTAATGCTGTATTTGGTGCCTTTCGGTCTCAAGAAGATGGCAGAGAACATTGTGGAATGGCTAACATTTTATGAGTGTACCTATCACATTGTCTCAACATTCCAAATCTTCCCAGGGCCATTTATTAGTTTGGGAAAACTGGAGGAAATAATATTTTAAGTGATATATGCTTCCTGTTATACCCTACTATTATGCAGTAGGGGTTGTGTGGAACTTTATAGTGTCAAACCATTCACATGAGTCCAATGCTATTAAAAAGTTCTTGTAGAAAGGCTTTAGATCATGGGTGTCCAAATTTTGGCTGGCCTGGGTCATGTTGAGTGTAGAGGAATTGTTCTTGGGACCACATGTAAAACATAGTCAATATGCATAAATACATTTCCTTAATTTTTAAAATATTTTTATTATATCTTGTGGGGCTGCATTACCAGCTATCGAGACCACATGCGAGTTGGAAATGTCTCTTTTAGATTGATTCTAGGTTAGAAGTGCAATTGTGGCCTATACTTAAAAGCTATTTTGTTTAAGGAATTATCCCCATACACTGCCTATGACTATTTTCATAAGGAAAAAGAATATTCATCATACCTGAGCATTATCAGAGTTATCCATGGTGTCTATTTTCCTTATATGGTCAACAACATGTATAATACCATTAGCCGCTGGCAGATTGAACTCCCTGGTGGAATATAAGTCGTTTGGAGAATCTGAATAACTGTACCTCATTGGTAACACCTGGAGAGCAATACAATGGTAAATTAATCCTTCGATTAAGTTTTATTATTGTTTTGACATTTTATTGCAATTGTTAATGCTTGTAAATGCAGTTATTATTCTTGAATTATAGAGTGCAGTTGGGCTTTAGACCAGGGTTTAGGTTGGAGATGGCATTCACCATTTGTAATAATGGTGGAAGGGGGTCAATCATAATGCACCCAATCTTGTGCTGCTTGAGCTCTCAGCAGCTTTGCATACTGTCAACTATGATATCCTTTTGGACTACCTTCATTGGAGATGGGAGGCACTATTTTATGCTGGTTCTCCTCCTTTCTCTGTGCCCGGTTTCAATCAGTTATATAATAGAATAACAGAGTTAGGAGGGGCCTTGGAGGTCTTCTAGCCCAACCCCCTGCTTAGGCAGGAAACCCTACACCACTTTAGAGAAATGGTTATCCAATCTCTTCTTAAAAACTTCCAGTGTTGGAGCATTTACGACTTCTGGAGGCAAGTTGTTCCACTGATTAATTGTTTTAACTGTCAGAAAATTTCTCCTTAGTTCTAGGTTGCGTCTCTCCTTGATTAGTTTCCATCCGTTGTGTCTTGTCTTTCCCTCAGATGCTTTGGAGAATAGCTTGACTCCCTCTTCTTTGTGGCAGCCCCTGAGATATTGGAAGACTGCTATCATGTCACCCCTAGTCCTTCTTTTCATCAGACTAGACATACCCAATTCCAGCAACCGTTCTTTATAAGTTTTAGCCTCAAGTCCTCTAATTATCTTTGTTGCTCTTCTCTGCACTCTTTCCAGAGTCTCAACATCTTTTTTACATTGTGGTGATCAAAACTGGATGCGGAACTCCAAGTGTGGCCTTATCAAGGCAAACTTATGACAGGTAGGAAGAGATTGTACCCAGGGCCCCTCACTTGGGGTTGCTGCAGAGTTGAGTTTTTTCTACCTTTTTGTTTAACGCTTACGTGAGATGGCTGGGATTGTGGTCAGAATCATCAATATGTACATTATACCCAGTTGTACATTTCAGTCCCTGGCTAGCCAGGCTATATCCTACTAACCTAGTGCTTAGAGCCGGTATGGGTTGAATGGGAAGGGACAGGCTTTGTCTGTTTGCTCCTTCCTTCTCCCAAATCTGGAGGTGTGCTATTATTGACTCTTATCTGTATAATCTAGGGGGCCATCTTGGACTCTCAGCTCCTGCTCACAAAGCAGATAGAAGCAGTGGGCTTTGCAGAGGCATGTCTTGTATATCAATTGACCAGGGGGTCCTTCATACAGTAATTCATGTCCTAATCACTACACTATTGGGCTTTGGATGTTCTGGGATAGGCCCATCCAACTCCCAAGCCTCTTCACACCCTAATCGTAGGAAGACAGATTGAACTGAGAATAGAGTCAAATTGCTCAGAGAGGCTAGTACAACAACAATCCAAACTGATCCCTAGAACCAATATAATGAATGGAATCTCACATCTGGTGACCTATGCAACAATGCTCTTGAAAACCACAAGAGATTTCCAGATGATCATCACTAGATCTCCATCTCTGCCCTGGGATTTTAGCTGATGCCATATCTGAAATCCACCTGGAATATCTCATTCAGGCTATCCCCTTCCCGAATGGGCTCCCAGAAATAACACAGTATTTGAATTAAATCAATGAAATATAATTGTGAAACTGAGTATAATAATTGTAAAGGAAAACATTGGACACCTTTCTTTGAGCTATTTAAAACGGACCTAAAATTTCAGGAAGGAATTAAGGAATGAATGAAGGCAGGCAGGCAGGCAGGCAGAAAGGAAGGAAAGAAGGAAAGGACAAACTTGTATTTTGAGCTATAGCTTCATTTTTAGAATCTCAGGTCTGTAAAAAATATTTACCTGTCCATGAACTTCCACTTTATGTCCAGATAATGTCCAAAAACCATCATACATATCTTTTAACAAGTGCTGCCCAGCTATTATATGCTTCCTGCAGAATTCCTGTGCATATGAGACCTTCATAGAAAGGAGATACCAATATTAAAAAGCATTACTCTGTATGAAGCGCATCTAGTATAACATTTTTAATTTCACTGTACTAATATGTAATGTTCCACATCAGTTTTTTTAACAATAACAAGCACTATATCTAAAATTAGATCAAATAACTTATAATGACACATATTGGATTATTTCTCTATTTTTTATTCTCCTTTAATTCATTATTTTATTTCTTTTTCAAAACTTTTTCAAAACTCTTAGATGATTCATTACTTGACAACAGCACTTTAATTTTTTTATGGTACTATCCTTCTTTTCTTTAGATAAGTTTTGAGGTCACTTTTTAAAATAATAACATATAATCACCATGAGTCTCTGCCATGTACAAAATGCTATTGAGAGAGCAATCCTATACATTAGCATTTTTGAAAGTGTTGTGATCCCTGACAGGGCAATGTCACAAGACATTGTATGGAGATTCACCTTAGAAATGGGGGAAAATATACAAGTACCAGGACAATGATACAAGAGCGAATCTGGGTCGGTCACCAGGATTAGAGATGTACTTTTCTGAGTTTTCAGAGTCATATTGGAGTCCATCCTCAGGGAACTTCATTCTATTAGAATACATGCTTTGGGCTATTCTGTGAGTTATGTTTATGCAGTGCCTTCCTATTGGATGATTGGTGTGTTGATGGCTGATAATTGGCTGTTGTTTCCTTATTCTGCAAAGCAGTTCAGTACTAAGTAATAAGTCCTAAGCTGATGGTAAATCAGTACTCCTGTTAATTGATAAGGCTTTAATCATTTCCCTGGTTTTGTAATGGGGTAATTTTTGTAATGGGGTAATTATCTTAGTTGCTATGAAATTAAATGTGTGTCCCTGTTAATTGCAATGTGAGGCTACTAATCAGTTCGGGTCTCCTTGTCTGACCGCTTGCTTGTGTTCTTGCAATCTGATGGTTAGCTTCCTCCCCATTTGTCCTAGGGGCAATCCATGCAGGAGATCTGGTAGATTACATTGAAAGTATCTTCCACTTCCAAGCAATCTTTAGCATGCATAATTTGTCCTCATGTGGTAGCCTCTGGGCAGTGTGTGATGGCCACTTGCTGATCTCAGAAGCTGCTGTTCTACTGCTTCCAAAATGTTTTTGAGGTATGGCAGAGTGTATCACGTAGTTGGTCTTTTATCTTCTTTCTTTTCTCTCCTATGCATTTTGTGCAGGCATCTTGTAATAAATGCTTGTGGGTACCCATTATGCTTGAATTGTTCATGTGGGGACCTTCTGTCCAGTTGTTTAGCTTGCTGGGTGCTACAGTGGGTTCTCACTCTGCTCTGACACAGCTCTTTTTGTGTGACAGTGGATGGTTATTGTTAAAACTAAGAATGTGTAGAATGTTGGTGGCCTTATGATAAACTGTGATTTCTAGACTTCACCTTCTTTGCAAATCCTGCAAATAATTATCCCTCTACCTCTCCCTTCCCCTTCATTGTAATTCTCTGTGAAAAACAAACACAGTGAATAAAAATGCCAAATGAAAATCTTGCTCAAGAAAGACAGTTGTAGCCTTACTTCAGAGACAAACGCTAGAAGTAATAAATTAATAAGAGAGAAGAGTACTTACACTGAAGTTAATTCGAGGATTGATATTTCCAGTAGGCACAAGAACTGTGAAAGGCCCATAGTTCTCCAGGGTTAATGAACAACCCTTAGCTGTTAAAAGATTCCATACCACATATTCATTAAAAAAAACTGAATATCATAAATAATCAACTTGAAGCATTTTCCTTAACACAATATATATACATGAGCCATGATGGCATAGTGCTTAGAATGCAGTACTGCAGACTACTTCTGTTGACTGTTGGCTGCCTGTAATTTGGCAGTTCAAATCTCACCAGGTTCAAGGTTGGCTCAGCCTTCCATCCTTCCGAGGTGGGTAAAATGAGGACACAGATTGTTGGGGGCAATAGGCTGACTCTGTAAACTGCTTAGAGAGGGCTGTAAAGCACTGTAAAGGGGTATATAAGTCTTTTGCTATATATCTTAGATGTGCAGATTGAAGGTTTTATGAAGACATTTTCATTATATTTCTGTTTCTATCCCATACTGAGAGGTTGAGGGGGACATTTAACTCTTCCTCAATACTCTACAACATTTCTCCAATCTACACTGTCTACCCAGATGCTGCTTGCCAGACCAGGAAACATATACAAGTACTTATCTATTTTCCACCAAAAGGAAAGCAAGATGGAATTTCCCATGTTAATATATACATCTATGATGTTTAGTGATTCATGGTTAGAAAAGTATTTTAGGTATATTTGGGATCTCTTTTTAATTTAGTTTATTAATATAATATTAAATTATCTTTAGCGTTTACATCCACCCTGAAAGGAAAAAAAAACCCACCAAAAGTTTTCAGTATCCTTGAACATCAAGGTCTCTTTTTAAAGGCAATAAAAAAATAAATAAAAGTTAGCTAGCTATGGCATTCAAAGTATTTTCCTGTTTAGCTACAAGTAAGAGAGAAAATTTAACACAACCAGCTGAATTATCTTCTTCCTTGTTCTGAAATTTATACTTGATCTGAATTAAAGGTCTGTGTGCCCTGGATGACTAGGCTGAGCCGAGGGATGGGTGAAATATGTCATCAGTCTTAAATTCCTTCATGCCAACAAGAGGTTAAGCCCATTAGTAGTTCAGATTACTTGTAGAGAGTGATAGCTTACAATAAACCTGTATCCATTTGAACACCTTGGCTCCTAATTTCATGCACTTGACATTTTTAATTCTTTTCTCAACTAACAAGTTAATTTAATCAATGCTACTATCCTTTTAAGTAAGCACATCTGCTGTGAGTATGGTAGGATTCTTCCTATTTATAGTAACAATATGTATTCAAAGAAATCAACCTGAAACAATTAGAATATTTTAATGATTTTCTACCCAATTGCAGTTATGTATAGTTAAATTCATTCAGAAAAGAAAGTTACCGAACAATATCAGTGAATCACCCAATTTATTGATAAAGCGCCCTCTTCTCTGTTGCTTATAGATTTCACTCAGGATAGTTTTGTGACAGGAAACTCCAAGTTCAATTTCTCCCTTTTGGCAGATACATCTGAACAAAAGAGGGTAATATAAGATGTGGTTTGGGCAACTGTCCCATTATTAAGTTCACATTAATTAAGCAACTATTTAGCAGCTGTAGTTTTTAAAAAATATATTTTATTTATACATTTTTCTTATATGTGCTTCATGAACAATATGTTATCGGAGTTTATCTCTTATACATAATATTTTTCCAATTTCTAATTTCTACCTCTATTTTCTAGTCATAGATAATAAAACAAATCCCATATTAAAAATATTCTACATCTTTATCCTTTATTTTTAATGTCAACCTATCCCTTTCTACACAATCTAGTATTTTTTTGATTATGCTTTCCCTGTGGGGATTTCCTCACTTTTCCAATGCTGTGCAAAAACAATTCTTGCTACTTTCAGGATATGCAATATTAAGTATATAATCCCTTTATCATATTTTTCTGGTATTATGCCTAGCAAAAATATTTCTAACTTATAATCTAGATGCTGTTTTAACATCTGTTCTATCCACGTATGTATTTTTGTTCATTTTCCCCCCGCTTTTGCGCACGTCTACCACATATGATATGTGCCTGGTGTCTGATTGCATTTCCAACACTTGGCGGACATGTTTTTGAACATCTTTGCCAGCCTTGCTGATGGCTAGCAGGTGCAGTTTTACTCCTTTAGTAAGGGGGAACACCAGAAAATAAAGACTTATTCAAATATTTATATCCAGGTATCCAGATCTGTCACTTCAATTAATATAATGCCAAAGTCAACCTTCCTCAATGGTGCCATCCTGATCATGTTAAACTTCAAACCCAGTGTCATTTGATTATTGCAGAGGTAGAAGTCCAACATATCTAAGGAGTATCATATTGAGGAAGGCTACCCTAGTTCATATCTGAATTTGTCAAAGTGAACCAGTCTTTTCTTTTTGACACCTACATTTGTGTGGATGTTAATAATATTGTATTCCGTGCTTGGAAAGATGCCATCACCAAACATTTGAAAAAGTCTATTTTATGCCAGATGTAATTTTTGTAAAACCTGGAAGAGCAGAGTGGAGCTTAATTGGTATCTAAAAACTCAGGTTAGAAGGAGAGTGATACAATGGCCAAGATGGCTGACTATCACCAGATTTGCATACAATTCCAAGGAAAGCATATGATTTTAAAAACATTTCCAAGACAATGATTATTGGATGCTAGTGAAACTCACAACTAGAGAAGGACATAATTGAGCTAGGAATTCAAAGGAAAAGTACCATTCTTCTCTTGCAGCCTAGTGGATTTCAATGAGGCTAGAACAAAGTAGCCACTCCTATGCAAGTGAAAAATTTTGCTCTACATGATGATCATAGAAAGGCCAAAACAGAAAAACACCTTCGCAAGGAGAAACATTACAGGCAGCCTTGCAGGTATTGGCCTCTAATATTGGAAATTAAGACTTGTTTTCTTTCATATTTTCATTGATAGAGGATAAGCAGCTTTCCAATAAGAAAATACCATGCTCCTGCTGCTTTCAATAAATAATATATAATTTTTAGAAATTATATATTGATGTATTTGTAGCTATTGTCGTATTGTATCGAGCATATAATTTGCGTAACTTTATAGTGGGGATTCCCAAGTCTAAAATATTGCCATCAATTCAGGAAAGAGGTTTTCGGAATGACCAATATATGGCTGAATCTACAAACATATGTGTTCAAAAAACACCGCCTGCTATTTTTGGATATTATTCTACCTACCTACCTGTCTGATCTGAGCTTTTTAGGAGAAAAATGGGATAAAATACTTAACAGAAAATGAATGCATGTATCAAGAAGTATATTTCACTGGGAACTAGTCCTTCATATATCTCTGTCTGTCTGTCTGCCTGCCTGCCTGCCTGCCTCTCAACTAAGATACACAGAAAACATGTAAATCAGACATGAATTTAGTATTATAGCAAACAATAGAGATCCAGAATAGCTTCTATATTGAATTCATGCTGGGCTTCTGAAATACTTACTTGAAAAACCCATCAGGGGTCATTTCACACCTTTCTGCACTGCTGTCACAATGATGCATTGGGCATTCATTGGTGGGTACGCAATTATTTGTCTCTGGTCTTTCCCTTGTCAGACCACTTTTACATTGGCAATATGTCTATGGAAATAGAAAGAAGACTAGTTACATTGCTTTAGACTCCTTGCAAGGTTTTAAAGTAAATAACCAACACTTCAAATAATAACATAAAAACCACTACAAACCAAAATCAAGATGGGACCTAGACCCAATATGCAAACGTAAACAAAAATATCATGAAATAATATGAAATGTTTTTATCAAATATTAAATGAATGAATAATTAGCAGGTATCATGATTCTGATACATTACATTAAACAAAGGGATCCAGAGTGCATCACCTTCTGCTGGCATGAGCCTTCTAGATAAAAACCATAGAAGATAGGAGAGCCCTCAAATAACTTGGCCTTATTGCTAACTGTCTGCTTTCATACATGACTGCTGCAATCAAAGAACACTGCAAGGTACCATTTACCTTTCCTGAAAACTGGGTAACACAGTTGGTGGTATTTATCGGGCAGCCTCCATTATTGTCAAGACACGGTTGCCTGACTTGGCACATTCTCCCATTCCCTTGGTATTTCTCAATACAAATGCACTGATATTTGGTTTCATCAACAGTCTTGCAAACAGCATATGGGGAACATGGAGAGGAGTTACAGGGATCCTGGGCTGAAAAGAAAGTAAATAAAAATATTCAGAGCTATAATAATGCAAAATCAATTTTCAATGGCAATAGGTTGCTGTATTTGAAGAATCAAGCCCTCACTAACTACAGTAATTAATTACATCTTAATCTGTAAGCAATTCCCCAACCCTGACTATATGATTCTCCAGAACACCTAAAGACTATAGTGCTCAAACATGGAAGCAAAGCCTGTAATATCCAATATTTTTTCTCCAACATGAAGGATTTATTTCTTTACTTTTTTAAAATACTGGGAGCTTGGATTAGGTCTACATCTGAATCAGACCCAAATTCAGCAAAGTCCAATTCTTAAGCACTACAATACACCTAGTGGACAGAATTTTGCCAAACTAAATATATAATCTTTTAACCAAACAGTTATATCTTGACAGATTCTAACTTCCTCCTTCTCCATCTCCCTCCAACTCAGGACTGCAGTCTCTTAATTTGGGCTTCTCTCTGATGGACAGGTCTGTGCCTTCTCCCTGGGAAAACTGTACTGCCCAAACTCTCTTCCTCTGCTTCTCCAAATGCACATTCCACTGCATGTTTTTCTCCAGATCAAGTGGAAATACTTAGCTCATTCTGGCTGATCTCAAAAAAGTCAGCCTAGGTTAGACCTGGTTGGTCACTGATTTATTTATCTGCAATCTAAGCTGCTCCAATTGAATCTGATTCTGAGTCTTGAATCTAATACCCCATCTTTGTATGGGATTTCCCCTCCCCATCTCCAGAATAAAATGTTCTACAGAATATTTAAAGAGGCAGAATTCGTCAACAAAGGGCATCCAGCAGCTCCAGATAAGCAGTACAATAGGCAAGGAGCTGAAACTGACAAGATTTCTTCTTGTTCTGGTTTTGAAAGTGATTTTGGATGAGGTAGAGAAGCTTTAGCAGGAGACTGTGGCTGAACACCTATTTTTATTTTCTTGGGTCTCATTATAGTTTTCAGTGTTATCGATTACAAAGCCTTTCTGTATTGTTTGTTGTTACTGGAGTTTGAGAGCTAAAGGAGTCAAGAGCAAAGGGGCTTCGTGTTTTGGAGCGGCAATGAAGAGGCACACACGTATAGTGATTCAGTCTTTTTGTTTATTTTCAGGACACCGACTGACTCGGCGGCGCGGCAGCCCTTCTTTTAAAGGCCTCCCGCGCCTAAGCCAGCCAATGACGGGGCGAGGATCTCCCGCCGGAATGTAGACCAATGAACAGTAAGTATTTCAAATATTAACCAATCCAGAACACCCCTCCCTCCTTGGTCCAGTCTGACCAATCAGGAGCCGCGCCTATGTTACGTAATCACGTAGATAGGCGGGGCTCCTGTGAGTCCGACTGGACCTGCGCGGCTCAGTTGCGTCGTTACCATCGGCTGGTGCGGAAGGACCTGTTGCTCCTCTCGCCTCCGGCCCTGGAAACTTCGAGCAGGTCGAGCCGGCTGCGTCACTACCAACGGGCCTAACTGGGCTAGTTGACGTGGCCATGCCGCTCCCTGCTCGGCCTGGATTATCGATGACCCTGTCAGATGTTTCAGCGGGACGTTCTTCAGGATCAGGTGCGTAGCAGCACGACCCGACCGGAGCTAGAGTTGAGGGTGTGTGTGTGTGAGTTAGGGCGTCATTGTTTGTTAGTGGGCTTCCCTTATCCAGACTGCTTGGTGGTTGCTCCCCTTCCCCCCCAGGAAAATCGCCAGGTCTGGGATGGGTGCGAGTTCGAAGTTGGTCTATGTGTCGCTTCCAGCTTTTGCCATCAGCGGTGGTAAGCCGGTAAGAACGGGGTCCGGTTAGATGTGTGATGGTGGCTGGCACCCATAAGGGGTGCCCTACCAGGTTTTTAGCGTAAACTAAATCCCCAATTCGGAATGTTCGGACTTTGGTTGAAGAATCTAGGGGTTTCTCTGTAGAGTAGGTGGGGTGTAGTCTATCGAGAGGGGAACGTAGCTTTCTCCCCATAAGTAATTCAGCAGGAGTTTTGTTAGTAGTGCTACTAGGTGTAGTGTGTTGTAGGAACAATAATTTGTCGATGCGTGTTTGTATAGGGCCCTGATCTAACTTAAGAAGGGTCTCCTTGGTAAACCGGACCATGCGCTCGGCTCGTCCATTCGCTGCCGGATGTGCCGGCGCGGTTAAGGCATGGCGTATGCCCAAACTTGCTAGGTAGCCCTCAAATTCTGTAGCCGTGAATTGAGGGCCGTTGTCAGATACCAGGACGTCTGGTAAGCCGTGGGTGGCAAACCAGTGACTGAGCTGTCGGATGACAGCCTCAGAAGAGGTTGATTTCATGAGGCTCACTTCTAACCAGTTGGAATAAGCGTCTACCAGAATCAAGAAGGTATGTCCCTTAGTCGGACCCGCAAAGTCTATGTGGACTCTAGACCAAGGGCCCCTAGGTAGATCCCACTCAGTGGCTGGTGCCTTTGGGGGTGAGGGCCGGGAAGTCTGGCAGGGCTGGCAACCCGCGACCCAGTCGGTAACATCCTTGTCTAACCCAGGCCACCATACATAACTTCTAGCTAAACTTTTCATCTTTACCACCCCGGGGTGTCCCTCATGCAGTAGTTTCAATATGGAATTTCGCAGTTTTAGTGGAATGACCACTCGATCCCCCCATAGTACACAGCCTTTTAGTACTGATAGTTCCATTTGCCTCTGTTTAAACGGTCTGTACTGTTCTTGTAACTCAGAGTCAGGCCAACCCTTTATGATCCACCTACTCACGGTATGCAATAGGTGGTCGTTAGAGGTTTCGTGCGCGATGTCTGCTGCTGTCATCGGTAGGTCGGGCAGGGTCTCAATCAAAAAGGTTGAGGTGCTGGGGTTTGGTTCAGGATCAGAGTCTGGTAGCGGGCAACGACTTAAAGCATCGGCGTGCGTGATGGTCGGACCCGGGCGGTAAGACAGGGTGTAATTGTAAGCGGCCAGGAATTCTGACCATCTTGTCATTCTGGGTGATAGAATATGGGGAGTGGGTTTGTCACCCGCCAGGATACCTAGTAGGGGTTTGTGATCGGTGATGATAGAAAATGATCGGCCATACAGGTATTCATGGAAACGTTTAATACCCGAAATTATGGCTAGTGCCTCCTTGTCCAGTTGACTGTAATTCCTTTGGCTTTGGGACAAAGTTTTTGAATAGAAGGCAATCGGAGCCTCTCTGCCGTTAGGTAGAAGGTGGCTCAGGACAGCTCCGATTCCAAAGGGGGAGGCATCACAAGTTAGTAACAATGGCAAAGTCTCGTTATATTGAATTAACACTTGTGCTGAAGTGATCATGTCTTTAATTTTGTTAAATGCTGTTTCTTCCCGATGTCCCCACTTCCACGACGTATCTTTGTCCAAAAGTCTATGCAATGGTTCCGCCACCGTGGCTTTCTGGGGCAAAAAGACATGGTAAAAATTTATCAACCCTAGGAAAGCTTGTAGGTCAGCCTTGTTAGTTGGTGTGGGGGCATTTTTGATAGCACGGGTTTTTCCTGCTGTTGGGTGGATGCCATTGCCATCGATTAGGTATCCCAAAAACTCTATTTTGTCTGTGATAAGGGTGCATTTGTCTTTTTTGACTTTAAACCCAGCCTCAGTAAATTTGGTCAGCACTTTTCTTAGGCGGTCTCGCAGTTGCAATTTGTGTTTAGCTGCAATTAGGACGTCATCGAAATACGGAATGACTCCTGGAATTCCTTGAAGGAGGCGTTCCATAAGAGATTGAAAAATGCCTGGTGCTACGCTAACGCCAAATTGGAGGCGATTACACTTAAATGCACCCCGGTGTGTTACAATAGTTTGGGCTTCAGCTGTTTTTTTGTCAACGGGCAGTTGCTGGTAAGCCTGAGCCAAATCGAGTTTAGCGAAAATCTTTCCGCCTTTGATAGAATGTAGCAAGTGTTGTACGACAGGCACGGGGTATGCGCTCTGTTGTAGTGCATGGTTGAGGGTCGCCTTATAGTCCCCACAAATACGAACCGACCCGTCTGCTTTTATAGGGGTCACTATAGGGGTCTCCCATTTAGCGTGGTCAACTGGCTCGAGGACCCCTTGCTTGACTAGTTTATCCAGTTGTTCTTCTATTTTTGGCTTTAAGGCAAAAGGTACCCGTCTAGCCTTTAGTCTAATTGGGGCTACCTTGGGGTCTATGTTAAAAGAAATCGGGTTACCCCGGTACTTGCCTAATTCTTCGCTGAACAGGTCCTGGAATTCTTGAATGAGGTCTGCCTCCCAGTCAGCGTCTGTGATATGGTTGATACCGGTCATCCCTATTCCCAGCGGTTCGAACCATTCCAGTCCTAAAAGGCTGGGTCTGTTCCGGTCCACGATTGTTAGGGGAAGAATCTCAGTATGGTTGTTGAAGGTTACCTGGAAATGTCCAATCCCTACTACCGGAATTTTGTTTCCCTGGTAGTCTTTGAGCGTTAATTTCTGTTTGTCTAGTTCGCTTCGCCGTATGTCTGGGATCAATTTCTTAATAGTGTCCCAGGAAACCATGGAAAGGAATGATCCCGAATCCACTTCCATTTCACAATTTTTTTCTTCAATTCTTACTTGCACGTGGACTTTTTTGACGTTTTTTGTATTAGAGTGACCAATTATTATTGTTTGGTGTGTTTCTTCCTTCTTGTAAGATGACTCTTTAAATTTTCTATTCCTTCCTTCCTGGCTCCAACGGTTGTTTGTTTTCTTTTCTCTCTCTCTTGGAGGAGGGCTTTCTCTTCGCCTGGGGCTGTAGCTTGATCGGGCTCTGCATACCCTTGCGATGTGCCCTTTCTTTTCACACTTTCGGCATATTGCGTCTATGAAACGGCACTCTGATCTGGGGTGGTTTCCACCACAACGGTTGCATTCAAAATCAAACCGCCTGGTTGCCCGCTCTTTTTTCCCTCTCGCGGCTTTTAGGTGGCAAACCTCGTCTTCTTCACTACTGGTCTCAGTTTCAAGATCCTCGTAATGTGTTGAGGTTTTTCCTTGTTCATCATCAGCTTTGGTGGCTTCTTTGGATTTGTGGTGTGCAGCTTGATTAATCTGTTTCATTCTTGCCGCCGATTTGTGAGCAGCTTCGACTGCGGTGGCTTCTTCGATGGCCTCTGTGGCTGTTATCTTGGGTCGGTTTAGTAACTTACTCTGCAATATTGGATCTTTTAAGCCTAAAACGATCCGGTCTCTCAGCGCCTCATTGAAATCCGAGAATTCGCACTCTCCACCTATTTCTCTTAAATCTGCCACGAAATCGGCGATAGGTTCACCTTCTTTTTGGTTCCGGAGGTAAAACTCATGGCGCTTTATCAGGCAGGAAACTGTGGGAGCGTAGTGTTTCCTCAGGATCTTCTCTAGCTCGGGCCAAGTTAGCGTTTTGACATCGATTGGAGACGCTAGCGCCTTTGCCATCCGAAAAACGGCTTGGCCGCAGTGGGTCAAAAACACCGCTCTCTTTCGGTGATCCGACACTCCGCTCAGATCGCTACTCTCCAAAAACATGAGGAATCGGTCCACATACGTCTGCCATTCCTCCTTTGCCGGATTGAATTTTTCAGGCGGTGCGTTGCTTCCGGACATGATGCCGCTCGCTCTCCGCCGCTATGCACTCTCTAAACGTGTTGCCTCGATCCCATCCTCGTCGCCAGTGTTTTGGAGCGGCAATGAAGAGGCACACACGTATAGTGATTCAGTCTTTTTGTTTATTTTCAGGACACCGACTGACTCGGCGGCGCGGCAGCCCTTCTTTTAAAGTCCTCCCGCGCCTAAGCCAGCCAATGACGGGGCGAGGATCTCCCGCCGGAATGTAGACCAATGAACAGTAAGTATTTCAAATATTAACCAATCCAGAACACTTCGTTTGTTGAATTGGTCTCCTGTTATGGTTCTTACTTGCAAAGGACAACCTTCCTTGGTAATTTATAGAATAGAGTATGTTGATCTATTCTACATATGGATGTCGTGAAGATAATCCAGTCAGTTCCAAATGTAGGCACCCAATTAATTTTAGAAATAACACAAAAGGAATAAATGAATAACAGGATTATGGTGTCATGATTTTTTCTGCTTATATTCTGTGAATTGACTGGATACATTCATTATAAAAATATGTACTATATTACAATCAGAGAATCACAGAACTGGAAGACTCCATTTTCTATTCAGTACAGGAGCCCATACAGAAGCACCTCTGACTGAAGGCTGTCAGGACAAAAGAGCCAGGGTCTTCCACATGGTCTTGCTGACTCAGAGTCAATTTTTGAGAAATTACAATCCCCAAACTTTCTCACATGAACTGGTACTAAACTAGGTGCTCAGAATCATGCATGCATTTGATTCCTTTGGATCTGTTACATTTTTTTTTTAGTTACCTTTTTTAACCAGTCAAGATCATTTCAAATGCTATTTCTCTCTTTTGTTATGCAGCTAGAGACTTCTCAAGGAATTAATGAAAATTACAAGATGGGTAGAGGACAATTCGTGAGATTTGGAGCCTGGTTCCCGCTGCAGATATTCTGTACCTGGCAATTTGTGTATAGTTGCATGGGAAGAAATATCCATTTGGTTCAGTTTCAAGCCAGGAGAAAGGCACTGGAGACAAAATGGAGGCTAGAAAGAGGGTCCATTTATTGCAGCTGATCACATGGAGTTGAGGGTGAGGGGCTTTTACACCTTCCCCTGGGCTTTGTGTATTTGAGTTTCTGTTCCTGTGAAAGAACATGTATTCTACTGGCTGTTGTCAGACTCTCATGGGCCCATATAGGGGTTACGTAGGAGTCATAACTGGCTCTATAGGCAAAGTATAAATCCTAGGTGCTTGTCTGAGCTAAGTTTGAAGTTTCTGAGAGTACTGCAGGGAAGCGGCTTGTGTTCTGAAAGAGTGTTGGGTAATTCCTATTGTGGCTGAACGGCTTTTGTCCTGTTTTGGCTCTTGGGTGAGGGTATTTGCTTATGCATAGAGCTATCTAGATACTTGTCTTCTTTCAATAAGCTCTATCTCTTGAGTGCTGACATCTGCTGAGGGCTGTTAAGAAAGGTGGGGGCTGCTTTCTGTCTCCAAGAGCATGTCTCTCCATTCCTCCTTTATGGAAATATAATAATCTGCCTTTTTAATATTTCCTAAAATATTTCATTATTCTAGGAGAGGGGTGGGAACTAACTTTCTACATTTTCTTTGCTCAAATCCCTCATATTGTAGAGTAGAAATGTAAATAAAAGTAAATTCAGCATTGGTGAAAAGTATCTTATATTTAAAGAAGTCTCTCTGAGTTGGTAATGCCTGGGAACCTTCTGAGGGCTCCTGAAAAATTAGCCCATTTGTCCTAGTTAAGAAGCTGAGGTGTGAACTAGTTCTAAATCACATTTCATGCCTGCTGTGAATTCTTTAGGCAGCATTGTGGTTTTGCCCCTTTGCTCTTGACTCCTTTAGCTCTCAAATTCCAGTAACACCAAGCAATACAGAAGGGCTTTGTAATCGATAACACTGAAAACTATAACGAGACCCAAGACTTTATTGTCTCATCCAAAATCACTTTCAAAACCAGAACAAGAAGAAATCTTGTCAGTTTTGGCTTCTTGCCTATTGTACTGCTTATTTGGAGGCACTTACATTCTCTGTGCTTAAGGGACTTCCAGAAAAGGTTTCCTAACAATGGCCACTCACTCCAGAGAAGATAAAATAGAAGATTAAAATAATAAAATAAAATAAAATGTAAGGCATTTTTCTGGTTCTCTTAATTGCTGTGGTTGCAGTCTGCAGGCTGAAGCAGGCTATGTGGCAGAGAGCCAGTTTCTCCAGTGATAAAATAAATACGCAAAACAAAACCCTATCTGTGATACTTTTATGAGGAGGAGGTGTCAAGTGGTAGAGAGACAGTGCGTGATCCATGTGAGATAGTCTTTATAAACTGCATTAATGATTTACTATTGTAGCAATGGCAGGAAGACACTATAAATTACTACTCTAGCCTCCCATATGAAGTAGAAAATATTTTCAACAGTTAGAGATGTTTGAAGTGTTATTTATCCAGAACAATACCACCAGTACAAGGAGGAGCATCAACAGGCTGAAGTAAAGCCCAAGTTTCATAAAAACACAAAAAAACTTTTCAGAAGGAGCCACTTAGTGGTTGTGGAATGCTGAATGTTGTTGGGAGGAGAAATGAACAATCAGTTGGCAATGAGAATGATATAGAACAATTTATCCAGCCTGACTTCTTCCAGGTATTTTGAACTACTTGTTCCATCATGCCTTAGTATGTTAATTGACAATGAGTGAAATTTAGCTCAACACTGTTAGGAAAGACTGGAATAGAATGCTCTGGAAGGACACATGGTTCATGGCTGGAATCATTGAAGAATGTTTTCTATTACATTCTGCTTACAAGAATTATAAAGAAGACACATGTGGAGTACTTTGAAATGCTCTAACATGCAACATAAAGGTTCATGGTTTCCTCTCACCTAGACAATGAATCCCAATTTTCTTGTAGCCTGGAATACAGTCACACTCAGCCTTCCCATTCTTTACCACACAAAGGGAGTTGGCTTCACAGATTACACCACCACAATCGGGAACTTCTGGAATCACAAAAGATGATTATTTGAAATTAGAGTCTCTAAAGAACATGAAAATATCTTTTACCTCCATAGCTACAGTATCTGAAAGTTGCATTTCGATTATGCAGAGAGATTTATGAGGAATTATTCACAGGATTCCAATCATTTAAATGTGCCTTCATCAGAAAATTGGAACTATATTTTGTGTTCCATTTTGATTGTCTCTTTATAGTTTGTCTATTTTAAAACAGACTCCCCAGGGTTAGAAATGTAATTAAAAACACTATTTACACACAATCAGAATGTAATAAATGTATGTAATAGATCTTCCACTCTACTGCTTTAATTTGCTCTTCCACTGTAAAACAAATCTGTCTGCCCATAGGCAGCAAGCATATATGTGTGTGTGTGTGAGTATGTTTTCGTAGATTTTCATGGGTACAGGTATGCAGGTCTTGGCATATTCAAGTCTTTTCCCATGTAAGATTGAGAGTATCTTGGTGACGTTTTGATGAGGTCCCACTCACCATCTTCAGGCTGGTGCTTTCAGCTTCGTGCTTGTGCAAGCAAATCTTACATGAGAAAAGACACGAACACACCAAGACCTGCATATCTATACCCGTGAAAATCTATGAAAACAAATATCATATCTCTATGGGGAGGAAACCTTCTGGCTGACCAGGACCTATGAGAAACTCAAAGTCCGAAGAGTCACCATCTTATGTGACCTCACATTCCTACGCAATTGCCAAGACAAAAAAGTGATCCCCACATGTTTCCAACTTAAATTCCATTCCAAAACCTCAGCCACTGAAAGAATCCTGAAAAGAACGGAATTAGTTCTAATCAGAAATGAACTCCACAAGAAAAGATTCCTACTAACTAGACCAAACCAACAGGGACCTACTTACTCTCCACCTCAAACTCAGTAACAAAATCCACCCAGCACTCTGGGACAAATCCAAACAACTAGCCCTCTGGAGAGCCGAAACAGAAACCTCCCACAAGACAGACACACACACCAGCAAACTCCACAGACTAGAGAAACGCCAGAAGCCCAACCCCACCCCACAACAACACATGAAACAAACAGTACACAACATATCAGACAGAATCCTCACCATAGCAGAAACCAATGTCCTTTCCAAGGGATTCAACTTTGCAGTCACCCCCAAACGCATCCCCACTGAAAACATTATATGCAGAGTTGAAGCTAGCCTAACCAAAATTAACCTAGATGTAGCCAATAAAATCAGACTTGAAATCACCAATGTCCTCTGCTCCAGCAGTCCACCCAGAAGCAACTTACACAGAGAAGAACAAAAAGCACTCACCAACTTGAGGAAAGACAACAACATAATCATCTCCCAGCAGACAAAGGCAACGCCACGGTCGTGATGAACATATCGGACTACCAATCCAAACTATCCAACCTACTACAAGACCCCGCTTACAAACCTCTAAATACAGACATAACACCTGGAAAAAGCACCAAATCCAAAATAAAAGCCTCTCCAATCAGGGAAGAGATCCAGCAAAGAATCATCCCCAGAGAAAAATCCAGATGCCCTAAGCTCTATGGTCTCCCCAAGATACACAAAGAACGAACACCACTCAGACCCATAATCAGCTCCATAGGCTCACCTCTACAGAATCTTGCCAAATTTTTCGCCAAACAACTCCAGCCCTACACAGAATCCATCACCTCACATATACAAAACTCTTTCCACTTCATAGAAACAATAAAGAAACAAAACCTACAACCCAGTGACCTACTCATGAGCTTCGATGTCATATCCCTCTTCACCCAACTACCTGTTAAAGAAGCCTTGACAGCCATCCAAAACAAATACAACCCCCCTAAGTGCATCCTAAATCTGACCAATCACTGCCTAACCAACACATACTTCATCCACAATGGACAAAGATACAAACAGATAGAAGGAGCACCTATGGGATCACCCCTCTCACCCATCATTGCTAACCTATACATAGAACACTTTGAAACCAATGTTCTAGACAAATCCGAACACAAACACAAACTCTGGCTTAGATATGTAGATGACACTTTTGTAATTTGGCCATATGGAAAAGAAAAACTGGACAACTTCCTCATATACCTCAACAGTCTACACCTCAAAATACAATTCACCATGGAAACAGAAGCCAACAACTAACTTCCCTTCCTGGACTTCCTAATTTACAAAAAACCCAATGGCTTCCTAGGACACACCATCCACCGGAAGAAAACACACACCAACCGCTACTTAAACGCACAATCCCATCACCACCCTGCACAGATCAACTCCATAATGAAGACCCTCATCTCCAGAACCAAATGCCTAGCTGACAAAGACCACCTGAGAACAGTATTATACACCTTCACTAACGTATTAATTTCCAATGGATTCCAAAGAAACACAATTACCAACCTAATCCTAAAGGAGACACCCCCCAAAAACCGAGACACAGAACAGGACAACAGTATTGACCTCCTCCCCTACATCAAAGGCACCACAGATAAAATCAGGAAAATTCTCCACAAACCCAATATCAGGATAGCCTTTGGCACTGACCAAAAAATAGCCAACATCCTAAGAAATCCCAAAGACAAGATCCAACTAGAAAACCAAGGAGTTTATGAAATACCATGCAACAATTGCCCAGCCACATACATTGGACAAACCAACAGGAGAATAAATGCACGCATCACAGAACACAAGAACGCAGTCAGAAAAGAAGAAAATACTTCCTCCCTTTTCCAGCACCTTAAAGCCACAGGACATGAAATTAATTTTGAGGAAACCAAATTAATCTCCAATACTGAACACTTCAACAAAAGAATAATCAGGGAAGCCATCAAAATAGAGAAATACCCCCATAACATGAATAAACAGGATGATACCTCCTGCCTACTAGACATCTGGAAACTAGCCCTTATCAACAAATGAGTCCCAGCCACCAAAAACCAACACCGGACCCAAAACAACACATGACACCACCACCAATCCCCCTCACCAGACTCAAACCCAAACCCATCCCATAGACAAAAGGCAACCATCATCCGGAAACCAGATGCCACACACCCCGACCCCCAAACCAAGCAAACTGACACACGCCATGAACACATAGTCAGGCCTCAAACTCGAAGCCAAACCAAAACCCAGAAGGTTACATGACAGCCATCTGCTCAGGATATCACATCACGGAACTCAGGAGGTTACACCACAAAGCCTCAGGATGTTGCAACACAGCCAACAACCCAGGAGATTACAGCACAAGACCCAGGATGTCACAACAATAGAACAGAGAAGGTTATCACACAGCCCATTACCCAGGTCATTACAACACAGGAGGCTGATAGACACACAGCCAGTACCTCAGCCACACAGGTTCTTATGAAAAAGCCAACCAATCTGCAAACATCAACTCCATCAACCAATCAAGAAATAACAACACAGCCAACCAGTCCGCTTACAACAGAGCCAGCACACCACACCTCCCCTCCAGTATTTATAGAGAGACGGCAGCTCCGATCACGCTTTGCTCACACAAGCACGAAGCCAAAAGCACCACAAGAGTCAGTATTTTTTTAAATCTCTTTTCCTCTCTTATCTATTATCAACCCAGAAAATAAATACTGTATGGGGCTCAGACTGTCCTGAATACCTGTTAAAGGTTTATTCCTAAATGAGCTGAAGAAGCTTCTTGGATAAGAAGCAAAACATCTTCAAAGAAAAACCAGAAAGTCCAGTTGTCTCTTGAAAAAGCACCTTTGGGACAACCATGTCCTGGATGACTGAGAATCTCTATAGATGTTTATTCCTAAACATTAACGTGCTATTTATTGTCTAGCAAAAAAAAAAAATTGTCCCAGATGATGTCCAAGCTATGCTAGTTATTTCTAAAACAACCTGATGGTGAGATCTGAAGTCAAAAGGAATGTAAAAGATAAACCCATGTGCACTCACCTTGGTCACACTTAGGGCCAGTGTAGCCAGCATGGCAGGTACACTTTCCATCTCCAGAAGGACCATGGTTGCAAACTCCATGTTGACACTCACATTCTAAGCAAGAGAAGAGGATTAAATAATTCATATTTAAGAATCTTATTAAAAATGTTGTCATCATTAATGTAGCCCTAAAATGTGCTGGGAACTTTACCACGAAGCTCATTGGCTACATTTGAGCCAATCACTATAGTTTAGATCAATCTTCTTCAATGAGTTATTGTTGGAGAGATAAAATTAGCATTGTGCATCCTATCTTGAGCTCCCAAAGTAAAGGTAAGTTCTCAAAGTAAAGGTATATAAAAAGCAAAACAACAAAATTAATAGAATTAAAGTTAAAATAAGTCATTAATGTAGTTAAAATGAAGCTCTTTGTAAATTCAGGGAGAATGAGAGCTAAACCCATCTATGAGTGCAGTTCATAGCCTTTTGTCAGCATTTTGACAGTAGGGGTATTTTTAAAGGGTCTTGCTGATCATCTATATAACTGTGCAAGTTAATAGCAGAGGAGATGGCCTGGCTAATATTTAGGCCTTGTAGTATTTAGATCTTCAAAGGTCAACATTATCTTGTAAATTATGCCTACTAGGCAACCCAGTCTGGATCTTTCACTACAAGCATCATGTTAATTCAGTGGTGGGATTCAGCCAATTCGCACCAGTTCGGGCAACCCCCCCCCTGCCATTATCAAAGTGGATCCTGGGTGCTGCGCTGCAATGGAGAAACGAATAATGGAGTGGCCAGCGCAAGAGAAAGAGAAGGCTGCTTTCCCTCTTTCTTCTCCCTGCTCCTCCTCCTCCCCTTGTGTTGGCTGCTCTGTTTTCTGTTTCTCCATTGCAGCGCAAGTGCTCAGGTTCCACTTTGATAGCCGGGGAGGGGATTTAACAACCGGTTTGCCCAGGGTCAGATTGGCTGTTGTGGGAGGCTTGTCCCACATGTGTGGTAGAGTTGGAGGATGTGGATCAACCACACTTCCTACAACAGCAACCTGACCCTGGGTAAACCAATTATTAAATTATTTATTTATTTATTTATTTAAATTTCTATACCGCCCCCTCTCCCAAAAAGGGACTCGGGGCGGTGTACAGCCTACTAAAAATGGAGTATATACAATTTAAAAATAAATTAAATGACATGAATCCGGCCGAATCCCTTCAGAATATAAAATTACAAAATTTAAAATTCCAGGATTACATTAAAAAGTTAAAATTTAAAAATTTAAAAACCGAATTAAATAAAACCCCATAAACCGTTTACTGGGCCAGGCCAGCCTGTTGGAAAAATAAGGTCTTGACTGCGCGCCGGAATGTCCGGATGTCGGTAATGGCCCGTATCTCCGGGGGCAGATCATTCCACAGGGAGGGGGCCCCCACAGAGAAAGCCCGCACCCTTGGGGTCGCCAGCCGGCAACAATCAGGCGGCGGCACCCCAAGAAGGGCAACACTGTGTGAGCGTACTGGGCGGCGGGAAGCTGTTGATGGCAGCAGGCAGTCCCGTAAGTACCCAGGCCCCGAGCCATGGAGCACTTTAAATACAGTCAGTACCACCTTGAATCGGATCCGGAAGGCCACAGGAAGCCATTGCAGCCTGCGGAGAAGCGGTGTTACATGGGAGCTCCGAGGGGCTCCCAAGATGACCCGCGCGGCCGCATTCTGAACCAACTGCAGCTTCCGGACACTCTTCAAGGAGAGCCCCATGTAGAGAGCATTGCAATAGTCCAAGCGGGAGATGACGAGGGCGGAGGTGACTGTGCGAAGTGCGTCCAGATCCAGAAAGGGCCGCAACTGGTAAATCAGACGAATCTGACAAAAGGTCCCCGTGGCGACGGCTGTAATATGATCTTCTAAAGACAGTCGTACATCCAGGAGGACACCCAGATTGCGCGCCCTTTCCACAGGGGTCAAAACTTCTCCCCCCACGGCCAGCGAAGGAACAAGCTGGCTGTATCTGGGCACAGGAAACCACAGCCACTCGGTTTTGGTCGGGCTGAGACGAAGCCTGTTATGACCCATCCAACTCCGCACGGCCTCCAGGCACCGGGTCATCACTTCAACGGCTTCGTTGGGGTGGCCCGGGGTAGAGATTTGAATCCCACCACTGTGTTAACTGTATATTTTGTCCCAATCAGCAGCCACCTGACCTCACATCACTTACAATTTCCATGCTGTTTGCAAGTTTAATTGTTTTGAACTGAAGCATGGACAACTGCCACTATATGACTGTTTTAGAAAGGATTGAAAATTTATATATTGGTCTTAAAAGAACAAACATCCTTTTTATCCAGACAGCCTCTGAAAATCCAGTGATGATTGGAGATCCAGGAGCATTTTAATTTTCATGAAGAACATGAAGTCAGAAAAAACTTGATCTTATTTGAGAGTTACTCTAAAATGCAAAAGGATCTGCAAGCTCTGGTAATAAAAGTCATGCAGCACCGTGAAAAATGGGGCAAAAAGAGACTTAAATTAAATATAAAGAAGATCAAATTAATGACAACAGGTAGAACAACTAGCCCTAAAATTGACAAAAAACAAATCAAATTGGTGGAGATCTTCCATCTTTTAGAATCAACCATCAACAGTAAAGGAAAAAATAGTCAAGAAATATGAGTATAGACTAGCATTTGATAAAGCTACCACAAAGGCCTTTAAAAGATATTTAAATGCTATGTCTGTACCTACAAAGATCAGAATTGTGCAAATCAAGGTATGCCATGGAATGGAAGCAAAAGTTAGACTTTAAAGAAGCAGGATAGCAACAATATCAACACTTTTGAACTGTGGTGTTGGGGGAAACTCCTAAGAATACTGTGGACATCCAAGAAGACAAACAAATGAAACATCAAACAAACAACCCAAAGTTCTCACTCAAGGCACAAATGATAAGGCTGCAATTATTGTATTATGGACACGTTCTGTGAAGACATAGCTTTCTTAAAAAATCTATAATGCTGGGAAAAACAGAAGAAAACAGAAAAAGAGGAATAGCAAGACAGGGAGCAAGATGAATGGACTCAATTACACTGGTGATGAGGGCATCATTAAAAGACCCAAAAGATCAGATTAGGGATGGATTGTCATGGAAAAAGTCTATCTATGTCAGGGCTGTCTAACTCCTGGGCCACGGACTGGATGCGTCATGTGTTGGCCATGCCCATGCCCATGCCCAGTTTAGCGAAGGGGGAAAAAGTCCTGATGGTCACATGATGCCGCTATGATGACATGAATTTGACACCCCTGGTCTATGTGATTCCTAAGAGTCAACAACAATTTTCTGGTACATAATCAAAAGTTCAATTTTTTCTTTAGCAATACCCCTCTTTCTTGCTTGGAATTAATTTAAGCCTATTCTACCCAATATTGATATAGGTAGTGTTTGAGAATATTCAGTTTCCTTGGAGATTGAGGTCTAGAGTGGTACAGCTGGGTGCCCCAATTTTCTACCAATTCACTTCATTATCTTCAGTTGCTTCATACACCAGAGTGCTGATAAAAGCTCTGCTGGTGAGAAGGCACTTAGGAGCTATAGCATCAGCTACTCTGAGTTATCACTGTATTCTGCAGATCAGGATATCAGAAGTAATGTAGACAACATAAGAAATTTCCAAATGTATTAAGAATCAATCCATATACATCAGATACCTGGCCCAGAACATTTTAACTGATTGTACATTCTACAATGATTTATAATGCCCATTACTATTATCATGTGCCTATGATTTCCCCATCAGCTCATAATTCTTCTTTAGTTGACTACCAGACATTAACTTGACTCATTTCAGTGAGATCCTGGGCTTGAGATGCTTACCAGATTGACAGTCAGGGCCAAAATGATTCTCATCCCTGCAATGTTGGCATGCAAAGCCACCATAATTTGCCTAAAGAAATTAAAGAGACCAACATTTTACAATGGCATTTTTATGTTCCGTAAAAGGCAACTAAGACAGAAGAAGGAAGGAAGGAAGGCAAAAAGGAAAGGAAGGAAGGAAGGAAGGAAGGAAAGAAGGAAGGAAGGCAGGCAGGCAGGCAGGCAGGAAGGAAGGAAGGAAGGAAGGAAGGAAGGAAGGAAGGAAGGAAGGAAGGAAGGAAGAAAGGAAGGAAGGAAGGAAGGAAAGAAGGAAGGAGGGAAGATCTTGGGCTTCCTAACAATAAGGCTGATGAAATTGTAGTCCTCCAAGGGCTGCAGAACTACAACTCCCTGCAGATCTTTCACTGATGTTGCTAACAAACATTGCTGGAAGGTGTGTTTCAGTAACACCTGGAAGACCACCAATGGCTTATTTTTGTAGGATAATGCACAGTATACAAGGAATTTATCCACACATGTTATCCTCAATTTGCATCCTTGGTAACATTAAAATTAAATTTCCTTCTTTGTTCTTTCAAGAAGTCACTACTGTATAAACAATAGATTTTTTTAAAAAAAGGAAAAGACTGTTTAGAAGAAAGGAGCATCATTACTTAAGGCAATGTAGATCATAAAATGAACAGTCAATGTAATATAAATGTTTCATTTAATCATTATTCCAGAATAGGGCGCACACATAAAGAAGAGAGATAAACTGAATCAACTTTCTTCTAAGCCCTTGCATGCTCCATCCACAATTCCTCTTTCCATTTTGTAATCAAGAGAATCCAGGAGAGAAGCTGGCTGAATTATAAACCTCTCTGTTCAATAAAAGAAATTCAGCAATGTGATAGATTATCCTATTTGGACATAATAAGCAGTAGTTGCCCCTTGCACCCAGTTCCCAAATACTGCATAAATGTTTTGGTAAAAAGAACAAAATCAGTATTCCCAAATACTGCATAAATGTTTTGGTAAAAAGAACAAAATCTTACAAAAAAATTATTTTAAAAATGGGGTGGGGGGGACTAAGAGCAAACAGCTCCAGTCAGAGCCGAAGAAGCTTCTTGGATGAGAAGCAAAACATTTACAAAAAAAACAAACAAACAAGGAAGTCCAGTTGCCTCTTGAAAAAAAGCAACTTTGGGAAAAAAAAAAAGGATGACTGAGAATCTCCATAGACATGATGCACCAGAAGAATGCTCTTGACTATAAACTGTCTAACCTACTGCTAGTAATACATTTTTGGAGAACGTAAACCCAGTCTTACATGACAAATGCAAGTTCCATTTTTCCCAATGCCATCCAAACAGGTTCCATGTTGGCTGCATATGTTTTCAGGTCCACCAGGGCATTCTATAAGAGGAAGAGAGTTACCCATGCTTAGATTGTTTTAAAAACACTCCCATACTATTTTGATTAAATGAGCCACAGTGGCTCAGTGGCTAGAGTGCACTACTGCAGGCTACTTCTGCTGACTGCCAGCTGCCTGCAATTTGGCAGTTCAAATCTCACCAGGCTCAAGGTTGACTCAGACTTCCATCCTTTCGAGCAAAAGGAGTAAAATGAGGACACAGATTGTAGGAGGCCATATGCGGACTCTGTAAACCGCTTAGAGAGGGCGGTAAAAGCACTGTAAAGTGGTATATAAGTCTAAGTGCTATTGCTACTGCTAAATCAAGTGCATCCTCATTGCAAGGCATCATGAACAAGGTATGCCCATTCCTTCTTTTTTCAATGGTCTTGTGGAGAAAGCTCTATTCATATAAGCACCAGAGTCTAATTTTGTTTCTTTGGGCCATCCAAGATAACAGGAAGCCTTCCTGAAATCTGGTTCCTTCAGAATAAAAGAATCTTGAAAATCTAAAAGTACATCTCTTCCTCCTCATTTTCACAGATCAAGAAAATAAGGAGAGTCCCTTTTGACACATTTGCCATGCCCCCTGCATCCCATTCCTTCTGCAGGCTCAGCTGTCTCTTATCTGACTGTTGTCTACTCTGAGGCTCTTCTTCCTGTCTCCCAAGGTCAGTCCTAGATGCCATTACAATGGCATATTGACTTGACTGGAATCTTTGCATATTGACTTGACTGGAATTGACTGTTGCATGTCAAATGTGCAATTGCTGTGTTATGCCTGCAACATGTTTTTTTGTTTGTTTGTTCTCCTTTTGCTATTGTATGTCAACATTGTACATTGCCTGTACAATATGTGGCAACTGGGGGTGGTTGTAAATGGATTAAACCAATTATTGCAAAAGAATAGAAGGTAAATTTTTTCACGTATGCAACAAACTGATGCTGCCTGCCTTTGTATGGCCCAGTGTTTAAATCCTTATTCCTTACTGGATTTCAAGAGCTCCATGGCTTCAGTACATACAAACTCCAAAAGCTTGTCAATCAAAACACGCTTCCCAAACTATCCTATGAACCTCTGACTCCCTGACTATGTGATATGTGTCCTGTAGTCAAAGACTTACCATAGCATTCAGAACCCCAGTATCCAGGGCAGCACTCTTTCTCTTCATCTGTCTTCGTGCAGATAAAATAGCACCCCAACATAGACAGGGTGTTCTCACCTATTTTTACTGTATATCTGAAATAGGAAAACATACATATGCCCAGACACAAAAACTGTTATCAATGCAAAAACTGGTGCAAAAATTGCACCAAAACCCGTGGTGCAGAGGTTAGAATGCAGTACTGCAGGCTACTTCTGCTGACTGCTGGCTGCCAGCACTTCAGCAGTTCGATTCTCACCAGCTCAAGGTTGATTCAGCCTTTCACCTTTCCGAGGTCAGTAAAATAAGGACTCAGATTGTTGCTGGGCAACTTGGTGCAAGTTGCTGATTCTGTAAACTGCTTAGAGAGGGCTATAAAGCACTATGAAGCAGTATATAAGTCTAAGTGCTATTGCTATTACTACTGTATAAGTTAATATATTCAAACAATAGCTACAGCACAGAAAAGCATAAATCTGATCTGGAAATACTTTCTATCACCATCATCCGCCTTGAAGATAAAACTAAAAATAGCAACGTCATTTTTCTGATCCAAATTTGGCTGCCCAGAATCAATGATCCAGTATTGTTGACCTTACTTCCATTATTCTCGGTTCTCAGTTGTGTGCATAGATATGTGTATGTGTGTGTGCAGGTATGTACACATAAACATATGTACACAAGCATGTAAGTATGTATAAGAAGAACTTATAAGATGTACTTTCAAAAACTTAAAAGGATATCAATTTAAAGAAAAATAAAAACATTTTTATTCCAGAGCACAGGAACAGAGTGAAAAGAATAGTAGATTTAAAAAGGCAAATTCTAATTGAATAATTAAATAAAAAATAAGTAGTTAATGAATAAATCAGTATAACAGTGGAATCAATTGCTCATGAAAAGTATGGATAAAGAATTGGAGGTGTTCAAGCAGGAGCTGAACATGGAACAGCCATCTATCTAAGATGCTTTAATTTGTAAGCCTGTGTTGAATTGTTAGTTGAGCCCAATGTCCAAAATGCCTCCTTCCAATTCTATAATTTTATCTATACACTTCAGCTTGGTTCAACAATAGTTGAGGTGCCTTGTAGTGTCAGTATTATTTACATACAACGCTAAGCCTTTGTATAGGTTAGCATAGTGAACGCAACTGTTTGCTGCTACTGATTCACTCCCGTGGCTACACCATTCATGGCTTAAAAAAGGAGCCAGCAGACATCAGCACACCACAGTAGGGCATATTTGTCATTCAGTCATATTAACCATTGTGCAAACATACCCAACAGAATATACTTACATTGGCAACTAAGCTGCCTTCATAGGATGATCTTTTTTAAAAAATAATGCTTTATTGAATTTTTTTCCATTTATACATAATACCAATAGTTATTAAACAGTGCTGTGACATTATATATACGTTTATATGTCCTATCAAAACTTACAATGCATAATACTTTCATACCCTCTTATTATATACATTATTTAAATTTCTATTTTTATATCTATTATCTATCCAAATAAACCATGTTTCCCATACTGCATTGTATTCTGTGTCTGTTTTCCCTTTTAATTCCATAGTTAATTTATCCATTTCCACACACTCTAAAATTTTTTTGATTATTAAGACTTCAGGTGGTATAGAGTTTTCCTTCCAGTACTGAGCATATGAAATTCTTGCTGCTGTTAATATATGTAACGTAAGATATTTTATCTTTCTATTATAGTTTTTTTTATTATTCCTAAGAGGAATAATTACAGGACAAAATCAATTTTGTTTTTTAGTTTACTCTTCTAACCATGTTTGAATCATTTTCCAGTATTTTTTCACTTTGGGGCATGTCCACCAAGTATGAAAAAAGGTACCTTGTTGTTGTCCATAATTCCAACAATTTGGTTTTAAGTTTGGGTAAGTCTTGAAGGTGCCAAATGCCAACGATAGAACATTTTATATAGGTTTTCCTTATATGTCGCCAATTTTGTTATTTTATAATTCACATTCCAAATCTTTTCCCATTCTTCCAGATCAATAGTATGTCCAACGTTCCTACCCCATGAGGATGATCTTTCTGTTCTGCCAAGAAATCCTTCCTCTATTCATAGAGTAAACCTTTAAGATCCCTCAGTTTTTCGACTACATATTGCTAATGGCTATCAATTTACCCATTTCTTAGCAGTATGACAATGTTCTCCAATCTGCATTTCTTCTAGATGTGTGAATTTCAACTTCAGGATTCTCAAAAATTCCCTTGCTGGCTGGGAAATTCTGAAAGCCTCTCCAGATTGGGAGAAGCTAACTTAGAAAGTTAACGTCACCATCCAAGTTACAGTTGAAAAGATTTAATCCACATACCAGAAGTTCAGTTTAAAAAAAGACTTTGAGAATTATTGAAAATCATAAAGGAAATTAAATTAATTCTACCATAGATACTAAAAGTACAAAAATAATTTAAGCCCTGAAACTTCAGCCCTGTTCCTGTAAATCAAGTTATAGCAACTTCAGTATCAATGAGAAGCTGTGCAGTTTTGGTTTTCAAAAGCTACATAAATTAGATACATTTGACTGCAAATGGGTTGGCATCAAAATATTAAGAATTTAGAATATTCTGGAGCTTAATTTCAAAAGGTAGACGTAAGGAATAGGACATAATAGAACATAACTATTACTTTAGGAAATCAGCATCCAATAAAAAAGCAAATAATTTGCAATTTGAGTAATACTAGACTAAAAATTAAAAGTTTATGAGAAAATGATCTATTTTAGATTCAAAAATAAGAGGAAACATATTTACTAGTAGATAGATAAATAATAAATGAACAGATAGATTGAATTATATTACAGTCACATATTAAAATAAAAACATTACTATTATTTTTTGTATTATAAAATGACAACCAGTATCAAATATATTATTGATATAAGGAAATGTAAAGGCTACTTTGGTATCTATTGAAAAAAAAAACTGTATATCCGTAGTTTCCAAGAATTTTTGGCATCTTTTATAGTGATTATTGGCATTCAGATTGAAGTCCCAAATTTACTAAGATGCTTATTTGATTTTTGAATTAGCATTAAATTTTATTATGTCTGCAGTTATTTTAATATAGAACCCACCACTGCAGTACATGAGCTGTGAGCAAGGGCTACCCTAAAGCAAAGATTGGTACGGTAAATAAATAAAGATTGCCTGAATTTGATTTGTACCTCATAGCCATAAGAAATCCTGATTACCATTCTAAGCCAGAGAGGTATCTTAAACAGCTCAGTCTCACTCTCCCTAAATACCACAAAACATTTTGCATACATTTGAATTAATTTTTTTTTTCTTCAGTGGCACTGAAAGTCTAGGTTCCATTCTACAGCTATGTAAACAGGGGTGGGATTCTACTGGTTCGGACCGGTTTGGGTGAACCAGATGTTAAAGTTACATCTGGTTCTCTGAACCAGTATTTCAACCGACTGGCTGGCCCACCCCACTCCACCCTTCCCAGGAGTCTCCACACAGCCCATTTTCAATGGAGGTAAGTGCAGGGTCCACGGAGGCTCTGGGAGGGGGGAAAATGGGCCTTCTGGAAGTCCAGAAACAGGCCTGTTTCCGGCTTCCGGAGTGCCTTCAGAGCCTGGGGAAGGCTGTTTTCGCCTCCCAGAGGCCCAGGGGAGGCCTCAGGACCCTTGGGAGAGCAAAAACGGTCTCCCCCCGGACTCTGGAGGCCTACTGGAAGCTGGAAATAGGAGATTCTGGTAGGCCATGCCTACCAACTGGGCAGCGAACCGGTTGCTGGAATTTTTTAATCCCTCCCCTGTATGTAAAGCAAGGTTCAGTTTACTGCAGATATTAAGATGTGTTGCTCATAGTGACTTCTATTATATTGTTAAAAATGGGTGCCACTTAAAAATTGGGTGATTTATCTGTCTACCTCTCCATTATTATCTACCTGTCTGCTTGCCTATTCATGAAAACAAATGTGTTTATTCTTGTTTCAATTACTCAATAACACGATTAAAGTTTGCTACAGGCCATAATCTGACATTCTTTCTTTACTCCACTCTAATTATCTCAAAATGAAAATTAGTAGCACTGTCCAGATGTGGTTACTTACATAAGTCAGCTCTGTCACATAATGAGAGGTATTATTTACACAGAAACCTCCAAGCCTTTGGTATCAGAGTTGCTATGTATCTGATGTGATATCACAATCCAGGCTCAAATTCTGCATGCACAGAAAGTAGAAGCTTGACAGATGTTGTCTCCTATTAACTGGGACTGGCCATGGGCTTTTTCTTCTTTATTTTACCGTAGGTGTAAACCATCCCTATGGCTTACCATTAAGCAAAGTGCCCTTTGATTCATTGGGAATCTCTGTTCTAAAATACATTATACACACTGAGACTGAAAAGAGCATGTTTTACCTGCATTGCTCCTTATCACCTATCGTCCATCCACTTGGGCATATCGTCCTCCGAAAAAAAGCAGCGCAAGAAGTGCAAACAGTATTCTTTCTATATCTGAACTTCCGGTCACATCGCATTGATTTTAACTGGAGAAAGGGAAAATGATAATTCTTGTATGTGATGCACAATTCCATAACTCATTTAAAAGATAACTAGTAGCATCAACAGGTTTTCAAACCTGTTGCATTTCTTATCTCCTGAGATAAAGCCAAGTGACAGACATTTGGAAATAGTTCTGTTCAATCCATATCTAATGCATGTCAGCCTTCCTTGATCAAACATTGTCTGATGGTTTGGACTGCCCAGCCACATCAGTATGCCAGCTGAGAAATATGGGAACTATAGTGCAACAAATCCCAGAGACTCTAGAAACAAACTGACCCACACTAATGAATTACTGATTTTGGCTTTTCTGCAACATGCACAGAAAAGATGCCCCCACTTTAGCCTCGGTCAGCAGCACTTCCCCAACAATGTTGTAACAAAACCCAAACAACCTTTCATTTCCCCATTCTTTAGCCCAGATGTTTCTGCTTTATAATCTCCATGACAGTAAGGCCATAACTAACGTATTTTGGGACCCTGATATGTTTAACTGCAAAAACAGGGTGCACCCACCATTCACAGAGATCTGCTTTCACTCAGATAACTATACCAACACTGGGGAAATTTTGGGTTTGTTCAAAAGTAGATAAGAGAGCCCTGAGCACATTAGAAGAAGAAGAAAAAAGGGAGGAAGCATGTCTGGGGGATTTGGAGGAGGGAAGCAGTGAGTGAGCAGATAAGAGGCTGGAGCAAGGTATTTATCTTTTCTGGTGGTCTGTTGTTTCTTTGAGGAAAAATAGATTGGATCTCACTTCTACATATCTTACTTCTACATATTTGACCATAGTAGTAAGGTCCCTGTTCTTAATCCAGAGACAAATGTCACTCTGTGAAGGAATGACTCCTCTGAATGTGACCAGCATGTAAATGATAAATCAACAGTATGCAACGGCAGCCAAAAAAGCCAATGCAATTTTAAGTTGCATTAACAGAGGGATTCAATCAAGATCAGCTGAGGTATTAATATACCTCTATAAAGCCTTAGTAAGACTACACCTCGAATACTGCATCCAGTTTTGGTCACCACACTATAAAAAAGATGTTGAGACTCTAGAAAAAGTGCAGAGAAGAACAACAAAGATGATTAGGAGACTGGAGGCTAAAACATACAATGAATGGTTGCAGGAACTGAGCATGGCTAGTCTAGTGAAGAGAAGGACCAGGGGATACATGATAGCAATGTTCCAATATTTGAGGGGCTGTCTTAGAGAGGAAGGGGGTCAACCTATTTTCCAAAGCAGCAAGGAATAATGGATGGAAACTTAACAAGAAGAGATTCAATCTGGAAATAAGGAGAAATTTTCTGACAGTGAGAACAATCAACCAATGGAACAGCTTGCATTCAGAAGTTGTGGGAGCTTCATCACTAGAAGCTTTCAAGAAGAGACTTGACTGCCATCTGTCAGAAATGGTGTAGGGTCTCCTGCTTGGGTGGGGGATTGAACTAGATGACCTACAAGGTCCCTTCCAACTCTGATATTCGGTTCTGTTAAGTCTCTCCAGTTTAGCAGTTGATATAACTAAGCTTTCTCTGGGAAGTGGATGCCAACTCCATTCCTATTGCTATACTGCACTTTTCAATAAGTGCAAGTATCCATTCCATTTGTTATGGAAATATACTCTAAATGATCACAAACATTTGAACCCATTAAAATGGGTTAAACCAAAGTTAACCTTAAAAGGTTTAAACCAAACTATACACACAAATCATTACTGGATTAGATTAAGATACTATCTCAATGTTCTAACTTGGAAGGTAATCCCACTCAGTGAATGGTAACATTTCAGTAATCTTCTCCCTGTTGTTTATTCATCACTGCAGGCAATAAATGACAACATCAGAGTTCTTCAGACTCTTAAGCCCAGTATCATTACACCCAGTCATCTTTGAACCCTCTACACCATTATTGTTGACACATTCCTAATATTTTGAGTTTATTTGTGGTAAAATAATTTGTTTGTTTAAGCACTAGAAAGTAATGTGACTCCCTCTCTCTTTTTGTGATTTTTGTATTTAGCAACAGGACATCTGTAAAAAAAAGTATTTAGCCACTCTTAATAGTATTCATATTATTATAAAACCCCATGTTTTAGGAACATATAATTAAAATTTTATTTTCCTGTTCTGTACATTTATATGAACACAGTATCTATCATTCTACAGATTTTTTGGTTGGGGAGAGGGATATTGGAATTCATCCTCTTTGAAGGTCTTTAAATTTAGATAAACTCAGTTTCAACATAGTTCTTTAAATGCTCTCAGAAATCCAGATTCACCAGGGAAAAGATAATTCAAACTATATATGCGCTCATAGAGCACCCAAGGTTATCTATTTTGCAGCTGTGTGATCTCAAGAAAAGATCCCTGTTTTAAGACAAAGGATGACAAATGTGTTGAACATATCCAGATTTCTCCAAATCATCTTTTCCTGTTGAAACTGGATTGCTGCATAACCTTAGTTTCTTTCTCAGAAGGGCCAAATACATTGTCCTATATTATTCTGTCCCACCTCTGATGACTTCTATAGATTTATTTAAATAAATAACTCAAGGTGGCAAACATATTTAATACTCCTTCCTCCTCCTATTTTCCACACAACAGAGTGAGGTGCGGTAGGGTGGGAACAATTGACTGGCCTGAAGACATACATTCACTCATAACTGTTTTATATCTAAAAAAAAATACTTACACTATTAGGACCTTTATCAATAATTAAATTACTTTTTGATCTATTCCATCTTCATAAATGTTTGTTCAAAATGTGACTTTTTAAAAACAGATCTTGAGTAAACAGCAATAGATTGGCAAGGAGATATGATTCTGAGTTGTTTACAACCAGGAATAAAATTATTTTTCTTTTCCTAAAATTATGTAGCTGAAATTATAATTCTTGGTTCATTATGGAAAATTATATGTGGAAGACCTGAGAGGTCAAAATAAATTCTGGAGATTGAAATGTGATGATGATGAGGTAGAGGAGGAGGATGAAGAAGAAGAAAAATCTGGCAGATTGTGCAACCAACCGTAATAAAAATAATACATCATTTGCCTATCCCAGATTCTTGGGAAGGATTAATAGATGAATAAAAATGCAAAACCCAGTCTAAACATCTAGCTGATTATGCAACCAATATAATATTGTTGTTTAAAATTTATTAAAATTTTATTTAAAATGTATATGCCACCCAACTCCCAGTGATCTTTTAGACCAGGCTCTGGTGGATCATCAGATTTCCAATATATTGAAGGAAGGGAGAGAAATCTCACAAAGTTGAATTAAATAACAACATGGGTGGAAAGGTTCATCTGGATCAAAGACTTGTGAAGAATTTCCACAACCTGCCAAAATCCCACAACAAAAGTGGGTAGGGCCAGGGTATATTTGATAGGTCAAGGAATGGTGAGATGGTGTCTTAAGTATTTGCAAGCTATAAGGCATGTATTTCCCCCCTTAGGTCTCTTAAGGGGAGTGGGGAAATAGAAAAACCAAATTTTTACTCTTTCTACTCTGTGAGACTTCAAGGAATGTTAGGGGGTTGCCCTATTGCCATCTTGAATTAGATCATACATTTATCAATGTTTAAATAAGAGTAATTGAAAAGGGGGAATTATTCAGCATTTACAAATATTTACACTAAAAACTAAAAATAGTTGGGTTATGCTAAAGGAATTGGCAAATTACTTGATCTAACTTTCTAATTCTAATGGAAAGTTCTTAATTGTTTAATTCATTAAAATGCATCAACTTTGCAATCTTATACATGTATTTTCCCAAACCATACATATAGTGCAAGGATAGACACAACTCTAAGGTCTAGTTAAGTGGGAAGCTGAATGCTTTCTTCAGTTGAAGTAATATTTATTCTTTCAACTCATCGTCTTTTCAAACATCCTGCTCCCCTTTAAGTGCCTGAGAAGCAAGCTAATTTTTCCAGAGCTTCTCTAAGTTCACCAGAGCTTATTTCCAAGTTAAAATGTCAGAGCAAACTGCAGCTTTTACTCCTCAGAGAACAGAAAACTCACCTCACTTTTCTGCCCTTCAGCTGGAAAAGTTGCACATGTTGCTAGGATGAACAAGACTAATCCAAGAATTTGCCTTGGCATGTTTTTGCAGAAGAAATATCTTTGCTCAAAAGTGTTCAGTTTGATAAAATAACACCGCCTACTAAAAATGGGATCCAAAAAAACTGTGAAGTTAAACAAGAACAGAGCGAAAGCCTTTGCATGATGTAAATCTCTTAGTCCTAACTGTTTAGAAGGAGCAGCATTTTGACTGAGCCTCAAATGTCAGCAGATTTAAAAGGAAAAAGCAGGGAGGCATAGTAAGTATGAAAATGATCCTGAGAAAGGAAAACAATGGATTACTCAAAACAGGAACCTTAACAAGTTTCCTCTCTTCTATCAGTTGCAACAGACAGAAGGAAATCCTTTCTTTTTTTCATTGGAATGGAAGTCTGATTATATATTTAACAATGAGGTAAAGCTGCCCAGTGAACTAGATTTTGTTAACAACTTAGATGGTAAATTTATACGATATCAGCCTAACTTTTAATTCAAAAGCAGTATTTCAACAAATCAATACAAACATGAAATATAAGATAGCAATGTAGAAAAAATGCTGCTCATAAGCATGGTGGCATCCAGATTATTTCTTGCTATGAAGAACAATCCTTATGAAATTCTCATTGAACCTACTTTCTTGGAACAGTTTGGTTTTCAAAGCATACTGCTGATGATTGATTATATTCTCCCTCCAATATTCCTTCCTTTCTTCTTCCTTCTTTCTCTTTCTCCTTCCCTACCTTCAATTATCTGGACCAATAGTAGTTGTAGTTCCAGTCCTTCAAGTCATCCTCAAGTTCTCTCTAAACCCTTGATATTCATGCTTCCTTCCACAGACGAGCTTTATGGGGATGCTGACTTCATTTTCCAGCAGGACTTGGCACCTGCCCACACTGCCAAAAGCACCAAAACCTGGTTCAATGACCATGGGATTACTGTGCTTGATTGGCAGCATCTGACCTTGGCATTGCCAAGAGAAAGATGAGAGACATGAGACCAAACAATGCAGAAGAGCTGAAGGCCGCTATTGAAGCATCCTGGTCTTCCATAACACCTCAGCAGTGCCACAGGCTGATAGCTTCCATGCCACACTGCATTGAGGCAGTAATTGTTTCAAAAGAGGCTCAAACCAAGTACTGAATACATATGCATGCTTATACTTTTCAGAGGTCCAATATTGTTCTATGTACAATCCTTGTTTTATTGATTGCGTGTAATATTCTAATTTTCTGAGATTGTGGATTTGGGGTTTTCATGAGCTGTAAGCCATAATCAGCACAATTATAACAAATCACTGCTTGAACTAACTTGCTTTGCATGTAATGAGTCTATCTCATATATTAGTTTCACCTTTTAAGTTGCATTACTGACATAACTGAACTTTTGCATGATATTCTAATTTTTCGAGTTTCACCTGTACATATTCAACATACATAAAAATGGGGTGGGATTTTAATTCTACAGTTGTAGCTACCATTGTAACTTTTGGATACATTCACACCCACAGATGCCTCTGTTTATGATATAGTATATATGTATAAATGTGTCCAGAAGGATAGGAACATTTGCACAACTACATAGGAGAAATAAAATTCATCAGAAATAATACAGTATTTAAGAGATCTATGAGAATACTCTTCAAGTTTTTAATTGCCAATTTGAGTTGTTTATTTTTTTATTTATTTTTTACTCAAGCTTAGATGCCACTGAAATCAGAATGAATCTGGTAGGCTACCAACAGACCCATAGCAATATGTATGTATTTGAGGTGGTATTCAGCAGGTTCTGACCAGTTCTGAAGAACCGGTAGTGGAAATTTTGAGTAGTTCGGAGAACCAGCAAATACCACCCGAGTGGAGATTTTACAGCATCCCCTCCCTGTCACGCCCACAGAACTGGTGGTAAAATTTTGTGAATCCCACCAGTGGTATGTATGTATGTATGTGTGTGTGTGTGTGTGTATATATATATATATATATATATATATACGTATGTGTGTGTGTGTTTTCTTAAGTTCTCGCGGGTATTTATATGTATGGTATTCAGCTTTGTTCAAGAATTTTCCCACGTCTTTATAGTTGTGCTTTTAAAGTTGTTGCGACGTTTCGGCAGAATATCATCTGCCATCATCAGGCTTGTGTATTGGATTCGTCTTCATCGTGTGTGTCAGGCTTTCGCAGGCGTTTCTGTCTTGTGTGTATATATATATATATATGGGTGCGTGTGTATGCATATATGTATGTGTGCATGTGTTTGTGTGTATGATACAGTTAAAAACAATGAAATAACAACAATCTTAATTGAAGACTTAATTGAAGATAGCATTATACATTATGCTGTAAGAAAAGATAAATGGATAACATGCATGCCTTTTGTATGGTCTGTTTCAATTGACTCTAGCAGAACATATGAGCCTATTTGTCAGGTCTGTTGCATAAGTGGAAGGAAGTAAAAAAAAAAAACCCAAAGAAAAACATCAAACTTCTTCATACATCAGATTATGGAAAGATTCACAGAAAACCATGTGACTTTCTCAGCTCGTGATTCATTCAGAGGTCTGCACATCTCTAATTTGTTTATGAATGCAAGATAACTGTTTTTTTTAACCTGAGAATTTATTATTTCATAGAACCTTTTCCAGATCAGCTGCTCTTCTATCTTTTTATGTGATAAGGAATCACTGATCTTTTCAATTAACTGTTGATGTAAGTGTAATAACACTTAGAAAAATGGGTATTATAAAATGCCGTCACTGGTAAAGTTCTCCTACATTCACTGTATTCATTTTATTTCAACCATACCCCAAAGCTTAGTATCTGGGAGGCTGAGGTAAGTAAAGATTTTCTTAAGATTTTCTTAAGCTTCTTGTGCCAAGTGGCTTAAAAATAGAAACATCTATGAACTGAGTTTGACTTCTGATGACAATGTTCCCACAGCTTGCTTTGCAGCATTAATGGAGGACTCACCACTGAACCTACATTTCCTTCTCCTTTGTAATCTGAGTTTGGAATACTTGCTTGGTTTTCAAACAGTTAGCAAAAAAAATATGGCTCAACTTTAATGTGCAAGCATTTTCAAAGGTGGTTAATTTGGGGTAGCTAAATCTGATAAATTTCAGTAGCCAAAGTTCATGATTTTTGTTTTCTTTAAAACAGCAACCTGGTCAGTGGTGGTATTTGATCGGTTCTGCCCAGTTCTACCGAACTGGTAAGAGTGATGAGCAGCGGAGACTAAAATGGTTCTCTCCATCACTCTGCTGTTGGGCCCGCCCACCCACCTGGGCTCCAATACTCACTTTTATTTGCTGAATTTGAAGCACAGCTGCTTTGCACGGCACAGAAGAGTGCTGCATGGCAGCTGCTGAAGCAACCAGGATCGTGCAGGCTTGCAGGAGGTGAGTTAGAACTGCGCAGTGTGTTTGGCGTGTGTTTCCATGCAAAGTGTGTGCACACGTGCAAAGCGTGCCCACCAAGCCACACCCACCGAACCGGTGGCAACAATATTTGAATCCCACCACTGATACCTGGTTACTTTATAAAGATACTGAATGAGGATGCCCAGTGTCTCCTTTGATTTCTGATGTATTAGGATGTGCTTGTGTCATTAGATAAGATCCTAACATCTGTGAAGGGGTCTTTGTCATTCTTCATTGGGCTGAACAGTACATTGATATTATATGCTAATGATTATCATTTATTTCTCAGTGTCATACTTCAGTTTCAGCTCAGATGTATTTGATTAATAAATTTGGGTGAATAGCAGGATACTCTTTTAATTAATGTACGTTAGTGTTAAAGCCAATTGACAAATATCTATAAGCACCGAAATTACATTTTTATATAAATAATGAATTTATTTAACTATTCTGTGGGATATTTTTCAAATAAATACATTAAATGTGATTAATATATACAAAGAGGGATGATAATAGATGAGAGACCCTTTAGGCCCGTGATGGCAAACCTATGGCATGCGTGCCAGAGGTGGCACACAGAGCCCTCTCTGTGGGCACATGAGCTATCGCCTCAGCTCTGCCACATGCGTGTGCACGCCTCCTGCCGGCCAGCTGATCTTCAGGTCTCTGTCGTGCATGCGCAGGGGATATGCATGCATGTGTGGGCAATGGGGCACATGCAAGTGGGGGGGCGGGTGCATTCATAGGGGTTGGGGTGCATGCGCAGGGGATGTGTGCATATTGTATTTTGGGAATGCACACATGTGCTTTGGGCACTCAGTGCCGAAAAGGTTAGCCATCACTGCTTCAGGCCTTATCTGTGAGTAGGTAAAAACTCTCAGAATGGATATGTCCCATACGCATATTGGGAAAAGTTTTTTTTTTAAAAATCAGTAGATTCCTCGACTTATGACCACAACTGAGCCCAAAATTTCTCTTGCTCAGTGAGACATTTGTTAAGTGAGTTTTGCCCCATTTTACAACCTTTCTGGCCTCAGTTGTGAAGTGAATCACTGCACTTGTTAAGTTAGTGACACGGTTGCTAAATTAATCTGGCATCCCCATTGCCTTTGCCTGTCAGAAGACTGCAAAAGGTGACGACAACTCTGGGACAGTACAACCCTCATAAATATGTCCGTTGCCAAGCGCCTGAATTTTGATCACATGACTGCAATGGTCAAAAGGGAGAAGGAGGAGTTATCATTTTCTATGTAAAGAATAATTGTCCATTGCCACCTACTGGCAATATTTACAACTACAATAATTGATGCTTCAATTCTGACCAGTATTTTGTCTCAAAGACAGCTAAATTATACAAATAACAAAAGAGCTCAGTTCAAGAATTATTCTACTGTTTTATTTGTTAAAAGCAACTATTTAAAGATATGGAAGTGGAGGCATTACTTTTCATTCTGTTGTCAGTCCCCGATTATGTGTGAATGATTATAATGAAATCTGGTAATTTTTTACTGAAGTTTCAGGTAAAAACTTTACATATACCTACAGGTATGAGAAGTCCTTGTGCATTTATTTGTTTGCTTTTTCTGCTGCTTAATTAAGGGAAAAATCTAAAATGAAAAATACAACAAAGCAGCAACTATTTTTGACTCCTCTGTTGGAATTTATCAACCCTCTGAACTGGAAATTATTCTTTTTTTTGCTTGATGAATAATCTTTCCCATGTGCCAAACTAGTGGGTGAAAATGCTTATTTGGCTCTTAAGAGAAAAAGGAAGTTCTGAATCAGATTCCAATCCTTGTCCTCTAGAGATGGAACATTTATTTAAATTTCAATTCCCAAATATTCAGAATGAGGCTTTTTTGCACAAATCAATTGAGCTGCAGCAGCATATTTACTTCTGACAAATGTATTGGCCTGAGTTAGAGATACACATGCCCCCATCTAACTTATGGAAAAGCAAGCTCCACTGTCTACGATCACGATGGAGTCCAAAATTTCTGTGGTTAAGTGAGACATTTGTTAAGTGAATTTTGCCCCATTTTATGACCTTTCTTGCCTCCATTGTTAAGTGAATCACTGCAGTTGGTAAATTGGTAACCCGGTTGTGAAGTGAATCTGGCTTCCCTATTGACTTTGCTTGTCAGGTCACAAAAGGGGATCACATGACTTTGGGTCACAGCAACAGTCATAAATACGAACCAGTTGCCAAGCATCTGAATTTTGATTACATGATCAAGGGGATGGCTGGAAAGGTCCTAACTGTGAAAAACGGTCATAAATCACTTCAGTGCCATTGTATCTCTGAACAGTCACTAAACGAACTGTTAAGTCAAGGCCTTCCTATATGTAGCTGCAGCTTAAGAAAGTTTAAAATAATTCTGTCAAGCCTGAAATTGACATATGTGTAGCCATTTTAGTTAGGCTTAGTATATATTCTTTTTCTTACTTTCTCTGTGGCAGTCATGGGGGGAAGAGTTTTGGGCTCGCCACATTCCTAAGGGGAGAGGAGTGGAGATAAAGAGAGATGTTTTGGCTAGGTGATCTTTCTTCCCGTGGGAAACGAGATGTCCATCTTGGGCCCCTTGAGGTGATTTATGACATCAAGCAATGCTGAATTACTTCTACTGGAGAATGTGACTTTTGGGAGCTGTTTCTAACTTGTAATATTATGGGGTAATTCTGGGTTGTGTTAGATCTGGAATTACCATGGACTTTGCCAATTTGATGCTTTCCTAAATAAAATAATTTGTTTTGGAAGATGGACTTTGTTCTTTTCTTTTTAAATGGATTTCATCATTTGGAAACCTGACAAATTCTTTTGCAGGTGTTCCTAATAATGTTTTCAACTTATATTCTGAATTTTGATCCAACTATAACCCTAACCCATTTACTCTCTTACCCTTCCACTTTTTATTCTGAAATCTCTCAATTTCAATTCAGAACAGAGGCTTTACCTGGTCCACAGGAGACAACAGCCACCTGCTAGAAGCTTAGAAATGAAGCCCGATTGCAATAGCCCCATCTTTTCCATCAAGTAGTACTTGTAAGAAAGCTTTTTCTTGAAAAATGAGATGTAGTTCACTAAGGTTTTAAGTTTGAATTAAAATAAAGGGACGAAAACTAAACTTATTTGCAAGTTAATGGAATAGAAGGGGGAGAAGATAATAAGTGTTCTTTTATACAGATTTTATACACATTTATTCTGTAATATTTTGTGCAGGATTTGGATCAATTCTTTCATAGTCTCTTTTGTCTTTTCATTTACTTCACTATCTTCTGACTTGCACTGTAATCAAATTACAGATTAAGAATCTGATTATATCCTAAAAAGAAATTGAAGTAAACAATAGTTGTGTCAAAATTCAGTTCATAATTTTTGAGACATTTGGCAACAGAAACAAGGTGCTCCTAACAACAAATATCTCATTATTTGTTGGCATCAAATATTTATCATTCCTGACCAATCATTCTGTCTGCAGTGTTGAAATCAAGGCAGTAACTTTGATCTCGTCAAAATTTAAATCACATGTAAAATCAACATTCAATTAGGTGAATTCTATCATGTCCACAATTAGGCGACAAAATTAAAAAAATTGATATATCATAAAAAGACAAAATGTAAAAATTATAAGAAATATCATTAAATAATTATTAGCAGTATAAGCAATGTACATCTTGTACAAAGAACATTGTACCTTAACGTAGCACAAGCATCTGTGATACCATTATATATATATATACATATACATATATATATATATATATTTGTTGAACCAAAGATCCATACACACACACACACACACACACACACATATATAATTTTGTATAGAATAGTGTTGTACAAAAACACAGTGGAAACATTAACAGCACTAAATGGAAGTATGAAAGCTGACTCCTTTTATTCCATACAGTTGCCTAGAATGCTTAATTAGGAATCTGAAACATGTTACTTGCTACATAAAAACAGAGTTTAGAAAATCCCAGGACATCATTTAGCAACTTATGTTGTGTAGTAACACCCTCCCCCCCTCCACTGCACAAAAAATACCAATGGCAATGCACATAAACCCTCCCCCCCAATGTAATGTGACACTGCTGTGAAGACAATGCTGATCCATGGTTAATTCAGTCAGTACTGTGCTTTAATTCATAATTGGTAGACCTGATGAGATGAAATATTTAAACCCAACAAGATTATCCGGTGAGCTCCAAAGGCAACTCCCTACCACACAGTATCTCCCACTGCCTAGCAAGTAGTGACATCAGTTTTTCACGGCTATCAGGACTTGGGATAAAGACACACCAGAACACCTCTTGGCTGGCATTGCCCTCTTGTGCAGCCTGTCCTTTAGGAAAACTAAAGACATTGCCAAAGTGATCTAAGGTCAGGTTCTGCATGAGATCATGATTCTGAATGTCATCAAAAACAAACGTGAGTGCCTGAGGATAGGCCTGGTAGCCCATGAGCACACGATCTAGGTCACGGATTCTTCTCCCATCTGCAAGCTGATACTTGTCTCTCTTTGGTGGTTCCTTTGCAAATTCAGGCCGTGGGTAGCTAATGTAGTCCTCGTTGAAAAGAAACAAATCTGAGCTAGTTAGGATAAGTGTTTTAGGCTGGAGGGAACTGTAGGCCTGAGCAATCCCCTCTGTAATATTGACCTGAAATGCCAACACATAAAGAAGTAGGTTCAGGGATGGGGATTTCATGACACTGTCCATCTTCTCAGCAACCAAAAAAGCAAGGTCCCCAATTTCTTCCTCATTGGGATATATGAATCTCACTCTGCTAGAGTGAATCAGTTCATAGTTTTCCATTTTTCCTGAAACAATAAAGAATATCATATATTTTGAATAATTAGATTTAGAACTAATTCAGAGCAACTTTTTTCTGAAAAAAAAAATGTTCTAAAATTAAAAACACACCATAAAGAACGAAAGACAAATACCATATCACACCCAAAAAAACTGAGCTATGAATTAGAAAATTCACTTGTGCTACATGTACTCATGAGGTAAACTATTTCCTTTTAATTTCAGACTACCATATACCATAAGACATCAATAACAGATGATCATTATTTTGATATTTGCTAAATTAATTCATGTGAAGCAACCTGAGCAATGCAGTATAAACACATTTTTCAGCTTACTTTTAATCAATGTCCTTTCTTCAAACTGCTTAGGATGTATATTTTTTCTATTTATTTTTATGAAGATCTCAGAGAGCCAGACAAACAGAAGTATATGCATTGACAAGATAGGTTAGGGTAGTGGGAATACATGGCAGGCCTTTCTGTTCTTTGTTCTGGTTTTGGACAGAGGCAATTATACTATTTGTTCAGACTTTTAACAAGAGCAATGAGTGGTTCACTGACACCACAATTTATGTGAATGACAGCTGATTTTTGATCATAGGTTATTTATGAAGACATGTGGGCAGATGTATCTAATGAGAATATGTAGCTGAGTTTGCTGTTGATAACAATGAATATATTTTCAAGGCCTGAATATGTTCCAGATTACTGAAATTGTATTTCCAAAGTCAGCATGCACCATCAGTTTAATTTTCAAAGTTCTCAAAGCTTGCATGGGTAAGAACAAATTGAAAATATATTACATGGAAATGGAAAACTCTTTGTCACACTGCTGGTATGTGGGCGTGTCAAGGATTTCCTGACTTTGCTAACCAGTTTATGTCAATTCTATGCCCTTTCACTTTTACTGAGGAGTAATATCCAATTTTTTTTTCACCATCAGTACGTGGATAAATGACTTCTCCAGGGAAGAGGAGACTCCAATTTACATTAACTCTTTTTCCTGAGTTAGCAGATACCAAATACCTACAAATCCAGTAACAAATTGAACAATTAGTATGCTCTCAATTTCCTTCCCTTCCTTCCTTCCCTTCCTTCCTTTTTTCTCTTCTATCTTGTTATTCTGTTCTATTCTGTTCACTCAGGCAACCCAATTGTCATCATCTAAACTGCACATTCAAGATGCTATGTCTTTACTTCAACTGGACTTGCCTACTTTAGTTTTAACAAAAGATACTAATATATGTATCACTGCAAATGAGAGTCAGTTTTGTCTAGTGGTTAAGGCAATGTATTAGAAACCAGAAGAATGTGAGTTCTAGTTCTGTGACTGTGAGCCAGTGGGCCATCTCATCTCCAACATCAGCTGAAGTGACAAGCTGGTTGCTCAATTCCTATCAACATTTTTAAAAAAAGCAAACTTGCAGGAAAAAGGAAGAAAAAAATACGTATTATTCCAAATGTAAAATGCCATTCTTCCTATTGCTGTACCATTATTGGTCAAAGGCTTTAATTAAATACATGATGATTTGCTATCAAAAGGTAAAATCTTAGCAAGCAAATGAGCATTATCCTAGAGAGGTATGATGAAATATATAAATTTAGCCTACTAAAATATTTCTAAATCACTTTACCTGTATTTTTCTTCCCAAATTCAGAGTAGAAGTCCTTATCCACAGGTTCTGGTGATGGTGTCCTTGCAAGGAGTGAGAGCACTGCCATGAGGTGCTGGATAAAAGTGTGAGTACTATAACTGTCTCTGGTTAGGCAGGTTAATATATGTTCCGCTGAATGTCCTGAAAAGGGCACAGAATTAAGATTCTTTCTAATACTATTACAAAATTAGGGTAGCTTTTAAACAAATGCATACTGTAGAATTTTTATATAAATTTTACATACTTCTTAATTAAAAATATTACTTGAAACAATTATAACAATTTCCAAATATTATTATTTCTTCATTCAATTTGGCACACACTGTTCTTATAAAACACTGCTTTAGGAATGTCCAGTTTGTATACTTGATTGGTAGAAGAGAAAAATAATAGTTCAGGGTTGAACTGTAGAGTTCTTGACGTTCTCTGAGCTTTGAGTTTCATTACCAGAATAGGTAACATCTTTGTGTTAGAAAGGAGTGGCACTGCAACTTGACCTGTCAATGTTGATGGGGTGTTATTTTCTCCTTGGTAATTCCTTGTTGAGGCTGTTGTTTACTGTTGATTGTTCTTTACTGCTTGATTGTATGTCTGGTGTTAATCCTGGTGTCAATCCCTATTTATTTGAGTATTGATTGCTAGCAATGAGGTATTCTGATCTTCTTTTACATTTCTTTTGAAATGTGTGTAAAAGTTGTTTATTGACTTGCAATGTTGGCTGATGTGTCCAAGTGCCAAGCTTCCAGGAATTTGCCAGCGTTATTGAATTTACTTTGATCTTGATCTAGCTTGTCCCAGCTTCTCTAGTTTATGTGCATTTGTTACAAGTATATACTATTGTTAATGGGGTTCCCTTGACAAGAGTTCAGTCATTCCCAATGTGCATCGTCTTAGGTTCACCAAATCTACATCTTTATGTCAACGAGATGATCAATATGCAGCAAAAGGAAAATTTCACCAAATTCAATTTACCAAATTGAAGAGGAAGGGATTTTGGAAACTGCAGGAAGTTCCTTGGGAGGAAGGAAAGAAGTAAGAAGTTGGTACAAGAGCTGGGAAACTGTTCCCGAGCCTCTGATACAAGATTGTAATGTATAAGAAGCTGGAAAAGCCAGGGACTTCAGCCTCAGGCATAAGATTGTCTATGTTTAATAATTTAATAATCTGTGACTGATATTATTGTTTCTATATAGGGCAAATAATTATTTCTTTCCGATTTCCGGTGGGATTCGACTTCTGGTGGCACTTCTGTTGAGGACAGACGGAGATCGTGATTGTGTGCAGCTTCGATCCATGCTTACCCTGTTGGAGGGGTCCCTATGGGACTGAACCATCAGATCCACCTCGGAGGGGTGGAGGAAGAGGGGAAGACTGCCAGCTGGGTTGAGGGGAGCTGCATCTCCCTTCCCTGGCTTGGTATACTCCCCTGGACGATAGGGAGAAGCGGCAGTTTTAATGGCTGCCTTGAAGACGGGAAGCTACCGAGACTTAAGTGTGTGCCGGAGAGGTGAAGTGGTGAACGGCATTTATCCAGAAAAGAAAAGCTGAACCCTTTGTTTTAATAACCCCAAAAAGCAGAAAGAAAGATTCCTCACTTGAGAGTACAATAGTGGCGAATAGAAAACAAGAGGACAATATAAGGTAAATAAAAATCTGGACTACAAAAGAGCTATAACGAAATTAAGGATGGAATTGGAATAATATACAGAACCTGGCATTAATTGGGCATTGGATAAAATGCTGATCTTGCGTGGAATTGATTATACCTTTAAAAAAAAGCCAATGGTTGAAATATTTGAAAATTAACATTAATATAATTGAAAAAAAGGAAAAAAAAAGAACTTTGAAAAGTGGAAGTGATATAGAGCGCCACCTAACGGTGCAAGGCATTTTTTCCTGGATGACTTTATGGAAAATTACTGGTCTGTTAAATGTGTGAATGAGAAAAGACATGAAATGAAAGACTTTAACATGACAAGAACCCAGGAAGTTTAAAAGAAAAAGGGGAAGATTGCAGCAAGAGGCCAAAGGAAGGCAATATTCTGGGACTGTTGGGGGTTGACTGTGCAAAGGAAATAGAAGGACCAATAAGGAAAAGAGATATAAACGGAGTCTCTTGGCAATGATTACAATTAACTTTAATAAAATAAATAACACAATTAATTAAACATGTCTATTGTATTGAAAGTCCCTTTAAATCATTGACAGTTTAAGAACTTTATCTTTAAACTCTTTTTCCAGTGAATATTTGCTTACTACTACTATTTAAAAATCTACTATTTAATGAATAAGTGCCACAACCACAGCCACAATCATAGCCAAGACTGGATTTATTTACCTCTTCTGAGATTGGTTTATTTCATAAAGGAAGAACTGATTCTGCTGATATATATTTCAATTTCAATGTTATACATTCAGGAAGTGATGCTATAGAATTCATTTCATTTCCTGTTATTTATTCCTTTTAGTCTTCCAGAAAGTAACATATGTGGAAATCCCATCTCTCCTACACACTAGTGCTAAGGAGAAGGACATCAGGTAAAGCATTCCTTATACAACCTATAGAAAGGAATTTTGCTAATGACATATTATTTCAAATGCTCACAAAAAATCGCTATAAATTGTATTAAGAATAATGAATGGATTCACGTCCAATCAACTGTTTGCTTATAACAAAATGCAGAAATGAAGAAAGAAAGAAATCTCAATGCAACTTACCAGTAAGTCGAAAGTACTGATCAAAAAGTCCAATGTTCACTGAATGCAGATCATTTAATTTTAGAACTAAGCAAGGAGTGAGATGGAAAGAGCTGAATTCATAGTCCAAGACATCAGTGCCCCAAAAACCTAGTGGATGATAAATGTACAGTAATCAATACCCAATTGCCTTTAAATAATCAGTTTCAGGTATCGAGAGAATTAATGTTTATAATTGCATCTTGCATCTTTATTTGAAATAAGCCATTATTGAAGGTGCAGCTATGTATTACTCTAGCAAATACTTTTTAAAATCTGAATCATGTAGATAACACGAAGCAGTACCAGATAGGTGCGCTGACACCAATAATATAATAGTTTGCTCTTTACTCATATAATTCTACCTTGTAACAGCACTTGTACTACCCCCTATTTTTTGGGTTACCAAGTAAAAATATTGTGGAAAGTTTTAAAAGAAAATTTAATGGATAATCAGAATTAAAAACCGTGTTCCTATCTGAGTAGTTTTCCTTGAAAACACCTTCTCATAATTCTGTTAAAGCTATATAAGGGAAGCATGCCACCAAGTATGAGGCTTCCTCAAACTTTTGCTTTAAAATAATGGAATACCATAGGCACAAAGCAAGAGTGTAAAATTATGGCAGCTTTGTATAGGCCTTAGTGTGATTAAAAATCTGCAAACGTTTTGAAAGCCAGGAACCACCCTGTTGTACCATACCTAAATGGTGATCATTAGAATGTGTCACAGAATCATCCAACAAAAAGTAAATAGCTTTAGTTGAAAGTAGTACACAAGCTATCACTTCCATATCCGGAGCTTTATAAAACAGAACAGATGACCACATGAGATGTCTTAGTTCTTCATTTTCGACCTACAATATTGACAACACAAGTTAATCTTTTCATTAAGTATAATTTTGAATGTATTTTCTTTGACTTGACTAATAACGACTCATGTTTTATTATTACTTTGCGTATCAGGGTGTTTGCCAATGTAAATTCCACTATGAAAATAGTTATCTCATCTTCCTTCCCCTTTATCTCGCTTAAAGTTATCTATATAACATCTGAGTTTTGTTAAATATTTGTAGTGATTCTTCAGCAGCATCATTTGTAGGTCAATTCAGGGATGCACCTTAATATTTCTGGTATCTCATCAATGACCCAATTACATCCCCATTATTTTATGCATTTAAATACAAAGTGCTTTATCCTTTTAAAAAATGCAAATTGTAATATATACTTATTGAATACCGATTTTTAAGGATTGCAGCTTAAGCCTGCTTTTTTTATTGTAGATCAGTTAAAGAAATCTATCTACTTTACTGCAGTTACAAAGTGGCAATATTAGCAATATGAACGCTATATTCCCACCAACAAATGCCAAGGCTGGAAGAAGTGTGTGTGTGTGTATCCCATTCCCTATAAACATTAACATCTCAGTAAATAAATATATATATTCCATTCCCCTATAAACATTAACACCTCAGTAAATGTATGATTCTTCAGGATGCCCCTGAACAATTTGTTGATCTTCAAATGCCATTAAAACAGACTAGCACAGGTTCCTTCCTGGAATTTCTTATTTTTGTGTACTAATACCTCAGCAATGCTGTTATGGAAAAATTCCATAATGTATTTTTCTTTTAGCCCAGCTACATACTGAAGAGATGGAGAGACTGAAAGGTGCAAGGGAATCTGATTCTCATCGGTAATTCTTTGCATCAGAAATTCAGATGGGTACAAAGATGAGAATGGCAAATGAGGCTTGCAAAAGCTGGAAAACAGATTAGTGTAAGAGAGAGATACACAAATAAAATACAAGATACATTATAAGCATTCCATCTTATTACTCTTTCATAGAATAGTATGGCTTTCAAAATATCAGTTTATTTTGCATAGAGCAGTTTTCATAAACTTTATAGATATTAGAAATCTTTACCAAAGCTATTTTAGAAAGATCTGACAACTTAATATAAATGACAAGAATCATGTTCAAGAAATATATCCTACCTACTGTTTTGACTCAAATAATTGACAACTCTCATTATTCCACTGTTTTGAATACTTATAACTTTCAAGTCAGGCTTGACTCCTGGAACAGCCTGGAGAAGTTCCTGCAGTTTTCTTCACATTTTTTGCAAATATTTTGCCATTGCCCTACTCCTAGGGCTGAAAGAAAATGAATGACCCTAAGGCACTCAATTGGCTTTGAACATAAGGCAGGACTAAATTCAATGTTTTGTGGTTTGTAGTGGTCTTCAACCACTACATCTGACTCACTCTCAGGTTTTTTGAATAGTTAATTTAAAAATGCATATACTTACCTTGTAGTTGGACCATGCCTTAAACAGTCCGTCAAAGAATTTCTGATTGATTCTACATGATTGGCATCTTTGAAAATAATTATGGTCTTAATGTCTTGCAAAAGGGTCCTCAGAAAACTGTAGATTCTCAGAAAATGGAATTTCTCATGAGGTAGGACAAATATTGCTGTGACAAATCTGTAGCCAATTATCAATTCCAGGATGTATCCATCTGAAAACGAACCTTCTTGCTGAACTGAACAACACATGGGATGCAAAAGAACAGAAGCCAGTGGAATTCTGTTGAGTTTGAAAATGTTCCTGGTATTCTCTGAGTCCATGAATTTACCTGGCAGTACATTAAAATCAACTTTAACTATGTGAAGGTGATGAGGTGTAAGAAATATCCAACAAGGATGCAGCATACAATTGCTCTCTCCAGTTGATTTATGAATTGCAGAGTAAAATGCAGAGCAACCACAATGGTTAGAACAGGTTTTACCATCATTGCCCAGTTCTGGCAGACATAGTTCCTTTTGACCATCAGCTTTATGATGACAGAAGAGATAAACTGGGAAACAACCTTTTATCTCCGTGTTTTCAGATGAAATATGATAAAACCCCATCAACTGGTAGACAAACTCTTGCAAACTAGCTTTGCCACAATACAGTACAGAACCTGTTAAAGCAGGCTTATAATGCTGAGCGCGAAACTGGTGTAAACAGGAATAGAAATCTTGCAGATTCTGAGTGTCTGACACAACAAACAAGCATGTATCTCTGTTGTTTATGTTGAGCATCAAACATATTTCTGGTATTAAAAAACCAAATTCATTGAGGTCAGAGTATGGAAAGCAAAGTACAACTTTCAAGGCAGAAGGTATATGCTGGCAATTTCCTTTGGAATCTTGAACAATTTCAAATATAGCTATCATGTTACTGGCCAAAACAAAACAGGAAGCAAACTGCCTGAGTCCTTTATGAACCTGAATGCAAAAACTCCAGAGGATTTTGATTATATTATCCTGTTTTGCTTGGGTCATCTGCACACCACTTGAGGTGGGAGTCACTTTAGAGATCGGATATCCTTCATGAAGTCCCATTTCAAAGTAGCCATCTTCAGTTTCTGTAATTCCGGAATCACTCAAAAGTTCTCCCATGTTCTCAGTTTCCACTGAAAAGAGGGGCACATTTCCCACGGCCTCTGCAATCAAGGTAGAGAGATGTTGCACAAAGTCCTGATTTGTGGTACCGTATGACATACAAGTGAAAGGCAGAGTAACAGTATTAAGGGAGTCAGGCAAGGAATCGGGTCCTTCTTCTGGATATCCCAAGCTTTAAAAAGAAAGAAAGACAGACAGAAAGAAAGGAAGAATCTATAGTAACCTAATTTAAAATACTGACTTTAAAAAATTTCAAAATCTAGTTTTGTTTCTCAACAACTGAATCACATGGCATAGATCTAATGCAAATGCAAGCATAAAGCTCATTCACTCAGAAGCCTTATGGAATTGTCCAGGCTTCTATAGTAATGCAAAAAAAAAAAAAGGGAAAGCAAGGAGGACAGCTATGCCTCAGTTAGATATTTCATGAAGTTTTGCTACTGTTTTTTATCCTTCAAAGAATCAGGCAGCAAAAGGCATTTTTTATTATGTCAGAGTTCATCAGATAGAAGAGAATATCAAACTGAAACTGCATTCTCACCACATGCGATGTGTGCTTTTATCAGAAAAGTCCAAATCTGGAGCAGATACCTTCAAAGAAAAGGGGGAAAAAAGAAAAGATAACTGATCTTTCTGTTCCCTTCTGGGTTTATTTTCTTAGGCATCATTATTCTTCTGTCTTGTGCTATCATTAAAGCATTTAAAACAAAGAACAGTAATATATATATATATGTATGTATGTGTATATATATATATATTACTGTATATATATATATATATATATATTACTGTTCTTTGTTTTAAATGCTTTAATGATTATAAGCCATCCAGAATTGTTGACAGTCAGGCAGCACATACATTTTATGAAGAATTATTATGAGCATAGTTGCTTCACAACTGAGTTGCCATCCCAATTGTGGTTTCAATGAAGATTATCTGTATTTTTAATCAAGGTACAAAATGGTCACAAAATCAGCGTATAGAAAGTCTATGCTATGTAAAGAAAATTATCTCCTCTACCCAGAAGTTACTTTACAGAATCCTTTCACTGATCTTTTGTTTGATGAAACCAAGGAAAACCAATTCAAGAAACTTAAATCCATCTTAAAAAGTATGGGACATGCCATTACCTGACTTGCACTACATGAGTCTGGTGTTTCAGGGCATCTTTGGGTAACTGTATGGCTTTTAGGAGTCAAACTACTTGATGAGAAATTGCTGACTGGGGCTGTTTTCTTGTGTGTTATTTCTACAAAACAGAAACAGTTAATGTTAAACAAATACACAAACATTCATACACAGAAAACATACCAAACTATATTCTATTTCACAGAAGCATGTTTACTTATTAACAATAGAATATTTTATTTATAAATGTACTTTTTGATTCATCCGATATTTTAAGTTGCTCCAATGGTAAAGACTACAGAAAATTCTGTCTAACAGATAATATGCACTTTGTGGCAGAGTTAACATTCTAACTTAATTTACCCTGTAACTAATCTATTTAAACAACATTTTGGCATCTTTCCTCTACCCAAACTGCTTTATTTATTTATACAACAATAAATATGATCAATCTGTGTATACAAATTTACAGCTTCCTCAGAAACAATTTAAGAAATTTATATGTGAAACTCTTTCATATAACTTGGAATATTTGAAATGTGAAGCATATATTATTCCATACTCAATCATTTGGAGAATGTCCTGTAATATATTGTCAAATGAGGGAGGCATCTAATTTTCTGCTGTTGACCTCCCATTCCCATCACTGAGTTGACTGGAGAAAAAGCAACATGGAAACTGTTCATGGCAGAAGTGTGTACACTTTGCAGCATGCATAAAAAACTGTCAAAATACTCCTACAAGAGCTTGAATAAGTGATGAGAAAGGAGGGAAGATTGCTAGAAAAAGTATAACTTTTTAAATCACAACTATTGACCAAGATGGTGGGGCAGTATCTCACCTTTTAAAAACATGTTTATTGCATTTAATGAGAAGTAATTCATTATGCCAGCTCTGAGACTGGAATAGTGGTTTTTTACATTTTTTCTAGGTAAATTTTGTAAGAAAAAAGAGACTTTAAGATCCTGTGGATCACAGGCTGGTCCCCACTATTTTAGGCTTCATCCAGAGACAACGCTGCCACCCAGAAAAGATTTAGCCTATATGCAGAATATGTATTTAATTAAAAGACATATATAGGTCTGTTGTGAGCTCAGAGGGCTCACAACATAATAATAGAATACAAACGCACACAATAAATTAATGTATCTTCTAGCATTAGAGAGATCCTCTCAGGTGCTGCAAAAATGCAATGTAATAAAAATGCAGCATGTCTTTTTAATGTATTTCTTTGCAATATTTTTGCCATCCATGACCTGAGATCTTCCAAGAATAAATAACATAGTATGCAACATTATTTATGTAATCATAATTTATTCCACAGGGGACGTTTGAAGCTCTGGGGTATTAGTTAAAAAGAAAAATAATCTTGCAAAAACTGAAGATAACAGGAAGTTAAAGTACCATATTATTGTACCATATTATTTTCTGTTTCCTGTAAAAATATTTAAATCTTGGATCATCTTTTTTAAAAAAAAATCCTCAGTGATTGTTAATATGATTAATACAGATGGTATCATAAAAATATTCTTGTATTCAATTATGAACTAAAACTGAACTGAATGACCCCTATCTCAGTGGTCTTTTTACAATTTATCAGCAGGTTTCGAAGCTTCTAATCCAGATTAGAGAAGTCAGAAATCAGGAACCCAAATATACACTGCATGTGTTCACAGTGCCATAGCTCATTGTCTCCAAGAATATATAGTCTTAGAAATGTATACTCATGTGCTCATTAACATACTACTGAATTCTGGTCATTCTGACATTTGGAAAATCATCTGAGCTTTGGGAGGAATGATATCTTATTGGTAGTTTACACAAACAAAGACTGGAACTATGAAATGGCAAGGAACAGTAGTCAGCCTTATATTCTAGGATCAATAGAAATACTATCATAACAATACTTCCTTATGGAAACAAGCTACCACTGAAAAAACTTGGAATTTGGCAGATAAGAATAATAATAAAGAATGCTTCAGCAAGCAAAATTAATCCCGCTGGGTCTTGATTTGTTCCATGTTAGCTCAGTAGTTGACATTGGGCCTCTTTGTCACTTCCTCCATTATTTCTATTTACTAATTAATTATTGAAGATTATCACATTCAAACTCTTAGCTTCAACCCTGAGTTCCACCCTTAGTGGCACTATTGATCCAGAAATCCACATTTAATTTGTGGATGTCACATATGCAGTAACCCTGTCTTAAATGTTTGGCAAAAAGGTGGCATAACAGCTATGCAAATATCAGCACTATAGTTTAACATCTTTCAGCTCATTTAGCTTCTTTTCTGTAGCTACTATTTCAAAAACTTACTGTTTTAAAGTTAGTACTTATAAATTTGTAACTCTGGCAATATCTGATCTGTTTCTTCCTGATTTTATGTAGATGGATAAAAATGTATAAAAATGAACACAGCAACATATTTGACTTCTATATCACTATGATCTGCTCAGATTCCAAGCAGCTAGTAACAACAGTTTATATTAGCCAATTAAAATTTCCATAGGTTGCCAAATCCCATTTCTATATAGATAAATTCATGTATATCAATGCAGCCTACAAAGGCAGAACCAAGAGGCCCAGCCTAGCAGCATGATACATACATGATTACCTTGACTGGAGCTGACAGGACGTGGCAGAGAAGGAGAAGGATGAACAGAAAGAGAAGAGCAGTTTGATTTTGAACTAGTGGCAGAAAGCTTGGAATCTTCAGGGATCTAAGAAAAACAAAAAAACAAAAATGGAAGAGCTAGGAACAAAGGTTACAAAACTGCCCTCTCAAGTATAAACAAGGGCTGATACACAAGCAAATAATAATATTATTGGGGTAATATCCTGACATTGTAAATCACCCAGACAGTGCTGTAAAGCACTATGGGGCAGTATATAAGTCTAAGTGCTATTGCTATTGCCATGGATAGAGTATTTTAGAGTGATTTAAGACAGGTAGTTTTCATTTAACGACTATCCTGAATAGCAGCTATTCAAAGTTATGATGGTGCTAACTTTATAACTGGACCTCACACTTAGAAGCATCCCCACAGTCTTGTGATGAAGATTTGGGTGGGTATTTATGATTGTTGCAGCATCCTACTGTCACCTGATTCTCATTTGCACATTTCACAGCCAGTTTCCAACAGTCGGTAGAAAAGCTGGCTGTGAAATTGAAAGTCACAGTCATGTGATTCCTTACTTAAGGCCACAATTAATCATTTAGCAACATAATAGGAAGTTATATTGTAAGTCTTCCATAGTCTCATGATGTCTTGCTTAATGACTGCATTGCCCAACAATGGACTTACCACTGCCAACTGTGACCATTAAGCAAGGACTACTTCTATTATATTTTTTAAAAAAACTGATGAGATGGGTGATACATAAATTTAATAAACAAACACTATTAATACTATTATATAAAATTAAATTACTGTTTGGTATAATTAGACTAAAACTTGGTTGCCTCATATCTCATCTGCCTCTTCTACTGTACCCGGAAGGAACTCAGAAGTTTATTTCATTTCATTTCTCTATTATAATTTTAGTGACCTAATCTGGCATGGACAAACTGTGACTAATCTTAATTACAGTTTAGGGTTTATTCAAGTGACATATAAAAGTATAGTTAATTTCTTCCTGAGTGAAGTAGGCTAATAAAATCTCAGTTTGGGGGAAAGATGCTAACTTCAAAAATTGTAAACATGTTTTAGTGATATATTTTAAAGGAGATGACATTTAAAAGTGGTTGTACATCTATTTATGTATCTTACCTTCTTATCAGAATTACTCATCTTGTATTTGACATCTTTTGCTTTTTGTATAGCCTTCAACACTTCAACAGTGTCCAGTTCTTTTTCAGTGGTTATGGTATTATCCAAACAAACCTGAAGAATATCAAGAAATCAAATTAATCCTCAACTAAAGAGACAGAATTAGATCAGAAAAAATGGTATCTGCCCAGCATGAAAAAAATGTAATAGAAACAGTGGTGGGATTCAAACTTTTTTACTACCGTTTCTGTGGGCATGGCTTGGTGAGCGTGGCAGGGGAAGGATACTGTAAAAACCCCAATCAGAGATTGTATTTGCCGGTTCTCTGAACTACTGAAAATTTCCGCTACCGGTTCTCCAGAACTGGTCAGAACCTGTTGAATACCACTTCTGAATAGAAATTAATGAGGTCTTCCTTTTTTAAAAAATAGGTTTAATGCTTTGACAAAAATACAAGATTTATAAAATATAAAAAGGAAATAAATAACCCAAAATGTTTTTGTCACAACCCAGGGTTAATAGAGCAAAACAATATTCATAAATATCATAAATTTCAAATTTTAGGCATGAATGAAATTGAATTGGTGAACCTTTAAAGTAACTTTGTTTAATATACTTAAAATTAATTTAATTTTAATTTAATTACTAAGGCCATCAGTATCTCTGCTCCAAATTTAGAACATAACAAATGTTTTAATTGAATATATATTGCCATTTATCATTTTTTGGTAGGCTATATTACTTTTGGAGCTTATAAAATATCTTGAAGATACAGTTAACAATAAGTTGGTCTATGTTATTATCTCCATTTTCAGCCATTTTTCATTAAAAAAACTCTTTACTTAATTTTTTAAAATAAGAATTATTCAAGAGGGTTAATTTTTCATGTGACAAAAACTCAATCTTGAATTTCTTATTTAGGAATATCCAAACAAATTTAGATATATTTTCCTATCCAAAAACAGTAAAAGCCAAATGCAGGCAATCGTCGACTTATGTCCACAATTAGGCCCAAAATTTATATTGCTAAATGAGACATTTGTAAAATGAATTTTGCCCCATTTTTGCCACAGTTGTTAAGTGGATTACTGCAGTTGTTTAATAACATGGTTATTAAGTGAATCTGGTTTCCCCATTGTTTTTGCTTGTGATCACGAGACTCCAGGATATTGCAACCATCATTAATACATGCCAGTTGACAAACATCTTAATTTTCATCATGAGAACCATGTAGATGTTGCAACATTCATAAGTGTGAAAAAAGATCATAAGTCATTTTTTTTTCAGTGCCATTCTATCTTTGAACAGACACTCAGTGAACTGTTGTAAGTCAACGACTAACTGTACTAGCTAAAATGTTATGGTTGCAGTTTTTTCACAGTGGTATATTTTTAATCTTATTTCATTCCAACAGCAAAAAGAAATATACAGATACTCAACTCAATGTCTACAGCACTTAAGTCTTCAGTTAAAATGCAAATGGGAAAGTAGTTTAGAAAGTAGTTTAGAAAGTAGACCTAGGAACGTGATCAGGCACAGAAATTTAATCATTAAATTATTATTTTGTCTAAAGTATCTAAGTGGAGTTAGCATAGGCATCTCTCCCAAAGTATATACCAATTATGAAGAATATTGATTTTGACAATTCATTCTTCACTGATGATGTATCGGGGAACTTGCCAAACACGTCCTTTTATATTTAATTGGATTAGAAACCTCTGGCTTGATAAAATATGAGACATTCAAAGTATAAAAATATCTGGAATTCCACCACTGGTTTGCATATATAACTTTCATTACACAAATTCAGAAGAAAAGTATGTGTGCTGCCACAAACCTAAGGCATTTCTCAACACTGTAAACTCTCCCTTTTTATAAATTAAATTGCTGCTCATAGGCAATGCTGTCTGCACATCATACATATATTCAAATCAAAGGTTAGAAGATGAACAAGTCTTTTAAGATTTACCTCTGAAGCTCTGTCACCAAACTGAGCTAGAACTTTGGTCCTATAATCAGGAATAATACTCAAGGGATTGTTGGATAACACAAGCTTTTCCAAGCATGGAAGGCCTCCTATATTCCTTATTTCATCAATCTGAAAAATTAGAGGCATCTATTTCAAATATGGTCAAATATTTTCATATTACAACTGAAATCTACTTATTTAATCTGATTTCTTCGGGCCATATTTATTTCATACATTTCTTTTCTTAATGTGATGGCTCTAAAAAGTATGCATTAAGCTCTCTCTTCTGAAGTTAATAAATGAAACCAAATGCTCTCTTGAGATTTTAAGCAAAGATTTAATGAAAAAAAATATTTCTGCTACGTAAAGAGTTAAAACATTTCCTTTTTAAAAAGAGAAGTCAAAATAGTCTTCCAAAAGATTGGAAACCAGATAAAATGATGCAACAGAAGTCAATTCTAACATGCACATTTCAAAAAGACTTCTAAGAATATTAATTGAAAGTGTAATTAACTGAGAATATTACTGTAGCTGAAGCTAATTATTCCCTTAGCAGATTGAAGCTTGGAATCCTAGACTGTATATTGCATGACAAGTTCTGAGTAAACAAATTCATGATTCCCACAGTACCTGGTCCACTTTATTGTTACTAAGATCCAGATTAACTAAAGAATAGAGTTTGTTGAGTCCAGAAAGTCTTTCCAAATGATTCCCTGCTAAATTCAGTGTTTTGATATTTCCAATTTTTGTATGAATTCCTTCTAACGTTGAAAGTTTATTGTAGGAGAGGTCCAGGTGAATAAGATTGTAGAGATGCTATAAGTGAATACATAAACAGATTATGCTATATATTACACAGACTTTCAAGTATTAATTCAACAACAGTTACACCTATTCAGAAGAAATGGATAAACTTAGTTAATTGCTTAAAGATGTGGTATGCAAAATGCATCAAAGGTTCACATAATTCTTTCTTAACATCTCCCTTCTAGATAGTTTCTTTGCTTTTCAGTTCCATGTCATTGATTTATAAGTCAATATTAAAAATGTATATTGTGAACAGAAGACAGGCAATCTGGCTCAAATAACCCTCCAATATTACATGATTGGATTGCATGCAATAAAAATAGCAGTCTCAAATAGCTGATATGGAAAAAAAATAAGATAATGCAAGCCATCTGCAAAGGTATACATTATATTACAAAGTATATAATATACAAAGGTACATACTACCCTGTTTCCCCAAAAATACGACCTACCCTGACAGTAAGTCCTAGTTTGATTTTTACATGTGCACCCAATATAGGCCCTATACCCAAAATAAGCTCTAATTAAGATCCCACCCACTCCAGAGTGCACAGGTAAAAATTAAGCTAGGGTGGGGATGTGGGGTAGTTATCAGCTGCAGTGGCCTTCAGGAAAATCTTGTCAGCCTCAGAAGTTCTTGAAGGCCTCTGACAGTGAAAAGGAGGCCAGGGGCGATGCGAGCAAGTGAGGTTAGTTTTCGGATGACATCCCCCAAAAATAAGACCTGGTGCCTTTTTTTGGTGGCAAAAAATATAAGATAGGGTCTTATTTTGGGGGGAACACAGTAATTATACTTTGCTATAATCAATTAATTAGTTCAACTAATACTAATGACAACAATCTGGAAGTTCTAGCAAATAGGCATTGTTATGAGAAATAAAAGCAAGGAGTATCTAACTAGACTCGGAAAGGAAATTAAAAAAACACATACAAACACAATATCATTAAGACACATTTTTAAGCAAACCTGTAAATTCTCTACTAGTGGTACATCGTTGTGGCTTAAATCCAGAAATTCAATCTTCGGCATCAATTTCTAAAATAAAGGAATAGTAAGACTTCAGTCCAATTAGAAGGTATCAGTCTTGATCCAAAACAAGTAATTCCTGATAATGTCAACCCTTAAGAATGTTAAAACTATTTTTTTTCAAGCAATAGCCCAAAAGGTACAAGCAGAAGAAATTTCAAGGGATTTTCCACAAGAGCCAACTTGTTTACAGCAATCAACGGTCACCATTCTGTAACATTCAATGTAATTATCAAATCTTCTGCAAGCCACATCAAGTATTGAAAGTACTGATTATATCACTATGAGCAGAAGAGATATCTTCTGTGCCCCTTTTGAAACTGTTCTGAAGTATTTGCTATGAACTCTTACCACTGAATTGTCAATTTGAGCTATGCTATTATGACTCATATCTAAAGTTGTTAATGTTCTCCAAGTTGGAATAACTGCTGTCACAGGATTTGAAGATGCACCTTCTGGCTCCCACTGATCAAATTCATAGGCCTCCGGTACTAGGACCTCCTGTTCAAGCCACATTGAAAAATGAAATATTTAATATAAGGGGGAGAGAAGAGAGATTTCTGATTAGTATGTCATTGTTTGATAAAAACTATTAGCTTCTAAACAAGTTTAAAGCATGCACACATACCCTTATATTTTAGACATGTGTATCTGTGTATATTCTTAGAATTTAGTATTAAATATTCTAAATAAGACATACCCATAAAACTTTTAGATATTAATATCAATAGATAAAAGAATATTATTTAAATGTATACAGTAAAACATCAATTATACAAAAACTGAACTGAATGAACAAATAATATTTTTTATGATTTAAAATACAACTTTTAACAAATTATAAACATAACACAGCATACTACAAATGGTACACATTTGACTCTTACCATCATGGATGTTGCTGAGAATTGTACACTTAGTGTTGCTAGAGTGTGCTTTGAAGATGTCAGCCCATTAATAAGTTTTGCACCACAGTGGTTTATCTATTTTGAAAAAGCAATAGTAAGGAAAATGAAACAGCAATATAAGAAAACATCAAACTGTTTCATATGAAATTTTTCTTATTGCACTCTAATCTCTCCAATTTTATTAAAAAAAATAATAAAGTTTTTTGTAATATTTTATTAAAAAGTCTCCTTTGGGGGAATACTGTTAATGCAATAAAAGTCAAGAAAGCCAATTATAGTTCCCAACATTGATTCAAATTTAAAAAAAATCAAATATTACTAATACTGAAATCAGCTTCTGGAGGAATGATAAATACAGCAATCCAAATGCAGCCTTGCACAATCACAAACAGAAGAGCTCTTTCTCCTTACAAACACATAGAACAACCTTTATGAAAAACGTTTTAGTGCTTGTGGGAGATCCTGAAAGAGTTGCTTTATGCAGGGATTCAGGAATAAAGAAAAACAGGCAAAATGGCCTCCACACTCTCTGCTGTAAACAGACTTCTACTCGGAGTTTGCATGGGTTATTCTATATTATCTTAGAAACCATGTGGTTGGTTCTAAAGTACAATTACAGAATATGCACACAATACTCCACATCTGACATCCCTAATTTCAAGAATCCCTGGAAATTGAGACGAGAAATGCCAAAGGGTCTAAGAAGCAGCTCTCAGTCACAAAAAGCAATGGTAGGTTAAAAACAGCAAAACTATGATAAGATTAAACTATTTTTTAAAATTAATTTATACATTATCTTTCCATTCAAAATGAACTCTCAAAACAATTTAGAGTTAAAGCCAATCTAAAAATGCAAAAAGTAAAAAAAAAACCAAGTAACTGAAAACATAACCAAACTATTGATGTTCAAAGACCTGACTAGAGAAGTATGGTTTTACAAAGAAAATGGGTGCCAAGTGCAATAATAATGTCATGCAAAGGGATGATACATACTTAGGCTCTCCCTCATGCTGAATATACATGCGTCTGAAAGCAGGGCCTTGCCTCCCCTATAATAACCAGTTTTATCAAGAGAAAAACAGTCCTGCACAAGGCTTTGGTGGTAAATCTGTGGAAATGCCTTCTCTGCAGGCATGAACATGTTCAGATAATAGAGAATGGAACTTGGAGTTGTGCTGGCCTTTGAAAGGGCAGAAACCTCAATGCTTCTAGCAAAAGGTTTCACAATGTTCCCCTCCAAATGGTTGCATAATGCTACAAAACTGTTTAGGGCTTTATGTTTAAATGTTTAACATCAGCTCCTTAAATTCTGATAAGAAAACATCTAACCGCCAATTCATTAGTATTATCTGGCAATTAAGCTATTGCATTTTGTCCCAACTGGAATTTCTGGATTCTTCTCAAACATAGCCACATTAGTGGATTGCAATATTTGAAACATAAAATGATACATGAACTGCTATTGTCAAACCTGACAGTCACAGTTAGCAGTAATGCTACAAATGTCTTCCTGGCCACAACTATTCCAAGGGTTTATACCTTGTCTTTCAAGGTAAGTGCAATTCCATCCGGAATAGGCTAAATTTCAATTCCTGTGTCTAATCTTTTACTGTTGAAGAACATGCCCATTTGCCTAGATTTAACTTTAATTTCTTCTTCATTACTCTGCTTGTCATTAAATGTAGACTGCTTACTGGTATTCAGGAGCAAGGAGCAGCAGAGCTGACTGTCATCTATTGATAATCTATTCCAAAAACAGAAAAGGTTTTCTCAGCTGTTTCATGTAATTATTTACCATCCCAGGGGCAAGGCAGATAGTCAGATGTCAAAGGTCAATGGCCTTTTAAGTTTTCAAGAACTGGCTTTTTTTCCTGGGCCTTTGGGTTGTGAACTATTGAATCCCAAGTTGCCTAATGGAGTCATTTCTATTTGGATTGCCATTTTATTACTGTTTATTGATTTATTTATCTCAGTTTTGTATTCTTTGTCAAGTTCTGTTAAATTTTGTATAATTTGCCTGTAGTCACTTTGCTTGATTTGGGAAACCCTACAATTTCCTTTAAATCAATATCCTCAGCATCACTTTCTGGACAGAAGTATCAGTACCACTACAAGACTCAAAGTGCTAATCAATCCAGGGAAATGCAAAACCCTTAAAAGTATACAGGAGAGCAAGTTCTAGTAAGTACTCTACAAACAAGGCTCTTTTTTCAGAATTTACCTGAATCTGATGAAGAGATTTAAATATTGATAGGTCAAAAGGCAAAAGATGTTCCTGAATATTACTGTTTCCAACAGGTCCACCTGTGCCAGTTATCTTGGGAAAAATATATATGTACATACACATGTATTAATATGATTTACAGAATAATAAACAGAATGCACAGACATGTTTTTGTTAGGAAACATAGTATCTTGTTAAATTATATTCCAGAGTTTTATAAATATATACTGCAAAATTTTAATATTTATATAATTAAATTTAATGAAATATTGAGCATGCCATATTGCTCAGTGTCAGGACACTGCACACATTAGATGATAAGTTCACCATCTTCTTCTTTCTTATATACTAACAGAATATAAAGATTTAAAATTCTTTTTTGGGATTTGATTTTGATATACTTTCCATTGTATTAATCTGTTTTATTTCTATTTTTCATTTTATATTTTTAAAAATCTTTTAAATCTTTAAAAATGTTCTGCAAATGCTGAGGCTTATAGCTAACAAAAATATAGTATCAATTAAGAAGTTCTTATTGAACTATTTATCACTTTGGCAATTAAACAAACATTTAAATACTGTTTATAACACTGTGAGGGACAACTTCACATCAAATTACCTCTGGCATAGTGAGAGATTTCAAGCATACACCCGTTTGCTTGCTTAAGTATTAACACTTAAATGGGGAATATATGAATTAATTTTTAACTTCAATAAGTAAATTTATAAATATCAATCCAAAGTGCATACTACAATACTATTGTATTTCTCATCTGATAAATATAAGAGCAAAAATATTATAGGCTTATTCAAAGCAAATAAGAATAACTTTGGAAAAACAGGATATGAAAAAATATTATAGTGAGATACAATTCTATAAATAAGCAGAAATGATACTTATTCAGATGCAAGTAGAACTGAAGCAAAAAAAAGGAACTTAGGGAAATAATTAGCAGAACAATATATAAAGAAGATCTTGCTAAAATATAAAGTATTTTAATCTTACTGTTCTAATTTAAATAAAACTTCTTAACACAGCTTTTAAAGCTCAATGTATTTTTCCAAAAATTTACGTTAGAGGCAATTATCTCTGTCTTCATAGATTTATCTCCATCTTTATATGGTAGTCCAGACAAATATCTGGAGCATCATATATTTCTTTGGCGTTCTTTCTTCAATGCCAGTACTATTGGGATCATGTGACATTTAACTTATAATAAGATATATGCTAGTCTTTAAAATAAGATCTGAATTGCTAATTTAAATATGCCGGTCATGGAAGGCATATGTTTTGGTTTGAAACCCACCATCTTAACGGAAGACTGCAGCAGTGCAGCGCTACCCTATTCCTTCCAATTTCTTCTATCAAGGCAGAAAACTCTTCCTACAAAGCATAGTCTCTATAGACAACACAAACGAGCAACTGAAATATTTAAATTAGAATCTGTTACCTTTAAATATTTGAGTCTGCATGTGAAATCCAGAATGTGACCAAGATCAGTTCTGGCATCACCATTTGCACATGTTGGTTTCCCCTGACGTAGCTGTTGAGTAACAGCATAAAGCTGCAAAGGTTTAATATTAAAGACTTCACCAGCCATAAGTAATTGCTCTCCTAGAAAACAAGAGGTAAATATTTACAAATAATACCTAGATAATAATATTGTAAAAAAGAAATAATATGATAGTGGCAGAAATCTGAAACAAGGATACACAGTCTTTTCTGTTTCAAAGGACATTCTATGTTGTGTGGTATCCAGAAAGTACAGGTACACAAGCACACTCAATCTACAAACATTCATTCAATGACTGTTCAAAGTTATAATGGCACTGACCGAATAATGGTTATGATTGGTTCTTGAAGTTCTGGCTGTCCCAGCACTGCACAATCATGTAATCTGGGTGCTCAGCAACTAGTTTGCTCTTAACAACCTTTTGATTGTGACAATCAAATAATCAACATTTGCAATCTTCTCTGCTGGCTTTCTCAGAAAGTCTTCCCCACCCATGCACCCTTCTCCTACCCTCTGCATTTATGCTGCGCTGGCCATTCACATATCCCTTTCCCCTCAGGCAGTGTCTCAGACACACCCATGTCTTCCAGGGCAGAGGTGATTGCAAAAAGCTGTATATGATTCTATTTCAGGGACAACATACTATATAATATTAATAAATGTTAAGAATTCTGATGTTTCATACCTTTATGAAAAAGTTCTTCAGCCAATGCAGCTGTGATTCCAATGATTTCCTGCAAAAAATAAGAAATAAAAAGATAAAATCAGAATATTATTTAAATCTATTAGTTCATAAAACATTTGTGCCCAAGATTTTATATCTTAAGCAATAATGCAAGTGCTTATGAGGTATGGCCATAAATTAATAAAAATGAGGATGGAAAGACATGGAGGAATCTAAAAGCCAGTTTTTAGGTATCAATGCACATTAAGCATACTTAGCACCCCAGGAAGCATGATTTACTTTTTTGAAAATTATGCAGGAAGCAGAATGCTTAGATGCTAATTCGACATTTAATTTCCACATGGAAACATCCAGTGCTCTTGTGCAGATTTGGCCATTCTTCCTAGCTATTCCAGATAATTCTTGAGAGATGTTTCCAGAAGACCCCATTCATATCATGCAGTCTGATCAAAAGTACTGTATATAAACCCAACTCAGTCTATGACACATACTTTGCCTCTCCCTGAAAGTAATGATTTATAAAATACTGTAAGCACAATTCATGATGTAGAAGTAATAGTTTTACAGGTAGTCCTCGACTTACGACCTGCTGCTTAGTGACCATCTTAAGTTACAACAGACAACCCACCCCCCAAAGTATTTGTGGCATTTGCAGCCATTGGCAGTGACCTGAAATCCCATGACCACAATTTTTATAATATATTATATATTTTTTATTTATTTGCTGGAAACTGGTGTTTACTTTATCAGTTAAACCAAGGATCTACAAACTTGGCAAGTTTAAGACTTGTGGACTTCAACTCCCAGAATTCCTGAGCTAACATGACTGGAGGAGGAATTCTGGGAGTTGAAGTCCACAAGTCTTAAAGTTGTCAAGTTTGAAGACCCCTGAGTTAAACAAACAATGGGTTTGCATAACAACCACTGGAAAAGTGTTATAAAATCAGGTTGTTATGCAAACCCATTGTTATGTGATGACCGCTTAACAATCGACATGACTTATGGCGATAATTCTGGGGTTAATTATATGGTCATAATTTGAGGACCGCTTGTACAAGAAATAACTATTGTGGTGAAAAAAAAAGCACATTTATTATTTATTAGATTTCTATGCTGCCATCTTCCCTACAAGGTGACTCTTGGCTGTTTTTCTCATTTCAGTTTTGACTACATAACAACTGCCTCTCCTTTTTACTGATATCATCATTAATAGTGTTGTCATTGCCAAATGACAAATAAATGCCTAGTAAATACATCAGGACTAAATACAATGTACAAAAGATGCTCCAACATTCAATTCAAGGTGCTGGTTGTCACCTTTAAAGCCTTTCATAGCTTGGGATCTGGCTATCTGAGGGAACATCTCTTGCTGGTCACATCTACCTGACCCATTAGAGTGGGGAGGCAGGAAATGTTGTGGGTCCCATCCCTGAGGGAGATATATCTGTTGGGACCCAGGAGAAGGGCCTTCTCCGTGGTGGCTCCCTCTCTCTGGAATATCATTCCCCCAGAGATTAGAATGGCCCCCACTCTAGCACTCTTCCAGAAGGCACTGAAGACCTGGTTTTCCCAGCGGGCCTGGGGAACCCAGAGCGGGATGGAGCCCATCAAATGGTTAGTGTGATCTGCTGTCGTCGGGGAGGGGGGTAAGAGATGGGGGATGATTTTTATTTTTTTTATTTTTTCCAGATTTTGTTCTATTGCACTTTATTAATTTATTTGATTCTTTTTGTTAGTTTTTGTTCTTTATTTTTATTTTTTGTTTTAAATATGGTTTTACATTGTATAAGCTGCCTTGAGTCGCCATGGCGAATAGGCAGCAATATAAATTAAAAGAAATAAATAAATTTCTGTATAGAAAAAGAAGAAAAAATGGACAAAATTACATGTTTATTTCTTCATGGAACATTTTCATTTGATCCAATATTTTCAGCTCAATGCAGTAAAATCATTAAACAAGGCAATTTAAATAAAAAAAAGGCTTAGTCTTGTAATATTTTAAATAAAAGTACCCTTCCTTCATTTCTCTGCCTAAGTTCCATGATGGCCATATTTTATGCTCAATACAAAGCATGGAGGTAGACTCAACAGATGAAGAAAGGAAGACAGTAATAGGGAGTGCTGGACATTGCTAAGTATGAGGTCACATGACATCATGGCTTGCTACAAAATGCAATTATCCATGTACTAATGGAAACATCTTGATACTATCACATAACACCAGTACTTTAGGAACTGCAATGGTTACTAGTTTGTTCAATTCAAAGTGCTAGGAATATCCATTTATCCTTCCGTGCATCTATCCATCTGCCTGTTTTGTCTATCTAGCTTTGTTTCTTATGGGAACCTGTTTAGAATAGTATTTGACTTGTGACTTAAAAGCATTTTTAAATAAATAAAGCCAATATAATGACAGGCCATTTGACTGCTCAACTAATAGAAATAGTTCAGTAAATAACAATAGTCTTACATTTAAAATAATTGCAATTATCTGAAAATATAACAGTGCAAAATTTATTAAAAATGTGGTAGGGAAGAACTTACGTATAAATGAAAATGTAAGAACTGTGATAGTACTTTGGGCGCTGCCAATGGAAATATAGCAAGAAGAGTTTGTAAGTATACTTCCAACTCTTTTTGTCTTTTTTCCACCAAGCTTTTGGAATTTTTACCAATAATCTTTTTGGGAGGCAATATATTCTTGTCTATCTTCTTCTCTAAAACAAGCTATAAAAGACACAAATTAGGTTAGTCTGAATGAATCAGTGATGTAAGAATAACATTAAACAATACTAATAAGACATAGGTCTCATAGAAATACCATACATATACTAATAATTGATAATAATCTGATACATACATACATACATACATACATACATACCAATTTTGAAGGCTATTTCCTAATTACCACTCTATAACTTAACTGGGTAAGCAGTTAACATAATTATCTTTCTCTTAAAACAGGAATTTCCAATCCCTGGTCCCTGAAGTGGCACCAGTCCACAACATGCCAGAAACCAGTCCACGCAAACAAGCAAAGTCCCATCCCCAGGATGCAGGCAGCATGTGAAGCCATGCCCCCCCCCCCACCCTCCAGTCCACAGAAAAATCTCTGCATAGAACTGGTTCCTTGTACTCAAAAGGTTGGGGGCTTAAATAACAGCTGTTTGCAAGTGAATTTTGACCTCCAAAGAGCATCTTTAGGAAAAGAATTTACCTTCCATTTTTCAGTCCTTTTTTTCATTAAGTGAAGCTAAAACAAGCTCCTGTGACAGTATTTCACTACTACTTAATAAGCCAGTATTCCTTTTCAAAAAAACCATACAAGCATGCTGGAACATTTTCTAAAGTGACTGAGTGTCAGAGATTAAGCCAACTATTTTAGGGATACAATTTCAGAACAATTACCTTTTCATGAAGATCATGGAAATCACTATATCGATGTTTTACTATCCACTCATGGGTTCCAACTGTCACTTGAATGATATATACCTAAAAGAAAAAAGAATCAACAAAAAATGCCCATACACATTCCCATAAAAATATACAATCCTTGCAATACTGCATTTATTTTAAATCCTATAAAGATTTTTGAGTTATCTTTCATGTACACCTCTTCACTTCAAATGGTGATACGAACACAGTGTAACCAAAAAATTACAACAAAGTAAAAGTCAGTTTCTATTTATAGTTGTTACTGTTTGAGGTAAACTGAATACCATTTTGAAAACGCTAAAACAACAATCTGGAAAAGAAAATAGTACCAAGTGTAGAAATCTAAAATTTATTTATTTATCAAATTTATATAGCTGCCCATTTCATCATGACTCTGGGTGCTATACAACAATCAAATAAAATCACAATATATTAAAAAAATCATTATAAAATACAGAAAATCAATATTAAAAATTACTGTAACATGCTAACATTAAAAAGGCACAGTAGCTCTTTTGAAATGTATTAATACTTAGTGGTCTCAAAAATGTTTTATGTATAAAATCCCTACATCTTTCCCAAGTGCACACTAGAATCAATAGATCACAGCCAGCTATATGAAATTAACAGATTTGCCACATAGATGACCAGAAATATTACACTGTACAAATAATGACAAATGAAAAACTAACAATAGCTACCTTTTTTTAAATCATAAAGCTTCCTTAAAATGCTCCAAATCTTAGACTGCAAGAACAAAAACAAGTTTTCAAGTAATGGGATGTAACATTTCACAATATTCAATATTGATCATACCCCACATCAAGTTCTATTGTTAGTCCTACCAATTCTGGACAGTTTTTAAAAACTTCAAATAAACTAAAAAAAGGTTCTTAAAAAAGTTAGAGGGATCATCAGAGACTGGAAAACTAAATCTTGTGAAGAGAGATGGAAGGATCTTGCCATGTTTAGCTTTGAGTGGTTAAGTCTAAATAGACAGCACTCTTCAAACACCTCAAACAAAGCAGCCCAAGGGCCATTTTATATTGTTGAATGTAGAATATGGAATAATGAGTTAGAGCAAAGAACACTTTGATCAACTGATAGAAAAATAGAATTCTAACAAAAAGAGCAGTTCACTAGTAGAACTACCAGAGACACAGTGATGTTCTGTTTATTAGAAATATTCAAGGAAAGGCTAATTCATTTGTCAGCATTAATTTGGATTCAACTGCCTAAGCACAGATTGTCCTTGATTACAACCATAATTGAATCCACAATTTCAATCACAATTTGTGATAGTCACAAAATAGTCCATCACTTGACAGGACCTAATTTTATGACTCCTACAGCAGTAGTTAAATAAACCTATTTTTTGCTATGGGGCGGTTTCTACCAGAAACCGGAGGTAAACATTGGGTTCTGGCAAAAATGCCATCAATTGAGGTCTCATGGCCGCAAGGACTGCAAACGACCATAAATGCAAACCAGTTGTCAAGCACCCAAAATGTGGTCATAAGACCATGGAGTGGATGCAGATGTCAGAACTTTGAAACTGGGTCAAAAGTCCCATTTTTGGGGTTTGTTGGAATTTCAAATGAACACTAAGTTCCTGGTCTAAGTCAAGGACTACCTGTAGAGTTATTTAATATATTTAAAATTATTCCCTGTTGTCCCTATAAAGACCTTCATTTTTATCCCTGCACATTAGCATACCTCAGACACACACTTGCGTTACTGTGCATTATAGACTGCTTGTTATCACACAGGTTTCTTGGTTTGATCTATGTGTGCTTTTCACCTTTGAAATTGAGATGCATAGGTCAAGTTGAATGTAACATGGCAAGGGAATTGAATACAATACTATTCTACACTGAAATATCTCAGTGTGACACTTGATAGGACACTTTTCATTTAAACAACCCTGACTGAATACTAGGGCTAAAGTCGGTGCAAAAAATACCAGGAAATTGCATTTATATATGGGGGGCCCCCAACCACCCATGCTATGCACATTAGTTTTGGTTCCGAGTATTTCTGTACCAGAGTTCGCTGCTTCAATATGGAGTGCATCCACAGTGCAAAACAAGTTGACATTGCTATCAATGAAGCAGTATGCATAAGTGACAGGACGCCTTAAACCCACATCATTTGAAGAAATACATCCTTTTGTTCGTATCGTTCCATCTAGGATTAGGAAGAGAAGTAGCAGCAGATGCCAAGAGAATGATCTTCGGCATCCTCTGAAATGGATATGTGTCCCAAACTTGTTGCCTTAGATCTAGGAAGAGTTTTGTGGCATGAACAAATATTCTTAAAGGTACACAGAAGCAAAACTGAATTAGAAGATGAGAGAGGAAAATTAATGGAACAAGGAATAATCCCAGAAGAGAATGTGGCTTAAAGGTCTGATCTCTCCTATATCATTTGGAGGATATTAAATAGGCTGAGGGGGAGGGAGTGCCTAAGTGCAAAACCAATATGCTCAAGTGGGAATTGCTGATGGATAACAACACACTATCGGTTGGTCTGTCAATTACTACCAATAGAACACACTGAAAGTAATTTGTTTCTGGCTGATGATAAAGCCAAAAAGGTGGCCTCAGTTTAAGGTTTGATCTGGACACAAAATAAATAAAATCACAATCTGAAGCAACATCACAAAAATCAATAGGATTTAGTTGGAGATGCAATTATTTTATAGGTGGCACCATTCAGAGACGGAGAAAATTCCATTTAAGCCATGTGAATCCCACTGGTGAAAGTAGAGGGAGGAGGAGTTTTCAGTGACCTATGCTCTACTTTCAGTGCTTAAATAAATAGAAGCTATTTTTTCAATAGAGACATTCAGGGGTTCATTCTGCTATCAATACTCCTCTCAAATTTTTGTCCATTTCATGCAATAAGGGTTAGGTACAGTTTTGTCTTCAGCAATATTTGAAATTAACAGAGCTAAAATAAAAATGAGTAAATCAGTGGTAAGCACTGGAATAGAACTGGAAGGCTTTTCATAATGCAACACTCACCCATTTAAAAATTAAATGATGGTATTATTAGGTATGTTTAAATAACATTGTGATTGGCATTAGAATAGCATACTGAAACATGGAATAATTAAATAGTGTAAGACTATAGCTTAATATAAACATGTGCATTACCATCAGAACCACATAAGTTTGATGAATGTAACAATTATGATTAATACAATTATAATTTATATTTATACTAAAATGTATGATACCTAGGTGCCACACTGTTCACTCACTGATATGTATATGTAAAATAAAAAAATAAAAAACTTGGGGGGAAAAGACTAGATATACCCACAAAGCATTAGTGTGACTTCTATTCATTTACAGAATAAAAACACAAGAATTAGAAGAGGGAAATACAATGCATTAAAATATACAAAAATTTTAAAATTAGGGTGCCTGTTCCAACAATGGAAATCAACTTCAATGAAGTAGCAAGCAAACAAGCAAATTGAATTTGTCCCTATTCAATCAAAATGAAAGTATCACAATAGTTCCTTTTCTTTTTCAATAGTTTTGATCTGTAAATTATATTCTTAAATTATACTGTTTCAACACTAATACTACAAAGCTATGTGATGTCATACAGTAATCACATTAATGTAAATCTTAATTGGCTAAGAATGCTGACAGGATACATTTTATCTTAAGTATAAAATATTTTCTTGTAAATATAACTAGATGTCATGATTTGTCCTAATGCCTTATGAATATATGGACAACTTCTTGCCATCTCAATTGTCACTCTTTCAAGGATATTCCAGCATTCTCCTGAACATTGACTATCTACCATATCTGTTTTTCTCTTCAATGTCCCTTCTACCATATCTGTTTTTCTCTTCAATGAATCTTAGTAAATATTTTTCTAGACCATCATTGATTCATATCACATGCCAAAATATAGATGTATTGTTGTTCATTGTTAAAAGGAAGTGGTTCATCTTTATTCAGTCTAGAATCTAATTGGCTCTTCACAACAGAACTCCATAATTTGAAGGCATCTTTTTTCTCTTGCTTTTTCTTGATGTCAAGTTTTTACTTAAATGTGAGCGCTCCATTTAGCCATTAGTACTACATCCTTTCTATATATAGTGCTTCTTACAATTTGTTATAAATTTCCTCTTCCATCACTGATTTTGAAATAGATGCTCATATTTGTGTAACACTGATGTTCACTAGATATTAAGTAATTCTAATAGATAGGAATTTATCGTTTATTGAATTACAGCCGAGATTATTTTGGGTATTAATGACACCTAATTCCTTTGTATGGTCTTATAGCCTGAAATCTTTATCATATATTCATCTGATTTGAAAAGGCTCATTTTGGTAAACTAAATTGACTTAGACCTAAAATATCCAATTTGCATGGTTCATTTCCACTTTGATAATTCCAAGTCCTCCTTGGTTTATAGTTTTCTCATTCCACATTCCAACTGTCCTTTTAATCAAGGAACTCTTCCTACAAATTTGAAATTAGTCACTGAATTTTCTCAACAACTAGATTTCTTTATGGTTTTGTCCAAGTTTATAACTCCCAGATTATCCCCCCAGTAATTAGCAGTTTTATTTTAATCCTAACCAGTGAGCATTACCTGGCATGAAAACATGTTTCAGGTCTATCTACATGATTTTCTTGACAATAATACAGAAATGTTTTGTCTTTACTTTTTAACATATTTGGTCTTTGGGAAATTTCTGTTTAACTAAGCTGGATTTCCTCATACATGAAGTTGCTACCTACCCTCTACACCCGATTATAGATTACAGGTAGTCCTCATTTATTGACTTCAATTGACTCTCTTGACTCAATAGTTAAGTAAAAGTGTTGTTAACTGAACATTGCATAAGAATGTTTATGTTTTAACTTCACTTTTCCTGTTTTACAGCACCAGAAGGATATGAATCTAAACCACAGGGAAGTTTTCCAGAACTTGACTCTTGAGAAAACCAGGTTTAAGAAAAAGCACATCTTATAACCCCTTTTCTTTACTCTCCAATCTTTGGAACATTCATCATGGCTAGAATGGAATTGATTTGTATTTACATTCACTGAAGAGCAAGGGATTACAAGAGAATAAGCAGGAACATATTGGGAATACACATTCAAAGGAATACTATTTGCAGAGGATAAGTGCTCCTTAGGAGGCAAACAAAAAGCCTTTCAGTGAAACTGATTAGTCTGGTCAGAGTCATGCAGCAGGGCTAGCCTGTCGAACAACTAATTAAGGTTACAGAGCAAAACTTGTTAGAATGTGGTTAAGTACCTTTCAGGAAAGGCTGTACTGCAAAGCAAAACAGCTCAGGAAGACGTAGCCTGTTTAAGCAATCTCCCCATTTTGTAAAGAGGGGGAAAAAAAGAGGAAAAATGGATTAGGCACAGATAACTGTGATAGAATGTGCAGCTGAAGGAATGGAGGGGGAGAACGTCAGAAGTAGGACTGTGGTTACCCAGGCAGATGGCAGGACATTCCAGAGAGGAGTCAAAGACTGTGCAATCCTGTACTAGATGAGAGAGGGATAAAAAGTCCAGGGTAGCCATATCAGGGTGCAACTATTGGGTTATTGGTTTAGTCTATTAAATATAAGAAAATAAAGAACTAGATTCAATTGGATCTTGCTGTATCATGTTTAGGCTTAGGCCTGACACTGGTTATAATGGTAAGTACATAACAGAGAAATGCAAGGATCATAAATGCATGCATTGTTTGCAAAGTCACTTTTTTTTCATTGTTGCAAGTGCAATGGTCACTGTCTAAGGCAGTTGCTAAATAAGAACTACTTGTATATTCGTAGCTTCATCTCTTCTCTTCCCTTCAAATTTTTCTGCAAGATAGCTCATGCTCTGCTGGCTTCAATTTCAGGATCAGTGAAGCTACCGAGCCTTTCTATTATACCAAGATGATAATCCCTTGGGAAGATTACAAATTCAATACAAAAAGTGTATGTGTGTGTGTGCGTGTCCTATTTAGAAAGATAAGTTATGAGCACCGTCATACACAATCTGGTTCTGAGTATCTGTTTAACTGAACTGGGTTAATGGGGAGAGGGTTAGCCAAGCCAAAAGTTCACACAGAAGAAGGGGAATCAGCGTATTTTCCAAAGCACCTTTTGGCAAGACAAGAAATAAGAGATAAAAGCTTAACAAAGAGAGATTCAACCTAGAATTAAGGAGAAAATTCTTGTTAATGAGAAAAATTAATCAATGTAATGCCTCTAGAAATTGTGAGCGCTCCATCACTGGAGGTTTTTAAGAAGAGATTGGAGATCTCTGTTCAGAATGGTAAAGGGACTCCTGTTTGAGCAGGGAGTTGGACTACAAGACCTCCAAGGTTCCTTCCAACTAAAGTACTTCCATTTCTTCATTTCAATCACTCATTAAAACATTAGAATATGCAATGTGCTAGTTCTAATAAATAATGTAGTTGAAATACTATCAGTAACCTTGTTATACACTGTTATGCAACCAACTGGAGCTACATATGCATGAATTTAAGGGAGGATCTTGCACACCACTGGAGTTTTCTTTGAAATTTTCACTGCAGCAACTCTGACTGTTGAAGGAACTGGCTGCTTTACAAACTGAACAGTAGAAATACAACATGCTGCAGCAAAAAAATTCAAAGAAAATTCAGTTTGCATCCTCAGCTTTTCCAGCACATGCACTCCTCCAAATTATGCATCTAGAATGAACACAACAATCTGTATATCATTGAACACACATAGGAAATACAAGGATTTTGCTTTACAGTTGAAATAATAAACTATATATGCTCAGAAATTACCATTTTTTAGCTCTAGACTTAAATATTTAATGTTACAAAGAATCACAATTATCCAAATAGACAGGGAGTCCCTGCATTTAGTGGTTGCAGATTTCATCAGAGAAATAATCTAAAAGGGTAGTGAATACATAAAGACAGATGAATAAATACAAAATCCCCCTTATCCATAGGCATACATAAGATTTCATATTGGACTTATGAAAGAGGATAAAGTTATTAGCAGCATAGATAACAGTATTATTCTAGAACAGGACTGTCAAACTGGTGGCCCACAAGCCGGATATATCATGCACAGATCATGCCCACCCCCGGATCTGCAAAGGCAAAAAAACGTAGGATATGTCATGATCCGGCCCGTGATGTTATCAAGTTTGACAACCCGTGTTCTAGAAAATGTGAGCCATGAGCATGTACAATGCTAAGTCAGAATTCCAGAAAATCGTGAACTGCTATTAGTTTAAGGGTGCTGCTGAATCCAACCCATTCTTTTTATTCTTCTAATCAACAGGAGCAGATAAACTACAGATTTGAAAGTGTATTTTTTATTGTAACAGGTTCTGCCTTGGAGCTCAGTTTTTCCAAATCTTGAACATTTTTTGGTGAAGAAAAAACGAACAAGTGGGAAGAAAGATAACATCCTTTCTATAATACTTACAAGGATATATAGGATTCTGACTGAGACTAATGCAGCTAATCACTAAACAGCGCTTTTTCAGTCCAGTGCCCTCAGAGGGTGCATTGTGGTTTTTTTTGTTTTTTTTTCACAATTCTCACCAAAATGAAAAAGAGCAAATCATACTAACTGGGAATTCTTTAGGTAGCAGATCCAACCCTTTTATCTGGTATTAGGTCAGAACAAGTTAAACTTCATAGCACATTTAATGAAGGCTTTTAACCTGTCACCCTACAAAAATGGAAGATTACTATTTCAACTTCTTGCTATGTTCTAAATAGCAAGATTTTATATATCAGATTTTATCACATATCAAATTGCACAACTATACCTTTAATTTATTTTATTCTTGACACTCTAATGACACTGTACAATAAGCATTTTATTCACTTCTTTCTACCGGAATTGAAAACATTGCTGCTCAATAACAAACCAAACCAATCCAGCACACTGATTTCAACATGAAAAACTTAACCACATACTTTTACTCACTTCTGCTGAAAACATGTTTTTATTCAATTTTAGCTAATCCATGAATTCTGTCTTAGAAACTGTGCACATAAGCAAACATTAAATTTGGAACTATGGCATTAAGCTTTATCTTGTTTTTAATAAAACCTGAATGACCTTCACTGATCTCAAAAATTTTAGAAAGTTTAGAACTCATTGGTACATGCATGGAAAATAACCAAGAAATCTCAGGTCTACTGATCAGTTTGAGAAAGCAGAAACCATCTCAAAAGGCACTGGGCAAACACTTATATATTTGTGTAACCAATAAAACCAAAATAAGAAAGCTACAGTATATAAATGTATCAGTATAGTCCCTGGGAACAGAACTCATCTCAAAGATCTCTTCAAATGTTCATTTTCTTCCGATTAAGTAAAAACGTCCCCAAATATAAACTTGAATATTTTTGCAAAGCATGTCAATAAAACTCTGCATCCAAAATGTCAAGAATCAGAGTTTTAATGAAATAATGAAATAATGAAATAATGCCTATTCATAGCATATTATCAGTTCATTAAAAAGATCTCTAAAACAGTATGCACACATAAACAAAATTCACAGATAAAAATGATTTAACTAGATGAAAAATTAGCAGATGAGTCCATTTTGGTTATATAACAAAACAACTAAAATATGTTAAATTATATATTAAATATATTAAAGCTTTTTGCAATGTTAGCTGTTAAAACAGTGAGTCAGAAAACAATATATATTTATTAGAGATATAATTCTGTATAAAAGGATAACTGTAATAATATTATTGGTTACACAAATAATTTTCCTTTTTTTCCACAGCAGACTTCAACAATGTTAACTAATAAGATTTCTATCAACCGTTTCATAAGTTGGATTCAGGTGCAAGAATATCTGAAGCTAAGTGACTAACATTCTTTCCACATTTTATTTTAAAGCCAGGTATTATATTTTTAGTTTCTTCTCCAAGGGATGCTGCATGCCTATTCAGAAGAAAGAGAGCAAATGTTCTGTCTTTCCCGACCAAACCCCTTCAAGGTAAGTTAGACCCAGCTCATTCCTTGTTGCCAGAGCTTGGGTCATACCGGCAAAATGATGGAACTAAGAGTCCCACATGTCTGGAAGGCGCCAACTTCGGAAAACGGACCGAGATTTGCCATCTCAACCCGGAATAAGACAACACCTTAACTACCAGAGCTGTTGCTGAGACATCAGTTTCCTCCCTCTAGGGATGCTGTTTTGTTTTTTTCCCACCCAGGAACTGAAGAACTCCGTGAAATTCTAAAACGCGGAAAGCACCGGCCAAGACAGCTTGGCTCCGGGTATCCACGCGAATGAATCCGTGCTCTTGTCCTTCCCCTCCAGAAAAGGCGTAGAAGTTCTCCGAGGCGCCCAAGGATCCCCGAAATCCTCCGGACAGGGGGAGCCTCTCGCCCCTTCGCACCAATGACTGAACCGATGGCGTTCTTCATGGGACCACGGGGAGGCCGATGCCTCTGACACGCCAGACACCAGCACCACCCGCACCCCACCGTCTCCACAACCCCTTCGCCCCCCCGCCTCACCGTGTAGGTCTCCACCAGCTCCGACCCAAGGATGCGGATGCTTTTGGGAGGCTCCTCGCCCTCTTCGCCGGTCCTCAGCGCCTCCATGTCCCGAGTCGGAGCGCAGAGGTTCGGGACCGACGGGCTACTGCGCTCGCTCCCCCGCTCGTGGAGGAAGACGAGTGCCGGGGGCGGCGAGTGTCGTGGCAGCTACCGCGCCGCTTCCCACCGCGCTGGCCATGACCAGCTCAACTACAGTCGTCACCGCCGCCATGTTTGCTCTCGTGTCGACTCCCGCCCCTATCCGCGCGATGGAGGCAGGGCCTCGATAACGTCACTCAAAGCTTCGGGAAAACAAAGGGGGCGTGGCCTTGGGCTAGGAGGCGGAGCCTAAGAGGCCTCGGCGGCTGCGAACCAACCGTTAAAGTGGGAAGGGTTTGTTTACTGCCTAGTGATGTTCTGACCATAGCAGGGTGCTTTTATTTGCACTGAAAGATGTAAGGGATTTCGACCCCCTTTACCCAACGACAATATAACAGAGGTGGTAGAGAAACCCCGGAAGTGTCGAACCCATCAGCATAACTGTGATGGGGCCGACAAAATTATAACGGAAGTAATGGACTACCGTTCCTAGCATGGCCAATGTGGGGGAGTAGCTTGAGGAGGAGAGAGGAGGAGACCCAATATGTTGCAATATAAAGTCACAGAGTTGTTTTGCCATCTATCCTTATTAATACATAGAATCATCTGAGGCATAATTTTTTATTTTATTTTATTTGGTTTGTCAATTGCTTACAAGATAATAGGTATAAGTAAAAACATTGTTATGAATACATGGATACATATAAGAAAAATAAAAGAAACAATAGGACAGGGACGGTAGGCACATTGGTGCGCTTATGCACGCCCCCTACAGACCTCTTAGGAAAGGGGTGAGGTCAGTAGTAGACAGCCTAAGGTTAACGGTTTTGGGGTTTGCGGAAGAAACCACAGAGTCAGGTAGAGTATTCCAGACATTGACCACTCTGTGGCTGAAGTCATATTTCCTGCAATCAAATCAAATAAATCAACTAAAAGTGCACTGTGTTGTACAAGTACTGCTTGTTTGCAAAAGTCTTGTAGGTAAAGCTTCAACGTTACAAGGAAAATGTGATGTTTTATAGAAAAGTATTGGACCTAATGATGCTTACTTTGAGGTCTCTTCCTCTCACATATTTTCTTTGAGGTGAACATGTTTCAGAACACATTGGATCATAGGTGAGTATGTCAGATCAATTTTTATACTTTCTGCTGAGTGTTGTTTCATCTATGAAACTACATTCTAATGTAGTTCTGTCTGATATGGAGCTTTTTTTTTTTGCCAGAGAGAAAGAATGAGTAGTTGGAGTCTAAAAAAAACACCTCAATGCTTTTGAAACGGGATTGGAGTAGAAAGACAAGGGAGAATAAAAATATACTAAAGAAAATGACAGAGAGCGTATAGCAGCTCCCCAGACTTGGATGCTCCTCAGATCTATTGGGCCTGAATTTCTTACACAGATCTTAGACTGTATGATCACATGCATGAAGAATATGTTTACATAATGGGACTAAAATAAGCTGGAATTGTGTAATTGATGTAATTGTGAAGAAAGATATAACATCTCCAAATTACAATGAAGAAATAATAAAAACTTCTACTAGAAAAATGGTGGGTCTTAATGATAGCCTTACATTTTTAATCATCTTGTGCAATCGATTATAGAAACTAACCTGAAGACTAGTATATAATAAAGCTAATAAAATGAGAGGAAATACCGGTAGCTTCATGTTAAGTAATTTTGTTTATTGATCCCTAATAATGGGTGGGCTTATTAATTTTTTGTCAGATTTACCTAGATGTGTGCAATATAGTTAGACAGAGGGGGGAGCTCTCAAACAGTGGACAGAGATATTTTTTTATAGCACATACATTCTCTTCATACCAGTGCCTCTCACTGAACACTCTATATGAATGGCTGAGTAGGTTGTTTTGCTTAAAGGCAAGAATTTGCCCAGCTTGCACAGATGTTTGCAGCAAACAAAATAAAAGAGTCGGTACAAAGTGTCAGATCAGGTGATACAATAATGCAGCTGAGGAAGCCTTGTGGGAAAGCATTCTGCCTAAGGAATTAGGGGTATTGATGGAGTTTATTTTAAAAAAGCAATCCCATCAAAACAATCTGAGGTGGTTTCATTGGAGTCATAAACATGCCTGTGGAAAGAAGTACTTGATATTTGTTGTCTTTGCCTAGAAAGCATACCTATGAAGGCTGTCCTTTGTTCTGTAACACACATACGACATTTTAGAAAGAGTTCTTTTAAAAGGATAGTTATTTTAGTGGGTCACTATTGTTCTACCAGGGGGATGGGCACTTCACAAGCCTTTTGATTTTTGCCATAATCCCTATTAACCACATGGAATCAGAATGCCTAAAACCCATAGTAGATGAAGACCTTGATTCCTAACAACAAAAAAAAGCATCAACAGAATTGGATCAGAATTTAGAAATGTCAGCTGTAACAAACTTTGCATACCTCCCTGAAGTCAGGGTGAAGAGTCAGACTTGGAATGAATAGCAAGGCCATTCACAGATGTCTATATACTGGGCTGTGTAGTTCTTGACTGACACATTTAGGGCTGACAGCCTACTATAAAAGGAGTGCTTCAAAGGACAGAAAGCTGGCAGAGGTTGATATTTGTCTCTGTACCATTTTTCATCTCCACCTAGTTCCTAACCCACAATAACTAACCATGGATGATATTTACAAGGCAGCAGTAAGTAAAATTTTCACACTCTGTTATATTAAATCTCAGGTAGATTCTGAATAATTATATTTAGGATTGTAAGAAAATGTTTTAATAAAGTTCAAGTGCTGATATTCAATCAGAACCCCTAAATGTTTTACATATTATGATATTCATTAATATTAAAACTAATCATTTAGAACGTACTTTTTAAATTTGCTGCAGGGCATTATTATATAACCTAAGCTCCTTAGATATCACAATATGGTTTTGATGAAATCCTAACTCTTGTATTTTCTGTGGAAATTCAAAAATCTATTGAAGCCCAATTCTAACTAGAGCTAAAAGTAATGTAATGGTTTTGACTGATTTTAACATAATTGTTTGCTGCATAGGTTTGGACTGTTAATATAAGTGCAAATCTTTTTTATTTTTACACCCAAAGTGTTTTGCAGAAAATGGCATAGCTTCCTGTCATTTTATCTTTTCTATGAAAATACATTTTTCCAGATTTCTGTTTGACAAACTCAAAAATTACTTACATATGAAGATACATTTTATAAATACTAGTGGTGTATATGCATGTATAAATGTGCTTAATGAAAAATGGATTACCAGAATGCTTAAAACTGCTGCTTAAAACTCTTCAGGAGATTTAGACCACTTAAAAGTTTAAGTAACATTTATACTGGTAAGTAAAAGAAATAATATTATGGTAATGACCATAATAGAAATATCCTCAGTAATTCTACTTTAAGTGCGGATAGAAGAACACTTCTTGCTATATCTGTGGAGCAACTAGATAGACACACTTATTAAGAAGCACTAATTAGACAGATGGGAGTAGGGCAATTCCTGCCTTGAGCTCATCCTAATGAGTGTTCAGCTCCCCAGAGTAGTTTTAAACAGCTGCTAGGTGCTGTAAATAAGTCTTGGACACATTTCAATTTAAAATAAAGATTCCTTTTTATAATTTATTTTTTAAATATACAGAACCCTGTCTTATAGCTTGTCAGTATCCTCTTGATTCTGAATGCTTTACCCACAGTGAAAAATGAGCTGGAATTTACAAATCACTAAGACTCAGCTTGAAGTTATTAAATCATTATGTCTATCTTTCAAGAACAGGTGTCAGCTCAAATATTTGAGGAAACGTATTATTAGTAATACCCATTGCATTTTTTAAATGTTTTCTTTAATGAAGCACTTTGCTATTTCTTACTTCTAAAATTTTTGGCATTCTTAAATAATAAAATAAGAGTATTTTCCTGTTTTTTTAGCAGTGTTTTCAGAAGCTAACTTCTTAATTTCCCAATTTTGGACTCCTGAGGAGCAAAAACTTTCCTTAGCTTGGCTCTAGAGTGAAGTTGCCTTGAATTATTTATTATGTATCAGTGGTATCCCATTTACTTGCAGTATACTCATTTGATTTTCACAATTATGAAGATTAATCAAAGTTGAGAGATATGATTTGTCAAAATCCACCTGGCATGCCTTACAATTGTGCGCAAAAGTGAACCCTGTATCTATTGTAAGTCTCTTGTCATGACACCACATGAAGTATGTCGTATCTGAAAGAGTGACCCAGAAATGAAAAATATGTTCTTCCTGCATTTATTGCAAATCTGGTGATACCTTTAAATATGTTTTCAATAATTATTTGAAAACACTACCACTTATATGGACTCTGAAATTCAATGGATTTATCACTTTCCCACTCATATCTCTTATGCAGAGATAAGTTTAGAATGGCTTCCAGATGCTTCTATACCATACAACTTTGCCAGAGGCATGTTGCTAGATTACCGTCTCCTCTGATAAATGCCAACGTCAGTCAGCTTCTGGGAACAATCAGAAGTGTTATCTGTCTTCTTAGCACCTAAGCCACTAAGGCATAAAAATAGCCAGTTGCCAAAATAGTCCAACTATGTGGGCTGCACAACAGAGAGGCATTTGTTGTCCTTAGACTTTTCAGCTATCCTGGGCTGTTGAGGGGAGGGAGGGAGGGGTTTGAACATTATAATGAAGGAACAATCACAGCTGCTCCAGTTCCATCACCATGGCTTAAATAAATGGGTTCAGTTTTCACTGTGAAATTTTGAAGAGGCATCTTCTTGCTTTTGTTATCTCAGCAGTGTAGGCTATACTCTGCCTGCTGGTGCTGCCACTCCTCCATCATTCATTTTATCAGATTTCCCCTTTAAGCCAATTAGGTGTTTCAGGTAAAAATAGGTGGCAATGGATTGGTGCATAAGCGAAAACAATCTAAGATAACTTGTTCTTCATGACAGCCTTAAAGAAGAGGAAAGGGAGCTACATAAAAGGAAGGAACCAGTTTCATGCCCAGAATGCTCTATCAGTATTTGAAACAAAGACCTCTCTAGAACTTTTCTGTAATCATTTGAGGAAAATGGTTGACGACTCTATTTTTCATGTATCTAGGACTTTGTAGGTAAAAATTAGCATACTGACTTGTATTGAGGAATAAGTATCTAGTACAGGTGGAGCTCTGATCTCTATTCCCATAAAACCTGTAGTGTGGTATCATGAATTAATGGTTCTTTCTAAGTATGCTTCTCAGACCTCCTTGAACATTACAGTAATCAAAAGAAAAAGTGATCAAGACACATATTTTTATAATTAGGTGAAAGGTTTCTAAATGAGCTTCTATATTGCAGCATCCTTAACTGGAGAATTGAATCTCTGATAACAGCTATGACCTGTCAAACTAGGGCTGGGTTCATATCAGCTTGAAGCTTTGGGGGAAATTAGCTGCTTCACATACCAGCCAAAATACTTATATAATATTTTGTCTTGTACAGTCTATTTTTAACATCAAGCCCTGATGTGGGCTATCTCTCACTTTGTCCAGGTTTTTATAGAGAGAATAAAATAATTAGGTATCTGAATTCAAACTTTGGACAACTTCTACAACTCATTTGAGGTAGATGCTAGAAACAAAGGCTGCCCATGAACACTTTGAAAATTATTTGGAAGTTCTTCAGTTCTTGTGCCAACATGACCAGGGCAGCTGCCCGTTGTTCATTAAAGCATGCACAATTTTTATTTTTATAGGCTTCTATAGAGACCTAGCAAACGAAATACCTTTTATAAGAGTCACATTAAAGATACACTTTAATGATTTAACTCAGTGAAACAGGAGCAAAATCTTTTTTCATGTTTTGGCAAGATCTGAAGCACTTCTTCCAAATCATCTTCAAAGCATGAAGAGCCTAGTTGAAAATATTGGGAACAAGAATAATAGCCAGACAAGTCCCAGATACCAAAACTAATGGGATTAAATAAAAGCCTCAGTATCTTCTTTTTTAAAAAAACGTATTCCCAGGAAGACTCACAAAATAGTGTTTCTAATGCTCAACTCAAAAAGATCTTGTAACTTATAGTTGTTAGTAAGAATCTCTTTGAAGGCAGTAGTATCAACAATAATACTTTCCAAATAGGAATTGATAATCAAATCCATTCTAGCCCAATGGTCAGAGTTATACTCTAGTTATTACAGGGCTGTCAAACTCGCAGCGTCACGTCACATGATGTATCACAACTTTTTCTCCTTCACTAAAGTAGGGGTGGGCATGGCCAGTGCATTATGCATATATCTATTATACTAGACACTGCTAGTACAATAAGAATTCTAATTTAATTTAAGAATTAGAAGAGTAATTCCTAACACAGTTAGGAATTCTGCGTATGCACACAGGAAATGTGTATACATTTCTGGACTTGACCTTTTACTATTCATTCCTCCCACCTTCTAGGATTTGATTCACCCTGCCAGATAATATGCTGGATTTCTGATTTGTAGCTCTCTCAATTTTACAGATAAGTTTTTTCAGAACCCAGTGCTTCAAGAGATAAAATAGTTATCCATCTATTACTACCCAATTCTGAGCTGGAGATAACTAGCCAGGCTGGATGGAATCTTTCTAAGCTGTTCCCCTGCTAAGAAGATAGAATAATACCTTGAATTTCAGACAACTTTTGCTTCCTTGTACAGACCTATACTGTGATTAGAAGGAAATTCCTGCCTATTTTAACTGGCTGATACAAATTCAGTAGCTGAAAACAGCCATTTTGTTCATATAATTTCATATAACATTATTTCTTACTTCAATTCTCCTATCTTATGTTATTGGTAACTAATTGTTTAGTTAAAAATAAACTTGTATGATGAGACCTAGGTAGATTCTGAACTGTTGTATTTCCTTCAGTACTGTTGCCCTTGGGCACCAACAGTTTGAAGACTAATTTATCTGTTAAAATGTTTGTGTGTGTATCTGTGTGTTATTGGTTCAGGGCAATTGAGTGGACATAAAGCACACATTGGCAAAGTAATGAGTTGGTATGACAGACAGAGCTTTTATCTCCTTGGATCATTAGGGCTGCAGTCCTATATATCTTCCTTTCCGGATTAAATTCCACTAAACTCAATGGCACATAGCACTGCACTGGAAGCATCTCACCTGTGTTGATTCAGAAGTTATGTGTTGGACAGGTGAATGCCATCCCATAATACAGCTGGACAACTAAACTTGATTGCAGAGAGAAGGGATGTGCATAATAGTTTTATATTTGTAGTCTAATTTGTTGTTTTAGAATAAGTAAATGATGGTATCTGTATATTTTCACATCCTTTTAATGTTATATATGTGTTTAAGCATAAACCAATGATGTTTAATTCATTGTAAACAGCTGTATGAATTACAGCTATCCATTTGTTGAGTGGTTCAGTCTCCAAGTTGTTCTAGATGGGACCTCATTTACAAAATTTTATGGAGTGTCCATGTGACATTGTTTGCCATTTGGAACCTTTGAACACTATCCCAACTTTTTCTCCCTCTCACTTTTTTTCCTCACCAAAGACACTTTTCTTGGAGAAGGAAGAGATAAAAGCCTTGCCATGCCTCTTAATACAGTAGGCAGTGTTAGGAGCTCTGTCTCTGGAAGCAGCTGGGGAAACTACATAAGGGTATTACCTAAATTAGGCCACGGAATTCCAACTAAGATTTGTCAAGGTAGCTGCAACTTTGCTCTATCAGACATATTCTGACACTCTTCTCAGTTCAGGATTTGTTATAACATCACAGGACCTACATTCCAGTATGGCAATTTCGTATTTCTGAGATGAAGTTAATTGGTGGCTTACAACAATGAAACTCAAGGACTTAAAAATGACAGATAACAGCTAGGATTATATACTAATATTATAAGGACAGGTAAATGAGTGGACATGTGCAATTTTTACTTTGCTCTCAAATTATTAATTGAAATAATTAATATAAATTACAAAAAATTAAAATAAAAAATGCAGCTTTCTAAAGTCCAGATTTACTTCAATTTTTTGATGAGCACAGCTACTTCTGATAGAGCTTATAGATAGAAACTACCATTTGAAATTCAATTATAGCTGTATTTCACTAAAAGTAAGCCTTTGAACCAACTGGAAGACAGTTGTCTGCAATTTTTTTATTACATAATCACTTCATCAAAAGTCAGTTATTTCTGTATATTCAATTGGATTTTCAATTTGATGAGCACTATTTAATTCCCCTACTTTCAATATTAAACTGAATCAAGACATTGTGATAATTTAACACACTTAAGAAGATTGCTTCAGAGTTCCAAATTCTACCAAAAAACATCCACCCTATCAAATTCAACATTTAATAAATATATGATTCATAATTTAATTTCATGAAAGATGTTCACCAAATCCATATTTAGAATTTGATATATGACTGTAATCTGTACACTAACATGTATTGCTACAAGATGTCCATTTTTGTGTCTTTTATTGTTTTGAGCAATAGAGATTAAATGATTAGAGTACACAGCTCATCAGTATGAAAATTGCTAAATATGTAAACAAACATTCATCAATGGAATCTTCATTTTAATAGGTTGAGCAGTTGACAGATGAACAAAAAAATGGTAAGTTATAAATTTCATTATTCCAATTACCTCACAAAGATTCTTCCTTTAATTGGAACACAAATCTTGAGAATCATTAAAAGAAAGCCATCACCAATTAAAATCAACTTTCAAAATGAATGTGCTTATTTTAAGAAATACATTCTGATTTATTTTTTTAAAAAGAGTAATATAAGAATAGCTTCCACAAAAGTTCATAAAATATATAAAACCCAATAAAAACAATTCATTTTACTGTTTTTATCAGGTCAAATCACTTAAATCTATTTCAATATATTATCCAATATCATGAATAAACTATGAAAAAGGAAGAAAATGCTTTATGTGATATTAAATGTCAGCTTGGCAACTGATTTGAAGCTTAAAACAAGGCTGATATGGTAGTTTTTAAGACTGAGAGACCTAAGAACAGGACTCAGCTGTCCCCTTGCCTCCAAGTCATTTATTCTTATTGCATCATAATCTAAAATTCTCTGTACCTTTTTTCCATTTAAAAATGAATGGCCTAGTAAACATAAAAGGGTAGGAATCCCAAAATATTAACATAATTCTTAGGGTTATATTTTAATTATTTTACGCTCACATTGATTCACCCAAATCACTTCAAACCAGGAATTGTATTACCAGGAAGAACTTAATTGCTCTTATTGTGGTTTCCATTGGGAGTCATTATAAGGCCTATCTTGTGCCTGGGTCAATTTGTTTCTGAAAGTAAAGGGGAGATATGCAATGCTTCTGAGGAATGTGATCCAATAAATATTGAGAGGAAAACATTTGTACTGGCAAATTACCACATTAGGAAAACCACATTACAGCCGTCTCCAGGGGGGCGTTTCATCAGGTTCGCCTGATCCGCCAGATGCAGCCCTTTCTGGATCGGGATGCCTTACGCACGGTCACTCATGCCCTGGTCACCTCCCGACTGGACTACTGTAATGCCCTCTACATGGGGCTCCCGAATGGGAGCATCCGGAGGCTTCAACTGGTACAGAATGCGGCCGCGTGGGTGATTATGGGGGCGTCAAGGTTCTCTCATGTGATGCCCGAGCTGCATTGGTTGTCAGTGGCCTCTCGGGTGTGCTTTAAGATTTTAGTGTTAACTTTTAAAGCGCTTCATGGCATCGGACCAGGATATTTACAAGACCGCATTCTGCCATTTTCCTCTCACCGTCCGGTGCGCTCCCACAGGGAGGGTCTCTTGCGGGTCCCGTCGGCATCTATGTGCTGGCTGGTGACCCTGAGGAATAGGGCCTTCTCTGTGGGGGCGTCTGCCTTCTGGAATGGGTTACCTACGGAGTTACGTACAGCTACGGACCTGGGGACCTTCAGGCGTGCCTTGAAAACCTGGCTCTTTGACCAGGCTGGCTTGGGCTAATTTTAGATTTGGGTATTTTAATTTTTATATCAAATTTTAGGGCTTAAGGGAGGGGTTTTAATTGTTTTTAGCCAGGGCCTTTAATTTAATTTAGTTTTAACTTTTATATATTTAACGTTTTAATTGTATGGCTGTGCACCGCTCCGAGTCCTTCGGGAGAGGAGCGGTATATAAATTATTATTATTATTATTATTATTATTATTATTATTATAGAATAAAAATGATCAATTAATTTCCAACATATCTATATAGTATGTTTTGTTACTAAATTTAATAGATCTTGTTGATTAGTAAATTCCATTAGACCGCCATGTCTATGGAGATTCTCAGTCATCCAGGTCATGATTGTCCCAAAGGGGCTTTTTCAAGAGGCAACTGGACTTTCTGGTTTCTCTTTGAAGATATTCGGAGCTGAAGAAGCTTCTTGGATGAGAAACATCTTCAAAGAAAAACCAGAAAGTCCAGTTGCCTCTTGAGAAAGCACCTCTGGAATATTAGATTAATTTAGCTGATCCCGTTTATGCCTGAGAGAGAATCAATCTGGTATTATATGAGTCAAAGACTAGAATACTACTGAGTTGGACCCTTCTCCATTTGTATACCATTTGTACCCATCATAGCACAAACATGTAGGCTACATCCTTTTCTGCTGTTGGTGAAATAGCCTTAAATCAGCTATACTTGGGATAATGTAGTGATTTACCTCTTAAACTAGGGCATCTTAACAATGGCTGTAAAGAACATACAATCTGACATGCTTTCCCACTCATTCAGCTGTTGGTGAGGTCAGATGCTTGAGCTCTTATTGGTCATTTCAGGCTGATACAAGCATATTCCCCTTTCCCAAGAAAACAAACAAGTTCATATTCCCCTTTTTCTGGTTCCCAAGCCATAGCCTCTGCCTCCACTACTTTTCTTTCCAAAAATCTAGGCACAATTTGACCTGTAAAACATCTACAGCCAGGACTGTTTTTCCATTTCGGCATGGTATTATTATACTGAAATGTGTTTGTGTGTGCGCACGCACACATGTGCAGAGGGTTATACTTCAATAGGAATTTCTGCTGCTTGTGAAATGCTGGCACAAGGCCACCTTTGTGAACAACAGATTTGCTTTGTTTCAGAATTGTACACCAGTACCAGAGATGCACACTCTTGCTTTGCTGCATTTATTTATCTGATTTCTAAGACTGCCCAAATGTTTCCAGCCTCTGAACTGAAGGAAATTAGTCTTTACATTTTTCATATGTCAATGTAACTGTGTGGGTGTGCACCATAGGCGTGGGAGCAAGTGATTTCACTTCTTCCCATTCATTTCCCAGTTTTAAATCGAGAAAAAGCACTGAAGCTCACAATTACAAGTCCTCTCTCCTTTTTTGCATCTCTGTCATGATGTCTGGATGTTTTCCCACTGGCTGGGTGACATTTGAAAGTTAAATAAGCTTGGAGAAATCAAACAGTTGCTTTGCTTTGCCTTGCCAGGTGCATAGTCATCGTGCCACAATTTAGTCAAGGGTCAAAATAGATACATTCAAGGCACAATAGGAATCAACAATGCTCACGATTTGGTCTTAAAGTATCACACTCTTAATTAGTTTTGCTTCTCTTTCTCCAGAATTTAAAGCTGCTTTTGATATATTTGTCCTGGGTGCTGAGGATGGATGTATCAGCACAAAGGAGTTGGGGAAGGTAATGCGCATGCTGGGACAAAATCCTACCCCTGAGGAGTTACAGGAGATGATTGATGAAGTAGATGAAGATGGTGAGCAATTTCTGCTGGGTGTTTATACAGTATAAGGCTGTAAATTTAGATTTGCTGTATTGTGTTTTGAACTCTAATATGGGAAATAGTTCAAATAGAGAGGAAGTTAACTTGGTGTCCTTTTTTCCTTGACAGGCAGTGGTACAGTAGATTTTGATGAATTCTTAGTTATGATGGTCCGGTGTATGAAAGATGACAGCAAAGGAAAATCAGAAGAGGAACTTTCAGATCTCTTTAGAATGTTTGATAAGTAAGTGGCTCTATTAGCATAAGCCAAAGTCCAAGAGAATACAATAATCAAGTTGAATGTCCATGAGTTTCATACTGATAACACAAGTAAGATTGAAAACCTCACTATATAAGTAAGCCTTTGTTAAGACCCCACCTACTCTGTTCCACCATCTGGTTGTACAAGGTGGGGCAAGGCTCATGCATAAAGATCAATCTAGGGTGGGGGTGGGGGGTGGAGCTGCCCCATGCATCCCACACCCACTTGCCTTAAGACCACCTCAGCCAGGCGTCCACACCCTGACACCTGTCGTGTTGCTGCCTGACTTTTGTGACCGCTTACGACTGGACGCGACATCATGCCGGTGTCTCTCACAGCAGGAGGCACTTTGTGCCGGTGCCACCACTTGCAGCAGGATGCCATGTGCCTCGTTGCGCTGGTGCCGCCACTCCTGGCAGGAAGCTACATGGCATATTGTACCAGTGCCGCCACTCATGCATGCATTGGTGCAACATGTCATGCGGCCTCCTGCTGCGAGCAATAGCATCAGCTCGATGCACTACGTGGTGTCTGGCTGCGAGTGGCTGCAGACGTCAGGCAGTGGCGCAACAGGTGTGGGAGGCCTGGCTGTGGTGGTCATAAGGTAAGCGGGTAAGATATCCCAAAAAATAAGACCTGGTGCTTATTTTGAGGCCCAAAAGAAAATAAGACCAGGTCTTATTTTCAGGGAAACATGGTATAATGCTTCTTATCTTCATTGTTCCGTTTTTTTCCATTTATAATTATTCAAGGATGGATAACAATTTTAATAATGTTCACAATAAAAAAATAAAAGTTGTTCCTGAAGACTAAATGCCAATGATGGAATTCAGGACTTAAATGCACTATGGACAGGATTTGTTTCAGAAGTGACGCCATGAATGGGTAAAGACATTTATTCTGTCTTCTCCCCCATTTTTTTCCTGCTCCCTTTCTAACTTGAATAGTTCTCCTGGATGTATGTTGTGATACACAGTCTTTCACATAATAACCAGACAGGAGACCTGATACCTGAAAACCTACTTGACTGGAGGGCAACACAATCTGCAGTTTTCTTTGCCTTCTTGAAATCTATTTCAGTGAAGCATGGATGGACAATTCATGTGTGGAAGTGGCTAATGCCTACCAAATCATAGAAAAGAAAATGTTTGATTAGAATGTGATTCTTTTCATACATGAATGAATATAAACTTCTTCAGTCAGAGTTCAGACCTGCTCTTGAGATAGAAATATCCTTTGGTCTGCTAAATGTTAACCAGTGACAGAAAAACAGATAGGCATGTTTGTGTTGATTTTGATTGATCTCCAAACAGTTTTCAATACTATCAACCCTGATATTATCCTGTAGTTACATTAATTCCACTGCTATTTGCAAGGACCGAGAGCAAATTGGGTGACTCTGCCTCTGACAGTTGTGCTGTGAGACCGCTGTGCTGTAGGGGTGTCATAAACCCCCTTTTTGCCCCTGCAGCCATTTAACATTTATAAGATCTGCTTTGGAATGGGCATTAGCAGATTGGAAATAAAGTACCATCACTATAAGAATCAGATCAATTGTTCCACATTCGATTCAGAGGAGAAAAGGCATGATCTGAAACCAGCGATGGAGTGTTTAGGCCAATAAACTGTGACTGGATCTTGAAAAGAGGCAGAAGGAGATCTAATGGATAGCTTGTTCCTAGAAGCAGAAATCAGAGAATCTTCCCAAGTTAAATGGGGCTATGTTCCCTTACAAAGACTGTGTTTGTGGGTTCTCCTAAAATCACAACTTCTTTTGAAGACTCAAGTAATCTCTATGGGCAGGATTGGCAGTTCAGTTGATATCCCAACTTAGTTCTTGCCTAATTGTTATGTATATATGCTATTTTTGTGCTGGTAACCACATAACTGAGTTACTATAATCTCCCCTGTGGTCAGTCTGGAAGGTCCAACTAATTCAGAATTATAATAGCCAGGTTGCTGAGTCAAGTATATATTCCATCTCTGATCAAGTAGCTGCAAAGGCTGTCAGGCATCACTCAACCTTCTTGTAGTTTCATTTTTTAACATCTAAGGCACTGAATAATTCGGGACAGGTTATCTAACAGATTGCCTTTATCTTTATAGAACTGGTTGACCACTAGAAGTTCCTGAAGCATATGCATTATTTTTTTTCTTCCTCATGGGTAGGCTGTCTCCATATTAACAACTGCATTCTAGAACTCTCTCTCTCTCTTTGTTGGACTTCAGAGGTAGTCCAGGAACCACATCCAAATAAACTCATTCTATTTTGTTGTAAGGTTACAATTACACAATCTTTCCGGTCTGAAAATACATTTCTTCCCCCTCACCTTTACAATCCAAGAAATTAGGGAAGGTTCTTTATAAAACATTTGCCATACCCACATGCCTTCTGCAGGCTATTTTCCTTTTATCTGACTGCATCTCTTTCCCCTGTCTCCCAAGGTCATTCCCATATAACCTTACACTCCCTGGAAATTTGTGAGTCACGTGCTATAAGATTTTTGTAAAGATTATTCTTTCACACTGGCTTCCTTGGTGGAAATTTTAATCATGAGAAGTCTGGTTTTTTTTTCCATCTTAGTATCTCTGGGAAGAGCTTTTGACAATTCAGATGCCATTACCAAGAAGGTTGTATTTCCAAAATATAATTCCATAGATTATCAAACAAAAAGAAATGAAAACTGTTACAGTGATCTCACAGTATTTGAATGGGAAGAATTTGCACAAATATTAAATGTGGTGAAATTCCATTTAACCATGACATCTGGGATGGACATTCTGCAGGTTGCAGTTCCGTTAAATCAAGAGAGCTGGAAAAGCTGTTTTAGGAATGTAGTGATGTATCAATGAAATACACATTTTAATAGCTTCAATAAATTGGTCACTTGGGGGTTTTGCCATTCCTTTCTTTGTAAAGCTCAGAACTCACACAAATCCCCAGGTAATCACATCTCTTGAAATGAAAAGACAAATGGTGACTGGGTCTTTGTTAAGTATGCAAGATGTGTAAAGGAACTGCAGGTACGTCCTTCTAAAAAAAATGTAAAAAGTAACATTTGTAAAAGAGCTCCTTTTTTTTAGCTTATCCTTTCTTTCACAGAAACTCAGATGGATACATAGATCTGGATGAACTAAAGCTCATGTTACAGGCTACAGGAGAAACCATCACTGAAGATGACATTGAGGAGCTAATGAAGGATGGTGATAAAAATAATGATGGCAAAATTGACTATGATGGTGAGTTATGTTTATGGCGAGTTATGCTTATACACTGCATAATAGTACAGCCAGAAATGCAGTACTATAAAAACAAACTCAGGACAGGAATCACTTCAAAATTTGAGCCACATCTTAATCAGTAAAAGAATACCTCCTGGTTAAATGAACAGTAAAATTCTCAAAAGTGCTGCCGCCTGCCCAAAATAAAAACACATGTTTATGTCCTGCTTTCTCCTGCTTGTCACTCCCCAATGATCTATGTTTAGTTTACAATAAGATTTTCAATATATAGAATTTATTTTTTGATGATTATTCCAGAAAGAACCCAACTTGGATATGTCAACAGACTTGGGGATCTCATGGAAATGGGAATTTAATGATGTAACATCTAGTGTTCTAGCCCTTCGGTCTTTTATAAAGTAATTTATTAATGCTTGAATTATAGAGGGGTTTTCATAATTACTGTTTTTATTATTTTACTGTATGCCTCTTAGAGTCACATTTTTGAGATGGTTGGCATATAAATAAAGAAGCACATTCACACATTTGTCCTGTATTCATCATGAAAAAAAACACCCAGAGTTTATCTTTTGTCAGATGATTGGAATCCATGGCCATACATCTTAAATACTGTATTTTTCTTTGAAAATTTGGCTTGAGAAACAAATAAACACAATTTTTGCCTAAGAAAAGGTTATGTACGTCTGAACAAAAGCACCATCCCTACCATATAAATGGGATGTGCTTTGGCATAAACAAATCCACCAATCGTTGTTGAAAAGTCAGTGAATGGCTTGGATCAAGACCAATCTTTGAGCCCATGGGTTATGGAGAAAAAATGGAGAACGAAGTACTACATTTTTCACTGTGCAGGAAATAGCACAAAGAAAGAAAGGGTTGAAAGGAACAATGTGACAAAGGTCAGGAACCTTAACCCATTTTCTGAATGTGATTTTTGATTTTTCTCCTTTTGCAGAATTCCTGGAGTTTATGAAAGGCGTTGAGTAAACATGAGAAATTTTGAAGGCAGTATCTTTATTTGAACGTCTTCAGTGTTGTCTTTTGACATTTCATCAGATCTCCTTATCTTATTACTTTCATGAAGTTATGTTGAACTTTGTGAAAATTAGGAAAACATGACCCAACTCTTTTTAAGTGCCTCAAATGGTCAATGGACATTGACTGAGCCAGATTATTATGCAGTATAATAATGCCATATGCCATGGCTTCATCAAACCTAAAAATGTTCTTTAATTGATGATTAGGTTCTGCTGGTTACAGTGAAAAATAACACTTTAGTAACTATTGAGACATTTAAGTTATTATCAAACATTTAATTTAACATTTAGGACATGCTTTTTCCTTTCTCTACGTACCTCTTTGCTTGCCAAGTTAAAGTATGTAAAAACACTGTATGTACAAAAAAAATTTATTTCCAAGATGCTAATAAAAACGATTGTAAATCAGAGTGTTTGCTCTGCAGAAGTTCCCGAGTGTGTAATGCTGTCATGCATGCCTATGAGGGGGGAAAAAGAAGCAGTTGTAATTAAGGTTTAAGTCTATATCAGAGATTGTCATATTCAATACACCAAGACATTCCAAAGTCTCAATTTAAAGTGTGATACTTTCTGTAACTTTCTCTTAGCCTGGTGCCTTGAAATATATTGGACATTAGCTCCATAATTCTCAGGTAAATATCCTTTTAATGTCATCTCATCTGAAAAGCATCAGATTGGAGAAAGTTGAACTAGCAAATGCAATAATTCTCAAAATGTCCAAGAGCCTCTGACTGATAGGGAACTATTTCCAGTAAATCAGTGTTTGTTTTTTTATATCAGTTAATATATTCACCCACTTTGTAAGCATGATTCTAGATGATTAACAGAATTAAAACATCAGTACAAAACAAAACAATGATGAAATTAAAAACAACTATAAGCAAAACTAAAAGCAATTAATTGATTAAATAGATTGAAGGCTCACCTAACCTCCTGATAATTTTTGGAAAAAGTCAATTTGGTTAACAATTTGGGGTGGTATCATTTTCCAAAGGGCTATGATGGGTCAGGAGAGACCATTGCAGAAACAGGCAATCCTTCAAATAACATAACCCTATGACATGAAATAAATTATTAATAAGAACATATTGGAAGTTCACAAAGCCAAAGTGTAATACAGATATCCATATTACACATATATTGCTTAGGCCGCTGCTGTCAAGCATAAGAAATCAGGAATTTAGGCAGTTTAAAGGAGTATAAGCTTACTGTATGCTAATGCTCTCTACAAGAATCTGAACTACTAATGGTCAAAGCAAATTGGTGGTAGATAAGAGTCAATGTGATTCAAACTGGGCTGGACTTAGATCTCTTGTGGTTTCGAAAGAACTTGAGTTTGATGACACATTTGACCCCCTCTCCTTCAAGCTCAGACTGGTCGTCTACAATTGCTTTCTGGACAAATGCAGCTTCCAGATAAACTTCAAAGACAGCACCTTATAAAACACCTTATAGTATTGTACTGTAATCCATTACATAAGTAATGCCTCCTGGTCTAGGAAGAAGCACATCAACCCAACTAGGCAGACCAGACCAGGGAATCGATTCCACAAGAAGACAATAACTATTTTTATTGAGAGCAGCTATAATAATAGAATCTTGCAAGGGAAGCTGCTGGCAATATTATCTTGTTTCCCAGGAATGTTTCAGCTTTCTTTGCCTTCTCTCTTTAGTTAAGGGCATAGGTTTAGAAGATAAGTTGATTTGATTGAGGATACTTAAGTACCCTTACTGATTATAAAAATCAACTTCCACAGAATCTAATCATCTAGCTCGGTGTGTGTTTGTATGTGTATCTAATATGAACCTGCTCATTACAAAGTTTAATTCTTGAGCTTCTTTCTTTCATCCTTTCATCTGTTGAAAGAAATATCCTTCTGGGTTCAGTTCCAAGTGGGGAAAAAGACACTGGAAACATGGAAGCTGCTTGGAAAGTTTAATGAGTTTAAAGGTGAGAAGAGGAGGTCAAGAAAGGGAAGCCCAGATGCTGAGAGACCCTTATATAACCTCTGTTGGGCCCCACCTTAGTGTTTCCTGTTCCTGTGCAAGAAATGAATCCCATTGGCTGTCAGACTCTCAGAGGCAACTCTGAGAGTCTGTCCTGTCCTGAGTTCCAGGCTTGGTCTAGCCTTGCTGTGTGATTATGCCCTTAAAAGGGCTTTTGGCAATTTCTATAGCTTTACCTGGAGTTCCTTCTTATGTAAAGTATTCTGGCCCAGGCCTTAATGGCCCACCCATTAACAAAGGTGGAGATGAGTTTCTGCTTCTGAGGTGAGTTTCTGCTTCTTGAGTTTCTACTTTTTTTAGGGGAAATCTTCTGCCTTTTTAATATTTCCTAGGCTATTTCAATTTTTCCAGGAGAGGGATGGGTGCTAACTTCCTATACATCAAAACAGATTGCTTGCAGCTCATGCCTCAGACTGAGCTGCTGATGGCATCTGCACTGTTTTTATATAATAGACTTGCCTGGTCCGAGGCTACTTGTTCCCTGTCATACCAGCTCCTGTTTCCAAATCTTTTAGTTATCTGCTCAGCCTCATTTTACGAATACTAAGCCTTCAAAGAAGCACATTTATTCAACAGTACCAGAAAAGAAAATTAGTCTTTATTGCTGCTACACTGTAAGGAGGGATGAGTAACAAGGAACCCATTTCTATAATAAGAGCAAGTGTGTCTTTCTAAACCTGAAGGGCTGTCAAAGTGCTACATTCCTCTGCACCAAAAATAAAAAATGGGGTATCTATGAAAGTGAGATGTCTTTGTAGTATTATTGAGGCAAGCAGTGCCTTCTTTAAGATAGAATAAAATTATGAGATATATTTTCCTCTTTCATGTCTTCATGTTTCCAGTGTCTTTCTTCCCACTTGGAACTGAATCCAGGATGGACATTTCTTCCAACAATGCTATAATTGATAAAATTTTGTGCATTGTCTAGGTTTTAAAAATCATTTGGTTGAATCTTTAAACAGGTAGATCGCTTAACTTTCTTAAAAGTACAATAACATGCAACACGTGCCTGCCTACTCAAAGTCTCTAGGAATCTCAGTTCATTTGCTAAGCATTTGCAAGACTATAGTTTAAAAGCAGAAGCCTTAAAACTCACAGTACTTTGTATATGTTCTAATTGAGCACTTGGGTCAGGGTGGCATTGGAGCATTATAAGCAACATTTCATGATTTTTTTAGATATCTGGCTTAAGGAAAGAAAAAAAATCAGGAAGAATGGCATGTGCTTGGCGGGATCTTGTAACAACTGTCTGGGGCTAATTAACCATCTGAGTGAAGCTTGTACTCTACCCTGTAACAATGAATAGCTATTTATAGGCACATTATTTGAGGGGAACGTGGAAATTCTTGACTGAGCTGAGGCATTGTGCAAGCAGCTGTCACAAACCACTATCCTGTGATCTTTAAAGTCTTATTTAAAGTCCCTCCTCTTGATTTGTGCTTAAAATTATAGCACATTGTCGTAAGTAAGGCAAAGAATATTCATACTGGTAGAATTGCAAGAAAAGGAAGGAAGGAAGGATTGTCCAAGGTCATCCTAGAAAAAACATACTGGGATCCGATGTTCTAAGGTATCTGCATAATTTTCCAATTGTTATTACTTGCCTTTGTACATTTCTTACAAAATTGAGAGGCTGACATTAAATGATTGAATCTAGTAGAAGAATTACTGCAAAGTTATACATTATGAAAAGAAACTGATACTTTCAAGAATAGGCTTGTTCCCAAAAATATATGAAATCTGTGTGTGTGTTTGTTTGTGTGTGTATGTTTGTGTGTGTGTACAAACGTGTGGCATTAATGGATAAAGTTATAACATCATATGTGTATAGCAATAGCACTTATATACCATTCCATAGTGCTTTACAGCACTTTCTGGGCAGTTTACAACATCAGCATATGGCCCCCAACAATCTGGGTCCCCATTTTACTGACCTTGGAAGGATGGAGCAAGATTATTCTTATCTGAGCACTTGGGATGGATTTAATCAGAATCAGAACAGAGCTGGAAAGGACCTTGGAGCTCTTCTAATCCATCCCCCTGCTCAAACAGGAGATCCTATATCATTTCAGACAAGTGATTGAATAATGAATGTTGTATAATGTTATATAATAAGTGGCGGTAGAAGCAGTAGACTTCTACTAGGTATAGTCCCTCTTTTTCTGTTTCTTGCCCATTAAAAATTAGGCCTCGTTGTTATCATCAAAATTTAGACTGACATTGAGCTATACTGTACCATAAGTCAATTTCATTCAGTCTGTAAAAAATAAATTTGAAATTGAAATTTGAATGACATGTTGACCACCAAATCAATCTACCTGCTTCCTCTGCCTGTATCCATCCAGTTTTCTTGACAGTGCTTCAGTTTGCTCTGGTTTTCTTCCAGAGTGATTTTTCAGCTTCCTAATCAAATCAGATATATTTTAGCACAGCAAGTTCTGCAAACTAAACAAGTGTGACTGATATATGGTTCAGGGAGTCATGTGCATTCAAAATATTGGACTAATTCAGCAAAAACCATGTTTGAGCTTGTTTATCATGCTAACTCAGCCATTTTGTGAAACAACAGGTACAAGATTGTCACTGCACAAATTAGGTCAGCTTCTGTACTAGACAGGCTTCTATGAAATATCTTTCTCTTCTGAGAGAGGTGAAAGTCCCATTGAACTTCCAGAGATTACAATGTTATCTAGGTAGGACAGTTTTCCTGGCCTGATGCCCTCCACTTGCCCTCCTCATCAGCACCTACATTCTGCCAGACAGTTTGGGCCCTGGCCAAGTAAGCGTTCAGTATCTTGGGAAGGCATCAAGTTAGGAAAGTCTTTTCTCTCTCCCAAACAGAGAGGTCAAAATTTGCTTTATGTATGATTACAATTAGACTGCATTTGATTTGATTGCTTATTGTACCGCAAGACTGTTATTAAGTGTTGTATCTTATGATTCTTGACTCTTGACGAATATATCTTTTCTATTATGTACTGAGAGCATTTACACCAAGACAAATTCCTTGTGTGTCCAATCACACTTGGCCAATAAAGAATTCTATTCTATTCTATTTTGATCTTGAATTAAATGACAATCCGTATTTTGTGTGGCTTTTGTTTTCTTTCCATGTACACTGAAATGACATCTAAAAGATTCTGGAGTAGGAAGAACAGCTCTACAACACAGTAACATTCCTTTCTGCTGGGATACTTGTAGATTTCCCAGTGTAACCTCTACAGGTGGTCCTCGAATTATGACCATAATTGGGACCAGATTTCTGATTGTATGTCAAGGTACTGACATGACAGGAACTGAATTTACATTTTTTTTGCAGCAGCAGCAGCAGTCATTAAGTGAATCACTGCAGTGGCTAAGCAAACATCATAGTTGTAAATGCAAATCAATTCTTTTGAATGGGCTTTTTGTAAAACCAGAATCTGTGGTCACATGACCACAGGATGCTGCAACCTCTTTTAAAAGGAAAGCTAGTTGCCAAAGAACCCAAAATACAGTCACGTATTGTAGGAAATTGGCACGGTATTTTACGATGGCCCAAAGTGCTTTATAGGCTGCAAAACACCCATTCTGAGTCTGCCATAGGTCTGAATGGACATTAAGCAATTGGTTATAAGTTGAGGACTACCTATACTCTTTTTAAAATCTTTTTTCCAAGCATTAAGCAAACCCAACTCTTTTTAGCATTGTGATCCAAACCATGATTGGCTGTAAAACAGACTGCAACATACACTAGTTGGAACCTCTTCCTGCCCAACAACAGCTGCTGCAATGACAAATCTGTCTATTGTCAATATTTGCTCTGATATTAACTGGACACCCATCTCCAGTGACTCAGGTAATAGAGGGTTGCATGGGGAAATATCTGAGACCTTTTAGAACAGGGGTCTCCAACCTTAGAAACTTTAAGACTTGTGGACTTCAACGCCCAGAGTTCCTCACCCAGCAAAGGTGCCTGAGAAATTCTGGGCACTGAAGTCCACAAATCTTAAAGTTGCTAAGGTTGGAGACCCCTGTTTTAGAAGATGTAGAATTAGGTCTTAGCAATAGAACAAGATGATACAAATAAGAGTGTACAGTTATTAAAATGGTCAATGCCTGCATTAAAAGTATAATTGTATCACACCTATTTGAGAGAATGTGGAATGACTGGATCCATAATCAGGAATGTCACTCATGGTAAGAAACATGAATTTTAATACTGATGCAGAAAAAAAAAAACTAGTGTTGGTCTACACCAAATGTTGCATATGAGTCCCAGTGTAAAAATGACTCCCACTTTTGACTTTGAGGGGTTAAGATTTTACGCCTACACCAAGGCCATCTCACAATACAGAGGCAGACCTGATATCTTTGCAATGCCAAAGCAAACAAACCCCTGACTCTTCACACAATGAAGTTCTGGCCTTAGGTTGCACGATTCCAATTATTCCATCTTGCATTGTGTCACATGTGGCTATTTTGGTCTGGATGCTTTTCAGACCATATTTGGGAAACTCTTGTGTAGGACGACAGAACATAAGGTCAGGGATGACAAAGGCTTCCAACAAAGCTAGAATTTCGCAATGGCAAATGGAAAGTAGCAGACGAAAGCTATTCAGTGTTGTTGCTCACATTTTAGGAATTTATCTCCCAGGAAGAGTTTGTTCTGATTTAATTAAAACTTAACTAAAAGGTTTCAACTCAGACATACTGTATATGTCTAGCTCAACATTAAGATGTTGAGCTAGACATATACAGTATACTTAATGTTGAGCTAGCTAGACATATATATATATACAGCCAGATATTTTCGTCACCTGTAAAGTCATGGAATCAATTATTAACCAATCCATTATCCTCCACTTAGAGACAAACCATCTACTCCCTACTAAACAATTTGGTTTCAGATAAAAACTATCCTGTAATTTGCAACTCTTACACTGCAAAAACATGTGGACTACCCAACTCCATCAGGGCAAAACAATAGATGCAATCTACATAGACTTCTGTAAAGCCTTTGATTCAGTGGTACACGACAAACTACTCCTAAAACTAAAATCTTATGGTATCTCTGGACAACTGCATAACTGGATAGAAGCATTCCTGTCAAACAGACAACAAATGGTCAAAATTGGAAGTGTCCTATCAAATTCTGTACATGTCAATAGTGGTGTCCCCCAAGGCAGTGTTCTAGGACCAACTCTCTTCATCCTCTACATAAATGACCTCTGTGATCATATTAAGAGCAACTGCATTCTCTTTGCTGATGATGTAAAGCTGTTCAATACCACAGACAATACTGCTACCCTTCAAAAAGATCTTGACTATGTATCAGAATGGTCAAACAAATGGCAACTTCAAATCTCAACAAATAAATGCTCTGACTTACATATTGGCAAAAACAATCAGAAAAATAAAATACAAGCTAAATAGTCCAGACCTTGTTGATGATCCAAGCTCTGTAGAGGACCTCGGAATACTCATCTATAATGATCTAAGTGCTAGAGCCCACTGTAACTACATAGCCAAAAAGGCATTAAGAGTTGTTAACCTAATCCTACGTAGCTTTTTCTCTGGTAATATCACACTACTAACTAGAGCATACAAAATATTTGCTGGACAAATACTCAAATACAGCTCATCAGTCTGGAACCCACATTACATATCTAATATTAGCACAGTTGAGAAAATCCAGAAATATTTCACAAGAAGAGTTCTCCACTCCTCTACTCATTGTAGAATACCTTATGCCACCAGACTTGAAATTCTAGACCTAGAAAACCTTGAATTACGCCATCTTCGGTCTGATCTAAGTATGGTATATAAAATCATACATTGCAATGACTTACCTGTCAATGAATACTTCAGCTTCAGCCATAACACACAAGAGCACACAATAGATATAAACTCAAGGTTAACCACACCAAACTTGATTGCAGGAAATACGACTTCAGCAACGGAGTGATCAATGTCTAGAATACTCTACCTGACTCCGTGGTTTCTTCCCCAAACCCCAAAAATTTTAACCTTAGACTTTCTACTAATTGACTTCACCCCTTTCCTAAGAGGTCTATAGGGGGTGTGCATAAGCGCACCAACGTGCTACCATCCCTGTCCTATTGTTTCTTTTATTTTTCTTATATGTACCCATTTTATATATTCATAACTATGTATATGCTTATACCTATTATCTTGTATGCGATTGACAAGTAAAATAAATAAATAAAATAAATAAATAAAATTTTTGTATCACACAATTTGTGAGGCCTAAGAAATTGCTGAATGAAGAACTCAATAAAGATAGAAAGAAAACATGGCATTCTTCTCCTTCCAGCAGGATTAGTTAATGCACAACTTACGGTAAAGATTTTGGGACTCTTGATCAGTGATAGGTCCTTGTAAAACAGAATGCATCAGCATTATATGAAGAACCAGGAGTTCGCAACTACCTTTGATGATAAAGGAGGAAGGAGATGAGAAGCACACACAAAGAATACTAAATTAAGGCACATCCGCATTAGATATCAACAAGCTTGATTTAGAATAATCAGGCTGTATCATTTGCATCTATTTAATCCACTACCAACTGGAGAGCTCTTTAAAAAAGCAGAATCTTAAATGGTGGTACTCCAATGAAGGATAAATACAGTATAGGCAGGTGTACTGACCTCAGTCAACATGGTGACTGGTAATTCTAGTGGCAATGATTACAACACAATTATGTAAAGTAGTGGAATGATTAAGGGTAAGATTACAAACATAATTATATATTGTTCCAATCTCACATGAGAAAATAATTTCTGCAAACTTATGTCTCCATCAGCACTACGCACCCAACACATTCCCACGGTACTCCCAAGGATCCTCCAAATTAATTAAGGTAAAATTGGAATTGAGACAGACTCTTGGTGATTGCATGGATGTCTGTTTGCAAACAACACAGAAATGACTTGCCGTTGTTGCAATTTGGGTTCTTTTTCAGCTTCCTCATCTAGCCTACAGCCCTGGTATTCCTATCACAGTAAGAAATGGTCCTGATCCTACTTCATTTTTGAGCACAGGGCTCCTAAAGGAGAAAGGAAAAGTCTGTTCTGTTTATGAGGTTAATGCCTAAACCAGCCTTCTCCAGCCTGGTACCCTCCAAGTCATATGTTGATTATGTTAGGTGGGAATTTGGGAAGTCGCAATGTAACTGATTCATACCTGACCTAAGGCTTGTTGTCTTTAAACAAATCACATGTAATTATAACTTCCAGACACAAAACCACAGAAATAGGCTATTCTCCTGACTGAGAGATTATAAGGAGAAATAACTAAAACAGCTTTTGCCCCACTAAATTTGAAACACCTGTAAACAAGTCATTATAATAACCTAATTCACATGTATCTCTAGGTGATGAGACAGCTTAGCAGGATATGCAAACCCATCCCCACCCCAACGAAGCTGTCGAAGTGATGTCCTGGTGCCTGGAAGCCGTGCGGAGTTGGATGGGTCGTAACAGGCTCCATCTCAACCCGGCCAAAACCGAGTGGCTGTGGTTTTCTGCGCCCAGATACAGCCAGCTGGTTCCTTCGCTGGCCGTGGGGGGAGAGGTTTTGACCCCCGTGGAAAGGGCGCGCAATCTGGACGTCCTCCTGGATGTACGGCTGTCTTTAGAAGAGCACATTGCAGCCGTCGCCAGGGGGGCTTTTTATCAGATACGTCTGATTTACCAGTTGCGGCCCTTTCTGGATCTGGGCGCACTTCGCACAGTCACGTCCGCCCTCATTATTTCCCGCCTGGATTATTGCAATGCTCTCTACATGGGGCTCCCCTTGAAGAGTCTCCGGAGGTTACAGTTGGTCCAGCATGCAGCCGCGCGGGTGATTGTGGGTGCCCCTCGGAGCTCCCACGTTACACCGCTTCTCTGCAGGCTGCACTGGCTTCCTGTGGCCTACCGGATTCGATTCAAGGTGGTATTGATGGTATTTAAAGCGCTCCATGGCTCGGGACCTGGGTACTTACGGGACCGCCTACTGCCATCGTCAACCTCCCACCGCCCAGTACGCTCCCACAGGGTTGCCCTACTTGGGGTCCCGCCGCCTGGCCGCTGTCGGCTGATGGCCCCGAGAGTTCGGGCTTTCTCTGTGGGAGCTCCCTCCCTATGGAATGATCTCCCCCCGGAGATACGGGCTATGACGGATATTCTGACCTTCCGGCGCGCAGTGAAAACCCTATTTTTTAAACAGGCCGGCCTGGCCCAGTAACTGTGTTTGTGGTTTTAACTAATTTTAATTGGGGTTTTATTAGCTTTTAATTTTTAATTGAATTTTGAATAGACAGCCGGATCAAATTATTTAATCTATTTTTAATCGTATTTATTGTATATTTATTGTATGTTTTTTAGTAGGCTGTACACCGCCCCGAGTCCCTTTTTGGGAGAGGGAGCGGTATAAAAGTTTGATTAAATAAATAAATAAATAAATAAAATCCATTGTTGCTTAGTAATTCTAGGTGAATAACAATTTTCTGCAGTTTTCACTTTGGCAATTGTGTAGTTGTAGCTATTAAAAATCAGCTAATAATTGCAATAGATGGAAAAGATGTAGAAGCAGTAAACCAGATTAATCAGTTGGGGAAGCCTCTTTCTAACAGAAGGCTGAAATGTTTAGGAATTTTAACTTCAAATAGAAGGAGAAACATTACAGTTGGTCACATAAGACAAATTAGATTTAAAAAAACCCAGCAACCCTGCCTTCTTTAAGAGTAATCAGAAGTTAATCCTGAGGATACATCCATATTGGTTTTTTTTTTAAATAATAAGTGTCATTGAGTTAGGTAGCATACAGGTTTAATAAACTATTATCAATTGCTGTCTTACAATAAATAAACTTTACTTTTGGGTCCAAAGCCCCAGTGTTTTCTGGTGATCTTTCATTGATGTACTAACTAAATTTGTGTAGCAGATGACCAGGCTGAGTCTGACGGCAGAGTCAAACAGATCATAAGTTTGGAGTCTCTATACCCCTGTAAAACATCTACGTCCAGCCCCCACTTGAAGTCTTTTGACTCTTATCTGATGCCAGTTTGCCTTGACTGTTATAGATCAGATTCTTGTGTATACAGTAGATAGCATGGAATAAACCTGCAGTGCTTTTGAACACCATGCTGGCTCAAGATCAGTGTGACTCATTACAGACATCTAATAGATTCAATTTTTTTTACATTCATACTAAGACAAAAATGGAACATTAGACCAAGTGAATTAGTAGAGGCTTATTAAAGGCCATTATACAGATGGCATCTATTTGGCTTCAGTATAACTCAGAAGACGAGATTCCTGCCAATAAAACAATACATCTGTCGAACTTGCTCATCAGCTTGCCAAATATTTGGCTTGGAAATCTTGAAAACAAAACATTGGATAAGATTTTCCTTTAGCTTTTTCATGAACAGTTTTCTTATGGGCAACTAATGACTAGTATTCTTCAGGTTAGCAATCAACTTAATTATAGTCTTAGATAGTTCAAAGGCATTTTCATCAGAAATTCTCAGGTCCCTATTTTCAATTGAATAATATTGTTAAGTATGCAGAACCTGCCACCTTCTGGATAAGAGGCCATATTGCGGATTACCGTATAGCTCATAGAAATGGAGAACATTGGAAAAACTTTTAAACATAATTATGGAAGACAGGAAGGAAGGAAGCCATTATTATTATTTTAGAAGGTTATTTTAATTTTTTTGTGGAAAAGTTTTTCATGCTGAAAATGACAAGATAGCAGACATCAACACTTTCCTTGTTTTATTATTTGCAACGCAGATAAAAAAAAAGCAAATAATCCCAAGAGAGTTTAAATGAACATCAGATGGTAAGGCAAGAAACCTGAACCTAACATTTGGATCTATAATTCTGAACCAAATTTGAAATTCACGACCATGGGGTCTTCCCTACCAGATAAATATTTAATATATCTAATTAAAATTTTAAAACGTAAAAATGTTTAATGAAATAAATTTAATAACATTATTTAATAAAAGTAATAAAAATGTATTTAATATATTTATTCAGTTTGGGTTGTTGACCTGTAATAAAGAATTTGAATATTTGAAATACAGGAGTTTTATAGAACCTTATAAATTAATGCTTTAATGTCATTAAGTATTCCTGCAATTTTGTTGTAAGCACCATGACATGTAATAAAACATGCTAAGGAACATAATTCTTGAGGTTTTTTGTACATATAAATCCTAATAAAATAAATTAAGTACCATAAAACTGTATGGCACATTCTAGCCTATTACAATACTATTAGACTCTTGATTTTATCAAAATAAAACAATATTCACAAAGTCTAAAAATGTTTCATGGCAAACTTGATAAAATAGATTGAAATTGAAGGCTATAGGAATTAACACAATCCAATATTTCACAAAAGGATTTGTAAATGCAGAAAATATAACTAAACCAGGCCACATTAGGCTTCCAGTATTTAATGAAGAATCAGAAAAAATACTCCTAAGCACAATTCATAGTTTTCATTAGCCATTTATCCATCAATTTATCTATCTTCTATCCATTAATTTAAAATTAATTTTTTTAAAAAATATAAAATTATAAAAATTTTCAAAGAGGTAAGAAAATTTCCAGGGAAGCAATTGAACTCTATTAAAATTGGTTGACAAAGGAAAGAGAGAGTCTTCATGGCACCAACTATAGTCTATGCATCTACTGCATAGTCCTTTTGGCTCCCCATGCAAGGTTTCAAAGCCATGTTTTTCGTGAGGCCAGGCAAGCAGAGGCCTGCCTAATCTGCAGGGGAGATATTCCATAGGACAAGGATAATGGAAGAGAATCAACCCACCAATCAGAATTCTTTGACTGGTGGGGTCTGCGACTTACCTTCCCCGCCTGGGGGAAGATAGATGGGAAAGGTTGATGGGATGGGATGAAGCCAGTTATAGTGTGGGCCCATGGAGAGCTTTATAGGTCATAACCAACACCTTAAATTGGACACCGAAGCAAAGTGGCACTCAGCATGGTTTGTGGTCCGGTGGTGTTTTATGTGCCCTTCTTTGGGAACCCAATAAACTGTAGCACGTGGTCCCACTTTGTACCAACTGAAGCTTCCAGATACTTTTCAAGGATAGCCCATGTAGAGTGCATTACAATAGTCCAGACAGGAGACAATCCATATTCTGATATTAATGTTTTAACAAGATGAGCTTTGGAAAGACAAATATGACTTAAGAGGTGCCTCTTTAAATTGGAGAGATGAATTTCATGATTAGAATACAACAGCTGAAAGATGAGCAACTGTGTCAAAATTGTCACTATTGGTATAGAAATCCAAAGGACTGACTGCGTGGCACTATTGAGAGCACTTAGTTAATACAAATAGGACAAAATATGGTTCTTGGTATCTACAACTCAACCCAACCCAACCCAATAGATGCAGTCAGGGTTTCCTGGAGCAACATATCACAAATGTTTTGGCCAAAGGTGGTGCTGGATTTTATCAAAGCATTTGGTATTGTTCCATATAAACTCATTAAAAATGTGTGCAGGCTAGGGCTTAACCATTGGGTGGTTCAGTGGATAGGAAGCTGCCTCGGGGATAAATCCCAATGTATGATTGTTAATGGGGTACTGTCAGATGAGACCGGTCACTAACAACATACCACAAGGCTCAGCCCAAGGGTCTTGTTCTGTTCAATGTATAATTATAACAGAATTGCTAAGTAAATTTTCTTTTTTGCTGATGATACAGGTGATGTTCCCAGGGGTATTTCTAACTTGGAAAATCTGGCTGTCAACCCTGGATCCATCTTGATTCAGATTTGGGGCTGTTACAAGGGAGGATGGGTAACTGTGGGAATGAGAGTGAAGTGAGAATAGCCAGAGCTCAAGTTTGGAGGGGAGTTACTGTACTTGGCGGGAGTTCATAATGTAAGTGGATTGGAGAGTGTGGCTTGAGGTCACCAGTAAGGGGGCTGGGTGCGAGTTTTAATGTAGCAGAGAAAAACACGGGAATTCAGATTTGGGTTTTCTCCCAGATGTGTGAATATGACTTCTCTAATAAATTCTTACATGGATGGACTTTTGTCTCTGAGTGAATTGAGATGGAGAGTTTGGTTGGAACACTGACATTGGCATTGCCAGAAAAATGATTAAAATGTGAAGACTGGGGAAAAACAGGATACAACATTAAAGGTACAAGTGTTAGAACTGAAAGAATTTAGGTGCTCATAGCAGATGACCACAAAATGGGTAAAAACAGTATGAGCAGGCTGCTAGAAAGGCAAACAAAACTGAGATGCATTAATAGAGGGATCACCAGCAGAATAAAGAAAGTTCAAATCACTCAATATAGGACTTGAGAGACCACATGTGGAATACTGTGTCCCGTTCTGGGAATTTCACTTAAGATTGAGCAAGTCCGGAGATAAGCAACAAAGTGGTACAAGGTCTGAGAGCCAAAAAGCATCAAAAGAGATTGTAGAAACGGAGTATGTACAACTTGGAGGATAGAAGGAAAAGCGGGGTGGAGGGGGCAGGAGATAGAATTGAAACCTTTAAATATATTAAGGGTGTGAATCAAGTTCTAGAAGGCAGTATTTTAATATTAAGCAAAAACTAGAAACATGGGAGCATAACTTCAAATTTACAGGAGGGAATTTCAAAAGTAAGATTAGAAAGGATTACTTCAGAAAAATAGTATAAGATTGGAACCAGCTTCAGTGAAGATAGAGGGTCAAGCCTCAATAATTGAGTTTGATAAAAAGATTACGTAGATTAAAATATAAAGTACAATGTGAGAAAACTTTTTCAAAAACAGTATCGTTTAGGAAATTAGCTCTTTGTACAAAAACCTTAAGTGAAATTCTGAATTAAAAAGAAAACACAGAGGTGAAGAGAAACATTGTTCAGGAATAATACCAAATTGTTAGAAAATTTGAAGTGCAGAATGAGCTGAGTTTAGCTGAGAATACTGAGGAAAAAAATAGGTTTCTTAAATTGCTTTGAAAAGTAACTATTTTCCAGCTATTCAGTGAAGATGCCAAAAGAATAACAAAGGCTCAGTCTTCTCCTAGAAAATAAGTAAACAACAGCTGAAATACGGGGATTCTAACTCTGGCATAATATAATCAGCAAATATCTCCAGATTTTCAATGCTTTAAAATACCCATGGCCAGAGAATGGTACCTTAGGATGCTGAAGGTATTCTTATCAAACTGAGAAATCCTAGAGAAGGGAGGCAAAAAGGGGAAGAGAACCAAGGTTTAAAGACATCAATTTGGATTATGAATATGACATTAATACTTGTGAAGATGCAACAGCAAACTAGAGATTGAGCTACAACCATCTTGAAAACAGTGTTATTATAAAAAAAATCAGCATGTATTTGTACAGTCTAGGGACTATAGTCAAGGGACTATTTTTTTTGACTGAATTATTTCCATAATAGATTCTCAGAATGATGGGACATAATGTAGCTTGATTTTAATGAGGCATTGGATAAAATACCTTATAATATTCTGATCTGCAGGCTAAATAAATATGGACAGAATTGCATGTATAAACTCAATCCATACTTTGAAAACTCAGTTTGGAATGCACATTCTTGATAATAATAAATAATAATAAAAATGATTGTGAGACACATAACACAGAAGAATAGTTACTAAGATTAAATTGTTCTAAAAACATGTTCAGAAAGTGTTAACTCTTGTAGATACAATGAAAATTTGACACTGCATATACATATCACAGTTATTTTTATTAATATAAAATACTTTGGGGTGAAAGATGGTACATGGAAAAATTGACACCCAATTATTAATCAAGGTAGTTCACTATAGAAAGTCAGGCTGGTTATTTAGCATTTTTAGCATTGTTAGCCCGCATTTTTTTCAGTCCTTTCTTGTTGTGCTTCTTTGCAAAGCGCATATTCCTCAGAAATTTGGGATCCACCTAGAAAGGGAGACAAGGATTGAGAAAACACAAGAAATATAATTTGCTTTTTAATTCACATATTATTTGGAAGCCTACTAGCACTCAAGACAACAAAGTAGACTATTTAATGTATTTATTATTGTTTTAATGTTATATTTTATCCAATTGTAAGCCACCCTGAGTCATGTGACAGTCCTTCATAAATCTACTCAGACTGTCCCCCTATCCACTCTTCTGCCTTTTCTTGTTCTTTCAAATGGCCTTGAATTATTTTTAAAAATAAAGGTGGGATGCAAATAAAATAATCATGGACCACTGTCTGATCACACAAGCAATGCTAGAGATGTACAAAATGCGCTGATTTGTGAACAGAATAGCTTGGAGAATATTCCGTTTCCTCTCCAAATCATGGCAACTCATATGAAGCTTGCCATTCCAAGGATGGTTTCCAAAAAAAAAATCCTTGTAACTATAAGCAATTCAAGGTGTCCCAAATATGGTGTTAAGATGAAATAGGCCCATAAAGGAAACAGGATCACTCGGAGAATGATAGTTGTATGCAATATTGGGCACATACAAAATAAAATCTAAATTTCACAGGTATTTGCTATCGTTATTAGGCTTCTTTCAGATTGGGGGTTTATAATATTTATGTGTGATACTGAAGTGGGATTGCTGCAGTGCTTTATGTCATGGTGTGTGACCATGCACTACCATTCACTGCTGTCAGGCCCCTATACACAGACACAATGAGCCAGCTGTCAATGTCAGCAGCTGCAAATGAGTTGACAAGAAGGCACTCACCCCCTTCAGAGATTCGTATCTTTGTGACCTGGGTTTCTTAATGCCGTTTCTATGCCATTTGCGAGCTGTTCAGAGATAATCAGAAAATTTAAGATAACAAATTAATATTATACATTTATGTTTCTCTATTAGTTTTATCTGCTTCTTTAAAAAATAGTAAAGTATCTATTTCAAGTTGCATTTTCTAGGTTTGAAAATTCTACAAACTAATGTAACAGAGTGGTTAAGAGTTTAGAATCTAATATAAGGATCATCCCAGATTTTGGATTGTGCTTCAGATAAACTTGTTACCAACATTCACTGTAATATCATAGATAAGAAGCTGTTCCTCTGTAGTAATCACATTCCTGAGCAATCAAAGTCAGTGAAAATAGGAAGACAACTGATAAATGAAACAGATGATTCTCTGCTTATTTTCTCTTTTGATTTGTGGGACTACCCAAATACATTCATAATTTCTCTCAGGAAAATCACTTAATCGCTTCTAAGGGTATCTTTTTCTTTACATTTAATTGAAAGTCCAATATTTCATAACAACTAGGCAGTACAAATCTATCATTAATCCCAGTAAGATTTCAATCTTGTTGACTATATACAATTCAGTATTAACTCTTGCAACTTTTCTCCAATCAAAATATCCTTTCATTAATCTTAAACTCAGCATGTACTTTAATGTTTCAAACCAATTTACCAAGCATGCAACTGTTATCCATTTGTGTTTTCACACAACTTTATTCCAAACATACTTTTACTAAAAAATAGAAACGTTTGCCTCACACTAATGGAAAATAGCATTTTACTTAAGGATAATTCTACATGAAGATTACACAGGAATCAGGGAATGACAAAACTGGCTATAATCAAGAACCTAGGAAAGGATTACATTTCAATGCTCAATGCTTATGTGATGACACCTAAGTTTCCCCTGTAAAGTTACATAATTAGTCTTCTCAATGACTAGAATTGGGATTGGCTGCTTTGGGGCAGAAATATTTACTTCCATTAAGCAGACGGGGAAAAATTGAGTAATACTTTTGCCTTCTCTAGTAATCTCCAATGAAACAAACCCCACTCAAGACTATACATACTTCACTCTATATTACAATGTAAGCTATGTAGCACATAAATACTGAATATTGATTTAAGTTATTATGCCAATATTAGTCCTTTCAAACACAGGCAAATAGTAAGATTATAACTATTTTCATTCCTCAATTCCCATTAAAACCTACACTGATTGTGTGTAGTATGGTTCTTGGACTTGGCCATGGCTAAACCTGTTGAAAGAAGCAAAGACAGGAAGCATTAAACATAGCAAAGGGCACAAACCTTCAAGTATTTTACACTCTTTACAGTTTACATGAACTAATGTTCACTTGCTGATTCAGGATAGGGCCCATGAGTCAAGCCTGCCTTCCACTGAAGACCTATATAATGCATGAGCCAGAAAGAGGGCTTTAAAAATATCTGTAGACCCCTCACATCCCAGACATAAACTGCTTCAACTCCTCCCCTCCAATGCCATTACAGGACATTGCATGCCAAATCAACTATTCACAATAAGAGTCCATCCCATCCACATGCCATCAATCTGCTGAACACCTAATTCCCACATAACTATCTTATATATCTAAGGATATTTATACAGATGTAGTAGGATTCTATTACTATTATCCTCATCTTTCCTATTACCTTTCACTATCGGTATCTTATGATTATGTTATTTTGTTGTCTTTAGGTACACTGAGAGCAAATTCCTTGTGAACCCAATCACTTGGCCATTAAATAATATTGTATTGTATTCAATTCGACAATGCCTATCCAAGCAACTAGACGGGGTAAGGCAACAAGGTATCACAAGTCACAATCTCCAACTACTAAAAAAAGAGAGCAAAACTTCACCTACTCGATTCAATAACTGACCATACGCTACTCTGTGTGTAGTAGGCGCACAAACAGACTAAAATTCCCCGTTCCAGAAAAAGGTCCAATGCCCACCAAGCAGCAGTGCCTTCCGAGAGACAAAGACGTTATTAAGTAACGCCAGAAAGCCTCATTTCATTCCTTTTTAAAACCAGCTGATCCTCCGGACTCAATCTCTTGCCCCCCGCCCCATATTCCTCTTTTCTTTCATCCTACTCCATTCCGGGAGTGTCCAGATGAACCATCCTTCCCAAGCTCATCTATTCCTCCTCGCTCCCAGGAGGAGGAAAACAAATAAAATAAAAACCGTTTCGTAAGACAACAGTGTTTTCCTCCTCCCGGGAGTTTGCCACACTACAGTTTTCCTCGAGGCCGATGATCGAGGATTTCGGAAGGTACAATTCAACTTACGCGTCCGCCAAAGTTCAAGCCAAAACCGGAAAAGAAGTAATTGTCGCAAAGCATTCCGGGACATCAAGCCATCGAGAGACTGGTAAAAAGAAACGAGCTGTACGGACACGTAAAAGAACGGTAGTGTAACGTGTCCGGCTGGAAACAGGAGTCGCGGTGGAAAAGATTCCGGATCCGAAAATGACTTTTCCGACTTTTTAAAACAAAATCTTATTTAAGCGCAGTCAGATAATTAAAGAAAAGTTCTAGAGATGAGCGTATTCTGCTCTTTTCAAAATGTTGGCGGCTCTACAGGTTTCTCTCCTCATTTTATTAAATGGATCACTTGCATGGCACATCGTGACATTTATCGTTTGCATCCTGTGTATCATGGTATCGGATTGAAGGAAAAAATGTAAAAAGTGGATATTTCTCTTTAGTAAGAAAACTAACAGTAACATTTTCAATTATAAACCCTCTGGATAAGGTGATTACATGCTTGTGTTTCAAAAAATTATCCTGTCTTCTACCCTTCGCTTCGTTTTGCTTGTCCTTTTTGTAGAAATGGAGTACTGAAGAACTAACTATCTTACCATCAGAACGACTTGCTTCACCAGATAAATACTGTACAAAAGCACCTCTTTTTTGCCAATTACATTTTTTTGGGAGATGAATTTTAAATAATGCATAACTGTAGGGATATATATACCAAGAACAGGACGCTGAACCTCTATTGTTAGTGGGGGAAGAGAGAAGGATTCTTAAAAAGCCCACCAACTGTAATTTACTGAGAGAAAAAGAACTGGTTTGTTATATTTTTTTTTAAAAAAAAGCAATGTCGAAATAAACCAGTTTAGCTTTTGAAAATGGATGAAGTTGCAAGATCAAGCTGATCAAGTTCCAGTACCAAAATTGTATAAAACATTGGAAATGCCTTGTTTTAACTGTGAAATTCTAAAACCTAAATTCATGTTTCTCTCACTGGGGCACTATTTAATAATAAGTCAAGGCATGGAGGAAATTTTGTACCAAGATGCACACACATTGTACTTCTTTTGAATGTTCTATTTTACTATATAAATAATTTTGAAGCACTTAAATACTCCTTAAATACTAGAATCTGATAAATCCAATGAAACTCTTAACACTAACTATAATCAGTTTTATTTTTGGCCAAAAAGCAAAAACTGGGTGACCTTTTTGTCTCCCACCTTAAACAGAGCAGGCAAAGAGAGAAAAGCAGGTGTGCGGTGCTAACTAAACCTTTTTCTCTTTATAGTCCATACAGCTTGCAAAGATAATCATTGCTATAGAAACATTATTTCATATCACGTAAATCTCATGAAATTTTCTCACCACTTCTGCAAACAAAGGAACCTTAGATCGAAAGAAATACATTTTAACCCAGAGCTTTGTTTCTCACATTAAGTTGCTGCGAAAACACATTTTAAGTTATTTACAGCAAACAGGCAGGTTTTGCATTTCCAAAAATTTGCTTTACTAGGCTAAGCTTGGCAATTTGCCTGGAAATATTATCTTTGCAGCTGGCACACCAGGTTACAATGGAGCTTAGCTCAACAGGGAATCGGGTCGAGTTAGGCACATTGTGTATGCTCTAATCCTTTCAATATATTAATAATTTTGAAGCACTTAAATACTCCTTAAATACTAAGTAAGAAAAATACTACATTTTAAGGGGGAGAAACTTAGCTGCAAATTAAAGAAATATTTGTTCAAATTCCATTTTTTTCATAAACCATGTGAACACAAAATCTTATATTTTTTTCTGAGAAGGTATAACTTTCTATGTATCCCAATCAGTTATCACCTGGGAAATTTCCAGCTAGCTGTTTTGACTCTTGTAATTAGTCAAGTTACAAATTTTGAGTTACATATGCTGCATTAAGTACTAGTAGGCTTTTAAGATATGTAATGGATTTGAACTGCCTGAATGAAATATTGAGGCAATGCAAAAAGATTAAAAATAACTGTACCTAATTGAAAAATGAAGGATTGAGAATTTTGGTCACAATATTGAAAAAAGAGTTGATAGTCGGCCTTTTGAACTGGTTCAGGTTCAAGGTCAGATCAAACATAAATATCTTAGTCTTTTAAACTCTTTATGCCAAACATGAGCAAGCGCTAGCGGCTGTAGTGGAGAAATGTTTATAGAACTATTTAATTTGCCTCAAGAAGAATTTCTGGAAGCTGCATATTACTGTAACTTCAAACCAAGCTATCAAGTACAAAATCTAGTTGAAGCGGAAGTTTTTCAAAGTTCTGAACATAATATTTTGCAGCAAGCAAGTACCTTGGGATATGTGGCATAACATTAATGATGTTTCCTATTTTAAACTCCTTAAAAACATAAAGAATTCAATTACATTCATAATACCTTTTTGAAATAATGTTTATTAAAAGAAGATTTTAGATAGATTTAACAGAACCATAGAAACATAAAAGAAAAAACAGGAAAAATATGAAAGGGTGAAAAAAGGTGAAATAGAAAAAGTCCATAACTTTTAGAGACACAAGGAATACTTTTTTATTTTATCCTGCAAATGTCAGCCTATCTAAGGATAGTGGAACGAGGAACTTTTATAATCACGAAACTGCTGCAAACTATCTCAAAATAAGATTTGGAGTTGTTACTGCTGTTGGACAAACACAGCAGTCCACACAAAAATGTATTGGTATACACTTTATATCAATTATGAATTAGAGGATTATTGGAGGTGGGGGAAATTTTACTTTGAAGTATTTAGAAGTCAGTTTAGGAGAAAGAATGAATATGTCTTTGGTTTAGGCTTATAACTCTGGAATACATCTTTTTTTAATAATGATTTTTTTCATTCCTACAGGTATTTTTTTGTTTTTCATTTTAACATGAAAAGCAATTATTTTAAAAACAGATTTTTTAATCTTTATTTTTATTTATCAAATAGGGTACCCAAATCCTGACAATTCAGGTTAGTGAACAACACTAAAAATCAATTATGAATTAGAGGATTATTGGAGGTGGGGGAAATTTTACTTTGAAGTATTTAGAAGTCAGTTTAGGAGAAAGAATGAATATGTCTTTGGTTTAGGCTTATAACTCTGGAATACATCTTTTTTTAATAATGATTTTTTTCATTCCTACAGGTATTTTTTTGTTTTTCATTTTAACATGAAAAGCAATTATTTTAAAAACAGATTTTTTAATCTTTATTTTTATTTATCAAATAGGGTACCCAAATCCTGACAATTCAGGTTAGTGAACAACACTAAAAATCAAACATAAAAGCAATAACAAAACAAAACTATGGTTGGCTTGGAGGGAACAACCCACAATGACTCTCATATACATATCCTTCCAAAGGAGTCACTTTAGCCTGAAGCCTGGATGAGGAGCCAGGTCTTCAAGGATTACTTGAAGAAAATAGGGAAAGGGTTGTTTCAATTTCTGGGTGAATATTGTTCCAAAGGGCAGATGTGCAACAGAGTAGCCATGTTTCCAGGATCCCATTAAATAACATTATTTAATAGATGGGATCCAGAGCATGTCAACTCTATCTGAACAGGTAGAATGGGTATGAAACATGGGAGACAGGCAGTCCTTCAGTCCTCATGCCATGTAGGTCTTTATAAATAATAATAACCACCTTGAATTACCTCTGGAACCTTACTGGAAATGAATGCAGCTTGCGTGTCCATCACTACTTATGCCACCTCATTTTGGCATAAGCTGCAGCTTTTTAAAGTAGTCTTCAATACATCTGGAATACATGGCAATCACCACATACAGAGTGATAAAGACGAATAACTCTGCGGAGGGTCTCCCAGAACAAGAACACACTAAATGTATCTATGTAAAGGCCTTCTTGGCTACAGCTACTGCCTGTTCACCAAACAGGTTGATCAAGTTGCATGCTGGCTTTATTCCAGAACTCGTTCAGGGACTGTGCTTGCCTATTCAGACACTGATATCCTCCAGGATAAGGATACTATTTGACAATATTGGACCAGCCTGAAGTCAAGATATAGAACTGAATGTCATCTGTGAAATGATGTTATCTGACCACAAACTAATTTAGGTATGTATATGTTAATATACCTATAAATCATTTATATATCTCTAGAGAAAGAGGCAACAGAAATCAGATCTGTGTTCCTCAACTATTACAGTTACTTTTTAAAGAAAAAATTATTATTCCTGGCATTTTAAAATGCTTTCTGCCATAAAGATGTGATAGAAAACATGGAACTTGTTTCTTTTTTAAAAGGTTTATTATAAAATCAGACAACTGATTTTAAGACAATTGTTTTTGTATGTATGTATCTATGTATTCATTTAAACGATTTATATGGGGTGGGATCTCACTTCTGTGACTTTGGAGGACAAGAAGTAAAACCATAATAATCAAATCCAAAAGTGAAAGAAAAATGACAACAATAATATTACAGTGAGTGTAGCTAAGATACTAAAAGTCCTTACATCCTTTAACTATGTATGATAACTTTCCTGCCCTATCTGGATTTTACTGCCTAGGTTGTGTAATCCTACCTAGTCATACTAAAATATTTTAAAGAGATGTTTGAAGTATAATTATGATGGATACTTTATTGTTTTCTGTTACAACAGTTTTTCAAGTGAAAAAAGAACACCTGCCAACTTTTATAAGTATAATTTTATCCCACAGCAAACAAAAAAACTGAATAGAGACAGTAACTAGAGAAGTATCATTGGTTCTTAAGGATTCTTTTCATGCAACATAATTTACTCATAGTTTATTCCTCTCACCCTTTACTATTAGAAATAGGGAAACACTGCCCATCTTTCTATGCTTTGTATGTTCTTTGCATAGTGCTCTAGGATTCAATGGAGTTGAAACCCAGTTTATAAAATCGTTTAATACATACTTACATTCATACATACTAAGTTTAAATTGAGAACATGATTGCATGGATGGTAAACATCTCATGCCATTGATTTTCCTCTCCCACTCTGCTCTTTGAAACCTTAAAACTTGTATGAGCCAGAGATTGGGAGGGAGGGGAGTGACATTTATTGGGCTACCCAATCTTAATACAGTCTGAAATCCACACTGCTTTAATTTCAGTTAAATTCTGCCCACCCAAAGCCCTTGGAACTACCAAACTCCACTCATTTCTAGGATGAAGATGTTACCTAGTCTAATAACAAAACATCTGCAAGCAAACAATCAAGCTCAGAAAGCATCAAAAAAATGAACTATGCTTGCAGAGGAAGTTATGTTTTATTTTCATGGTAGAAGGGACTGGAGTTTGCTCTCTGTTTATATATAACAGCTTGTCAGTGTTGGTGGGAGTGTTCTTTTTTCCTTGGTAGTTCCTTGAAAAGGCTGTTGTTGGAACATAGCACGACATATGCATGGAAACATCCACTTCCCTAGGACTTTCTGAGTGGTGGGAAAGGATAAAAGATTAGTTGAGAGAAATAATCTAAAAGAGCTTTGTTTCCCAACTCATCCTTAATATCATCCACAATGGCTTTTGGAAACATGAAGAACATGATTCTATATCAGTGTGTTACAGGTGGTTCAAAGATTAGACCACAACTTGCATCAGATTATTGATACAAATACTCATAGATAATCTTTGCACTAGCAGTTTTATTATCAACATTGAGTCTGCAGTCATTTGTTTCTCAGTGCTACTGAAGAATCTGCTAGTTAGTTTGTTTCAGTACTTGTATTTTGTTTGTAGGAATTGGGCAGATTCCATAAGCAAAAAAGAAAAGGAAAGGGAAAAAAAAGAAAAGAAAAATCATGTGATTAAATTGTGTGTGTTTCTATCTCTTGTTCTTGAATGCCATCTCTGTTATTTCAAGTCATATTTCCACTGCAAAAAAGCTGTGAAGCTAAACCAGTGCTGTCAAACACATGGCATCATGGCGTCATGTGACATAGCGGGACTTTTCCCCACTTTGCTAAACTGGGAGTGGGCATGACCAGTGCACGATGCATCCGGTCTTCAGGCATCAAGCTCTGACCCTCCTGACCCGTCTTGCAGGCCTGGTTGTGCAGAGTCTCAGGCCCTGAGCACCCGGCTGATGTTATGCAATGCCAGGTCAGTTATGAATAAGGCCCCCCTGATTTTTGATCTGATACAGGATGAGGACGTGGACCTGGCAGGGGTCACCGAAACCTGGTTGGGCTCAGAGGGGGGTTTCCCCCTGGTAGCGATATGCCCACCAGGTTTCCAGGCATTTCATCGGCCGAGGGCTCAGGGTAGGGGTGGTGGAGTGGCGGTAATTATTAGGGAGGATCTATGTCCTAGGGAGGCCATTGTACCTCAGATGGCTGGCTGAGTCCCTCTTTGTGAGGTGGGGTCAGGATGGGCAGATGGGTCTTTTGATAACATACCTGGCTCCCTGCTACATATCATCGGCCCTGCCCGGGCTCCTCGGTGTAATAGCCGAGCTGGCGGTGGAGACACCAGACTGTTAGTTATGGGTGACTTCAACCTGCCTTCGCTTGGTGAATCCTCTGGGGTGGCCCGAGAGTTCTTGGCCTCCATGATGGCCTTGGACCTGACCCAATTAGTTTCTGGACCCACTCACATGGGAGGACACACGCTGGATCTGATTTTCATCTCTGGACAGTGGTTGAATGATCGGTTAGGGGATATAGTCGTCAAATCTTTGTCATGGTCTGATCATTCTCTCCTTAGACTAGACTTCTGTACCGCCAATCCGCACCGCAGGGAGGTGGAGCCGAGGAGATGGTTCCACCCCAGACACCTGATGGACCCTGAACGGTTCCAGACGGAGCTTGGGCCATTACCTGAAACTCTGGCTCATAACTCGGCCACAGACTTGGTAGCCACCTGGGACAGGTTGGCTGTCGAGGCTCTGGACCGAGTTGTGCCTTTGCAACCTCTGACCCGGCAGAGATCTCACTCGGCTCCGTGGTTTACGGAGGAGCTGAGGCAGATGAAATGCCGGAAAAGACGTCTGGAGGGAGTCTGGAAGGCCAGTCGTGCCGAGTCTGACCGAACACAGGTTAGGTCCTATATTAGGACCTACCTAGTGGCGATAGAGGTGGTGAAGTGTTCTCACTTCTCCGCCCTTATTGCATCAGCAGAAAATCGACCCACCGCCCTGTTTAGAGTGACCCGCTCCCTGATTGGGCCGGGAGCGAGGGATGATCTCCTGCAGGGAAGAGCGGAGGAGTTTTCATGATTTCTGCACGATAAAATCGCTCCGATTCGGGCCGGGTTGGACTCTAGTTGGGAGGTCCCAGGGGAGGTGACCGCGGCGAGTCTTGAGACGGTTATTTGGGATGAGTTTGACCATGTGACCGCCGAGGGTATAGACAGGTTGCTGGGGTGGCTGAATGACACCACATGTTTATTGGACCCTTGCCCCTCCTGGTTGGTCTCTACCTCCAGAGAGGTGACGCAGAGTTGGCTTCAGGGAATTGTTAACGCTTCTTTGATGGAGGGCTCGCTGCCCACTGCCTTGAAAACGGCGGTGGTGCGACCCCTCCTCAAGAAGCCCTCCCTGGACCCAACTCTTTTGAACAACTATTGTCCTGTCTCCAACCTTCCCTTCGTGGCGAAGGTTGTTGAGAGTGTGGTGGCAGGTCAGCTTCCCCAGTACCTGGATGAAGACATATACCTGGATCCCTTCCAATCAGGCTTCAGGCCTGGACATAGTACCGAAACGGCATTGGTCGCATTCGTTGATGATCTCTGGAGGGCCTGTGACGGGTTATTCCTCTGTCCTGGTCCTATTAGACCTATCAGCGGCTTTTGATACTATCGACCATAGTATCTTATTGCGGCGGTTGGAGGGGTTGGGGGTTGGGGGCACCGTGTTGCGGTGGTTCGCCTCCTTCCTCTCCGACCTTCTGCAATTTGTGTTGGCAGGGGGGGAGAGATCCACCTCTAGGCCCCTCGATTGCGGGGTGCCTCAGGGGTCGGTCCTCTCTCCTCTCCTGTTCAACATTTATGTGAAGCCGCTGGGGGAGATCATCCGTGGCTTTGGGGTGAGATGTCATCTGTACGCTGATGATACCCAGCTGTACATCTCCACCCCAAGCCAGCCGAACGATGCCGTGGAGGTCATGTCCCGGTGTCTGGAGGCCGTGTGGAACTGGATGGGCGGGAACAGGCTCCGACTCAACCCTTCCAAGACTAAGTGGCTGTGGTTTCTGGCGTCCCGATATAGCCAGATAGTTCCATCGCTGGCTATTGGGGGTGAGGTTTTGCCCCCTGCAGAGAGGGCTCGCAATCTGGGTGTCCTCCTGGATGTACGGCTGTCTTTGGAAGACCATATTACGGCCGTCTCCAGGGGGGCGTTTCATCAGGTTCGCCTGATTCGTCAGATGTGGCCCTTTCTGGATCAGGATGCCTTACGCACAGTCACTCATGCCCTGGTCGCTTCCCGACTGGACTATTGTAACGCCCTCTACATGGGGTTCCCGAACGGGAGCATCCAGAGGCTTCAACTGGTACAGAATGCGGCCGCGCAGGTGGTTATGGGGGCGTCAAGGTTCGCGCATGTGACGCCCCTCCTGCGCAAGCTGCATTGGTTGCCAGTGGCCTCTCGGATGCGCTTTAAAATTTTGGTGTTAACTTTTAAAGCGCTCCATAGCATCGGACCAGGATATTTACAAGACCGCATTCTGCCATTTTCCTCCCACCATCCGGTGCGCTCCCACAGGGAGGGTCTCCTGCGGGTCCCGTTGGCATCTATGTGCCGGCTGGTTACCCCGAGGAATAGGGCCTTCTCTGTGGAGGCGTCTGCCCTCTGGAATGGGTTGCCCCCGGAGTTACGGACAGCCACGGACCTGGGGACCTTCAGGCGTGCTTTGAAAACCTGGCTTTTTGACCAGGCCGGCTTGGGCTGATTTTAGTTTTGGGGTGTTTTATTTTTTATTAAATTTTAGGGTTTTAGAGAAGGGTTTTAAATTGTTTACAGCCAGGGTTTGGGTTTAATTTAGTTTTATCTTCTCACATATTTATTGTTTTAACTGTACGGCTGTGCACCGCTCCGAGTCCTTCGGGAGAGGAGCGGTATATAAATAAATAAATATTTATTATTATTATTATTATTATTATTATTATTATTATTATTAGTTTGACACCCCTGCCCTATAGCCTTATAGAGTGGATTATTTGATATTCCAAAAATATGCAGCTAGGTAGCAATGAGCTGTGCAACACCTTACTGGGATTCAAATCAATTAGTGCCCAGAAAATAATAAAACTGTAAATTGTATTGGAAGGTCAATAGATCATCCCAGAAGAAGGCAATAAAATATTCCTACAATATTATTAATAAACTATATTGACAACTATAGTTGTCAAACTCAAGTTGAGATGTTGAGAAGTTGCAAAAAATGAAGGCTAATCAATGGAAGCAGCTGGAAATGTTGCCACTAGACGGAGCTCCAGCACAGTGAATAAAAAGTGTGCAGCTGTTGAATTATTACTTTTTTTTTTAATTTCAAAAAGGAGAAATGAAGTTGGGAGGAATCTCTCTCATATCAGTATTGCTCTTTCTCCTTTTAGTCTATTTTTATAGATTTCTTTGCAACATTTCTTATTGTTACAGATCATCTAGAGAGCCCATTATGAATACATTATTTTGAAAACACCTGGTATAATATAATGTAAATGTATACATTATATTCTGTTGCTTTCCTTTGCAATAGCAAAGGCTTCAGTTACAAGTCAATTCTTATTTTGAATATTTCCCTTACTTTTGAACCACTATATACCGAGGAGGAACATAAAATGTGTGTGTGTGTGTGTTGTATGTGCATTATGTGTGTGAATATTCCAGAATGCAAAAGAGATGTGATAGATTTGGGGGTTAAAAGCAATGCCCCTCAGTTTAAGAACTCTGTTCAGTGTCATCCTTTATTTTTCAGTCATCTATAGGTGAGTTAAAGAATGAAAAAAAATCATGAATTCAAATAGTATAATTTATCTTTATTTACCATTTTATTCTGGCATGTGGAAACTTTGAAGCAACTAACCTTTTTCAAGGGCTCCAGAAGCTTCACCTCTTTTTGTGGACTTCCCAGATTCTTGGTAAAATTTTGAGAAGATTCTCTGCTTTTTAATTTATTGTATCATCAAAATAGACTCTGCTAACTCTTGTTGTTTGCAAAACTCTTGTCCTCTATCATCAGTATCTGCCTCTTGGACTTTAATTTTTATTACTGATGGAATAAGAGAGGGATGTGCAGCTATTCAGAACCAATGCAGGAAAGGTGATCTATCGTGAGGGTACAATACTCCTTTACATATCAGCAGCTCCTTAAGGAAGCCATACTTTTTTGATTTTGCCAGACAAGCAGGAAATCATCAGATCGTTGGTGGAATACTCTCTCTGTTCTTGTTCTCATGTTGGTGAACAGTGATGAATATTGTTTGTGTGCATTTTTCATTGAAAGCAAACTGAGGGGAGCCACAGGTGTGATATTACAGGAACCTTTACTAGAATTAAGTAAGGGAGGGAGCTGGTTTGGTTTGCATTTTAATGCGAACTGCCCTTTCCTGAATCTGTGTCTAAGCTACAATGCAGATAAACTTTAACATTCACAATTTTCAGAATGTGCTGCTGTTTACCTCTCAAACAATATATAGTAAAATGTATATATAACTAATGAACAAAGGAAATAAAATACAGATTACATTTTAAGTAGATTTAAAAAAACAACATGCAAACATGTGCATAAAAAGGACAGAATATATTCAGGAAGTATAAACGAGTACAATCAAACCCTCTGTTTAAAGTGGTTGTTGATGCTTTCTTCTATAATATAGTCTCTAACCTCTTTTCCCCACCACTGGGTGATCTCTCCTTTATAAATACAGGGAGCTTGCAATATAAAAATTCAGCAGGTTCACATGTTGAACTGAACTGACCCATAGTTTCATTTGTTTGCAATTTAGAATGATGTATGAATTAAGCCATTGTAGTATCCAGTGAATGTATTCAACTAACCATGATTAAAAAACTCCTGGCTTAGTGTGACATTTTCTAAAGCAAGGTTTGAATTTTAGATTTCTTAATTCAAATTGGCTCCAATGCTTAACCACAACACTACACCAGTTCTTATGTTACTTTTCTGTCTCTTGCACAGAGGTGGATTTGTAGCTGTGTAGATGCAGATAGATAAATCCCACAAAACATCCATAACAAAATACATTTATTGGTATATCAGGTATCTTCACAACTCACATATGTGATGAAATTCTTCTATAATGACTAATCCTTTGTATATCTGCCTTGCAGGTAAAAGATGGTTATCTCCTAACCCATCTCATAGCGATAGAAAGAAAGGCTGCTGTGAGTTCATGAGTCCAGGCAAGAATGGAGGAAACTTCCCCCAACCCATCGAGGGTCAATTTAGTGACCAATCAGGATTACAGATGTGGCCTCGTGACATGAACTACATTTCCCAGGATACCTTTAACTACCTTTAACTTTCCCATGATGCATTCCCTTAAGGGAACAGCTCACAATCCCTAAGTAACTATCCAATTCCCATAGACTGGCTGGGACAGCACACTTCCCACCTGGAATTGTAAATTTCCGTATTAAAAGAAGAGAAAAAAAAATAACTATAAACTAAAATAAGCAGTAGACAGCAATACTATGAATACCGGTAGCAGATAACTATATAACTAAGATAAATAGTTAGCTATATAACTAAGAAAAAAACAGTAAACATTAATAAAGCATCAAACAAAGCAAGGCATGTAAAGCTTGAGGTTCAATCTTCAAGGTCAGTGTGTTGGTGCAAGTTTGCTGGTCACTTCTGGTGGCCTTTTAGGGTGTACAGGTAGTCAATGGCAAAGGTGAAAGTCTGGAGGTCGCTTCTGGTGGCCTTTTAGGGTTAACAGATACTCTTGGTGGCAAAGGTGAAAGTTTGGTGTTCACTTCTGGTGGCCTTTTAGGGTTAACAGGTAATCTTGGTGCTGAAGGTGAAAGTCTGGTGGTTGCTTCTGGTGGCCTTTTAGGGTTGGAACAGTACTCTTGCTTCCAAGGTGTCAAACAACGTTGGGAAGTTGTTGGAAAGGGTGTTGCGGAAGCATATGGCTGTGTAGAGCATCTTAGTGGATGTCTGGTGGTTGTTTGTGGCTGTTTAGGATGTCCTAGTGAAAATGTACTGAACACCGGCGGCCTTTTAGTCTGGAGCAGCATTCCTGTTTTCGATGGTGCTAAAGGGTGTCGGAAGGCTGTTGGAATGGATGGTGCTAAGGCATTTGCTTGGGTTGGAGCCTGCATCTGAGTGACATTGACAATTCCTACGATCCCCCATCCTAGAGGAGATTTGATGGCCACTGGACTACAGGGCTGCTGACTGACTCAGAGAAGAGAAAGGCATGTGGGGCATTATTTCCCAGCAAGAGTAGGATATCAGCCTCTGGATCTAGAGCGGAAAAGTGATGAGCCAGGTGCTGTAGGTGAGGAATGCTACTTATGACCTCAGGTGTTGCAATCTGACAGCGGTCGTTCGGTATCCCATTGCATTCAAATACAAGCGGTAGTGGGAACCGGGTACTTCCATCTAATGACTCTATGCAAAGTCCAGTAGCTCTCCTCTTCTTAGTCTATGGCACATTGATACAGTGAAAGGAAGTTTGGCCTGTTGCACCTCAAAGAAGTCGAAGAATGTGGGTCTGGCCAGGGTGCAGGTGCTTTGAGTGTCTAGCCGCACGTACATTTTCACGGCATCTTCAGGGCATCCTTCAGGGTACACTTTGGCTAAGCAGATGGGAAGACATGAATGAGGGGGTGGAGAGTTGGCGCACAGTGTTGTGCAGTTGACACTCGTGCTTGGTTTTGGTTGCAGTTGTCAGGAACCCTGCATGCTTCTGTGTTACATTGAGGCTCCTTGTCTAAAGGAGGGTTACGAGGTATCTGCAGTGGTGGCTTGGAGTCTGGATGCAGCGCGGTCGGGTGCTGGTCACTATTGCATAAATCGCATTGCAGCTTGGCTGTGCAGTATTTGGATGGGTGTTTGGATTCACAACACTTGTAGCAGTATTGGTGCTCTCTTAGCAATTCTTTTCGTTGGGTCAGTGATTTTTTTGCAAATCCAGTGCAGCAGTTCAGCGAGTGACGAGTGTTGTGCATAGGACAAAACTGTATTCTCCTTGTGTTTAGAGATCTAAATTGGGTTGTATCAGATGAGTTCTCTCCCTAACTGTGTGTGGATGAGGAGTCGAACTCGGTATTATGGACAACCATGAAGGGTCTTGCCCTGGTAGGGTGCATAGGGCCTGAGGGCGATATATGGTTGCTGTTGTATCTTCTGTCATTAGGAAGACTAAAGCTCTGAGTCCACGGGCTTGGTGTGTGTTGCACACTGTTGCCTGATGGGACACAAATTCTTCAAGAAGTGTGAAGGATATAAAGTGGTGGCGACCCTTGGCCATGAAGGTGTCAGTCAACAAGAGCCACTTTTCAATTAGCACCTGTGGAGGTTTTTGAACAATTTGTTCTGCGTGTCAACATGATCGAGACAGGCGAGTGCCGGTAAGTTGGGATCCCGTTGTGCCGTTCTCAGCTGGACAAGTATGTTAGCGAAGTCTATGATTTGGCGAGGCTTCTCGATAGGAATTTTAGGAAATCTGTTGAGGCTATCCAAGAGTGTTGCTTCTACGTCCTCGGAAGCGCCATGCAATTCTTCAAGTCTTTTCCATAATAACCGTAGGGCAGCGGCCGGGTCATCTAATTGGGATGCCAAAATGCCGTTGGTATGTCGGCAGACTGTGTCCGATTGTTTCAGCAGGGTTCAGGCATGCTGCCTGAACAGGGCGCAGGAAAAGTTTCCTCCATTCTTGCTTGGACTCATGAACTCATAGCAGCCTTTCTTTCTATTGCTATGAGATGGGTTAGGAGATAACCATCTTTTACCTGCAAGGCTGATATACAAAGGATTTGTCATTAAAGAAGAAATTCATCACAAATGTGAGTTATGAAGATACCTGATGTACCAATAAATGTACTTTGTTATGGATGTTTTGTGGAATTTATCTATCTGCATCTGCACAGCTACAAATCCACCTCTGTGCAAGAGACAGAAAAGTAAAAGATGAATCCTGAAACCCATCTATATAAAAAAACTGTTAATTTTGGATTTATGATAAAGCAAGGTAATATTGAGGCCAGGAGTATCTGCCTTGCAGGTAAAAAATGGTTATCACCTAACCCATCTCGTAGCAATAGAAAGAAAGACTGCTATGAATTCATGGGTCCAGGCAAGAATGGAGGAAACTTCCCCCAACCCACCAAGGGTCAATTTAGTGACCAATCAGGATTACAGATGTGGCCACATGACATGAACTACATTTCCCAAAATACCTTTAATTACATTTCCCATGATGCATTCCCTTAAGGGGACAGCTCAGAACTGAATTCCTTGAAGAGAAAAGAAAGAAAATTCCTAAGTAACTATCCAATTCCCATAGACTGGCTGGGACAACACAGTTACCATGCATTGAGGCAAGAGAGAGAGAAAGAGACACAGAGAGAGAGGGAGGACCACTAATAAATCTAAATGGGTTCTTCCTGTCCTTGTGCTTTTCTATTTTCTTTCTTTTCTCTTCAAGGAATTCAGTTCTGGGGCATATATAATAATGAATCATGAACTGAGGTCTGTGGGTGGTAGCTAAGCCTAGTAATCTAGGATTTTTCTATTGAGTCTTTTCTGGACATTTCCTCTGTGGTCTAAGGTTCTCCTTTGGGATTCTTTGGGATCCCTACTGCAGCTGCTTGTGGGGTCAGTAAAGGGCTGGAAGGAGACTAATTAAATAATTGTTCTTAGAAGTCTTGGCAAACAAAGATTCCAGTCTGCAGGGCTGAATCCCCTTTGATGCCACTACATTCTTTTGCAATGAATTTCTTCCAGATTTCACTGAGGTCAACAAACCACAATTTGTCTGGGGCCTCAAAGAAGGCCCTTCAATCAGGGAGCATTTGATGATTAAAAAGGCAGGAAAAACAGCTTTGTTGATGAAAGCAGAGTCTTGGGAGACAAAGGGTCATGCCTTTATAGCCTTGTTGTACTCATGTGATTCTGGAAAAGCCACTAGTATTGTAAGCTTCAGACATATTTTTGCATTTTAGTAGCAGTTACTTCTGGGTAAATGCACTTTGACCTAGTAGATATATTACATGTATACATGGACTGTAGATACACTTATTCCTTCTGCTTCACAGTGATAACTTTGGCAGAAAAAAAATGGAAATATTGGTTGATTATCCTTCTATATATTGATTTCAGTTGAGAAGGCCAATCATAAATTATTCATCATTTTTTACTCCCAAGCATGCTTAATTGCCTCTCCTTCTATTTGTCTTTGTCTAGATGGGTGGGCATATTTGACAATTATTTTCCAAGAATATCCATGGGCGGCTATTATTATTATGTCTTGGAAAATGTGAAATTAGAGGCTAGTCCTTAACTAAAAGAACATTAAAAGTTGCAGTGTAGACACGGTTTGGGTTGTATCACTTGCGTTCTCATACAATTGAATCTTTGTCCATATTCAAAAATAAAACCACAAGAGAAAACTGAGACTGACTAAGGGACAAGGATTCCAACTTCAGCCATACAGTTATGTGGAAATTATTTTCATGGGCAAACACCTCTGAACTCCCTGTCGTTGTCATCATGAGAGTGCAATGCAAATATATTTTTAATGTTATTGGCCACAACACTTTGTCTCTTGTTACACTCAAAGAATCTATATATGAAGATTAGATGTCCTTAAAAAGTGAGCAGCTATAACCATCTTTACTTCTGGAATCTTTTACGAAGAGAATCATGTGGGACACTGTGTGTAGGGAGGGAAGGGGAGAAGTGGGTGCTTCAACAAAACATGGCTATATTAGGGGGAGTCCAGGGGAGGGATTCTACAGGTTCGCACCTATTCGCTAGAACCAGTTGTTAACATTCTAAGCAGTTCGGAGAACTGGTTGTTAGAAGAAATTATTGGCCTAATCCTGTAAGGAAGGCAGGAAGGAAACATTCTGATGTTGCTTACAGAAACTGCCTCTCCATTAACCCTTATTACATTCTTGGTAGGATTAGACTTCCTGTCTCAGGAATGTCTCTGGAGTTTTTTCCCCTCCTTTGCTGGTACTTTGCTTGTGTAGAGTGACCATTCAAAGTTACAATGGCACTGAAAAAAGTGACTTATGACCATTTTTCAAACTTACGACTATTGCAGCATCCCCACAGTCACGAGAGGCCAGGCGAGGAGATGTGTGCCTCGATGTGAGTGATGTTGAATTGGCCACGCCTAGCCAGTCACATGATCACCAAGCCATGCCCACCAACTAAGCCATGCCCACAGAACCGGTTGTTAAAAAAATTGAATCCCACCCCTGGGGGAGTCCTTATGGTTTCTGTTGCAACAGTTATTTCCTCCTCATGAATTGGTTCTGGGCCTCTTTCAGATGTGTCAGAATTTCAGAGATTTTCCAGGATGTTATAATTTTCATGCCCTTGGCCAGGCAAGTCTGTAACTAACTGCAGAAATTTGGCAGCCCAAACATAGTCATGGAAACTTTCTCCTAAGCATTTACATTCGTATCATACTTCTTTGTGGTGTTTAAATCTGAGACAGCAGCATGTTCTGTTAACAGGGGGACTGATTTCAACAGTTCAATTTACAGTGTAGAGCGATGCTTAGGCAGCTTTCCGCTTCACCTTGAATGCCTGGATGGAACTGAGTTTCCGTGTCTTTGGATGCCTGAGTGCTTTGGTTCTATGCTGATGGGATCTGAGACCTTGTGCTGCAGTTCACAATGTGTTAAACACTAGTATTCATATTATCTCTTTTGGGCAGGTGCCAAATGCAGATTGAATCTCTGCAGTATAGGTTTTCAAGGATAGACCTCATGTGTGTCCAAGCTTACAAAAAGTTTCTCTGCAGTTCTGTGCCTGAAATTAAACCACAGTGCTTTACATCACTCTCTGAGCAGTTTACAAATGTCAGAATATTGCTCCCAACAATCTGGGTCCTCATTTTACCAACCTCAGAAGGATGGAAAGCGAGTCAACCTTGAGCCAGTGAAGATCTAACTCCTGGCTGTGGGCAGTTCTAATGTACCTTTCTGACAATAGAAATTGAAGTCTCTGTTTCTCTGTCTCTCTCTCCCCCACTCCCCCTCTCATTTTAAACTGGTTATCTTCTTCATAGATTGACTCTCTGAATGTTGGCAGAATGTTAGAATCATGAGCCAATCCTGAAGTGGGAAGGTGGCTCTATTTTCTTCTTTGCCTCAGACATCAAAATCTTTCCATCTTATAAAAAAAGTAGTAGTGTAAACAATCCAGTGATATATGAGGTTTGATATCATACCATAACAGAAAAGCAATGAGTAATGGTGATATTAAAACAAACCTGGCAGACTTAAGAAGCAATATCATTCATTTGCCTTTGTTGTCATGGTAGATATGAAATGTGAATTTAGTGGGGCAGGATAAGGCATCTGGATTTGAGAGAAAGCAGTACAAGTGCATCTTATTTTCTGGAAAATATGGATCAATATGGCACTTGTGCCTTTTAATATGGAAACAATGAAAATGTTGGATAAAAAACATCTGGCAGACCCTCAGTTTGCTATTATCAAGCAGAAATTGTTTGCTGGCACATACCATTCTGATGTAGCACTAATAATATAATTGTGTTGCAAAAATTTTAAGCACATGGATGGTCTGTACCAGGATTTTGCATGGGCTTGACAGCAAAAAGATAAGAGTAGCCCAGCTTTTAAAATATTTATCCTTAATATAGGATTATTTGTGGAATTTCTACTTGTCTCAGATCCAGCACATTAACCAGGCTTCCAAGTAGATCAGTCTTAATTTACAATCAATATTACAGAATTTATGATGCAAATAAACATGCAATTGCAGTAGGGCTCTTGACAACAAATTGGACCTTCTAGAAAAGTTTCTGGTGAAAGAAAAAACAAGCACTCAACAATGGACTCATTATGTAAACTCTGGAAAGTAATGGGGTGTGATTCAGCCTCTTTCACTAAGCTGTCTAAATCCAAGGGAAATAAGAATGTGGACAGAAGTAAGATTAGCCATATAAATGAGGAATAAGTGATATTTTCAATATTCAAGCCAATTTCTTTTTGATGGTCAAAGGCTGAAGAGAAGCCACTCATGAGAAAAGTCCATTGCTATAATTGGGGAGGTATCATTACATCAGCTAAGAGAGGAGTGTTAAGCAGCAGGTCTACATTTGTTTCCCCTGAACTCCATGCTGTCCAGGTAGTTTGGACAGCAATTCTCATCATTCAAAGTCAACCTAAGATTGGATGTGCTGGCTGGAGATCATGTGTGGTATGCACAGATAGATTTGGAGGGCATTGCATCGAATAATGTTAACTCACAATCTGTAAGAAACGAAGCAAATAAACTTTTCAAAGTGAATTTATTCCTTTCCCAAGTGACAGTCATCTCTTCTTTATGTGTAAAAACCAAATAAGCACAAAGAAATAGACCTAACTTCATTACATACTGAGAAACTTCATAACAAAGGAAAATGTAAGTATGTGCCCAAATTAGCCTATTGGGATGAAGGGTTGGCCAAGAAGCCTGAAGAACAAGGGAGAACTGTCCTGTATCAAAAGGTGGCAAGAAATCCTAATTTAATTGAATTTAACTTAATAAAAGAAACCTTAACCCCAATTTTAAGCTATGTAAATCATAGCAGAAAATAATGAAATGTTTTACAGAACCGATTACCGTGTTAGCGCCAATATAAATTTGTGAGAACATTGTCAGACCCATTGTGGATAAGTTTGATTAATAGCATGAGACATCCACATCTGAATGCTTTGAAGGTCTGTCTTGTCCTTCATCAAGCATGCTGCATGTTATTTTCCCTTCCCATTCTCTCCATCCCTATAGGCTAATTCAGGGCATATTTATCAACAACTCCAAGTGGATGTATGGCCTCTCCCTTGGTATCTGTGGAACATTGCCTTTGGCCATGAAAGAAACTGTGGGAAGAAAATGGGGGCCAAGGAATTTGGTTTACGTGAGAAGAGGCAACACAGTCCAGATGTGAGAGACGTGGGAGGAAAATGTTTCAAAAAGACTCCACTGTAATTAATTCACTTTAGCTGAAGCTGGGAATTTATTCACACAATTTTCAACATTCTGTCTATATTTTAGACAGGTTAAATATACCTCCCTGAAATCTGTATTGTTCTTTTTTCAGTGGTTTGTCAGTTACATGAGTCTTGAGATATACAGTAGAGTCTTCTGGATGATCATCAGCAACTCTCCCACTCTCTGCTGGAATTGCAGCTGATGTAAAATCTGAAAGGCACTCCATCTTTGTCCATCCAGATTTCAGTAATACGTGTCACATCTGCCCCTTTATCCAGGATCAATCATGGATGAGGTATCTTTTAGTGCAGAAAAAGCTGGTATTTAACAACACTAACTGGAGCCCAGGATATTCTGAAACATTGCTTCTTAGTACCCAAATGGAGATCCGGGCTAAAAAAAGGAATTAAGATTACTCTTTTGACCTTTTTTGATGATGGTCTGCCCTCCATCTTCCATCATATCTCTCTCTGCTAATTCTTGCTTCAATGACCTTAGCCTTTTCCAAGTCTATCCTCCCTATATTTTCATTTCCCAATGAGTTGGAAATAATGCAACCAGATAGATGAGAATAATACTTCTTATGTTCTCCCTTTATGCATTGCATTCAACAAAGTCACCATGCAGCTATTATATTCTTAACTACCCTTCCCATCTCTGCCTCCAGATTTTGTTAAACTCAATTCTATGTTGGAAAACACCCAGCCAGGCAGAGAAGAGGGATCAAGTAGGTTGTCTTGAATTGTTGCACAGCCATAGGAGATCCAAAAAGATTTTCCCCATCCCCAAACGCCATGGAACCTTATCTATCTTTTCCAAGGGACGGCAAGTGGTCTGAGGAGATTCCTGCATTATAGGCAGAATATAATAAAGTAGTTAGCTTGAATTCTACACATGCAGGTCTAGTCACTTGTGCCTGACATCCTAATAAGCAAAGACACTCCTCACTTCAAGTTCTTATGTGTAATATTATGTGGGAAAGACTTCGGGAGATGGAGAAAAAAGAGGCTGTCTAGGGAACAGACAAATGAGATGGGCACAACCTGCTGCTTGATAGTGGGGCGGGGGGAGGAGAGCAAGGCTCTCAGAAGGGGCCCTCCCTAGTTTCTTGGGCTGCAAAGGAGATGGGAAGGATGTTTATATTTTTAGACTTAGAAGATTCTGTTAATACAACCTTACAATAAAGTAGAATTCACCTTCATTCATGAGAATAGAATTATCTCTTCTGATTGTGTTTTCCATCTGGTCAACCTGGTAAGACTAATATTAATTTCCAAGTCTGAAAGTACAAATCCTTCCTCCACCCGCCTCTTACAGTCTGAGAAACTAGGAAGGGCCTCTTCAACTTGCCTAACCCATTATCCAGCTGTAGGCTACGTCCATTCTTAGATGATAGTTCCCTAAGCAATCCCAAGGTCTTACCCACATATCCTTACAGTATGCTTGTGGATCAGTCCACTACAATTCCCACTCTCCCATGGAACTATCAACCCAAAGCAGATCCTTGACTGGTCAATCCCAAATAAAATCTCCCACATTCCCTTTAGTCCCAGGTCCCCACCTCTATATCCTTCTCCATTCAACCCTGCTCAGCTCTAAAATGTAAGACAATTTTCTTGGGAGTTCATAACTTCATCCCCTGTGAAGATCATCCCTTTTGTTGTTGTTATATCTGCTATCATTCCATTGTGGATGCCCCCAAGGATGTGAATGAATATGATGTGACAATGGCATGTTGCTCCTTTATCCCACATCCTTTTACTGCACTTGATTCCATCCACAGCACTGGAGTCTAAAGGCATATAGCTGATTTAGGCAGGATCTGCACTAGTGAGTCATGGTACCTTTTGAAAATGACCCATTTATCATTGTGCCAAATAACAGTAATGAAGTCAGGCTTTATGTTGCCTCAGGGATGGGTAGGTAAAGCTAGAAGATGCTAAAATGCATTAGCGGGGATCTTACCATAGTGATTATTAGGGCAGCTTGTTTTATTTATATCTGACCCTATATTTAATTTTTGTGAGTATATAAAGTAATGAATCACACAGCTGGTGCAGATGGATTTATTCCTGAATGATGTTTTGCCAGCAGACCAAATTCACCCAGAATTGTTGTTCCATTCAGTTTTTGTTGTTTAGTGATGGTCAGAAGAAACCTTGCATGGCTTTAGTTTTATGGTATAATGTTGTCAGTATGAATAGACCAGTTATTTGTGGGAGTTAACTAATTACAGAAATACATCAACTCAAAGGAAGAGGAAAGAAAAGGGGAAAACATTGAAATGACAAGTACACCTCAGAAACGAAAGACACAAAATAACATTATCCATTGTGCAGGAAGAAAGAAATTAATCTCAGGTTTGTGTTATGTAACCTTGGAGATGATCAGGAACTTACTGTCATGGCAACACAGGACCTGTTGACATACCTGTCTCAAAATGTTTACAATGGAGATATTAATCATGGTTTCTTCCAACCAGATGGAATCAAGCAGGTTTTATTAATATGAAACTCAATCACAATTAAAAGAAATACTTCTGTAAAATGGGAATACTGAAGGGTATTCCTCACGAATCACTCAACTTTGTTGCTAGAGTTCTATAAATGAGCCTCCTTGAAACAAGTTGTGTAGCATGATTCAGACAGCTGGTTCACAGACTTTTTTTTGCAGGATATTCTCATAGGCAACCCAACAGTTTGTTCTCCATCTGTCTCCTTATCTCAAAAATCCTGCCCCATTTATTGCCATTTCTGAAGGTGTGAATATTCTACAATAATTTTTTCAAAGATATCTGACTGGTTTTTCTATTATTTAGCAGGATTTTACTTTAGAGCTGTGTTTTTCAACCTTGGCAACTTTAATATGCATGGATGTCAACTCCCAAATTCCCCCAGGCAGCATATTCTAAAGATGCTTTAGAAGCAGCCAGTCAGCAATTCATACATGTAGCCTGCCTTACTCCCCAACCAGAGACTTACAAGAAGGTTATTTTGGAAGTGGCTGGGGTAACTCTACATATATGCATATATTATACTATCCACCCCCAGTACAGATTCAAGAAATTTTTTTAAAAGAACCTGGTGACAATATATTTTTAACATACCTGTCCTCATGCACAAAGTATTTTTTAAAATGATAGGAGGCAGGAATCAGGTTGACAACAGCTGTAAGCAATGGTATGTGTACTCTTTGCCTGAAATGATTAGGTGCTGCCAAGCTGCAGCTCCTAGCTCTAGCAGGACAGTTGTAAGGTATGAAAGAGAGAATTGGCCACGTTTTGCTTTTACTAAAGTGAACTGACACCACTGTTAAATGGAATGCAGCTTCTGCCTCCTCCAATAACTCTCAGCCTCACTAAAATATACAAATGGCTATTGTTTCCATTTATTGTTGTATTCTGTTTTGAATGAAGAGATGATATTTTTGTGGGAATTTCAGCCTGAAAGGTTACAATAACTTGCTCAAGCTTGAGGACTATGGCCAGTTAAATAGCCCAGTATTAGAGAAGAGCTTTTGGTTCAGTGTTGGTTATCATGAGGCAGTGAGTGTTTAGAATATAGTTTTCCTTCCTTCTGCTCCAGCTAGAGCTGATTTGACAGTAGTTAGACTTTCTCACATTTCAGGCACTGGCCTTCTAAAGCAAAGAAGTAGGAGACTCTCTTTTTAATTTTCTTTTTAGTACATTTTTTGCAACAGGTGCCGGAAGTCCGGGAAGAGCTATGTGGTCTTTGTGGTGTGCCCTGATTAAAATCTATGTAACGAACTGACATGGAAATGGAAGTCCAGTCACGACATATTAAAGTCAAGAATTCTAAGGTCATAATCCAACATGGATGTGTGAAGAATGTATCATCTACAAGTTACTGTAGTGAAAGCTGATGTGTGTGGGAGGGAAATGTGAGGGAATTAAACCTGGTCCTGGGAATGGGGAAAGGAGAAATGAATTGCTAAGGGAGCAAATGTCCAGAAAATATTGCTTAGTCCTGGAAAAAAAGAAAGCATGATGAAAAAACTCAAAATAACCATGCCTTGGCTTTATTTGGTATAAGATCTGACAGGTCCTACCATAATAAAGAGAATTTCTAAAACTTCTGTGCTCTTGACTTTGCTTGCCTCAAATGGCTGACTGAGGGAAACAAAATAAGAGAGAAATGAGGGCGGAGAGAGAGAGAGATTTTCTATTTTCAGCTGTTCGTGACTCTCCTCTTAAACGTTGCCACAGCAATAGCTGTGTGGGCTCAGCTTGATGACACTGAGACAATATGTTTGGGAGTTGGAGAAGAAGGATTTCCTAAACATCGGATGTATTGCCCAATAGATGACCACAGCTTTGAAACTTTTACTGACCCTTCATTATGACACAGGAACTGCCAGTCAGTTGGACCAGGTCAAGTCAGCCTAATTGAGATAGCTCATTAACAGCATTTATTTGTTTGCTCATTTTAGCATTTATTTGTTTTAGCATTTATTTCTACAAGATGCATTAATAATTTCTAGCTAGCTGTCTTTAAAAAGTGCAATAAATAGTCTGAACTTGAAAAGTTAAAAGACTTAGAATATTTAAAATTCATGAGTGCATAAGTACAGTATGTGTACATGTTTCTTCTAAAACTCCACAGTGTCTTTAGAATGGACAGCAACAGCTCACTACCCATGATTTGAGTCTAAACTACAGCCTTTAAGTCTATAGCAGGGGTCTCCAACCTTGGCAACTTTAAGTCTTAAAGTTGCCAAGATTGGAGACCACTGGTCTACAGTGCACATGTGATTCAGAAAATCCCTTTCTGTTTTAAATTACAGTAATTAAAATGTTCTCTATGTATTATCATTGAGAGCATTCTCAACTTCTGTGTATATTACTTCACAGTCAGAGTGCAGAACGAAAGTTATAGCCTTGTTCATTTCATCTGACAAAATCAGAAATTTTTGAACAACATCACCACTATTCTTCTCTATTTTATTTATATTTTAAAAGTCAGTTAAATTAATTTTAAATCAATCATAGCTGTACTGTTTTGGAAAAAAATGTTATACGTGGATGTGTTTTGCAACTGTAAAAGTAAGTTGGATTTAACACATTCAGCTTTAACAGACATCCTTTCCTCAACTATCCTTAAATCAAGAATGTATTATATTAACAAAAGATAATTAGTATTTTCATTGCATCTCTCCCCAGTCCAGTCTTCTATTGGGTGCAGGGTATACAAGAAACAAGATTGCCCAATGTTGTCATCAAAAAGGATTGATTTTACATGGAAGGGATGTTTTGTGTTTGCAGTCCAGACATGGCAAACTTTACTGGGATATTTTCCTGTTGGTTAGATATTTCTTTTTCAGTAGATCTAAGGCTGAAAGATAGAACAGTTTAAGATGATGCCTCTCAGTTTGTCACTTTGATAGTTCCTCTCACCTCCTGATGGAATAGATAGAACCTATGGATTTTTGTCTCAGACCTTATAAAAACGGGAGGGTAAATAACAAATAATTAAATGGATATGAATTGCTTCCACTTTTTTTTTGCAACTTCACTAAGGAGCTACAGGTTATATAGTTGTCAAAAGAAAGTATGGACACTTCTAAATCAGTTTCAACAAAACTATCACCATCATTTTGAATCTTCAGAAATTCAGCAGATAGAATGGAAATTAAAAACATGTCAGATTATTTCATATTCTTTTACTATTGCCACATTATTCTTTTTCTAGACGAATAAAGTGGGCAGTACATTAGCTGAAAGCATAAATGCATCTGAATGAAGGGCTTTTCACAAAATATTTATCAACTCCAATACCACACTAGTGAAATATTACTATTAGATCAGCATTCTTGTATCAGATTTTCCTTCTGTCTTTAAAAGCTTAGCAGTTGCTCAAGGCAAGTTTTCAGTGTCAGGAATCCAGTGCAAAAGAGCTAATAAGAAAGAGGGTGATGGGGCATGTTCTAGGCATAACATCAATAAACAATGAAGGGACATCACCCATCTCTTACAACCTGCTCATTTGTTCAATCATTTATTATCATGCTTGCAGTATAATACTCTTACCAGCTGAGGATTCTATAATTTGTATAAAACATTTTATAATTAATACCTATTTATTTGTGTTATTATGTTTTATAAATCAACAAGCTGATTATTTTTTATTTTTCTGCGGTCACACATTTTTGAATAGCCCTCTAAAGAGCAAAACTCTGATCTCTATGCCTCCTACCCAGCATTAAGTTATACTGCACTTCCCAATTTTATTTTTTTCAGGCACACTTATCAAATTAATAATCCCATGTTTTTGGCATTAACTTAATTTTCATACACTATCTAAAATCCTTCTGATTGGTGAGGAACACAAAGAAAAAGTTTGGCTTGATTTTCATTATTTGCTCTTTTTTTTTAGTCACTAGGATTAGCTTGAACCAATATTCTAAAATATGTCTCCCATAACATGGAAGTCTCATTTAGTGTAGGGTACATTGTGCTTCTGATCCACCAGTGATGTTTACAGGAAGTTCTGTCTGAAAGCATAGAATTAGGATGACCACAAGGAAGTGAGAAATTATTTACTGAAGATTAAAGGTCTTAGAAAAACCACAAGATAAATCAGTCAGGTTAAAAGAACAGTAGCAGCTATTTTAGATTTGCAGCTGCTGGCATTTGCATCCAATTGTGTTGCAAGAGGAAAGGAATCTGACATGCATGTTACTTCCCAATGTTTGCTAACTAGCTCTAGAGGACATTCTTTTGACAAAGCCTTTGTATAGACAGATGGTTGCTTTCCTCTGAGATACTAGTATTTGGAAATAGGGAGCAACAGCATTTTTAAATAGCACAAATCCACTCACTTTCCTCCTTTATGTGTGTTATGGATTTCTAAACTACTTTCTATAATTCTTGAAGCATCATTATGAAGCCATAAACATCCTTAGTACAATGAGCAAGAACCATTAAGCAAACGATGCATTGTGACTGTTTATGTTCCTTCTACCCATCCAATACATCACCACCATTATAGCTATTTTTTTAAAAAAAAAATCTGTTCAATCATGTCCATTTCTCGGAAGCTGCCTGGATGAGTCCTTTCTTCAGAAATAGTTTGAGATCTGTAGGGTTGAAAGAAAGTGACTGGCCCAATCTGGTTTGTGCCTAACTTTAGAACTAGAACTCAGGGTCTCCTCCTGGTTTCTAGTCTGATACCTAGCCTTAACCACTACACCAAACTGGCTCTCATTACAGTTAAGAGCTTAATCCCAAATGCCATTCTGGTGAATCAGGGAGAAACTTACTGTCCTTCATCCTTGTTGGTTTCTTCGCACTGTGAGCATTCTGTGAGAATATTTTTATAAGTGGCAACTGACTTTGCAGGAAAAAGATTTGGACTATCTACTTAGTGTTTTGGAAGGGAGGGAAGAGAAATCTGTAGCTGTCAATAAACAACAGATCAGGAAAAACAAAGTCAGACAATATGGAGCAATTTATATGCTTAGAAATGAAGAAGAATCCATTCAAGGGCTGAAGACATATGGTAGCCAATAGGTCTTTAAGGAACTAAAGTTCTTCCCTTCATGTATATAGAAATTTTTAGGTTCTTCTTCATGTAGGGATGAGTGACTCTTTCCCAAGATCCAGTTAAAAAAATTATCACCTGGATATTTTGATGCTATTAGCACTAATGTGAGTAACCACCCCATCGTAGTAGGATAGCATGGAGGTAGAAAGGGGGACATTTTTTATAAAATTATGATGGAAACAAAATGATAAAAATGAACCCTCCTGTTCTGCTTCTATGTATCTGTTTGTGGAGATAAAGGTTGCTAAAAAACATGAAATGAAAAATAAGCTGCATGATCAAGCACACTTCTTTAGCAAAAGCAGCAGTATAGTTTATTGCACCTTTGGATTTGTTTGATTGTCTTTCAATAAATCATAGAACCGAGGTTTTCTTTTATTAATGACAGCTCCTCTTTGCCAGAGAAAAAGCATTATAAATAAGCTGCAGCAGAAGTGAGACCTGAATTATGATAAACTGGCATAAAGATGGAATTCCTTATTTGCTTAGGAAGATTTTTTTTTGGGGGGGGTCTATCTTTTGCCCATCTTTTCAGCTATAGTTTGCCACATAGTAATGACAATTTCCATCTTAATATTTCCACTTTAGGTAGGGTAGGGTTGGCAGAGAGAGAATATTTCTGCTTTCTCCATTCATTTGTTTTGAAAGGAGAAAGGAAGAGATTCCACTGGTTTGAATTGCACTCATTATTTCATTGATTCGTATATAATGAATGGGAGAATGGAGGGCAGTCATGTGAGTCCTGAAAGCAGGCAAGTGCTTGGAGCTATTCCTAGCATCATCCTTATCGTAGCATGCCCGCTGCTGGGTTTGTGACTGCAAGTTTGTTTAGTCACGGATAAACTGCCTTCACAAAAACTGGATCAAACCAGTTCAGCCCTGCTAGGATTTCCATTTAAATTATACTCTTGAGATATGATTAGGAGGAGCATGGAGATTCTGTTTTCTGAATTCAGCTATGAATGGGGTAATATCCAATTCATTCCTGTAACTTTTTCCTCATTTAAAATTATGCTCCATTCAAGTGGCGTGTTTCCTAGTAACAGTGACAGCAATGCACCATTCTTTGCAGACGGCTTCATCCATTCAGACTGAATTCATGAGGATAAGTGGTCCTAACCCATTGAGCAATTTTTTTTAAAAAGCTTGCAGCCAGGTCTGTTGTAGATTTTATCTCAAAGGAGCTGCTTTTTATATGGATGATGATGATGATTGATGATGATGATATCCATTTAGTCATGGCTGACCCTTGATAATTTTATGGGCCAGGTCTGTCCACGTTTTCTAATCTTGCACTACTTTTTATATGCATACAGTTTCTTTTTCAGAGACAGAAACACTGATTGAGGAGGCACAATTTTTATCTGGTACATACATATATACATATCAATATAAAACCTTCAGTTTAAAATAAGAGATACGGGTGTTTTCTATTTCTGTTTATTCAAATATCAAACAATTTAAGATAAATTCTGTGCTATACAAACTGCAAAAATGTGTTTAATCTGATTTAATGTAAAACTGTTTTATTCATAGGTTGACACATACATTTTCCAATTACATGTATCATTCCATAGGATAGTTCCTTTGGAACAAGAAGTAACATAGAATTATTGGAGAGTAGTTATAACATAATCATTAATGGCAAAATGTTTCATTTGGGAAGAGATAATCCAAATTGATTTCACATACTTCTGATGTCCATAATGAATATTTCTTTGTTATTTCCAACATCTGGTCCTAGTAATTACTGTCTTAATTAGATGTAGGCAATGAAATCATTTTTTGAAAACCTAACAATGGCCACTATTTTGGTGTTAGAGCCACCATTTAATGGCTCTATCTTAGTATGCTTACAGGTATCTTATAATTTTGGCAATAAATGGCATTAAAATTAAATACCATTTGTTTTCAAATATTCAGTTGTAATGAATGTGTAGGCAGCACCCCACCTCACCATCCCTTCCTCCCTCCCTCCCCCAACAGTTGACTGAAGTTGAATTCTGAGTCTGAATTAACATTTTCGCAAGGATGAAATTCTTCTTCTGTCATGTAGTAATGGAGAGATACCCTAACCCTTTCTTCATTTAGAGACAGAAATGTTAAAGATTTTTTAAAAAATGAGAGAACAAAGGAAGGGAGATATCGAAGAAGAATATGTATTGGAGAGGAGAAAAGAAGTGAAAAAATGAATTTTTCAGGGAAATGTGACTTAAAATATAAGAAATCAATGTTTCAAGACTTTTTACTACTATAGGATTAAATTATTAAGGTATTTTTTCCCTATGTACTTGTAAGGATTCTTATTTTTCTGGACAACTCTATAAAGTTGGAGGCTGAATGTCAGCTTCACCCACACTTCAAAATGGCCATAAAGTTATTAATTTTATGAAAAAAATCTTTTAAGATTCTCCATTATTATTATTATTTTAAAAAGCTTCTCAAAGGATTAACACTATCTTTTGGTCTGCCTGGAACATTGCAGATATTTTTGTAAACTTCTTACAAAATTAAAAGGGGCTTTCACATTTGACTTTTTTTTAAAGCTTGATTTTTTTTTTCCAGTTTGGTCTACTTCACTTTACGCTCTATGGATGGAAGATTATACTATGATTTCATTTTTGTTTAAATTTTTATCTTTATAATGAGCCACGATGGTGCAGTGGTTAGAGTGCAATACTGCAGGCTACTTCTACTGCCTGCAGGCTGCCTGCAATTTGTCAATTCAAATCTCACCAGGCTCAAGGTTGGCTCAGCCTTTCTTCCTTCAGAGATGGGTAAAGTAAAGACCCAGATTGTTGGGGGCAATATGCTGACTCTGTAAACCACTTAGAGAGGGCTGTAAAACACTGTAAAGCAGTATGTAAGTCTAAGTGCTATTGCTATTACTATTTCAGTAAGCCAGGACAACTGGTGGGAGATCTGTATTTCTTACACACTGAGGTTAGGAGAAGATACTAACCTGAGATAACCTGAAAAAACCCTGTTGAAAGAGGCAGACTTGATTCTGGAGTAATATGCATTAATTAATTTTATAAAACATTACTATATAGGTTTTAGAAATATCCTTGAATTCAACATTAAGTTAATCTTCCATTCCATTCTATTCCATTCCACAGAATGTTTTTACTAAAGAGAACTAGACTCTTTACAAGAATAAGTGGTATTTAGTTCCAAATTGTGTGCACATCTTTAAATCAGTTTTTTGATTCCTGGAAAATGTTTGGACCACTACTCCCTGCAGTTTTCTTGGCAAGATTTTTCAGAAATGGTTTGCCTTCTTTCCTTCCTGGGGCTAAGTCAGAATGACTGGCTCAGGGTCACCTGGCTGGTTTTGTGCCTAAGTCAGGGTCTCTCGTTTCTTCCTGGTGCCTTGACTGATACACAAACCTGGCTCCAAATAGGAGAATTTACTGCTCTTACATTATTACTGAAGTCTTGGAATGTTTGAAAACAATGTACATGTTAACACACAGGGACAGCTAAAGAGTCGTATAAGATTATATTCTTAATCTCTTTCCAGAGGTGGTATTCAGCAGGTTCTGACCAGTTCTGGAGAACCGGTAGCAGAAATTTTGAGTACTTTGGAGAACCAGCAAATACCACCTCTGATTGGCCCACCCCCATCAATTCTCTGTCTCCCGAGTCCCAGCCGATCAGCTGGGTCTTCTTTTGTTGCCCTGCACAGGAGGACGGAGCTGGAAAGCAGGTTAGTGGGGTGGTGGGGAATGGGATTTTACAGTAACCTTCCCCCAGGAGTGGGGAGGGAATGGGGATTTTGCAATATCCTTCCCCTGCCACGTCCAACAAGCTGCGCCACAGAACCGGTAGTAAACATTTTTGAATCCCACTACTGTCTCATTCCCAATATCACACACACTGAAATTACCCTGAAAGTCCAAATATTGAAATTGTACATGCATTGTAATAAGCCCTAGTTTACTTAAACATGGTTTGCTTATTGAACTACAATAAGCTGGAATCATCCGTCATAGTAAGTTATAAATCATGGTTTATAAACAACAATGGTGTAGAAAGCAACCAACCCCAAAATAATTTAGCAAGTCATGTGTCCTTAGTTGATGAGATCAGGTGCTTACAAATCAAAAGGAATATGTGAGCTCTGTTTGTTAGCCATATTCCCATCACCAGGAATAGCACAATGGGAACACTTTCCAAACTGCATATTAAAATGATTGAGCTCCTGTCAGAAAATGAACTCATTTCAGCTTCCTGCACTTTCTATCATTTCCTTTTTCTGGTTTTGTTCCTTCCTGACTCAGATCTCAGAGGGGCATCATCTGCCCACTCTTAATTATCTTGTCTGGGAATTCATCCAGGCAGTCTCATCTTAATTTACTTTGACCACAGACAACAACTTTCCAAGATGGCATCACGGCAGGTATGATCAAAACCTTTAATTGTTAGGAGTAGGGAGGATGTCAGCACAGATTGGGGACAGTAGCCACTCAGAGACAATAAAGGAGGAAACAAATAATGGAGGCGAGGCTTGTCCAGAAGATTTGGAACATATTCAGGCTGCCCTATCAGGAACTGACACATCTTAAGATTCAAATAAGTAAACAAATACTTGCAGTTTTGTAAGAGAGGCTATTATTTTTAGCTTCGATTTGCAGATGTTGGAGAAAGACATTAAGAACACTGGCATGGCTAGAAGGACTGTGGGCTTAATTTTACTGGGCAGATAAGGAATGCAATTATTCTGCAACTTGCTGAATATATGGCTCTTTAAGACAGCACTCATATGCAAGCCTGCAGGGGAAAGTCTTTGAAAAAGCAATCAAAGATCAGAAAACTAAGTCTAGCTCATTAAATCACAAAGAAAACATGAATGGAAAGGACAATTGAATGAATGAATGAATGAACAGACATTAGATTACCTTTATTTTTTTCAACTCTCACTGTGGTATCATTCTATGTGAATTATTGAAATTTAAGACTAAAATACATTATTGGAACATAGAAAAAATAGTGTATTTCTATTATTGTTAACCCTATTCTTCCCTTGTCAATTTATCCTTATACTATAATGCTGTACTATTGTTCTTTTGTGCTGTTTTTGTGGAACTTTTTGTATTTTTTTAATAATTGTAAACTGACCAAGGTTATTGAGATTTGGGCACATATAAATTAAAGCATGTTATCATTATTATTCTCCTTTAATAAAATAGGGATTTCTTTTCAAAAAGCTCTCAATTAAAAATAAAACCCCTTGCTGATATCTGATTAATCATATCAGTGCAAGATGCTTCTGTAATTTCCACAGCAAATGGCTCTTTTATCCACAACCAGATTTGCTTAACCTCTGCCACTTAACCTGTCACACCAATCCATCCTTCTCAAGTTCTTATAATAGGAACCCTAGAAGTACCTCTCAGGGTTAAATGCCTGCCAGCTACAAGTGCTTTTTATAGAGGCCCTCTCAGTTCCCTGGGAGTCTTTCCAGATGTTAGGCATTGCAATAAACGTTTCTTTAATAGCCACCTGCAGCAGGAACAGGGGCTGCTAGTCTGTTTTGCTTTTAAAATGCACCCACTCAGACCCAGTTCTAATTTAGAAGTATAGATGTGCTGTTTATGTGCATTTGTTCTCTGCAGATAGTTCAACTCAATGCTTTCTTGCCACCTCTTTCTTCTGTGGACTAAATCTACCCAATCTGCAGGACAGTAAACTGAACACAGTCCAACGTTTGTTTTTATGGTAATCTGGTTTGCCCCTCCATTTGAAATTAAAGCAGGCGAAAAACTGAGCTCTTTAGTGGGGCATCGTATCTGGGCTTGATGGGATTACAATCCATGTATGCACACTTTCAAACCTGGAAGGTTGTGGAATTTACATATTTGATTTCCAGCTTTAAATTCTGGGATAACCTGGAAGAAGGGACAGCTATCTTGTGTCAGCAACTTTTCCCATGCTTTATATCAGAGGTCTCCAAACTTGGCAATTTTAAGACTTGTGGACTTCAACTCCCAGAATTCCTCAGCCATCATAGCATAGTTGGCTGAGGAATTCTGAGAGTTGAAGTCCACAAGTCTTAAAGTTGCCAAGTTTGGGGTCCCCTGCTTTATATTGTGGGATGAACTGCTCAACTAAAAATTCAGGAAGTTTCCAACACGCATGAAATAGAATGGTTAGCAGAGACCAGAGCTCCTTTCTCAGTCCACAGGCTGCATTTAAAGCAGCCTTTTCTTTATTGGAATCCTGGGGGGAGGCAAAAGATTGCTTGACTTTTCCTTTCATGCATCTTACTAAATTAACTGCAAGGTTGATTTTACATCACCTCCTTTACCGTTATGTTAACAGTGTGAGGCACACTTTGAAAATAACATCAAATTATTATGTGCCACCCTTCTCGCTTCGAAGCAACTCTATATACAGAAGTGGCTTTGAATCACATGCTTATAGATGGAGCTTAGCAGCCTTCTGCTGTTCATGAAAGCATGCATGTCTTTTTTCAGGCTTCTATTACAGCTTGGAAAAAAATTGGGGATATTTTAAGAATTGCATCAACTTGGATGGATAGATTCCTTAAGCAGTGACCTCTTATTTTCAGAGTGACGCAGAAGCCTGAAAGGGGTGGGGGTTAGGGTGGAGAAAGACTTGGATGAATATTAGGGAGATGCTGGTCTTGTACTCGCAGGAGATCTGAAGCATTTCTGAATCATTCATGAAATGCGTATGGCCACAATATTGATTTGTAATGTTTTAGCAGCTGGTGAGTTAGACCTGTAATGGGTTGCTAGAACAGAAGAACAAACAGAGAGAAAATCCATCCCAAGACAACTGTTCAGAGCAGGAGCAATATCATTGGTAAGGGAGGCCAGGTGAAATAGCTGGACCCTCCTTGTTCCAGAAAACTAATTAGATGGTAATGAGTTATTTAGATTTTACTTCTTTTTTGTTACAGATCAACAGAATGAAGAAAATAATCAACCAGAAGCTGGATATTTCCAATCATGATGTGGTTCCTGTTATTTCAGTTAAAATAGGAAAACCTTTTAAGTTTAGCTGACCTGTGCAAGGCTGCATATTCTGAATGGGGATTTTTGATTAAAGCTCCACAACTTTTATAAGGCAAGTCTATGTAGTTAGCAATAGTTATTCTCAATGGACCTTCCTCCAAGTAATCTCTCCTTACTCTGTGAGATTTTACATGTAGATGTCAGCATGATGCAAATAAACTTTTAACTTGATGGTGTTAACTCTTTCATGTAGAAATAATTACCTACCAATTAGCTACCTAGTTATAGCTTGGGATCATAACCATAGTTACTTTTTGCAGTTGTGATTGGAATTGACTGAATTCCTGAATCAAGTTTAACCAGACCAAAGGACTACCATTTTATTCCCATAGTGGCCAAGCAATTATTTATGGGAAGGGTAAGCAAGTTAGGAGTGCCATTGGATTGTATTCTCTAGTTGTCCTTAGAAAGAGGATGTGTTAGTTCTCCCTCCACCATCATAATCCCCAGGTTAAAAGATTTTTCTAGACAGAGGTTATGGCTAAAGTATGTTTAAACTAAAACTAAATCTGTTCAGTCTGAGTTAGTACACAAGTTTGTTGATTTTAAAGTGCATCCTTTAATTTCTGATTTACAACTGTTGAATTCTTTAACAAATAAAATGAGTTGGAAATGGAAGTTCATTCAATCTTTTCCTTAGTTTGAGGAGTGGTGTTATTTCTGTGCCCAAAGGTTGGGTAGGAAGGAAGGAAGGAAGGAAGGAAGGAAGAAAATTGTCAAAATTGTGGGCCACCATAGAAACAGCAAAGGACTGGCCTGCGGTGCCTCTGCCATTGAAAAGAGAACTCCGTTTTCAGTCACGATGGCCTCTGCCAGCAGAAATGGAGCTCAGGGGAGCCACATTCAGCCCCCTCTGAGCTCCATTTTCACTGACAGAGTGCAGCAGGAGGCCATTATGGCTAAAAATGGAGCTTGGGAGCCTGTTTTTGCTGGCAGAGCTCTTGGGCCACCAAAGATGCCCTTGATACAAGTGACATCAAGCTGATCATGCCCACCCTGACCAAACACAATTCTGATGCGGGTGGCCCTCAATGAAATCGAGTTTGACACCCTTAGTCTAAGGGAATTCAACAATGCCCTGAGGATCACAGGTTGCTCATCCTTGTTCTGGGAATTCATCAAGAACTAAAATTGAGTTGGCTACATTCTGAGTTTATTGATATAACTTATTAAGCACATTTATCTGTAACTGTGGGTTAGGCAGACAATATGGGAAACAATGCCTATTTTCAGCTTCCTGTCTAAAAATCTACAATTTTCTTTTTTTTTAAAAAAAAAAACATTTTGGGAACAAAAAGAGCAACCAGCAGCCTCACTGGGGTTAGAACCACACAGATAAGTGTTAGCTAGAAGGATGAGTTAAATATAGGTTATCCACCTCCTCCAAGCAATCTGGGTTAGGATGATACATAGAGGCTCATGTACACACAGGGGAGTTCACTTGACCAAATCCTGGGTACAAATTGTGGTGAAGGGATCCTGCTTTAATTATAATTTAATCTACGGTTTGGGTTAGGACCTCAGTGCTAAAGCTAACCATATTAATGTTTTGGGTGTCCTGTAGGCCTGGTCTTTGTGTTTTTTTTGGTAAGAACCACTCTGGCTTTTTCCCCAAGAAGGAAGCATAAAAGAAACACATCATGTTAAGCTCCTTTTCCTTCAGAAGGAATTAGGCCCTAGGGCTGTGGAGCCTCAGGTAGGTGGCTTTCCATTGATCAACCCACGGATGTTACGTCAAATGAACTTTTTCCCAATGATTCAGGCAGCGCTAGCCTACATATTTTACTGTGGTGAGTTTTTTCAGGACCTGGGTCTTAGCTTCATCAACCCACGCAAATGCTGTTTGAAAAACAACAATATACAGTTCAGTTCTGCAGCAAGTTATTCTTTCTTGATCCCAGTGAATTCTTCCCCCTCATGCATGCTTGTATTCTTCTTCCTCATCAGCCAAGGGAAACTGTGAAGCGAGTTGTTTCCAGATGTGAAGCAGAAAAACATTTAATTACTGTCATCTGGTTCATGTGGCAGATATGCCATCAGCTCTTGCCTTCTTGCAGTGTGAATGAGGTACAATATTAAAAGCAAACCCTCTCGCTTTATCAATGGTGGGAAATGGGTCCCCCCCTTTCATTTTGCCATACTTTCTTGATGATCATTAATATAACAGAATATAACACAGGCAGAGGTGGGCTACACTTACGTTCACAATGGGTTTGCTTGTTGTGAGCGTATGTGGGAAGGCCCAGAGGGTAGGAGTGGATCTTATTTTGAGGAACATGATGTTCCAGAAGGTGGGAGCCAGGGCACACAGGCTTTTCTTCTGGACCCTGCCAGCTGAAATTGCTTGACTGACAGTGTCTACATCATGCTCCTTTTGCCATTGTGAGCAGGGTGGGCCAATCCCCATTGGGGTGAAATGGTTCTTTTCACATAAATCAGACTGTAACATATTTGGAAGATATTACAGGTGACATGTTTGGGAGGGCACCTGCAGAAAACCAGGTGATGACATCAACCATCTGCAAAACTTGCTGACCTCTCTGTTAGAATTGCCAAATCAGAGGTGCAGACATTCAGATGTTTGTTCAGGATTTTGCAGCCCAGACCTGTCCAGTCTTGCCTTTATTATTTCCTATTGCTGTGTTGTTGTAGCTAAGTTAGTATTTGTACTGTAATCAGTTATAAGAACATTGCTGTTTGTACTGTATGTATGTAGAGTCACATCAACCTAGTTCCAATAAATAAGGTATTGTTAAGGTGAATATTTACCTTTGCGGCCCATGTAAAAAGAAAAAATGATCAAAGAAAAGATATGCACATCTGATGGTGTAGAATCTTTCTGTTTGGTACTATATAGATGAAACAATTTTGGATAAAACAATCCAGATCCATAGATCTTCTCTTCTTTTTTATTTCCTCTTTTACTATTTGACGTGTCAAGGTAGATGCAGAATTTTGGCTTGTGCACTTCTTGCAGTCTCAACCATTGTTATTTGATGCTGTTGTGGTGTCTCTTTACTGTCTTTCCATCTTGTTCTGGATCTGCCTTGTTCTCTTTGACTTCTTGAACTCTTTTTATGTATGCCTTATAATATGGTATGGAATCTCCAGACACTCCACTTTATTTGATGGGCAAAGCATTTGCTGTGTTTGTATGCAGTTTAATGATGGTTCTATTCCAAGATAGAGGATGACAATAACAGAACAAGAAGGGTGGGTAGAATGGCGGCACATCATGATTCATGATGGACTATACCAAGTTTGAGTCATTCTTTAGGCCTGGGTGTTGAATTGATTATGGACAAGGGTCAAGAGAATGCTAGCAATTAGTACTGTATATATACATTTCAGTAGCCATTGCAGCCCAAATATTTTCATATTTGCACATATACACACAACACATACTGTACTCATATAAAATAGATTCACATACTGCACTAAGCCATGGCTTGTTTAAAAGTATGTATTGACTGCATCCCAATTGGATGGGTTCACAATGTGCTAATCATAGACCTGGCCACTATCACAATGGCTAGGTAGACATATGGTGCTAACTTCCATTATGAATGTGAATTAAACATTGCATCCTACTCACTCATTAACATATACAAATATTGTACTTTGGAAGATTGTTTACAAAATCATTTCTGCACTAATGATTTCTAATTGTCTTCAATGCAACATCCTATCTTCATCAGTGGTTTACTGCTGCAGAGATTGCTGGATAACTTTCATGCAGAAATGATCAATATCTTGAAGAGGCAATGTTATTTCCAAAGATGTGAGGTCACAGAGTTGGGGTGGATCTCCAGTCTAGAGGATAATTATCCTTTCCTGAAGTTCTCTACCTAGCAGCATTGAAAAAAGGCCAGAAAACAATACTGCATGGAGAACTTTTCTTGCACCTTGAAAACATTGATTCTGCTACATAGTCAAGTCTTAGGACATCAAGAAAACATAATATAATTATTCAGTAAAACAGCAGGGATCAGATCCCAATTAATGATGTAAGATGGCCCAGAATTTAAAGGCTTATGTATCATAATATATTTTGGTCATGCATTGAAAATAACTTTTCTACAGTTGTAAAACAGAAGACAGAGTTCACAATCGACCCAATGACCTGGTTAATCATGTATTGTGCAATAGCTTTAAAATGAGCAAACTGTTGACTGATTAGAAATAAAAGCTAAAGTCTGTTTCAATAAGTAATAAGATTAGCGTGAGCTTTTATAAGCTCCATGCTTCCCCTTTCCCACCTATGATGCCAAATCAAAGAACAGTCATTGAAAAGACCCCCCCCCCGATGAATTCATAAATTTATTTTTTGCAATTCTTTCTCGTCTCTTTCTCTGTTAGATTCTATTATCTTTTATGGCTCCAACCTATAGCAGTAGCACATAGACTTATATACTGCTTCACAGTGCTTTACAGCCCATTTTAAGTGGTTTATAGAGTCAGCATATTTCCCCCAACAATCTGGCTCCTCATTTTATCAACTTCAGAAGGATGGAAGGTTGAGTCAACCTTGACCCAGTCAGAATTGAACACTTGGCAGTGAGCATTGAATTAACCTGCAATATTGCATTCTAACCACTATATTACCACGGTTCCTATAATACAGGGATCTTCAAACTTGACAGCTTTAAAACTTGTGGACTTCAACTCCCAGAATTCCTTCTCCAGTCATGTTAACTCAGGAATTCTGGGAGTTGAAGTCCACAAGTCTTAAACTTATCAAGTTTGAAGACCTTTGTTATAATACAATTATTTGAAAAAAACCAAAACTCTTTAGAATGATGCTGAATAATGATTAGAGTTTTGGTTGCCTAACACTTTGTACATTCCTGTACACAAACTGTTTTATCTATTTCATATGTATCTACTAAACCTGGGATCCCATACCATAGCTCTCATAAGTATCAATGTGCAAGTGTGGGTGGGTAGGAACCAGAGGTAGCATTCAGCAGGTTCTAACCAGTTCTGGAGAACCGGTAGCAGAAATTTTGAGTAGTTCAGAGAACCGGCAAATGCCACCTCTGATTGGAGATTTTGCAGTATTCTTCCCCTGCCATGCCCACCAAGCCACGCCCACAGAACCGGTAGTAAAAAAAAATTGAATCCCACCACTGGTAGGAACATTTTGGAATGCTCTTAAATCTTCAAAGACTCCTACTATTCCTTGAAAGACTGAGGACCACTGTTGTAAGTTAATATCTCAGTTGACTATCTTTTTTTTCTGCCTTGCAAGGAAAGGCATATCATAGTGTTAATAGCAATGGTGTTAATAGCAGTGATGTTTCTAAATATGTATTGAACTTCTGTAGAACTTGATTCTCTTGAGAAAAGAAAATACTTGTGGCAATGTAGTGGCTTTTCATAGGAAACAAAATACAACGAAGTTATTCCAAAAACAAGGAATCAGTCTATGCATTCCAATTAGGATTCCTTTTGTTGACTGGTGCTTAAAATATGAGCAGTCTTATCTGGCAAGACTTTTATTAGATCATACATAACCTTTAAATCCAACAGAGGCACCATCTATTCATCAGGATTTCCAAACCTTAATTCACATTGTCTCTCTTCATTTAGGTTGTTTTCATGAGGCACAAAGCAAACCAATATTACTCAGCCAGAAATAGTTTTGTTTGACTTTTATGCAATCAGATAATCTAATCAAGTATCACGCATATTTATATCTTCATATGGTACAAATTTAGCCCAGATTGCTTTATGCATTAGCTAGGATACTTAACTATTCATTAATCTTTCCCGTATTTGAAAATGTCCTTAGAAGAAGTGACTTAAAGAGGCCACCAGCAATATTCGGAGGAACAGACATTCTGTATCAAATGTCCTTTATTATTTGATGTATCGGTGACAAGGCATTCACTGAATCAAAATAAAGGTGATTTTTATGGCATATTCTATTATATATGTAGTGCTTTTTAAACATCAACACAAATGAATTACCGCAATATATTCCTGGGATTGGAGTTTTTCATTTTTTCCCCTGGCAAACAGTATTTGTTCCAAAATAAAAAAGAGTTAAATTTGGTTGTTCCTGGAAAAGAAGATGGTGTTTTTCTTTCTTTTAATATGCATATATCTTAGATTAATTGGATAATTGCTTGAAACCACCACAAAACTTGGTAGAAGATACATCAATATGTGCTGTATTAGTAATCAAACTATTTAACTTAAGGGGTCAGGTTGCATAATAAGCCCAATCATTGAAGTCATATATTGAATAACATAGCGAATGTTTTCAGATGTGGCTTTCTGATGAAATACCTCTCCTGTCATTAACTTAATTTTACAGACAGTCTAGACAACTTTTCTTTCATTAGTTTATAGCCCTCCTATATTTTCCAATGGTTCTTCCATCATTTTCTGAGTTCTGATAGCTGCATTTTGCCTTTTGACTGTTAATGCTAACAATTCTCTATGCAAAATCTCCTGTTAGTTGGATTCACAGAATGGCATAAGATAGACTTCCTTAATTTATGATTATGTATATTCTGAGAACACAGGCATTGATTTGGCATTCTAAATTAGCTGGGCCACTGGGTTAAATATTGTTTATTTGCTTGGGCAAAACATCTTATGTAAACAAAGACATTTATATTTTAAGAATTAAAAGTATAAGGTTAAGCTTATGTGAAATCAGCCGATATACTTGTTAGCATGTACATATACACATACAAATATTAGGACGCTGAACAGATCCAGCCAATTAATTCCTCATATTTGACTTAAGGGCCTCTAAAGAAAAATAGAACCATGAAGAAAAAAATGCTAAGAGAGTACACTTTTCCAAAGAGACTGAGAGACATGAGATCAAATAGTTAACGTAATACAGGTAATGAAAAGAAGAAGACAATATGTATGAGAAGTCTGTGTTTGCTTCACTTACAGTAAAGCCTTTAACTTGGTGATCATGCTAGAAAGTGAAATGAATTATGGCTGATGGGCGCGTCAAAACATCTGATTATTATTCTGAGGAATTTTTATAACGAATAAGAAACTACTGTAAGAACTGAGTTTGAAGAAACAGAGTGGTTTGTAATAGGGAAAAGACAGAAACAAGAATGTCTATAGTCCCCATGTCAAATAATACATACAGATAATGATGGCAGGTTTGGACAAGATGACAATTGAAATTGAAACAGCAGTTAGAAACACTAGCAATTTAAATATGCAGATGGCACCTCTTTGTTAGCTGAAAATAAAGAAGACTTGGAAGAGAAGGATTTTTTTAAAATAAAATTTTCATTAAGAATTTTGATTATAACAGTAAACCAGAGGTGGTATTCAACAGGTTCTGACCAGTTCGGGAGAACCGGTAGAGGAAATTTTGAGTAGTTCAGAGAACTGGCAAAGACCACCTCTGACTGGAGATTTTAAAGTATCTTTCCCCTGCCACACCCACCAAGCCACACCCACAGAACCAGTAGTAAAAAAAATTGAACCCCGCCACAGAAGTAAACTGTAGTGCAAATGAAAGGAAAGAGGATATTTTCTTTAAGGAAAAGGAATAAAAATGCTAGAATAGTAATAGCACTTAAACATATATCACTTTCCAACCCTCTCTAAGTGGTTTACAGAGTCAACATATTGCCCCCAACAATATGGGTCTTTATTTTATTAATCTTGGAAGGATGGAAGGCTGAGTCAGCATTGAGCCAGTCAGAATCGAACTGCTGTCAGCCAGCAGAATACTATATTCAATACTACATGCTTCACAGCTCAAGAAAAAAAGAAAAGAAAGAATAAAGAGAAATGAAACAAAGAAGTGATTTCCAACCATAATCACGACAAATATAAATACATTTAATGTTGACCCCCTCTAAACATTTATCTCTTCAGCCCATATCGTCACAGCCTGCGTGCCAGATGTGTCACGTGCTGGCCACACCCACCCTCGGTTTAGCAAAGGGAAATAATGTCCTGATATGTCATGTAATGATGACATGACGATGTGAGTTTGACACCGCTGCCTTCGGCCATCTGTAGAAACTGACATCATTACTGACATTGTTGAAACTATTTTCTATTCAATTCCTCAAAGGTTTTGCTCAGTATTTTGATTTATAGAATGCTTTGCAACATTTTACAGGTTTTTAAATATTGCCTCTACCTAAAAACTTTAGTTCCTGCTAGTACCCATGTTTTGAAACCACGAAATTGCATATCTTTGTTTTGACTTGTAAAAACCAGCAGTATCTATTTCACTTTTACTTTATAATTAAAGTAATTAATACTTTAAAAGTATCTATCTACTTTTACTTTATAATTAATTCCAAAAGTTTTACTGTAAAAGTTGTAAACTTATGATTAAAATTTTATTTCATTGGGAATTGTAGGCAGACTCATCTGGTGTTTCAAACTTGTAGATCTGAAGCTCCCTAACAGTTTAGAAATAGATAATGAGCAATTTTTGAAAATGATTAGAAAGTGAGGTTTGCAAACTTACTTAAAAATCTCTGCCCCAGTTGCAAGCAAGATGGCTAATTCCATCATCTCCCAATGCTCAGACCCATGAAAAGTCACTGCCTGGCAATCTCCTCATGAGGAGTAGCTATCTGGAGCACATGTGGGAGATCTCCTGTCCTCTCCTTAGAATTAGCAATAGCACTGTCTTAGACTAATATACCGCCTCATAGTATTTTACCTCCCTAAGTGTTTTACAGAGTCAGCATATTGCCCCCAACAATCTAGATTCTCATTTTACCAACTCATTTTACCAGAAGGATGGAAGGCTGCGTCGACCTTGAGCCAATCAGATTATTCTTGGCAGTGTTAAGGTAAAAACAAGATGGAGAAAACAACAAAGTAGATGGATGGGATTAAGAGGGTATGAGGTAACATTATAGAAAGTTACTACTAGAGATAGGGCAAGATGGTGAGCATTTGTCCATGAAGTCATGATGAATTACAATTGATTTGATATGGTACATAGCTAAAAATAAAATAGAGACTGCTCTTGAGCTAGAGTATATATATTATGAACATTTAAAAGATTGTACCATGTCAGCATAGGACAAATGTTTTGTTTGATGTTTATAGAAGGTGGATCTTCTCACTGGTTATTTGAGAAGCTTTTAAATTTTTAATAATTCAACATTAAAATCAATGAAAAATACAAAAAGTTAATCTATGATTTTCCATCAAAATGCAGAATAGTGTAACTTTAAGTTCAAAATATGAAGTAGCATGCAAAAGAAAATGCGGAAAGAATTACATATGATCTCTAATCTGGATTTTGTAATGTTCTCGGAAAACCCTCAACTGTCTTTACAAAACAAGATCTAAAAAGTCACTTCTTAATCCAGCTCTGACTATAGTTGGATTTTCTTTTCTCCTAAGTATTCAGTGACATTTTATCCCCCTTTCTCAGTCAGAAAATCCCAATTATACTCAGAAGCATGGGAGAGTCTAAATGAATATGGTAACAAGCAAATGTTTTAATAGATGGCAAGATTTGTTTTTTATGAAAGGACACAGTGTCTAGGCCAACACTTACTTAAGTAGATAATACACAAATTTTTGCCATTCTCATTTGCCCTATTGCATTAGGGACAAAGCAGCTATTGGGATCTAATGGCCTATTTATTGAAAATAACTGTGGGAACAGGATAAACTTATTAATTGGTATTGCCAGTGACCCAACAACAGAACCCTCCCATCTCACATTGCCAATAAAAATAGATTATCCTGTCTTAGCATATTTGAATAAAGACTGAATACAAAGATTGGCCATTAGGGTGAATAGAATAATCAGCTGAGGCTATGCCCTCCTGGAAGAAGAAAAGCTAAATGCCATTAACACTTTAATTCAGATTTCCTCTTCCTTCTTTGTATAAGCTTTGATTAATTGCCTAATCCATACAATCCTCCTGAGAAAAAAACACTTCAGCTGATCTCAGTCTAAGGTTAATATGATTTTAGACTGTCATTCTGAAAATATAGGCCATCAGTTGTGCATAGCACCTTAAGACATATTTAGTGGTCCAGCAATTTGTTCAATATCATGCATAGGTGTTTTTCACTGGGTATAAGAACCAAACACAAAATGGATCAGCATTTCCATTCCTTTAATATCATTGCAATATTAAAGAATGCTGATATTTTCTAGGTATCAGTTGAATCCCACATTTTCTCTGAGGGGTCAACATAGCATTCAAGAGAAGAAATTTATTCTTTCTGTGGAAAACTGGTCTGAGGGAGAGTAACTGGACCAAACACGTGAGGTACTATTTTGAGAAGTACAAATGTGGGGAAGTACATAAAGGGAAAAAAGTAAAACAATAACTGTACCTAAATGTAACAGGCCTAAATGTAACTTTCCGAAGGTTTTTTACATCTGACCAAAAGAATTAAAAATAAATCTCCCCATTATCTTCAAGAGACAAGGAAAGAAGATTGAACATTATAGCACTTATTTATTTATTTATTAAATTTCTATACCACCCCCTCTCCCAAAAAAGGACTTGGGGCGGTGTACAGCCAACTAAAAACAAAAACAATATATACAATTAAAAACACACTAAAAACAATTACATTAGAGGCCGAATATACAATTTGAGAGTATAAAACTAATAAAAAATTTAAAATTTAAAAAAATTTAAAATACCAAGTGTTAATAACCCAAAAATTGTTACTGGGTCAGGCCGGCCTGTTGAAAAAACAGGGTCTTTACTGCGCGCTGGAAGGTCTGAATGTCGATAATGGCCCGTATCTCCGGGGGCAAATCGTTCCAAAGGGAGGGAGCCCCCACAGAGAAGGCCTGCACCCTCGGGGCTGCCAACCGGCAATGACCAGGCGGCAGAACCCTGAGGAGGCCAACCCTGTGGGAGCGCACTGAGCGGCGGGAGGCTGTTGATGACAGCAGGCGGTCCCGTAAGTACCCAGGTCCCGAGCCATGGAGCACTTTAAAAATGATCAATACCACCTTGAATCGGATCCAGAAGGCCACAGGAAGCCAATGCAGCACGCGCAGGAGCGGTGTTACATGGGAGCTCCGAGGGGCTCCCAAGATCACCCGCGCGGCTGCATTCTGGACCAACTGCAGCCTCCGGACACTCATCAAGGGGAGCCCCATGTAGTGAGCATTGCAATAGTCCAAGCGGGAGATGACAAGGGCAGAAGTGACTGTGCGAAGTGCGTCCAGATCCAGAAAGGGCCATAACATAATCAGACGAATCTGACAAAAGGCCCCCCTAGCGACGGCAGTAATGTGATCTTCTAAAGACAGCCGTACGTCCAGGAGGACACCCAGATTGTGAGCCCTTTCCATGGGGGTCAAAATTTCTTCCCACACGGCCAGCGACGGAATAAGCTGGCTGTATCTGGGCGCAGGAAACCACAGCCACTCAGTTTTGGTCGGGTTGAGACGAAGCCTGTTAAGACCCATCCAACTCCACACGGCCTCCAGGCACCGGGTCATCACTTCGAGGGCTTCGTTGGGGTGGCCCGGGGTAGAGATATACAGCTGAGTGTCATCAGCGTACTGATGGAACTCCACCCCGAAACCATGGATGATCTCACCCAGTGGCTTCACATAAATGTTGAACAGCAGGGGCGAGAGCACAGACCCCTGAGGCACCCCACATAATAGGGACCTCGGGGTCGACCTCTGTCCCCCTGTCAACACAAATTGCGAGCGGTCAGAGAGGAAGGAGGAGAACCACCGTAAAACGGTGCCTCCCACTCCCAACCCCCCCAACTGCTGCAATAGGATACTGTGGTTGACAGTATCAAAAGCCGCTGAGAATCTAACAGGACCAAGACAGAGGAACAACCCCTGTCTCGGGCCTTCCAGAGATCATCCACCAACGCGACCAACGCCGTCTCCGTGCTGTGCCCGGGCCTGAAACCCAATTGGAGGGGGTCTAGATATACCACTTCATCCAGGTACTGAGGGAGCTGACGTGCCACCACACTCTCAACAATCTTCGCCACAAAGCGAAGGTTGGAGACCGGACGATAATTCGACAATAATGCTGGATCCAGGGACGGTTTCTTGAGGAGGGACCGCACCACCGCCTCTTTCAAGGCGGCGGGTAAAAGCCCCTCTCTCAAGGAAGCGTTAATAATCCCTTGGAACCAGCCTCGTGTCACCTCCCGAGTGGCCAGGACCAGCCAGGAGGGGCACGGGTCCAATAAACAAGTGGTGGCATTAAGCCCTCCCAGTATCCTGTCCACGTCCTCCAGAGTAACAGGATCGAACTCATCCCAAATGACCTCCCTGAAATCCACCTCCGCCCCCCCGCCCGGAGATGCCCAGTCAGAGTCCAAGAATACTAGCAATAGCACTTAAACTTATATAGTGCTTAGTTTACAGAGCTTTAGAGCCCTCTCTAAGCGGTTTACAGAGTCAGCATATTGCCCCTAACAATCTGGGTCCTCATTTTACCCACGTTGGAAGGCTGAGTCAACCTTGAGCCTGGTGGGATTTGAGCTGCCAAATTGAAGGCAGCTGGCAGTCAGCAGAAGTAGCCTGCAGTACTGCACTCTAACCATTGCGCCATCGCGGCTCATCAACTAACTCCATATCTTGGATTTGTTTGATAGCTTCTTTTTAATAAGAAGAACAGGATACAGGTAGTCCTCATTTACAACCACAACTGAGTCCAAAATTTCTGTGGCTAGGCAGTTGTTAATTGAATTTTGCCCCATTTTACCTTTTTTATTGCCACATTTAAGTAAATCATTGCAGTTAATATAAATCATGAAATTGTAAACTGAACCTGACTTCCCCCCTTTGACTTTGACTGTCGGAAGCTGGCTGGGAAAGTTACAAATGGGGATCATTTGACGCCAGGACAGTGCAAGTATCATAAATACATGCCAGTTGCTGAGCTCCCACATTTTGATCACATGACTGTGGGGATGCTGCAACGGTCATAAGTCACTTTTTCAGTGTCATTGTAACTTCAAATGGTCACTAAATGAATGGCTGTAAGTCACAGTCTACTTGTACCTAATTACAAAGCTAGTGTAATATTTCCCTGATCTTTGTAGGTCTTTCTCTTCCAGCTTCTGTTTTTGTAGGAACTATGGAATGGTCACCTAAATATAAAAGCAGTTTTCATCTTTTCTCTTTCTACAGACTGGCTTATTTGGTTTCTATTGTGACCATTAAATTCTCTATGATTTGGAGCAGAGGTGGCATTCAGCAGGCTCTGACCAGTTCTGGAGAACTGGTAGTGGAAATTTTGAGTAGTTCAGAGAACTGGCAAATACCACCTCTGACTGGCCCCGCCCCCATCTATTCTCTGCCTCCCGAGTCCCAGCTGATCATCTGGGTCTTCTTTTGTTGTCCTGCACAGGAGAATGGAGCTGGAAATCAGGTTAGTGGGATGGGGAGGGAATGGGGATTTTGCAGTAACCTTCCCCTAGGAGTGGGGAGGGAAGGGAGATTTTACAGTATCCTTCCCCTGTCACACCCACCAAGCCACACCACGCCCATTAAGCCAAACCCACAGAACCAGTAGTAAATTTTTTTGAATCCCACTACTGGACCTCGGGGGGTACCCCAAGGCCCTCTCAGGAATCAGCAAAATCAAAATTATTTGCCAGTCTATGTTGAAAAACAATATTTAAATCAAACAAATGTGAGGTAGCAGCGGCATATGCATCGATTTTAATTTTTAATACAGTAAATATAACTCATATCAACAATAGCTCTTTTGGGATCCTTCATGATTTTTAAAAGTGACAAGGGGTTCTGAAAGACAAAAAGTTTAAGAAACACTGCTTTATAGTAAACAGTATAGCTCCAAATGCTTTGAGATTCCAAAAATCTAAATGTATATAGGTGTACACATATCTTCTTTGGAACGCAAGAAAAAATTAGAAGACTGTGAATTCTAGTATATTTTGTAGGAAATTATAACATCCATTTTTCTGAAAAAAACCAAATTCAAATGTTTCCTCAGATTATCTATGTTTGTTTCCGGAAAGGGATATATAGAGGACTGATTTGTCTTCCTAATACTTGTTTTCAGATATCTGATGTCATATATCTGATCTATCCTTAAGCACCCAGTTAGAGAAACAGTGATTCCTTGTGCATTTATTTCTATAAGCTCTGAGATAATCTTCTGAGTTCTCCTTTCTTAATGTGAGTCACGTTATGATTTAGAAGAAGGCCTACTTAATTGTGGCACCAAATCACTGAAATTTAACAAGATAGCAGTTAATAAATGTTGAATGGAAGGTAAAGGCTATTTTTTCACCTTCCTTGGCCTTCTAACTTGGTAGATCTTTCCCACTTTATATTGTGCTTCTTTATTATTATGTTTCCTTGTTTTGATATGAAATTTCTTAGAAATATTAAAATGTGCTGGGCAAATTCGTTCAGTAAATTACAAATATGATGATAGCCAACTGGATATCAAAATTAGTGAGTTGGTCTTGAGAGTCCCACTTTTTAACAGGTTTCTCCTTATTTTATTGGGAAACTTTTGGACTTATGATAACTTCTTAGCCTTCTAACATCCATTAAGGATTTTTATAGTGACAATGTAATCCTACATTTATTTTCATTTGAAGTAAATATACCTCATTGAATTCAATAGGACTTACTTCCAAAAATGGTGCACATGTTTGTTACAGATGCAAACTCAACTGTTTCCTTTATTCAATATTGATCACATATGTCAAATCAGCCACCCTTCTTCTGTGTTCATTTTGCATGTTGAACAAATGTATGTCTGCAAATAGTTTCAGTGCAGCTGCATTTCAGTTTCTATTGCATTCCCCTGATAGAATTCTTTGCTAGAATTACAATTGCTTATGGGAATGACACTTTAGCTTTTAAAAATAGAATTGGGAGATCCATTTAGCGGAAAGGCTAAATGGAATGAAGCACTTTTTCAGCTCCAATCTATAGCGACTCGAATATTTTAAAGAGAAATGTTCATATGACAAATTTCCCTCACTAGTTCCTATTAAAAGTCTAAACAAGTTAGCTGTTTCTCCTCTACACATTCAAAACTGATTGTGGCTGATTAGGAATGACAGTACATTTTGCAGTACAAACTTTGCTAAGCAAGGCCTTGATCATATTCAATAAACATTGTCAAGTTCAGTTTTATAAAGTCAGCACATCATTTGGAATTGTAACTTCACAGCATTTCATTTAAATGGAATAATTACATTCCGTGGTATTGAGATATAGGCCAGGGCCAGTTTTCTTTAAGGATGCAGTGGAACATATTCTGGTTTGTTTTCTTTGGTTTTAGCTATGTTTGAAAATAGTGTCAGCTTTTCCAATGGTTTCTGGAAAGTGTTCATCTTTTCTCAAATTATATACCAACTCAGTATTTTCTGTCACGTGCATTGAACTTAGTGCTCTGCTATTGGTTCAGTTAGATAGATGATTGAATTATAAACACAACCTACTCTCTTTATTTGGATATAGATACTTTAATGCCCCTTTGCATTAACTGAATTTTAGTTTAATTTTTAATTAATGAAATTTAGTTAAATAACTTGAATTGCATCATGCACCAAGAAAGACAAGATAATGAAGGGGAAAAGAGGGGTAAGAATGCAAAGGAAGATTGGATTTTCATGTTTTGAAAGAGGTAATGATCCATTAGATGCTTTGTACATCATCTGCAGACTTGCAGTTATAATTTAAATTACTTAACTGTATTTGTAACTAGTTGCAATCCTAATGGATGCTGGCATTGATTCATTCATTCATTCATTCAATCAATCAATCAGTCACAAAATTGATTGATTGATTCATTCATTCTGTATAACTGCCCATCTTAAACCTGTGACTGTGGGTGGCAATAGATTTAAATGTATAATAAATATAACCCTACTAAATAAATATAATAAATAATTATTGTTATGGTTGGTCACACAGGCAGGCAGATGTTTAGACTGGATATGGCATTTTTATCTACCTATTGACTACTTCCCAAAGATCTGAGACAATGTTTTTGTTTGATGATGTTAAATGTATTGTTGTAGGATTTAAGCTATTATTATTAGCATTTTTGAAATTACATTTATTGGCTGCCCAACTTCAGTGGACTGGATATTTAAATATAGCTCTTATATATATAAAAGTGTACACACACACACACATATATATATACACATACACATATACAAACATACATACACACACAGTTTTTATAATATTGTTATAACACACACACACACTCATTTTAGCCATTATTTGTTGACTGCAAGATGAAAGCCTCTTCTGCATGTTTCCAAAGAGCCATAGAAAGAAACATGCTTGGCTTTATAAGACAAGACAGAAAGACTTGCATAAGGATTAGAGAACAAACAAAAGTATATAATATCATAAAGAACTGAAATGGAAATGGGCTGGTCACATAGCAAGAAGAACTGATGGCAGGTGGACCAAAACAGTTATTTGTTTAATCCACTTTCCATATTGCCTAACTCCTTGACAACTTTGGGAAGTTTACAGATACAAGGAAAAAATGTATATAAAAAGAGATCACAATTGGTTAGAAGAACAAACTTCCAACCTAAACTGATATATAGATATATGATAGATAAAGATAGAGATGATTGATTAGATAGATAGATAGATGAAAACTGAACTGAAAGGGGCTTCTCAACCACCCTATCCCAAGAAGTAGAGAACAACCAGGTAATTAATACTTCCAAAACATTGTAAGGGTGGGAGCCACACAAATCTCTGGAAAGATATCCCCACAGAGGACTGGCATTGCAATAGAGCAGGCTTGCTTCTTGATTCTCATAAAATAACATTGTTTGAGTGATAGATCCTGGAGTACACCACCCTGCTTTATCACAATGATGGGCAGAAATACCAAGTGCCATTTTTATTTGAAGTTATAAATTAAAAGATACTGTGCCTTGCCCAGTAAGTGTAGCTTCTTTTGCAACATTGGTGTATTCAGTTTTGCAGCACTTTTCATTTTGGTAAAGGGCAAGAAAAAAACAATCCTTCGATATCTATTTGTGCATAGCTGGTACAATTTAATTTTTTTTCCTGATGATGGGCTTGAATTGGCTCAGGATACATGGAGAAATGTTGCTCTTTGCAGAGTCTCAGACTAATTTTAGCATGATACAGAGGCTTGTCCTGTTGATTGATGCAGAAACAGGATAGTTTGGAAGCCGTGTTAATTGAAAATATCTGTAAAATATCTGATTTCTTTAAGTACATTTGTCTCTTATGCAGAGATGGGATTCAAAATTTTTAACAACTGGTTCTGTGGGCTTAGGTGGTGGGTGTGGCTTGGTGTCATGTTATTGGCTGGGTGTGGCCAACCCAATATCACTCTCATTGAGGCACACATCTCCTCGCCTGGCCTCTCATGATTGTGGGGATGCTGCAACAGTTGTAAGTGTGAAAAATGGTCATAAGTCACGTTTTTTAGTGACGTTGTAACTTTGAATGGTCATTCCACACAAGCAAAGTACCAGCAAAGGAGGGGAAAAAACTCCAGAGACATTCCTGAGACAGGAAGTCTAGTCCTGCCAAGAATGTAATAAGGGTTAATGGAGAGGCAGTTTCTGTAAGCAACACCAGAATGTTTCCCTCCTGCCTTCCTTACAGGATTAGGCCAGTAATTTCTTCTAACAACCGGTTCTCCAAACTGCTTAGAATGTTAACAACTGATTCTAGCGAATAGGTGCGAACTGGTAGAATCCCACCCCTGTTCTTAAAGCTCCTGACTCCTTGAGTTTTAGAAGTTTTCTTTGTTTTTAATGAGGCCAAGAAACTAGATTCCTTTCTCATCATGATTCTGTGAAAAAGCTTGTCACAAAAGCAATCAAACTTTATATGTTTCTCTACAGCGGTTTCCAGGAAAAGTGGTTGCCAGCCATTGTTCAGGACAATCAGAAGAGAAAATTCTTTTAATGATCTTTCACAAAAACATGCTACAAATGATAGGACAGTTCCCAACCCCACTTTATTTTAGCCTTTTATGAAGTATATCATATTTCATCTACCTAAAAGTTCTATATCTGATGTAATTCCTTAATTTTAGACATGAATACAATTTGCCTCCTGCAGTACACAGAAGTCCAAATCTTTATATAAACTCTATGTTCTACCATCTTGCCAGGTCAACAAAATACTCTCTTGATGCATTTGGAAGCCACCTGATCCAAGAATTCTCTCTAGCCTGGATTCAAGTGATTCCTGCCTTGAAGCTTCATTCCTTACAGACAGTCCACATAGTTGTATTGGTTGCTTGATACATCAGAGTTGAATACTTGTTGTTACCTAGAAACTAATTATTGCATATTGCCACTACACACAAGGGTGTCGAACTGGTGGCCTGTGGGCCAGATGCATCACACGCAGGCTATGCCCGCCCCAGCTCTGCGAATGGGAAAATTGTCATGAAATGTCATGTGATGGCAGCATGATGTGGCGAGTTTGACATCCATGACATAGGAGAAGTTAGTACATTCCAGGCACTCCATGGTGCTGCCTCCAATCCTACTTCTACTTCTTTGTCTAGGTAGGGACTGAAGCAAAAGGAGATAAGGAAAGTTGACAGAAGTGAGGCAAAAACAAATAAAAATTCAAAAGAGACTAAAGGACTAACAGTTTCCTCTCTGAAATATGAAAGATGTTGAGTTTCAGACTTTATTTCAATCATCCCATAAATTTAATTTTTTCCGACATAAGGAAGAAAATCCATAGGGGAAGGGATTGGATAACTTGATTGCACCAGAAACGTCCTGTGTGCTAGAGCTACATACTGAATCCTTAAAAAGAATTCCAATTCCAGCATATGAAAATATTCCAACATATAGCTTTCAGCATACTGTTTGAAAGAAGGTGATACAGAACTATTTGATTCAAAATCAGGAGGAGAAGTTAAAAGTTAAGAATAAAATTCATGACCCTAAGTTAAACAAAAAGAAATAAGTTTTAGAGTTTTCACCATAAATTGATGGTTGTTGGAACTATTTACCAATACACATAGCCCTTGCTTAGCAACACAATTTGCTGGAGGCAGCACCATGTAATTCCTGGAATTTCCTAAATTAGGATTGGCAACTTGGTCATTAAGTGAAATGGTCAATAATTAAAACTATCACTCTGCTTATGATCTTACTTCAGCTTTCATTTGCTTTACAGAGCTGCGTAAGTAGCAAATGTAAGGATTGGTCACAAAGTTACTTTTTCATCATTGTTGTAACTGCAATAGTTGCTAAATGAGGCAGTCACTAAACGAGGACTACTTGTATCTCGATGGAACTGAAGAGTATTTTTTGCAGGGTCCTTGGTGCTCTCTAAGCATTATCAAACTAGGTACCATCATCAGTGTAAGAACTCTGCATTTCAGCCCTGAGTTACAAATATTCTCGTCTAGAGTATTTTTTCAAATAATATTATGAAATGCTGATTTACATAAATTGTCCTGATGCCATGAAAAATTATAGTTAGTGAATTGGATGTAAAGAATATACTATGAAACTGAAAATTTATATTCCCTTCAAAATGAGAAAGTATATGCAATATGCATAGAAAAAAACAGCTAGCCAATTTTTTGCAGTACCTAATTTTGAACTTTTAAATAACCTGCTGTCTTTTAAATTTAGCTCTAGCCAATTTCCAAACCCATATTGTCTGCTTTGCTGCCTTAGCTAATTTAGTAACAACTCCATTTGCTGTTCTTCAGTTATACCAAACACCCAGACTCCCAAGGCAGTTTGCAATAAGGAAAACAGGAAAACAATACTCCATCAAAGAAACATCAGTTTTAAAATTGCCAGTAATGGTAGAAGCAGAACTTAATGGAGTCATCAGGTTCCTTCAGTTCTGATTACATGGCAGAAGGCCTGACATCACATTTGGCAGTTGGCAAGCACCCCTAAGAGAGTTCTTGAACATACTGTTCTGTATGCCACAACAACAACAGCACGAAAGGAGTCAGCACTTGCCTAAATCCAAATGAAGAGTGTGTTTTAAAAGATCCTCAGAAGTAGAGGTTGGCAGACCGTTTCCAATTGATTAGTACTTTTATGAAAATAGTTCCCAAACTGGCAAATGTCTTCTCTGTTTTTAATGAAAAAGCCAGAGGGAAACTGGCCGAATCAGACCCATATTATTTCATCAGCTTTACAAAATGGTTTTGGAGATTTTAATCTATTTTCTTGACTGTGTTTTGAAAAGACTTGCTGTAGTAACATTATTACTTTAGGGTTTCACTGTAAAGAGACCTTTTCTTTTCAGCAAGCTAAATATTGGTTTAAGTGCCTCTTTTTAAAAAGATAAAATAAGAAGAGATACTTGGTCAACTTGTACTATTAGGAAAAATCAATGCAACTCCTGCGTATTCTGATAGCTGTTGTCTCTATTCCCACTCTCCCCATTCAAGAAGGAGAAACTGTCTAGATTTCATTCCAAGATAAATTTCATCCCATCTGGAAGGCACTGCAATAAAATCTCAAAAATTACTTCCACAAGAACCATGGTACAATGGGTTAAAATCCTTCCTTTGACATCCAAGTTGCTATTCTCAATTTCAGTCACTAAATGGGGACTATCAGTAATTTGAAAGAAGTATAATATATACATGTCCCTTTCTGAAAGTACAGTTGCCTCTTGAAAAAAAGTACCTTTGGGACTTCCGGTTTAGGCTTCTTTGGTGATGATTCAAAATACGCGATCATGCATGGTTTTGATCCGTGCTCGCCGCTGGAGCACCCCGAGCCGCCCAGATTCGGGGCTGAAGCCACCCCATAGAGGTGGTGAAGAAGCGGGAGCCATCAGCGGGGTTGAGGAGAGCCGCATCTCTCCTCCTCAGCTGGCCATTACTCCCTTTCCCTAAGGCAGTTGCAGCGGTGGTCAGAAATGGCCACCTCAAAGAAAAACCCAACCGGACAAGATTGGGCAGGAGGAAGTTTAAAGGAGAAAGTTTGACTGACGGGATTGAATGGAGAACATCTATTTAAGGTACCTGGAACCTGAATTTTAAAGACTAATATTATTCCTAAAAAAGATCTTAAGCGGCGAAAGAGAATGGGAAAAGAAATGGAATTGGCTTTTTTCCCTATCACATTAACAGTTTTAATTGACTTAGAATGTTAAGAAGAAGAGATTCAAATAAGAAATTGATACTAATCCACTTTGACATTAATAGGCTATTTCTAGCTGAAAATAAAGTGTCAAAGGGATAAAGATTCTTGGATAATTTATTTATTTTTTTAAAAAGAAAGAAAGCAGGGGAGGGAAAAAGGAAAAAAGAGGATGGAATCTGGAAAATGGAGGAGACCACCTGGAACTTAAAAAAACCAATAGTGGAATTTTAACAAGGCTTGCAAAAGATACATTGTAGCTGAAACCTTGTTACAAGATAATAAAGCCCCTGGAAAGAAAAAATGAGAAAAGAAGCAAGAAAAAGTTTTGGATTATTGGATGATTCCTGGAATTTTGGATGGTGGATCCTAATGAAACAAAATAAAATCATTTTGGGGTTGTTTAAAAACTTTTAAAATGGCATCACTCCTTGTAGAGTTAAAAATGAGACTTAAAGAACAAAAAGAAGAAGGATCTTTTGGCTTCGTATTTCAATTTTTAGAAATGGAGATTTTGAACTATGAAAAACAACAAGAAATGCTGGCAGAACAAGAAGGGTGGGACAAAGAAGAAGCCATCTTTAATGACCAAGCAATTTTAAGTGGGGTGATAAAGGGAAATGGGGGAACGGGAGTTAAAAACTTAAGCATTGAAGTAACAACCAAAAAAAAGAGTAATTTGAAAAGTAATGATAATATCAGGAAGAAGCAGAAGGGAAGATCACAGAAGGGAGAATCAGATAAAAAAGGGAATAAAAAGGGGAGGGAGAAGAAGAGAGGGAAGAGGGAAAGGAAAAGAAGCTACAAAGGACAGAAACAAGATATGAGATACAGGAAAAGCATACAAAAATTAAAGATATAAACCTATTTAAAAGAAACAGAGACAATGGTTAAAATTTAACTTGAGAGGATTCTGCAAGGGTGCATGGGATAGCACTATTATATTAGAAATAGAAAAGGGTTAGAAAATATGTTAGATGATTAAAGTGATAGAAAAAACTTGTATTGCTGTGTAATGGAATATTTGTTTGTAAAGAGAATAAGGTTCTCAATGATTTAAAAAGAAAGTAAAAAAAAAACTGAAAAGAGACATGGAAGATTTTTATCAGTTGACAAGATGAATTTGAATAAGAATAATAATTTTATTGACTACTGTTAATAACTATTGTTTTGTTTTTTATTTAAAGACAGTAATAAGTAAAATATGAAATATAGTTGATTAAAGTGAAACAACTGATATTACTAGGTAATTTTTGTTAAAAGAAATAGAAATGTAAAAGATTGTTATTAATATTAATGGCAGAGCTGTACTTGAATAGAATAATTATTTCATTTACTATTTTTATACATATATACACAGATTATACACACACACACACACACATATATAAATACACATATATACATATACATACATACATACATACATACATACATGCATGCATACATACACACACACTTTTTTCTTTCAAGAATTTAGTGTGTATTTTTAAGGGAATGTACCAAGCAGAATTCGATTGAAAATAGGTATGTGTTATAAAATAGAGGTTAGAAAATGAATGTTATAACTGTAAAGGTGTAACTTAAATTTTTAAACAAGATTTGAAAAAAGATACAAAGGTGTTACAGTCCAGTCTAGTAATTACAGGGGAAAATTTGTTTTATGAGAAAAGATAATATGAAATTACAAACAGGACAGACGAAAGTATAACAACGTTGATTAGAAAGATTTTAAAAATTAGAAAAAGATATGTAATTGAATTAAAAAAGGAATGAGATAATTTAAAATAAAGCTATAGGAAGTAAAGAAAGGGAAAAGCTATTGAAAAAATTGTGAAAATAGTTATAAGATATGGATTAGAATGTATAAGATAAATATGTATTGAGTTTATATCTGTATGGAGAAGTGATAACCTGGGGGGCACGCTGTTCTCAAAAAAGGATATTTTATTTGTGTTTGTAAACTTAAATAAAACTTTTATAAAAAAAAGAAAGAAAAAAGCACCTGGTACTTAACCTAGATGACTGAGAATCTCCGTAGACATATAATATTATGTGCCAAAGCTAATAATAACTAAATCTGAAATAAAAATTCAGGAGGATTCTTATTAGCCATCTTTCCAGGCTAATACATTTCATTAAAACAGTGATCATCAATATTTGTGTCATGGTGGCCCAGCAGAGGGGAAGGGAACCAGGCCACACAAGTGGTGAGTCAAGTTGCAGAAGTTGAGCTGTGTGTGCACACCAGCCCACCGCTCATGGAGCCTGGTTCTTTTTTTTCCCCAAAAGTTTTTTTTTTAAATGTTATACATCTTTTCATGTGAGCAACATGTTTCCAGATTATAACACTTGTACATAGTCATACTTTCATTTCCATTGATCTTATATAATATTAACTCATATCATTATCCATTTCACTCATCTTAAAATAAATTTACATTTCATATTTCAGTTCATTGATTCAATATCAATATCATTTCATCCATACATAAGTTTTCAACTCCTTATCCCCTATTATTTCCATTTTTAGCTTTTTTATTTTACATTACACATCATTATTATCATCATTATTTCTCAATGCCGGTATAAAACAAACAATCTAAGAAGAGTTAAAATATAATAAAACCAATATATTTAGGATCCACATGGTATTTTCCATTCCCCTACTTTGATCATAATAAAATATTCTCAATATACAATTCTAATATCCATTAAATAATTAGCTGTATATATATTCAACTGTATGTATCCCCTCCAATGAATCACTAAAATAACTTCTTAATATATGTCATTCTATCTTCACTATACTTATAATCATTGATAATCATCTTTTTAAAATTCATTTCTATTCTCTTATTTTGATCCTCCCCAAAAAAAGGGTTCATAACAACACATTTTATATACAGTTAATATTCATATATATATATATGTAATTACACATTCCTAAGACTTTTCCCTACAAGTTTAAAATTAAAGACCAATATACATGTGTATTCCATGTGATATCCCCCTTACAGAGTCCCTAACCCTTATCTTTAAATTTTTCGGCTTTATTGTTCCCTTTAATTTTAGCCAATTCCCTTATCAAAATTTCTCTGGTCTTCCTTCTTTCCTTCTAACATTCATCCATCTTGTCTCCCCCCTTTTCCTTTTCTCTTTTTTGAAGTGTCTTCTTGTATAGCTTCTTCTTTTGTTTAATCCTGGAAGCGTTTTCTCTTTTATTTATTAAGTCTATCATCAATATCATAGTTTTAATTCATTTAGTGTCTTTTGACAATGTCTCTTGTTCTCCATGTCTGCCTGAGTCTCTTTCTTCTTCCTTTAGCTCCGCCTCACTGGCATTTCTTTGTTCTTCAGCCATCGCCATTATTTTTTTTTCAAATATTTCCAATAATTCCTTTCTTTCTTTCAGCATTCCTTTTACCATTTGTAATTCCAACTTAAAGTCTTTGCTTATTTCTTCCATTTTTATAATCAGTTAAATTATTAATATTCAAAGTCTTTTATTGTAATCCTTGCCAAAATGCTCCTTTTTTTTTTCTTTTGTTAATCCTTCTGTCTCTTTGTCACAATCAACACCCAACAGTCCCAGGGAATTGCATTTGTATATCCTCTTGGTAGAGTTTCTCCCCCTTTTTTCAAAATTTCTTATTATTATTTCCTTTGTCTTTTATTTCATAACAGTTATAAGTCCAGTAACTTTCCATATAATTTGTAGGAAAAAAATATTTGACCATTAGATGGCACTCTGTATCACTTTCCACTTTTTAAAGTTCTTTTCCTTTCTCTTTTAATTATATTAAACATTAATTTCCAATCATTTCCACAATTAATTTTCTTAATATTAACCAAATCCAGGCAAGTCCAGCATTTAATCCAATGCCTAAATAATGCCAATTTATAGTATTCAAAATTTGATCTCTAATTTCATTGTAGCTTTTTATGAACCAATTTTGTTTACCTTGTATTTTCCTCTTTTTTTCTGTTCGCCACTGTGTTACTCTTACACGAGGGCACTTTCTTTCTACTTCTCGGGGTTGTTAAGGAAAAATCAAGTTCTTTTATCTGGTTGCACATCAATGCTTCATCGCTCCAGCATAAAACTTAGGTCCCGGCAGCTTTCTGTCTTCAGGGCAGCCATTTTAGACTGCCGTTTCTCCCTGTCTTCTACAGGAGTAATACCTAGCTAGGGAGGGGAGATGTGGCTCTCTTCAACCCAGCTGGCAGTCTCCCCCTCTTTGCCCACCCCTCCAAGGTGGGTCAGGATGACACCAATCCCATAGGGACCCTTCCAACAAGGGAAACACAGACCAGAGCCACGCATGATCACGGTCTGTGAACCGTCATCGATGGAAGCACCACCGGGGCCTGGTTCTGAAAAGGCCATGGCCTAATAGTGAGCTGCGGCCTGGGGTTGGGGACCCCTGCATTAAAAGACGCAAGTGAAAGTGAACACACCTTTTAAAAATAAATATTGCTAGTCTGAACAATTGCTGCCAGATTCTTTTTCTTGGTTTCCATAGAATAAAAAACCAACTGTCTTCCTGCAATGTCACATAAATCTCCAGCAATCTTTCACAAAGATAACAAGTGAAATTTTATCTGAGCCATAATAAGGGGGATCTTCAATGATCCTTCCAAGACAAAATGCTTTAACAATGAAAGAAATTTTAAGAACATCTTACGAAGATGAAAATAGGTATTGTGACAGGGAAAAAAACAGCTGTCTAGCTTTCTTTTGAAACCCTTCCTTGTAGTTATCAGAATAAACTTGCCACTCTTTAAGGGAGCAAAGAAAGGATCAGCAGGCCATATATTCTAGTCATGCTGACAGAAGGGAACTGAGACGATCTCTGTAATGTTTACAGGCCAAATTGTAAGACTTTTGGAGAGTGTACACTGCTCAGAATTAGATGAGCTGTTACCTCAGGAGCAGAAGGTCACTTTCAAGTTGAATTGGAGTACTTTCAAAAACAGAATTACATACATTTTTAGACATAAGCAAACAAACAATCTGCCCAAGAGTGAAATATTATGACTTAGCCTGTCCCACTGATGTCAGGGATTTAACACTTTCTTTCTTCAGAAGCCATTTACTGGAAATGCAGAGTGATTTTAAAACTGTCACATGAAATGTTTGAGTCACTGCCTTCTTCTAAATAGATAAACATGCAAAAATAGTTGAAATGATGAACTTAGGTTAGTCATAACGATAGTTGCTCCATGGGATTCGGTTGGACACAGCTTAGATTATCTGTTAAAAGACTGGTATTGTGATGTTTTAGATCACTGAAAGATAAACAGAATCACTTGTTTATATTCAGGTGTTTTTATTGTTTACTATTAACAAATCATATATGGGCAGACATTTTTTGTCTTGACCATAAAGGTTGCTTTGCTTAGTTTAGACTATCTTGAAAGATTTGGGCTATAAGTCTCAGAAAATTCTGAGTGCAGTGCAGGTAGCCCTCAACTTACAACAATTTGTTTTATGACCATTCAAAGTTACAAGGGTACTGAAAAATGTGGCTTATGATCAGGGGTAGGATTCAAATTTTTTAACAACTGGTTCTGTGGGCATGGCTTAGGTGGTGGGTGTGGCGTGGTGGTCATGTGACTGGGTGGACATGGCTTGGTGGTCATGTTACTGGCTGGGTGTGGCCAACTCAATATCACTCACATTGAGGCATGCAATTCCTCGCCTGGCTTCTCATGACTGTGGGGATGCTGCAACAGTCGTAAGTGTGAAAAATGGTCATAAGTCACTTTTTTCAATGCCATTGTAACTTTGAATGGTCACTCTATACAAGCAAAGTACCAGCAAAGGAAGGGAAAAAAACTCCAGAGAAGTTCCTGAGGCAGGAAGTCTAGTCCTGCCAAGAATGTAATAAGGGTTAAACGGAGAGGCAATTTCTGTAAGCAAAACCAGAATGTTTCCTTCCTGACTTCCTTACAGGATTAGGCCAGTAATTTCTTTTAACAACCGGTTGTCTGAACTGCTTAGAATGTTAACAACCGGTTCTAGTGAATAGGTACGAACTGGTAGAATCCCACCCCTGCTTATGATTGCTTTTCACAGTTATGACCTTTGCAGCATCCCCACGATCACGTGATCAAAATTCAGATGCTTGGCAACTGGTTCATATTTATGACTGTTGCTGTGTCCCAAGGTCATGTGGTCACTTTTTGTGACCTTTGGACAAGCAAAGTCAATGGGGAAGCCAGATTCATTTAACAACCGGGTTACTAACTTACCAACTACAGTTATTTATTTAACAATTGTAGCAAGAAATATCATAACACTTAACAAATGTCTCACTTAACAACAGAAATTCTGGGCTCAATTGTAGTCGTAAGTCGAGGATTACCTGTATAATGTGGGAGTCATTGCCAGAGCATCAGGCTAGTCGATTAACTTCTTTCTTCCCTCAACATATGTAGCTTTGATGTGATATCCTCTAGTGCTATCAGCAGGAAACCTTTGTTGACATTTTAATTTGGGGCTGTTGGGGGGGGATAGATGATACCCTATACCTTATTTTAAAATTATGATTGTGAAAGTTGAACCTTAAAAAAACAAAACACGAAGAAAATTGACTCATTTGAGTTGTGGTGCTTCTGTATGTTCCTTGGATGGGAAAGATGACCAATGTGCAAGGCATGTCACTAGAAGGAAAAAAAAAATCACAAAACTGTGTCTCACTTATTTTGGCCATGTCATGCAGGAGAATTCACTGGAGAAAGCAATTATGTTTGGAAGACTTAGTGGTCAAAGGAAACCAGGCCACCAAAGAACACAATGGCCAGACACCATCAAAGTTGACACCAGCCAAAGCATAGAACAACTCAAAGAAGTACTTCAAGTAGTGAAAGGAGAGACTCTGGCCCATAGATTCATAGCATGGACCTTACACAACTGAATGGATAATATCATCATTAGCTTTGCTTATCCCTGAAATATGTTTCCTGTAAATAAAACGTCATGACAATCTTAAAACCTGCTTCATTAATTTTTCCTTATGTTAGAGTCTTTCTTGCTCTCACAACTTGTTGCCTTTCTGACCATAAAACAGGACAAAAAACAAAAAGTGAAATGATTTATATAATGCCACTTCTTGGCTGTTTAGATCTGGTAGTTAGATTTGTTTCAAATGTGCTCAGAAAGACTTGTTACAACAGATGTACCCTGTGCTTTTCAATGTACCTGGAAGTTCCAGGCAGATTTCATCTATATGTCTGAGGCTGTTTGGAGGGATTCTCCACTTGATTTTCAGCAATCTCTGCCCTTTATCTGTTCTTTGTTTTTTTTAAAAAGCATATTAGTTTTCTATCTTTAGCCAAGGGAGAGTCTGGAGATATCTCCCTGTGCCTACTTGGCAGAGACAACTTCTCCCCTTGTAAAGATCTGTGCTCCTCCTTCTGACAAGGAGGCTATACGTGTAACAAGAGCAAAACAATTAAATGCCTGGGAACTGATTGCATTAACTGCATTGGTTGATTTTTAAATGAGTTGAAATGAAATCAAATGTAATTTGACCTTGCTGACATTTGAAAATATGGGTTCTATATGTGGTGCTTGGCTTGCCAAAACATACAGCTCTAGTTATTTATTATGCATTGTTCAGCTGACAGTTTAAGGAGCAGAATTGTCCAGTAGTTTCTAACTTGAATCCCAGCTGAATGCAGATCAGCTGATGTTAGAGAAGTCACCTTCTGACCAAATATCCATAGAAGTCCATCTATGCCATTTTCAGGAATGCACACGCCACAGCACTAGGGAACCATAGCAACTGAAAGGGGCTGGAATAAATGGCCTATTAATTACTTCATAATTCTTAGGGCCAGGAAATGGAACATAAAATGAGCCATGATGGCGCAGTGGTTAGAGTGTAGTACTGCAAGCTACTTCTGCTGATTGCTAGCTGACTGCAATTTGGCAGTTCAAATCTCACCCGGCTCAAGGTTGACTCAGCCTTTCATCCTTCCGAGGTGGGTAAAATGAGGACCCAAATTGTTGGGGGCAATATGTTGACTCTGTAAACCACTTAGAGAGGGCTGTAAAGTACTGTAAAGGGGTATATAAGTCTAAATGCTATTGCTATAAAACGCTGCCTCATCTCTCCCCATTAAACTCAATGGAATGGAAAACTGTCCCCAAAACATTATAGATCAGTCTACCTTTGTTCACAGAACTAGGAGTACTTTTACAATTTAAACATAAGGAACAGACATTAGGTGGATAAGCCAATGTTTAATGTTTTTAAAAATTAGAGGAAAATCCAGAAGTAAAACTGTAATAAACAAACATCCTGATGTTTCAGAGCACTGGGAAGTAGTTTATAGAATATATGAAAACAGTACTGAAACAGCATATCCGCTTAGAACTGGCAATTTAAATGTGAAATATAATGATCTAGTAGAAGACTCACAGACTTTTTAAAATAGAATTTAATGTGTGCAAAACCATTAGTTAGAAGTTTTAATGAGTAAATCTGTATTCTATTCTGAGAAAGAAATCCCCCTTCCCTTTTTGATAATCCTGTTGGAAAAACAAAAAACAAACTATGGAAGCTGGGTGAGTGGCTTCTTGTGGCTAATAAGATTGCCCAGTGTTTAGTTGGAAAAGGGACAATGCCCACAATTGATTTACATGGCTCATGGAAGCTGAGCAAATTGCTGTTCTTGACCATTGCCAATCCTAGGCTGATGCCTGAGGCGCCATAAATAGCTTGTATTCTATGTTTAGTGATGAGAAGAAAGAAAACACTAGGGATGACTCCTCTGATTCATCCCAATGCATTGCAGAGATAGCCTAGAGTCATATTTAGGCGTCTGGGTGGGAACCAACTACATATGACTCTACAGCAATCAACAGCAGTTAGTCTACAGCAGCGTTTTCCAACCTCATCACCTTTTAATCTGAGCAGGCTTCAACTCCCAGAATACTGACTGAGGGATTCTGACAATTGAAGTGCGCACCTCTTAAAGTTGATGAGATTGTGAAACACTGCCACAGACTATTTCTGTAGTGCATGAGATGAATCAGAGGGGATGTCGTGAAGATATGCCTCTTAAAAATGGCTACTGAGGCATCTTTGCGTTACAATTCAAGGGAAATGAAATGGAAAACTCATAGTCTCATATGAAAGCAGATATATATATATATATATTCAAAAAGGGATTCCAGATAATGGTAAATCAGGTATATTTATTTCCTGTTTGTGCCCCCCAAAAATAAATCGACAGTTTGTCTGAACTGCTCGAATACCAGTTAGATTTGTTTTCATTTATGCTCATTTAGGGCTTTGCCTAAGAAGCAGTTCTTGATTGTTTCTGTTTTTAGTAATAGGTGAATAAACCATTCTTTGATAGATACTTTGCAAATTCCATTTAATTTTCTAGATAGTCATATTTATCTACAGTTTGTTTGCACAAACTCATTATCTTTGACTGACATGACAGAACATTTACTACACTTGTGGACTGTTTTGTCGACAATGGCAATACTGTGAGCAAAAACACTGTGAGCATTTGAGTTGGGAATACAAATCAGTGCACAGTTAATTTTTTAAAGTGTTATGGATATAGTGATATAAATATACAGTCCAAGCTATTCCCAAGTTTTAAGGGAAGTGGAATTTACTGGATCAAAGAGAAGTATTTAATTTGCAAAACAGGAAATAATAGACTATAGTTCCTGTTGACAATGTACCAATCTGCTTTTTTGAAAACTGTGAAAGCAGAGTTAATGGGAACAGCTCAGTACTGACAGTCAAGAAGCTAGTGAAACATAACTTGGGAATAAAAATGGTAGATGAGTGAAAACTGCTTTCAGTAATAGTAGTCCTCAGAACTATCTGGAAATACAAATTGAGAAGCATATAACTAAATTTTCATAGGATAGTTATAAAATAATTATGCCGTGGTATTTCACCATGATTCTTGCACAGAATTTCACAGCAAATTACTTAGTCCCTTGCATACATAGGCCTGCCTTTGTTTTAATCACATCTCCTTGCCTAATTAAGATTGTAATGGTAATGTTGTTCCTTGGGAATATTACCACTTCTTTCTCTGTCTTCTGGTGAAGGATAATTTAATTTGGGATTTGTTGATTGCAGTGATCGTGTGGGTATTCCAGGGAACACTTCATTATCCTTTAGCATTTGTTCTTTTGCATTGCATTGATGAGGTTCTGTTGATTACTGGAGCAGGGCAGCAAGGAAGAGTTTAATGGCCATTAGGAGGGACTAAAGCAACAAATAACTCGTTATTCTGACAGCTGAGCGGAAAGACATAGATTGTACATACTCTCTCTCTCTCTCTCTGTGTGTGTGTGTCTGTGTGTGTCTGTGTGTATATATGTTAGGTTTTTGAGCTGATAAATAATTAAATAAGGGAGACTGTTATAGATCTATTTCGAGCTACATATATATATATTATTTATCAGCTCAAAAACCTAATATATATATATATATATATATATATATATATAAAGATTATTGAGTTCAAAAGGATTGTTTTCCAGCTGATATCATGTCAAATTGGATTATGACCTGATTTACTTACTACAAACACTTTTGGAATTGCCATAATCTAATAACATGTGGAAAAGATTTGTATTTCTGGACATTCATCTCCAAATGTCTTATGTCCCTGTCACTTGCCATGCATACTTTCTAAAATTCATAGGAGCATCCCATGGGCCACTTGAGGTTCTCACTTCCTCCAGAAATTCCAGTTACATTTCTCTGCTGCCCAACTAATCACCATCATCTGATCAATAGCAGTAATGAAGCTATGAACTTAAGCATGGTTACTTGATCCAAAACAAGATGTAACTCTCATCTCTTTCTATCAAGCCTGGTCACAATTATTGCTTCTTGATTGGATTACTGGAAAGGGGAATGTTTTATCTTGACTTTTTCCAGAAGGTTCCATTTTTCTTCCTCCACTGTGTGAATACCAGGCTCCTGAAGAACAACAATAGAATGCCAGCCCATTTTAATTTGATTTGATTGTATTTTCAGTATTCATTGATATTCTGCTCTGCCACAGAATATTTTTTCTAATAATAATTGTTGTCAGTTATTCACATGTATCTAGGCTTGGAAGAGAGTTGAGTGCTGTAAAAAGTGTACAGCAGCATTCTTTGACTTGCCCAATTGCCTAGTTGTTTAACAAAAGGCAGACAAAGAGAGGGGTAAGGTTACGGAGAATGCATGAACGTCTTTCTGACGCAGGAAGCGAATCCAGAGGGAGGAGCATTAGGAATGTTCTCTGCTTTGATTACCTACAATGTATTTCAAAGTATTTCAGGGGCTCCCACAAAGAGGAGGGGGACAATTTATTATCCAAAGCACCTGAGGGCAGGACAAGAAGCAATGGATGGAAACTCATCAAGGAGAGATGTAGAACGAAGGAGAAATTTCCTGTCAGTGAGAACAATTAATCAGTGGAACAACTTGCCTCCAGAACGGTGGTGGGATTCAATTTTTTTTACTTTAATGGTTCTGTGGGAGTGGCTTGGTGGGCGTGGCAGGGGAGGGATACTGTAAAATCTTCAGTCAGAGGTTGTATTTACTGGTTCTCCCAACTACTCAAAATTTCTGCTATTCGTTCTCCAGAACTAGTCAGAACCTGATGAATATCACCTCACCTCCAGACATTGTAGGTGCTCCAACACTGGAAGTTTTAAAGAAAAGATTGAATAACCATTTGTCTGAAATGCTATAGGGTTTCCTGCCTAAGCAGGGGATTGGACTAGAAGACTCCCAAGATCCCTTCCAACTCTGTTTTTCTCTAAGTAATAAAGGAAGGATAAAAATCTAAAAATCAATAAATAGATAAATATTAATATTATCCTACAGGTTATCACCACATTTTATTTGAGATAATGCTGATGGAAAGTATTCTCAGAAAATCTCTTGAGTGTTTAAAGATTCACGGCATTGAATACTCATAAATGTTGCAATTGCTGTAAGAATGTAATGGAAACTATTATTTAGCAACTATTTGAAAACCGACATGCAATTATTTATTTATTATTTCATCAAATTTATATAGATACAGTTAGCACCCACTTTAATGCCCTCAAAATTGACACAGCTATTTTAAATAGCATATAGAATCAGAAGTACATATCAAATAAACAAGGATAAAATGAATAAGAGAGAAATTTTCTCAACTATTTTTCCGAAGTATTTTTTTGGTATCTAAAAACTATCTCGCATTCAATATGAATAATTTTCTTTCAACTAAAAAAAGAGACGGCATCTTGCTTGCTTTTCCCGATCACTGGGTGGAGTTGTGATTGTGATCATGATCAGACTAGGACCGAGTCTGCCCTCCATAAGGCTTAAACATGAATTAGCACGTTAGGCAAGAGCCATGAAACAATTTTGCTAGCTTGCTGAGCCATCATTGCATCTTTTACCTTTTATGGTGACAGTTGTTGTGTTGGGGGATTGTATGGGAAACAAAAGCCCTGCTAGCACACAACATCAGTTGCAACTTAGCAAGCTCTGATTAATAGCAGGTAAGCACACACACCCATCTACTTTTCAATCCTGGAGGCAGAAGAAGAGTAGGAAGAGAGAGAAAAAAGGAATAGAAACAACAACATAGCTGGAGATAATATAACCTGACCGAGACATGGTGGAGTGAAGTTGCTCTGTTCCATCTCAATTACACTTTGAAGAAGGTACCCCTGTGGCTCACTCTTCAGGGCCCCATGCTTGCTTGAGAACCTCTGATCTAAGATACAGAATGCCACTGTCAGAGCACATTGTGACGGGTTAGATGTGGCCATTTTGGGATTCAGGGGCTTTTTTGATTTTGACTTAGTGGCATTGTACTAAACCAGTAAGAAATAACGATCATAATGAGAGAGAGAGAGAGAGAGGGAGAGAGAGGGAGAGGGAGAGAGATATTAGTCATTCAAAGATTAGATACAGTGTGCAATTGCATAAAAAGAGATAACGAGAGTTCAAAGGAAGGAAGATAAAATGATTCTGCTGGTTTATGGGGAATAAAGAACATTTAACAGAAAAGCTCTAATTGCAATCTTATGAGAATTTTCCCTGAGTTCAGGAGAGGTTCTCTTTGTTCTGGATCTCCATGTCAATGACATGAGATTTCTATAAATCATTGTGAAAATAAGGAAGAATGATGTCAGATGAAGTACAAAATTCAGTTAGTGTAAGTATCAATAAGTTAGTGTTGATTTGCGTACCAAAAGGGAGGGTCAATTCATTGCAGAAAAAAATTATTTTGTGTGAGCGGTATCATACTATTTCAAGAATGGAAAATGAGAATTATTTATTTTTTTGTGATATATAATTTGAACTCCACATTGCCTCTGATAGTGTTTCACTTGGTAATGTTTTCCTTTATTGTTATTCTTTCCTTTCCTTTTGTTTCCCCTCCAATAGCATTTGTCCTGTGATCTTATTTTTCTGCAGCCTACAGCAAATCAATGTGCCTTTTATTTTGGTGGAACTAAAAGACTTATTTTATATTCATCCCTGCTTTTCTTCTTATGCTGTTCTTCTGTCCTTCTCATAAACGCAAAGAGCTACACAAATGTTTTACTTAAGAAGAGTCATCTGACAAATACTCAGTCTCTTCTGGGAGTGTGAAAGGGAAAGTTACACCAAAAGTATCCATAGTTATTTGTCCTTTGCATTGCATTACTTAGAAACATTGCCAGACTAATGAAGAAAGCACTAGTGTTTTTGCTCACACTGATCTCTTTTTGGCTTTTTGGTGTTCTGGCCATGATTCATTGATATTGGTCTTGTTGAAATAAGAATGGGATGATTTATGATTCAGATATATCCAGAACAAAATTAAAGTCCTGCAGGAATGAACTCGCATTCACATGACTCCTGAGCTGGTGGTGAAGCACAGAAGAAAGCTAGTTCTCTCAATTTAGCATGGACTTGTAGCTCCCCAACAGCTGGTTATGTTCATGTGACACCACTCTGTGTCTGGATGTGCAGGAAGGAAGGAAGAGAGAAAAGAGGCTGAAAGGAGATCAAATCTTGTACGCAGCCAGATAAATGAAGAAGGCAAAAGAGTCTTATCTAAGGCTTTCTTGCCACATTTGGAAGCAAGGAAATACCTTTTTATGCTGTATACTGGAAGAAATTAGACCTTGCTCTCCTGAATTTTTATTGTTTTTCATGCTTTCCTTTCCCTCTCTCCTCTCTTTGGGAAAAACATTCACTATTGCATTTATTTATGTTTCTCCTATAATCAGTCAGGTTATGTAATTCATACCCATTCAGTTCTTCTCCTTCTCTCCCTCTTCTTCCTCCTCTTTGTAAAAAATAAATAAGTAATATTCTTTTTTTTTAAAACCAGCCAATATTAGAATAGCCAAAGAAGAAAATACTTACAGGACAGTTTTAACAACAACAATAACACAAATCCAGCATGCGCATTAAAATTTAAATATTCAGTGAACTTCACAGCAATATTGGACTGGGAATTTAAGCTGCCTATCCTGATCGCCTGAGGTCTAAATCCATTATTTTGTCAGTGCATTGAGCACATTCTCACTTCTGGTGCTTTGCAGATCTATTCACCCTACATTAACACAGGCACTGTATCCAAGCAGAATTGTTACTGCTTTAACAAAACTGATTTGCTGAGGTGCTCCTGATATGTTATTAAGAAGTAATCTCTTTTTGAATGTACAGTTATGTGAGAAAAAACGTCTCTTCTGACAGCAGTGTTAAGCTACTTGTCTCTTGTGCTTAAAGCAACTGGAAATGAAGCTGGTCGAAGCAATTCCTCTCCAGATTTTAAGTCATTCTTCAGCTTTGGCAACAATGCTGTTCAGATGTTCTTCAGATGGTGGTTACTATGGCTCCTTAGCCTGTTTCTTTACCAATTCTATCCAGGAGAGCAATCACCATTCATTTTCCTTCCTGACAGCTTCCTATCACTGTTGCATTCACTAGTGGATCAAGGGAAGAAAACTCCATTTTACCTTTCTTTCTGTCCACTTGGCTAAAAAAGGAAACTGACAGAACACTTTTTGTTTTAATGTGATTAAAGAAAGCAGAACCTAAGATTTCACTGGCCTTCAAGTTGGAATAAAAAATGTCCAGTGGTCCATTAATATTCTCAAGCTGGCTTTTTTCTGATCGTTGGTATTCTGGTTGCGTGCATTTAGTTTTAGTTTAGTTTACTTTATTATCATTGCACCTCGTACAACAAAATCAAACACCATCTTCAGTGCACATCATGACCATGAAAATAAACACAAACATACATCCTTCACACTCCACACATTGAATCAAAAACCCACAACACCGCACCAACATTGCACTATACAGTAGAATTCAAAAGAGCTACCGCCCTGGGATAGAAGCTGTTTTTCAGCCTATTTGTGCTTGTTTTTAATATTCTGTACATCTGCCAGATGGTAATAGTTCAAAAAAAGGAAGCCGGAATGAGATGGATCTTTGAGAATATTTTGAACTTTCTTAAGGCAGCAGGAACTATAAAGCTCTTCCAAAGAAGGGAGAGGGCAACCAACGATCTTCTGGGCAATGACATTAACCCTCTGGAGTGCTTTCCTATCTGCCACTGTGCAATTGGCAAACCATACAGACATGCAGTAAGTTAAGATACTCTCTAATGTGCAGCGGTAGAAGGTCACCAGCACTTTTCATTCAGTTCTTGTTTTCTGAGAAGTCTCAAGTAGTATAATCTCTGCTGGGCCCTTTGACCAGTGCTGCAATGTGAGCACCCCAGGTCAGATCTTCTTTTATGGTAACACCCAGAAACTTAAAACTGGCCACTTGCTCCACTTGGTCTCCTTTGATAAGCAAGGGTTGGATGTCTGATCTGTTTCTTCCTATAGTCCACTATAAGCTTCTTGGTCTTATTGGTGTTGAGGACCAAGTTATTGTCCCCACACCATGAAAGTAACCAGTCTACCTCATCTTGGTAGGCAGACTCATCCCCCCTGGAGATGAGTCCCACCACTGTTGTATCATCTGCAAATTTAGTAATAGTATAACTAGCGTGAGTTGGAATGCAGTCATGCACATTTAAGGGAATTAGTGAAACAGTGCTTCAGGACAGTGTTTCTTGGAGATATAAAAGGAACCCATAAGGCTTGCGTTCTGTCTTGGAAACTACAGTGGCATGATCCTTTTCTTTGGACTCAGACATCTCCCAAATTGCCCTAAAAAGAAGAAATGCATGAACAGAAGTGGAATGTCAGCAACTCTACACAGTGCCCAATAAAACTGTAGACATAGCCAAGATCAAATTAAAGCACAGCAAACAACTCTCACAGTCAGAAAACATCGCTTTTTAAATATAGCAGGAGAGGACAATTGCAGGCTGCATCTGCTCTGGGGTATTTTCTGTTCAAGCCCTCTCATGTGGTTGTTGAGGTGTTGTTTGCCTGTAGTTGCAAGATGTGTGGAAGAGTCCTAGAATGGGCAACCTCCCTAACCTAGACCCCTTGACTCTACCTGATGCAAAACCATTTCCTAGCAATGTTTTTCCCCCTCTGTGGTGTCTGGGGTTCTTACGATGGGTCCTTCATCTTGTTCTCAACCTCTGTGTAAGAATAAAAATAAATTTGTTTTCAACTGTTCCACTGTTAAAATGATCTTTGCTTCCTTATTCAAATAAAGTACAAGTGCAGCAGGGGTGGGATTCAAATTATTAACAACCAGTTCTATGGGCATGGCTTGGTAGTCATGTGACTGGGTGGACATGACTTGGTGGTCATGTTATTGGCTGGGTGTGGCCAACTCAATATCACTCACATCGAGGCACGCATCTCCTCACCTGGCCTCTCATGACTGTGGGGATGCTGCAACAGTCGTAAGTGTGAAAAATGATCATATGTCACTTTTTTCAGTGCCATTGTAACTTTGAATGGTCAATCCACACAAGCAAAGTACCAGCAAAGGAAGGGAAAAAAACTCCAGAGAAGTTCCTGAGACAGGAAGTCTAGTCCTGCCAAGAATGTAATAAAGGTTAACGGAGAGGCAGTTTCTGTAAGCAACACCAGAATGTTTCCTTCCTGCCTTCCTTACAGGATTAGGCCAGTAATTTCTTTTAACAACCAGTTCTGTGAACTGCTTAGAATGTTAACAACCGGTTCTAGTGAATAGGTGCAAACTGGTAGAATCCTACCCCTGAAGTGCAGCCTTGGGATGTATAAAAATTCTTAGACTTTGTTACATTTCCTTAAAAGGAAATAAGTGGCAGTAGGTGACTTGAAATGGATATTATAGTCACCAAAGGAGTTAGCATTGGGACAAATCAGTTTCATGCCATTTCAAGTTAGCAATGGGGCTTGGCCCATTATTTCTTTAACAAATACATATTTTTATTCAGGAAAAGTTACTTGACATAAGTACTTGACTGAAGAGGATACCTGGATAAGCAGTTAAACATTTGAAACCAAAGAAGAAAAAAAGTCCAGTTGCCATGACTTAACTTCCATAATTCTACCTGGATGACTGAGAATTTTCATCAATTTACTTGATTTAATTTCTCAGTTCCAGGGGAGAATGTAGAATATTTGGGAAAAGAAAGGAATATTCTTTCTCAGGAATATTCAGGAAAATTCAGGAAGGTGAGGGGATCACTATAGATTAAATATGTTGTATTTAATGTTAAATATGAAATATGTTGCCGTTGTTATTTTATTTATTTTACAAATGAAGCCAAATGTATCTGCTGTGATCAGAAGTAATTTTTCTAAAGTTTTCTCCAGAGGGAAACATTAACATAGTCATTAAAAGTCAGAATTATGAATTAAAACAAATCTAGCTATCGCTAAATAAAAATACTTCAATAATTTACAAGCAAGAGACAGAAAGATTGCCATAGAGTCTTGTTTTTAAAGAATAGAAACTGTGATTGAAAAGGCTTCATCCAAAGACCTATATGATCAGACATGCCTTTTTAAGGAATCTGAAGGAGACATTTCTATAAACTAGAAAATAAGGGCCAAAAACATGGACTGATATTTGGAAGTTTTCTTCTCAAATTATATAATCCTAATCAATTTTCTCCTTGAATGCAGATGGCATTCATTCAGGCTTCCCATCCTCATGTCCTCTGACTATCTTGGGATTTCATCTCCCGAAATTCATAAATACCAGGCACCAGGACCAAGATGGCTGAATAAATTAGAGGGGATAGGGTGATGGCAGTAATTTTTGAATTGGCAATTAAGCATCCATTTTGGAGGCAATCCAAGACTTTATAAACTCATTTCCTCAACTTCACACCAGTGTTTGGCCTGAAGCCTAGTTGCTGAAACTTTGCTTTGTTTACCACTAATTTTAATTAACGGCAATAGTTCTGTATAATTCTCCTAATAACTTAAGGAAAACCTATGGCCTTTGGCAGATCTTCCACTCTGTCAGTGGGTTCTTTTTTTCAGCCTCTTGATTTTGAATTCCAGAAAGCCTCAGTGAAATGTAGTCCACATTCCTCACTGAGAAAACAATGTTTCCACCAGTTGATGTTCTTTAGCCATCTTTTATGATTCTTGTGAAGATTAAAAGAGATGAGAGTGAAATCTGAACAGCTGATGTTTTTCAATATGTCTTGAAGGGGCCATAGGTGCTATTTTGTTTGCTGTATATTTTTTTCCAATCCCCTTGAGACTTAAATGTGATTTCCCTTTCTTTCCCTTGAAATAAATAGGGTAATGTAATTGCTTTCCTTGGATCAGCATTCACCAAAGCACCAAGAGACATGAAACTTTTTATTACATACCACGGAAAAATAACAAAGCGTCAGTTCCTGTGTAGAATGATAAAAATAAAATAAATCATAAAATAGATATTCTTCCCCATGTGATCAGTAGCTGTTGGTAGTCTATTCTCTGCACTCTTCATCTTGGAAGGCAGATCAGGGTCATTTTCAAAATGTTTTCAGCATCAGAAGGCTGCAGGAGTGGTGGCTGGGGAAGTTAAAACATTGCTTGGAAATTTGGGAAACCAAAGCCTGATACAAACTTAATACATCCCTTTTGTGCTCACTTCCTCTCCCTGTGCAAAATCTAGGAATAATCAACATAAATATGGGGTGTTAAAGAAACAAAAAGGATGCTTTTATATTTAATTTAGAACATTTATTTAATATCTTAAATCACATATGAGAAAGCCAAAAACCTGGCCTCGCCCAAAGATGCTCTGGTTGGACTCTAAGAGTTGCTTCAGCTTGCTTTGGGGTTTTGTTCTTGGCCTCTGCATTGACTGAGCTTATTAGTCAATGTGCAGAGTCTCCTCTCCCTTCCCTTAATTGGTAACTATGTAAGAAAGACACATGAATAGGGTTAATGGGAACTAATAGATAACCCTAAATGCTCCGAATGGATTTTTAAGAAATTGATGATTTAAATAAGAAACTGGAACCTGAAATATGTATACCTATGTGTATGCATGTGTGTATAGAGTAAACCGTTAGGGAAGTGTCAGTATGGTAGATTTGTAGTTGCTTTCAGTTTTAGTTATTTATTTGTATCCCACCTTTATTATTTGTGCAAATATAGCAAACAAATACAACATGCCTTCCGCCTCCTATTTCCCCCACAATAACCCCTATGAAGGAAGTTGGGCAGAAAGAGAGTGTCTGGTCCAAAGTCACCCAACTGGCTTTCATGGCTCAGACAAGACTTGAACTTACTTACTCCTGGTTTCTAGCCTGGTGTCCTAACCACAATTCCAATTCAATCAGCTTTAGTATTTAAACAGTGACTGTATGTAACTAATGGGGAAATTCAGTTTGTGCTAATAATTAATTATAATTACAACAATTACAATAAATCATAGGCCTTTGTGAAGAGTCTCATTAATTAGCAATTAATATCACATAGCAATGATTATATGCAGTAGTATCTCTCATAATATGGGTTGCATCTCTCTCTCTTTCTCTGTCTCTTTCCTCACCCCCTCCACCCATATATATAGTACATATCAAGCCATATTAGCCTGATACTCTGATAGCCACTAATTCTGTCCAATTATTCTGGCTGTACTCAGTCATACAAACTGGATCAGAACTACTTATCCAGTTTTCCTTAAGGAAATGCCAGCTATTGTTGCATCAGCAAAATATTTCTTTTGGCCCTGCCAAACAGGACAGGGGCTTGACTTGGATACTGCAGGCAGTCAATACTAGGGAGAAATATTTTCTGCTTTGCTTTTTCAGCCATTCTCCATTGCTTGCTCTTTCCCTTATAGAACAGATGATAAGAGGCAGGATTTGCAAACTACCTAGAAGCGATTAAATGAAGGCATTCACACAGTATGTTTCACTGGGTTAGGGTAATTTAATCCAGACAAATCTAGGGCATTTTGGAATTAAAGCTAACCTCAGAGTTTCATTAAAACTAATCCACTGCTGATGGGATTATTGTGTCTGAATAATTCACCGATTTCCCTCTTGTGGGTCTGTAGGAAAGTTGAAATCTAGGGCAGCAGCAGAGCAAATAAGAGCCACCAAATTGCTGCTGCTGCTAAGCACATCAGGACAAGATGCCTCCTTCATGCACATCCCTGCGCCCCATGTTTACTCTTGGAGCAACTCAAACTACTGTAAGAATAAAGACCTTACTTGACCTAGGGGATCAGATGAACTGATTCTCAGCACCCTCTGTCTTTGGCTGACCTGGAGACATAGGATGGAACCTGTGTGCATGTCCTAGGAAGGGAACCTGCGGTATCCTCATGGTCAACCCATTGTGTTGGTGTAAAGAATATTTAGCTATGTTTCCTTTTCTTTTTAACTGGATAATTCTTATTTCTTTTATAGTCTTTTCATAACACTGTTTATTCCAAAAGGGAATTGAATGATGGTTATGATCGCATGCATTGGAATACATTCAACAGCTTGGAATTAGACAGCCCTTGTTTGGCAACCATGACTGAAACCAGCTTAGAAAAATGGTCGCTAAATGAAACCATGATTGTGCTTATAATCTTACATCAACTTTCCTTTGCTATACAGATGTGCAAAGGTCGTACATATGAGAATTGGTCATAAAGTGGCATTTTCATCATTGCTATAATTTTGTACTGTCGTTAAACAGCGATTACCTGTATGCAAGAAAGCAAAACGAACAAAAATTTCAAAAGAAAGCAAAAGAAAACAAAAATCCACCAGGATCAAATAATTTATTATACAACTTCAAGTATGCACACAAACATACCACACTGCACTGCACTCTACTGGTGATGAACTAACAAAGCTACAAGAGCCAAAGTACTGTTGCAGCATCTGTCTAAAGGCCACATGTTTTTGATTAATTTCAGCCTGTTGCTTGGGAGATGAAGCCATGAAGCTCCATCAAAAAGATCTTAGCATATTTGTGTTGTTGGAAATAGTTTTTTTCTTCCATAGAGAAAAGGTCAATGCAAATTTACAGCCAAAAATACCTACCACCTGTCTTTCTAACTGGTAAATAGTTCATTTCTTTCAAAATACTGCAAGCACTCTAAAAGGTTGCCCATCAGGAGTCAAGGAGTTAGTGTGTATATATTATTGTGATGTATACTACTTTTTTAATTATGCATTTTTGTTGACATACTGTGCCTTCTTTTAAATTTTCTAAAATCCCAATAAAATCCCATTTCATTTTGCAAAATCACACATATCGGGTAGTGTTATTATTGTTGTTGTTATTGCTATTGTTATTGTGGGGTTTTGATTGGTGACATTGTTCTTCTGCATTCAGTCTCAGTTTGTTGATGCACATTTGCTGAATTGTTGCATCTCTTTCAGTGCTAAACTGCACCCCAAGAGTCCATTAAGCCATGTGGCAGGTTAACACAGTTTAAGAACAAATCGCCAAACAAATAAATATATTCAAAGCACACAGAACAAGAGTGACAGTCCAACCTATGAGAAGCTAATTGTTTTCTTCTTAGAGGAGTGACTGGAAGTCTAAATTTGCCAATTCTTTTCAGCCAACTACACACTGATTTCTTAGGCTTTGTTGCTCCCAATTAAGTCCATCAGTCTAAACATTAATTTAGCCTTAATGTGACAAACTATTGACTAGCTTTCTGTCCTAGCATCTCTTCCTGAGCATAGTCTACTTCAAGCTTTCTAAGTAAGACAAATGCTGTTTCGTTTTGGAATATTTGAACTCTCTTAGTGTCAAATGTAAATCAGCTTACATTACAAGTGTTTATCTCAATGGAAAATTAAAACAAATGATTTTTAGAACAGTTTTAAGAACAAGCTGAAAAGTAATGCATAATATTATTCATTGGCAATGATAAAAGAAATGTAAATGTATGAATGCAATTAAATTTACAGATAGGTTATGGAATACTGAGTTTGGTATTAATACTTTTGAAAAAACATTATAATGATTCTATTTAACGTTTCACTGAGTATGTGTTAGCAGTGTAGGAAAAAGAGATAATGTAAATACAATTTCAGACTACTTCAGCAGAAGTAGAGACTTCAAATCTTGGAAAAACAATATTGAGCATGGAAATAATGAACTCTGCTCATTTTATTTAGCCTCTCAGATTTCAAAAATATTCTTCATAATCTTCAAATCCAGCAGTGTAGCTTTAAATCAACATTGGTACTTTTCTATTGTCAATACTGGCTATGAGAAAGTTGGCATTTACTGAAAATTGAACTTATCAACATTATGGAGAGTAATGAACTTCTTCTTGCCATACATTACATTTCTGTTTGTTTCAGGTCAAGTCCACGTTGATCTTAATCAACACTGTCAATTCATTATTTATATTATGGCCTCATCATAAATTAACAAAATGCTGGCTAGAAAGCTAGGAAACTGTTGACTTAGACAACAGAATAACAGAGTTGAAAGAGACCTTGGAGGTTTTCTAGTCCAAGCCCCTACCTTATAGCATTCCAGTTAAGTGGCTGTCCCGTCTCTTCTTAAAAGCCTCCAGTGACGAAGCATCCTCAATCTCTGAAGGCAAGTCATTCCACTGTTACGTTGTTCTCACTGTCAGGAAATTTCTTCTTAGTTCTGGGAGAATTAAGGAATTCTGCTATTCTCCTTGATTAGTTTCCATCTATTGTTTCTTGTCTTGCCTTCTGGTGCTTCTGGGGTATCAATATCTTTTCTATAATATGGTGACCAAAGCTGGATGCAGTATTCCAAGTGTGGTCTTACTAAGACTTTATAAAGTGATATATTACTTATGGAGGCTTTATAAAACGGCTTAGAATTCTGGAAAATTTCATTCCAATATGGTTGAAGGTTATTACATTGGGGGAAAGGGGGAGGTTTCTTACAAGGAACATGGAATTTGTGATTTGCATCAGAAATCCCCTATGTTTTATATGTGATATTATATTTTGATTATGATTTCCTTGGATTCCTTTTTAACACCACCATAGTTTTGCTTTGGTTACTCAACCCTTATTCACTGGGGGGTTTATTTTTATTTTGCTAATCTACAATTCCATCGTAATGAACTAGAATAGCAATTCCCAGTCTTTTTGGCTGGGCGTATTTGATATGAAACCATGTCATGAAAGCCCTCATAAAACAGTTACCAAGAAGGATGTAGCACATTTTCCATTTAACAGAAGGCAAACTAACAAGATTGGTTCTTGTCATACTTTTTTGACAAAAGGGTTTTTCAGCCATTAGTAACATCAATCCTCAAAGCAATTGATTCATCTGCTTCCTCCCAAAGCATGATGAATATGGCTGCTTCCATGACCTTTTGAGGTCACTTGCGCATACATTGATTATAGCCCTACTTGTGTTCTCTATTTTGCCTTTGGCTTGATGTTTAAAGGCAAAATGAAGGATGGTCATTTGCAAATGAGTAACAAATATACCTCAATAACCACTCCCCCCTGTCTTGTCTGCATGCCATTGCCTTCATCTCACCCCCAATTCACCAGTGAGATAGAGTTAAATTATCCTTACCATACTGGGCTTAATGTTCATGCTAGCAACTTTAACAGTATAAAATTAATTCGCTCTGTTATCTTAACAGGTATTTTAGTGGGTATCTAGCTGCGTTTTCCACCTGCTCAAGGGCGGTGGAGAGCATGTCAATTCTTCCCTGAAGAAAAAATCTGTAGACTTTTTATCTGGCAGGTGGACTCACATTAAAACAGGATTCAGTTTCAGTCACCCATCGTTTTTATTTCTGAATCAAATTTTTGGGGCCTATGGAGCATCCAAATGCACCATAGGAAACAAAAATCAAAGTATATTGGTACTCATTTTTCAGCATTCTGATTTCTTTTTTTTAAGTTATTCAATTTTTCCTCCAAAAGGGGTCAAACGGTTCTAGTAGTTGCCCAGAGCTTCTATATTGGGGACTACCACATCTAGAAGAACTTTTCTGAAGCTTCTGGAGATTTCTAATAAATATTGTAATAGCCTGTGCAGAGGATAACTGTGGAAATATAGAATAGCACATGACCTATGAAGTAGCTGCTAAGGACAGCATGCTGGAATGTACTTTTGTTAAATGGCTGCATTCCCACAGTTACAAACTTATACACTTCCTGAGCGAAAGGAAAATTAAGAGAGATGTTCGGATCTGCAGGAAGCTCAGTTACCATTTAAATTTATGGGAAAAATATGTCTCAATTTTTTTTTCATCGGGCAAGATGCTAATGACACATTTTAAACTTGAGCCAAAATCTCATTCGGCATTCTGCCCTTTTGCAAAGGTGCTGGACATCTGACATAAACAATGTATTAAGCTATTCAAAGAACCAGATGTATGTTTGTGTAGTGTGTGTGTGTGTGTGTGTGTGTGTGTGTGTGTGTGCATGTGTTGTATCTTATAATTTTGTTCCTGTAATATTATAGGAATAGAAAATAATTTTAAAAAGAACCATCTGTACATGTTGGTATGCATCCAAATATTTATGAATGTGCATACATTCTACATCTACATTTGCCTGTCAGGAAATAAGAACTGGATATGCATTGTGTGACATTATTATTAATAACAGAAATAGAGAATACTGATTTTGTTACACAGTTCCCACATAGCACTAAAAACAAATAGATAATTCATAGCTGAAAGTGTCCTACATCCTAATATAAACGTAGTCATTCTCTCTGAAAATTTAAATCCTGGAAATAGGGCCATTAATTCATAGAATGTGCTATGATTTGGATTTGAAGGCCAAAAGGTAATTTGAAATACAAATCACACTATCTGTTGCTTCTTAAAGCAGCCATCTCTTTTCTTGCAATCACTTGTCAGATCCCCACAGCAATACTAATTTCCCAGTTGTTGATTCCCTGGAACTCCAGGCCTTCAGTCTAAAAGTAAGCAGTCCCAGGGTTACTTGATGGTGAGAAGAACAGCATACAAATTAGCAATAGCACTTAGACATATATACCACTTCACAATGATTTACAGCCTTCTCTGAGCAGTTTACAGAGTCAGCATCTTGCCTCCAACAATCTGGGTCTTCATTTTACCAACCTTGAAAGGATGAGTCAACCTTGAGCCGTTCAGAACTCCTGGAGTGAGCAGTGTAACTCAATACTGCATTCTAAACACTACACCACCACGGGTCTAAATTAAGTAAGTAAACAAACAAACAGGCACACAACCCAGAGCAATCCCTCCTCACTGAGGAGTATCTGGGCCTGAATCTATGGAGGTTTTATTGGGCAATTAACAAGAACCTCATCATGTGCCTCTGGGCTTCTCTTTGGTTTTAACCTGCTTTATAGGTGGCACCATGGAAAATCCTGGATTTGGTTTGAGAGACACAAATAGTGCAAATAGTGTCAAGAGAGCACTAAATCAGCACTTTATATATTGGTCAGCAAGTTAGATTCCCATCCTACTTCAGGAGATCAAGGAGACACACCTAGTTCCATTTCCCCGCCACAACAAAACTGGGAGAAAAGTTAGATTGAGAGAGAATGACAGAATCAAAGTCCCCCATGAAATTCCCATTAGTAGACTGGACCTGAGCCTGGTACTCTCACTTGTGATTCAGCACCCAAATCACGACACCACACTAGCAAACTGAAAACACAATGAGGTGAAACCAAACTTTTATATTTATTTATTTGTTTCTGGCCTTTATTATTTTTACAAATAATTCAAGGTTGTGAATATATCCAATGCATTTTCCTCCTCCTATTTTCCCCATAACAACCCCAACCTGGATTGGGCAAAGACAGAGTGACTGGTTCATAGTCACCCAGGCTTTTATGGCTAAGGTGGGACTTGAAATTATAGTTTGCCACTTTCTAGCCCAGTGCCTTAGACCTAGACTTAGACCATTAGACCAAATTTATTATTTATTTATTTATTTATTAATTACATTTATATACCGCCCTTCTCCCAAGGGACTCAGGGCGGTGAACAGCTCGTCTAAAAACCCCACAAATACAAAAGTTAAAAAGTAATTAAATATTAGAATTAGCTGCAAACTAAAATTAAGAAACCCCCCCCCACCCTTAAAACCCAATTTAAAATTAAAAAGGAGATCAAATTTAAAATCATTATCTCAGCCCAGGCCGGCCTGCTCAAAGAGCCAGGTCTTTAACGCGCGCCTGAAGGCCCTCAGGTCCGTGCCGGTACGAAGTTCCGGTGGCAGAGTATTCCAGAGGGCGGGGGCACCCACAGAGAAGGCCCTACCCCTTGGCGCCGCCAGACGACACATAGCGGCCGATGGCACCCGGAGCAGACCCTCCCTGTGGGAACGCACCGGCCTGTTGGAGAACGTTGGTAGAATGCGGTCCTGAAGGTAACCTGGTCCCATGCCATGAGTCGCCCTAAAGGTCAAAACTAGAACCTTAAAGTGAACCCGGAGAGCCATCGGCAACCAATGCAGCTCGCGCAGGAGAGGCGTCACATGGGCGCTACGCGACGCCCCCATAATCACCCTCGCGGCTGCATTTTGCACCAACTGGATTTGACTCTTGTTGCTGCAAATTAAGAGATCTTGCAATAACCTGTAACCTCCAATAAGCCCAAATGCCAGTCCTTTTGATATCCCCTGGAAACTCAGTCCCAACACATGGCAGCATCTAGCTGACCTTGCATCTTCCTGGACTTGCAAGCTAAGCAGGTTCCGGGAAAAGCAGAAAGGTTTACCAGGTAAGAACATGGAAGTCAAAATTATTCCTAGGTAGGCAGTGGAAAACTTTTTCGGTAACCCTGCCAGGGAAACTGCCTTGTTGTGTCCATCTGCTCTTAGCCAGTTATGCCTGGCTGAATACATCTTTGTTTACCTGGAGGCTGACAGCCAGAAGACTGTTAATGATATTTTTTTCTTAAAAAAACCACAGGCATAAGGTTCTTCTTTCACATTCTTTAGAATTTCTTTCTGGAAGACTGTGCACGTGTTGTGTCTCATAGATAACAAGAGTGCACAGAAAAGTAGGCTGGCATTTAAATGCTTTCAAGCCTCTTTGAAGAAGCAGCTAGACTACAATGCATTTTGAAAGGTAGTGCATGATATAGGTGGACTTATAAAAGTTATAAATAAGGGAGAAAACTTGGAAGAGTAAACAACCTAAGAGGCACTCAGCTTGTAATGTTGCTCTTGACATTTCAGTAAAATGTTTTTTTTTAAAAAAGCTAGAATTCTTTGTACAAGTGTTAATCGCTGCATATAAGAAGGAACTGGGACTAGACACAAGGAGTGGAAATTTAAAGAAACCCACACACAATTGATAATAATTATACATATAAATAAAGACTATAAAACCATAATAAAAGCATGATATAGAAAGGAAACCAATTAGGTGGCATTATGTCCCATTATTATAACAATTATCTCAATATATCATAGATGATGTGATGTAATCCATCCTTGAAACATTTTCCCTCAAAAAATCTGTTCTTTCCCTTATCATAAGGTCTTCCGTGGCTCCTATGCACTGCTAACCACAATATTGGGAAAGCTGCAATGCCTTCAACTTGACCTATGAAACACCGGCAGGGGAAAATATATACTATTTACACAATCCAAAGAGAATCAGTCCCAGGAGTTCTCAGAAGGCACTGTGAAACTGTCAGAATGGATTATGAAATTGACTAAAATAGATTGTAATGTGTGGAGAAATTTTCTAGAGAACCCATGAAGTGTAAAAAGGCTTATGGAAATAAGTGCTGCTTCCCCAAAAGAAGAAAGATAGATTATTTTTAAAAGATCATCAAATGGCAAGGAATTGAAAAGTTTAGTAGCACCTTTTCTAACACATTTTATTAAAAGGCATATGCTTTTGTGTCCTGCAACTCTTCATAAGATGCATTGTTTCACCATCATAGACCAACACAACACTCCTACAGTATCTATACTAAATGGGTGGAAACCAAAACACTTGATATATGTGTGTGTGTGTGTGTGCGTGTGTGTGTGTGTATGTATATATTTGTTTTCATAGATTTTCACGGGTACAGGTATGCAGGTCTTGGTTTGTTCAGGTCTTTTCCCATGTAAGATTGAGACTATCTGGGCAACGTTTCGATGAGATCCCACTCGCCATCTTCAGGCTGGTGCACCAAGACCTGCATATGTATATAAATATATACATGTATATATGTATGTATGTATGTCTTGGTGCTTTCAGCTTTGTGCTTGTGCGAGCAAAGCATGATTTGAGCTGCTGTCTCCCTATATATACTGGTGGGGAGGTTGGCTGTGTTATCATTTCTTGATTGGTTGATGGAATTGATGTTTGCAGATTAGCTGGCTTTTTCTTAAGAACATGTGTGGCTGTGGTATTGACTGTGTCTATCAGCTTCCTGTGTTGTAACGACTTGGGTAATGGGCTGTGTGATGACCTTCTGAGTTCTATTGTTTTGACATCCTGGGTCTTGTGCTGTAATCTCCTGGGTTGTAATGACCTGGGTAATGGGCTGTGTGATGACTTTCTGAGTTCTAATCTTGTGACCTCCTGGGTCTTGTGCTATAATCTCCTGGGTTGTAATGACCTGGATATTAGGCTGTGTGATGACCTTCTGAGTTCTAATCTTGTGACCTCCTAGGTCTTGTGCTATAATCTCCTGGGTCGTAATGACCTAGGTATTGGGCTGTGTGATGACCTTCTGAGTTCTAATCTTGTGACACCCTGGGTCTTGTATTGTAATCTCCTGGGTCGTTGGCTGTGTTGCAACATCCTGAGGTTTTTTGGTGTTATCTCCTGAGTTCTGTGATGTTATATCCTGAGCGGGTGGCTGTGAGATGACGTTCCAGGTTTTGGTTTGGCTCCAAGTTTGAGGCCTGGCTCTGTGTTCATGGCATGTGTCAGTTTGCTTGGTTTGGGGGTCGGGGTGTGTGGCAGCTGGTGATGCAGCCATGGTCTGGTTTCTGGATGGTGGTTGCCTTTCATCTATGGGGTGGGTTTGGGTTTGAGTCTGGTGAGGGAGATTGGTGGTGGCGTCATGTGTTGTTTTGGATCCAGTGTTAGTTTTCGTGGCTGGGACTCATTTGTTGATAAGGGCTAGTTTTCAAATGTCTGGTAGGCGGGAGGCATTGTCCCGTTTGTTCATGTTATGGGGGTGTTTCTCTATTTCGATGGCTTCCCTGATTATTCTCTTGTTGAAGTGTTCAGTATTGGAGATTAATTTAGTTCCCTCAAAATTAATTTCATGTCCTGTGGCTTTAAGGTGCTGGAAAAGGGAGGAAGAATTTTCTTCTTTTCTGACTGCGTTCTTGTGTTCTGCGATGCGTGCATTTATTCTCCTGTTGGTTTGTCCAATGTATGTGGCTGGGCAATTGTTGCATGGTATTTCATAAACTCCTTGGTTGGTTTTCTAGCTGGATCTTGTCTTTGGGGTTTCTTAGGATGTCGGCTATTTTTTGGTCAGTACCAAAGGCTGTCCTGATATTGTGTTTGTGGAGAATTTTCCTGATTTTATCTGTGGTGCCTATAGCAGATAGAGAACTAGATTAACCCTTAATCTCATTAACTGGTGCCAATTAATTTAACACAGTTTACTACAATATTTTATTTCTCTCATAGTTACTTAGACATTGTACTGCACTGTTCATCAATTGCTTACTCAAGAGCAGTTGAACTTTGGGCTCACCTCAGTGCCTTGGGGAATCCAACGTTGATTCTAACATGTATTCCAATTTCATTTTTTTTCATATATACCTATGTTCTGTGACTTCATTATTTTTCCCCACCTGTGAAATGGAACAGTGAATTCATATTTTATATTCACTTGGCTTAATATCTCCAAAATATCTTCCCCATTTTATTTGCTGAGGGAGAAATAAGGATGCAGTTTGGGGATATTGAAGTTAATGCAAACTCATTATCTTTTCTTTTATGTACACTGAGAGCATATGCACCAAGACTAATTCCTTGTGTGTCCAATCATACTTGGCCAATAAAGAATTCAATTCAATTCAATTCAGTTCAGTTCTATTCTGTTCTGTTCTATTCTATTCTATTCTATTCTATTCTATTCTATTCTATTCTATTCTATATCTTTCCCATTTTATTTGCTGAGGGAGAAATAAGGATGCAATTTGGGGAGATTAAAGTTAATGCAGATTCATTATCTTAGCAAAAACTGTGTAGAGAATAACTTCTGGAAGCCATTTTATTTGGACAGAGGGTTACAAATGATGAATAATGGGCTGGAGCAGGCAAAAAAATGAAGGGCAATCAGCCCTAGCTCTCAGTAGGAACCTCAAGTGTTTGTAGTATTGGAATTCAACTTTGCATCACCAGCTTTATGCCATTCATATAACCTTCCTGAGTCCTGAGGTAATAGATGTTAAAGCAGTTCAGTAAATTGTTTCCTTGTGTAAAGGACTTTGCATATGTCTATGTGACACTCTCTATTGGTTAGATCAGGACTTTTACCACTTCCTTCTTCCCTTAGTCCAGTTCTCATCCTCTTTTGATTCTGATTTGTCAAGTTCAGGCTCTTTCCTGACCAACTCTTTCTCAGTAATGGAGAAGAGCATATTATAAGAACTGAAAGATTTAATAACATTCGTTTCCAATGTTACTTTCTGTTATTTTCTAAATAAAGATGCATTTCTTTTCTTTCTTGCAATCACTACCCTCAAGAATATTGTCTTCTAAAAATTATATTTCTAACTTCATTGTTTTTCTCCCCATGTGTTATTTTCACTATTTACAACAAATGCATCCTCTAAAAACAAACAAACAGAGAAGTTATTTCTATTTTCTATTTTTCTCTCTCCCCGGGCTGTATTTAGAAGTGTGGAGTTTCCGCGGTTTGAAATATCCCTTAGTTCCTGCTATGAAAGCTCACAACTGAAACTCATTTCAGGAAGAATTGACTGATTCAGGTGGCAATCCTGAAAGTAAACATCAGGGAAAATGAGTGTCACCACATGACACTGCAGAGGGTTCAACTTTTCCAGTAGGAGATCCAGGCCAGGAGATCTTTTCATGAGAAAAAGGAAACAAGGCCATTTAAAACAGAGAAATGGGGGGAAAATAGGAAGCTTGTCATGAGGGCAAAGATGCTGCTTGCTGACTCCTTGACTGACCTGTAAAGGTGAAGGGATTAGGCCCTGTCAGTTTCTCCACTGTAAGACTTGGCCATCAAAACATTATTCTAAAGACGTGTGCATTCAGTTTCTCTTTCATGCTATTCATGGAACACTGCTATTCACTGATAATGTGACTTTGTGGGAACATCAATAAATGCTTTGGGCTTCTTCCTGCTTCTCACACTGTGAAGGAACTCTGTCATAGATTCCTTCCATCTAAAGCCTATATTTCAATCATCACTGCCTAGAGAGACAGATATTATCTGTTCCAAAGTAGACCAACAACCTTTGAGGACATGGGAATTACTCCTGGTCAAAGTCACCTTACAGACAGTTCAAGCAATATGTGGAGGTTAATGTTGCATGGCCTCTCTGGTACATCTTCTTTTACATATGTACAGAAGAGGGTAGGCTAATATCAATCATTCTGACAGGCAGGAGATTTTTGGCTGTAGCTCTCTGACTAACAAGAGATGATTTCTGTCAGCTTTCCCTAACTAGAAGAGAAGAAGTGATAGAGGGAGTTGAAACTGCAGGAACCTTGTTACCATGTCATACTAGAATTCAACATAACACAAACACAAGCAACAGAATATAATGACACCAGAGTCTTGGATTTTAAAAGAGCTGATTTCAATAAACTCAGAGAGAACTTGGGAAAGATTCCATGGATGAAAATCCTAAAGGGGAAAACAACTCAAGAATCTTGGGAAATTCTAAAAAGTATGATTATAGAAGCCCAGACCAGCACAATACCACTGAGAAAGAAAAACAAGAAATCCAAGAAGAAACCAGCATGGCTGCACAAAGATCTCTCTGGCAAATTGAAAGAAAAAAAGGACAAGTACAAAAAATGGAAAGAAGGACATACAACTAAGGCAGAATATCAGCAGATAGCCAGAATGTGTAAAGACGAAAGTCAGGATAGCAAAGGCTCAGAACGAACAAAGACTTGCAACAAAAGTGAAAGATAATAAAAAAAGTTTCTTCCAACATATAAATAACAAGAAAAAAATCAAGGAAACAGTTGGTCCACTAAAGAGAGAAGATGGCAAGGAAGTAACAGAGAGAAAGCAGAACTACTTAACTCATTCTTTGCATTGGTCTTCACGCAAAAAGAAACTATAGCCCAACCCACCAAAAACATAACTGTAAAAGACAGACCAGAAATAAAAGTTAAAATAAGCAAAAAATTAGTAAGGGAACACCTGTCTGATCATGATGAAAACAAATCACCGGGGCCTGATGGATTACATCCCAGAGTTTTAAAGGAGCTGGCAGAGGTCATCTCAGAACCACTGCACCATATCTTTCAAAAATCCTGGAGCACCGGGGAACTACCAGAGGACTAGAAAAGAGCTGATGTGGTTCCCGTCTTCAAAAAAAGAAAAAAAAACAGACCCAGGAAACTATAGACCAATCAGCCTAACATCAATACCAGGGAAGATACTGGGAAAGATAATAAAAAAACAGATCTGCCAACATCTAGAAACAAGTAAAGTAATAACTAGCAATCAGCACGGGTTTGTTAAAAACAGATCATGCCAAACCAATCTTATTTCATTCTTCAACACAGTGACTAAATTAGTAGACCAGCAAAATACTGTGGACATAATATATTTAGATTTCAGCAAGGCATCTGACAAAGTAGACCACAACCTACTTCTTAGTAAGCTAGAAAAAAGTGGAATTGATAGCATCAGTACTAGATGGACTTGCAACTGGCTGGCAAACCATACTCAATGAGTAGTCCTTAATGGGTCTAAGTCTACATGGAGGGAAGTAAGCAGTGGGGTGCCACAAGGTTCCGTCTTAGGCCCAGTACTCTTCAATATCTTCATTAACAACTTAGATGAGGGAATAGAAGGGGAACTTACCAAATTTGCAGATGATACTAAGCTGGCAGGAATAGCTAACACCCAAGAAGATAGGCTCAGGATCCAGATGGATCTTGACAGACTAGAACAAAATGAAATTCAATGTAGAGAAAAGTAAAGTCCTACACTTAGGCAAGAAAAACCAAAAGTACACATATAGACTGGGTGAAACCAGGCTCAATAGCAGTAACTGTGAGAGGGTTCTTGGAGTCTTAGTGGACAACCGGCTAAATATGAGCCAGCAGTGTGTAGCAGCAGCCAAAAAAGCTAATGCAATCCTAAGTTGTATTAACAGAGGGATACAATCAACATCAAGGGAAGTACTAATATCACTCTATAAAGCCTTAGAAAGACCACACCTAGAGTACTGCATCCAGTTTTGGTCACCACATTATAAAAAAGATGTTGAGACTCTAGAAAAAGTACAGAGAAGAGCAACCAGGATGATTAGGGGACTGGAGGCTAAAACATACAATGAACGGTTGCAGGAACTGGGCTTGGCTAGTCTAGTAAAGAGAAGGACCAGGGGAGACATGATAGCGGTCTTCCAATATTTGAGGGGCTGCCACAGGGAGGAAGGGGTCAAGCTATTTTCTAAAGCACCTGTAGGCCAGACAAAGAATAATGGATGGAAACTGAACAAGGAGAGATTTAACCTGGAAATAAGGAGAAACTTTCTGACAGTGAGAACAATCAACCTATGAAACAGCTTGCCCTCGGAAGCTGTGGGAGTGCCATCACTTGAGACTTTCAAGGAGAGATTGGACTGCCATTTATCAGAAATGGTGTAGGGTCTCCCGCTTGGACAGGGGGGTTGGACTAGATTACCTACAAGGTAATCCAACTCTGATTATCTGTTAATCTGATAAACTAGGCAACTTCCTTTGTGTTGGATTACAACTCGCAGTGTTCTCAGCCAGCATAGACCATTTTGGCTTCTATAATTCTAACACAGAACACATCAGGAAAGGAAAATTGTCCTACTTTTGACTAAGGATTAAATCAATCAAAGAGCAGTTAGTGGCTGAGTGCAAAACAATGATTATTGTGAGGTTTGAAACCCTGATCAAGAGATTTACTAATGATAACAAAGAAATTGCAGTCAAATGGCAGTTTGCTGTATTGTATATTACTAATACAACCAACACATCTTTCAGGAGTTATTTGAATTGTAAGAAAAACATTCCCCAATTTGTTACAAAGTTTAAAAAAGGCCTGCCTCTATTTCACCTTATGCAATGCATAAACACTTTATTATTGCAGTTATATTCTGCCTTTTCTACAGAAGCTCCTCCCATTGTATCTTCACACCACTCAGTTGTTGTGATTAATCACTGTGTTACAATACTCCTACTTCTTCAAAATTTGCTAGCTTTTACCATTATATATAACACAACAGGATACAATAAGGGGAAATTTTGTTGCCCCTAGCCTCCTAGCCTGGAATCTGGAGATGATACTAATAATGGCAAGTTTATTCTACTAAGTGTATCAGTGTAGTTTATGTTGCTGTAGGCTCAAATGAAAAGTATAATTTTGAAACCTATTTTAGAGAATAATTCTTTGAGTGAGAATCTCCTTTGAGGTCAATCCAGTGTTAGAGAGAGAGAAAAAATCACATGTGAAGCTATGTAATATGAATAATGTTCTTGGATTCCAATGCAGAGAAGTAATTGTATAATAACTGCAAATGTTGTACCCATTCATTTATAGTATCTTTTTTCCATGGGTTTTCTCCAGATGTGTTAACTAGAACACTTATCATTCCCTAGCCAGCATGTCTACCAGTTTAGGAAGATGGATGCTAAAGACATGCGAAGGTTGCCAGAATGAGAAAGGTGATCTGTAGCATCCATACTTATCAAGACATGCCAAGGAAACAAACAATTCATGAACTAATCATATGAATTTGATTAGCCAAAAAACCCAAGACGATTCTAGGCTGCAAAAACAGAGAGAATCAAGATCACATGAAGTGTTTATACCACTTTATAAGTCCTTGGTAAGGCCACACTTAGAATGCTGCATCCAATTTTGGTCGACACGACGTAAAAAAGACATTGAGACTCTAGATCACGTTGTCAAACTCGTGGTGTCACGTTGCTGTGACATGACGTTTCATGATTATTTTCCCTTCACGGGGCTGGGGTGAGCATGGCCTGCATATGACATATCTGAACTGTGGGCTGCCAGTTTGACACCCCTGCTCCAGAAAGAGTGCAGAGAAGAGCAACAAAGATGATTAGGGGACTGGAGGTTAAAACATACAAAGAACAGTTGCTGGAGTTGGGTATGTCTAGTTTAATGAAAAGAAGGAGTTAGGGGTGACATGACAGCAGTGTTCTGATATTTCAGGGGCAGGACAAGAAGCAATGGATGGAAGTTAATCAAGGAGAGAAGCAACCTAGAACTAAGAAGAAATTTCCTGTTGGTTAGAACAATTAACCAGTGGAACAACTTGCCTCCAGAAGTTGTGAATTCTTCAACACTGGAAGTTTTTAAGAAGAGATTGGATAAGCAATTTTCTGAAATGGTAATATAGGGTTTCCTGTCTAAGCAGGGGGTGGACAAGGTCCCTTCCAACTCTATTGTTTTAATTTCTTTCTTTTTTTGGCCTTGTTTTGGCATTGCAGCATATGGAAGAAATTCTCACACAATAAAAGATATGGGACATGATTTCATTAAGTATAGGAGATACTATTATAGTTCTGAAGAACTCAGCTGGTTCTTTGCAAGGATATGAGACAAATCAAAAACAATATAGGACTATTCCTTGGACAAATTTCTGCCTTGTAGCAACTATTAGCCCACAAGCATTTGTTAAACTGTGACTTTTGGGGCTAGCTGTTTTTTTCTAAAGTCCAACTTTGTATCATTTCTCTGCATTGGTCATCAGAGAGGTTTACTTGATTAAAGTGGTAAATTTTGTTACATTCACTGCCTTATTATTTGACATGTTTCATTAATGCATTATTCTGTACTGCATATGAAAAAAGATGCAGAGTGAAGAAAATTCTTGGGGGATATTTAATAGATATATACGGGAGTGACATATCATTGAAACAGAGGAGACTGAATTAATATATATATATATATCATACAGAGCATGACACTTTTGTCATTGTAGATACCTTATGGCTCAGAGAGCCAATATAGCATAATTGCACTGAATGGAAACATTATTATAATTCCTTTGATACTTCATCTTGGTTCATGTTTGTTTAAAATAATTAGGATTTGGCCACAGTCTGACTTGCAGTCTCTCTTTTTAGTGAACCATTTCAACCCAGCCTTTCAAGTCCTTTTGAATTTTATTACATGTATGCAGATTAACAAGGTACAAGAAAGCTTTACTGGAGGACACAACCAAATGATTACCAGCTAGAATTTTCTCTTACAATAAACAGGTCTGCTTTCAAAGTTGCTTGTTACATCAGTTTTCAGGTAAGTAAGATGGCAGGTTTTCTTTTCTCTTAAATTATTTCATTTACTTATTATGTTTCACTTTTTTAACTAAGAATACCTTCACATCTGTGTGACCAAAATCTTTGATCAGTTTCTGCTCCAGAAATGAGATAGTTTGGTCAGTGTGCTATGACTTACACATTCTTTTCCTGTCACCTCTCCTCTGAGCCATCCTTGCTTTTCCAAGATACAAGGTTGCTGTTTTTTGCCTCTTATTCTCCAACTATGGAACATAGTCACTGAAACACAACTAACACCTGAATGCCTGTGATTGATGGAGTCCTGCCAATGAGGTGTGGAGCCCAGAAAGACCAGCTAAATGCGTCAATTGAATGGATGCTCATAAGATTGTGAATCACCAAAGTTGTGAATGCAGCCCCATAGGTTGCAATAAATTTATAACTACTGTCTACCTGGAATATAAAAACAAGGAAGTTGATAAGCATCTGGTATTTACAGTAAATGGTGAATGCCCTGCAATTAGCCTTAGAGGTCAAAAAGTGCGCAGATCTAAGTTGGGGGAAATATAATTGCTTCAGATTTTGGTCTGATTCACTAGAAACGTGAAGTAATGGAAACATTGTATCATAGATATTTGCATACTGTTTTAAAAATATATGGAACACAATAATGTGGCAAATAGGAGGAAGCATGATTGACATGGTTGTTTCTCATGTCAACATGATTTCCTGTTATTACGTACAGCATTAATATGTTATTTGTATATGTTAAGATCTTGAATTTTGATATCCAATCTAATATCTGAGTCAGAAGTTTTAACTGACAATGCACCTTGGAGTTTCTGCAATGGAAAACTGAGGTATAAATCTTACATTAAATATAAATATGTGGGCATGGCTTAGTGGGTGTGGCAGGGAAAGGATATTGTAAAATCTCCAGTCAGAGGTGGTATTTGTTGGTTCTCTGAACTACTCAAATTTTCCACTACCGGTTCTTCAGAACTGATCAGAACCTGGTGAATACCACTTCTGAGTTTAATACAGTGATCAGAGCATTTCCAATAAATAAAAGTGACTGAATAAATTCATGAAGGATAGGACTATCAAGAGCTATTGATCTTGAATGTTTGGTGTTTTATTTTTAAATTTTATTTTAGAATTTTTATCCTGCCTTTCTTATTTTTGTAAATAACTCAAGGCAGCAAACTTTACTAATACTCCTTTCTGCTTCTGTTTTCCTCACAACAATTACTGTGTGAGAATAGATTAGACTGAGAGAGAGTGACTGGCTCAAAGTCACCCTGCAGGCTTTCATACCTAAGGAGGGACTACAACTCACAGTCTCCTGGTTTTAACCTGTTGCTTTAAAAGCTAGAGCAAACTCTTTATTATCTTTTGGTTGAGGCCAGGAGGCCTCCAAATAAGAGCTGCATAGGAATGTTGGTGGGAGAATGTCCTGTCTTCATTTTTTACTTGTGAGCACCCCAGAAGCATCTGCTTGGCCATAATGAGAAACAAAATGCTGGGTCATGATAGTCTGTGATGTTATCTAGGTAGTCTTAAGATATTTGCTTAAGATAGAATAGAAACAACAAAGAACTAAAATGTTACATTATGAACAATAATGAGGAAACAGAAGGATGGAAGATATCTGACACACCTCCACAAACAGACAAGATGTTCATTGGAGTTTGCCAATTAGCAGAGCCACAGGCAAAGATTCTGGAACAAATGAAGATCAGCCTCATATGTTCTGGGAAAAGCCATTTCCATATATTCTTCAGTCAATTTGGAAATAGGTACCATACCATCATTGACAAAGGCTTGTTTAACCCACCTAAAATTATCCAGGTATAGAATCTAAGCTAAATAAATATTGGAGATGTAATTATTGTTAATAGTGTAGAAAACTAACATTGCACCATTTCCAATCCCCAATCCCTCACTGACCAGTATGAAGCAACTTTAATTCTTTTCTGGGGTTCAAAATGCAGAGAATACATTCCCTCCAATCATTCAACCAGCTAACAATAACCAAGCTACTAAAAGGAAAAAAAATGTATTGCAACTCCACTTTACCCCATCTATGTTTCAGAACATATTGTGTGAATTTATGTGGTTGTGGCAAAATTGGAGCTGTTGCTATTAAGAGATTGCTATGAAGAAGCTTAGTTCCAATTTAATTTTTGTATTTAAAAACTTTTTAGCTGTGATGGCGAAAGGGCATCACACTAGCAGTTTTGCAAGCCTCCCTCCACTGTCCCATCTGTAACTATGGTTGCATGTTGCTACAGTGACTGAAATGAAGAAGAGGTGAAGAGACATTCTAAATAATGTCTAAAGATAGGGACAGGATGCTGAAATTGCTTGTTGAGATGGATGACGAAAAAGCCAGAATCCTCACATTCCCCATATGCATGAAAGAGAAAGAAAGCAAATTGCAGGAAGACATTGTCCAGCAGACATGCACTGGAACAAAATAGAAAACCTCTAGCCAGTTGATTCCTGTCAAAAGAAGGGGGAAATAGCCTGAATAGTTACAAATTTTGCCCAGTTTCCTTTGCCCGGGCCACAAAGCATGTGGGGAAAGTGACAAGGATCAGCAAGCAGTCAAAACAACCAATTCAAGGCTTACTGCTATATAATGTGGAAGAAGGTGGGCATTTGCAAAATGCAAATGCAAAATGAGTAGAAAAAGAGCAAGCAGTGTCTGAGAAAGAGGAACTGCAAAGCCATCAACATCTCTTTCCTCTTTACAGGCTATTAGGTGAAGTCCAGGAATAGGGAAGCAAGAAGAGACATGAAAGACTATCATTAAAATGGGAGAACAGTCCACAAGTTTTTGCCTACCATGATTTAGGACCAATTGTAACTGACACAGAAACAAATCAGCTGAATGGGTGACTGCAAAGATAAGGGAAGAACACAGAAAACCTCAGCAAATTCTGGAACAGTGAAAAGATCTGACTCTGAAAACGTCTGTAAAATGTTTTTTTTTAAATTCACTTCAATAACAGTTATAAACACCACATAGAAGATAGAATGATCACAAACATTGTGAAGAAATAGTCAGCAATAAATAATTGCTGCAACAGGTAGTCCTTGATTTATGACTGGTTGCTTAGTGACCGTTAGATGGATTTTCCATAAGGTACTTATGATCTGGTTTTGAAATTCCAACCCAATCACATGAGTGCATTTTGGGTACTCCGCTCAGCATTTAAGGCTCTTTGTAGTGCCCTGCAATCACATGACCATGTTTTATGACATTTTTGCCAAAATGTGGCATTTACTTTTGGTTTTTGCTGAAAACAAAAATAATAATGTCAGCGTTCCAGCAAGCCTCCATTACAATCAATAACTCCGAGAAAGACGTCTCTCAAAGGTTCCTTTATTTGGATAGTAACTGGCACATCTGTGGAATCCCGAATCTGAAAGTTTCGGGCTTCCTTGCAAAAATCAAAACTACAAATTCATCCCCCCTTAGCCATCATCACATCACATGGTCTAATCACCATCCGTCCTAAAGTGAGATTCCCATTTCATTATGCGCAACACTCCATGACCTTGAACCAGCAAAAGTATTTTATTTTGTCTAACTAGATATACTCAAATGAATTCCCTCCTACCATTTTCTCAGGCTCAGTTGTGGCAGCGTGGGAGCATCAAGTCTCAATATGGCTTCCAAAGCTGACAAACACCTCATAGCAAACATGTGAGTCCATGGTTGTTAAGTGAACCCATTTACAATTGCCACAAAGAAGGTTATAAAATTAGATCGGTCATGCAATGATTCACTTTATGATTGTTATGACTTATGACTGTAATGGGCAGGTTGTCAAGTCAGGGACTACCTGCGTGCATAAAGCAAGAGGAAGAAATAGATCATGGCTTAGAAAGAGAAGGATTTGTCTTTAATTGATAGAAGATGTGTAGCCAAGGAACATTTGGCCAGGAGTGGAGAAGCAAAGCCAGAATTGCAAACATTTTTTACTGGAAAATAAATCCTAATGTATATTTGAAAGCAACACCCCATTGAAAAACAGATGATTGCTGTTTGAATAAGTTTATATGGGAAAAAGCAGACATACATGGATCATGGACTTGTATGTGATCTCTAGCCAGAACCATAAAAGAAAGTAATGGCAAGGATTAGGTTTTCCCACACTTCCCTGTTACATGACTGGAATTGAACAGGAGAAAAACCACAGGCTCCAAAATCACTCAGACTGAGATGACTTAAGAGCCACTCAAAACATACTACCTCGGAGCAACACAATTCTGTAAGCTGGCAGTATTCAGCTTCTGAGAACAGCATATAAACAAACAGGCCTTTGGAATTCATTTGTGTTCTCTGTGACTTTTCTTGAGCAAGCAAAGGAAGCAATCTGAAAGCTACAGCAACTCTGTTGTGTGTCTTCACAGAATGGAGGCCACTTCTGGGATGGGAATTACTCAGGAAAGAGGGTCTTTTTCTGTTCAGTTAATCTGTGGGAGCTGAAAACTATGAATTGTCAGATTGACTAGTTAATTATTCTGCACCCATTACTCTCTTGTTCCTGTTTGTACAAGTGTATATGTGTAGTGGCGCTAAAAAATAGAAGTGCCACTAGGCATTCTAGGTAACCTTCATCCTGACCATGCCACAAATGTCATAAAACTTTGCACAAAGAACTGGAAGCACAGGTGACTCAGTCACACTTCCTGTTCTACAGCTTCCCTGATCAGCAAGTTCTAGGGGCAATCTTATGATCTTCTGTTTCCATGTGAGGCAACCATATTGCCAGTGATCTTGCAATCTTGGTTATTATTACATTATTATTAATTAATTTAGTTATTAGAAATAGTTTCAGTATGCATGTTGAGAGGGAGGGGGGTGTTGCAAAACAGGCAGCACACCCAAATCCTTCCAAACCCACTTTCTCAGAGTCAGAGTTCAATTATTTCCTCATATAATTCCTGTGGGGTGAGTAGGCTTCCTAGCCGTTGTATAACCTGATACATTTCTGCTTTGGGAAATGAAATATCAATCAACTCGAATCATATTTTAACACATTTACACCTGAGGTCAAACTATAGGGCAATAATAGAAAGTGCTGTATTACTTCACCTTTCCTGCTCAGTTCCGTCATCAGCTTCTTTTCTTATTAAAGGAACTAGAAGAATTGCTCTTCCTTATTTTCCTTCATTCCCATTTACAAGTAGTCCTTGACAAACGACCACAATTGAGTCCAAAGTTTCCACTGTTAAGTGAAACATTTGTTAAGTGAATTTTGCCCCATTTCAGAACCTTTCTTGCCTGCATTGTTAAGTGACATACTGCAGTTGATAAGTTAGTAACCCGGTTGTTCAGTGAATTTGGTTCTCATTGACTTTGTTAGAAGGTCGCAAAAGGTGATCACATAACTCCAGGACACTGCAACGGTCATAAATATGAACCAATTGAATTTTGATCACAGGGATGCCGCAAAGGTTGTAACTGCGAGAAAGAGTCATGTCACTTTTTTCAGTGCTGTTGTAACTTTGAACGGTCATTAAAATACCTGTTGTAAGTCAGGAACTACCTGTATCTCCTCCCCACAGGTTAGGAGTCAAGTTGCTAATCTTCTTTCATTCAACTTATTGGGAGCATTATACTGACTGTTGTTGTTGACATTATTATTAGGGTTGGTTGCATGGTCACCCAGATGTTTAAACTGGATCTGACATTTTTATCCACTCACTGAGCCCTTCCTTCCCAAGGGTATGGAATAAGAAAATGTTGTTTGAGGTTGTTAGAAAGGTATCATTGCAGGATGTAAGCTGTTTCAAATAAAGCTGCCTTTTGCAATTGATGGATAGTGATTTTATCAATGCTGATGATGCCCCAGATGTTTTGGGATTATGCCCAAGGTGCCATTACTTTATTTTGCTACAACTGTACTTCTTTCTGTATGTTTCTGTATTTTGTGATTCCTCCTCCCATTCTTTCTCTTCAGTTCTGCCTTCTCCAGGTACTATCATATGCACTACCTGAATTTTAAAGACTTTCTTATTGATAATCAAGTCTGAGGTCTTTATGAGGTGGCTGCTTGTTTGTTTGAATTTTAAAGTCCCAAAGCATTTTAGCTTCTTTGTGTCCTATTACTTTGTCTCATTTGTGGTGCCATCACTTCTTGTCTGCAGATACACCATTGTTGCTATTCTCACGTTGTTGTTTGTAGTCAGTCTGTGTGAGCTTCTTGCAGCAGCTAACTAGCTAGCCCAATAGGAAGTGCCCCCGTATTCACTCCTGTGCTCCCTCTTGAAGGGGTCTCTGTTGCTTTCCCCCTCATGTCTTCATCTCCTGTGTAATGCAATGAAGGAGATGTGAGGTGAAACAGGGGCCAAGGGAAAAGAAATAAAACTGGACTCTACTCAGATGTCTGTGTCAGATGGTAATTCTATCCATCTGGCAAAAATTGGCCTCCTGGATAAAGGCATGCTGCTACAGCTCTAGGTTAGTCAGGATAAAGAGGAATATAATGACTATGATTAAATAACATCTTTACATTAATGACTTTTTAAAAGGATGAAGTCAGGAAATAATGCATGGCAAACAGTAAACCGGGGTGGGAAGAATCAGGAATTCTTTCAATTCCACTGATGCAGAAGTCCCCAAACTTGGCAACTTTAAGACTTGTGGACTTCAAATTCCAAAATGGTCTAGCCAGCTATGAGAATTCTGGGAGTTGAAGTCCACAAGTCTTAAAGTTGCCAAGTTTGGAAACCACTGATCCTTTCAAACTAAACTGGTTCCTAAAGGCAGCTTCAAATGAACCTAACAAAGCAGGAAATAATTCTGAGAAGCAAGATTTTTGTGCATTGCCCTTTTTGCTTCAGTTGTGCCACTGAACCAACCTATTTTTATGTCCTGCAAGTCTCCCTTATTCCTGCTGTTGAAAAGAATCTTCCTGTCCCAAATCTGGAACAGTTGTAAGTGGTCTCTTGCTTCTGACCTCCACTTTGGTTCCCAGCCTTTTCAGTGCCTGTCCACCAACCATGAATGCTCTGTCCTTGGGATGTTTCTGATTCAAGGAGGGAACAGTTTCTGATTACAAAGAGAACAGCTGCATCCTGGGGTACCATTATTGCCTCCAAGTGTTTGAGTTCAAAGCTTTTCAATAATAGTGAGTTTTCCAAGCTACCAGATGCTAAAATGGCCACCATTTCCCACTCTATATGCCATAGGATGCTTTTGGATGTCCAAGCTTATCTTCATACTGAATGTATTCATTTCATACCCATCAGAGGTGGTATTCAGCAGGTTCTGACCAGTTCTGGAGAACTGGTAGTGGAAATTTTGAGTAGTTCAGAGAACCAGCAAATACCACCTCTGACTGGAGATTTTACAGTACTCTTTCCCTGCCACAACCACCAAGCCATGCCCACAGAACCAGTAGTAAAATTTTTTGAATCCCACCACTGATACCCGTCCCCAGATTACTCTTTAGAACCACAGGGAGAAAGCATTGAGACTAATGTCACAAGGGTGTGTGCACTTCATCAAGTCCCTGCAATCCTTGGCAGGTGGTGCCTTCAGTTTCCTATTCTTTTTATAAATGGCAAAATCAGATGTTATCTCCTTAAATTTGAAGTCAAAGAAGACAACCTTTCATCAGTTCCACCTTTGGAAGGTGAAAGAACATCTCTGACAATTCCATAATAAAGTTCATTCTCCTGCTGCTAGATTAAGCCCAGCAATCAAATCCTAACAAATGTTTGCTGGATGTTTGCTTCAGTGGTGAGATTCAATTCTTTAACTACCAGTTCTGTGGGTGTGGCTTGGTAAGCATGGTGTGGCTTCATGAGCTTGGCTTGGTGGGCATGGCAGGGGAAGGATACTGTAAAATCCCCATTCCCTCCCCACTCCTGGGGGAAGGTTACTGCAAAATCCCTATTCCCTCCCCACCCCACTAACCTGCTTTCCAGCATCATTCTCCTGTGCAGGGGAACAAAAGACCCAGCTGGGACTCAAAAGGGAGGCAGAAAATAGATGGGGGTGGGGCCAGTCAGAGGTGGTATTTGCCAGTTCTCCAAACTACTCAAAATTTCCACTACCAGAATTGGTCAGAACCTGCTGAATACCACCTCTGGTTTGCTTCCTTGTTTTCTCTATTGGTGTGTTTCCTTCCCCATTGGCACTCTTAAGGGAGAGAATTGCACATGTTAGTTTTCCTTCTTGCCCTTGCTTCTTGGTTGGGTTAACATGCAGCTTAGCATTGTTTTCACAGCCGCAGACATATAAGCTTGCTGAAAATGATGGAAAGATCTAAGATTGAAGGTAGATATTTAACTTGGTTATGCAAGGGGGAAAACTTGTGCTCATGCACTAAAACGGCAAAATGCAGGGTAAGTTTGGGTTTGAAGATAAAACAGGAAACGAATGATAGTAGTTGAAGACAAAAGGATATAGCCCAAATGCAGAATTATTTTATATTTATATAACAGTAGCCAATCATGGAGTTTAATTAAATTTCCTAAGAAAATAGTTCATTTGCTATCTTGAGGAATGTACATTTGTGCTTCTCCCTTAATCTTTTCCCCTGACAATTAGAGTCACTTGCATTGCTGGTGATTCCATGATGATGAGTTGAAAATGGACTGTATTTTATTTTACTGTTGTATACTTTTAAAAATATGTACCTTTTAAATAATGGTTTGAAATCACTAGGTATAATTTGTGGTTGGAAACAGCTGTCAGTTCAACTGTGGAAAAATACAATCAAATAAGGATGTCCTAAGGATGGATAAAAATCAAGGTGGTTAATACACTTCAAGGTACCTGCAAAACTTTTTATGGCTTAGACCAGGGATCTCCAAACTTGGCAACTTTAAGACTTGTGGACTTCCATTCCCAGAATTCCTGAGTTAGCTATGTGAATGGGGAATTCTGGGAGCTGAAGTCCACAAGTCTTAAAAGTTGCAAAGTTTGGAGATTCCTGGCTTAGACTGTTGTTACCCTCAGGACTGCCTGTTCCTGGTGGAATTGCCCAGTCAGTATGATCTATAGATTCCCACCTGTCAAGAGATTAAGATACCAGGAACCCATAAGATGGCTTTTTCAGAAATAGCCTCTCCCTGTGGGATCCTATCCCCAGAATCAGGATAGCCCCCATCCTTTTGTCATTTAGGAAAGGAGAAAAAACACTCCTTTTTCATAAGGCTTTGGAATGGAATAACAGTGCTCTGTGACGTCATGCTGGTGGAAATGTCTTCGGACACTGCTGGCTCAATGGCCTTGAAATGCAGTTGAGTACCCTATAGTCAGCAGCAACTAGCGGAGTAAAATTTGCAGGGCCTCCTTTACTTTTACCATTTGGAACGGGTGGTCTTCAATGGTTGATGGTAGTGGAGGATGATACACTTTTTCCGACATTTGTATTTTTATGTTCCATTATTGTAATGTTTAATATTGTTCAAATGTCCAGCAACTAGGCCACATACTAATTTGTTATTGTAATTAAATACACTGGCAATTTCATTTTAACATTCTGCACAGTCTCTCAATTTTATGCTGCCTATTCTGCAGCTGCCCTTCAAATGGAGGTGTTTGATTCATTTGCCGACTGGTGCTAAAAATAACAGCACTTTTCTATTTTCAATGGAGCTGCTATCTTTGATAAGAACAATGTAAGTGCTGCACAGTCTTTTTCATGTATTAGCATTAGCTGATGGGGAGCTGTGTTGCATGCATAAAATGGACATCATTTTTCTTCCAGCATGGATATTATTTCTGGGTAAAAAGGGGAAAAATGAACTGTATTGCCTAGGTTAGAAAAGAAGCATTTAAATAAAACATAGTGCGTTTCTATTACCCTTGTATCCTCGGATTATTCATTTGGGGAGTCATTCTGGGGCTCCAAAAGTGGGCTCAAAGCCCCAACCCTTTTGAATATATGTTGATATATATTTCACAAGTGAAAAGGGTTGATCACACAGAGACATTTTTTAACTTGCACATGGATGCCTACAGCGTCAATCCATTCATTCAATTTTGCTGATTTAGGACCTAATTAGGTATTAGACTTGCAAACACAGTGCACAATGTTGATAAAACCATGCCACAGGTATAGGTAGCTATCGGAAAATTTTTAATTAGAAGCATAGGTTAATAAAATAGGTGCAATTTAACTTTCTCATTTTTGTAATCACCACAACATTGTTTCTATTTGTGCAGGTATGTGAAATCTGAAAACAAAACTGTAATCCCAGGAGAGTTGGAGAAGATTATTTTAAAATCAGATTCCAAAATATGCTTTGCAGATAGGATTTGAATGGCTAGTTCTCATTAGATTTTAAATATATACAGTACATTTCTCCCGCCCCCTCTGTTGTTTCCTGACATTGAACAAGTACATTTACATAACTCACCTCAAGCACATAAATAATTTTCAGTTTGTAGTTTTATTGTGACTGAAGGCAATAAACAACTGGAGAAGCTTCTTGGATGTGAAGCGAAACGTGTTCAAGAAAAACAAAGTCCTTTGTTTTACAAAAGTACCTTTGGTACAACCATGACCTACTGTAGATGGCTGAGAATCTGTATAGATAACTGAAGACAAGCAACATTTGAAACCTATTGGTTCATAAAACAACCCCCACCAAGCTTTGCATAGATCAGGCAGTACCCAATTGAGTTGTTTGAAGGTTTTTCATGTTTTGAAAAAAGAAAGAAGACAATGATTCAAATTATGGCTCTGCAATCTGCTTTCCTTAATTTAAAATTGCATAACAATTGTATTCTCTCTTTCATCTGTATTCTCAAATTACTGAAAAGTAATGACAGTGATATCCAGGGGAAAAATGGCAGTTAACTAGTCATTCAAGACAGGAAAGATCTTAAAGAATTACGGTATTATTATGAATATCCCATGGGACATTTAAAGAAGTGAAGGTTTGAGAATCAGTTCCCAACAGAAGAAAAAAGCATGAGAGAGAAATGGTTATTGTAAAAAGAGGAAAGAAAATATTTTTGAACAAACAGAAAATCGGGGGAGGGTGTGTGTGTCAAGAATTGTTTGCACAAGAGTCATTCCTTCGATTGATCCTTAGGTAACATTTTAAAACACAAATTTTGATGTTTTGAAGATTATGTCGAAAGTAGCGATTTGACCTCACCTCTTCTCTGCTCCAGCTTCTGGTAAACTTAATGATTTCATATGGAATCAGAACTTTGAACAATCCTTTTCACTCTTTTATCCGCTAATGCTTCAGTGGGAAGAGAGAACTTTTTCAAAGATGTTGATGTTACATCATGACCCCATTCATGACTTGCTAAATTATACTTACCATTAATCATGGATTAATCTGTCATCTCAAGGTAATCAAGTTAACTATATTGGCAGTAATTCTTGCATTCTCTGCTGCTAAAGCCAGATATCCCAACTATTTTTGTACTAGGCTTTCTGTATTTTTTATGTTAATCATCATTGTTTGTAACTAACAAAAAAGAAATCTACAGTGGCCAAATCAAGACATGGTGTGAGGAATAGGAAAGGATACTTCCTATTTTAAGTTACTCATTTAAATAACCTGTTTTTTTTTTTTAAAAAAAGACCAATGGTTGCTCAGTTGTAAATTAGCCATTAATATGGGTTTGGACATATATTGAACAATGTTTAAGACATGCTATTAATAAGCCATGGTTACAGACTATAAGCTATCTCAATGATCTGGGTACAATTAGCATGGTAAATCTAGCTACTCTCTATATTAGCACATTGTGCAGAAGTGGCCAAAGAGTTTTATACAAGATGTTGTTAGGAAAAGAGTGGTTTTAAATATAGAACTTGTGTACTTTAGCACAGAATCTCTTAGGCATGTGGAGCAGGGCCAGTGGTGGTATTCAACCGGTGTGGCCTGGTTCTGGCGAGCCGGTGGCAGCGATGAGCAATGGAGACCAAACTGGTTCTCTTTGCCACTCTGATGTTGGGTCCCCTGCCTGCCTGGGCTCCCATACTCACTTTTATCTGCTGAATTTGAAGCGCAGCTGCTTTGCAGAAGAGTGCTGCATGGCAGCTGCTGAAGCAACTGGGGTCGTGTAGGCTTGTTAGAATGCTTCTGCACCTGTGCAAAGTGCGTGTTTGATGCACACATGCACACAAAATGTGTGCATGCGCACAAAGTGCACCCACCAAGCCACGACCATCAAATCAGCGGCAAAAATATTTGAATCCTACCACTGACCAGAGTAATTTAGATTTGATTGTCAAAGGGTGCTTTGGAATACATAAGATTAGCAACTCTTTCAAGCAGCTACAAGCATTTCATGCTTTATTTGTTTAAAAGTTTTTGAGTGACTACAATATTTTAAAATATATTCTTGTTCTGAAAGTCTGCCTAGGCAATTCTGAAAGAACGGGAATCCAGATTATTCATTCAATGATACCTCTGAGGGCATATGAGATTTTCCTCCTTGTCACAGTTGGTACGTTCTCAGCCAATGTCTCTGCTTAGGCCAGCATACCTTTCCCAGGCCAGACAGCTGGCACAGAAAGCTCTGTCCTATCAGTCAGAACCCCTTTCTAGTGGGGGGACACCCATGTCATTGTTTTTGTGTTCTCTGAGTGAGCAAAATAAAAGGGTTCCTCAAAACTGACAGACTTTCTTGAAGATGGTTCTCTTTGACACATTGGCTGACACCTACTAATGATATGTTGGTTGAACATTAAGTGAACCAATCAATGTAGACATGTGTGGATGGCATGGATGATGCAAATGTTTCCAGGAAAGAAGAAACAATTATTTTTCCTACTTGTCACTCACTTCTCAAGAGCAGATAAATTGGAAGATGTTTCACAATTAGATGCTGATTAGGTGCCCCTTGAATATGCCGTTTTGAGCAGAACAGACAACTGTCCCTGCTTCCATGAAACTCACATCTTCATTGCTGCACTTTCACGCTTCATTATCGCTGTTATTTTAAAATCTGGCTTGTGGTGTGTCTGGTCTGCACAGAAAATTAAGTTTGAGCTCAAAGACAAAATTGTCTTTGGCAGTAACTGCCAAAAGAGTTCCGTGATAAAAGTTGCCCCATACCTGCAGAGAGATCAAAGTGGATTATTTCAGCATGTGAAGCAAAAATGAATACATTTTTAAAGGGACTTCTGATAGAAAAATGTTTCCTTCAGTCTGCCTAGGCAATAAAAAAAATCATAAAGAGGCATCACTAATTATAAACAGGTTACCTGCAGACCATAGTCCTGGTTTTCCACCCTCAGATGAAAGCTGAGTTAACTCAGTGGCAATTCATAGACTTTATATTAAACTCTTAGCCTCCAGTGGCAGTTCCCACAATCAAGATCTTTCTATATTACTTAATCGGAAGCAAATTGTACTGTTTTTGATTGTGCTCACAGCATACTTGACTGTGGAAGAAATGAAGCCACTGTTTAGCCTGTGGTCTGAAACATCATTACCCCTTAAGTCTTTCTATGCTGCCTTATCACAGTAGAACAATGAAGCAATGAATGCTGGGAAGGTAGGTCAAGATCATACGCTCTCTGCAGAGTCATCCAAATACATCTCAGCAGCCCAGCAAAAGCAAGCAGTTGCCTATAGAAGGCATCAGCAATATAGGAAGATGCTGAAGGTGGATGGTAATTTTGGTGAGAATGGCAAAGGCATCGTTTCGTACTGTGGCACAGAAGGCAATGCCAAACCATTCCTCTATTTCATCCAGGAATCCACATGGATAAACAAGATAAGATAATTGAAAATATAATACTAGATGATGGGTTTTTCAGATTAGTTGCCACTCAACATGTTATTGTAGAAGAGCTGAGAACCCTTTGGAGTACTAATGGTGTTTCTGATTTAGTTAGATCAAAACCTTTGGGATATCTAATGACTGATGTCACCATGTAGGAAGAAAAAAGCTAAAGCTGAAAAGATGAAAACACAGCAGGAATATGGAACGGAAGAAGCACGAACACGTAGAAGCAAAACCCAGTGAAAGATGAAATCAGTTGATTACACAGAGGTAGATGCTATACTTTTAGAAGACCTGAAGGGGCAGGTAGGAGCCCTAAAAAACTAGGTAGGGGACAGATCCTGGAAAAGGTTTGTCTATGCAGTTGCTAATAGTCAACACTGATTTGAAGGCACATAATCAGCTTGAACCAAGCCATTGTATTAAGAAATGTAATGGTGAAGAATAGTTATTTTTCTGTTATTATTGCATCTGCTGATAGTAGCCCTGGCCAATGGACTATTTACAGGACTCTGGTAAGAAATATTCATGCTATCTGGTAGACAAAGTCGCTCAGATTTGCTTGGACTTGAACTTGCCTGGGGCACAGTCTTGTGATGTTACTGGACTGAATTTAATTCTGTACACCCAAAGAATAACAAGATCCTTTGGACAGTTCAATTGCCTGTTGTTAACCCTGGCTGCTCATGGGTTATTAAAGGGTATGCCTCCTCCTCAAGAGGACATCACCGAACCACTCCCAGTTGGATCATTACCAGCCACTTTCAATCTTCTCTTTGCAGGGAGAGTCATGGGAAAGGTGCTTGGAAGACAGCTACAAGAGATTTGGAAGAAACAGATTATCTGGTTCAGTGGTGGGATTCAAAGTTTTTTACTACCGGTTCTGTGGGTGTGGCGTGGTGGGCATGGCAGGGGAAGGATACTGTAAAATCTCCAGTCAGAGGTGGTATTTGCCGGTTCTCCAAACTACTCAAAATTTCTGCCACTGGTTCTCTAGAACTGGTCAGAACCTGCTGAATACCACCTCTGATCTGGATCCATTTCAGTCTAGTTTAAAAACCAGGGTATAATAAAGAGTCAGCATTTCATGTTTGGTGATGATGTTTGGTGAAGCCAGGCTTATGACACTAGGTTTACATCTCAGATAATCAGAGTTGGAAGGAACCTTGTAGGTCATCTAGTCCAACCCCTACACCATTTCTGACAAATGGCAGTCCAATCTCTTCTTGAAAGTCTCAACCACAAGGTGCACAAGTGAACCTGTCAATGTATTTACAGGCTTTAGTTCAATGCTGACAAAAGTAAGTGGATACTTATTGTATGCCTGTCAGGGTTTGGCATGTTAATATAATTGGTCTTGGATCTTTAGAAAATATTCTCTCTCTCTCTCTCTCTCTCTGTGTCTCATACACAAACTCATCCACACTTACCCATATCCTTCTCAACTGCCCAGAGGGACAGATGTTGCCATATCTGGAACTAAATACAACTCAAAGGGTGGGCGGGCTTCAGGACTGGTCTATCCCCCAACACAGACCTCCTTTGTTGATTCTCAAGTCTAGTAGCTGTTGATGGACCTTGAGAAGGAGTTTCCCATATGCTCAGGCCTAATTTCCTTTGTCTGCTTCAGGACAGGAATCTTTAGACAAGATTCCATGGTTTTGTCCACCCTGCCTGCATCATCTTTAAGTATGGCAGCTTTAGACTAGACTCAAAACTTTCTCCTGATTTCTAGACTGGTGCGTTAATCACTATACTAAACTGATTCTTAGCTATAACATAGCAGGAGTTATTCCCTGAGTGAATGTCCAGGGTACCCTTCACAAAAGGAAAAATCAAGACTCCTTTTGGTAAGAATTCCTAGACATTAGGGTTAAATTTATACTAAGATTGCATAATGTTTTTTCCATTTTTACTTGGCTGATTCCAAGTTGTGCAGAGTCTGGAGACTACATATTTTACTGTGAATATCTTGGCTCATGTAACAGTACAAAACCTTATTTCCTGCCACAGATCTATATTTTAGCAGATGGGGAAGGAAAAAAAATCTTATTTTAACTCTTCCCCTCTCCCCATCCTTTATTTTCTTTTTCTCCTTAACCCCTTTTCAAAGAACAGTGAATTGCTCATTTATGAGAAAATCTTGTGAATTTCAAGGCTTTTAAAATAATATGAAAGTTGGTTAAATAATAACCATAAGAGACTGGATGCTTCTACTCTTGGATTCCTAATCCTTTTAGAGCAAATGAAAACATTTAAAATGTAATTTAAATTATGCAACCAAGATTCTCTTTTATTGTGATTCCAGGCCTCATCTGGTATGTATCAGATTAAATTCAGCACTGAGGAAGGGTAAAACCATTGACCTTCTATTTACCAAACTCCATGGACAGCCTCAGTGTCAGATAGATCTTCAGCTAGTTCTTATTATATGCTTAAGTGAAGCCACCAAGATTCACTTTGATAAACAAATGTATGCTATGGAAGCAATATGATTTCCTTTGCTGAAGCAAATAAGCCTACTCCACTCCCACTTAGTCTCAACAAAGCAGTTTAAGAAGCCTCAAATCATTTCAGTGATGGGGGGAAAGGGATTTTTTTTAATTTATGGCCCCAGCATTGGCCAAAATGTCTTCAAGCTGAGTGATTTCAAGACTGTACTAGTGAGCATTGAAGCTACTCAATCTAGAAAACCTTCAGCACCTCAGAGGAGATTCTTGGGTGAGCAGCTTCACTGTGCTCCCTGAAGCCGCCCATCTTGGAACTCTTTTAGAATGTGCTGAAGATTTTCCAGGATGGCAACTTTGTTGAGCAAGGCAGGATTACCAACAATACCCATTAAACCAGGCCAACTGGAAAAAACTTCAGCTTTGGTAGGTTTCAGGAGATTCATTTGTCAAGAACTTAGGCCAGTGGAGGCATGTGGGGCAGGTAAGGAAATATTGTTGGCTTGCCTCTCTTGGACTTGTTTGGTAAGAGACTTGGTCAGTGGGTGCTGAAGAGGAGAGTCATGATTGAGACAAGAGTTTTGGTCAGGGAGAATGATGAATACAGTCCTTTGTGTAGTCTGGAGCTTTTTAGCATATCAGTCATCAACTCAGAAACATATTGGCATTCTGAAGGGGATCTTCAGAATGGTACTCTTGAAAGTCCCCTTGTCACATGCTGAACATCTTCCAGGCTGCCTTCTTCCACACCCACTCCTCAAAGGCCTTGGCACTCATTCTATTTCTCTCCTTCCCTCAATAAATGGTTGAGGCAGAGGTGATAATCAGCAGATTCTGACCAGTTCTGGAGAACGGATAGTGGAAATTTTGAGTAGTTCGGAGAACCGGCAAATACCACCTCTGACTGGCTCTGCTCCCATCTATTCTCTACCTTCTGAGTCCCAGTTGATCGGCTGGGTCTTCTTTTGTTGCTCTGCACAGGAGAATGGAGCTGGAAAGCAGGTTAGTGCGGTGGGGAGGGAATAGGGATTTCACAGTATCCTTCTCCTGCCACGCCCAATTTTTTTGAATCCCACCACTGGGCTGGGGCATATAAGGCCTGAAGCTGATCAGTGGGAATTAATAAGGTCCTGATCAGACAGAACCATTATGTAAACATGAAAAGAGGTGACTGATATTCAAGGCTAGGAAAACATATTCTATCTCAGAAAGAAAGGGAAAAGTTTAGGATTTAAACTTTAGGCTGCTAAGCATGTGTTTTCTGTACATGCAGGTATACACAGTGTACATATCTATAGTATATTATATGTATCTTGACCCTGCTGGCTGTAAATCAGTTTGCCAATGCTTTGCTTCAATATCAGTACCAAGCTGTGAGACAAATGGACTAGTTCCTCCAGCAAATGAGGCAGAATATGCCACGAATGTGTCTCTAATATTGGGCAGCCTCAGCAATCATCTGATACCAAGTTCCTGCCCTGTCTGCAAATAATTAAATAAATAACCTTGTTCAGTGTAGCTGCAGCTGGTGATGTATGAGCTAATAAATATGAGGGTGGATAGAAATGTAAACATGGAAAAGATGCTTCAACATCAAAGGCAGAAGAAAGAAGTCAATTGGCTATAAAAGAATGGAAGAAAGGCTTTAGACAGACCGATGGACAAATTCCTGTCATCTGGAGGAGTATTACTTCTTTCTTTGGTAAAGCAATTTATGTGTCCATGTCAAGTCTGTAAAGCTTCTGTTATTAGCCATTAATGAATTTGTGGGCAGCAAAGATTTATTGCCCTGCCTAAGATGAAGCCTGAGAGGGCCACAATTGTTCTAACCAAAAATGATCAGAAAACCTTGGTGCAGGACTTCAAGAGATGGTTCACTTTGTCAAAGCTCAACTGGAACATTCCCTCAAAGCTGTCTCATGAAGCCATATGGCTTCCCCGCTTCCAAAGCTTTGCTTCACCTCCAGCTGTTGCCTCTGGCACTTGAAGGAACCAGAAGTGACTTCAGTGCTTATGAAACACTGCATCAGAACCCTCTTCCAGCCTCTATCAGTGCCAGTTGAGGCTGCGTGGCTGCATAAAGTGCTCTATCAAAGCAAATTGCCTCAGTGAGATGAACCTCCTCCTTTTTGAAGCCTATAATGCCTCCTTGAGGCAAATCAGTGTTGCCTCAAATCAGGCCATCTATGGATCCCAAAGCCATCTATGTACACTTACAATAAACCATTGTCTTTATATAGCCTTTCTAGTAGGAAAGAATATGAAATAATATTGCTATTGGCAGCAGCTGTTCCCTAGTCAAAACCAAATATCCTGAAACACATCAATTGCACTTTAGTTTTTAAATATACTGTATCTGTGTGCTTTCTCTATAACTCTGCTCTTCCAAAGTTTTTACTATATACAATTCTTTTTAGAATTTATATAAGCCAGTTTTAAAACCTAACAAGAAGTTCTTAATGTTCATCCAAGAGATAGTTTCCTCAGTTACTAATGCCTATTTGATACACTGTAAAGCTGAAATGGTTTCTCATTCGACAAAGACAAGCCAGTGCAGAAAAATTAAAGTCTGACAATAAACAAACTTATGAACAGGCAAACTCTATCCATTTTAAAGAAAACATTCAGATTTCATCAAAGGAGCTTAGCTCCCAAGGATTTAGGGATCTGTGAATAAACTTGTGAACTCTAACAATGGTAGATTGAAACAAATGTTTTTTTTTAAATAAAGGACTAACTAGGGATCAGATAAGTCACCTCTAGATCCTTGAGTCTGCACAGAAAGCTCCTTTTGAAGCATGTTTGGATGAGCACTCTGAGCAGTCAAGAAAATGGCATCACCACTCTTCTCTTTAAATATTTATATTTGGAAACCAAATTGGCACTGAAGGCACTTCTTTATGAGGATTTTGCAGCAGAATGAAAGCAGTTCTGGATCTCTGTATTCCCATGACATCAACAGGGGTAGTTAGCCAAGATGATTTATTTCTAGCTTAGCTGTGGTCTAATTGAAACTGCTGCAATTTTTTTTTTCCTTTTCTTTTTTCAGTCACTGTAGCTCCCTTTCCCTGCTGGAGGGAACTCTCACCATGTTTCTCCTGCCCATTTCTGTGCTTGAGGCCCTGTGAAATAAATGTTAGCTTGGCCAGTTCATATTCAGTAGCCAGTCTAAAATTAAAAAGAGTCTTGTCAGCAACCCCTTCTCTTCTGTGGAAGGCTAGCTTGCCTGTTTGACAAGCTATAGACTCTTTTCCTCTTGTTAGTTGTTTTTGTGTGTGCCTAGAGTGGAATTATGGATCTTTCTGTTGCTGAAACATGAGAGCCAGAACAGGATGAGGTTTGTTTGTTGTTTTCTATGCTGCCCATCTCACCAAAGTGACTTATAGTCAGCCATTCTAGTTAGCAGAAGAAAAGAGAATTACAAATAAATGGCTTCTGGGGGTTTGGGGAGTGCAAACAATAGCAGAGGGTAAATATTTTCAAGACATTTGGACTATTTCTATTATCTGCATGAATCTTTCTGGCAGACAAGGATGGATGGAATAATGGATGGAAACAAAGAGAGATTTAACCTGGAAATCAGGAGAAATTTTCTGTCAGTGAGAATAATCAACCAATGGAACAGCTTGCCCTCAGAAGTTGTGGGAGCGCCATCACTTAAGACTTTCAAGAAGAGATTAGACTGCCATTTGTCAGAAATGGTGGAGGGTCTCCTGCTTGGGCGGGGGGGGGGTTGGACACATGACTTACAAGGTCCCTTCCAACTCTATTGATCTGTTAAAGTATCGGAAGGATGTACTCACTTACACTTCTCATTGTATCTAAAACAATAAACTCCCTGTCCCTAGTATCTTTATTGGAGCAAAGGCATGATTCAGCAGGACTTTGCAGAACTGGAGTTGAACTCAGTGCCACAGATAACAAGCCCTATCAACCTGACATCATTGAGAGGAGTGTGGTGGATACAAGTATCATATCTCTCAGATAGTATAACCAATAGACATACTGTCTGGGAACACTAGAAACTCTACAGATTATATCACATACATATTCAGTGAAGCACAGCTTGCTTACAAAAGCTGAGAATCGTATAAAGTAGCCTTTATGGTGGCATTACTGATCTTCTGGAACAACCTTATAAATGTTGGATTAAGTCAACATCTGAAAGTTTATTTCCCAGATGTTCATGTCTTTGCAGACAGTCCAGGATAGTCTCAGAAAAGCAGGCCTCTAAGAATTTTAGAGACTTTAACCATTTTAATGCTTTGCGAAGGGATGCTTTGCTTCCACTAATATTTTTTTTGCAAAGCATCTTTTTAAAATATTCCCATTCAGACTGGATTCCTGCAAAACTGTTTTCCTTTAAAAGAAAAGTAATTGCCCCTATCATTTTTTTAAAAAAGTATCCTCTGGAAGACTGACATAGACACTTCTGAAACTGTCTCTAGCTGTCTTTAGTGCAGGGGTGTTAAACTCAAGTGATTATGGCGGCATCATGTGACGTATCAGGACTTTCCCCCCCTTTGCTAAATCGGGTGTGGGCATGGCCAACATGTGACGCATCCAGCCTGTGGTCCAGGAGTTTGACAGCCCTGTTCTAGTGCATGTACATCCAGGAAACGAAGTTTCCTACAGGTGCTACCCTGATACTTTGTGTAAAATAATAGCCTTAAAATAATTCAACCATCGATCACTTTATATAATTTTGGTCTGTGTTTGTAATAATTAGCAAAAAAAAGAAAGAAAGAACAAAAGTGAGGTACTACCTGGGGGAAGGATTACAGTGATTTTTAATTTTTTTTTTTTAGTTTTATGCTTTTTTCTGTTGAAAAGATGCTTATCATGAAATTATCTGTTAATCATGATATATAATATACTGTATTACTTTAAAAACGTTCTACCCAAGGTATAATATATAGATACTGGCAGGTTTTATTTTGCATTTTTTACCATGCAAAGTTGTTTCTGTAATATAGAATTTGAATGAGAAAAATTCTTGATGAGGAGTTAGGGTTGAATCAGGCCTGCAAACTGTAGTTTGAGATTTATAGTGAATGAGACCATATTTCAAAGCACCAAACTGCTTTCTGGAATTGAGTAATTCTGTACATGGGGGGGAAATCCTAAGATACATTGCTTCTGTCAGCAGGAGGAGGAGCTTCTGGAAAGTGTTTGGACCCCAAATGCAAGTGAAAATGGATCCAGCCAGAGGTGGGATTCAATTTTTTTAACAACCGGTTCTGTGGGCGTGGCTTAGTTGGTGGGCATGGCTTGGTGGTCATGTGACTGGCTGGGCGTGGCCAACTCAACATCACTCACATCAAGGCATGCATCTCCTCGCCTGGCCTCTCATGATTATGGGGATGCTGCAACAGTTGTAAGTGTGAAAAACGGTCATAAGTCACTTTTTTCAGTGCCATTGTAACTTTGAATGCTCACTCCACACAAGCAAAGTACCAGCAAAGGAGGGAAAAAAAACTCCAGAGAAGTTCCTGAGACAGGAAATCTGCCAAGAATGTAATAAGGGTTAACAGAGAGGCAGTTTCTGTAAGCAACACCAGAATGTTTCCTTCCTGCCTTCCTTACAGGATTAGGCCAGTAATTTCTTCTAACAACCGGTTCTCCAAACTGCTTAGAATGTTAACAACCAGTTCTAGTGAATGGGTGTGAACCTGTAGAATCCCACCCCTGGATCCAATGGATGAAATGTCAGATAAGTTAGTGGCTAGTTAATAATTTTCATCTTTTCATTCTATCACTAAAAGTATTGTTTAGCTGATCCAGTTCTTCTTTCCAGGTGCTCAAAACAAGAATTTTAAACCAGGAGAGAAATGCATGCTCTTTGGAACCACACCTTGTCACATATTTATTAACTTATTCAGTGTAAATTACTCACATTCTGTTAAACTAATTCATCTTTTATAAGGAGTAGCAATACAGTTTACTGGTCTGGCCTTAGCCAACATTTCTCATCTAGAAAGATATAACAATGCTCATTGCTCCATAGTAAATAGGAAGCCCATCATATTTGATAGATCTGAAATAGCCACATTCTTCCACGGCTTTTCTTTTAGAGAATTTTTGATAATTCCAAATACTTTGTGTTTAACTCTCGTCAATCCTCAATTTCCCTGTAGTTTTTTCCCCTATTAAATTTACCTTCCGGCAGCCAAGATGGGGAAAGTGGGGTGAAGGAGTACTTTTTAAGGGATAGACACACATCTTATTTGCCCCAGCACAAATATGTCCTGCTAACTATTTATAAAGGATATGAACTGGACAAAACCATTCTCAACCCACTGCAAAAGTCCCCTACATCTTGTATTTTTTTTCTTCAAAAATAATGTTTTTTTACTTCTGTTGACACAAGCCAAGCCTAGGGACCAATCTTCCCTTATTGGCCTTTGAATTTGCAGTGGATATAGTTCTCTGGCCACTAATTTTCAGGGCCTCTGGCCAGTGGTGGGATTCAATTTGTTTTACTACTGCTTCTGTGGGTGTAGCTTGGTGGGTGTGGCATAGTTTGGTGGGCGTGGCCTGGCTTGGTGGGTGTAGTATGCCTTGGTGAACATGGCATGGTGGGCATGGCGTGGCTTGGTGGGTGTGGCAGGGGAAGGATACTGTAAAATCTCTATTCCCATCCCACTCCAGGGGGAACGTTACCACCAGTTCTCCGAACTACTCAAAATTTCCAATACCGGTTCTCCAGAACTGATCAGAACCTGCTGAATACCACCTCTGCCTTTGGCATGGAAGAGTCAGGTTTCCCCATTGCTCCAAAAGACCAGCCCTCCCATTCTTCTTGTTGACCTATGAATGGCAGGCAGGTGGGCAGAAATGGAGAAAGAAGGGCAAAAAGCGGATTTTGGAAGTGCCAGCATTCCCAACCAAAAGAGACCCCACAAAAAAGATAAAGAGGGAATTGGGTATTTCTGGACCCAATTCTCCAGACCAGTTTCTTCACATGGAAGGTCCACTTAACTGAAGGAGTGACAGTGACACCTTCAGAAATTCTTCCCCTTTGGAACATTTTCCTTATTTCCCCCTGCCTTCTATGGGACGGGGTGGGCATTTTATACATGTGCTTGCCTAGCAATCTTATTCAAAATTTATTGTCTTCTGTCTAGACTGTCAGATATAGGACTAGAATGCTCTCAGTGAAGAGTAGCTGTACTATGGTAGAAGTGGCACCTTTGTAATCAGCTACCTCTCAACTCATCAGTGGCAGGAATAAAATGGAGGACTAATGCAGGTGAAAACAGTTCCTTTGCTGCCAAGAAGACCTGTGCAGAGGTGGCATTCAGCAGGTTCTGACCAGTTCTGGAGAACCAGTAGCGGAAATTTTGAGTAGTTTGGAGAACTGGCAAATATCACCTCTGACTGGAGATTTTACAGTATCCTTCCCCTGCCACACCCACCAAGCCACGCCCACAGAACTGGTAGTAAAAAAATTTGAATCCCACCACTGGACCTGTGGCTCTCCTGCTGCCAGTAACTGCCACAAAAAGAAGTATTCACTACCCCATCTGTCTCCTCCTCACAATTCTATAGCAGATAGATGCCCTGGCTTTCATTCTCATCTAGGAAGAACAAGATTTAGAAATGCAGTTAGCACTTCTTTAATCTAGCATGGCTATCTCTTGATTCTTGCTCTGGGTAAAACAATTCAGAGTTGCAATCTTAGCCCAACATCTAGTACCCTGGAATTAATTTGTCATTTGATAGAAGTAGAGATTCTTCCCTGTTGGTTATGATCTCTTGAAATTAATTACCTAGACCTCGTTCTGCTTAACTAAACTTCCACAATTTCCTTGAGTGCCTTTTTTGTTTGTTTACATACCTTAGTTTTGTATAACTTCTCTTCCAGCTGGAAGTTATATAAAATGACAGCTGCAAATAAGAGCTGCTTGATGACTTGATGAAAACCTCAGTGTAAGGTCATGGCATAATCTTCAAGATACAGATTTCAGCTCTCAAATAGAGATTGTTTTTCATGATCATATACACAAGATGGAACTATGTTCAGGATATAAGAGGTGATCCCTATTTCAATTTTATAGTTCCTATACACTAAATAGCAAACAGTGATGTTATCCAATTACTCCATATTTAGCTAACTTTATTTGCTATAGTTAAAGCGCAGTGACAATTGAGAAATATCAACAAGGTAAACATTTAAAACTTGAGCTCAACATGCTGAATTGTTCCTTAAACATTGTCAGTAAAAAATGTGGTAGTTGGATTTCTCAATTTCAAGCACTGACATTATTTAATTCAGATCTGTTTTTCAGAAACTGTTTTATATTAACAGAAGACGTTTATCTCATCTTCCCCAACTGATTTTTTCCATATGTATTGGACAAGGCAGGACTAAATGCCTTTAGCTCTTCAGCAACAAAAGGCAGCTTAAAAGCACCATGGATTCCTGGCCCAAAATGGTTACAGGTGCCAAAGAAAAGGTTTCAGGTTTCAAGTGTTGCAACCCTAAAATCCAGATCTAGGGCATTTGCTTCATTTGTGCCAATTTCTTAAAGCATTGCCTTTTTTTATTACTTGAAATAATACATACTTGCCATGATCATACAAAGGAGAATTAAATCCACTAAGTAGCAGTAATAATCACACCTTCTTTTTTAAATGTAATTTTTATTCAAAAACATTTTACATTAGCAATAGCACTTAGACTTATATACCACTTTATGGTGCTTTGCAGCCCTCTCAAAGTGGTTTACAGAGTCAGCATATTGCCCCTAACAATCTGGGTCCTCATTTTACCCACCTCTGAAGGATGGAAGGCTGAGTCAACCTTAAGCCTGGTGAGATTCGATCTGCCAAATTGCAGGTAAAATTGAAAAAAAGAAGGAAATATAAAAGGAATTTAAAAAAGGTAAAAATTGATAAAAGCAACAGAAAGTGGGGAAAGAAGAAAGAAGCCCAAAGCATTTTCTGATATTCTTTGAACAGTTATCACAATCACCACCCTCCCAAATTACATGCCATTGTTCCCCTCTTCCCCAGAAATATAGCTCTTTATTCAATAAATCCTCAAATCCTATATTGATTTTTATCCGTTTTCAGCAAAAAGTCCATAAAGAGTTTTCAATCAATCACACTGGTTTGTAAACAACAACACAAAAAAATGAAATAATACAGGATAAAGCTTTTAGCTCATCAGATCCTACACCTTTACATAAATGATGTTTATTCTGTTGAAAATAATAGCTCTAAACATTCCTTAGCTATTATTTATTTTGTTCAGAACTAAAAAGAAGCATCTATTGAACTATTAAAATTGTTTCAATATTTCTCTTCTGTATAATTTTGCTTTCGGTACTATTCCCAGGAGTCAATACTAACTTGAAAGCACACAGGTACACACACACAAACACACATGTGCTCACACAATGCTTGCCAGTAACTTGGCATTTTGCAAGATATATTTGATTTTATCATCAAACCACAGACTTTTCTAGGGTACCCAGTTTTTAAAATGATGATAGAAAACTAATGTAGAAATGCCAGGCTTTGATTTAAAGAACAAATGCATGATTTTTCATTAAATACTAATACACTATTTCTTGATGGTTATAGGATAAATAAATATTTTCAAAGACAGTGTTTATTTGTGGAATGGCCCAATTCGCCACAGCCAACTCACCAGGGCCAATTCCCTGCTGGACAATTTAATTGTTAAATTTGATTATTTAAAATAAATAATCAAAATAAAATAAAATAAATAAATAAATAAATTCACATTTCATTCTGTCCCTCCTTTTGCATCCTTTCTTTAATGATTCTATTCGACCATTTCTTTGATATTGGTGTAACTCTTGTCCCACAGTGTGTTGTCCTGTGGCAAGTTGGTTGTGGCGAGTTGGTTGTGGCAAATTGTCATGCATCTATTGATTTGATACCCCAAAATGTGCAAAAGTTAAAGCAATTTATTGAGCAAGTATAATACATTTGTCAGCAAGACAGAACTGGCTTTTTTTTTGTAAGAAATCCAAGAAATCAGTGTCCCAATGGTTTATATCCTAAAATACAACAAATTCAATAACAAATGAAAACTGAAAATTATCTTTAAAACTGTTCCAAAGAGATCTTACACACCTCTATTTTTTAAAATATAGCTGTAAAATTTTCCCAGCTGGTGCCTAGTTAAAATTTTGCAAACAGTTTTGATTTTCCACAAAATATCCTTTCATCACTTTAAACCACTTCATGACAGAGTGTAAGGTTAAAAGAGAAAATAACTGAATCTGGTCAATGTTCTTTTTTTCCACATCAGCTAATGCTGATTTATACAGAAATGGGTCTGAATATACATTTAAATATGTAAAAAGACACCTATCCCAATGGACATATACTACTAGATCAGGGGTGTCAGACACTTGGGGTTACGGCGGCGTCAACATGACGTATTGGGACTTTTTTCCTCTTTGCTAAACCGGGCGTGAGTCTGACCAGCATGTGATGCATCCTTCCCGCAGGTCAGGAGTTTGACAGCTCTGTACTAGATGAATTATTTTTCAAATATAAATATTATCTGCCTATTGTTACTTTAATTTCAACTAAATATCATATTAATTTCAATGAAAGAACTAGATAGAGAAATATCCCAACTTAGTTTGCACTTCTAATGAGTTATGCAATTATGAGAGCAAGACAACCATATGGAGATTATCAACTCCAAAGTGAAGCAACAGAAAATCATAATTTTCTATGAGTGATTTCTTCTTAGAGTTGGACGGTGAGCAACTGACTACAGTAAATGACACAGGAACTGGAAGCCAGCTGGTATAACATAAATCAAAGGCTGGTATCAAACCAATAAAGAGGGGAAAAAAGTTGAAATGCAAATTTGGCATGCAAGATAGGATTCATGCTCAAAATGGTTACAAGGCAAAGGTGATGGCATTGTCAAGGACTTGGCTTTCAGAAATGGAAGTCAGATTAACTAACAGTGTTGTGGTACAAACCCAAAGTCACAGATGAATAGTTCTGGAACATATATGCTTGGGTGATATTATTTACAAAATACATAAATAACCCAAGTTTTTGCTGATAGATGTGGAAGCAGCAGAGATACAGCAGAGGTACAGAGGTAAAATGGATGGAGTTGCTCTGTTGGCTCTTTGGCTCGCAGGTACTGTGCTATGGACAGCACACCAATATTTCTAAAAACTCTTCCAGAAGCAACATGTGAACCAGTGGTGGGATTCGACTTTTTTTTATTACCGATTCTGTGGGCCTGGCTTGGTGGGCATGGCAGGGGAAGGATACTGTAAAATCTCCAGTCAGAGGTGGTATTTGCCGGGTGTCTCAACTACTCAAAATTTCCGCTACTGGTTCTCCAGAACTGGTCAGAACCTGCTGAATACCACCTCTAATGAGAACCGTGATCTATTACCTCAGAGAACTTTTAGAGAAAGGCAAGAAGTCACACTGTGATCCAAGCTCAAACACTTTTCTACATGTGTGGTGACCCTAACTTATATACAAAAGGGATTGGGATTGCATTGCATAACTGTTTCTACAATCTTGTTTTTTTTTTTTTTTGACACGCCACCATCGTATTCCATTGAAAGATGTCCTTTTTACATTTTGAAATGTTTTCTCTCTCTCTTCCTTTATCTAAAAGGTCAATAGAGAAATTTGTCCTGAGCTACATAAAGCAAGGGGATTTTGGAATTAGGCCAAAGCTACAGACTTCTCGCTCTATGGTTTGAGGTTTAGTCTTCTTGAGAAGCTCTCTTAACTAATATTCTGCCTTCAAGAAATTTACAAGCAAAAGCTCATATTTCGGTTAATGTGTTAGTCACGGAAGTGCAAATCTAATAATTTCATATGAAACCTTACTTACCTTGAAACAGTACAAAGAAAATACTGTGTACCTCAGAAGAGTCATCCTCTGTGTTGAGGTAATTCCCCGTTAGGAGAATGAGTGCACACAGGGAGACATCGTGAGAGTAATGTTGAATAACACATACACAGCACACAGCTACACTGTATAGTAAAATGTAGGTTTTACTTCCAGTAAATGGTTAAGCAAAGTCTTACAAACAGTCCAAGTCATACACAATTATATCAGTCAGTTTTCAGTCCAGAGATAATCCAGTAACAAAGTCCAGTATCATAAATAGTTCAGTAAACAGACTCACATCAATCCAAAAATAACGACGATCAGCAACAGCCAATACAGGAACCAAAAACAGCGAACATCGACCAACTAGCAACACTCTCCTTCTTTCTTCTTCTTCCTCCTCCTGGGAAACCAGGTTTCTGGCTCCATCTTATGGCCGTTTGAGGAACCACACCCAATTACAATTTTAGCATTCTCTTAAAGAGATAGTATTAAAATGTCTATCCTGGTTTATATATTTCCAACCCAACTGTTAGTGACTTACATTCCTAACATTCTGCCCTGCAGACTTTTTTTATTAATCAGAAACTTGGTAGGACAGCTTCCCTGATGTTCAATGGACCATGAACTTGTTTGGAGATTCTAGCAGAAGGATACAGCTCTCATGTACCCCTTGGCTGAAGCAGTGGTATCCTTCCCCTAAGTATGCAGCCTCAGGAGAAATACACATGGAACTGTAAGGGATGAAAGAGATCTCTACTAATCATTTCTGGCTAGTGGTATCAATGGGTGACAGATACCTCAGCCAGATCACATTCATGTTCACAATACATAATGGTACTTAGCATTTTCAGCACCAAAATGGGTAAATTCAATTCAGCTAGTTCTACTCCCCTGCCATTCCGCCCAAGATTATTCTTCTAGCTCCTCTTCAGTTCCCTGTTTTCATAGTAATTGACAAGTATTTTCAAAGTGACATAACTGAACCTACATCTTCCTAGTTGGACTGCTCTTGCTGTCAGCATCTTGCTGTCAGCAGATGCCAACAGTTTAAGGGCACATACTTATCATCAGTGATGTTAAGATCTTCAGGCAACTTATCTGGGCTACAATATGCATGATTGGTCCAGATTACATTTCATGTTTCTATTTTTATTTTACTTTGGATCAAAAAAGCCTTTCACCTTTCATTGAAGTTTATATTCTTGCAGCAGTATTATCAGATACTCTCAGGCATTAGTGTTTTGTGCATGCAGAAGAATTGGGTTCAACTATTTTAGTATTCTCTTGTATTTAAGAGAACAACTTAAAAAGACCAACAACTTAAAAAGTAATTCATAATGAGACAGACTGGGAACTGTTAATAGATGGAGCTTCTTCTGGTCAGCTAGAAAAACTGGTATTTTTCTCTTATCCAAATAGTCTGGGACTAGCAGAATGGTTTTCACAATGTACAGTTCTTTTTACAAAATAGCCAACTGATTTTTCGACATCCAAGTCTGTGTTCTGAAGAAAATCCATGACAGGACAGTATTATCATCCATGGCTTTACTCCTCAGGTCCAAGCAAACAAATTCCATCTTTTGGGTATTTGGACTCAGTAGTAGGAGCAAGCTGATTTCTGGAATTGCAACTCTTTGCTCGGCATGATGAGGCCTCATCATTGAAACCATATGGTCTTGGAATTTCCATATGGCCTTCCTGCCAATTTGCTTGAATACCCCATAGTTTAGTCTTCCCCCCTCCTTTTCTCTCTTGATGAAGGCAGTGCCAAAAATAGCAAACTCTGAATTTGCTTGTGTTATTTCTCCATTTGCAACATGGAGACCTAAAGAGGGATGCGGAGGCAGAGAAGGAGAAGGAAGACAGCCAACCTTGATGGCTAGCACTAGTGATTCAGACTCATGGTTTAGCTTTTTACGCATCATAACACAACTGTCAACATAAAAGAAAAGCAATTTAAAAAGAAGTAGCAGAAATTTGCATGGCAGTTAACATTACATATTATCAATAACTGTACTGTCCTTGGAGGAATCTGGTAAATACATAATTAATCTAGAATAGTGTGACTAGCTCCTTGACAATAAATAACATACTGTACAAAGTACATTATTTTATTTTATTACAGCAGAAGCCCTTTCTATTGTTTCATCTGGCCTTCTAAAAAGCAGTCAGGGTTGATCTCTTCTAGGATCAGAGGTGGTATTCAGCAGGTTCAATTTTTTTTTACTACCGGTTCTGTGGGCGTTGCTTGGTGGGCATGGCAGGGGAAGGAAATTGTAAAATCTCAAGTCAGAGGTGGTATTTGCAGGTTCTTCGAACTACTCAAAATTTCCACTACCGGTTTTCCAGAACTGGTCAGAACCTACTGAATATCATTTCTGATTCCATCGCTATAAACCTACAACCATGAGCAAAGAAGGTTCATCCTTCAATAGTAGGTGTGCAATTTCCTCTACTGATTCAGCCAAAGCCACATATTCTCTTGTACTACTCACAAAAGAATAGATTCTCAAGGCTCAAGAGTCTTCTTAGCTTTGCTAACAGAACTCCCAATTAGTAGACTCTGAATCCTAGGCCTTTTCTGTACAGAGACCTCATTCCACTATTAATGCTTGGAATTGCCCTGTTCCATTACTTGTCTTTCACTGAGCCTATGGTTCATGTATATGGCATCCAGCCTTTGAGGACCAAGCCATCACTCCGTGTAAAGGCACATGTTGGATGATCATTCCATGACCCATGAACTCCATGAGATTTTCTCGGGCCACTTGATGAGAGAAATTCAGGGGCCAATTTCAATGGTGCAGTTCCCTACCTCCCCCACATATATTTGAAATGGTATTGGCTTTTTTTAAAAGGAAGCCTAAAAATAGATGGGTAAATCTGGACTATGTTTGCTACTGTTATTTTCCTTAGTCATTCCTACCACCCTCCCACCCCGCCCCCGCCCATTAAAATTTGAAAAGTGCAGTTCCTGGCTGTAATAACATAGCCATTTCCATTATAAGATAATATTGGTAGCACTAGAAGAGCTGCCGCTAGAAAAGAATAAATGACAAACCTTTGAGGGCTTCCAGATTTCCTAGACTGGATTGCAATCACAGCTGTGCGAGATCAAAGACTGCTGCATAGATCACAGAGATAGACCCAGTAATGGTAGCTGTAATTACTATTTCCATTACAGTGCCTAGGATCCAAATGAGGATAACATGATGAAACATTTATCATTGGAGCTTAAAATATTTACATTTTGTGTTCAGTTGATTGTTTTAAAAACACTAACCTCAGAGGCAAAGTCATCCTGTGCTTTGTTTTTTTACTCTTATGAATGTCTGGTAGAGATCAAAACTCTCCTCCTCCTCCTCCTCCTCCTCCTCTTCCTTCTTCCTTCTTCTCTTCTTATTTATTTATTTATTTATTTATTTGATTTATATACCGCCCCCTCTCCCCGAAGGGACTCGGGGCGGTGAACAGCCAATAAAAACACATATACAAGGTACAAAATATGAGACAACATAAAATATTAAAATTTAAAAACTGAAATGCAATATGGCTCTAATAAAATATAAGCAAGTATTAAAAAGATTAAAACCTGATTAAAATTTAAAAACCCCTAGGCCAGTCCGGCCTGCCGAAATAAATGCATTTTGAGCAACCGACGGAAGGCCATGAGTTCGGGGGCGGCCCTTACCTCCGGGGGTAATTCATTACAGAGAGGGGGTGCTCCCAATGAGAAGGCCCGCGCCCTCGGGATCGCCAGCCGTCCAGCCGGCAGCACCCCGAGGAGGCCCACTCTATGGGAGCGTACCGGTCGGTGGGAAGCCGATGGTGGCAGGAGGCGGTCTCGCAAGTAACCTGGTCCCGAGCCATGGAGCGCTTTAAAGATAGTGACCAAGACCTTGAAGCGCACCCGGAGGGCCACCGGGAGCCAATGCAGCGCGCGTAGAAGTGGCATAACATGGGAGCCCCTAGGTGCCCCCATTACCACCCTCGCGGCCGCATTCTGCACCAACTGGAGCCTCCGGATGCTCTTCAAAGGCAGCCCCATGTAGAGAGCATTGGCATAGTCTAGGCGGGAGATCATCAGGGCAGAAGTGACCGTGCGAAGCGCATCCCGATCCAGAAAGGGTCGCAACTGGTAGATCCTACGGACCTGTCCAAAAGCCCCCCTGGCAACGGCCGCCACATGATCTTCCAATGACAGCCGTACATCCAGGAAGACACCCAGATTGTGGGCCCTCTCTGTGGGGGCAAGAATTTCCCCCCCCCACAGCCAGCGATGGAACCAGCCGGCTGTATCGGGGTGCCGGGAAGCACAGCCACTCAGTCTTAGATGGGTTGAGCTGAAGCCTGTTCCGCCCCATCCAACACCGCATGGCCTCCAGGCATCGGGTCATCACTTCGACGGCTTCATCGGGGTGGCCCGGGGTAGAGATGTACAGCTGGGTGTCATCTCTTCTTCCTCCTCCATTTCCCCTCCAATATCGGTTTAGAATAGCAAAGGAGCCACTTTATTGGAATCTGAAGCGTACCATGTGATGAATTCCCTTGCTTTGCTAAATTAAGCCACTCTGTTTCTTTTTAATTCTAAAGCAAAACTGCGAAGGTTTGAAAACATGCCACGAACAGTATGAAAAAAAAATCTGCTGAATCCTAAACGGTGAAGTTTGCTTAGTTATATAATGCTTTTAGACATTAAGTGTGAACGGTTGTTTTTGACAAAGGATTGAGCTGGAGTACTCATTTGGTACAATTGAATATTACAGTTTTTGCAAAGTAGTAGAAAGATAAGGGGACAATGGAATAGAAAGATATACAAAATCGATGGCATTCAGTTTTGATTGGGACCTTTGTTATCTACCTGGTAAAATACTTAAATGCTTGATGTTCTTTAAGGATAGCATTCTCTGAGCTAATTTTACAAGGGTCTTTCTTTTGTTGGTTTGTTGCAACATTTCCCATCTCCAGCACAAAGCTCATGCACAGAGCAGAGGGGGTCAAGCTGTTTTTCAAAGCACCTGAAGGCCAGACAAGGAATAATGGATGGAAACTGAACAAGGAGAGATTCAATCTGGAAATAAGGAGAAATTTTCTGACAGTGAGAGCAATCAACCAATGGAACAGCTATAAACTATATTTAAACTATATTTATTGCCTTCAGAAGTTGTGGGAGCTTACCATTGGAAGCTTTCAAGAAGAGACTGGACTGTCAAAAATGGTGTAGGTCTGCTTGGGTGGACGGGTTGGACTAGATGACCTATAAGATCCCTTCCAACTCTGTTAATCTGTATCTGTTTCGACTGTTCATTTGCTCCCACCCCACCTCAACCATACCAACATGGGAAAACAATGACTTGTAAATGTAGATTCCACATTGGCTAGCTCTCAGCAGCCCTACAGATTCAAGTAGGGCAGTTTTATTATCACCGTATTATTGGTAGTAGAATAACTGAGATGCAGAAAATAGAGGATGTCTAGTGGATTTATAGCTACTAAGTTGCATAAACAGGCCTATTTGTATAGGAGGCAAGAAAATGCACTCAAATCTTCACTTTGAATATCTTCACATGCCTAGGTTATCCACAGTCAGTATAGTAGGAGATTTGCAAGCATTATTGTCTGAAGGCACTTGCAAAACTATTTAAAATCAAAAGACCTGCCTTACTATGATTCATACCAAGTTCCAATAATATCTAGAGAATCCATAGGAATATAAACCCACTGAAGAAGGAGGTGACCCAGTGTTGTGGTTCACCGGCAGCAGGTACGGATGGCTGAGGTCTCGGAGAGCGAGGACTCAGATGAGGGGCCTGCATGTAATGCAGGGATGGGTCCAGGACCATCAGGGAATGAAATGCTGCCTTCGGAGATTGTCAAGACTGGCAGCAATGATGAAGAGACCCCGAGGAGCCTGTGCCCAGTGCGCGTGCACACAGGGCTGCTCGAAGGAAAGAGCAGCTGCAGCAGCACGGGCGACTTGGGAGTAAGGCTGCAAGGTAATGGCCCCTCCTTTAAGAGATAAAAGCCACCTGAGAAACTGGAGTTCTTTGCAGGAAGCAAAGGCATTTTTGCACTCAAGCCTTGTGGACGTTCGGAGTATCTTGGTTGGTGTTTGGAGACTTTTTGTGTTTGAAATATTTCTTAGTAACTTTAATCTAGTGTTTTTGGCAATTCTTATCAGAGACAATTAGTTTGAAACAGCCTTTTAACCGTGAAGGAACGGAATTCATAAAGAATCATTAAAAGGTTTTGCTGTTACCTCTGTTTCATGTTTGTTTCCTTTGAACGAGGTTTGGGTCAGAACACCCATTGCAACACTTTATCCCACTCCCAATTAATCCAGAGCAATACCCTAGTTGATGACATCCAAAGTCACTGAGAGATCAAGTAGTACAAGAAGGTACAATTCACTATACAGGTAGTCCTCGACTTACAACAGTTCATTTAATAACCGTTCCAAGTTACAATGGCATTGGAAAAAGTGACTTATGGTCTTTTTCACAGCTACGACCTTAGCAGCATCCCCATAATCATGTGGTCAAAATTCAAATTGGTTGATATTTATGACCATGGCTGTGTCCCGAGGTTATCGGATTATGTTTTGCAACCTTCTGACAAGCAAAGTCAATGTGGGAAGCCAAATTCACTTAACAGCCGAGTTACTTATCAGTTGCAGCAATTCACTTAACAACTATGGCAAGAAAGGTTGTAAAATTGGGCAAAAGTCACTTAACAAATGTCCCACTTAGCCACAAAAATTTGGGGCTCAATTGTGGTCATAAGTTGAGGACTACCAGTATAGCACTGAATGCCTGATTGATGCTCCTGAGGACAGAAGACAAGGCAGCTGATACCAGGAGATTTTGGGGTAATTGGTAGCAGAGACCAGACTGAATATTGCAGTCCAATAAGCCTCCTGGCAAATCTCCATCAGATACTTATTTTTTGTAAAAGGCAGATTAAAGCAACAGAGACCACCAGATCCACCTTTAAAGCAAAAGCAAAATATATATTTAAAACCTAGTAGCAAAATTGTCAAAGCCTGTACTGTTTCTTTCAAAATTAAGCATGGACATTAGGACTCCCACTGCCATTCCCACAGTTTAAATATTATCCCTTTAGAAGGCCTCCAATTGCCATTTGAAAAAACACATTTCAGCCTATTTTCAGATCTTTGCAACCTCCTCCTAACCTTTCTCTTAAAACTTTTTAAAACGCCCACCAATTTGGTCACCCAAATGGCAGTTGGGAGATAATACTAGATTTTTATTCTTTCTTCCTGTGTTTAAGTACAAAGCACATTGAAAAATTGGATGGGGATGTCAATGATTAGACCAGGAAAGATATGTGTATAAAGATTGCCATGGTGATCTCTGTGTATAATATTCATAGCGTGACCCAAATTATTTTTCCTGCTTAGACCAGGCAGCCTGTATCTAAAACTACAATTTTGGGCCAACTTCTTTGAGGTTAAACCTACCATCCTGGATGATTCTATTCTTCTTTTCCAATTAATTCAATTGCAGGGGGATACAAGAAGCAAGCCAATATTATGGGAGATGGAGGAAACAGATGCTCATCCGATAACTTACTTCCACCAAAGGGAAAAAAAAAAAACAGTGGGATTGGAATGTTAAGAGAAATGATTTAAACCAGATGTGACCAGCTTTAAGGAATATCCAGGAAACTTTGCCAATAGGAAGGTGGGCTGCAATCATATTAAAGGTAATGTGTCTGTATCAAACACAGATTTGGGCCACAGATGCTTTCCTCTTCCTCTTCCTCCTCCTCCTCAGATAGTGTGGTGTAAACGGTTGTGATTCCTGCCCTCGGTTTTCCTTTCACTATTTTTTTATGCCATTTCATCAGCCAAATAAATAGTTGCAATCATAAACTGGACTTAGACTAGAATTGCAAAGTTCACCGTTCTCTGGTAGCAAAGAGTTAAGTAGAATGTTCTGGTTTTCAATACTTTTTCCCAGCCTAGATTTGGTAGTTGTATGCTTAAGCCCAAGTCCACAGTGTGAAACTGAAATGGAAATGACATGTTTGGGATGAGATTTTTATTTGCTAAATGCCAAAAGAATTGCGTGGAAAGGTTCCAAGCCAACACTACTCTTTTGGGAATTGCTCCAAGGATGCAAAGTAGAAATTGGAGGAGTCTCAGGCAGTGTAGATTACTTATAGGTTGGCAGTTACCATGCCAAGACAATTTAGGAAGTATGCAGACAGAAGTGTAAGATTTGAAACCTGATCTTCTACCATGAATAATCCACTGATATTAAAAGCAACATTTTGGTTTTGTGTTCCATATGAAAACAAGGTCTAAAAATCTAAAAATCCAAAAAGTCATGAAATGAATACTACCATTCTATGAAAATAGAAATGGTTCAGCAAAGAGAAGCAGGAGGATCTTGTGCCCATTTCTCTTTCTGGTTGATCTTCCAACCCACAGATTCTTGGCTGCTGCAGTTATTGTCTATAAATATAACGGTGATACTACTGTGCAATGCCAGGCCTGTGTGACATGGAAGAACACAGTTGTTTAGGATCTACAGTGCGAAGAAATTTGGTTGAACTATGATGGTGGGATCATCTTTCAGGACCAGCTCCTTGCCTAACCTATGGTCACAAGCCACGGTCATCCCCATCTTCAAAAAGGAAGACTCCAGCCTAGTTAAAAATTATAGACCTGTAATCACCTGTAAAATCATGGAATCAATTATTAACCAATCCATCATTCTCCACTTAGAAACAAATAACCTATTCTCTAATAAACAATTTGGTTTTAGGAAAAAATTATCATGCGGCCCTTTCTGGATCGGGGCGTGCTTCGCACGGTCACTTCCGCCCTTGTCATCTCCCACCTAGACTATTGCAATGCTCTCTACATGGGGCTCCCCTTGAAGAGCATCCAGAGGTTTCAGCTGGTGCAGAATGTGGCCGCGCAGGTGATTCTGGGGGCTTCTTGGAGCTCCCGTGTTACACTGCTCCTGTGCGAGCTGCATTGGCTTCCGGTGGCCTTCCGGGTGTGATTCAAGGTGTTGGTGGTTACCTTTAAAGCGCTCCATGGCTTGGGACCCGGGTACTTATGGGACCGCCTGCTGACACATCAGCCTCCCGCCAGCCAGTGCGCTCCCACAGGGTGGGCCTCCTTTGGGTGCCGTCAGCTGGATGATGCCAGCTGGCGGCCACGAGGTTGCGGCCTTCTCTGCGGGGGCACCCTCCCTCTGCAATGAATTACCCCTGGAGATGCAGGCCATTACTGACCTATGGGCCTTCCGGTGCGCATTAAAGACCCACCTTTTCAAACAGGCCGGTCTGGCCTAGTATTAATTACTAGGGTTTTAAATTTTTGGTAATTTTTAACTTTTTTACCTTGCTTTTATTGCGTTACTGTAATTTTATATTTCCAGCCGCTAGTTTAATTCTTTTAAATCTGTTTTAAATTTTCTACATTACGTATCTGATATTAACACAGTTGAGAAAGTCCAGAAATATTTCACAAGAAGAGTTCTCCACTCCTCTACTTGTTGCAGAATACCTTATGCCACCAGACTTGAAATTCTAGACCTAGAAAACCTAGAACTATGCCGCCTTCGGTCCGATCTTAGTATATAAAATCATACATTGCAATGTCCTTCCTGTCAATGAATACTTCAGCTTCAACCATAACAACATTAGAACAAACAATAGATACAAACTCAAGGTTAATCGCACCAAACTTGATTGCAGGAAATACGACTTCAGCAACAGAGTGGTCAATGTCTGGAATACTCTGGCTCTGTGGTTTCTTCTCCAAACCCCAAAAACTTTACCCTTAGACTGTCTACTATTGATCTCACCCCTTTCCTAAGAGGTTTGTAGGGGGCGTGCATAAGCGCATCATTGTGCCTACCGTCCCTGTCCTAATGTTTCTTTTATATTTATATTTATATTTATATATATATATATATACTTATTCCCCTGCCTCTGCTGATAAGGATAGAGCCAGTGGTGTAGTGGCAATTACAACTGCCTCACATGTAATACTTCCCTGGTTCGAATCCCAGTAAGGGTATGGCTAGCTGAAGAGAGCTAACTAGCTCGAATTAGATCTATCCTAGTCTCCCTTATTTATTATTTAAAATTATCAGCTTAAAAACCTTACACACACATAAAAACATAGTTATGAATACATGGAAACATATAAGAATATATATATTATATATATTCTTATATGTTTCCATGTATTCATAACTGTTTTTACTTATACCTATTATCTTGTAAGCAATTGACAAATAAAAACAAATAAATAAATAAAATAAATAAATCAGTATGATTTATCTAGCACAAGCCATAAAGATGCAAAATAAGAAAATGTATTATGGGACAAACTCCATTCTCCTAGACTTGTGTCTTGAAATTGGATGCAAATTCCCAGTCTAAGATATGTGGTTTGTCTGGCAATACTGCAGTGCATTGTCATTTGCCTATCCCATGCACATATTTCTATGAGTTTCAGTGAACTATTGTGAACCCCCCTCCCTCTTCGAACATTCTGTTTAATAGTACCCAAGTTTCAGCCAGGTAAACTGCTATGGCAATGAAAGACAGAGATTTTCTTGATGGTTTATCAATCTATCTCTTTTCCTGTGTGGCTGCATGTCGTCTGTTTTTGAAGGATTTAAGAAGTCCCACAACCATTTTACTGTAGTTGAGTTTAAAAGAATTCTGCTATCACAAATAGATCACTACCTAGCAGGATTACTATATGATTCCAAGAGATGGAGAACTCATGCTGTTTATTAGAGCAGCCCATTTTTTTCAGGCTTCCATGTTTATCTGAAAAAAAAATGTATATTCATTAAAGTTAACACCTCATAAAACAGTGGCACCTTTTTTTCAGGCTCAGCAAATTGTTGAAATCGTTTTGTATGTATTATAAAAGTTCTTATACTCTGTATCCTAGAGAAATGAGGAGAAGAGAAGCTTTAAAAAAAAATCTCACTGTGATCTGTTTGCAAGATCCCTTACTGTCCACTCTGATTGCGCAATGCCATTTGTGCTGCTTTGAGGAATAGTAGTGTGCATTTTCTACCACACACTATACGTTCATTATGGCTCACTAAAGTTGCCAGAACAGAGCTGGCTGGTTGAAGGAATAATAAAGGGCCTGTTGCTGCCTCTTCAGGAAAGACCTTTAAATCATTATTAGCTTCCAGCATCCTAGAGGACTTCTTATTCTTTGCCTTCCTGTTCATTTCTGTGTACAATTCAGACTGATGGTTTTGATATACAGAACTCTAAAGGTTTTGGAGCAAAGCTATCTGAGGAGGAATGTTTTCAATAAAGGAGAATATTTGTCCTTGGTGCTCTCTGACCTTAGTTGTTTTCTTGCAGACATTTCATTACCCAAACTAGTGCTAGAGGAGTGTTTCCTTCTTTACCAGTCTGGCTAATCATTGAAAGGCCTTTTATATGTTCCATAATCTAGAGCAGCCCCTTTCAATTTTTTTAATCTGGATGATTATTTTTTCTTGAAATATTTTTCAGGTCTCAGAGAACTCCTGCATAACAATGGCAGAAAGATATGAAAACTTCGCACTGCAATTCACTTTTAAACCATATTATTCAACCTTTTTGGGTTTGGGGTCTGGCTAGTCTAAATAAAAGAAGAATGAGGGGTGACATAATAGCAGAATTCCAATATTTGAGGGGCTGCCACAAAGAAAAGGGGGTCAATTTATTCTCCAAAGCATCAAAGGACAATGGTTGGAAACAAATCAAAGAGAGAAGCAACCTGGAATTAAGGAGAAACTTCCTAACAGTGAGGACAATTAACCAGTGGAACAGCTTGCCTCCAGAAATCTATTCTATTCTATTCTATTCTATTCTATTCTATTCTATTCTGTTCCACTCCACTCCATTCTTTGCAACATTTATAACAGCAGCAAAGTGGCAGTCTAGCAGCGGAGTCACAGTGTAAAATAGTATTATGAAGTTCAAAAAATAGTGTTTGTTTCTTTTTTTTTCCAACCACAATCTCTTGCAAAACCTCTAGTGACTTCTTATAGAGCCTCAACTGAGAAAGGCTGATCTAGGTCAGTAGTCCCCAACCTTTTGGACCTCAGGGACCACCAAACTCATAATTTTAAATCCCAGGGACCACTCACCGGTTCTGTGGGCATGGCCTAATTTGTGGATTTGGCTTGGTGGTCATGTGATTGGCTGGGGATGTCTTGTATGTAAATTTTATAAATATTTATATAAATATTGAATTTTTTATTTAAAAAAGAGCAACTTTTACCCAAAATCAGGCAAGGCAGGCAGATTGAGTTGTTCACAGAATCACAGATTCATTCACAGATCTATCTATCTGCCATTGGCTAGCTCAGTCTGTCACATAACATTTGCTTGCAAGCAAACTCATAAAATTTGCTAGCAAGCAAACTCACAAAATTAACTCACAACATACCATGTACTGTATGTAAATATTGAATTTTTTATTAAAAAAGAGCAACTTTTACCCAAAATCAGGCGAAGCAGGTAAGCAGATTGAGTTGCTCACAGAATCATTCAGTGATCTATCTATCTGCCATCAGCTAACTCAGTATGTCACATAAAATTTGCTTGCCATGAATCTGAACTGAATAATAGAACCTTCAGTCCTAAGGGAGGTTCGGCTGTGCTTAAAAGCAGAGCCAAAGATCTAAAGACTAGTTAGAAAGCAAGAAATCCAACCATTTCCTGCCTCCTAGCTAATCTAAATCGCCTGGCACAGCAGAACAGCTGATGGTCAGAAAAATAACAATTTAGCAGGCAAATTTGCCCAGTAAGGAGTGAGTGGGTGGGGAGGGTTCCCGTGGGCCATATGGGTGGCACAGTTTGTTTTTCTGAGCAGCCTGGATTAATTGCTTTGGGGGAAGTGCTCTGGGGGTGAGATTTCTCTGTGGACCACCAAAATTTTCTTGCGGCCCACTGGTTGGCGACTGCTGATCTAGGTTATATAGGAATACAGCCTATAGGAGTATAAGCTGAGCACTTGATACAGAGCTCTTTATGAAGTTGCAGCTCAATTTTTCTTGTTTATTAGAGATGAGACTAAGTCCTTCATTACTTTTTGTAAAAGATACTGTTTAATGTTGTTTTGTTCAGTTTTAATGCACTTCTCAAATTTTATGGAGTTTCCTCACGATCCTTGCTATTACAATGTCAAATGTTATAGAATGTTTTCAGTATACATCATTTTAGATGTTAGGTAAGCAGTTATTTACATTAACCAAGATTGTTCTTTTTTTTTTTTACTAAAGAAAGGGAAAGCACGTTTTGTACTCCAGCCAGGTCATGGTGCCCCAGTTATTCTGGGCAGAGTTCCTTGTTCTTGAATCTTGCTGTACTAATGAAATAATCACTATTCACACTGCAGCAATTTAGTAGGTAAGTAGGTATCTTCATATTTTCAAGCTATCTCCCAAATTTGTCTGTCTGCCAAAATACTGAATTATTTTATAAATTTCATGAGATTGTTCATGGAAATGAAAATAGTATCCATTCTTAGGAAAAAGGCTCTTTTGAAGTGAGAGGTGGTATTTTTGAAATATCTGAAGAGTATCTTATACAGATGTTTTGCTTGGATTCATGATAGTCAACAATGGTAGGTGGCTACTGCTTTCTGATCCAGTTCAAATCTTGTTTATCCAGAAGATAGGAAAAGCACAAAATTCTGAGTTAGTACCACCGATGGCCTTCCCAACTGCATTATTACAGGGAATCCTCGACTTACAACAGTTCGCTTAGTGATTGTTCAAAATTACAATGCCACTGAAAAAAGTGACTTATAATAATTTTTCACACTTATGACATTGCAGCATCCCATGGTCATGTGATAAATATTCAGACGTTTGGCTACTTATGACAGTTCAGTGTCTTGGAGTCATGTGATCACCTTTTATGACCTTCTGACAAGCAAAGTCAATCGGGAAGCCAGATTCACTTAACAACTATGTATTAATTTAATAACTGCAGTGATTCACTTGACAAATGTGGCAAGAAAGGTCATAAAATGGGGGCATAACTCATTTAGCAACAAAAATTTTGGGCCTCAATTATGGTCATAAATTGAGGACAACCTTTATTTGACTGTTATAATTATACCAACTTTAATTATTTTACTGCTTTATTGATAGCTTGCTGACTCTTGTCTTCCATATATTTTGTTGAAATTGCAGCAACAGTTTTGGAAGTGATTTGACAAAACTTTCTTCTTAGGATTGAGAAAGAGCAACTGGCCCAAAATCATCTTATTGACAGATATCTAGAATTCACAATCTCTTGATTTCTGCACCAATTTTAACTACTGACACACAGGCAGCTAGCTAACTGAAATTTCAAAGAAAGAATATTCTACCATCCACGGACTACTCTGTCCCTGTCCACCCAATCAGCCATGATGACCATGCCATGCCTCCCAATGCCCGCAAGGGAAAACAAACTCCTGATACGGCCCATGATGGGATCGAGTTTAACACCCTCTAATCTAACCCTAAGCAAATATAGATGCTTTTCCAGAGCCCACTTTGATGCCTTCTCATCAGCTCTGCTGGATGGAAGATTTCATGGTACTCCTTATTTGCAGAGTTGTTTGCCCTTGTAAATCCAGGGAGGTAGAAATGTTCGCTCATACAGTCTCCTTTTTATAATATTCCAATATATGCTCTGATTGCCCCAATTGTTTCCAAATATGAGGGCTGGACAGATAAATTTTATATTTATTATTTTTTAAGGGATGCTAATGCCACTTCACATATCAGATGACTATGTCAGCATTCCAGAAAACCTTAACTACAATAAATAACTCTGAGACAGACATGTTCTCAAAGTTTCCTTTTATTAGAGCAGTAAACTGGCACATCTGGGAAATCCTGAATCTGAAAGTTCCGGGTTTCCCTCCAATAAGTAAAAATTAAAAATCCACCCCCTGCACCTATCATTCCATCACCATCCGTCCCAATTTGAGATGTCCCCTCAACTACTCCTCAGCCAAGTGCAGGAATAACATGACTTTGACTTTAAAGAAGAATGCTATTATGTCTAACCACATACGCTCCATGAAATTTCCCTCTCTCATTTTCCCAGGCTCAAGCATATGGCAGCGTGGAAGCTTCTGGTGCTAATATGGCTTCCAAAGCTGACAGGCTATATATCTTCACAAAGTCATACAACTGTGCAAAATTTTTAATTAGGTATGTTGTTTTATTGTCCTTATTGTTTTCCCTTTCTTGATAATAAATTGCTATGTTAAACTATTTCCCCTTTTTATTCTACTCTTTTTATTGTAAAGGCTGGACAAAGATCATAATAAATCTGTAGAAGAAATCCAGATTAAGAAGCATCCATGGACCTTCTAGTCCCCTTTAGGCCACACTGTATTCCAAATCCAAAATAGTCTTACTGAATTCCAGCATTACATTTTATTCAAATTTTATTAGCTTCAGATGCTAAAAGACTATGTAGAAGGCTCGATATAGGGTATCATGTTAAGATATTTTTAAAAAAATCTTTCTAAAAAGATTCTCTTGATGAAAACGTATTGTCTTCTCTTTTGAAATATTTTAATCTTCTTCATCAAATTGAATGAGATTTGGAAGTTTTGTGCCTAGTATTACCATGATCTCCTGATTTTGGAAATACCACAAACAACACATAGCAGCACCGGTGTCATAAAATACCATAGATGACTATTCTTCAGTACTGTTTTTAGACTGATAAAGAAGAAAAAATAGGATATTAGCTCTTCCTCATTTATTCTTGTGAGAATATAGCCTTAAATGAAGGGAAACTCATCAGAAGAACTTTCATTCTGAAAAGTAAAGAAATAGAATTTCATCTTGTTGTTGTTCTATTTTTATCTTTATGACAGCAGTAAGGGTCTTGGAATCTTGCCTCAATACCATTCATCTCAGAATTAATCTGCTGTCATTTCTTATCTAATGGAACAAGACTGCTCCCAAGCTTATTCTGCACCTTTAAATTGTCCTCCAAGCCTGCCTTGTGGTCACACTTTCTTTGTATAGCTTGAATGTTAGCATGACAGCACTTTATGCTAATAGTGCCTAAATCTATTATATGGGGATTGTCCAAATGTTTTCTAGATGGCATCAAAGAATTAGCAGTTTCAATATTTCTTTGCTGGCATTTTGTGAGTACCCAGATTTTTGTAGCCCAGATAAAGTCACGCTAATCATGCCGAAGTATTTCACATGAGTTGAATTATTTATAGATATTAGAGATGAATGTACTCTGAATCAACTTCATCAATCATGTGCCTATAATTTCTAAATAGTCCTTGTTGCCTTTACTTTGAAAAAAAACACTGTGATTTTCACAGATAACTTTCCTTAGCAAATGATTTTTTTTTTTACTGTAGGTCTTTTTGTACAATACGTTCTTAATCAATGCATGTTTTGTGTAAGGTTTCCCTTATTATTTCATTTAATAGCCAATTGCAAAACTGAAAAAAACCCGCAGTTGGCAGCCCATCGTGCATGAATCAAAGCACTTGGCTTCAAATAGCAGACTAAATGTAATACTCCTCCACTTCCACTTGTCACAGACATATTTAAAGTAGTCATTCAAAATTTAAAAAAAAGAGATAAGGCAGACAATAGATACTGCAGTTAGAATTACACACCTTGTCTTCTGGAATCTCCATGGCTCAAACGAAATATATATTGGGGATTTATTTATGCTCTGTTACTTACTTGAATATCCCTGTGGTCTTGCCATGTGCTTTCTCAGTAGTAGAATAGTTCTGCAAAACAGAGCCATGTGATGTTCCCTATTTATATAAGTACTAGCTCTATACCATTGCTTTGCTACGAAGCTATGTAATCGGGCTTAGTTTTTGGGAAGGAAAATAAGGGGAAAAATTGTGCCTCTGCCTACCAGTACTCATCGGTATTCATCCTGTCGGTGTATAAGAGAGTTGAGGGCTGTTGGAAACTGAAACAGTATTTGCTGTGTGAGCAAGATGGAGACAGAAAGGAGCTTGGGCGTGGCTTAGCTCAACTATTCTGTACTGAAGCTGTTTGCTGCTGTAAAACTAAAACTGAAACTCTTCTGTTTGTATTTTGCATTTGGGACAGATTTATTTTCAGGTGGGGAGGGGGAGTAGAACTCAGCATCAGAGCTCATTAATAATAATATATGAAATACTAATGCTCTGATGGTCATTTCAAAAAATCCTTTCTTAGAACCTAGAAGCCAAGAGGAACATACATGCCAAATTTCATATATATAGATTTGTAGATACATACAGGGGTGGGATTCAATTTTTTTAACAAGTGGTTCTGTGGGCATGGCTTAGTTGGTAGGTGTGGCTTGGTGGTCATGTTATTGGCTGGGTGTGGCCAACTCAATATCACTCACATTGAAGCACACATCTCCTCTCCTGGCCTCTCATGACTGTGGGGATGCTGCAACAGTTGTAAGTGTGAAAAATGGTCATAAGTCACTTTTTTCAGTGCCATTGTAACTTTGAATGGTCACTCCACACAAGCAAAGTACCAGCAAAGGAGGGGAAAAAAACTCCAGACAAGTTCCTGAGACAGGAAGTCTAATCCTGCCAAGAACATAATAAGGGTTAACGGAGAGGCAGTTTCTGTAAGCAACACCAGAATGTTTTCTTCCTGCCTTCCTTACAGAATTAGGCCAGGAATTTCTTCTAATAACCGGTTCTCTGAACTGCTTAGAATGTTAATAACCGGTTCTAGCGAATATGTGTGAACGAGTAGAACCCCACCCCTGGATACATACCTAAAAGTTTTATGGTTATTGATTTCACTACTGTGACATTGAGCAGCTAACAATGAATTAACCAAAAAAGTATCCAAAATAATTCCAGTAAGAGGTTTCAAGCACCCTCAATATACCATCTACCAAAGGTACACAATCAGATAAGAAAGCTTCTTGTTTGTGCTAGTGAGTCCATTAATTTTCTATTCTTCCTGGTGCCCCCCCACATTAAATTCTCCTAGCCAAACCTTCATTGAATTTCTCAAGCAACCTCTGCTCCCTCTCCCTTTCCAGAAAAGCTGGGAGGCCTATTTGAGGACTCATTCTTGACTGATACTCTAGATTTGAATTTTCACTGTCATTTGTTCCTGCAAGAATATTTTCCAGATAATTCCTCGAGGTTACTCATCCAGATTGTGTTTACATGTGGGAAAGATTACAGGAAGGGCCATGCAACACTTTACATTAAAAATACTGTGTGCAATTATACTAGTAAGTGAATGGTTCTAAAATTTTAATCAGGGTCACTGCACATGAGAAGATTTAGGCCTCCTTTCACCACCACCCCTACATTCTCCATATTCTCTTGTACATGTGGCAAATTATATATCTACAACACGTACATTAAATTAATGCAAGTAATTGCAATTATTAGATATCTATATTTATGAAATCTTCATATGCTGATATAAATACAATAGTATTTCACTCCAAAACATGGTAAGAAGATATAGCTACTCTTTTCCCCTAAAGGCTGTGCTGTTAATGGAGTCCACCCACTAGGAATATTGACTAAGTGATAAGGAAAGAAGATAATCTAAGTATTGGATCAGTCCTGTCCAATATTTTACCGCACTTCAGTTCTGCTGCTGCAGTTGAAGAGGCTATTCAGTTTTGATACAGCTGCTGATACTCTGGAGTCTTTGCTAAGACCACTATCCCACCAGCCAATTACTAGCTAATGCGCGTTAAAATTCTACTGGGTATTACCATGATTGTTGGTTGTAGTACAATGGATTCAAATAATGTAAATGTAAGTAAGTCTACTACGCTAATGTCTATCCTAGCTGGGCAAGTCATAGCAAAGGAACCACTTACATTTTGATTCTGAATTGTCAGGAGACACAGAATATTAATCTACAGCATATTAGAAAAGAAAAAGAGAAAAATAGTTGCTTTCACAAAAAGAGCTTAGAAGCAAGCTACCTATATGATCTGCATCTTGGCCCTTTCTAACTACATTAATAGTCCTTAACTTTGTAACATTTGTACTCTTCAAATGACTTTGGAGCTTTTTAGATTTTGTGATACTACAATTCCCTAAAACTTGGGTGAACCAAAACACACAATGTCACTGGATTTAGGATTGAGTAAGAAAGAATATATGCCACAGACTTTTGATAACTATATTTTAGAATATGCAGTATATAAAATATGTAAAATCTCTACAATTTTACAAAATCTTATAATTTTATAAAACTGTTTTGTTAGAAATGAACAAAAAAAAAAAACCTTACCAAGTTTTAAATCATGTTTTTACTGGAAAGGTTGATTTTATTTATTTCTGCTTTATTCCTGAAATCTGGGTATCTTTTTTGAGAGTGTTAATTTTTCGTGTCCCATTTATATTTGGTTGCTATTTGATCCTTATAACAGCAAGTGTTGACATAATTTCTGATATCATTCTTTATAATTATTTGCATCTTGATTCCAAATTCAAACTGTGATAGATATTTTTAGGATTTTTAGTTTTAAAGAAGTGTTTGAAGAGACATTGATGAATTGCTCATCCTTAGTAGAACTGTACTGAAATATCAGACACCAGTTTAACTGGAGATTAGTCCACTAATTTCACTAACACATATATGTCTAGAGACAATCCAAAGAGTGGGGCTTATTATTATACGATGATGGATATTCGTAGAAGAAGCTGAAACCAACTCTAATAATCATTTGCCATATTATTGATAGGAGTCAGTTGATCTTCAGAAATAAGACTCGTATCATCTTTACAATGTAATATTCAGATCTGGACCAGTACTCAAGTTGGATTTTACTAATATAGAAGAAATTAGAAATTAGTGTCTGTATTAGGCTGTGGTGCAGCCTAAAAATGCCCTTGAACATTTTCCCAGGGAAGAAAACTGAATGAATATTGTAGCATTAGGTCTGAGGGGAAAAATGCTTGAAGCTAATCCATAGCCTTTGAAATATCCTTTTTTCCCCCTATCAAACCAAGACTTGTACTTTGGCTCTTTGGTCAACTGCATCTGGCAATGACACAATGGTCCTTGATTGAAGTTGCAAATGTTGATTGTCTGCATTTTGCCCTCCTGTCATCTGGTGTTTCTGTTGGAACCAATAGCTGGGACTCAACGATGAAACTGCCTTGGGCGAATGGCACTTCTGTGGGTACAACGCAATGGGTAGCTGTTCATCACATACAATTCTGAACTGCTATTGTACCTAAAATGTCTTATTATTCGCTGGGGAAAGAAGAATATAGCATTTTTTCTTCCAACTTCATCAATCTTTGTTGGAAATGTTTCACAACTTTGCCAACCATTAACTTCCATTGAGCTTAATAGGATTTGTTTCTGAATAGACAGGACAGAGTTGCATTGTTTATGGTACCACATGGCCCCTGGCATTTAAGAGTAGAGAGGGGAAAATTACAACTTTGGATCTTTACATCTACTTTTCTTACTTCCTCCATAGCAGCTTTTTTAAAAAAAATTACGAGAGCAAAATATTTTGAATAAAATCTGTTTCTTCTCCTATGGAAGAGATAACATCCTGAAATATTTATCTCCTGCCTTCTGGAAGCAATGCAGATGCTGAGCAGAGACATTCTTCTGAATTTTTTTCCAACCAGGACTCATTCAACAGGATTAAAAGGTAATTTATTTTGTAAATCATTTCAAAGGAGAAGAGAGTTTTGGTGAAATTCTCACAGATGCAATGTGCTTAAGGCATTTCCATGTAGGTTCTTCATGGCATTTTAAAAAGGATTTCAGACTAGCTCAGTTGGGGGGAAATGGTCCTGCCAGTTTCTCTCCACCATTAGGAGAACAACTTCAAAAGGCTGTTTGTGTTCAGCTGTGGATATATGCACATCCATACCCATACCCATCCACACCTTTTTTTTAATGTTGGATCACATTGGTGTGTGGACATGGTGGTGGATGAAAAAGGTTTAGCAAATGCTGAAAACTTTTTTATGGTAAACCAGTTCTTTATCTGAAAAATTACAGGTGAATGTTTAGAGGGGATGGGTGATACTGGCAAAGGTGTGCCTTTTTTCCACCCTTCTCTCAAAGCAAAGCTATATCTAGGAGACAAATGGTTTAACTGCAAGGGACAAAAAGGGAATGATTAATTCATTGGACTTTTTTGAGGAAAGAGGAAGTAGCAGTCCTGAACATTGGTCCTTCTCATGGATGGAGAAACCCAATGGTTCTGTGTTGTGTGGGCTTGCTGGGATAGATGGTGGATTTGCTCTTTCTACCAGCAGTGATAATGCTAATAACCAGAACAAGAACATCTGCCTCAAACACAATAAAAAAAACAAATCAAGGAGTTTTCAAATAGTGTCCGCTCCTCCCGCTTTCCTTCCCCCTCACTAAATTTGCTTATAAAAACAACCACATGCTGAATGGTGCTGGAATTTAATCACCATGGCAAGCCAGCCCAGGCCACATTTAATAGCTTGCCAAATGGAAAAGCTGACCTGTCTTGCTGTGTGCAGCACAAACAGCAAATTGCCACCAAACTGTTGATGGCAAAAATATCAGTCTGGGACTGCTAAGAACTCCTATCTGATGGGGCCGATTGTTTATGTATTAAGATAAAAGAAATAAAATGCTACCTGCTTTAGACAGTTGACGACAGCCACAATCACAATCTGGTCCAACCTGTCAGAAGTCTCACTATTAGGTGGGGGTGGGGGGGTAGCAGAAGGGAAATTCAAGTCAAAGTAGTTAAGGAATTGGTGAGAGATCTCCTAGATCTGGGTGTCAAATTCAATTTCATTGAGGGCTGCATTAGGGTTGTGTTTGACCTCAGGGTGTGTGTGTGGCCAGGGTGGGCATGGCCAGCATAATGTCACTTGTGTTGGGGGGCATTTGTGGTGGTCTGAGTACTCTGCAAGTGAAAATGGGTTCCCAAGCTCCATTTTTGGCTGGACAACCTTCTGCAACCCTCCGCCAGTGAAAATGGAACTCAGGAGGGCCGTGGGTGGCCCCTTGTGAACTCCATTTTCACGGGCACAGGTACCATGGGCCAGTCCTTTGCTATTTCCAGGGCAGTTCCATGGGCCAGATCTAAGGACCTCGCAGGCCAGATCCGGTCCTGCGCTTTGAGTTTGACACTCCTGAATCAATTCAGGTCTCCACCAGTAGATAGACTACATTAGTGGATGTTGAAGAAATTGGGGGATGCCATCTTAGGACTGTTTGAGTACAGGGAAAAACCAAAAGATTGGAAAAGAACTAACATTTTTACAATCTTTTAAAAAGAAAAAAAATGGGCCAGAAAAGTAGAGACCAATCAGTTCAACCTCAATATCTGGGAAAAAAAACCCCTAGCAAAAGTAATCAACCCATGAGTTTGCAAGTACTTAGAAATCAACCAGGTCTTTACTGCAACCCACCAAGTGTTTGTTATAAACAGGTTGTGCCAGACAACTCTTATTGCTTTCTTTGTACAAGGTGATTCAATTGGTAGACAAAGAGAATGCTATAGGTATAGCGTACTTCAATGAGGCATTTGATATAGCTTACCAGAGTCACTTTCTTAATGAAAGGGAACAATGTTGGATGAATGGTCCCATAATAAGTGGATTCACAGTGAATGGAACAACTGTACCCAACAGTTTTTAGTTATTTTCCCTTCCCTTCCCTCCCCTCCCCTTCTTTATAATTTCAAAGAAAAAAAAACAAAAAGAAAAGAAACAATGATGATAGAAATACAGATTTAAAAGAATGTAGAAAGTACAGTAGATAACTAATAAGTCTTGAATAACCAGCAAGTCTACAGCAATATGATAATATATTCCAATATACAATTAATGATCATCAATTAATGCCCAACCAATGTGAGGTTCTTAATGGACATGGAAAAATGTATGCAGTGGGCACCCTCAAGGTTCTATTCTGTACCCAAAACATTTTTATAAATAATTTAGGTGAGGAGAAGGGATTCTCATCAGATCTGAAAATGACACAGATCTGGAAGATTGCTAGCATTTCTGAAGACAATCACAAATTTCAAAAGGAATTTGATAGACTGGAACGTTGGCTCTATTTAATATTTCTCACTGCTGAGAAAAGTATGGTTCTACATTTAAGTTGGAAAAACCAGATGACGGGTATAGGATGACAAATACAAGTAGACAATAATTGCCTCCACACTAATATCTGGGCATCCTAGAAGATAACATGTGAAGCATGAACCAACAATTTACTACAGGTGCTGAAAGAGCTGATGCAATCTTGGGCTGCATCAACAGAGGTGTCATATTGAATTCATGGGAAGTAATAGTTCTGCTGTATGCTAGTGTTGTTCAGATCATACCTGGAATACTTTATCCAGGTCTGGTCACCACAATGTAAGAAGGATGCTGAGGAATGGAAAGAGTATAGACAAGAGCAACCAGGATGGCCAGGGGCTCAGACACTAAATCCTATGAAGAACAGTTAAAAAAACTGAGTATATTTAACTTGAAGAAGAAACAGCAATACTTTTCAACAAAACTTCAGCACTCTTAAACCTCTCACAAGGAAGATATTGATTTATTTTCCATTGCTTCTTAGGATAGGACAAGAAACAATGGACAGAATTTTACAAAGAGAGATTCAAAACAGGAGAAATTTCCTGACTGCAAGAATCATTAAAGTTGGAGTTGTATGTAGGTGCTACATGATGGGAAGTTCTCAAGCAAAAGTAGGACAACCATTTGCCTGAAATGCTCTGAAGACTCCCATCCTGGGCAGGACATTGAAGTGGAAGAACTCGAAAGACCCCAATGATTCTTTGGCTCTCTGAGAACAATACATGGCTTCTGCTTGTAGACAGGTAAAATTTTTTTTTGAGCTAAGAACAATTCTCTCAGAGCTTCAGAGTCAAATACCGCCTCAATGGAATGGGAAAGACTTCTTTATGCTCTGTTTCATTTGATCCATTTTCAACTCCAAGGAGTACAATGTTACTCTTCTCACAGAATATAATCTCTTTCACTTCCTTTTCTACAAGTGGAGTGATTTCCCCTCAGAACTAAGAAGGGTCTCAAAGACTCTTTGACCCTCATTCACAGCCTCTCAATTAAGCATTAACTGGCTATTGTGCCTACCCATGGAGAAGCAGGCTGAAGCATACTTCTTTTCTAAACACCAGCCCTGGTCTGTGCTTTTTTCCTGATTCACGTTATAAAACATGGCTATCTAACTTACTGTGTTCTCTCACATGTGCATGGGCATGAACACAGAAACAGTTTGTAATTAAGAAAGAATCCATAGACCGAACAAGCTCCAGCCATATTAATGCTGTTCATACAATGCCCCAGACCACAAACATTCTCCCAAGCCCACTTTGTACATTATTGTCATTCCACAGCACACAAAGAATGAGAGCTTTGGGGCTCTTGAGGTTTTCAAGCATATCAGGTCAGAGCACCTGGTCAGTCCCTGAGATAATGAAATGTGCTACAAATTCAGAAACTTGGCGACAGCTTTACAATCCAAGTTGGCCATGTCCCAGTTTTGCTGCACCCTCAAAACAGATTTTGCCGAGGGTTGCTGATGGAAACAGAATGTTGGCATATGAGTGTACCTGAGACAAAATACAGACAGCTGAATTTATATCCTTTCTTATTATTTATACGCAAGATGATATCCCACAAAAATGTATTTAATAACAGTCAACATTGACATCACTCTTAAAAATAATAAACATTTAAAAACTTGAAAAATAAATGGTTTTTTAAAAACCTATTTCTAAATTGGAAGAATGGGACCAGAAACATCTGAGGAAGTACAATCCATAGTTTGGTAGCCATGCAGAGAAAGTGTCTTCCTAAAATCTCCGTAATTATTCTTGCAGCATAACAGGATCTTTAGAAGGGCCAATCCTGTTCATCTATGCAAGGTCAACAAAGAGATGAAATAAGATTCAATAGGAAATAGTTACACTTGTTTTAGTAATTAATTTTATATTTTGTAACTAAAGTGACATTATTCTTTAGTTGCTTATTTTAGTAGGATTCTTTATAATTGTACTAATGTTCTGTCAATGTCCCATAAATATATACAGAACGTATGTCTTTAGTGCAATGTAGCAGATTCAAGGATGTGTAGTGAGTACTTTCTTATCTCTCCTCCTTCTACAGTTATATAAAATCAACTTGTTAGAATAATAATTAATCCTGGATGTTGCATTATGATGCTGAGGTGTCTTCAAGCAGTATGAACTTTGAATGACCCCTTTACCTGTATCTCCCTTCTTGTTATCTTATATCATTATTGCTTGTATTTAGGATCTTTATAAAAGGAGTCCATTCTTAAACTTTATTTTATCAATATTCTATTTAACATCTATGTAATCTTGTAAACTTTGATCTTGGCTTTACTGAATGCAGGAGGTCAGACTGTAGTACAGGTCGCTGTAACCTGCGAGCTGTACAGGTCGCTGTAACCTGCTAGCTTTGAAATAATAAAATGCTTACACAATCCTCTTCAGTTATTGGCATTTTGCTGAGTGATTTTTCCATCAGAGTTCATAACAGAACAGAGGGTCTTGCAGAGAAGCTTAAAGATCTCAATAGGTTTTTGATACCCAGTGCAGACATCATCCATGCCTCTTGTATACCAATATACCAGCCAAAGGCCTAGTTGGCACAATTTAGACCATTTGGAATTTCAGAAGAGTTTACAAGGGTGGCCCCATATAAAGTGTATTGCAGTAGTAACCAAGATGTAGATAATGGTCGCTAGGTCTTTTTACCGTCAGCGTTGCAAAAGCTCAATCCATCAAATCAGTGCAAATATTGTATGTTCCTTGTCATAATGGCCACCTGCAAATCTGGTGACAGGAGTATTCCCAGGCTGTGAACCTTTCTGGGGGAATGAAACCTCATCCAAGAGACATCACCTTAATCCCAAAGCTTTCTCCTTGCAAGGAGCATCTCTGTTTTCTCTGGGTATAACTTTTATTTTCTCTCTCCTTCATTTACTTTTTGCCTGTCTATGAAAATTAATAGTGAACCCAAGGAATGCAGCATGGTCTTAACTCTACTGCTTCTCTGAAGGGTTGTGTTCAGAACCCATGTTACCTGACCCTGGAGGTTCCAGTCTCTCCCCTTATCCTTTTCACCTCCCATCTCCTAAGGTCCCTTTCTTTTGGGAGACCCAAACTTTCACCTCTCAATCTAGCATCCTCCAGATGTCTTGGATTGATGTTTCTCAACCTTGGCCACTTGAATTTGTGTGGACTTCAACTCCCAGAATTCCACAGCCAGCCATAAAATTGGAAGTATACAAGTAAGGGCAAATTCAGAGAGGTCTCAAGGACTTAAGATGTGGGACTTGCAAGTGCGGCCTCATTCTCTACCCAGTTTCCAGTCTTATATGATCAGGCAAATATCAGAAAGGATTGATGTAATTAAAGGAAGCATAAAACAGAGGCCACAAAATTCTGCTCCAATCATCTTGCTTTGTTTGCATATATTTGGGCATTCACTGCAATTCTTTGCAGGGAGAAAGACTTTGGGTGTTATTATCAAACCTATGAAGGTTTTCAGCATGATCTGGTACATTGGGATATCTGAGTTTCTGATTGTGTGGAGAATAGAATAGAATAGAATAGAATAGAATAGAATAGATGGCGACCGGAGGTCAGCTGGAAGAGCTCCTCCGTGATATCCGAACGGGGCGTTGAGTTCCCCCCCCCCCGGGTCCTCCTCACCTGTGGCAGGGGTGGCGAGGGGACCCGTGGGGGGGTGGGCAGCCCCCGCGGTCAAGACGCGATGCCGAGGGACTGCGCTCGGCGCCCGGCGGCTCGGCGTTCGGCGGGGGACCGCGCTCGGCGCCCGGCGGCTCGGCGTTCGGCGGGGGACCGCGCTCGGCGCCCGGCGGCTCGGCGTTCGGCGGGGGACCGCGCCCGGCGCCCAGCGGCTCGGCGTTCGGCGGGGGACCGCGCTCGGCTCCCAGCGGCTCGGCGTTCGGCGGGGGACCGCGCTCGGCGCCCAGCGGCTCGGCGTTCGGCGGGGGACTGCGCTCGGCGTCCAGCGGCTCGGCGTTCGGCGGCGCGGTGTTCAGCAGCCCATATTCGGCGTCCGGCGGCCTGACTCCTGGCGGTTTTAGTGACTCGAGCTCGGTACCTGATGGCCCGGCGTTCGGCGGCTCGCTGAGTTTTCCCCCCCCGGATCCTCCCCACCTGTGGCAGGGGTGGAGAGGGGTCCCGTGGGGGGGTGGGCAGCGTTCGGACCATGATGTGACGGGTCCGGCGCTGCGTCCAGCGGATTGTGTTCGCCGCCGGACCGCTTGGCGTTGGGCGGCTGGCGCTGTGCCCAATGGACTGCGTTTGCCACCTGGCGGCTTGGCGTTTGGCGGCTCAGCGTCTAATGGCCTATGTCCCACCTCTATGTTGGCCTCCAGCAATTCTATCAATTTCATCAGCTCGAGCCTGGCGACTGATGACCTGGCGTTTGGCAGCCCGTTGGGTTTCCCCTCCCCCCGGTCCCTCCCACCTGTGGCAGGGGTGGTGAGAGGACCCGTGGGGGGGGGCAGTGTCCGGGCTATGGCTTGGCAGGTCTGGCGCTGCGCTCAGTGGTTGTCGGCTGGCGCCTCAGGAGATGGCGTTTGGCGATCTGGAGGGGGCTTGGAGTTCCCCCCCCTTTGGGTCCTCCCCGCCTGTGGCAGGGGTGGTGTGGGGACCCGGGGGGGGATGGGCAGCCCCCGTTGTAAAGGCCCCAGCTGAAATTAGATTTGCCGCTGCGTTTCGGGCGGCTGGAACTGGACTCGAGGGACAGCTGCCGGGGCGGCCGGAGGACTGTCGCTGTGGCGGCTGGAGGACTGCCGCTGGGGCTGGGGCCATTGTAGGGGCCCCAGCTGAAGTTGGAGTCGTCTCCGTGGTCCGGGCGGCTGGAGTTGAGGCCGGAGGATGGCCGCCACGGTTGGAACCGGGACGACTGGTGGACTGTGGCTGTTGCCGGAGCTGGGGCCGGAGAGCTGCCCCTATAGCTGGAGCCGAGGAGGGAGGATGGCCCTCACGATTTTCACCCGTTTGGAGGCGGCAGGGCCGGCCTGGACTTGGAATTGGCCAACGAAAGGAGAAGACCCAGCCCGGGACATCTTATTCTATGAGTGATCTATGGGCCCTGAGACATGTCCCCCTGTCTCGGGAATGGCCCTCTACTCTCTCGAGGGCCCATCTCAAGGACGGATTATGGAATCCGGAGAGATGGTGGGCTTTTAAGAAACGTGGGAGGGGGGGGTGTTTGATTAAATTTTTAGCTAGGTTTTTAAGGGGGTTAGGTAGGTCCGGGCGGGTGTTGGGGGACAACTCGCCGGAGGCTGGGACCAGGCCGGGGGTGGAGCGTGGCCGGGAGAGTCATAATCCGGACAGGACTGTATTAAGGATGGGGGGGGGTCATTGGGGAGGGTGGAATTAAATCAATTGATACGGTGAGCGGGAGGGGCAGATTTGGCGGTTGTAGGGGGCCACATTTTGTGTTGGGAGCGCGCCCCCGCTGTTTACTTGCTGTGGCGCGCTCCGACCCCCTTGTCATCTCCCGTTCCCCAGGGGGTTTGAGTAATCGGGCCCTGGGCCTTCGGCTGATGCTGTGTAACGCCAGGTCCGTCGTTAATAAAGCCCCCCTCATCCATGATTTGATCTGTGAGGGGGGCGCGGACCTGGTGGGAGTTACCGAGACCTGGCTGGGCCAAGAGGGGGGAGTCCCTCTGGTGGAGATGTGCCCAGCCGGGTTTCGGGTCTTTCATCGGCCGAGGGCCCAGGGGAGGGGAGGGGGGGTCGCGGTAGTTATTAAGGAGGATCTGTGTCCGAGGGAGGCCACTGTATCTCAGACGACCGGGTGTGAGCTCCTTTTCGTGAAGTTCGGTTCCACGGTTCAGGTGGGCTTGCTGGTCGCATACCTGGCTCCCTGCTATGCGGCAGCGGCCCTGCTTGAGCTCCTTGAGGTTATAGCTGGCGTGGCGGTTGGGACCCCCAGGCTTATGGTCATGGGGGATTTCAACCTGCCATCTGCCGGCGGTACCTCGGGGATTGCCCAGGAGTTCATGGCTTCCATGACGGCCATGGGCCTGACCCAGTTAATTCGGGACCCTACTCACGTGGGAGGTCACACCTTGGATCTGGTTTTTGACTCTGATCAGTGGCAGAGTGATCTGGGTATAGGGGATATAGTTGTGGAACCCCTGTCATGGACGGATCACTCGCTCCTGAAGCTCGACTTCCGTTCCGCGCCCCCTGACCGCAGGGAGGCGGGGCCATTAAAATGGTACCGCCCCAGGCGCCTGATGGACCCTGATAGGTTCCTGACGGAGCTTGGGCCATTTCCCGAAGCTCATTCACACGACTCGGTTGAGGGCTTGGTCGCCACCTGGGATAGGGTGGCGGCTGGGGCCCTTGACCGAGTCGTGCCCTTGCGGCCTCTGACCCGGTGCCGATCCCATCTGGCTCCTTGGTTTTCTGAGGAGCTAAGGGAAATGAAGCGCCGGAAAAGACGCCTAGAGAGCAGTTGGAGGTCCAGCCGCTCTGGGTCTGACCGAACACTACTGCGTTCTTATATTAAGACGTATCTAGTGGCAATAAGGATGGCGAGGAGGTCTTACCTCTCCACCCTTATCGCGTCTGCGGAAAACCGCCCAGCCGCCCTGTTTAGGGTGACCCGCTCCCTCCTGGAGGTGGGAGCGCGGGAGGACCCCTTACAGGGACGGGCTGAGGAGTTTTCTAGGTTTCTGCAGGACAAAATCGCTCAGATCCGGAGCGAACTGGACTCCGACTGGCCATCTCCGGGTGGGGGGGCGGGGGTGGATATCGGTGGAGTTGGTTGGGTTGAGTTCGACCCTGTTACTCTAGAGGATGTGGACAGGATACTGGGGGGGCTTAATGCCACCACCTGTTTGTTGGACCCGTGTCCCTCCTGGCTGGTTTTGGCCACTCGGGAGGTGACACGAGGCTGGTTCCAGGGTATTATAAACGCTTCCTTGAGAGAGGGGCTGCTACCTGCTGCCTTGAAAGAGGCGGTGGTGCGGCCCCTCCTCAAGAAACCGTCCCTGGACCCAGCACTGTTATCAAATTATCGTCCCGTCTCCAACCTTCGTTTTGTTGCGAAGGTTGTTGAGAGTGTGGTGGCACGTCAGCTCCCGCAGTGCCTGGATGAAGCGAGTTATCTTGACCCCCTCCAATCGGGTTTCAGGCCCGGGCACAGCACGGAGACGGCTTTGGTCGCGTTGGTTGATGATCTCTGGAGGGCTCGGGACAGGGGTTGTTCCTCTGTCCTGGTCCTATTAGATCTCTCAGCGGCTTTTGATACTGTCGACCACAGTATCCTATTGCGGCGGTTGGAGGGGTTAGGAGTGGGGGGCACCGTGTTACGGTGGTTCACCTCCTTCCTCTCCGACCGTTCGCAATGTGTGTTGACAGGGGGGCAGAGGTCGGCCCCGAGGCCCCTACTATGTGGGGTTCCTCAGGGGTCGGTGCTCTCGCCCCTGCTGTTCAACATTTATGTGAAGCCGCTGGGTGAGATCATCCGTGGCTTCGGGGTGGAGTTCCATCAGTACGCTGATGATACTCAGCTGTACATCTCCACCCCGGGCCACCCCAACGAAGCTGTCGAAGTGATGTCCCGGTGCCTGGAGGCCGTGCGGAGTTGGATGGGTCGTAACAGGCTCCGGCTCAACCCGACTAAAACCGAGTGGCTGTGGTTTCCTGCGCCCAGATACAGCCAGCTGGTTCCTTCGCTGGCCGTGGGGGGAGAGGTTTTGACCCCCGTGGAAAGGGCGCGCAATCTGGGTGTCCTCCTGGATGTGCGGCTGTCTTTAGAAGAGCATATTGCAGCCGTCGCCAGGGGGGCTTTTTATCAGATACGTCTGATTTACCAGTTGCGGCCCTTTCTGGATCTGGGCGCACTTCGCACAGTCACGTCCGCCCTCGTCATTTCCCGCCTGGATTATTGCAATGCTCTCTACATGGGGCTCCCCTTGAAGAGTCTCCGGAGGTTACAGCTGGTCCAGAATGCAGCCGCGCGAGTGCTTGTGGGTGCCCCTCGGAGCTCCCACGTTACTCCGCTGCTTCGCAGGCTGCACTGGCTTCCTGTGGCCTACCGGATTCGATTCAAGGTGGTACTGATGGTATTTAAAGCGCTCCATGGCTCGGGACCTGGGTACTTACGGGACCGCCTGCTGCCATCGTCAACCTCCCGCCGCCCAGTACGCTCCCACAGGGTTGCCCTGCTTGGGGTACCGCCGCCTGACCGTTGTCGGCTGACGGCCCCGAGAGTTCGGGCTTTCTCTGTGGGGGCTCCCTCCCTATGGAATGATCTTCCCCCGGAGATACGGTCTATGACGGATATCCTGACCTTCCGGCGCGCGGTGAAAACTTTATTTTTTAATCAGGCCGGCCTGGCCCAGTAACTGTGTTTTAGGTTTTTAATTAAATTTTAATTGGGGTTTTAGTTTTTAACTTTTAAATTGAATCTGAATTAGACAGCCGGATTAAACTATTTAATTTATTTTTAACTATATTTATTGTATATCTCGTATGTTTTAGTAGGCTGTACACCGCCCCGAGTCCCTTTTTTGGGAGAGGGGGCGGTATAGAAGTTTAAACAAATAAATAAATAAATAAATAAATAAATAAATAAATAGAATGAGTTGGAAGGGACCTTGGAGGTCTTCTAGTCCAATCCCCTGCTTAGGCAGGAAACCCTACACCATTTCAGACAAATGGTTGTCCAATCTTTTCTTTAAAACTTCCAGTGTTGGAGCATTCACAACTTCTGGAGGCAAGTTGTTCCACTGATTAATTGTTCTAACTGTCAGGAAATTTCTCTTTAGTTCTAGGTTGTTTCTCTCCTTGATTAATTTCCACCCATTGCTTCTTGTCCTGCTCTCAGATGCTTTGGAGAATAGCTTGACTCCCTCTTCTTTGTGGCAGCCCCTGAGATATTGGAAGACTGCTATCATGTCACCACTAGTCCTTCTTGTTATCAAATTAGATACACTCAATTCCAGCAACCGTTCTTTATAAGTTTTAGCCTCCAGTCCCCTAATCATCTTTGTTGCTCTTCTCTGCACTCTTTCTAGATATTTTTTACGTTGTGGTGACCAAAACTGGATGCAGCATTCAAAGTGTGGCCTTACCAAGGCATTATAAAGTGGTATTAACACTTCACGTGATCTTGATTCTATCCCTATGTTTATGCAGCCTAGAATTGTGTTGACTTTTTTTAGCAACTGCAGCACACTGCTGGCTCATATTTAAATGGTTGTCCACTAGGACTCCAAGATTCCTCTCACAGTGCTACTATTGGTAGTGGATATATGACTAGATTATATACTGAACTCAGCAGAAGAACACACTGGAAGTCTGCAGGAACATAGATGTAGGTACACAGCTGCAGGCAGAGTTATAAGAGGCTTTGGGTCAGAAATCAACTGAAGATCTTTCCCTGATGATGATATGTCTATCATCTTTGTATTGGCTGGATACTATATAGCTTGATTTCTCTGTTTCCAACTGACATTCCCTATTTCTACTGCCTCTTAGTCCCTTCCAGTTATTAGAATTACCTCCTGGATAAAAGTTAACAAGGAGTAATTGGTTTCATACATCTTAGGGCTGTATTCTTATGGAATTGGATTAAAGAGGAAATTGCTATTTTAATACCACTATATGAAGGGCAACCCAAGGTTTGACTAACATATGTTGAAGATGAGATGCAGAGAATGTCATGGGGACTCGGCAGATAAAGGATGTTGCCAACAAAAGTTTGTTCCAGGTTCAGATGCAGAAGGAGAAAAGCTCTACAAATGCCTGAAAAGAAAGCATACATTATGCACGAATTAATTGAACAAAGTTATTTTTAGAAAAACAGAAAGACTGTGATTTCCAGTGAAGAGAATGTTGGATAATTTTGTTGTTGTTGTTAGTCCTTTGTTCCAAATTACCTCTTAGCTTAAAAGATGTTTTCCCCTCCTTTGGGGATCCAGATGTTTCTTTGCATGCAAAGAACAGCTTGTGTCTCTCTGTGTGCAGGTTGGAGGCAATTTTGAGCAGCAAAATCAGTTGGCAAGAGAGGCATCAACCATCTTCTCCCTGGTTCTTTGTAAAAATGTGCACTCCCCGAAGCTTGTTTTTCATGAAAAATAAAAACAACAGAGCTATTGGGGATGAGTTACATGCCATGTATGTACATTTCCATCTTTCTTTTGCTGTGTAAGTTTACATATTTTGGGGAGGGAATTATGGCTTGTTGTGAAAAGCTGGATCAGAGTTGCCCCCACTACAGCAAACTTGTTGAATATTTTAATTATTAACTAAATTTTCAAGAGCATCAAAATGAAAATATGCCTATATTACAAAACACCATAATTTGCTGAATTTAATATAATAGAACTCTTTCAAAATGGGGTACATTATTCTAGCAGGTCTACTCAGTGGGATTTAAAAAAGAACAATGTAGAAGAGTCAGCCTGTTTTCCAAAGCACCTGAGGGCAGGACAAGAAACAGTGGATGGAAACTAATCAAGGAGAGAAGCAACCTGGAATTAAGGAGAAACTTCCTAACAGTGAGGACAATTAACCAGCAGCTTACCTTCAGAAGTTGTGCTTCATCACTGGAGGTTTTTAAGAAGAGATGGGACAGTCATTTGTCTGCAATGGTATAGGGTACGGGTGTCAAACTCATCGCATCATGTTTCCGTCACGTGATGTTTTGTGACATTTTTCCTATTTGCGAGGTTAGGGTAGGTGTGACCCAGTGGTGGTATTCAAAAACTTTTACTACCGGTTCTGTGGGCATGGCTTGGTGGATGTGGCCATGTGACTGGGTGGATGTGGCTTTTCTTTTTTTGCAGTCCCCACCCATTTTGGGGAGCTTCTTAGCCACAGAGGAGCCCCTGGGTGTGTGTGTGTTTTTGTTCCCCTGAGGCTTCCCTGAGGCTCTGGAAGGAAAAAAAACAGAGCATGGGAGGAGCATGCAGCACTCCTCCAAGCTCCGTTTTGGGAGCTTCCTAGCCTCAGTAAAGCCTCTTGGAGGGGGGGGGGCATTTTTGCTCTCCTAAGGCTCCTCTGGGGCTCTGGAAGGCAAAAAATGGAAGTGGGGGGGCTGAGCTCCTCCCTCCATTTTTTGCCTTCCTAGGCCTTAGCAAGGGGAATCCCAGCACAGCTGATCTTATCTACAGCTGATTGTCGTGAAGGAAGAAAAAGAAAGAAATACCTTAGGCGACTTCAGGCAGGCAGGCGGGGAATGTCAGGCAGGCGGGCGGGATGAGCAAGCATTGGGCAGGAGGGCGACCTGGTAGGGGGCGTGGCCAGCCAGAACTTACTACCGATTCGGAGGCCCACACCAAATTCTTGCTACTGGTTCGCCCGATCCGTTGCGAACCGGCTGAATACCACCACTGGTGTGACCTGTGTGTGATGCATCTGGCCCATGGGCCACCAGTTTGACACCCCTGCTTAAGCAAACCCCTGCTTCCTGGACTAGAAGATCTCCAAGGTCCCTTCCAACTTTTTAATCCTGACTCTCAAGCACTTCCAGGTGTTGTAACTGCAACCTGGATCCCTCTAAGATAGCTGCTGTTATTCTCCCCCATCACCACCCTTAGTGGCAAAAGACAGCACCTGGAGACATTGCCCTCACATTCAACACTAATGCCAGTGTGGGAGTTGGAGAAAAACATGTAATTTTGTCAGAAACTCTCTCTCTCTCTCTCTCCCTCTCCCCCCACCCCTTCTCTCTCCCTGTGTGTGCGTGTGCACACGTGTGCCAATTGCAACTGAAGTAAAGTACCAGCTTATTTACATGTAAATCTAGTGACCAATGCTTTGGCAGGAAGCTTTCATTTTAAGAATGCCCTTCCTAGAGCTGCGTAGGAGGTTCTATTAAGCATGTGGAATGTTTACTGCATACCAGAAGCAAGAGATTATACAGACAGAGATTAAAAAACACACACAAAACACCTACTATTTCTCAACCACATATGGTGTCTGTAGATTTCCTTCTGCCAGTTCACATGGAAACACAAATACATGCAACCCTCTTTCCAAAGAAATGTCTCTGAAATGTTCCCAAAGCAGTATAAAACAGAGAACTTGCTACCATGTTGTCAATTGTGCATTGTAATGGCTGCTGCCTTCAGGCTGGTGGGTGCTAGAAGAGCAGGGCTTTGGCCCTGACTCAACTGTTCTCTGTCCAGCTTTCCAGGAAGAAGTTTCAAATTTAGAGCTTAGAAGTGCTTGGTGGAGAAATGAGGAAGGGGGTCAGAGAAGACTATCAGCTGCTTCAAGTTCTGGAGATTTCCTCTGGGGAAATTGCCAGAAAATTCAGTATTTGTGAGACAATGCAGGCAGTGTGTCAATGCCAGGAGGTGAGAAATACTTAGTTCAGGTTAAAAGAGTTGATAAGTTATGACAATTGGAGAGAAGACAAGGTCTAGGGAAATGGATCTGCTGCAAGAATCCAGTAACAAAGAAAACACACATTAACTAGCCATTGCTGCTTTCAACTGAACTTAGCACTTTTACCAATGCAAGAATTGGGGCTATTTGGGGACTATTTTTCTATGATCGTAACATTGTCATTAAAAATCCCTGGCATTATCTTTTAAGAGTCTACATGGAAAGGCCTAGGTAGCTTCCCGAGAAAGCTCTTAAAACTCTCACCAAAGGAGGTAGACACCAATTCTTGATGTTAGTTAATTTCCCCCACCTCACGACTCTGTTTAAACAAATAACAGTAAACTAGCCTGCTCACTTGTCAGTCATTTGCTAGACCAGGTGGAAACCAGAAAGGAAATAACTAAAATTACCCCAAAGGCTTGTTATGGTCTGAACTCTACCTCTTTCTGGATACACTTTGGTGGTCTCCGTATCTTTTGAATTATAGCTCCCATTGTTCTATAGTTAGCATGGCCAATGGCTAGAAATCCAAGGTAGCTGCAGCCAATCAAATCTAACTTTTCGATTCTGCAAATGCTATGATGATAGTAACTATGGTGCACAAATAAAAGAGATTTTAACCAAATATTGTTGCATAAAAGGCAAATTCATGGTTGGGATACATATCTGATGTTCCCAGAGTTCTATATTCCACATATACACACAGCACCACCCCCTCCACAGGATTTTATATATAAAATAAATGTCAATAGACAAAAAATTATGAAGCACTGAATATTTTCTCAAGATCCTATTTTTTTAAGCATTGGTCATATTACTTTTCTTCTTCCCAAATAGCTGGCTCATCTCTATATTTCATTTGAGCAAAACTATATAACATTTACAAGAAATTTTTCCTTATCTAACTATGTAGGAATCATACTCCCAAAATACAACAATAATACTTCTTTGAGAATATAATGCTGTGAATATAGCTTCTGAAATTAATAACTAAATTCCTTTGGCTACAGGAAAAATTATCAGAAGAACTCTTGAATATCTGTGATTAACATTAGGTTCAAGCTGTATGTTCATATTTTAAACATTTCTGAAGAAAATAATATGGAATTTTAAATATTATTTCTCACTGGCAAATGATGAAAGTTGATTTCTTTAGGATAAGAATTTCTTCAGCTTATTCAATATTTAATAATAGTTTATGAATATTTATTCATAAAGATCATGAAAATGAATTGTGATTTTTTAAAAAAAATTGTCGGAGAAATCCAGTTGTGGCCTGCTTATCCAGATGAGGATACCCAGATCTTAAAATGTCAGAGTTACACTCTTTGCATATTTAGCTGGTTTCCAACATATAATTTTTTAAAACATTTGATTTAGTAAAAATGACAAATGTACTTATAAATAACACAAAATGGTACAGAGATTATGCAACTGCGTAGTTCTCAGAGAGTTATTTCCATTTTAACAATTTGATTATGAGCTTTTTATAATATTTCGGTTTGTTATGTGTTCTCTTTCTCTCTTTTTTCAAAATTATTTGATGTTAGTCTCTGCTTAACCACAAGTGCTGTCAGCACTGGCCCAAACATTTTCTGCCTGAGCCAAAGTACAGCTGGTAACCAGCTCCAGCCTCTTCACCCAGACCTCACTGTAAGGATTATTGCTTCACCCTTCACTTTCTCTTCCAGGACCATCAGAAATAAGTTTCTTCATTCTGGTTTTCCTCTAGGGTCAATATTCATGACTCTGTTAATTTATCCACTATAAATCAGCAAAGGTCCGTTATAGCTTTCCAGGGCTTGTGTGAGAAATCCAGATTAAATCTTTCCATATTTGAACAAATATCTAGGATGGTTATGATGGTAGGTCACAGCCAGATGTTTAATAGCATTTGGCATTTTTGTCCATCTGTTGAGTCCTTCCCAAGGATCTGGGAAGATGTTGCTGTTTGATGGTATTATCCCAAGCTGTTCTAAGTAAAGTTGGCTTTTGCAATTGACAGATGGTGATTTTGTCAATGCCAATGGTGGTCCAGTGGTTTGGGCTTTGCATCTGAGGGCATATTACTGCTGACATCATTATCTTTGTTTTCTTTTGCCAATACTTATTCTGTTCAGAGGTCTTCATATTTTACGATTTTCTCCAGCTCTTTCTCTTCTGTTCTACTACTTTTAAATATTGCAACCTCCATTATCCAGACTTTTATTCTTTCTCCTCAACAATGGTTAAGTCAGGGGTGTCATATAATTTAAATTCTAAAGTCCCAGAACCCTTTAAGCTTCTTCATTTTCTCTTACTTTGTTTATTTTGTGATCCCACCAAGTCTTGCTTGCAGGCAAGTAGTATTTCTTACAGATATTCCAATGCACCATTGCTGCTACCACTTTTACAAAATTCGGGACTGAGAATTCTGGAAGTTCTTATCAACACATCTCAAAGCTACCATATTGGGAAAGGTGATGATAGAAAGTCCAGTTTCTTCATTTGATCCTGTAAATGCTTTATTCTGGCTTCATAACTCAGTGCAATTCACTGCTATTGACTAAAAGATTGTCTTTGCTCACTTTCCCTTTTCACTAGATTTACAATGTGAAGAATCACACCTCTCTTTCCTTTGCCTTGTGACCCTATGATTGATTAGCTTACCATTCAATGTTTTCTCTCCAGCTTTCTACTAACAACAGTCCAAACCATTGAGTAGAACACACCCTCGTGTACAAACATCCACGACAGCCTGGAGGGGCAAGTAGAGGCAGGTCAGAACAAATGCATGATTAATGGAGTATATCTCTAAAGATAAGAGCATGCTAATCTCTTTAGATAAGAACTCTCCTTCCAGCAAGGTGATTTATCCATGCCTAAAGTAGGTGACATAAGCCCACTACCTAGATAATAAAACAGAGTAATCAGTTACTTATTAATGCAGTGCTAACCTATATTTCCACATTATAATCTGCTCTGAGTTCAGGCTAAATTTAAAACACATCATTTTAGACCTATAAAAATTACATACCCACATATACACTGCTGTGAAATGGGCAGCTCTATAAATCAAGAAAATAATAAAATAAAATAAAAACAAGTGAGGAATAGCAAGATAAAGTTTCAAGGAAAACATTAGAGAAGATGAATTATCAAGTCCAGAAGATACTATTGAGAGACTATGATATGATCCTTTACATTTATTTCATGAAGCACTAAGAAGTCCTATTATGAAATATTTGTTTACTTATTTATAACATTTATAAACCAATGTACTCTGGAAGCTCTAAGTAGTATACAAAGTCAAACAATACAAAGCATAATATAATTTAAAAAGCAATAACAATTATGAACTTTGACAATGACATGGCTCTTCCTCCAGCTACTCTATGACTGAAGGCCTTTCCCATAAAGCTAGATTTTCACTATTTTCTAGAAGGTATAAGAGTGAAGACCATTCTTATATCAAGAGGTAAGCTGTTCTAAAAGAGGCAAGTAGCTATGGAGAGCACCTGATTCCATCATATCTCATAGTAAGAAATGTCTAATACTTTCCCTGGAATATATAAAACTGTTTGATGAGGTTATCAAGAATTGAAGGCACAATATTATATTCACTGAGTAAGACTCCATTTTGCACAAATCATATTGATTCTCTTATCTTTCTGTATTTTGATACAGTTAATGGAATCACAGAGGACACACAGAGAACCTTCAAATAAATCTTTGTGAAAGTCCCTATTTCACATGGCTTTAAACATTAGAAAAAAGCTTTCCATACTCCACTTTTCCCATATTGTCTTGTAAAGAGGACATACTTCAGTAAGCGTGGCAAATGAGGAATGACTTAAGTTTGCATACATATACTTCATCCATTACTGAAGTTCTTATATTCCTTATTTTCAATGGTACCAACCATTATTCATGAAAATAATATAACAAGACTTCTTGATTGCACTGAGAAGACAACATTATCTTTTCAAGACTAGGTTGTATTGTGTTCACAAACATATCCAAGATATTTCATTCTAAGAAGGAGGACTGGATGAAGAGAACTTATTTTTCACAAACTGCATAATTCCATTACAAATAATTGTAATTCTTCTTGGTTAAATGGTTAGGAGTTAAATTGCCATGGCTAATTAGAGAACAACTTTTAATTCATATCATCACAATTTATATTCAACAAGTCATTGGGCATAAAGAAACCCTCTTTATATCCTATATATAGTCTTCTAAAATTATAACCCCAGTGACCATATTTTAATCATTTTAGGTTATGCAATATTGTTCTACCTGTAAATGAAAATTATTGGTATTGGGTGGTTTTTGATCTTTCAGCTGCCATCTGTTCAAGGAAAACTCAAAAAGACTTTGAATGAAATGAAACAAAATGTTGAAATTGTTCAAGTACACCTAACAACTGCTTTACTTATAACAGGAGTGTCAAACTTGCATCGTCACGGCATTATCACGTGACAAATTGCGGCTTTCCCCCCCTTTGCTAAACCGGGCATGGGCGTGGCCAGCGCATGATGTATCCGGCCTGCGGGCCACAAGTTTGACACCCCTGGCTTATAAGAAGTCTTCATCTAATAGAATAGAGAAAGGCAAATCTATGATTGAAGATCACAGGTGATAATATGAAATGGCTGTTAAAGCTCCTTCTGATTGTGCTGCAGAATTTCAGTGGTGCAACTGCTAAAAACTTAGTGGTATGCCTTTCTGCCTTTTTTTGTGACAGGAAATATATGAAACTTGTGGTTCTAAGTATGATTAATGTAGTTTAACAAAAATCTCAAGCCAAACCTTTGAAAATCCCATATTTATTCATAAACATGACACAACTTCAGTGGCCCATTTATTGGGACCTCAATTCTTCCACATTATGTGTGGTCCCAAGGCATCAAAATGCAATCTCATTTTGCAATAGAAGGTTTAGAAAAAGTGGCATTCTTGTTCTGACCCAGGATTTGTCAAACTTAATAAAACACAAACTGATTTTAAAAGTAAAACCTATTTTAATGCAATGCTGGGAATTACTTGCATTCCCAGTCAAAACTCATTATACACAGTTCCTCCAGATAAGAGCATGGTTTTCAGTGCTGTAGAATGCTGCCAAAAAATAGAAGTCCAATTAAAGCTAACATAAACCAACCCAACAACCCAGAAAAAACCAACCAGAGTACAGAATTTCAAGAAGGACTCGAAAATTACTGAACTGCTTTGCTTCCTGCAAAGCTTTTCGTCATTGAGGTCTGACTTTTATCCCTTATGGGAGGGGCAATCACCTCCCAGCCTTACTCCCGAGTTGCCCCTTCCATTTCAGCTGCTCTTGCCTTTTAGCAGCTCTGCGTGCACGCGCATTGGGAACAGGCTCCCTTGGCTTCTCTGCTTCGCTGCTGCCAGACTCCGAAGGCAGCACCCCACTCTCAGATGGCCCTGGCCTCATCTCTGCATTAGATGCAGGACCCTCATTCAAGTCCTCTCCAGACTCCCTGACTGGTTCCCTTTCGTCCTCACTGTCCGATACCTCTGCTGTCTGCACCGGCTGCCACAACATTTCTGATATTTAAAAATGCATACGTTTGATTTGGTCCAGTTTTACACAGTGAACTTATACAGTGAAGAGAAATTTGTTTTCAATGTGAAGAGTATTATTAATAACAAGGACACTTCCTGACAGGGACGAGCTTTGCCCTCATAACCTAAGAAGTGTTTTTAGGCCAGACATTTGGCAGAGATTCATGGTGAATTATTCTTTCATATTGCCGCTATAATTTTAATACAGCTTTGCTTATTGGCTGGTATCAAGATAGGAAATATGTTTTAATTGAAAGTACTGGCACTGCTCTGTTGACAATATATTAAAACTTCTCCAATAACAAATCACCAAATTTACCATGTGATCCTAAAAAACGTATTTAAAGTATATACTTCATATTCTGTTCAGGTTTTCCATCAAACAAATGTTACCAAATGGTTCATATTTCATTTGCTTTTTAATAACGCAAAAAAATTCAGGTAAAATATATTTAGACCCCAGTTAAATCGGTTTTCATTAAATCAGATTCAGTGGAATGGCTAAACTAATGTAGAATTTAAGTAACCCATTGTCTCAACAAACACAATAAGTTTTTTGACATATCAAAATTCTTAAATTGATAGGATACTTGTAGTAATTAATCTATCTACATGTATTCTTCACCTATTTGTCCCTCCTTCCCTCTTGGTCTTATCCCAGGTTAAATCTACATCAATTTAGCCACTCCATTTCATGTGATGAAGTGAGCTGTAGCACACAAAGACTTATGGGAATTAATAATATTTATTAGCCTGAAAACTGCTAGGAGAGTCCTTCTGATTTGTAGCTACCATAAACTAACATGCAAAGCTATCTGAAGGTTTTGCACCAAAAACAAGAAGAAAAAAACCAAAATCTGTATTACACAGCTAGTTTTGTGCTCAGTACCTACTAAGGATGAGAAATAGCTAGAAAAAAATCAGAATACAGAAAAAGATCCCCCCACTCTTTCCTCATGAAGCTACAGGAAACCAAGTGGCAGTGATTCATTTATTTAGCTTAGAGAAATCCATCTTTGGTGTCTCAAAGCCAAAATTAGAAGATGTAACCATCGTGTAGGTCTACCACATACACCAAAATGAAGATCACCATTGACAGCACATCTCTTAATGATCCTTCATTTGTGATCCAAATTTACTTCTGCCTTCCACAAACTACTAATTATATAATTTACCCTGCCCTAAGTTACAGGATTGCAAAATGTCAATATGAACTTGAACCCATTTCAACCAGGTGGGCAGGATTATGAGTACAGAAAGACATTTGCTCTTTTATTTAGTAGAAATGGGTAAAATAGCAAATGAAAACACCAGTTTAGTTGACATACAGTACCACAAAGTGTGGGAGGCAATTCCTGGAAGTAAACTTCCTCGCCTCTTCCTGCCCCCAAACAACTTTGAGCATTTCTTTGTATTTGCTCTTTAGAGAAAGTGATTTGGGTTCCTCTTGATGTTTTCAATTACAACTTCCACATGTTTGGAGGCGGCGGTTGGTTGGTTAATGGTGAAGCTGGAGCTTTGGTGATGCTCTTTAGCTTAGCTAGTATGTTCACATTAAGCTACTCCTAAAGAGTCTTCATGGAATTCCTGCGGGAAGTCAATCGGTGAGCAATTGGTAGAATATTGTAAGTGGGTTAGAAGCAGTCTTGCATCTTTTTTTTTTTTGAAATACATTTTTTATTTTTTGTTTTCTATATATACATCGTTGTGTGAACAGTGTGGTCCCAGGCCGTTTTACATTTTAAAACAAACATGACAATGGTTTCACCTTGATATTATTAACTTTCTTACATAATTTTATATTAATACATATTATCAATCTTAATTATTCAATGTTCTCATGTACTGTTTTGTGTCTATATTCTTAACATCACTTCTTTTGTTATAAATTCTATATTAGTAGTCAGGGGTGGGATTCAATTTTTTTAACAACTGGTTCTGTGGGTGTGACTTAGTTGATGGCCATGGCTTGGTGGTCATGGGACTGGCTGGGCATGATCAACTCAATATCACTTACATCAAGGCACACATCTCCTCGCCTCATGACTGTGGGGATACTGCAACAGGCGTAAATGTGAAAAACGGTCATAAGTCACTTTTTTCAGTGCCATTGTAACTTTGAATGGTCACTCCATACAAGCAAAGTACCAGCAAAGGAGGAAAAAAAAACTCCAGAGACATTCCAGAGACAGGAAGTCTAGTCCTGCCAAGAATGTAGTAAGAGTTAATGGAAAGGCGGTTTCTGTAAGCAACACCAGAATGTTTCCTTCCTGCCTTCCTTACAGGATTAGGCCAGTAATTTCTTCTAACAACCAGTTCTCCGAACTGCTTAGAATGTTAACAACCAATTCTAGTGAATAGGTGTGAACATGTAGAATCCCACCCGTTAGTAGTCATATATTTAGTATTTTACATATTATATAATTCAAATAGCCATTCATAAATTCCTGTTAATTTGTATTTTCTATTATTTATCCCCTTTTCAGTTCTTGGTTGTGTCACCATTACACTTACAACAAAGTTTCTTCGTACTCCCAATTGTAATAAAATAAACAATATTCATACTGTTAACATTTAACATATTATACCATTAGAGTAATACTATACTCCCCTATCTATTAGCATATTTCACTATCTTATTTTTAAATCTGTCAGGTTTCACATGTTATTTCTTTTCCTACCTCACAATATTAATTTTCATATTTATTGCAGCTCAATTATATATCTTTAATGATAATCCTCTGATAATGTATTAATTTCATGTTTATTACAATTAACAGTTATACATCTTAAATAATAATACATATGTTCATGTGGAACCCTTATCTTTTCTTTTTCAGTCATCGTCTCTTATTCTTATTAAAGCATTGATTCGTCTCTTCCTAGCTTGTCTCCTATTTTCTATTTTTTACTTTTCCTCTTCTCATTACTCCCTTCTCTGATAAATTCCATTGTCTCTTTTTCCAAATATCTAGTTTTACCCCTATTTTCTCTGAGATTCCCAGTCTTGTATCTGACTTATTACAATACATACATGTTACAATAGATATATATATATATATATATATATATATATATATATATATATATGTTTTCGGAGATTTTCGCGGGTATTTGTATGTGGATCTTTGGTTCTTCGGGTTTTCTCCCGCGTAGAGTTGGAAATATTTAGGCGACGTTTCGATGAAGTCTCATTCATCATCTTCAGGCTTCTGTCTTCGGCCTTGTGCTTCTCAGAGTGATGCCCACCATGAAGATGTGACACGACCACGAACGCGAAGCCAAACAATAGGATCACAACTCACCAGCTCAAATCCCCCAGCAACTGAGACTAACCGGAGTACAACCAAACCCCCACCAGAACAGAACACACCCCCAGCCAATCAGAACACAACCAACCCCCCAACCAATCAGAACACAGCCAAACCCCCAACCAATGAGAACACACCCCCACCCAATCAGAACACAGCCAAGCCCCCACCCAATCAAGTCACACCCCCACTAGTAGTTAAAAGGAAGAAGCAGCTGCAAGCTCACATCACTCTGAGAAGCACAAGGCCGAAGACAGAAGCCTGAAGATGATGAATGAGACTTCATCGAAACGTCGCCTAAATATTTCCAACTCTACGCGGGAGAAAACCCGAAGAACCAAAGATCCACATATATATATATATATATATATATACATATACATACATACATACATAATTACAATTACATTTAAAACTGTATTCACATCCTGAGCCACTTTTTTTAAAAAAAAATCATAAAACAATATTATAGACAGTAAATGTCCTTGGAGATATTGGAATCAGGGGTTCAGGCATAAACCATTGTCTAGTTGAGGCTATTATCTGTCTCCCTGGTCTCTCTCTCTTTTTTCAAAACAAACTCTTGCCCACTTGCACCCATCCAAATAAAATATCTTTTAACACCCATACATAGCTTATTGACCGTCTGTCCTACATGGCCTAAACTGTGAGATAGAGACTAAAGACTGGGAGATTCTAATTTCATGTCAGGGTTAGTCACAGTTATTTCTTATAACACTTTTCTTTTTCCTTTGGCCAAGTGTAACTCCAGAGAACTGGAGAGGTGAGGTAGAGGCTAAGAGAATGAACAGGTAGAATGAACAAGTGGAAAGTGAACTAACTTATCTCCCTTTCCCTCCCAAGAATGTATTTAGTGACATAATTTCAGCTATGGGCTCAACAAACGTAAACAGTTCATCCCAAAACTAAATTCCTTTCCTGGAAGCTCAGGTGCAAGTGCCAATTTTGGAAACACAGACTTCAAGGCTGAAGATCACTTTGCAGTCCATTCATACATTTAAAGAAGCATGGCTCCACAAAGGAAGGAAGGAAAAACAGGAAGGTCTGAAATTATGTTGATTTTGAGACTGGATGAATATTTTGCAAAGTCAAAATGGTTTCCTTGCTCTAAAAGCCAAAGTAAATGTTCATCTGAAATAGCTATCCTGCTTTCAGTTACCACTTTTGAATACTCAGCTTTACCTCTACTTGTTCTTAGCACTATAATAGGCTAGTTCAGTTCTGGTAAGTCTATGGACCTATGTAAATCTGAGAGATCAGAATATCAGATAGCAACATTGATTTGGACTCCATAGAGAAGGGGTGCTAAACTCACATCATCTCGGCAGCATCACAGGATGTATCAGGACTTTTTTCCCCTTCGCCAAACCAGGTAGGGGCAAGGCCAGCATGTGACGCATCTGGCCCATGGGTCACAAGTTTGACACTCCTGCCATAGAGAGATCTGGCTGTATTGATCTGATGGGTCCCAATACAGGTTGAAATCAGGCACAGTCTAACTCCTGGTAGTCAGTATAAAATAAAAACACCATGCAGGACATGCATTGTGTGAAAATAGAAAAACTTTCCTCCACTATGGGGCTGGAAATCCATGTAATCCTCACATATGAGGACATTACATAACAGCTTTGAGAATTTAATGGAAGCTGGAAAGTATACATAATTATGACAATAGATTATATGGATTTCTACAAGCAGACACATGCTATGGGCATTAACAATCCCATCTGGAAGGCTCTTTGAAGAACTCATTCTCCTTCTTTGTAAGATTTCACATATCTTTGTCATTTTTCAAGAAGTTATGGGGAAGGCTTGGAGCAGATCAGAGTCCTTTTGCTAGAACTGAGACGGGTAGACTGAGACTCTTTCTGTACTATCTGTCTAACAATAAGGACCAGTTGAAGCTTAGCCAAGAGAGAAGCATAGAAGTTGTACTACATGTTATCCTGCATTATATCTGATGATAAGGTGGAAATGTCCTACCTACATGAAAGAAGCAACATTAAAGGTATTTCAGCACACACCCTTAGCCTTATATATAAGCTTAGAACTATAGAACATTCAGCAGTTGCACTGCAGGCCTAATAAAATGCAGCTGAAACAATCTCTGGTAAATGTTTGAGCATGTTTGCTTCCTGCTCGCTGAGATCAAAAGGGTTCCTCACCTGCTTAGCATTCAGCACATTTCACAAGCCACAAGAGGAAATGATCAAAGGCGGTATGTATTGTTTTTTACAGCTCACGGATCAGGGAGTTTTCTAGCCAGCCTCTGACCACAATTCAGAAAGTTACATTTGCTGGAGTTGATCTTGCCGTCTTTGTTGCTAGCATTCACACTCTTCAAAAATAAAATAACTAGACTCTCTAGTCCCTTAACATTTAATAGAACAGTGTCTGTATCTGCCATGTACAGATGAGTCACAAGGAGTTAAATCCCCCTTAATGTTGTAGAGCTGCTCTGAAGCCATTTGCCATTGTCTGCCTCTGCCCCATTTGTTATTCACTCAACCTGCAAATGAGGCACTGCCTCTCATTCATATAACTAGACATTATTTTCTTGAATAAGAAGTGGGGAGGCTCTGCTGTGCTTTGCGTTTGTCAGCATTTTTTTTCTGGTCTGAAAAAATGTTGCTTATCATTTTATGATTGCGGTCATCTAGTTTGAGCATAGAAAGAGGAATTCCTTCCTGTTTAAAATAACAAGCTCAATGCAAGGTTACCTACCTGGGTATGTATGTAGGAGGGGGGGGAAATGGCTTGGCAAAAATCACAAGAATAAAATGAAGGGGCCTCTTTGCAAAGAGATCATCAAATCTTGATCAGAGACAGCCATATTACAACTAAACATTGGGCTGCTATTTATATAAAAAAGGGTTGCCATAAGCCATAACCTTTGAGAAGGGGAAAAGAATCCTGGTTTAGAAGAACAAACTATTGCCAGTTATAAAGCCCCCCCACCCCCAATAGATGAAGTAAATATGCAATCCACTGAATTTGGCACAATATTTCCTAGCCATAAGGACTTGTAAAAATATAAGGCGATATTGGAAATATTGGTTAGATGAAGTTTGAGAGAGAGAGAGAGAGAGAAGAAATATTTTTCTTCATGCATTATCCCAATTTAAAATCCAGCATTTGCTTTCTGTTACTTTAATGTTAAATAATCTGCAATCTGATAAGGGATGATAGATTTCCTTGTAATAAAGAATTTATATTTCTTATTGAGCATCCCAAAGTAAAGCCTCTTTATAATTAGGAATATAATTTAAGATAACAACATATTATACTTCGGTGCTTCTGTGGTGAAAGTATCAATTGGTGATATCACCATTGCCTGGGGAATACCCAGTTGGGGGGCCCTTTCACGTCCCTGTTAAGTTGCCCACCGAGGTGGTACCCATCTATCTACTTGCAGTTGCCTGCTTTCAAACTGCTGGATTGGGAGGAGCTAGAGAGAGTGATGGGCAGCTCACCCCACTCTGGGGCAGCAACCAGATCTCAGACATGAGCTTGCCAATTGTCAGAACAGTCTCCTAGTCACATGAGTCACAGGGTTCCTTTAGATAACAGCATTAAGGATATGGACAGCCAATAGAGCTGCCTCGAAAGGAATAGAGTAACAGCTGAAAGCCTACAAACAATCTAGTAGAATTCCTGGTTTCTTTTAGCCTTCATTTGTCAGTCAAGTGTGTCTTTTTCAAGTTGAGATTGTCACTAGTTTTCTTGTGAATCTCCCTTACAGAATAAAAGGATAAAATTTCTCAGGAGAAATATCTATGCCTTCTTTAAGGAACAGAAAACTTTATATTTAATAAATATACATTTAAAATCATGTCTAACCATTTTTCATCTTGATTACAGTGGTAATATGGGGCAGTTTTTCTTTGTCTGGAAATCTCAGAATTAGATGTAGTGGGAATGTGCAAAAATAATTCTACTCTTTTTCATATCTAAACCTTCACTGTCCCAACTGAACTTCTGTTTCATGTCACTTTTTAAAAAAGAAATCTAATTGGCATAAAGTTCATTTTATCTATTTCTCCAAAAACCAGACAAATGTGGAGAAAAAGGTCCTATTTTTAGATAATTTATACAAAGGCTTCTAAGACAGTAACACATTTTTGCAAGAAATTAATTTAACTGACATTAACTATTTATGTGAACTTCAATGTTCTGGTTTTGTGAGCCAATGGAAGGTGCATTCAGAAAGGCAAATTAATTATTTTTGATCATATAATGCAATTAATACAACAGTTTCTTCTGTATGTGTATATGCCTTTGTGTATGTACATGAGCTTGTATGCATACTGGATATTTCAGAGAGTATTTAAGGCTGGATGCAATCACTTTGCTGCTGAAGAACTAATTTAGTAACTGAGTTCTTACAGTCTGGATTTGTCATATTGTTGGATTGGGACTGCAATTTACAGAATTAACATGTTTGACAGCCTCTCTAGATGGTGTATATATCTGAATATTCAAAGGGTGTTGGGGAGGTCAAAAGAATAATAAAATTGTTTCTTTTTTCCCCCCCAATTTTTCTCTTTTTTTGTACAATGTTAGTGCTGGACATATATTTTTGTCTTATTTTGTTTGTTTGTTTGTTTCATATTTTATCTTTCATCATAAAACAAAATAAATATACTTAAACATAAATGCGAACTAATTGCCAAATGTCCTAATTGTGATCACGTGACTCTGGGGGTGGTACAACGGCTGCAAGTGCAAGTACAGGTCTTAAGTTATTTTTTCCAAGATCATCATAACTGAACTGTAATTAAACGAACAGTTATAAATTGAGGACTATGCATATGACCTTTGCTGACCTGTAAAGCAAAGAAAAGCTGAAATAAGATCGTAACACTGTGCTGTTTCATTTAATGACCACTTTGCTTAATGACTGTGTTGCAGATCCCAACTGTGGTAGCTAAATGAAGACGAGCTATAATTTATGGGGGGGGGATGTTTGAGGGGATCCAGTTCTCTGCTTCTCTCCCACACCTAAAGAGAACTGTGTAGATAGAAATCTCCTTAGAATGTTAGCTTTACAAAAATGGGCTTTATGTTGGAGCCTGGAATTTTGCCAAAGCCTATAGAAAAAATCAGTTTAAACACATGTGGACTAAACAGGTTTGCTTACAAGCCCATAACTCAAACTCTTAGTTCCTGGGCTGGTTCCACTGATCAGCAAGGACTGAAGAAGGCTTCCGGTCATTTTCATTTGTGGAACTCCCAGCCTAACCAAAACCCTACAGAAACATGGCTGGAATTATACTGCTACTTATTTGGAAGCAAATTAGCAATACATTTCTTGTAGAATCCATTTTGGGTAGAAGATCCACCTATACAGTAAACCTTTTGTAAAGTAAAGCCAACCATGATTCCATGATTCAAATTTGTTTTATAACCTTTTCTCTATAACTGTAACAGCTGGATTTTTTATTTTAAAGTTTGAGATTCTCAAAATGCCAGATTACATGCTAAACTGCTCTTCCATTTGACTACGATTTCAGAAGTGCAACCATTTATAGATACACCTAAACATTTTATGGCAAATTAAAGACTAGCACATTCCTTATCAAACAAGCTTGCATGGATCATAGGACACTCCACCAGATTAATAGTTCTGAGAAAAGCCCATTTCACATACAAAAAGTTCTGAAGAAATAGAAAAGAATCAGGATTTTTAAGAAGGTGACTACAAACAGAACCAAATGTGTGGGACATAGACATCTTTGTTGCACTGCAGGGAGTAAATAATATATTACTATAGTTTTATTAGACTGTTAGTAAAAGTTAATTTTATGAGCAAGACACTTGGAAAGGAAATAATAAGTATGTGTGCAGGGAACAGTACTTAGACCTGTGTCCTACACTTACTTATTCTTATCCAGGTAATCCAATAAACTAATGAGCAACAGGCCAGGGAGCATTGTCATAAGCCAGAAGAGGACACAGTAACTTTCTGAGTATGATTAATTAAATGAAAGAAGGCACATTTTTAGCAGTTCCATATGAACACCCTTTAACAGTAGTCAGTTTTGATCAAAATATAGCTAATGCCAAAAGCATTAGCAACACCTACACCTAGCAATAGAAAGAAGCAACTCTACTCCAACCGAGTAAGGAGTTCTAAAGAACACTGCTAAAGTTTCAAATCTGCTTTTTTAAAAATGAGTCTGATGCAACCCTTTGCACGCAGTATTTTCCAGCCACCATCTGGAAACATGGGTTTTATATGGCTTTAGATCCTGGAGTGTAACATTTTAATTATATTCCTTGGGGGAATTACATCTTTTGGTGACAGACAGCAGTTCCATTTATTGCCAACTGTTTTATTAACATAGTCAAATGCTTATTTCCTTTTCCTCACCCTCAATCTGCATTTGTCTTTTAAACATTTACCTTAGTTGCAAAATCAGCCAGGATACTTGTTCAGAAAGGTAGGCTTGGAAATATTTTTTTTTAAAAGTTTACATTCTCTAGGAAATCTGATGGCTGAGAACTATTGTTAAGAAAAGTACGTAGATGTCCATTTCCACAAAAATGGAAATGATGTCTCAGAAATAATCATGGATAACATTTATCTCATTGAGTTACCCCATGTAGAATTGTCCCATGGCAAATTGGTTGTGGCAAGTTGGCCACAGAGAGTTGCCCCATTCCGTACTTTTCTTGAAAATGTGAATCAATTTTGTCTAAGAAGTTGTAACCCCTTTGTGGACTTTCACTGATAGTCAATGGAACTACAAAACTTTTCATTTTTTGTTTTCAAACGGAGGCTTAGAGATGAATCAGACTGCCCTCAAATCATCTCAAACAAATAGATCTATATTATGAATCATGTGCCTGTACCACAACTTATTTTAGCGCACACTCTACTTTTTCTCTAAAGTTTCTTTGTATAAAAATCTCTGCATGATAATGATATCCTGGAATTAAATTTCCCTCGAAACAATTATGCAGTTATTTTTATTTTGTGGACTAGATGGCAATTCCTCGCCTCCCTCTCATAACATTTCTGTCCTCAGGATACCAACGTAGACAATGAGACTTCTGTTAGTCATTACACAAACAATTACAAGGAAAAGCTAACTGTGAAAACTGAGTTTGTACAGAATTTTCAGACTGTCCTCATTATCCAAGATATTATCACATCTTGGACCATGGGCATATTAATTTTCAGTTTTTTCCAAATAATTCATAATGGATTCAAAGATTGAATATTCAAACTAGATATCAAATAACAATATTTGATATCTTCAATGGCACATATTTATTTTATTTATTTAACTATTATACCGCCCCCTCTCCCAAATAGGGACTCGGGGTGGTGAACAGCCATAGTAAAACAATACAATCCATAAAATTTAAAATAGAATTAAAAATTATTAAGTTAGTATCTGAATTTAAGAATAAACCAATAAAAACCTGATAAAAGTTTAAAATATAAAAATTAAACATTAAAACCCTTCTAATGGCAGTAGGCAGACCGGCTTGCTGAAAAAGGTGGGTCTTCAGCACGCGCCGGAAGGCCCGTAGGTCAGTGTTGGCTCGTATCTCTGTAGGTAGCTCATTCCAGAGGGAGAGTGCCCCCGCAGAGAAGGCCCTGCACCCTCGGAGCCGCCAGCCAGCATCGCCCAGCCGGCAGCACCCCGAGGAGGCCCACCCTGTGGGAGCGCACTGGCTGGCGGGAGGCCGATGGTGGCAGCAGGTGGTCCCATAAGTACCCGGGTCCCAAGCCATGGAGCGCTTTAAAGGTGATCACCAACACCTTGAATCGCACCTGGAAGGCCACCTGCAGCCAATGCAGCTCACGCAGGAGTGGTGTAACATAGGAGCTCCGAGAAGCTCCCAAGATCACCCATGCGGCCTCATTCTGCACCAGCTGAGACCTCCAGATGCTCTTCAAGGGGAGCCCCATGTAGAGAGCATTGCAATAGTCTAGGCGGGAGGTGACGAGGGCAGAAGTGACTGTGCGCAATGCACTCCGATCCAGAAAGGGCCGCAACTGGTAGATCCAACGGACCTGATAAAAAGCCCCCCTGGAGACGGCCGCTATATGTTCTTCTAATGACAGCCGTACATCCAGGAGGATACCCAGATTGTGCGCGATGGAATAAGCTAGCTGTATCTAGGCGCAGGGAACCACAGCCACTCGGTTTTGGTTGGGTTGAGCTGAAGCCTGTTAAGACCCATCCAACTCTACACAGCCTCCAGGCACCGGGTCATCACTTCAACGGCTTTATTGGGGTGGCCTGGGGTAGAAATGTATAGCTGAGTGTCATCAGCATACTGATGAAACTCTACCCCAAAACCACGGATGTTCTCACCCAGCGGCTTCACATAAATGTTGAACAGAAGGGGCGAGAGCACAGACCCCTGAGGTACCCCACAGAACAGGGGCCTCGGGGTCGATCTCTGCCCCCCTGCCAACACAAATTGCGAGCGGTCGGAGAGGAAGGAGGAGAACCACCATAACACGGTGCCTCCCACTCCCAACCCCCCCCCCCAACCGCTGCAATAAGATACTGTGGTCGACAGTATCAAAAGCCGCTGAGAGATCTAACAGGACCAAGACAGAGGAACAACCCCTGTCCCAAGCCCTCCAGAGATCATCCACCAATGCAACCAACTGCCGTCTCCGTGCTGTGCCCAGACCTGAAACCCAATTGGAGAGGATCTAGATATACCGTTTCCTCCAGGTGCTGAGGGAGCTGTCGCGCCACCACACTCTCAACAACCTTCGTCACAAAGCGAAGGTTGGAGACCGGATGATAATTCAATAATAACGTTGGGTCCAGGGACGTTTTTTTGAGGAGGGGTCTCACCACCTCCTCTTTCAAGGCAGCAGGCAAAAACCCCTCACTCAAGGATGCATTAATAATACCCTGGAACCAACCTCGTGTAACCTCCCGGGTGACCAAAACCAACCAGGAGGGACAGGGATCCAGTAAACATGTGGTGGCATTAAGCCCACCCAGAATCCTGTCCACATCCTCTAAGGTCACAGGATCGAACTCCTCCCAAATAACCTCACCGAAATCCGCCCCCGCCCTCCTGCCCACATATTGTTTTGGAACTCACATTGGTCCTAAAATTCTCATAAAATTTTCTCAAAGTCAAATCTAAAATTTCCAAAATTTAACAATGGACTTCAATGTTCTGCTTAACTCTAAATTTTATTGCATAGAATCCACAGATTGACAGACAGAAGGTTGCTTTATTTTCTGGTCACTGTGAAAATAATTTTGTTTGTTGGAAAATGCAGACTGTATATAAATAACTAATTGACCACATAGTCTGCTACATTTCTTTTTTACATAGTAAAAATATATAGAATCAATTGTATAAATTATTTCCATTTGACAGCCTGCTACAAATAGTTTATTTCCTATATCTACACTTTATCTGAAACAAGAGGGGAAAACCCTGTTTATAATTCCTGTTGATTCTTGTTGACTCCTGAAAAAAGAAATTACGGAGACTTGAGAGAGGTGGTTTATAATGTATGACTTGTTTGATCTTTACTTTATAATTACAGTTATAAAGTGGCGCATTTTTTTTTTTAAAGAAAGAACAACACTCACAACAGAACACTTCTTGATGAAAGGAAAATGTGGAACCTACATAAAAAACGATACATTTCTAAAACCAGCATTAAGCTCTTTTAAAAATTGTTGTATGGACTCTGTTGATTGACATATTTACAACCAGTAGTGCGCAAAGGCCAGGGTAGCAAGATTCAGCACCAAACACAAGCAAATCAAGCTAACCTGGAACACAGGTAAGTGCTCAATCCCTGTCAAAAGATGGCCTTTTATCTTTGTGTAGCTTTGTCAATTACAGTGAAGGTCTTTTAGATGCAATTCCATACTAGTAATCCATAATACTAACAGCCACTGGAGTTTTCCAAGGTCATTATTTTTTTGTGCCAATGAGTTCATGCCCTTTCCAAATTCAAGATGTGAGGATTGCTATGAAATTATCTGAGACAATTATTATCATCATCATCATCGTTCTTCAAAGCTTCAAACAGAAATACATTACCAGATATATAATTTAATTGCCAGAGCAGAAGTCCTGTGTTGAAAAACACAACAAATTGCAGACAAAAGTAAATTGCTTTTAGAATTTGAGAGTGGGAGGGGTAATCCTGAGAGGCTCTTTCTGCTTCACCTCAAGATGCATTGTACTCTCTGTTGACAGAGAAGAGATAGAGATGAGGTTTCTGCATAATTAGTCAAAAGTACCTCCAAGCACATTACAGCTTCTTCTGAGTCCTCTTAATTTCAATAGAAACTGCTTTTTGGTCGCATTAGTAATGATTTCACTAGCATGCAGAATGCTACTTGCTGTCTCTCTTTCAAAGGAAAGTAGCCAAATGGGAATCCAGAATTGCATTAACATTTTGATAGTAATTAGCATTCAAGTTAGCATGCTCCTATGATGGATGCCATGATTAAACAGAAGTGGAAGAAAAACTGAGATGCTGCTAAAAGCTTATCCTCACATTCTGCTAACCATAACATGAAGGCACCTTGCTAAATATTTTGAGAAGGCAGATCCTCTGCTACCCATAGCAGAAGCAATTTAGAGTTGTCATTCACTCTTGTACTTTTAAAGCAGTTGCCCCTTCTTTCAGCACATGTCATGCCATTCCCACAACCTGAAATGACTTAGTGAGGATGTTGGTGGTCCTACAGTCAAAGGCTGGGATCCACTCAGCTCCAATTGACTTGCTTAGGTTACTGTAGGCACTTGTTTCCCATCTGGCCATTAGTCAGTTCCCCTTGTAGCCATTTTGACTTTCCAGATTCATTCAAATGCATAAGGCCTGATCTGAACCCCTTTTCAGGGGTGGGATGCTACCGGGAAGAGTAGCTGACACCAAACTGGTTCGGTGTTTGGCCTACCAACATGCCCGGGCTCTAGGTTGTTCTTTATTTCCTGCTTTTCCCTCCTCAGCTGCTTTGAATGGCACAGCTGTGGTTGAAAAAGCAGGAAACAAGAGGATTTTCAAACACTGCACACCCAAGCACAGCGCTTGTCAGTTGTCCAGGCAGCACAGCTGATGATTTCTTGCAAATGCTGCACATACGATTGTCCCTACTTCGGACAACCAGTAAATCACATTGGCTGGTCCCTCCCCTCCCCACCCACTCACTCCTTACCTGGCATGCGAGCCATCCAACTTGCCTGGTTTGGTAAGTTGCTATTTTTTCTTTTTTCCTCCCGACCATTAGCTGTTCCGCTCTGCCAGGAAATTTAGATTAGCTAGAAAGCAAGAAATCCTTGGACTTTTTGTTTTCTAGCTAATCTAAAAGCAGAGCCGAACCTTCCTTAGGACTGAAGCTTTTCAGCGCAGACTCAGCTAGCCGATTGCAGATAGGTAGATCTCTAATTGTGATTCTGTGAGCAATTCAATCTGCCTGCTGCCAACATATTTACATATGTGATGTGTTGTCAGTTAATTTTGTGAGTTTGCTTGCTAGCAAATTTTATGAGTTTGCTTGCAAGCAAATTTTATGTGACAGACTCAGATTGCAGATAGGTAGATCTCTAAGTGAATCTGTGATTCTGTGAGCAACTCAATCTGCCTGCCTGCTTTGCCTGCTTTTGGGTAAAAGTTGCTCTTTTTTATAAAAAAAAATCAATATTTACATAAATATTTATAATACAGTATTTACATACAAGCCATGCCCACCCAGTCACATGACCACCAAGCCATGCCCAGTCAGCAAGCCACACCCAGCCAGTCACATGACCACCAAGCAACACCCACAAATTAGGCCACACTCACAGAACCGGTTGTTAAAAAATTTGAATCCCACCCCTGCCTTACATTTATAGGTCTATTACTCTTCTGAAATAGTATTAGATCTGCTTTTAAGGATGTGTTTAACAACTTTTTTTTATAAAAAAAATACTGATTTTCTTGTCAATTTAAACAAAGAAACAATAAAAGAAATCCAGGATCTGTTTGTTTCTAGTTCTGCCCAAAATAATATTTCAAAGGTTTTCCATTACTTTTGCTGATGTGGGCTTCTATCATCCTCTTTTAACGACCCCATAATCCCTTGCAGGTTGGAGTCTGGTCAACTGAACGGAGCTAGCAGAGTGTTTTAATGGCCGGATGCCCTTCCTGTAGCCAATGCAGAGGGTTTTTTTTCCAGCAGATATATTCTCAGTGTGCCCAGAGAGAGAAATGTCTGCCTCTACCCAGGATCGAACTCACAGCCTCCTGAGTGTGAGGTGAGAACTCCACCTCTAAGCCACTACATCACTCCGACATGGGCTTCTATGAGGCTAATAATTTCTGAGGGGGAGGAGCAGAGGCAAGGGATAGAATTGGATTGATTTAAGTGATGTTGTAGCAGCATAGCTCAAGCATTGTCCACTTTCTACATGGGCAATATCCATCAGCCAAAAGGGCCGGAGATTGCAATATAATGTTGTAACAATCATTCTGGAACACTGCAGACACCACAGTGCATCCTAGTTTTATTACACTAGAGTAGTAGTGGTATCATTTTGTATGCTTCTCTCCACTTGTTCCCAGCCATCCTTTTCTTGCAACATTTGCTGATTTGGGACTATGGGAGCTCTGGTAAAATTAACAAGTCCTGCCTGTTTCTCCTTTTAGTCCCTGTTGAGCAATATGAGCTGAATTGAATGCAGCAGTTCACTGTCAGTGCTGACATTCCCTTACAGCACTTACTGATCCCCTCCTTCCCCTTTGGCTCATGACCAATTGTAAGACCCTAGAGTGGAGGACTGCAGGATGAACCAGTTGATTGCTTTCTGAAGAGCTTCCTCACAATTCAGTCTGCCTCTGTCTACCCTAGACATTTTTTATGGACGATGGTTTAGCACTACATCCAAAGCTTGGATAGGTTTATTTTTAAACAAACACGTCTATGGCTTTCCCTGACCCACCAACTTCCATGCTTTGTTCAGGCAACTTGAAAGTAACCAAAGTCTCTCTCTGAGGCACTGACCATCCATCTAATCACCCACAAGCCAGTCCCATGACACATAAAGATGGTGCTTATTTTATTTTTTCTGTAGCAAGCAATGCTTGAGGAAGAGGAGAGCTTACCACTTTTGCCCTGGTCTATACTGACTCTGAAAGCCCCAGTCTCCAGCCTCATCAGTGAGGGAGGAGAGACTGCAGATATTCAGGCAGCACTAATTTTGCAGCATACTTTACTTACTTTACTGACAACTCAAGGATGGGAGAAATGTACATTATTGAGAAAAAGTCCTGAATTTTAAAAAATAATTCTGCTGCATTGCTCAATATTCATTGTGGCCTTCATTTCATTCCCTCATCCTATGGACTATGAAGACAACATTCTATGATTCTTCATGCAGGGTTGGCCTCTTGTCCATTGCAAACAGAAAGTCATAATTCTGTGCCTCTAATGAACCAGGACGATTTGTTCTATCGATGTGTGGAATATTGTTTTTACAAAAAGAAAGTTCTGTTCTGCACATCTAAATACTTCTGTGTCTCATGCTCTTTGCTTCTATTTTTATAAGGTAGCTGGGCACTGTATGAAAATAATTTAAAATATAGCAAGATTGATACTAAGCAGTTGTAAACAACTGGACTCACTTGTTCAAGATAGCTGATTTCCATTGTTTACACATGTCAAAACTTTAATCCTAAGCTAACATGGGAGGGATGGGGGAGAAACTTAGGAAATGTTAATTAAAGGGTCAGTGGGTCAGAAATATCAAGAGCTGAGGAAATCATTGCCAACTGGTGACTTGAGCACTATTTCTTGTGAGCATCTCATCGAATTGAATATGACTTATGGATAAGTAAACAACTTATGATCTTGTTGATGATAAACTTCAGAATCTGTGGCACTTGGTGAACTCTCTCACCTCTAGAAAACAAAAGGGAATTTTTCTGTTTGAAAATGATGCCACATTAAATCTTGAACTGTACAGCAAGATCTTTAGCAGATTGTGAGTTTACTCTTCAAAGAACTTGCAAAATATGCATGGATATCACAGTACCATTTTTTACTTATTCAAGAGTACCACAACAAAGCAACTTAAAAATATGTTATGGCTGTTGGCCCTATACAATATTTTTGTATATGTTGTATGTATATTTTTGTATAATGTATATGTTCTTTATTAGATTGCAAATGTGCATTGCATATTGGACCATACTGGATTTTTGTTTCCTTTCTGATGTCTCATGATGTTTATTTATTCTTCCTTAACAAATAATTTCTTTCAGATATCTTCGAGAAGTAGTTTGTTTCTATGGAGATCATTCACATCTATACACCAGGTAGATTGCACCTCTGGTTAGCCCAGTTCTTAACCTCTCTGAAAGTATATCCCATGGTCTCTTAGTGGGTTATAACCAGAGGTGCTATTCAGCAGGTTCTGATCAGTTCTGGAGAACCGGTAGCAGAAATTTTAAGTAGGTCGGAGAACTGGCAAATACCACCTCTGACTGGCTCCTCCCCCATCTATTCTCTGCCTCCTGAGTCCCAGCTGATCAGCCGGGTCTTCTTTTGTTGCCCTTCACAGGAGAATGGAGCTGGAAAGCAGGTAAGTGGGGTGGGGAGGGAATGGGGATCTTGTAGTAACCTTCCCCCAGGAGTAGGGAGGGAATGGAGATTTACAGTATCCTTCCCTTGCTACACCCACCAAGCCACGCCCACAGAGCCGGTAATAAAAAAAATTGAATCCTACCACTGGTTATAAACAAAAGGAACATGGGTTCTTCAATAGATTTTTTTTTTAACTTTGTGCTTCCATGTACACATACATATCTATAACAATAATTTTAATAAATGAATGCAGGTTCTATATCAAGTATAACTGAAACTGAATACAATAGAATATCTACACAATTTAATTCTACTGTCAAACAATAAGCACTCTTCTGAACAGATATATCTTAATAATCTAATTTTTAAAATTTGAGCATTTCTTGAGTTCATTGTTGTCTATGCTTGGAACAACTCCTGTTAGTCTTCATGAATGCCCTTTGCTTGAAGTCTAAATCTCAAGCTATGGGACTCTTAAGAATCATATGTCTTTATCTCATTCAATTTTACAATTGAGTGATAACTTTTGAAGAAATCTGGGGGAGGTACTCAAAGTTTTAGGGAGCAATGTAGTTCCAGGTTTATATATTATATTCTCACCTTGAGCCTATGGTTACTTGAGTCTTGCTGAAAAAGGGTGGCATTAACTTCATATTCCTTTTACAAATCTGAATATAATTAATAAAGATGTGGCCCATTATTCAGGTCAAATATCTCATCTTCATGAGAAGGGAGGAAACTCAGGGGTGGGATTCTACCAGCTTGCACCTATTCGCTAAAACCGGTTGTTAACATTCTAAGCAGTTCAGAGAACCGGTTGTTAGAAGAAATTACTGGCCTAATCCTCTAAGGAAGGCAGGAAGGAAACATTCTGGTGTTGCTTACAGAAACTGCCTCTCCGTTAACCCTTATTACGTTCTTGGCAGGACTAGACTTCCTGTCTCTGGAACTGCTCTGGAGTTTTTTTCCCTTCCTTTGCTGGTACTTTGCTTGTGTGGAGTGAGCATTCAAAGTTACAATGGCATTGAAAAAAGTGACTTATGACCATTTTTCACACTTACGACTGTTGCAGCATCCCCACAGTCATCAGAGGCCAGGCGAGGAGATGTGTGCCTCGATGTGAGTGATATTGAGTTGGCCACACCCAGCCAATAACATGACCACCAAGCCATATCCACCCAGTCACATGACCATCAAGCCAGACCCACCAACAAAGCACACCCACAGAACCAGTTTTTTAAAAAATTGAATCCCACCCCTGAGGAAACTCCTAAACTAAATCTGTTTGAGAATTTTTCTTATATTATTTCACAACAACAGACAACAAAATTAGGAACCCTTAATAGGGACACTTTTGAGCCATGTGTATTTGATAAAGATAACAATTGGGTACTATATAATGTGCTTCTGTATATTAAGTTGGAAATGTTTGAAAAAACAGGGCACTCTCTTTGAGAGAAAATGAAGGTATAAATTAATAAATAGAATATGGATGAAGACAGTGTTGGGCACATTATGAAACAGAAAAACAGGCTGGAGAAGAATGGCACAGCCTCTTCAGTGTTATGTGATCATAAAGGAGAAACGAGTTCATCCAAAATTTAATTCATTTATTGGCTTCATTTATAGGTAAGGTGGTATATAGAGTACAGCTTCCTATTTTTCCCCACAATAACCATCTGAGACAGTGCTGGGATTCAAATAATTTAACAACCACTTCTCTGCCCTAATGACCAGCTGGGTGGTGTGGCTGGGTGGGCATGGCCAGGGTTGGCGTGGCCAGGGGGGTATGACAGCACTCAGCCTCCCGCAGCACTCTGCCAGCCAAAACGGGGCATAGGGGTTAATTACAAAATGTAAGCTTTGATTTGTGACATCCAGATCCAACAAGCAAGAGGTGTGAAATGCACAGAAAATACCCTTTTGTTTGGTTATTAAGAAATATCCCCAAAGTCAGAGGTACACTAAATGATTTTTAGTTACACACCTCCCCAGCAAACAGCAAATTTTGAAGCTCCAGGTAAACAGGATTCATTTTAGGATGAGTGACCCCAGCTTGCATGTTGGAGGTTCTTAAAGGAATGCTGGGAGATTCTGTACTTTAAAGAACATTGGATGGAGGGGTGCAGAATAGCCCTTCTCTACCTGAGGCTGTAGAGACCCGGCACCCATCAAAACATTTTTTGTGAAGCAATTGATCAACACTGACAGGGTAAGCCACTAGTATATGAAAATAAGAGCAAACTCCATTCCCTTCTAGTACTGATAATGTTACCTAGTTTGGTAATGAAACCTCTCCAAGAAAATCTTCAAGCTCAGAGAGCACCAAGGACCCACAGTTCAACCCTGAGCTACATATATTATCTTCTATTGATAAATACTTTGATTAGAGGGATTCAGAGCCTGCATTATATGAGATGGCTCCCAATAGATTTCATTCTAAATTTTGATACGATTTCTGTAAATAAGGAATGTAGAGTTATAATGGCTGAATATTTGATCCTTCATACATCAAAAAATTACAAAGCTAAGGGATAAATAAAATAAAAAAACAGATTTGAAAATAGAAAAGGCTCAGGAAAGAAAAAGAGTGAAAGTGTAAGAAAGAAAGAGGAAAAGAAGGAAAATGAAAAAGAATGACTTCCAACTTTTCTTTAGTATAGATATAAGTAAAAAAAATATCAAACTCTTACTGTAAGATTAACATTTGTCTACATTATTTCCATAATCCCTTATTTAATCATCAAAGACCGAATCAACTTTTAATTTCAGTTTCTCACAAAAAGTCCAGTAATGGTTCATATCGCTTTAATCGCTGTTTGTTAAACAAAACCACAACTGATTTATTTAATTGCACCAAACTTTAAATAGAACAGTAATGGAAAATCCTAATCACTAGTGTAGACCCATGCTTCTCAACTTTGGCTACTTTAAGGTGCATGAATTCCCAGAATTCCCCTGGCGGCATGAAGTTTACTCATCTTAAACTTGCCAAGACTGGAAAACGCTGATCTACAGGTAGGGAATTTTCCATTCCTTTTTTACCGGTTCCTACTTACTTATGAGGAATCATAGTGCAAAATCCCCATTGCCAATTCACCCCACGGTAATGATCATGCAAAATCTCTATTCCCAACTCATCCTAGAGTAGGGGTTTTGGGTCCTCCTGCATGACCCTGGAAGCCGAAACGGGGCACGGGGGGGGGGGACTCCTGGGAGAGGTGGGGCAGGGTATATGGGTCCAGCCAGAGGTGGGATTAGCTGGTTCACTGTCAAACTACCTAGTAGGGCTGTATTACTATTATCCTTCTCATCTTTCATATTACCTATTTCTTTATCTTCTTATGACTATAACTTTGTTGCTTGTATCTTACAATTTACATTGTTTTATTTAGTATCTTAGAATGATTTGTGTTGATTGCTTATTTAGTATCCTATGACTATCTGAGTGTTCTATCTTATGATTTATGATGAATGTATTTTACGATGATTATGATCATGATTTATCACCTGTTGCTTATATGTACACTAAGAGCTTATGCAATGGAGATAAATTCCTTGTGTATCCAATCACACTTGTCCAATAAAAAATTATAATTCTAATTTTAATAATTCTAATTCTAATATAGTGGGTTTTAGTGCTATTAGGTCACAGCTGTTAGAAACGGAAAAGTCTGGTCAAGGCAAATTGAGTAACAAATAGTAACCTTTTCCATTTCAACTTGAAACTTTCCAGATATTTTGAGATTTCTAGAATTCCCATTTGGCACAATCACCTGACATTGGATTCTGGGAACTCTAAATGGAAGATATATACAGTTTCCTGCATTTCCTTTAGTTTGCCAAAGATATCTGATGAGGCAAAGAGTACATTCAGTCTGTTGCAAATCTACAGCATATGGTAGAACAAATAATGAGTAATCCTATATTAATCAACCCATCTGCATTAAAAAATGATGTAACAAAATTTTTCCTCAGATGTTCTCTATAAAATAAGAATAAAGAATAAAACTAATATTTCCTGGAATTGATGCAAGTGCAAACATTAGATATTATGAAGTTTTTCTCATAAAAACAATGATACTAATTTTTGTTAGTGTGAATTTTTGCTGGGGTACAATGCCAAATATTGAGCTTCTTGCTCTGTGAGGAAATATTCATTTTTCTTTCAAACATCCAGAAACTCTAGCCAATAAAACAGTTTTCATTTCCTTCATATGAGCTGTTTCTTTGGCTCTCAACAGCAGGATATCCAAGTCCTGGAAGAGTGAAATTGGGATCTTATTACAGCACAGCAGTCTCTGGTTATCTCTTCTCTTTCAGGCAGAATTCTGGAAAACTGTTTTACATTGATTTTAACAGTAACATGAAATTCATTAAATATGCATGCTGAAAGCTGTGTAAAACAATATAGAGGCTACTTGCCTAAGAGAGAAGGAGAAGGAAAGAGAGTGACTAAAATATATGCAGTATTGAAAACTAGCTGGTATTTTTTGCCAAATGCAAACATTTGGATCCACTCATGGCTATTAATTTTAAATTATAATTCTAAAATCCAAATGATGCTAACAGGCAGGTCTGGAATTAGAAAATAAACAAAAAATAAATTACCAAGAAGCAAATTAGGATTATGTTAAATCAAGTTATAACTGTGCTAAATCAGTACAATGGGAATTATGGAAGCTGAGTTCTTGAGACTCTCAAAGGAAAGGTATTGGAATGGCTTCTGGAGAGATTTTTGTGAAGTGCCTTGGGTCCGTAGAGAAGTACCCAATAATTCATTGTTTTCCATAGGTGCAAGCCTATGAAGCTTTCCTGTCATAGAAGAGCAACAACCTTATACTCTTCTGCTGAATTTCTTCTTGCAAGTCAGTTGTTAAAGGAGGAGAAGCCCAAAAATGTACATATTAAATCTTTCAATATTGCCACAGTAGCACTCAACTATGGCTCAACTATAATTAAGCTGAGAGAGAAAAGTAATGAAGATGAATAAATAGTAGATGAGTCAATCTACAGTATATAATAAAATGATAAAGAAAAACATAGGTGGATGGGACTCTGGAGTTTTTCTGCTCCAACCTCTTGCTCAAGCAGAAGATCCTACATCATTCCAGACAAATGACTGTCCAATCTTTTCTTAAAAATCACCAGTGATGGAGTCACCCACAACCTCTGAAGGCAAGCTGTCACACCGATCAATTGTTCTCACTGTCAGGAAATTTATTCTTAGTTCTAGGTGAAATCTCTCTTGGATAAGTTTCCATCCATTACTTGCTTTCAGGTGCTTTGGTGAATAGGTTTCTTTGTGACAGCCCCTTAAATATTGGACGAATGCTATCATGTCACCCCATGTCACACATGATTAATTGGCCTGTCCTATTTGGGTTTGAGCAGTTCTGCATGGGACAACAGAGTTCAATTGTTCCATGGGCCATGCAGTCTTCACCCTTATAAAGTGCATCATATCTTCATATTGCCAAATACAGAGATTTTTTGTATGTTATCCAGAGGCAGATGGGAAAAGGCCATACCTGAAAGGATAATAGGAAATCCAAAACATTGAAAAGTTCCTATGATTCTTTGTTATGTGTAAAGTCAGTCATGTGTCTCACATAACCACAGCCTGTATGAGTGATTGTAAAGGCCTTATTCCAGATTTCCTTTACTAATTCTTCCACCCCGTTATAGAAGTTGTACCAGGGTATTTTAATATAATATTGCTGTTGACTGATAATGTACATGCAAGAGAGCAAGAAATATGGGGAATCTCTATGGCAACAATTGTGCTCATTCAAGAGGCCAAAAATGTGTCAGATTGTATCCAGCTTCTAGCATGCTGATTTTCAAAGCCTCTGCAAGCTTAAATGGGCAATCTGGGCTTCCTTTTGAAGTGTTGTATGAAGCCCATTAAACTATGTGAGCACCAATGGTCCTTCACCTCTGCAATTCAGTAACATTGATTCATATCATGAAATAATTGAGGATTTTCATCCACTCATCCCCGATTATCAGTGTCACTTTATCAAGTATGTCTGTGCTTTGATTTCACTAAAAAAATAGCCAAATCATATACTGAGTTAATAGGGGGGATCTCTAACCTGCAGGAAAGAAATATAACTAATATTACATGTTTCCAAAACACAATATTGAGATCAATTAAGAAAAAGTCTTAGTCACTGTCAGAAATACAGGAAGAGCACTTTTCATAGCAATTTTCCTTCTTGAAATAAAAGTATGGTTTAAAAAGCAATAGTTGAGGAAAATAGATTTAATAAGGGAAAAAATGAAATTTCAGGCAACCCACGCAAAACTTTCCAGCTCATACCAACCAGGAAGACAAGTGGTGTGTAGGTCTTACCTTATGTCTTGTCTTACTGATCTTGTGTCTGTCACAGTATCATTGGTGCAATGCCATTCTATAGGGAAACAACATGAGGGCATTTTCAAAAGACTCCCTCCTTCAGATCTTAATATCTGGATAGGTTGACATTGGCAAAGTGTTCAGTCAGATAGTCTTATATAGGACTTTTCAAGTCAGTTGGAAACCCTTATGTATCTATTAATATGGATATCATATTCAATATAGGTAACATGTTTTGGTTAGTTGCCAGTGGCCACATTTTGCACCAAGTGAAACCCGTGGATATTTTTTAACAGAAGCCCTTACACTATTAGTCCATTGTAGTATTCAAAATGGAAGTCGGGTATGACTAACTGTTGAAAATCTTACCCGTTTTAGAAGTGATTTCATCAGAATCACTAGATTTGATTGACTTTCTGCTTGTTACAAATGCTACTAGCAATCTTAATATTATGAGCTGTGGTGGTGCAGTAGTTAAAATGCAGCACTTCAGGCTACCGGTAACTCACTGCTCATTGCCAGGAATTCAATTTTGACCAGTTCAGGTTAACTCAGTCTTTCATCCTTTTGAACCTGGTAAAATGAGGACCCAGATTGTTGGGGGCAATATGCAGACTCTGTAAATTGCTTGGGGAGGGCTGTAAAAACACTATGAAGTGGTATATACTGTAAGTCTCAGTGCTATTGTTATTGCTTAGTAGCAACTGATAATCAATGAACATTCTTTGAACGCAGTTCTTCAAGTTATATGTTGCCCTATCCTGCAGAAGTTGATTCTGATCTCTGAATCTTGTTTTCTCTTAACTAACAGCACCTCCCTGGATTTATCAATTTATTCCCTCTTATCTCATAATCAAATTTAATCTACTGTATCTCCATAGATTTTATTAAAATTAGAAGTAAATATACAGGTAGTTTCACACTGGGGCAGTTGTAGGTGTATCAGGAATTGTGTGAACTGTGCATTCTACAGATAAGGTACTGTATTGTAATAGGTATAGGATCTTGAAATCAGGGGTTGTTATTTGTTTGTTATATTTATATCCTATTTCAATCCTGGAAGTTAATTACCAGTTAAAAAGAAACTAAAAGTGAAGTGAAAAATAATAGTAAATGCTGCAGTGCAGAGAGAACCAATAAAGATATTTGAAATTTGTTAAAAAATGTTCTCACTGGAATAATTTGAAAAGAGCCCATTTTTAATTATATATCAAGGTTCAAGAGAATTTTAATACTTATTAAAAGCTCCTGACAAAGAACTTTTTTCAAGATAGCATTTTGAAGCTTCACATGGTCTGCAAACCTTTGGATCGTTTAAGGAAAGAGAGCATAAGACTAGTTACTTGGGTCAATTGGCTCCTTCAATATTAAATGTATTAAAGTATTATTGAAATCATATGATATTTTTAGTTAATTTTTAAGTAAAGTATTTCGGGTTACATGTGCATCTAACTTTGTCCAGGTATTTTCCCTGACAATTAGAGCAATTAAACAGTGAAAGAACTTGCTTCCAGAAAGTGTGGGTACTCCAACACTGGAAGTTTTTAAGAAAATATTGGACAACAATTTTTCTGAAATGGTATAGTGTTTTTTGCCTGAGCAAGGAGTTGAACTAGAAAATTTCCAAGGTTCCTTCCAACTCTGTTATCCTGCTATATCTTACTGAACACAAGATGCCGCATTTTCAGTTTGCCAGCTTAATCATCTAGAGGCTCCATACTCGGTGTTCTGGCATCTGTTTGGTTTTATACTGCGTAAGAACAAGCCCATACTGAACTGAAAGGAAACCAGTGGGGCTCTTTTTACATTCTTTCAGAGTTTAGTAGTAATGATATACAACTGGCATATGTAGACATATTTTCATAATGTAAGTCAAAAAAGAACAACTGATTCTTTCATGTTTTTTTTAAATGTTGCAATGTTTCCATGTACTTTGGGCTGTAATTGACAACCAATGAAACCTGAAGCTGAGGAATATTATGGGGACAAAATTTGTTTTTTCAAGTGCATAGTAGAGATATTCTGTCTTTGATCCAAAGGCTGAGTAATGTCCTGGAGTTGTGCTTACTTCAATAGGTACACTTAAATATAAGAGGCACCCAAATGAACAATGATTTTCTTTCCATGGTCAGTTTCAACATACACTAAATTGCTTTTTCTCAAATAAGAACTATTCTTTTTCCAAATCTAATCAAAACAGTAATGGCTTATATTTTTTGTGGTCTTCTCTGTGAAGGATGATAAAAACTATTGCTGAGTGGGGAAAAACATAACCCATGCTATGCTAATGATACTACTCTCATAGCTGAAAATGCAAATGAATTGAACTATAATGAAAGTCAAGTTGCAAAGTGGAAAAAATGGGATTAAGATTAAATGTAAAGAAGACCAAAACCATAACAACAGATACAGAAACCATTCTCAAAAATAGTAATGACAGTTTTGAAATGATGGTTAGCTTCTGCCTTTTAGGATTGACTGTCAACCATAAGGGAGCCAACAGTCAAGATTGATATTGTATGATAGCCCTTTGTCTGATAACAATGAATTCCTTGGAACAGGTATTCAGATTCCTTGATGTGGGTACACAGATAAGAATTATTCAGGTGATGGTTTTCTATATGACGCTCAATGGAAGTGAAAATTTGAAGAATCAGGATATAAAAGGGTATTGACACTCTTGAGCGTTGTTGGAGAACAGTCCTGAAAACACCATGAATAAGAAAAAATAAATAAATGGTTCATGAAGCAAATCAATCCAGAGTTCTCTCTTGAGGCACAACAAATTACTTTCTCATCTGTATGATAACCTTTCAGGTATTCAAGATGCAATCATTTCAATCTTCAATATTTTTTCTGTAGGCTAAAAGCACCCAGAACTTTGAACCATTCTTTATAAAAGTTAGTTTACAGACTCTTCACCATTTTGATGGCCCTTCTCTAAAATCACTTCGATTTGTTATGGTCCTTTTTGCCTTGGAATGACTAGAACTGGACACAATTCCTGTCAAGGACCTTGGAGTAATCATCTCTAATGATCTAAGTGCTAGAGCTCACTGTAACTACATAGCCAAAAAGGCATTAAGAGTTGTTAACCTAATCCTACGTAGCTTTTTCTCTGGTAATATCACACTACTAACTAGAGCATGTAAAACATTTGCTAGACTATACTTGAATACAGCTCATCAGTCTGGAACCCACATCATGTATCTGATATTAACATAGTTGAGAAAGTCCAGAAATATTTCACAAGAAGAGTTCTTCGCTCCTCTACCAATTGCAGAATATCTTATTCCACCAGACTTGAAACTCTAGATCTAGAAAACTTAGAACTACGCCACCTTCGGTCCTATCTAAATACAGTATATAAAATCATACATTGCAATGTCCTACCTGTAAATGAATACTTCAGCTTCAACCATAACAATACAAGAGCACACAATAGATACAAACTCAAGGTTAACCGCACCAAACTTGATTGCAGGAAATACGACTTCAGCAACAGAGTGGTGAATGTTTGGAATACTCTACCTGACTCTGTGGTTTCTTCCCCAAACCCCAAAAACTTTAACCTTAGACTGTCTACTATTGACCTCACCCCTTTCCTAAGAGGCCTGTATGGGGCATGCATAAGCACACCAACGTGCCTACCGTCCCTGTCCTATTGTTTTTTTTATTTTTCTTATATGTATCCATCTCATGTATTCATAACTATGTCTATACTTATACCTGTTATCTTGTAAATGATTGACAAATCAGATAAATAAATAAAATAAACAATTCTCCAAATGGATCTGATCGAGACAGAACCCAGGGATACAGTTACATCTTCTGATCTCAGTTCCATGCTTCATTTTCCTATTTTAGCAGCTGTATCACATCATGGGTTTATGTTCAATCTGTTGACAAGAATGCCCAGATTGCTTTCACAGGTATTACTGCCAAGCCAAGCCATGTACTTGTTTCTCATATTTTTTTCCTACCCAAATGCAGATGGGCTGGGGGGTTGGTGAAATAAAATATGCTGCATTTCTCCTCTTGAAAAATGATTAGTCCATTTGTACAGATCAGTCCACTCCTGCACATATACAGCTTTAAAAGAAATTTTTCCCTTCTCATTAAAATGGAAGATTAACTCTCTACCTTTCTATCTCCTTTATTAGATATTTAAGTTTCCCTAACTACAGAAGTAAAACCAGGAGTGCTCTTGATGTACTAGCAGTACTAAATGGAATTCATTCCATTTGCTCCATAGAAATAATCAGATGTGAAGATTAAGAACAACATTCATTTTAATTTACTTGTGTGCCTGAGATAAGAGATGTTCAAATTAATATTTGCTGAAATTGAGTAGCTGAGACATAGGTTTTTACTTAGTATATTTTTGTGACGGTTGATCCAAAATATTTGTTGATTGGGCTGAAATTTTGCCAGAAAGGATTTTGAACACCAAGTATCAGTCTAAGGGGTGATGTTGGATGCAAGTCTCAAGATGAACATAGAACATTAGAACATAGAACACATTCTATGGTGTATGTATAGAACACATTCTATGTTGTAAGTTCTAAGATGAGAAGGAGGAAATGTTAGGAAGCAGGGCTGAGCCAAGCTTTACAGATTTCTTTGCATGATGCTTCAATCACCAACTGGAATATCATTAGTGCAACATTGTGAACCATTTTTGAAGTTTCTACACCAAGCCAAGCATCGTGTCCCCTGATCTAAAGTATGAAACAAAACTACCAGTGAGATTCAGTTAGTGTTATTCCTCCAGCCTTCTCCAGAACTTCTGAAAGCATTGAAAGAGGCTTCAGCGTATGCGCAACAGCACCTTCCATTTACTGAATGTGCGCATTTGCTAGATGTACTGTCAAAGTGAAGCAAATTAACTAAAGGAGAGAACTGTATCATTGTTGCATTTTGATGAGCTGAACAGATTTTTCTGAAGTTTATAACAGGCAGTTTGTGACTGTATCACACAGGCTTATTAGAGTGGCTTAATTTGATTAGAATGTGGTAGCCACATTAACCTTCAATTGCTAACAGAGCAAGGAGTCATATGGCACTTTATAAATGATCTAATTTATTATCACCTAATACATTCATTAGACTAAGATGCCACAGCGTTCTTTTGTGAATTAATTATGTTTGTTTCTGTTAGATGAAAATCTGATTTCATACCATACAGAGATGGAAAGGGCCATTTAGGCAGAGGTGGTATTCAACAGGTTCTGAACAGTTCTGGAGAACTGGTAGTGGAAATGTTGAGTAGTTTGGAGAACCAGCAAATACCACCTCTGACTGGCCCTGCCCCCATCTATTCTCTGTCTCCTGAGTCCCAGCTGATCGGCTGGGTCTCCTATGGTTGCCCTACACAGGAGAAAGGAGCTGGAAAGCAGGTTAGTGTGATGGGGAGGGAATTGAGATTTTACAGTATCCTTCCCTTGCCACACCCACTAAGCCATGTCCACCAAGCCACGCCTACAGAACCAGTAGTAAAAAATTTGAATCCTATCACTACATTTAGGCACCCAATCTACCCCTTTATTTGATGTAGCCATTCAAATTAAAGCACCCAAGAAGGCTGGTAGCCTAGCAGTCCTTGGGTGAATACATTCTCTGAAAAAAAATCCATCACCTCTCTGTATAATTGGTTCCACAATCAAACTGTTCTTAGTTTTCTCTAACATTCATTTGAAATCTGCCTTTCTATAACTTAAATTATTTTCTGTCCTGCACTTTGGAAGGCAAAGAGAGTCTTGATTTACTTACTTAATGAAGTATTTCTACTCTGCCACAGAAAAAAAATTACTCTCAAGGTAAAGCCTTCTTTATAAAATGCATTTGCCAACAATTGCAGTAAGAAACAACAAAGGTAGTGGAAGCTTGAACCCTATACCAAAGGATTAACAAAGATCTAAAATAAAAAGGTACACATAGCCGAAATGGAAACTAAATCAATTTCAAAAGAGGTGGGGGAGAGGATGATTGAAATCAGAAACTCCCTTGATAGGTCTCAAGGTAGCTTGCTTAGAGTTGACTTACGAGATGGATGGCATAGAAGCTTAATAATTAAATAAATAAATATAAGAAGTTTTATTTTGCGGTTATCAGTTTCTTCCTTAGCAATAGCACTTAGACTTATATACTGCTTTACAGTCTTTATAGCCCTCTCTAAGTAGTTTACAGAGTCAGCATATTGCCCACAACAATCTGGGTCCTTATTTTACTGGCTTTGGAAGGCTGGAAGGCTAAGTCAACATTGAACCAGTCAGGATTGAACTCCTGGCAGTGGGAATGCTGAGTTAGCCTGCAATACTGCATTCTAACCACTGCACCACCATGGCTCTTTCTCCCAGTTTGTTCAGTTAGTGACTTTTCAGAATTGGATGGAGATGACTTTATCCTTGTCAGCTTCTCATACATGAATTCTAGAAGGACAATCCTAAATTTAAAATGATTTCCTCCAAAAAAGAAAAGTGAACAGGAAATGGAAGAAGATATAAAGACAAAAATTATGTGGAATGTCCAAGTTTACTTTGGAAGGAAGGAAGGAAGGAGGGAAGGAGGGAGGGAGGGAAGGAAGGAAGGAAGGAAGGAAGGAAGGAAGGAAGGAAGGAAGGAAGGAAGGAAGGAAGGAAGGAAGGAAGGAAGGAAGGAAGGAAGGAAGGAAAAAAGAGGGTATGCATGGATATGTTTTGAAAAATATGCTGAACTATCTTTCACCATGCCATCTTCAGCAAAATTATTCTTATCTACTATGCACAGAGCTCTTGATCCTGAAGTTTAACTCATCTTTGAAATTTTGCAATCTTTGGCCTTCATCCCAAGAACAACAAAATATTTATTATGTTCCTGGAAATCCCAGGCAGAATTCCAGGGATCTAATTTTATATGAATATATTTGGCCTAGTCTTTGGCATTTGGAATAAAAAGATCCACTGAACTCAGATGTTTCTACTCTACTTGATCTCTCTACTGGTCTAACAATGATTTGCTTTTGCAACTATTTTTTTAAACAAGGCTCTAGAAGGAACAAAATTCTGAATTTGTGAGAAGTCTTGGGAACGGTTCAAACAGAAAATCAAATTAAAACTATCTTTGTCTTTCTTTTATGAGTTTCCCATCTACATTTTAAATGTATTTATATGCTGTACAATTCAAAGAGGCTGATAATTATTGTTGTTTTTATTGTTATTTCTATTCCCTTATTATTTCGGGGATTGATTGTGTAGTAGAGAAAACTGTAATATACTAGAGTCAGTCCTTTCATTGTTTTCTTCTATTCATTATGTAGTAAAATGTGAACTACAGGTAGTCCTCAGTTAAGGACAACAATTGGGACCAGCAACATGATCACTAAGCACCGTGGTCACTAAACAGAAACTCATGTGACCGCAACAGGGTTACTTTCCCTTTGGTTGTTAGGTGAATCATTGCAGTCATTAAGTGAAATATCATGTGAATGCAACTTTCATTTTACTTCCACATCTATTAATGGCAATCCCATGACTGTGGCATGTTGTCATGATCATCAAGGCGAGAATTAGTCAGAAAGATTTGTTTTAAAAAAATACTGTTGTAGCTTTGAACAGCCATTAAATCAGGCAGTCAGTTAGAAGTTAATACCCCTGGTTAATATGAATTCTAACTGAAGAGCAGAGGTGGGTATTCAGCAGGTTCTGACCAGTTCTGGACAACCAGTAGTGGAAATTTTGAGTAGTTCGGAGAACCGGCCAATACCAACACTGACAGGCCCCCATCTATTCTCTGCCTCCCGAGTCCCAGCTGATTGGCTGGGTCTTCTTTTGCTACCCTGCACTGGGGAATAGAGCTGGAAAGCAGGTTAGTGGGGCGGGGAGGGAATGGGGATTTTACAGTAACCTTCCCCTACCACGCCCACCAAGCCAGGCCCACAGAACCGGTAGCAAAAAAATTTTGAATCCCACCACTGCTGAAGAGGTAGAATGGATGTGCTCTATAGCCTCCCTTTTGATTTTCCTTGGTGAAAGGTATACATCCAAAGTGCAGTGAATAGAAATAAGGCAACCGTGTGAATTTTGAAAAGGTAAAATTAATATAAAGAAAACCATGAGAAGGTTTTAATTCAAGTAAGAAAGTAACACTAAAACCCAATTCAGGGCAGCAATCACCCCTCCCCACACCACCTCTCTGCTATATTTAATGCCTGTTCTTATCTGATTCTGTTTTCTCATATAAATGTCCTGGAGGAAAACTGGCTGTCTTTCTCCCTATAAATCCAGCACAATGGGCCTGCCTGTAGGAGCTGCTGTAATACAAGCAATAGTTAAACTTGTGAATGATAAATTAAGAAAGTGCAAGGCAGTGAGAATGGATGTATTGGGTGGTGATTTATTTTCCCTGGTTTGCCATTGTTTTCCCTGGAGCAAATCTGCACATGTTGCCCTTGTTGATTTGAGGGAGGGAGAAGGAAGCAATTAAGATGTGCTGCCCCAATATTTACCAAGGAGCCTAAGCACTTTGGCTCCCTGTCTCAGTTGGCTACTTGCCCACATGGAAGCAGACAGTGGTGGCCTGCCAGGAATAAGACATCCCATCTCTTGAAAATTGATGACTGTGTAGGTCCCCCTGTGTGTGTGTATATATGTATGTGTGTGTATGTGTTTGCAGAAGCTCCAACTCAGAAGACAGGCTCTTTCCCTCTAGCTTTGTGATCTATTGTGCTATGTTGGCAGAGCAAGACCCATTGGGGCACGCCCTGGAACAGCACAGAATTGCCTAGGCGAGACCAAGCCTGTGCATTGCCAATGGAGCTCCCCAATGTTAACTCTTACAGTGCTGATTTTGATTGCCTTCTTCATCTCTGCTCTAGCAGGGCATCTCCCTTTGATTAAAGTGGAGCAGCTGCTGTGATAGACAGGGATTGATGTTTTTCTACTGGCTGGACTTGACTCGGTTTGTTTAGAAACTTGCTTCTGCATTTGAGAAATTCAGTTCATAGGTGAGAAAGGCTTGGTGACTTCATTACAGCACAAACAGCAGAGATGGGTTGCTCAAGAGTCATTATTAAGTAAACAGAACTAACCCAGCCTTTGTTTGAGGTATGGCACAATAGCCACCAAGTAAGAAGTGTTGTGCTTTATTGGAAATAGCAGAGTGTAAGTTCTAGCTGAACAGAAACCCAGTCTTCTTTCTAGAGCACACTGTTCTATACATGTGAGAGGCATGATTTTCATATACTTTTCGAGATGAGGTGAACACTTCTTATATCATAGCTTCCAATGGTCCGCAAAAGAGACCAGCGACATTTGATATGCATGGGTTTCAAAGCTGAATTCTCATCCTCTGATTATCCACTCTCAGAGGTGAAAATTTGCTCAGATTTGGAAAGTAAGAAGGCAAAGTAAACTCTCATATCTTCCTAACTGGAGATTCTCTGGTCATTGATCATAGACTAAAAAAAAAAAAACTGTATTTACGGAGCTGACAGGAAATGGTGTCATGCTATAGGACTTCAGAAAACATTCCCACACTCAGAGATTTAAAGTACATGTTTTACTCTGGGTCTTAAATTGGACCTGCAGGATGTTGAGTATAAAAACCCATCTAAGAATCTCATAGGTTAGATATTAGCTTTTACATTTATTAAACATTACTTCAGTGATTTTCAGCCTGTGGTCTGTGTGGATCCCTGGGGGGCTGGGATGTCATCACAGGAAGTCTGGGAAGGCTTGAAGAAATGTTAAGATTTAAATCTTGAGTTATGTCTTGGGGTCCATGGTCACAAAAGATATTTAAAGGGATCAGTGGTGAAGAAAAGGTTGAGAACCACTGCATTAGTTTATTTAGAGTATTTGTTTGCTGATTACTCACTTAATAGCTCAAGGTGGCTTAGGTAGTGCCAGTGTTGTGTAGTAGTTAAGACACTGCCTAGGAGTGAGGAAGCCCAGCTGCAGGTACTTCCTTAGCTTTGAACATTCACTGAGTGACCTTGGGCCATTAATTTTTCCCTGTCCCAATCTACTTCCCAAATTGTGGGAATTACAAGGAACCCTCTGAGTAAATTGCATTTCACTCCTGAGGAAAGGAATATATAAATTAATGATGATGGTAAAGGCAAAAATACAGTAAAAACTATTGTTTAACTTCATTAAAACAATAATTGTAAAATGATTTAAAAGTTTAGTTAAAATGATTCAAATTCTACTAAGTATATTTCAAATACCCTCCAAAACCATAATCAGGAATGGTCTGCCTTTAACTCCTAGGTTGTTCCAAAGTATGGCCCTACCACAGAGAAAGCAGAATTAATCATGTCAAGTGTGTGTGCAGAAGGTGTCTGAGGTAAGATTTCATTGTGTGCACTGGTTTGTATAAGAATAGGCCGTCCTGCATGTTGCTTGGTACAGATACTTCTGCAAACCATTGCTAGATTGCTTTCAGCCTTGATGAATCTCTTCTGATGGAACCTCTTTCATTTTGTGGCCTACATCCACCAAATAGCAAGTAGGCATCCAGCTTTTTCATCCCCGGGTTCTTTTGGCAATCAACAAACACAGGACATAAAACTATTTGTTCCAAAACTCAAGGCAGCTTGTAAAAAGTAGATAATATTTCTATATTATCCTGCAGTGCATAAAAACTTTTGTCATTTTCTGATTTATATGCAACGAGGTATTTCAAGGCTCTGTGTTAGGCCTCTTCAATATCTTCATAAATGACTTAGACCAGAGGTGTTATTCAGCAGGTTCTGACCAGTTCTGGAGAACCGGTAGTGGAAATTTTGAATAGTTGAGAGAACTGGCAAATATCACCTCTGACTGGAGATTTTACAGTATCCTTCCCCTGCCAAGCCCACCAAGCCATGCCCACAGAACCAACAGTAAAAAAAATTGAATCCCACCACTGACTTAGACTAAGGTATGGAAAGGGAATTCATCAAATATGCAGACAATACCAAGCTGGCAGGTAGCCTACATTTCATCCAGAAGATAGGCTCAAGATATGGAAGGATCTCGATAGATTTGAATAAAATGAAATTCAGTGGTGAGAATGGTATGGAATAGAATGGAACGGAACAGAACAGAACAGAACAGAACAGAACAGAACAGAATAGAATAGAATAGAATAGAATACTTTATTGGCCAAGTGTGATTAAACATACAAGGAATTTGTCTCCAGTGCATAAGCTCTCAGTGTACATACAAACAGGTAATAAATCATGATCATAATCATAAAATACAATCATTATAAATCATAAGATACAACACTCAGTGGTAGTCATAGAATACCAAATAATCAATCAACATAAATCATAAGGTTCTACACTTATGCAAGAAAAACCAAATGCACAGGTATAAAATAGGCCATACTCAGCTCAATAGTAGTAATTGTGAGATGGATCTTGGAGTCCTAGTGGACAATTACTTAAATATGAGTCAACAGTGTGCTATAGTTGCCAAAAAAGGCAACACAATCCAAGTCTGCATTAACAAAGGGATAGAAAAGAGATTTTGTGAAATGTTAGTACCACTTTACACTGCCTTGGTAAGACCACACTTGGAATACTGCATCCAGTTTTGGTCGCCACGATGTAAAAAGATGTTGAAACTCTAGAAAAAGTGCAGAGAAGAGCAACAAAGAAGATTAGGGAACTGGAGGCTAAAGCATATGAAGAACAGTTGCAGGAATAGATAGGTCTAGTTTAATGAAAAGAAGGAATGGGGTGACACAATAGCAGTGTTCCAAATATCTAAGGAGCTGCCACAAAGAAGAAGGAGTCTCACTATTTTCCAAAGCACCTGAAGGCAGTAGAAGAAGCAATGGATGGAAACCAATCAAGAAGGGAACCAAGCTAGAAACAAGGAGAAATTTCCTGACAGAACAATTTATCAGTGGAACAACTTGCCTTGTTCCATGATTAATGGTGGGTTCTCCCTCATTGGAGATTTTCAGGAGCAGATTGGACAAGCATTTGTCTGAAATGGTATAGGGTGTCCTGCTTAAGCAGAGGGTTGATTAGAAGATCCCCAAGGTCCCTTCCAACTCTGTTATTCTGTTATATTCACAGCAAGACTGCAAGACTGTTTAAAGTGAACAATAATGGTTTTTGCAAAGCAACTAACCAGGGGTGTGAAACTGGCAGCCTGCAGGCTAGATGTGTCACCCACGCCAGCTCCGTGAAGGCAAAAAAAATGTCTCAGTACATTATATGACATCAATGTGACGTGGCGAGTTTGACACCTGTGAACTAATCCAATATGCAAAGTTGATATATGGAAAAATGAACAGGGTATTTTTCTCTCAGAATATTAGCGTCATCCACTGAATCTGTCTCCGCATAATGACAAGGTTGAGAAATTCAGCAATTCGGAAAACATCAAGAGAGAAATTTAGAAAAAACAAGGTAGTCACCAACTACTAATTATAATTGCTATCTCTAAATCAGAGCAGCATGTTTCAGAATATCAAATTGCTTAGGATTAAAACCTGAAGAGAAATTCTGTTTTCATACCCTACTTGTAGGCTTCCTGCAGCTTTTAGCTTTACTAAAAGAATGATTAATTTGGATCAGGAAAGCTTTTTTTTTTTTACAATAATCTTATGTTCAGTACACAGCTATTCCAAATCAATAAAAATGATGTGTTGCTATAGTTTATGAAATAATGTGACGTTGATTTCTTTTCTTATACCACACCTTAGATTATATTGCTGTGCTAGTATATAACAACTGAAGAGCACATACAATATGAGATGGAAGAAAAATGATCCTTGTGCTGTCCAGCTAGTGTATGGGAATTGGATAGTTAGATAGCAATTGTGAGCTGTCCCCTTAAGGGAATGCATCATGGTAAATGTAGTTAAAGGTATCCTGGGAAATGTAGTTCATGTCACGTGACCACATCTGTAATCCTGATTGGTTACTAAATTGACCCTTGATGGGTCGGGGGAATTTTCCTCACTTTTGCCTGAATTCACTAACTCATAGCAGCTGCTTTGTATCGCTATGAGATGGGTTAGGAGATAACCACCTTTTACCTACAAGGCAGATATACAGAGGATTGGTCATTAAAGAAGAACTTCATCACAAATGTGAGTTATGAGGATACCTGATGAACCAATAAATGTACTTTGTTATGGACGATTTGTTGAGTTTATCTATCTGCATCTGCACAGCTACAAATCCACTACTGTGCAGGATACAGAAAAGTAAAAAGATGATAAAGCCTCAACCCCATGATGATTGAAGCGGCTGTATGATATTAATCTTTCTATCCCATAGTTGTAGAGGTAGGGGGTAGAGCTGCTACTATGAGGCTGTGTTCAGGCAAGAGAGAGGAAAACTCCCCCAACCCATCGAGGGTCAATTTAATGACTAATCAGGATTACAGATGTGATCAGATGATATGGACTACATTTCCCAGGATACCTTAACTACATTTACCATGATGCATTCCCTTAAGGGGACAGCTCACAATTGCTACCTAACTATCCAATTCCCATACACTGGCTGGACAGCACAATCCTTCAGGCAAGAAAGGATTTCTGAGGAGAAGAGCATATTTTGGAAGCAACCTTTTTTGTGGGAGCATGGCAGTGGCTCAGGAATGATAGCAGACAGGATCTGGATGTTTTGCCCTTTTGAAGAGAAAAATTGGAGATTTTGAAAAGAAAAAAAAACAAGAAACTTAACATATCCATTTTACTTTCTTTTTTTTAAGAGAAAGAAATACTTTAGCAATGAATTTTCTATAGGTACAGATACTATATTCGGGGCTTTGAGGGTCCCTATTGTATGTGAATGCCATGGTACATGTTTTCATTTCTCATTGAATCCATAAGAATTTTATTCATTCCCTATAACTTTATTCCTTTTAACTTAACTTAGTTTGTCAAGAACAATGTTAAATGTGCATAATTATATCCAGGCATCCAAATACCATGAATACAGTTGAAGCAATATCCAATAATAACACCACCAAAAAGTGGGTGGGTGAAGAAATGGACTCAGAAACAATCCTATGATATTATGAAATGATCAAAAACAGTCAGAAACAGCCCCACTCTTCAAGTTTCTTTCTTTAAAAAATCTCCAACAACTTTTTTGCATGCCTTTAATGAATAAGTACTTTAGTTAATCATTTTTATTTTGACGATAACATAATCATGTGTCCCAGTCGCCCACATGCAATAATGTATCTGAGGAAAAATTCCTTCTCATTGTTAAATGCTAAAATGTTGTTTAAATTGCGAAACAATTTAAACTGGGAAACAAACACACAGGGTCTCCCTACTATTCCTTAAACTCCTTGTCCCTAGTCTGTAATTTTTCAGAGTCCTTCCATCACAAGTTGGATTGTATCTTTGGTAACTCAGCAAAAACCTTTCTCTCCATGCACCTCTTCCTTCATCTACCTTTTGCCAACTTGTATGCTCTCCATCCTCAGCAGCCTGTCTGTGGTTCTGGCATATAATTCACCTTAAGAATCAGCTTCCAGCAGAAATTTTGCTTCTGCAGATAGAAATGGCAAGTGCTCTCTCTGTTGAACTCTCAATACCTCACTGAAGAGGAAGGTTCATCACATGTTGGGGCCATGTTGTGATTCTTCTGAAAACATCCTCAAATTGCATTCATCAAAGTGTTATGGCAAAAATTCCTGCATTCAGTGCCACAATTCTCTCTCCTACTCCCACCTTTTGTTCAAAACTGTGCAAGACATAATGTGTCCATTTGGATCATTAACTCCCCTTACTCACACACCAACCCCAAGCCACCCAAGCCAGCTGTGCTTATTCTGGCCACGGATAATAGGGAAAGAAAATAAAAGCCTAGTCATAATAAGATTTGTCATTGCTGCAAACAAGGGGTCATGTGACAGCAGCAAGAGGAAGGGAAATCATGTATAAAATCTGTTCAAAATTTTATAGCAAATGCTAAACGTTAACCAAATTGTAGCAACAGGAACTCCTTTTATTCTTTTTCCTGACAGTGATGGATATAATTAGTTGATATCTTTCTTCAATGTGAATACAGTCGATTGCTTGCCAACAGCAAGCCAAATTGTAACAGTAGGCAATAATCAGCTGGGCTGCTGGGTGGATATCATGATATATAAATTAAATAAATATACCAAGCCAGTACTGTATGTTCTCTGGAGCGTAAACCAGGTCATCTCCTAAATTTAAAGAGAAGGAAGGAAGGGCTGCAAGAAAGCCAGCGTTTATAGAGAAAAAAGGAAGTTGTAATATAGTTTACAGCAAGATAGCGGCTTGTGAAACAATCCATGAAGAACTGTGGGTGATTTCAGTTGTTTACAAAATCAGCTTACGACATATTTTTTTTTAAATTAATGTATGCAAGGTACATTAAGAACAAACAAATGTTTTACTTTCCCCCAAAGCACACCACAAAAACCATTTTGGAAGGAAAGTGGGGGAAGTATTACTTTAGAAACAATATTTGTTTATGGCTTACGGATATATAGCCTTCTTGTCAAATAATGAAAGACAGTTAAACATTATTGAAATAAACCACCCAGTCATACCTGAGAATAAGATGACCAGAGGAAGTCAAGTACAATTTATATGTACATTAGTCTCTAGATTTCAAATAAATAAGTAAACCACTTTCTTATTCACCCTAACTTATTCAGCACAATTGAATCAGAATAACGTGAGCTAAATTATAAGCTAAATTAAAAGTTAGTCTTTGACTATCTGGTAACTCTCAAGTTCTGTGCCTCTTGTATCATGTGTCTTAGCCCACCTTACATGGTCCCTACTGCCATTTGTTATATTTGTTGACAACTCATAGAATCCAGAGTCTAATTATTAATACTTGACATTCTGCTACTTATTACTACTTCTATAGTACTGTATAAACTTGATGTTTTGCTTTTTATTTTAGATTACATCTTCTACTATATTAATATTCATAATACATTGCTCTGTTATAGTAATAGACAAATGTAACATAAAATACAAAGGACAATAGGAAGGAAATTGTCATAATGTGGCAAATTCATGGGAGGTGGAGAAACTACATAGAGAATGGTGCCATGAAAAATGATAGTGAAAAATCAAGATAAAAAATGTACATATAACATGCTATGCATACTAGGTTGTTAAATAAGACTTTACATTGAAAAAAGTTTGTGTGAAATTTTCAACATGTAAGGGGAAAAAGAAATATGCCACTAGGGGATATAACTGACTTCTACAAGGCAAGAAAAATAACATTTTGAAAGATGAGCAGACAGTGAAAGTGATCAATGTGAATTGTAAAAAGAATTCATTTGGAATTGTTTATTGTTCATCTGTTTTTTGTTTATTTCTCATGCCCAGGTTCCATGTGTATAAAGGGACTTTCATAGATCTACCTGGATGTACTTTTCTTTATGAACCATCTATGGATACAAATGATTGGCTGTGCTGGAGAGGAAAATTTTCTTTCCTTTTAAAGTCAAATGACTTTCTGTCTGGTCTGTCCTCTATTTACATTCTGCTGGAAGAATTCTCATTTGTGGTCTCTTAATTATTTTACTGAATCGCCATTCACATTCCTTGTGGATCTTTAGTGCAGCCTCCAAGTCAGAGCCATGATCCTTCAAAGAAAACCTGGCATTTTATGAGCATTGGTTAACCTTGTAGGCAAACTTTTAGAATCAAAATTATTTGGTGACCTTTAGAGCCTCTATTTGACCCTGGTTTTATATGTTCTGGGATATGAGTCAGTTTAGGCTGTATCTCACAAGAAAACTTAATAAAATTGGAACATGTAATCTGTAAAAAGTCAGCTCCTGTCCCTTTAGGTTTTGTGGAGTGCTTTGCACCCTTTGAGCTTGGTTGGTTGTTTGCAGACATTTCATTGCCTATCTAGGTAGCTTCTTCAGTTATAGCAGAGAGTGGAGTTTGCTGTCTGCTTATATACTTTAACTTTCCCAGTTGGTGGAGTTGTTTTTTCCTTGATAGTTCCTTGAGTAAAGTATTGTTTACTGCTTGATTCTTTTGTTTTTCCCTGTGGAAAACTTTTGAGACAACAATTCTTTATCCAGTCAGAGTATATTCCTCAGAGAAGTTAAATTTCCTGGTGCCCATAGAGAGCTTTTACAGAATATTATGGACCTGCAGGGTGATGGAGAAATGTAAAACTGAAAAGAGACAATCCTAGCGCTCCTGCCAACTAGCAATTGTGAAAAAACTGTACCAATTTCAAAGGCAAAATCTAGAATGAAATGAAAAAGCAAAAGCTGATTCTACAGAAGGATCAAACTTCCAAAAAAGTAGAGAATATATTTTGGATTAAAAAACATACTAAGGATGGATTTCAGCACATTATGACCTTTAGGATAGTGTTATCTATACTGAATAGCTTCAGCTAAACCAAACTCATCCCAATTGATTTGGAAATGTAATTTCCAGCATTCCTACTCCAAAATGTAAAGCCAAAGGTGAGTTGTGATCTCACTTCCTTTGCTACTGTGATGAGAATTTACACCTTTCTGCAGTTGTGTGCTTTTTATGCAGACCTTCAGGAATTTGATTAAATCCAGCAACAAGTGCAACAAGTTATGAGATCTCATCTCTCCCTCTGGCAGGTTCCCCAACAGTGATTTATAAACTCTTTTATATTAACCATGGGTTGTTGAGGCAATTGCCTGTCCTTATTACTTTATTTCAACACAAAGGTAGTTGATGACTCCAAAGGTAGAGGGATTTTCTCCCTTTCCCTTTCCCTCTCCCTCTCCCTCCCTCCCTCTCTTTCACACACACTGTGAAGGCTGAATATTAAGTAGCGTTCTAATTGAAGAGCAGAGAACTGAACAGGGTTGAGCATGGCTTAATACTTAGTTGGGAGACTGCTAAGAATACCCACTGCTGGGAAACCTGCCAGAGTAGATTGTGAAGTTAGAAAATGGCCCTAAAGTGGCATGAGCAAGCAACATTGGTGTAATGTCCACAGAGTCACCAGGAATCAGGTTAAACACCAAGGAAATTTAATCTTTATTTATATTATCCAAACTCTGCTCAGCACATCTCTTAAATCAGAGATAGGCCTTGGTATGCCACAGAAGAGACGCTCTGAGCATCTCTTCTTTTTGCCTTGACTGCCTGGAGATTTCCAATCCCTGCTTTAAGGCACTGGCATCCTTTTAGAGGGGACGTGATGGCTCAGTGACTAAGACGGGGCTTGTCGATCAGAAAGGTCGGCAGTTCAGCAGTTGGAATCCCTAGCACCACGAAATGGAGTGAGCTCCCATTACTTGTCCCAGCTTCTGCCGATTTAGCAATTTGAAAGGATGTAAAAATGTAAGTGGAAAAATAGGGACCACTTTGGTGGGAAGGTAACAGCATTCCGTGCGCCTTTGGCATTTAGTCATGCCGGCCACATGACTACGGAGTTGCCTTCAGACAACGCTGGCTCTTCGGCTTTGTAACAGAGATGAGCATTGCCCCTAGAGCTCAAACAACTAGCACATATGCGCAAGGGGAACCTTTACCTAGTAGTACTACTAGTAGTATTCTTTTATCCTGCCTTTTACAATATATATTTTTTTTGCCAACTCAAGGTAGCAAACATACTTAATACTTCTTCCTCCTTCAATTTTCCTCATAAGAACAATCCTGTGAGTTGGGTTGGACTGAGAATTACTGGGTGAAAGTCACCCTTCCAGCTTTCATGCTTAAGTGAGTCCCAGAACTCACCATCTCTTGGTTTTCTAGGCCAGCACTTTAATCACCACACCAGTAACAGTAGAAATATGCATAAATACTTTAAATCTCATGCTTTCTCATCCATATATACTATAAATGACATATTCTATATCAGGAATGGCAAATTCAAGGCCCACGGGCCAGTTCTGGCCTGCAGGGCTGTTCTGGAAACAGTGAAGGACCGACCTGCGGTGCCTTTGCCAGCAAAAACAGAGCTCAGGAGGCCCTCTGAGCTCCATTTTCACAGGCAGAGGGCTGCAGGAGGATCTCCCAGCCCTGCCTGGGCCACCACAGATGCCCCCGACACGAATTATATCACACCCTGGCCACCCCCAATCTGCTTCCCAAGGTCAAACACAAACCTGATACAGCCCTCAATGAAATCTTGTTTGGCACCCCTGTTTTACATGGATCCATATATAATTGAGAGTGGAAATCTGTCATCCTTTGGTTCTTTTGCAAAAAGACAAAGGATGTAATGTTAAATATACTTATGGAACAAGTTTCAGTGAACCTAACAAAACATGAAGTGACTTTGTAATCAGCATATATATACAGTATACTGCTCTGCAAACTTATTAACGTGCCATATTTTGAATGAGTTGCTGAGTCTGTGCCTATATGGGTGAAGTTTGGTATACAAAGAAAATAAAGAGCAACATATCATTTAGGGATCCCAGCTTCACTCTGTTTCTTCTTAGCAATGTATTGTCCTAGGAATAAAAATACATACTGGTGGGTTGCAACAATCTTAAAACACTACAGCAAATTTAACAAAAGTAAATTCAAAATCACTGAGCTAAGATAATCTAAGTAGAACAAGCCTGAGGCTGGATGATAGTGATGTTACTTAACCAGGGCAGAGATGACTCAGAGATGACTTGGCCCATGGCAGATCACAGGCGCATTTTGAAATGAACTCTGCCCACTTTAGAAGGTTCAGATCCCCCTTCTCTTTGGGTGGATTTAAAGAAAAGCAGATGGTCGTTGTCAGAGTATTCATAAGCAGAGGACAGATCAGGAAATGCTGGACCTGAGAAACATGAACATAGATATTACTAATCTTATTGCACATTCCATCTCTTTTCATATGGAGGGATGATTAGACTATTTTGTAAAGCGCTTTGTGGGTACTGTAGGTGAATGACTCCATTGAGGTCAGATGCTTTGCATGACTCAAAAAAAGCAGCTCTAGACTTGAAATGGGACTATCGGGATCCAATAAGCTGAAATTTGTTCTCCTCATCACAAGTGAATCCTACAGTTCTTCCATTGAAAGAAAACTTCTTCAAGCCCAAATGTGCACGCAGCTGCAATTCATCTGGCTGTGAATCACCACGCATGTGGAGAAAAAACATGGGGAGAAGAAATTCGGCTAGAAAGAAACAGACTTTTGCCTGGAGCTACAATTCAGCAATGGCTGAATTGCTCTTGCAAGATTTGGCTTGTCCATAGGAGCTTTCCATAAATGTGGGAAAGTGCCTTGAGAGAAAAAAGAAATATGGCCACAATGCACTACAGCTTTAGATTTAAGACTAAAATATGGCTTATATAGGGTCTATAGGCCCTCTGTAATATAGTAGGAATGATAGTTGCTATGTGCCCCATAATTCTTGTGCCCGTGAATATGAATAGACCATAGAGACAAAACATATGAACAAAACATTGTATAGCTCTTTTTTTTTTTACTACATTAGGCATGGGCCTAGCTTTTCACAGCTGAAGATCTCATTCAGTCTTATGTAGCATGCAAGAGCAGAAGCAGACAGACACAAAATGCATGCATAAATACACCACATATTCTGTCTCTATATAGCCATCCAGATGCTTCCAAGGGACTAGCAGGCAGGACAACAAAAATAAACTCTCCCAATTACACAATATATTTAAACAATTTAAAAGTAATTGAATTATTTTTAATTAATAAATTCAATTATTTTTAAATAATTGAAAACACTTTTTTCATCAGTCTCTGCTACATAAAAAGAAGAATGTTGCAACCTCAAGCATAAATAGATCGACTCTAAAATACCCTGAAAGAAATCTTTGCAACCTAACCTACCATGTTAAATACACTTTAGTTTTCATTGATTGGTTTGTTTGTTTTTGCTACTTTAACATAAGAGAGTCTATTTCAAAGGACTTTGTCAATTCTGATTTTACTAATGATTGAAGGGCCCATCCTCAGCTTTCTAGCCTTAGTATGAACATGGGCCACTGCTATTAAATGCCATGTCTTTCTGGTATTATTTTGTCTTTGAAGCTGGTGCAGGCACACCCTTCTTGTCCCTTGGCACTCTTCTCTACCATCATTATGCTTTTGATTAGGAGGCAGATCAGTGGCTTGCTTGTGCAGGCAAAGCCAATGCAGTCATCCTAATTCTTATTACTGTTATTTATAGGGTTTATTCATTTGGCAAAATGACTCCTGGTTGTGCTCAGCAATTGTGTGCCTGAAATTGAAGAGTTGGTTGGAAAATACTGGAACCTTCACAGATGAGTTTATTGGAAATCATGCCCAGAAGTTATTTGTTTCATGAAAATTCCACAAAATTCCTATTTTTTTTAAAAAAGTTTTGAATAACTCAGAATAACTCATTATTAACAGTCTTGATTTAATCCTCAGAAGAGCACACAGCTACATTTGGAAGAAGATTCTTTTTCCCTCAACCTAATTCTCAGGGTACTTTAGTAATTATTTCAAACTCTTTTGGGTTTATTTGAGATGAAAGAGGGCCCTGCACTGTTCTTCTCCCTTTTCCTGAAAAAGGGGAAAAAGAAAAAAAATGACGGGAGTTCCCTCCAAAAAAACCAGGAGAACCACACACATTGTCCAGTCAAGCCAAGGGCAAGAATCTCACACATTCATGAGCTTGTTGTTATGCTCCAACTAAAACTAAGAGAGTTCTGGATATAAATACATTTATTTCAGATTTTCCATGCTTAGGCACTGGTAGTTGATTAGTTATAAGGAATCTGGTATCACAAGCCTGTGCCAACCGAAGCCTGAAGATCAAACTCTTGTCATTTGCATATTCTATATAGACTAAAACTGATGGGAGATGAAATCACAGCCGTATTTTTTTTAAAAAAATCAGGACACAACCATGTTCTACATACTTTCTGATATAAAATCTGATTGAATTACAGCATGATACCCAGCAGGATTGCTGACTTTCCTCCTTTCTTCTTTCCTTCCTTCCTTCCTTCCTTCCTTCCTTCCTTCCTTCCTTCCTTCCTTCCTTCCTTATTTACTTATTTTTGAACCCTTAACAAATTCTATTAGGCAGTCTGGTAATATACTTTGGATGCCAAGTGCAAGAAAATCAGGAACTCCAGGCAATTTAAAATACATACAAATGTTTATTGCATACAAACACACACAAACATACACACACGCACACACAAAATCTCTTAGTGGCCATCCAGTTTCTGCTGCATGAACAGCATTTAACAGCAAGTTAAAAATGAGCAATGATGGGCTTTTTCTTGTTTTCCTCCATTCCATATAAAAGAACATTCAAACTGATGATGCCATTTTGACAATTTTTCTTTATTTCCCCAGAGTCTTCAGTATTAATAAAACTAAACACCTAAAGTATGATCCTTGAAATACATTCAGCCAATTGCTGTTACTATTATAGTTGACTCTGAAATGCACAATCCCTGCATCTCCAACAAGCCTTGGCACAAGTTGACATGGCATGACTGAACGTTGGCTAGAATTCAACTTGGAAACAAGTCTACACACACACACGCATGCATGCATACACACACGCATTACTTCCTCCTTGGGGTTTTTGAGATTGGGAGAGTGTGGATGTTAAAACAGACTGGAACGGCCCTATATATTTGTTCACATAGCACACCCTATAATCTAGCGTCATTGCTGTTCTCTTCACTCCAGTGAATGCTTTATGGCCTACTTGAGCTTTCCTTGACAACAGTTTCCATAATCTGGAGGTGACTGCTGGAGAAATGAGTCACGTTCTTCTTCCACCCTTCTTCATCCCCACCATCCTTCTCTGTGTCAATTTGCCAAGGGCTTTCTTTGGATAATGAGCTGATGAGCTGGTGGAATGATTCATGGAACTTGTATTAACCAGCTTCTCTTGGCAGCCACCTCAGCTTTCCACTTTCAGAATGGCAGGTTAATATTTGATCGGGCAGTAGAATATGGATTAGGTTTTAACTCTGGGTTTTAAAGTTATTTATTTGGCTTTTTAAATAAGTGATCCTGAAAAGTTTTTGGACCTCAGGGAGGATTCCTATCAAAGTGGTTTAACCATTTTTCCATGGAAAGAGAATATATGCACCTTCAGTTTGTGCCAGCCAAATCATTGTTACTAGAATGAATATAACAGACAAATTCAGGCATTTTTCAAATCTCTTTACCTGCTTGGAATTGATATTTTGTAAAGTCATGGCATTTAACCATTTCATGTGGCTGTAGTTTTATTCATGCTCCAACTCTAGCTTGACTAAGATTCTGCTAGAAATGGGACTGCTGTGGAACATTTACGTGGAGAAAGTACAATCTATCTTTTAAATAAAAAAAATACTTTGGTACTTGTTCAGCAAGAGTCAGTCACTGGGTCAGAGATTAGATATGTTAGTAATTGGGCTATTTCCCATCAAATCTCATGAATCCAAACAGCTTTGCAAATATCTTATTCAGATGAGTGTTTTTCTAATGTTGAGAAAATTCAGGCTGAGGAATCACTTGGTTCCTTACTCATCTCCAAATATTTTTCATCAGCTTTAGATTTCTGATTCTGAATCATGTGGAAATACTATCCACAGAATCATAGATAACAACCACAGCAACAATAGGGGCATTGGAAAAACAATGGATTAAGTTGGTGGGAGCTCTAAAAAGCAAATCCTGACTGCCTGATGAGAATGAATTTGTGAAGACAACAAAAAATAATGTATTGCGAAAAAGAGGGAGAAAGAGAATGAATTTGTGAAGGCTAAGTGAAGGATCAGCACATCACATTCAACCCAATATTCATGCATGTTTTTTCCTGACCCATATGGTTGCTTCTGATTTGTTTTTAAGTGTTGGTGATCACCATTTCTTTTCTAAAAAAAACTTTCTGTGGGGAAACCCAAAGGAGCACCTTTGTGGAAAACCTTCTTTTATATTTATTCCAAATTCTCAAAATGGCACGTCTAACAAAATGGTTGTGAAATCAACTATTACTTTAATTTTTTCATACCATAGATTCCATAAGTAATTTATGACTCATTCTCAAAATGTGTGCTTGGAGTATGTATGTATCCAGAATCAGGTTGCATCTTTTCAACTGCTCCAAACAGTAATTATTTAGTTCAAAAGGAGATTTGTTTTAGTGACATTTAATAAATACTAAGGGAAGGCCTACATTTGTATGCTCTATCAATCTTAAAGTCATGTGTCAGACTTGAGTTTGAGTTCTCCACAAAGTTAACAATCTTGTATTTTGCAATTCTTAGTAAGCAGATAAAGATGCCCCTAAGACATACTTGAATCCTAATGGTCTGGCACTATCTTTTTCTAGAATGCTTTTCTAACCTAAAAATCTAGCCAATGACTATGAAATTCCCGGTTCCTCATCCAATCACTCCCAGGGATGACCTTGCTTAGCTTACATGATTACCCAAAATTATCAAGGTGTCATGAATTGACATTCACAGAGCTTTGGAGTTCTCTAAATTATTTAGGTAGGTAAGTAAGTAGGTAGGTAGGTAGGTTAATAGTTTATTAGCAGTAATGCTCTCAATCACAAAATGTTTAGCAAGTTTTCAAATAAAGTAGAAGAGGAATGGAAACAGGAACTTTAAAAATGCTGGCACTGAAGCCATAAAATTTGCATTTAGTCAGTATTTAAAAGAAGTGCAGACCTTCTAATAAGACCTGCAACAATATTATGATACAGCTAGGGCTCTTCCCAAAGTTTTCCAGGATGAATACACAAGAAACAATTATTTTGTTCAAGTGATAATGTGCACTTGAGTACAAGAAATGTTTGCAGTTCTCTATTTATTGTCATCAAGTCACTGTCAATCCTTAGTGACCATATAGATAGGTCTTCTCCATGATGATCTGGTCCTAATCTGGTACTTCAAATCTTCCAATGATACACTTCTCACAACTGTAACGGATTCTATCCACCTTATAACAGAATAACAGAGTTGGAACCTTAGAGGTCTTCTAGTCCAATCCCCAGCTTGAACAGGAGACCCTACACTATTTCAGATAAACAGTTGTCTAATGTCTTCTTAAAAACCTTCAGTGATGAAGCACCCACAACTTCTGAAGGCAACCAGTTCCACTAGTTAATTGTTCTCACTGTTAGAAAATTTCTCCTTGTTTTTTAGGTTGGTTTCTTCTTCAATAGGTTGGTCATCCTTTTTTATTTCTTTCTACCTTTCCCAACATTAGAGTCTTTTATAAGGAGCTAGGTCTTCACAAAATGAACCCAAATAGGTTATTTTGAGCTTAGTCATTTGTGCTTCTATAAGAACTCTGGGTTGATTTATTGATAATCCATCTGTTTTAATTGGCTGTCATGACATTTTCAGGGGTCTTCTCCAACATAAAGTTCAAAAGTGTCATTATTCCTCCAATGCTGCTTCTTCAAAGTCCAATTTTTGCCTCACAGAGATTATCATACTCTGATGATTCTGATCACAGCATTTGAATATCTTTTACAAAATCAACACCACTTCTCCGCGGACTGCACTGGCTTCCTGTAGCCTTCCGGATTCGATTCAAGGTGGTACTGATAGTATTTAAAGTGCTCCGTGGCTCGGGACCTGGATACTTACGGGACCGTCTGCTGCCACCAACAACCTCCCGCCGCCCAGTACGCTCCCACAGGGTCGCCCTACTTGGGGTACCGCCGCCTGATCGTTGTCGGCTGGCGGCCCTGAGACTACGTGCTTTCTCTGTGGGAGCCCCCTCCCTTTGGAACGATCTCCCCCCAGAGATAAGAGCCATGTCTGACATCCTGACCTTCCGGCGCGCAGTCAAGACCTTATTCTTTAAACAGGCCGGCCTGGCCAAGTAAGGGTCTTTGGGGTTTTTAAATTTTAATAAGGGTTTTAATTTTTAGCTGATGGGACTCAATCATATATTTATTTAATTTTGATTTTAAATTCTATTTAACTGTATCTATTTTATATGTTTAGTCTGTACACCGCCCCGAGTCCCTTTTTGGGAGAGGAAGTGGTATAGAAATACGAAAAATAAATAAATAAATAAATAAATAAATAAATAAATAAATAAATGCTAATTTGGGGTATATTTCTTGACTGTTTGTTGCTTTATTGCTGATGGCTGATTTTGAAAAACAAGAGCTATCCTGATCAGTGAGCTGCTTTCAGCGTGATGAGTCACAAATTGTGCAGGTCAAGTAGTATGGGGTGGTGCTTATTTTGTTTGATGGTAATACCTATTTTTTTCAGGCAGAAAGCAAGTAAACATAAACCATAGGAAGAAACCTGTGATTAGTGTCCCAATGAAGTTAATTAAAGATGCTGCTACTACAGAACAGGCACTTCTCCAAAGCAAAATACTGGAGATATATAACTTTGTCAAGCAACAAATATATTGTGAACATATATATATGATGCCTCCACAACATATATTTTATTAGACAAGGTTATATCCCTCCAGTTTTTTGTGTAGATAGATAGATAGATAGATAGATAGATAGATAGATAGATAGATAGATAGATAGATAGATGAATACAGATTTTATGTATGTATGTATGTATGTATGTATGTATGTATGTATGTATGTATGTATTGGATATAGATACACACACACACACACATACATATACATACTGGGAATGTACTAGGACAATTCTGCATCTCTTGTTCATTCGTAATTAGTAATCAGTACATAGTAATACATTGTTTTCTGCTTATTTCTGACCACTTATAAAGCTTAAGAGAATGCTTTGTATAAACAATAGCTATGGTAAAAAAATTCTTTAACAACTATGAGCACTATACTGTCAAGAAAATTACTAATCCTGGGTATTCATAAAAAGGATGCGTCAAGCATCAGGTCAAAGCATCATATGAGTGATTGACTTTAACCTTTAGAGACTGGTATCCTTATCTGTACTCATTCCGAGGTTATAATTTTAAAAAACTATCTGCAATCAGGGAAAGTAAGGTTTTGCCATGTGTTACTATAAACAAGAGACAACCACAAGATTGCTTAATTCCAAATATTGGCTAAATGTGAATAAAGTTAGTATAATGTTTTTTAGCCACAATAAATTTTACATGGCTTTTAGACTGCTTAAAATAGTAAGATGATGTATATCAGATACATCTGTCCTGAGCTGATAGAACCTATAGAAGTATTTATTTATTTAAATTTTAATCCCACCTTTATTACTTTATAGGTAAATCAAGGCAGTGGCTATATACTCCTTCCTCCTCTCATTTCATATATCATTGTTACTGGCTGTTGTTACACATATGCCTCTGAACACCAGTATCTTCTCAGAATCTATTTATCAACCCTGAAGCTGACCTGGCCGAAGTCATCTTGGAGCTTCAATGCTGCCAAACTGAAGCAAGGGATAAGGAGGGGGAACTAGAGATAGCTGGGATTGTGTAGTCAAAATAAAGTACTTCCTCTTGGGAACCAAGGACATTCTCGCATCTGGACAAAGGAGGAGTGACGTCACCAGACCAACGGATGCTGCCTTGATTGGGCCATGTGACTGATTGTTTGGGATTGAAGGGAAAAACTTTTACTTTTAATTAGGGGAAAACCAAGGGGCCCCTCAGAGTTGGTTTTCACCAGATATGTGCCAATGTGATATTTCCAATAAAGCTATTCTTTGAGGAATTCACCTGCCTCGGAGTTTTTGCTTGCAACGGATCTATTACTTGGAACCTTGACACTATTCTTCTTATGAGAAATGCTGGAAGGAGCTGAACCCTCTGAGAAGGCCTTCTGCCTGAACTCCATGCAGGGGAGGAAGCATCCAGCTTGCCTCCAGCGAAGGTTTGGTTGCATCCCAGGAAAACAGCAAGCACAGGCTGCTTGATTATTTGCCTATGAAATGAGGAAACTCATTTGTCCTTGAGCTGGAGGATTTGGACCGACATAAGAATAAGTGCCATGGAGACCATCCAAGTGGATGAACCAGCTGCGCACTTTTGAGAGCCATCTGGAGGGTAGCAATAATCAAAAGTAAGGCTCTTAACTGCAAAAGCGAGTCTTTGAACATGCGATTCTGTTTTTATATTTTATCGTCCTGTATATTCCCAAGGAAATTTTCTACAGTAAATGAATCTCACTTTACCTTTTGTACCTTTGTCCAGCTGTACAACTTTTATGCTGTTTTGTTTTTTTTTGTCTTTGGGGGGAGGGGGTTTAGTAGTAGTGGGGACACATCATCAAGTTTTATGGTGGGTCATAATTGGGTCTGAGTCATAATTGCATGCATGCTTCATCTTACAGTTAAGATAAGCTACCAAGAAGCCACATAGTAAACCACAAAGTACAGCAGGGAGAGGTGGAAGGAAACAACAGTTATATAAGCACTCAGTAATTTGAAATAATCTCTTCTTTCAGAAACACATGAGATGAGAGGCAAGTAATGCTGGAATTATATTTTAACTTATATGATTACTATTTAAGCAGCACCTGGGGGCAAACTAGGACATGTCTGCATGGAAATAAAGTAAGGTACTCCCCCTTTGGTGCTGCTTCAGGATACCTTGTGACCCTATATATCCATTATACACAGAGTTCAAAGTGGGATGTTTTCCAATCAGTAGAAACTTTTGCTCTGTGGCTCTTGCCTCCACACATTCATTGGTTACACCTGTGTTGCACTGAGCACTGTGTAGAGAGTGGAGTTGCGGTGCTTCCTCAGACTGCTCAGAAACAACTACTGATTATTGTTGTTGTTGTTTTAGAAATACAGCACATGGGTGTATGGGATTAGTTGGCTTGAAGAAGCAAAGGGACTTTATCATCGTTTCAAGGCCGACTATGATGAGGATTACTTGCAGTTAACTCAGCTTCATGGAATCTGAGAGGTGACAGTGGTGGCATGTCCTGTTTCTCCATTCCCAAAACGTTTATTTCCTCTTTCATGAACAGCCCAAGTACAGAGCAAATTTGATGGATGATAGGCAGGCAGACAGGCAGACAAAAGAGAGAGACAGACAGACACACAGAGAAATCCAAGTGACACATTGGAAAAATGCATACATAGAATTTGTTACAATTTTTATTTATATCTTTTCTTTGTTTCCCAGATTTATTCTGAAGATAATGCTGTTGGCAGTAATGGGGGTGATAGTATGTGAGAGTGCCAGTGTTTTGTGTGTGATTTATTTTAAAAAAACCACACACACACAGACACACACACAAAACCTCACACTAAAGTTACATGCCTGAAATATTTATAGTACCAGCTGAAGGACCAATTTGGATCCTTCAAAGTTGTGTGGGAGAGCATTTCCTAGCCAAGTTGCACAAAAGCAATATGCAGCTCTGGCATGGCCTCAAAATGAGCTGTTTGTAAACAATCATAGCATTAAAGAAGTCATAGAAATTTGTGCAACAGATGGTTGTTTACAGCATGGAGCTTTGAAAGGTTTCCACCTCCCTCCTTTTATGCTTCCTACGTTTACATATTTCTCAGTCTCTTCAACTGGCAGCTGTGGGGGGGGGGGGGGAAGAGGGCAGGAAACTCCACTCTAGTTGCTTCGTTTGTTTATACTGTAGAAAGTTGTCATCAGCTCTGAGCAACTCAACCAAAGGCTATCATTTCGTAAAAGGGCAAACGTGATGTTGGTCTTCAGGACATTTTAGTTTTTGTGTAGCTCTTGTTTCAGTGGGGAACAAAATATAGTTTTCTAGCCTTTCCGGTACAGAAAATGTTGCAAACATCCTTTCAACATCTTTCTTTTTGCATTTTTCTGAGGAAGTCTTCTAAAAGACTTCTTCAGAAGGATGCAACAAAGTGCACGCTCTTTCCTTCAAATGAATCAGAACCTGGAGAAGAAATTATAGAAAAGATGTTGCTTATTCCCAGAAAATCCATATATAATTAGGCCCCTGAAAAGCAGCTGAAGTTTGCATCAGTGAGGTACTTCCCACTGCAAAGGTAACACTTTTTTCAAGATGTTTTGCATGAGTTGGACCGTGCTGTCCAGCCAGTGTATGGGAATTGGATAGTTAGGTAGCAATTGTGAGCTGTCCCCTTAAGGGAATGCATCATGGTAAATGTAGTTAAGGTATCCTGGGAAATGTAGTCCATGTCACATGACCACATTTGTAATCCTAATTGGTCACTAAATTGACTCTTGATGGGTTGGGGGAGTTTTCCTCACTCTTGGCTGAACTCACAGACTCATGGTCAGAGCGATCGCTCACTAGCCAAGTCCACATTCTTTGACCTCTTCGATGTTCAGAAGAAAGAAGTGCACTTCATGATATTGACATGCACCACACCGAGATGGATGGTGGGGAGAAAAGCTACTGGACTCTGTATAGAGCCATGAGATGGAAGTTCCCAGTTTCTACTGCCACCCATGCTGGAATGGAACAGGATATCAGATGACCGCAGCTGCATTGCAATACCAGAGGTAGCTAGCAGCATACTTCACCTGAAGCATATGCTCATCTGTTTCCTGCCCTTGATCCTGAAGCCAAGATTTTGCTCTTGCTGAGATTCAATGTCCCTGACACCTTAGTGCAAACTGAAGTAGTCAGAGGACCGAGATATTCACCCTTTGCCTTCAAGACAGACCTGGATTGGGGAATTTCAGGAATTGTCAGGGTCAATCGGATGCAGGCTCCAACCCAGGCAAATGCCTTAGCACCATCCATTCCAACAGCCTTCCGATAATCTTTAGCACCATCGAAAACAAGAATGCCGTTCCAGCCTAAAAGGCTGCCGGCGATCAGTACACTTTCACTAGGACACCCTAAACGGCTGCCAGCAACCACCAGATGCCCACTAAGACACTCTACATGGGCATATGCCTCCACAACACCCTTTCCAACAGATTCCCAATGCCCTTTGACACCATGGAAGCAAGAGTACCGTTCCAATCCTAAAAGGCCACCAGAAGTGACCACCAGACTTTTACCTTTGGCACAAAGATTACCTGTCAACCAGGGCTGGGATTCAATTTTTTTAACAACTGGTTCTGTGGGCGTGGTTTAGTTGGTGGGTATGGCTTGGTGGTAATGTGACTGGCTGGGTGTGGCCAACTCAATATCACTCACATCGAGGCACGCATCTCCTTACCTGGCCTCTCATGACTGTGGGGATGCTGCAACAGTTGTAAGTGTGAAAAATGATCATAAGTCACTTTTTTCAGTGCCATTGTAACTTTGAATGGTCACTCCATACAAGCAAAGTACCAGCAAAGGAGGAAAAAAAACCTCCAGAGACGTTCCTGAGACAGGAAGTCTAGTCCTGTTAAGATTGTAATAAGGGTTAATGGAGAGGCAGTTTCTGTAAGCAACACCAGAATGTTTCCTTCCTGCCTTCCTTAGAGGATTAGGCCAGTAATTTCTTCTAACAACCAGTTCTCCTAACTGCTTAGAATGTTAACAACCAGTTCTAGTGAATAGGTGTGAACTGATAGAATCCCATCCCTGCTGTCAACCCTAAAAGGCCGCCAGAAGTGACCACCAGACTTTCACCATTGGCACCAAGAGTATCTGTACACCCTAAAAGGCCACCAGAGGCAACCAGCAGACTTGCACCAAGAGGCTGAACTTGAAGATTGAACCTAAAGCTTTGCATGCTTTGCTTTATTAGATGCTTTATTAATGTTTACTCTTTCTCTTAGTTATATAGCTAACTGTTTATCTTAGTTATATAGTTATCTGCTATTCAGTTAGTATTACTGTCTACTGCTTATCTTAGTTTATAGTTAATTTTTCTTCTTCTTTTGATAGTGGAATTTACAATTCCAGGCGGGGAGTGTGCTGTCCAGCCAGTGTATGGGAATTGGATAGTTAGGTAGCAATTATGAGCTGTCCCCTTAAGGGAATGCATCATGGTAAATGTAGTTAAGGTGTCCTTGGAAATGTAGTCCATGTCACGTGACCACATCTGTAATCCTAATTGGTCACTAAATTGACCCTCGATGGGTTGGGGGAACTTTCCTCATTCTTGGCTGAACTCGTGGTAACTGTTCTACTTCTATCGCTACAAGATGGGAGAAAAGGGATAGGAGATAATCATCTTTTTACCTACAAAACAGATATGCCAAGGATTGGTCATTAAAAAAGAACCTCATCACAAATGTGAGTTATGAGGATACCTGATGAACCAATAAAAGTACTTTGTTATGGACGTTTTGTTGAATTTATCTATCTGCATCTGTACATAAGACAAATCTACCATTGTACAGAATACAGAACATGAACTTTGCATCATCAAAACAGTTTCCTGCTTGGAAATCTTGCAGTGCTACTCGCCATAATATAGCATGATTGTGGACCTATGTACACAGTACTGGCATTCTTCTTTCGGCATTAGTATGTGGGCTAAATCTTGTTGAAATGAATTCTGCACAACAGAGCACAGGATCATTGTTCTCTGTACAGCTGGCCCTTCTACCATATACAGAAAAACTGAGCATGCAGGCACTGAATACAAGCCAGTAGACAGAAAGTGTAATTGCTCCTTGAATAAATGCAGTTTGTATGGGTACGGTCAACTCTGGACTCCAACAACCTCTCTCAGTCCTTAGGAATCTACTACCTGGAAGGTGACTGAAGAATGTAGCTACTTTCATGCATCACCTGTTTAATTTGGTGTGAATGTGTTATGTAAACTCAGCCACGTTTATCTATTAATTCTGATGGGACGATTCAGTATAAACCATAATAGAAGGGTCCATATTACTATCCAGAAAGCTCTCTTTTCTATACTTTATTTAATAAAATTTAAATTTTGTGTGTGCCCGCATGTAAAATTAAAAATATTTTATTACTTATTAATTTGAATGCTTTTCAATCACAATTCCAAAATTAGGATAATATGTAAAAGGCATGACAAAAGTGATCAGCCCAAAATGGAACACAGTAGAACAGAGTTAAAAGGTTCAGCGAGCTCAACTAAAATTTAAAATCAAAATAACATGTTTCAAAATTCATTACCTTGGTGTATAATGTAATATTTCAGTTCCTTTCTGTCAAATACAGATGTATATCATTGAATTGACAGTAAAAAAAAAAAGGCCTTAATGGTCCTAATGAAATCATCACATTTTATATTTCAGTAAGTAAAGTCTCTTTTAAATCATGCTCCACACCTGGGGACTTCATGGTCATGCCTATGTATTTTCTTGACAAGATTATGGAAGTGGTTTATAATAGAGTAACAGAGTTGGAAGGGACCTTGGGGGTCTTCTAGTCCAATTTCGAGCAGAAACAAACGGTTTGTCCAATCTCTCCTTTAAAGCCTTGGGATTTCCTAACAATCAATTCAAGGTAAGACATGCCCATATCATTGTTTAAAAATGCCATAACTGTTTCACTGCCATGGATTACTAGGGTCTGATTGCTCAATCCATCCGACTAATCCCTCTGCTCTGCTTCTTGTTTCTGGCATCCCAGCCCATAAGGCAGCAGGAGCGTTTGGAGTAGGGCAGTAGTAACAGCCTCCTGGTCATTCACTTGCAGTGGTGCATGCCAAACAACTTTTGGAGTGGAGAAAAATCATCCTGCAGGGTTACATTGAATCAGATTAGGTTTATAATTCTTTTGAATATGACACAAGAAGGAGGAATTTTTCCCATTGGTAGGAAAATATCTTTGGGAAAAAGGATTCTTACTTTCTAAGAAAGGACAGCTCATCTTTTTCTCTCTAATATAAATGATACCGTGGAAGCATTAGGATATGCCTGCCTTCTGGCAGCTCTCTTGTCTGACTTTTCCCTGTTGGAGACAGCACCACATCACTCCTTGCCTCATCAGGCAGAGAAGAGACAGAGGACAATCCACAATATGGGGAAAAATTGGTAGGGGTTAAAGACTTGTATAAACTCCTGAGGCGTAACACTGAAGGTCCAGCTTGAAGCTGAATAGCCCTGCTGCCATAGTAATTGCTACTGAAAGAGGCTGTGGAGTTCATTTCTCAGCTTCTGACCCATTGTTTCCAAGTGTCTTTTAACACAAGTGCCCCAATCTGGCCTCCCCAGATATGCTGGGATTGTAATTCCCAGAATTCCCAGCTAGGCGCTTCTCAATGTACCATTCTTGGCTTAATGTCATATAAGAAATTGTTGGGAAGGAATAATTCAGATAAAGTTAAGTGAACTGATTTCTGCACAAGCACATTTAAAAGAGACTAATTATTTCATCCCATGAAGCTCTCATATACATTGATTTATCTTTTTTTTTTAAAAATGGAGCATTAGAATAAGATATTTAATTTCCCAAATAGCTACTATGCTGATGGGACACAGGTAATCATCATTAATTCTGAATGGGGAAAAAAAAACCTTTAGAACTTCCAGTATACAGCTCCTCCATCCTATTGATTTCAGAAAGACCTGTGTGCTTAAGCTATTCTGAATTATACCCAAGAGATATCAAATGTCTCGCTTTAAAGGGCTAAAGGGTCTGAATTTGTTCCAGAACATCAGGCATTAAGAACATTCACTTGGTTGAATTCATTCATTTCCTATTACCAGAGGGATGCAGTTGTAATGATCTTTGACAATAAAAGCAGTAAAATTACTTGCGGTATCAGAAAGACTCATATGTTTATTATCACATAAATTTGAACGGATCATAATCCATTTCATCAGAGGCTAACTGCCACAAAACTCTTTGTTGTGTTTACTTGCCCATAATGGAAGGTAATGAATGTTCTTTTTAAATCGAATATTGCAGGCCTACTAACTTTCATAGCCCAGTCAAAGATAATCAAAGCACCCATTTAGTTTTTAGTCCTATCTGAAAAATGTGGAGCCAATCTGTGCTTTGTTTCCAGGGGTGGTAGTGGATAAATAGTGACACAGAAATACAACTTTTTGTGACATCTTCAGCAAATCCTGGCTTGTCTGACTTCAAGCTAACATATAGGGAGACCATGTGCCTGACTTTATATAGAGGATGCTCAGAAGATCAGTCTGATTCCATTCCAGAGAATTTAGAAAAAAGAAGCCTTGAAGTTGTCCATCCATATACAATACCTGCACTTGCTCTACGACACAATCTCTACTGAGCATAATATATTTTTTATGATAATAATATATTTCACATGCATCTCTATACATATCCAGTACATTAATGTATACTGATCTTATGCAGATGTGTTTCCTTTTTCATACTTTTTTCTTGATAATCCTTTCCTCTTTGGAACATCTTGTTTGCATCGGAAGATAAGAACTCTCTCTCCTCCTTCCTAGTGATGCCTTTCAGTTTTGGAAGGTGACTGGGAGGGAAGAGAGAAGATTCTGCTACTGGGCCTTCCTGATCTCTTGTCTTCTTCTGTGTTTAATCAACTGGACACGCATCTGGTGAATTGGCATGGAGTCTAGTTCTGGAATTGAACTCTTGACTCAAGAAATTCACCAAGGGTTTGTTCACTGACATTGTTTATGGTTTGAACTTCGAACATATTTTAAAAACCAATGTGTTCTAGTCACAGGAAGAAAAACTGTTGGCTTTTCTTAGTTTCTCATTTTTACAAATATGTTCACATAAAATATTACATATATTTTGGTTCATGTTTCTGCAAAACAGACATTTTTTGCAGCTTTAGCTGCAAATGATATTAGATTACAGATTTAGCTTCTTGATTATGGTTTTTATTAAAAAGAAAATTAATATTTGGCCCAGCCATACATTTTGTGCATCACATGTGACTCACACATTTCTGGATGTTCATTCCACTTTGAAGATTTAATCCAGTAACTCTTTTTAAAAGCAAATTAATAGTTGCAATTAAAGTACACAAACCTCTAACACTTACAAGCATCAGCATTGTTCTGCTGATGGTGCTAAAAATACAGCATCTTCTTAAAATACCTAAAAATACAATGTTCTCTTGGATATGTAGTGAGTAAAAAGTCTGATATGAAAAACTGCCTTATACTGAATAAGGCTAATGAAGCAAACATATGTTAACAGACTCATTGGGAAATAGCATTACAGTGCTAGTTCTTTTAAATAAAGATGCTAACCCTTAAAAGTATCATAATGGTATATTCACTTTCCCTTAAGCACTCTCAAAAAGAGAGAGAAATACATGTGTAACTTTATGCCATACCCTCATAGATGAGGTTTTCTGTGCCTTTTATCCCCTCTTAGAGGAGGGGGAATATGTACCTATTTGCACACAATCTATATCCTATATATTGTTTTCAGACTGTTATTTTTCAGGGCAGGATTTTAATGTAATTATTGTCTAATTATTATCTGTTTAAAAGGAAGTGAACAGACCGAAGCATTAGCTTTCATGTGAGTATTCCAACACTGTACTTGTATGAGCTGTAATTTTCTTAGGAATGTTTAAAATTCCTTGTTGCTTGGAACAGAAATTGTGTATTTAAAAATATTTGCTAGGGATACCTTAAAAGTCCTTGGTGTAGCATATCCAGTCATGTTATGTACAGAGACATGCAGAACTAGCTCTTGCCCCAGTCAACTCAGTTTGAAATAATTGCCTCTGTTATAGAGAATCCTCATGGTGCCAGAAATATATGTAATCTGAAATGTGAATGTGTGCTTGTGTGTGCGCAACAAGGTCCCTGTAAGATGCCTGACAAATCAATGCTGGCTGAAAGTCATGGATGTTATGAAACTGTCTCAGGCCCAGTCAGATAACTATATGCTAACATAACTCAGCCAGTTTATTCAGGATGTTTCTTAGCCTTAACTCAAGGACTTATTTCCTCATGTAAGTAAACAGTGAACAACATGCCAATGTCACTATCAGCCATTAACCATTAGGAACTAGGAGGACAGGAAACAGCAGCCAGGAGTTTAATCCAAATAACTTCCATTTCATAGGACTTATTAACTTTCCTTAACTGGCTATCCTCTTATTTTTCAATTTTAGCCTTCATCAAACCTAGTCGGGTGCTGCCATATTGGTTGAGAATCTTGTACTGAGTAAGGCTATTAATCTACAATTTAATGAAATACCACAGTTACAAGAAGCCAATCTCAAACAGAGGATCCCAGAAGAGAAGATGATCCAGGCTTAAGATTGAGGACTAAACAAGGTTTTATATTGCATGTTGAGGTTCATGCTCTCCAAAGTGTTCAGAATCAGGATTTCATTTTAAAGCAAGATTCGTGACTTTTATGGAATGAAACAGTACCTTAAGCATTTTCATTTGCTTATTAAAATTCCTTAGCCTCCAAAATGGGGTGGAGTGGAGACGGGACAAATTTGGAGCTGGTTTTTTTTTTCTGTGCTGTTCCTGAGACCACAAAAGTATGCTGGTACAGTGCATGCAACTCTAAGGCTATGTTTTCTCCACCCTTCATCTAAGTAACAGATATTTTGGACTTAGGCCTAATTGCTGTTTGTTCTGTCTTTATAACCACCACCACCACCCCCCTTTTTTTTTTTTTGCAATTTGTCTATTTTTAATTCCATCCCAAATAGTTTCCAGGTATCATTAGCCTTTTATTTTGGTCTATTTTAAGGCCAATATCTGATAGCTAGGTTGATATACCTCGACAGGCATATTTACAATATTCCATAAGTTATAATACTGGTCATAGTTTTGTCTCTCCAGTTTGTACACAACTGTAAGAAGTTCAAAAAAAAGGATTGACTATTGAAGGAAGAGGCTGAACAACAAAGGTGTATGGATTACACTCTATCTGTGAGATCTGACAGAGCTTCACCACATTGCTTTTACATAGCAAACTACTGTATCTAGTGAAGGCATATCACACCATCTGAATGAGTCAAGTGCAGCCCAGGTTCTCTAGATTGATGGATCTATTAAGTTCTGGGTATGAGCAGAGGCTGCTCTCATTGAATAAAGCCACTGCAATTTACCTGGATAGAATCTGGGTGACATTTTGAAAGGAATTTGAATTAACTACAGCATGGGTGTCAAACTTGTGGTATCACGCTGATGTCACGTAATGTATCGCAATGTTTTTTCACCTTCACAGAGTTGGGATGTGCATGGACTGTGTGTGACACATCTGGGCCCCGGGCCACCAGGTTGATACCCCTGTCAGGAATCGAAGTGTAACTTCACTGATCTACACCACCACTTCTACAAATCCTTGATGGAACTCTTTCCCACCCAAATATTATATCAGATGTCAGAAAACTCTACTATGGAGATAGAAAAAGATCTTGCTCCTTTATGACCTCAGTGATGAAGCAGCTGACCTCATTCAAAGACAAAGAATGCTTGCTAAAATATTCCTTATTGGCATGCTTTGTATGGCAAAAGCTACTGAAGTATTTTGTCTCTTGTGGCAATTGCAACTTGTTCTCCCCTGTTAATTGTTTACTCAAGTAGGATGCTTACACTCAAAGCTTTCTCAAAAGCAAGCATCCTTTTGAAACTCCCAATTGTCTGTTCTGTGGTTATACAGAAACTGGATTATTTCCCCACATAAATAATGTTTACAACATGACCTTTTTCAATCCTCATTGTGGTTTTTAGTTCATCAGCTTGCCATAATTGCTTTTATAGACTTGATTTCAATTGAACTCAGTTTCTGTATACGCCAGTTAGTAATCCGTACCTAATGATTGACTATTTAGGTAATCATTGCCCACAAGTTGCAGAAATAAAATCTAATCAGTGACCAGTTGAGGAAGTGACCTTGTCTGATCTGTGATGCAAGAAAGGAAATGACCAAATGAACCAACCTTTTCACAGCTGAATTCTAGTGAAGGGCACAAATGAATGAATCAGCACTTTAGATCAAGTGCTTCAGAGCATAGTAAAGCTCCCAAGATTGTTACATCCTTTTCTTTTTTCTGGCCTGATGGGGGAAATTTTGTTTCACAACTCAATGTGCTACTAGGCTAAAAAAAGGCACAGAGGCAAATGTAAAAACGTATATTTCTATAATGGAACCAAACTTCATTCTGAGATCTCAGCATTTAACTGTCATCACTTCATGTGTTACTGCCAATCCAAAATCTCTTGGAGAATCATACATGATCAGAAGTGAGTTGATAAATCTGAAGACTTATTGTCGAATTGGATTGAGCATGGAAGATTTATGCTCAAAATTTCCTACAGTATTTTTTTTTATTAAAAGCAGTTACTTCCCACTATTCCATCCACATTAGCAGAGCAGACCAGGGAGGAGAAGGATGGGAAGTTCAATTCCCAGTTCTATTTTCCTAATTTAAAACACATGAAGAGTGGGAAGGCATTTTGTGGTGGTAGAAATTGTCTCAAATTTTGAGTTAGATATCTGCTTTCCACCCAAAATCAAGTCTTCTCTAATAATATCATACACTGAGTAGTTGTAGAATACTTAAATGAAGATTCTCAAGGACAGTTAAACCACCTCTGGCAAGTCAACAGGGAATAATTGTCTGTGAGAGTGGAACTTTAAAAATGAGATGACACACGATTCTGGGAGAGGTGGAGAATGAGACCCAGTCTTCTCTGAAAAACCCATTCCCAAGTACTCAATGTTAGTTCCTGTAATGTGGTTCCAAAGAACAAAATTGTTTTCAATCTGCCACTGGAACCTTACCCAAAATATTGTGGGTAAAATAATCACAGAAGAAATAGTTGAATAAACAAACCACCCTTCAGATCTGAATTAATTGGAAACCTATGGGGAAGCTCATCAAAATTTCACTGAAATTCAGATGTATTTTCAAGACTGTATTGAATAAACCTCTCTTCCTGCCTTTAAGCCATGGGTGCAAAGATGGGTCTTCCATAGTAATGTTATAGGAATCCAATGTATAAAAGGGGGAAGAGCATTTCAGACAGAAAGTGCCACTGTCAAGGAGGCCTGTCCATAAGTACCTTCCAGATATAAATACAGAGTTTGGGGAAGATGCAATATGAGTCCCCTGGATAATCTTAACAAATCAGTAGGAAAACTGCTAGTTATTCCACTCCCAACTTTTAACATTTTAAAGATTTTTGTGGCAACAATAAAGTCTTAAATATGAACTGATCTGTAATTCCTTGGCAATGCAGTTCTTTTTGCATTGTGCAATACTGCATGGCAAGTGCCATATTCACAGTCTTCTGATATAATCCTCAGAGAATTACTTCTAACAATGTTGGCACATTATTTGGGAAAGTGAATGTGAAGGGGGGAAAAGGAACATGGGCTAGAAGTGTTTTGTCATATATTTTTTTAAAGTATACATCAATGAATAATAGCATTTCAAAATGTCCTGAACATCCTAGTACCACTCTTTTTTTAAAAAAAAAGTTATCTGCTCACTTTAATCAGACTACATAAGTATTTTTTTTCCTTTATGATTGGTTGAAATCCATCTGTGTCCCTCCTCTTGTGTTTGAATTTGTGATAGGTTCTCTAGCATGAGGGATCAGTCTTCTGGGATTGGTTCCCAGAAATATAAGACCCCAATGGTTTCTTAACAGGATGAAGTTGTTGCTGTTGTTAATAATGTGATAAAACACTAGCAAATAGATACAAAAGAATTGTGTTGGAAAGGTAATTGTTGTCTTTCCTTTCACGCCAATAGAGTTCATATACAAACCATCACTGCATCCCTGGTCACTTTCGGATAAATCAAAATGCTTTCAGACAGGTGGCATGTATTAGTCTTAGCACCCAGACTGTCTCTGCCATTTGGTACCTGACAGCATTCATTGCGCTATGCTGCCATGCCACTTTCAGGATGTGACATGAGACATGAAAGGCTGCTCATTTTCCCCCAAGACAATATTCATCCCATAAGTGAGGATTATTTTTTTAACTTGCTAACTTTCTGCCAGGGATTATAAGAAGCGTTGCTTTTGGCAAGCACCAATATTTACTACAGAAGATCTGCCAAAGTCTCTGCTTGTGTTATGTCTTGTACATCCTCTTTTTATATTAATGCAATTGTTTTACCCAGAGTGGATGTTATTCACCTTGAGAATGGGATGTTTAAGCAGTGGATGCCATAGCGAGTGGATGTCTCACGCTTCCTCTTCCTCCTCTTCGTTGGAATCAACAGAAAGGAAGGCTGCCAATCATATTTACAAATGGACAGGATAAGAAGGAGAATGGGACCCCAGAAGCAGAAGCAAAAACAGCTAAATGTGTTTGGTCCTTGAGAGACAGAGTGAATGATGAGCATTCCTTAACCCAGGCATATGCACTCCAGTCAAATCACATATTATCCAAGGCACGATTCTAGGGTCTGAAGCAGGCATTTTTATATGGTGGGGAAAAAATACAGCAATAATACATTACATTACTGGATACCTTTTCATTATTCTCATGTCTCCTTATGCACACCCCTCAGGGCTGACCTGATAATATATTGTGGTTCAATGGTTGCTTTCAGTTAGAAATCTTTTTCAACACGTGGTTTTCATATGAGCCCAAGTCTTTTAATTGATGGTGGGGTTTCATAATGGAAATGCCATCCTTATACAGGCTGTTGCTAAACTCTCGGTGACCTCTAGAAGGAAAAATGTGGAAGTGTCATGTTTTATTAGGCTATAGAGTAGGTAAGTGGTCGACTATTGCCTGCTGTACTACTTTTATTTGCCACTAAGATGGTAGTTATAAATTCAGCTTTCACAGATTTAATTATGGAGGTTACTAACATCTCTGTAAATTAACTTGCTAACAGCAGCCCCTATGTTTTTCCAAGCCACATACAGTCAATCAAGGACAACGAGCAATCGGTATCTCTCAGGATATCAAGTAGTTTTTGTTGAGTGTCCCATCCTTTTGCCAGGATAATGTTAAGTCCAGTCTTTTGTGAAGCTTAGGTTGTTGGGTATCCCTTTCCCTAAGAAAACAACAAGCATAGATAAGAGGATAATAACAGATTTTTACCATGACTTTCTGGTGGTTAAATATTGAGTACAGGTAGTCCTCTACTTAAGGCCAACATTAAGTTGCTAAGTGAATTTTGCCCCATTTTATGACCTTTCTTGCCACAGTGGTTAGGTAAATCACTGCAGTTGTTATGTTAGTCACATGGTTATAAAGTGAATTTGGCTTCCTCATTGGCTGTTTGTCAGAAGGTAACAAAAAATGATCACGTGACCTCAGGACACTGTAACCATCATAAATAGGAGATAATTGCCAAGCATCTAAATTTTGATCACATGACCATGGGGATGCTACCACAGTCGTAAGTGATAAGAGGTGGTCATAAAGTCAGTTTTTCCAGTGCCATTGTAACTTCGAATGGTCAGTAAATGAACTTTTGTAAGTTGAGGACTACCTCTACATCATAAACTTGGCTTCACACCAATAAAAGGGCATTAGTTGGTTGAGATGAATCTGCTTCCATTTTCAATGATATTCAAGTTTCCAATGGATTTTTATTTCAATGTACTTATTGCAATAAGATACAGTATAGGGGGTGCTAATGCAGATTATTTGAAATATATAGTACAGTTGAATAGAAGGGGAAATGTGTTGGTTGAAACCATGGCAGAAAGAGATGAATGCTGCTTGGCAGAAAGATTGTTGCAAGTCTACACAAAGTGAAAGTGCAAGTGGCATCACGGCTATAGTTTTTCCAGTTGTGAAAGGTGAATCCTCTGAAAGGCTGGATAAAAGGTTGAATGAATGAAAAGGCTGGATGAAAGGCTGAATGAAGAAAAAATGATGCTTTTGAATTGCGGTGCTAGGCAGAATTGTTAAGAATACCCCAGACTTCAAAAAGAACAAATCTTTTAGTGCTATAAAAAGTTAGATTTGACTGATCGCTGTGATGTTACCAGTGAAGCGTAGATCCTTTGGATACACAATGTGAAGGCAAGAGTCATTGAGGAAGTCTTTGAAGTTTAAAAAAAAATCAAAGGAAAGTGAGAAAGAGGCTGACAGAATTCATAGCTAGATGGCAACACTGATGTGAGCTTACACAGATTTAAAGAAGCCATTACTAACAGACAATCCAGTTACAAAAGGTCAGAAAGATTGAGGAATTCTGTTTGGAATGGATCCAAGAATTCTGAGTTCAAGTCTCTGCCAAGTCCCTGTCAACCTTGAGGTGAGTTGACATTCCTCATCCAAATTTACCAAGTTTTCCGAAGCACACAGTAAAAGGCTCCCCTGACATTGCATTCAGCTCCTTGGGGAAAAGGAGCCTCATGGGACCTCGATTTTAAGAATGTTTTTTTAGTAAAACATTGGTATTCTTTGCAAGTGATTTTGCAACATTTCCTTCCATCGTACAGCTCAGGGTTGTCATGACTCTCCCCCTCCTTCGTTAAACTAGGTGTGGGGGTGGCCAGCCCATGAGAATCCGGCCTGTGGGCCGTGAGTTTGACACCCTTGTTATAACAGAATGAACTTCTGGAAGGTTGCATTTGAAGAGGAAGAAATTTACTGGTGGACCAGTTAAAAACAGAGCCAAACATCCTTGTCGTTTTGAGCTGACTTAAACTGAAATCCAAATGATTCATGCTTGTAGGTTGTATGTTCCCTCTTAGTCACTTGCCAAATGAAATTAAGCAGACAGGACATCAGTCTCAGCATCTCCTGGTTCATAGTTCTTCTGCCCTAGGCTACATTTTGTATATGTGCTGTTGTCACCACCCTGCACTATTCCTGCTGCATTTTTCATTAGTCCAAGCCAAGGCAATATCCATCTCTTCTTTGGAAACTGTCTCATTCATCCCATTCCTTTTCTTGTTTTAGACAAGGTTTTTTTTTTTTTTTTTTTGGGGGGGGGGGGGGGCAAGGGTAGGATGACTCTCCTTCTTCTTGGCAGCTGCCATTTCCTGTGGTCATCTTCTTGCTCCATAGTGCATTCAAGGAAAGATGTGCTTATTCTTTCTTTTAAGCATCAATAGTTTAAATGAAAGTGAAAAGTGGATTTAAGGAGAGACAGAGAAAGCAAAAGGATAGGAGTTGGTGCAAATGTGGCTGAGGTCATTCATCAATCCAAGCGATGATTGGCTGAGTAAATTGTGCAAAACTATCTTTCTGGGATTTATTTAGTAAACAATAATGTAAAAAGTATGGCTTTGCTAAGTCCATCTGGCGTAACCTAGTTTAACTGTGTCTGTAAACATTTTCAGTCATCCAGGTCATGGTTGTCCCAAAGGTGCTTTTTCAGGAGGCAACTGGACTTTTGTGTTTTTTTCTTTTAAAGATGTCTTGCTTCTCATCCAGAAAGCTTATTCAACTCTGACTGGATGGTGGGGAATGGAAGGATTTATATTCCTTGCAGACAGCTGGACATTTGCATCCTTTTAGAGAGACATTGAGACCACTTGGGGGTTTATCTATGTCCTCAGGGTCACCTGAGTAGTGCTCCTAGTTTCTATAGTCTGCAATTTTTCCTCTGGAAATCCATTTCTACTCCCACATCATTCAAGGGACGTTCATCCCAAATTGTATAGCTAAAAGTCTATAGAGACTTTTAGAAAGAACAAACGAGAAAGTCCAGTTGGCTCCTGAAAAAGCATCTTTAGTTTAACTGTGATTTTAACTAAGGCTGCTGAGGGCCTTGTATTTGAAGGCTAAAAGATGCTTCAGAACACACAGAAGTAAATGAATAGCTTCCAACTGCGGTTCCTTAAACCAAAAGCATCTTCTTCTAGGACTGGCTTGCAACTGCATGATCCTGGGAAGTGAACGCCCGTATTCTTGCTGAAACACCTTTTTGAATTTTTCAATCCAAAGCTCTGCACTGCCCTAATTTTAGCTGTTTTGTTTAAATATTTTTTTAACTATTAACTAGCATGAGAGTGCTGTGGTCAGAAAAATGGAGAATAAATCAGATAGCATGAGTAAATAAAGTCATACAATATGTGAACCCAGTCTATCTTTATTAATACTTGACAATATTTTTCTGTGGTTTTTTTTTTTTTAAACTCATCTTTAGAATTATCTCACCATCTGGAATCTCACAGAAGGGCAGAGAAAATGAGGAATCACTTTCTGACCAGACTTAATCTTCAGATTCGTCAGCTGAAATAGTCTGAAGGCACAAAATAGGAATCTCCTCTTGATGAGAAAGTTGCCAACAAATAAGAGATAGACAATAGCAAAATAGGCAAAAAATAGGCATCCCCTCTGCATCTGAGTGTTTATCATCTTTGGTTTTGGATGGGGTTGCACTACCCAGACAGACCTAGTGTATAAACAGGAGGTCTCCTAATCTCACCTGCTTAAAGAGCAGGTGGCAATCATGGCTAGGAGGCCTTTGCTCAACTTTGTGTCATGTGCCAGTTATGACCTTTCATAGGCTCATTGCTGAGTCATTCATGCCCTGGTCATCTCCTAGCTGGACTATTGCAATGCGCTCAACATGGGGCTGCTCTAGAAAAATATCCAGAAATTTCATCTGGTACAAAAGGAGGCTCTGCGTTCAATCGTGGCTATCCAAATAATATCACATTTAACACTTCTATTGTGCAAGCTGCATTGGGCACCCATCTGCTTCTGGGTCCAATTCAAGGTGTTGGTTGTGACCTTTAAAGCTCTACACAACATTGGGTCAGGTTATCTACGGAACCATTTTCATCCCATTATATCAGCCAATTCCACCAATCAGGCAGGGAAGGGCATGTCATCCACAGAATTATGATTGGCAGGGTCCAGGAAGGGAGCTTTGTCTGCTGTTCCTCCCATCCCACTCCCACCGGAAAACATCTTGCTCCAGAAGTGAGCAAACCCCCATTTCCCTTGACTTTCCAAAAGGGGGTTGAAACATGGTTCTGCACCCTTTCTTGGGGTGCATAGATGAGCACACAGCCATGGGGCTGTCTAGCTGGCTGAAAGCCCTCACCCCTGAGCCTTAATCAATTTTTAACATTCCTTTTCTCTTTTAAATTTTACACACCGTTTTTATGCTTTTAATATGTTTACCACTCTCTGTGAAAGAGATGGGTGCTTCTTAAATAAATGAATAAAAATATACGCTAATAATGTCTTAGAACCCTTTTGTAATATGAGCTTTAGAAGACCAGAGCCTGTCTTCGTACTGTACAAACAGAGAGGCTGGTCTGGAATCTGCATTAGATTTATCACAGTTATTTCAAGTGTTTTTGAAAAGGTATATACCTTTCTTGAACCCCTTGTAAATTCTTCCCTAAAAGAGCTCTCTTGAGTTAAGTTGGATTGGCTCCTTCACAAGTACATCGATTATATAATCCTATTTAAACAAATTCGGGGGTGGTGGTGTTTCTTCCTTTTTTTTGCAGAAGCTCTCCTTCAAGGAGTGGCTCAGGAACAGGTTTGTACTGGTCTAGCTGGATGTAAACAAGCCAAAGGGAAAGAGCCCATAGCTTTCAGATACTCTGACGCAATGGGCACTCTGAGTAGGATTAAGAAAGCATAGCTCATGGTTGGCCAGCCTCCAGAAATAGTCTGTTAGTTCACAAAACTAACTGAACTTTTTGCTGTACTTTTAGACAGACGATTGTCCAAGAGTAATAAGAAAGCCTGATGTCACATTTTCAACATGTACTCCTCTGCTGTTTGATGGGGTATATCACATAAGAACACTGACAAAGAAACTGTAGGAGATGACCAGGCTGTGCCTGAAGGAATGGTCAAGTGCACCATCAGTTTGGAGTCACTTTGTGCCCACAAGAGATCTAAGTCTAGTCCACCTTGAATTCTGTCGACTCTTATTTACACAATTTATCATGACCGCTAGTAATTAAGATTCTGGTTTAGAGGTAGCATGGATTAAACTTTTTACCTTTGAACAACCTTTGTTCTTGATATCTAGTACCTGACATTTAACATAGAGATTTCTCTCTTTCCCTGAGACATGTGGTGTGTGTGTGTATGTATAAATGTATATACGTGTGTGTGTGTGTGTGTGTGTGTGTGTGTGTGTGTGTGTGTGTATGGTGCAATGGCCTAGAGGGGAGACATTTACCTCCCACTCGGAACGTTAAGAGTTCAATCCTAGGCAGCTGCAGATATTTCTCTATCAGGGTGCAAAAAGAAAACACCTGCTGTGAACTCTGCATAGGTGTCAGGAAGGGCACCCAAGTAGTAAACTCTCAGTTCCATTCAGTCACTCTGACCCCACCCCAGATAAAGGGATTAAAGGGTCATTATACATATAAAGAGGGTCATTATATATCTAAAAGAGGCCACAGGCTTTCCACTACAAGCACATTGCTTAGCTCCCTTCTAGATATCTTCCTCAGAGTCCAGAGCAGAATATTCCATTTTATGGAATGGCTGTATTGGTAATAAAAGGCAGAATTGATTCTCTGATTTCAGCCTATTTCAGAGTTAGGAGTTTCTTATTAGTTACATTTAAAACAGTAAAGAACCAAAAGGGAGAAAAAAGCTGGTAAGGAAATAGTTACCAATTATTTATTGCACTATATGATCATAACCTGCATATACCAATCAATACCATTTATGGAATAAAAATTATTTTACAATTGAGGAACACTGCTGGGAGATATACAGTAAATTATTGACCAGGAAACAATCATCACATGAGTTTTTATCACTTGGATTTTATTGACCATACTTAAAACTATTGGATTTACACACTAAGACTCTAGTAATCTCAGGCTGTCTTCAATTAGAATAGTAATTTTAGGATGAATGCTCAAGGCTGAGTGGCAGTACTAAACCATATGGACTTCTCCTCCTGAATGCTAAGGATGTGCAAAGCTTTGAAAATGTGCTTTGCTTCACTGAGGCTGTGAAGTTGTTTGATGGAGCAACAGGGTCCCTCTCCTAAAAAGTGAAATGAAGCTTCCATGTTGTTTTGGTTCATGCTGTTCTTTCAGCCTCCTTCCGCTCTTCTTATAGCCCAAGAAACACAAATGTCTACTGGAAACACTAGAGAAGATCGTCAGGACTACACATATTTCCTCAGTGGAGCAAATGGCATCATTGCTTGCCTTGACAAAGCAAAGTGTCATCTTCACTGTTCAAAGTGTCTCATCAGGACTAATTGTGATGGTCTTGCATGGGCTTATTATGGATGCAAATATATCTCTTTCATCCAGTCCAATGCCTTTTCAGTCTGAAGAGTATTAAAGCTGATGACATATTTATAAAGCATCACTGACCAGATTTTGCTAATAGAGAAGTGCTACTTTCAGACAAAAGAGTTGAGTAGTCTGCCTGAAGCTCACCAACCTCCCCAATTATCTCTTTGTCAATCAGCAATGACAGAAAAATGTAGTTAAATGCATACAATAAAATACATATATAATTTGAGATTTATTGCAGCTTACAAACATTTTTGGAGAATAACATACAGTAGTCATTACTTTTGTTGCCTACTTTCATTATTGAAGGAGAATGAGATTTCAGGTAGAGTTTGGTGAAAACAACACTGTAGGTTTTTTTCCTATCCAAATTCATGGACCATCCTGAAATCTTTAGCAGATTAAAAATTAGATTTTTTTAAAACCAGAAAATAAAAAATATATAGGGAGAGAAACTCAATTTAATTCAATACCATTGAAATGTGTGGCATGTGGTTGGTGCATTCAAAAAAAGCTGGACCAAAACCTGTGCATTGGTTATATATTGTAGAGCAAAACCTCAGTCTTAATATTCCCTTTACTATATATATATCAGGGATGCACAACATTTTGATGCTAAATACTTTTCAGCTTTGGATAAAGAGCCATAGATCGGACCTGCCAGCATAAGGAGGGCCAGGTCAAAGAAGTAACTTGGGCCAGGACAACCTTCCAAATAAATGAAAGTTTGGATTTAATCATAAATATGAATTTCATTAATTATTGTTTAATAAAACCCACTACTTTTCATGTGTGTAATAATTTATCTTTCCTATCTTTAGAAAAGTACTTTAAAAATCACCTTAAAACATTAGAGAGAATCGTAGGGTTCGTGTCTGGCATAGGATTCTTTAGATCACCTCTGATTTAGGATTCCACATAACAAAAATAACAATACTAGCTCAGACCCAGAGTGTTGCTCCTTACCTCTCTACAGACAAAACAGGACAACATTCCAGAAGCATAATGCATATTTTTTGGTTAAAAGCCCCTCTCCTTCTCCCAATAGGAAAAAGGCCATGGTAAACCACTTTTGAAAATATTGCAAAGGAAATTGCAGGGATTTGTGCAAGTAGTTGCCAGAAGTCAAGTATAATTCAAAGTCACACACACACACAGAGAGAGAGGAATCACTTCAACCCTGAATGCTATATAAAGTAGTTGGCCTGTTTGTGCTGATCCAACATAACTAAAGTGCCAACATACACATGCATTAACTTATTGTGTTATTGCCAGCACAGGGCAGGAAGTGATCAGCTAAAGTGTGATAAGAGGACATGGTTATCTGCTTGACTATCATTCATTTTGCACAATGACAAAGTCTATGGTTACCAAATCTTCATAAACCTTTACCTTTTCCATTACCTAATTCAAAACATGGTTGGAAAAATGCAATGAACTCCAATTGAGGAAGTTGATAAGAAAAAAGACAAGACTTTATACTGTATCTTTTTTGCAACTTGAAGGATTAAATCTGGTTACAATATTTTATAAGCAAACTCACTATTTTCATGGGATTAATTATTTCTCAGTCCTATCTTGAAATGGCCCATCCTACATGAATATGAATATAGTCTATGATTCTGCAGGGGTAAAATGAAGACCACTTAAATAAAGTTTCTTATTTTGCTCTGGTCTTTAAAAGAATCTGAAGTCAGAGAATTATTTCATTCAGAGAAAAAGCAAATTTTACCACGTACAAAGCAATCTAGATCATACTCTTTGAATCAGTATCCTGAATAAGACAATTGCATTCCTAATTGCATTAGGAAGAATTTCATTTCCTGATGGTAAAATTGGACTAAAAGTAATGTAATGTAATACAGTGTAATTCCATGGATGGCTTTTATATAAAAACCCTTACTTCACATACAGGTGAAGGGGTCTGTCTGAAATCATCTCAATTTTTCCCTTTTCTTTCTTTAAAGATAAAATCTCTTTCAAGTAAAATGGAATTCCTGGTCTCTTTATCGAATGTCCCTATAGTTAGTTTGGCAATAATTCAGAAGTGTTTTGCCAGAATCTTCTTCAAGGAAGTGTTTTACATATTTCCCCACAACTCCCACCCAAGAACTATTCATGGCTGACTCTGCATTGCTTCCAAGTCCAGACAAGATCAGCAGATGAGTTGTCTAGGTGCAGTGAGCAAACAGACTTTATTCAAACTTAGTGCTGAAAAGAATTGTGTTGTTAATTAGTCATAGATCACAAAAATATACCTTTTCTTTTTTTGCTTTGCTTTGCTTTGTTTAGAAGGGATGGGCCATAAAAACACCATTCTGGAGCAAGTACTGGTATTACATAGGCCAGAAGCCTGAGGTTTGGTTTGTAAAATATTCACCTAAATATTCCAGTGAATATTTCTTGAGCCTTTGTTATCTCTTGTTCACCAAGTTTTACAGAAACATATATGTACACAAAGTAAAGGAGAAAGTGAATGGGACAAAGTCAGTGGTGGGATTCAAAATTTTTTACTATCAGTTCTGTGGGCATGGCTTGTTGGGCATGGTTTGACTTGATGGGTGTGGCTTGTTGGATGTGGCAGGGGAAGGATACTGTAAAATCTCCATTCCCACCTCACTCCACTAACCTGCTTTCCAGCTCTGTTCTCCTGTGCAGGGCAACAAAAGAAGACCCATCCAATCAGTTGGGACTTGGGAGACAGAGAATAGATGGAGGCGGGGCCAGTCAGAGGTGGTATTCCAAACTGCTCAAAATTTCCACTACTGGTTCTCCGAACTACTCTAAATTTCCGCTACCAGTTCTCCAGAACTTGTCAGAACCTGCTGAATACCACCTCTGATTTAAATGTAAAACATCTCAACAGTAGGGTAATCAGCCAAACACTTTCAGAAATAAATAGATTGAATGGTTATTACAATCTGAACACTGTTGTTCACTTATAGACATACTTGCATCAAGGCAAATGCAATTCATGTGAAAATGATCATATGGGAAGGAAGGAAGGAAGGAAGGAAGGAAAGAAGGAAGGAAGGAAGGAAGGAAGGAAGGAAGGAAGGAAGGAAGGAAGGAAGGAAGGAAGGAAGGAAATGAAGCATATGGGTATGTCTAGTCAGGTGGCAACTTTATACATGGATTATTGTCCTCTCTTATCAGAAGAGAGCTTTGGTGGCACAATACATCTGGCTTATGTCCACTAGCACTTTGCCTCTTTCTCTTAATGAGCTGTTTATTCAAGTCACTTTCCAAACATTCATAGCTGTATGATAAAGGTCAGTGAAATGCAAAAGGCATAAAGAAATTGCATGAAGCTGCTTGGCCAGAAAAACCAACAGTATGCCAAGGAAAGGAAGACTTGGAAATCTGTAACCCAATTTACGAAAAGAAAGCAAAGGGAGACTAACAGTTTGAAGCTCTACATCTATGGAGATTCTTAGTCATTCAGGTCATGGTTGTCCCAAAAGTGCTTTTTTCAAGAGGCAACTGGAGTTTCTGGGTTTTTTGTTGTTGTTTTTCTTTGAAGAAGTTTCGCTTCTCATCCAAAAAGCTTCTTCAGTTCTGTCTTTAAAGGAAAAAAAAAAACAGAAAGTCCAAGTACCTGTTGAAAAAACACCTTTGGGAGCTTGAAGCTCTCCACAGCTAAAGCCCATTGCAGCAAGAGGAGAGCTCAAAAGTCTCCTTGCCCCATTCAGCCCAAAGGAGCCTGTAGTACTAGATAACGGGTCTTGAATTGGAGATCTACATAGAAAATAAGTGTGCTGTGACTAAGCATGGCTCCTCACTGAGTAGCAATGAGATTGCCAACACAGAGACCATTTTCTAGGGCAGCCTCTGTTATTAAATACTGCGTAAATGGAACTTCTGGCAAGCCGCACCCAGGGTGCTTTCCATTGATGCCTTCATGTTCTTGGGAGTGTGGGAATCATGCAATAGCAACACACATAACAATACCATCCAGCTGAACTTCTGTAATGTGCTGTATGTGGGTGACTTAGAGAATTACCAAAAATCCAGTTGGTACAAGATATGGCAGCTCCCTGCTGACAGGAGCCTCTTACACTGTTGCTGAGGCGTCTATCTATTTTGATTACTCAGAGACCTCTCAATACAGTTCGAAATGCTGATTTTTTTAATCTAAAGAAACCCATTTGGCTTGGCACCAAGAGATGCTCAGGATCACAGTGGGTTCATTTTTGGGAGAAGCATCTGGGATTATGACCAGGCAATGTTGTTTCTTTGTTGTGAAACTGACATTCTAAAACAGTCTTTGTTGGCCATATACACTCTTTACATTGGCAAGTTGTAAAGAAACATTGGCTCCCATGCCGATTATCTTTTGGAAATTGGTGATTGTAGAAAGCCTTTGGTGGCTTAAATGTCATTGTATATATGAACTGAAATACAGGTAGTCCTCGACTTATGACCATAATTGAGCCCAACATTTAAGTTGTTAAGTGAGACATTTGTTAAGTGAATTTTGCCCCATTTTATGACACAGCAACAGTCATAAATATAAACCAGTTGCCAAGCATCTGAATTTAGATCACATTATCATGGGGATGCTGGAAAGGTCATAACTGTGAAAAATGATCATAAGTCACTTTTTTCCGTGCCATTGTAACTTTGAATGATCACTTAACAAACTGCTGTAAGTTGAGGAGTAGCTATATATATTTTAGGATGTTTGTTACTGATTGAAATGTAATAACTACATAAATCTTCATAACAATATTCTACAGGGATTCTGAGATGCAGTACAGTATATTGAAATGGCTGCCTGTTATTGCCAAAAAGGTTTTCAGTTGGACACCCAGAGATAGGTCAATGCTGGCTAGGCTTGAGAACAATCTATGGGTTAGTATTATCATTGTTTTTAAATAAAAAACAGAGGTCATCAATCTTGGGGGTCACTGAAAGCTGACTGAATGGGATTAATTGCAAGAGCCCCTTTGTGAGGGAGACGGGCAGTTAAGAGATTTAATAGATGATAGATAGATAGATAGAGAGGCAGACAAACAGACAGACACAGATAAGTAGGTAGGTAGGTAAGCAAGTAAATAAATATAATATAAAATAAAATAAGATTATCATTCATTCATTCAATTTCAATAACTGCCATTCTCAACCAAGGCTCTGGGCACCTTACAATTACTATGCTTATTCTCTGTGTTTATAATATGATGCATAAATGTCTTGTTAAAGAAAGGAACTTGTTAAGGCAGCACAGACTTGAATATAGGTACTTCAGCAACTAAGGGTAAAGCTTTCACGATGTCTGAATCAACATGCCAAGTTTTCTATCAAGTTTGTTCCTGCACAAGTGACACAATGTTCTGTTTCTAAGTTGTGTCTGATTGCTAAATCTTAACAAAAAAAAAATAAGTGAAGGAGTTTGTCATCAAATTGCTTTTTTTGCTGCTATAACATTGGAACTATGCCAATGATTCACTGGTATAGAATAATTTTTTAAAAAAAATAGGTCATGTGCTTCGTGCAGGAGTTTGATTTACATTTATTACTTAAATAACATATAGATAAGCTCAATCTCAGATGTATGTTGAAGAGGAAAGCAACATTAGCAAGGAGGTTGTTGATTGTGGCATCAAGTATTTGCACAGCACACAGTAAAGAGTGTTCTGGATTCATACATCAATCAGCTGAGCTGCATTTTCACAGATGATAAGCTATGAAATACTAACTAACTAACCAGCTAACCATAATGCATTGAACAAATGCATTTGGTTAGATATTTTATAAGAACATAACCCTGTTTGTAGCAAATGGTGATAGTCACAGCATCTAATCACTAAAATAAATACCATTCAGAAATGTAAATACTCTATTGTTGCTAGAAGTGTGGTGATTAAGCTGTCCTCAGAAGGCAAAACAGCCTCAGACAGGACAACAAGAATAGGTTTGCAACTATTTTAGCAATAATATTTCATGGAAATCTCTGATATTCCTTAGGTCTCTTGTGAATGTTCACTCTTCCCGCTATAAATCCAGTTGAACATGCATCCAATCCAGTTAAGTATATACATATTGATACTGTGGCAGGAAGAATGCAGCTATATTAAATCAGAATGGCAAAAAAAAAATGTAATTATCACATAGTGGGATGTTTTTGGTTCATACTGTATCTCCAAGCTCTTATTTGCATCTTATCGCAGGGTAGTCCTTGAGAAATAGCAGTCAATTTTTACATAGCATTCATATTTGAACAGGAATGTTGCTCTTTGGTACTGTATGAGGAGGTGGTGGATTCTTCCCACCTTTTGTTAAAGTGGTAATATTTCCTAAGCAGCTAGTTTTTATGCAAGGGACAATCCAAGCTGCTGGAATCTAACCACCAGGCAAAATGGTGACAGGGTTCTGCACAGATATTGCCGATCATTGCAAGAGAGAGTGGATAGCCTTCTTCCTTCAGCAAATTGATGTTGCCTAGCAATCAGAATTATCTGTCCAGATGCTTGTCTTCTTCCATTTGCTCAATTTGTACATGTATGAATAGATATGGTCAAAAGCACCCAGCTTTTTCTTACCCCAAAGGAAACAATTTCTCTGGGCATTTTTCCAGAGACATATGATGAAGCATTATACAACATAAGCACAAAGCTAGGGTTATTCCGCATTAATATATATTAATTTAATGTAAATTTATATATGTGTGTGTGTGTGTGTGTGTGTGTGTGTATCTTTGGTAATTCGGGTTTTCTCCCATGTAGGCAACGTTTCGATGAAGTCTCATTCATCATCTTCAGGCTTGTGTCTTCAGCTTTGTGCTTCTCGGAGTAATGTGAGCTTGCAGCTGTTTCTTCCTTTTAACTGTCAGTGGGGGTGACTTGATTGGGTGGGGGCTTGGCTGTGTTCTGATTGGTTGGCGGGTTGGCTGTGTTCTGATTGGTTGGCGGGTTGGCTGTGTTCTGATTGGATGGGGGTGTGTTCTGTTCAGGTGGGAGCTTAGTTGTGCTCAGATTAGTCTTAGTTGCTGGGGGATTTGAGATGGTGAGTTGTGATCCCACTGTTTGGCTTCGCGTTCGTGGTCATGCCACATCTTCATGGTGGGCATCAGTTCCCTTCATGTATGGGTTGGGGGGGGTTGAAGCAGGTAATGATGCAGCTGTGGTATGGCTTCTGGTCCGTGGTCGTGTTTCATCTTCTGTGTGGGTGTGAGTCTGCTTTCTACGTGGAAGTGTGGTGGTAGCATCTTGTGTGGCCTTCGTGGGTGTGGGTCTGGTGTCATTCTTCATGTTAGGTACTTGTTTGTTAATGAGGGCGGTTTCCAAATGGTTGGTGGGCGGGAGGTACCATCTCGTTTATTCATGCTGTGTGGGCGTTTTTCTATTTCTATGGCTTCTCTGATTATTCTGTTGTTGAAGTGTTCGGTTTTGGCGATAGTTTTGGTATTTTTAAAGTCAATCTCATGTCCTGTGGTTTTGAGGTGTTGGACCAGGGAAGAGGTCAGTTCTTCTTTTTTGATTGAGTTCTTGTGTTCTTCAATGTGTGCACTTATTCTTCAGTTAGTTTGTCCAATGTATGTGGTGGGACAGGAGGTGCAAGGGATTTTGTATACTCCTTGGTTTTCTAACTCAATTTTGTCTGTAGGGTTTCTTAGGATGGTGGATATTTTTCTGTTTGTGCAGAATGCTTTTTAATGTTATGTTTTTGGAGGATCTTGCTAATTGTGTCTGTAGTGCCTTTTATATATGGGAGGAGGGCTTTGCCATTCTCTTGTTCTCTGTCTTGGATTTTGGTTGGGATTTCTTTTTGGATTAGATGGATAATCTTCTTTCTTTGGAATCCATTGGCTGTTAATACATTAGTGAGAGTGTGTAGTTCAGTTTTTAGGTGTTGTTCATCGGCTAAGAATTTTGTTCTGGAGATGAGTGTCTTGGCTACGGAATTGATCTGTGCTGGGTGGTGGTGGGAGAGTGTGTGTAGATAGTGGTTTGTATGTGTTTTCTTCTGGTAGATGAAAGATCCTCCAAAAACACAACATTAAAACAGCATTTTAATTATATATATATATATACACACACACACACATATATATATATATATATATATATATATATATATATATATATATATATATATATATATATATATATATATATATATATATATACTTTGTATTACAACACCCTGTTAAGCCCCAATTAAGGGAGAAAGCATACTGCTTTCTTTTCTGTCTTTCGGCTCATCACCAGAGACCATACCGACAGAAAGCTATTTGTTTCGTTGCCTTTTGTTTACATGTGTGTAAGGTTTTTAAGCTGATAATTTTAAATAATAAATAAGGGAGACTAGTATAGATCTATTTCGAGCTAGTTAGCTCTCTTCAGCTAGCCATACCCTTACTGGGATTCGAACCAGGGAAGTATTACATGTGAGGCAGTTGTAATTGCCTCTACACCACTGGCTCTCTCCTTATCAGCTCAGGCAGGGGAATAAGTATATACTTTGTATTACAACACCCTGTTAAGCCCCAATTAAGGGAGAAAGCATACTGCTTTCTTTTCTGTCTTTCGGCTCATCACCAGAGACCATACCGACAGAAAGCTATTTGTTTCGTTGCCTTTTGTTTACATGTGTGTAAGGTTTTTAAGCTGATAATTTTAAATAATAAATAAGGGAGACTAGTATAGATCTATTTCGAGCTAGTTAGCTCTCTTCAGCTAGCCATACCCTTACTGGGATTCGAACCAGGGAAGTATTACATGTGAGGCAGTTGTAATTGCCTCTACACCACTGGCTCTCTCCTTATCAGCTCAGGCAGGGGAATAAGTATATACTTTGTATTACAACACCCTGTTAAGCCCCAATTAAGGGAGAAAGCATACTGCTTTCTTTTCTGTCTTTCGGCTCATCACCAGAGACCATACCGACAGAAAGCTATTTGTTTCGTTGCCTTTTGTTTACATGTGTGTAAGGTTTTTAAGCTGATAATTTTAAATAATAAATAAGGGAGACTAGTATAGATCTATTTCGAGCTAGTTAGCTCTCTTCAGCTAGCCATACCCTTACTGGGATTCGAACCAGGGAAGTATTACATGTGAGGCAGTTGTAATTGCCTCTACACCACTGGCTCTCTCCTTATCAGCTCAGGCAGGGGAATAAGTATATACTTTGTATTACAACACCCTGTTAAGCCCCAATTAAGGGAGAAAGCACACTGCTTTCTTTTCTGTCTTTCGGCTCATCACCAGAGACCATACCGACAGAAAGCTATTTGTTTCGTTGCCTTTTGTTTACATGTGTGTAAGGTTTTTAAGCTGATAATTTTAAATAATAAATAAGGGAGACTAGTATAGATCTATTTCGAGCTAGTTAGCTCTCTTCAGCTAGCCATACCCTTACTGGGATTCGAACCAGGGAAGTATTACATGTGAGGCAGTTGTAATTGCCTCTACACCACTGGCTCTCTCCTTATCAGCTCAGGCAGGGGAATAAGTATATACTTTGTATTACAACACCCTGTTAAGCCCCAATTAAGGGAGAAAGCATACTGCTTTCTTTTCTGTCTTTCGGCTCATCACCAGAGACCATACCGACAGAAAGCTATTTGTTTCGTTGCCTTTTGTTTACATGTGTGTAAGGTTTTTAAGCTGATAATTTTAAATAATAAATAAGGGAGACTAGTATAGATCTATTTCGAGCTAGTTAGCTCTCTTCAGCTAGCCATACCCTTACTGGGATTCGAACCAGGGAAGTATTACATGTGAGGCAGTTGTAATTGCCTCTACACCACTGGCTCTCTCCTTATCAGCTCAGGCAGGGGAATAAGTATATACTTTGTATTACAACACCCTGTTAAGCCCCAATTAAGGGAGAAAGCATACTGCTTTCTTTTCTGTCTTTCGGCTCATCACCAGAGACCATACCGACAGAAAGCTATTTGTTTCGTTGCCTTTTGTTTACATGTGTGTAAGGTTTTTAAGCTGATAATTTTAAATAATAAATAAGGGAGACTAGTATAGATCTATTTCGAGCTAGTTAGCTCTCTTCAGCTAGCCATACCCTTACTGGGATTCGAACCAGGGAAGTATTACATGTGAGGCAGTTGTAATTGCCTCTACACCACTGGCTCTCTCCTTATCAGCTCAGGCAGGGGAATAAGTATATACTTTGTATTACAACACCCTGTTAAGCCCCAATTAAGGGAGAAAGCATACTGCTTTCTTTTCTGTCTTTCGGCTCATCACCAGAGACCATACCGACAGAAAGCTATTTGTTTCGTTGCCTTTTGTTTACATGTGTGTAAGGTTTTTAAGCTGATAATTTTAAATAATAAATAAGGGAGACTAGTATAGATCTATTTCGAGCTAGTTAGCTCTCTTCAGCTAGCCATACCCTTACTGGGATTCGAACCAGGGAAGTATTACATGTGAGGCAGTTGTAATTGCCTCTACACCACTGGCTCTCTCCTTATCAGCTCAGGCAGGGGAATAAGTATATACTTTGTATTACAACACCCTGTTAAGCCCCAATTAAGGGAGAAAGCATACTGCTTTCTTTTCTGTCTTTCGGCTCATCACCAGAGACCATACCGACAGAAAGCTATTTGTTTCGTTGCCTTTTGTTTACATGTGTGTAAGGTTTTTAAGCTGATAATTTTAAATAATAAATAAGGGAGACTAGTATAGATCTATTTCGAGCTAGTTAGCTCTCTTCAGCTAGCCATACCCTTACTGGGATTCGAACCAGGGAAGTATTACATGTGAGGCAGTTGTAATTGCCTCTACACCACTGGCTTTCTCCTTATCAGCTCAGGCAGGGGAATAAGTATATACTTTGTATTACAAATTATTGTAATACAAAGTATATACTTATTCCCCTGCCTGAGCTGATAAGGAGAGAGCCAGTGGTGTAGAGGCAATTACAACTGCCTCACATGTAATACTTCCCTGGTTCGAATCCCAGTAAGGGTATGGCTAGCTGAAGAGAGCTAACTAGCTCGAAATAGATCTATACTAGTCTCCCTTATTTATTATTTAAAAAAAATTATCAGCTTAAAAACCTTACACACATGTAAACAAAAGGCAACGAAACAAATAGCTTTCTGTCGGTATGGTCTCTGGTGATGAGCCGAAAGACAGAAAAGAAAGCAGTATGCTTTCTCCCTTAATTGGGGCTTAACAGGGTGTTGTAATACAAAGTATATACTTATTCCCCTGCCTGAGCTGATAAGGAGAGAGCCAGTGGTGTAGAGGCAATTACAACTGCCTCACATGTAATACTTCCCTGGTTCGAATCCCAGTAAGGGTATGGCTAGCTGAAGAGAGCTAACTAGCTCGAAATAGATCTATACTAGTCTCCCTTATTTATTATTTAAAAATTATCAGCTTAAAAACCTTACACACATGTAAACAAAAGGCAACGAAACAAATAGCTTTCTGTCGGTATGGTCTCTGGTGATGAGCCGAAAGACAGAAAAGAAAGCAGTATGCTTTCTCCCTTAATTGGGGCTTAACAGGGTGTTGTAATACAAAGTATATACTTATTCCCCTGCCTGAGCTGATAAGGAGAGAGCCAGTGGTGTAGAGGCAATTACAACTGCCTCACATGTAATACTTCCCTGGTTCGAATCCCAGTAAGGGTATGGCTAGCTGAAGAGAGCTAACTAGCTCGAAATAGATCTATACTAGTCTCCCTTATTTATTATTTAAAAATTATCAGCTTAAAAACCTTACACACATGTAAACAAAAGGCAACGAAACAAATAGCTTTCTGTCGGTATGGTCTCTGGTGATGAGCCGAAAGACAGAAAAGAAAGCAGTATGCTTTCTCCCTTAATTGGGGCTTAACAGGGTGTTGTAATACAAAGTATATACTTATTCCCCTGCCTGAGCTGATAAGGAGAGAGCCAGTGGTGTAGAGGCAATTACAACTGCCTCACATGTAATACTTCCCTGGTTCGAATCCCAGTAAGGGTATGGCTAGCTGAAGAGAGCTAACTAGCTCGAAATAGATCTATACTAGTCTCCCTTATTTATTATTTAAAAATTATCAGCTTAAAAACCTTACACATATATATATATATATATATTTATATTTTCTGAGGTTTTCGCAGGTATTTGTATGTGGATCTTTGGTTCTTCGGGTTTTCTCCCACGTAGAATGGTTCTACGCGGGAGAAAACCCGAAGAACCAAAGATCCACATACAAATACCCACGAAAATCTCTGAAAACAAATATATATATATATATACATATATTTAAATATATATATTTATATATATATATCATCCATGTTGCATTCTATAGCTATTGTTGCCTTCTGTGTTTTGTCTACTGTTGTTGTTTCCACTTCGATACAAAACCAGGCATGCATGTTTCTAAGCACACTTCATTTCTATCCTGAAATAAATTTAGATGCTAACAATTTATGGGACATTAAAATGTTGTTTATGTGGCCTTTTGCATCCCAGTGTCTTCCCCCAATTTAGTGCCTTTCGTTGCTGATATGGGTGACATAGTAGTGTAGCACACATGTAAGGCACCTCGCTGAGAATGTCAATCATTCCTGGATTACTTGTTTCACCCCAGCCTTAAACAGAACTGTATTAATAGAATTAGGAAATTAGAAAGGGCAGTTCGGGCCATTAAATCCAAACACTTATTTAGTGCAGAAATCCAGGCTGTTTCTGTTCTTTTCCTGTGGTTACCTTTCTTTCCATTTCATGATATTTTGTTTGTTTCAAATATTCCTTAAGATTTTTGGGGGTAATCATTCTGGTTTCTTTTGCTGCCTCATGTTTTTCCTTTCAAATATTTGTTTGCAATTCTGTTTCTAATAATTCTCTTTGTCTCTGTCTCTCTCTCTCTCCCAGTAGAGTTTCTATTCACTGGGTCTTATACCTTAATTAATAATCTTTGTCACTTAAAAGATGAGCAGACGTGATACTAGTCATGCACTCTTTCTTGAACCACTTCCTTATATCTGGCACTTTCCAAATACATTAGAATGTCCTAGCCATTCTCTCTCTCTCTCTTCCCTTTCTTTTTTCTTTCTCTCTTTCTTTCCTTCCTTCTTTCTTTCATCTTCTCTCTCTCTCTTTCTTTCTTAAATTTATTGGCTGCCCATCTTACCACAGGATTAATCTGGGGGCAGCCTACAGTATTAAAAAGGATAAAACTGTACAAAACCTATATATAATACAAATAAAATACTATTAAAAATATAAATTGGGAACAACTTTTCTGGGTGTTTCCATGGCTTATTCCCTTAAATCTGTATCTTTTTACTTTGCATTATCATAATCTTCTTCTTGAAAATAGCTTGATTGCATCCTGCCATCATAAATTCTGCATGGAAACAGTTGGGACAGATTTATAGAGGATGTGTTGCTAGAGCTATCGATGATTCACAGCACACTGTTCTCCAATGTCTTTTGCCCAGAGGAGATAAGATATCTTCTGGTAAATCATTTATAGATATTTGGCAGCCTGGATTTCGAGGGTTGGCAGTTATATTGAAAGTGAATCTAACCTAAAAAAACATGATGTAAAAAATTATGATGGTGTGCCTGCCTGGGAATCTTTGTTAAGAAAGAATAAGTCCTTCCTTCCTTCCTTCCTTCCTTCTTCCTTCCTTCCTTCCTTCCTTCCTTCCTTCCTTCCTTCCTTCCTTCCTTCCTTCCTTCCTTCCCTCCCTCCCTCCCTCCCTCCCTCTACACACACACAATGCCAAGAAGCTGAATGTGGAAAGAGTTCACTCCTCTTATTACTAGTATTTTATTAAACATTAGCTATGTATATAATATATTCTTGTGTATATAAGCTTTTTCCTATAAAATGGACAGAAAATTTGTCCAGATTACTTTCAAATCTTCTTTGTATATATTTATTGGAGAAAAGAATTAATTCAAAGGTTGATGAATGACACACAGTTTCTGCTTCATGCCTCTTCTGCAAAATTCCCCAAAAAGTATTCTAGAAGTAATATTAAGACATGGTGAGAGCATAAAGTCACAGATATTTAGTTACTCTGCTGCTCACACAAAAATATTCCTAGTTGTTGCTGTTAACCAACATTACTAGGAGATTAAAAATCATGAAAGCACTATTGCATTTTTGTATGGGCTGAATTATTACAAACACATACATATTCTACTACATACTATCTCACATATTTCTTCTGTTTTAAACTCTTGAGATTTCTAACATTTTTTCATCCTTTGAACTGATGAGATTTTGTTTTTCTAATCTGAATCAGATAAAGTTTACTAAATTTTCAATTCTCTGTACTGATCCTGCATTACAGATGTAGACTGGCAAGCAATATAAGAAGCTTAGCTTAAGCTTTGTTTTAACTTTGAGAATGGACCTCTGTATTTGTTGCAGTACAACTGTTATTGCAAAATACTGGGGAGCAGGATTAGCCGATGACTCTGTGTTCAGGGCATTTCATGCCTCAGAAAATAAGCAAGGCATGATTTTTATTGGGAAATCTGTGAAAGACAACCTCAAGAAAGTACCAGAATATACATATCAGCATTACAAAGGTTTTCAGGTGATCTTGAGTTCCAATTCATTTATGTCCATGTTTATGTGATTTATAACTGACAGTTGTCTAATCATGGCAAGTTTGTATGATTAATGGCAAATACTTATAGCAGGTCTCATCTAAAACATTGAGAGGGCACTAGGTTGACTGCCTCCAGGACTGGGTTAGGAATCAAAGCAGGGGTGGGATTCAAATTTTTAAACAATCGGTTCTATGGACATAGCTTAGGTGGTGGGCGTGGCTTGGTGGTCATGTGACTGGGTAGACATGGCTTGGTGGTCATGTTATTGGCTGGGTGTAGCCAACTCAATAACATTCACATCGAGGCACACATCTCCTCGCCTAGTGTTTCATGACTGTGGGGATGCTGCAACAGTCGTAAGTGTGAAAAATGGTCATAAGTCACTTTTTCAGTGACATTGTAACTTTGAATGATCACTCCACACAAGCAAAGTACCAGAAAAGGAGAGGAAAAAAACTCCAGAGAAGTTCCTGAGACAGGAAGTCTAGTCCTGCCAAGAATGTAATAAGGGTTAATGGAGAGGCAGTTTCTGTAAGCAACACCAGAATGTTTCCTTCCTGCCTTCCTTACAGGATTAGGCCAGTAATTTCTTCTAACAACCGGTTCTCCGAACTACTTAGAATGTTAACAACCAATTCTAGCGAATAGGTGCGAACTGGTAAAATCCCACCCCTGGATCAAAGCACAGATGAGTGAAAACCTCAGCCCATCTGAATAGCTTAAAATAGCTAGATTAACTGGGAGTCTTCCAAATATTTGAGAAGACCAAGAATCTGCTAAAATTCAGACAGTGGCAGTTAAGGTGGAGAAAATGCCACTATTATATTTCTTTCTATCACTCTATCACTATGCAGTCTCTCTGGCTGCCCCTTTTTATGAAGTCAAAGAGTTTTCCTGTGATGTCTTTCTTTTTTAATGTAATTGCAACTAGATAGGTGTACAATGGTAGAGAGATGAGCCCATAATAAAAGGCAGTATGCTAGTGCAAGTAGCTTGGGTAATGCAGAAAGCCACTAACAATCCAAGGGATTGGATTGATTAACTAATTATCCTCCCTTTGGAAACCATTTTCTTCTGTCCCTTGAGATTGAATGTGAAGGGCAAAAGAAACTTTTCTCAAAACATGGGTAGAAAACTGTGTGTTCTAGGTTTGCCATGAAAATAAGTGGAAATACTGTTGGAGACAATTTCTCCTGAATACATAGACCATGAATCCAGATATAATCTGTGCCTGGTCAAGTAAAATTTAGCCAAATTAAATTGCCCATGCCCATTAAGGCTCAGCATAGATTTATAAGGAGCAGTTTAGGGGTGATCAATTCATGATCAATGCCTTGATGCTTGCAAGAATGTATCAAAGTTCTTTGTTTTGTTCCCTACCTTCTGGATCTCGACATGCATAGTATTTCAATGGGAGGCCACTAGGCAATCCCAGGGCTGGAAATACAAATTCAAGTTATAATGGCAAAAATCACTTACAGATTATTACCAAGAAAATTATATGGATGCTTCCATATAAAATCGGAAGTTTACTTGGTTAAACTCATTCTAGAGAGTCTTTATCTTGTAATCCAAAATGATCTGGCCACTGCTATTGTACCCTAATCTGCTAGGCATGAACAAATTCCTACATTCTTCTCCTGGTAGTTGTCTCTTGTATTCTCTGCTTTAAAGAATGCTGTCTATAGGAGCTCCAGCCATCTGCATGAGGCCCAATAAAACCTCTGTTCTCACAGTCATCTTCAGTTCTTATGCAACAAAAATTCCATAGGCTTTGGCTGCTGAACTCCAAACAGGGCACTATTGTTCCAAGCTCTTCCAGTAATCACTTGCTTTCTTCTTCCTACCAAGAATATCCCACACGGCTCTTTGCACTATTAATCATCTGTGCTTTGTTTTGTTTCTGTGCTTTATTCAACATGAGTCATATCCCGTTGGGCCTGTGGTCCCAGTCCTAAATACACTCGCTAGTGTATTCTGCTGGCTGGAAATCTCACTGAGGTTTTTCTTATGAAGCTTGTGACCACATTTTCATGAAAGAAATTAATTTTACAGAGTTTGGATGATCTGGAATAGTTCCTTACTAAAACAGTTCTGCTTCAGCACTTTTATTGTGGGGAAGACAACCTGTAGCCCAGGAACTCCCAACTCCAAATGCCATTGCTGGTGGTGAATGCTATGCCAAATCTTCAATCTTAGGTTCTAAAATAGATTCTACATGTTTTAAAAACAAAACAAATACCAGAATTCCTTTCATAAAACTCAGATTTTACGACACTTCCTCACTCGGCTTTAGGATTCCCTAAATACAGCATCTCTCAGCCACCCACTAAGTTGTTCTTTCTTAAGAAAAATTGATGACAGCAATAATACAACTACAGATTATTTGTTGGATTTGTTGACCCAACAAGATCCACCTGGTCTGTACCCAGATCCAGCAATGATAAAGCAGATGTCTAGAAGATGAGAAAATTCTTTTGAATTACTTTTTGTGCATAAACAAGAAAGCCTCTATCCTAAACCTAATCTCACAAAAAAAATTCTTAACAAGTTTTTATTTGTTATATTTCCTGGATTTCTTTTGGGTAATAAGCAATAGGCAAATTTTAGGGTAATAGGCAAATTTTGGGTACCCAAGGGCTTTGCTGAATATTTTTGGAAGAATGATATTTAGAAAATTATGGAGCCATTAAAATTTGGAGAATAATATTGTTGAAGTATTGGAAGGCCTTCTTTTTTTTTTAACTATAATCCCCATCTATTTTCCACTTCAAAATGGTGGAAAGTCTGTCTTTGGTCTTCAACAATGATAATTAAAGAAGCTTTTTGTTGACCACAAAAAGGATCACATCCCTGGGACCATAGACAGCTCAATAGTTTCAGTGACTGAGTACAGACTTAATGGGTTCCTTCCTAGTCATAGGTCAATCCCATAAACCAGTATACTATCCTGGATCTAAATAATAACAACAGTAACAACAACAGCAACCTTTTCACTGCAAGTTCCCAGTCTTCCTTCAGCACATGCTAAAGTCAGCACTCTCCGTGCAAACAGGTTTCTACCTATACCAGAGTTGGTATTCAGCAGGTTCTGACCAGTTCTGGAGAACCGATAGCGAAAATTTTGCGTAGTTCAGAGAACCGGCAAAAACCACCTCTGACTGGAGATTTTACAGTATCCTTCCCCTGCCACGCCCACCAAGCCACACCCACTGAACCCATAGTAAACAAATTTGAATCCCACCATTGACCTATACAATACACAATAGATACAAACTCAAGGTTAACCGCACCAGACTTGATTGCAAGAAATAAGACTTCAGCAACAGAGTGGTCAATGTCTGGAATATTCTACCTGACTCTGTGGTTTCTTCCCCAAACTCCAAAAACTTTAACCTTAGACTGTCTACTATTGACCTCACCCCTTTCCTAAGAGGTCTGTAGGGACATGCATAAGCGCACCAATGTGCCTACTGTCCCTGTCCTACTGTTTCTTTTATTTTTCTTATATGTACCCATTTCATGTATTCATAACTACGTATATACTTATACCTATTATCTTGTAAGCGATTGACAAATCAAATAAATTCTAAATTCTATATCCACATATCAATCTATGGAAGCATCATTCTGTCCTTCTCTGTAAATATGACAAAGATCAGAAGAGCAAATCTGGCATCATTAGAGGCAGAACTGGCATCTGTAATCCCTCCCACAGCTCTTCAGACACATCATGCTACTTTACATCAACGCTATACTTGAGGAAGACTTAATGAGCACTCTCTTTTAGCCTTTCTTAATTAAACTGGAGAAGGATTCCATCCTAATCATTTTTTCTCTCTGTAACTAACCATTGACTTTCAAAACATTTCCCTCTTGGAAAATAACTGCGTAGGTGTTTCAATATAACAGTCTACATATTGTCCTGATACCGGTAGTACAGTATCTTTGATTTCCAAGCAACTTGATAACAATTGCTTACCCTGTAAATGAGATGCTTATTTGTCTCCTTTCCTTATATGTTTAATAAGCTATGTTTCTGCCTGAGGCTGTCCCATGCATAACCCATGGCAACAATTCACTTAAGCAGAGAGAACAAGAACTATTCTTGCCCAGAAATGGATGTGGCTGCTAAGTAGCTGGGCAAAGGTACTCAATGCCATGGAAGACAGCTGGTCTCTTGTGACAATTCTGGAACTAGACTGTGAATCTGTTCACTCAACCATCCTTTAAACCTGACAACTGCCTGCTAACAGGCTCTCCCTCTGGTCATGGATAATACTTATATAGGAAATTGCAGGAAGGCTGGCACTGATCAGAGAACAGTTGCCTGTATTATCCTGTTAGTTGGATAAATGTGCTAATTGCTCAAAGAAGCTTCTTTTGACATTTGGAGGTGATTTCAGCAGCAGCAGCAGCAGCATCACTGCTACATCCTGAAATATCAAACACATAGAGGCCCATTCCCACTTCACTTTTAACAGTATCAGTCAGGGAGGGAGACTTATTATACAAATCCCCAGAACGGGGTTAATTGATCAAAGGCAACTAACCCAAGGGGGTTAGATTTGTCCCTAAACCAATCCAAACCTGTTCAGAATTAAACTAACATCTTCTGGTCAGCTAGGTTCATGGGAACAAGCAGCCATGGACTTATCTAACCCAAGATTGAAAAGAAGAGCAGGGTTGTTACATAGTTTTACAGAAACTGTAAAGGGACCCCTAATTATTGTGAAGGGGGGAGTGGAAGAGAAATGGGTGGGAGGCAGATAAACATTTCACTATCATAGTTTGTTCCTTAGTGCTTGGGTTGCAGGGAGAGAAAAAGAGAAACAAACAGGCTCCATGCTTCAATCACCATGATTTGAGTGTCTGTCCATCTGTTGGCTGGACAGACACTCAGTTCAGGAAGTTGAAAGCCATACATCTGAAAATGGTCAAGATTGAGAAACCTGGTTTACCTTATGTTGGTCTATGATTGTAATACATATTTGATTTGAGTGACTATCAAAAGGAAGGCAAGCCAACCATCCTTGATCAGTAGTGCTGGTACCTGATGGGGAGTCTATAAACTGGAAAAGGAGATGAGTGAGTTATTTGTCTTGTGGGACCGGGTTAGTGAAGAGTAGAAGTTTGTAGCTATAATAGGCCAGAAAAAAAGAGCTATCAGAACATGCCTGTAATTTTGAAGAGTGTTTTTCCCCCCAAAAAGGAGCTTTAGCAAAAGTTTAAAAACATATCTTTGAGGATTGTTTTGTGTGAGAAACAGGAAATAGTTGCAGAAGAAAAATTGCTGGAAGAGGGCATGACTGGCTAACTGCCTCATTGTATGTATAGGAGCATTCTTCTTTAAGACATTTTGTTATACAGTAGTTCCCATTTGTTCCTTCAAATTGCAAACTCAAGTTGCTGAGTACCAATATTTTGGAAATAAACAACAATAGTTTACACGCATTTGGACTCCTTAAAGGCCGTAGAAAAAAATCAATGTGTAATTTAAAAGAAAATGAGTGTTTAGCATTTAGTTATTCTGGACTACCAATTTCCAAAGGTTCTAGTTTTTTCCACAGAAAACGTAGCTCTTTACTTTTGTGTAATAAAACTTATTTGGAAAAAAAGGTAAAAAAGAGAATGAGCTGAAGATCTTTGAAATTAAAGAAAAGCTGGTGATATTTCAGATGCACAGATATTCACTAAGGTTCACTAAGATTTATGGGCCACCACTAGAACTCAGCCTATAGGCCTCTCTAGATTGTATTGTAGAAAGTTAGCACCCACCCCTCTCCTAGAAAAATGAAATATCCTGGGAAATATTAAAAAGGCAGAATATTTCTCCTAAAAAGAATAGAAACTCAAGAGCAGAAACACCTTAGAAGCAGAACCTCACCCCCACCTTTGTTAATGGATGGGCCATTAAGGCCTGGGCCAGAATACTTTACATAACAAAGATCTCCAGGTACAACTATAGCAATTGCTTAAATTGCTTCAGTACATCATCATCCAGCAAGGCTCAACCAAGCTTGGAACTCAGGACAGCCTACAGAGTTGCCCCTGCGTGGCCCCATGGGAGTCTGACAACCAATCAGAATACAAGCTTCAATTCAAATCCCAACAAAGGTTATAAAACCCAGGCACTCTCAGCATCTCAGCCCTTCCTTCTCTTTTCTTTCACTTTGGAGCATGTGATCATCCATCTTTGGAGCGCCAAGCCATGTGGTCCTTCTGTCCACCATTAAACCTTTCAAACAGCTTCCATGTTTCAGTGTCTTTTTCCCCACTTGAACTGAATCCAGAAGGATATTTCTTCCAACAGTGTCAATAAGGAGAGAAAGTGAGGAGCACTTAGGCAGCCTTTGGAGCTCTGTGTGGCCTAAGCAGCAGACCTTTCTTTAGAAAAGAAGTATCTGAACCTGATGCCAGGCAATGTGTTGATATGTTTCCTCTCACATTTGTTTCTCTTCTGTGAGCACAGGCTATTGATGAGAGGTTGGAATGTCAGAATTCATAACTGGCCTGGGTCCTGTTTCCAAATCCAAGTCCTCAGCCTCGGAGTCCTATCTAAGCAACACTTTCCTAAATAAAAAAACAAAACAAAACAGATAACTTCTAGGAAGAGATGGCAACTGCCAAGCCTGTGCCATACTTCTCTTACTTGCTTGAGGCATTTTTTTTCCCCTGTCTTCTGTTTCCATCATGTTGGTGCATGGTTGGGAGTTTGTCAGCAAGACTTATCAATTTATGTGCACACAAGCTCTAATTGGAAGAAGAGGTTCAGCCTATCACTCAGCACTCTGCTGCAAAGGAAAATTAGATGAGCATTAGGAATAGAAACCTCTCTATGTTATTTGTTGCTTGTTTACTTACTCAGGTTAGGTCCTACTCTTCTTTTCACAGAACCTCCATGGCACCAAAAACAGTTTTGTTTGTTTTTTAAAAAAAGTGCAGGTCTCCAAAGAAAGGAGATAATGGTAATTTAAATATTGTAACATAACATAACAGAAGGCCAAGACCTTTTTGCCCTTTTTTCCAAGGGAGATAAAAATCAGGCATTCGGATGGAAGGAAGGCAGATTCTGACTGAAAGTTAGGGACGTTTTTTTCTTACACTACAAGCAATTCAACCATAGGTTCAGTTAACCAGCATAATAGGCTGTGAGAATACACCCAGAAAACAGGAAGGAGATCCAAAGGCAGAGCAATGGTCAGACAAGAGGTATCTCAATCCACAGAAAGATTGGGGAAGGAAAAATCATCTCAAAAGGAAACCGGCCTATTTCTCTGGAAAGTAAAGGCCAGGGAAGGGAGAAGTGTGGTGCCAGGTGCCAGATTTGAAGCAGCAGTCCCAGAAGTACTAGCTTCAACTTTATTATAAGGTTACATTTACACGGTATTCCATCACTTTTCCCTTCACTTTGACAATCCAAGAATCTAGAGAGGGTACCTCCTGAGATTTGCCACACACCCATTCCTTCAGCTGCTGCTTTGTCTGACTAATGTTTATTCTGACTTTTTTTCCCTGTTTCTCAAGGTTATTCTCACATACCATTACAAGTGTTTTCAGACTTGCAAGACTCTGTTACTGAAACCTTACAGTAAAGACAATACCGGTAGTCATAATTTTGATTTCCTTCCTGAACTAGACCAATAACTAGAGAAGGGTCCCCCTTGTCTGGATGTCTTCAAATAGAAGCTGAACAGGAATCTGTCATGGATTTTGCTTGGATTCCTGTGGGAAGTAGGGAAGTTCATTCAGTGAATTCAAGTGAACTCTTTCAGCTCTATGATTCTTGCAAGTACTTAGTTCAGGGATGAGAAATTAGTTCTAGGGAATAGGAAGAGATGCTTCTTTGGTTAACTACAAAAACACTTGCTTGTATTACTGATTTTCGTGGCACAGTAGCTATAAATAGCTCATTGCTCAGGTATCATGTGGAAAGAAACACTGGTCAGTTTCATGGAGAGAAAAAGGATGGGTTTTACATCAGTCTAGAAAGAAATGGCTTTGAGGTTATAAAATCCTCACAATGTAGAGAAAGGTCTACTGTCCTATCTTTAACTGTTGATGGACTATAATTCCCATCTTGGGTCCTCAGGCAAGTGTGTGTGGGTTGGGGAGGGTGTCATTAACCAAGCTTGCTAGAAGGTCTGAGAGTTGGAAATGGTAACGTAGGTTAACAGTTTACCCAACATTTGTCATCACCTCTTCAAAGCCTTTCTGAAATAAGAATTTCTAAGTTTAGAAAATAGATCCTAGAGGTGAATGGGTGAGATAAAGGAGTTGCTTGAAAACAATTTCTCTCCTGATAGTCGGAGGTTTCTCTCTGATCATGGAACAGGGAATTAATCTATCTTGGGATGCTTTCCCGGATCACACATTCATTGTGCCAGAAACTGACAGCTCAGAAAAGTGAAGCCAAGAGGTCAAGAAGAACCATATATGAATTAATAATGGGTTTTGAGGGCAGGGGGCACTATTACCTTGCACATATGAATCACTGTAGCATTCCACTTACAAAAGATGAATTCAGACAACTCTTTTCTTAAATACTGCTGTAGGATCGCTGGAGAGAAGAATTTAAAACATAGCCACCAATCATACTTCCTGATTTTCAGCATGATGCAACTGTTCTTCTTCCACAATAGATTGCATTCAACTTACAAGAGTGAAAAGGAGAAGGAAAATGAACCTAAAATGCCACTGAAGCTGCCAAATTGTGCTAATACTTTTTTTGGACTTTATTTTTCAAAGGCTGAGTATAATTGATTTTTTTTCACCAAGAAACAAAATAACTTCTATAACATTGCAAACAACCATAGTTCTGAAAATGCTTAAATTGTTGTTGGTTTAAATTCACCCTTGCCCCCAATTTTATCACAATTTATAAAACTAAATTAAGTGGACATCAGAAGTTTAGAACAGATCCAAATCCACTATTCTAAAATTCTTCAATCCATGTGATCCTATTATCCCAGTACAATTTTTAGGTGGAACACCTTGTTCACTCTACCCTTTTGTGAATTACCTTCATTCTACTATTATCATCTTTCTAAATATACTTATCACTTTGTGGGTCTATTTAGGGAGTTTATAAAGATGGTAATTGATACTTGGGTTTCATCCCTTTTTCTTTCTGGGTGACCAACCTTCTCTCCTTGCATTGTGGGAATAACATGACAATACGCACATATAATTTATCTCTAAAGAAGAGAAAGGCAAATTGATATGAAGGGTCAATCAACTCCTTCAAAATAATGTTAAGAGAGGTCATTTAGGAGACCTTTCTTTTAGCATTAGGGTTCCTTTTGACCATCCTCATGGCTACAAGTTACCTTGTTCATGGAAGGTATGTTACTAATAGGTTACAGTCCTGACATCAAACAAGACACAAGTCTTTAAGACTCAGGCTAAGGCAAGCTTATGTTGTTGGTTTGGTGATTTGATTGCAAATGTTTCATCCTCATTCAAGGAGACATCTTCAGTATGCTTTAGATTGTCAAACCCGAACAAGCTCAGAGCATAAACCAATAACATTATTTACCAATAATTACCAACTCACAATATTCAAAGACATTTCTGGCAAGCTTCTTTAACTTGATGTAGACTGTAACAAACACCATCTCTATCAAGTTTGGGAGACCATACTTTTTAATCTACTATAGATAGAGAGTCCCTGCTTGAGAAAGGTTGATCTTCAGGATGGATTATGACAAGGCAAATAGTTATATAATAAGATATAGCTACTGTATATCATGTAAATTGTTGTATGTGCTTTCCTCTTCCTGCTTTTGCCTACCTTTTATCCTATTTTTGTCAGTTTAAAGTGTTGATGTCTGCTGATGTTTAATAAATAAACATCAAGCTCTATTTTTGCCAGCTGAACTGAGTGTGGTGTGTGTTTGCTATGATGCGTATGTAAAGATTGATTGGGAGTATGCTGGGTGCAAACTAAGCTGAAAAATACCAGCACTGTAAACCATTGACAATTTCCCCCCTCCTTGCCATTCAAGGAAAGATTATGTCAATAAGTACTTAAGGTTGAATGCCTTACAACTATTCAGATCACCTGAGGTGGAAGTGCTATCATATACTACAAAATTTCCCTATTCTGAGTCTATGCACCTTGCTACTGGTTACCCTCTTCTATTTTCTCCCACCTTTCCCAGCATTGGAACCTTCTCCAGAGAGTTGGGTTTTCACATAATGTTGCTACACCTAATGCACCTAATGTGTAGGATACTCTGAGTCTGGTCATTTGTGTCTTGAGTGAGAACTTTGGGTTGATTTGTTCTGTTCTATGTGAAGCTATAATTCTACTTTTTCCTGGGTTTCTCCTCCACTGAGGCTGGCAAAAATAAATTAATGAATGCTAGCTTATCTGTTTCAAATTGGGTAGTTGCCTGTATGAAAATAAGGGTATAGATTTCGATATTTTTGTTGTCATTAATGGAAAGCAAAGAAATGTTGAATATGGCACTAGCAATAGCCCATAGATTTATATAATGCTACATAATGCTTTACAACACTCCCTATGCTGTTTAAAGAATCAGCATATTGCCCCCAATCTGGGTCTTCATTTTACTGACTTCAGAAAGATGGAAGTCTGAGTCAACCTTAGGCTGGTCAGGATCAAACTCGTGGCAGTAAGCAAAGTCAGACTGCAATGCTGCATTCCAATCACTGTTTAAGCTTTGGGGTGATATAGTAAAGTGGCTCGCCTTGTAGAAGAGCTGCCTCCTATCCTTTTTAGTGATCTGAACTGGGCCCCTGCTTGTAATTTCCAGGTACATCATATCATAGTCTAGCCATCATGTCTGTTGGTCTTCTGCTTCCATAATTCCTAGCCAGCCAGGCCTCATTTGTAGGAATTATGGGAGTCACGCCAATAGGAATCTAAAAAACATTAGCTTGGGGTAAGAAGGACTAGTCTTTTCCCTCAAGCCTGTTTGCTCCAAATATTCATTTTGAATGTGTTCTTTCTTACTATGGTCTTGTTTCTACTATTCTTGTTATGTCTCATTCTAATAGGTATTTAAAAACAAGATTGAAAAAAACAACATCATTAAATAGGATCTCTGTTTTCTAAGCTGAAGCAAAACAACATACTCACAGAGAAATGTTCTCTTGACTTTTATACTGGACATTTGAAGAGTCATCACATTTCCCTACATTATCCTCTCTTATTATAATCACTTCCCATTTAGAACAGACATAATCCTTTTCTATTTCTTCTTTAAGCCGTGATTACTTCCAAACCAGATGCTTCTCGGCTCTTGCCAGCTTTCCTTTCACCTTCAGATTAACAGCTGCTCTGACTTCTTTTTAATTTAAATGCTCGTAGTTTAGTTCTGTTTTGGTTCAGGTAGAGCACATCCCTCTTGTACAGGTCCAGCTTTTCGCAAAATGTTTTCAATGCCTAATAAACAGGATTTCCTCCTCCTGGCACCAATATCTCTCCCATACACTGAGACATTTTAACTTTGCCTGCCTAGCTGGCATGTGGATGGAACAGGTAGCATTTGTTTATTGTTTGTTTGTCTATCTATCTATCTATCTATTGTATAGCATGTTAGTCAGGGATCACTGAGGTGGCTGGCTGCCTCTGTGAAAGGAATTTTTTCAGGTAGTGTTTACCCCCGGGATGCCTGAATGCCAGGAGGCATTCAGGGGAGGCTCCTTTCTTATCCCTATGTGGTTTATTCGTTCACAGGAATTGAACTGCTGAGCTGCCGACCTCAGTGGTGCACAGGCCCAGCGCCTTACCATGTGAGCCACTGCAGTTCCCCATGTAAATTAGTGTGTGACATCTACAAGCTTCATAACAGGTAGGCAAGTCACCATGCGGTTAGCATGCCCAGCAGATACTCAGATATCTGCATTCTTAATTATTGAATCACTTATACCCAGAAGCCCTGCTTCTCCAGGATAAGAATTCTCAGTGTGAGAGGAAGTTCTGAGGAAGAGCTTCCCTTTTCTTCAATCTGACATTCTCCTTCCCCAGGAGCCTCATTTTCTGCAACAGCCACGGAGCTGTTTTCCTGCAACTAGGACTGTGCCATGAAGTCCCTGTCTTCTCTCTGACTGTCCTACATATTCTAGTAGAACTACCTTGGCCTCAAAGGATCAGACTTGTCCCCTGGGTGCCAGGAGCTCCTTGCAACATGCATACAACTACAATTTCTGTCCAGAAACCAGATGTATGGGTCAATAGATCTGAAGGGCATTTTATATTTACCTGCAACCATTAGCTTTCTCATTGGTGTTCAAATAATTCAGCAGTACTTTCTCACGTGTTAGCTCAGTAGAACTGGGAGAAGACATCCAGCATTCAAGCAGCAACATGTCAATGTCATCATTCCATGTTGTGTCACAGCAGAATCTAGATTCTTACTAATATTGGCAGATACTTTAGGGAAGGCTCCTTTCCTCTTCAGATTAGCTTCTGCAAAAAAAACAGGCCAGAATTTAATCAATATGAAGACAAGCACAATTCTCGATTTAAGCTACCCCATGGGTGGAGAACCTGCCACCCTGAATATGGTGCTGAGCCTCAATATCCAGCATGCCTTGCAGGCATGTTCATGGCAAAAAAGGACTGCTGAGATTTATAACATAGCAATATCTCAACCCAATATATGATAATGCTGTGCCATGTTACCATGACCAGCTCTTAATCTATCAGAGTTATCTAGCAGAATTAAAATGTGGAATTGAAATGTGAAGCTACTAGAGTTTCCCATACTTTTAATACTGTTCTGAAGCATAGGCAGGTTTTCAACTAATTGCCATCATATTGGCCAAAGGCTGAACCAAACAGGAAAAATAGGATAAGATATTTTTAGTAAATGTTTGTTCATATAGAAGCATATATTGGTTTCCATGTGGATGGCCAGGAAAGCAACAATTTTCAGAATTGTCTCTTCATTAGGATTAGCAGCCCAGTGTCTTTTGGGGAACAACTGTTAGCCAAAAGGAGACAACTGTGTTCCTTTGTGCACGTGAAGGGCATTCTTGCACTTTTAAAGGTGAGACTGTTATCTGGCCCATTTGACATGAAAACAGATAGGTGAGAAATGTTTAAACCAGATAACCTCCAAATGTAAGTTCCAGAATTACCAGCCAGTTTAGGAATACCTGCTTTTTAAAAAAAAATCAGTGGCAAGTTTGAGTGAAATGTGAATGACAAATTTCATGAAGGAGCAAGTCTCCTTTGGAGATATTAAAATGTTGCTAATGCTATTTCAAAACCAAGATACCAAAAACATACATCTATCTGGACCTGTGATATTTTTGAGAGAGGGAAGTGAAATGTATATCATTTATTTTTCTGTTGGATTGACTGATTGATTCAGTAAGACATGTGTGTGGTTGTAATCATCTTGTTCATGTTTTCTTTGTTACCATTTTTTGTATTTTGCATTTTGTATTTTTTGATGATGTTTGCCATCAAAAGGATATTGTTATGAATGAAAATCTGAATTGTAAACTGAATAAATAACTCATGCATAATCCTTGAAGCTTCTTTTATTTTAATTATTTGTGAAAAGAGAATTTTCTTGCCAATTACTAGTGTTATGCTTAGACCCAAGAGTGTACTTTCAGCCATCCATGCCTTGCCCCAAACATAATCCAGAGAGGCTTCTGATATGTTGCTTTTCTCAAGGTTGTCAGCACTGGATTATTCCACATTATTCCATCTTATGTTTTTAAAGGGAAAAAATATCTCACATTCCTTTAGTGTAAAAATATGTAATGGAAATACTGCTTAAAGGAACGGTGAGTGTCCTGTTTTTTGCTGAAGAATATCCTATGATCTGATGTTTATTTGGCTTCCTGTTGGCTTCAATTAATCCCAACAGAAGAGATTGGCTGGAATCTCTTCCAACTGGACTTCTTCCAATCAGGAAGCATTGGGCAGCAAGAAAAGCTATACAGTGATGGAGAATAATATCAACACCAACAAAATAGATGATGAGGATGCAACAACCTTTAAGCAACAATGCAATAAGCTCAGGAATACAAACTGCCAAAAGTGATTTTTAATGAACATTTTAAATCTTCTTAAGAATGGGACACAACATTCAGGAAATAGGACAACAGAATATAGGCACAGTATTAAAATGAATAAAGCAACTTAAGTATAAATAGAACATCTATTCATAAGTTAATGTCAAGTTACCTACTCATTACAGAGAACCTTCACCAATTCCCATTACTAGTTTTTTCCATAGGCCTAAAGCATGGACTCTTTTGGACTACAACTCCCATCACCCCAACTTGAGGATGTGGTCCAGTTCATTCAGAGGGCACCAGGTTGGAAACCCCACTTTACAGAATATTAGACAACTTATGATGTGTTGGATCATCACTTCAGAGATATTTCTTTATTTAAACAGAGAAACATATGACAATGGGTGGACAAAAAAGTAATAGGAACAGGGATGACTTCCAATTTCCTGCTGGCATCCCAATGACACTCAAATTGCAACTCTTGAAGTTGGAAGGAGCATTCGAAATTACAATTATGTGACCATGATTGACCACAATAGTATAGCATTGCAGAAGCACTGAAGCAGCCATAACTTTGCCAAATTTCAATCCCATAGGAACCATGAGTCCCAGTTTTCAGACATATTCTCTAAGTTAGCCCATTTGAGCTATGTTGATTCAAAAATTGCCGTCCTGTGCTGCCCCATTTCTCCCATCAAAGGTTACAAACAATCAAACGACATGAGAGTTTTAATCATATATGGATAGGGTTTTTCTATTCACTCTATCTCTTTTCTGTGTTACCCAACCATAGAGGGAGAGAAGAGACTACAAAAAGTGAAGCTCTGATGATTTCATTGCTGACATGTTTTGTTCCATGGCTTGTTTTAACTTGTGAAGAATTTCCCCCAGGCTCCTACCCGTGAGGACAAACATAAACACAAAGAATGGGTGGAGGGGTGTTCTGACGTTCACACATGGTGTATTCATATGGAATAAGGTGTGGCAGCACATAGGACAAATTCAGAGAAGCCTCTGGTAATACTAGTCAGATTAGTAGGAGTGAATACATTTGAAAGTTCATTGATTTCCATTCACTCATTACCCAACTGAAGACAGTATTCATGAAGCAATGAAGGATGAAAGAACTGAATGGCACCAGAGCGTCCTGAAAAGATAGGAAAGGAAATTAGAACAAAAGCAATTAACATAGCCAAGTTTTCATTAGGTAATTACTCATAGTTTACATGTGAAATTCTTACAAAAGAAAACCACCTTTTGCAAACCAAGCTTGCATATAGGTGCCATTTCTATTCCCCTCCTCCCTCATAACTTGTAACAATACAAGCTGCCTATGTCAGCTTCATTGATCTTGCTGAAACAAACAGTCCTGTCTAAGGCTCTTATTGTTACAATGGTAATGTAGCCATATTCTTGTACATTCCATCTCAAAGACAATTAGGAAAAAAGACATAGAACGTAGCAGTTAAAAAGGGTGAGAAAATATATATAGAGTGTTTGCTTCCACTCATTTGCTTCCACTCATTTCTATGACAGTGGTGGCAGGCCATACATCAATCACAATACTATCGTTAATATCAAAAGGAATGTTCCAGAAGGAGAGTATGGACAAATAATTCATAATAATTGTTTTCTCTTCTTAAATACTCAGATGAGAATATGTTGAGCAATCACCCGTCCAAAATGCAACTTTGACATAGGCCTTTCTCGCTATTTGTCCGTTGTAAAAGAAATACTATTATTATTTCATTTACTCAAGTTAAAAAAACCTTCATATGCTACTATATGAAATAGAAGCAGAGAATTAAAGTTCAGAAGCAATGCCAGAGTCATTAAAAGACTCAGGAAGCAAAGTTCAGCAAGCCAAGAGTAATCAAGTTCACAAGATAGTATGTTTGATAGAATTTGTTCCTAGCACTGGCTGCTAGGAACTAAAGGCTTAGAGAGCCAGAGGTTCAAAAAAAAAAAAAAAAACCTATCTAGGCCAGAGATGAAGTTGTCAGGTCATTTAGAAGAAATCTATCTTGGCAGGTAGGATCCTCCTTGAAAGGAAACATTTACTCATGACTGAACCTGCTCCTTAGTTAAGTGCTATATCTCTGGGCTGAAACTCAATCATCTCTCTAGGGCTTGGTAGTACTTTAACCTCTCCTTTCGTATCAGATGCTTGGTAGATCAGACACAGCTTTGGACAAGGAGTCTTCCAGAAATCACATGAAAGTAGCAGGGAGATGGAATTGCACGTTGTAGAGATATAAATGAATGTCTTGCACAACCATTGGAGGTCTTAGAATTGGGACTTGCAGAATCAGTGCAGCAAAGCTAAAGTATTTGTGGGATTTATTATGAGCAGGGATCTTTATAAGCCTGAATTGAAAATGGAAAGCAATTTTCAAAAGGCTTTGAAGAACATCTATGGTTCTACCAAGGAGGAATAAATCCCTTCAATGTTCAGTGTCTATATTAGGAGGAAAGTAAGGTATATATTAATTTTGCAAAAGCTGAAACACCAACATAACAACTGTTGCTTGAAACAAGTATGAATATGTGCCACTCCATTATTTAGGCACTATTGTTTAATTAATCCATTATGCATATATTAAAGTCCTTTTTTTTTTGGTAGAATATAATTTAAAAAAGCATTGTTCCACATAATAATATGTGTTCATTAGCCTCTTTTCCATGAAAATGAAACATTTATTTTAAACATCTATCCAGGAACAAATACATTGGTGACTTGCCTCTGAATCTTCAAATCAGTTGTCACTGAATCTGGTTGTCGCATTCCAAGTAATGCACTCATTGAAAGGCAGGTAAATTCCTCAAAGAATGTGCTTACTGGATACATCAAATTGGCACAGTCAGTGAAAACCAACTCTGAAAGTTCCCCCGGTTTTCATCTAATTAAAAGAGCCCCCTCCCAGATGTCACAGGTCACATTGTCCAATGAAAGCAGCTGGCAGACTGCTTGGTCACTCCTCCTCCTTTCATAGACACCTGTTAAGATGACTTTGGTTCCCACTGGAAAACTTTTTGTTTTGGCGGTTAACTGATCTATCTACTTCCTCCCTCCCTTCCCCCTCTCAGAGCTTGTGGCAACCACGAGACTGCCTACTGCAGGACCGCCTACTTACGAGACCGCCTACTGCCACCATCGGCCTCCCGTCGGCCAGTGCGCTCCCATAGGACGGGCCTCCTCGGGGTGCTGCCAGCTGGACGGTGCCGGCTGGTGGCCCCGAGGGTGCAAGCCTTCTCTGTGGGAGCACCCTCCCTCTGGAACGAATTACCCCCGGAGATGAGGAACATCCCTGACCTATTAACCTTCCGGCGTGCGCTGAAGACCCACCTATTCCATCAAGCCGGTTTGGCCTAGAGTTACTTATAGGGCTTTTAATTGATTTTAAATGGTTTTAGCTTTTAACTCCTTTGATTGTTTTATTTTCCAGCCACCTATTTAATCTTTTTAACTTCATTTTAAATATTGTATTTATGATTGAATTTTTATTTGGCTGTACACTGCCCCAATTCCCGTTGGGAGAGGGGGGAGGTATATAAAATTGATAAATAAATAAATAAACAAACAAACAAATAAATAAACCATGAGGCAGCAAAAGATGGCTTCAGCCAGGTTCGCTTCAGTGTTGACACTGGCTGGATTTTTCTGCTTCACAAAAAGAGGAATGATGCTATTTTAAGGATGCTGGAGTGAACAAGAACTTCCTTCTTAATAATGAACAAAATGAGCGTCCATCCAAAGTGAATAAATATGGCATACATTCAGTTGTATTGTGATAGCTGCCAGGTTTGTCTCTACAGAGATAGATTTTGGGATGGAGTGTGGCATGCCTAACATGATTCAAGAGTCCTAGAAATGCTTAAATAAAGCTTTGTGTGGAAAAGAAGGCATCCAGATATGAAAAGCAACCACAGATTATCCCTGAATCAAGAGGTAAATCAAGCAAGAAGCAATCTCACCCAAGGTACCTCTTGCTTGGTTGCACCATTTCATAAGGCAGGTGGAGTTTGAAAACAGAGTTATGGGACTGTCAGCATTCAGAGTTTTGAAGGCAAAGGAGATTAGTCATCATGGCAAGCATAGAATGATGGGAAGTTGTGAGTAATTTATTCTCTTTTATTTTTGTGAAGTGGGTAGAGATGTATGTTTATACGCAAATATGAGGGGACAAGAGGATGCACTTAGTTATCGGCTAGCAAATGAGCATTGATTGGATGATAGTTATCTGTGCTTAGTTGCTGGCAGAAAGAGAAAACATGGGTTAGCTGACAGTTCTGTTCCAATTCTAAGAATACACAAACATGTAAATATGCTGTTCCCAAAGAAATTTTGTGTTCAAATAGATCAGGAAACAGTCAAAACAGCTGAGGTGAATTTCAGGTGCATTTTCAAGTGGATCCAGAAAGGTTGAGAGATTGGCTGCTTTGGAAATGACTGAAGTAAAATCAAACATACACTAGAATAAGTAAAAGATGGTTATCTTTAAGCAAGGAATAGAATAGAATAGAATAGAATAGAATAGAATAGAATAGAATAGAATAGAATAGAATAGAATAGAATAGAATAGAATTCTTTATTGGCCAAATGTCATTGGACACACAAGGAATTTGTCTTGGTGCAAATGCTCTCAGTATACATAAAAGAAAAGATACATTCATCAAGAATCATAAAGTGCAACACTTGATAATAGTCATAGGGCACAATAAGTAATCAAATCATACTAGGAAACAGTCAATATAGAAAAAAGATTAAGCTGTTAGAGGAAGAGGGAGAATGGATGAGAATGGAAAGTTGGACAAAATATTTGAAAGGGAATGGGAACTTTAAAAAAATTAAAAAAATTGTCATCATTATATTGTACAGATAAGCAGAAGACATCCATAGCAAAAGGAAGGTGGGACTACAGTGATATTAAGAATATGTCTCCCTCTACCTTATAACCTTTAGAATAATAATAAAATAATAATAATTGACAGCAATAGCTAATTTGATTTGAGTATGGATCTGACAAGACCTAAATCCAACATGTCCTTTTCTACCAGAGTGTTAGATGAGCAAGCATCATAGGGCATTGAAACACATGGCAAACACAGACACTTTTACAGTGCAGTATTCTGCCTGGTGTGATGACTCCCCAAAGCATTGTAGAGGTAGACACCAGATAAATTAAAGATATACACAGATGTATACCTCAAAAGAATTAATAACTATAATTCCAAGCTGGAGAGAAACCCTACTCACTAGGATTTAGGATAGCTCACCATGGCCAGCTTGCCACCACCAATTTGTGTCTGACAACAAACCATCACCAAGTTGCTGCAGGACAACTACACACAGCCAACTTGTCACAGGGACAACTCGCCATGGGTGGCCAGAGGGCTGTGTTCACCTCTAACCTTTTCCTTGAGTTCAATGTGCTTGACAGTGTCCACAGTTTCTTGACAGCAGTATCAGACTCCGCCAAAAAAGTTAATAGAATCCTTGATTGTATAAACAGAAACATAGAATCAAAATCGTGTGAATTATTAGTACTGCTTAGTAAGGCCATGCATGGAATTCTGCATCCATTTTGGTCACCAAATTACCAAAAAGATGTTGAGACTTTAGAAAAAGTGCAGAGAAGAGCAACTATGATTAAAGGCCTGGAAACTAAAACATATGAAAACAGTTACAGGAATTGGATATGGTCAGTCTAGAGCCGTGATGGTGAACTTATGGCATGCAGAGCACTCTCTGTGGGCAGGTGAGCCATCACCCTAGCTCAGGTCCTCCACGCATGCATGTGCGTGCCTCCCACCAGCCAGGTGGTCTTCAGATCTCTGTCATGCATGCACGGTGGGCAGGGCACATGTGCAGGGGTCATGAATGCATGCACAGGGGCAGGGCACATGCGTGGGGGTTGCATGTGCATGTGCTGAGGCACAGGGTGCATGCACATGCACAGGGGGATGGAGTGCTTGCACGGGGGGCATGCACGTGTTGCATTTTGAGGATGTGGCACACGCGCTTTGGCACTTGGTACCGAAAAGATTAACCATCACTGCAGGAGTGGGATTCTATCAGTTTGCACCTATTCGCTAGAAACAGTTGTTAACATTCTAAGCAGTTCAGAGAACCAGTTGTTAGAAGAAATTACTGGCCTAATCCTGTAAGGAAGGCAGGAAGGAAACATTCTGGTGTTGCTTACAGAAACTGCCTCTCCACTAACCCTTATTACATTCTTGGCAGGAATAGACTTCCTGTCTCAGGAACTTCTCTGGAGTTTTTTTTCCTTTCTTTTCTGGTACTTTGCTTGTGTGGAGTGACCATTCAAAGATACAATGGCATTGAAAAAAGTGACTTATGACCATTTTTCACACTTACGACTGTTGCAGCATCCCCACAGTCATGAGGCCAGGTGAGGAGATGCGTGCCTCGATGTGAGTGATGTTGAGTTGGCCAAGCCCAGCCAATAACATGACCACAAAGCCACATCCACCCGGTCACATGACCACCAAGCCATGCCCACCAACTAAACCACGCCCACAGAACTGGTCGTTAAACAAATTGAATCCCACCCCTGCATCACTGGTCTAGAGAAAATAAGGACTAAGGATGATATGATACAGTGTTCCAGTATTTGAGGGGCTGCCACAAAGAAGAGGGAATCAACGTATTTTCCAAAGCACCAGAGGGTAGGTGCAAGAAACAACAGATGGAAACTAATCAAGGAGAGAACCAATCTGGAATTGGGGAGAGACTTTCTAATAGTAAGAACAATTAACCAGTGGAACAGCTTGCCTTCAGAGGTTGTGGATGCTTCATCACTGAGGTTTTTAAGAAGAGACTGGACAGCCATTCCTGCTTGAGCAAGGGGTTGGACTAGAACAGTGGTCACCAACCAGTGGGCCACTGGTGGTCCACAAGAAAATTTTGGTGGTCCGCAGAGAAATGTTACCCCCAGAGCACACACACCCAAAGCCATTAATATAGGCTGTGCAGAAACATAAGGCTGTGCTGCCCACATGGCCTGGCCTCCCCACCTACTCACTCCTTACCTGGCAAACCTTTTTCTGACCATCAGCTGTTCTGTTGTGCCGGGGTATTTACATTAGCTAGGAAGCAGGAAATGGTTGGATTTCTTGCTTTCTAGCTAATCTTTAGATCTTCGGTTCTGCTTTTAAGCAGAGCCGAACCTTACTTAGAAGTGAAGCAGTGCAGACTCAGCTAGCCAATGGCAGAAACACAGATCTCTAAGTGAATCTGTGATTCTGTGAGCAACTCAATCTGCCTGCCTTCTTTGCCTGCTTTTGGGTAAAAGTTGCTTTTTTAAAATAAAAAATTCAATATTTACATACATGGTGTGTTGTGAGTTAATTTGCAAGCAAATTTTATGTGACAGGCTCAGGTAGCCGATCTCACGGATCTCTGAATGAATCTGTGATGATGTGAGCAACTCAATCTGCCTGCCTGCTTTGCCTGATTTTGGGTAAAAGTTGCTCTTTTTTATAAAAAAATCAACATTTACATAAATATTTATAATATTTACATACAAGCCATGCCCAGCCAGTCACATGACCACCAAACTACAGGTACAACTTAGGCCATGCCCACAGAACTGATTGCTAAGAAATTTGAATCCCACCCTGCCTCTGTTTGTTTGTGTTTGTGTGTGTGTGAGAGAGAGAGAGAGAGAGAAAGAGGGAGGGAGGGCGGGAGGGAGAGAGAGAGAGGTTAGATCAGATCTCTCTCTATCTCTCTCTCTCTCACCAACCTCAGCAAGCCACCATCAGTCAAAAATCAAATTAGGAGTCCCCGGGATTTAAAATTATGAGTTTGCTAGTCCCTGAGGTCCAAAACGTTGGCAACCCCTGGACTAGAAGACCTCCAAGATCCCTTCCAGTTCCACTCTATTATACTCTATTTTAATTATATATTCCTAAAGGTCAAAGATATAAAAAGTCATTGAAAGATCCAGGAATATCAACTTGGACTTGCACATTAGGTTTCTCTCCTAATACAGATCATCCATCAGGTTGAACCAATCCACCTTTATACCAAATTCTTTCCTAGTTCAAATGATCTGAACAATCCATTTCCTCTATTAATTCCTGAAGCTGCAACATTACAATTTTCTCAAACAAGTTTGCTAAATTTGAAACATTAACTACTGGCTTACACTTCTTAAAAATATGTGGATCTTGAGATGGCTCACTATAGTCTTGCCATCACTCCCTTTAGCCCTGGGGGAAAAAACTCAGCAAAAAGATAAGTATTTTTATTCATCTGAGAAATAATTAGCAGGACAAGAGCCTTAAAGGCTCTTCTAAGTCAAGTTGAGGAAAGATCTGATATACAGTACAAGAGGCAGTAGATACAGATCTGAAAACCTTATTCATTTCCTCAGGAGACAAACACTATAACTGGCTCACATATATTATTAGATGATAAGATGGACACCTTAAGTATAGTGTTGACAAATATGGCATCAAGCCTAGAGGAGTTTGGTTTTATAAGACTATTCCCAAATGGTAGTTGAGAGTTGTGATTCCACATCACCATAGAATTCTCTTCCAATGATATCTAAGAAAGGAATGTCTCATTTTATGTCTTCCATGTTAAGCAAAAGAAGCATTCTAAATTTACCCGGTCTTTGGGATGCCAAAGAGCCCTTTGGGGTTTTGTATTTGATAAAACTTAAATTATAATTGTGAGATAGTAGTCAGATAAGCAAACCTCTTGAAACAATTAAATCTAGGCCTACATGTTTCTTCCACAAACCCCAAAAACTTTAACCTTAGACTGTCTACTATTGACCTCACCCCTTTTCTAAGAGGTCTGTAGGGGGCGTGCATAAGCGCACTAACATGCCTACCGTCCCTATCCTATTGTTTCTTTTATTTTTCTTATATGTACCCATTTCATGTATTCATAACTATGTATATACTTATACCTATTATCTTGTAAGCGATTGACAAATCAAATAAAAAAAAAATGAAGACAATGTCTGAATGGGATTTATGATATATCAGGTGGCCAATCTAAGTTTGTTTTCCATGGTGGTGATGTGAAATTACAGCACAGAAAAGAATTTGGAAGTGTGGCTTTTGTGCCTCACATATGAAGAATTTGTTAATTGCTGTAAACCCAAAAATCAAGTTGCAACAAATCCCTTCTTCTTCTTCTTCTTCTTCTTCTTCTTCTTCTTCTTCTTCTTCTTCTTCTTCTTCTTCTTCTTCTTCTTCTTCTTCTTCTTCTTCTTCTTCTTCTTCTTCTTCTTCTTCTTCTTCGTTGTTGTTATCTGCTGGGAAAAGCTGCTGGTAAATAATATTCTGCCATCAACTAAAAATCTGAAAGCCAGGTAGGGGAGGAGGTTGTGAACATAGCTTCTCCATATATATATATATATAATATATATATATGTACACACACATACATATAACATATTTTCTCCATACATATATAAGCATATCAACGTGCCTACCGTCCCTGTCCTATTGTTTCTTTTATTTCTTTATTTTTCTTATATGTATCCATGTATTCATAACAATGTTTTTACTTATACCTATTATCTTGTAAGCAATTGACAAATTGACAAATAAATAAAATAAATAAATAAAATATATGCTGTCTTTTGTTTTCTGAAAAGCAGCAATGCAAAATACAATTGATGGGAAGGGGATGCTTTACTTTGCAGAGGTCAAAATGTTCTTGCCTTTGTGTGAAATATTTTTGCACTTGCAAAAAACCTTCTACTTATCTCTCTAGTTCTTTTGCTTGATATTTCTTTGCTTAGATGACTTCCTTAGCTGGGTTGTCATCTAGAAGCCACCATGGGCTTCTTGTTTTGCTCAGATTTGTTGCTGCTATAGCCTTTCTGAAGAAGAAGAGAAATTAACTGCATGGTGTCATCGAAATAATTTATTGAAATTCCTGTCCAGCTTTGTCTTGGGTGGGGACTATAGGAAGACTATAATGAATTATAATGGTAGATACACCAACATCAGATGAGATGAGATCCAGAATGCACTGCAGCTATTCTTAGCTTTGATAAGTTGCAATTAATTAAAGTTTCCCTCAATGGACATACAGTCTAAGACACTTGAACAAGATAATTAGCTCTCAGATTTTAATAAATTGCTTAGTGATTTCTCCAAGTTATTATTTTGTTCAACTCTGTCAAATGAAAGATGAGTAATAAAGAATTCTTCTGAGCATAACACTTTTAAAAATAATATTAAAAGTTTCTGGTTTATTAATAACAGGAGGCCGCCACCCTGATGTACAAAATGATAACCAGCTTCTGTTGGCGTACTCCAATTGCTCTGATTCAGCCCAAGACTGTAGACATGTTTGAACTAAACTTTTTCAGAGTAGAATTAACAAAGCCATGCAATGAATAATAGCTCTTTTAAGATCCAGACATGTTAGGAATTTTTAACTAAATGCCCCTGAATGCATCTATAGAATTTTCTTTATCTCATGTTTTATCTGAAAACCTAAATAGCATTTTACTGATCAATATATTTCTTCAAGAAGATTCTCCAAACCATGGCAGTTTTCAGAGTAACATGATTGTTTTAACTATTGCAATTATCTGTGAATTCTTATTATAATGGCAACCTCTGCAAACAATTCACAATCCCAAGGTTAGAAGGAGAGAGGAACAATCATAGTATCAGGAATCTTTTTCATTGATTAATTTTACTAAGTATAATTCCTCTGTTTACCTAGCGCATTACAAATAAAATTGCTTTAAAACATTATTACAATCACTACTTTTGTTTCAATCACTTTTGTGTTATATTATATATTTCTTTATGATAATTTATAAAGTGCTACTGCTTAAAGTTTCAGCTAACCAGCATTTTTCCAGGGTACTCCACTACAGAATATCCAGTTCATGATTTATTATTATTTTTACTTCTTTCTTCTCTTTTCCACTATGGGAATTGAATAATGAGCCTATTGTTAAGTGTTAATAAGTAAGAAAGCACCCCTCTGAATTCAATGATGTTGAGTGGTAGTTTAGAAAATTTTCTTCTTTTGAGTCAGGCCTTTGTCTATCTATCTTGATATTGTCTAGCAAAAGTTCTCAAAAGTGGTACAGAGTCTATTTCAAAATGATGAAGTTGGGGGTTGAATGTAGAGATTTGGCATGAAAAGTAAGTACTATATACTTGGCAACAGCCCCTTTCTGATGGAATACTATTAAAATTTGTTAATTCATGTTGTGCTGTAAATATTGTGTTCATTCAAAAGCAGAGTAGAGAACAGCTTTCAAAAATATACTGTGCATTGTTAAAGAATTTTAAGTATCATTGTAGTAAACAAGAAGCAGACATTTTATATTATGGGGAAAATAAATTCATTTCAGGTATAATGTTTAGAACTGCCTATGAGAAAATTCATTTTGCATTTGTTGCAGTTTTAAGGATGGAACAAGCCAAAGAAAAACACCAGCCAACTTTTGATGGGAAAACTACTTTTATTATACAAAATAAAGTTATCAGATCAAATACTTCGATATTCTATTTACAGTAAAACAACAATCACTTTCTTTATTGTATGTCTTATTTTTCTGTCTCCTACCATATTGTTTCTTACGTAGTTCTTACCTTCATACTAACCACCTAAAATCCTAGAGTTCTATTTCTAGATATCTTATTTCTATTGTTTTCTCTTATTTCTACTTTTTTACTTCTACTTAAGAGAGAAGTAGCCTATTTGATTTGTAGACCTTGTCTTTTATTTCTCCTCCACTGTTATTCTTTGGTTTTATTTTTAGATAATTTTCTTTCCTTTTCTCTCTTTCCTTTCTTTCTTTCCTAGCTATCCAGATCTTATAGCAACCTATTGGTCTCTAATTAAGAGCTGTCCTTGCCAATCTGCCAACTATATCATAGAGGAGAAATCAGTCCTTGCCCTCCATTACACCAGTCCTAATTTCTGCCACACAGTCCTGTTACCCATTCTTCCTTGTGCTGTTTTGCTGAGAGCTATCATTGGGATCTTTGTGAATCCTGGCTCATATTTGTTGCTTTGAATGCAGCAATTGTTCTGCTGCTTCAAGTTGCTTGTGGGTTGGATGGATGGATGGATGGATGGATGGATGGAAGGAAGGAAGGAAGGAAGGAAGGAAGGAAGGAAGGAAGGAAGGAAGGAAGGAAGGAAGGAAGGAAGGAAAGAAGGAAGGAAGGAAGAAAATTGCCAATGCTCAGAAAATTCATGGGTCCCTATTGCCTAGTTCACCCTCACCCTACAGGCTGCCTTGGATGCCACTGATTGCTTTCTGTACCCTATATGTACCTTTTTTTGCAATTTAGCTGATTTCCACTTGCTACTCTTCAACTGACAATACCACTCTCAGTCACCTGATCTTCTCACTTTTCTACTCCAACCATCAGTTTTCTGTCATTAGCCAACAATGGCATTTTTGATGGCTGCTTTCTTTCCTGGGATCATCTTTCGCCTAAGACAAGATTACCCTCCATTCTTATGGCTTTGGCTTTCCTAGGTGATTAAGCAGGTAGAAAATGATCTGACCCATTGATGGTTATTGCTTACCATAGTTTAGGATTTTATTGGTTTTTACTTTATTTTTCCTTGTATTGGGTTTTTATTGGGTTTTGTAAAATGTCAAAAGCCTCTGATGTAGGCTGATTTATAAATCTTATAAAGAAATAATGCATACATACATGCATGTATTCTTCAGCATCTTTGATTGCCTTCCATCATTCAACTCAACAGTGACTGCATCAGAGGTGGTATTCAGTAGGTTCTGACCAGTTCTGGAGAACCGGTAGCGGAAATTTTGAGTAGTTCGGAGAACCGGCAAAAACCACCTCTGACTGGAGATTTTACAGTATCCTTCCCCTGCCATGCCCACCAAACCCCACTCACAGAACCAGTAGTAAAAAAAATTGAATTCCACTACTGGACTGCACCAATATTATTTATTTATTATTTAAAAAAACATGTTAAAACAATAAAACAATATAGCCTTCAGTCTGCCAGCAAACAGCAACTACGTCTCAAAAATAAAAAGAATCACAATTTTATTGAAAAGTGTTGTGTCTTTTGCTTATCTTCAACAAAGGTAGGTATATACATGTGGAATGAGCTGGATGTGTGAAAGGGAGGTGCAGGCAGCTTTGCTGCTTCAATTATTATTTTGCAAGATTATTTCAGACGGATGCTAAACTAGATTGTGATCTTTGTGGGCAGGAAGCAACTGGAGAATAATAATAAGCAACAACATATGTTCATAGCTTAACTCACTTAATTTTTCACCCAGCCTCAGCAATTCTGTGATAGAAGAAAGACTCCAAGCAATAGCTATAGCACTTAGACTTACATACTGCTTCACAGTGCTTTACAGCCCTCTCTAAACAGTTTAGTGTCAGCCCCCAACAATTTGGGTCCTCATTTTACCGACATCAGAAGGATGGAAGGCTGAGTCAACCTTGAGCCAATGGGTATTGAATTGCCAAAGTGCAGCCAGCAGTCAGCAGAAGTAGCCGCAATACTGCATTCTAACCACTGTGCCACTCAAGACTCTAAGGCTTGAATTTCATAACGAAACATTGAATAGCCAGTAATCTCAGATGTTCATCATGCAACAAGGCTTCTATTGTTGCTGACTTACTACGTACATGAGTATTTGAAAAAGTCAGCTGAAAAATCACCTCTGATACGATAAACAAATTAGGATTTATGATGTGTCTCTCAGTAGGAGATGGATGCACAATAGATAGATGAGAGATAGATGAGAGATAGATGGAGATAGATGATAGATAGATGATAGATGGATAGATAGATAGATAGATAGATAGATAGATAGATAGATAGATAGATAGATAGATAGATGATAGATAGATAGATAGATAATAGATAGATAGATAGATAGATAGATAGATAGATAGATATAGATAGATAGATAGATAGATAGATAGATAGATAGATAGATAGGTGCAGGACTTGTAGCAGAGATGGCATGTGCTTCCACCAACGAGTGCCAGACCATGGCTGCACTTTGGACAACTGAAGCCCCATGTGCCATTCATTGCAGTAATCCAAGAGAATGGTGATGAGGGCATGAGTCACAACAGCAAGGTCTTGTCACTCAGATAGAGCTGCAACTGGCATTCTAGCCAAAGTTGAGCAAAACGTCACCCTTTCTGTGGTTCTTGCCTGTTCAAGCAGACATTGCAACTACAAGAAAATCCCCAAGTCATCAAACTGCTTCTTCCCCAATAGTATTTTCCTATCCAGGCATGCCACTGAACATACCAGAGAAACCAACATTGACTCTGTTTTACTAAGATTCAGTCTGAGCCTGTTCTCTGACCTTTCCATATACTGGGACAAAACTTCAGCATTATTCTAATTTGGTTTATTTGTCCAGTTGATTTATAGTGGTTTATTACATTGTTCTCATTATTATTCTTAGCTGCCTAGGGTTCACATGTAAACTTCTAAATAAGTAAATGAAGAAAAAGCATCAGCATCAAGGCCCGGAGTGGTGATGTAGGATTACCTTCAAAATATCAATAATATCTAACACTGAACTGCTGAATGAATTGTCCTGGTGGCTTCCTGTAGAGCCTTGATGGATTTGCCTATCAATTTGTTGGAAAAGTTCCCATGCATACACCAGAATTCATCTGGTTCCATGAAGAATCTTGGAGGGACCATCCAAATGGATCCAGACCTGCAGACATGATAGAAAGCTGTCTACAATTAGACCAGGAAATGATCTGACTGCAATAAAGGGGTAATAGCAATGCCCTCCATACCCAGATCACAAAACAGTTTTCCACTACAAGGTCTAATACACCAGCAGGTAGAGCTGCAATTCTACCTGGGACTACCTGAGATTTTTGCATGTCATAATTTACCTGGCATGGAGATTTCTGCATGTCAGGTCCAAATTACTGGGAACACATCTAAGGTTGCCATAGAAGCTATGAACCTCTGGTTTCTATTAGATCTAGCTACCACCACATGGATTATTGCCTAGGAATGCAATAAGAAGGGATATGTTTAATGTTTAGCAGGCTATAACGCATGACATCATTAATCCATTTAACTTAGTATATTGTTGTTTCACAGATTTGCACTACTTTAAATATTTTAAGAAATGCAGCATAAAATTATATTCATTCATTTATTCATTCATCCTTCAATAGTCTTCAAGAATCTATCTCAGGTTCTATTCTGACCATTCTGGATCTAAGCAGCCATCAAGCTGCTTCCTGGTCTACTGAAGGACTAACTATTCACATACAATTTCACCAGAAATCTGCTCTTCAAGAAAATTGCCTTTCACCTGATATTCAGGTAGAAACTAACTAATTTTTTAAGGCAACAATCAGCAGGAATTTGATCAAAATTTACATTTCATGATAAATCTTGACATTTTCTCTTCTAGATTCATTTGCCAAAATGTTAGCATTGAGTAAGATTTATGGAAACCCATGCAGTGCTTAGCAGTAATGATCAGATAAAGGTAGGGGGTAGGGGGCAGCAAGACAAATAAGGAAAGAAGGACAAAAACTAAATGTATTTCTGAAGTGGATACACATACATTCAAGAACACACATGCTCATCCGATTCAAGAAAGTCTGGGACATATTATAAACTGTCTTATTGTTGGCCTGCTGCTTTTTTCCTTGCAGGCAAAATAACGGGAGCCTCATAGGAAGGGGCCAGAGAAAGGGTTTTTCTCTGCAGCTGCATAAGCTTTTCTGCAAAGACCCCACTTGGATGCTTTGCCTTGTTCTTCCAGCTCAGGTTAATCTGAAGTCACCTCCTCTCCAATCCCTTAATGCGGAGACAGTGTTGCCAACAAAAACAACGTGCAAAAGATCAGCCCTTGCTCCCCTTGATTCATTGATTCAATTAGCATGCAATTAAAGATCAGCCCTTGCTCCCTCAATTTCATTGATTCAATTAGCATGCAATTAATGCTATTAACTTATACATATATAATTGTGACTATTGAAACACAGTGGAGAAAAAATTGCAAAAAGTTTGATGTTGAGGATTTAATGCAACGACATGTTTCACTGATATTGAGCCCACATGTTAAAAAATGCATTTACTGGTATTTTTACCTATATTCTATGCTCGTTGCTTTCTCTAGTTGCATACAATTCACTTATCTATTCATCAGAATATATACAGTGATCATCTTAAGGTTTTATTCCCCTTTTCTCTGTTGTTGGTTTATTTTTTATTAAGTTTTAATTACACACACACACACACACACACAATTAAAGCTTGAAAAAAACCTATTTTATTGTGGTGTGTGTGTAACAATATTCCCATTCCAATTGAGATACCTTTTTTCAGATTCATGCTAATAGTTGTATGATTACCACTCAATGAAGTAGAACAATCAATGCAATTTCAACAGTCTAATCCCTGTCTATTGCCACCATCATATGCTATAAAGAACTGCGCAAGTTGATCCCAGCTGCTTCAGACTATTTAGGGACATCTGATGAAATGAAAAAAATATATATTAAAAGCTGTTACCATTGCAGCAGCACTGTTCAGTATCCTGTGGTGATGGAAAAGGTAGAAAAAAGAAAACCTTATCAACATTATTATATGGGTAATCCAAATCAGAATCTTATTCTTTAAAACAGGGGTTGGTTAGTAGTCATCTAGATTTTACATCCCAGAGATGGTCACCTACCCCATATTATTACTGGGTCAAAATATCCAGCCTGTGGATGAACAAGACTACATTTTGCATCTCAATAGCAGAAAAACTTATCAATACGTGTTCCATAGGAACATCAAGAATCATATAAGCAAAAGACAATTGAACAAACAAATAGGACCCTGAAGAGGAAGCAGTGCCTTTAGACACTGAGGAAGATTTTCCAGCAGTAACTGTTCCCTCATCTTCCCTTGAAACATGCATCAAATGTTGTTTCAGTAGAGGAAGAGAAGCAGCAGCTGTGTGCTCTCCCTCCTTCCATCAAGACATCCCCAACCTCTAAAACTGGAGAATATTGGTGCCTGAACTCTCCTGCCAGAATTGGGTCCTGGGACCCAAGGAGCTCCATGTCTGGTCTCCCAATCAATTTTTTAGATTAAAACCAGTTATCTGAAACCCTGTTTTAGGAGGAAAGTCATTTTCAGGGATATCTGTAGTGTGTGTGTGTGTGTTTGTGTGTGTGTGTGATGGGGGGAATTAAAAAAACCTAATGAATGTAAAATGGGGTGGGGCTTCAATGACACAAGTGTGGCTGCCATCTTGACTTTTTTGGCCCATTCTTTAATTCCAGTTCCTAATGTGAGGAGAATGTAAATAGACTCTTGGTGGCATTTTCCAAAATCTTCCTCTGGAGCTACTCAAGAATTTGGGGGCTTCAAGTTGCAAGGAGAAAAATCATATAGATTAGTATTCAAAGTGGCACCAAACAGCTTCAGGATTGTCCCTAGAACACAATACAATTAAAATTGTCTGGGCCTTTGGTAGAAGATAGCATAGTTTTAAGTTTTCTTTAAAAGCCTTTCTTCTCAGTGTCTCTTAAAGCCGTTTTATTTTAGCTAGCAGCCAAAATAAGAAGGGCTTTTGGAAGGTTTGCCATAATTGTCACAAGTGAATCCACTCCTTTCAGTCATCAGCTCCTGTAATTTTATCATTTTATTTTATTTATAATAATTATTAATTTACAATATAATTTTATCATTGGTCATCATTGGTTATCATGCATGCATAAGCGCACCAACGTGCCTACTGTCCCTGTCCTATTGTTTCTTTTATTTTTCTTATATGCATCCATGTATTCATAACTATGTTTTTACGTATACCTATTATCTTGTAAGCAATTGATAAACCAAATACAATAAATAAAAAATCTTGACCATGAACAAGAATTTGGGCATTATCTCCAGGGCATTGCGCTGGGGAAGGATGCTTTCCAGAGCTTTGTGTCTTGAACATGCACATTTGCTATAGCCTTCCCTCCCCCCTTTTAATTCTCCCAGGATGGGTTATCTTAATATTGTTCATAATATTCAGCGTAATTGAAAGCAGCCTTGGAATTTTAGATTGGATGCTCCTTGGAACCTTTGTCAACAGAGCTGCGTGTATGAAAGAGGTTTTGTGTAATAGTTAGATCACTGATTTGGATTTTGTTCTGTTTCTTTGTGGGTTTTTTTTACTTAGTTATGTGTGATTAAATAAATCTCTTGCCAAAGTAATCATATCTTGAGGAATGAGATTTTCTCATCCAAATACCTCCTGTAGTCCTGGCATTTATCCAGACAGTAAGCAGCAATCTAAGAACATTTCACAAAGCTGAGACAATAAACCACTGGTGAGAGACTTCTGGAAAAAGATGCCCATCTTTTTACCCATTTTGTATTTTTCACAGCACTCCTGAACAATTAAGATTTCAGTCCTGCTTCTGGCTGATATATGGGATTAGGGATATTTTGTGGGAAGTGAGAAACTGGAAGAGGGATCCTTTTAGTTCTCCAGGACTTCTTAATTACCTTTTGTATTTTTGACCATGAAACTTCCCAAAGTGTTTGTCAAAGCTGAGTAAGTATCATCTCACTTCTCATTCTTCTTACCAGCTGAATGTTGAAGTTCAAAATCTCAGGACTTTTAAGTATTTTTCAAATGTCTCCATAAATACAGGTTTGTACAGAAGACGTTCTTCTCCTGCATAAATTCCAAAATATGGAAGTCTTTCTTGGAAGTAATGGTTGATGTGTTTAGAAAAAGATGATGATGTATCTCTTCCTCTCTGCATGGTTTGAATAGCGGTTTTATTAATTGTGGATGTGTTTAATTTTTCCTTATGATGTTGAATCTCCATGTCTGAACAAGAATGGAGTATAGAAATCAAAACAATAAATAAACAACTAGCATCAATCAATCAATCAATAAATGTAGCAGAAAAAACAAACAGCAGCAAGCAGAACGTTCTTAAGTAAATGAACAGGAATGCATGTGAAATATAGATTTCTTTAGTTTTTCCAAAACCATTGTTCTGGTTCCTTACTTTCATGGGTGACAAAAGGATACTGGATTCTGTTTTATTGTTTTACTTCATTTCAGTTAACCCATGGATCATTTACCAAATGGAAATTGGTGATGGTTGAGAATATAATTCGTACAAGATACAGTTGCAAAGTTGGCACCAGCCTTAAATCAGTGATGCCTATCGGTCCTGACATCTTTTCACACTGATGTCAACAAACCTAAAGAGGGTCAAGTCTAGTGCTAAGTCAAATAAGGCAGCTTATCCCATTGCACTGGCAAGGTTTGGCTGTGTCTGGGCTGTTTTCATCCCATCTCCTCATCTTCCAGTTCATAATAAACACTATAGAATGGCAGTGCTATTTTAGATTAGAGATGAAGAACACTTGACAATGACAAGTGATCCCTAGCAGGAAGTACACTAGCCAGGATGTACACTAGCTAGCATTGATCCTTTCCCCCAAAAAATCTGTGAGTTTTTATAAGGTAGCTATAGTTCCTCATGCCATTGGCTACTGAATCTATTTACCTAATCATAGCTTTTTACAAATAAAGGCAGCTTAGCTTAATAAATAATTGTTTCATGTCAGCACTCAGTTTTGTCTTGCTGGAAGTGGGTGATTTTGTATATATGTACAGGAATAGCACTAAAGCTGTTGCCTTCTTGGTTTCAAGCAAGTATAACTAAATTTTACTACCAGATTCCTTGTTGTTAGACACATATATTCCCTCACATATGCATAAGTACTAATGTTTAGAAACAACACGCAATTAAATATACATATTTGTTTGTTTTGGTTTTTAATGTGTCATCCCTTAAAATCTGGTAGGCCAGTTAAAGCGATTTAAGTATACCTGTTGCCTTTAGCAAAGTTTCTTAAGAAAGATAAGAATGGGAAAATAAATCTCTGGGTATAAGATAGCCCCCAACACTGGACTCTTTTCTCCCTGTCTCCCTAGGTCTGTCAAACACCACTAACAAAAAGACTTGTTGAAAATAATCATTTCATCTTTTGGGACAGAGAACTGGCTTGACTGCTTGAATTTTTGAAGCTTAATAGATAAGATGAAGGAAGCAATTTTACCTCCAGCAAGTCTTTAGGCACAAAAAAAAAGGCTGTCTTTGTGTTGAGCTGTTTGCTCATTTTTGGCTTGGACTCCATTTCCTCAGTCCTGTGTGTGGTGTCTTATGTTACTGCATTTCACTTTCCCCAAGGCCATCGAGGGGGCCAAAATCAATTTTCCAAAGGCAAACAGGCCAAAATATACAATGGGATTGGAGTTCTGAATACAGGATAATTTTACAGAGTGGCAAAACATGTTGGTCACACTTGGCCTTCTATGAAGACCTAATCAGAGTGTAAAACAAGCACCAAATGGTTAATCTCAGAATAAGCAACTCCAAGAAAGCAGCTTTTGCATAAGGATCTATGTAAAATCCTGCTGGATCAGGCTGAAAACCCAGCAACGCATCTGTTTCCCACTATGATCAACAGGATGCATCAAAGAAATCTGTAAGTGGGATATGAACATTCTCAGTCATATACCTTAAATGCATTTTTGTTTTTGCTTTTTGTTTTTAAAAAGGATCCACTAGTGATGGCTACATAGATAAATGCATATAATGCTCTTTGCCAAAATACATAAATGGTTTACCATTGCCTTCTTCAGAGGGATTTTGTCAACTCTCCCATTTAGCCTACAGCTCTGGTATTTCCTAGTAGCCTCCCATCCAAATACTAACCATGTGTGACCTTACTTAACTTTAGGGTCAAGAAAGCTTATACCTACTGTAGTTAATCTATCAAATCAAAAGTTGATTTGGGATATGTAGACATCACTAAAAGCAGCCATCATCAAAAATGTTACCCACTGAATTCCTATGACAGAGAATTCCATAGTTTGTCTACTATGTCAAGCAGTATCTCTGAATCAATATTTAGCTCCACTAGATAAGCTTACCTATTTGAATTAAGAATTCAAAATTGAAATAAAAACAATATTTCTCTATTCATTTTATCCACAATTTATGTACTTAAATACAAGTATCATGTTCCCATTCACTTTCCATTTTTCTCTAGTATTTGATTAGAAATAAAATATAGGTCCTGTGGGAGAAGGTTCAACATAATTTCTAGAAAGACAAGTCTGAGCTGGGGAATTCTGAGAGTTGAGGTCCGCCAGGCTTAAAGTTGCCAAGGTTGGAGACCCCTGCTGTAGAGCAACTCTTTAGAATTCTTTGGATGTCAACTAATTATTGGCAGATATTAGTCAAGGAATAATGAGATTGAAAAATGTGCTAAAATCAGCAATATTAATATTAAAATAAACAGTGGTAGGTTCCCAGAAAAATCTCTCCAAACTGGAGAATTGACATCAATATGGAAAATGCAATTCAAAGTAAGCAAAAAATATATCAATATATCCCAATTTAACTTATATGATTATGGAGACAGACCAAAAGATCCTGAGGTCATGGTTGCTAGCTTCAAACAAATGTTGACCAATCATTTACTGTGGTTTTAAAAAAAACAAATTGGGAAGTATTGACATTTATGTAAGACTTCCACACAATTCTATATTATGAGTATGGTTAGAGTACAGAGCACACTTCTGATCAGTGTGATTCAGTTGCTGAATTGGAAATGATACAAACAGCAGTCTATTTAGCAAGGATAAATCACATTAAAGAAAAGTCGTGTGCTGTTGCTCTTTACTTTAGAAAAATGGTGTGGGATTGGCAAAAATGTTTAATTTTAATCCAAATTGTTGGAAGTGTGGGAAAGAAAAAGGCACTTATTTTCATATTTGGTGGATATGCCTGGAAGTGAAGAAATACTGGAATACAATCAGACAATGGCTTGAGGAAATTATAAATCAGAAAACTGAATTTAATCCAGAATTTTTTTAATTAAGTATAATAACACAAAAATGCAGTAAAAAAGATACGTACATTATATTACATATACTAATAGCTGCAAGGATTTTGTGCGCTCAACTTTGGAAGGAGAAAAGGATACCATCAGAGGGCATGGTTAAAAAGAAAATAATAGACTGTATAGAGATGGACAGGCTAACGCTGAAATTAAAACACAAAGAAGATTCAATATATTATAGAGCCTGGGATGCCTGGTATGAGTGGTTTAGAAATAAAAAGAAAATAAAATGGCAATAAGGAAAAGAATGAGGAAGTATGTAAATATGTATATAGGTTATAGAAAAGATTGAAGCGTAAGATGAAATATATTGATTTGTAACAAGAGTAAGATGTAATGGTAATGGAATAAGTAACCATATATTGAAAAATGTAAGGAAATGTAAAAGATGTCTTGATGTTGATAACAATGCATAAAGTTTTATTTTAAGTTTTTAAACTTTGGAAAATTAATAAAATATTAAAAAAAAGAAAGAAAAAGAAAAATGGTGTGGGAATGTAATAGAGATGCATAAAATAATGCATCATGGGAAACGGAGAGAAAGAGAATGGTTCTTCCTTTTGCTTTTACACTAGACTTCAAAGCAATCTACTCATTACTGATCATGATGGTTCAACATTATCTGAATACTAGAGGCAGCATGCTTTCAGCTGAGATAATTTAACAGAGGATCAGTTTCTCCAGGTCCAATAATCATGACGGTTAAGTGCTGCCTCCAATATTAGAGGCAATCTGTCTCTTGATATCAGTTGCAGTTAAATTAATGGTGAACGTTGCTGCTTTCATCTTATGCTTATGCATTTTCAATAGATCTCTGTTGCAGCTGAGGAAACAGAATGATGGACTAAAGAGACTCTGCTGATGTCCTTAACCTTTTCACATAGAAGAGATGATCCAGCCCCAGAATAATATTGCTGCTTTATTCAGAGGGTCTAACTGGCTACTGAGAATTAGGTTTATACGATCAGATGAGATTTTACCATAACTTTATAAATACCCTGTGCCACAACTTCTGAGTTTGTGCAGCTTCTAGTTCAAATTAAGATTTTTTGGTTCTTTATTTGGTGCCTGTTTCAGAGCTTGTTTGTGTCATGCCAGAGGTCAATTGATATTCCTGGTGTTAGCTGGTGCTCCATTCAAAATCCAAGAAAGAAATACTTAGACTCCATTAGTTAGAGAAAAGATTTCTTTTACTGGAAATCAAGTAGTAGCAACAAAAGAATTCTGAATCTGAGAAAATGAGTGCGTAAATCACATAAACAAAGTGATGGCAACGTTCTCACCCCCAAAAGTTCAATTGGCTCATCCAATTAAAAGTTGTGTATAGCATCATGTGGGCATCGTCAGGTGATGATGAGGCCTCTATCCGTTGACCTTGACATATTTTGATAAAGAGTTGCGGCTGCGCATAGCATAGAAGCCTAAGCAAGAATCTCCCCCCCCCCAACTTATACAGTTCTGTTTTGTAACACCTCCAGCTCGCTTTCCATAACCATGTCCCCCCTTCTCCCCCCATTATTATGACAGCCGAAAGATGCAAAGCAAAGTAAGAAATTCTTGAAGGCTGACACCTAGTTTTTGCACTTCTCTTGCAGAGCATGCAACAATACTCATACATTTCAACTATTAAATAATCAGTTAATCTGACTATTTAGGAACAGTTATAAATATGCTCTAAAGACAACATCTTTTAAAAGCAGGTTACCACAAAATATCAATAATGAACTATGACAAAATAATCCAGTAAACAATTTTAAAACTAGTAAAAATCTAATTTGCCAGACTAAAACTAACCAGAGATAAATCAGTAGAGAACATCCTACATAAATGTCATAAGTGTGATGGCACCACTTTTTTTACTGGTACTTTTTTTATTTATTTATTTATTTTATTTGGTTTGTCAATTGCTTACAAAATAATAGGTATAAGTAAAAACATAGTTATGAATACATGGATACATATAAGAAAAATAAAAGAAACAATAGGACAGGGACGGTAGGCACGATGGTGCGTTTATGCGTGCCCCCTACAGACCTCTTAGGAAAGGGGTGAGGTCAATAGTAGAAAGTCTAAGGTTAAAGTTTTTGGGGTTTGGGGAAGAAGCCACAGAGTTAGGTAGAGTATTCCAGACACTGATCACTCAGTTGCTGAAGTCGTATTTCCTGCAATCAAGTTTGGTGTGCTTAATCTTGAGTTTGTATCTATTGTTTGCTCTTGTATTGTTATGGTTGAAGCTGAAGTATTCATTGACAGATAGGACATTGCAATGTATGATTTTATATACTATACTTAGATCGGACTGAAGGCAGAGTAGTTCTAGGTTTTCTAGGTCTAGAATTTCAAGTCTGGTGGCATAAAGAATTCTGCAACAAGTAGAGGAGTGTAGAACTCTTCTTGTGAAATATTTCTGGACTTTCTCAACTGTGTTAATATCAGATACATAATGTGGGTTCCAGACTGATGAGCTGTATTTGAGTATTGGGCTAGCAAATGTTTTGTATGCTCTAGTTAGTAGTGTAATATTACCAGAGAAAAAGCTACCTAAGATTAGATTAACAACTTTTAATGCCTTTTTGGCTATGTAGTTACAGTGGGCTCTAGTACTTAGATAATGAGAGATGAGTACTCCAAGGTCCTTGACAGAGTTTGGCTCATCAACAAGGTCTTGACTATTCAACCTGAATTTTATTTTCTGATTTTTTTTTGCCAATATATAAAACAGGGCATTTGTTTGTTGAGATTTGAAGTTGCCATTTGTTTGACCATTCTGATACACAGTTGAGGTCTTTTTGAAGAGTAGCAGTATTGTCTGCGGTGTTGAATAGCTTTACATCATCAGTGAAGAGGGCACAGTTTCTCTTAATATGACCACAGAGGTCGTTTATGTATAGTATGAAGAGAGTTGGTCCTAGGATACTGCCTCGGAGGACACCATTGTTGATAGGTACAGAATTTGATAGGACGCTCCCAATTTTGACCATTTGTTGTCTGTTCGACAGGAATGCTTCTATCCAGTTATGCAGGTGTCCAGAGATACCATAAGATTTTAGTTTTAGGAGTAGTTTGTCGTATACTACTGAATCAAAGACTTTACAGCAGTCTATGTGGATTGCATCTATTGCTTTGTCCTGATCGAGTTTTGTAGTCCGTATGTTTTTGCAGTGTAAGAGTTGCAGATTGCAGGATAGTTTTTTTCTGAAACCAAATTGTTTATTAGACAGTAAGTTGTTTGTCTCTAAGTGGAGGATAATGGTTTGGTTAATAATTGATTCCATGACTTTACAGGTGATGCAGCATAAAGAGATTGGCCTGTAATTTTCAACAAGGCTGGGGTCTCCCTTTTTGAAGATGGGGATGACCGTGGCTTGTGACCATAGTTTTGGCAAGGAGCTGGTCCTGAAAGATTTTTCAAAGATTATGCTTAAAGGTTCGGCTATGGCAGTGGATAGCTTTTTTAAGAAGTAGGCACATATTTCATCTAGTCCAATAGATAGAGGTGGTTTTAGATTGCATAGTGCTTTTTCAATATTGTCTTCTGTAAAATTGATATGTATTAGATCATTGTAGTTGTCTGTGGTTCGACTAAGAAATACTGGGCATGATCCATTGCTGTTTACAAATAATGAACCAAAGAATGTGTTAAAGAGGTTGGCTTTAATGGTGTCATCATTGCAGTCTTTACCATTAGATCCTTTCAGGGGTGGGATGGACCTTGAGTCTTTTAGTTTGTTGTTTACAAAATTGTAGAAAGCGCGGGTGGAATTGGTGTGTAGAAGGTTTTCCACTTGTTTAATGTGATAATTAGTGGCATAAGTTGTCGTATCGGCTTTTGAAATTGGCAACGTGACCGGATTTGTTTTTCCACCGAAATGATCTCTTTTTGGATTGAAGCTTCCTTATTGTTATGGGTAATCTGTTTTTTCTGGTTTTTGGAGCTGTTATTGGTACATATAGTTTGATGACTCTTTTGACTTCAAGTAAAAATATGTTGTAATGGTCTTCAACAGTATTGCATCCAGTGAATAGAAATTGCCAATCAAGGGATGAGAGATCGTTGTCTATAAGATCATAGTTGCCTTTTTTTGAAGTTATATTTGGAGATCACATTGTTGTGTTGATTTTTGTGTGGACGTATCTTGAGACAAAAGTCAATCATACTGTGGTCACTGTTGGAAAAGGGTTCTTTAATTTGTATTCTATAAATTGAATTCAAACTATTGCAGAAGATGAGATCGAGGCAGTTGTTAAGTCTAATATGGTTGGTTACTAGTTGTTCCAGTCCCAGGTTTGTTACAGCATTGTAGAAGGTTGCATGTATGGGTTCAGTTTTACATTCGTTTAGGGTCCAGTTAATGTGAGGTAGATTGAAGTCACCAAGAAAGATAAAAGTGTGTGGGCAGGATGTTGCCCATGTTAGTAGTGAATTTAGCTTGTTTACATGTTCGATGTCATAATCAAGGGCTCTGTAACATAGTAAGAATCGAAATGTGATATTTAAGAACAGTTCACAGACGATGGTCTCAAGAAGAGCAAGCTCTTGGGTAACTTGGATGTTTTTTAGATGTAAGGACTTTTTATAGAAGATAGCAACACCACCTCCTCCACGGATTTCATGATCTGATCGGTAAACATGATAGTGTCTTACTGTGGTAATGGTGTCAGGGAGAGATGCATTGAGCCATGTTTCACAGACAAATATGATGTCAAATTTAGCCATATTTAGTAAGAGGAGAAATTCAGGTATTTTATTCACAAGGCTTATTGCATTGAGTAGCTTGCATTTAAGGCCAGTTGTAGTTGGAATTGAGGTAGTTAGGGGCGGGCGTGCCTAGTTTTGAGTGATGGTGGGTTGGATGAGTTAGGGTTGGATGTGGAGTTGTGTTTCACCAAAAAGAGCTTTGTTTTGGATCAAATAGATATTCTCAAAGTTGGGCAACTCAAACATGACTTAGTTGGTGATTTCAGAGGTGGGGCAGGTTTGTAAATAAATTAAGACTGGAAACAGTTTAACCAGTATTGACTCTTTGAAAATGAGCTTGTCTCCTACTGATTACATGGTGATGTCCCATATAGAAATTGTTTGCTATTAACTTCTTCCAATTTTATTTTTGAAACTAAATTAAACAATCTAAATGACAATCCTGGAATTTCCTGGTGGAAAGTACTGGCCGGACTAACTCTCCTTAGTCTAAGAGGTTATCCAAAATCAACTAAATGCTATCACTTGACTTAAAGATATATAACAGCACTGAAAATTATGTTTGGTTAAATAATTAGTTAACCAGTGAAGTACCATTGAGATTTATTAGACTTAATTATTTTCTTAAATGTATAATTCCACTCAAGCTAGAGTTGTGCCTGATGTCTTTTACTTCAGCTGTTAGGAAGGTAGCAGAAAAATAAGCTTCTGTAAAATTGTCTTTGTCTTTCATCATCACTTCTTTACAGCAGTATGATCTGCAGAACATAAATGTAATTGATTTAAGTGGAGTGTAAGCGTCCTTCCATTCCTGGGAAGGTGTTTATTAACTCTCCTGCATCATGTGTTCTGTTATCTGCAAAATGATAATGTTTTTATTCTTTATTTTTGTATTCTAGTGGTATGGCCCTTTCTTTAGGAAAATTGCCTTGGAGCACATCTTGGATAAGATCTATAGACCAAACTCTTTTTGCATTGGTTTCTATCAGCCTTTCATACCCTTTTAATATTTTTATGTTCCAATATGGCAACTTTAGTTATGTTGGATTGAAACTCTTCTAATTCCCTAGTAAAGGTGTTATACAGTAGTAAAATGCATCTGAAAAATCCCAAGTTATAGAAGACTACTTCAAGTTTTCTTTTTATTGTGGAACAATGAATTCTTTAAAAAGAAGACATTCCTTATATAAGTGTACCCTTATCAGGAGTGGCCACTTATTGAAAGACTGTTATTAAATGTAGGCAACCCACATTTTTAAGCACTTGGGTTTTTGCCCATGAATATCTCCACTTACTTGTTGCCAAGATGTCATAAGACACCTCTTTTTCTCCCTGAACTGTACTTTAAAAAAAAAAAGTCTGTCATTTTCATATCATTACTGTGATCGAACAATAAGGCAAAACCTAATGGCTTCCTTCAGGACTTCTGGAGAATTTGAAACTAAAACGTCGAAAACATAAGACACACATGGAGTAAGAAAGCATACCAAACAGACATCGTGGGTACTTTAGAGTAGAATAGCTACTTAATCCTCAGTGACTTATTGTGATATTATTGGACTCCTCTGTACTCAAGAACTCTATTCAGAAATTATTAAAATATTTGGCCATATCTGCAAGCCGGTGCTAAGCCATACCACCCAAAGTTATATATGTTCAGAGGCAGGGAGAGTGAAAAAACCTAGAGAGAAGGGCCGTTCTCCTATTTGCTCATTTGTAGACCTGCTGCACCAGATGGCATGACCTGATGGATCTTCATGAACCTTGACAGAAATTAAGTAGGATCAGGCTTATTTAGATGGGAGACCACTGGAAACCTCAGGACTATAGCTAGCCTAGGACATCAAACAAATATCCTGGAAGAAAGTAACAACAACTCGCTTCCATGTTATTCTCAAGAACTTGTGAGCTGGGGCCCTTTATTGTCACTCATTTGAATTCTGGCGGAGATTTCTTTGAATTGATTTTTTTCATATGCTAAACATTCACAGATATCCAAATCTGCAAAGAGAATACTGGACTATGGCAAGACGAGGAACTATTTGATAGATATATAGATAGTGGAGCTACATAATGGCACAGTCCTGTTCCCTGTGGGTATGCCTTGAGAGCAGGTGTGGGATTCTACTGGTTCAGACCAGTTCGGGCAAACTGGATGTTAAAGTTACATCTGGTTCACTGAACCGGTATTTCAACCAACCGGCTGACCCCTCCCACCCTGCCACTCCCCTCCCAGAGTCTCCACACAGCCCATTTTCGAAAACGGCCTCCTGCGGGCTCTGGAAGCCCACCGGAAGCTGGAAACACACCCACCAGCAACTGGGCAGGAAACAGGTTCCTGGGATTTTTGAATCCCACCCCTACTTGAGAGAGCCGGTATTTCATTTTCATATCATGCTACACTGTGTTGCAAAACACATACTTGTTCATTGTAGCAAAGGCAGGCATTACATTTCTGTGCAAACAGTTCACCAAAGCCTCTTCCTGAACTATTGTTTGTGATGCCAACAGAATTTTGTGCCCTTATTACAAAGTAAAAATGCAATTTTCATTGTCTTGTCATACAGTTATAGATATTGTACTCTACAGTTTTCAACATTCCTACAGAAAGTTTATTTTGCCAACCAGACCAATGTTCTGACGTATCTGCTGGGGTAGAAAGGATCAATTCACATAAACTATTTAGGGGGAGGGTTGTGGTGGTGGATTCTAAGCATGCCCACCTTCAATTATTTAACCATGTTTGTCTGTTAGTAACTATGAATGTCAAAAACAAAAGGCTTAAAATTTGTTTTGAGTCACTAATATACTTTTAAAACATAATTAGAAGGAAAACACACACCAGGCACAAAGAATCAGCTGTTCAGAAGATTTACTGCTCAAGCCCATACACAATAATCTAGTCAGCTAAAGTTCATTACTAAATTCATTACTCAAGGGTCAATGGAATTCAAGATGGGTTGGACTTAGAATGCTTGTGACAATGGAATGACTCTAGGCTGATAGCTTGTCTAGCTCCATCCCCCCAGCTCTGCCTGTTCTTCTCCTACAGCACATAAATGCATGAAATTAGAAATTTATCATCCTTTCTTTTTAAAATTAGCAATATTCTGTTTGCAGAACACAAGACTCTCATTTGCTATAACAATTATTGTTTTTATGGATTTTACTGTTAATACTTTGTCTTTCATTTCAGTAAGATGCATAGACCTACAAAAAGGGAAAGGGTAGCATAGTTAAACATTTTAAAATATGTATTTTTTTTTGTTTTCCCTATGTTTCTCTGATTTGGGGTTCTTTTTTCTTCTGTCATATATTAACACAGCAGAAATTAAAAGGAAAAATAGGTAAAGAACATCACTGTTGCACTTTAAAGGAAAAAATAAAATTTGTTTTAGTGGTCATTTAAAAACTATTTTTAATCAAATCTAATTCCATATGAGTAGTGAATTTCAGTACTTGTTATGTTATTATCTACACCGAAACCACAGAGGTGATTTACAGAAAGGCAGAATAATAGCATTAAAAGCATTGGAAGATGAAGTCTTGGAAAACCTGAATAGCTCTGAAATGTATGGTAACACAATTAATGGTGAATTCATGAGGCACAGTGATTCTAACATAATGCCTACTATGGGAACAACCTAGGAAATGTTTTGGCCAATATTCTGACAAGATTTGTACAATGCGTTAAACCATAATTTGTTTTCTTGCTTTTTTTTCCAGCAAAGTTTAACACCCTTTTGCACACATAATAGCAAGGTATAATAACTGCATTCACAGTAAATCAAAATAAAACAGACCATATTACATCTTAGCACAAAGCTGAGTCCAGGCATTGAGTCACCTAAAAATGCTAAACGTGTATTACGCTAAAAATGAAACTTGAAGAAAGTTTCTTGTTGGCTACACAGTTCCAGTGCTTTACACCAGTTGGAATAGTTCCTCTAAAAAGCCAGGCCCCTGAACTTATGCAATTTGGGGGAACTGAAATATCAGATCATAAACTTCCACTGTTCCTAAACCAAAGTGCTTTCATCTGCATTTTAAAAACTATTTCCCCTTTTCCATTAGTCTTAAAAATATCAATTTTCAACTCCTTATGCAATCTTTTGAGTTTGAATTTCCTTGTCCTTCTGCAAATAACAACAGCCCCCCCCCCTTCCCCACCCCCCCCCCACCCCGCCACAGCATCTGTCTGCACATTTGCTGCCCTTGGGAGGTGTGCTTGAGCTTTCCAAAGAGAAAGCTCAATCAAGTCTCAAACAAATCTGGCAGCCAGCGATGCTGAGAAGGAATTCTAGCACTTCCTCAGAGAGGAAGAGGCAGACTGTAGCTTAATATGCTCTCATCGTATATGACACAGTAGGATTTCATCAAGATTGGAATAATAAATACAAAAGAATAATTGAAGTGAAACCTGTTCGTTGTTATGTACTGGCTAGTACATGAATGTTGGATTCTGCTGGCTGGTTGTCAATTATACTCTACTGACATGGCCATGTGGGTAAAAGAATTCATTGTTCTCAAAAATATTTAAGTGCAGAAACAAATAAGCGATAGAATCAGAGGAAATTGAGAAATCGTTGGAAATAATGCCCTGGAGGATTGCTGAGCTTTCCAAAGACATCTTCTGACTAAATTAAAGTGAGATTCATATGGAACCCTGTCTTTCTGGCTTGGGAATAATCAGATATGTTGCAATGACAATTTTCATAATTCTTACCAATATAGGCAGTAGTCACATTGGCTGAAAATTCCTAGAGTTTTCAACCCAACACATCTGGATGGGATCAGATTGGGGTAGGCTGGATTACACTGTAATAAACTTCTCCCATAGAATGTGGTCTCTTAAATGCCTATCTCACAACCAGTTCACCACCCACCTAATTAATTCACATGGGTATTTTCAAATGAGCCAATAGAAAGAGTTGGAAGAATAATGAACCATTCCAGAAGCCTTCCTTGGATGTTTGTTATTCCCTAAATTTGTCTTTTTTCTTGCAGATGTTTCATTACCAAACTAAGTAATATCATTGATGCATGGAGCATTGAAGTCAACCTACTGCATTGAAGATCCTGAGAATTCAGCCCTGAACTACAGATAGTCTCCAGAATTGTTCTAATCCAGGCATGCTAGCTGATGGAATACCACGTTGGCATTGCTTGGAATGATTCATGTTTTCCATGCCAACAAGGATTTGCTATAGGCACCATAATAGGGATAGGTTGGCCGCTGAGGCTCTGGACCGAGTTGTGCCTTTGCGACCTCTGACTCGGCATAGATCCCACCTGGCTCCGTGGTTTACGGGGGAGCTGAGGTGGGATGAAATGCCGGAAAAGACGTCTGGAGGGCATCTGGAGGGCCAGTCGTGCTGAGTCTGACCGGACACAGCTGAGGTCCTATATTAGGACCTACCTAGTGGCGATAGAGGCGGCGAAGCGTTCACACCTCTCCGCCCTTATTGCGTCGGCAGAAAATCGGCCTGCTGCCCTGTTTAGAGTGACCCGCTCCCTGCTTGAGCCGAGAGCGCGGGAGGACCACTTGCAGGGTAGGGCAGAAGAGTTTTCCCAATTTCTGCATGATAAAATCGCTCAGATTCGGGATGGGCTGGACTCCAGTTGGGTGGTCCCGGGGGAGGTGTCCGGGGCAGGTCTTGAGACGGTTATCTGGGAGGAGTTCGATCCTGTGACCGCCGAGGGTGTGGACAGATTACTGGGGAGGCTGAATGCCACCACATGTTTATTGGACCCGTGCCCTTCCTGGTTGGTTTCTACCTCCAGAGAGGTGACACGAGGCTGGCTCCAGGGGATTGTCAACGCTTCGTTGACGGAGGGGGCGCTTCCAACCGCCCTGAAAACGGCGGTGGTGCGCCCCCTCCTCAAGAAGCCTTCCCTGGACCCGGCTCTTTTGAATAACTATCGTCCTGTCTCCAACCTTCCTTTTGTGGCGAAGGTTGTTGAGAGTGTGGTGGCGGGTCAGCTCCCTCAGTATCTGGAGGAAGCATTCTATTTAGATCCGTTCCAATCGGGCTTCAGGCCCGGGCACAGTACCGAAACAGCATTGGTCGCGTTGGTAGATGATCTCTGGAGGGCCCGTGACAGAGGTTATTCCTCTGTCCTGGTCCTGTTCGATCTGTCAGCGGCTTTTGATACTATCGACCATAGTATCCTATTACGGCGGTTGGAGGGGTTGGGAATTGGGGGCACCGTTTTGCGGTGGTTCTCGTCCTTCCTCTCGGACCGCTCGCAATTTGTGTTGACGGGGGGGGAGAGGTCCACCCCTAGGCCCCTCATGTGTGGGGTGCCTCAGGGGTCGGTCCTCTCCCCTCTTCTGTTCAATATTTATGTGAAGCCGCTGGGAGAGATCATCTGTGGTTTTGGAGTGAAATGCCATCTTTATGCTGATGATACTCAGCTTTACATCTCCACCCCAAGCCACCCCAACGATGCTGTGGAGGTTATGGCCCGTTGCCTGGAGGCTGTGTGGAACTGGATGGGCGAGAACAGGCTTCGACTCAACCCTTCCAAGACCGAGTGGCTGTGGTTTCCGGCGGCCCGATATAGTCAGCTGACTCCGTCGCTGGCTATTGGGGATGAGATCTTGACCCCCACAGAAGGGGCCCGCAATCTTGGTGTCCTCCTGGATGTACGGCTGTCTTTGGAAGATCATATTACGGCCGTCTCCAGGGGGGCTTTTTATCAGGTTCGCCTGATACGCCAGATGCGGCCCTTTCTTGATCAGGACGCCTTACGCACAGTCACTCATGCCCTGGTCACTTCCCGTCTGGACTACTGTAATGCCCTCTACATGGGGCTCCCTGCGGGGAGCACCCAGAGGCTTCAACTGGTACAAAATGCAGCCGCGCGGGTAGTTATGGGGGCGTCGAGATACTCCCACGTGACGCCCCTCCTGCGCGAGCTGCATTGGTTGCCGGTGGCCTTCCGGGTTCGCTTTAAAGTACTGGTTTTGGTCTTTAAAGCGCTCCATGGCATCGGACCAGGATACTTACAAGACCGCATTCTGCCAGTAGTCTCCCACCGACCGGTGCGCTCCCACAGAGAGGGTCTCCTCCGGGTCCCGACGCCTTCTATGTGCCGCCTGGTGACCCCGAGGAACAGGGCCTTCTCTGTGGGGGCACCCACCCTTTGGAACGGGATGCCCCTGGACTACAAACGACCAGTGACCTGAGGGCCTTCAGACGTGACCTGAAGACCTGGCTCTTCGAGCAGGCCGGCCTGAGCTGACTCAAATGGGATTTTTAAATGGGGTTTTTAGATTAGTTGGGATGGGGTACAAAGTTTTAATTTATTTTAATTTGGGGTTTTTTAGATTTTTATAGGGACAGCCTAGGATTTAATTCTTTTTTAACAATTTATATTTGTCTATATGTATTTTAGTTGGCTGTTCACCGCCCTGAGTCCTTCGGGAGAAGGGCGGTATATAAAACCTAAAAATAAAATAATAATAAAATAAATAATGTTCAACCCAATCAGCTTTAACTGAATCAAGTAGTCAATATCCCCCTATTTGAATCAGACTTTGGTGCTTTTGTCCTTCTTCCACAGAGCTTCAGTGCTATGTTACCAATAGTGTAAAGCTCCTCTGTGATGAATTTTAATTGTCCATTCAGGGCTGTACTCTAAAAGCTAGCAGATGGAGATGGGAAAAAAATTGTAATTTATATTAATTGTCCTGTTTAAAGAAGCCCTAAAAACCTGGCTCTATCCTCAGGCTGTGAATCAGAAAGGTAAATCTGTGTGATGCCTTGCCCTTTTGAATAGATGTTCAATAGGGGGGCTGGATCTTATTTTTTTTAACAGTGTAAATCTTTATTTCAATTATTTGCTCTTTATTGCAGTATTTTACAAACTGCACAGTTATAGAACAGGTAAGGGTGGCCTAAAGATTCCACACACAATTTAATAGTTAATAGTTTCAGTCATCCATTGTTCTTTTTTTTTTCTTCCATCACATAGAAATAATGATTTATGACAAGTTTTGGACATCTTTGTAAGCCAGATCCCAAACTTTCAGAGATTAAACGTAGCCTCAACTTATACACCTTTATTTTAACGTCTACAGAATTCCACATATGCACCTGGAAGAGCAAGAAGCCTTAAGATGGTTAGGCACTTATGAGAAGTTTATTTCTAGAAATGACTGGTGGATAATGTGCAGAAATGAAGTTGTAACATGACACATTTACATGCATTGAGAAACTAATAAAGGAGAATATTCGTAGCTCAGAGTTGACATGAAGGGTCATGTGCTTGTTTTCTTGTAGACATTTGGTTATCCTAGCTAGGTAACATCATCAGTGCTAGTGCTAGATTGCTAGTCCTGCTGATGTTTCCTAATTTGGGTAATGGAATGTCTGCAAAAAAAACAAGCAGGCTCAGAGAGCACAAAGGACCCCTCATAGACAAACTAAAGGGAAACTTGATAGTTATTAAGGACAACTGTATCTATACCAATTTAATACAAAAATAGATTTAAAAGTGGCCTAAATGATTGCAGTTGGCATTAGAACTTTGGGAACAAAATCTCCAGTTCACTGTCACATATTTCCGTAGCACCAAAATGGGTGGAGGTTTAGTAGGTTCTATACTAATTGATAATTGTTATGTTTCATGGTGTGTTTATGTCTCATGATGTAAACTGCCAGGAGTCTAACGATGGCAATATATAAAATTGACAAATAATAAAGAAATGGGATGTCTAAAGAAAAGCATATGCCCATGGACATTTCCCTTGGCATCTGCCTGGCTGCCTATCCTGCTTGGCTTTAATTTCTGTTAAAGATTCATTTCTAGAAACAAATAAGAAATATCGGCATATCTCAATTGAAAGTAACTGCCTGTAGTATATTATTTTTATTTACTGTATCAGAATGCATCTAGGCCCCATCTTGAACCCGCTGACTTTTCTTATAAAATAAAAATGCTTATTGCAGCCTATCTATTTTCTCTATGAAAGAACATCCTGAAATCTAAAAGCAGACAGCCTGAACTAGTAGAAGAATCCTGGGGATCTAGAAGAAATTTCAGAACTCATCCTAGTAGGATGATTATTTTAAAACTAGATTGCTTATTGTAACAGCTGTTGTATGAACTGGCAAACTGTACTTCATCATAGACATTTTTTGTGATCATTGATGGCAGTGTTTCTCCATCTCAGCAAACTTAGACTCCCAGAATTCTCCAGCCAGCACACGATTCTGGGAATTGAAGTCCACAGATCTTAATGTTGCTGATATTGAGAAACACTGATCCATGAAGTGCTCTCAAAATTCCAAATATGTCTATTGACCTCAAATATTCCTATCCCTGACACAGCAATTTCTTCCAGTCCTCATTAAATGCCTCTAGTTTTTAAACATTTTCTATTTTTATGTTAAGATTAGTAGAATTGGCATTATCTTCCTTCTATTCAGGTTGAAGGTACACTGCTTGTACGCCTCTGCATGTACAAAAATAAATCTGAAACTTGAAACTTGGATGGTTGTTTGATCTATTTTTTCCCTATTTTGGAAGGTGAATTAAGTCTGTTGTATATACATTGCACCCTCTTAGAATCTTAGAATAACAGAGTTGGAAGGAACCTTGGAGGTCTTCTAGTCCAACCCCTGCTTAGGCAGGAAATCCTACACCACTTCAGATAAATAGTTATCCAACTTCTTTTTAAAAACTTCCAGTGTTGGAGCATTCACAACTTCTGGAGGCAAGTTGTTCCACTGATTAATTGTTCTAACTGTCAGGAAATTTCTTCTTAGTTCTAAGTTGCTTCTCTCCTTGATTAGTTTCCACCCATTGCTTCTTGTCCTGCTCTCAGGTGCTTTGGAGAATAGCTTGACTCCCTCTTCTTTGTGGCAGCCCCTGAGGTATTGAAACACCCTGGAAATCCTATCTTCCTTGCCATGCCTATATATATGTGAGTTTATATGTGCATATTGCAGTTTATGTATCAGAGTTGTGTGATTAATATGGAATGTATTTCAGGGAGGGGAGACAGGATCTGGTTATGGGCTTCCTTAGAAGTATGTTTTTGGGTCCGTCTTAAAAAATAGAAAAATGGATAAGCCTTTGGAGTTTTGTTATGCCCCTATCCTGCCCTGAGTTTACTATTCAAAAGATGGTATGCACAAAACTGGGACACTTCAGCTCTTTTTCCAGAAGCTGCTTTCTGGGGAAAAAAACAACAACTATCGCCTCTGGAATCCTTCACAAATATCTTTGAATTGAGAATTAGTATGGCAGGTTGGTGCAAAAGCTCTTGTAAAGCTCCTTTGGGAGCCAAGATGAAACTACCATGGTCCTATGGAAAGATAAAAAGCTATCCGTGGACATATTGTGTGGTCTTAGGCAAAGGCCACACAATGGGAGCAACATGAATCACCAAGTTGTTGTGAGGTGAAAGGAATAAAATCTGTAAAGGCTGCAATGATGATTAAGCTATAAGAACAGGGTGGGAAACATCTATACTGGCAGTTTTTAAACAAGTCAGATAACCATTCATTACTATTGCTCTTTATGTGCCAAGACCCTCATTTACACCTGGTCTGCTGAATACCAACTCTGCTCCAGGGCCATATCTATTCTTTCCCCAAAGTTTCAATTCACCAGGACATTTCTCAAATTTGCTTCTTGACAGCAAGGAGTAATTATGTTTATATGACAGCCATTTTTATGTAGTGGTTAAGACCTCAAGCTAGAAATCTGAAGATTATGAAATCTAGTCGCACCTTGTGTATGAAACAAGCTGGGGGATCTAGGAAGCTAGCCCTAGGAAGGAGACAATGGCAAACCACTTCTGAAAAATCCTGCCAATCTTGCAGAGACTTGTCTAGGCAGAGAAGCAACAGAGTGGTTAATGTCTGGAATACTCTACTTGACTCTGTGGTTTCTTCCCCAAACCCCAAAAACTTTAACCTTAGATTGTCTACTATTGACCTCACCCCTTTCCTAAGAGGTCTGTAGGGGGCGTGCATAAGCGCACCAATGTGCCTACCGTCCCTGTCCTATTGTTTCTTTTTATTTTTCTTATATGTATCCATGTATTCATAACTATGTATATACTTATACCTATTATCTTGTAAGCGATTGACAAATCAAATCAAATCAATAAATAAATAAATTGGACAACATTGAATGGAAGAAAAATATGCTTATGTATTACTTAATCTAAAACAACTTTAATCAAATGTACATTTGGATCAAAGGATTTGTCCCAAACTATTTCTTTATCCTGACCCTCATACTTTTGGGAATGCAACTTCTCTTTCCACTCTTATTCCAGAAACACTGCACTCCTGTCCGTCTCCAAACAGTAGAGATGTGCCAATAGGCGAATGGACCTAGCCTTCCTTCAGAGTGAGTGAGGTCAACATCAAACTCAAATCCCTTTCACCTGAAGGCTCAGGATTAAAGCATCTGCTTTGTATGAAGAAGACCCCAAATTCAATTCCAGGCATTTCTAATATAGCAAGAAGAGCTGATGTGTGAAAGTTGCTGCCAGTCATGAAGAAAATGCTCAGCTGTTTCATAGGCACGTGTTAAATCAACCACTTTAGGATTTTTTATTTTACAAAAATATGCAACCATATTGCTACACGTTGACTCCCAACCCTGCCAGTTCTAATGTGCAGCTCCTGTGGTACTGCTCTAATTTGGTATAATCATTAACAGCAGTTTACAAATGGGGGGATTCCTTCCTTCCTTCCTTCCTTCCTTCCTTCCTTCCGCATGGCTGCCCATCTCAACAAGTGACTCTGGGTGGCAAACAAAATTAAAAACAGAATAAAAACAATGACAATAATACAAAAATTAAAATACTCTACTTAGCTACTTAGTAGCTAAGGGGGAAAAACATACACCATAATCACTAATATAATTAAGAAATAGTCCCTACACACACCCAGGTCCCCAGCCTGGGTCTGCCTCCACCCCAGATTCAAGCTTAAAAATATCCCCCCTTCCTCCTCTCTATAGAAAGCATTTTTGTGGCAAATTCCATTTCACCATTTTTATACGACTGGAGCTGTTCATGTATCGTGGGCACTGCATTTTACCTCCTTTGCAAGAGCAGGAAAACTCGGTTAGTGAAGGTACACAGCGCCCATCCAACTGTGGAAATGTAAACAAGCTATCATCATTATGCTGTTCAGTCCCAGTACCATTAGATGAGTTGCTGGCTTATTGCAGTCCCTTGCCAGTTTGGAATTTCCATCTGGAAGTGCCTCCAGTTGCATATTGATTTTGCGGGAGGGGGGGTGTCAGCTCTCTTTCTGATGCTTGCACGCTCCTTGTCTATGACACAAAATATTAGCTGGAATAGAATGAGGATCTTTCCCCTATGATTCTTTCAAAGAGATGAAACACAAATCCCGCCCCCTCATTTTTTTTTTTTTTAACACAAGGGATTTGGGTAGGGAGAAATATGCTTCAGGGATTCTGATGAGCATTGATTAGATTTTTTTTACAAGCACTCATTTCAAAATGCAGTGATCCAGAGCACCTTGTGCTTCAACAAGGTGTGAGAGATGAAGCAATGATTAAATTGAGACAGTTTCCATAGCACTGGAGAATGATAACAGTACACGGGCATTGCACTTGTCACATTTTTTACAGCCATAATTCTTTTTCATCTGTACCATTTTCATCCATACAGCTGAGAAGATGAAACTGGGCATCGGTTCAACAGGCATCCTTATACCAGGAGAGATTGATCAATATCAAAGCAGCTGAAAACTCCTTTAGATCAAAGCCTTTGGTGATTTGATCATTATGTTCCCCAAACATGCTCTACATTTAGCTAACTGCTTCTGTCAAAACAAAAGCCCCCTTCCACAAGACAATACCTGGTAGCTCTCAAATACTGCAGCGTTCAAGAGCCTGAACTAGGTAGTGCTTCAAGGAAAAGGCAAATGGGTGATGAACATGTTTAAAGTCTAACTGTCATGAAATGTATGCCAACCACCAGTTCAGTCTTTGACTTAAGCTCTTGCTGCTGGGAAGAAATGTTCCACTGAGAAAGTAGCTGCCTGTGCCCCACCACCACCACACTTAAGACAATAGGGTAGCCATATGAAATGCAAAATAACCATTTCCTTTTGATACTCCTTTTAGTTCATCAGGCTGGCCACCCTGCTTCCTACTGCGTAGATTCTGTACTGCTACTATGAAAATCTGTAGAGTTTCTCAGTCATCCAGGTCATGGTTGTCCCAAAGGTGCTTTTTCAAGAGGCAACTGGACTTTCTGGTTCTTCTTTGAAGACCTTTTGCTTCTTATCCAAGAAGCTTCTTCAGCTCTGACTGGATGGTAGGGAATGGAAGAATCAAAGAAAAACCAGAAAGTCCAGTTTCCTCTTGAAAAAACACTCTGAGTGCTATTATGGAAGTCAATACCATGGATTAAGCTGTTGCATGACACAAGATTTGACACAAGCATGAGGGAAGATTTTGTTTGTTTTTTGGGGAATTTTCTTCTGGGTGGCAGAGGGAGGATTTATTGGAAAACAGTTATGCAGCCAAGTCTCCCAAGAATGTTGCACTATTATATTCTTTACAGTACAGATCCAATTTTACATTTTATTTATTTACAAATATTTATATGCCACCTCCTCCCTGGAATTCTAATTTAATATCTTTTAGTGAATGAAAAAGACACAGCCCAGATCCTTACTATTTTATCCTCCACTTCGTGCCTTCTTTTGCTAGGAATTTCTCATTTCAGTGGAAATGGCTCATAGTAGTTGGACTCCAGAAGCAGAGTCCGTTTTCTTATATATTTATTTCTTAGAAAGTGCCTTCTGGAGAAGATTGACCATGTTTTTACTATTGACCTGATCTGACCCAACATTTTTTTCCAATGCAATGTTGGGTCAAAGAATCATTACCTAGGTTTAATGCATCAGGGGAGGAAGGAGGGGGGTTAGAGTATATGTTACAATGCAGAAAGTCAGCAACTATGGGACATGAAAGTGATGGAAAGTTTATGAAAAGTCCTTCTAAGGGTCATCTTTTCAGTAGTCTATTTCACTGTTCTTCCTTGCACCTTCCTCCTGAACTCTTAAAACCTTTCCAGACTGTTAATTATATGCTTCTAATGTTTAAACACTTTGCATATCATATTTGCAAATTCAGAGTTTAGACTTTAGAAATTTAGACCACAAAATTAATGAACATCACTGTGCAACTCTTGTCTGACTCACAGAGCAAATCGGTTTGTTTTAAAATGTATTTTTTTTTTAAAAAAAATCCTACTATATGGAGGGAAGGTTCTTACTGGAAATCCTCAGGTAAAAAGCTTGGCAGCCCTTAGCTGAGAATGCTCCAGTCTTAAATTTTCTGCATGAAGCATGATTCTGATTTATATTTTCCTCTCCACCTAAACAGGGCTATTGTTTTCTTCCTTTGAAGAGCCCTAAAGTGAAAGTTTGGCATATTAATGTGATGTGTACGTGATGTGATAAAGGAGCAATCTGTGTGATATGGCTAAGGAAAGACTATATGGTGAATATAGAGTACAAATTATTAATTTTTCGCCAGAGTCTGAAAATCCATGAAATCCAACAACAGTAGTAAAAGATTCTATCTTGTTAACATATTTCCATGCAAATAAAATCTGCATCTGTAACACATGGGGAGTTTCTCCTTCACCTTGATATCACTCGTTTTTCCATTTATGAATATAAGAATGCAGAATGCTGTTCCTACAGTAGAAAGGAACAGAATTAAAATGAAAATAATTACACAGCTGGATCTTGTTCTCCAGACAACTAACTCTGATACTGCAAATCAGAGATAGTTATTCAATTTCCATAATGATCAGCCAAATGCTTACAAGAAGCCTTCAACAAGACATGACCCAGGGGTACTTTTTCAAGAAGCATCTGGAGTTCCTTGTTTTTCCCTGAAGACATTTTGCTTCTCATCCAAAAAGCTTCTTCAGTTCTGACTTCAACAAGACAGATTTATAAAAACATCTTCTTATTGATGTTCCTCAGCAATGGGTAGTAATAGAATACTGTCTTCAGTAAGTATATAGCCATCATGGTTAGAAGCCATTGACAATTTTTTGTCTTCATCCAAGTTGATGACAATCGCTACATTTAATTATTCTTGTGATACAGTTTATCTTCACAAACACCAACCAATGAATAATACCAGTTTTGGGAAGCTGTGCATTCAAACATTGCAGATCAGCTTTAGCAATTCCAATCTAGTGGAGGTTTCCATGGTAGTTACAGTGCAGGCAGCTACCAGCACTGTTTTAGTGTTTGCCATCTGATGTGTTAGATGATTAGACTATTTTTGCCAGTGAGCAGAGAGTGCCCGTCTGTTTGGAAATGCTTTGTTGCTTTTTTTAAAAAATAATAATGATAATCCTGGAGACATATGTTGGAATGTTCATAGTAAAACATGCCTGCGGGGAAAAGAAAGAAATGAAATGAACACGAAAGGGGGTGGGAAGTCCTGTACGTTCATAACATGACAGCTAGAGAATAGATATATCTTGGATTATCAGGACATGAACGCTGTCCATAAGTAGCTGCTGAAAAATTAGTAATTCCAACCTGGCAAAATACCAAGACAGGTTTTGCCCCTTCACTTTAAACTCGATCAACAGTTTCAGTTAAGAGCTGCTATGGGAGACCGGTGAAAATGTTTCAATTTTTTTTTTTTTTTTTGGATGCTAAGTGGGTATTATTGAGCAAGATAAAATATTACTGGAAACTCTGTGTAAAAATAAAAGACAAATGCAGATTAAATCAAAAAGCTAGTGACAGCAAGAACTGTTTCGGAAGATGGCAGTGTTTGGCTCATATGTACGTGCAGAACATTTTCTCTATAAATAACAAAAAAGATTGAGATGTTCTTTTAATCAAAGATATTGCACCATATATAGCATTCTTGGTGTGGGGGGGGGGAAATCTCATTCAATACATAAACTCATTTAATATTGCAGAGGGACAAACTGCTGGATCATATTCAGATCAATGGGCAGCAACAATAAAAGTCAGAACAAGTAAAGAAGCACTAATAAAAAACATGACTAAACTGCTAAACCAGAGTGGGCCCCACTCTGTCAGTGGTTGACAGCTAGTTGGATTGCCAGGGGGTAGCAAAAGAATAAGTAAGTGATATACAACACTGAGTTTACAGCTCTGTTGCTCTCCAGACAGGGACAGACAATAACACACTTCCTCAAATAATTTCTTAGCCCTTTCTTACTATAGCCACAAGAACCATTATCTTACTATTCCAGGGAGCAATTTAATTGGGGGGGAGCATAAATTTCAATTTCAATGTGGGGAAAATGTTTGCTTTGGTTTTTTAAAACAATGGATATATAAAGGGACAGGACAGAGCAGGACATGACAGGACAAGATAGAACAGGACAGAAGAACAAATTTTCCTGATGACTAGAAATTCTTGATCACCCCTGGATCTTAATCTAAGTGGGGAACAAGCAAGAATTGGAATTATAGTAAACTAATCAAACTGATTTGTAAAATTAATTGCAATGTTCGATTTAATTTAGAAAATCAATCCAATTTTATTCAGTTGGCTAAAATCTCTGAGTTGGACTTGATTGGATTCAGATCATTAAAAAGCAGGAATATATAAGGAGAAAGTTGTCTAAACTGGGTCCAATAGGGCTGAAGTAATCAAATGTACAGTATTCCATTTGATTTGATAATTTTTTATAGTCCAAATCAGTCCAAACTGCTTTGTACCAATTGCAGTATAAAATGTTGGCATCGGTCTGCTAAGGATACCTAGTTCTTGCTTTCTTTCTCTACCAGCACCCAATGGTGAAAAGGCACACCGTTATTATTTAGCTATTTTGATTTCAGCAAGACAATCCCAAGTTTTTAGTCGTCATATGTGGCCCAGAGCTACTTTAGGAGATATGATTTCATGAGTAGTAATGCAGAAAAATAATTCATTAGTTTTTAAACTTCAAGGAAATCATATGATCAGAGTGGCAGGTTTTATTCATAACGTTATAGAAGAGGAGGACTTTTCAGGTAACCAGGATCTGCAAAAGATGTCAAAGTCAATTGTTATGAAATTAGACTGATCTTCTAAGAAAATATCCCTCACTGATGTGCGTTTTTTCTTACAATTTTATTCCTGGTTATTCTGGTATGCTTACCCATCCCCATAATTATATTTATTGGACTAGAGGTGAAAAACTGAACAAGTGCAAACAAGACTTCAACTTTTATCAAGGATTAAGGCAGCTGAATTTTTCCATCCATGATATCAAAATAACCCATTACTGTCTGTCAGCTAAAATAGGAGAGTGAGAGAAATACTCATTATTTACTGTATCTGTAGCTGGGTCGGCACAACTCTATGTCATTGTCTTTTATGGGAAACAGGATTATAAGAAACTGCCATTACAAGAATGGAAAAAGAAATGTGATCCTGAAAACAAATCAACAGAGGGGGAAAAAAATCACCTTAAGGATTGCTAATGCTAGGTGGCAAAACTGTTACAAAAAGGGCATTTGATGGATGCTCAGTAATTGGAACTATTATGCAGGCCAGATCAGATGATCTTTTTTAAGCTAATGATAAATGTCATCTTTGCTGGTAATAATGATAGTTGTAATGTCCATATTAAGACAAGCTGTGTTACATTTCTAATATAGCAAAGCAATTTCTGATGGTTGATTATGACCCAGTAGGAGATCCAACTTCTGATGCCAAATAATAGCTTACCAGCTGTGGGAGAAAAAAGTAGTATAGAAATCTGTATTAGGCTTACTGTGGCAATGAGTGCATCACTGCGAAACCCACATAGTAGCCCTGCTACTCTTGTTCACTACATAACAAGGCAGAATGAACCAATTTAGTGCCACAATCATAGCTCATGGATCTGATCTCCCACAGTCAATGTTTCAATATCGTAAGCATTTCCTTTGCTCATGGTGATTCATTCATACCTTAGTTGCTTCCCACTGGGATTATTGCAAATGGACTCGACATGGAGCTGCCCTTGAAAATCATTTGGAAGTTATAGGTCCAGAATATAGCGGTGCAGGCAGCTTTTGACATTTTGTTGCACCTACATTACAATACTGCTCTGCTGCCTGAACTGGCTTTCAGTGGGCTACTGGATGCAATTCAAGATGCTGACTGCTATCTATGAAGCCCTACATGACACAGAGCCAGCTTATTTGAGGAACTGCCTTTCTTCTTCCCGTTATTTCTGCCTTCTTCATCAGTTCTAGCAGAGAAGGTATTTCTGAAAGCGTTCCATTAGAAACAAGCATCTTGTTGGACTCGGGAGTTGTGGTAGCATCTTTAACCTTAGACTGTCTACTATTGACCTAACCCCTTTCCTAAGAGGTCTGCATGAGGCGTGCATAAATGCACCAACATGCCTACTGTCCCTGTCCTATTGTTTCCTTTATTTTTCTTATATGTATCATATTCATAACTTTGTATATGTATATACATATAACTATGTATATACGTATACCTGTTATCTTGTAAGCAATTGACAAATTGACAAATAAATAAATAATCTGCCCAGTAGAAAAACATCCCTTTGGTTTTTTTGCAAGATATTGAAGTCCTGCCTGTTCCCCAGGCATTTGATTTACAGTAATGGGTTAGGCAAGTTCTGTTTATTAAAGTTGTCTTTATAAATTGAGATTATCGTTTTAACTTTGGATATTGTGGTTTAAGTTGTGGGATTATTGCTGTTTCAAATTTGCATGCTGCCCAGAATCTCTGTTGTGAGATTTTTTTGCGGGGGGGGAGGGAAGACATATAAATAATATCCAGCAATAAATTGTGTAAATCATATAAATAAATACGTTTTATAGAGTTTGGATTTTTTTTAATTCCAAAAGCTGATTCTGTAGATATTTTCATACAAATATACAGTACATATTATACTATATCATAAATAAGTAAATATTCTTCAGACATGATCTAAGGCAGTGGTCGCCAACTAGTGGGCCGTGGCCCACTGGCAGGCTGCAAGAAAATTTTGGTGGGCCTCAGAGAAATCTCACCCAAGAGCACCCCCCCCCCAAAGCAATTAATCCAGGCTGCACAGAAACACAAGGCTGCACCACCCACATGGCCTGCGGAAACCCTCCCCGCCCACTCACTCCTAACCTGGCAAACTTGCCTGCTAAATTACTATTTTTCCAACCATCAGCTGTGAGATTTAGATTAGCTAGGAAGCAGGAAATGGTTGGATTTCTTGATTTCTAGCTAATCTTTAGATCTTTGGCTCTCCTTTTAAGCACAGCTGAACCTCCCTTAGGACTGAAGGTTCTATTATTCAGTGCAGACTCACGGCAAGCAAATTTTATGTGACAGTTAGCTGATGGCAAATAGATAGATCACGGAATGATTCTGTGAGCAACTCAATATGCCTGCCTGCTTTGCCGGATTTTGGGTAAAAGTTTCTATTTTTATAAAAAAATTCAATATTTATATAAATATTTATAATATTTGTATACAAGCCATGCCCAGCCAGTCACATGGCCACCAAACCACACCCACAAATTAGGCCATGCCCACAGAACTGGTTAGTGGTCCCTGGGATTTAAAATTATGAGTTTGGTGGTCCCTAAGGTCCAAAGGGTTGGCGACCCCTGATCTAAGGGATTGGGGAGGTTTAACTTGAGAAAAGTTTCCTTTTATAAGATAAAACTACAAGTACCTATCTATCAATTCTCTGCAATGTGCTGTTCATAAAATTGGTGGTAGGAATATTACATCTGCTCATGTCCAATTATAGGAACTTCAATTAGCTGATACTTTTGGAAAATAAATCTCTGACTACGACCAAGCAAAAATTAAAACAATAAGTTCTGTGTACGCAACTTGAAGTACAACATGAAGTGCACAATATAAATCCATGCCAACCAGAAGGATGAACAGGATGTAGGCTTTATACCTATTACTAGAAGGGTATTTCTCAGCTTGGGTACTCTTGCAATATATGGACTAACTCCTAGAATTCCCCAGCCAGCAGAGCTATTGCTAAAAATTCTGGGAACTGAAGTCCCCATATCCAGAAATTGCCAAGATTATAGAATTCAGTACCATAGTATTCCACAATTTGCCTTTCTTGGAGTACAATGCCTGTCATATCAACATGCATGCCTACGGCTCTAGAATGAGAGTAGAGTGCACTGCTATGATTTTCACTATGACTGTAGTTAATTACTACTGCTTACTGTGCTTGCTTCTATCAGTCTCACTGCAACTTCTTCCACCCTGAGAATATGTGAGTTACAGTACTTGAACATCTTCCCTAATTTCTTAATTGTCTTTTGCTAATAGTGCCTCTAGAAATAATACTGTTTCATGTTATTGGGCCACACCCAAACTATGTTCCAAAAAGAAGTTAGTTGATTAAAGGGGCAAACAAAAACCGGGGAATAAAGATGGGCCCGTTACCCCTTGAAACTGTCTGAAAATTCTCATCTTAAAAAATCTCCATACCATGGAATCATCTTAAAAATTCTTCTTGCGTAGGTGACAAAGGGTAGATGTTTGGGGAGAGAGATTTGACTCCAGGATGAGTCAAATCCCCTTTTAGCCTTGTAGCCTACTCATATATTTCCTTGTTCATTTCCTTAAAAAAGAAGCAATCTTTCCCTAAAATAGAAGCAACCTTTTCTATTCAAGTTCTATTCTTTTTATTCGAACAATACCCAAGTTGGCTTACATGTTCAAGTAAGAGAGAGAGAAGATTGAAATGAGAGTGATAAAACACCAAGGTAAGCAAGACAGAATCACTTGGCCTCATCTTCTCTACAAAATCATTGGATAAGGAAGAGGAAGAAGGCTCTGTAAATTGCTTTGCCCCATCATTACTTTAGAAGGGAGGGCATCGAGATTCAAATAAAATAAATAAATAAACTGTAAATGCAATAAAGATCATCATACTGGCTCTCTGAGCATTCTCTCCAAAGGAATTTAGGGGTGCTCAGTGATATAGCCCATAATAAAGTTTCTGTTTCACAAATCAGGACATAAATCTACACTGGAACTGCCTACTGTACATCTTATGTAAAAATAGCTCAATATATTTTGGGTTCATTTTATTTTTAGAGATTTTGCACTTCAGAATGTGAGAACCTTTGGATCCACAGCAAAGGGAATGATTCATGCATTAATGATTTGGCAGCAAGACTAAATCATGTTTTCTTCTATCCAGGTGCTTCATATCCATGGTATATGAAGAATGGCAGCGAGGTGAGTTTCTAGGCTTGTGGTATGTTAATATTTGCTAGATCACCTTGTGGTACAAAGAACTGAAGAAAGCAGAACGAAGAGCTATTCTTCTCCTAGCTTCCTGTTCTCCATAATAATAATACAGATAAGAAGGATAAGGTTTCTCTTTCCTCAAGACACAGCTTATCTCTTAATAACCTTTTTCCCCCCCGAAACTTTTGTCTCTATCAATGGGGTGACTAAAAGACAGAGGGGGTGTGTGGAAAGGAGTACTTTTCCACTGTTTCAGTAAAAGCATTTACAGAGTCATACTTTGGGATATTTACTAATCCTTTTATAGTAAATTAATTGCTTTGGGACATTTTAGACTGATCACTTTACCTGGCTATTAAACCTTATTTGGATGGAATGGAAACAATGTGCTCTTTGCCCTGCTTTACGCACTCTGACTGGGTAAACACCAAGATGGCTAAATTGTGTCAAAGGGGAATGTGCTCACCTTAAGGACCTGGGACTAAGGCGGCTTCCAGCATTCGATCTGAGGCACTGCCAGGAAAGGCAAAGCAGCCACATCCGAACCACAGCAATGCCCCCCTCCATCCCCTTGCAGATTAACTTCCTAGGAAAAGAAGACCCTTCCCCAATCAAAGCTCCCAGGGTATTTTAGTTCTTTCTAAATACCAGACAGACACTAGAGAGGTTCCTTTCCAAAAATTTCCATTTCATTTCCCCTTTCTGCTCCTCATTTTCCATTTTCTCTACCCAATGGTAAGCACCATTTTAAATATGCATGGGGTTTTTTGGGTGGATCTTTTTTCATTTTAGGGGTGTGGAGAGGGATAAAGAAATGAAGCACTCTTCCTGATATTTCCACTTTTTCCTATATTTGATTGCAGTTTGGCTACTCAAAGATCCATGTTCAACTTACTATCAGTACATATGTCCACTACCATGAGATCAGAATAATGACACTGCATTGTGATGTCATCTTTGAAAAATGCCATTATGTATTTGAGGCTTGATGGCTTATAAACATATTTTAACAAAAAAAAATAGTCTCTGAGATTGGCAGGGGCTATAATAATATCTTTGACAATACAGAAAGGGCAGCAATTGACTGTAAAGTCCATTATTATTTTATACTGGAATTGTGGGATCTTTTTTTTAATGAATTAGGTATGTTGAAAAATATGCCAGTATGCCATTTAAGAGGGTTTTTTGTTTGTTTGTTTGAAATCCATTAAAAGAGAAAAAAGCCAACCACCAAAAACCATAGCTTTTTTATAGACTCCCCACATCCTAATACAGAAACTATTCAAGTACAATTTTTGCCTAAATTGGAATGGAAGTTACTCTTTTGGGGCCACTTGAAGCATTTTCCTAATGTTGCAGTCTTACTCATTGGGGAGCATCTTGGGAAACTTATTTTTTTCACATCCCTCTGCCATCTCTTCTTTTTATTTCAAATACCTGCACCCTCATGCTTGATGCCCTATTTTTTAAAACATCTCAAACCACAGCCAAAATTTGCAAGTTTCTTTATAGGTGAGAAACAGAAGTGGAAAGGAACTTAAACAGGTTTTGATATAAACAACGCTAGGTAAATAAGCTTCAGATTTTGGAATTATATTGAGGAAAGCACTGATAACTTTGAAAAAGCCCTTCCCTGTCACTCCAGGTCCTCTGTTCAGAGCTGTCATTGTGTTTTTCCTTGGAGATTAATATTTGAAAGATAAAGAGGCAGATTAGAAATGGTTGTTTGCTCTGTTTAAGCAAGAGTCACCTTGTTCTGTTAAATCACCAGGATGAAAAAGAAAAAAAAGGGGGGGAGGGAGAGAGGGAGGGAGTAAAGTGAGTCAACTTGCCAGATAGCAAGATAGGAGCCACTTCAGTCCTCTGTGTTCTCTTTAAAAAATGCAGAAACGCACAATTCAGGGGGGAAAAAAACAAAAAAACTTGCCCTTGAAACAGTCTAACTTCCTATAAAAAAAAAAAAACATGAACAACCACTTCTAGTTTCCAACAGGAAGTATGGGTTAATTCAGATGTGAAGAGGAAGTTTAATTTCCTGCCTCCCCAGAAGTTAGTAACATTAACCTTCCTGTCTTTCAAAGAACCTCACTGAAATAGCAATTGAAAAAATGATGCCTGAAACTGAGCAAGTCATACTTGACTGTCCTGTGCCATTGAAGTATGGAGGAGTTCTTCCTGCAAACAGAAACCAATAGAAAGTGCAGGCTAGACAAGGCATGGGGACAACATACCATGTAGAAATTCATGCCTTGTTTCACTCCAAGTCTCTCTCTCTGTGTGAAAAGGGCTAGAAGAATCACTGGCCTGGAAAAGGGCTTCATAGGCACCCCTTCTTTTCCCCCCTCCCCTCCACTTAATGCAGAAAATTCTAGAGCTACAGCATTTTCATCAGATGCTTTGGCTTCTTTCCAAAAACCTGGGGTAAGGAAAAGCCCACTCACTCTGCAAATCATTTGTTCCCTTCTTAAACTGATCTTATGGAAGTTCTCCTAATGTTTAACCCAGTTCCAACAATGCAACCCCAAAAGTCTTATATTATGGGACAACAGAGAAATTTTTCTGTGATTAGAAGAGTCCTTGTAATTCCTTGTAATTCCAATTATCTTGATTCCAATGTAGTCCTTAAAGGAATGAATTCCTTTAAATCTTCTTTAGGGACAGCAAACTATATATTTATTGACTGTACAATTTCCATATTCTCTATGGGAAGTACATTGCCCCAAAATAGGGCTGCACATAAGATGGATGAAAGTACAGTATCCTGTGAATGTTACTTCTTGAGACCTGGACAATACTGTTCTGCTAATGTAGCCTAAAACCGCATTAGCCTTTTTTGCAGTTGCATCTCACTGTTCATTATTTCATTTCCTATATTTCATAGGGCTTGGGGGTTGCTATCTGGAACTCTAAACTTCCCCTATGGAATTCTCTCTAGGAATTAAGGGTGGAGCCCAGGTGAACATGAATCAATGCAAGCTTAGAACCAGAAAAAAGAAACCTTGTTTTTCTTTCCATGAGACTTATGCAATAAATCAACATCACAGAATTTTCTCAAGAAAAAAAATCTTTCTATAGAAATTTCATTGTTTGCTTTATCAAAATAATTCCCTCAAAAGGGATTTATACAGAGCAATTAGAAAATTTCCTCTGTCTTTAAAAATATTCTCATCCCATTTTTCTCTATAAGGAAAATGTATTCTTTAAACATTTAATGAAAATATTATAGATTTACATTATGGATTATTTTTCACATTATATTTAAAACAAGGACAAGCTTAGGAAAGCACAGATAATGTTCATTTGGAGGCCTCTGGGGCATGAGTAGTTTTTCAATGTCAGCTCCAGGAGGGATTGCATTTTAGCCTTCGGGAAAGAGTTTAATGGATCAGATAGTGTGCTATATCACAAGAAGGTATAATGTATCAATATTTACCTTTTATTTAGCAAATAGTTACTAAAAACCATGCTGCTACAAGTCAATAATTTTACTGCTGAATTTTAAGGACGTGATCTCAAGGGCTGGAGATTCCAACTTGGAAGCAAATACTTGACAGCCTATGAGTTGACAAAACGTGCACTAATTTGAACTTGAAATTTGAAATGTACAGAAAGTCTCTATACTAGTAGTCAAATTCATATAGATTCCCATCAACAGTCTTTGATATGCATTCAACCTATGACAATCTATATACATCTGGACTTTGTACAATGAAAGGAGTGCTTGATCTAGGATCAATACAGTAGCCTAGTGTTTCCTTGATGCTATGGGCCTTGCCAATTAATGTCCAGCTTAGCTATTCTGCAGAAGGAATCTGTGAAAACAGTTTTGCAGCACTTCCTTTGCATTGCAGAATGGGCAGTTTTCCATTGTTGGGAATTGACAGATTTAGGAATGGTTGAGAAAGGTTCCCAATGTTTGGTTCAGAGATAACTGGTGGTTCAAAGATATGGTAGGTGGTTACTTGGTACAGAAGAGAATGTTATATACATAGTAATGAATGAACTCTTTTAAGAATGTTAAATCATGCAAGATTTTGGTATTCTCAGCCAAAATCTCATAATAGTTCAGGTGGGAACATAAAACCATGGGCTTAATAATCTCATGAGATTTTAGTCCCTATTATTTTTTAAAAAAAACACATCGATTAATTAATGCAGATCCACTTGGGAGAGGGACACATTTTTATGATGCTACAAATACTTTATTACTGAACTCTAGCTAGAGGATCTTCAAAAGCTTCTGATGGTGATGCTCCAGTCCCCATAAATGGAAAGACTGGGAAGTGCTTTTAAAGAGCACCTGAACCTTTATTGAATGACACATCTCTTTGGGGTCTTCCTCTCTATTTAGATTATCCTCATTCAGATAAAAGACAGGGAAAAGCAAGGTAAAGAAGCCTATCACAAAAATGAGATGGGATTTTCTAGAGGTTCTGCAATTTGCCTCAATTAATCACCTGCATTATTTATATCTACCTGGCCAAATCCTAGGTAGAAGGACAACTGAATTAATTGGGGCTTTATTTTGATTAATCAGGTTCAGAAGTCTGCTCTAATCAGACAGTTTTAGTGTCCAAAGACCACTCAAAAGCTTGAGCTATGTTTTTTTTCCTGCAAATATCCAATCAACCTCCTTGTCTGTGCACTTTCTATCTACGTGTCAGTGTTCAGAAAGAGCAACAGGAAAATATTTCTGCCTTATGGTTACAATAAGGATAGGATTGTTCACATGAGACTACTGAGTTCTATATTTATCCTGTCTCTAATTTGTCTGGATCATAAATGCTTTAAGTGTGCCTTATGCATTTAAACTGAATATGCATTAATGTATTACATCCAACCAAGTTACAAAGGACTCACAGCTGTGTTACACTGCATAAGTTTCCCATACTAAATATATGAAACTAGCACAAATAAACACTATTCCTTCCCACTTGACTGATTTCGCCCTTCTCAAGTTGGAACAATTAAATAATCATCCTGAAAAATTATTACATTTTTATTCTACTTTTTTCTTATCTTTCTTCTAAGACACATATTGCAATGTTCTGTTGACATATATTATAATAATAAAGAGAAAGGGAAAGAGGGAGGCAGATAGAAAGAGAGAGAGAAAACACATTGCACGAAGCCACAATGTAGTCTGGTTTTCACTTAATATGTTGTGTCATGCTGCCAATAGAGATAGGGTTGAGTTGTTGGGTTTCTGGTATTTCCTGAGCTTGCTTCTCTCCCTGCAGATGTTTCCTTACCAGGCTAGTTAACATCACCAGTGCATGGAGGAGTGCTGTTTGCTGACTGTTTATATGGGATAACTTGTCCTCCCAACCCTGATTGGGGTATTATTTCCTTGATTGCTTTGTGGGTGTGGTATTGTTTCATCTTTGATTGTTCATATTTATCCGGTGCTGGATCCTGCTTATCTGGGTACTGGTTAATAGGTGGTGCAATGAGGAAGAGTATATTTAGGTCTGTTTACCTCTTCCCTTGATCTTAGTTTGCTTTCTTTCTTGAATGGCTCATAGATGGAACTTATCTCCATTATCTGTTATTTGTTAACGGCTGATTCATCTAAGTGCCATGCTGTAGAAATTCTGAATCTGACTTGTTCTGAAACTATGGTTGAACTTGTGGTTGAACTATGCAGAGCAACAAGCAAAACTGAGAAGACACATCCACAAACACCAAGCCGCGGTTAGAAGACACAATGAAAACTCCTTAATCTCATGATATACTGACAATAAATTTTAAGTTGCGGATGGGGGAGTTATAGAGTTTTTCCACTCAAGAAACAATTCATGTTTTCCCCCCCTTTTCTTAATGTATTAAAGATGCTATGCCTTTCAGGAAATTGTTGAAGTCTTGCTTGTCTTCCTAAGGCTTGGAGACAGGCTGTTTGTGAAGTCTTCTTTTCCGTTTCGGTTTGTTTGATTTAATTCAGTTCGGTTCTTTATTGTTCTTCTCATCTGTTGTATTTTTCTTTTAATAAATTGGTTTTCAGTTGTAAGCTACCCAGAGTTATTTGGAAATTGGGTGGCCAAATAAAATAAATAACAGGCTGCAAAATGCTTTCTGACTGATATTGCTAGGAATCCTCTGTGGCAATTACACCTTAAACGTCATTGAACGCAGTGTGGCATAATTTTCACTAGACATTCATAAAATTACATTGTATATTTGCTCCCGAGGAAGTCTCAATTCTGTATGATATACTTTCTATAAAAGCACACAGTGGGTACATATGCATTTTCTAAGCCAACTTTTATCAGTTGTACTCTGAAAATAATTTGTTGTCCAATTTGGAGGAACATGATTCTTTTTATTTGGATCAACTAAAAAATAAGCTATCTCTTGTGCTTTTCGGTATTTCTCATGGCAGATGATGTAAAAAGAAACAGTGCAAAAAAGAAAATGAAGAACTGTGGGCCAAAAAAAGGTATGTAACTAGGTGAGCTAATAGAATGCTTGTAACTGAGTCTCCTCCATCATGACTGAGTCATGACAAATTTTATGTAACAATCCTACTTGCTCTCTGGGTTTGACAGCTTTCTTTTCTTTGTCTTTACCTCACACACAGAGCAGCAAATTCAATCAGAGTTGATTCAAACAAAATAAACTCTGATTCAGCCCCATTTCCTTTAAAAACTCTAACATGTGATTCTACAAATCAGATGTTAATATAAGAATTGTAGATATAATTCAAACTGAATTACTTGCACTTTAAAAAAATATATAAATGACATTATAACATCCTACATTAGCCTCAATGTGACATTGTTACAACCTTTTCTCTCCCCAACTCTGTTTTATTAGTAGTGGGAACTTGTAGGCCTCTAGAACTTGCTGAACTGCTATTTTCAGAATTCCTGATCATAATTTGTTGGGCATTGGAATCCCAATAGGAACATCACAAGCTCCCCATAGCTGCTATATCATATTATAGTAGAATTGAGGCAAGATATTTAGACCATCCACTTTTGGAATTGAGAGTGCAAACCTCCACATGAAAGCATCTCTGAAAATTTTTCAATATGTGCTCTTGTTAAAGGATCCCATGGGGAAAAACATTTCCCCTGATCATTAGTTCTACTGTTGAGCTAGTAATTCTACAGTTGAACCTTACTGTTAAAGACTTTTTCCAAATATTCAACTAGAATCTACCTTCTGAAATTTAACACGATTATTCCATATCTGACAATATGACTCAACAAATACTGGTTGGTCTTAGTAGTGTGCGTGTGTGTGTGCGTGTGTGTATGTAACATGCCTTTGGATACTTGAAAAATACTATTATATCTCTTTTCAGTCCTTTTTCTCTAGGCTAGACCTAGAGAAAATGGGCTCCTTATCACCATCATTGCCTTCCTTCCTTCCTGTTTCAGTTTACTGTCTTATGAAATACAGAAAGAATTTGTATTGGTGTGGTATGGTATTATATTATGCAGTGTGTTTTGTATTTTTATAATTCTTGTCTCTCTGTGACAACTGTTCATTTTGTAGCATTGGTAAATTAGTCAATTCATTTTCTTACTTCTAACAAATATTATGAAACTCTGTAAGTTTGAAACATTTCAATGGAAGCTCCTGTAACTAAGCAAGGATGATTTCCGTAATTAAATGGATGCCTTGTGGACTTCACTTCTGTACAGACAAAATTCAGCAGTGGACCTTGCTCTCTTTATTAAGATAGGATATGGAAAAAGAGAGTTTCTCTCTACTGGCACCAATTTTGAACTCTAAAGTCCAGATTTTGTCATTATCTGCCAAAGTGGAGTGCAGGGCTGGCTTTCAGGAGAACTGTAAATATTGCAGACTAGCAAACTGTAAACTTGTCTTGCATGTCTAACAAGTTAAAAAGGAACGGAATGCATTCCAGCTGGCATCCTTGCAAGCCTTCAGACTGCAGCCATTTATTCAAGGTAAAAGGAAGGAGAAGGAGCAGCAAACGAGAGTAGCAACAGCCTGAGTTTTCCACTGCAGGGTGCTGGCAGACAGCAGACTTGTAGGCTTTGTACAGCCAATAAATCCCTTTTAAAAATCGTACTTTCTCGCTTTGCAGCTGAAGCTGTTCATGCCGTACATCTCTAAGAAGCCAAATCCAGACCAAGTGTGTAGTCCACAGCAAACTGAGCTCAGTGGCAATGTTGAAATGGTACCATAAGTATTGTTCCTCAGATTTCTCAGCTTAGTTTATGTGTTGGGTTGAACTACTTCCAAAACCAACAACAACAACAACCCCACCCCCCCTCTCTCTCGTACACACACACACACACAAATGCACCAGAGTGCATAACGAAATGGCCAAGATAACTGCTGACTGTTATCTTTTCTTAAACTGTCACTTTGATGTATTGTAGGAAATGAAAGAGGAAGTGGTCATCTCTGTACTGCGATCAAGAATACAATTGTTTATCCCACCTAACTAAATAATAATAATAAATCTGGCCTAGTATTGTACTCGGGGTGGATTCAATTTTTTTAACAACCGGTTCTGTGGGTGTGGCTTAGTTGGTGGGTGTGGCTTGGTGGTCATGTGACTGGCTGGGTGTGGCCAACTCAACATCACTCACATCGAGGCACACATCTCCTCGTCTGGCCTCTCATGACTGTGGGGATGCTGCAACAGTCGTAAATGTGAAAAATGGTCATAAGTCACTTTTTTCACTGCCATTGTAACTTTGAATGGTCACTCCACACAAGCAAAGTACCAGCAAAGGAGGAAAAAAAACTCCAGAGACGTTCCTGAGAAAGGAAGTCTAGTCCTGCCAAGAATGTAATAAGGATTAACAGAGAGGCAGTTTCTGTAAGCAACACCAGAATGTTTCCTTCCTACCTTCCTTACAGGATTAGGCCAGTAATTTCTTCTAACAACTGGTTCTCCAAACTGCTTAGAATGTTAACAACCAGTTCTAGCGAATAGGTGCAAACCTGTAGAATCCCACTCCTGATTGTACTGCAAATGCCATTTTAATTTTCTCCAATGTCCTAAGGAATATTATATCAGGACCATTAAAATACTGGTTGACCTGGTTTCAGATGTTGTGGAGTTCATTTAAGATACTGAGGAAGTACAATCTCTGGATTATAGAGGCAATAAGGGCATTGGATAAGACTGCATCTGAGTGGCCTCTCTCCTCATTTGCTGTGAAATGATAAAAGAGACATCTAAAATAACATGGATGGAAACAAGGAGCATATATGACTGGACATGGGCATAGGTTCTGATCTGAATCTATACCATGATGGAAAAAATTGTAAAACATGGCACAGAACAAGTTCAAAGAAATCCTAAATTATATTGCAAGTCATTATCCCAGACAGCTCTTTGGATTCCTAGCCAATGCACAACTCCAAGCTAAAATGGATGTGTCCCACCCCCCCCCTGAAAAATAGAAAGTCAGAAGATCACCTTCCCCAAAAGAATGCAGTTCATATTTTTAAAAAGTGTTCTTGAAGGGCATTTTGCAGATCCAGTAAAGATGGAGAACTATTAGGGTGACTTAGTCTGAGACATACCAGCTGAACTGAAGTAATCAGTTTTACACACCAACACAAGGGCTTAAGCTTAAGTTGCTGGGCTTGTGATCAACACTAAAACAAGTTTTTAATTCTCCACATTATTTTTTCACCATAGCGTTGCTATGAATATGATTAATCTTTTGGGATCCATAAACTGGGTTCTTTCACAATCACACTTTGGCAACCACAAACATTATCTTCAGGCTTTCCAGAGCACAAGGAGAAAGGAAATAGTTTGTTACTTTTGGCAGAAAAGTTATGTATTCTTCTAGGCAAGAAAGGGCTAGAATACTCCCATAATGACTGAATGAATTCTTCTGCAAGTCTGAGACTATTTTGATTCCAGCCCTATACCAGTGCCAGACACCTTTAAAGGTGTCTTTCACTTCAGCAGAAAGTTTTTTTCTGAAGTAATCTATTTTATTATACTGAACAACAGCAACAGTAGTAACGACAACATGGAAATTACTGTATAGCTATGTTTCTAGAAGGAAGCAAACACTATTTTACCTCTAGCTGAAAAGTCTATTCAAATGGGACAGTTTGCAGAAGAAGAACTGGGAAGTTGTGAATTTTGTCTGAAAATTTAGACAAACAGTTGAATAATGCCTTCATTATGAAATAAGAATCCAGGATAAAAGTTTAACCATATCCTAGTTTAGTTTCCGAAGTCATGTATTTTATTCTAACTATAGATTTTTGTGCCACTGTACACATTTTGTATGTTTTCATTTTTACATAAGAAGCAGCAGCCTAATAATGAAGATGTGTTACTAATTTCAAACTCCCCAAAAGCTTGCTAGTGCTTGGAGACTGTAAAAAGTGTAATTCAAAACATCTGGTGAACACCAACACTCCTAGGCCTGCATTGGGATCTTCCATTGGTTGCTATGCTGTTTTTTTTATATACAAAAGGTTAATCATTCTTGCTCCCCTTCATGTTTTCTGGATTGCTCCACACCATTAGGAATAGATTTTAAAATTCACATGGCCATAAAGATCATCATCTCTGAAATGCAATAGGGAATTGTTTATTTATTTAGGGGGCTAGTAACAATTAAAAACATTTAAAAAAAACATAAAACTAAGCAAAGAACCACATAATACCAGGAATAATAACTCATATATCACATATTAATGACTCCTTCAATTTGAGTAATTATGGAAATAATAAGTATTATGAATTATGAAACTCTTGTTCACAGCAACCATTAGCCTTCTACCAAGTGAGGAACACAGAAGAAAAAAACCACAGTTAAAACTAACAACAAATCCAGATTTGTTACCAAATGTGTCCCCCAAAAGGAAGGTTGCTTGGCTCTTTCCTGAAGATACCTCTACATGGGCTCCTTGGGCTGCATCTTGACACATTCCAAGGCAAGACAATGTTCATTTCTAGTTTAGGCACGAGATGAAGTTTTAGAGATTTCCTAATTAAGAATTAGAAAGAGGGGGTGCATGACTGGGCTACAGTTGAGTCTTGTTCTGCACTGAGAATGGACTGAGTCAAGGAAACATATAGTCTTTGCTAGAAGATTTTCAACGCCTGGTCACTTTTAGGTTGTTCTGCCTACACCAGGTGGCCCCTGGTGGCTGAGCACTCCGTGCTGTCTGACATGCCGCATAGAGGTAGTAGGATTCCCTTGGGCTGAATGGACCAAGTTCCAGTTGGAGGTTGAACTCATTGAGACTTGGGATCAAGAATGTGGGTTGGATGCTACAGTTTGGATCTTACATCAGGTTCCCTGAGTGCCTTCACTTGAATCTCCTCCTGGCTGGAAAATATTTCCTCACATTGGGATAAAACACTTGTCACAAGCATTTGCAGAAACACTCATTGATTGACTTCACACTTTACATTTTTAGCTGCACATTTGAAAATATAAAGTGTACAGCGGGCCACAGACTGGAAAAGATTGGGATCTGGTGAGGAAAATCAGCTGAAGCAGATTAACAACTCTCTATGCTTATTGTGGCTGAGTCATAGGCATATGGAGAGGTGGGCATATTTAGTACATTTTTCCTGAACTAGAAATAAATTATACAGTGTTCAGAAATTGTTCCTGTTATAAGAAAAAGAAAGTTTAGTTGTCATGCCTACACCATAGATCTGAGAGACTCCGGTCAATTAAGATGAAAGAGATGTAAGTAATATGATATGTAGGTGGTAAGACAGACTCACACATCTGCATGCAACCCAACAGCCACAAAAGAACCAGATCAAACCCTGGATAGCTGGAGCTAATTTATGTGGGTTAACATCTCAGAACAATTCAGCAATTGTTCTACAAGACAAGGGTGGAGAATTTATAGGTGGAGGCTGTGAATATTATAGAAGACACTCTTACTTTTCTGCTAAGGATTTGAGTACCGGTTCAACCTGAATGCAGAAATAAGACCTCTGAATAAAATAATGAAATATCTGACATCCGAATGTTAAGGAAATGATTTTGAGAAATAGCACTGTGAAGTGGTGAATAATAGGCTGAAGAAACAAATCCTGTTTTTTCTAATTTACTAGTGAAAATATTGCTTGGTTTCTAGTCTTGGTATGCATCATGCTCCACATTTAAGCTTTGAAGATATCTTTTTAAGGGGGGGGGAGGGGAAGAGTCTGCATATGGATTGGCATGTAGTTCCTTCGCACTTTCAGCCCAACTCACCTCACAGTTTATTTTTTTTTATTTACAAATTTTTAGTGGGATTAGGGAGGGAGACCAGACAGGGTTTGGGGGACAACCCAGCTGAGACAAGGGCCAGACCAGGGGTTGGGTGCGGCCGGGAGGTCCTGGGAGCGGGGTTGGTTGGATCGAGGATGGGGGCTTCTTTTCAGGAGGAGGAGGGAATGGCTATTTGCATGGTTAGCGGGAGAGGCAGGTATGGCACTGACAGGGGGCCGTATTATGTTTTGGGAGCCCGCCCCCGTTATTTACGTACGGTGGCATGCTCTGACTTCCAGGTCATCTCCTGTTCCCTAGGTTGTCTGAACGATCCGGCCCCGGGCCTTCGGCTGATGGTTTGCAACGCCAGGTCCATCGTTAATAAAGCCCCCCTTATCTCTGATTTGATCACTGATGGGAGGGGGCGGACCTGGTGGGTGTTACTGAGACCTGGCTGGGCCATGAAGGGGGTGTTCCCCTGTTAGAGATGTGCCCAGCTGGGTTTCAAGTTTTCCATCAGCCGAGGGCCCAGGGGAGGGGTGGGGGGGTTGCAGTAATTATTAAGGAAGATCTATGTCCTAGGGAATCCACTGTTCCTCAGACAACCGGATGTGAATCCCTTTTTGTGAAATGTGGTTCCGGGGTTCAGATGGGCCTATTGATCACATACCTGGCTCCCTGCTATGTGACATCGGCCCTGCCTGAGCTGCTCGAGGTTATAGCCGGCTTGGCGTTTGAGACCCCCAGGCTTATGATCATGGGGGATTTCAATCTGCCTTCAGCTAGTAGTACCTTGGGAGTAGCTCAGGAGTTCTTGGCTTCCATGACAGCCTTGGGTCTGACCCAGTTAATTAGGGACCCCACTCACATTAGGGGTCACATCTTGGTTTTTGTCTCTGGACAGTGGCAGGATGATTTAGGTGTAGGGGACGTTTTGGTTGAGCCCCTGTCATGGTCTGATCATTCACTCCTTAGGCTTGACTTAAGTGGGAAGCCACTGTGTCTCAGACATCCGGGTGTGAGCTCCTTTTTGTGAAGTTCGGTTCCAAGGTTCAGGTGGGCTTGCTGGTCGCATACCTGGCTCCCTGCTATGCGGCAGCGGCCCTGCTTGAGCTCCTTGAGGTTATAGCTGGCGTGGCGGTTGGGACCCCCAGGCTTATGGTCATGGGGGATTTCAACCTGCCATCTGCTGGCGGTACCTCGGGGATTGCCCAAGAGTTCATGGCTTCCATGACGGCCATGGGCCTGACCCAGTTAATTCGGGACCCTACTCACGTGGGAGGTCACACCTTGGATTTGGTTTTTGTCTCTGATCAGTGGCAGAGTGATCTGGGTATAGGGGATATAGTTGTAGAACCCCTGTCATGGTCAGATCACTCGCTCCTGAAGCTCGACTTCCGTTCCGCACCCCCTGACCGCAGGGAGGCGGGGCCATTAAAATGGTACCGCCCCAGGCGCCTGATGGACCCTGATAGGTTCCTGATGGAGCTTGGGCCATTTCCCGAAGCTCTCACACACGACTCGGTTGAGGGCTTGGTTGCCGCCTGGGATAGGGTGGCTGCTGGGGCCCTTGACCGGGTCGTGCCCTTGCGGCCTCTGACCCGGTGCCGATCCCAAATGGCTCCTTGGTTTTCTGAGGAGCTAAGGGAGATGAAGCGCCGGAAAAGACGCCTAGAGAGCAGTTGGAGGGCTAGCCGTTCTGAGTCTGACCGAACACTTCTACGATCTTATCTTAAGACGTATTTAGTGGCGAGGAGGATGGCGAGGAGGACTTACCTCTCCACCCTCATTGCGTCCGCGGAAAACCGCCCAGCCGCCCTGTTTAGGGTGACCCGCTCCCTTCTAGAGAGGGAAGCGCGGGAGGATCCCTTACAGGGACGGGCTGAGGAGTTTTCTAGTTTTCTGCAGGATAAAATCGCTCAGATTCAGGACGAGCTGGACTCCAACTGGGCATTTCCGGGCGGGGGGGCGGGGGTGGATATCGGGGAGGCCAGTTGGGTTGAGTTCGACCCTGTTACTATAGAAGACGTGGACAGGGTGTTGGGGGGACTGAATGCCACCACCTGTTTGTTGGACCCGTGCCCCTCCTGGCTGGTTTTGGCCACTCGGGAGGTGACACGAGGCTGGTTCCAGGGTATTATAAACGCTTCCTTGAGAGAGGGGCTTCTACCTACCACCTTGAAGGAGGCGGTGGTGCGGCCCCTCCTCAAGAAACCGTCCCTGGACCCAGCATTGTTATTAAATTATCGTCCCGTCTCCAACCTTCGCTTTGTTGCGAAGGTTGTTGAGAGTGTGGTGGCTCGTCAGTTTCCCCGATTCCTGGATGAAGCGAGTTATCTTGACCCCCTCCAATCGGGCTTCAGGCCCGGGCATAGCACGGAGACGGCGTTGGTCGCGTTGGTTGATGATCTCTGGAGGGCTCGGGACAGAGGTTGTTCCTCTGTCCTGGTCCTGTTAGATCTCTCGGCGGCTTTTGATACTGTCGACCACAGTATCCTATTGCAGCGGTTGGAGGGGTTGGGGGTTGGAGGCACCGTATTACGGTGGTTCTCCTCCTTCCTCTCCGACCGTTCGCAATTTGTGTTAACGGGGGGGCAGAGATCGTCCCCAAGGCCCCTGCTTTGTGGGGTGCCTCAGGGGTCGGTGCTCTCGCCCCTGCTGTTTAACATTTATGTAAAGCCGCTGGGTGAGATCATCCGTGGCTTTGGGGTGGAGTTCCATCAGTACGCTGATGATACTCAGCTGTACATCTCCACCCCGGGCCACCCCAACGAAGCCGTCGAAGTGATGACCCGGTGCCTGGAGGCCGTGCGGGGTTGGATGGGTCGTAACAGGCTTCGTCTCAACCCGGCCAAAACCGAGTGGCTGTGGTTTCCTGCGCCCAGATACAGCCAGCTTACTCCTTCGCTGGCCGTGGGGGGAGAGGTTTTGACCCCCGTGGAAAGGGCACGCAACTTGGGTGTCCTCCTGGATGTACGGCTGTCTTTGGAAGAACATATTGCAGCCGTCGCCAGGGGGGCTTTTTATCAGATTCGTCTGATTTACCAGTTGCGGCCCTTTCTGGATCTGGGCGCACTTCGCACAGTCACCTCCGCCCTCGTTATCTCCCGCTTGGATTATTGCAATGCTCTCTACATGGGGCTCCCCTTGAAGAGTCTCCGGAGGTTGCAGTTAGTTCAGAATGCAGCCGCGCGGGTGATTGTGGGCGCCCCTCGAAGCGCACACGAAACACCACTTCTCCGCAGGCTGCACTGGCTTCCTGTGGCCTACCGGATTCGATTCAAGGTGGTACTGATGGTATTTAAAGTGCTCCATGGCTCGGGACCTGGGTACTTACGGGACCGCCTGCTGCCATCAACAACCTCCCGCCGCCCAGTACGCTCCCACAGGGTGGCCCTACTTGGGGTGCCGCCGCCTGACCGTTGTCGGCTGGTGGCCCCGAGAGTTCGGGCTTTCTCTGTGGGAGCTCCCTCCCTATGGAATGATCTCCCCCCGGAGATACGGGCTATGACGGACATTCTGACCTTCCGGCGCGCAGTAAAAACCCTGCTTTTGAACAGGCCGGCCTGGCCAGTAACTATGTTTTTTGGTTTTAATCAATTAAATTAGGGTTTTATTAGTTTTAAATTTTTAACTTAAATTTTAATAGACAGCCGATTTGGTTATTTAATTTATTTTTAATAGTATTTATTACATTTTTATTGTATGTTTTAGTGGGCTGTTCACCGCCCCGAGTCCCTTTTTTGGGAGAGGGAGCGGTATAAAAGTATGATTAATAAATAATAAATAAATAAATAAATTGACTTCCATACTGCACCCCCTCATTGCAGGGAGGCGGAGCCGATACGATGGTTCCACCCCAGGCGCCTGATGGACCCGGATAGGTTCCTGACGGAGCTTGAGCCATTTCCCGGCGCTCGGACACACGACCCGGTTGAGGACCTGGTCGCCACCTGGGACAGGATGGCGGCTGGTACCCTTGATTGAGTCGTGCCCTTGCGGCCTCTGACCCAATGCCGATCCCAATTAGTTCCCTGGTTTTCCGAGGAGCTGAGGGAGATGAAGTGCCGGAAAAGATGCCTAGAGAGTGGGATCTCCGGATCTGACCAAACACTATTGCAGTCCTATATTAGGACCTATTTAGTGGTGATAAAGGCGACAAAGCGTTCTCACTTCTCCACCCTTATTGCGTCCGCGGGGAATCGCCCAGCCGCCCTCTTTAGGGTGACCCACTCCCTCATAGAGGTGGGAGCGCGGGTTGAACCTCTACAGAGGCGGGCTAAGGATTTTTCGAATTTTCTCCAGGACAAAATCATTCAGATCCGGAATGGGTTGGACTCTGACTGGGCAACTCCGGATGGGGGGGCGGGGGTGGAGTTCGGTGAGGTTATCTGGGGGGAGTTTGATCCTGTGACCCTCGAGGATGAGGACAGGATGCTGGGTGGGCTCAATGCCACCACATGTTTATTGGATCCGTGTCCCTCCTGGCTGGTTTTGGCCGCCTGGGAGGTGTCATGTGGTTGGTTCCAGGGCATTATTAATGCTTCCTTGAGTGAGGGGTTTTTGCCTCCTGCCTTGAAAGAGGTAGTGTTGAGACACCTCCTCAAGAAACCATCCCTGGATCCGACCTTATTGTCTAATTACCGTCTGGTCTCCAACCTTCGCTTTATGGCGAAGGCTGTTGAGAGTGTGGTGACACGACTGCTCCCTTGGCATCTGGAGGAATCATCCTATTTGGATCCATGCCAATCAGGCTTTAGGCCCAGGCACAGCATGGAAACGGCATTGGTTGCATTAGTTGATGATCTCTGGAAGTACCGTGACAGGGGTATTCCTCTGTCCTGGTCCTACTAGATCTCTCAGCAGCTTTTGATACTGTCAACCACATGATGAAGCTGTGGAAGTATTTATATGTTTTTATTTGGCTGTGCACCGCCCTGAGTCCCTAGGCAGAGGGGGCGGTATACAAATTTGAATAATAAATAAATAATAAATGGTGTGAGGAAACTAGAACCAGAAGGAGGGTCAGGTATATCCACAGCCCTGAGTGATTTACTCAAATAATAACGTGGGATGGGTGAAGGGAGCAGGAGGGGCCTTTTGGAAACTTTTGAGCACAGCTATTGAGCGATACTAGGGCACTTCCATGAGAGTTTTTGTACCATTTTAGGATATGCTCAGGAGCTCTCTAATTTCACCATGTTGGGTATGATAAAGAATTGAGTTTATTGGTTTGTTTTCTGGAAAGCTTCTGTTGCATCTGGAAAGCTTCTGTTCATGGTAACTTCCCAGATTTTTTAAAATAAATCATCTGACACATTGGAAAAAATGGAGGAAGCGGTAAGCAGTTTATTTTATTTTATTTCCTTTTGGTATAAAATAAGTGTTTTTTATGATTTCAAAACCAAGGATTAACTCACAGGGGTTGAGGTGCTGCTTGGATAATGTACTTTATATTCTTCTATTACTCATCCCTTGTCAGTTTGATTCAAATCACTGATTTCTCTCAGTTCAATACAATATTCTGACTTGATACAATTTGAATTGATTCAAACTGAAATTTAGTTTAGAGAAATGTATCTGTACAACCAACTGTGATGATTTAGTTTAAAGGGGTGGGGAAATGGAAGCTCAACTGATCAACAGATAATCAGAGTTGGAAGGGACCTTGTAGGTTATTTAGTCCAACCTCCCGCCCAAGCGGGAGACTCTACACCATTTCTGACCTGAATTGAATTGTCTTCAACAAAATTTCTAAATCAAATCTTTACAGAATTTCAGTGAGTACTGACTGATTTGTGATGGAAAACATGTGCACCGATTGCCTCAAGATACTATTTGTGTCTTCTCTATGCTTCAGGATTAACAGAGGTAAAAGTAATTGCAATTTAATTTTAAAAAACCTGGGTGACGAACTGGATGATAAAAAGGATGAAGTATGAAAATGACTCTCATCTTCTTATCACATGTGACTTGTATGTACATACCATATACACACATAGACAATGGCTGAATTGGTAATTTTAAACCCTGGACATATTTTTACATGTTTAGCACTTTAGCCAGCCCATGTAAATAATTCTTAGATTTGTTTTAATTGTGAAATATACATGTAATATTTCTCTTCTCCTATAACCCAGAAGAATGTCAAATATAATAGAAACAGATGAATTTGACTCTATGCTGAGCCACAATTATAACTCTTTGCTAAACACTAAATTAAGAAGATACTCTGAAGTTTACTCAATTTACATGTTCAGTTCACTTAAATCAAAGCACTACCATAACCTAGGAGGTTATTGATGCTGCTGTGCTGCTTAATACAGTCATGCAGAAATGAGGATGGGTAGGGGTACATCAAATGGTCTAACCCATGGGATTGAAATTTTGGGAAGTTGTGGCTGCTTCAGTGCTGCCATAGTTTTGTTGTGATCATTTTATCCTCATGTTCAGTGTTCCCTAACATCTTCCTGACTGCTTGCATAATCTCTTACTCACTCAATCCCCCATCTAAAGGAAGGGAAGAGGATTTCTGGTACTTCAGCTTCCCTCAAGGAAACTCAATGGGAAAGCCAGCAGGAAGTTGGAGGCTGCTCCCAATCTCACTTTTTTTTCCCCTGCCTTTGGTCATTCTGCTTCTCAGTTTACATAAGCAAATATCTCTGAAACAATAAGCCAATGGGTCAGGGGTTGCCTGGTGCTATATTTTAAATTTAAAAATGGTAACACAACCTTTAATAATGTATGTACATGCAGATGAAGTAGTTAAGAAATACTGCACCAAATACCATGACTTTTGTTTAGCTTTCATATCTCTAAGAGCTGGCACCAAATACTTTTGCTGTTTCTCCCATAAATGGCCAATCTGTGTAGTCATTTGGAGCTATGCTTCAGCCATTCTTTTACCTGATTCCTTCACACAACAAGTACGCATTAAGGCAAATGCCTTCTTGGGTTAATACAAGGTCATCAAATGGTGCACAGGTTCTCATGTTCTCCACATTCCTACATCAGGAAAAAATATAAATTAAAAAAAAAAAGAAGGGAGCCCTAGAGGCCCTAAAAGAAATGCCCAGCCTTTCCCACTCCATCTGAGAGAAATAGAGCAGCAACAGTTCAGTAAATGAAATAACTAAAAAAAAAAATCTGAAACAGAGACACACACATGCACATAAACAAATGGTTCCTTTAATTGTTTATCAAATTTAGGAAGGAAGTGGAACTCAGACATAGAGATCCAAAGTTGCTGACCCATCATATGACATTCCTTTTCAGAAACAAGAACCGCAGCCCTCCCACGCAGGAAACAACAAGAAAGGTCTTGACGCGAGCTAAGGACATCCTAACCACACCCTGGAGGTGGAAAGTCCATCCAAATTATTACCAGGAGATTAATAAAAACCACATATGAAATTGATTTCAGAGTGTAGGAGGAAACATTTCTTTTTTATAGCAAATGTCTATGACCTATGCTAGTCTGAAGCAATATATATCAGTGCATTTCTTGAATATCCTTAGATATCTGCAGTATTATTTCCATAGTCTTATTATATTCATATAAAACAAATAAATAAAAGTGTCCAAGTTTCACATATATACATGTTACTATAGATACACATACATAAATCCTAATTTATTATTGTTATCGTTATCATTATCATCATTATCAATATCCTCCTTCTTCTCCTCCTTCTTCCTCTCCTCCTTCTCCTCCTTCTTCTTCTCCTCCTCCTTCCCACTCTTTTTCATATCAACTGAGTATTGATCCATTGGTGGTGGCAACATTGACCAACCGGCTAGTTGTGTAAGCAAGATGGGCTGATAGAGAGTGACTGGTCCAAAGTCACCCAGCTGCTTTTCATGCCTAAAGCAGGATTAGAAGCCATAGTCTCCTGATTCCTTAATCACTAAACCAAACTGGTTGTCTCCTTAAAAAATGTACATACCTAAATTGGTGATGTAATTATTGAGAAATTAAATTCCCATTCCCAGAGCCAATTCAGGTGACCATTACAATGGGCCTTGGCTCAAATGTTAAGAGAGGTTCAAATAAATTTAAATATAGGTTTCCTTTCCTTTCATTATCCTGGCTAATTGTCATGAATAAAACCCAATGTAGCTTTTTGTAGGTCAGAAGTAATATTATATGTGGAAAGCAAACCATTCACAAGATAGTAGAATTGTAGGTAATTCCTGCTGAGGTAGGAATGTTTGCTTTATGCAGTTCAACAAATATTAGCCCAACAAGTATCTTGTATTTGTTGTACCTGTGGGCAAATTTATTTAGTCTGTTCATGACCTCTGGAATAAAGGCTTCAGAACAATAGTTGTTTGTGAGGTCTACAACTGAAAAGAGTTACTATGGGGAATATATTCTCTTAAACTGGGGAGAGAAAATTTGTCCTGATTCTGTTTTCTGCCAAATATTTAGATATCTATTTCATATCCCATGTCAATTTTTAAGAACTACAAAATCCTTTAAAATCCAGTTCTTGGACTTGAAGATCTGATCAGTCATCATCCTAAACCTACTTGGGCCAAGATAGGAATATATAAAATATTGTCCTGCATTTAGCCTCTGACATGCTATAGTACTCTCACAGGACTCTGTTGCCTGAAATGTCATGTGTGTTTATTTATCATAGCAACCACGAAACCAAGTATATGTTCATTTGGAACATTACAGATGAAAAGTTAGGGAAGGGTGTTCAGCAGAAAAGTTAGATAAACTTTTCTGAAACTTTTCTGGAAGTAACTTTTAGCTTAACCCTTCTGAAATGAATATTTGCCTTATGTTACTTCTTTATTTTCAAACCTTCAAGTTAAATGTCTAAGTTGGCTGTTGATCATATGTTGGTGTCTGTACAAACATAATGGACAGAATCGTGTGATAAAAGTACATGAAAAGGGATGGGACTTCAATTACACAGTCACAGTGGCTGTCTTAACCTTTTATACCACTCCTGTGGTTGACCTTCTATGGTTGGGACTATGATTTTCAGATCTTGGAGCATCAGTGATATTGTTACTTAAGAGGTAAAAATCTGACAGCTTTGGATTTCACCCAGTGTAAACTTGGCTGGCTACTGTGCAAAACCCAGGGCTGATCTGATAAGTAGTACAAAAAATATGAAGACCGAAGCAGATTTCCTACCAGTGACTGCACTTCAGTTGGTTGATGGGTATACAAACACAGGACAAAAAGCAATAAAGGTGATAAGGATGAAGGAGCACGGTTTCATAATAATGCTAACACTGGTTATGCAAAACTGTCTTTTGTAGTTGACCAGGGTCAACACGTTCCTGGCAACCCCTTCAGGGAAGGATAAGGCTTCCCTCAGACTTTGATGCTAGAAGAAAGTCATCTGCAGGCTTTGTAATTTTGTTTGGCAAATGACAGGATCGCAAGTAACCTAGACACATGGCTTATTTTAAAACTTTTATCACTCCCTGCACAAATGTTCCATTTCAGAAACAAGTAATCTTTTTCCTAGATCAGAATCATCGTTGTCGTCATTCCCATGTGTAATAGTAGAATGTCGACTTTCATATGTGATTACATGCTTTTTAACTATCACACATGGAATCCAGATGGCAAATTATAACTCTAAATAAGAAAACATGGCTTGGGATATTCAGGGCACAATTGTTATTCATTGTTCTTTGATAGGATGAATCCAGTTTGGTTTGGAATGAAGCTGAAAATTGGATTTGTTGTTTAAGTTCCTAAATAAAATGGAACTTGGCCTTTTCCAATCCTTATTATAAACAGCAAAATACCATCATCCCGCCAGCCCAATTTATGAGTCACATTATTCAAAAAGCTTTCTTCTGACAGCTTTTTAGTGAAGGATTTTTTTTGTGTGTGTGAAAATAGAACCCTGAGATGATCAGCAAATCAATTTTAGAAAGAAAGAAAGAAAGAAAGAAAGAAAGAAAGAAAGAAAGAAAGAAAGAAAGAAAGAAAGAAAGAAAGAAAGAAAGAAAGAAAGAAAGAAAGAAAGAAAGAAAGAAAGAAAGAAAGAGTGAAATGATAGAATATTCCAGATTAGATTTTTCAGTATTGCAGCTCTAATGGGTTCATAAGAGAAAGTTTATTATTTTATATTTATTAGTTACAAAATTGTTGCCATGACTGAATCAGATCTCAGAGACAAGATCTGAATCAACTTTGCATCACCTTGAATGCAGTGAAGTAATTTCTCCTTTCTGCTGAATGGTTCGATCTCAAGGGAAGTACATGAACAAGTATGTGAGGACCAAGGAATGAGACGGGAAAGATCTCTCTCTGCATTATTGGGCAAGGAACCAAAACAAGGAATCACCAAACTCTTTCAAAGGTTACATTTGTGGTTGATTAGACCAATGTTTCTCAACCTTGAAGAAATGTGGATTTCAATTCCCAATATTTCCCTGGCTTGGGAATTCTGGAAGTTGATGTCCTCACATTTTCAAGTTGCCATTATGTGGTCTTAATGGTTGAACCTGAATTTTTGACAGCAAGCAACATAATTGATGAAATCAGAAAAGCTTTAAAAATGCCATTATATTTTCAAGTGTTCCTTCTTTCACAGAGTTACAAGACTGATTCTTACACAGGATAGGCCTCACTATGACACACATGAACCCTTCTTGTGCAAAACTGGCCTCAGGGCTATCCATGGGGAATCAGAGAAGTCATATATCATGTGTCATACATAAGTTAAATTAAATTACACAGAGTGTGCTTTTTAAGAAGGAAACAATTGATATAAAACCAGTAATTAGAAACAATTTCAATGCTTATAAGTATGTTGATGCAATCATCACCTGAGTACAATGGGAGGGAATTTAGAGTTACGTTTCCCAATATCATTTTTGCTGATTTTTCTCTTTCACACTATTTTTTCTTTTTTTATTTGTTTATTTCTTTGATCTTTTTCATTTATGTGATTAGGGCATTTTTTTTCTTTGGAAGCATAGCAAATAGTGATGCTATTAATATTAATTTGATGTTCAGAGTTGTATAGACATTCCTAGCAATTTCTTTAGATGGTATAATGAACATAATTCTCTACATTTAACTTAATTTGACATTAACTTTCAATTTTACAGTAATTATATTTACTGATATTTTATTAACTGCTCTGTCCCTTTCTATCTTCTATTTTTAATTTGTGTAGCTCTTCTGTTCCTTTAACTACTCCAATAAATAAATATTTTTTAAAAAGTCAGCTAGAGCAGAGTTCCCTAATCTTTCTGGTTTTGGGGACCAGCCGGGTGTGTGGAGTGGATATGGTTCCACATGAGCGGCTGGCAAACATGCATGCACACAGCTCCATAGAAAGTTAAAAATTTATTCTGAGCTTCTGTTTATCTATTATGCTGCCTGTTCTTTGTCTAAGAAACTGCTAATCTGAGGTCACTTCCTTCTTCCTAAGCACACAAAGCAATGTCTCTTTCATTTTCTCCCAAGAAGATAAGTTAGGTAGTTGCTAAGTTTTACCTATCCCCATAAAGTATGTCCTGTAAATAAATCTCCTCTCATAAAAATCCAGCTACAAAATCCAGTTCACTAAAACAGTTAAGGGTGGGGAGTATATTGATGTGAGCTCTTTTGTATGCGTATTGTATCCAGAGATTTTTAGGTGGAGAGATGCTCAACAGTTTATAATCCATTATTATTTGAATTATCATTTATACTCTCAAAGAAATCCTAATGATGGATGTTAACAAAACAGAATGCATGTATTCATGAAATTCACATTAGCTTTCATAATTTGTTGCTATTAGGGACATAGCTTGATTCCCTACATTAATTATTGCAGTATATATAGCCTTCTGATTTCAACCCTCATGTGATCTTGTTCTTATTTAGATGTAATTATTTAAGAGTTTTAAGTGGCTTTATAATACTGTATGTTTATCAATAGCACTTAGACTTATAAACCGGTCCATAGTGCTTTACTTTATAGCACTCTTTGAGCAGTTTATAAATGTTGCATCTAATAACCTGGGTCTTCATTTTACCAACCTCAGAAGGATGGAAGGCTGAGTCAACCTTGAGCCAATCAAGATTGAATTCTTAGTTGTGGGCAGAGTTAGTCAGCAATACTATTATATATACTAACCACTGCATCACCATGGTTTAATTGCTGGTTTTACTACATGTCGCCCAGAGTTACTTTGTGTGAGATGAGCAGCCATATAAATTTGATAAATAAATAAATAGTGTACACTTATGGATTCAAATACACTTATTCACATACAATAGTTTTTTCTGAGCCTAACCTTTGTCCTTTTTCATGTTTTACTTGCAGTAGAAAAACAGATAAGGAGCAAGACTTGTTAGAATTGGCATTGTGATCTGATGTGACTAAGAGAGTCACAGTTAGGCTCTCTTCTTAATTTTTTGGTATGACATGCATGAAGATGGCTTTTTGTGGTGCTTATACAAGTGGAGGTGGACTTTTCTACATATTCGGATTTCAAGGATGGAGACTCGGCTAGCCTGGACTATAGCACAATATACTGGAAGATGACTGCAGTTGCCTCTTTTGTTGCTTTGCCTGGTTGTTCTGCTTTTTGGTACTGGATGTGGTTGCAGTGCCCAGACAGACGCAGTGTGCAATCTGGAGGTCCTCCTAGATTCACAACTCTTGCTTGAAGAGCAAGTGGCAGATATAGCTAGGAGCACCTTTCCATAGTTTCATGTTGTATATCAGTTGTGTTCATTCCTAGATTGGAAGAGTCTGCTCATTTATTTATTATTAGATTTTTTTATACCGCCCCCTCTCCCAAAAAAGGGACTCGGGGCGGTGTACAGCCAGATTAAAAATAGAAACAGGATATAAAGTTATAAAGTTAAAAGAAATTTAAAATGATTAAATTAATGGCCAAATTATAAAATTATCAAGATGTAAAAACAGATAAGAATTTAAAATAACAAATTTAAAACCCCACGATTATTACTGGGCCAGGCCAGCCTGTTGAAAAAAGAGGGTCTTTACTGCGCGCCAGAAGGTCTGAATGTGGGTGATGGCCCATATCTCCGGGGGCAAGTCGTTCCAAAGGGAGGGAACCCCTGCAGAGAAGGCCCGCACCCTCGGGGCCACCAACCGACATCGCCCAGCCAGCGGAACCCCAAGGAGGCCGACCCTGTGGGAGCGCACTGGGTGGCAGGAGGCTGTTGGTGGCAGCAGGCGGTCCTATAAGTACCCAGGTCCCGAGCCATGGAGTGCTTTAAAGATGATCACTACCACCTTGAATCAGATCCGGAAGGCCACAGGGAGCCAATGCAGCTCACGCAGGAGCAGTGTAACATGGGAGCTCCGAGGAGCTCCCAAGATCACCCACACTGGCCACATTCTGGACCAACTGCAGCCTCCGGATACTCTTCAAGGGGAGCCCCATGTAGAGAGCATTGCAGTAATCCAAGCGGGAGATGACGAGGACGGAAGTGACCATGCAAAGTGCGGCCAGATCCAGAAAGGGCCGCAACTGGTAGATCAGACGAATCTGACAGAACGCCCTCCTGGTGACGGCTGTAATGTGATCTTCTAAAGACAGTCGTACATCCAGGAGGACACCCAGATTGTGAGCCCTTTCCATGGGGGGCAAAATTTCTCCCCCCACAAGGCCAGTGACGGAATAAGCTGGCTGTATCTGGGCACAGAAAACCACAGCCACTCGGTTTTGGTCAGGTTGAGATGAAGCCTGTTAAGACCCATCCAACTCCGCATGGCCTCCAGGCACCAGGTCATCACTTCGACAGCTTCATTGAGGTGGCCCGAGGTAGAGATGTACAGTTGAGTATCATCAGCGTACTGATGGAACTCTACCCTGAACCCATGGATGATCTCACCCAGCAGCTTCACATAAATGTTTTAACAGCAGGGGCGAGACACAGACCCCTGGGGCACCCCACAAAATAGGGGCCTCAGGGTCAACCTCTGCCCCCCTGTCAACACAAATTGTGAGTGGTCAGAGAGGAAGGAGGAGAACCACCGTAAAACGGTGCCTCCCACTCCTAATCCCCCCAACCGCTGCAATAAGATACTGTGGTCGACAGTATCAAAGCCACTGAGAGATCTAACAGGACCAAGACAGAGGAACAACCCCTGTCTCGGGCCTTCCAGAGATCATCTACCAATGCAACCAACGCTGTCTCCGTGCTGTGCCCGGGCCTGAAACCCGATTGGAGGGGGTCTAGATATATGCTCATGGCCACTCATGCCTTGGTCACTTCCAGATTGGACTTCTGCGCTTTACATAAAGCTGCATTTACTTGAATGTATGCAGAAGTTTCAGCTGGTGCAATATGTAGCAGTCTGGGCAGTTATGTGGGTTCTCAGAACAGCACACGTTACATTTCTGGGCCACAAGTTGCACTGGCTGCCAATTTGTTTGGATGCTGGTTTTAACCTTTAAAGACTTTAAAGCAGAGGTGGTATTCAGCAGGTTCTGGCCAGTTCTAGAGAACCGGTAGCAGAAATTTTGAGTAGTTTGAAGAACTGGCAAATACCACTTCTGACTGGAAATTTTACATTATCCTTCCCCTACCACGCCCACCAAGCCACAGAACCGGTAGTAAACAAATTTGAATCCCACCACTGCTTTAAAGCCTTATGTGGCCTGGGACCAGGTTATCTGAGAGAATGCCTCTCCCCCAATTACATGGCCCCAAGAACTGGCAGAGAAAATACGTTGTGAGCATCATCTATTAGAGTCTTACAGTTGGTGACTGCCAGGAAGTGGGCTTTCTCTGCTATGGCATCCTTTGAATGGAACATTTTCCCCTACTAAGTCACATTCCCAGTCCCTGTTAATATTCAAGAAATCCCTCAAGACTTGGTTATTTCTCAGATAACCAATAACATCTTAAGATGGCTCCAGTATTGATATATTTACTTTCTCTATACCTATGGTTTGCCTATATTATTTCTTCATATATTTTATTTTTAATAACAATTATTTTATATTTTATGAAGATTATATTTATATAGTTTTATTTGATTGTTGTATGCTACCCAGAGTCATTTCATGTGAGGTGGGTGGCAAACTCGAGCACTTAAGACCCACCTTTTCCAACAGGCCGGTCTGGCGTAACATTATGAGTAGGGTTTTTAATTCAATTTTAATTTTTTACGGGTTTTACTGGTCTTAGTCATGTACTTAATTAATTTTTAAACTCTTTTTAACTTTTCTATTTGTATGTTTTTATTGTGGCTGTTCACCGCCCCGAGTCCCTTTTTGGAAGAGCGGGCGGTATACAAATCGAATAAATAAATAAATAAAATAAAATGTGATTACATTTGATTAATCAATCAATAAATTACTATATCCCAGTCAGTGAGGTGGGACCTATGCAGAGAACTGCACTGTTTATGATGTATGTCTTTCCAAATGCAAAACTAGGTAAGTATTGTGTGAAAGGCAGAATAAAAACACATAAGGCTCATCACCAGAGTTTGTCTCCTTCCTCATTCCAAATACAGACCATGATACTGAATGTGTAAGTGATAAACATCCAGAATCTGGCGTAAACAAAGAGACAGTGTTTTGTCTATAATTGTAACATATTGCTTTCTTGAAAACTGTTGCCTGGCACACAGTCTCAACTTCCCTTTCACCTCATATTTTTGTCTCAGCACCTTTGCACTATTATTATCTGTGAGATGATTCTCAGAACTTTGAGTTTCCTGTTGCCTGATGCCAGCACACACGTACCTTAAAACACATTAAAAACTGTATTGCTGGTTGGAAATGCAGGAGGTGACTGTGTATGTCATTTTGAATGCGATCCATCAAGTTTAGGTCCAGGTTAGGGTTAGGTGGTTAGGTATCTCTCTAGAACCACATTGTTTTAGACAGGATTTCTACACATTTTCCCATCCTGTGCTACTAAGCCTATGGAACAAAAAGATTAGCATGCAGATTTCATAGCTACTCCTTACCCGGAGCCCATCGACATCATGAATGCCTTCTTTCTTTAAATAGACTTTCTTGCATCCCTCTTAGAAGCCAGCAGGCTGAAATGCATTCATTGCAAGCACATATATTTAGGCTCTATCTCCTTACCCTTGTACAGAAAGGCTTTTTGAATGTATGCCAAGCTGGCATGGTTTCTGCTGAGAGTATCTGGGAACTAAGGTACATCATTATGAGAGCAGTAAGGCTTTAAATTGTGGCAGTTTGAAGGAGGACACATGTCTTTGCTTCAGATATTATGTACTGGTAGTTCTTCGTTGCTTGCCAGATGGCATCTGCTGCGTCTTCCAGCTTCCATCACATTTGACTGCAGTTGGCATGAATCAACTAAAAATGAAGGTCAAGGTCCCTGGAATAGTTTTTAACCCCCACTGAAATGCCCCTTCCCCACCTGACACTTTCCAAAATACAGTAGTTTGACAGTTTCAATCAGCCTCAGATAGCATTCTTAATATCCACGTTGCTTCAAGAACCAAGGCCTGAAAAACAACTGTAGCTTGTGGGTACCGAGCTAAAGAAAGTAGAGTGCTCTGATAATAAGATGCCCCAGATCCTAACCCTCATATGCCTATATGCTGATTGATAGTAATTACATTTTTTACCAACTCAAAAGTCACTTTGTGTGGAGGAATATCAATATCAGATTCAGCCAGATTCACAAAGATATTTTCCACAAAGACTGCAGAATTAAGAAATCAAGACTGGTTCAAAAAGCAATGTAGGAAACGTATTAAATTCATACATGCAATCAAATCACCTCAAAAACAACTTAAAGCAAATAAAAACAGAGACACAAAAACATGCATATTCTGCAATCAGATTAAAATAATCCATTAAAATGCAACAATTGATATCAGAAAAAGGGGAAGTCTTCTTATCCACCCCAACCTCTCAAACAATGGGCCAAGCATGTCTTCCAAGGGAAAGAATCCCAAAGTTCGATGTCATCTCTGAAATGATCCTTTCTCATATTCCTATTAAATGCTGCCTGAATGGTGAGGAGAAACAACCAAGCAGAGCCTCACCTACAGAATAGAGAAAATAAAGGCAACAGAAAAAGAGGCCAGCAGGAGATATCGTGGCTAAGTACTATTGCTAATACCACAAACTGAGCTCACAAGAACCCAGAGAAGCAGTTCCTGATCAACAACCTCCATAAACTATTGCCCAAGAAGTCATAGAGAATTGGAAGTGATTGACTGACTCAAGAACAACAACAATTTACAAGGCAGGCAGAAGTGGGTTTCTATGGCCATAACTGTGGTTGAAATCCCACCCTATTTTATATGCATGGTTCTGGCTGGTGCTGCATAGAATTGCAGTCATCATCTTGGCCATTTTGATATACACACACAAAAACAGACACAAACACATTTCTCATGCACTCCTTGTCTTGCCTGGATTAAGCTTTGGTTATTATTTCCTCATCCAATTTGCTACCATCATTGAAGCCTTAGACCAGTGTTTTTCAGACTTGGCAACTTTAAGATGTCTGGACTTCAACTCCCAGAATTCCTCAGCCAGCTGTTGGATAGGGAAGCCTGGGAGTTGAAGTTTACATACCTTAAAATTGCCACGTTTGAAAACACTGGTTTAGATGTGACAACAAGCATAGAAAGAATCCGGTTCTATCAGCTTACTGGCTATTCTCAGACTATCCCAAATCGCTGTTCAAGTTGTTGAATAATAGAAAAGTTTGCTTTTCTTTAATCTGATAAATACAACAGTTTTCACTGAGCACTCTGTTTTTCTTCCCTATTTTGTTTGATTTGTATCCTGCCACAGAGTCTTAGATTGGTTGTGGGATCTTCCAATATTATGGCCTTTCAGGGCTGAGGGTGCACTTAACCCATAGTACGATTAAATATAAAGCAACATTTTAACCATTTCCACTCTCATTCCAAACACATGTTTTCTATGTATCAGCTCCTTTTTCCTGTCACTCTGTAGAGCTATTTATTGTTCCATAGGGAGAAGACTGCATTCCGAGGTCTAGTCTGGAGAATCAATCTGGCTGCCAGATGTGAAAGCAAGTCCAAGACCCCAGTCTAGCCCAGAGATTCCCCATCTGAGAGCCTAGGGATTTTGGGGCTCTTAAAAATCTTGGGGGCAGCCCCCAGAACTCTTGCAAAAGTTGTGCCACAACTTTTGCAATATTTGTTTGCATGTCTGTGTGCAGAGGTTGTTAGGAATTGATATAAACATGAAGGGCATATGATCAGTTAAGAAAATGTTTATTAGACAAATGTATAAGTCTTTCCAGCTTAACCAACCAACACCCAAACCAAATCTGGGCAGAAAAAAAAATAAAAACTAAAAACAATTAACAGTGTTTAAAATGGCTTCCTTCTTCAAACTGTTTAATCCAAAGTACTGCTATGAAAAGTCTAATTTATCCATAAGTAGATCTGTCCTTTTTAAAAAAACCAAATTATCCCATAAAGTATAGCTGTTATGCACAAAAGGGTCAAAGTTATATTTGCAATCCAATCTTTTCTTTAGATTTTTGCGTTATTAAATGCCGATATTAAATAAGATCCCAGAACAAACAATTATCCCAATAGAGATCAGGATTTTAGTACAATCAAATAATTATTCCAAGATAAGCCCAAATAAGAACCAATTCTGAATTTTCTTATTCCAGTTAGTGATCAAAGTCAAAATGATGCCCAGTGAAGGCTCTGAAAATGTAGAAGGTTAAATCCAGTTTTCTTAATGGTTAATTTATTCATTTCAACTATTTATATGGTTTCCCATCTTAAATAAAGAACTCTGGCTTGGAATTATCATTTTGCACAGTGAAGTCTTACAACAAGCTTTTGCAAAAAAAACAACAACCCTGTATATATTTATTGAAAATAATATAAACAGAATGGAATAAACCTTGAAAGGTCTCTCAAAATGTAATTCATCTAAAATATATCTATCTAAGAAGAAATAATTAAACAGCAAATTGAATTAAGACCGGAGACTTTTCTATTAGGTATAATAATGGGAAAATATGATAAAAAAAACAGAGTATCTAATGCTACATCTATGAACGATGGCAAGAATAACTTACGCACAGAATTGGAAAAGTGATAGTATGCCACCAGAGTAAAATGTGAATAAAAAGATACTAGAGTGTGCCGAGATAGATAAATTGACCATGGAGATAAAGGAAAGAGAGGAAACTGATTATTATTTAACATGAAATGTACTGTATGATTGGCTAAATAATAGATATAGAGATGAATAGAGAAATGACAATAGGGTAATAAGGTAAAAGTTATAGTGGACAAAGATAGATTAAAGAATATAGACAAATGTATGGATAGTTAAGATTTATATAAAAGTACGTATACCATCACGGAAGTATTGCAATGAATGGAAATGATGTTGTATATTTGAAAAATTGTTTAATTTTTTTTTTTAAAAATAAAACACATCTATCTAGATCTTCTTTCATTTGCATCGAAACAAAGGATAAATTTATTTCTATCAATTGGTGGTGGGGAGGGGGAAATCTCCTGGGAATTCATTTATGATAAACAAACAAATAAAAACATAACATGAAATCTTAGTCCTATAGTTTTATGACAACGTTCTTGATATGACTCCATGACATCAAGTCTAATTTACTCCATTGTATACTGTAGTGTAACCAAAGAGATTATTGTTGAATGTATAGCTGAACAAAATGTGATTAAGGCTAACATTTTCTGGTCTATTTATAAAACACTACCTGCATTTATAAAATAACATATAGTAGAATCATATGATCTGATGCAATTGTAGTAATGTGTTCAGAAGTTCTAATTAGATAGGCAAGAAAATCTAACACATTTTTAAAGAAAGAAAACAGATGTCCTTATTGTGTGCTTTAGCCTAAAATCCAACCAAGAATATACCATGATCACATGTTATTTAGGATGGAATGTATAATATCAGTGCAAAATGTAAACCTTTAGGAAAACCCAATATGTCAAAAACTTTCTCACATCCCAAAAACGTGTATGTACAGTATTTTGAGTTGGAGCAAAACCATTGATTAAACATATGATATTGTCAGACTCTATCTAAATCCAGCCTGATTTACAACAGTTGGAAGAACAAACTGTAATCTGTAGACCAAAGTAGTTGTTAAAATCTTAGCATCCACATTTATCAAGGAAATAGATCTATAATTACAACACACATAGCTGGATTTTTGCCTGGTTAAGGAATAATTATGTTTGTCTCATTAAAACTAAAAGGCAAGGGTTTATGCATTCAAAAAAGCTTCACCAAGCAACAGTTTTTCTCAACTTTGGCAACCTTGCCTGAAGGGCAACCCACTGCTTGTCATGGTTTCATTGGCGACTCTTCAAGTAAACTGATAAGCAGAATACAGCCTTCCTGTGTTGCTGTGTGGGGTGGAAAAAATAGAAACTATTTTCTCCATAACAGAAGGGAAAAGCATTGCAAATTCCACTTTGAATTCCTAGAGCAGTGCTTCTCAACCTTAGCAACTTTAAAATGTGTGGACTTCAACTCCCAGAATTCCCTAGGCAGCCAGAAGCCAGCTTGCCAAGGTTGAGAAATGAGGAAAGGAAAAATACATGCAACACAAATAAGTAAATCGATCGGTCACCAACAGTGAGCCTCCTAATCTGTTGCCCTCCATGTCTACAGTATTAGTTTATCTTGAAATAATTAATCTTTACCCTGGATGTTTTACCATTCTACCTGAGAAATGAGGAGAGGGAGGATGGGAGGGAGAGAGAGAGAGAGAGAGAGAGATTAGATCAGCATATTATTGAATAGGGAAACTGAAACAGCCCATTTTCTTAATCTTCAAAACTTAAAAACATACCACATCCTTTTTTTTTTTTAATCTTTGCCCAAACAGAATGAAAATAGTTGAAAAGAGGAAGAAAACCAAGCCAGGCCAAATGTGAACGTATATGATAAGTGCCTTAAAAAAAAACCTGGCTTCCTCAGTGAGGAAATTACATTATCATTTGGGGGAGGGTGGGGGATATCTTGGTTTTCATGCGTCAATACTTTTATGCTCATTTTTTTAAAAAACCCTAAATTACCTAACATTTTGGAAAACCTATTTAATCGAGTGGTGGACAACTTATGCTTCCCACTTGTGTGCTATCCAGCCAGTGTATGGGAATTGGATAGTTAGGTAGCAATTGTAAGCTGTCCCCTTAAGGGAATGCATCATGGTAAATGTAGTTAAAGGTATCCTGGGAAATGTAGTTCATGTCACGTGGCCACATCTGTAATCCCAACTGGTCAGTAATTTGACCCTTGATGGGTTGGGGGAGTTTTCCTCACTTTTGCCTGAATTCCCTGACTCATGGCAGCTGCTTTCTATCGCTACGAGATGGGTTAGGAGATAAACATCTTTTACCTACAAGGCAGATATACAGAGGATTGGTCATTAAAGAAGAACTTCATCACAAATGTGAGTTATGAGGATACCTGATGAATTAATAAATGCACTTTGTTATGGACATCTTGTTGAGTTTATTTATCTGCATCTGTACAACTTACAAATCCACCACTGTACAGAATACAGAAAAGTAAATGATAGTTATCTCCTAACCCAACTCGTAGCGATAGAAAGCAGCTGCCATGAGTCAGGGAATCCAGGCAAAAGTGAGGGAAAATTCCTCCAACCCATCAAATTAGTGACCAATCAGGATTACAGATGTGGCCACGTGACATGAACTACATTTCCCAGGATACCTTTAACTACATTTACCATGATGCATTCCCTTAAAGGGACAGCTCACAATTGCTACCTAACTATACAATTCCCATACACTGGCTGGACAGCACAACTTGTTTCAAAGTAACATTTCCATAAGCCCTGACTAGTCACCTCATTCTCTGGGATTTATGGAAGTAGTAAGTGATTCAAAGTATCTGGGGGGTTCCATGCTGCTTACTACTGCCATACTAGTTTCCAGAAGATAACAGATGGAGGCAGACCACTGAAACAGAATGAAATTAGTATAAATGGTAGGAGTCTAAAACGAAGATGCTAGAAGGAAAGATCCTTAGAGAAGTATTAAAATAGTTATTGCAGTCCTTTTCAAATATTTTAGGAGGCTACGTGGTCCTTGCTCTTTTCTGTTGTCTATATTTATCTCAAGTGCCCAGCTCACATTTGGAAGAGTTAGCAAAGCAAAAAAAAAAAAACATATTTGACAGTAAAGGCGCATTTAAGCTTCATTTTCAGGACATGTGTAAAGTTTGTTTATGTGAAATACAAAGCAGAGAAGGACCATTTTTAAAAGGAAATTAAACAACCTAGGAAGTGTAATTGAATTACAAAATATAAAAAAAGAACACACATAAACATACTTTGGAAGCATGGATGTCATTAATGGTCCAACAAATTTTGTTTTTTCCTATGTTCTGAAAGTGCTTCCTCCATGGACTTCATCTCTTTCTTCCAGGATATTCCAAGGTTCCAAACATCACACTCACTTTACATGTTGCAAAAGAATTGGACTTCGGGCTGCGTATTAGCCAGGGAGAGGACACTCTTCAGGCATCATAGCACTCAACGGGCAAAAGAAAAAAGGCATCAAACGGCCTTCTTAACTTTTGCTATGCCCTTGGCAGACAAAGGGACAAAAAAGGTACAATATGCAAAATAAACATAGGGAGAAACATCAATCAAATCTGTCAGTTTGGAATGGGAAACAAGAAGAAAAGGTTCATTCATAAAATAAAGTTGCAGAGCAGGTTTTGAATCTGGTTAGGAGGCCTAGCCAGCCAGCCAAGCAATGAGACTGAAGTGAAATTCATAGGTGTTTTAACAGAACAGATCAAAAAAGTATATTACACTGATCTTCTTTAATTCTCTTCAGTTACCAGATTTGTTTTTAATTTGTTAAGACAAGGACAAAAAATTGGGAGGGTGGGCTGGTTATTACTCCTCAGACGTCTTGGGTTGTTCCAGGGACTTTGTCGTTTACTGAAACCAAAGACAATCCAGAACCAAAGGCAAAACAAATATTTGTACACAAACTAGAAATGAAAAGTTTTCAGTGGAAGCTAAAATAATATCTCCTGTTTCTTTGAACCCATTGAAGATAGTACAGATCAATACCTGAACTTCAAGGGAAAAGGAGGAGAAGAGCTGAGTCCCCACCCAAGGAATAAAATCCATGTCTAAGATAGTAGGTAAGGAAGTACAGAATATTGGACTGAAGGCCAATTAATAATAATACAGTATAATAAAAAGAGACCCAGAGTCATTAACATAAAATTATATCATTCTTCAACTTGACATTTTTGCTTTTTTCCCCCTTCTCCTTTATCCTTCTTGGCTAATTTGATGTAGTGATAAAGGTGCTGGCCTAGAAACCAGGGAAATGAGTTCTAGTTCCGTTTTAGGCATGAAATAAACCAGCTGGGTGACTTTTGGCCAGTCACACTCTTTCAGCCCAACTCACCTCACAGGCTTGTCGTTGTGAGGAAAATAGGAGGAGGAAGATATGTTGGATATGTTCATTGCCTGGAGTTACTTCTAAAAATAATAAAGGCAGGCTAAAAATATAATAAATAAATAAAAACTTTTTGAATATTTTGAAGTCCGTATGCCAAGCTCTTCCCTACTAGATATCTCAGTAATAATTGTTGTGGCCCGCCTGGCATCAGACTCAGACAATGAGGAGGTTGGGGAAGAACTTGGGCCAGTTCTGGATCCTAGGGAAGGCTCTGATGGATGCTCAGCTTCGGACACAGAGTTAGAGCCAGGGCTGCCCTGAATTTCCCAGCCAGAGAGGCAGCTGCCTTTGGAGTCAGAGATGAGTGAGGAGGAGGAACAGCTGGGGCCTGTTCCAGATGTGGATATACACAAAGCAAGATAGGAGTGTGCACAACAGAGGACAATGAGCTGGCTCGGGAAGTAAAACAAACATGGATGCTGAATGGCTTCTCCCTCACTGGGGAATAAATAGGAGGAAAGGAGAGTGATTTGATTGTCGTGCACAACCATTCTCAATTCTAGAAAGTTTGCTTTCATGTGACAAAGACTGCCTTGCCAGAACTGAATTTTGTCTGTTTCTCTGTTTGAGCTAATTTAATAAGCAGCCTCCCAGCTGAGAGCTCACAGCCTTACATTTATCCTAATGAGCTGATAAAGACTATTGTTTCAGTTAACTTCTTGCAGGACTCTTGCCTGGACTTTCTGTTGGTGAATGCATTAATTCGCAATAAAGAGGGGGCTTTCTTGGTGGGGAGTCCATTTCTATGAAGGCTGGGTCAGAACAATAATGCAGGAGCACTTTCTTAGATCACATAAAGGGAGAAATGAAAATAGCGATACCTCCAGAGACCATCTCCTTTGCTAGGAATTGACAAGATTCAGCCGGGCTGCTGCCAAAGATGTGGCAACAGATTGGTTTGCAAAGTGGGCACGGAGCTGAATTAAGGACAATTGATATCCTAAATAGGCTCACAAGGGTGCCTCTCAGCTGTTTCATTGCTTAAATGGCAACACGTTAAAACTCCATAAGTAAGTGCTAAAAACTAAAGTTGAGATGGCAGTGAACGCGTTAAGGGCATGATAACAAAGAAAAACCTCTGCGGTACCCCCATTTCCTTGGTATCCAAGTCTTGTGCTAATTTGGCTTAAAGTTTAACCCAGCACATGTTTCATGAACATCCAAAAGCCAAGAAACATCTGCCCACCAGTTAGAGAAAGTTGCTTTATCAATAACTAATTGTGAGCTTGTAGGAGGATGAAAGAGACTTGATCTAATAATTCATTTGCATTATAGAGAAATACAGAAATCTAAAACGCATCATCGTCCTTCTGGTCCAGTCCTCCTCTTATGGCCATTTGTTTAGCAAATGTTCAAAGTTATGATGGTGCTGAAAAAAGACAACCAATCTTCACAGTTACAAACATCACAGTATCCCCCACAATCATATAATCAAAATTCAGGCACTTGGCACCCATCTATTTATAACAGTTGCAGCATCCCAGGCCACATGTTCCCCATTAGAGAGACCTCCTCGGGAGGTTTCGACAAGCAAGATTAATGGAGGAAGCTGGATTCATGTAATGACCGTGGTGATTTGCTTAACGACCATGGTAAAAAAGATTGTAACGTCAGGCATGACTCCTGTATCAATCGCCTTGCTTAGCCATGGAAGTTCCGGTCTCAATTGTGGTCTTAAGTCAAGAACTAGGCAGAAACCCAAGGTCCAATTCTAACTGAGAACTACAAGCAAAGGAAGAAAATTGAGTAAATTATCTGGAAACAAACAAGCAAGCTTCAGTTATGTCCACATTTTACGTGGAACTTTATATTTGCATTAATTTATACTAGTAATTATATCCAGCATTGATTTGTCTTTGGTTTCCCAGCACAGCTGAGAATGCGTGTATTTACTTTTCAACACCTCATTAGTTACCTGAAAATTGCTTGCCCTACATCAACCTGCCTGAAATCTCAGATTCTCCTGAGAGTTCCCAGAGCTACTACAGAGAAAGCGAGGCAAGCAGCAATTACCAGCCTTTTTTTTTTTTTTTGGCAAAAGAGATGCCCCAGAGAGGGTTGCCTGGCACTGGGTTTCAAATCTTTTCAGTAACATCTGAATAAGGTTACCAGGTATCCGAATGGGCAAAGGAGGAGACAGAAAAATAGAAAGGAGGGCAAATGGGAAGAGGGAAAGATACACTTAATGCTTAATCTTATTAGTTATTATTAGTTTACTTTATTGTCATTGCATCTCGTACAACGAAATCAAACATCACCTTCAGTGCACATCATGACCATGACCATGAAAATATACACAAACACACATCCTTCAACCCTAGGTTGAACCGAAAACCCCCAACACCACACCAACACTGCACTATACAGCATAATTCAAAAGAGCTACTGCCCTGGGATAGAAGCTGTTTTTTCAGCCTATTTGTCCTTGTTTTTATTATTCTGTACCGTCTGCCAGATGGTAATAGTTCAAAAAAAAAGGGTGTCCAGGATGAGATGGATCTTTGAGAATGTTTTGAACTTTCTTAAGGCAGCGGGAGCTATAAAGCTCTTCCAAAGAGGGGAGAGGGCAGAGATGGAGATTAACCTTCTTGGTATCCATGGTAAAAATTATAGCAATTTTTGCCGTATAAAAAACTGCCATGTACTTAGGTGTATATGAAAAGTATTAGAAGTGAGGTGGGCAGCTATATAAATAGAATAAATAAATAAATAAATTTCTAGGATCAGAAAATTGGTTTTTCAATTGTAATATTTTTCAATGAATGTTTGTTTTCAAACTATATGATAATAACAATGCACTTTTTGAATTTCACCATAGGAATGTATGATGAATTGTGTGATCTACAGACCGCTGTGATGATGCAGTGAAAGGGATGAATGGAAGCTGATTGTTGGGATCAGGAAATAAACTGAATAATGTAAATCTAGGCTGTCAAATCTGTTGATGGATTAAGAAAACAAAGATGTAGATAATTTACAAGGTCACAATTACACAAAAGCTTGAATGTCAACTATTACAAAAACAGTCAATAAAAACAACAACTGTTATTGTGATACATTTTTAATGTTTAGTTGACTGAGTTTCATGTTTAATGAATAAAAGAGATAATAATAATAATAATTTAGTAAAAATGCCAAATCCAGTCTAAACATCTAGCTGACTGTGTGATGAACCATAATAAAAAAAAAACCCAAGCCTTCAAAAAGATGGACAAAATAAAATAGATCTTTAGACCATGCCTGCTGGACTGAAGACATGAGGATAAAATGGCCTCTTAAATAAGTTACAACCTTCAAATTGGGGTTCTCTTAGGTGCATCTATTGGGAGGATCAAAAAAAATCAAGAGGTGGCCCTGACTGGCTAAACAAAACCTCACCCCTTTTTACACCCATTGCATAATTTAACATATAATTTTACATATATGTAAAAATGGGTGGGGCTTTATGAGAGTGGCTCCCATCTTGAAAGTTTTAACTCCTTCCTGTGTTACCCTTGATTTGAATGAATAATTTATTAAATCTTAAGGCAATGCAATGCTTTAAAGGGAGCTTCTGTTCGTGTTTAATTCACTCATCCCACCTAAACCAATTTGTGAATTGAATCAGATACCTGCAAAAATCATATGACTATGCCAATTCAGGACATTTTCTGCTACAGCAGCAGAAAATAGCACATATTTCAATTTCAGCTCACTCCATGGAAAAGGCAAAAAGGAAAACTATGTGATGTGAATGTCTTATTAAACTCACTGCTTCCCACAAGTTTTGGGGGATGACGAGACTAATATTGAGCTATGGTGGCATAGTGGTCAGAATGCAGTATTGCAGGATAATTCTGCTGACTGCCAGGGGTTTGAATCTCACCAGGCCCAAGGTTGATTCGGCCTTCCATCCTTCTGGGGTGGGTAAAATGAGAACCCAGATTGTTGGGGGCAATATACTGACTCTGTAAACCGCTTAGAAAGGGCTGTAAAGCACTAAGAAGCAGTATATAAGTCTAAGTGCTGTTGCTTTGGGCTTCTTTGAGTTTCAGCTCTCAGCTTCTGAATGGAGCCAGTCTCAGGTCTTCACCTAGTTCTCTATTCTGCAACTTCCTTGAGTGAAAAGTGAGTAGGCACACTAATAGTTCGGGGTATTGTGGTTGATGAAAAGGAGAGCATAACAGAACATGCAAAACAGAACATCACGCCAACTGAACAGCCTGTCTTCATTTAACATATTGTTGGCACTTTCTTCCAAGAGTACAGAGGACAAGGCAAGGAGGGTGACAAATGGAAATGCACTTCTGTGAGGGGAACAACAGATTATTTTTTTACAAAAAGCAATTTGGAAAGCAAAAATATGTACCACTGCAGTAAAAATTCTATGCTCTAGAATGACTCCCTCAAGTTCTGACATTCCCAAAGTTTACTAATTATCTACAAGCGCACAGAGTTGGACTTTTTTCCCAAGAAGTAAATTTGTTTATAGAGATTCTCAGTCATCCAGGTCATGATTGTGCCAAAAGTGTTTTTTCAAAAGGCAATTGGACTTTGTTTTTCCTTGAAGAGGTTTCACTTCTCCTCCAAGAAGCTTCTTTAGTTCTGGAGAAGTTCTGGAGAAGCTTCTTGGATGAGAAGTGAAACCTCTTCAAGGGAAAATAAAGCCCAGTTGCCTTTTGAAAAAGCACCTTTGGGACAAGAAATAAACTTATTGTTTACGTATGAGGCCAGGGAACTGCTAAATGTAATCCAATACTAGTCCATATTTTAGTCAGCAAGATCTGTTGTGACCTTACACAAAGGGTAAGGCCTAGTTCCATTGATGAATTGTAATCACACAATAAGGAATATGCAGCATATTGTGTTGCTTCTTTAGGTTTTTGTGTTTATAAAGACAAAATTGAGCTCCATTAAGCAGAAGCTTCAGTATCCTAACCCTGAATAATTTAATGATAGCTGGGACAAAATTGGTGCCATTGCACCTAGTACACTACATTACAGCATTGGAAATCATCTGGCCTTGAGTTGGGCTGGGCTCATACAATACATTCAGCCAAAGTCAAGACCAATTAAAACAAGTCATTGATTTCTGGGTTGGGTAAACTCCACCTCCTCTGATTTCTTCTGGGAATCATTCACAAGTCATAAGAGAGGTTGCGTGGCAAAGGGATGAAGATTACCTCTCCTTGTAATGGAAGCAGCTCTTGCATGAATCTGCCTGCAATGTCTTCATAAAGCTGATGTCAGATGTAATATTATCTTTATCTGGAAGTAGATCGTTATAGGTTGTGACAGCCTCATACCATTTATTTTGGTCCTTATGACAGGGCAGCTGCTTTAGGCATGAAGCTCCAAATCCCCTCCCTTCCCTGCAGGTATCTTTAGACTAATTGTGAATTTTCTCTAAGCAACCCTTATGATCTAGCTGATGTTATTGCAATAAGTTAAGTTCTAACTGCAGTTCTGAACAGCCAGAGAAATGAGCAGTATGTACATGGGTGGACTTCAAAAATTTTAGCAAAGGGTTCTCTGCCTGATTGCTGGGTGGATGTGGCCATGGTGGGCATGGTCTGGTCGGCCTTCTGCACCACCGAGAGGCTTTTCTCGAGTCTCTGGGAGGGCAAAAACAGCCTCCCTGGGCTCCAGAGACTCTCTGGAAGCTGGAAACGGGCCCATTTCTGGCCTTCTCGAACTTCCGGGAGGCCCGTTTTTCATCTTCCCTGAGCCTCCGCCCGCGCCCTGCATTTACTTGCATCCAAAACAGACCGTGTGGGAATTCCTGGGAGGGGCAGGGCAGGATGGGCAGGGCCAGCCAGGAGTGGGATTTGGGATTCTCCGAACTGCACAGAATCTTAGTTAGGGACTCTCCCAAACCCCTGTGAACCTCCAATAGCTCACCCCTGAGTATGTTGAGTAAGTTCACAATGTTGTTTTATTTTGTCAGAGATCATATAAGGAATGGTGTGATGTTAATTCTTTTCAGATAAACACACAGGATGGGTGGATATTGTTCTGGAATTAATCTGCGTTGTGAGAAACTAATCTAAATATGCAAATCTGCTTTGTCTCATTCACATATCACCCTGATGCAAAATTGTAAGGCCTGGTTTAATACTACAATTGTTCAAAGAGAGGACACTGCACATGATTGGATGGATGACACATCATTCTACGCTTAAGATGAGGTGTGTGGTTTGGTCTTTTATGATGTTTGAATTCAACTATTAGAGTTTGTAAATCATAATTTACCTAAGCATGAGGTATGAACTAAGCCACTATTGTTTGCATTAAACAAACCAGAAAGTAACTAAGGTAGGGAAAGAACATTCCTAGATTATTATTATTTTTTTTAGTTTTAAAATGATTTATTTGCAATGGATTAAAAAGATGTAAACCTACGACTATACAGAAATAAAAAAATAGTAAACAAACGAATAGGACAGTAAACATATTTCTTTCTATTACCTTTGATAATAGGTTTGATAGTTCATAATAAACAATAATAACTAATAATTGGCAAGCCCTTGTCTCTTATAGATAACATATTAATAAATAAGTAACACATATTACTCTACTATTGCTATTGGATTATAACTGTATTATTTAATCATTAGAGCCTTCATAATGTTTATGTATTAGAGGAGAAGCTTGAAACCATTATTTTATATATTCAGTATATACAACTATATATATGTTTCCTGGGTTCATTTATTCTGTACATTCTTTTTCTTGCATTCTACCCAATTGTACCATTTATCACAGATCAGGTAGTACTAGATTTTTTTTCAACCTTCTCCCCAGCACTGTCCATAAAAACCATGTGTATTTTCTCCTGGCTAATATTACATCTCTCTGTGTGTGAAAGAAGACTCCCCAGAGACTAATCACATGTGCAAATGTGTATGTCTCATCAGGATAGATGCATATATGTTGCCTCTTTGTGTATACGAGAGAGAGATAGTATAATCAGGATGGGTGCCTATATATGCTTTCTGCTCATGTTTTATTTAAATGGTTTGCAGGTATATGTGCACTAGGAGGCCCAAAGAAGGTTGTTTAAATCTCATGTTTAGGCAGGGAGGCTTAGAATAAGTGATAGATACGGCACCACTGCCCTACTGCTACTAATACAGAGATATTTGGAGGATATTTCCGCCCCAGGCGCCTGATGGACCCTGAGCGGTTCCAGAGGGAGCTTCGGCCATTTCCTGAGACTCTGGCTCATAACTCGCCTGGAGACTTGGTGGCCACCTGGGATAGGTTGGCTGCCGAGGCTCTGGACCGAGTTGTGCCTTTGCGACCTCTGACCCAGCACAGATCACATCTAGCTCCATGGTTTACGGAGGAGCTGCGGGAGATGAAGTGCCAGAAAAGACGTCTGAAGAGTGTTTGGAGGGCTAGCCACGCCGAGTCCGACCGAACATAGGGGAGGTCCTATATTAGGACCTACCTTGTGGCGATAGAGGCGGCGAAGCGTTCGCATTTCTCCGCCCTTATTGCATCGGCAGAAAATCGGCCTGCCGCTCTGTTTAGAGTGACCCGCTCCCTGCTTGAGCTGAGAGCATGGGAGAACCTCTTGCAGGGCAGGGCAGAGGAATTTTCCCAATTTCTGCACGACAAAATCGCTCAGATTCAGGGCGGGCTAGACTCCAATTGGGTGGTCCCAGGGGAGGTGTCTGGGGCAAGTCTTGAGACTATTATCTGTGAAGAGTTTGACCCTGTGACCGGTGAGGGTGTGGACAGGTTGCTGGGGGGGCTGAATACCATCACATGTTTGTTGTACCCGTGTCCCTCCTGGTTGGTTTCGACCGCCAGGGAGGTGACACGAGGCTGGCTCCAGGGGATTATCAATAATTCATTGAGAGAGGGATCGCTCCCTGCTGCCCTGAAAATGGCGGTGGTGCGGCCCCTCCTCAAGAAGCCTGCCCTGGACCCGGCTGTTTTAAATAACTATCGTGCAGTCTCCAATCTTCCTTTTCTAGTGAAGGTTGTTGAGAGTGTGGTGGCACGTCAGCTTCCTCAGTACCTGGAGGAAGCAACTTACCTCGATCCTTTCCAATCGGGCTTCAGGCCCGGGCATAGTACCGAAACAGCATTGGTCGTGTTGGTTGATAGTCTCTGGAGGGCCCATGACAGGGGGTATTCCTCTGTCCTGGTCCTGTTAAATCTCTCAGCGGCTTTTGATACTATCGACCATAGTATCTTATTGCGGCGGTTGGAGGGGTTGCGGATTGGAGGAACTGTCCTGCGATGGTTCTCCTCCTTCCTCTCCAACCGCTCGCAATTTGTGTTGATGAGGGGGGAGAGGTCCACCTCTAGGCCCCTCATTTATGGGGTGCCTCAGGGGTCGGTCCTCTCTCCTCTTTTGTTCAACATTTATGTGAAGCCGCTGGGGGAGATCATCCATGGTTTTGGGGTGCAGTGTCATCTGTATGCAGATGATACCCAGCTTTACATCTCCACCCCAAGCCACCCCAACGATGCTGTGGAGGCTATGTCCCGGTGCCTGGAGGCCATGCGGATTTGGATGGGCGGAAACAGGCTCCGGCTCAACCCTTCCAAGACTGAGTGGCTGTGGTTTCCGGCACCTCGATATAGTCAGCTGACTCCATCGCTGGCTATTGGGGGAGAGATCTTACCCCCCACAGAGAGGGCTCGCAATTTGGGCGTCCTCCTGGATGCACAGCTGTCTTTAGAAGATCATATTACGGCCGTCTCCAGGGGGGCTTTTTATCAGATTCGCCTGATTCATCAGTTGCAGCCCTTTCTGGATCGGGACACCTTACGTACGGTCACTCACGCCCTTATCACCTCTCGCCTGGACTACTGTAACATGGGGCTCCCTGCGGGGAGCACCCTGCGGGGAGCACCCAGAGACTCCAACTGGTACAAAATGCGGTCGCGCGGGTGGTTATGGGGGCGTCACGAAGCTCCCATGTGACGCCTCTCCTGCGCGAGCTGCATTGGCTGTCGGTGGTTTTCCGGGTTCGCTTTAAGGTTCTGATTTTGACCTTTAAAGCGATCCATGGCATTGGACCAGGTTATCTGCAGGACCATGTTCTTCCGGTAATCTCCCACCGACCTGTGCGTTCCCACAGGGAGGGCCTTCTTTGGGTGCCATCAGCTTCTATGTGTCGCCTGGTGGCCCCTAGGAGTAGGGCCTTCTCTGTGGGGGCCCCCGCCCTCTGGAATGGTCTGCTTCTGGAAATACGCAATAATATGAACCTGAGAGCTTTCAGACATGCATTAAAAACCTGGCTCTTCGAGCAGGCTGGCCTAGGCTGAAATGGGATTTTTAATTTAGTATTTGTGTTTTAATTGGGATTTTAAAATTTGGGTTTTAATAACTTATTGGGGGAGGGTATAATTTTAGACAGCCTAAAATATTTAATTTATTTTTAACTTTTGTAAACTGTAATAAAGTTTTATGGTTGGCTGTGCACCTCCCTGAGTCCTCCGGGAGAAGGGCGGTATATAAATATAATAAATAAATAAATAAATATTTGTCAGGATTCTTTCTTACTCATTCTCTGGATAATTTAAGCCCATTTTAACACAATCTTTCTTTTGCTGACCCATATCAGTTTTTATCCCATTCTGTTATGTTTTTATCCCACTGATGGAGTCACAGAAAACAGAGTCCCAAGTCCATTGACTTAATTTTTTTCTAACATTCGATTGGCTCTAAAAACTAAAGCATGGAGTCCAGCTATCAATTCATTGACCTTGCTTCTATTTTGCTGGTGGGCTTAAGTAAGAAGTTTTAAAACTGGAATGGCTGAAGCACAGTATATTTTAGGTCACCCTTCCAAACCTGGTGTTCTCCAGATGTCCTGGACTATGACTCATGCTGGCCACACTGTCTGGAGATTGTTGTAAGCTCTGTTGAGAGATACGGCACCACAGATTACAGCTTTTTCTGTGGTTGCATCCCACATGATAGTTATATTAGTCCAAGGAAATCCTCCTCCATTACTTTTGGCCAGCAAATGAAAACCATTCTCATTCGGCCTACATTTTTACCAACTTACTAATTAGATTTGCTATCTTCCTTGTTAAAACTGCTTTTCTTTGAACTGGAATGTTATACTTTGTTATTTTAGTTTACCCTTCCCTGACCAGGTGTCTTCCAGATGTATCAAGCTAAAGCTTTCACATAAATATGCCTCTGACTTCTCTTGTGTCTCACGGACATGAATTCACAAGAGTTTATGCTACAATAAATCAATTCAACCATAAAGGGACTAAAATGCTTTTTTTCTTGTATTTACTGAGACAGGCTAACAGGGCCTCTCCTACAAATGTGAAGGTTTAAGGTGAAAAATTGAGGTGAAAAGTGCAAGTTAGAAACCAATGAAGCTGCTCTTATATATCACTGAGCTATCTAAACAATTTTTCTCTTTACAATGGAGAGACAATGTTTTGATGGACAAGATTCCACTTTACTTGGTGACAAGCATGGAATGGCTTTGGCAACAATACAGAGCAGTGTGATTTTTCTGGTGTGGAAAGGTGACTCTGTGAGGCTAGATTTCTTGGATTTTTAAATGTGTTACATATCTTGTAAATCGGGTGTCAGCAACCCGTGCTTGTGCAGCCTCATGTGGCTCTTTGGGCCTTCTGCTATAGCTCCCTGTTGGGTAATCCCACCACTGGCTGGCCCCACCCCTCGCCCTCCCCTCCCAGTCACTCCTTGCCTGGCCTGAGAAGGTAAAACCCAAAAATCAGAAATGAGAGGGAGGGAGAGAGACCCATTTCCCACAGAAAACACCGGGAGTCACAAAACCTGGATAGGCATGGAGGGGGGGGGAGGTCGTGTGACTGGGTGGGAGTGACATTGAGTTGGCCATGCCCACCCAGGTCTTGTGGCTTCCGGTGTTTTCTTTTCTGTGGAAAATGGTCCAAATGGTTCTTTGAGTGTTTAAGGTTGCAGGCCTTAAACCCAGGACCATCTGCAAAACATTTGCTGTACTATAGAGCTTCTCTGAAATGTCCAATTTTTATGCCCAACTTTTCTAAAACATTTTAATCACAGGTATGTCCCTTGGGAAATAACATTCTTTCAAAACTAAAAGTTTGAAGCTCCACTATCTACCATAAGCCAATACATTTTCTAGGGCTAGTTAGAATGAAATGTTGAACATTTTCTTTCTTTCTTAAAAAAAATGTATATTTTTATTGAAAATTAAGTAGGCTATTTTAGTAATTTTCTTTTTCCATGGGCTAACTCTAATCAAACAGTAATGTCCCCTTGCCTAAAAATAAAACTGTTAGAAACAAAGTTGGTTGAACAAATCACATTAAATTATTTATTTAATAGTTATATCCCTAAACTTTACATGTTCATGATTACTACAAGAATCTTCACTTTCAATAATTTCTTTATGCTTAGTTATATAGTGGCTGTAATAAAGTTTAGACTAAAAAAAATAAAATAACAAAATGATTTCTTTCTTCCTTTCATTCTTCAAATGATTTTAAATATGATTGGTTTTTTTTTTTGTCTCCCTTTGAAAATTATAATTTTAAGTAGATAGAATTTTCAATGCAGTAAGTTTTAAATATATAACTGAACTCATAAAATGGAATCCTGTAGAGTGGGATCCTGTAAATATCCCCTCCACAAAAAAATCTAATATGGGTCTTATTTCTAGGAAAGATGTCTAAGAGTACAATCTGAGTTCTTGTCAGATCAATACCATATGCATATAAAGTGGCAAGACTCATCTGAAAAGAGGTCAAAAAGGTATGCTATTAGTCTTTTTCTCCTTTTTTTCTTCTTCTGGCTGTTTTTTTTTTAATTATATAGTGTTAATCCACAGATATATTGTTATTATAGAGATGTTTATCAATGCAATCCCATAAAGTGAAAGATGCCCTTAAATGGCCACCTGCTTCCACTAAGGACCACTGATAGAAGCAGACAGCTGCACCATCAGACAGAATGAGCTAGCCAATTGTAATTTCTAGGCACCAAGAGAAAGGACTATTGTGATGAAATCATTCAAAATGTCAGTGATCTTAGGCAAGACTGAAAATCTCAGAGGTTTATATGTGCATCAAGTCATTTTCAATTCCTAATGACTACATAGATTTTCTCATGATAATCCATTCCACCTATTTATGTGCCACTGCATCTTTCTTTTTAGACCAAGTAAGGAACCTCTAATGCATTTTACACAACATATAATTAAACTTTGGAATTTGCTACCACTAGATGTGGTGCTGGCTACCAGCTGGGCTGGCATTAATAAGGGTTGAACCAATTAATGGAGGTCATGGGAACTCAATGGCTATTAAATGGCACTGTGACTTCTTTTGAAGGCCACTTGCTGGGAGATTAGTGGGCTTCCATGTGCAGTTGGCCAGTAATTTTGAGAATAGACTGCTAGACTAGATGAGCTAGAAGTCCGATCTAGCAGGGTATTGCATTTATTCTTATGCTGTCCCAGAAATCCAGTGAGGACCAGTGCTCAAAGGCTTATATCCTAATGCCTTTTGGTCTTCAAGACAATAATCTTTATGTTGTGTACAGCAATACCTGGGTTAGGAACCTCACAGAGGCAAAACTTTGCCTCACCTTAGAATTTTATTCAGTTCACCTCTGCACTTAGATTGTTCAAACTGGATGGATTAATTCTAAATCTGTGGGAGCTTTTTAGTCACTTCTGAATTTATAGATCAATGACTCCATCTATTATGTGACAATCCTCAGTTGAAAATTAGTTTCAGTTTATAAGTAAATTGAAGCTTATGCAAATACTATGATGAAATAAATTACAGAAACAGGAAGTTATATAATCAGCAACATATATTAATAAAACAACCCAGAGATAAGACTATGTTTTGCAAGAGCGCTGGTGACTTTGTTCACAGAACTCGTTTTAAAATGTTGCCTCTTAGATTAAATGGGAGGAAGAGCTATTAGACATCTGTATGTAAGATGAGCAACATAATCTAGATGGGCCATGCAGATATTTCAGTTCCTGGAAAAGCTAATGATACAGCACTTATCTAAATGTTAAGTATTTCAGCTCAGTATCTGATTCTCACCACCCTGAAAAAACGTATTGTGTGCTCATTTATGTGGCTATGTAAAAAAAAAAAAGAAGCAAATCTAAACATACTTTAAAAAAAAATAATAATGTTTGAATAAAATAGACAATATGTCACCAGAGGGAACACTATGGTACAGCCTTGCCCTGTTGAACTTACCAACAAATCTACCCTGGTGCAGAAGTGGTATTCAGCAGGTTCTGACCAGTTCTGGAGAACCGGTAGCAGAAATTTTAAGTAATCCAGAGAACCAGCAAATACCACCTCTGACTGGAGATTTTATAGTATCCTTCCCCTCTCACGCCCACCAAGCCATGCCCACAGAACCAGTAGCAAAAAAATTTGAATCCCATCACTGCCCTGGTGGTATATTTTCATGCAATGTTTACAATGCTGCCTTCAAGGCATGCATTGAATACCTTCAAATGTTCGTAAGGATATTGCATATCCAATTTATGTTACACTCTTATTTTGACAGTGTTTAAAATCTATCTGATTTTGGCACTGGTTATCTGAAAGAACTATCAGGTCACTGGCAATAACTTGGAAGAAAAGTGACAGAGCCAGAGATCAGTAAATTTCTTGCCAGTATAGTTTTCTGCCAATTTACACGTAGGTAGGAGGTGCTCATAGATCAATGTTCCTCAATGCTAGAAGCTTCCAAGATGCGTTGGAACTATGAATCCCCAAATTCCAAGATAGTATGGATAAAGCCTTGGAATTCTGGGAATTGAAAACCCAGCATGTCTTCAGGGCTCCAGTTTGGGGAAGGCCAGAATGAAGAGGTTTCAACTTGTATATTTCTACTCATTCCATTTAAGAAAAAAACCCCATAAAGCTAGCAAAACAAGGATCATCACTTGGTGAAGATTCGTGCATAAATGTTTATTTTCTTGTTTTTCCAAATAAAGAGCAAAAAATGCTAAGACTTCTGAGAAAAGCTTCTAAAGGCAAAAGTTGGTGATCCTGGATAACAGACTGGCTCAATCTGCATCAGTGTCACATACATGCAGACAATACCTTACAGAGCATTGAAACCAGGGATTTTAGACCATAAGGAAATGTTTAAAAATTTTGAGCCATTATTGCTTCATCACGAAGATACATTTATGTCTTACCATATAAAGTTTTAGGATCAATAAAATTAATATTCATTACTATGAAGTCAATTCTAGAAAAATTAACCTGGGGAATAGAAGGATCACGAATAAGCAATTCTGAATCCAGGCACAATGCAATCAGAATGTCTTTATTTGCTTATTTATTTATAAAAGTTATAAAAATTTAGAGACCACCCAACTCCAAAACTCTCAGCAACTTACATTAAAGCTAAAAAACAATGAAAAGAAATTTCCATAGATTTAATTCAGTAACTTTGAAAGCTGAAGGACAAAATGCGTAGCAGCATGGAATGGTTTAGATTAACATATGTCCTGACAGTGTCCCTCACTTGAAGTAACTATTTTAATGGGCCCAGAGAAAAAGGAAAATATTATTATTTACACAACATATATTTAACTACAAACTATAGCTGCAAGATGTGGCAATGTCCAGTGGAAATTGCAGCTTTAAAAACTATTAGATTCATGGAGTGTTGATATGTCTGTGGCTTTTATTCACATTCTTCAGAAAGAAAGAATATGAATGAGTTGGCTGTGAACTCTTTAGCTGGCTTCTGGCAGGCTATAGATGGACACAGAATGCTGAGCAAAGATGGACTTTGATCTGCTTTAGCGATGTTTTTTTGCTAAAAAATCCATTTATTAATTTTATAACTATATTTTTCAAATGTTTAATAGTTTTTAGTGTTTCTCAAGATATGTCAAGTTCCAAGGAATAACGTGCATGATCAAATATAAGGAGAAACCATTAGTACTGCTTTTAATCCAAATCTTCACATCTTCCAAATTGGGAGTCACTGAATATTGCTGGCATTGGCTAGAGATGGGAAGATATTTGGGCTTTAACAGGTCCAAACATGTAAGGACATGCTGGCTAGCCATTATTGATTCTCAGAGGCTTACAACACTGATCTGGGGAGTGTGTGGTATGGCTCTTTACTGAACTAAAAAGCTTACACCCTGCAGACTATTTGTACCTACTCAATAACATGATATTGCTGACTTTTCTCTCTTAGGCACTTCTCGTTGTTGACTATCTTAGTAATGTTTTATCTTAAATTGTTCAACTCACTTTGATTCAATGGCTTAAGATGATACTGAAGTTGCTGAAATATTATTTCCACTTAAAAAAGACTGGATAATAAATTCAGATGACAAGCGCTAGCTTTTGTGTGGGCCTAACAGTATTGTTAATGCATGTTCCCCAACATTCTTTCTGAACAATGTCACATCGGTTTGAAGGGCCTGTCAAATGTTGCCAGCAAGGATGTACATTTTGCATGTGTGAAAAGGCTAGCGCAACTTGCCTCCTCTACAAACTTTCTCTGTTCTGATTGTCAATGCAAATTGGAAAACTAGCAGTATAAGATAGAAATGAGCACTCCGTAACCTGTGAGATGCATTCAGTATGCTGTGTACCCAAATCCCCATTATTCATCTTTGTTGTATTTTTCTGCTGTATTAGCAATGTTTTGTAATTATTTTAGAACACAGGTGAGCTAAATGATACATTTTATATCTCCTAATTTAATCATTGTATTCAATAGAGGGCGTCCCAGTGACAATGTCAAAATAAAATTCAGCTGAATCCATTCTTGAGAAATTGTTGGATACATATTTCTCGTTTTATATTCTTGAAATCTTCTATAATGACAATTCTGGATTTCTATAGATCCATCATTCTTCTCTCTTATCTTTTGCTGATCTGTTTGACCATGGAGAAATATGTCAGGAGAAATCATGGGGGCTTCATCCCTCATTGGACCAAGGACTTGCTGGTCAAATAAATTATCCCGATCTTTTTCCTAATAGTTCTCATTCATTTGGGGGAAACAAAATATGCTGTAGATAGCAAATATTGCAAAGGATAAAAGAAATTTAGAGTTATTCTTGTGGGTGGAAATGGTGTTTGTGTTTATTGAATGATAACGTGACCATTACAAATGATCTCTTTTCATCATAAATGATCTGTCAAGCAGTCTGTTCCTTCCCTGGCACTTCACAATTGGTTAGATAAAAAAAAAGATATCGGGGGGCATGTTTCTCTCTTTTAAGTTTGTTCTCATTATTGTCACTATTAAGGCAGATCCATTCTTGAGAAATTGTGGGATACATATTTCTCATTTTATTTTCTTAAAATCTCCTATAATGACAATTTTAGATTATTGGGAGACCCACCAAAGGAAAGAAGAAAGCAGCCCAAAGAATTCCAGAGGAATTTGCTGAAAAACCCTCTTCCCATTTCCTTTTTCCAAAGGTCTAATTTCTTTTATAAATAGCAGAGTTCATTAAATAATTGTAATTTATTATTCTAATTGACTTTGCTTGTTTATTGGATGGATTAGAAATATAGTAAATATTGAAAAGAAATAATGACCTTTCTTGTCAGGAGAAAGGCAAATTTAGATCTAGTTTCATTTCAGTTAGAGAGGAATAATTATTCTTAGCCTCAGATAAAACTGTATCCACATTCCTTAGTTTTATCTGTTGATATTCTACTTTCTCCTCTTGTCAACAGGGAATCTGATCAGATCTTGTTTTGAGGTACCTCCCACTGAAAAGGAGTATCTAGTCCATGTACAAGCCAAATGAAGAAAGAGAACTGATTGAAGGAATCGCTAATATAATTAACACACCTACTATAAGATTGGTACAGGATTATTGCAAGATCAGATTAGTAAAAATACTGTGTGGGAGAACAGAGAAGATCTACCTATTCAGATTCTAGCCGTAGGGTAACTTGGGCTACAAGAGAACCATCTCAATTCCTCAAGATGGTTTAATACTGAAATAAAATATGATCCTTTATAACTTTCTAGTCAAACAGTAAGCCAAAACAAGTCCTAAAGTAGTCCCAACGTGTTTTTTTTTAAAAGGGCAACTGGACTTTCTTGGTTTTTTCTTTGAACTCTTTGTCAGTTCTGAAGCTTCTTGGATGAGAAGCAAAACATTTTCAAAGAAAAAAAACAAGGAAGTTTAATTGGCTTTTGGAAAAAGCATCTTTGCGACAGCTATGAACTGGATGATCAAGAATCTCCATAGATAATGGAAGTGTTTTTAAGGCATTTGCTAACATTTGTTTTGAAGTGACATTGCTAATTGCCTCAGTCCTATTCCTTGGAAATATTTTGTTTCTTAAATAAATGTTACTTTGGTGGAAGTTCTGGACATCTTCCCCCTTCTAAAACTCACTAAAATAAATAATAGCACAACCAAGGGAAATATAAGACTTTGGCATTGTTCCTTTGTTTCTGCATTGGTATTATCCTTGGGGAGTCAGGTTATGGACCAAAATCTCAAACATTTCCATTGAATGGTATCTGAATCACTTGAGTTCCAAAAGACTCTGTTCTTGGTAGAACTTCCATCAATGCCCACTTATCAACTTTCCCATTCTCTGTCTCCCCTTATCTCTTTCCACTGCAATTGCCTGGGCTCTAGCACTTTTCATTGGTCTTCCTCTATTCTCCTTTTCTTTTCTATCATCTTTCCAATAGGTCTTTTCTGGCTGATGAATGGAACCAGTTTATTCTCCATGTATGAGCTCCTTGAACTTCCTTAGTTCTCCATCCAGACTGAAATCCAATGCTAGCTGGATTCATACATTCTTTCTGTCAGGGAATGTCTATGGAGATGCTCAGTCATCCAGGTCATGGTTGTCCCCAAAGTGCTTTTTTTCAAGAGACAACTGGACTTCTGGTTTTCCTTTCAAGATATTTCACTTCTCATTGAAGAAGCTTCTTCAGCCAGAAAATCTGTCAGGGAAGAAACAAGCAAACATCAGCAACTGTTTCCTCTCCAGATGAGAGTCAGCTTGTCCTTATTTTGTTCGATGCTCTTGTTCGATCCAACATTAAGAAAAATCTTCAGGATAATTCTTGTTTTTGAAGTTAAGCTTATCAAAGAAAATACAACTATATTATAATGGTCTGCTAATGTTGGCATCTTAGCAAGTTTTCATCTCATCAGATCAAAGCACATTTTATAAGATATCAGGATATATTGTGCTCAACAGTTCTCATCCAACCCCAAATTAGGTTTTTCTGCTGGCCCAGCTGGTCTTGATTCACAACATAGAACTCATTTACTTCCTCTGCCCAAGATCAGATAGGATGTGGGTGTAATTGGTGCTTTCCATGTTATTCGTTTTATTATTTACCATAGTTGTACATATTTTGATTCCCAGAAACTTCATTTTCTCCATAAATATGTGAATACAACCTCAATGTCCTTTCTTGGGTCAGAAAAAGTTTTTTGTTGCCTCATTTATTTGTCTTTAATGGAACTTTAATGGAACTTAGGCCATATTAACTTCACTCATGAAATAATTGTGAAAAAGATGGAACAGATATTCCCCCCATGTTTCCACTTGTCTTTAATTCTTGCTATTAAACTTTACTGTTACTTTACTTACTATTTTAAACTTTACTGTTTTAGAAAGGCATGTATGGACATTTTCATTATTGAAGGGTCCTTGGTGCTCTCTAGTTTGCTTGTTTTCTTGCAGATGTTTATTACCCTAACTAAGTAACATCATCAGTGCTAGTAAGGAGTGTTGTTTCTCCTTTATTGGTTATTGTTGTTGTTGTTGTTATTGTTATTCACAAAAGTGAAGTGTACACAGCAAATGAGATAACTATGCTGGGATTCGTATCATAAATCACTAGTCAAACACTTCCCAAGCGTTTAGGGTACGTGATGTATCAGTGGATTATGCGAGCAGATCCCAGTAAGGTAGCCTTCTGCAGATGACCAATGGTCATCTTGTCAGCACCAATTGTTTTGAAGTGCTTGCCTAGGTCTTTAGGCACAGCACCCAGTGTGCCGAGTACCACTGGAACCACCTGCACTGGTTTATGCCAGAGTCTCTGCAGTTCAATTCTCAAGTCCTGATATCTGGTGACTTTTTCAAGTTGTTTCTCATCGATTCTGCTGTCACCAGGTATGGCAATGTCGACGATCCACACTTTTTTCTTCTCCACAATTGTGATATCTGGGGTATTGTGTTCCAAAACTTGGTCAGTCTGTATTCGGAAGTCCCACAGTACTTTTGCATGCTCATTTTTGACCACTTTTTCAGGCTTATGATCCCACCAGTTCTTTGCTACAGGCAGATGGTAGTTGTGACACAACTTCCAGTGGACCATCTGAGCAACTGTGTTGTGACGTTGTTTGTAGTCAGTCTGAGCTACTGTCTTGCTACAGCTCAGTATGTGATCAATGGTTTCATCCGCTTCTTTGCAGAGTCTTCATTTGGGGTCATCAGCAGATTTTTCTATTCTGGCTTTGATTACATTCATTCTGATGGCTTGTTCTTGGGCTGCAAGAATCAGGCCTTCTGTTTCTTTCTTCAGTGTTCCGCTGGTCAGCCATAACCAGGTCTTCTCCTTATCTACTTTTCCTTGGATCTTTTCAAGGAACTGTCCATAGGGTGCTTTGTTACACCAGCTGTCAGCCCGAGTTTGCATCGCTGTTTTTCTATATTGATTCTTCGTTTGCTGCACTTTGAGCAGCTTCCTCTTGTTGACCTCCATCAAAGCTGGTTCAACACTGTCTTTCACATAATCTGCCAGAACATGCTTCTCTTCTTCGACTGTCTGCTTCACTTGCAAAAGCCACCTGCTTTTCTGGGCAATTATTATCATCATCATCATCATCATCATCATCATCATTATTAATTTACCTTTCATTCAAGTTCTCTATCTTACTCTTCTAAAAACCCTGTGAAGTAAAGCAAACTAATAGGGTCACATGACTGATTCCCCATAGCCAAACAGAAATTTAAACTAGGATGTCAGTCCTATCCGTTAGACCAGATCAGGAACTAATTCCACATGTTGATAACAACTATAGCTGTTGAAATAGGTGTAGTATACTTCCTTTTTACAAACCAGTAATCAATTGTGGTAGAGTTGGAGCATATGGATGGAGCTGAGCATTTATTGGCTGGATGCCCTTCCTGGCACCACATAGAATTCACAGCAAAAAAAAAAAAATTCTTAGGAGAGAAACATCTGCCAATGCCTACGTTTGAACTCTCAACCTTCCAAGTGGGAGGTCAGCATTTTCATCACTAGGCCACCACATCATTCATATTTACATAGGTAGAATATAATAGCAAAATCTTTCGAGCATGATTGTGCTTTAGCTTTCATCTCCCTTATGTCCCAGTGGTTCAGGGAGGAGCCTGACTGAATCTCTACCAAATAACTGTCCTGTTTCCCAGGACTTAAGGAATGATTCAGCCATTTTTGCTTCTGGAACGGTTCTTGCCTATTTCTCTCAAGGTCATCTCCCTGATTCTCTGCCTAGGATCTCCCTGATCCTTTGTTCAAAACTGTACATTTTCAGAAATGACAACATCTTCAAATAAAACAGCAAGGAGTTTTCTTCTTCCAAAGTGTCTCTTATTTACTTATTTATTTATTAAATGTGCTCCTCTTACCTAAAAAATCACTTCTCCCCCAGAAAGTGGCAGATTAGGCCACATGTACTTTTTATCATACACTCACACACACCGACACTTTGTTTTGTCATAAATGGTGACATCTTGCACATAGCTGGCTGAGGAATTCTGGGAGTTGAAGTCCACAAGTTTTAAAGTTGCCAAGTTTGGAGACCTCTGAATCTAGGGTTATGAACTACCTGCATTGAGAATACAGTGACTGATGCGAATACACCTCTCCTTTTAGTATTAAGTGGTTAATCGGGAACTGCATTTTATAGGTCACCTCTGGAATGTCATGGATTTCTTGTGATTGGTAATGGAAAAGGCTTTAGGAAATGTTTCATTATTCTTACAAGTATACTCAGTGTGTGTGAAAGATAGAGTGAGCAAGAGTGAGTCAACAGATGACAGCAGCTGAGCGGAAAGACAAGACTTCTATGTCCCAAGGGTGTGTCCAGTCACCCGACTGGTTAGATCACGTATTACCTAAAATCCTGGGAGGAAGTTAGTTCCCATGAAGACAAGGGTCTAAGGATAGTGGTGAATGCCAGGTAGGATGTGGGCAAGGATTAGTCAGTCTCATGATGAGAAACCATCATAATTTGGTTTTCGCTATCCTCATTCATGCCTCAGCTTTCACTGCTGATGAAAGTAGATAATAGCGCTCATCAGTTTTAATAAGCATGTGTCTCCACTGACCTGGGAACAAAACAGATCTCTCTCCCACAGAGAAAGTATTCAGACTCTCACAGCCCTTTTACAATTCCTAAGCAGACCTGCTCCTTTCCTGGTGCAAATGGATAGATCAACATGAAAACTGCTAGCTCAACTTACTGCACAGGAGAAAGGAGATAATATTTTAAAATAATATATCTTTCAGTTGAAACACTGTGTACCTATCTATTTACCTACCTACTTATCTACTTATTTACCTTCTTTTTTTCTCCCCTTCTGAATTGCTAAGGAACATGTGGATAACTGCAGAGATTTTTGATAAGCTACCACTAAGAGTTGGGAGACTTTAGAAATCCTGAGGAGAACCTTAAGAGTTTTCACCTTTGCCAATTGCCAGCAATCTCCACCAAAAGTATTGGAACATTGGCAGGGGGCAGGGGAGTGACAACCTGCAATCCAATTGGTAGGAGATAATCTATACAGTTACCGCATGTAGAAACTGTTGTAACTGATAGAAAGGAATAGCCTAAGTTGCTGATTTGTACATTGCCTTAAATATTAAGACACTGACAAAAGGAAGGGTAATAACTAAAAAAAAAAATTCAAGCTGTAGATTGTATCTATCTCTAAAGTATGACATATCCATGGACATGCACACACATATACATGACTTGGACACTCCAGAAGGAAATGGCAAACATTAGGCTACCAAGTTTTTCTACACATATAAAGAGCTGGAAAATAGGATCCAATCTGGGTTAGTCACTGGATCTAGAGGTTTTGTCTTCCAAGCTTTTGGACTTGTGCTGGAGCTCATCTTCAGGGAACATCTCTCTAGCAGAGTGTGTTGGAAAACAGATTTCTGAATGTTATTGTTGTATATATTGAATGTAGTGAGTATTTAATAGGCACAGAAATGGGAAGATGTTTCGGTCCCCACAACAAAAGAATGGATGGAAAAATTTGTAGAGAAGTAGTGTGATAGCCAGAAATGGCAAAATTGACTGGTTTCATTAGAGATAAGAACGTATCAAGCTTTGTTTCTACTTTTGGAGAAGCTACTTCTGGACTTTGTGCTTGAAAATGAAAGGTTGGATTTTGCTAATTAAGCTAATTTGTTGTTATAGAAATGGCTAGTATTTGCTAAGTTAGTAAAGTAAAAATTTCAGATTGTAATTTTATTTTGTACTTTATTGCACTGAAAAAAGTTGGAAGTTGGTAACTTTTTTCTTTCCCCTTGATCCTATTCCTCTTCCCTCTTCTTTCTCCCCTTCCCTATTTTTCTAATTAAAATTAAAAAGTTTTCCTACATATATTATTCATTCACTGAAGAAAATTCAGTGCTATAATTTAAATTTTATTATGAAAGTGGGGGGAAGCATTCATAACACATTAAGTTATTTCTCTGGAAACCCAGAACTATCATTGACACAGAAGCCAAAATGCAAAGCAAATGTCTCGTTAATAGTTTGGGATGAGTTATTGATGCCATCAGCAATCTGTCGTTCAGCAGTTGCCAGACAATTGAGAAATTTAATCAAAGAAAATGTATCAATTGAGAAAAAAAGATGGTAGACTATTGAGTGGAAATTTCAGACAGACCTTACCAGTTGCATTGTCTTCAAAAAGTCAGTCTGCATTAAATCATTGTTTTAACTTTTTGGATCAGGATCAAAGGACACAAATTAATAAAGATGGGAGTGCAGATTTGAAAAAGAATGAGTTGCACTTTGTCTATTTTTTTCTGGCAGCATTTCAGGGCCTTCCTCTGTTCCTTCCTCATCAGTAAACACAGTTTTTTGTGATGTGGCCCAAGAATTTTGATTTTTCCAGGGTGCTTGAGGTTATAAGTGAAGCCAAAACTTGCACAAGCAAGGAAATGCTTCATGAAAAAAAGCCTCCTAATAATGGTTAAAAAAAAAAAAAGAAAAATCTACGTTATGCAGCACATTATAATAGTGGCCACAGAATGATTGTAAAAGAAATAAAATGGAACAAAGTGGGAACAAGAGTATTTGCCTGGTTATTAGGATTTTTGAATCATAGTTGTCAAACCATTCATAGGAGCACATAATTATGAGTAACTTCACACACCATGCTAAACCAAATCAATAAACATCATTATTATATTATTGTTTTATTAACCTGCTGATCTTTGCAACTTACAAAAAAATCATATAAAATATTAAAATAACAACCTACAATATTAACAAAAAATCAGCAATCAAGGGCCTGTTGGGTGCAGGGAAGTATCTAAAGGTATCTTAAAGCCTTCCTGGAGATTAACAAAATGGTCTGACCCCTCAGCTTTCCTTGTTGAATTTTGAGACTTCCAGTGGCTTGCCATTAAAATAACATTTATTCCCAGACTAAAACAGCATTCCCATTATTCAGATTAAAGATGCAACAGCGGTCCACAGACAGTCTAAACCCAGATCAGAAAACAGAGTCAGATCTTAAAGGACTTCCTGTTCTTGGAAAGGGGAAGCCAGAAGTACTTCTGAAGCCGGAGTGGGCAACTTCAAGACCTGTGAACGTCATCTGGATGATTCAGGAATTCTGGGAGTTGAAGTCCACAGTTATCATAGTTGTACATCTCTATTCTGGAGGGAGGTTTGTTCCAGAGGACAGGGACTTCAACAGAAAAGGCCTGGTTCTTCAGTCTTACAAGATGACAGCATTTAATTGAGAACTGCAGTTCACCTATTCTGCTTAAATGTACTGGGTAGGCAGATAGATTTGGAGATAGGCACTCCTGCAGATAATCAGACTCTATATACCATGGAGGTCTTTATAAGTAATGACCAGCACCCTGAATTGGACCCAGTAGTCAACTGGTAAACAATGCAACCAGGAATGACACATGGGTATAATGAGAAGTACCTGTTGCACTTCATATTGCTGCATTGTGAACCTATCGTAATTCTGGATGGTAGCTCCATGTAGAGCACATTGCTATAGTCCAACCATGAGTGCCTAAGACATCTAAAAGGGTTCCTGAATGGGGAAAGGCCATACCTGGCCCACAAGATGAACATGTGCAAAAGCCCTCCTAACCAGAACTGCCATCAGCTCTTCTAGCAGTAGCTGAGAATTCAGGACCCAATTTGGGCACTGATGCCAAATGGAGAAGTGCAACCCGATCCAGATGAAACATAAAACTTCTCAGGCTTAGAAGGAATCCATTTCTTTTTGCAATGTGCATTCTAAACTAGGAACACCAGACATTAAACTTTGAATGGCAGCTATTCTGATTCTAGGAAGGAAAGACCTGAGCAAACACAAGGGTTCCTGAAATTTTTGCTCTCACATCTCCCTTTAGTATAATATTAAAAACCCAAAGACTAAAATGCCCCCAAAGGAACAATGAAAACAATATAATGAAATTTTGGGAAAGGTGTATTTATTTAACAATAATGTACTGTACAACTAAAAGGTTCTTCACACCCTCCCCTGACTCTGTCAGCACCTCCCCAAGGAAAGTACCACTCACAGCTTGGGAAACCTTGCTCTAACAGTTTTAAAAGATGTTGCCATAAAAGGTGGCAAATGAACAGCATGCATGTTATTTTCCATCTTCTAAATATCAGTATATGCAAGAAAAATATTTTAAAAAGCCTAAATTCTTGCTCTAATTTCTCATCCCTTGCAAAGGCTCACAACATTTGGTAGCCTAATGAGTTTTCAATTTTTATTTAATTAATTTAAGGGATACTTGGTGCTCGCTGAGCTTGGTTGTTGTTGTTTTTGTAGACATTTTATTACCAAACCAGATAATACCATCAGTGCAAGAACAGAGGGTAATTTACTTTCATTTTATATGCTAGTGGCTTGACCTGTCAGTGTTGCTGAGTGTGGTCTTAGTGATTCCTTCATTGGACTGTTGTTTACTGTTAGCTGGTTTGTCTGGGTTAGTAGTTTCTTAATTAGGGGTATTGTTTTCTTTTTAATTCTTGGTCTAGTGTTAAACTTAGTGTTAATCCCCACTCCTCTCGGTGTTGATTGCTGGTGAGGAGGTGTTTTAGTCTTTTTGTTTCCTTTTTGGTATTTTGATTATCTCTTTTGAATGATATGTAGATATTTATCTCTAGGTGCCTGATGACAGCTGATTTATCTGAGTGCCAGGCTTCCAAGAATTCTGTAGCATTTTTCAACTGGGTTTGGTCTAGGATTCTCACAGTTTCCCAGTTGAAACTATGGTTGAGTCTGCTTGTGTGTTGTATACAGCCAACCTCAGAGGCACCAAGAACCCCACTGTTCAACCCTGATATATAAATGATGTCTTCTATATTTAATTAATTGTTGATACCTGCTCCTGATATATCAACAATTAATTAAATGTAATTAATTGTTTCTTTCTTGGCTGCTGGGTATCCCTGCCAATTGAATATAATTGGCTTCGGGTTAACAGTTTTGGTTGCAAAGTTCTAAAAAATCCAGTTCTTCTCATACTAAATAAAACAGTTTCAGAGACAGATGAACCTTACACCCCACCAGTGAATTTTACTGGAAGATATTTGATGAAGAACTGACTGCTTGGCTTCTTACATCTCAGTTCATCTTTCTTCCCAGTTTTAGGGAAAACCCACAAATGCATGTTTACTGGAATGCATGTCTGTTACCAGGCAACATTTTTAGAATTTGCTTGAAAAATAAACTTTACTTACAAGGCTTTTCTGGTACCATAAGTAGATGAAGGCTATTTTGGTTTTCTAGTGCATCTACTTTCCAAAATTAATCTTCCTTTGTAACTGATCCACAGAAGTCTATCAAAGTGAAGTTTTGATGACATGGTTGGAGCTGCCATATGGCCCTTTTTTTGACTCCCTTTCTCTGTGGACATCTCTGGGAGATGAAGTGGGAATACTTTATCAGAAGAAAGGTGTATTATTTGTCAGAATTTGTGTCATTTTGTTGGTCTGGGCTGTAGTTTTTTTGGGGGGAGTCTTACCCAATAACCCTACGTACTGTATTGATAATCCCCAATTTTTTTAAAAAAAATATTTTGCATTTTATCAGGTTTGATACATTTGGTCAGGAAGTGTTGCATTGTATATGTCAAAACCTATTATATTATCTTGACCATTTAATTATATATGGTTCTTTCTGGATTTTTTAGGCTAAAATTCAACTTTTTGTTTCTAAATCAGTTGTTGTGTTTGAGTGTCTGTTTTGTGCTAACGATGTCACTAAAGATTATGCCACCCTGCAGATTTCAAACCTGCTCCTTCTCCCTTCCCCACTCAATGTAAAGTCAAAAATAAAGGAGCTTCAGGATGGGAGCTGAGCCTTTGGCAGTATAGAAACCATGTGGGTGTTTATTTTCCATCCTGCTCAGAACACATCCAGATGGGTCATAATTCTTTGCCACCCACATCCTTCTACAGTTTTATCACAGATACAGTCTTAATCTGCAGAACGCACAAAATTCTAATTGTTATAAAACAGAGACCTGTTATAAAACATAGAGTATAGAGTAGGTTATGAAATATCACTGGCTATTAAATATCACCTTCTAATTATAGAACTGTCCAATATAGAAGACAGTCAAATGTCAAATGCCATTAGATGTCACAGAGGAGGATATATTGGATATTTGCTAGGTAAACACTCTAAAGAGCATGGTCGTCTTCTACTTCCCTGTATCCTTTCCAGAGGAGATTTGGGCAATTCATTGAATAGGGAAAAGGAAGAGATATTCTCTCTCCTCCCTTATTAGTTTAGTCATCAGAAATGGGTTAATTGGATAACACCCATTCTTTCAGTCTTTCTCTTTTTTCTTAATTATATCATTAACCTGGGGCAAAACTACCCCTCTCTACTCTTGCTTCCTTTCCTCACATATATCAAATAAAGGTACCTCAGGGAGCTATATTAAAAAAAAATCAAAACAATTACTTGTGTATGTGTTGATAATTATGGGAATCCAAATGGGCCAACATGCTAAGAATCAGGCATTTTCCTTTCCCAGTATCATTTTTGCCCCATTAAATCATTTATCTGTGCTAACACTAATAGACACATGAATCTTCTGCTCCATGGTAAATGGGCTTGGGAGAACAGGGAAATGATGAGAGGAAAACCTGAGCTTGCCTGCACCCCCAATGATTTTGAATTTGACATCATAAAAGGATGGCTCTTTGAGAAACTTGGATAGTAATCTGAACTGAGCAGGTTTGAGGAAGAAGCATAATTTTCTGTCTTTAGGAAAGACACAAGGGAACACAATACTTTTGGACTAGATAAGGGATAATAATGACAATATCTGGATGGAAAAATAAGCCTGATCTAAATAAGATATTCTGTTGACTCAGCATCTAGAAGACTTCTTAGGATGCAGTTCATTATTTCAACTCTATCTGTTTGTGTTTAATGTGCTTCTGGGTTGAAAAGATTAGCTGGTGACATCACCATTGCCCATGGGATGCTGATGGGGGCTCCTTTCATGTCCACATCAAGGAGCTGGAGTGGATGGGTGCTCATCCCACCAGGCAGCAGCAGTCGGATCTCAAACGCAGGCTTGCTAGCTTCCAACCCAGTGTCCTAACCACATGAGCCACCATGCTCCAATTTCATATTCAAATCCTCAGATTATATCATATCAAGCCTGAACTGGATGGAAATTTTCTTTTCCTGTGGGTTGCTACATGAACACTGCTCTTTGAAGCTTGGCTGCTATACAAAAACATGTGATCAATTCTCTTTTTACTTTGGGAGTTAGCAACATGGACCTATTGTAATTTTCATTGTTTTTCAAACTCATTCCACTGTGTCAAACTCAGTCCAAGAAAAGGCAATGATTTTTCTTAGAAATACTCCAAATGTGACAAATTGTCACTTGTTTAACAATTTGACTCAGCTTTTTGGATGAAAAGAAAAACAGTTGCTTCATCTGCCTTTAATAACAGCTCCCACTCCACGCCCTTTTAATGGCTGCGTACTTCCATTAACAACCATAACAAAAAGTTCTTGGTACATAAATAATTGCAGAATTTTCATCCCGAACTGCTTTATCAGTGCATGTTTAGGCACAGGCAAGCCCACACTGAAGTCAGCACAAATTAGGAAAGACAAATGCCTCCTACGCAAACTAGAGATGGAGAGGAAGCAGCAAGAAGTTGGAGACAGATAAAGGAACCTGTTGGAACAGGACCACATAGTCTCCGTAGATAGAACTCAACCAGGAAGCTAATGGTGATACACAGGGAATAAGTGAAGATTTATTGTTTGTTAAGATTAAAACATATTTTTGCCAAAGCAGAAAAGTGAACGTTCATTAAAGAAGTTTGTTATTTTTATCAACTAAACATACAGTTACTACCCTTTGACTGCCCTAATTTGGTTAAGCTAACATCCAAAGGGCACATCATGGCTTAAATCCCCAGTTTAAATCTCGCTCCTAGTCCAGAATGTTATTTTCTCATCTCTGTCTGCAAAATGCCCATATTCTTAACAGTGAGCAACTCTGAGATAATATCTGTGAAATACCCTGAAATTTCAGAAAGCACTAAACTTTAATTATCATCGTTATAGGTAGGAAGGTGTGTGGGAGTGGATGAATGAATGGATGGATTGTCCCTTTTGCATATTTTTATTGGAACAACTATTAAACTAAAAATGTTTCTTCACTTGGAAAAAATGGCACTGTCCATGAGGTCCACTACACCATCAAGAATAAAAGCTATTACAACCTCAGAATTGGCATTTTCTGAATAAATAGCTATTTCATCTTGCTTAGGTTGAATCTGAACCTGTATCTCTTCACCCCTGACAGCTTCATACACTGGTCCAGAGTAATCCCCTTGAGAAGGGGAGAGACTATTGCCATTTCCAGTGCATGACCAAAATTGGTAACAACTATGGTCTGAATCTATCTCACTCTCCCCTCCTTGGCCACTTTAATCAGACAGGGCTCAAATTGATAAGTGGAAGAGCTAAGATCACAAGAAACTTTATCCATTCTCTTAACATTGAGAGGAATCTTGCATCAAACCATGGTTCCTTGAACTAGCTATGCTCAAATAGCAACAGCATCTAGATTTATAAACCTCTTCTGTGCTTTATAGCCCTCTCTAAACAGTGTCAGCTTACTGCCTTCAACAATCTTACTTTACCAACCTTGGAAGCAGGGGTAGGATTCAAATTGTTTAACAACCAGTTCTGTGGGCATGGCTTAGTTGGTGGGCATGGCTTAGTAGTCATGTGACTGGCTAGTCATAGTCAACTCCACATCACTCACATCAAGGCACACATTTCCTTGCCTGGCCTCTCATGACTATGGGGATGCTGCAACAGTCGTAAGCATGAAAAACAATCATAAGTCACTTTTTAAAGTGCCATTGTAATTTTGAATGGTCACTCCACACAAGCAAAGTACCAGTAAAGGAGGGAAAACAACTCCAGAGAGGTTCCAGAGACAGGAAGTCTAATCCTGCCAAAAATGTAATAAGGGTTAACATAGAGGCAGTCTCTGTAAGCAACATCAGAATGTTTCCTTCCTGCCTTCCTTACAGGATTAGGCCAGTAATTTCTTCTAACAACCGGTTCTCTGAACTGCTTAGAATGTTAACAACTGATTCTAGTGAATAGATGCGAACCTGTAGAATCCCACCCCTGCTTGGAAGCAGAGGTGGGATTCAAATTTTTTTATTACCAGTTCTGTGGGAGGGGCTTGGTGGGCATGGCAGGATAAGGATACTATAAAATGTCCAGTCAAAGGTGGTATTTGCTGGTTCTCTGAACAACTCAAAATTTCTGCTACTGGTTCTCCAGAACTGGTCAGAACCTGCTGAATACCAGCTCTGCTTGGAAGGATGAAAGGCTGAGTCAACCTTGAGCCAGTGAGAATCAAACTGCCAAACTTCTGGCAGCCAGCAGTCAGCAAAAAAAGCCTGCAGTGCTATATTCTAACCACTGCACCACCAGGACTCTTAAATAGCCTTACTTACAAGACAAACATTAAGGCTTAAGAAAATGAGTATGATGGTACTGACCTAAATACAATTTAGTATATATTGAAATGAAAATAATAATGTACAGGTAGTTCTCACTTAGTAACCATAATTGGGAGCAGCAACTCTGTCACTAAGCACTGCACTTCATTACATAATCTCAATGGACTTAATAACATCACTTCCAATACAGTTATTTATCAAGTCATTGGTTATTAAAGGAGACACTATGTGATTATGACTTGCAATTTTACTTCCACATTCACCATTAACTCTGCTTTTTGGAATCCAGTTATGAAGTATGCAGATGATGATCATGTGACGGTGAGATGCTGATATAGTCAAAAATGTAAGGATTGGTTGCAAAGCATTTTTAAAACATCGTTGTAACTTTGAATGGTCACCAAATGAAAAAATCAGTAAGTGAGGACTACCTGTACTTCTTTTATACAGTTGCAACTGAAAATTTGCAAGGCAAAATGAATCTTAATAAAATCCAAAAATATTTTTCCTTTTGATCAATAAACAAGCTATATTTTATAGACAAAGGTTCTTCCTAGATGAACCCTTTTTAAACTGGACAGGAACAAGTCCCAATCCAACACCCCATAAAAATGAATTTATAACAATATGAAGTAAAGATCCAAAACAAAGTGTAGTATTTTATCATAGGATATTCTAATTCTTTGATGTAATCCTATGCATTTGAATTTACTGGAAAATTGCTTCAGGAAGCTTTTGTGACCAAAAACTATATATACAGTACTTTTGAAGAACTTCAGGCCATCCATTCCAGGTGTCAGGCACCGAGCCAAATTTTTCAGGAAGCTAGTAGCCTCACCTAATCAGATTATCATTCCAAAAGTGAAAAACCTAGGCAGGCAGGAACTAGTTCAACATTTCTATTGAGTGAAGCTGCTCTATAAAATATTTCCCAAAAACCTGTCATATGGATGCATTGTGAATGCAGACCAGGGAGAGAAGTGTCAGACCAAAACAAAGGCTCTAATGTCTGAGTGAATTGAACATTGGTGTTTACTATTTCCTTTTCCGATGTGATAAACCTAATATGCAGTAACCTGTTATCGGGATAAGAGGTATTACCAGACTAAGAAAAAGCTCATTAAAGTAAGCCTATCACATGTTTTACTAAAAACTTCATTAGAATATTAAGCGGTAAATTTTTGATTTTTGATTTTTTTTTTATGTATTTTTCCAAGTATTAGATTCCATGTGTAATTTTACCACCAAATATTCCATTACTATTCCACTAAAACTATTCCATTAAAAAAACTATCAATTTCACATAGAGAATTGTACATCTGCAGGTATAGCACAGGTTTGACACTCCTGTTATAGGTGCTCCACCACTGAAAGTTTTTAAGAAGAGATTGGACTAGAATGGTATAAGGCTGTGATGGCGAACTTATGGCATGCGTGCCAGACGTAGCACGCAGAGCCCTCTCTCTGGGCATGCGAGCTGTCGCCCCAGCTCAGCTCTTCCGTGCATGCGCATGCACCTCCTGCCAGCCAGCTGGTCTTCGGGTCTCTGCCTTGCATGTGTGGGGGGTGGGACACAGGCACAGGGATGCACATGCATGTGCAGGGAATGCACATGCATGCAGGGGGGACATGCACGCATGCAGGGGGACACACGTAAATTGCATTTTGGCAATGCACACACACGTGCTTTGGGTACTCGGTGCCAAAAAGGTTAGCCACCACTGGTATAAGGTTTCCTGCTTGAGCAGAGGATTGAGCTAGAACAGGGATCTGCAACCTGCAGCTCTGGAGCCTCATGTGGCTCTTTCATCCCTCTGCTGTGGCTTCCTGTGGCTCAAAACATATGTGCAACACCTGCCAGCAGATGATTCATTGAGCTTTTCCACCCATCTTCTTTTTTTTAGAGTTCAAAATGTTTTTGTTGCATGCAGAAATAAAAATTTGTTTTCTCTGTAGCAGTTCATTGATTTCATAAATGCAATGTCAGGACCCCCCATTCAAATCATAAGTCTCTAGCTGCATCTCTCAGAGTAAAAAAGATTGATTTATAGCGTTTCCCAGTTGCAGATGACTCTGACACATCATTCATTTCACCCTTGACCCTGGTCTTCCCCCCACCTCCTGGATGTATATTCTCCAATGAAACACCTCCATAGCCAAGAGTCATCAATCATGCTCTCCAGTAATAATTTTGCATGCCAGAAGCTTCGGTTGCCAAACTGATTATCTAAAGCCTTTAAGGAATGTGCTGCTTTCCACCCTTCCTTTCTGTTAAAGTCCAAAGAAGTATTTTTAGTTGACATTCAACTCCCCTCACTTCTTGAAGGTTACCTGTACAACACAAAAAGAAAACAAATTTATTGCAGGTCTAGAACTTAGGGGTGCAAAACAACCCCCCCAAAAAATTGGTTGGGTTTTCTGCATGGAACCTCGTCACAAGGCGATCGGTTTGGACCTTCCTACTCTTTACCCAAGATGCCTCTGATAAGGGGTAGCCCTTCCACTTGATTAAATATTGGAATTGTTTCCAGTGCCACCTCGAAGAGTTGGCTGGCTGTCAGGACTCCAACATGCACTCCCATTCAAATCATAAGTCTCTAGCCGCATCTCTCAGAGTAAAAAAGATTGATTTATTAGGAGCTGACATGTAACACACTACAGCTTTTTTATACATAGCATAAAGGGAAATAACAATATATGCAGTGTTGTCTTCATTTTAGATGTCAAAAGGGTTTGTGGCTTCCGGTGTTTTCTTTTCTGTGGGAAACGGGTCCAAATGATTCTTTGAGTGTTTAAGGTTGCCGACCCCTGGAACCAGAACATCACCAAGGTCCCTTCCTATTCTGTTATTGCAGGAATAGGTAACTATGGTCCCCTTATGTCCTGTGGACTCAGGTCAGGAATTCTGGGAGTTGAAATGCACAAGTCAAAAGGGGCCATAGTTACCCATCCTTGTGTTATTTTCTGTGTCAATTACATGTTTTATTTTTGGAAAGACTTTCACTAATTAGAGTGTAAGGAAGAATACTTGTACACTTAACTATGCTCTTCCTAAGATAAACGTCTAGGATCCAGGAAGAGAGATGGACATTTGCAGACCAGGAAGGGAGGGAAATAGTGACATATTCCTGATAATGTTAAAGTGCAATTTAAGTGTGTGTGTGTGAGAGAGAGAGAGGGAGAGGGAGAGAGGGAGAGAGAGAGAGAGAGATTTGCTAATGTGAGATTACATCATTAAATGCACATGTTCATGGTATCTTTGTGCTCTGTTATGGAGGCCATTAAAATAACTGTGTTATGACCAGTCATTCAGAAACTTAGCCCGGACTCAGATGCTATGTTCAGCTATGGAGCATGTTTACTGTCCATGTATTGAGAAAATGAATGGAAGGAATTAGCAAGTTTAACCATTCTTGGAAACTTATTATCTAGATTCCGTTTCATTGGAATTCTTGTGTGGTAACTTTTGTAGAGAGAAAACGACAGGAAATAAGAGCTGGCTTTTTTTTATTTTTTTTTTGGCTGGCTTTTTCAAGCACTTCAAGTATCATTGAGCACAGAATCCTTCCTTATAGTCTGTTCTAGTTGGCTTTGGAAGTGGTTTCTGCTGCTACTTTGATGGACATTTCTAGAAGGTTGTGCTGAGAGGTTACTGCTTAACTCTTTAACAGTCAAGTTTCCTCAGACATTTATTCTTTCCCCTGTTCTTTGATGTCTATATAAAAAGGAATGTGTAATGTTGAGTGGTGTCCTTGTGAGTTGTGCCAAGGCAAACATGAAATTTCATTTCATTTCATTAATGGCTATGCTTAATTAGCATTAAATGCATTAAATAGAGTTAACAGGATTACTATTCAGTCAAGCGTTTAATAATGTACTTTTTATGTCCTATTAAAGGTTGCAACATTTGGAGGGCCTCTAGGAGCCACACTCAACATTTCTGGGCCTGCATTCGTCCCTGGGGCCTTGTGTTTTGCATCTCCTCTATAAAACTACTAACAATTGCAATCTGGAAATTAGGTAGGAGACATCACTTAATCAGACACAGGTGAGGCTGTGACTATTTTGAATCTCTAATTTGCACAAACACTTTCCAACAGCTACAATTTACTCTTGATTTTATCTCCAATTTACAGCCTGGGCCAAACATCACTAAGATGTACTCATCTGTCTCATTCTTCTGTTTGGGCCTTGCTGTGTGCCACCTGCACCATGATGCACCCAGCTATGGCATCATCCTTTTTCTTTACCTCTGCTGATTCCTGCTGCAGAACAATGAGATTTCCAAGTGATCAGGTGTGGATAAAGGCTGGACAAAACCAGAGGTGGTATTCAGCAGGTTCTGTCCAGTTCTGGAGAACTGGTAGTAGAAATTTTGAGTAGCTTGGAGTACCGGCAAATACCACCTCTGACAGGCCCTGCCCCCATCTATTCTCTGCCTCACGAGTCCCAGCTGATTGGCTGGGTCTTCTTTTATTGCCCTGCACAGGAGAATGGAGCTGGAAAGCAGGTTAGTGGAGTGGGAAGAGAATGGGGATTTTGCAGTATAACCCTCCACTGCCACGCCTACGAAGCCATGCCCACCAAGCCACGCCACATCCACCAAGCCACACCCACAGAACCACTAGTAAAAAATTTAGAATCCCACCACTGGACAAAATGCTAAGCAACCGAGCTGGTCCTAGAACTTCAAATGCTCACATTTTTAGGTTTGGTTTAACTTTTTTTCCTCCCAACCAAATTTTTGTAATTGTAACAATGAGGGTGTATTTCATCAAAGAAGAAATTTCAGTAATGTCATTCAAGTTTCTGTTCCAGATAAGCAAATTATGATAGGGAAGGTTATTCTTTGAATCCTTGATCTTGTAAGATCAAATACAAACTCTTTCTACCACAATTTTTCATTTTTAGGAAGGGACAGTTCTGTTTCCTTTTTAAAAGTTGGTCTGTCTCAGTTTTATACATAACACACAAATGTAGTGTGTACTTTAATTGATTGAAAATATATTGATTGATTTGTTAAACTCCTAAGCGAAAAAGTGTTCAGAGTTACTACTATCTAGTAATGTAACTTTAATCTCAGGCTACCAACAAATTCTTAAACATGTTCTTTGCTTTCTTTAACAATACTGACATGCCAATTTGCTCCTTTCAAATATGCCTCCTTAATTTTCATATGACTCCTTTTTTGACAACTCTTTATTTAATTTACAAATGGGGGAAATGTAAAGGAAATTATTTCAAGACATAGTATTCAGGACACAGTCCATCAGTTTAATAAGTCAATGCAAATGTATATTCATTTTGCAGGGGAAAAAATGGGTCAGGGGCCCGCCACTAGCTGTTTTCTTTTTTAAAAAGAAAAAAAGAAACTGTTTCATTTTTAACACTAGCTTTATGAGAATTTAGGCACATAAAATTCAGATTCTCCTGCATGATATACCATTAGCAGATTTGATTCCATAATCTTTGCAGACTGGATTAACAAACCATCCTATGGTTAATTGTTTCCAGGGTTATCCATTAATTCTGGTGACATGTGAAAATACCACTAACTTGGATCTTCAGACATGCAGGTATAGTTTCCACAGTTTGATTTGGCCATAGGGAAGATCTTTCTTCTTCAGAAAATTTGGAAACACATAGAACGTTTGTCTTAGTTCTCCCCAATGAGGGAACTCATTGTTTCCAGTTTTGATTCCTATTCCATAAAGATCATATAAATTGAGCTCCTTTCTAAGAAGAAATTTCTAAGCCCAGAATCACAGATGATTTATCAAAAGTAATAGATTTTAGATCAGGTAATATTTCAGACCAACCTCTAAAATATTACTAGCTTTAGCTCCGGTTGGTCTGTTTAATGTTGGGACTCATTGAATTGCCTGTCTTTCTTCCCAACCCTATTTTACAAAAGGGATCCATCACTAACTGCATATGTTTGACCATTTTGCTTGGACGTTTGCAATGGATTTTTTTTTTAAAAAAATCTCCTTTATGATATATTGTTCTCAATGAAAATAACTAGCTCCTAGAAAACTGCACAACTTTTCATTGACAGGCCCCAAACCATTCTTTAGCAATTATGGTCATAGCCTAATATCCAGAGTACCAGGAACATTGCTTGGTACAGTCAGTGTTATCTCCACAAGAATGCTAACCCTTCAGGGATGTAATAAATAACTATCTGAGTAATAACAATGCAGAGTACAAACAAAAGAGAGAAGAAGGAAGCAAAGCAGAACAGTGACTGCCACTGTCTGATGAGATTTCCTGTGACAGGCCCCTTTCCCACATGGTCATTGCAAGCTATGCTGTTTGACAGGATTACCTCTGTCTCAACCATAGGGGGTTGTTAAGTACAGTTGTGGAGATTACAATCAAATATTCAAAATAATAATAATAATGAAGGTTCCACGGTCACCCTCACAAAGCCAGGTATCCTCCCCAAGAGTTGCTATCTCCCAGAAATTATCTTGACAGTTATCAACAGTCCGATGGGAGAGAGAACTAAAATTAGCATGTCATTTTGCAGTTGTGAAAAATGATGACACCGATGAAAGAACAAATCAAAATATCATAAGTCTAAGCGGCACCACTAAGGTGAATGTTGAGGAAGGAAATAATTTAGGCTACTGAATACAGCCAGTCTCAATTAAAATATCCACAGTAGATAACACTCCAGTTTCTGTTTTAATATGCTGAACCATTTTTAAAGTACGCCCTGAACAGGACACAATAATTGAGGTGGAGTCTGATGAACACAGAATAAAATGATACTATTACACCTTACAATTTGGAAAGAAGTGTTCTATTGAACCAGCATAAAATTAAATTTGCTCTTTTTTTTCAGCCAGAGATCACTGATTACATACATTCAATTTGTAATCAATAACTATATCGATATTATTTTTTACCAAAATTATTGCCAGGTATCCTCATTGTGCACTTGATTATTGTTTTCTAACTGTTTTACTTTGAACGCCTGTGTTAAATTTTATTCAGTTATTTTCAGCCAATATCTCCAATTCAGAAGTTCTTTATTATCTTAAATCCCAAAACTTTCTGCCAAATACCTGCATCCCAATATGACAGAAATAATCTGCACTTTTCCCCAAGAAGGATTTCCAAGAAGGAAATATGTGTATATTCTATTATTATTACTTATTTGTAAGTTTTAATTAAAGTTTCAATGATTTACTGTTTATTTCTCCTCGACTCTGGAATATCAGCTGCATCCCACCTGTGACACAAGGCACAGATGAGACACAGATGCCCCCTTTTAGCTACCAGTATTAGTTACCCCACTTTGTGTTACACAGAACTTTGAGAATCTCTCCCTTCTCATATCAATCATTAATAAAAATGTTTAAGACTACAAATTTCTGGATTCATTCTTGTATCACTCTGTTTAATACCTGCTTCTAGTTTTATAAGGAAGCATTGGTTAATATATCTTGAATATAGTTTTCAAGCCAGCTAAGTATACATTTAATTGCCATGCCATCCCACAGGGCATGACAATTAAATACAGGTATAGTAATTAGTCAGAATATCATGAGATATATTCAATGCTTTGCTGAAATGAAGATATATTATGCTTAAAGTATACCTACCATCTATTAAGTAACTAAACAAAGAGAGAGTGAAGGACAGAAGGCAAGGCCAAATCAAAGTGCTTATAGGCTGATTGCTTTATGATCTCCTTTAGAATCTTGCCAGGCATCAATGCCAAATTGGTAGGTTTGGTTGACCTTGCCCAGTTAACAAAATAGGAAACATGACCAGATGAGTTGATTCCAGTGTATTGTAAGGCTACACTGACAGAATCTTGCATGTTTAAAGTACAATTCTATCCTCAACCCATAGCACTATAGCAATAGCACTTACATGTAGATATATATACCACTCCATAGTACTTTACAGCACTCTCTGTGTGGTTTACAATGTCAGCATATTGCTCGCAACAATTGGATCTTCATTTTACCAATCTTGGAAGGACAGAAGGTTGAATCATCCTTGAGCCCCATCAGAATCAAACTCTAGGTCGGGGGTGTCAAACTTGTGACGACACGTTGTCATCACATGACGTATCACAACTTTTTTCCCCTTTGCTAAAATCGGGGTAGACAGTACGTGACGCATCCAGCCCGCAGGACACGTGTTTGATACCCCTGCTAAGCTGTGAACAAAGTTTCCCTGCAATACTGCACTCTAACCCCTGCGCCACCAAGACTCCCCATGTCCTTTACAGCCCAAGAAACTAGGGAAAGTCACTTCTGAACCTCTTGCCCCATTCAGCTGCAGGCTATGCTGTCTCTTATCTGACCATTTGCTTGGCAATGTCTCTTCACCTAGTCTCCCAAGGCCTTTCCCACATGCCATTACAGGTTTTCAATTTCCCAGAGCCTTTCTTTTTCCTTTTTTGAAGATAAGGTCATTGATTTATTTCAATAATCTGGGACTTTAGAAAGTTATTTTCAGTACTCTAAGGATAATTCATCTGGCTCTGGAGATTTAAGCTCATTCAAAATTAGGAGATATTTCCTGTTGCTTTTCACTGTGGCCTGGTGGAATATATATCCTGCTCTCAAAAATGAATTGGGCCTGAGTGGTCCAACTTTTTCTTTGTTATCTATTAGCAATTTAGTTGAATGGTTGGTACATTGTTTTTTGTCATTCTTTTATTTTGCGCACATCCTAAGAAGCCATGTTATTCTCTGTATCCACATGTACAGCTTAATAATTGCCAATCACTGCCACATCCCTACCTCTTTTTTCCCCTTAAAGAGTTCAGTTTTCACAGTTAAACATGGGCTGTTTCGAGGAACATGTGGAGGGAAGAGGGAAGAGTGGGAAAATGTTGCTGTCCCTTGATCAAAGGAGAACGTGAGGAAATCCAAGAACTAAAACAGGAATTCCCAGTAATGGGAAGCCCTTGGCCCATACATCCAGAGAAAACATTGCAAAACAGGTTTTACTGCATTTTATCTGGAAGAGGACCTGAGCAAACTGTTTTAATCAGCTCAACTCTCTAAGTTACACACAAGCCTTAGTGGAGGAGAAGGCATGGTGGTCTCTAAACAAGCAGTCTCCACATGTGGAATGAACCTTCTCCATTGGGTCTAGCAAGTCACATCAAGTCAACAGTGGAAGAAGCTCTTGAGAACTATTGGGAAGGCATATGTTTGACAAAGTTTGTCATGCCCCTGTTGGAGATCAACTCCAAGGAAGAGGAGGAACAGCCAACAGGGAGTGGAAGTGTGGCTCTGGAAGTTGTGGAGGAAGCTGGGAAAAGTCAGAGGAAGACCCAGGCCCATCCCCTCTCCATCCTAGGGCATGCAGGGAGGAGAGGATAAGGGAGAGATGTGAATGGTGTTATCTATGGGGGGGAGAAAAGGGCCTTGATCCTCTTCATGGGCTGCAGCTGTGAGAACTGGTTAAAAGGGCAGACATGTGTATGGGCCAGTGCTGGAAACAAAGCATGGAAATATCTCTAGTCTGTCGTTCCCCTCTGAGTTTGGCATCTTTCCCAGTGTGTGTTCCGATATCTGTGGACGTCTTCAAGCCCTTATTTTGCCTGGTTCCCTTAATTGCTTCAGTGTGGTTTGTGTTGTTTTTATTTTTTATAATTTATAGGCATTTTTAGTTTAAACAACATTCTCTCCTTTTCGTAACTGCTTGTGGGGGAGTTTTTTGTCTCCAGTCAAGGATATTTGGAGCTTTGAAGCAAAATGAAGGAATAAAAGGGGCTTCATTGTGACTGTATTTATTTTGTATCCCACCCTGGGTCATCACAAAGTTTGTCTTCCCACAGATATTGAAGTTAATGCACTATCACTGTTTCTTATCTCTTTAGCAAACCTGCAATTGTCATTCTGGAATATATCATTCATGTACTTTCTACGGTTGAGCGGGCATAGTAGAAACCAACGGGAATACTATTTATTCCTCCTATTTTAAGCCAAGTATTCATTCATCTGAATTCCTGACTAGATAGATACACACAGTGCAGCATTCCCTCTCTTTCTGCTAGTTTTGAACAATTTGTTTCTTTTGATTACTTTAAACCAGTATAGCCAGTATAACTATTTTGGTCTAATGGTTAAGGCATCAGGCTAGAAAGAGGAAGATCATGAGTTTAAGTCCCGCCTTAGCAATGAAAGCCTGCTGGGTGACTTTGGGCCAGTCACTGTCTCTCAGCACAATTCTCCTCACAGGGTTGTTGTTGTGGGGAAAATAGGAAAAGGAAGGTATATTGGATATATTCACCACTTTGAGTTATTTGTGAAAATAATAAAGGAGGGGTATAAATAAATGAAGAAAAAAAAGTACAAAATTGCATTTATGGGGAATCATCCCACCAGTTCTTTTTGTCTATTAAATCATTTTGTCTTCCTGTTCTAAGAAGCTTAGAATACTTTTATTTCCTATAGTCTGGGCATGAGAATCAGCTAATATTCTGATTTTTTTCATGCAATAACTTATTTCAGTAATACTCCAACTTCCTTTATTCTCCAGAGCTGGCAGGATTCCGGTTTAAGTTCTCATCATCAAACTTGCTATGGATTTTGGTCAAACTGATATGTACCAGTTCTTATGAAGTGAAAGCTTTGTCAGCAGTCTGTCATCCAGATTGTGAAATTTATCAGCAGCCTATGATCCACAAAGCCAAATCACTTCTATCAACATCATTTCCAAAGTGAGTCACTAATCTTCAATATTTTTCTTTCGTTTTCATGAGCTGAAACCATAAAATATTGCCACCTTAGCCTGGGTTCTTGAGTTCCTGCCCTAGATCAAAATACATGATAATTTATTTCCTTAAGAATCACCAGGAAATGGTAATTTTCAGTTGATATGGTAAATAATAGAGATTGTTTTGTCATCTGCCAGACTATGCTGCTGACATACAGCAATTTAACAAAGTGATTGGTCTTATTGGCACATATTTGTTTCTGTGTTTGTACTCATGTAAAAAAAAAGAGTCTATTACCATCAGTCCTCTGTTTGTCTTAGTGTAGGGTACATTTGCATTCAATCTGCTCTTCAGAGATCTCTTATTCAGTAAGAGATTAACCTTTGGAAAGCATCCAGAACAAATAAAGGTAAAAAGCAGAGGATTATTTACAAAACAGAACATTCATACTAACTCCAGTAAAAGAAAAAGCTGAGTACAAAATGTATGAAGACTGGCTTTCTGAATTAATATTATGTTTGACTTAAGCAGATATCAGAATGATAAACAAAAATAAGCCCTTGAATGGGAGACTATAAGCCAAAAAATTCTCAAGGCTATAGTCCAGATTGGGAGGTTGCAAAAAAAAAAAACTTCCTGTAGGAAGGCAATGACAAACCATGTTTATATTATTGTCAAGAAAATTGAAATCACCAGGAGTTGAGGTTGGTTTTGGTCTAATGGTTAAAACACCAGACCAGAAACCAGGAGACTGTGAGTTCTAGTCTCGCTTTAGACATGAAAGCTGGCTGGGTGACATTGGGCCAGTCATTCTTAGTCCAACACACCTCGCAGGGTTGTTTTTAGGAAAAAGAGGAGAAGGAGAAGGGTATTAGGTATGTTTGCCAATATTATAAAAATATTAAAGGTAGGTTATAAATAAATAAAATTTTTAAAAAGACTTCATTGATTAGATGCCATGGTAATTAATTGTAATACATGTTTTGTTTCACTTTACAGCAATCAGACCACTTTGGATTGATATTCTATTGTCTCTTATTCTGAGCTAGACTAGGTCATGTGAACCATTTCAGGAGGTCAACAAATTAATGCCATGGTCTGGCAGCTTTTTCAGAAAAGCTGTTTTTCAGATTTCTTTCTTTCTTCTTCCCCTATAGACTTTGCATACAAGGAGAAATTCAACAACAGCTAGATTTTTTCCCATAATCCAGATGTAATGTTCTGAGTTTCATTTATTGAATTTCTATCTGTAATGTAATTCTAATTCTACAGCAATAAGAATGTAACGTTTAACTAAGAACGTAGAAGCTCTGTGGCATTTTAAATATGGCAATACATAGATGAAGCGGACCACATATTTCAAAGTCCTCCTTACATATTTTCTTCTAGGTTTATATGCATGTCTTTTTTTTCCTGTCATGAGAGCCAATGCATCCCCTCATAGGAGGGAGATGTGCCAGATCCACTTCATATAACTGCAGGGAATAGGAAGTACATGTCAGTCAATCTCGCACCTATCAACTTACTCATTTGAGATAGAAAAATATTAAAGCCCAATTTATTAGGCATCTTCACAATTTATTTATTTATTTATTTGTTTGTTTGTTTGTTTGTTTTATTTGGTTTGTCAATTGCTTACAAGATAATAGGTATAAGTAAAAACATAGTTATGAATACATGGATACATATAAGAAATAAAAAGAAACAATAGGACAGGGATGGTAGGCACGTTGGTGCGCTTATGCACGCCCGCTACAGACCTCTTAGGAAAGGAGTGAGGTCAATAATAGAAAGTCTAAGGTTAAAGTTTTGGGGGTTTGGGGAAGAAACCACAGAATCAGGTAGAGTATTCCAGACATTGATCACTCTGTTGCTGAAGTCAATTGCACATCCTTGCCTTTAATTGCACATCCTTGCCTTTATGGTATTTTCAAGCCTTGAAACCCATAATTTGGGGGGTCAAGAGAAGAATCCAGAAAGTAACTGAGAGGCTATGACTGCAATACAGAGCTTCACGTGCAACACTTTACAACAAATACGTGCCAGTCTTTTATAAATATAAAGTGTTGATTAGCAGAACTATTTACATGCTCTCAAGTCTTCAGGGCTACAAATGAAAGTGTGTGTGTATGTGTGTGTGTGTGCGCGAAGTGAAGGAATCAAGCCTGCTACCTTAGAAAAACCAAGGACTGAAAAGTAAAAAACATATTTTCCACTTTTTCTTTTTTCAGTTAAAACATAGAGAGATCCAAAGTCTTTTTTTTTTTTTTTTGCTGTTCTATGGTTCACTGTTACATATCAAATGTGGCTTGTTGTTATAGGTCATGCATCAAATGCTATTAAATATTGAGTGTCACCATGCAATGCTATATATCAAAATGTTGCAAAATATGCAACCGGCAGAGGAGGGGAACTGTGGATCTCAGCTCAACTCTTAGCATTCCTAATCAATGGCCATGTTGCCTTAGGGCTACTGAGAACTGAGATACTACAACCATAGCTGAAGACCAAATACTCTTCTGTATTACAGCATGTTTCCACACATTGACACCTGCTATTGGCCAGATACTACCAAATATAATATATATACCATAAATATATACCAAACAGAATTTAATGTGGGCCAGTGGGCTCCCAGTGGAAAAAGTGACAATAAATGTTATCTTATTGCCTGGTAGCTGAGATAAACTGACAGATCACGTTAAATATAGACCATTCTCATGTGTTGGTTGGCAGATATTGACTGTTAAATGTCGGACTCTATCAAATGTTGATTAACACTGTATATTAGTTGATAGACATTGAAACTGCCAAGATTGACTGGTGCTGAAAAATAAATGCTGAAAGCCAGAAACAGCCATTCATCCACAAAACAGTCACTACTCAGAACCTGTCACTGAGAAAGTTAGAATGACGATTCATTGTAATTCACTGCAGAGACAATGTTTCTTGAGATGTTAAAAATTTGATGGAGAATTTATATCTAGGTGCTAAGACCATTTTTTAGCAAACATGAGGATCTTTATGTTTCTTTCTTCAAAGTGGACTGCATGTTTCAATGTTCTTTTTAGGTCTGTCTGCTTACCCAGCTCTCATTCTCCCAGAATTTGATGAGAAAAACATAGGAAAGAAGGTAGACTGAACAGTCTGGGCTGCATCAAGTGGGAAAACCTGAGGACAACCTCGTCTCCTGCTTCTGAATTCAAAGACATGCTAACTTAATAATGTAGTTATTTCTACCACCACCACCACACAAGAGACACACACACAAGGAACAGGCCCCTTATTAATCTACATGGAACTGAAAAAATTGAGTCCAGGCACCCTTATCTGGCTTCACCTGCTCCAGACTTCCCAATGTAATCTATGGTGATGATTGGAAAGAATTGTTCACAGTGGGAATTGTATCTCAGTATCTATGAATAATGAGGAAACAGGCTACAATAACATCACAGTGACTTTCCATAAATATAACACGGACAGCATTGTTGGAATCCTACATTACTCTAAGACATAGTGTGGTCTGTCTGGTTTGGGTTTAATATGTTGGGTGAGTCCAGCATCGTGGTTTGTAAACTGTGTAATTGAAGGTATAAAATAGGTGCATGCTCAGACAATTACTAAAGTTGGCACACTGTATAAACCAGGCCTTTATAAACATATCCCATTTAGAGATATTTTCTTACTTTTCTTTTGAAGAAATTCTCACACTGAGATTTTCTCCATGGAAAGATACTTAACCCAACCACAGAACAAACATGCCCTAGCAGCAACTGTTTTTGTGCTGAGCTCCCATGATGTTTCCTTTATGTTCTCTACAACCCATAAATAAGACAATCACAAGTTATCCTATAACAGAAAGGTTTCTTCTGTGATTCTCTTGTTAATATTGTTTGGAAGAAATCTTCCAGCATTCCTTATGAACATAGATATTTAACAACATGGCTAAGATGGCATGCTACCCTCACCAAGGGCCCTCATTTCAACCATGAGCTACCCATTTTCTCTCCACAGTATCTTATATCCATCAACAAAGGAGAGGGAAAACTTTCTATTTAATTGAGATGTGGAATGGGAACCCACCACATGCCAGAATGGAAATGTCATTCAAACTCTATAAGTATCATTTCTAGACATTGTGGTCATTGTGGAACACTCCTCAAATATCTTTCACAGCAATGCCATTTTTGTCCCACACCATATTAAGTTTAGTCATGTGGTTTAACTATCCAGTCAGCAGCCGATTAAAAATAGTTACAGTGCTGTTCCAGAATTCACAATCAAGTTATTCTGGAAAAAAAACCTTTACTTTGCACAACTGAGGCTATTATTATCCTGAATCCTAACCAGGGATGTTTTAAGGGGCAACCAAAAGGTCAACAGTAGATAAAGGAAAGACCACAGTCTTACTACTACAGTCTCTCTGAAACATGTATTTATACATATATGTGTTCTTGAGAATTTTTTTAAGAGCTATTGCACTGTGTTTGTCAGTTTCCCTTAATTTCACAACTTTGAAGTATGTTCCAAAATTCTCTAGAAACAAAATGGCTGAACATTTTGAGAGTTACAATCCTACCAGATCTGGAGAATGATAGATCTAAGGACTTGGTGTACAGTTCCTCTTCCAGATAAATGAATTTTGTCCACATTATTAAAAAATATGTATGTACATTAAGGTTTCTTTGATGACGGTAGACCAAGTTCTTACCTGGCCAGCTTCAAATATTGAAATAAAGGTCCATCTCAATATAAGACAGAAAACAAATGTTAAATACTATGATTTATGGTTGAGCATATTGTACACATTCAGCCAATTATAGCATATTTAATAATACACTTTAATTAAACCATGACTCGGTGAGATTTTCCTTCTGTATTCTTGTTAATTTTACAAAATTATTTCTTTATATCATTAATATCCCCCTTTTCTTCAACAGATTTGAGCAGCAAAACTACCAAAATTATATACTATGAAATTATAAATCCTTCCATTCTGCACCATTCAGTCAGAACTGAAGAAGCTTCTTTGGGTGAGAAGCAAAACCCTTTCAAGGAAAAACAAAGAAAGTCCAATTTCCTTTTGAAAAAGGAAACTTTGGGACTTCTATGAAACTACATACCATGTTTGTAGTTTCATAGTAATATATTCTCTCAAAATTCCCAATTTAGTCTTTAAATTGATTAGGTTTACTGCTGGAGCTGAACATTTTACAATAGAATCTTTGGCAAGCATGCTTCCTTTCTTCTTAGTTCTACCACGCAGCCAATTAAACCCTGCTATTTTTCTCTCCTCTGTATCAATTTTCTGCTCCTTCCAAACAGATTGGTTTCCTTTCCTTAAATGTAACCCTGAAGGTGGCTATTGTGATGACAACTGATTTTTGGATTGCTGCTTGTAAATCTAACTAAGGAAACAGCCATTGACAAAGCTAGATCTGTGGTGCCAGACATCTGGTGAGGCAATTTTTATTTACTCAACTGCGTTTGTATCCTACTCTTTCATTAATAAGTCTCCTGAAAGAGCTTACAAAGACAATCCCTGCCCTCCTACTTAACAAATTATGATGTGACACAAAAGAGATGGGTAGAGAGGAGGTAGGTTGAAATAGGATTAGCTAGTTTTTAGGCACATTTCAGAGAGTGGAAAGTTGGCAGATTTTTATCAGTCAGTTGAAGCCCTGAGCATCAGCAATGAGCCAAAATTCTTCTCACCAGCTGGGCAAACAGTGAGCTTCTTCAGCACTTATGTAAAGCACACTTAAGCAAACAAGCAGTGACTGTTAAGCATACTCTTGGGTCACCTAACTCCAGACAAAAATATTGGCTCTCTCATCCATTAGCCCACAAGCAGTCAAAGCCTTCAGTTATACAGTCTGGACACCTTGGGTTAAGACCTCCATTTTGTTGATGGCTTACGTGGGCCGATTTGCTATTGTCATTGGATGGGACCCTACTGATGCACAAATACATCCATTCTGCACCATTCAGTCATAAAATATCAGTATAAGATGGAGGGGGACAGTTTAAAAAGATACCATAACATAGCAAATATTTTTCCTTTTGCTATTTTATAAGAATTTTCAGAAAATGACCAAAGAATCCTCCTCAATTTAGCACACACTCTTCAATGGTTTCTTAGCTGAGAGTGATAGGGTGGAAGTAGGGCAAAAGGAATGGTTCCCAGTCTCTTCTTCAGAAATGAGTATCAAAACCTACCACTAAGCATGTTTAGTACTCAAAGTAGTCTGAATATACACATGGTCTGACAGGTAGAAATTAAAGAGGTACAATTTTTCAAAGTCTAGAAATGGCCACAACTACTATCCAAAGCAGCTTTTAAGCTGTAATTTCCAATTGAAATTGCTAGGCAAAGGTTTAGTTGCCTTGTATTCACAGGATTTCTGGCAGGTATGGACCTGTTTATACCAGACTGGTAAACACAAGCTTCTCCTGGGCTCATCTAATTTCCAGTGACATTCGAACTAAAAGTGAAAAGTGCCAGACTCATGTCCCCCTGTGATTACTCTACAACTGAGAGATCACTCTACAACTGAGTTCCTCAAGGAACAAAGTTTGACTAGCCAAGATAGCTTTCTAAAGATGTCTAAACATTCAGTTGACTCGGTACTGAATGTTTCAGACTAAATTTCAGCTTATTTACCAGGTGTTCATCAATATCCATCAGGAAAGTTCTTGCAATCAAGGGAAACAAGAACCACACTGGTCTTGCCTAGGAAGAGAATTTGGCCAATAAGAATGTTCAGGATGTTCTTTAAGCTTTGGGTTACATCAGAGCCTCTCTCCCCAGATCTTACCACAGGCCTTCAAAATTAAGCTGTATGTGTAACCAAATACTGTATAAACATTAACAAGCAAAGAGAAATTGGGTTGGAGTTATGGGTTAAAGGCAAACAGCATAATGCTTCTTTAAAGAAACAGGAAGCCAAACTGTCTTGGGAAACACTTTAGACACAGAAACACTGTTTTTTAAAGAAAAAATAGTATTTATTCGCAATATAAACAAAGTCCCAATATTGGGTTCAGGATATATAGGGTCACTCGTTTTTTCCTTCATTAAACACAGAAAGCAAAAGCTGTCCCTCACTAACAAATTCTCGCATATACGAAGAGGATGCATTTTTAAGTAGACCACCAATGGCACAGGAAGCCTTTATAGAAACCAGCTTAAGATACAGATGCACTAAAATCCCTGATAAAGAAAACTTCTCCTTGAGGTAAGATGCAGTTAGGAGATTCCTCATCTGCTTGTTCATCCATGTGTAGTGCTCCACTTTTCCTGCCTAAATGACCCAATAACCCTAACATTAATACATAAAAAAAAATCATTTCAATATTTTCTTAAAAGCACATACACACACACACATACACATCACAGTTCCATGATGTGATAGCATTAAACATTCTTCCATATGGAGATTTATTTACTTTTGAAAAACGGATTATTATTTTTTTTTTAAAAAGAATATTTAAGGGGGAGGGAGAAAAGACTCCGTGGCTTTTAAAAGTTTGAGAGTGAAAGTGGAAAAGGAGGTGGGAAAAAGGAAGGACTACACTGCAGCCAATATTTTTCCATGTCCATTCTGCCCTCCTCCCGAGAAAAAAAATAAGCACCACTTTTCTCTCATCTAGTATAATACATTAATGAGAAATATAGACAAGTCTTCTGGTTATAGAAGGCACAGCAAAGTAGTTCTCCCAAAAAGTTCTCCCCAAAAACCTCCATTGGCCTCCATAGTTTACTAGCCTTCCCTCCCTGTCTCACACACACATAAACCTTTTTTTTTCCTAAGTAATATAATCCCATGGCTTCCCATGGTTTCTATTTAAAGTACCTTCTGGTTGTACCCAAGTTACCTTCCCAAACTGGCTTCCTTCACACCCAGTTCCCAGAATTGTCAGGCAGCCTTAGACTAAACTAGCCTTGATAGGAAATGTGGACATTGTCATCTTAATCCCTCTGGAAAGTGCCAGGTGAGGGAAGCTGCCTTAGGAAATCTGTGCTCAAGCCTTCTACAACAGCAATATTGTTTGATTCTTTGTTCACCTCCAGGCTGCTCCTTCCGTGCAATATATTTATATATGTACACACACATATATATATGCACTTGTACATATATATGCACCCATTGTATATGAGAATCAAGTGTGCCAGATAAATGCTAACAACATGAACAGCATTTTCATTGCTTTGGAAGCTGGAGTGATTTCAGGCCAGCTGGTGATGTTAACAGTCAAAAAGGTTGTGCGCTGCAACCAAGAGCCTCCAAGCATGCTTTTACCAGCTCTGGGTGGAGGTTATATGAGATGTTATCTCAGGTAATATTGAACAGATTGGTGATGGATACAGAATAGGATGGGACAATTTTTTTAAAAATCAGATAGCACATTGGTGCTTAGTCACCTTGGCAGAGTCAGTGCAGAAAAGGTTATGAGAGTGAATATGCTGTGGAGGGGCATACTTTACCAACTGGCTCTCATAAATCATGAAAACTCCAGCTAAGATGCTACCCAGGTATAGCAACAGGTCTTTCTTGGGTCTTTTCCCCACCCCACCCCCAGTAACATGCTAGAGAACATATTGAGGCTTTACAGAGTGTGCAAAATGCATTTGGTCAATAGAAACATTTGAATTTTTTCCTCTTTCTCTCTCTTATATCTAAAAAACATAAAATTGAACACAAACAGAACAAAATACTGGTTTTGCAACCTGGTCTGTACAAACAGTCAGGAACGTACATATTGAAAAAGAGCTTGAACCCAAGAAAGAGTATAAGATTACCTCTTTTTTAAAAAAAGTAAACTGGGATGTAAAACAACAGTCTCAGGCCAACACTTATTGGTCAAGTTTGCTAAGTGCATGAGTCTTCTTTATTTTCCACACCAAGCCAACCCACACTGATCCAGTAATACACGTGTGTGTATGTGTATGTGTGTGTGTTATATGTGCATGAGTGTACTGTATCAGTCTTTACGCACAATTAGAAAAGAGTTATTGCCAGTAACAGCTGCAGTCAGAATGTCAGGCCATCCGCCACATGAAATAATTCCGGTGAATGAGAAGTAACTCTTCTGAACCATTTGGATTCGCATCCGAATACTAATAAACGGTGCACACCTTTTCAACTAAGCAGCAGCTAGGTAGATCTGCTTGGAGAAACCAGTTGTTTCAAAGCTGACTGGGGGAAAAAAAACTTTTCCCATTAATGAATTTGAAATGCTCAAGAGAAGCTATTCAAGGCTTGAAGTTCCCCCCAATGAAATCTCCTTCATGTGGACTCCAATGTGTTCAGCTGAAACAAGTTGTGATTGGTTGGGGTGGTAAAATAGAGCTGGTCCCCAGGCGAGCGGTTGTCACATGGACTGTTGAGTCCCAAAGTTCTTTCAAAGTCCAGAAGCTGTCCCATAAAGTTGAAATTGGGGGAAATGTTGGACTTTTTCCTTTTCACAAAATCGTAGGCGTCATTCAGAGACAAATTGAGCTTTTGCATTAAATAGGCCACAGTTACTGTTACAGACCTGCTAATGCCAGCAAGGCAGTGGACTAGAATGCCACACTTCTTGGAACGGGCCTCATCTGCAACAGGAAGGAACATGTGAGATTTCTGAACAACAAAAAGGGAAAGGTGTGGGGTGTTTAAAGCAAGGGTAGAATTAGGGAAGTTTAACTTAGATTAAAGCTTATAATAAATGCACTTTTAATTAAGCAGTTTTTCTTCCCTTGAGTCTCACATGCTGCCTAGATGCAAAAACAATCAGATTGGTGCAATCAGGACAGTTAAATATTAGTTCATGCTGTCTTGCCACATAAAAACCTAAGCAATTGATATAATTGGAGATGATAAAGAAACAAGCCAGACATATCTTGAGAAGAATGACAGAAGTTACAACAATAGTTTTGCATCCAAAGTTCCTAGAACCTTTTAAAGACACAGCTTACTTAATCCTTGTTTCTGTTTAATATTAATCAGCATTTGGCTGGCTGACTTACAACTAGTTAAGTTGACAAATGTTGCCATATGAAAAAAAATAGTACTATAAAGGAAAGAAGTTGAGTGAATAATTTGTTTTTTTCCAGATAAACCCAACCAGGTTCAAATGGATGTTAAAGGTCTAAATTGTTTAAAGTCTTTAAAATAAATACAATGTTTTTCTTTCATTACATGTTTCATTACATTCAAGTAGATAGTAGGACTAGGCTCCTACTTAAGGGTGAACAGTTTTTACAGGCTAAAAACACTAGCTGTAACTGAAGAATGTTAATTATGATGTCTACACATAACAAATACTACATCCCAATCCTAAATATAGTTATCTGATATCTTTACAATAAAGTAAGGATAAGACTGCAACTCCATGAATGTTTCTTTTTCAAGCAACTGTACCTAATATTTATTTTAGCTCAAGCAACAGGTCTTCCTATTGTTTTCCTTTGCATATCTCAAATCAACTCTGAAGGACCCCAGAACAGATGGAGAGTAATTAACAATATATTCTACTGATGGGACATCATTGATACAATATATTCCTTCACACATTCATTGATATCAACATGACTATGAAAGGACACATATTGAGGGATGAATTTTATGCCTGGGATGGATTTTATGTCTTTAGCTAAATAGTAATTTAGCTAAAGAACAGAATGTGAGAGTTCATAAACTCTATGACACCGAAGAAAATTTAAGGAATGAACTTGTTTCATTTAATATCATGTTCCAAGACATTAATCACTGCCAGAACACTCAGCATTGTCTTCTAAACGAAAAAGTTTCTCCAAATGTGTGCTAGTGTTCTATTTGAACACATTTTTTTCTTTTTTAATCTGTAATCATTTCCTGTTCTAAAAACCAAATTGTGGTTTCCATAGGAGAGGATGTTTTGACTAAGCTAGTATCTAAATATCACATTCCACAAACAGCCCTTTAAGCAAATACAAAACTTTTGATCAACTGACATAATACAAACGCAAAGACCAGCTTGTATCTCTCTGGAAATCAGTTATCTAAGCTTGCACTTTCTATAAAAATATGAATTTTGAATATATGGAACATCAGGAAGAACACAACTTTGATATATTTACATTTAACAACTGACTCAAGCATATGTTGCTGCTACAGCAAGAGCCAGGGGCTGCCCAGTGGCTACTTTATTTGTAGCATATGTAATGTGGCAGATAAACTGCAGTACAATTCCAATTTCAAAAATGAAATGGGCCAGAAATACTGAAGGGGAAAACTCAATTTTAAAAATAAAAATATCACATTTTAGCTTTTTGCTTCAATGTTGGAGCCAATAACACCTAAGTAATACTATCTGGTTCACACGAGAATGCCCTCAGGTAGCTTTTACATGTTAATGAACCAATATATGTACCAAGACTAATTTTAATGATCAAATGGTAAATGCATAGGGGTGTGTTTTGTTTGTGTGAGCCAGAGCCAAGTTTTCTTCTGTGATTTTAGAGCTGTTCTGAGGACTTTTGAGGTTATTTAATGTGAACACAAGAAATGGTGGCAACTTTGGTAGGACACAAAGATTCCCATGGTATATACTTAGCAACATGGAGAGATTCCAGGACATAGGAAGGTGAAGAAGGAAGCTACTTTCTTCTCTTAGGCAACTCTGACACAAAGTATAATCAGAGTATCATGGAACCATGCTGACCATATAAGCTCCAACATTTAACATGAGTAAAAAATCAAGACATAGGGTTGGAATTGATTTTTGTTTGAAATATATTATTTGGGGGGCGGGTGGGATATGTGAAGCTCAGCTGTGCAAAGCTGAACCTCTAAAACAGAAATCAAAAGCCTTATTCAATTTATTCCCTGTAATCTATTCCATATATTATCATTTCTAATTCACTGAAATCAGATGGAGAATAATCTTTTGGCTTTAATTGGAATGAAGCCTGCAGCCAAACTCAGTTATATTTAAAGCGTATAAATGCTGGCACACTTACCAGTACCTACTAACTCACACATGCCAAATCTAAACTTAGACAAATGAACTCTATAGCAAGCAGATAGTAGTGAGAGCAGGAAACAGCTAGATTATGACAGAACACTACCCAAAAGGGCTGTGACGTCAAGAACAGGGTGTCCACACCTACCAATGAAAGTGATGGCTTCAGGAAAGAACTGGGAGAGATTCTGACTCCAGTGATCCGAGATGGGAATCTGTTTGTACTTGAACTCTCCATCGTGCTCAAACATGTTGGGAAGATTGGGAGTGACGTTCAGAATGTACTTGATGCCGTATTTGCCCAAGACATCCAAGTTGCTGGAATCTTTGGCACAACCCAGATACAAATAGGGAAGAATCTGGACAGGAAACGCCGGCTGGTTGTTTGGGATTGGGCTCCCATCAGACTCTGTGGCACTGCTGGGTTCCCGGTCAGATTCTCCATCAGAGCAATCAGAGCTTATTCTCAGCCCTCCCAGACCAAGGACTGAGGCAGGAGGAGAGTTGGCTGGAGAACTGTCAAGATTGGTTTCACAATGCTCTGAGTATTCTGTCTGAAATTTATTGAATCCACCTGTGGGAGGTGAAGAGAAGATATGCTTTAATGCCATGTTTCTTAAAAGTCTGTGAGGTCTTAGAAATTTGCTCTTTAAATATAATCTCCCTAAATCACGATTGTGGATTTAAAGAAATTAATTTTATGCTGTAAAATACCACTTTTCCAGGGAGGCCCAGAAGATTCCATAAATATAAAATCAATCTTAAAACTAAAGTTTGATAACACACAAATATGTACACTTAACAGCAAGAAAGCTGGAGTCACATTGGGGCCCCCCAGAAGTGTTACTTGCAGAAATAAGAAGCTTAAGACAATTTGAAGTTTAAAATCACATGGATTTATTTCAGTTAACTGTGTATAAGGCTACTACCTGATTTTCTCAACCTCTGCCATAGTAATCTCGGCTGCCAACTCACCAAAACAGGCCTGGCCTGTTCCTCTATTTTAAACAGCAGCCTAATATGCAGTCCTCTAATCAGAAAGTTTTTACACCATGGAGACAAGTGTTATCGCACTGTCTGCAGATCACATTAAGCAGAAGACAGTAAAATGTTAAGAATCCTAAAGGTGGTGGTACCAATATAGCAAGAACTTTTAACAATTTTACAGACATTTCCTTAAAGCCCTATTATACTTATTGTAATTTGTTGCCAAATAAGTGTTTAGAAATGCATTTTAAGTGTCACTAATTTAACTGAATCATGTTGCCAGAGTCTCCCATTTTGTTTTGTCTCTTGAGCTTAACCTTTCCCAAAACTGTGTCACGGCATTTTAATTAAAGATAGAGACGTATCGGATTAATAGATGGGTTTTATATTTTAAAAGTTGATACATCACATGTTGTTTCTTCATCCCAACTTGCTAAGGAAGTCTTTGATGCAACCTGCATCACATCAAAGCCCAATTTGAATGATTTCAACCTTAAAAGAATGACAAAATGCAGAATCCATAATGCAGAGCCCACTTCAGTTGTCTTCTTGCATCTACTACCCATATGTTTACATCCTGCCTAAGGAAGAATTTGGAGAACTTAAAAATGGGAATGTTATTTTGGGGGTTGGATCTTTTCCTTAACAACCAGTTTTTGCATGGAGAAAAGGAAGCAATTAAAGTAGGAAGGATAAAAGGAAATATTCAATTATTCAACAGGCATTATTTAAGAAAAAGTGGACAACCAATCTGAGGAAGCATATAGACACAGTCTTACTTTTTGATTTAAAAGAAAAAGTATTAAAATTTAGATTTCCTAAGTTTGGAATTAAAAGTTATTCTATTTTTGAGGAGCTCCTGTGTTCTTAGAACTCTGTAGGAGGCAGAAATTCAGCAGCTGTAGCTTCTTCAAGACTATTCAGTTATAATAAGATGCTTCATCTAGTACACATTTATAGAAGTCCTGTTGAAAAAGGTGACAAACCTGAGAACAAGAGGTTTCAGGCTTACCTATCAAGGATGTTTAAAGACACAGATTAGAGGTAATTGGTTTAGCTTTAAATAGGCAAGTAATACATTAAAAATAATAGGTATATAGAAGCCACTCTGTATCTGAAGGAGAATTTGAGACAGGAATGGAAACTTCATTTGTTAACAAAATTGCAATATGTGAATATTCCTTGCACTCAGCTAAATAGCTAACCATATAGTTATGATCACAGTCAAAAAAGAGCTACATATATAGAAATGTGCACAAAGAATATTTATCTACATTCAATGTTGTACATACATGGAACCTGAAATTGTCTTCTGAATCTTTAATAGGCATCCAAGCAACATTTTACAAATCAGTACCATTATAAAAGATCTAGAGATATTTAAATGTCTGGCACAGTTGGAATAAAGTCACCAAACAGAGTTCAGCTGTATTCATAAACAGGAAGGGGAGAATCAGGTTTCTTTTCCCCCCTCCTGAAAAAAAAAGACAATATGAAACAGCCATTTTGGAATTTTAATTAGAAACATTTCCCATTCAGACTCTCTTCTAGATCAGAAAAGGAAAGGAAAAGAGAAAATTATTAGCTTAACTCCTCAATATTTCCTGTTTAAAAGGCTAGTTTAAAGGAATTGGGATTGTCAAGAAGAAACATGGTGGTATTAGTATAGCACTTGGGCTAAATAATTTTAAAAACATACCTTACATGTACCAAGAAAGATACTGAGGAAGGAAAATTGGGGCAATGCACAGGAAAGCTTTCACTAAACTGCTTGCAAATACATACATATGTACGTATACAAACATACATACATACATACATACATACATACATACATACATACATACATACATACAGGAAGAGATCTCCTAACCTAAGAACAATTTCTTCCTTCTGCACTATTTAGTACTTCCTTTTCCTTGAGCTATTTGGAAATCTGCAATTTTAATTTTACTTACACAGTACAGACAGATGGACAATTTTGGCTCAGTATCACTTTCTATTTCTGCCTCAATCCTGCCACCAAGTGATCATGCTGGTATGTGTCCTGGGAAAAGGCAATTATCCTTACCTTGGCACTCTCTCAGAGTAACTGTATCACAATGCTTCCAGGGGAGGAGAGTGTTTTAGGAAAGCTGAATGGGGAGTTTAATGAATTAAGGTCTTCATTCAAAATGAACTTCAGGGAGGAATGGGAGGCAGAGCCCAATGCAATGCAGCAAGGCCAGATACGTCATCTAGCTCAAGCAAGTGGCTCAAAGGCAAAGGCTGATCTACCAAGTCGGGGCCTTCAAAGACACATAAGAGGAAGCAGGGCACAAGAGATTAATCTGCAGAACAAATTTCAATTAAAAAGCAGAATGGCAAACTGCCTGCAGTGACTAATGCCTCCTCTCTCTAACGTTATTTACAGGCCATTTCTCTCGATCAACCGCATATCTCCAAAACAGTATAGTGGAGCAAATAAGACCATTGCATAAAAGTTAGGCTGGCAGTCAGACAAGGGGTAGAACAAGCTATTCCTTGCTGTGGGCTCCTCCCTCCCCATCTGTGGAGGGAAGAGCCACTAAAGGGCACCAAGACAGGAGGGGAAAGGAAAAAATGTAGATGGCTGGAAAGGCAAGGAGGCAAGAGCCCTACAGAACTTCTGAATGGCTCGTCTATTCTGACTCACAAGAACTCTAGTCCAACACAGGGCCATCTAGTCTCCCTCTCCTTTTAAAAACGAAGGTTACTAAGGTAGTTACTAGAGGAAAGGAGCAAGGTAAAGCCTAGAGTAAACAATCACCACCGAAGGTTGGATTGAAGTGGGCTTTCCTGGACTTTTCCCATTCATAGCTATGGAAGAATCTCGCCAGAATTTCTCCTTCTGGAGACGGAGAGAATGATGTCTCCCAGGAGAGTTTAGCGGAGGGGAGGTGGGGACATTTTCCCGTTCCTACCGAAGTGGGAGGGGAGAGAGAAATGAACCAAGACCACAGAGGCCCAGAGGCCAGTACCTGCGTGTACAGTACTCAAGCACATGCAACCATTTTGCAAAACAACAATTAATCAAACCGGCGATGAAAGCAAAAGCAACATCCTGCTTCGCCGAATCCAAAGGAAGGAAAGACACGCGCTCTTTTCGAAGTCCTTCGCCTGTTTTGTTTTGGGTTTTGTTTTGTTTTTTAATGCCGAACGTTCAGCCTTTCTATCTTTTCTGCGGGAGGAAAACCTACGATAAAGGGCAGCAAAACAACTAAGATTGGGAAACAGGGAATACGTGATAGGAGGACAGAGGGAAATGGAGAGATAAGAACAAATAGCGAAATTGGGGGGGGGGGGTTGCGATTAGGCGGGAATTTTTGCTCCGGCTAGGGACTCGCAGCCTCCTGCCCGGCTGATTGAATAAAGGGAGGACGAAGGAAGTATAAAGCTCGCCAATCCCGTGTCAGGAGGTCCGAGAGCGACCCCCCCTCCTCATTTACCTTTCAAGTAGTACGCCTTGCAGCCGTCGTCGCGGAGTTTTTGTAGCAAAAGGCCGAGGACTGAGGTGGGGGCGCCGCCGTCCTGCTGCCACTCAGCCGTAGATTCGTCGTAGAGCAGGACTGTGTCTGCCTTGCAGCGCTTGACGAAGCGTTCCTTGTCCTCGTTGTTGGGGATGATGGAGCGGATGGGCAGATTACCTTTCTTGAGGCGCCGGAGCATCAGGCCCGGGATAGCCAAGTTGATGGCGGTCTCGATATGCGAGGACTCGAAGAGCTCGTGGGGCCGACAGTCGAGCAGCAGCAGCGAGCTGCCCCCGCTCGATTCCAGCTCCTCCTGCAGCCACTCCACGCTCTTCCACGGCATCGCTGCAGCCATGGGAGCCCGGGGGTCGCTGCCCCAGATATGATTTTTCATGAGGATCGCACAAGGGGACGAGGAGCGAAGGAGCGAGCGGGGACGGAGGAGAGAGCGGAGGGACGCGCGCGTCCAAAACCAATCACTCTCGGAGGAGGGGGGAGTGGAGGAAGAAGCGTTCCGCTGCCGTCCCCAAACCCACCCAGAAAGGAAAGTGAACAAAAAGGAAGGGGGGAAAAAAAAGGCGTCCCGAAGCGGCGACCTCCTGGAGGGTCGCGCTCCCGGCCGTTTCCAAGGGCTCGGTGTTCCGTTGCTTCGCCCGCCGCTAGGCTGCTGCTTCCCTTCCACTGGCCAACCGAGAGACAGAAGCGGGAGGTGCGGGCGAGAGCGAATCCCGCCGGGCTCTTCTGGGAGGAAGATCCTGCGGAGCTACGGATTGCCAAGCGCCGCTGGCAGCCGGCCCTCCTCTGGAAAAAGCTGCCGTTCTTTGGACGGATTTAGGCGGCTGAGCTGCTGCTGCTGCTCCAATATCCGCTACGTGCCCCCTCCCGCTCCATCGTGGATCCAGGCTGACAGTCTCAATTAAAAAGAGGCTTCGCCATCAGAGCGGCGTGTCGTGCTTGAGGAGGCGGGCCCTGCGAGGGAGGGAAAGCGCCAGCGAGCCAGGCTGGCCCCGCTTAAAGGAGAAGCGGCCTCCGGAGTGTTGCAACCCAGTTTGTCAAGCCGCGAGGTTTCCCTCCTCCGCGTCAGGCTATACGACTTGGCGCTCTTGGAAGCATTTTGCTTATTTCCTTTTTGTTTTTGTTTTTCCTTTCCAGAGCCTGTTTGGTTCAATGGAGGGATTTAAATAACGAGCCCGTTTGTCCTGCCTCCTTTTTGGGGGCGGGGAGAGGCCGCTGCCCGAGTGAAAATTATCACTCAAGAAACATGCCCAGCCGCCGACGAAGTTTTTTCAATGATCTGGTGAAGAGTTCGGGCAGGACGGTTTTCGGGAGGGAGATGCACAATTGCCGATTAGGATTCATAGTTTAATTGCCGGTGCCAAGCTTTTTGTTTTTAATCCTTTTGAAAAGTCAAGTTGTCTCGATGAAAAAAAGAGATAGAAAGTGAACAAACCTAAGGCTCTCATTGATCAAAAAGTCTTCTAGGTCTCTAAGAAAAAAGTTGGCCTATCAAACTATCCCCTCCCCCCGTTGCTTATCTCCCCCCCCCCCCAAATGGAAACGTTACTGACATTTTTATCGCTGGGGGAGGAGTTCTTGTAAGATTCAAAATATCCAGGCAGCGAAATAAAACTTTTCCATTGCCTTTATAGCCTCTATTTTCTCCCCTTCAACTGTACAACAAAATTCCGCGCTAGCGCTACCTAGCACCGCATAGCGGTCGTCCGGAGTTTAGCAGAGCAGATTTTCTAACCCCAATCTACAAACGACTCCGGTTTGGGATTTTTTTCCGACGCGGACCTACAAAGTAATTATCTTTTTTTTATTTATTTATTTTGTTATTTATATACCGCCCTTCTCCCGAAGGACTCAGGGCGGTGCACAGCCAACCACGAACCCCATTACAATATACAGAAATTAAAAATAGATTAAATAATTTAGGCTGTCTAAAATTATACCCTCCCCCAATAAGTTAATTAAAACCACAATTTTAAAACCCGATTAAAACGCAAATACTAAATTAAAACTCCCATGTCAGCCTAACCTTTAATTTAGGATGGCGCAAATTACCCAGTCCAGTGATTAGTTTGGGGATTTAGTGGATCGCGCGACTTCAAGAAAACTGGATCACTTTAGTAAAGCATGGTTATGCAGCCACTGGGTGGCCCACTTCCCGATAAAGGGCATAAGTATTCCGTGGACCAACTGCAATGTTTTGGGGCTATGGAAAAACAAACAAGGCGGACCATCCAATTGTAAGATTGCCACATGCAAAATGCGACGCACGCAGCGTATGGGAGCAGAGCTGGTGCGACCCATAATAAACGGATTCTAGAGCTGATTGGTTCTAAAAACAGCTTAGATTTGCACGATGAATTCCTGACTGACAGAACGCCTTGCAGCAGTGATCCTTTTTTTTTTTTTTTAATCTTCTTGGTGTTTGGCATTTTATAAGCCGCTCAAATAGGCGGGGCTGAAATACGACGACCTCATTGGAGAGGGAGGCGGCGCTTTTAAGAATCTTGTGCATCAACCCGCCAAAACGCGGGAAGGGAGGATGCGTAGAAAGAAATGAATGGGGTGCTAGAGATGCAAGGGATTTGTGTGTCTCCAATTGGCTTGCGCAGTCAGGCGTTTGTTTACTCTCCTTAAACGTGCAGTATTGTGATGGAAATGGAAGCGTTCCTTCTCTTTCCTCTTGATGTTCTTGAACGCCTGCATAACAATGTTTTAAATGAGAGGCATAATGCAAGTAGGCAAAAGTGCAGCAAAAGGCGTGGTGTAAAGGCACTTGCAAACTTACTAGAAAGATTTGAGCTAGCTGTCCTGTTTCCGACAGAGAGGTGGAGCCGCAGCTTCTTTGTCCCGGGGTAATCTGATTCTTGCCGTAACTAACTTGTGACTAATTCATTCAGTTTACATTCCATATCTTTGACCGGTTAAAAAGCCAGCCTCGAGGCAGCAAAATCAGACTTGATTTGAGGGGTTTATTTCCTGCCAGTTACTTAGTTGCTTGGACGGGGACATTGGAAAAATTTGAGATCTTGCATAAACTCTAATTTGTCATATTTTGGTTGCTCCTAATAAAAGTATTGCTCATATTTAGAATTTACATTTATTTCTCCATAGCAAACTTACATATACATTTTAGCTGGATATTTGGTGCCACGGCAAACTTCAATATTAATTTGAACCAACGAAAGTAATGAGAGTTGAGCTACCCCAAAACTCGGAACTTTATATATTTGTATTTCTTTTCTACTTAGGTATGTGACAAATGCATAAACAGTGTCTCTGTGATCTATGGAAGAGTTACCACATAGTTTAGAGGTATATTCAGGGGTGGGCTGTTGGGGATCCGCCGGGGTTCGAGAGAACCGTTAGCTAAGATTCTGTGCAGTTCGGAAAACCCAAATCCCAATCCTGACTGGCCCTGCCCACCCACCCCCGCCCAGGAGTCGCCACACCACAATACCAGTAGTGGTATTCAGCAGGTTCGCACCACATTGGTAGCAAGGATTTGGCGTGGGTCACCAAACTGGTATTAAGTTCTGGCTGGCCACACCCCCCACCCGGTCACCGCTGGTTTGCTTGCCCCACCCACCCGATGCTCACTCACCCCGCCCCCCTGACGCTGGTCCCTTAAGGTATTTCTCTTTTTTCCCTCCCGACAATCAGCTATTCATATGATCAGCTGTGCTGGTATTCCCCTTGCTGAGGCCCAGGAAGGCAAAAAATGGAGGAGGGGCTCAGCCCCCCTCCATTTTTTTGCCTTCCTGAGCCCCAGAGGAGCCTTCTGGGAGCAAAAACGCCCCCCAGAGACTCTTCTGAGGCCAGGAAGGTCCCAAAACGGAGCTTGGAGGGGTGCTGTGTGCCCCCTCCAGGGTCTTTTTTTTCCTTCCTGAGCTCCAGAGGAGCCTTAGGGGAGCAAAAACACCCCCCCCAGAGGCTCCTCTGAGGCCCAGAAGGCCTAAAAATGGGTGGGGGAGTGGCTGCAAAAAAGCAAAAAAAAAAAAAAAGGCACGCCCACCCAGTCACATGGCCACATCCACCTAATCATGCCCACAGAACCAATAGTAAAAATACCACCACTGCCCCACATGGTCTGTTTTGGATGCAGGTAAGTGCAGGGAGCACACGGAAGCTCCAGAACAGGGAAAAACGGGCCTCCCGGAAGTTTGGGAAGGCCTGAAATGGGCCCAATTCCAGCTTCCAGAGAGCCTCTGAAGCCCAGGGAAGCCTCTGGAGCCCGGGGAGGGCCGTGGTGCATGAGGCTGACTAGGCCACGCCCACCCAGCAACCGGGCGGAGAACCCTTTGCTAAAAATTTTTGAAGCCCGTCCCTGGGTATATTCTATTATCAGTGATGGCTAATCTTTTCCACATTGCGTGGCAAAAGTGTTTGTGTGTGTGCTTGCATGCCTGCACCCGGGATGCAATGCGCGTGCACACACCCGACCCCATGCACATACATGCGAAATCCCCTGTGCACGCACCATGCACCTCTGCGCATGTGCACATAACCACTCCGTGTCACGCACCTCTGTGCATGCGTGCATGACACCCCCCTGTGGGCTTCTCACCTATGCACATACAATCCCGCCTTGCACCCCACCCCCTGCACATGCGCTCACATCTCCCCCCATGCATGCATGGCAGATACCCGACTGGGTATCAGCTGGATGGTGGGGGGCACGCAGCGCATGAACAGCGTAGCTCTTCGGCCAACCTCTCACGTGCCGGCAGAAATGGCTTTGTGTGCCACTTTCAGCACACGTGCCATAGGTTCGCTGTCATGGTTCTATATGTTCATTGCTAATTAAGTCAATAAAGAATATTGATTTTATTTTCTACAAGGAGTTAACAATTGGTAAAAACTTTGAAGGCTTGTACTCCATTCATTGAGAGCCAGTTTGGTATATATTGTGGTTAAGGCATCAGACTAGAGACCAGGAAACTGTCAGTTCTAGTCTCTTTTTAGGCACAAAGCCAACTGTTGATCTTGGGCCTGTAATTTTTTCTCAGACCTAGGAAGGAAACAATGGCAAACTACTTTTGAAAAACCTTACCAAGACTTGTCCCAGCTGTCTCTGAGAATTGAACAGGATTGAATGGGAGGGGGGTCTATTAAGTGTGTCACATGAGGTAAACCTTTACATAAAAGGTTGCATCTTACAAACACATCTGGCTGGAAATAAGCTTCATAAAACTCAGACTTCTGAGGGGGCATCCCTGGGTTCTCCTATATATTTGTACTGCTTCTCGAATGGTAGTTAAGGGAGAATAGTATAACTGAGATCATATATTATGCTATAATTTCCATAACTATGATTAATGGGTGGGTTATCATTAAATAAGCCATACTGAGCCATGGTGGGCACAATGGTCAGAATGCAGTACTGCAGGGCTAACTCACTGCTCATTCCAGGAGTTCGATTCTGAGCGGCTCCACATTGACTTGGCTTTCCATCCTTCCGAGGTGGGTAAAATGAGTACCCAGATTGTTGGGGGCAAGATGCTGACTCTGTAAACTGCTTAGAGAGGGCTGTAAAGGACTGTGAAGCGGTATATAAGTCTAAGTGCTATTGCTATATTATGGCTCACTATAGTCAGTTATCGAACGGATGCAACAGATTTGCCATTTTATTCTGAACCCACAAGAAAGAATCAATCTTTTTTTAGCCTTGAACAAGTACTTTGGCTCACGAAAACTAGATTTACATATTATACACTGAGCATAGTTTGTTGAAACATTATTTATTGAAGAAACCATGGTAGAGTTTGGTTATACTCCACTGTGTACAAATTACAAAGTCTATGTACAAGCAGTTCATTAAACCCCAGGGCCCAAACAAACTGCATTCTAGCTGAGTTCCTCAACACACTAAGCTAAAATATGTTCTGTACACTGTGGCTTAGTACATCATAAAAACCTAGGTGGCAAAATTGGATTACGTTACATGAGCCACTCTGTAAAGTGAATTCATAAATTGAGAAAACCCTGGAGTACCATGTTGTACAAATATAGCCAGTAGCTCTGTGATGGATGACCCCAGGCTAAAGGTTTCTAAAGTCTATTGTTGTTTTTAAGAAGTTTGGGCTCCTGAGAACTTGCGGCTTAAGATGAGTTCACTCCAACACAATAGGCTGATTATATGGACAAATTCAGCAGGATAGAATGCTTCCCTGTAGTCAGTTTATAATTCAGTTTGTTGTGTGAACATAGGCAGTTCAGTTAATCTAATTAACTATGGTTCAGTTAATCATGGGTTAGAGCATTTGTAAATACAGCTCTAGAAAGTTGCTGTCTGGGCATTTACTTAAAAATAACATTTATTCGAGAACTGAAGCAGAAACTCATGTACAATGTAAACTATTTTTGTCTTGCTCAGATAACATTCCAAGTTTGCATGTTCCTCAAAATACATAAATATTGCAAAATGTTCAAATGTGATTTATGCAAATAGTACAGGGAGGACAGTATTTAAAGTGCTAAGATAAACATACACACATATGCGAAATCAACAATGCAAGAAACTTGGATAGTTTTTGTAAAGCATGACTTCATTCCATTAATTTATACATAGGCTTAAAAGCACATGGAAAATGTTTGGAAAATTGGCCAGAATCACAGGGATACTTAATTCTTATGGGGAAACTTAGTCATCTCAATGTCTTTATTTACCAATCTGGTTTTACAAATTTATACATTACCCACTCCAACATGGTGCTTGCTCCTTATAGAAACAGAAATATTTATACCTGTAATTCTATAGTTATATACCTATATGTAAAACAACACTTTTAAAAAAAATCAAATCAGTGCAAATCTGTTTAAATTTGCTAATCATGGAATTTGAGTTTGTGTAAATGTTAAGTTACCTTCTCATATTTTTGCAAAAAAAAATTCATTAGCAAAATGTACATGGACATGAAACCATGCCCATAATTAGTTTAAATGTTTTACATTACTCTTATGAAAGTGCTTTAAAAGGAGTCCAAGCAGAAAAACAAAAATATAAATCCTTCATTTCCCTAGCAAACTCCATGTGGCTTGACTGAGTGGCACATTATCATTCAACCAATGTAGCTCTAAAAAGTTATAAATGTTGGTATCTTTCTGCCTGGACTGTGAATAGAATTAAAATTTACAACTAGTTGACCTTTTATGCCTGATAAGGAAAAGCTTTCTAATTCACTTTACAAATACAAATCAGTCTGTACCTTCCAATTGCAGAAGGTTTCCACTGACCTGTCTCAAGAACTTCATTTTCTGTAACTTTTTGGAGAAAAGAAATATTAGTAAATTATATAGCAGTTTAAAAGGATATACTAAAAATTGTAAATTGCCATATAACGCATGCGGATTATATAATCAATTGTTATTTCTACCAATGACAGCCAGTTGGGTGAAGTGGATAAGGCTCCAATAACATTGGTTGAATTTCCACAGCATGCTAAATTATTGTAGAGGGCAGAGGGAATGGCCTTGAAGGACAGGAAGAAGAGCTGCTACCAAGGCAACGGTCAGATTAAAAGGGCCTGAGCCCAGCGCAGGAAAGTAACTTGAGTAAGCATCTCAGACTAGACCCCTCCTTAGTTCATATGAAGATAAAGGGAGGGAGACTTGCAGGATGCTATCATTCTAGCTGTACTGCATTATAGTGCTTTACAGCCCTCTCAAAGCAGAGTCAGCATATTGCCCCCAACAATTTGGGTCCTCATTTTACCCTCCTCGGAAGACTGAGTCAACCTTGAGCCTGGTGGGATTCGATCTGCCAAATTGTGGTGGGAGTAATTTGCAGTACCGCACTCTAACCACTATGCCAAAGAGGCTCCATAAGCAGTCCTGATCTTTATGGCATTAGTCTGTTCTACCCAGAAGGTCTAACAGTTGTTCCCCATGGTTTACAAATAACAATGACTAGGATTGCAGAGCAATGTATGCCAAGTCAAAACCAAGCCAATCATGTTATGGCTTACAGGTGGTCATGCCAGAGTGCTCTCCTGCAGTCAGGGAAGCCAGCAAAAAAAGTATTGTATGTGAGCATAAAGACTGCCTTCGTCACCAGTCCTTACTCTGCTTTGGTACTTACTGGTAGATCCCCTAACCTCATTTCGCCCCTTGTCAAACATCTCCTACCAGCAGGAGGAACAGCCATCAATCCCTTCTCCTTACTTTGTATATGTAGGTGGGTTCATAGAAAAATGGGTTTAGCCACTTATCAGTTTTTATTTTTTTATTTATTTGATTTGTCAATCACTTACAAGATAATAGGTATAAGTATAAGCATAGTTATGAATATATGAAATGGATACATATAAGAAAAATAAAAAGAAACAATAGGACAGGGATGGTAGGCACATTGGTGCATGCCCCCACCTACAGTTTTCCCACCTACAGGTCACAGGTGTGAAGGTGTTATATGTCAGTTACCTGTCAGGCAGCAATTGTGAAGAAAATGCTCCTATTCTTTTGAAAGGGCCTTAATCTTTTGTCTCATTACATCAACATGGCTGATGTGTCACACATCAGGTGAGCGGAAGGCAGCGCAGTGATGAGTTGGGAGGGCTTGGCAAAACAGGCAAGCTTTATGCTCAATTTGGTGATGCAAAGGAATGGAAATGATGGCAACTATTGATAGTGGCCAGCAGCACTTCCAGAGGCAACACTGGGGAGGCGCACACACACAAATACACACAATTTACCGCATGTTGTCCAAATGCAGCCAATGGTTTGGTTTCTGAGTGAATATGGTGACATGTTGTAACATTAACATTACCCCTCTCTCTAGGAATGGTCTCAGAAGACAGGTAAAAAGGATCCCAAGGAAGTTAAAAATGAAGTGCCAGAATAATGAAGGGGGAAATATTTTTAAGACTTCTGAAAAGATAACTTTCTCAAAACTAAGAGAGCCCCCCCCACCAAAAAAGCCAGCCATATGAATTTCCAGTTCTGTGACCCGGCTGGGGTAGGGGGGAGGGATGGTTCTACACAAACAGCAGGTGCACACATAGCTCCATTTGCACAAGTGTTGGGCACACATGTCCGCCAATCGCACAAATGGAGCTTTGTGCGTGCACGTCTGCCCACTGCTCGTGCAAGTGCAGCTGTGCGTGCACTTTCGCTTGCCACTTCCGTGGCTTGGTTCCAAATGTGACGCGGTATGGTACTTGGCTGCAACCCGGGGTTGTGGACCCCTGAGCTAGGAGCTAGGCTGGGTCTCTGAACAGAGGCTATGCTGCAATTTAAAAAAAAATCATTTCATTTATTTCCCCTCTAAAGATGCGACTACCCCTCTAAACTATGTTTTAAACCTCCTTCCTTTTTCAGCAATTTAGCAGTTGTGATACAGGTACATGCATTTTTCTTGCAAGATTTTATTTTTTTGAAAGCTGATGCCTTGGAATGACTGAAGGAAAAGAATATGAAGAGTTCTTCATTTGTAGTGTTATGCACCAGGGAATGCCCTGAGATGTTCACAAATGCACAAGCTCTCGTACTTCATTCAAGCCTTCATAAAATTGTTTGATATGCGTGTCAGGTACATATTCTTCCTTTCTTCTACTGGACAAAATAGTGAGACTGCTCCAAGGCAGAATCGTTTCGCAAAACTGGGCAAACATGTCCTCACTGGATAGGATTTGACATTCAATCCAGGTTCTCATTATGGGAAATTCCGCTACTTTCATTAATGTTATTCATTAATGATGTTGCTGATCTACATCTTCCAGCAGCTCCTTTCAGAAGTGAGAGAGCAAGAGAGACTAGGAAATATACAGTAGTTTGATGACATTTTATTGGTGAAAGTCCCCATTTCTGTGCTAACAGAGTATAATCTCTAATGTTAGTCAATGATGAGAGTTCCCTCAGTCTAGTTTACAAATCAAAAGGATTTTAGAGGGCTGGAACCTCAGAGCTCTTCTTTCTGCAAAGATGCAAAGACAAAGGAAAAATTATCCTTCCTTTTCCCTTTGCTAAAAATAGATTTTTGGAATAGTTTGGGAATAATTTGTTGAAATCAAGGTATGAAGCTTTGGTAGACAATTATTTCACCCTGCCTGAATGCATGCTACAGGTTACCATGGAAATGCTACCAAAAATGGTCTTACTGTGATGAATCAGTCAAACCAGTGCTAAGCTTGCAAAGTACTCATAGAAGGCTCTGGGGATTTACATTTTAGTGTCTCCACTTTCTCTTCATCTCACAGCCAAAGAAGGATCATCTTGAGGAGATCTTCTTCCAAGGCTTTTTGAGGACAAACTGTAACAGGTTCTCCAGTTATTAAGCTCTGTTTCTGAAATGTAAATTGGGGGTGTGTGTGTGAATTTTGCAGGATAAGAAATCACTCTGCTTAGTGGAGTTACATCACCAACTGGAACTGCAGCATCTTGGTGTTCTGGATTGGTTGATGTATTGCACCTCCATTCTTCACTTAGACGTGACATCTGAACTTTGAAGATGGAGTATTAGAAACTGCTCAGAACACAGGAACTGCTCAGGAAGTCCTGGGGGTGTGATGGCTGTTTCTTTTGCTCACTCCTAGTTTCCTGAGCTCCCCTCATTTGGATCTCTGAAACTACAGATCTGTTGGACAGAGTTTTGTCTCCCTCAAATAATGTCCAGGCTAAGAATTGTGGGAACACAAGTCCAACACCATTAGAAGCCACTGAATTGAGGCATGCTGCTCAGGGACTTCGTTTACATTTGTCGTAAAACATCTATAGGTCTCAGTCTCAATTTCTTCATTTTAAAAACAGTATTCCTTTAAAAAATGAACAGGAGAGGGATGGAAAAAGAGAAGACGACTTACTACATTTAGGCTGTAAACAGTTTTTTGCATTGATGCCTCCAACTCATGAAGTGTTTAACAATATCCTTTAGCTTGCTTCAGTTTAAGCCTGCAATGATATACAGTAGGTTTAATTGAATTAAAGATGATAAATTGGTTGCTGTGTTTAAAAAGATCAGCCTTACTCAATGAAGTTAAACATGCATTCGGAAGCTCACCTCCCTACTGGGACTTTGCAAGCATTTGCTTGGGTTGTATGTTGCCAGCTGTTTCAAAATGGTGTACACTCTTCCAATTTTAGTAGCAGGAAATTTATGTTAGTCTATAATGCCCCCACCCCCCAAAATAGCAATCTGGTAGCACCTTTTCCCACTAACCATTTTTTTAAAAAGCTGCAGTTCACAAAAGCTCATGCTTACATTTGTTAGTGGGAAAAGGTGCTACCAGACTCCTGGTCTCTAATCTTAAGAATTGCCCATGCATTGCATCAGTTTTCCCCTGCCTAGTGTCCCCAAACTGTTGGGCATGTAGTTGGGTGACAAAAGCCTTGGGATTTCCCAAGAAGGGCCATGACTCTCCCAGGCCAAGCCTCTATGGGGCATGAGGGGCAGGCTGTCAGGATAGGATTTACCCACAAGCACCAAAGCATATTGAATGTGGTCAAGTTTTTATTTGTAGGTGGTCTCCCTAAACTCTTCCTAATGCACTAAAACTAACAAAAACCCATTTCTATTATTTCCGATTTTCCTCATTTATATTAAAGTATTTTTGGACATACATTACTTTCAGTAAAGGATAATATTTGTATTTCGGGGTGGAAGTGAGGGGTCCTTGGTGCACTTGAGCTTGCTTGTTTTCTTTCAGATATTTCATACCCAACTACCGTAGGTAACTGTACTGATGAGTTAGGGTAATGAAATGTCTGCAAGAAAACAATCAAGCTCGGAGAGCACCAAGGACCCCACATATATTACTTCTCTATAGTGTATCCCCAGCCATTCCAAGGAAATTGGCAAATTTACATTCATGGCCCACAGTTGCCAGAATTCTCAGTTTTTCTATGCTGATTGAGGATTTATTTAATGTATTGATTTTCTGGACCGAAAAGCTGCTAGAATGGTATGCATAAAGCGATAAGCAAGGCAAGAGTTCCATCTTTCTGAATGTCAGCCCCAAAAGATTGTTTTTCCTAACTGTCCTGTTCTCCTCATTCAAGACTCATGGTCTTTACCTGACCTGCATTGCGACAAGGAACATCAAGTTGTGCAAGTATGTGTGGATGGAGGAGAATAAGAGACATATTCGGAACTTTTATACCAGCTTTTCAACACCTGCATTAATTTGTGCTATTTTTATCTATGCTAACGATGTGCTGAGATAATAAGGGTTTATAGGCAAGTTTTAAAATGCACATGTTCTTGTCTAAGCTATTCAGTGCAAAGTTAGTACCGCAGCCTCCGCAGTATCTAATCTTGATTCATTTACTTCAACCACCCCCATGAAACTGTTAGCTGGCTTTGGCCTAGCAAGTTACCACTCTGTGGTCCAGGAACAAAAGATCAGCAGATAAATGTGGACATTCTGTTCACAGAGTCCTCTCAGTATCTTACCAGCTTTTTCCCTTTTATTATGCCATTTCTCTCTTTTATTGCTCCTGCCATAAGACTTTAGCTAAGATAGCTAACTGGAGAATCCTGAGTGGCCTAGGAAGAATAAATGTGTTTTCAGAAAGAAAGAAAGAAAGAAAAAGAATCAGTAGTCTGAGTGAGTCCCATGTACAGAAGAAAAAAATAGGAGTAAAACACTTTAAGGGGACTAAATGCTGGCTGTGAATGGAGAGGGAAATATGCCAGGAGGCAGAAAAATGGAGTGGGATATTGTAGAAGAGGCCACAGCTGGCCAGCTGCTGAACCCTCAATAGAAAAACTCTTAAGAAAGCATGCCATAATCAAGCACTACCTATGCAACGTCATAGCTTGCTCAACTGTGGTTTATTAAGTAAGGTGCAATTGGCTTGGTTTGAACAATCTATGCCAGAATTAAAAATCAGTGTGATCACAGACTAAAATAATGTTGCAAAACTCACGATACAAAATAATATGTATGGCCAGCAGAAGATTGACGGACTCAGTTACATTGGCAGTGAGTGCGCCATTAGGAGACTTGCAAGAGCAGGTTAGGGATAATCGATCATCGTAGAGAAAATGTATCTTATGTGGTTGCTAGAAGTCGAGAATGACTTGATGGCATATAATCAATTTAAGCAAGTCTTTACTCACTATTACGACATTTTCTCCTTTGCTTTCTATATACAATGTGCCCATTATTTTTTTCTTGGATCTTCAGAGGAAACCTTTGCAGTTTCCATGGAGGCAAGGCCTTGTTCTTTTCCTCTTCATAGGAGGTTTTCAAACTGAGACTGGATAATAATCTAACCAGGATGTTGTAGTGTGATTTCCTTGGCCACATGACTCACTGCTATAGGTCCAGGCACTATTGAAGAGGAGATGTGTGTTTTTCCCTCAGTGAGGTACATAGCCTATTATAGCCCTATCTCAAATCATCCAGAGTCACCTTACAGGGGAGATGGAAAATATACATGCATGCATGCATGCATGCATACATACACTTGGGATAGTGAGGTGTGGGAAAGGGTATTCTGGATAAGCATACACCCCTTGAATATAGGTGGGAGCAGCCAGAACCAGCAAGCCATTATATCAATGTAAGAAGCCAAACTTGATCTCTGGAACAGAAGATTCAAGGTGACCAAAGCAGACAGTCTTGGGAAATGGGCATGTATGAAATTTTAAAAACACGCTATGGATGCCCTTATAGAATGGCTGCTAGGGGAGAGTTCTACACCCTCAAATTGCCCTCATGTTGGGCTATATAATGAAGGGCATTGTAGCCATGCTGGCTAAAAGTCTGTAGAGATCCTCAGTCATCCAGGTCATGGTTGTCCCAAAGGTGCTTTTTCAGGAAGCAACTGTACTTTCTTGTTTTTTCTTTTAAAGACGTTTTGCTTCTCATCAAAAAGCTTCTTCAGCTCTAACAGGATAGTGGGGAATGAAAGGATTTATATTCCTTGCAGACAGCTAGGAAATTTTTGGAGGAGATGGTTGCTTAGGAAAGGTTAGAGTATGCTTTTCTAAAAACTAGCCAGAAAACTAGAAAAGCAACATATTTGCAAGATCAAGGCAGCCAAGAAGAAATAAAACAACATTAAGCCTCCATTCAGTTCTTCCTTAGAGCTATCAGTCCCAGGCTCCAAGTGTCATCCACTAAATGATAGCAATGAGATTTTCTGTATTTCTTTGCTGCCATCTACAGTAGCATCATCTGGATTTTGCAACCATGATCTAGTGGCCCTACCTTTCGTAATGCAGCCTGAGTCATGCAATTCAACAGTTTATGTATCTCTGTCTTAGTACCAATATTTAACATCCCTGTGCAGTTTATAAACCAGGATTTCCTACTTCAAAGAGGATTGGAGAATCACACATATACTTGATGTTAACCAGAAAGCCAAGAAGGAATGGCTGTAAGGGTGATCTTGCTGCAACATCTCTCATTCTAAAACAAAATTAAATGAACTGCGTTATGGATTTATGTTGTATGAGAACTAAGCTAGTAATGTTAGCTACTTCTGAATTTCTGACAGATTTACAATTTACAGTCAAGCCTCAGCTCAGAGTATTTGCAATCAGATGATTTAAATCTTTAAAAAGCATAGATTACACAAATGCAAAAGCTTGCGTGCTATTTTGTGCATGCATAAAGTAACCAAAACCTAAATTACAAAAATGGGGCATTGAGGAAAAAATCATCCCCAGCCTTTTTTATATAAAACTTGGGAAACCCCTAGATTGCAAATTAATAAATGGCACACAGAAATAGAATACGGGCACACAAAACTAGATTACGTAGCAAAACAAATACACTGTAAATTGCGACCAAGTAGAATCCTTCCTGTGTCTTTACAGAAATTAAGCAATCCAGCTTGTACCTTTTCTTTTCTCAGCCAAAGTTTAAAAAGGATAAAATTACATATACTGTAAGTTGAAAATTTAAATTAGTCGTTCCACATTGGCAGTAGAACAGCCTATTTTATGGAGATGGGGAGGAGCACAGTTGATCCAGAGGTGGGCTTCACACATTTTAACAACCAGTTTGCCAAAAATGTGAGAGTGCTTGCACCCACCCACCCACTTCGCTTGCACGTGATTGCAAAACCACAGGAATTTCCTGTGAGCGGCAGCCAGGATTAGTAGATTGGCCAAGGCAGGGAAAGCAGCTGGGCTGCAAGGGTGGGGCGCGCAAGTAAAAATGTGAGATATAGGATGGGATAGCCTGGGTGGGCCCAACCGGTGGTCGTAACTATCGGTACGGGCAAGCCGGTCCGAATTCACCACTGAGTTGATCTCAAAGGAAGTTCAGGCGAAAGGAAACATGGAGACTCCAAGTCTGTTCTGTGTGGTCTTACAGTGGAGTTGGACTGTTAATTAAAGGTGGAATGCTTGCAAGTGTAATGTAGAGTCATGGAAAAAAATTGATGGCTTGGAGTCTCGTGACATTACGCACAATTATATGTAATGTTGAAAGTATACCAGCAGTCCTCAACTTACAACAGTTCGCTTAGTGACCATTTAAATTACAATGGCACTGAAACAAGTGATTTATGATTGTTGCAGCATCTGCATGGTCACGTGATTTACATTCAGATGCTTGACAACTGAGTCACATTTATGATGGTTGCAGTGTCCCGGGATCACAGGATCATTGTTTGCAACCTTCTGACAAGCAAAGTCAACATGGAAACCAGACTCACTTAACATGGAAACCAGATCCACTTAACAACTGTGTAAACTAATTTAACAACTGCAGTGATTTACTTCACAAATGTGGCAAGAAAATTTGTAAAAGGGGACAGAACTCACTTAACAAATTTCTCACTTAGCAACATAAATTTTGAGCTCAACTGTAGTCCTAAGTTGAGGACTACCTGTATACATAAGTGGGTGTCTGTGATGACCTGGTGGGGGATACAAAACAAACACAGTGACAGAAAATAGGTAAAGCCCCTTTTATTCCTTTACTTTGCTTCCAAGCTCCGAATATCCTTGATGGAAGACAAAAAACTCCCACACAAACAGTTACAAGAAGAAGGAAAAAAGCAACACAAACCAGGTAAGATAAGGGCTGGAGGATATCTGCAGATAACAGAACACACACTGGGAAGGACGCCAAACTCAGAGAGGAACCATAAACTAGAGATATTTCCATGCTTTGTTTCACCCGTATGTAGGTCCGTCCTCTTATTCAGTTGTCACAGCTGCAGCCCATGAAAAAGATCAAAGCTCTCTCCTCCCAAGTAAACCACATCTCTCCTTTCTTTCTTTCTTTCCTCTCTCCTTGCATGCCCTAGGATGGAGAGGGATGGGCCTGGATCCTCCTCTGACTGCTCAGCCAGCCTCTGCCTTTCCCCAGCCTCCTCCACAACCTCCAGAGCCACACTTCTACTTCCTATCAGTTGTTCCTCCTCTTCCTCAGAGTCAGTCTCCACCAGGGGCATGACAGTGTCTATATGTCCCTACTTTTATTTTTTTCTTAGTAACTGAAATGACAGGTTTTTCTTCAACTTAATCTACTTTTAAAGAAATCATACAGATCTGTGTCTTCTTTTCACGGCTTTTTAAACTGAAACTTAAATGAGATAAACCACTGCTTCTAGTTCCTCTTTGGAAACTCTAGCCAGGATGCCTATGGCAAAGCTTCTGTTTTCAATTGCCTTCAGTGGGAATGGACCATCTTCGCTGAGTTATTTGCAAGGTGAGCCAAAGACGTTTTGGAAAAATAACTCCAGTGGATTTCTTATCTTTATTAGTACCCACACAATCTTCCACTGGGGTGGGAGAGATTAGTGGGCTCGGCTTTTGACACTTGGTACTGAAATAAAGTGTTGGACTTGAGATCCTTACAGCCTCTGCAGTTTTATTAGATTGTGATCATCTCACCCTACATGGCACAAGCGATGGATGCACAGTTTTCACTATGGCACGGCAACACTTTGCATGCAATTTGTTTTCCCATGAGAAGGACAGAAATTATCTATGAAAGGGCTGCCTGCATGGGAGTCATTGTTCATTTATTAATCACATAGAAGTGAATAGGGATCATATGATCTGGCCCCAGGCCATTTCCAATGATGCACTCCTCCCATTCCTTAACTCAGGGGAAAGGGGGGGAAACTGAATGATCTCTCTGCTCAAAATTAGTTTGGTCCCATCAGCAATTGCTTTCCAAATTTATAGCTTTGAGTTTCCCATTGTCTGCCTGTTTGTATTGCTAGGCAGAATTTGAACAGACATCTGTGGGTAGTTAAAGTGTTCCTACAACACGTGTTCCATACTGAATCGTGTTGTTTGCAAGGAAGAAGAGAGTCTCAAAACTAAATACGTTTGTGAGCACTTCTCCCTCTGCAAGCTGGGCTGGTGGTGGTGGTACAATTCATTCTATTCCAGGAATACAAGGGTGTTGTATCAAGACATAATCACAATTAGATGTTCACTTCTTCATTTCCTCTCCAGATTCTGCTGTTTGTGCTCCAGTTACTAATCAACTTCTTTCAGCCCTGAGAGCGTTTATTCAGAATTGTGTTAGCAACTGAAGGCCAAAGCTGGCAAAGGAGCCAAAAGAAAGGGAAGCCAATAAGCCATTCCAACTTACTTACTCCATCCAGCACTCTATTCCTGGTACTCCCTAGATCCCATTGAACCAGAGGTGGTATTCAGCAGGTTTTGACCAATTCTGGAGAACCGGTAGTAGAAATTTTGAGTAGTTCGGAACTGACTGGCCCCTCCCCCATCTATTCTCTGCCTCCTGAGTCCCAGCTGATGGGTTGGGTCTTCTTTTGTTGCCCTGCACAGGAGAACGGACCTGGAAAGCAGGTTAGTGGGATGGGGAGGGAATGGGGGTTTTGCAGCATCCTTCCCCTGCCACACCCACCAAGCCACGCCCACAGAACCGGTAGTAAAAAAAAATGAATCTCACCACTGCATTGAATATGTTATATGTTCAAAGCACATCAGCTGGAGAGGGAAAAAATTTTCTTCTATCTCAGCTGCAAAAAAACTCCTGTCATAATATACAGGTAGTCCTCGACTTGCCACATTTAGTGACCATTTGAAATTACAACAGCACTGAAAAAAAGCGACTTATTTTTCTTACTTACAACAAACGGGTGACCATTTTTCACCCTTACGACCTTTGCAGCATCCCCATGGGTCACGAGTTCAAAATTCAGATGCTTGGCAACTGATTCATATTTATGACAATTGCAGTGTCCCAGGGTTCTGCAATCCCCTTTTGAAAGCTTCTGACAAGCCTAGTCATTGCAGAAACCGCTTAACAAGAAAAGGTCGTGAAATGGGGGAAATTCACTTAATGAATTTTTCACTTAGCAAAATAAAGCTGGCTCCATTGTGACTGTAAAGTCGAGGACTGCTTGCATTGGAGATTTAATAATACAAATATTTGTGTTTTTTGCTGGGATTCCTGACGAGGAAAAGCATTTGAAATGTGTTGGGCATCATCATGCTTCTTTTTAACTAAGTCTACTTTCTTTGAGAATTGGATCCCTCTCACTTTCTACCACAGCAAGCCTTTGCCTCCTTTCCCCCTCTCTAATGCACATTTAAGGAGTGGAGTTTGATTTAATACTTCAGCTATGCTGGATTTCATAACATTCAACATTATAAAGGGAATGACTCATGTGTTCTTGAAGTGCATTGTGCTTAATGATTAACTTCTGCCAAATTAAATGCTGATGCTTGGAATGGTTATTGGTATTAATTAGCACAAGACTGAAGCTTTCTACATTTTTTGCTGAGCCACTTTCTGATTTCCTCCTTTCACACGAAAATACCCTTACATCGGCTGAAATAGTCTCTCTTAGGTAATTTTTTTTAATACTTATGTCAATTCACATCCTTAGTGAGAGGTTATACTGTATTACATATAACATTAAGTCATGGTTTCTCTAACTCTGGTTAATTGAACAAGGTAGTCCTTGTTTAGGTACCACAATTGGAAGTGACAACTCGGTCGTTAAGCAAAGCTTCTAAGGGAAACATGATTTCTTATCTTACTTCAGCTTTCCTTTGCTTTACAGACCGATGAAGGTCACAAATACAAAAGATTGGCCAATCATCAAAGTGATATCAATCACCATCATAACTGTGGACAGTTGCTATATGAAGCAGTTGCCTAATGAGACCTACCTGTAAACTACAACATGTGGAATTACATAGTACCTTTTAAGCAAATGTGGTATAAATAGCTGGAGCATAGAGTAGGGCCAGGTAGTCCCACTTTCACATCCATGGGCCCAAAGTTCATGAGGTGACTTTGGACCAATGCCTCTCTTTTAGCCCAACCTCATTGGAAGAGGGAGTATTGTGCATGCCATTTGAGTTCCTAACAGAAAAGAAAATAAAGCTAACAAGTAAAACCAACATTTTCTTTAAAAACACAACGGCTAGACTCCTATTGCAACACCAAACAGCCACATTTTGTCTTGGCATGAAGCAGCCCTAATTGAGGGACTTGTACCAAGCCATGACTTAAGAATTTGAGTGAGGAGGTGAGAATAGGAAAGAAAGTGCATTTTATAGTTTAAATACAAGTTAGATTCACTATAAAGATAATATGAAGATAAGCAACTATAAGCCCTGAGTGTTGTTCAAATCAGCCCTGTTTATTAAACATAACTCAGATAAGTATGTTCTTCAAAGACTGATGCTTCAGGGAATGTGGTAAAAGAGCAATTTTCATCTAGACAGAGCCCACTTAAGATCAGTTTTGAAATAAGACAATAATAAAGATCAAGGAAGTTATGCAAATTGTATCATTTAAATCTTTTTTTTTTTGCTCTTTGCTTTTTGATATAGATACTGGAATGCCAAAGACAAAGATGAGTCAATCCTCCCCTGTACCAAATCACAAACAATGCCTGAGAGAACTCTGAAAACATCTATGAATCCCTCATTCAGATTTTATTCCTGCAATTTATCTTTCCAAACTCAGTCCAGGCCACAGTTCAGCTACAGTATGACTTTTAAGGAAACAAGGAAAAGGAAACCTCTCTATCCCGAACAGCTGCGGATTGGCCAAAAGCTTGCAACCTTGACACTTAGATTAGCCTCTGGAACCCACTTCTGTCTTGGAATACCAGGTGAGGGGAGTAGGACTGGCAGAAGACTTCTTCATACCCTTGGCAGGCATCAGAAAAGGATTTGAGGAACCACAGACAGATGAGAATGAGCTTCAATGCATGCCAAGATGCCAGAGGGGAAGATCGCTCAAGAATAAATAAAGGTAAAGGTAAAAGCTTCCCCTGTCCAGTCCATCTCTAGTAGACAGTGCTTATCTCTATTTCTTAGCTGGAATGAGCTAGCATTGTCCAAATACTTTTCCATGGTCATGTGCTCAGCATGACTATATGCTGACATGCAAGGGGCCAGCTGTTATCTTCCCACCAAAGTGGTGCCTATTTATCTACTCTCATTTGCATACTTTCAAACTGCTATGTTAGCAGGAACTCACCCTGTCACATGGCATTTGGGTCTCAAACCCGGGCTGTCAGCTTTCCAATCGACAAACCCAGCTTTAACTGCTGAGCCGTCGAGCTACCACATGAAGTGGCATTTGTTTAATTATTATTTCTTAAATAAACCATAAATGGCTGGGTTAACCCAGCACATTAATTGTAACTAATTAATTGTAACTAGAAAAAGTACAGAGAAAAGCAACTAGGATGATTAGGGAACTGGAGGCTAAAACATTCAACGAACGGTGCAGGAACTGGGCTTGGCTAATATAGTAAAGAGAAGGGCCAGGGGAGACATGATAGCGGTCTTCCAATATTTTGAGGGGCTGCCACAGGGAGGAAGGGGTCAAGCTATTTTCTAAAACACCTGTAGGCCAGACAAGGAATAATAGATGGAAACTGAACAAGGAGAGATTTAACCTGGAAATAAGGAGAAACTTTCTGACAGTGAGAACAATCAACCAATGGAACAGCTTGCCCTGGGAAGTTGTGGGAGCACCATCACTTGAGACTTTCAAGAAGAGATTGGACTGCCATTTGTCAGAAATGGTTTAGGGTCTCCCACTTGGTGGGGGGTTGGATTAGATGACCTACAAGGTCCCTTCCAACTCTGATTATCTGTTATCTGTTACCTCTACACTGCCTGAATACATACAATACAGTATTTGGACTACCAGATCTGAGCTTCAAAAATCCAAACAACCAAGAGATGGCAGCAAAAAGATTCAGAAAACCTTAATTCTCCTGCTATCTAATCATTCGAATTTTGCAATCAAACTTTGTAGCTGTACCCATCAGACTGCTACATTATGACTTAATAAAATATTTGAATGTAGCATATAAGTATTAAATAAATAGCACCATAATATAGTTAAAACAATAAGTATTATCAATACTTATTTTCTTCAATAAGTACTTATTTTTGAAAATTTATTTCCATACCATCTGTTGCAACACAGTTCTATTCTATCTGGCTTTGATAGAAATAAAATGGGCAGGTAGCCATTTGAAGAGTAATATTACCAGGGAATGATATTACCATGTACATTATGACTGGTTGAGAAGATGTATTAGAAGAAGGTGCAGTTTCATCTGCATTGAAAAGGGTTAGAGTGAGTGAGGCTGTTGTTAAACCAAACTAATTATGTATCACTAGTATACCAAATATGGGCTACTGTTAAATTCTTATCAATTCCTTATTGAAATATGTAGTTACCTTAGAATCATAGCCATAGAGCTAGAAAAATATCTTAGGTCAGTGTGTACAAGCTCTTTTCAATGCAAGAATTACCAAATTAAATTACCCTAGCACCTTATTGTCTAAGTGCAGTGTTTCTCAACCTTGGCAACTTTAAAATACATGGACTTCAACTCCTAGAATTCCCCAGCCAGCATGGAAGTCCACATACCTGACTGGAGAACTCCAGAAGTTGAAGTCAACATATCTCAAAGTTGTCAGATCTCAGAAACACTGGTCTAGTGTCTGCTTGGATATAGTGGAGGTGGACACATCATGTCCCCTTGTTACTGGTTCCATTATTGAACTGTTCTTTCTAATAGGACGTTTTCCACCCAAAGGGAATATCTAAATTATTTATGGGTAGAAAACTCATGGTAATTTGGTTAAATGAATCAAACATTTTGTCACAGTAGCATCTTTGTTAAATAGGCCTTGTAGGAAAGCTCAAATGAAAAGGAAAAGCAAAACAATAATAGGTACCTTTCCAGTTAATATTCAAGAGCTACTGATAGCATTTTTGCCAATAGTAGATTTTACTATCAAAATTTACATTGATATTAAAGTTGAACCTAACCATTATTTTCCCCTATAATTAGTCTGATTACTTTCTCAAGTCTGCCTCAAGTCAATTCTAAATGAAACTAAAGTATAAAAAGTTTCTAAGACTCTTTAATAGGAAGGAAACCATTGTGTTGCTAGTACATTGGCCAACTCTTTACCTCCTGACTCAGTTCCATGCTTTCACGCTTCTGTCCAAGCCTGAACAGGGGTTAATGATGAATGTTCTTCCCCTTGCAAAAGATCGCACTTCCTCCAGCACTTCAGCTTGTGTTACAGCACATCATGTTGAGCAATACATTTCATTACCACACTTCCCTAAATTCACTAACTGCGGTGCATTTTTCTTTGCTCAGCCAGTGTGGGCTTATCTCCAAGAGGACATTCACATACTGCTCCCTTAATTACCCGCTAGGCCCTGGTTTCCCAGGTTTTTGCTTCCTGTAAAGTAGGAAGGACAGCTGTTCCTTCCTCTTGCAGCTTCCTCTCGATTGTTATAGTCCAAACCGTTGGGAGGATACCAGAGGGCTTGCAACCAATACGGAGACTGTGTGCAGGCCCATCTCTTCAGATCGCAATAGCAAGGACCACCGCCCATCTCCAGGTTACAAAATCACAAATAATAATTGTTGATGTTTCAAAATAGCCAAAGCAAAATTACGTGAAGAGGACAAGAAATGATTGTTTCGTTTTACTAAATACAGTTACTGTAATCAACAGGACTCAGGCAAGGTGCTCCTCAAACAAGGGAGATGGAAAGAGCAATCTGTACTTACTGGAGCAGATCATTAAGCATTTGCTGGACACTAAATTTGTTTTCTTCTATTATTTACTGCCTTTCTCTTACCCCCACCCCCCCCAAAAAAAAATCTTTGCCCTTTTGCAGTTTCTCTGACCTTGCTGAGGGCTAAGTATAATTTTTAAAAGACCTCATACTTCTCTTCCTACCTGGCCTTTCCCTTTGTAATTTGTAGGATTTCATGTTACAATTTCCACTCTGCCTAACTATCCTTCTCTGCCTCCATTTTCATACTGATGAGTCCACCCCATAAATAAACTTTAAAATCCGGAGATGGGGAAGGGAAATGAAATTGATCCCTACATACATGCTATAATTTGAAGACAAAATCTCTCCTTTTGTAAATAAACAATTGCACATCTCTTTTTGGATTTTTAAAAGTTCCTTGGGTTTCTTAGAGCCACTTAGAGCATAGCATTTTCATAGCAATAGCCTAAACAGTCCTCATTTGTGACTCCATCCAATTCCTTGTGTATAAACATACTGTAATATGTGAATGAACAGAACAATGCACATGAATTATTGGCTTTTTTCCTCTCCATTGTTTCCATCTATTGGTGATAACGGCCTAGTAAATAAGGGAGTTATATGAGAGCTGTGTTAGTCTGTGATTGTCAAACGTTAGAAAAACCATACATCTGATGAAGTGAGCTGCCTCTCACAGAAAGTTCTGCCTTTTAATAAAATGTGTTAGTAAGACAAGATGCTACCAGAGTTTTGAAGAGTGTGGATGGAAATCTAAAACCCCGAAATAACTCGTAGGATTATATTTTTAACCAGCTTTGCTGCCTTGAATGAGAAGCATTATTGTATATGATTCTTTCAAACAATAAGCCATCCTTTGGATGGGGACCCTATTGCCCTTTCCCGAAAAGGCTGTGGGTGGACAGTGTGTTTATGAACTCTTCCTTGAGAAATTCCAGGAGTTGTAATCGTAACACATCTAGAGGACACCAAGTTGTAAACAGCCGGAGAACACCATGATCTCTTCTCAAGTAGAATTTACAAAAGGAGAGATATTCCCCATTTAATTCCTTGTGGTATGAATTCACTGGATATAAATAGGCTGTTTCATTAGGGATAGAGTAATCAGTACTGGATGTGCTTGCTTGTTCTTACCTTTCGGTGATACAGTGTTCAAGGCCATCCTGTCCCTCATGCTGGACTTAAGAACCGTAATTGCATAAGCGAAGTGTATGTGCTCCCTCTTTCCTTGTGGCAAATCAAAGTTATTAAGAAAGAATGACTCATATCCAGAGTAGCCACATTTACTTAATACTAAATTCAAAAGAAGCTGAATCATTTCTACAGCAAGTTATAAATTTAGTTCAGGCCGATCATCATACATCGACTATATTAATAATTTCCTATTTTTTGCTAATACCTTTTCCTGTTCAAATGTCATTTGGGACTAACAGATTGAACATGGAGGATTAAATGTTTTGTATCCCTTCCATGTCACATATACTTTTTTTGTTAATTTCTGGTTGTTTTATAGAGCTTTACAATTTTGTATTATTACTGTTGTGATTTTAGTCAAGAAATACTCAAGTCTATTCTTGTTTAGAATGAATTTATATCCCATCACTATATAAATCAGTTCTGAAAATGGAAAAATGCCTTTTGAAATATTTCTTGTACCTCCTCAGTGAGATAGTTGGAAATGTACAGTCACAGTAGAAAGGCCAGATGAGAAGATCTATCTTTCATGTATGAAAAAAGTCTGTGCATATGTGAAGAACTTTTAAAAGTTTCAAAAGAACAAAGCAGATGATGCAGTTGATTCTAAAGCAAAAGGAGGATTCTTTGATCACCATACCAGAAGCTCCAGGTGCAGATAAAAGATAGGTAAAAGTGGGAATTTCCTTCCATCAGACTTTTATGACAAAGAGAGATGTATAGAGCAGCTGCTTCTGAAATCAGTTATCATTCAAGAATTGCCAGAACCTGCAAAACCATGAATTCTATCTCTCCTACATGCTCCAGCAGATGTCAATATGTTTTTTTGAATCTCCCATCCACCCTCATCTCTCATGACTCACAGATCCTTTGCCAGAAGTAAAGGAAAACCAGTGTTGGGCAACCTTTTTCCTTTCCAAATGGGGGGAAAATGTCTGAGTGCTTTTTTGAGTGCTGCCTAACCCTGAGCTGAGCTAGCATTCTGTCTTCCTACAAGACCTACCAGATGGCCAATCCAAAAGATTGGCTTTAAAATACAAGTAGGCCTCATCTTTCAGCCACAACTGAACCCAAAATTTCTGTCGCTAAGTGAGACAGTGCTTTAGTGAGTTTTCCCCCTTTCTTACCACATTTGTTAAGTGAATCACTGCAGCTGTTATGTTAATAACACAGGCTGTTAAGTTAATAACATGGCTGTTAAGCTAATATCATGGCTATTAAGGAAATCTGATTCCTCCATTGATTTTGTTTGTCAGAAGGTCGCAAAAGGTGGCCACGTGACCCTGGGACATTGCTGCTATCATAAATATGCACCAGTTGCCAAGCATTTGAAATTTTATCATGTGATCATGGAGAGACGCTGCAACATTCATAAGTGAAAACCAAAAGTAAGTCACTTTTTTCAATGTTGTTGTAACATCAAATTATAACTAAACAAATGGTTGTAAGTTGAGGACTACCTGGAAACATTAGTGTAAGGGTGTCCAACTTTGGCAACTTTAAGACTTGTGGACTTTAACTCCCAGAATTCCCCAGCGAGACTTGCTGGCTCAGGATTTCTGAGAGTTGAAATCCACAAGTCTTAAAATTGCCAAGGTTGGACACCAAGGTTGGGGGAGCTTACTCAGAACTTGTAAATCTGTGTTGTGTAATCTTCATCCTGATGATATCAGTACACAAACCATTAACTCCCAGCGCACTAGGACTGAAAGGAGAAAATCTTGACTTGATTTCCTCTGGTGATACTCAGGTTTACTTAAATCTCGTCTGCAGGAGGAATATTTTATTTGTATTTATTTTTTAATGGAAGTTAGAATTCCGCTTCTGGAGTTCAGTGAATGCCATCAGAGAGCAAGTGACACATGACCAAGCTTTTTTTAGGCCTGCAATTATAAAATAAATAAATGTGGAGAAAAAAGAGAGCATTTATTTTCATTGCAGCTGTGCTCCCCAGGACAGAAGGATTCTGTGATAAGACAATAATGCTTTATCTGCTGCTGTTAACTTTCAGTTACTTGAAACTACCAGTTCTTCTGTCTGAGTCATCTTATATCCCACACAATGATACAAAGCTTTCCCAGTAGTAGTTAAATTTTACCCAGCATCTAAGCTGAAATGCATTAAAACAGGAAAAATGACTTTTACACCTTTAGGAATGTTACCTGGTTATTTAAAGCGTGCTTTGGCTTGGTTCGCACCACAGGCTTTGAGATGATGTGATTTGTTTGGTTCTTCTATTTTGTTTTGCTTGCATGTTGAGTGATCAGAACAATGGTGATTTGTAAACCATGGCTTATGGAATAGGGGTTTTTTAAGGCAGTCAATTGCTTAACATAATGTGTGAACTTATCCTTTATGTGCGATTGCACATTTCCTGGAAACTGCTGTAGATTAGCACAAATTATTAGTCTAGAGGCAGGCAGTATAGCACTATGGGAACAAAAGATGGACTTTGAAGAAGCAGGATACAAAGCATTGGTGTCTTTGAACTTTGTTTGAGAAGACTCCTGAGAATTGCACGGACACCAAGAAAACAAACAATGGATCATTGAACAAATCAACCCAGTTCTCACTCAAGACATAAATGACTAGACTGAAATTATTCTACTTCAGAAACATTATGTAAAGAGCCAATTCCCTGGAAAATGCTGGAAAAGGTAGAAGGAAAGAAAAGAGGACAGCCAGCCACAAAATAGATGGACTCGGTTACCGTGGCAATGGATGCACCATTGGGAGACTTGAAAAAACTAGGTTAGGAACAGATTGTCATGGAGAAAACCTGTCTTAAGACCCAATAACAACTTCATGGTGCATAATCAATCTCGGTCTGTTAACCTTAATGTTCTGGACCTAGGAGATGGCATGTAAAAGAAATTGGTATGTTTTGTCATGAATCTAGAATGCTTGCCAAACAAAGATTGGCAGAAGTCAAATAAACTATATACTGTATGAATGAGACATGGCTTTTGATCACATACAGAGATTGCACTAATCTTTTCTTCTGCTGGACATAGAGAAAGTTTGATCCTTTTATAACAGAAGACAGAATGATGGAGATGTTTATAGAAACTGGTTAGCAAGGAATAGAGTCCCATCTCCCCAACAGCCTCTGATTAACATGCAGAAGCTCGGGACCTGGGTACTTACGGGACCGCCTGCTGCCATCAACAACCTCCTGCCGCCCAGTACGCTCCCACAGGGTCACCCTCCTTGGGGTACCGCCACCTGATCGTTGTCGACTGGCGGCCCCGAGGGTGCGTGCTTTCTCTGTGGGAGCGCCCTCCCTGTGGAATGATCTCCCCCCGGAGATACGAGCCATGACAGATATCCTCTCCTTCCGGCGCGCAGTTAAGACCCTACTTTTTAAACAGGCTGGCCTGGCCCAGTAAGGGTTTAAGGGGTTTTAGTAAATAGGGTTTTTTAAATTTTAACTTATTTTAAAAATTTTTGGGATGCAGCCATACTCATGTTTAATTCGGTTTTAAATTCTATTTAATTTTGTATCTCTGCATTTTATGTATTTATTAGGCTGTACACCGCCCCGAGTCCCTTTTCGGAGAGGGAGCGGTATAGAAATACGATTATAAATAAATAAATAAAATAAAGTAGTCGTAAGGAGTTGAGGAATATATGCTTTAAGACTTAGGACAGAAGTCTCCAAACTTGGCAACTTTAAGACTTGTGGACTTCAACTCCCAGAATTCACCAGCCAGCATAGCTAAAATTGTCAAGTTTGGAGATCCCTGAATTAGGAGATTCTCTGTAGAAGTTAATTGGTTATAGCAGAAGCTTCCAAGCCAATATGGAAGGAAGGAAGGAAGGAAGGAAGGAAGGAAGGAAGGAAGGAAGGAAGGAAGGAAGGAAGGAAGGAAGGAAGGAAGGAAGGAAGGAAGGAAGGAAGGAAGGTGCCTCAGTCTCCTGTCTTGTGGTTCTCTTTCTTTCCTTCCTTCTTTCCTCCTTCCCACCCTCCCTCGCTCGCTCTCTCGCTTCCTCTCCGAAGGCAAGGTAACTTTTTACTTTCTTCACTATGATGTGATGAGAAGCAATGAAATGTTCCAATTTTCTTATAGGAAGTCTAAATCCAATTAAAATTCTATCCTGAGCATGTGTTTCTAAGAAGACAGGGACTTCTCACTGTAGATGAGCTGTTTAAAATCAGCTTCAGATGATATGGAGGACCTACTTCGCCTTTCATTTTTATGAACCATCAAAAACAATTGGAGGTCAAGAAGGAATAGAAATGACTAGCAATCCATAGTCACTCAGCTCTCCCCCCCCCCTTGATCATTTTAACCTCTGTATTTTTTCCAGTGTCTACACCCATGAACATGTGTGATCAAGCTATTTAAAGAGAGGTTCTTTCTCCCTTCATAAGCAAAATAACAACATCTCTCTATTCATAACAAAGTACTAACGAGTGAATACATGCTTTTGAAACATGAATAGGCAGTGCATATTATAGTAAAGACAGCAAAGAAGTGGAGCTGGCAGTCCAAATGTACACAGTTGTCTGAGCACATAACAATGACGTAACTGTCACATATACTAGGAATTGTATCAGGAAGTTGAGCTCTCATAGAACAATTGAAAGCAAGCCAGTGTGTTGGTCTGAACAACAGGCATTTTTTTTTCCTTTGAGGGCATTCTTAGGTGCACTGATCCAACACATTTATCTGTCTAAAAAGGAAATAATAAGTAAAGGAGGGGGGGGTGTCTTTGTCACTACCAGCATTCATTGGGGATGCTGCAAAAGAGAGAGAAAATAAATAACAAAAAGAACTGACTGGAAGACTTACTACACTCAAAGCAGAAATTAATTTACATAAGGAATAACAAGAGTTCAGCTGAGGGAACTTGTTTTCGGCACTAGATTTCCACCCTGTAAAATGCCAAATGGAATATTAATCTGAATGAGTTACCTTTCACAATAGCGGCTTTCTTTGCTCCTGATTCTACAAGCACATCATGACATGCTACACAAAAAAAGATGTACTTGATAAGTTCACTCTGATCTAGGAGAACAACACACATATTTTGTGATCTTCATCCGGTCATCACATTTGTAGGGGACAGAAATCCATTTTCAGTCATTAATCAATGTCAGGTAGGATTTAAAATAGTCTGACCTTCACAAGTGTATTGTTCTTTTATTATTAAGTATCATTATGAGGTTTTTATTTAATAAAATAAAAATGACTTAAAAGTGGCAGCAAAAAATTAGCAGCCATCTGCTAAAAGGCTTGAAGTATAAGGGATAGTTACAGATGTAGTATTCATCCAGTTCTGGAGAAGCGGTAGCGAAAATTTTGAGTATTTCAGAGAACTGGCAAGTACCACCTCTGACTGGAGATTTTACAGTATCCTTCCCCTGCCATGCCCACCAAACCACACCCACAGAACCAGTAGTAAAAAAATTTGAATCCCACCATTGGATAGTTACTGTGCCTCTTCCTCAATAATATTGTAAATAGTATCCAAGTTTCTCAGCCTAGTAGCCATGGCTATTGTGCAACTACCGGTATATTTATAAATAATCTGTGTGCGGACATTTTGACAATAGATTCCAAAAAGTGGAACTGAAAAATTGGTTGTCCTGTCCCCTCTCAGATTCCGATAACTACTCTCTGAATGTATGGAGAAGTCACTACATACCGATTGCCCATATTCCTTTTACAATTCATGGTAAGACGAGTTGGTAATTTTTCTCCAGACAAATAAAAATATGTGTACTTCTTTGTACTCTTTTATTATCATAACCTTTGCCCATAGTAAGGTTAGGCAGGAAGACAATATAATGCAGTCAGACAGCTTACAGGAAGAACAAGATATTTGAAAAATCACTCACTAGCTGATATAACTGAAGTCAAGCAAAAAGAAAGAAAAATATCCCTTAAAGTCTGTAGGATGACACCACACCCACAAATGCTGCTAAGTCACATGGTAGCTTCTCTTTATTTTGAAAGTCATCAAATGGATAACAGAAGAAATGTTCATCATTTTTCTCTCTTCTCATATATTTTGCCTTTCCTCACACATCTACCTATTTTGAAAAGATCACATCTCTTGAGTCAAAGTCAGTTCCTGATGACTTCATGGATGTACCAAGATAGTTTTCTTGGAAACACTATGAAAATTATTTATCACAACCTTTTTTCAGGGCAAATTCAACTTCTCAATCTAAGTTAAGGATGAGGAACTATGGCTCGTTTATGACCTGTGGACATCAACTCCCAGAATTCCTGAGCCTTAATCTAAGTGCTGCCACTTCATGTAAATGTTCTCTTACATACTCTAGAACAATTCTAGCTGCAATGAATGGACAGGATATGAGAAGAACAAACATTACTCCTGATGATAAATATTATTGCTTTTAATCTGAAAGTATGGGGAAATAAATATTTTCCAAGTTCTATGGAATATACAAGTTATATATATATATATATATATATATATATATATATATATATATATATATATGTGGATCTTTGGTTCTTCGGGTTTTCTCCCGCGTAGAATTGGAAGTATCTAGGCGACGTTTCGATGAAGGAAGAAGCAGCTGCAAGCTGACATTACTCTGAGAAGCACAAGGCCGAAGACGCAAGCCTGAAGATGATGAATGAGACTTCATCGAAACGTCGCCTAGATACTTCCAATTCTACGCGGGAGAAAACCCGAAGAACCAAAGATCCACATACAAATACCCGCGAAAACCTCCGAAAACAAATATATATATGTGTGTGTGTGTGTGTGTGTGTGTAAGGTTGTCAACTTTAAGATGTTTGGTCTTCAAATCCCAGAATTTTCCAGCCAGCATGGAAGTTCTCAGAGTTTAATGTGGCTAATGTAAACTAAAGTTGAAAAACTCTGCTCTAGAGGTAACAAATTGGGAAAGGCTAATCTAGAGCTGCAGAGGATCTATAAAAGAACATATTTTAACTTGGCTGTTTTCTGATATGTGGAAGAGACTCAAGGAAGAGTCATTTTTTCAGAATAAGATAGGTGGCATATAAATTTAATAAATGAGTCAATCTCTTGACCTACAAAATGTCAAAAGTTGGGAGCAGACAAGAGGATGCAATTTTTGCTTGGTGAAATAAAATTCCTTTCCAACCTTACAGCCAAGCAAGATTATTTTGTAAGAGTTAAAGAAAGTGTCAGTAAATCAATTAAATACCTAAGCAAGAATTACTCACAGATGATCAACTATCAGCAGTTCATTGCTGGTTTTATGGGCAATGAAGCAGAGTCTTTTTGGTTTTAATGCTATCTCACTGTTGTTAGGTCAAGTGTAAGAAATTGCATTGCATTTAGACCTGAAACAATAGCTTCAAGAAGTTCCCTGGGTCACCTGAAGATGTTATGCAGCCAGGAAAAGTAAGAGAATACAATATTGGCAATGATGTTTATGAGAAAAAGATGGGATATGCAATTTAAATGTTTCTTTAAAAAGTATATAGTAAAAATCACACACACATATACACAAAGGAAGGCAAATATATTTGTCCCAGGATAATGTTGCATTATATTGTGTATACTTGTTGCAGGATTCAATCTAGGTCAGTCACTGGAACCAGAGGTTTAGTCTTCCAAACTTTAATTTGGACTCATGCTAGAGCCCATCCTCAGGGAATTAATCTCTCACCACATTCTGATGAGAGAGAGGGTCCCTGAGGATGAGCTCCAGCACGAGTCCGAAAACTCAGAAAACTTACTATGCTCTGGTCCTGGTGACCAAACCAGATGGAATCCTGCAACAAATATACAATTTTATCAGTATATGAGACAGAAGGTGAATTTGAATCTTTTCCATGACTTACCAGTTTCCTTCTGAAATTAAGATCTTCATTGTGGACTAACCTGGGATAGATTTATTTATTTATTTATGTATTTGATTTGTCAATCACTTACAAGATAATAGGTATAAGTAGAAACATAAGTAAGAATATAGGAAATAGGTATGAATAAATGGGGACAATAGGACAGGGACGGTAGGCACGATTGTGCACTTATGCACACGCCCCTTACAGACCTCTTAGGAATGGGATGAGGTCAATAGTGAATAGTTTAAGGTTAAATAATGATTCCAAATAAATTGTTTATTTTCAGTGTCAACAATCCTCTTTCAACCCAAGTTAACCTCCTTCTCATTGAGTACCAAGGTTACTGCAATCTCCTACACATTTGCAGGGCAAGGAGTTCTGGATGTGTAAGGGCAGAAGGGCAGAGGGTAGAGTACAAATCTATCAAATGTTGTGATTTATATACCTGCCTCAGACATCTGATGCAGTACCTAATTGGGGCATCGATGTGATGATGTCACTTCTTGTGATCATTCTGTTGTTATTGCAGTGTGCTTTCAATGTCACTGTCTTCCAGCCACAGCTCCAGCACACCTGGACTGTTGAATAAGTCTGCATTAGTGTATTTCATCTTTGGTATATATTGTAAAACAGCAGAGGGGGAAATCAAGTCAATATTGATAGGGCCTTGGTCACTCTTTCTTCCCATTTTCCTTTTTAAAGGGAAAATCACTCATTGGGACAATGATTGTTTTGATTCCTTTCCAATTTCTAGGTTTCTTGCATTATATCAAAAGATGGAAAAGGCAGCTTGGCTGAGAACATGAAATGTCTGCATCCCTTACTAAGTAGAATGCCTTAAGGGGCAGCTGTGTTTGTCAACTAACCCTGATCCAAATCTGAAACTTTCAACCTCTGTGAGCACCAGAAAAGGTACAAAACAGAATTCTTGGAAATGTTCTTGCCAGAAATGACACCCATCCCCAACCAAGCAGCACAACTAGATAAGTATAATGCAATAACATTACATTTTGCATAATTTCTATTAATTTCTGAATGCCTTCTGCAAAAAAAAAAAAATAGCAGGGTGAACTTTTCCAGGATGCTGCTTCTTCTCTATTTTGAATCATAATGCCCATCGTTCCTAGCTAATGTAACTAAGCCTGTTGGGAGTTGTAGTTTGATACCGTTGGAGAGCAACCTGCTGGGAAGATTAATGTAGTATCCTTTTTTAAAAAAAAATATGTGGATTTTACTATGCTACTTCTGTTTGAAGCTTTGGTAAACAGAGAATGAAAAGAACAACTACATGTCCCATTGCATTTCATCCCCTTGGCCAAACAGGTTCATTTAATAAAGTCATGTTGCAGGTCTCCAAACTGTTAATACCTGGACTTCCCAGGAACAAGATGGAAGGCTGTACAAGCATGGACCATTCTTCAAGACCCCAGCACCAGCCATCCTGACAGAGACAAAAATATCTCTTTGTCTTAGAGGTGACATAGGCAATGCTAATCAGGTGAAGGCAAGATAGATAAAAAGGGGGTGAGATTTTGAAGTAAGAGGAATAGATTCTTTTTTATTATAGTACTTGTATTTATCATACACTGAACAATACAGCTGGCTAAGTCTGGATAAAGAGAAGGTCCCTTGGATTATTTAAATACAGTAGTGGGAGGCAGATCTATCCTTTGTAAAGAAACATATTATTATGAGCACAAGTGCATTGTTGCTCTTCACAGTTTAAGTTTAAGATCTTTCTACAGTAGCTGGGGGGATTATAGATTGGAGGCATTTAAAACAGGAAAACTATAATTTATGAATGGATAATAATGCACATTAACTCAAGCGAAGAAAGATTTGTAAGTATGACCTCATCGTAATCTTCATTTCTGGTAACCCACAATAGAACTCGGCATTAGCCATGTAGGGAATTAGACTGCCTTGTGTGGAAGCCACAAATTGGCCTTTTGGTATTCAGCTTTTTGTTATAAGCAGCTATAAAAGAGCAAGACTAGCTTGGACAGAAAGGTTCGAGTATGTGCCAAATTCCATTCGGGAAGATTTAGAGCCTTAACCAGATCACCACTTGAAAATGTCAACAGTCATCTTAGCATTATTGGTCCACAGGAAATAAAAAGTCAACTCCATTCAAAATTACAGCTGGCTGATGAAGAAGGGAAGGGAAGGGAAGGGAAGGGAAGGAAGGAAGGAAGGAAGGAAGGAAGGAAGGAAGGAAGGAAGGAAGGAAGGAAGGAAGGAAGGAAGGAAGGAAGGAAGGAAGGAAGGAAGGAAGGAAGGAAGGACAATTGGCTGCATGATAAAGGAGAACATTTATAGCTCAGGGTTGAAATGAGGGGTCCTTGGTGCTCTCTGAGTTTGCTTGTTTTCTTGAAGTTCTAGTGTTATGCTAACACTAGATGTTAGCTAGTTTGGGTAATGAAATGTCTGCAAGAAAACAAGCAAACTTAGAGAGTACCAAGTATAACAACAAGAACCCTCAATTGGCTGCATGTTTTTGTAGTTTCAGATCAGTCCTAATGGAGTAAATGCAGACAGTTTACATACTTTCCTGCTGCATTTGAGAATATTTGTGAATAATACTGCAGATTTTGTCCAGCAATGATAATGCCCTAGTGGGAGACCAACATACTAAAAAAAATTTCAACCATTTCCACTTATTCCTACGGGATCTAAAAGAGGAGCTGCCAAAGGAGTTTTTTCTCTACTTTTAACATATTGTAAGGCATGAAAGCAGCAAAGAATACAAGGTAACCTGTAAAAGCTGTGTATCTCAAAATTCAGCCCTAGTTCCCACATATCACTGCATTAGCTAAAGTTAGATACAATGCAGTTAATGTAATCTATACACACAGTAATCTTTCCAGAGCTGATAAAAACATGATTCATCCTTCTGTGAGTTGAATATTAAAATTTTGCCAGTGATGTTTTTAAGAATAGCAACTAATTATACTTCAGCATGCCAATTGTCCAACAAGGTAAATGCCTAAGAATTTCCTGTTTTTGGTAATTCATTTGGCAGTTACAGGTAGAAATAGAATACATTCGTTTAGAGTTACCTTCTTCAATGTTGCAATACATTTTACTTTTTATTTAGTTAGTATTCTGACTTTTTGGTGTATTTCCTTCCAGAAAGGTATAATTAATTCACAAGTCCACTATGCATGGAGAAAAAATTCCATTTCTGATTATGGCCACTCCTACATTTGAATGAATTTGTGCTCTTCTAACTGAAGTTCAGAGCCCCTGATAGGCTGCCTTCCAGTGTCTCTCTTGACAGAGCTGATAGACTTCTGTGAAGTTCATCTCATCCATTTGATTTCCTAAATTTTTGTCCCTAGCTTTTTTAAAACTTACAGGGGAGTGTATGTCTGATTTTTAGATTGTACCTTTAAGCTCTGAAGAATACTTTATTAATTTTACAAAAGTAGTTACACATGAAATAATGAGTAGTTTATACTTTCCCACTTAAAATAATAATTTAATTGGCATCTTGATTAGACAGACAAATGGTGGCTTATTTGTAACTCAATCTCTTTGTTGTTATCTAGTATCTTATTATTGTGGAAATCACTAAATTTCAACTGCATTAATGTATCTCAGTTATAAAATTCTGGTTATAGCATTAAATGGGGAGATATTCTTTATCAATCCCATATATTGTTTTTTTTAACCAACCTTGAAACATGGTTAAGGTGAATCACGTTACAGCCATGATAATATCCATTTTTATAATGCTTTTTGGAGGAAAAAACATGTTGAATGTGGACCTATCTTTTATGTTTTCTAGCTTGCTATATCTTTCAATATAAAGGAAATAATATACTCCAAATTTGCTCTTGACAATGTAATGTTAGAAATAGAACTTTTCACTCATACTGTTTCTGGGATCACTATATTTTAACCCTTAATTCATTTTTCTTTGGCATAGTGTTAATTTAAAAGTTTTATCTGGAAGTGTTTGAAGTATATCATTATTTTCGAAGAACATAATGTTAACTGCCACTGTTCAAATCAGTATATTCATTCCTTGTTTTTTTCTGCACAAGAATTTTATTATTAAACAATTTGTTAATATTTTATAGTATTAATTCCTATAATTTTGAAATATTTGTATTCTACCCTTACAATTATAATAATTAATATCTAATGTTTCTTAATTTTAGGAGAAAGGACATTAATTTTGACTTTAGAAAATTTATTGTCAATACTGATACATTTGCAGATTCTTCCAGTTGTATCCTAAGGTACTCCACTGAATTACTAACATTCACAAAAGCTAACATTATTTCACCCGCAACTAGATTTAATAGATGGGATTTATGTCATTTTTTTCATCTCTTTAATGTCTTTATTGCTACAAAACAGAATTACTTATGTACCTGTAATAAGACTTAATAAGGGATGATTCCTACTTAGTAACTCTCGAGATTAGAAATTGTTCTGAATCGTATTTATCAATTCCTATTTAGAATTGCTATTATAAATCTGATCTGCCGTGTTAATAAAAAACACTTACCAAACTTAAATCTTTTTAAGAATAATCTTTCTATACAATAAAAGCTTTAGAAATATTTAATAAGCAAAGTGATAGAGAAGGCTGGTTCCTTTACAAAAATGAATAACATTTAGTAATTTTTTTAATGGGGCAAGATATATTTCTTCCTCCAATGAAATCTGATTTATTGAAGTGTATATTTCTTCCTTCATAAATTTGAGATTATTGACTAATGGTTCAGTATATACAGTAATTTCCAATCAAGTTTAAGTAAAGATATAGGTCTGCAGAAAGAAATTTTTTATTGGATCTTTACTTGGTATACGAATTAGAGTTGCTGTAGAGCTGTGCCACGATAACAGGAGATCTCCCTGATGAAAAGATTACATAACAACAAGAATTCAGTACAAGAATGCCTTATCATATTATTATGTGGCTCAAAGTTTTTCCATGATTAATATTTTGAAAGGCCTCATCAGCTTCTGGTTTTGAAAACATAGTTCAAATATTGAGCTTATAAGAAAGATAATTTTGGAAACAATTTTAGTAATATTTTCACTTTTCAAGCTTAGTTGCCAATAATATTTAGTTTTCATTCTTAAAGTAATAATCTTTCTGCTTTAAAAATAAAATATAGTTTGATATGTTGTTTCAAAAATGACAATAGCAATAGCACTTAGACTTATATATTTCTACATAGTGCTTTACAGTCCTCTCTAAGCAGTTTACAGGGTCAGCATATTGCCCCCAGCAATCTGGATCCTCATTTGAAAATTCTCAGAAGGATGAAAGGCTGAGTCAACCTTGAGCCAGTCAGGATCAAACTGCTGACAGTTTGCAGAATTAGCCTACAATACTGCATTCTAATCACAGCTCAAGCTATTTTATTTTCCTTGTTAAGTGTGTGTGTATTCAATTATACATTATATATGTTCTTAGTAAAAATGTTCTTTTTATTTATATTTATTTGTGTCCTGCCTTCATTATGTTTTTTATAAATAACTCATGCTGATGAATATACCTCCTTCTATCTTCCCAACAGCAACAGTCCTATGAAGTGGATTTGGCAGAGAATAACTGGCCAAAGTCCCCCAAGCTGGTTTTCTGCCTAAAGCAAGATTAGAACCCACCATCTCCAGGTTTCTAGCCTGGTGCCTTAACCTCTCACGTCCCATCTTGTAGTTAGTACTACTCGTTCCCCACTGTTTCCTTTTTTAAAAAAATCCAAATTCAGAATGAAATGTTTTGTTTAAATAACATTGTCCATTATATAAGTATCTACAGTAAATCTAAAACTCAAAAATGAATGAATGGTGTGTCTTCCTCCAAATCCAGAGTATGATCTGAAATGTATGCTGTGCAATTGGTTCAAAAAATATTTTTTGAAGCCCAGATGTAATCTGTTCTTGAATGAGATTGATGCCTAGCTGAATAATATATGAAGTCTTTTGTTAATGGATGCTCCAAATATCAATAAACTCATGCAATTGCATCACACTCAGCAATATCTTAAATATTAAAGTCTATCAACTATTTTTACGATCATTTGTTCAATCCTAAGGAGGGTCAATATTTAATATGCATTAATGCTTATATCACCCCTACAATCAAATTTAAAGACAAGATGATAATGGCTCCAAAGCATATCCTGTGAAGTTTGCCTGTTGTCTGTCCTGTCAATGGAGGATTAAATTGCTCACAACCAATTATCCAATGTCTTGATGAAGCAAAGGGAACACACAGCTTTGGCTCAACATAAAAACAAAAACAGTAAATCTAGCAAAAATAAACATTATCATAGCAAAGTTGCTTTATTGCTTCCTTTTATTGTATTTGTTTGAAGTCTTGGTGTTAAAAGTTGCATTGCTTTTTAGCATTCAGAATAGTGGAATAGCATCAGACTGAATAAAACGGATGACATTAAAAAGCATATAATGAATATTGCCCTCTTCTTATAGCTTCATCTCAGGACAGGCCACTGATCCATCTAAGTCAATATCATCTATTGAAACTTCTCTTTCCAATTAAGCTACAGAAGATTATTTTCCTTGACTGACAGTACCTCATCAGAGTTCCATGCATTTCTATCCCTAGATAATATTATTATGATCCCTCCATTTGTTCCATCTAGCCCTTCTCTCCTCCAGCTGCTTAGTACAAGAAATTATCCATTTCCTCGCATGCCCTGCACAACGTGGCAAGGAAAATTACTTTCTTGGCACTGGGTGGATCATAGGGCTACCCTAAAGGGACAAGCTGTGTTCTCAGTCTTGGCATTCCTCCACTGAATCTAATGGTGCAGCACTGTAGTTCAATGGTAATGTTGTTTTTCAAAGACCAAGAGACAACTTCCCTCACATGATTATAGCAGATTGTCTTGAGCAAAATATACTTATGAGAATCAAAATGAGAAAGAAGTCAGATTGAAAATGTGAATTCATAGTGCATTGCCTATTAAAGTTCTACCTGGACAACTTCCAAACAGATACACTTGCAAGTATCAGGCATCGATCACAGTATCTACTGGTCTAGCTGAGGAGGTTGGGAATGGAGAGCGCTGTGATTTGGTGATTCTCCTCCTTCCAAGGGTACCTCCAAGAAGATAGCAGGGGAAAATGCAGTCCTAGGCCTCTGTTCTGGGTGCCGCAGGGTTCCACTCTTTCCACTCCTTCTGTCATCCATTCTAATCCATTCATCCATTGATATGGAATAGAATTAAAATTAGGAATAGAATAGAATAACAGATTTGGAAGGGACCTTGGAGATCTTCTAAGTCCAACCCCCTGCTTAGGCAGGAAATCCTACACCATTTCAGACAAATCGTTGTCCAATCTTTTCTTTAAAACTTCCAGTGCTGGAGCATTCACATCTTCTGGAGTGAATCCATTTCACTAGTTAATTGTTCTAACTGTCAGGAAATTTCTCCTTACGTCTAAGTTGCTTCTCTCCTTGATTAGTTTCCATCCATTGCTTCTTGTCCTGCCCTCAATTACTTTGGAGAATAGATTGATTCCCTCTTCTTTGTGGGATATTGGAACATTGCTATCATGTCACCTTAGTCCTTCTTTTCATTAAACTAGACATACCCAGTTCCAGCAACTGTTCTACATGTGTTTTAGCCTCCAGTTCCCTAATCATTCCTGTTGCTCTTCTTTGCACACTTTGTAGAGTCTCAGCATCTTAATTATTAGTAGGTCACTAATATTCAGTTATGTATCTCTGCCCTGCCTCCCCCCACATGATGTTTTCAAGGTGCTTTCTCAGTATCTGAAGGCTGAATGTAAATGATCCAGCTTTGACCGTGATAGCATTGAGTGGCTGTGGGTTTTAGTGTCTCCCATATCTAATGATTGTCTGTCATTGATTCTATATGGGCTAACACTCAATCCTCCAGGACTCTCAAATTTTGGAGGAGGAGGAGCTGGTAACTGTGGCCATGAAGGTCTTTGCATGGTTACATTACATGTAGCAGTTACACCCTTTCCTATATTGGGAGGAACTTCTGACTCATGCCTTAGTCACCTAATGATAGTAGTATTGTCATTTGATTGACATAGGGCTGCCCTTGAAGAGCATTCAGAAGCTTCAACTGGTCCAGAAAGCAGCAGCACATGTAGTTTTGCTCCATAATGTATCCACATAACACTGTTGCTACGTGAGCTTCACTGAGTCCTAGCATACTTCCAGGTGCAATTCAAAATGCTAGTTGTCACCTTTAAAGCCCCAATATGGCATGTGGCCACGTTCCCTGTGGGACTACCAGTCTCCTGTGTTTTTTTGCCATCCTATTTGATCTGGGAAAGTATCCAAGTTGCTTTGATCGGCCCCAGGGTCTTCTCTGATATAGCACCTGCCTTGTGAAACAATCTCACCCTAGAGATGTTGGTCTTTCAGAAGGCTGTGAAACCTTATCCCCAAGCACTGAGGATAGTGATGAAGTTCTGGGGTGTTTGCTATTTTGTTTAATATATTAATAAAATTATTTTAGGGGCTTCCATTCGGTTTATGTGTAAATTACTCTTTGTGATTTTTCTCTCATACTAGCCAAGCATGTTTCTGATTTGTTAAACTGATATTTTTAGATTTATCATCACTTTCACTTTGTATTCCTTCTTTTCACACACACCCCAGGCCTTTTTATTCTCTTTATCATCTCCTTTCCATTGCCCTCCTCCTCCTCCTCCTCCTACCAGTTTCCAGAAACCACTTTTATGAAGTGCTCTATTATTTTTACATCATGTTGCCTTTGTTAAACTATCCCCTTGTTGCAAAGGTTTGGACATAATAGGCATGTATATAGGTTTACCTCTCAGTGTGGTCTAGCTTGGCTATTTCATTCTTGCAGTTCATCCATGTATCACAGAGCTGTTTTTGAAGCAACCTGGAGAGAAAAGGAGCCAGCAGAATGGAGGGGCAAGAAGAGGCTAATTGCAAAACATCAACCAGGATACAAACTCTGTCCCTTTTGTAAATGCATTGCAACATTACATGTGAGTACATAAGCATGTATCATGATGTCACAACAAACATTTCATCATTTTAGAGAGAGGGCGGGGCATTTTGATGAAATCTTGGCTTGTTGCAAAGACCCCTAGTTGGAGAGGGCTCTTAGAGAAATTGTGTCAACTGTTCCAGTAAATTTCTTATTTCAGGACACCCTCAACCACAGAAGAGATGTCTAACATTAAGCTCAACATAGTTCATCCACAGAAAAGGAGACCTGAGACATCCTCACATATAGAGCAAAAGCCAAGATTAGGGTGAATATGAGAAGGTACAATATGATTGAGGTAATGAAACAAATACATATGTTATCAAGTGAACTTGATAACACATACATTTACAAGGAATATATCCAAGATAATCATACATCATTTGATTTAATTTCTTGACAAAAACAAAATTGCCAGCAGCTTTATAAAATGTATGTTCCCAAGGAAAAAACAGTTGACACAGGAGTAAAATAAATATAAGATTTGTATTGCTGACAGGTACTGATGAAAAGGTGATTAAAAAACTCTATGGACATTTACTGGAGTTTAAGCTAGAAGAAGAGCAAGTTAAAGAAACAATGATTGCTTGGGGGAAAAAATTTGGACATGGGATTGATTTAGAGAAATGGCAAAAACTGTGGTCTCAAAATCATAAAATGACAATGTTGACAGCATATAAAGAAAATTTGTATAAGATGTTTTACAAGTGGCATTTACCCCTGACAAGAATAGCAGGAATGTTTAAGAATAAATCCGAGAAATGTTGGAAATGTCATCAGATACCAGATACCAGGTTCATATTGCCAGATGTGGTAGATGTGTGCAGAAGCAAAAAGATATTGGACTAAAATCCACACATGGTTGGAAAAAATGTCAAAACAATATATAGACTTTAAACCAGAGATATTTTTATTGGGGATCTTACTGGAAATATACAGTAGGGGATTGAAATACTTGATTGTGACTGTATTAACAGCGGCTAGAATTATATTTGCTAAAAATTGGAAAAATGAGAAAATACCTATGTAGGAGGAAGTTATTAAGAAAATAATGGAATGTGCTGAAATGAGAAAATTGACATTTGAAATTAGAGAACAAAATGATAAACAATTCTATAAGATATGGGGTTTATTTTATCAATGGTTAGACAAAAAATATGGAAATGAAATATCTCAGAGAATTTTATAACACAAGGATAACAGAATGATACAGAATATAATATAAAAATGTACCACCATTGGAGGGACTTAGGATGATGTAATGAATTGTTAGAATATAGACTTAAAAATTTGAATGTCTCGTATAAAATGATAGTATAATAGTTTAGTCAAATATATGATTAATAATGATACTAATGTAATTTACATATTCGATTGATAACATGAGAATTTATAGAAATTGTAAGCGAGGACTATGGAGAGGATGCACAAAAGATTTGTAACCAACTGACACACTGTATGTATGTAACTGGAAGATGGTTTTATGTTTTATATTTTGTTTGTATATGCTTGTCTAAAAATAAAAAAATTCTTAAAAAAAAAAAGATTTGTATTGCTACAGTTAAGCAATCAAATTTGGTTACCAAGGCTGGTAATTGTTTTAACAAAAAGTTATTGAGAAACAAAATGCAATATCTTATAATTTAACAATTGATCTATGGGTGTTGCATGTATTCCTAAATTTCACATGCTGGATTTTACCTCATGAAGTTAGAACCAAGTAAAAGTACAATCTAAAATATGAGTCAAGATCCATGTATCTAAATATAATTGATGGTAGTTCATCAACAACAAAGGAAAATCTTGAAACATCTTTATCTACAGAGCAAGGAAAGAGAAATTAGTGGGTGGTTTTTCTGATTACCTGTGAAAGAGAAGACTATTAAGCATCTATATGTTTTGTGCATGACTTAATCTATATTCTTTGTTTTGGCTCATACTATAGACCCTGTCTGACACATGGTGAAAGCCCAACTTGCTTTCACTCTACACGTCGCTTAATTCTTAAGCTTCTCTTCTGTACAACATAATCCGTGTTGTCAAAAGAAGATGATGGATCAGAGAACCAATTTGGGCATCAGCCTCATGATTTTAATAGATCCATTGTTTCCATTTCAAGACTGTCAGAAAAAGTATTGATTATCTATTTCTTTATGTATTTATTTATTAACATTATAAGCTGCCCATCTTGCCAAAAGTGACTCTAAGTGGCTTACAATCATTCAATAAAAACACCATATAAAACATTAAAGCAATAACAATAATTCAACAGTGGCAATTTTCCTGCCTGCTACAAACCCCCGACTAATAATTGAACAACATCACTAGGTCTTCTACAACATATTTCATTAGATTAAATATGGGTCACTCAAAAAACTGACAAGTAATAAGAGAGAAGACATGAAAAAATCTCCCTGGTAGAAAAGACCCTCTATTAAAGGGGTGGAAGCAGATTGAGTTCCTATTTCCTATTTCTATTTCTCTGTCATCAGAGGTTCAATCCACAAGTGCCACAATTAGTTCCTTTCCAATGAAATCTTGTTGAACTGATAATAGCAAAGAGCATTAAGGAAACTTCAGCATTCTACAATATAGGTACATTCAAAATGTGGAGCAGTGCAAGTTAACAATGATCAAATTGTGTATCTCTATAGTAGAGTACTAAAGAAGGGTTATTGAAGATGAAGATACTTCATGAAGTATCCAGGCAACTTCCAGATGGCACTATAATCATCTAAAGAAAACAAACCTGCTCTCCTCTGGCTCCCACTCCTACTTGTTTAGCGTGATAAACCGAGATAAAAGATGGACCTTGAGAAAACTAACTATAACCAATGAGGTGACTTGAAGGTTCATAAAGATGTAATCAGGCAGTTTATTCACCATCTGCTTTAGGCAGATTAGTCAGTTGGATATTGTGCTCTGTTTGCAATAATAGAAATGAGCATATCATTTTATTAAAGAATGGGGTTGAACTTGAAAGCTGTGTAGATAAACAATTCAGACACATTGGGAATTCATTGGGAAGTTCTTTTGGACATTTACTGATTAGTCAAGGAAATGTTCTGTTTGGTTTATAAATAAAAGGTACCTCAATGCAATTTGGTCATCTGCAAACATAAATGATCTTTATATGTGCTGAAACTTTGAAAAAAATAAATGTTAACTATAGCAAATGTCAGTATGCACCAAATTCAGAAACACTAATAATTACTTCATATCAAGCATATATTGTTCAGTGCTGTTTAATATTTATTTATTAGTTTTCTATACCGCTCCTCTCCCTGCAGGGACTCGGGGCGGTGTACAGCCAAAGTTAAAAAAATAGTACAAATACAATATTTAAAAACAATTAAAAAAGATTAAATATGGTGGCTCAAAAATAAAACTCAATCAGGAGTATACAAGACTAAAACCCAATTAAAACCAATTTAAACCCTATAAAACTCTAAGTCAGACTGGCTTGATGAAATAAATATGTTTTCAACATGCACCAGAAGGCCAAAAGGTCAGGGATGGTCCTCATCTCTGGGGGCAATTCGTTCCAGAGGGAGGGTGCCCCCAAGGAGAAGGCCCGTACCCTTGGGATCGCCAGCTGTCCAGCCAGCGGCACCCCGAGGAGGCCCACCCTATGGGAGCATACTGGGCGACAGGAGATCGATGACGGCAGTAGGCGGTCCCACAAGTACCCAGGTCCCAAGCCATGGAGCGCTTTAAAGATAGTCACTAACACCTTGAATCGCACCCGGAAGGCTACCGGGAGCCAATGCAGCTCGCACAAGAGTGGCGTAACATGGGAGCTCCGAGAAGCTCCCAAAACCACCCACACGGCCGCATTTTGCACCAACTGGAGCCTCTGGGTGCTCTTCAAGGGGAGCCCCATGTAGAGAGCATTGGCATAGTCTAGGCAGGAGATAACGAGGGCAGAATGTGACCGTGCGAAGGACATCCCGATCCAGAAAGGGCTGTAACTGGTAGATCCTATGGACCTGACAAAAAGGCCCCCCTGGCGATGGCCACTATATGATCTTCTAATGACAGCCGCATGTCCAGGAGGACACCCAGATTGTGTGCCCTCTCTGTGGGGGCAAGAATTTCCCCTCCCACAGCCAGCAATGGAACTAACTGGCTGTATTGGGGTGCCTGGAAAGCACAGCCACTCGGTTTTGGCTGGGTTGAGCTAAAGCCTGTTTCACCCCATCCAACCCCGCAGAGCCTCCAGGCACCGAGTCATCACTTCCACGGCTTCGTTGGGGTGGCCTGGAGTAGAAATGTACAGCTGAGTATCATCAGCGTACTGATGAAACTCTACCCCAAAGCCACGGATGATCTTACCCAGCGGCTTCATATAAATATTGAACAGTAGGGGCGAGAGTACCTCCCCCTGAGGAACCCCACAAATCAGGGGCCTTGGGGTCGATCTCTGCCCCCCTGTCAACACAAATTGCGAATGACCGGAGAGGAAGGAGGAGAACTACCGTAAAACAGTGCCTCCCATCCCCAACCCCCCCAGAGATCATCCACCAACGCAACCAAACCTGTCTCCATGCTGTACCCGGGCCTGAAGCCTGATTGGCATGGATCTAAATAAACAGCTTCATCCAGGTGCCGGGGAAGCTGTCGTGCCACCACAACTCTCAACAGTCTTCGCCGCAAAGTGAAGGTTGGAGACCGGACAATAGTTAGATAACAGAGTTGGGTCCAGGGATGGTTTCTTGAGGAGGGGTCTCACTATCGCCTCTTTCAAGGCGGCAGGTAGAAACCCCTCGCTCAAGGAAGCGTTAATAATACCCTGGAAACAACCTTGCGTCACCTCCCAAGTGGCCAATACCAGCCAGGAGGGGCACGGATCCAGTAAACATGTGGTAGCATTAAGCCCACCTAGCATCCTGTCCATGTCCTCGGGGGAAACAGAATCGAACTCCCCTCAGATGACCTCCCCGAATTCCGCCCCCGATCCGATCCCCATCCAGAGTCGCCCAGTCAGAGCCCAACCCATCCCGGATCCAAGTGATTTTGTCCATCAGAAAATTCAAAAAATCCTCAGCCTGCCCCTGCAGAGGATCCTCCGCGCTCCCACTTCTAAGAGGGAGCGGGTCACCCTAAAAAGGGTGGCTGGGCGATTTCCTGTGGACACGATAGGAGCGGAAAAGTGAGGACCGCAATATAGGATCGCAATAGTGTTCAGTCAGATCCGGAGCAGGTGGCCCTCCAACTGCTCTCTAGGCGTCTTTTCCGATGCTTCATTTCCCTCAGCTCCTCAGAAAACCATAGAGCCGAGTGGGATCGGTATCGGGTCAGAGGCCGCAAGGGCACGACCCGGTCAAGGGCCCCAGCCACCGCCCTATCCCAGGCGGCCACCAGGTCCTCGACCGAGTCGTGTGCTCGAATCCCGGGAAATGGCCCAAGCTCCATCAGGAACCTATCCGGGTCCATCAGGTCCATATGTCCAACTGAAGAATTTTCACATCATTTGCTAACCATGATTCTGTTTTAATTGGTGCTTCCAAGGATGATCTTGGGATCTTTTGTTGGAAAAACATGTGCTCTGCCACTGAGTTATAATTCTTCTTATGAAGCTTACAAACCTGAATATTAGTGTTCAGTGATGGCTGAACCTGGGTTCAATAAGCCAGCTAGTTTCTTTCCTGTTCACCCAGATTCTTGAGGCTTCTGTTTATCTTTACTTTTGGAGATGTTTAACATTGATGTGGTCACACCCAAAACCAGGCTGAGAAAAGGCGAAAGCAATTCTCAAATTGTAACAATCTGTATATCCTCCTCAACATGTCAGATGAGGAAGTGACTTTAAGTAATTTATTTTGTGGCATTCATTTCACACAGTCTACACTCAAAACCAGGGTGGGGCCTACAAATGAATCACTGATTATAGTGTCAATTAATCATGGCCAGAGTTGGCTATTCACCATAACAGTATGGATGGTTGAGCAATACAAGTGACTTAATATGACAAAAAGTACTTTTCAGATTTTGGTGATGAGTGAGATGGGTCATTCTTCTAGTATTATACAATATCTAATATTCTGTTTCTTTTCTTAGTCAACTCTTTCATGAATTTCAAGTATGCTAAGACTCTTGTGGAGGGCCAAACCAATTGAGTTGTAAAAGTGTATAGGCATGCATACACATACATAAATTGGGAAAAAAACAGCAATCTCCTTCAAAATCAAAGCAATTCAGTTGCATTATGTGCATGACATACACTTATTTCATTTCTAATTTCCAATTGAGATCACGCAGGCTGGATATGGACAACCAGAAAGCCAGATGTGGCTCAGGGGTCATAAAATGCCCAGGACTGCAGTAGATAGATATAATATACACAAATATCACTATACCTACTCCAAAGATCTACAGTCTAAAGAAAATATTGGCCTTGTGGTCATTTGAAAATCATACATACTCTTGAAGCATAGGCTGGTCTCTTGCTTATCAAATGGAGTGAAGGGCGTAACAACCATGCCTGACATAATGGCCATACAGTAAGATTCCCTGTGTTGGAAGCAGGTTATTAGGTAGAACCAGCATCCTAAGGTTCAGCTTGTAAAAATTTTGAAGTTCTGCCCAGAGCTGCCTACTTGCCTCTGAACCAATTAATGGAACAAAGCACCAACATGTCATGGTTTCCTTACCACTCCTTATGTGAATCAGAAGGAATATAATAGTAAACTTCCAGACTAACATTTTATTGAAAGGCATAAATCTTTGTGAAAATTAATACAACTTATTAATGAAAAGATATTTCTGGACTCTTTCTGATTTTTGACTACCATTGACTAAGGTGGTACAACACTTTATATCAGGGGTGTCAACCTGGCGGCCCACAGGGCAGATGCATCATGCTCAAGCCACACCCACCCCAGTTCCGTGAATGGGGAAACTATCACAAAACATCATGTGATACCAACGTGACCATGAATTTGACACTTGTGCTCTATATGGTGAAAGTGTGATTAGGGAAATATCTCACGTATCTTTGGAGGAACATCAACATACAAAACCTGGAGATGCTCCAGTATCTGATATTCTTGTAAAAGCAAACATAGGCTTATAGGCCCCAATCTAAAGAAAACGACTTGCATCTGAATTGCATTAACAATTATGGGAGAAATTAATAACAACCAGCTTAACTCTACATCTTTGAATGCTTCAGAAATTATTAGAGGAGATGCTTTGGACCTCACGCAAGGCTGAGCACAGTCCTTCTCTGCTATTTATTAAACAAGCTGAACCCTTTTCAGGCTTCTGAGTGAGGAAGATGCTACTGCTTTAAGTAATCCACTTATAAGAAAACATTTAAAGAAGTGTTTTATTGCATGGGGGAGGTGTTTCTGGACACACGTGGTTCTTTTTACTTAGTTTTCTGCTCTTAAATGCAATTTTAAGTGATCCATAGTCATTTGGAGTTGGGCAGTCTCCAAATTTAAAAATAAACAAATAGCATCTTTTTCCAGCTTTGTGAAAAATTCTGAAAAGGTTTGGCTTTCTTTAAAGAAGTGCATGCCCTCTGAAGCAATTCTGTATCTTTTTAAATTAAGAATTTGAAATAAATGTTCAACAATTTTAATGATACCTGAGTATTATTCACGTTTTCCAGATTGGAGATTCATAAATGTTTCATCCTTTGTTCTGTTATATATAAAAAAAAAGAAGGCAGAACTAAGATCAATGGAGAGAAATTGCAATGAATTGGATTTTGGCTCAGCATTAGGGGAAACTTCCAAATGTGAGAGCAATTCAAAACAGATTGCCTCCGGAGAGGGGAAAAATGTTTTTCTTAGCTTGGGATATTTTACAGATGCTGGGAAGGATCTGTCAGGAATGATGGAGCAGCACAAAGCATAGAATTGGCCCAAATGATGACTAAGTTCCTTGGCAATTTATGATACTAGAGTGTGCGTTACCAAAATGTGTCCAGAGTTTTCAAAATTCCTTGAAATGATACTCTCTACATACATACAGGTTTGTTTTAAAGAGTAAAAAGTGTTCTTATAGAATAGAATACTTTAGAATAGAATATTTTATTGGCCAAGTGTGATTGGACACACAAGGAATTTGGCTTGGTGTAAATACTCCCAGTATACATAAAGAAAAGATACATTCGTTAAGAATCAAGAATCATAACATACAACACTTAATTATAGTCATAGGATACAATCAACAGTCAGATCATATTAGGAAACAGTCAGTATAAATCATAAGGATACCAGGGACAAAATTACAGTCCTACAATCACAAGTGGGAAGGGATAGGTGATAAGGAGTGATGGTTAAAATACTATCCCTAATGTTTCAAGGAACTTTTTTCCTCTATTGAATCCTACTTCTTTTCTATCTTTTTCCAGGATGTAAATTTGAACAGTCATTAAATGAACTATTATAAGTTCAGGACTACCTGTATTAGATTTAACCTAGCAAATATTGCACAAAATTAAAAGTACAAACTCTGAATCCAGTACTGTGTTCAGATACAGATAATCAGAGTTGGAAGGGACATTATAGGTCATCTAGTTCAACCCCCGCCCAAGCAGGAGACCCTACACTATATCTGACAAATGGCAGTCCAATCTCTTCTTGAAAGTCTCAAGTGATGCGATCCCACAACTTCTGAGGGCAAGCTGTTCCATTGGTTGATTGTTCTCACTGTCAGAAAGTTTCTCCTTATTTCCAGGTTAAATTTCTCTTTGTTCAGTTTCCATCTATTATTCCTTGTCTGGCCTACAGGGGCTTTAGAAAATAGCTTGACTCCTTCCTCTCTGTGGTAGCCACTCAAATATTGGAAGACTGCTATCATGTCTCCCCTGGTCCTTCTCTTCACTAGACTAGCCAGGCCCAGTTCCTATGACCGTTCTTCTTATGTTTTGGTCTCCAGTCCCCTAATCATCCTGGTTGCTCTTTTCTGTACTATTTCTAGAGTCTCAACATCTTTTTTATAATATGGTGAACAAAATTGGATGCAGTACTCTAGGTGTTAAATTAAATATGATCCAAATATATACACACATTCAAATTGCTCTACCATTTTTAATGTGAAATTCATAGATACTCATGCAACCAACATTAAAAAGAATAACATTAAGAAATTTAAGCAGGAAGCATTTGCAAGAGGGCTGGAAGTAGCTGTATCCCAAAGATGTTGGATTGAGATAAGGCAGAAAGAATACCAGGGGAAGAGAATCCTCCAATCTCAACTCCCAATCAATTGCTCATCTTGGAAACCAAGTTACAGCGTGCTTGTAGCCTTAACCTCTAATTGCTTATGTTTGTCTGCAACACTGTACCACCATTTTTGGTGTTGTCTAAAGCAGTAGATCTTAACCATCTCCTGATATATTGAACACTTTGCTGCCTGGAAGGATCACTTCCAATCTATTGGTTTCCAGGGTGGTGGTGAAGATCTGCATTTGGTGCCACCTTGGGTGCCTACTTCAGCAAGTTTCAGTTTATGTAATCTTGAAATTCCTGTCAGCAGACACAATTGGGCCTTGATTTTGTTTCTGAGCAGATCACTAGTAATCTGAAGATGGAAATGAATTTTATCACCCTATTGTCATGGTTAGATAATGCCCTCATTCAGTTATACTAGAGAGCTACATTTGACTCCTTGGAACAGTGGGATCTATTTGGATGGTCCAGCTAATTGAACCAGCTAATTTCCAAATGATATTTGAAGTGTTTCTCTCTAGCAAGTATTTCTGTCTAATGCCTGATGCACAATTGGCAACAGGAAATACACAAGGCACTGGATAGATTTGCCCCCAAATAACCAATTCTAATTTGCAACTAAGTTTTCTGAAAAAACTTCTACTCCAGGAAATGGAGCAGAAATTTCTGGAGAAGGAAGTTAGAAGCAAATCTGATGAAGCGTGGGTATGTGCCCATGTGAGACCTACGCAATGTTGATAAGGGAGGCAATGTTTCCTCCCTTATTGCATCAGTAGGTTGTCATTTTCATGATATTATTTACAATAGCTAACTGCCATCTTGAATAAGATCATGAAAATGACAGCCTACTGACAGCTTATTGATCATTATGCTGATGATACCCAATTTTACATCACCTGGCAATAAGGAGCTACTATTGATGTCCTATCCCATTGTCCATAGGCTGTAAGAGACTGGATGGGCAAGAACAGATTGAGGTTTAATTCAAACAAAACTGTTCTGACCCAGCCTTAGCAGGAGCAAAAAACAGACTCCTTGTCACTAAAGATTCCTCTTTATTTACCTCTTGTGAATTAATTGCATTCACCCACCAAAAAGTCTAAGCAATAGTCCTTCAAAAAGTTAACAGCAGCAACAGACCTTATCAGTTCCTTGCGATAATTGCAAGGCCGTGAGCTCCCGAAGCCAAAAGGCTGCAAATTAAGTTCTGGCAAGCAGTCTCTGTGGCACAAAACACAATGAGCAAAATCTTCAGAAAGACAAACTGTTGTCTCCCCTGACAACCACTCCCCTTTCCTTCTATTTATTCCCCCAGCCAGGGAGGGGCCATTCAGCAGCCATGTGTGCTTTGCTTCCCAAGTCGACCCCTTGATCTGCGTTGTTCCCCTTTCCCCTTTTTTTTAAATAGACTGTATTGATCTTTTATAGCTTTAAAAAAGACAAAAATAAATAAAATAAGTAAAAAGTAAAAATCTCTTAAATTCGACAATTAAACAATTCAACAAACTGTGGCAATTTTCTTCTACTGCTATTTTGTGCATTGTTTACAAATATATACAATTTACGTGACTATAAACATTTAACTTATGTATTGTTTATCCTTAATTCATCAACCTTTTAACTATCTTCGTTCGATCCAGTCATATCATTTTTCCCAAATTTTATAGTATTTAGTCTCCTCTTTCTCTTTTAACATCGTTAGTTTGTCCACCTCAGCACATCATTATTTTTTGAATAACCAATTCTTCTGAAGGTATAGATGGGTGTTTCCAGCATTGGGCCAAAGCAATTCTAGATGCCATCAGAATATGTAATATTATATATTTTATATTTCTCCCATATTTTTTCTTAAATATCCCCAATAAAAATAATTCCAGTTCTACTTCTATTTGTGTTTTAGTAATCTCTTGCAACCACTTTTTTTTATTTTTAACCAATATTTTGGGTCTCTGGGCAAGACCACCACATATGGTAAAATATACCTTTCTTCTTCTTGCACTTCCAGCTTGTCGGATTCATGTTAGGATACATCTTTGCTAATCTTGAAGGAGACAGATACCATCTGTAAAACATCTTGTACGCTTTCTTTTGTATGCAGCTGATTTCGTTAATTTATAATTTCGATTCCACATGCTTTCCCATTGTCAAATTTACATTATGCCCTATATTTTGGGCCCAGGCTATCATACATCCCTTTACAATCTCTTCCTCTAATTCCACCTCCAGCAGGTACTTATAAATTTTTGTAATATTTTTTTTTATCTGGACTTATTAGTGTTTTATCTAATTGTTGTGGTTTTAAATATATTCCAAAGTCTTTAATATATTTTTTGCATCTATTTTGTAGCTGAAGAAATGCCCAGTCAATATATATACCTTGTTTTTGTAGATCTTACATCGATTTCAAATTTCCTTCTGCATCTAGTACATCTTTATATTTTATCATCTTAGCTAAGTTTAAATTGTTTGGATGGATCATAGCTTCCATTGTAGATAACCAAATTGGTATCTTGCTACAGTTTTTCTTCTTGATTTTAGTCCAATTTTGTAACAGGGCGCCTCTAATTAGGTGTCTATGAAAATACTGTTGTTTCTTTCTTTCTTTATTTATTTATTTATAGAATTTTTATACCGCCCTTCTCCCTAGGGACTCAGGGCAGTGTACAGCCAATCCAAACCCCGACAATGATACAAAAGTTAAAAAGAAATTAAATTGAATATTTGGCCGAATATAAAAAGCCCGCCCCACCCCCTTAAAACCCCCAAATTAAAATTACTAAAAAGCAATGGAGACAAATTAAAACCCTCTCTCAGCCCAGGCCGGCCTGCTCGAAAAGCCAGGTCTTCAGCGCGCGCCTGAAGGACCTCAGGTCCATGCCGGTACGCAGTTCCGGTGGCAGAGTATTCCAGAGGGCAGGGGCCGCCACAGAGAAGGCCCTACCCCTCGGGACCGCCAGGCGACACATGGCAGCCGACGGAACCCGGAGAAGGCCCTCCCTGTGTGCACGAACTGGCCTGCTGGAGATCACCGGTAGGATGCGGTCCTGTAGGTAACCTGGCCCAATGCCATGGATCGCCCTAAAGGTCAGAACCAGAACCTTAAAGCGAACCCGGAGAGCCACCGGCAGCCAATGCAGCTCGCGCAGGAGAGGCGTCACGGGGGCGCTACGCGACGCCCCCATGATCACCCGCGCGGCCGCATTCTGCACCAGTTGGAGTCTCCGGGTGCTCCCCGCAGGGAGCCCCATGTAGAGGGCATTACAATAGTCCAGGCGAGAGGTGACAAGGGCCTGAGTGACCGTGCGCAGGGCGTCCCGATCCAGAAAGGGCCGCAACCGGTAGATCCGACGGATCTGATGAAATGCCCCCTGGAGACGGCCGCGACATGGTGTTCAAGCGACAGCCGCACATCCAGGAGGACTCCCAGATTGCGAGCCCTCTCTGTGGGGGGCAAAATTTCCCCCCCAATAGCCAGCGACGGAGTCAACTGGCTATATCGGGGCGCCGGGAATCACAGCCACTCGGTCTTGGAAGGGTTGAGCCGGAGCCTGTTCCCGCCCATCCAATCCCGCACGGCCTCCAGGCACCTGGACATAGCCCCCACAGCATCGTTGGGGTGGTCCGGGGTGGAGATGTATAACTGAGTATCATCTGCATACAGATGACACTTCACCCCAAGACCACGGATGATCTCGCCCAGCGGTTTCATATAGATGTTGAACAAGAGAGGGGAGAGAACCGACCCCTGAGGCACCCCACAAACCAGGGGCCTAGAGGTGGACCTCTCCCCTCCCGCCAACACAAATTGCGAACGGTCGGAGAGGAAGGAGGAGAACCATCGAAAGACGGTTCCCCCAATTCCCAACCCCTCCAACCGTCGCAACAGGATACTATGGTCGATAGTATCGAAAGCCGCCGAGAGATCTAATAGGACCAAGACAGAGGAGAACCCTCTGTCACAAGCCCTCCAGAGATCATCAACCAACGCGACCAATGCCGTCTCAGTGCTATGCCCAGGCCTGAAGCCCGACTGGAACGGATCGAGGTAAGTTGTTTCCTCCAGGTACTGAGGAAGCTGACGTGCCACCACACTCTCAACAACCTTCGCCACAAAGGGAAGGTTGGAGACTGGACGGAAGTTATTTAAAACAGCTGGATCCAGGGAAGGCTTCTTGAGGAGGGGCCGCACCACCGCCATCTTCAGGGCGGTCGGGAGCGAACCCTCTCTCAACAAAGCGTTGATAATCCCCTGGAGCCAGCCTCGTGTCGTCTCCCTGGCGGCCGAAACCAGCCAGGAAGGGCACGGGTCCAATAAACAGGTGGCGGCATTCAGACCCCCCAGCAACCTGTCCACACCCTCGGTGGTCACAGGATCGAACTCCCCCCAGATAACATTCACAAGACCTGCCCCGGACACCTCCCCCGGGACCACCCAATTGGAGTTAAGCCCCTCCCGGATCTGAGCGATTTTGTCATGCAGGAATCGAGAAAACTCCTCTGCTCTACCCTGCAAGAGGTCATCCCGCGCTCTCGGTTCAAGTAGAGAGCGGGTCACTCTAAACAGGGCGGCAGGCCGATTTCCTGCCGACGCAATAAGGGCGGAGAAATACGAGGATTTCGCCGCCCCTATCGCCACAAGGTAAGTCTTAATATGAGATCTCACCTGTGTTCGGTCAGATTCAGAACGAGTCGCCCTCCAAATGCCCTCTAGACGTCTTTTCCGGCACTTCATCTCCCGTAGCTCCTCCGTAAACCACGGAGCCAAATGGGATCTGTGCCGGGTCAGAGGTCGCAGAGGTACAACTCGGTCTAGAGCCCCGGCGGCCAACCCATCCCAGGTGGCCACCAGGTCTCCAGGCGAGCTGAGAGCCAGAGACTCAGGAAATGGCCCAAGTTCCCTCTGGAACCGCTCCGGGTCCATTAGGCGCCTGGGGCGGAACCATCTAAGTGGCTCCGCCTCCCTGCGGTGGGGGGTGGCGGAGCAGAAGTCCAGTCTAAGGAGGGAATGATCTGTCCATGACAAGGGAGTGATGACTAAATCCCCGCAATTACAGTCATTCAACCACTGCCCAGAGACAAAAATCAGGTCCAGCATGTGTCCTCCTATGTGAGTGGGCGCAGAAACTAACTGGGTCAGGTCCATGGCCGTCATGGAAGCCAAGAACTCCCGGACCAACCCCGAGGTTTCACCGAGCGATGGCAGGTTGAAATCCCCCATGACTAAAAGCCTGGGGGTCTCAACCGCCAGCCCGGCTATTACCTCTAGGAGTCCGGGCAGGGCTGATGAGACGTGGCAGGGAGCCAGGAACGTCAACAAAAGACCCATCTGAACCCCTTGCCCCCACTTCACAAAAAGAGATTCACAGCCAGCCGTCTGAGGGACAGTGGCCTCCCTAGGACAAAGGACTTCCTTTATAAGCACCGCCACCCCGCCACCCCTTCCCTGAGCCCTAGGCTGGTGAAATGCAAGGAAACCTGGTGGGCACATCTCAACCAGAGGGACACCTCCCTCTGGGCCCAACCAGGTTTCGGTGACACCTACCAGGTCCGCGGCCTCCTCCTGAGCCAACTCAAAGATCAGGGGAGCCTTATTAACCACGGACCTGGCATTGCACAACAGCAGCCGGGTATTCAGGGCCTGAGATTCCGGACAACCAGGACTACAGGATGGGTAAGGAGGGTCGGAGCGCGCTACCGCTTGTAAACATCGGGAGCGCAATCCCCTAACCGGATATGGCCCTCTACCCCCCGCATACCTACCTCTCCCAGTCACCGTGCTAATAGAATTGGCCCCCGGCTGCCCACCCCCTGTCCGCCACCCCGACACGGAAACCCCCGAGGCCCCCCAGGCGCGCAAGCCGGTCCAGCTGCCCCCAATTCCATGCGGGCTGTCTCCCCCACCCGCCCTGGACCTTTCCCCCTTAAAAAACCCCATTAAAAATTTGATGACCCCAGGTTTACAGTGCTTTCCCCGGTTTCCCCGGCCCCACCATCGCTCCGGATCCCAGGATCCCTCATTACGGAAGGTCTTAGAGAGCTTCGAAGGCCACCTAAGGGAGAGGGGGGCATCCCTCAGGGCCCAAAGCTCTGCCCTCGGGTACATCCGTGGACCCGGCCGCCTCATCTCTACAGTCCCGGAGCGCCTGCAATCTCTGCCGTCCTCTGGCCGCGGATGATGAAGTCCAGTCAGGCTGGGGTATATGCCGCCTCCCCCCGGTCGTCCCACCTCTGCCACCGGTGGGACCCCCGGGGGGGAAAGAGTCACAGGCAGAGCCAGACCCTCCCCCAGGCCCACCACCTCTGCCACCGGTGGGGGCCCCAGGAAAGGAAGGGACACCATAGCTCCGCCTAAGCGGCCCACGGGGGCATCGGCACCACCACTCTTCAGCCGAGCCCCTCCGTGGGTCTCCCAGCCTCCCCGCCATCTTCGGGGCCATCAAGGGTGCCCCAGGTCCGCTCCAGGGCCGCCCTGACCACAGCAGGCCCGTATCAGAACCAACTGGGGCCTCCCACGACCGCCGCGGCCCGAACAAGGCCGCCGAGCCCACACCAAGGCCGCCGGCACACAGGACACAGGGAGCGCCGTCACAGCAAGTCCGGAGGCCGCGGCTGCCACTGCCGCCGCCGCCGAACACCCGTCTGCGGCCTCCCCGCTCCGCCGACCGCCGGGAAGGGCCGCCGCCGCCGAGCACCCGTCCATCACCGCCGAGCGCCCGTCCGCAGCCGCCCCGCTCCGCCGACCGCCGGGGAAGGCCTCCGAGGCCTCCACAATCGGCCCGGAGCCGCCGGGGCCGTCGCGACCACGCCGCCCTCCACACCGGTCCCGCGGCTCCAGCCGACCCCCGACCAGTTTTCAGATGTCCCGACTGGTCTCCCCCGATCCTCCCCCGCCTCTGCCACCGGCGGAGGGGCCCAGGGGACAAGGGGGGCCATAGCTGAGGCCGTCCAGGCCGGAGAGAGCGGCGGCGGAACTCCGCGTTGGTCATGCTGGATCCGTCACCGTGAGTCCACCAGGGCCGCTCCGCACCGACACCATCACTCCCGAGGCCACCGAGGCCGCTCACAAACTGCTCCGGGGCCACCGCATCTGAGTCGAGGCCTCCGAAGCCGCTCCGAGGCCACCGGGGCCGCCGCGCTAGCGCTATCGCTCCCTCCGGCCTCATGGCTCCGGCAAGCCCCCAACCAGCTCCTGCTGGAAACCGCTGGTCTCCCCTGGTCTTCCCCCACCTCTGCCACTGGCGAGGGGGCCCAGGAGGCATGGGGGCCTGCGTCGAAGACCACCCGGACCGGAGGAAACTCCGGCGAAAGCAGCCGTCCGCCATCTTGGAAACCGGAATTAGTTCATTCAGGAATTCTTCATTCCTGTTTCCCACAAAAAGGCATGCCATCTTCTTTGTAGGTCATGGCCTTCCAGGCTTAGTATTCTTTTATTATCTAAATTGATCCAATCCTTCATCCAGGTTAATGCTGCTGCACTATAACATAACTCCCAATTCGGAAGACCCAATCCTTCTCTGCTTTTTACATCCTGTAATGATTTTATCTTTATTCTAGGTTTTTTGCTTAGACAAATAAATTTCAGTGTAATTTTATTAAGTTTATTATAATAAAGATTTATCTAGTCTAATAGGGATCGTTTGAAATAAATATAAAAATTTGGGTAAGATTGACATTTTAATAGCTGCTACTCTTCCTAGTAAAGATAATTGCAATTTAGCCCATAATTCCAAATCTTTTTTTGTTTGTTGTAATAATTTTTCATAATTATTCTCCTTTTTTGTTCTACATTACGCGGTCAGCCATATACCTGGATACTTAATTTTCTTTATTGTTTGTAGTCCTGTTATTCTTTCTAGTTCTATTTGTTGTAATTAGACAAGAGTTTCATTTTCTGTCTATTAATTTTCAGACCTGCTATTTCCCCATATCTTTCTAATTCGTTATTTAGCTCCTTTCCTGTTTCTATTGGATCTTCAATAACGAAGACCATATCGTCCACGAATACTTGTAATTTGTATTCTTCTTTTTTGACTTTTAATCCTTTTATTTACGAATTTTACCTAATTCGTCTAAGGATGGTCTCAAGTGATAATATAAAAAGCAGAGGAGAGAGTGGGCAGCCTTGTCTAACTCCTTTTCTTATTTCTAAGCTCTGGGTAATTTCACCATTCACTATAATATTTGCCTTCTGATTAGAGTATATTGTTTTTATTATGTGCTCAAATTTAGTTCCTAAATTCATATTATAAATTTGCTGTATCATGAATTGCCAATTCAAATTATCAAATGCTTTCTGAGCATCTAAAAAGACAATTGTTACTCTGGAGAGGCATCATAATATTCTAAAATATCTATTACTGTCCTAATTTGTCTGCCTGGGAGAAATCTATTTTGGTCTGTGTGTATATATTCATTCAAAAGTCTCTTCAGTCACATTGTTCCCCTTTCCTAACAGCTCTACACATGGCATCTAGATATAGAAGGTAAGATCAGTGGTGGGATTCAAATTTTTTTACTACCGGTTCTGTGGGCATGGCTTGGTGGGCGTGGCAAGGGAAGGATACTGTAAAATATCCATTCCCACCCCACTCCAGAGGAAGGTTACTGCAAAATCCCCATTCCCTCCCCACCCCACTAACCTGCTTTCCAGTTCTGTTCTCCTGTGCAGGGCAACAAAAGAAGACCCAGCCAATCAGCTGGGACTCAGGAGGCAGAGAATAGATGGGACGGGCCAGTCAGAGGTGGTATTTGCCAGTTCTCTGAACTACTCAAAATTTCCACTACCAGTTCTCCAAAACTATCAGAACCTGCTAAATACCACCTTTGGGTAAGATACTCTCTCATTGTCTTGGCAATATTTTTTTCCATTCCACTCATCATAACAAATAACTATAGAAACTAATAGTAGCCTTTTTTAGTTTAAAAAGATTTAACCAGTTGTTCTTGTATCTTGGGAGTCTCAAAAGCTGAAAATGCTTCTGGTCCAAATAAAGTTATCAGCAGATGATGTAGCTATAAACTGACATTTGTAATATGTATAATCTGATAGATGACATTTGTCTCTTAGCCCAGTATATGTTAAAAATTCATCCTCATCATCTGTCAATAGGTCCAAAATCAAGATCTCAACTTTCATCCAACTTTTCCATATCACTACCTTTTTCCAAATTTTAATGTTGGCTATCCCCATAAATTTAGCATTGGGGGGAAAGGATCGACTCTATTTTTAAAATATTACTTTCCATAGCTTTCTAACTGACATAATTGTTTCCAGGCATACTAAAGTTCTATTGTATTGAGATTCTAATACTGGCCAATCAACAAAAGGTACTACATACCAGTATGTGTATTCCAAAGTTGCCCAAATCATAAAATTAACATAAATTCTTCACTTCCAATATTTAATACTTGACAGTAGATAAGCGTGATGATATAGCTCCAGATTCAGAAAGACTAATTCTGTCATTAATTGGTAATTACATTTTCTGTAAAGATATTCTTGAAACTGAAGAACACCATAAAAATGTTCTAAACAATTTATTTTCTGAAAATATATTCCAGATATTTGAACAGGAATTCCTTTCAGAATATAAATTAATCTGGAAACAATATTTATTTTGACAGCATTCATCTTTTCTGAAAGAATGAGATTTATTTTATTTATTTATTTATTTCAAACATTTATATACCGCCCTTCTCCCGAAGGACTCAGGGCGGTGCACAGCCAATTCTACCCCACACATGAATACAAAAATTAAAATGGAATTAAATAATTTGGGCTGTTAGATTAAAAATCAACCCTCCCCATTAGTATTTAAAAAAGATTTAATGACTCCGATCTACCCATAACTGAGGGAAACTCTCTCTATATTTTATTAATGTCACATGTTACTAACTGAGTTATATCTTTTGGTATACCCATACCTAAATATTTAATGAATACAGAATTGATATACCTTAAACGGAATAACCAAATTTTCACGTATTGGCATCAATTCTTATTTGGACCAGTTAATAGATACTATTTTATTAAAGGCATCTTTCTATCATTGCATTGACAATGGAATAATAGTGTAAGGTCTAGAAATAAACAGAAGAATATCATCTACAAATAAATCCAGTGTGGTGAAAGACTTGCTAAGGTTTTGACCAATCATTTAAAGCAAAAGAAAGACAGGACACTGATTGCAATTATTAGAAGTGAAAGAGATGAGGCTGCACAATGTTACAATGTGTTCAGAACTACACAGGAAATCCTCAACTTATAACAGTTCATTTAGTGAACGGTCAAAGTTACAGAAGCACTAAAAAAAGTGACTTATCACTATTTTTCACACTTACAACTATTGCAGCATCCCTGTGGTCATGTGATCACAATTTGGATGCTTGACAACTGGCTCATTTATGATGTAATGTCGTAGAGTCATGTGATCACCTTTTGCAACCTTCTGACAAGCAGAGTCAATGGGGAAGCCAGCTTCACTTAACAACCATGTTACTAACTTAATAACTGCAGTGATTCACTTAACAACAGTGGCAAGAAAGATCTCAAAGTGGGGCAAAACTCACTTAACAACTGTCAAACTTATAGCAACAGTAATGTTGGGTTCAGTGGTGGTCGCAGGTTGAGGACCACCTGTATTCAGTCACACACTGAAAAAGATTTGACAAAATACAGTATATGTTTTGTTGGATGTATTAAATAGGTTTGAATTTCCTTTGAAATTCATAAAATGGATCTTATATGAATTGTCCGCATCAAAAGTAAAGGTTAGTTGTATATTTTCTGCTACTTGTCCATTATTTAGAGGAACCAGACGATGATGTCCATTTTCACCCTTCCTTATTATTCCCTAGTACTTATGTGGAGGCCTTGCCTTGTGCTAATAGACAATATCAGGAGATTTATGTAGCAATACATAATTTAATTCTGAATTGTAATCTTTAAGAAAATTACTATTAAAAAATTAAAAACTGAATTAATGGGCTAATTGGAAGGTGAGGAATGCCTATTATCCCTGAATATTCATTAAGTACAAACATTTTTCTTCTGTGGTAATTAACACTATTTGTATAATGATGTCATTATGCAAAATACAACATAAGCTCATTACACAAATGATGCACATGTTAAAATACTTCAAGTTAAATTTAAGGGCCTCTTCTGGACCACTTTGCATGCAATGGGCTTATTTATTTCAAGGATATAGCATGAGGTAAATGCCCATTGCATCAGAAGTCTGCTCAAAAGGGGTTTGCTAAGGGTTTGTTTCTGTTTTTTTGTATTTGAATATGCACTCCCATAGAAATCAGTGTTGATAGAAAATATGTGGATATACATTCTCTGCTGGTGACTGTCTTGCTATTAATATCTAAGAAAGCCACAGGGTAAAAGCACAGCTCTCAGTGAGCTGTTCACATCTGGATTTTGTCTTAAGTGGCCATTAGATTACTTCTTATGCAGGAATCTCCTATGGCTTGCTGCAAAGAATCGTGTCTTTGTTGCTCAGCCCCACTGCTAAGATTATATATTTAATGTCATGAAAGAAATATAAGACCTTATAATATTGAAACAATTAGCTTGTGTTTTCATTTTTACATATACCACACTGTGGAAATGCCAGCTGCCAGTTCTTCCCAACTAGGATGTCATAATATATCAGTGTAGTAGATTAGATTCAAGCAGATTGGCCATTTGTAATTGACAGATAGATATTTTATCAATGAGCAGATTTTCTAAGTGCAGTACAAGAATTTTTGACACTGGGTGCCATAACATCTATGGATGGATAGATGGATAGATGGATGGATGAATGGATAGGTGGGTGGGTGGGTGGATGGATGGATGGATGGATGGATGGATGGATGGATGGATGGATGGATAGATAGATAGATAGATAGATAGATAGATAGATAGATAGATAGATAGATAGATAGATAGATAGATAGATAGATAGATAGATAGATAGATAGATAGATAGATAGATAGATAGAATTATCTATCATCTACTCTCTCTGTCTGACTGTCTATCTGTTTATCTATCTGTCTATCTATCTCATTCTGGACATTCATATTTTGAACTGTTACCATCAGAGAGGCGTTATAGGTGTCTTAAAATGAGGACTAATAGATTGAGAAACAGTTTCTTTTCCAAGGCAATAATTGTCTTGAATCAAACAGTGCATTTGTGATTTAGTCCTATTATTATTATTATTATTGAATGATCTGTAGTGTGATTGAGATGTGGTGTTTGGGGCACTGTGCTGGAGTGGCTTTCAAATTTCATTATATTCGTGGAATGCAATGACAATAAAGGTATTCTATTCTATTCTACCTACCTACCTACCTACCTACCTATCTATCTATCTTTGTTGTTGTTGTATAACATGCTGGAACTGATCATTCTGACTACTTTTGTACCCAAAAGACTTCTTCAAATATTTATGGGCAATTCTTCCATTCCATCAAACAGAGCACAAAGTTGTTTATACCAGGCAGGATCAGTTTGTATAGTAGATATCATATCAGAATCCATTTTTTAAAATATAACTGATGGAGAGTCATTCAAGAAGCAGATTCATCTTGTCTTTTAGACATATATGAATTTCTACATTTTTAGTGTGATGTTTGGAAAACTTTCATTTCACCTGGATTCTTTTGTAAATGAATGTAACGTTAAACCACCATGCTATGTTCATGTAACAAGTTTAACAAGAAGTGAAAGCTGCATTTAAATAATGTCACATATTTGACTAATAAAAGCTTAAATGAGATGTTGGGGTTAAGGGGGGGTAGATTAAAGGTGTTGGTGTGTTATGATTTTGGTTGGATTATTGTTCAGTACACTGAACAAACTCCAAAAATGGGTTAATTCCTTAATTCATGCGAGTATGTTGCATAGATCAAATGCCTTTGGCATGATCCAACAGGCTTTTCTTAACATTCTTAGAATTTTAGCAGCTAATGCTTACTTGGATTTCTTCTGGGATAATGGTGTATGATTAATTTCCTCACCAATGATGACACAGCTGACCACATGGCTGAATGTTCTAGTGTGATTTATCATTTGACACACAGTGAAGTCTGCTTACCCAGCAATTCCCAAGTGAAGAAATGCAAGATAAAAATATATTCTAATACAATATTCAGTTCTGGTTTATTACCCGGTCTTATTGTTACTTTCTTTCATAACTCCTAAAACTTTTTAAATTTCTAGTGGGCTCATTATAACAGTTACATCGTTTTTCTGGTAGCAGCTTTTTTAACAGGAGTTTTTTTCCAGGTTGAAATTTTCCTTGGTTCTACCACAGATGCCAGGATCTGAACCTGTGGTTTTCTACATGTGGCCTATTACTTAAGTTTGATGCAATAGGTTCCTATGATTTCAGTTCATTCAGTATGGAACAAGTTGATGATCAATGATTTGTCTATACAGGAAGCCTTGAAAGAAGACTGCCCAAGATGGAAGTCATAAAAGAAAAAAGGCATCTACTTTTATGAGTGGAAAAACTGGCACTACAATAACATCCGTTTAGCACTTGCAGTCTATGAACCCTAACTGAGGAATAGGAAGAACTCTTCCAACACAACAGAAGGAACAAGGTTTATTAAAGGGTCATCTATATTCCAGGAAGAAGATCACAGTTTGCATCACTATGGAAGACTGAGGAAGAAATCCTGATGAGCTGCTATGGTTTTGGATAACAAGGCTGTGACATGTTGGCAACAAGTCCCATGATTCCCAGTCAGCAGGATACTTGCGGGGAAATGGATGCATCCATCTGAACATCTGAAGGGTTCCAATATAGAAATATATGTCACAACCACACTGAGCTACACAAAGCACTTGCCCCTTTGATGGAATACATTTTTCTTTCTCCTTTTGCTACTTTTGTATTGACTGGAAACAGTTAAGCCCAGTATAATATTTAAATCTCAAATATTGATGTGTGATCATATTTCCCTTACTGGAACATTTCCAATGGAAAATAAGGGAAAATAATACATCTAATAAGCTGATAGTAATGAGAATGTGCCCGGCTGAAGCCACCTTCCCAGTCTACTGTAATTATCCTGCATGTTAGTTACATAAGGCTCAGTTAGAATCACAACTTTTCTCATCACATAAGCTAAAAGAAAATGATTGTGATGGAGCTCATTATGCAATTTCTTTACCTGATTAGGGAAATTGCTCATAGTTGGTTGTCTTGCATAATGTATTTGGCAGTGCATCAAGTAACACTGTCTGTCTCCTCAGAATATGCTGCCTTGGAGAATCATTACAAAGAAGGAACTGATGTTGGGTGTTTTAGACCCTTAAATGCAACCTTCCCAACTTCAGTCATGGAATTTTTGGACCTTATTGCATTGTCTCATCAGTGGCCAACCTCAAACGAGGATGGAAATTGACATGTTGCTTTTAAGCCATCTAGATTCTCCCATCTCTTTCTTTAGTTAAAGCGTGCAATGCAAGTAGACAGTTACCTCTTCAATGTTCCATGCATCTCAGGCTATAGCCATGCCAGCCATATGATCACAGAAACTTCTTTGGACAATGCTGCTTCTCTCGGCTAAGAAATGGAAATAAGCACCGCCCCCTTGAGTTGGAACAATTGGACAGGGGAAATCTTTACCTTTACCTGATTACCAAATATATTGCAGTCGTGCCAGTGGTATTCATCTTAGGTTGGATGCAATATAGTTCTGAATCCATATTTACCAGCTGAATTTTTTTCAATGAGAAGACAGACCTTTCTAGAGTAGGGATTCTCTTTCTCTCTCTCTCTCTTCCCCCCCCCTCTCTCTCTCTAATGTGTCTGTGTGTGTGTGTGAGAGAGAGAGAGAGAGGTTTCACAACACTAATATTCTCTGTATGTGTTGGTACATGTAGTCCATATGTTGAATGCAGCCATGATTTGTTGAATAGACTACACTCACTAAGTTCATATATCATGGCATGCCATAAGTCATGGTTTATAAACCAAAATAACTGGGTTCACAAAATACCCAATTGACACAACCAGTTAATATTTACTCTGGGTACATAGAGGGGGAGGAATCTTTTTCATCTTCTGTGGGAAATCAAGGTCACTTCCTCAGTATTAAATCCCAATTAATTTAATCTAATTTACTTCAAATTGGACGTGGAAGGGATTTTGCTTTCAGGCATAACAAACTGCCTTATTGTTTTGAAGATGTAAAAGTACCTCCATTAACTATGCTTTAATGTTCTGGTGCCATTTTTCAGTTGTACAATGCATTCATCTCTCTATTTTGGAGTTGAAATACATCCTAATGTAATTATACTTGAGTTAATTTGTCATTTCAGAAAAGAGGAAGAAGGTCTGCAAAAACAAAAGGAAACAATGTCAAACTATGAAAAAACCAGTAAGACCTGGAATTGAAATATGTTTCTCCCCTCCTCAAATATTTTGCAATTAGTAATCCTTCACAGCATATTCTTACATGAAGAATGTAAGCTATTTCCTGTGTAGAAATGTTCATCTAGAGACTTGCGATGATCTGGATTTCTTAGCTGCCAAATTTGGGTGTGAATTATTGTAGCCCCATTAAGCAAGAACATCAACTCAACATGCCCACTGAAATCCAGGATTTACAGGAGACATTTTGCTGCCTGAGAAAGGGAGGCCTAAATTAGCCAAGACCATCTAGTTTAGTTTGACTTCCAAAACAGAGTATCCCTCCATCTCTTCATCTTTATGGCCATTGAAAGACTAATTCACAAATCACCAACCTGTTTTGGACCCAGATTCAGCTTCTTGAGGCAGTTTCCTAGTTCTGCCAGAATAATGTTCTACATTCTGTTCACAAAAGACAAAATAGCCAATGTTTTTCCTTGGGTCCCCAAAATAAGAGACACAAGACAGGCAGCAGCTATCGGTGTTAGATGAAGTTGTTTTATTTAAAAGGCTATGTCTAGGGGAAAGACATTCCAGCCCTGCCTCCACGGATAGACATGTTTATATCTGAACTCTTAATCACAAATGATAACCTTAGAAAAGACTCCTGGAGTTTCCCAACTCCAATTCCTAGAGAAAAAAGGTTGACTGCTTAATTTCCATATATGTATCTGGTCTCAGCTACAGCATGATAAACTTTCCCTGCATGAGCAAAGTTTGTGCTGCCCATTTTGTGCTAAGGTTAATGAGAAAATCACCTCATCTCATTTCATCTCTTTTCTTTTAAATGCCTTCAAGTCAGTCTGGGCAACTTCCAGGACAAGTCCTTGCAATTTTCTTGGCAAGATTTCAGTCAAACTTTGCCCTTGCTTCCTAGGCTGAGAGAAGATTGGCTTTATACCTAAAGCAGGACTAGAACTCATAGTCTCAAAGTTTCTAGCCTGGTACAGTGGTACTTTGACTACTATACCAAATTGGCTATCACATCAACTCACACCTCTTACAGTTCACCACTATTTATTTATTAAATTTATTTATTACATTGTTTGTCACCACAAGGCAACCAATTATAGTTGGTTGAAGACACATTCCCCCTTTGAAGACACATTATCATTTAATATCTATATTACATTAAATGTATTTGTCCCTTTTATTACCTAAATTTGTGGGTCAGGTAGATTTATTTTATGTACAGTCATTGTTAGCAGACCAATATGGTTCAGTTTCTTTGCAGATGGCCAATTTTGTGGGTTGTTTTGTTTGTAAAATATAATCAATTCTTACTGATAATCTAATTATTTCTTTTTATTTCCCTTTAATTTGTCAGTTTTAATTTTTACTTCTTTTAGTGGAATTCTGATCACTAATTGTAATAAGAGTTTACTGACTCCGTAAAGATGTTCCTCTTTTGCCAAATGTTTAATTCTTGGATGAATTTAATTTATATTTTTCACTCTTTAGATTCTGTTTCAATTTGTATTTCTTTTTCTTGAACCCATCTACCAAATAAATAAATATTGTGTAAAAAAAAGTATAATAGCACTACTGGCAAATAAATAAAGGATCAAATCAAAACATTATAGAAATAGTTACCAGGCATCTATTGTGGAAAAAAAATATGTCTAACATTTGTATTATAATTACATGTTTCCTGTTATGCGTTATTATGTTCTTGGGAAAAAATGCTGGAATGGAAGAACTTATGAAGATACATAACTGACTTGGCTCTGGTTTACATTGCTCTGCACACCAGACACTGCAATAAATTACAAACAACCCTTGCGCCTCTCAGTTTTGAATATCTTCACATGATCTATGTGTGCAAACAAACTTTTATTTGTTTTGTTGTCCTTTTGTTATGTGTTTGTGTTATGGTGCTGCATCAAATCCACCCATATTTCAATAAAATCCCTGCTTTTTAATTAAAAAGTAATAATAACATGAGGAAGTGTCTGCTTTTCTAAAATACGTTTTTGGTCTTTAGGAGGACTCAACTTTTCATTGGAAAGCTTCCTCTCTAGGCCCAACAGTTTATCATTCAGAGTCACCACAATATGATAGTGATTTTATAACTCTCAAGGTGTACATTAACCATTTGGGCCTTTTAGACCTTATATGAATTCCTGCTTCCAAATGAATGGGAAGATAGGTCAGCACGGAATATTTTGGAGTTGCAAATATCACTTTGGGCATTTTATGAACAACCAGGAGAGAGAGAGACAGGCATTGCTGATGAGAGAAGCCTTAGAGGAAAGCTGTTTTTTTTTTTTTTTTACTTGAGTCAGAAGGGTGACTAAAAGAAAACAGGCTGATGCTGGCAGAAAACAGGGATTAAGCAGATGGTCCAGAATAGTTTTACCTTTCACAAACAAAATCAGGGACTTTTTGTGATGTCTGAAATGTAGATGCTGACAAATGAATCTGTGGTAACCATGCAAGGCAGATTGAACAAATGAAGCCATGATAAAATATCAGCAAACACAACGCCTCTTTGGCTCTTAATACAAGAAATATTTTGCAGAAAAGAAACAAAGGGCAAAGAGAAATTATTAATGTACCAAGAATTACTGTATTGGAGAGTCACCAAGAGGAATGTAAAATTAAATCAAAAGAGCAATTAATGGCAAAATGATGTAGCTGTCAATGGTTTTCCTATTTACAGTTATCAGAAAGATATAAATTTGATTAAAAAGCTTATGGTATGGAGCAAAGAAGGACAAAATTTGAAGTGCAGTTGTTCACAGACTATATAATTGCTAAAACATACACACTTGTTGAAACTTGAAATAGAAGAAGAAGTGGTTAAATAATACATGATAAAGTAGACTAAGAATTTTAGTTATAATATACAAATGGATCGGTGGGAAAATGTATGGTCAAAAGAAAATTTTTACAAAAAGATGTATTGTTGGTAGATGACACCAGATAAAATATCTAGAATGTATAAAGACACTTCAAATGTATTTTGGAAATATGAACATTTTGAAATGTTCTATGATGCTTGGTAGATAAGTAAATTCAATGATGCTTGGTAGATAAGTAAAAATAAATAAAAAATTGGATTCAAGCACAGTTTGATATCAAGGAATTTAAATATTAATATTCAATTGAAATCAGAACTCTTCATTTTAGGGTTCAATGACATACATTTAGAAAATTATCACAGAAGATTGCTTTAGTATATAATGATTGAGGCAAGTTTATTGTATGCTCAGGGAGATGAGAGATTCCACCCTACACAGAGATGCACAGAAGTGCAATGGGTGAAATTGACAGATCTTGCTGAAATGACCAAACTGACTTCTTTCATTAGATAACAGTCATTATTGATTTTTTACCAATGACTGAAAATCACTTATAAATGTTTGCATTAAAAAGAAAATTATTTTATAACTTGTGTTTTTGATGATTAGAAATAATAGGTTATAGAAAGATTTACACTGTAATCTTAGAGAGATTTGATCAGAGTCATATATATCAGGGGTCTCCAACCTTGGCAACTTTAAGACTTATGGACTTCAACTCCCAGAGACCCCTAATATATATTTATTTATTTATTTATTAAACTTTTATACCGCTCCCTCTCCCAAAAAGGGACTCGGGGCGGTGTACAGCCTACTAAAAACACACAATAAATATACAATAAATACAATTAAAAATACATTAAACAATTTGGTCTGGCTGTGTCCATCCAAGGGATTCAATTAAAAATTAAAACTAATAAAACCCCAATTAAAATTGAATTAAAAACCGAAACACAGTTACTGGGCCAGGCCAGCCTGTTTAAAAAATAGGGTTTTCACTGCGCGCCGGAAGGTCAGGATATCCGTCACAGCCCGTATCTCCGGGGGGAGATCATTCCATAGGGAGGGAGCTCCCACAGAGAAAGCCCGAACTCTCGGGGCTGTCAGCCGACAGCGGCCAGGTGGCGGTACCCCAAGTAAGGCGATCCTGTGGGAGCGTACGTATACGTATATAACTGCCAAGAGGAAAATCAGAAGCCATTTCTTAATAGTTCTTTTTATGTTTTGATTATTTTAATTTATTTTATTTTATTTCTTTTTTCTGTCCTCTTTCTTCTTTGTCCTTTTCTCCTTTTTTCTTTCATATTTACAGGTGAGGATAGATAGATAGATAGATAGATAGATAGATAGATAGATAGATAGATAGATAGATAGATAGACTATTTTATAAAGAATATGAATCAAACAGGTATGAAATAAATCAATATAACTCAATCTTTCTCAGAATGCCAAGGCTGCTATTTCTTTTTGTGAGGGATGAGCAGGCATGACTTTTGGATTATTGTTAGACATTAGCCCTTATTTAAATCTGTCCCTAAAAGTAAACCACCAGATGCAATGAGCCTGTCCCATTTTAAGGAATTATTTACCAGTAACTCTTGTCACTATTACGTTAGCCACTTTCACCTTAAGAAGACATTTAGCAATATAATAATACTTTTAAAAATAAATACTGTAACTAAAACAGAACTGCCATATAGTTTTTCATATTGGATATTTCTGAATCCAAAGAAGGTATATTCTGAAAGCTTTGTTGTTGACAGACACTGTTTTGCACCAACAGAATTTCTGCTTGGTATGTACAATATTGACAATATAAACACAAGCCACACATATGTGTAAATTGTGAGAATGGGAAAAGTAGGAGGTATTTTGTGTCTGTCCGTTTATCATCTATTGCACAGAGAACTCTGAATGCTGTTGTTCCAGTTTGCTTTTGAGCCTGTTAATACCCAAACCTTTACATATCTGGTTGTTCACAGTTTTGGACCTTGATAGGTGTTCAGTGAAAAATAAGAATAAATAAACAAAACATCACTAGGTTTTTTTGCTGACAAATCCTCACACTCTAGTCCAACTCAGGCAGAAAAACATGTTTCAGACACTCTTCCGTTAGTAGAAGTCCACTTTTTGCTGTCTTCCGTGGTTCTAATGATCATGGTTCCTTTCCTTCTTGTTTTCTTTGTTTCTCTCTTGTTTCTCCAGAGCAATCAAGGAGATGGAACTGCTACAGATCCATTCACTGACCAGAAAGCAGACTCTGTCCCTTTATCAGTGTAGCTGGACTTTGAAATCACTCCTACCTGTAAGGATTATGATGCCACAAGCCCAAGCAGACTTTACTTGTTCATATGTGGAAATGGCAAAACAACTGACATAAAATCAGTCTATGGGGGGGTAGGAAAAATATGAAAGGAAAATAGCTTCAGGAGCACAAGGTGGGGAGTAGACAGTCTCATGAATGAGTCAGATGTCATATGGTGGGATGAAATGCTTGGGTAGCTTAGTCTGCAGTGATCTGAATGCTACTCAGTCTGGTAAGTCCAGATGAGCAACTTCCAAACCTTTGCTGTCTTTATTTTGAATTTATCTTTGAATAGATTGTGGACTGAATCACTGTCAAATAGAGGATGCCTCCAAATAGAGACATGTCATCTGCAAAAGTAGACAAATAGCCATGATACTGACCTTAAAATGTTATGTACTTTAGGAGTCTATCTGGCTCTTAAGGAGCTGATAAGACTAGCTGCTGAAGAAGAAGAAAGAGGAAATGAGAGAATGGACCTCAATATTCATTAGGAAAGTTGACGTTATCTGGTTAATAGACAAAATGCATTGTGGAATTTCACAAGCCAAGAAGGGCTTAGTTTCAGAACCATGAAGATAGAGAAAGCAAAGGGAGGAAAGAGAGCGTCATAGATCAAGAAGGAAAGATGTGGCCAGATATTACTTTTCATCCCACTGAGGATGAGAGTTCATAGAATCATAAAACTGTAGAGTTGGAAGCAACCATGAGGATCATCTATTCCAACTTTCTGCAATGGATGGGAAAAGTAACTAAACCACCCAGGAATGGTAGCCAGCTTCTTATAAAGAATCCCCATAGAGAATTCACAACGTCCACAGCAAGGCTTTTCCATTGTAATATAGACGTTACCCTTAACTAAATTTTGCTTATATATAAATGAACTCTAGATATTTGTAATATATATTTGTTATTTCTGGTGCTAGTTTCTATGGCCACTTTCTCTGTAGCTTCCCTTAGCATACTTGAATATGGCCCACATATCTCACCTCACTCTTATTTTTTTCAGACTGAATATTTTTTTATAAGTCTTGTATCATCTCCATTGACATCTATTGAATTCTGTGTGACCTGCCAATAATCTTCTGGAAATGTAGTGTTCAGAATTGTACAGAATACTCAAGATGTGGTCTTACTAATGCCAAGAAAAGAGACATAATTACCTCATATCTTAATACAATGCTCTTGATGCAGCCAAGAATTGTCAAAACCCTTTTAGCAGCTGTCTCATGTTCAGTTTATTGTCAATGACCACACAATGCTTCACAGATGTAGGGTTTCCAACTCATGAAACTTGCTTCTAGTATGATGTCCTTCATTTTTTTTCTCCCTAAATATAAGACCTTACCACTCTTTCACGTTAAAGGACACACTGAACTAAAAAACTAAAGCTAAACTTTCTGTGGAAATACAAATACTTCGTTAGAATACATATACGTATATTTTTGTTTGGTTTTTCCAAATTAGACTGCATCCTTCTTGTTGAAGTAATTATAATATATTGTTTATAAGAGGCCCTGTTTCAAAGCCTTGTTTTATACAGCATCATCTATTTTCCCCCATTCAAGCTATACCTGGATTGCATTGTGGGTGAATTGGGAATTTAATCCATACCCTTGCACTGGAATTAAATAAGAATGACTTGCCTCCTCTTATCCCAAGAGAAATAAACAACCCCTGAACCAAAATTTTGACATTTATTGTTGGCCATTCTCATGCCATTTTAGATGAGGAAACAAGAATCCTTGTTACTTGAAATTCCTAAAACAATGAGAAGAAAAGAGCTTCATACAGCCAGCACAATGAATTTAGCATGTACTTTTGGAGTAAAGCATAAAGATGTACATTATAGCAAGCACTCATTTAGCTGTCAGGTACTTTCCACCTTTCCTTTGCCATCAATGTTAATTACAGGATATTTGCATTTCAAAGGAAGTTGCTTTCCTATGCAAAAATTACACTTCTCCCTCCTTGTCCTAGCCAGGAGACAGAATTAATCCAGCTTGCATTTCTCTCTATTGGTAAAGAGGTATGAATGTTAAAATGAGCCTTATGTCTTGCCACTGGGTGCAATGTGATATGCTGGCTTCTGGAAAGTCCCAGGAAATCATTTGGCATAATGCCCTGCCAGGGCTGTCTGGTGGGGAAAGGGAGAGAAGGGGAAAACCCAAATGTTCCCCTTTCATGTATACAGAATTGTAAAATGTCATGGGAAAAGACAATGTTTTCCTCTCCCATTGAATCTGTCCAGCACTTGTTGGTAGTATGGTCTTTGCCCCTTTTCCTCCCTGCAGCAAAAACAGTACTCAGAAAGGGAATGGGACATATCTGAGGGGAACCTTTAAAACCGATCAGGAGGCAGCTGGGAAATGCCCCTCTGTGTCCCATGGCCCATTCCTATAGCAAAACCAGGTAGGAGGGCTGCTGCAGATCATAGGAATGATAAGGTTCCATTTCTTCTGTGCTAGGGGAAGGCACAAGAAACAGAAGGTCTGAAGAAACTGAGCTTCTTGTTATTGCCTGGATGGAGACACAGAAGACAAACATTCAGGGCTGATTCACATATTCCTGGGCATCTCGTGATACCACACACATTGGGTAACTCACAGCTGAATGTGCAAGCTGCCTACTTGGAAAACTGTTGTGGCAAAGTTGAGAATTGGGAAGTTTGATATGTCATGTCTTGTTCATATATTCAACAATGCATTTGTTGATGGATCAGTGTTCATCTTAGTCCAGGTGGCTCTTACGGGTGAAATTAGTGAAATCAGCCTGGCTGATCTGAATGAATAATTATCAGGCCTGGGGTCATTAGGAAATCCCAGGGCTATTGACTAATTGCCATATTTAATTTATTTTATTGCCAAGGGCAAAAAATTATAAGTTCTCATGAAAGAAACTACTTGGATGGATGAAAATAGTGGAGCTGAACTCAACTCCAAGACCTTATTTTATTACATAACTTAAATATTCTGCGCCCAAGTTACTACTCTTGTCTTAGGTGCCCTGTATTCCTAGATGTAACATTCTGCTTGAAAAAAAGGAAAGGAAGTTTGAACTCATCTGAACATGAGAAAATTTGGCTCTACACAGTTCATCTTTCTGTTGTGTCAGCATCTTATCAGACAACTCTGAGAAGTCCACCAGCAGGAGGAGCATCCCTCCCCACCAAAAAACCTTCAAATTATTTAGCTCAGCCTCCAACACTCAAAAACAAATTTTCCCATAGTTTTTGATATTCAGAGAGCTACTGAATCAGGCCTGGGAGGATCCTTGTGCAGCCATAAAGTTGATTGAACATCTTCAACTAAGTTTCTCTCCTCTTCCCTCCCTCCCTCCCCCCCACCCTCCCATACACATACAGAGCAAGAGGGCAAAGGTCAAGATGGTGGCTCAAATCACACAACAAACCGACACCTGTCTTTTAGGTTTGTTGCATGTGCAAAGCGTATTTAAAAATGTGGGTCTTTGATCATACCGTCTTTGATCATACCGTCATGGCTGCTATTTTGATTTTTAAAACTTCCCCTGTGGATGCCCCTTCATACAGCCTAATGAATCACACAGGACAGTTGTGAGGATAAAAAAAAGGGGGGTGCATTATCTACTGCCTTACACTCATGAAGAAAAAGCAGACTTATTGTATTTTTTCAAAAGCTAGAGAAAATTCCACTCTCATAAGCTTGAAATGTTTCTGTATTAATGCTTCTCATTGCAACCTTCTGAGCTAAAATTGATTTTCTAAGACGTACACTATTAAAACAAATTTGATGGAAAGTGAATCATTTGTTCCAATGGAAATGTCACAGCATGACTGAAAGACAGGGCAAGTCAAACGTACCATTCAAGTTTGGCAACTATGAAATAATTAAATGGATTAACAGAGTGAAGGTTAATTGAATTATAAGTTAAAAAGAAAACTTAATGATGATGGGTAAGCAGAAAACTGATCAAAGCAGCCTTTTCCTGCCTTTTTTTTAACCATCTGCTTTAGCTGTTTCCATTTTTCCCAATTTAACTCATATGCAGGATTTCTTAATCTTAGCAACTTTAAGACCTAAGCAACATATGGACTTCAATTCCCTGGCTTCATTTCCCATGCTGGCTGGGGAATTTCTGGGAGTTCAAGTCTAACGTCCGAAAGTTGTCAATGTTGAGAAACAATGTTCCAGTATCTTACACATCAGATAAAGTAGATCTTCATGCCTCTCTGAATATTCGGTATTAATTTTCTTCTCCTTTAATTCCCCCCCCCCAATCTTGTGTGACTGAGAGGAAAGGAGAAGCTTTCTGGCCAATAAATGGGAAAAAAATCCCACTGACATGGATGGCAATGATTTGTTTCTATTTTTAATGTTAATCTTAACTGAGCTTACCTTATACATCCATCTTCTAGATCAGGGAAAATTCATGATGGGGACTGAATACCAAGTTGGTGGCCTCAATCATGCAGCATTATCTTGATTTTTTTGGCCCATTCTTCCATCCCGAATGGACTTGGAAATAGAGGGAAGATGGAAGAAGCTGCTGTAATATCCAGAAGGTTGGTAGTCAGGGTCAAAGTTCAGGACCCCCAACTACTTTAGAGAGTAGCAAATGATGGAGGCAGAATGATCAAACAAACCCAACAGTAGCATTGAGCATATTCATTGTTACAAACACTCTTTTCCCAGTCAAAATGTCAAAAACTTGTATAAATAAAGAAAGCATTTCCCCATTTAAATGTTTCATCTCAGGGCACCAGATCCAAACTCCAGTTGTTATTTTCCATCTTCATGATCAATACCACCATCTTGTTTCTTTTTCCCTCCTGTGAATGCTCCTCCCATTTTTCCTGATCGGCAAGATGAAACATAGCACAGTATGAATATATAAAGTATTGCTGAAGGGAGATTGCAAAGAGAAGTAACAGAGTCTTAAAATTTTACTTTTGAAAATCATAATGGTTTTTGTTCTGAATGTACTTTCCTTGCCACTTGATATTCACAGGTATTTCCAATGAACAGCCATGAGATGTTTCTATTATCACCTAAACACAGAAAGAAACTCAAGCACTTCCCTCGTTGCTGTAGATAGGACAATTGGAACTCACTTTAAAACAAAGAAAATATTGGACCAAGCCTGAAAGTAAATGGGGTGTGCCATCTCCCCAAACAGACTGATGAACAGCTGAAATCTCCAGAAAATTGAGAAATCGAGATAAATTGGAGCAAAGGAAATACCTATTTAAAAAAATCTTTGTCTATCTATGTTGATAAAAATCTACCCAGGAATTTGTGCTAGCTTGTTATTTTCTTCATGGTCTGTCCAGAACTTTCTCTTTATGGACACATTGGGGCATTAAACAAACTGCTTTTTGCCAACTATCATCATTTTGCAGTCTGAGTAAAACACTGAATTTCCCTCTTTTTTTGCAACACTAATTTTTCAAGGCACTATTTTACTGAGTCACCTCCATATCTCTCTTTTTCAACTAGGAATGAATGCATATTAATATCCAAACATAAAAAAGGGAATCAATATTGGATGTTTTTGTTTAGTATAAAAACAGATTATATTTATCTCTTGTGAAATTGCTCTACCTCTATATGGGAAGAGGAATGGCACATTCCTCTGGACACACACTTTAACCCTAAACAGCAGGAGATGGCTCTATCAGAGTGATTTGACCTTTTAATCCCCCAAAGAACCAGAGAAGTTCCCTAAATCTTATACACACAGCAGAATTAGGGAGAAGATGTCAGGTAGGTGCCTACTAAGCCAAAGCAGGAGATGGGGCCAGAGGATTAAGACTGAAAGGATTTCTGGGAGAGAAATATTGTTCTTATATATTCTAATATGTCAGAAATGTAGAAATTCTTGTAAACAACCATTGCCCCCCCCTTCTCTTTCTCTCGCCCTTCCTCCCTTCCTCCCTCTCCCTTCCTCCCTCCTTTCCTCCCTCCCTTTCTCCCCCTTCTTCCCTCTCTCTCTCCCCTCTCTCTCCCTCCCTCTCCCCCTCTTTCCCTCTCTCTCCCTTCCTCCCTCTCTCTTTCCCTCTCCCTCCCTCCCTCTCTCTCTCAGTTTGTGACAGAGAGAGACACAAAGAGAGAATGAGGTGAGGGAAGGAGGTTAAATTTATGTTTTACCATTGAATAATGCCAATGACCCTCTAAAGAAAAACTGCTAAGCAATCATTGCCTAACTGCACAATTGTACCACAAAGAAAGGAATACATATAGTAAGTATAGCAAGTAGAAGTGCGTACATTATACAATTATCTTTTACAGATACCACACTGACCACTATGGCTTTGGAATTGGCAGCATAGCCACTTTATTATGGGTGAAATTCTATACCTCAGTTTTCTACAACCACTAATAAAGGTTGCTGAATAATGTACCTAAATTATAGCTATGCTGTCATTTAGAATAAGAAAAAAAGAGATCCCTTTAAACAAGCTAACTATCTTATTAAACACATTTAAGTTAAGATGTAGGTAGCAACATAGCTCCAAATACCTCCATACCAAGCTCTTTCCCCTGACTTTTAAACAGAGAAGGTACGGCGGGGGGAACTGACATGCTGTAGCACAAAGCTCTAGCTATAATACCAATAATACCATATTTACTTGCAGCAAAGTCAGATCTTTGTGCCTGGAAAGTTCCCATTAGAACAGGGGTCCCCAACACCTAGGCTGCAGCCCACTATGAGTCTCAAGCCCTTCGGAACCAGGCTACAGAAGTGGAAACATGGAACCATCTCCTCCCTGGCTGGTCCACAAAGCTGGAAAAGTTAGGGAATTCTGCATTAGAAAAATAAAATGCAATTTCACTTTCTGGTGAATTGGTTTCACAACCAGTTAAAGTATAACACAACAGTTACTTTATAATAAATGCTTTGTGACTACACTCCCATTCCACCTGCTCCTGAAATTGAGATATGCCTCCAGCCTCAAAGGCTGCTTATCCCTGAATTAACAAACAATTATACCGCAGCCGGTATGTAACATCTGCGGAATTAGAATCTAGAGCAGCCTCTCCAAAGGTTTTGATTGCAGTTGCCATCACACTTGGTTTCTGTGCTTCATGATGGTCTTGGTTTGGAATAATAGGAGATGAGGTTGAGCTATAGCTCAGCTTCCTGCTCTGACATATATGCCAACCCAAATATGTGCACTGTGTGTTTATTGCTATAAAAAGTACAAGGATTGTGACACAACAAAACACTATCAGGTTCTAATTTTAGTTTTGGAAACTCACAGATTTTTGGGACGCCTTTGGGGGCGGGGCTCTTGGCCCAACCTACTTCACAGTGTGATAAAATGAAAGAAGCTGCTTCAAACTCTTGGACAAAAGGTAGGATAGAAATCTAACGCATGAAAACAAAGATACAAATAAACAGGTGCAAAAGATTTCTGAATTGTTGTACTTCCTTGGGAATTAGCTATGTTTAAATGTATAGAGGGGCCTGATCAGAGGTGGTATTCAGCAGGTTCTGACCAGTTCTGGAGAACCAGTAGTGGAGATTTTGAGTAGTTCGTAGAACAGCAAATACCACCTCGGACTGGAGATTTTACATTATCCTTCCCCTGCCACACCCACCAAGCCACGCCCACAGAACCGGTAGTAAAAAAATTTGAATCCCACCACTGGGCCTGATGGCTCAAAGGTTAACGAGCTGGGCTTGTCGACTGGAAATCTGACAGTCCAGGTTTGAGATCCGAGTGCCTCACAATGGGGTGAGCTCCTGTTACTCATCCCAGCTCCTACACACCTAGCATTTCGAAAGAATACAAATGCAAGTAGATAAATGGGTACCACTTTGGTGGGAAGATAACAGTGTTCTGTGCACCTCAATGTACACATCCTGTACATGTGCTGGGCACATGACCACGGAAGTGACTTTGTACAATGCTGCCTCTCTCAGCTAAGAAATGGAGATGAGCTCCGCCTCCTAGAGTCAGGCACAACTGAACAGGAGAAACCTTTACCTTTAAGATATAACTTGGGAGTGATTATTTCTTTTTCTTACAAATGTACAAATGATGTAAAAATTGTTCATTCCAGCAGTCACTCAAAACATATCAACAGTTGATCTGATTAAATTTCCAGTAAAGAACTACATGGGCATAGAAGAAGTAATCATTTATCTTCAAGGACTGAAAAAATAGATTTGTTAGTACATTTTAGTCTGATGAACATCTTGTTTCCATTGACTTGCAATGAAGGGAGTATTTATGCAGTACTTGCTGAAAAAGCTTTGAAACCACCTGATTAGAAAAGGCTGCAGTTTGGTGATAAATGGCTGGATACATGGCTCCCCCAAGTGGCCAAATTATAGCTTTTAATGCATGGACATTTTTCACTCTTGAAGCTGCAATTAGACCAATGTCCCAACCTGGTGTGTTTCAGATACATTGCACAGGTGGTATTCAGCAGATTCTGACCATTTCTAGATAACCGGTAGCAGAAATTTTGAGTAGTTTGGAGAACTGGCAAATACCACCTCTGAGTGGAGATTTTACAGCATCCACCAAGCCACACCCACAGAACCGGTAGTAAAAAAATTTGAATCCCACCACTGATACATTGGCTTTCAAGTCCCACAATTTCACAACCCAAAATGTTTATTACCTTAGAATTATGCTAGGCAAAACGTTTGGAAGGATTATAGTTCAAACTTAAGCTCAAATGAGCACTTGGTTCTGAATTTTGCAATATGGATCCATTTTATTAATTTGTCAAAGGCAAACATAATTTGTAAGGGAAGTAGAGCCAACTTCATTTCTCTTCCTCCTCCTCCTCTTCATCATTATTATCATCATCATCTTATTATTTTGATTATTTGTTCACAACCATCTGAAATCACAACTGCTAAGTCTTTAGCAGGTGTTGACATTCAAACTCATCAAGTTCAGAATATCTGCATAATATATGTTCATATCCAGTGTGGCATTTTGTAATTCACAGGTGGAAATTTTGTCAATGCATAAATTTTCTATGTGCCATCTACATTTTTTTGGTTATGGTGCCCAATGTGTCAATAACCACCAAGACTATTATGGTTGGTTCATGCCATAATCTCAATTTTGATTTTCAGGTCTTGATAGTTTGTGATCTTTTCCAATTTTTGTCTTCTAGTTTACTGTCTCCTGGTATTATCCACACTTTCTTTTATTCAACCATAGTTAAATTTGGTGTGTTATGAGCCAAGATTTTATCGGTTTAAATTCAGAAATCCCACAATATTTTAACCTGCTAATTTTTTTCACTACTTTTTCAACTATATGCTCCAGTAATTTTTCATTCCTGGCACATGATAATTTTTGCAAATATTCCAATGAATCATTTTGGCAACTGTGTTATATTTTTATAACATATATAATATATTTTTTATAATAGGTTTGTGTGATTGGATTCCTTTATACGATCTACTGTTTCTTCTGCTTCTGTGTACAATATGCACTTTAAATCATTTGATGTTTTTTTCAGTTCTAGCTCTGATTATGTTACTTTGGATAGTTTGCTCTTGAACAGCCAAAATCAAGATTTCACTTTCATTTTTTAATGTTATAAACCATTGCCAGGTTTATCTTTATCCACTTTTCTCTCAATCTTTTGTAGAAATTGGCTGTGTAATGTTCTTGCTTGCTAGAATTTTGATCATGTTTTTATTACATTATTTCAATATTCATGTTTTGTTTCCTTCATATTCAGCAAGTTCCAACTTGCATCAATGCTTGTTCTTGGCTGTCTTTTATATAATCAGCCAATACATGCTTTTCTTTTTTGACAGTTTGACTCAAAGTAAAACTCTGTCTCCATTCTGTGGAAAAGTATAATCTCTATGTCAATATCACTATGGGAATGTATAGCATAGTCATGGAGTTTTTTGTTTCTCAGTCCAAAATGTCCAGTTCAACTAGTCTCCAGTTAATATTTCCAGCAGTGTATTGTATCACAGATATAGCCTACAGGCATATACAATATATTTGATGTATCCTTTACTAATCATATTTTAACTTGTCCATGATTGATGATATCCAACTGTAAAATGCCCAGATATTTATAGGCTTCATTCTGATGGCTCATGATAGTTTAATCATTCAGGATTCCAATTTTATTACCTTGTGATTTTACTGTAATTTAGTGCTATTATAGCACACCCAAATAAAATAAACAAACAAATAAATTCCTCTAGGCCAAAATCCATTGCTATATCTGCATCAGGATTCCAGCAATTGCTCTAATTAAATCATGATTCTCGAGCCAAACTTCAAAAAACTTCAAAGGATTTGTTAGAGGAGACATACTGGCACTGTCCTGTATGAAGCCAACTCTGACATAGGTAATTTACAGTCATCTGTGATCCTGTTTCCCCCCTCCCCCATGGGTGTCTCATAAACCAGATTCTCCAACTGAGCACGTTCACAGGCTGGGTGTCACCATTCACGTTCTCCAATTAAATATATCTGCAGGCAAAAACTCTGGTATTTTAGTTACAATCTTTTAAAGATAAGAGTTGGAATGTACTTTCACTTTCATCCCTTTTTTATGGCAACTACTAAAACAGGCATAGGAGTGTTTTATGAGTTGAAAATTGTGCTAACAATTCTTACAGTGACAATGACTGGATTTCAATTTTTGATTACTTTTATTTATATTTCTTTATATTGCATCACAACTGTCAGTTCTGTTAGCCTTCATTTGTATCAAGTTCTTCCCAAAAACATAGAATGTTGCAGTATATCAGCATAATATGTTGCCATGCCCCTGGTGAAGACTGACTCTGAGGGAGAGGAAGAACAGCCAACAGGGAATGGAAGTGTGCTCCGGAGGCTGTGGAGGAGGCTGGGGAAGGGCAGAGGCCCCTCTCCATCCTAGGGCATGCAGAGAGGAGAGGATAAAGGAGAGGTGTGGTCTATTTGGGAGGAGAGGGCCTTGATCCTCTTCATGGGCTGCAGCTGTGACAATTGGATAAGAGGATGGACATGCGTACTGGTGAGTGCTGGAAACAAAGCGTGGAAATATCTCTAGTTTATGGTCTTTCCCAGTGTGTGTTCTGTTATCTGTGGACATCCTCCAGCCCTTATCTTGCCTGGTTTGTGTTGTTTTCTATTCTTTATAATTTAAATGGCATTTTCCTCCTTCTGGTAAATGCTCCTGTGGGAGTTTTTTGTCTCCAGTCAAGGATATTTGGAGCTTGGAAGCAAAGTGAAGGAATAAAAGGGGCTTCACCTGTTTTTTGTGACTGTGTTTATTTTGTATCCCACACTGGGTCATCACATAGACATCCAATTCCAAGCAACATGGCCTTTTGTCATTTACAGATGGAAATTTTGTCAATGTGCAGATTTTCTAAATGCCAATAAATGTTTAACACTTCTATTAATACCAACACTGTACGTTATGCTGGGAACCTACTGGCAGATGTTTAAACATAGACATTGGATGATTAGCTGCACTAGTTCAAGCAAGCATAGCTTCTTTTCTTCTATGATCCCAATGTTATTCCTTGGAAAAGATCTAATCAATTCCCTTCTGCCAAAACAAAAGAAAGTACAACACACAGACACACACATAAATGTAAGGCACCTATTTCTGATTTTGTGTGTGTGTGCTAATGTATTCCAAAACAGTAGGCATTGTTTCAAAAGTAATTGAGACATCTGGCTAAAGTGGTTCTGAGCTAGAAACTTGTTCCCGATCCTTCTCTCCAGCTGTTAACTGCAAATATTGGGTAACTTCAAAGTTCCTGCTGTTCATTCTCCTTATGACTCTTTATCCTGAAATCAGATTGGTCTGGCAGCCCTTCAAACAGATCTGTGTCTTCAGTTAAAGAGGACATGCAACCATGTGGTGCAATCTGGAAATATGGTTCAGTTTTGCAATGACAAGATTTCTAAATTTGTCCCTTGGATGTTCTTCTACTTCACTAATATATTTAAAATGTAAAACATGAATAACACTTAAATAAATTGTAGCAGTTCTCCCCTTTGATTCAACATTTCTGAGGAATTCTCTAGGAGTTCTTTGAATGTATGTGGAGAACTGAAACTGTGCATTAAAACTAGGATGAAAGTTCGCCCAGTTCTGTTTCATTTTAAGGCCCAGCCCTACAATATGTGTCCTGGCCAACTGAATAATATAGAATCCAGTTGCATCTTCTATCAGAACTGTTTGCAAGAGATTCCACCATCCTGCAAAATATGATGGTGGAAGATCACACATATTTATGAAATCTCTTTATTAGATCTCAAGTTATACTAATAATGGCAAGATTTCAAGTTTCTTAAAACTTTTTACAGGCAGAAAGCATTCAGTAAAAACATAATGCAAAACATTAGTCACATTTCTCACACACACACACACACACATACTTTTTTCCCGCTCCTAGCTATATGTAGTAATGTGTCCTCAACTTATGACCACAATTGAGCCCTAAATTTATATTGCTAAGCAATTTGTTGTGAGTTTAATCCCGTTTTATGACCTTTCTTGCCATAGTTGTTCAGTGAACCATTGCAGTGGGTAAGTGGTTTACCCATTCAGTTTCCTTGTCAAAAGTTCACAAAAGGTGATCACATGATCCCAGCATACTGCAACTGTTCTAAATGTGCAACTGCAACTGCCTGAATTTCGATCATGTGACCATGGGGATGCTGCAACTGTAGTCAATGTGGAAAATGGTCATAAGTCACTTTTTTCAGTGATGATGTAACTTTGAACAGTCGCTAAATGAACTTTTGTAAGTCAAGGACTAACCTGTATTTTTCACAGGTAAAAACGCCTTTTTAATGTTGATAGATTTAACTACTGGGGAAAAAAAATACTAAAGAAATGGCCAAATTGGATCGGAATTGTAGGCACAGGGCTGGAACACACTTACATCATCTATTTGTCTCCTACAGCTCTATGCCCATTGCCAGCATTTTTTTTCATCAGCCCTAACTTCGCACTTAGAATGTTCCTTGCTAGGCAGGATTGCTTGGTTTACTCATTTCTATTTGAAATGAACACTGCAGATGGGCTTTCAAATTTGTTGGACTCCCCAAATATGTCCTCTAACTAGACATGGATAAGTAACTAGACTGGATAAGTAAATAGTGTTCGGTAAAGGGTTCAGATTTGTTATACGATAGAATAAAGCCACTGTGGCACTGTTATGATGCAGTATTATAGGCTAACTCTGCTGACTGTCAACAGTTCGATTCTCACTGGCTCAAGGTTGACTCGCCTTTCCATCCTTCCGAGGATGGTATAATGAGGATCCAGGTTGTTGGGGATAATATGCTGACTCTGTAAACTATTTAGAAGGGGCTGTAAAGCACTGTGAAGAGTTATATCAGTCTAAGTGTTATTGCTATTGCTTATATACTGGGAATTTTGAGGTCAGGTTGGGTCTGTACAAGAAGGACAGGTTCCAACTTGATTCTCTTCTTGAACCACAGGCAAGCAAACTCTAAGAAAGGTACAAATTCCAGCCTAAGAACCTCTTACTCAGATAGAGGATCATAGTAATGGACTGAGAAACAGATTCCAAGCAAATACAACAGGGAGCTGTATCATGCCACATATGTGTGGCCAAGCTAATCAAGTGCTGGGTCTTTGAAGGAAGAGTCTTTTTGCTGGTAGTGGAGGCAGCCAGCTGGCATGATGGAGAGCATGATGTGATTTTTTAAAAAAATTGATTAAATAGCAAGCACAATCTACTTGCAGAAGCAGCAGAGTCAATTCAGGGGAAGAAGGGAGCCCTCTACTGAAGTTCCCATGAAAGGGGAACTATGAAAAGCCAAAAGTGTAGGATTCCTCCAAGATCCTCTATTAGAATGTAGACATTTGTGGTTTGTTAACTCCAGAAAAAGTTCTCCTTCACAAGAAGAAAATTCCCCTTTTGAAGGATGCCAGTATGCTTTAGAAATTATGTGTTAGTGTCTCTAGTAATTATTGCACATCTTTTGTGTCAATCTGCACTGTGCAAAGAGAGAGAAAAAGAGAATATTTGCATCTCTATAACTTATTAATAACCCCTTCCACCTCCCCAGAAGCAATCTGGTATGGTGAATTATAGAACTTGAAAAGCAAACTATTCCCAAAATGCACTCTAGCTTCCTACATATGTTGATGACAATGAACAAATCACCCACATTCAGTTAGTGAAACTTAACATGCATCACATGTCAATATCTGTCAGGAAAGGAATGAGTTTGAATATCAACTAATGAGTTTGAATATCCACTAATACCATTTTTTTTAATTAAAGAATTAAATTGTGCAATTACATAATCCAGTTGCAGACTGCATAAAGCAATCGTTCTTGATGGGCTTTGGTAGCCTGACATTACTGGGATTGGGTTGCATTGAGGCCATGACCAAAACTGCTCTTAGGATTTGCTTAAAAGATAGAGTGGTTATTAGAGCTGAGAGTTTCTATAGATTTCTGAACTAAATTATACAGGTAGGGACAGAAAACGATTGGTATTGATTGAGAAGCATGTTGCATTTTCCGTCAAAATATTGCTTTTTCTTGAATAGACCTGTCATAAGAATTGTGGGTGTTGTTGGTGTGTTGTGTTACTTTCTAAGGCAGAAAATAAACTAGAGGAAAGGTGTTAATGTTGAAACATACACATCTGTAATCACATATCTTCCTCTCCCTGCTCACCTCTAATGCTTCAACCCATGCAACAATCAGATGTTTCAGTGTTCCTGCCTTTTTGGCCTTTCTTCCAATCAGATATCTGTGAATGTCAGAGTTTCTACAAATCAAGTCTCTCTATCTCTCTATTTCTCCCTCTTTTCATGTAGCAAACACATTTTAATAATAAAATACATAAAATAAAATAATAACTTACCTGGGCATTGTTCTCAATATGTATGTTCTCAGTATGGTGTCAATCCTAACATATCTGAAGACACCAACTTAGGAGGAGTCATAGGTAGAATCTTCAGTTTTAGAACTATTTGATCCAAGGTTTTGGGTTGCTTGATGCGGTATGGTAGAAGGAGCAGTAATTGTGCACTAATCATCATGATTATTAGTGAAACCCAGGATTTTAACATGTCAAAACTTGAAAACTTACATTTTCATTTGAAAACTGTAACCAGTTTAGATTTTTAAACTGATATTCTATTAAGCAGCATAGTTTTATTTCAAAGACTTCTAATTGTACTACCTGTATTTGGTTTCTTCTATGGCAAAGAATTATTGTTTTCATTAATACATTAAATTGTTTTTTAAAAGCCTATATAAAAACATATATTATATTATATAATATTATATATTATAAACAAAAGCATATGGAAGTCAGTATATTGAATTGGAAATAATATTTTAATGTTTGTCAGATCTAATAATTCATATAATTACAAACTCAGTGTTCATTAGGTACAAATTAAGCTAGTTTTTCGTATTCTTCTTAAATATTCTTCATATTCTTCTTAAATATTCTTCATATTCTTCTTAAATATTCTTCATATTCTCCTTAAAAAGAAATTTCTGAGCAATTTTTTTATACTTCTTATAAAAATAGTTTATACTTCAAATATAAAACTTTTCTTAAAAATTTGAGTTCAGTAGACACAGTTTTTAACTTCTAATCCACCTCCCCTTCTCCCATTCAATATAGAATTCCTTTTAAATATTGAATCAAGAAGTCAAGTCCAACTAAAAATAATCCAATTAGTTTTCTTTCTAATACGCTTAAAATGAGCAGGTGGATCTATTTCATGTTTTTGATCAAAAACTTTCCCTGGAGATGCCTGGATAGAGGCTAGTAAAACTGTTCTCTGGAACCTTGTATTGGACAGTTTTCCAGTTGCCTTTTATCCAAAATTATTGTAACCTGCTGTGATATAGATGCTTCATGGAAACAGATTGTTCAAAATTAAGGTTTTAATTAAAAAAGCAGAATCCTCTAGAAAATAACCCTTAAATAGTGTTATGTACTAGTATTAAGTCTCCACTGTATAAATTGCAGCATTTCTTGGTTGTAAGGTTGGAGAAACTCTGATTTAAGTTTCTGGCAAGGCTGGCCTTGTGGTGCTTTTGGCACCAGAAGATCTATGCAATCCTCCCTGGTGGGTGTCATCATCTGGACTAGGGCTGGACTCTGGCCTTTGGCCTCCTCTTAGTACTTATGGTCTATCATCTCAGACTTGTTATGTCTTGTTCCCCTTTGGAACAGCTGGAAAGGACTTGGGTTGACAGGGTATCTGTGCCATCCCCCCAAAAAACTGTTGAGTGCCAAGAAATAGATACAAGCTGAGGTGAGGTCCAAGGACTGCTGAAAGGGCCAGGGGTAAATGGGATGTGTTTGGTTATATATTTGGGGTGAATGTATGAGTTGATGGGACCAATAAGTGAGTGGGGGAGGAGAGCACAAAAGGGGAGTGAGAAGGGAAGAGGAGGGAGGGCACTCTGTTGCTGGCCTGCCCTCAACGAAAACAAGATTCACCCCTTTCCTATTCCCTGCCCTCAGGGACCCTCCCTCCCTCCCTTCCTCTCACCATGTGCTATTTATATATAAAATGTTTGTTTCATATTTAAAGTATGTTGTCTTTTATAACATTGTAATTATACATTGTTTTAATGTTACAGCTTTGTTCTGCAACTAACACTGGTTTCCAATTTGCTTCTGGGTGCAATTCAAGGGGCTGGTTATTACCTATAAAGCTCTACATGGCATGGAGCCACACTTTCTGAGGGACTGCCTTATTGCTATTGTTCTTAGTTGACCCATTAGATTGGGCAGCATGCCATTGCTCTACATACCATCAATTGGTTTTTTTAAAAATCTAATGTTTTTTCTTTTGGAATATAAAATAGCCCAAGATCTGAACGACCCCAATTCTGCTCACCTCTCAGAAACCTTGAAGACTTGGCATTTTACAATATCTGTGGGATTTCTACCTTCACACTGGATCAGATATTCCTTTAATTTTCCTTGAATACCAAACATTTATGGTTCTGTCTAATGTATCTCAGTGCTTACATTAGTATGGTAGACTGTTGTGGATGACTTATTGTATTAATCTTACTATTGGGAACAAAATCTCCACATCAAGGTACAGTCAAATGATCTCTCCCATTGGAAACAGCAAATCAGTCTTTCAAAAGCCGACTGTGAAATAGCTAGGTAAGGAATTCTGTGCAGTATTAAAGTAATTCCATAAGTAAAATAGATCAATATCTAAACCTTTAGATTGCTGGCTCCAGAGTTCTCTTCTCACTTGTAAGTGTATGGATTGCACTTACAGAAAATGGCAGTTGATCTAACTGATTGTTCAGCCAGAGTTTTCAAACAGACACAAGGCTGGAGGTTGCTAAGCCTCCTGCAGTCCTTTAGAAATTGGTATGAACAGTTGCTGGGGAGTTCAGGTTGGCTGCTAATTATTGAGTCATTTACAATGCACACACACTGTTCAGTGTTCCTATCTCTCTCTTATCCCAGATTATTTTCTGTAGTTGCTATTTTCTAAAATGTAATTTTATTAAAGATTTTTTTTAAAGGAAGATAAACTAATATAAAGCAGGAAAAAGAATGAAAGAGAAAGCTAAAAGAGCAAAAAATAAAAATAGAAACGGGGGGAAAGATACAAAGAAGTATTTAGAGGTTATAAGTTCAATCATAAATTTGCCTCTTACTCTATGACTGCATCATACCTCTCCTCTGTCTATAATCTATCCTATCTAAACATCAAAATCATAAATCATGAGTTCATTTCTTCTTGTTTCATATAAAAAAAAAATCTAAAAGGGGTTTCCAGTCAGCAATAAATGTAGATATTGCCTTTTCTCTGTTCAAAGAAGTCAATTTAGCTATCTCAGCAAGTTCTATTCTCTTCACCATTCCTCCATTGTGAGTGATACTGAATGTTTCCATCTTTTGCACTTCAGGGATCATGTTCTGTAGTTGCTATTGTTCTGCAACATTCTTGTCAAAGCAATATTAGTATGTTTGGATTTCCGGAGAAAAGAAACCAAGCTGTACCCGTGATTCTAATCTGTCTTGTGAAGCAGGAAAGAGTTAGAAGAGCCAGGAAAGTTGTTTGGCATGGTAGTGCTGCCAAATGCTAGGCCAAACAGACATCATGGAAAAAGATGTTCCTTTTCCAAAACCAACTCTCTATACCATGGAGGAGGATGTTGTGACGGTCTGGCAAATAGGAAAGCAAAACTAGAAGGTTAGTCAAATCTGATCTTTAATTTTCTGCTCAGCCATTTGCTTGCAGAGTAAGATCTTCACAGACATCACTGCCAGCCCTCTAGGCCCAAGTCCTTTTATTCTGGTCCAGAAAGAGGGGAAAAAATTGCCTGTGTGCCACTGAATTTCAGAGATATAGTCTCATGTTTTAGAGGCCAAAAAACTGAAGTCAAGGGCTAACAGATCTATCTGTGCACTCATATATATAAATAATGAAAATGTAAATGCCTAGATACACACACTGATTCATGACTTTTTGTCTTCTGAAGATTAATAAGCCAATGCCAGAGGAAAAAATTCAGAATAGCCCCCACCTTGACCTTGTTGTCCTTGAATGGGGGCAGTGAAAGTTTGGGATGGGCTTTCTTTTTGTTAAGGTACACACAATGATTAATTAGCATTCCTGGAATCCTCCTCATGTTGGTTTCTTAACTTTGATCATCCCCCTGATAGGCTTGACACTTCAACAGAAAAATCTGCCAGGAATCCTCTGATTGTGTGTACTTAGATGCATGTACAGATATAGACCTTCTGAATGTGCTACTTCAGAAAGAGGCCTATCACAAATCTAGCAAAACTTGGGCCATTTTTATGGTGGCTGCAACATTTTGGAATTCTCTTCCCCGATTAGTGTGATCTGCTGTTTCTGTTATATGTTTTCACATTTTAGCTTTCCTCCCACAGATGCAGTTTCAACTGCCTAAAGTTTATGTTGAAGTCATGCTTTGGATATTATTTTGAGGTGTTTTATATATACCCACATGTCCACATACATATTCATGTACATACTGCTTTGCTAAGGCAGCAAAATACTGTTTAGCAATAGCACAGCATAGTAACAAAGCATCTTATCTTTACACTATTATGGGACAGCTAGAGGCAATGTATAATTTAAATAATCATTACCTGAACCATGTTTGCTTTGTGAAAGAAAATGTTTTCAAGATGTTGAACATCCATGAGGTAAATCTATTAGCAATTTATATAATAGTTATGTTTGCAAAATACATTTAGCTTCTAAACCATGGTTAGTCAACTATATAACTCAGTGGTGGGATTCACATTTTTTTACTACCAGTTCTGAGCGCGTGGCTTGGTGGGCATGGCAGGGGAAGGATACTATAAAATCTCCAGTCAGAGGTGGTATTTGCCGGTTCTCTGAACTACTCAAAATTTCCACTACCGGTTCTCCAGAACTGGTCAGAACCTGCTGAATACCATCTCTGATATAACATGCTTAGCCAAAAACAACAAGTCATGTCATAGTTTACCATGGTAGATGGATTTATAGTTTATGCAACACATTACAACACAATGTGATTGGGATTATTCGTATTTGAAAACAAAGATTTGTGGTTTAGCATACTGCATGAAAATGGCTTATATAAAATTTTCTATAGGCATAAGAAAATGTGCAATTCTACATATTGTGTTGAGACTTTCTCTGACTCACAAAACTTATGCAGTGACAGTTTTACCTCAAAAAGCCCTACTTGGTTGGGTAAGACAGAGTTCCCATACTTTAAAATTATATTACAGGTAGTCCTCAAGTTACAACCACAATTGAACCCAAAATATATGTTGCTAAGAGAAACATTTGTAAAGTGAGTTTACCCCATTTTACAACTTTTCATGCCCCAGGTTGTTAAGTGAATCATTGCATTTGTTCAGTTAATAACATGGTTGTTAAATACATCTGGATTGCCTGTTGGCTTTGCTTGTACAAAGGTCGCAAAAGCTGATCACATGACAGGACAATGCAGCCTTATAAATATGAACCACTTGCCAAGTATCTGAATTTTAATCACGTGACCATGGAGATGCTGCAATGGTTGTAAGTGTGAAAAATGGTCATAAGTCACTTTTTTCAGTGCCATTGTAAATTTGAATGGTCACTAAATGTACTGTTGCAAATCGAGGACTGCCATGTTTCCTGAATTATCCAAAATTGCTGCTGCCTCCTAAAACACTCTCAATTAAAAAACATTTATGTCAACCGTTAACAGACCGATCATTTTACAAGATATTTAAAAGTCAAATAAATCAGTTAATGTTATAATTCCCCAAGTCTAAAGAGCCAAAACTGCTTTTGAAGATTTTAGCTTCAGAAAACCTGAGTATTTTTACAGTCTCCAGAGCTCCTCCAGAATGGGAGAGATCACTATTTTCCATTTTATTTTGCTTTTAAGAAGTTTCCACAGCCAGGAATTATAAACCAATTATATTCTGTTTTTGTTTTTTTTAAATCAGCAGATGTGCTTTCCCTAACAAGGAAGTAAGTATAATGCGTATGGCTTTTAAGAACGCGGAACATCAATTGGAACAAGTATAGCCTGAACCTTTTCTCTGATCAACAGAGACTGAGCGGTTCATATCATAGGCCTCTGTGTGTACACAGAAAGCAACAGTCCCAATCTAGTCAATCACACACACATACACATACACACACACACACACACACACACACACATCTTCTTTATACTGGAGCTTGGTGAATGACATGAAGCTCAGCCATTGAGCTTCTGCCCTAACATATTCAGCATTGGAAATGGCTCTGATAGCAAATGTCATGCCCCTGTCGGACTCTGAATCCAAGGAGGAAGCTGAACAGCTGACAGGGAGTGGGAGTGTGTGGCTCCGTTGGCTGTGGAGGAAACTGGGGAAGGGCAAAGTCCAGCTGGGCAGAGCAGGGGAGAGGTAGAGCAAGAGAGAGAGAGTTCAGGGGAAGACCTAGGTCCACCCTCTCTTCATCCTAGGGCATGCAGGAAGGAACGGAGAAGAGAGCAACATTGTGTGGCTTACGGGAGAGGAAAGGGCCCTGGTTCCCTTAATTAGCTGCAGCTGGGAACACAGTTTATAAAAAAGGCAAGCTACGTGCAGCAGGCTGATGAAAGCAAACATGACTTTATCTTGTGTTGTCGTGGCTTATCTGTGTTCCTGGCATCTTCCCAACCGTGTCAGTTTTGCCGTGCTTTCAAATCTGAAATTCTTGCTCCTGCCCTACCAAACTAATTACTTCAGTTTGGCTTATTTGGACTTTAAGTTAGTTTGTGTTTACCCTGTTTTGGACTTAATTTTCTACAGCTAAAGGCTGTTCCTGGGAGAGTTTTTCTCCAGCCAGAAGGTAACCTGGACATTGGGGGCAAAGTTGGAGATGATAAAGGGACTCTTATTGATTAACTGATAGTATTGCCTTCGTGCCATGCCCCGAGTCATCACAGCAAATTGCAATCATCTTTGTTAAGTTTTCCTCTCTGAAATCTGAATTAGAGCAGACTCCTCATATTGAGTTTACTTGTTTTATGAGCAGGGAAAGACACATCAGGAATATTGAGCAAAGGCGCTAAAGATATCTCTGCGCCACTGTATTCAACATTTCAAACAGAACATGGGGGCAAGGAGCGTTTCTCAACCCAAAGATGTACAGGTAGTTCTCAGCTTACAACAGTTCATTTAGTGACCGTTCAAAGTTACAACGGCACTGAAAAAAGTGACTTGTGACCATTTTTCACACTTACGACCCTTGCAGCATCCCCATGGTCACATGATTTACATTTGGATGTTTGACAACTGTTCCATATTTATGACGGTTGCAGTGTCCCAGGGTGATGTGATCCTCTTTTGAGACCTTCTGACAAGCAAAGACAACGGGGAAACCAGATTCACTTAACAACCAAGTTGCTAACTGAACAACTGCAGTGATTCACTTTACAAATGTGGCAAGAAAAAACGTAAAATGGGGCAAAACTGATTTAACAAATTTCTCACTTAGCAACATAATTTTTCAGCTCAGTTGTGGTCATAAGTCGAGAACTACCTGTGGAATTGAGTGTTGTTAACGATGGAAGATTAATTTCTTCTTTTAAGTGAAGAGTAGTTGCCAAACTAGGGGGCAAACGAACCACCTCTCAAATCAAGGAACAATAGAATAACAATGCTAGGGCTTCCCATCATTACCAATGCTTTCTCTCTCCTGCCCTCCACAAGCTTTCATCCATCCCTGAAAAAAAAAAAACATTTGCATTTAGTGTCTAATTTGCTGAGGCTAGATGACCAAAAAAAGCAGCCTCCCAACAGAACACTTTTCAACTTCCCACACATCTACTGTCTCCGTGGTGCAGGACAGTCACCAATCCCAAGCTAAAAGATTGGTGGCAGCCAGTGATGGGATTCAAATTTTTTTACTACCGGTTCTGTGGGTGTGGCTTGGTGAGTGTTGGTAGCGGAAGGATACTGTAAAATCTCCAGTCAGAGGAGGGATTTGCCGGTTCTCCGAAATATTCCAAATTTCCGCTACCGGTTCTCCAGAACTAGTCAGAATCTTCTGAATACCTTCTGGTGGCAGCCATCTATTGAACGGAAAGGGAACCTTCTTTTTATTAAGGGCCATAATAAGAAAAGACTGTCTTTTCCTCAGACTGCACAAAACCTGAATTTGATGGTGTTCCTCCCCCACATGCTTCAAAAAAGCCCTCTGCTTTTCCAGCCGGTAATTTAACCGACATCCATGCTAGATTTCTGTAATACATTTATTATATGACCATGTTAATAATTCAATTTTTTCAGCCACACAAGGGATCAGTGCTTTTCATGTTATAGTTCAGAATATGATCCTGACACTGAATTACTGAATATCACAAATGGAGACAAATGGAGGGCTTGACATCACTAGTGAACCATCAGCCTGGTAGAGAAAACTCCAGGCTGCTGACACACTAGTAATAATCAGTAGACTGCTGCTGATTATTTGCCATTAAATCAGTGTCCATTTTTAGCTACCACATAGCTACTATTCTCCATGACAATCTGCCTTAATCTAAGGCAATTCCTACCAGATCCTTCAGTATTCCAAAAATGCATCCATCACCACTGTAATTGAGTCCATCCACCTTGCTGCTGGTTGTCCTCATATTCTGTTAAAATTATTGCTGGCTACATTTATTTAACAACTATTACAAAAAAAAGTAGGAAAAATTCTGCTTCAATGCTGTAAGTTGTTTTTCTTTCCTTCATTTGCATTTCAAGAGGCATTTGCAACTGAGCAGCTCAATAGCAAAGACGTTCAAGTGCTGTGGGGCAGCGGTCTCCAACCTTTGCAGCTTGGCGCCTGGGAGCAGGAAAAAGGGGACCAGGGCCACGCATGCACATGCGCGCCAGCCTGCTGCTTGCGCAGGTTGAGCTGCGGGCGCAAGTTGAGTTGCACACACGTGAACACTAGCCCGCTTGCCACGCGGCCTGGTTCTGAAGAGGTCACAGCCTGATAGTGGGCCCTGACCTAGGGGTTGGGGACCGCTGTTATGGAGGGTTCTGTGTGTCAGACAATGATAGGTTTGCCCTACCTTCATTCAACTAGGATAAGCAGAAGATAGTCTACATATTAAATGGAAGCCTTCTAGGTTCTTTTCATTTTCTTTCCCGTAAAGGGTGTGACAATGGAAACTTTACTGAGAGTACCAGACTGCATGTTTTCATAGGCCCACACTAGGGAAAGTCTGAATGGAACAGATCCCAGACAGCTGTTAAAAAAAAATACTCACAGAGGGAGTGCAAAAGGGAAGTGAAGCAATGCTGAACTTCATTGAAGCAACCCGCACTGCAGCTAGTCCATTAACTCTTTCGGTGGTCAAACTACACATATAAACCATTTATGTGGGGAAATAATTATGGTGGCTCTTAAGAAGAAATGGTGGCTCTTAAGAAGAAATGGTGCAAGGCCAGAGTGGCACAATCAAGAAAAAGAGACTAAAACCTATTCTTTGTGAGAATGAAGTAAACATTCCAAGTTTATTGTTAGTCATGGAAACTAATCAACTACACATGCAGTTATGTGTGGATCCCATCTCTTGAACTGATGCAGATTTATTTTCTCTGCTGGAACGGCCCAGAAAGAAGATTTTAAGCAGATGCTAGGAGAGAAACATTCTTCCCCGACTACAGATTGAAACAAAGAGCCCAGTGGAGCAATTTAACCCTTCTAACTTAAATTTGCAGAATAACACATTTAATGTTAGGCAGGTCTCCGCTGAGAGTGAACGACCCAGAGGACTCCCAGTAGTAAATGGCAAATCCAGCCTTCCTGCTCTAAGCAGTGCTTAACTGTGCCTGTGTTAAATTTCCCTGACAAACCATTGCTGCAAAATGCCATCAGAGAGTAAAATGGCAATCAAGTCCAGCTATTTCCAGCGTTACTTAGTACTCTGTCTAGGATCTGTTCAAAATGAATGTTACTCCTGCCTCCATCTTTGGTAATGTTTGTCTCTATAAGTATTCCAAGGGAAGCCACTATAAAGCATACCTGTTATAAGTCTAATCCCATATTGAAAATTTACATTCAGAGGGAGTTTCCACACTAGCGGTATAGTTGCCTGGATCAACTTATTTGCTCCTTCTAGGCAAGCCCACATTGTTAAAACACATATGATTCATTATTCACCTCAAATGCTTATTTGAGTAAAAAATTTATCAAGTGTTAAAACAACGGTAGAAATGAATTTTTGTAACTTAAAAGGTTATGTTAAACCCAGAATTTAAAGCTGGCTTAGAAAATGAGAAACTGAAATGAACAAGAACTCTGTATTTAAACAGCTATTCTTATCCATTCTTGGAAATGTATATTAAGACCAATTCATGCATATTACATATGTACAAAATTACTGGTTATCCCTATCAGAATGAGCCACGGAGGCATATGGAAATTAAAAATAGTTGTGCTCACAGTGACTGTGGATATAGAACAAGAATGCAAACATGTCTCTCAGTGCTTTCTCTTTAATTATAAGGCAACTTTCTGTAACCAAGAGTCAAATTATGGTTAATTATAACAGTGATGATCGTATTGCCTACTCCACTTTTCCACAATTTAATGGCCTCCAAATAGTAGAATAACAACTTCCCAAATTTCAACTACACTTTGAGTTGGGGAAGGATGGCTGAGGCCCATGATGGCAAAACTATGGCACATGTGCCGAAAGTGGCACACAGAGCCAACTCTCCAGGCATGCTAGCTGTTGCTCTTCTGGGTTCTGGCACACCGGCCCACTGGTTTTGTGTGCACATGCGTGGAAGACCAGGTGCACGGCACACATGCATGTGCTGGGAAGTTGAGCTTCCAGTTTCTGGCGCTCCCATGCGGCATGCCAGGAAACTGCTCTTCCGGTTTTCAGCACACGCATGCATGCACATACTCCCAATTCGGCACTCGATGCTGAAAAGGTTTGCCACCACTAGCCCTAGCCATTGAACATCAAAATATTTTTCCATGGTAAGCCAGAATGGCCTTTTCCCAATAATCAGTTAGAAGTGAGATCAATCAACACATCAACTAAAAGCTATAAATTCTAAATACTTGTTGGTGCTGAAGTAAGAAAAAATAAAAGCTAAATTAGATAAAGAATGAAGACACTAGAGTTAATACAAAATGGGGCTTCATATATTACTAGCAGATTACATTGTCATTTTGAGAATGGGAGTAGACAAACTATATCTCATGCTGGATCACTGACATGTAGTTTTCCATCCTTCACATGGAAAGAAGTATACAGTACTATATAATTACAAATTAACCACAACATTGCTTTAGTTTAAACTCCTAGACAGGAAGGAAAGTGGGCATTGCTTAAACACTGCTTTTTTTCACTGTATTTGAGTACGTTTTAACATGTTCCATGCCCACAAGAGCCAAAAATATTTCTTTGCTTCAGGCCCTAGGGAGTATTCCAAATGAAAAGAGCTGTTACTAAAAACTTTAGTGAGGTCATATGTTTGGCAAAGTTAATGACAACAAATTAAACTGCTGTTTTAAGAACTTGGTTTAGCATTGGCCTCTGAGATGCCAAAAAAGTCCCTTAACTCTTTGTAATCTGCTCCAGAACCAGCCACAACTCATTTCCTAAGCTGCATATATCGATGGAGTACTTAACCAGGAATTTGCATCAGACGATTGAGTTGTTTCCTGAAAAAGCAGTTTGAAAGATGAGGAATGCAGCTGTTTCATGAAGTTACATGCAAGGAATAAGTATTATTTGTGATCCTCCCTGATTAAGAATATTATTTGAAGCTACTGATGTACTTGAATTCACACATCGCAGTAAGTCAAAATGTAATTTGATCCTGGGTTTAGTCTGCTATTTGAACCTTATGGCTGATTCAACAAACTATAATTAAACCACAATTTGGCAAGATATATAAACAAACTCTGTGAGTACTAATTAGAATTGTGACCATAACGCACCAAAGTTATATTGATCAGACTGATAAAAAAATTAAGGAGAATCATTTTTAAAAGGAAACCTAGAAAAAAAAAGCACTATCAAGAGATTGTCAAAATAATTGATAGCAGATCATCATGCAGAGCCATTTCTGCTGGCACGCAAGCCGTCGCCTGGAACTGATCCATTGCACATGCATGCACAGCTCCCAACAGCCGATTGTCGGATATCTATCGTGCATGCGCGGAAGGCGGGACATGCATGGGAGATGTGCATACATGCGCAGGGGACAGGGTGCACGCAGGGGTTCATGCATGCATGCGGAGGGGGTGGGCACGCATTGCATTTTGGGTGCAGGCACGCATGCTTGCACACGCATGCACTTTCGGCATGCAATGACGAAAAGGTTAGCCATCACTGTTCTAGGACCTTATTTGAAAGGAGTAAGGATCAAGATTGTTAGAAATAAAAGGAAGGAATATAAAGTTGGTTTATTTGATCAAGACTGAAATAGCTATGTTGTTACCGGTATCTCTGGATTTTTGCTGATATAATGATTGAAATGATGATGTTTTATGGGTTTGTTTCCAGATAAGAGATGGATATGGGAAGAATATCACTTTTTTGTAATTTAAGAGGTGATTTGATTAAAATCGTTTATATTTGTGATGAAGACGGGAAGTCATTTCTGTATACATTTCTTTTTACTACATTCTTTTTTTCTTTCCTATTTCTCTTATTTCCTTTTTCTGTACCTTTTTCTTTTCTTATTTCAGTTTCTATATTCTTATTATTTAAAAAACACCAAATTAATGAATGTTTTGGGGGAAGGTAATTACAGGTACCATTTGTAAATAATAGAAGTATGGCATAAGCCCGTGATGGCAAAACTATGGCACGCATACCACAAGTGGCACACTGAGCCATTTGTGCTGGTACGCAAGCCGCAAGCAAACTTACCTCACTGTGCATGCCCATGCCTCACAGCTGATTTTTTGGCAGGTTTGAGACCTTTTTCGGCCTTCCAGAGGCTTGGAAAAAGCCTCTGCAAGGCTTTTTAAGCCGAATTATAAGCCCATTTCGTCACTTCCTGTATAGGTCTATAATTTGGCCTGAAAAGTCTTGCAGAGGCTTTTTCCAAGCCTCTGGATGGCTGAAAAAGGCCTCAAACCAGCTGAAAAATCAGCTGTAAGGCACAGTGCAGGTAAGGGGGTGGCGGCAGGGGCTACATGCGCATGCACAGGAGGCATGGGGAGGGGTGCACATATTGCATTCTGGGTGCTGGCCAGAAAGTGTGTGCGCGCTAGTGCGCACACAATTTTTGATACAGAAGCCCAAAAAGGTTAGCCACCACTGGCATAGGCAATTATGGCAAACAAGTCTATGACTAGGAACAAGCATACAGATCTGAAATGGACAAATAGAAAAAAATATACTAAAGATTCTGAGATTTGATAACCAGACAAATGTTCAAATGAACATTAAAATAAAACAGCAATGTACTTTTTTTACAGAGAAATGTAATATCAAAAATATGTGAATCAGCATGGTTTATTCGTTTAGAAGTTGAATAGAATGAAGAAGATCCAAGTTCAAAACCACCCTCAGCTACGGAAGCTCAATGGATGACTTTAAACAGATTGTCTCATTTCTTAGCCCAACCTACCCCACTATTTTCTTATATTCGGAATAAAAGAAAGTGGTGGATGGAACACTCCACTAAATAAAACAACTAGAATTCCTGGGAGAAAAAGCAAACAGAGAAAAAAGACAGGTATAAACCAGACCTCGCTGAGTAAATAATATTTCAGATGTTCTTCTGGCATTTGAGATTCCAAGCAGAATCTCCCCAAAGCACCAATTATGTTTTTTTTTAAAAAAAAACAACAACTTGAACTATATGCAGCACATTTGTAATTGAGACGTCTTCTATTTTTTAATGAAAAACTCCCACAGTGTGTCATATGCATGAATGCACCCACACACAATATTTCAACAAGTCTTCTTCAAGTTCGAAAAGATCGGTTTCAAAAAAAGAATATCCATTTTTACTTTCATTTCAGTCTCTTAGATTTAAAATGTTTTTGTTAAATAAACCTTGGACATCAGAACAATAAAGCCAAGCAACACATCTGGCCATTTTTAATAAGAAAGGAAAGTTTAATCTTAACCAAAATGTATTTACAAACATTATTAGCTATACAGTTTATTCTAATAAAATATATAAAACCATTCACACAAAATGTATCCATCAGCTTTAGGGGAGAATCAGGTAGATTTACTCTGAGCAATTTTTTGTTGATTCTCAAGACATTCCTTCAGCTTGTCTTCTGTTAATGTTAATCTTTGTTCTAGAACAGACACAGTCTGCAAAATGAGAAAGATAATGACATAATGTGCTATAGGTTTAGCATAAGACAACAATATTGTTTAGTGAAAATGACCAAACAAACTCTAAAGAATAGGATACATGACAAATGTGAATGTGTATGTGTATGTGTGTATGTATATATATGCAGGTCTTGGTGCGTTCGGGTCTTTTCCCGTGTAAGATTGAGACTATCTGGGCAACGTTTGACGAGATCTCACTCGCCATCTTCAGGCTGGTGCTTTCGGCTTTGTGCCGAAAGCACCAGCCTGAAGATGGCGAGTGAGATCTCGTCAAAACATTGCCCAGATAGTCTCAATCTTACACGGGAAAAGATCCGAACACACCAAGACCTGCATACCTGTACCCGTAAAAATCTACAAAAACATATATAATAATATATAATAATAATATATATATATATATATATATATATATATATATATATATATATATATATATATATATATACATTTAAATATTTTTTAAATGTAAAAAAAAGACAACAATTTTATGTAACTACTTAGAAGAAGTCAGATTCATATGAGAATTACATCTGAATAAATATCTGTAAGATTAGACTATGCTGCCTACCTTATTTAAGGATACCGTGGGCTGTTTTTTTTTAAGATAAGGAGTGCAATAGAATAGACTACTAAAAGCAACAAACTCACAGAAAAATCATGCACTCGCAAAAAAACATAATATTACATTAGAAAACATTTCACATTACGTATCAAATTTGCTGGCCATTTCCTAGAATTTAATGGAAAATTATTACCCAAAATAGAAATGTATATAATCCGTTAAATAATTCATTATCTTAATCTTTGGGAAAAACTAACATGAAAAGAAAATATGGTGTTAATTCCACACCAAGGCCAGCACGTGGAAAGGATGGAGAATTATCCTTTTTTTCAATTTTGCTTCTCCTGTTAGTTGATCTTACCGCTTCAGGAAGAACAAGCTTGCTCTTTTATATATTTGTTTCACTTCTCCAACACAGGTATTGTCGACAAAACATTAAACAATATTGGACCCAATCCTTATCTAAAAGAACTCTCTGATCATCAAGTATGGGGAGAGATCCTTTCAGAAATTTAGTGACTTCCCTTGCAATTCAAGAGCTTCTTTGAAGCAGGAGAAGAATAGGAACTGGTAAAAATATTATTCTAAGTTAAACTTTGCTCATCCCCACAGGTATGAGTGACAGCAACTGACTTACACCGAGGAAAGCAGTAACATACATTCAAAGTCCCCGTGATAGAGCAGTAATTTACATGCCTGCAATGCAGTATCTGATAAGAGGAAAATTCTTGTTGCTTTCAAAGAAATATCAGAAATAATTCCATTTTGAAGCTATAGCCAAGATTTTGTTTTTCTGATCATAGAAAATTATGAGAAGATTAGGGGATTAACTTTTGCAAGCATCTTTTTTTTTTGTCTCTGTATGTATGCCTTTAATTTAGTTTTTTACTCCTGGCAACTGCCTGGATAAGTTCCTGCAATCTTCTTGACAAGAAGTGGCTCACCCATACCTGCTTCTCAGGGATGACAGAGTGACTGGCTCAAGGTCAATTAGTTGACTTTGTGCCTACAGTAGAATTAGAACTCATGGTTTCTCACCTTTAATCTGATGCCTAAACCACTAGACCAAACTGGTTCACTTTGAAAAAATCTAGCACATAGTAGAGCCAGGCTCATATATAGTACCAGGAAAGCTAAATTATCATTTTTCATTAGATATCAAATTATTACACAGTTAGCAATTTATAACATCTGCTTAAATATCTTACTGTCAATGAAGCCAGAATAATAATGGGAATATGTTTCCTATTACTTCCATGTTGAGAGGCTGATGCTATAAGAATGCCATAAATCCCTATAGCTAATCATCAATTTACAATAATTGGCCCTGGAATTTTGGTAACTGAGCAATGCAGTTGTTAGGGTTAGTGAGTCATCACGTGGAGACCCAATTTTAAAACTGTTCTTATTACGTTAAGCAAATGACATGGTTGTAAAGTGAATCACATAGTTATTAAGCAAATCTTTAAGTCCACTGCAACAAATTAACTTTGCTTGTCGGAAGCTGGCTGAGAAGGTCACAAATAGCAATCATGTGATTGCAACATGCTGCAATCGTAAATGTGAGCAGTTTGATAAGCCCTCGAATTGCATTCATCTGACTGCGGGATGATGTAATGGTTATAAATTCAAGGAAGAGTCGTAGGTCATTTTTTCTGAGTCCATCGTAACCTCAAACCATTTTTAAATGAACATTTGTAAGTTGAGGACTAGCTGTAGAGAGGAAATGGGCCAGGTACAGCTTGGGAAAATACTATGCAGGAAAGTTTGCTGAATGATACAGAGTACTACACAAAGGGATTGAGCATCTGGCAATGGTTCCATTTAGCTTCCTTAATTTCTTTTAAGCCTTATGACTGATTAAAAAAACACATATTTAAAATGATTGTGGCTATATAGTTCAGACAGATTAGAAAGTAGAGTGATGCTCCTTCAGTGTAACGTGGTATGTGTTTAGATCCCTCTGCTGTTCATTCTAGGGTACTAATCAAAGAAATGCTAAAGGTACGATATAGTTCTTGCTTGAAACTTTTTCAAGTTCATTGCAACAAAGCTATTCTTCTGGAACTTGTCACCATGGAGGAACAATATAGAAAAAACTTTTACCCAACCCAAAATATCTTGACGATTGGGGCCATCATGCAGTAATGAAGCAAAATTTTCAAGTCAAAAAACATTTTTATAGGTACTAAGCATGGACTACTGCAGATTGTATTTTTTTAAATAGTGCAAATAATAAACATTACATACAATAAACCCAATGCAGTTTTACGTACATCAATAAAAGGACTATATAAATTGATAAGAATATCATTTCTCTATTACGCTCAGTATTTTTACAATTTTTTTTTTCAGCAACAGCATTACATATGTTCAGTAATACTCAAAAGTCTCCTGGATTATACCCAATCACATCCAGAATAGGCAGATAGCCATTCGTAATATCACTGTCTTGGCTGAACTAAAAGTTTCTCCATCCCTAGGCCGTGTGGCTTTGGCCCAAAAGCGGACACCATTCATTGCAGCCACTCTGAAAATAGCATCCATTTTCGGGACACAGCTATGAAGCCAGGGATGCCAAGGCACATAGAGGCCTGTCGTTCTTCCCTTATACAAGGCCCTTGGACTCTTCTAAAGATAAATGCACATTTAGTGACAGGGGTTGAGTAGGAGGGCGTGAGACCCAGTGGAGTGGGAAGTAGGTCCAAGTCTTGCAGAGGCCCTCAGGGCAGGAAGCAGAGCACAGGGTGCTTCAGGGGTGAGAAAAGCTTGGGACAGGCAGGCCTGGGCCTGTGCTAGCCCTTCCAAGGCCTCCCCCATCCCTGAGGCACCCCATGCTTTAATGATCTGCATCGTCACTTACTGACTACACTGGGGAGAGTAGAAATAGCTCAAAGCAGCGAATGCAGCCCAGAAATAAAACATTGGATTGCGCAGACATGATGAACATGAGCCGAATATGAAAAAGCAAGGACATTAGTCTGGCAACCAAATCAGGTTAGTCTGCTCTATTGTGTCCCCCACATCTACCTATGGTTGTGAAAGCTGGACCTTAAAAAAGCATGACAGGAAGAAAATCGACTCATTTGAGCTGTGGTGCTAGAGAAGGCTCCTGCATATTCCTTTGACAGCAAAGGTGGCAAACAAACAAGTCCTGGACTGCCAGAGTGTCACTAGCAAGCAAAATCATAATACTACATCTCACTTCTTTGGCCATGTCACGCGGGGGAAATTCACTGGAAAAAGCAATTAAGTTTGGAAGAGCTGATGATAAAAAGAAAACCAGGCCACCAAGGGTCACGTTGGCTGGATACCATCGAAGGGGACACCAGCCAGACCATAGAAAAACTCAAAGAAGTAGTGCAAGATGGGAAGATGGGTCGAGACCTGGCCCACAGAATCACCAAGAGTCATACACAGCAGAATGGGTAACATCAACATCATCAAGTGATCATTTTGCTTAACGACCATAACAACTTGCAAACATAATGGGCAGGCTCCATTATGGTCGTAGGTTGAAAACTACCTATAGGGCCATATGCCTCACGTCAATCCAAATGAATTCCCAAAGCAAAATTATTTTATGAAATTTTCTCTGAACTCATCTTTAGACCAACATTTCTAAGCATAAGAATCATGATGGAGCCTTGACTGTACTATTCCAATGTGCCTCCTTCCCTGAGACTTTTAAGACTCAGATTTGCCATCATTTTTGATATTGGGAAGCCATTCTTTTTTCTTTATCTGAAATCCAGATGTGGAAAGTCTCACACCATTCCAGCCCTCTTATTTCTACTAATTACCATCTGCATGTAAACACTTTCATATGTGCATGCATATATATATATTTATATTTAAATGCAGCAGAAGATATATTCCCCAAAAAGCTGGTTGTGGCAAAAGTTGAATTAATTGAATTAATGACTATCCGACCCGCGTATATCAATTATTCTCTTCACATGGAAATATACAACAATGTACCCTGAGAAGGGACCTGAGAATTTAGAGGTTTCCAATCTTAACCAGCTCTATGCCAGTTAAAAAAAAAAAGCAAAGAAATGGGAAGCCTGGTAATCTCTTCTTATATAAATGTACTAAACTTTTCCAAACATACAGTCCAACTTTAAAGAAAAGTCACCTCACAATTTTCCAAATAGGGTCATATATAAATCTATCACCACCACCAGTATCTGTATACGGAAAATATTGTAGAGGAGAATACTGAAGGCCAGGAGTCTCTGTGGCATGTTGGCCAAGGTGTTTGAATAAGAGTGAATCAAGTTCAAATCCAACACATTGAACCAGTCACTATCTCTAAGCCAAACCTACCTCTCCTGTTGTGGGAAAAAAACTGGATAAAAGAATGGCATATATGCCCCCTTGAGAAAAAAATGAAAGTTACAATGTCAAGCATTTTGCTATGGACACTTGTTTATTAGATATGTATGCCATCCGTCTCGTTTAGTGGCAACCAGCATATAAGGCAGGAATTTGCTGGCTATGAATTATGCACACAAGCTAATTCCAAACATTAGCAACTTACAGGCAAAGAAATGAAAAATGCTACGAATCAGAAAATTCTGCTTTGCCTTCCATCACTAATCCATTACAATGCAAGGCAAGTATAAAAAGCATTTTGTTTGTGACTTAACTAGCTCGATACCCGTGTTTTGCTATGAAACTATGCGGTCAGGCTTAGTTTTGGGGGAGAAAAATAAGGGGGGGAAATTCTGCCTATCAGCATCCATTGGTATTCATCTGGCTAGAATCCTGTCAGTATGTGAGAGTTGAGGGCTGTTTGGAAACTGAAGCAGTATTTGCAGATTGAGGAAGAAGAAGACAGCAAAGAGCCTGGGCGTGTCTTAGTACAACTGTTCTATACTAAAACTGCTTGGTGCTGTGAAACTAAAACTGAAACTCTTCTCCTTTGCTTGTGTTTTGCATTTGGAACAGATTTCTTTTCATGTGGGGATGGGAAGTAGAATTCCTTGTATCAGAGCGAGTAATATACGAAATACTAATGCTCTGATGGTCATTTCAAAAAATCCTTTCTTAGTGAGCACCTAGAAGCCAAGAGGAACATATGTGGCAAATTTCAAATTTGTAGGCTTTACAGTTCTGGAGATTTTGGTAGTATTTCGCTTTTATACACTATATATAGATTTTCATATGTAGTTATCCAGAAGTTTCTTCATCATATTTCTCTCACTGATTCTTCCATAACAGCATGATTCCATTGTTATAAAAACTATTTATAATAATATGACACTTCAACAAAATGCCAAAGTCTTCTCTACCTGAGTGAGGACGTCCAACTGTCCCACGATGTGCTGGAGAGTAGTGGTAAGCCCAATCTCATCAATTTGTACTTGCTGCCTTTGCATTAGTTCTGCCGTTCCAGCTTCTTGAGTTTTTTGTCTAACTGGAAAATCTCCGGAATCCATCCCCAGTTGCTGGACGATGAGAGACACAATGAAGGTAATGAAACAAAAGACCTGTCACTCTCATGACATACGTATTTAAACTGGCACATTGGCACAAACATTTGCATAGAAGCTTAGGGCACAGAAGAACAGGTGCCTAAACCACAGAGCTATGCCAATGTTGCCTTCAACCCCCATGGTCGGGGAACAACGATCTGAAGGAAGAAGCTGTTTTTGCTACATATCTTCTCTTTCAGGTTACTGGAGAATAATGGCTTCAGCTATTACCTGCAACTCATATTTGGGAATTGAAATAGCAAAAGAGAAACCTGGAGCAAGTCAATGGCAGAAAGGCACAACTCCCCAAAAGCTTGCAAGCCGGCAGGCAGGTAAGTGACTGCTGTGGTACCAGGGGTGGGATTCAAAATTTTTAACAACTGGTTCTGTGGGCGTGGCCTAGGTGGTGGGTATGGCGTGGTGGTCATGTGATTGGGTGGATATGGCTTGGTGGTCATGTTATTGGTTGGGTGTGGCCAACTCAATATCATTCACATTGAAGCACACATCTCCTCGCCTGGCCTCTCATGACTGTGGGGATGCTGCAACAGTCATAAGTGTGAAAAATGGTCATAAGTCACTTTTTTCAGTGCCACTGTAACTTTGAATGGTCACTCCACACAAGCAAAGTACCAGCAAAGGAGGGGAAAAAAACTTCAGAGAAGTTCCAGAGACAGGAAGTCTAGTCCTGCAAAGAATGTAATAAGGGTTAACGGAAAGGCAGTTTCTGTAAGCAACACCAGAATGTTTCCTTCCTTCTTCCTTACAGGATTAGGCCAGTAATTTCTTCTAACAACCGATACTCCAAACTGCTTAGAATGTTAACAACTAGTTCTAGCGAATAGGTGCGAACTGGTGGAATCCCACCCCTGTGTGGTACAAATGTGTTGTGGGTGCACCAAAGGTGGGAAGACATGCAAATGGCTGCTGCAGGCAAGCACAAGTGCAGTTAGATGTGGGGGGGAGGGGTGGTGCGCAGGAAAGTGGCAGGAACAGGAGCAACTTACTGGGGTGACTTGAAACCTTCCCTCTGGCTTCCCCATTGACTTACTTGTGGAAAGCCAGCAGGAAAGGTTGCAAATTGCAATGACATGACAATGGGAAGCTGCAATTGTAGTAAGTGCAAGTTAATTGCCAGGCACCTGAACCATGATCATATGATCATGGGGTGCTGTGACAGCTCTAACTTCAGGGACTGGTTTTAAGTACCACTCATTTAGCACCATTCTAAGTTCAGTCACTGAACAAGTGATCATTAATTGAGGATAACCTGTATACAAATATGAAAAATATGTCTTTATCAGTTTGAGGGTGAGAATTCATCTGTATTCTGATGATACCCTATGTATCCCCATCCTTGGTGGGACACGAGATCCAGCAGATGAAGGAAAATCCACAAAGGTTTATTTTTCACCTTGGGCATATCCCCAGAGAGAAAATAATGAAAAAGAGACAGAGAGAGTGTGTGAGCAATTATAAACTGTATTAAGTTAAATTAAATTTAGTTTTGTCCCAGCCCTGACCATGTTTGGGAGTCCAAAGAATGTATGTGGCTCTCATCTAATAAAAGAAGATCCTTTTCCTGTTAAAATATTGTACTGTAAATATTTTTAATTTTATAAAATATTTTTAAACATACTATAAACAAACTATAATGTCCTAATAACTATACATTCAATTTGGCTTACCTTTTCATGCCTGTAATTTCCAGCTTTTTGTTGCTCGCTATAGCCAGTGTCCATTGGTTTCTGCAATCAAACATTCGAGAAGAATCCATGTTATTCTACATGACTGCAATTTCACCATAAGCATCCAGATATTCAATCTGCTTTCCCCAAATCTCAAGACGCATACCATCCCTTACTTTAACAAATGTCCCATCAATTAAAGAATATCATCTGGCAGGCCTGCCTGGTGGAACATCATCTCCCACCCCCAGGTCAGACTGGCTCTGACCCTAATGAACTTTTCCAAGACCCTGAAGACATCATTGTGTTTTTTTGGGGGGGGTGTTTCAAAGTTAAATGGCTGTACTGATGATGGTTGTTTGGGTGTCAGCTATTTATTTTGTCTTCTTGTTGGCTTTGTAACAAGTGAACAAAGTGAAAAGAGTCACTGGGGACTCTGAGATGGGCAGCCATTTAAGTCCTGGCTGGCCTTTTCCTCTGTTTATAGTTCAGCCATCTTGATAAGCTATTGTTTGTTTGTTTTATCAAGAGTCCTGATTTTAAATAACCCGTGCTGGATTCCCGTTTGTCTCCTCTGGTGTTTTTCAAACCAAAGCCTCTCCAACTCTATACTTCAAATTTCATCATTTCAGTGAAGGAAATGATGATGCCTTCAGACTCTCAATCAAGGAAATATTCACACTTGCATAACAACGAAGTGACTGTTTTGACCATAAAATTCTTCTCCAGATGCACTTTTTGAACTCCACAGTCAATATTAAAAAATCTACATACAAACTATTTGGAAGGGAAACTATGTAATTATACTGGTGAAGAGATGACACTTATTTTAGTTCAATGTTCCAGTTCAAAATTTATTCAGCACAATGGAATGTTTAATATTAATTGGAGATGGAATCAAAACCAGAAAAATGTTAAATGGAAAGATAGAGAAATGAGTATTAGTTCGTTTATCAGCCACTGAGAATCCTAATTACCTGTTTATAATCTCTATTAAAATATTGGAATTGAAACAGTTGTCAGATAGAAAAGAGAAAAAAGCAATCTTTCTCTAAAATTTTTATTATATGTCCATTACTGATTACTCTTGTTAATTAAGTTGGCCAAATTAGACAAAACAATGTATCTACAAAAAATATTTAAAACATCAATGCATTGAGAACTGAAGAAGAAATGTTCTTTACAGAAGTGTAAATTCAACAATAATCCTGAAAAACAAGTTCTAATGATTTTATTTATTTATTAAATGTGTTTGGCACATCTCACCAAAAGACAATCCTTTTATCCAATATTAAAATATTTCACATATTTTCTACACTATAATTTACAACAAGTCTACAAAATCTATCTGATAGGCATTAAATCCATTTATTGTAGTATCAATACAATAGGTGTATTGTAGGTGAATCTTTTCTCTCAGGTAGAAAGATGACAGGTAAATAAAGAATGGAGTCAAAGCATCTTTGGTCACTTTAGATTCAAATGCTCTTTACTCTTTGCCTTTGAAATGTTTCATATAGTTTCACATTCTAAAGTTATTAAGCTGCCCTATCAATTATTTTTATTTTTTACCCATTGTATTTTTAAATCTATCTGTAAACTAATGATAATTATCAGTGACAAATAACTATATGAGAAATGCTAAGTAAGGGATATGTAAAAAAAAAAGCTAAAAATACAGAGCACTAGACCTATTTTATGTTGCCATTTCTTTCAAACAGAGCTAAGAATTAGATCACTGTAATATGGTTTCAAGGTTCAAAATGGCAGAGTGTATCAGAATAAGAAAAATCAACATGCATGGTGGTTAGAAAGCCAGATTGTTAAGCCTGTATTTTCAGTTCTATCCACTAACACGTGAGCTTCTTTCTAGTATTTTCCTTGTAGTAACAGCACCTATCTATTTTAACTCAAGTAAAATTTCTAGAGCTCTACAGCAGTTAAAAACTTTGTTATCAAAATCAATCCTCTTGAATTCTCTTGATCTTTCTGAGGGTGAATTATCATCATTACTGACTGTTTTCAGCAAATTTATGGAGAAAGGAAACAAAATGTAAAGTACTGGTTATACTGTTAAATTAAGATTGGGAGAATCTAACTTCAATTGCTCTTCAACCAAAGACCTTGTTAAGTTTTTTCTAAAAAAAAGGCCAACTGCATTTTCTCAGGCCAGCCTACTTCCTGGTTGTATTACAGGTAGTCCTTGACTTACAATCAATCATTTAGTTCAGTTAGTGTCTTATGACTGTTTTTCACACTTACAACCCTTGCATTATCTCCATCAACATGTGATCAAAATTTGGGCTCTTGGCAACTGATTCATGCTTATGACAATTTTAGCATCCTGGGGTCATGCAATCCCCTTTTGCAATCTTCTGACAAGCCAAATCAATGGGGAAGGCAGATTCACTTAACAACGTGACCAACTTAACAACTGCTGTGATTCACTTAGCAACTGTGGCAAGAAAGGCTGTAAAATGGGGAATGATTCACTCAACAGGTGTCTCACTTAGCAACAGAAATGTTGGGCTCAGTTATGACCACAAGTCAAGCACTGCCTGTACCGTATTAAATAAATATATTAGTCTTATTATCTAAGTTTGCTGTAATGATTAAGGCATCAGGTTAGAAATGAGACCAGGAGTTCTAGTTCTGCATTAGGCACAAGGTCAGCTGGGTGATCTTGGGACAGTCACTTTGTCTCAACTCTAGGAAGAAGCCAATGGCAAACCTCTTCTGAAAAACCTTGTCAAGAGATCTGCAGAGACTTGTTCAGGGAGTTTCTGAGACTTGCACATCAGTGTGAACAGAAGAAAAAAAAAATCTACGAATGCAGGATATAATGTTGTTTCAAACCAGAACAGAAAAATCTAGAATACCAATTCCATCAACTTACCATACTGTTAAAACAGCCATTCATATGCATAATGGCGTTCTGTGTTTTCAGATTGTTACCACAATCACCACCATTTGCATTCATAGTATATTTCTGGGCTTGTATTGTATCACCATAATCAGCAGCATCAAAGTTTGTCTTCCAAACCATTACCTACAAAAGTAAAATTTACAGAAATATGTAAAAATGTTTAAATAACCCACTCAGGATTATAAGAATAACATCCCCAGAAAGGGGAGTAAACTAATGTTTACACTTTTCACTCATTTTAAATATTATATAATTCCGGTTTACACAGAAATGGGTTTAAAAGATTTCAATCTGAGATCCTAAATAAATTTGATATTAAGAGTCTCTTGGATAAATATTATATTAAAAACCACGATATATGTATAATTGCTATTTTTTTAATCTCAAAATACTTTTCTGTCTCATTCTTAGTCCCGGCTTCTCCCCTCTTGTTAAGAGTGCTAATTTAATTTTTAACAAGCATAAAATTAAGTTCCAAGTGCTCCTAGAATTATCTGTGCTCTCCTCATACACGTGATTTCTTTGAGAATATCTGTAAATGCAAACTACCTCTCATCCAGCTTCTCAAAGGAAAAACTGTAGGGTATGCAAAGCCCAAGCCACCATAATTAGAAGGTGAATACTTCCAAATACTGGCTGTTTGGGATTTCTGCTTTTTCTGTGTAAAATTAACTCCATAGAAGTACTTAAGATATTAATTTTGTTTTAGGCGAGGCCCTAAAACTGTGATGGCGAACCTATGGCACATGTGCCCCAGGTGGCACTCAGAGGCATTTGTGCCAGCACGCGAGCCGCAGGCAAACTTACCTCACCTGCGCATGAGCGTGCCTCACAACTGATTTTCTGGTCTGCTTGAGGCCTTTTTCAGCCTCCGAGAGGCTTGAGGAAAGCCTTTGCAGGCCGAAGAACAGGCCTGTTTCGTCACTTCCTGTATTTCCAGAAATACCGGAAGTGACAAAACGGGCCCATTTTTCGGCCTGCAAAGGCTGCACAGGCTTCCCTCAAGCCTCTGGGAGGCTGAAAAAGGCCTCAAATGGGACAAAAATCAGCTGGGAGGTACAATGCAGGTAAGGGGAGGAGGTAATGGGGGGCACACGGATTGCCTGATGGGTGCTGGCAAATGAACGCAAGCGCGAAAGCACGCGCACAATTTTTGGCACAGGAGCCCAAAAAGGTTAGCCACCATTACCCTAAAATAACAAACATTCATAAGAAATAATGGGAATTGAATGCTTCCATCATAAAAACAGAAATAGTTCACCTTACATTTTCTATGCAACGGAAACAATTTTTTTTCTGAGAGTTGAGGACCTGGAATAAACTGATAGACATGAGATTCAGAACAGAAGGCCAGGCATAGCATCAAAATGGTGGATCCTATAGACCTGATATACTACTTCAAAGAGTCATCACTATCAGCAATTCCAGTTTTCTCTTTCTTAATATGATTAAATAATTCTTATTTAGGAAGCTTCAAAAATAATGGGAAAAGGATGCAGATTTAATTCATTTTTATATCTGCCACATGAAGTATGTAAATAAAACTAATAAAATATTCATTTTGTCACATGTGAATGAATCTTCTTCCCAGGAAAGCCCAGAACCACTAATAATAAAATGAGGAGCTTTAACGTTGACACTTCTAAAGCATTAGCCCTTTCCATATGTCTACTTCACAGAATTCCCAACTCCTTTGAATCAACGGGCACATTTTCTAATTTCAGAGTAGGACACAAATGCTCACAAGCACTGGTTGATGAATGGATGGTTTTCTTGACAATTCACAAAATAATTGCCACAGCAGGTATAATCTGTTATAAAACAGCAAATGATTAGGTTACTCCCTGGTGGACTCTCTAAGACATTTATTGAAGGCATAATTAGATTGGTTAGCATGGGAGTGTTCATGGAGCATCTGTTTGCAACTCCAAAGCCAACTGCATCTTTTCCTGGGGGTTCAGTGATCACAGGAAACAGTACAACTGCTTCAAGGAGTTGCAATTAGAACATTATATAAGCACACTCATGCATTCCAAAGAGACTTTTTGCCTTGGAATCAAACAAGTTGTCAGGATGCCTGTTTTAGAATTGCCACAAATTGCACAATACTTGTGAGCATACACCATTTTTGTCATAAAGATATACTTGCTACAGAATTTTTTTAAAAAGCAGTACCTGCTCATCAAAACCTCCAGATGCAAAAAAATCTCCTGTTCTTGAAAAAGAAACACAGGTAGCTGGTCCCTATAAAAAGAACAACCATTTAGTATAGATTGGAGGTACTAAATATCCATATGAAAGCCTTATGTGGATGGCATATTTTCCCCATTACAATACCCATACCAAGCTATTTGAACAACAATATTGATTTTAATTTGATCTATATAGAACTGTGCATATAAATAGTATGTACAAAAATAATGCTGTTTTTATTAATGGTAGTCTACATTGTATTCTTTTTAATTCTATCTTGTCAATTGCCTTGAGATGACTTTATTTTGAAAATCTGGCATGAACTCATTTTAATGAAAATAGATAAATACAATTGTACTTGATTTTCCCAAGAAGTCTTTGTTGTTCCTAGATCACTCTCAGTTCTAAGTCATATACAACAGTATCCACCATCCCACTGAACAGCAGTAATTTCCCTAGCAGATGATGACTGATACATAAAGCATGAAGCATAGTTTCCCTACCAACCACGTATCAACAATGGATCTACGCATTCATTCCAAGCCTTGTTTATAGTTTAAGGGAAAGTACTCCACAAAAGAAGATACTGTACTTAAAATTACAGTCAGAATATATATATCAAATTGTGTAGCTGTAAATGTCAGCAATTAAACTCCATCTCCCTAACAAGCTTACTGGTTTGAAAAGTAAGCACCATTATAATTAAAGACAGCAATGTAAACTTAGCAGTATTCTCTATGTAATCAACTGGCAACTTATTCCGGTACAGAAATATGTTACGTCAAAGTACATTTAAGACATCTTGGCCTTTTCCTATGAGTAAACGTCCCAGAGAAGTAATCAACTGTTAAGATTATAAACCATATTAGAGCTAAGCAATGTCTTTAGTACAAACATGCAAGGTATAAAAATTTTACAAGCTCTTAATCCTACTGACTAATATTACTTGCATAATTAACACTTAATTATTAATCCTTTTATCTTTAAGCCTACTTTTATCTATTGTTAGTATAATAGATTTAGCTACAGCTGGCGTTTAATAAATTATACTGCACGAAATATACAGTACAAAAACATTTCTCCAAGTTTTTCTAGCATATTCCTACTAACAACATGGAAAACTAGCTAAAGTCAACTATAATGTAGATGACAGATTTCCAAGTACACAGGAATGAAAACTGGGAGAGCAGGCAGTCTAAGAAATGTTAGATTCAAGTATCATAGATAAAAATTTACAACTTTAATCAACATTAAATCAATGGTTAATTAGAGCTGACAGATATAAAAACTGCATTCTATCATTACCACAGTACAACAAGAATCTATGCCCCAGATCCCTACACACTATACTTTTTTCAAAGAATTCTCCCTCCAAAACTCAAACAACCCCCCGCCCCCAAATAAGGTCATGCCTTATCTTTGTGAACATGGATATAATTTGTGATGTGCAGGTTTTGTTGAAGTTCCATGAAAATATTATGGATACCTAGCTGCATCTGTGCCTTGTAACTGTATTTGTGCAATAGCACTACTGGAAAAAGCAATGAATTATTTTACTTGTTTGTTATTTAAACTTCTCAATTTACTTTCATAGAGCCGTGGAGAGCCAAATACTGGTTCTTTGTTGGCTTGGCAGAAGGAGCTCATGCACATTTAGGATAAAATGCTTAAAAGAATATCCTTTATTCTTTCTATTATTCAAACTGTAGGGAAAGGAAAAATTAAGACATGTGCCCAGGCACGCATTTTGCTTCCTGACTGCCTGCAGCAGTGTGGCTGCATATTGCAATGTGTTGTACGTGCAGCTGCTTTTGAAAACTCTTCTGCAACGTCACTTAATACAAACTGTATCTGCAGAGTTATTGACTAGAATCAATTGGAGTAAGCGTAGCACTTATAAAACTGGTTACTGGTACATTTCTGAGCACAATTCTAAGTACTGATTATTGTATTGATGAAATCTTAAAGAGCTTGGAAGTGGAGCCATTGTTCCTTTACCAAAGACTCACATACTCAAATTACTCTGTGTCATAATGGTCCCTTCATGAAGTACTGCTACTACACCAGTGGTGGGATTCAAATTTTTTTTACTACCAGTTCTGTGGGCATGGCTTGGTGGGCATAGCAGAGGAAGGATACTGTAAAATCTCCAATCAGGGATGGTATTTGCTGGTTCTCCGAACTACTCAGAATTTCTGCTACCCTCCAGAACTGGTCAGAACCTGCTGAATACTATCTCAGCGCTACACACACACACACACACACACACCCCACAATGTTTGCCTGGTATCAATTTTTATATATATAATTTTTGATGCCCAGCAATTAATTTGTTACATAGTAATTTTTTCCCCAACATACTTAATTTGTTTTAGCTCGGTTTTAATGGGTTTTGCGCTTTTTAAAATTCTACTGAATTTATAGTTACTGGGTTTTAATTGCATTTTAATTATTTTATTCTATTTGATTTTATTAGAATTTTAACATATAATTTTTGTGAGCCCTGAAGTTAAAAAGAAGAGTGATCTTTTTAGAATGTTGTATGCTATTAACCAAACTGCTACATGAGATTTTTTTTTAATGGTTCTTGGGAAAATCTGAAATTCTGAGAAAACGTTGGAGCATTTTTTTAAATCAATACTTAAAATCAATCGATTTTCAGTCCAAAATATGTCTTAAAAATCAGTTGATTTCCTATGACTTTAGAACGGCAGCCTTGAGATTGTTCAATATGTAATCTCCATGTGTTTCAGAAATGTCCCATCTGAAAATTGTGTATTTTTGTAATGATACTTGTATGTAAAAGGTATAAATGAATTCATATGTAATAACTTCTGCTATAGAATTGTTTATATAGTTATTGCATGCACAAATGCAATATATTAGTTCTGAACCAGCTCTCCTTACCTGATGACCATGTAAGGTATACAATAGCCTGCCTTCTAATAAATCCAATATTTTTAGTGTTGAATCATTAGAAGCAGTAATGAGGTAGTTTCCAGAGGAGTGAAAGGATAGGCAATTCACTGAAGCACTATGAACTATAGAAAAAGGAAAAAAATTGCATGTTACATTAAAAAAAAAGGAAAGTAGTCCCTGTGGATTTTACTCCACTGGTCATTACCGACTATAGGGGTGGTGCTCATCTGTTTCAAGGCCAATGAGTCAGCATTGTCCAAAGATATTCGTGTGGCCATGTGGCCAGTATATCACCGAGTGCTGTTATCTTCCCACCGAAGCAGTACCTATTTAGCTACTTGCACTTGCATGCTTTTGAAATTCTGGATTGGCAGGAACTGGGGCAAGGACAGGAGCTGACTCCATCACATGGTGCTCAGGTTTTGAACCTGGGCTGCTGGCTTTCCCAGCCAACAAACCCATCATCTTAACTACTGAACCGCTGTGCCACCTTATAGATATAGATAGATAGATATTTATTTATATACCACTCCTCTCCCGAAGGACTCGGAGCGATGTACAGCCATGCAATTAAAAACATTAAATATACAAAAATTAAAACTAAATTAAATACCCTGGCTGTAAAACAGTTAAAACCCCTACCACAAAACCTTAAAGTTAAAATAAAATTAAAATACCCAAATCTAAAATCAGCTCAAGCCGGCCTGGTCAAAGAGCCAGGTTTTCAAGGCACATCTGAAGGTCCCCAGGTCCGTGGCTGTACGTAACTCCGGAGACAACCCATTCCAGAGGGCAGACGCTCCCACAGAGAAGGCCCTATTCCTCGGGGTCACCAGCCAGCACATAGATGCCGACGGGACCCGCAAGAGACCCTCCCTGTGGGAGCGCACTGGACAGTGAGAGGAAACTGGCAGAATGTGGTCTTGTAAATATCCTGGTCCGATGCCATGGAGCGCTTTAAAAGTTAACACTAAAATCTTAAAACGCACCCGGGAGGCCACCGGCAACCAATGCATCTCGCGCAGGAGGGGCGTCACATGAGAGAACCTTGACGCCCCCATAACCACCCGCGCGGCTGCATTCTGCACCAGTTGAAGCCTCCAGATGCTCCCACTTGGGAGCCCCATGTAGAGGGTGTTACAATAGTCCAGTCGGGAGGTGACCAGGGCATGAGTGACCGTGCGTAAGGCATCCCGATCCAGAAAGAGCCGCATCTGGCGGATCAGGCGAACCTGATAAAATGCCCCTCTGGAGATGGCCGTAATGTGATCTTCCAGGGACAGCCGTACATCCAGGAGGACACCCAGATTGCAAGCCCTCTCTGAAGGGGGCAAAATCTCACCCCCAATAGCCAGCGAAGAAACTATCTGGCTATATCGGGATGCCGGAAACCACAGCCACTCAGTTTTGGAATGTTATGTTACGTACATTCATTTAAATTAAAGATATAGAGAAAAGTGACAGACTCATTCTAACAGAAAATAATTGGGAAAAATTAGCTCTTAATTTGTTACAGTATAAGCTTAGCTCTCAAGCATCCTCATGTAGACAAAACACTCATGTAGTTTTATGTGAACAGAAACAAAAGTGAACTTTGGACAGATTAAAGGCCCTGCTCCTCAGAAATGTCTGAAGTCCATCAAAGAACTTTGAGTTCTAGGCCTCTTTTAGGCACGGAAGCCCCAAGTGACTTTGGGCTAGTAACTCACTCTCAGACTAACCCACTTAGCTCCCTCCCCCCATATCTGCCCTCTGGGCCACCCTGCACCCTGCCTTGCAGCCCCAAGAAATACAACCTTAAACACTGCCGCAAAAGTTTACTAGAGAATCTGGGTCTGAAAAGAAGACCGCAAAGGCAATGCAGCACTGAGTGCAAAATGCAAACAGTTGGTGCAGGGAACTGGAAGAGAAGGCAGCTGGGCAAACAAATACATGCTAGTGCTTTTTAAGGCTTCCCCCTGGAATTAACTTGAATTGGAGCGGGTACTCTCTTAATGAACTGTGAAGCCCAATTAATGACTGCAACAGGGAAAACTGGGATTGGCGTCATAAGTCAATGAGATCAGGTGATGCCTCACTTTGTGACTGCACCAACTTAAAACGGAAATCCCAGTGCCAATTGTGGCTGTAAGTCGAGCACTGCCTGTAGTCATGTTTCATTGTGAAATAAACATATACACTAAAGACATAATATCATTACTTTTCAAATATTTAACTGCCTTAAGTTAACAGTACTATCCATACATAATAGTATGATCAGAAAGAATGATCAGAATTGAGGGCTGCATTGTTTTAAAAAAGTATATTTTTATATAAAAATGATGTCCGCGTACTGCTTAACCTTCGAAACAAAATTCTTCATGCAGTCAAACATGAAGTCCTTTCAAATGTTCATTGGGAAAAATATCAAAGAAGCAGGCTTTTTCCATCATTGGGAATTCATTGTTGTCTGAAACTCTTTCAATAAGCTTAGCAAATATTCTGTTAACTGGTTACATGGGTTATGTTGCTCCCATAGCTACGAGGTAATGAATGAATTAGAACGGACGAAGTTTACAGAAAGCTGGACTCAATCCAATCACATTATGGTGTGCAGCAGTGAGCACAGCCAGTCTAACAGTGCACAGGTTGCTTACCTTGATAATGTTGCAGCAGCCTGTTCATCCTAACGTCCCATACTTTCACTGTGTTGTCAGTGCCAGCTGAAGCAATGGATGTACCACTGGGATGAAAGTCCACGTGTGGGACAAACCTGCAATGATTAAAAATGAGGAGAAAGATCTAAACCAAACATGAAAAAAGTTGCTCAAGTGTTGTCTTAAAAGTTACATGATTGGTCTGTTTCCTATAGGTTTTTTTTTTAAGTGCTGCTTAACTAGTGAATACTTCTTAAACTTTCCTGATAAAGCAAAGCAATCGGGGAACTGTCTCACTAAAAATATGTATGTGACAGTAGACTTCTTACCCCTTTAGAAGCAGAGAATCTACGGAAAGGGTCAAAATGTTTTTGTTCCTCCATTTTCAGATTTGAAAAACATCCGTTGGTTGATTTGATCTCCTCGAAGGGAGGCATGAGCAACGCTCATTCCAGGGATCCTAGCCTTCGTGTAGCAGGGTAAAGCTACATCACCACAATGAGTATGCAGCTTCTTTACTTCATAAGGCTCAATGCAAGGGGATGGCTAAACCAAGGTCCAGCATTTAGTTCTTACATGTTTGGCTTTGATTCCCATTTAGAACTGCAAAAGAGTCTCATGGTTACATGATGCTGTCTACCTACCCTATTTATTGTCATTAGAAACCCAAACAAGAGTTAAGTAGAAAGTCAAGTGTTTGATTAGGTCACCGCAATAGCTTTAATGTTGAGTCTTATATAACCACAATGATTCTAACAACCGGAAGTAGCTCCTAGTCCATAGGAGCATTAGGACAGTATAGCGAATCAACGGTATGCACAAAGTCTAGTAACTTTTACTGGGGATCAGTCTAAATTATGGGTATAACTGGGTTTGACAGAAACTTGTGTAATGATGTGAGGTTATAAATGTTTTAAATCAAATAAGCATTTTTATAAGAATGATGGTTGCACACAAGACTAGTCTTTCGTGAATGAAGGCAAATATACATGTCCCAGGATAATGTTGCAGGATCCAGTCTGAATCAGTCATTGGAACCAGAGGTTTTATCTTCTAAGCTTTCAGACTCGTGCTGGAGCCCACCCTCAGGAATCTTCTCTCTGGCAGAATGTGTTAGCAGAATTCTGCTAGTATTTGCATAACATTTCAAGCCTAAACTCCCTGAAATTTAGGTGTAGCTCTATGAAAACAGATTGGAATAAAGGATACTTCTGTGACCAGTCTTCAGTGAAATTCTCAATAAATGCTAATTCTAATTATAAAATTTATATTCAGCATTCTATAAATCACAGTAAATTCTTCCATACTTTTTTGAGAAGCTTTTCTGGTCACTTTCTTATTTCAGCCCACTGGTCTTTTGGACTAATTGTACCTCTTTATTATCTTTATCTCCAAGTGCCTTTTATGCCACTCACTAGTTTGGAAGAACTAGGAAAAACCAGAGTTTTCATCACATGTGAGTGGATGGAAAAGCCCAGCAGTTCCACTAGTGGAAATTATTAGAATTTAACTTAAGTAATAATGCTTGTGGACTACAGCTTTGATTTTTTAATATACCAAAATACATAAAATGCATTACAAAAATTATTAAATTGGTATGCTGCCTGACTTAAATAAATGGTATAGAATTATTTTTTAAAGAGACATTTCTTTATAGGCTTTAAAAAATATAAGAGTTGCCCCAACAAACTATAATTGATACTTGCCCACCATGCTCACAAAAAGAATGTATACATTCTCGGCTTGCTTTATCCCAAAGCTTGACTGTTTTGTCATCACTAGATGATACAATCAATCTTCCATCAGGAGAAAATCTGCAGCAAAGACATTTGTGGAAGTACATTTAGTAATAGCCAATGGAAATTATATCTGAGTTATTCTCAGAGAAAAATTACTAGAATGGTGGTGATGTTACCTGGTTATAAGGGGCTCTGTGAACCATTCAGAGTGATGTTTCACAAGCAACAAAAGCCCCCATCCATGCTTAAAACAGTGAGGCATTGGAACCGCTCCAAAGTTCACTGTGACCACTTTGAGGGCCTTCCCACATTGTATATACATATACAAGCATCAAAAGCGGGGCTGTTACTAACCCCCCCCCCTCCGCCCAAATGGTTTGCACAGCTCTAATAGTTAATAAGACACTTGTTTTAAATCAGAGAACCATTTTTTCTGTTCTTTCTCTGGCAAGCTATTATTTTATCTATTCTATAACCAGAACAATGGATTTCTGTTTTTTGACAGCTCATAATATACATTCCCAATCAGAGCTTTTATTTTTGTTAATATGTTTCTAATTTTCCTCTCCTGTGTGGTCTAAAATTCTAAGTATTAAAAGGTATAAGAAAACAAGTTAGCAGTGAAATTCTCATCATACCTATTTTAAAATTAAACCTATTAAGTTCAATATTATTTGGCTTCAGTTAAACTTTTTTGAAAGGCCTTCAGAAAAAGCATATTACACAACTGAATACATGCTACATTACAGATCTTCACAGATATTGTTTGAGAAAGCCCTAGTCAAAATCTTTTTCTGTTTCTGCAAATAGCATTGCATAGAGACAATGAGAGTGTGCACTGTTGGTCTATCCTGCCCTCACATCTTTTCTGTCTCCCCTTAGTCTACATATTAGAGGAACATCAGCAACAGTTTTCTCCTTCCACAGCTTCCTCCAATGGATAAGCAGAGTGAGGCTGCAGAGAATTTAAGAAAAAGGCAAGGCTACTGCACTTAGCTTCCTATGCAATATTAATCTCTAAGAAAGACTTGAACCCAGTTGTTGTTATGTGACAGTCCGATACCCTATACATGAACACAAAATAATTTTTTAAAAAAAGACTTACTTAGCACAACGAACCCAGTTTATGTGCTGATTCAGGGAAAATAAGAATTTTTGCCTGTGGACAGCCCATACTTTGATTGTTTTGTCATCAGAGGCTGTAACCAATGACAGGCCGTCGTTAGAAAAGTGAACACTTCTGACAGTTGCTGTATGAGCCTTGAATGAAGTTGATTCTCCCTTGCTTCATTTAGGGAAACAAACACACAAAAATATGATATTAACTTCTAAATCATTCAGTACTTGTACACATTTGTTTTCATTTACACTTTTACATTAACAAAAATTTGTTGAATTTAGATTTATACAGTACAGTAAATCAAATATGAAAAGAAAGAAAGAGGGAGGGAGGGGGAGAGAGAGAGAGAGAGAGTTCTATTTCAATTTATAGGCTAGAATAGGTGATTAGTTCAATAGTTGTGAAGAATAATCAACACTTGGAGTAATAAAACAGTGACCTACAAAAACTGCAAAGCAACAAAGAAAAGAACATGATGTTAAGCGTTTTCATATTACAAAAAAGATATATGAAAACTGAGCAGCTCTGTAATCAAATGAGGAAAAATCAAATCAGGAACATATATAATTTCATCTCAAGAAAAATAAATTTACTGTGTCACCAACTAAATTTTATTTATTTATTTATTCCAAACACAGATACTGAGTTGCCAGCTCAGTGTAAACTTTCATGCAATAAGTAATGTATTTATCTTCTTACCACAAAGTTACAAACAGCAAATAACACATAAATCTTCCTAGTTCAGCATACACTTGAAAAAGTATCTGCTACAGATCTTTTTTTAAAAATCTTAAAAACTAATCCTATCTTCTCAGGCTGCGTCCTGGATTAGAGGAGATAAATGAATATTTTTCTATTTATTGTATGTAAGAATGGAAATCTAGAAAAAAGAAGGTAATCAGTATATTTATTATACTTACACACTTGGAACCCATAAACGAACTGTTTTATCTCTAGAACCTGAAGCAATCAGGTGGCCAGATGGTGAAAAATTAACACACATTACTGCATCTTTGTGACCCACAAAGCGATAGGCTCTCATCTGAGGTTTCATACTCCAGATCATCAAACAAGAATCCATAGAGCCACTTACTAAATGAAATAAAAAAATATGTTTATTATATTTTAATGACTAGAAATAAATCTCTTATTTTACAAAGTCAGTGGAAAAAAGGAGTGGCCAGTTTCATCAAACTACCTGTTCAACAGATTTTCCTAATGTACTTCTGGAGGCTCTTCTTAAAAGTAGACAAAAAACAAATTGAAGAATGACAAGCACCCATGTCATTCCAACTGAAACTACCGTTACAATTAAGACAGCGGTCTCCAAACTTTTTGGCTTTGCGGATAGGCGGGGGGAGGAGATGGTTCTGTGTGAGCGGCAGGCAAGCGCAGCTCCATTTGAGCAAGCGGCAGGCCTACCACTTGCACAAGGGGAGCTGCATGCACATGTGCGTCACTTGCCACTTCTGCTGAATGGGCCACAACCCAGTAGTGGACCGTGGACTGGATGTTGGGGACCCTGAAGTAGGAGGCACCTCCAATGTATCCTTTATTAAAATCAAAATAATCTGTAGTATCCTTTCAATTCTCTGACACCTATGATTTTGTGCCTAAGATTAACATATTTACAAACTGCTCTCCTCCTTTAAAGTTAAATGAAATGTTTTAACAGTATGCATGTGTGTTTGTGTGTGTGTGTGTAATCTGCTTATTTTAGGAAATAAACCTGAACAAAATGATGCTCAGAGAGTAACTTACCTAGCTGTTTCTTATTTAGACTGAAATCCACGCTAGTTATTGCATCCCGGTGGCCTTTGAAATTCCTCTCCAAAGTTGGGTCTTCCTATATAAATGTTATATTGAAACAAGTGTTATCTAACAAGAATGCAAACATATTCTTAAAAATTCATGTATCTTGTGATGGGAAATGCAGAGGGAAAAGTCAATGCCAAGAATCAAATTCTGTATTCTGAAGTACTAAACTGTTTTGTATTCTTAATTTAAAAAGTTATGTTCACTGAGTTTTAAGTGGATCTGGTTCCGATGAAAATTAAATCAACCACTTCAGATTCAGATTTAGAAAACAATTTTGATTTTGCCCCACAGCTTATGGAACAGAGCATGAAATACTTACAAGCCTTCTTTAGGAAACAACAGAGATGCTATAATTTAGAAAATACATAGACAGTGCTCTAAATATAGAGTATAAAACATTGCAGTCTCTCCATGGCTCAAAAAAAAAACCTACCATATTTAAATATTTGTTTAATGTGATTAATTAACCAAATTCAGAATTTAGCTTTCCTTCTACAGAATCAATATCAGATATTTATTGAGGGATGCTGTTAAAATCATTGTTTGAATATAAAAGAGAAAAATAACAAAAAAATAACTAAATATGTTAATTTTGAAGTTCATTTGGATTCTCCAATCATACTAGTCTGTTGAACAAACTATAATGTCTTGAGTTCAGATTTTGACTCTAAGCATATTGACATAACGATAACTAGGATTACACCCTACATTAAGCAAAAACCAAAGAAGCTATCTTTCGCCTTAGAACAATTAATAGACTCAGCCTAGGATTTTGTTGCTGCAAGTCAAATGAAGCTGGGCTTGATATTTATTATGTCAAGGTTTGAGCTAATTTTATCTCATCTTTAATAGCAATATTTTATGAAATATAGATACATGAAATCATAATAATACATTTTCACACCATACTTTCAGAAAAAATATATTCTAATTAGCCGCTCTTACAGCACTCTCCTAATATTTAGGATTTTTTAAAATAAAAAATATTTGGAATCGCAATATTCCGCAATCCATTTCTTATCACTGTAATAATAAATCGAGTTGTTAGAGATCACAGTTAAACTGGCAAGCCAAGAAGCACCCATACAATGTCCAAATATTACTAATACTACTAATAGAGCAACAGGAAAAACATTTCTGAAGTAATTTTCCCCTAAATTTCTGATTATGTACTTCAGTTAAAATGAATAGCTTCTATGCAGATCTATTCAGAAAGCAACTTTGTCATCATATATAAAGTAATTATATTTCTGAGTAACTTGTTCTTTATCATATATTTAGAGAATGGTTCAGCATCAAAGAAAAGAGACTCTTGAAGCTTACAGCTGTGTAAATAATGGAGTCTTAGGAATTATGATCAAGACATTCAATTTACAATAAAATCCGAAGCAAATTGATAGGGATAATTTATGATTCAGGTATAGATTGTCCAACATTGGAAAAACTAGATGCCATAACAATTGAGATGTGGATTAGCAAGATGTCTTCAATTGCCACTTTAGAAAAAAAAAATCACAAAGTAAAAATATGGAGAAATCAGAGGCAGCAATCACAATTTCATCAAGCTTTGATAGATTATATGGTTTACCTCATTAGCAATAAACTATAATACAGTAATATTTTACATACAGCTAGTCCTTGACTACAATAGTTCATTTAGTGACCGCTGAAAATCACAACAGCAATGAAATGACTGATTACCATTTTTTTTACACCAAGACAAATTCCTTGTGTGTCCAATCACACTTGGCCAATAAAATAAAGTATTCTATTTTCATACTTATGACCATTGCAGCATCCCTATGGTGATGTGATCAAAATTCAGATACTTGGCAACTGACTCATATTTATGACGGTTGCAGTGTCCTGGGGTCATATGATCTTCTTTTGCAACCTTCTGACAAGAAAAGTCAACTAGGAATCCAGATTCACTTAACAACCATTACTAACTTGATTCACTTAACAACTGTGGCCCCCAAAAAGCTGTAAAATGGGGCAAACTCACTTAACAAATATTTTACTTAGCAACATAAATTTTGGGTTCAATTGTGGTCATAACTCGAGGACCATCTGTATATGGTAAATTTGTATATGTACCCATCCTGCCTCTTTCTTTACATTTTGGTAAAATTTTTGTGTTTCTCGTATCATTTTTCTTTGTACATCTTGGAATTACGTTAATTTAGTTACTTGATAATGTTTATCATACTTCAATTTTTTAAAAAATCTATGATTCAGAAAGTATTTTTTCAAATAATTTACATCCATTTTTTTTTAGAACTGTCACTATTCTGAATAGCCTCCTGATACTTATTTCTCCCTCCAGGGGTATAGGAGGAAAAAAGGGAAGGCTTCCTACAATTTTAATAGTGATAAAGATGCATAGGGATATAGGAAGACAATCTAGCATAGGGATTTGTTAAAGAGAAAATCTTCACTCTTTGCATACATAGGTGTTACTAATAAAAAGAAATTGGGGGGGGGGTGTTCTCCCAGGCACAGGACAGATCGTGCTCGACAAGAGGGTGAACTAGAAGACCTCCAGGTGCCTTCCAACTCTTGTTATTCTGGTATTGATAAGCTAGCACAATTAAGCTGCTTAAATCCTCCAGAGTCTTAGAAGATGGTAAAGCGGGGGCGGGAAGGGGGCTTTCCATCCAGATCTTTTTCTTCTCTTCCTAGGCAGAACCTCCCCTAGTTTGGAGGAACTTTAGACGCAACACTCAAGAGCGCGACTCAGCACTGCTGGGATCTAGATTGATGTGGCGGAACTTCAGGATCGCCCCCTCTTTCTGCGCCGAGGCAGCAGCCCGCGATTTGGGATCGGTCACGTGGGGCTGAGGCAGCCTAACTTGGCTCAAATCAGCGGCCCAAGCGCAAAGTCTGGCTTCTCGCAGATCGGCGGGCCTGGCTCTCTCCGCAGATTTGCTGCCTCGGGCCGGCCTCGCTTCAATTTTTCCGCCGGCTCTCCCCCGTATCAATCCAGCCCCACTTTCTCCCTGCCTGCGCGGTGGAGCCGTCCGCCCCACAGCCAACGCCGACATCGCCTCAGTATCCCTCAGCATGGCCCTTACCAGGCAAGGGAAGGCCATCGCGCCTCGGGAGCCGCAGCGGAACCAAGGGCCGCCCCGACTGTTGCCGCCGGAGGGATTCAGTTTGCCCGCTCCTCCGACCGCCTTAGTAACGGCGTTCCTGCCTTAAAGGGGAAGACGGCGTGGGGGGAAAAACTCTCCGCCGACGCAAAAGGGGCCATCTCGGAAGCGGCGCTTTAAATTTGTCAGAGCCAGCGGGAAATTAATTCCCTCTCGGTTTCTGGTATAGGAAGGAAAGAAGGGAGACATTTCTCGGGTAATAGCCGGTGAAAGTTCCTGGACCTAAGCTGAAATGTTTAAGAATGTCAGCTAAAAAGCCTGATCGCTGAAATGAGTTTATGATAGGGCTGTGCCCATAAGAGAGTAAATCATAAAAGAAGCTGCTTATTATATAGAAGATATCCAGAATCTGCCTAGGACTAGGTCAATGTTTCTCAACCTTAGCAATTTGCAAGTGAATGGGCTTCAACTCCCAAAATCCCTCTATGAACATACTAGTTTAACCGTCCATTTTAAAGTTGCCAAGTTGAGAAATTCTAGCCTAAATAAGTGGAAGAAATTCTATCTGTTTTGAGGCGGCAATGAAGAGGCACACACGTATAGTGATTCAGTCTTTTTGTTTATTTCCAGGACACCGACTGACTCGGCGGCGCGGCAGCCCTTCTTTTAAAGGACTCCCGCGCCTAAGTCAACCAATGACGGGGCGAGGATCTCCCGCCGGAATGTAGACCAATGAACAGTAAGTATTTCAAATATTAACCAATCCAGAACACCCCTCCCTCCTTGGTCCAGTCTGACCAATCAGGAGCCGCGCCTATGTTACGTAATCACGTAGATAGGCGGGGCTCCTGTGAGTCCGACTGGACCTGCGCGGCTCAGTTGCGTCGTTACCATCGGCTGGTGCGGAAGGACCTGTTGCTCCTCTCGCCTCCGGCCCTGGAAACTTCGAGCAGGTCGAGCCGGCTGCGTCACTACCAACGGGCCTAACTGGGCTAGTTGACGTGGCCATGCCGCTCCCTGCTCGGCCTGGATTATCGACGACCCTGTCAGATGTTTCAGCGGGACGTTCTTCAGGATCAGGTGCGTAGCAGCGCGACCCGACCGGAGCTAGAGTTGAGGGTGTGTGTGTGTGAGTTAGGGCGTCATTGTTTGTTAGTGGGCTTTCCTTATCCAGACTGTTTGGTGGTTGTTCCCCTTCCCCCCCAGGAAAATCGCCAGGTCTGGGGTGGGTGCGAGTTCGAAGTTGGTCTATGTGTCGTTTCCAGCTTTTGCCATCAGCGGTGGTAAGCCGGTAAGAACGGGGCCCGGTTAGATGTGTGATGGTGGCTGGCACCCATAAGGGGTGCCCTACCAGGTTTTTAGCGTAAACTAAATCCCCAATTCGGAATGTTCGGACTTTGGTTGAAGAATCTAGGGGTTTCTCTGTAGTGTAGGTGGGGTGTAGTCTATCGAGAGGGGAACGTAGCTTTCTCCCCATAAGTAATTCAGCAGGGGTTTTGTTAGTAGTGCTACTGGGTGTAGTGTGTTGTAGGAACAATAATTTGTCGATGCGTGTTTGTATAGGGCCCTGATCTAACTTAAGAAGGGTCTCCTTGGTAAACCGGACCATGCGTTCGGCCCGTCCATTCGCTGCCGGATGTGCCGGCGCGGTTAAGGCATGGCGTATGCCCAAACTGGCTAGGTAGCCCTCAAATTCTGTAGCCGTGAATTGAGGGCCGTTGTCAGATACCAGGACGTCTGGTAAACCGTGTGTGGCAAACCAGTGACTGAGCTGTCGGATGACAGCTTCAGAAGAGGTTGATTTCATGAGGCTCACTTCTAACCAGTTTGAATACGCGTCTACCAGAATCAAGAAGGTATGTCCCTTAGTCGGGCCTGCAAAATCTATGTGGACTCTAGACCAAGGGCCCCTAGGTAGATCCCACTCAGTACTTGGTGCCTTTGGGGGTGAGGGCCGGGAAGTCTGGCAGGGCTGACAACCCGCGACCCAGTCGGTAACATCCTTGTCTAACCCAGGCCACCATACGTAACTTCTAGCTAGACTTTTCATCTTTACCACCCCGGGGTGCCCCTCATGCAATAGTTTCAATATGGGATTTCGCAGTTTTTGTGGAATGACCACTCGATCCCCCCATAGTACACAGCCTTTTAGTACTGACAGTTCCATTTGTCTCTGTTTAAACGGTCTGTGCTGTTCTTGTAACTCAGAGTCAGGCCAACCCTTCATGATCCACCTACTCACGGTATGCAGTAGGTGGTCGTTAGAGGTTTCGTGCGCGATGTCTGCTGCTGTCATCGGAAGGTCGGGCAGGGTCTCAATCAAAAAGGTTGAAAAACTGGGGTTTGGTTCCGGATCAGAGTCTGGTAACGGGCAACGACTTAAAGCATCGGCGTGCGTGATGGTCGGACCCGGGCGGTACGACAGAGTGTAATTGTAAGCGGCCAGGAATTCTGACCATCTTGTCATTCTGGGTGATAGAATGTGGGGAGTGGGTTTGTCACCCGCCAGGATACCTAGTAGGGGTTTGTGATCGGTGATGATCGAAAAAGATCGGCCATACAGGTATTCATGAAAACGTTTAATACCCGAAATTATGGCTAGTGCCTCCTTGTCCAGTTGACTGTAATTCCTTTGGCTTTGGGACAAGGTTTTTGAATAGAAGGCAATCGGAGCCTCTCTGCCGTTAGGTAGAAGGTGGCTCAGGACAGCTCCGATTCCAAAGGGGGAGGCATCGCAAGTTAGTAACAATGGCAAAGTTTCGTTATATTGAATTAACACTTGAGCTGAAGTGATCATGTCTTTAATTTTGTTAAATGCTGTTTCTTCCCGATGTCCCCACTTCCACGATGCGTCTTTGTCCAAAAGCCTATGCAAGGGTTCCGCCACCGTGGCTTTCTGGGGCAAAAAGACATGGTAAAAATTTATCAACCCTAGGAAAGCTTGTAGGTCAGCCTTGTTAGTTGGTGTGGGGGCATTTTTGATGGCACGGGTTTTTTCTGCTGTTGGATGGATGCCATTTCCATCGATTAGGTATCCTAAAAACTCTATTTTGTCTGTGATAAGGGTACATTTGTCTTTTTTGACTTTAAACCCAGCCTCAGTAAATTTGGTCAGCACTTTTCTTAGGCGGTCTCGCAGTTGCAATTTGTGTTTAGCTGCAATTAGGACGTCATCGAAATACGGGATGACTCCAGGAATTCCTTGAAAGAGGCGTTCCATAAGAGATTGAAAAATGCCTGGTGCCACGCTAACGCCGAATTGTAGGCGATTACACTTAAATGCACCCCGGTGTGTCACAATAGTTTGGGCTTCAGCTGTTTTTTCGTCAACGGGCAGTTGCTGGTAAGCCTGAGCCAAATCGAGTTTAGCGAAAATCTTTCCGCCCTTGATAGAATGTAGCAAGTGTTGCACGACAGGCACGGGGTATGCGCTCTGTTGTAGTGCATGGTTGAGGGTCGCCTTATAGTCCCCACAAATACGAACCGACCCGTCTGCTTTTATAGGGGTCACTATAGGGGTCTCCCATTTAGCGTGGTCAACTGGCTCGAGGACCCCTTGCTTTACTAGTTTATCCAGTTGTTCTTCTATTTTTGGCTTTAAGGCAAACGGTACCCTTCTAGCCTTTAGTCTAATTGGGGCTACCTTGGGGTCTATGTTAAACGAAATCGGGTTACCCCGGTACTTGCCTAATTCTTCGCTGAACAGGTCCTGGAATTCTTGAATGAGATCTGCCTCCCAGTCAGCGTCTGTGATATGGTTGATACCGGTCATCCCTATTCCCAGCGGTTCGAACCATTCCAGTCCTAAGAGGCTGGGTCTGTTCCGGTCCACGATTGTTAGGGGAAGAATCTCAGTATGGTTGTTGAAGGTTACCTGGAAATGTCCAATCCCTACTACCGGAATTCTGTTTCCCTGGTAGTCTTTGAGTGTTAATTTCTGTTTGTCTAGTTCGCTTCGCCGTATGTCTGGGATCAATTTCTTAATAGTGTCCCAGGAAACCATGGAAAGGAATGATCCCGAATCCACTTCCATTTCACAATTTTTTTCTTCAATTCTTACTTGCACGTGGACTTTTTTAACGTTTTTTGTATTGGAGTGACCAATTATTATTGTTTGATGTGTTTCTTCCTTCTTGTAAGATGACTCTTTAAACTTTCTATTCCTTCCTTCCTGGCTCCAACGGTTGTTTGTTTTCTTTTCTCTCTCTCTTGGGGGAGGGCTTTCTCTTCGCCTGGGGCTGTAGTTTGATCGGGCTCTGCATACCCTTGCGATGTGCCCTTTCTTTTCACACTTTCGGCATATTGCATCTATGAATCGGCACTCTGATCTGGGGTGGTTTCCACCACAACGGTTGCATTCAAAATCAAACCGCCTGGTAGCCCGCTCTTTTTTCCCTCTCGCGGCTTTTAGGTGGCAAACCTCGTCTTCTTCACTACTGGTCTCAGTTTCAATATCCTCGTAGTGAGTTGAGGTTTTTCCTTGTTCATCATCAGCTTTGGTGGTTTCTTTGGATTTGTGGTGTGCAGCTTGATTAATCTGTTTCATTCTTGCTGCCGATTTGTGAGCGGCTTCGGCTGCGGTGGCTTCTTCAATGGCCTCTGTGGCTGTTATCTTGGGTCGGTTTAGCAACTTACTCTGCAATATTGGATCTTTTAAGCCTAAGACGATCCGGTCTCTTAGCGCCTCATTGAAATCTGAGAATTCGCACTCTCCGCCTATTTCTCTTAAATCGGCCACGAAATCGGCGATAGGTTCTCCTTCTTTTTGGTTCCGGAGGTAGAACTCATGGCGCTTTATCAGGCAGGAGACTGTGGGCGCGTAGTGTTTCCTCAGGATCTTCTCTAGTTCGGGCCAAGTTAGCGTTTTGACATCGATTGGAGACGCTAGTGCCTTTGCCATCCGAAATACGGCTTGGCCGCAGTGGGTCAAAAACACCGCTCTCTTTCGGTGATCCGACACTCCGCTCAGATCGCTACTCTCCAAAAACATGAGGAATCGGTCCACATACGTCTGCCATTCCTCCTTGGCCGGGTTGAATTTCTCAGGCGGTGCGTTGCTTCCGGACATGATGCCGCTCGCTCTCCGCCGCTATGCACTCTCTAAACGTGTTGCCTCGATCCCACCCTCGTCGCCAGTGTTTTGAGGCGGCAATGAAGAGGCACACACGTATAGTGATTCAGTCTTTTTGTTTATTTCCAGGACACCGACTGACTCGGCGGCGCGGCAGCCCTTCTTTTAAAGGACTCCCGCGCCTAAGTCAACCAATGACGGGGCGAGGATCTCCCGCCGGAATGTAGACCAATGAACAGTAAGTATTTCAAATATTAACCAATCCAGAACACTATCAGCTCTTTGAAATAACTGATTCCGCTATAGAACCGCTCTTTGTCAGTAAATTTTTGAAACATTTTGGTTGAATCTTCTTGCAGCTTAAACCCTGCTTAATAAAGTTAAGTGTTCCACGTGAACACACCAACAAGGCTCTATTTCATAGTAGGCATTACATTTTCCTTGAAATACCCTCCTTGTATAAAAATGCGAGTAGAAAAATAGGAACCACTTTGATGGGAAGGTAACAGCGTTCCGTGCGCCTTCAGTGTTTAGTCATGCCGGCCACATGACCACAGAGACGTCTTCGGACAGCACTGGCTCTTCGGCTTTGTAACGAAGTTGAGCACAGTCCCCTAGAGCTGGGAACGACTAGCAAACTAGCACATATATGCGAGGGGAACCTTTATTTATACCCTTAGTCTCCATTTGAAAGAAGCTATAAACTCTTCCTTAAGCTGAAATCAATCAGTAAACTGACACCAGCAAATTAGCTCTGTGCCTCCTGACCTCTTTGGGTTACTGCGGGCACACCCTCTGCATACAAATCTTATTTTCTTCCAGTACTAGTCCTGGTTCTCTCCCTGTAGAAAAATATTGGCATAGCTGTGAGGCTACTACTGTGTTTTATGGCTGGTATAGGTGCTGGATTTTGAAAGACTACTGAGAATGAAATAGATCAGAAAGATTATATGTCTATTTCCTGGGTTTGTAGCAGTGTGGCGTTCTGAAAACACTAAACCTGTGTTCTCCTAAGAGTAAAAGCAGTATGCAGTTTAAGCCATCTTTCAAAATTCACCCCACTTACAAACTTGCTGAATAGCTGCTTAGGTTGCAGCATCCTTTCTAGTTTTGCTGTAAAGGGGTAAAGCAGGAGGACATAGGTCAAAACATATGAGATCTCTGAGCTCCATTTTCTCATCACTGTTAAGATTGACTATGATTCTTTTTATAATACATATATTATCCCCCCATCTATTACTGATATTACAACAATAATAATTTCCTTCCCTTGTGAATCGAGTCCAAAATATATAAACTTCTACATCTGATTGCGTCCAAGTTGATCTGCTGTACATTTAACTATTAAATACTGTAGAAAGCCGTCCCCCCGATTAAAATATTCTTTATTCTTAATATTAAAAAGAGGAAGAATAGAATATTTCTCCTAAAGAAGAAATGTAGAAAAATCTTAACAAAGTGCAGAAAGCAGCCCCAGTCTTCTTGTCATAGGAAAACAGCCTCAAGCAGAAGCTTGAAGAGGCTGGTCTTTAGCAATGGAGATTTTGTATCTGTTCAGAAAGACTAGACCGGTGGCCCTCAACCTGTGGGTCGTGACCTCTTTGGGAGCCGAACAACCCTTTCACAGGGGTTGCCTAAGACCATCGGAAAATACATATTTTCGATGGTTTTAGGAACCGAGCCATAATTTTATGGTTGGGGGTCACCACAACATGAGGAACTGTATTAAAGAGTCGTGGCATTAGGAAGGTTGAGAACCACTGGACTAGACCAAGTAAGCTCCAAGTAAGCAAGTAAGACTCCAAGTCTTACTCCAAGTAAGCAACACAATAGGCAAGCCAAAGCTGACAAGATTAGCTCAAAGGCCTAGGATTTGTATTTCCCCTTTGGCTGTAGAGCCAACCATGACCCCTACATGACCCCATAGGAATCTGACAACAGCCATTAAAATTTTGAAGGACATATTCTTGCATAGGAACAAGCATCTCAATCACAAAGCCCTAAAGAATGTATAAAAACTCACCTACTCTTAACCCCATTTTGTCAGCCACCCCAGAAACATGCTGTTGTCACTAGTTTCTAGCTACCAAATAAACAGAGGCTTTCTTTCCTGCAGCCTGCCTCCATTTTATTTCCAATGTCTTTCTTCCAGCTTGGAACAAGAACAAATTTTTTTCCAACAATACATACAGACAACAAAATTAAACTCCAAAGCCTTTTATTAACAATTTATTATTGTAATTAGTTCGTAGAAAATCTACAATGGCTTCTGATCTACTCCATCATTATCTCTGATCAGTCCAGGATAAAATATCCACATTGGTTTCTTAATAATGAAACTATTTCTTAAAATTTTAATTGAGAACTTTCCAACTATTAATTTGATTCCCCTGAATCATATATTACCTCTGTTGTAAATATCTCTGCAGCACCATTGTTCCAAAAGTCTCTCTATAGGCAAAAACATAGCAGTTCTTGTCAGTTGTTATGTGATTAAATATAATAAATCCATTCTTCAAATCCATTAATCCATCTTGCCAAGATACTCAGTCCATCACTCATCAATTTCATTATCTCTGTATTCTTTGTATTCACACCTCTTCCACCTTTTCCAATCAATAATGCCATATTCAGATGAGGCTCTTTTTCCTTCACATCTGGTAGCATCAAATCAAATTCCAATCCATCAGACTGCAAATTTAATCCAACTGTTAGTCTCTACCGCTGAGTGTCATTGTGGAATTGATTTAAAACTATTGCTTGCTCCAGAAGTCTTTTATTAAAGTTTTTGAATAAAGCTTGTAAATTAAAAGGCACTTTTTCCAAAAGCTTCCCAGAGAGCTTTATCGCTTATTGTAGACATTATGAAGGCAAACACTTTCTTTCAAAGAAACAAGAAACTGATATACCATAACAAAATGTCCACAGAGAGAAGATACAATTTCCCAAAATAAAAAATGATTTAACAAAAGAATTTTCCCATCTAAGTTAAAAAAGACACTAGAGCTTTTCAAAAAACTAATCAAAAGACCTATAGTAAACTCCAGTATAGATCTAAATCAATCAAATACAGGAGAGTAAGACCTCTTGCCACTGACTTCCTTACAACAAAAATAAAAGTGGTCTAAAATTCCAAAATAAAAAATAAGAAAACAAAAAAAGTTTATAAAAATTCAGCAAGGGGTTATAGGATAGATTGGCATTGAACCACTTGATTAAAGTGTAAATCAAACAGTAAGAAAAGCTTTTTAAAATGCAGTTTAAACCCAACTGAAGAGGAAAAGATGATAAAAACTTGATCCTCCAATCGCTCCTACCAAGAATTGTAGTCATTAAGATCCGTCTTCTCTGAAGTTACACGATTATCCAAGGGCCATCCTGGGTTGTTCCTAGTGTTCCCATTCAAATCTAAGGAGCATAAGGAGTAAATAACCAACTTTGGCAGCATAATCAGCTATTTGTCAGCAGGAAAAAAGAGATTGATTGTTCAGCATGCCATTTGTGGGAAGTCCAGGATTGGCCAATGGCCATGATTCTTCATCATAACATTTAGAAAAGAAAAGTAAGAAAGAAAGGGTTTGACCCAGTGTGTCTCAAACTTACAGTAGCAGCTTTTAAATATCTGAGAATTCCCCAGCCAGTTTGCATTGTTGATGCATCCTGTATAATCTGGGCAATAAAACAGAAGCAATAGGAGCAGCAAATATTATGCTGATGTAGGTGAATATAATTGGAACATGGTGATAGGCCCTAATTATTTATAATGAGTAAGTTATATCTATAGATTTCTTCAGCAGGTGGCAGCACGCGACTGCCTGCTTGGAATCAGAAGCAAAGCAATCTAACCAGGTTAGAATTTGATGAGACAAATAAGCTACACAGAGAAATTCAAAAACATCCCAGAAGAAGGCAGTGGGGAACCACTTATGCATGATTTCACAAAAATATCACAGATGTCCCTGTGAAAGCATTGAGAGTTGAGAAAGGAGATTTTATCTTTACTAGTATACCGGTAATTTCTTTTTATTATAATGCTTCTAGGGTTATTCTAAAAGGCACAATCAAAAGTGATAAATATCTATGAAGTCATGTGTATGAAATGTCAAAAAAAAAGCAGGTATTTATCACAAGTACCTTCCGATTAAATACAAATAGCATTGGAATGGAACGTTGCAATTAAGAAATTCTCAATATTTATTCTGTTCGTTAGGCCATTTTGACTTTTTAAAGAAAGACTTTAAAAAAAATTGGGAGATGGTACATCTCCATTTTTTTAGTTATTAAAATAAGAACCTTGCATACTAATATTCTCTTTTAATTTCTAAATGAACTGAGTTATCGGTATGTGTCACTTTTTTCTATATTTATTATTTTATCCTCTACATGTCTGGAAACCTGATGAGGCAAAACTGGTTCTCATGTTTCATGAGAAGTGGCTTGAGCAATGTTCAACTTAACCAAACTTTGTTATACTGACAAAGCGACATTCTATAGGAACACTTTTTTCCTGAAACTGAGCAAAAAGCAGTATTACATAGAAAAGGTAAATTACTATCATTGTTCAATAGTTGCAACATGGCAAAGTATGTGAAGGTATAATTTATCTGCTTCTAAGAAAAATGGGGGAAAGTGTGAAATGTAAATTACTGTGAGATAGAAGTACATTTTGAAATTTAAGCTAAAAATCTGTTTGAGAAAGAAAACCATAAGCCAATAAAGTCAACCTGACAGGTGATTTTATAATCTGTTGCATTACTAACTTACTTGTGTTTTTTGTTCTTTAAAAAACACTTGCATAGTTCTCCACTGAACCACTGAATCCATATTTGTAAATCAGTCATGTCCAACCCTCAATTCAGGGCTGCATCTAGGCCCAGGCAAGCCTAGAAATTGCATATGCCTGGTATATATTAAGGTATTAATAGCCAAGAAGTCACACATAGAGCCTTTGAAAATTTCAGAAAAATTAACTTTTATCGTAATTATTGTACTTCTTCGAGTAAAATTAATTTAGAATTTTATTTTTTGACATATTCAGTTTAAGAACTCCATAGGCCTGAAATTGTTTAGAAATTGATGCAATCCTCTTCTTTCTCTATAAGGTATTTTTTCTTCTGCAATAGCATCACATAACCAATTCAGGGTTGGGATATGTCTCTTATCTGCATATCTCTTATCTGCATAACTCGGAAATTCTTTTTAGGAATTGTCAATTGTGTTTTGTTTTTACTCAATGCTAATAAGATTACAAATTCTGGATTACGAAAGTCTGAATGACTAGTAGATGGCAGCAAAGAGGAACAGAAAGTTCTAACTCTTTGCTAGAACCAGTAGCCCTAATGGAGATATATACAGGAATTGGCCTATATGATATGTAGATTTTACATATTTTCCTCCATAATAGAAATATTGAAATACTCAAAGCAGCTTATATGACAGTTCATAAAACACATTCTTTTCTTGGGGGTACGGAAACAAAATTGCTGTAAGACAGGTCAAACTGGTTTTCCTTATACAGAAACAAAATATAAGAGAAAATATTCTACATATACAATCTCTCAAATTAAATCCCTGGTATTTCTATTTTGTTTTTATTTTATTTTCCATTAGCAATATTGCTGTGGTTATGGTATATAAAGCAATGATTTAATTTTTTATAAAGAAGTTTCTCACATCAGAATCAAATTACTCCTGTCTGAGATACAGAGTATTAATACTGTTAACTTTGAAGAGAAAAACATGATGAATGCCAAAAAGAATTTTACTGGAAGTGTAGGGAAACAGGTGCTTTCTTCCTCAAGTCTTAGGCATAGCATTTGGTGGCCTTACATACAGCTCTTTTCTATATTACACTTTCACAAGCAGGTTTAACTTTCACTGAGTTATACACTAAGGATATTTATTCATTCATTCCTTCATTCAATTTCTGCCCATCTCAGGCAAGTTCTGTGCATGAATGTGTTGTATAAGTGATACATGCTAAATTCAATAAATAAATGTATTAAGTTGGTTGAAAACGAATCTGATTTTCTCTATTATAGCAATACTTTCAAAATACAAGTAACTTTATTATTCCTTTCTGCTATTATTTTAAATTTGTTGGACTCAAGAAAATACAATGGTTTTTTTGAGTAAATTAATCCACCAAAAACTGAAGCTCAGAAGCTTGCTAAATATAGACCAGGAATTGGAAAAAGGACATTAGAAATCTCTAGAATTCCTGTCTAGTAATGACATTTGTGTGGAAAAAAAGGTTGCTGGAATTATGGAGAATGTGAACAAAGAATGTCCTTCAATATTTCACTGGGTGTTTATATTTCTTCTGAAGCTCCAGGGGCATCAAAATCATTGAAAGGGACAGGGCCATATTAGCTAAACCGGTAAAGCTATTCCTAAGAAAAGATTGATTTTGCAAAGTCTGCCCATGGTCTGTGCTATTGGTTTTTCTTTTTTTTTCTTTCTTTTCTCCCTCCCTTCAACCAAGCTGGAACTTTGCACAAGGTCGGAAAAGTTCATAGCCTTCACTGTACTCAGGGACACACAGGCACAAATAACTTTGATGTCAAGATACTATCACATGAACTGATTAGAGGTGATAGAAGTTCACATGCAGCTCTTCATAACATTCCCTGTCTCTTTCCCTGGTTTTTAGCTATAAATGTGGTCCAACTGCATTAAATGTTCTTGCACAAACTTTTTTTTTAAAATTTGCATTTATATGCTGCTCTTCTCTGGAGACTCAGGGCGTCTTAAAATCTATGGAGCACCATGCTAAGTGCTCAGCAATAGCCTTCATTCCATTGTATATGCCTGCTTATTACTAGGACTTTTGCCCCCCCCCCCCCCCCCCCCGCCCCCCAACGGCATTTTTACAAAGTCAGCTTATTGCCCCCAACAATCTTGGGTCCTCAATTTACCTACCCCAGAGGATGGAAGGCTGAGTCAACCTTGAGCCTGGTAGGATTCGAGCCTGCACTAATTGCAGGCAGCTTGCATTAAGTGCTAGATGATTAACAGCCTACACCACTAAGGTCATAATTTTGATGCCAGGATTTGTTTGTTTTTTTTGCAATCTCTTGTGCCCTTCAGCTTTACTTGGAAACAACTCCAATCCCTTACTAATATCAGATAGGAGATACATTGTGTTCTTCCATGATGTGGAGTCATCTAAAGATATTCTTGGGTTTGTATAGATTAGATAGTTCTTACAATTGTTGCATGTTCATGCTGGATGGGACGAAACAGGCTTCAGCTCAACCCATCTAAGACTGAGTGGCTGTGCTTCCTGGCACCACGAAACAGCCAGCTGGTTCCATCGCTGGCTGTGCGGGGGGGGGGGGGGAATTCTTGCCCCCACAGAGAGGGCCCGCAATCTGGGTGTCCTCCTGGATGTGCGACTGTCACTGGAAGACCATGTGGCAGCCGTCGCCAGGGGTGCCTTTGGTCAGGTCCGTCGGATCTACCAGTTGCGGCCTTTTCTGGATCGGGATGCGCTTCGCACAGTCACCTCCACCCTGGTGACCTCCCGCCTAGACTATGCCAATGCTCTCTACATGGGGCTGCTTTTGAAGAGCATCCGGAGGCTCCAGTTGGTGCAGAATGCAGCCGCGAGGGTGGTAATGGGAGCTCCTCGCGGCTCCCATGTTATGCCACTTCTGCGCGCGCTGCATTGGCTCCCGGTGGCCCTCCGGGTGCGCTTCAAAGTCTTGGTTACTATCTTTAAAGCGCTCTATGGCTCGGGACCGGGATACTTGCGAGACCACCTCCTGCCATCATCGGCCTCCCACCGACCGGTACGCTCCCATAGAGTCGGTCTCCTTGGGGTGCCGCCGGCTGGACGGCTGGCGACCCCGAGGATGCGGGCCTTCTCATTGGGAGCACCCCCTCTCTGGAATGAATTACCCCCGGAGGTAAGGGCCGTCCCTGATCTCATGGCCTTCTGTCGGTTACTTAAAACTCAGCTATTTCGGTAAGCCGGACTGGCCGAGGGGTTTTTTAAATTTTAACCTGGTTTTTAATTTCTTTTAACTTTTGTCTATATTTTAATTAGAGCCACGCTATATCTAATTCTTTTAATTTTTAATATTGTCATGTTATACATGTGTTTTGTGTATGTATTTTTATCTTGGCTGTTCACCACCCCGAGTCCCTTTGGGAGAGGGGCCAGTATATAAGTCTAATTAATAATAAATAAAGATAAATGTGAATGAGGGCACAAAGTGATGCTATGCTAGCAGCTTTTATGTGCTTTTGAGATGGGAATATAATAAAGGATACATTGTTTCCTTATACAATACAGTACTTATTTCCAACTCATTACATTGAATGGGAGAAATATATACATCTGCTCATATAGTGATATTAAAGTTTGAGTAAGTTTAAATTAAAAAATTCTTTATGATATCTGATGTTATCTTAAATAATCCTGTGTGAATCAGTCTGTTTTGATTGGAATTGGAGATCAGAAGGAAATGCAAGATTCTATTTCAATTTGTAGTTAGAGATTCACAGCCAATATGATTTGATTCAAACTGTTTGGAGATTCAGTTAAAATAACTTTGCCCATATGCTGTAATGAAAAACCATCAAAACTGGCATCTGCTTCAATTTTTGGCAGAATGAGAGGCACATAGCAAGGTTGGTACTATAAATTGTTTCAATGAGGTTTAGTTTCCCAAGTTTCAGTCCAGTAAATTTGAGGGCTATGTCAGAATAAAGTTTTGAAATATTCCCTTTGCACATTTAAATTGGACAGCAGATAAGAGGAACAGTCAACATAGCTATGAACAGCAGAAAACAATTGAAGTTTCCTCATCTTCTTGGAAATAAACTCAAAATAATCCACTTTTCCCCCTTTTTCCTTGGTTGCTTGAAAATAATTAGGGTAGATGAATTAGTTGTTCTCTAAGTGCTAAAGCCTAGAAATGTATAATGATAGTAGCCACTGGACAAGACCACAGTATATTTCCAAGTCAATGGAAATGGGGAGGAAATTAAGAGAAACATATAATAGGAATAAGGACGTTTGAAATAACATCATCATCATCATCATCATTATTATTATTAATTATATTTATATACCGCCCTTCTCCTGAAGGACTCAGGGCGGTGTACAGCCAACCGTAAAACTTTATTACAATTATAAAAGTTAAAAAGAATTAAATATCTTAGGCTGTCTAAAATTATACCCTCCCCCAATAAATTATTAAAACCCAAATTTTAAAATCCCAATTTAAAACACAAATACTAAATTACATTAAAAATCCCATTTCAGCCTAGGCCGGCCTGCTCGAAGAGCCAGGTTTTTAATGCACGTCTGAAAGCTCTCAGGTCCATGTTATTGCGTAATTCCGGAGGCAGACCATTCCAGAGGGCGGGGCCCCACAGAGAAGGCCCTACTTCTAGGAGTTGCCAGGCAGCACATAGAAGCCGTCGGCACCCGAAGAAGGCCCTCTCTGTGGAAACGCACAGGTCGGTGGGGGACTACCGGCAGAACGCGGTCCTGCAGATAACCTGGTCCAATGCCATGAATTGCTTTAAAGGTCAGAACCAGAACCTTAAAGCAAACCCGGAAAATCACTGGCAACCAATGCAGCTCGCGCAGGATAGGCGTCACATGGGAGCTTCGTGACACCCCCATAACCACCTGCGCGGCCGCATTTTGCACCAGTTGGAGTCTCCGGGTGCTCCCCTCAGGGAGCCCCATGTAGAGAGCATTACAGTAGTCCAGGCGAGAGATGATAAGGGCATGAGTGACCGTATATAAGGCGTCCCGATCCAGAAAGGGCCGCAACTGGTGAATCAGACGAACCTGATAAAAAGCCCCCCTGGAGACGGCCGAAATGTGTTCTTCTAAAGACAGCCGTGCATCCAGGAGGACACCCAAATTGCGAGCCCTCTCTGTGGGGGGTAAGATCTCTCCCCCAATAGCCAGTGACGGAGTCAGCTGACTATATCGGGGCGCCGGAAACCACAGTCACTCAGTCTTGGAAGGGTTGAGCCGGAGCCTGTTCCCACCCATCCAAATCCGCACGGCCTCCAGGCACTGGGACATAGCCTCCACAGCATCGTTGGGGTGGCTTGGGGTGGAGATATAAAGCTGAGTATCATCCACATACAGATGGCCCCAAAACCACGGATGATCTCCCCCAGAGGCTTCACATAAATGTTGAACAAAAGAGGGGAGAGGACTGACCCCTGAGGCACCCCACAAATGAGGGGCCTAGAAGTGGACCTCTCCCCCCCGTCAACACAAATTGCGAGCGGTTGGAGAGGAAGGAGGAGAACCATCACAGGACAGTTCCTCCAACCCCTCCAACCGCCGCAATAAGATACTATGGTCGATAGTATCAAAGCTGCTGAGAGATCTAACAGGACCAGGACAGAGGAATACCCCCTGTCACGGGCCCTCCAGAGATCATCAACCAATGCGACCAATGCTGTTTCGGTACTATGCCCGGGCCTGAAGCCCGATTGGAAAGGATCAAGGTAAGTCGCTTCCTCCAGGTACTGAGGAAGCTGACGCGCCACCACACTCTCAACAACCTTCGCTAGAAAAGGAAGGTTGGGGACTGGATGATAGTTATTTAAAACAGCTGGGTCCAGGGCAGGCTTCTTGAGGAGGGGCCGCACCACCGCCATTTTCAGGGCAGTAGGGAGCGACCCCTCTCTCAACGAAGCGTTGATAATCCCCTGGAGCCAGCCTCGTGTCACCTCCCTGGCGGTCGAAACCAACCAGGAGGGACACGGGTCCAACAAACATGTGGTGGTATTCAGCCCCCCCAGCAACCTGTCCACACCCTCAGTGGTCACAGGGTCAAACTCCTCCCAGATAATAGTCTCAAGACTTGCCCCGGACACCTCCCCCGGGACCACCCAATTGGAGTCCAGCCCGCCCTGAATCTGAGCGATTTTGTCATGCAGAAATCAGGAAAACTCCTCTGCCCTTATTTATTTATTTTAGGTTTTATATACCGCCCTTCTCCCGAAGGACTCAGGGTGGTGAACAGCCAACTAAAATACATGTAGACAAATATAAATAGTTAAAAAAGAATTAAACCCTAGGCTGTCCCTATAAAAATCTAAAAACCCCAATTAAAATAAATTAAAACTTTGTACACCCATCCCAACTAATCTAAAAACCCCATTTAAAATCCCATTTGAGTCAGCTCAGGCCGGCCTGCTCGAAGAGCCAGGTCTTCAGGTCACGTCTGAAGGCCCTCAGGTCACTGGTCGTTCGTAATCCAGGGGGCATCCCATTCCAAAGGGCGGGTGCCCCCACAGAGAAGGCCCTATTCCTCGGGGTCACCAGACGACACATAGAAGGCGTCGGGACCCGGAGGAGACCCTCTCTGTGGGAGCGCACCGGTCGGTGGGAGACTACTGGCAGAATGCGGTCTTGTAAGTATCCTGGTCCGATGCCATGGAGCGCTTTAAAGACCAAAACCAGTACTTTAAAGCGAACCCGGAAGGCCACTGGCAACCAATGCAGCTCGCGCAGGAGGGGCGTCACGTGGGAGTATCTCGACGCCCCCATAACCACCCGCGCGGCTGCATTCTGTACCAGTTGAAGCCTCCGAGTGCTCCCCGCAGGGAGCCCCATGTAGAGGGCATTACAGTAGTCCAGACGGGAGGTGACCAGGGCATGAGTGACTGTGCGTAAGGCGTCCCGATCAAGAAAGGGCCGCATCTGGCGTATCAGGCGAACCTGATAAAAAGCCCCCCTGGAGACGGCCGTAATATGCTCTTCCAAAGACAGCCGTACATCCAGGAGGACACCAAGATTGCGTGCCCTTCTGTGGGGGTCAAGATCTCATCCCCAATAGCCAGCGATGGAGTCAGCTGACTATATCGGGCCGCCGGAAACCACAGCCACTCGGTCTTGGAAGGGTTGAGTCGAAGCCTGTTCTCGCCCATCCAGTTCCGCACAGCCTCCAGGCAACGGGCCATAACCTCCACAGCATCGTTGGGGTGGCTTGGGGTGGAGATGTAAAGCTGAGTGTCATCAGCATACAGATGGCATTTCACCCCAAAACCACGGATGATCTCTCCCAGCGGCTTCACATAGATGTTGAACAGAAGAGGGGAGAGGACCGACCCCTGAGGCACCCCACACATGAGGGGCCTAGGGGTGGACCTCTCCCCCCCCGTCAACACCAATTGCGAGCGGTCCGAGAGGAAGGACGAGAACCACCGCAAGACGGTGCCCCCAATTCCCAACCCCTCCAACCGCCGCAATAGGATACTATGGTCGATAGTATCAAAAGCCGCCGACAGATCTAAGAGGACCAGGACAGAGGAATAACCTCTGTCACGGGCCCTCCAGAGATCATCTACCAACGCGACCAATGCTGTTTCAGTACTGTGCCCGGGCCTGAAGCCCGATTGGAACGGATCTAAATAGGATGCTTCCTCCAGATACTGAGGGAGCTGACGCGCCACCACACTCTCAACAACCTTCGCCACAAAGGGAAGGTTGGAGACAGGACGATAGTTATTCAAAAGAGCCGGGTCCAGGGAAGGCTTCTTGAGGAGGGGCCGCACCACCGCCATTTTCAGGGCGGTCGGAAGCGCCCCCTCCGTCAACGAAGCATTGACAATCCCCTGGAGCCAGCCTCGTGTCACCTCTCTGGAGGTAGAAACCAACCAGGAAGGGCACGGGTCCAATAAACATGTGGTGGCATTCAGCCTCCCCAGAAGTCTGTCCACACCCTCGGCGGTCACAGGATCGAACTCTTCCCAGATAACCGTCTCAAGACCTGCCCCGGACACCTCCCCCGGGACCACCCAACTGGAGTCCAGCCCATCCCGAATCTGGGCGATTTTATCGTGCAGAAATCGGGAAAACTCTTCTGCTTTACCCTGCAAGAGGTCCTCCCGCGCTCTCGGCTCAAGCAGGGAGCGGGTCACTCTAAACAGGGCAGCAGGCCGATTTTCTGCAGACGCAATAAGGGCGGAGAAGTGTGAACGCCTCGCCGCCCTTATCGCCACTAGGTAGGTCCTAATATAGGACCTCACCTGTGTCCGATCAGACTCAGCACGACTGGCCCTCCAGATACCCTCCAGACGTCTTTTCCGGCATTTCATCCCCCTCAGCTCCCCCGTAAACCACGGAGCCAGGTGGGATCTATGCCGAGTCAGAGGTCGCAAAGGCACAACTCGGTCCAGAGCCTCCGCGGCCAACCTATCCCAGGTGGCCACCAAGTCTGTGGCCGAGTTATGAGCCAGAGTTTCAGGAAATGGCCCAAGCTCCATCTGGAACCGTTCCGGATCCATCAGGCGCCTGGGGCGGAACCATCTCCTCGGCTCCGCCTCCCTGCGATGGGGGGTGGCGGCACTGAAGTCCAGTCTAAGAAGAGAATGATCGGACCATGACAAGGGTTTTATAACTAGATCTCCAACGCGATCATTCAACCACTGACCAGAGGCGAAAATCAGGTCCAGTGTGTGTCCCCCCGTGTGAGTGGGGTCAGAAACTAATTGGGTCAGATCCATGGCCGTCATGGAAGCCAGGAACTCCCGGGCCACCCCAGAGGTTTCCCCGAGCGAAGGCAGGTTGAAATCACCCATGACTAAAAGCCTGGGGGTTTCAACCGCCAGCCCGGCTATCACCTCGAGGAGCCCGGGCAGGGCCGATGACACGTGGCAGGGAGCCAGGTACGTTATCAACAGGCCCATCTGAACCCCCCGACCCCACTTCACAAAGAGAGACTCACAACCAGCCGTCTGAGGAACAGTGGCCTCCCTAGGACAAAGGACTTCTCTAATAATCGCCGCCACCCCACCACCCCTTCCCTGAGACCTCGGTCGATGGAATGCTTGGAAACCTGGTGGGCAAATCTCTACCAGAGGGACACCGCCCTCTGGGCCCAACCAGGTTTCGGTGACCCCTGCCAGGTCCGCACCCTCCTCCTGAATGAGATCGCAAATCAGGGGGGCCTTGTTAACGACGGACCTGGCATTACATAACATCAGCCGGGTACTCAGGGCTTGAGACTCTGCACAACCAGGCCTGCCAGACGGGTCGGGAGGGTCGGAGCACGCCATCGCTTGGAGACAGCGGGCACGCGATCCCCTAACTTGATATGGCCCTCTACCCCCGTCATATCTGCCCCTCCCACTTATGGTGCCAATGAAACCCACCCCCTGTGTTTGCCCCCACGACTCATGACCCTCTGGGTTCCCCCAGACGTGCACTCCAGCCTGGCTGACTCCAAATCCCCCCGGGCTATCCCCCAAACCCGGACCGGGTACCCTCCCTAACCCCAATAAATTTCCATCCCCCAACCCTCTCTTCGTCGCCCTCCCTAACCTCGATAAAACCCCGAATAAAAATCTAAAAAGTTTAAAAACCCCTCTAAAAATCCTTTTTTGATGGCCATGCCACCTCTCCGGATCCCAGGAACCGTCCTTGAGGTAGGCCATCGATAGACCGGAGGGCCACTCCAGGGAGTGGGGGACCCTCCCGAGGGCCCGCAATTCCGCCGAGGAGTATGTTCTTCTAGCCCTCGCCGTCGTCGGATCAGGGACCACCACCGAGATCACCGGCGTCCTTCGAGCCAGCCAGTCCTGTTGTTGCCCCTGCCAATTGCATCCCTCAATGGATGGGGGCCAATGGGGGGGGCCAGGTCCACGTCCGTCGTCACTACCGCCGCGGCCTCCGTAAAATCGCCACTGCCGCCGTCCCAAAAGATCACCCGGGCGGCCTCCCGGCGGCTCCTTCGACGCCCCGAACGGGGCGGGACCCCTCGACACCCCCTCAAAACATGGGGGTCGAGGGGGGAGGCTGGCTCCATGCCCGGCCTCCCGGCCACCGCGGCTTCCACGCCTGACCTCTCGGCCGCCGCAGCCGCCACGGCTTCCGCGGCCTCCACCGAATCTCCGCCGCCGCCGCCCCAAAAAGTCACCCGGGCGGCCTCCCGGCGGCTCCTCCGGCGGCTCTTCCGACACCCCAGCCAAAGCGAGACCCCTCGCTACCCCCTCAGCACCTGGGGGTCGAGGGGGGGGGCGGGCTCCATGCCCAGCCTCTCGGCCACCGTGGCCCCCACGCCTGGCGTCTCGGCCGCCGCGGCCTCTGCTGGATCGCCGCTGCCGCCGCCGCCGCCGCCCCGAAGAATCACCCGGGCGGCCTCCCGGCGGCTCTTCCGGCGGCTCTTCTGTACCTGGGGGTCGAGGGGGGAGGCGGGCTCCATGCCCAGCCTCTCGACCACCGCGGCCCCCACACCTAACCTCTCGGCCGCCGTGGCCTCCATTGAATCGCCGCCGCCGCCCCGAAGAATCACCCGGGCGGCCTCCCGGCAGCTCTTCCGGCGGCTCTTCTGCAGCTGGGGGACGAGGGGGGAGGCGGGCTCCATGCCCAGCCTCTCGACCATCGCGGCCCCCACGCCTGGCCTTTCGGCCGCCGCGGCTGAAACGCTGCCGCCGCCGCCGCCGCCCCAAAGAGTCACCCGGGCGGCCTCCCGGCGGCTCTAGCGGCTCTTCTAACGCTCCAAACGGGGCGAAACCCCTCGGAACCCCCTCAGCATATGGGGGTCGAGGGGGGAGGCCGGCTTAACCGGCAGAAGCAGGCGCTCGGTGGAGCTCCCCTCGGACGGAGCTGCCGGTCGCCATCTTGAAAATCCTACTCAATCTTGCCCTGCCCTGCAAGAGGTCCTCCCGCGTTCTCAGCTCAAGCAGGGAGCAGGTCACTCTAAACAGAGCGGCAGGCCGATTTTCTGCCAACGCAATAAGGGCGGAGAAATGCGAAAGCTTCGTCGCCTCTATTACCACAAGGTAGGTCCTAATATAGGACCTCAACTGTGTCCGGTCAGACTCGGCGCAGCTAGCCCTCCAAACACTCTCCAGACGTCTTTTCCGGCACTTCATCTCCCTCAGCTCCTCCATAAACCAGGGAGCTGGATGGGATCTGTGCCGGGTCAGAGGTCGCAAAGGCACAACTCGGTCCAGAGTCTCAGCAGCCAACCTATCCCAGGTGGCCACCAAGTCTCCAGGCGAGTTATGAGCCAGAGTCTCGGGAAATGGCCCAAGCTCCTTCTGGAACCGCTCAGGGTCCATCAGGCACCTGGGGCGGGACCATCTACACGGCTCCGCCTCCCTGTGGTGGGGGGTGGCAGTACAGAAGTCAAATCTAAGAAGAGAATGATCTGTCCATGACAAGGGTTTGATAACTAAGTCCCCGAAGCTACAGTCATTCAACCACTGACCAGAGACAAAAATCAGGTCCAGCGTGTGTCCCCCTATATGAGTGGGGCCAGAAACTAATTGGGTCAGGTCCATGGGCGTCATGGAAGCCATGAACTCCCAGAGGTTTCCCTGAGCAAAGGCAGGTTGAAATCCCCCATGACTAAAAGCCTAGGGGTCCCAACCGCCAGCTCGGCTATCACCTCGAGTCCAGGCAGGGCCAGTGACACGTGGCAGGGAGCCAGGTACGCTATCAAAAGGCCTATCTGAACCCCCTGCCCCCATTTCACAAACAGAGACTCACAACCAGCCGTCTGAGGAACAGTGGCCTCCCTAGGACAAAAGACCTCTCTAATAAGCACCGCCACCCCACCACCCCTTCCCTGAGACCTAGGCTGATGAAATGCTAAGAAACCTGGTGGGCACATCTCCTTCAGAGGAATACCACCCTCAGGGCCCAACCAGGTTTCGGTAATACCTACCAGGTCCACGCCCTCTTCCTGAATAAGATCGTAAATCACGGGGGCTTTATTCACAACGGACCTGGCATTGCACAGCATCAGCTGAGTACTCAGGGCCTGAGACTCTGCACAACCAGGCCTGCAGGACGGGTGAAGAGGGTCGGAGTGCGCTACCGCTTGAAGACAGCGACTGCGCGATCCCACAACCTGATATGGCCCTCTACCCCTGTCATATCTGCCCCTCCCACTTACTGTGCCAATAGGACTGGCCCCCGGCAACCCACTCCCTGTCCACTCCCTCAACGCACGACCCTCTGAGCCCTCCCAGACATGCATGCCAGCCTGGCTACCTCCAGATCCCTGCGGGTTGTCCCCCAAACCTGGTTCGGATTTCCCTAACCCTACTAAAAACCTCATTAAAAATTTACAAACCCCAGAATTCTCCCCAACACATTTCCTGCAGCCGCACCATCTCTCGGGATCTCAGGATCCGTCATTAAGATAGGTTTTAGAAAGTTTTGAGGGCTACTTGGGGAAAGGGGGACATCCCTCAAGGCCCAGAGATCTTTCATAGAGTACTTTAAAGGCTCCGATAAAAATGTCCTAGCCGTCCGGTGATGCCCTCCAGTGACTTTGATGTTATTCACAGTTCCTCTGCTACCTCTGCTACTCCACTGTTGCTCCGGGGCCCACATCCCCCCCAGCCCTTCAACCATCTCTGCCACCGGTGGGGGCCTGGGGGGAAGGAGACCCCAACTGCAGCTTGAACCGGGTAACTCCGAGGCTTCCAGCGACTCCAGCACCTTCCAGGCCCTTCGTGGCCACCAACCCTCCCCCGGTCCAACCACCTCTGCCACCGGTGGGGACCCAAGGGGAAGGAGGCATCGTCTGCGGTCCCATCAGTCCCCCGGAGCTGTTACCACCGAACGCCGGGCACAAAACCTGGTCGCGGCAGGGCCTCCGCTGCCCGAGGGCCACCAGGGTGACCCCAAAACCTCCAGAGACTTTGACACATTCCAGCTGCTTTAGGGGCCCATGACCCCCCTCCCCGGTCTAACCATCTCTGCCACCGGTGGGGACCTTGGGGAGAAGAAAGTCACAGATGAGGCCTCACTCTTCATCCGGCCTCGCCGCCACTGAACGCCGAACATAGGATCACACTCTGTCCTCGCAGCCGTCCGAAGGCCCTCTGAGCGGCCATGGAACCTGCGGCAGCGATGTCTCCCAGTCCCTTCAGAGCCGCTAACCCTCCCCCTCCCAGGCCCGACCACCTCTGCACCGGTGGGGGCCTCAGGGGAAAGGAGGCATCGTCCGCAGCTCCGCCAGCCATCCAGAAACGCCGCCACCGCCCAACACTATACGCGGCTGTCCAACGCCGCCAGCCGCGGCCGAACTTCCGCCGCCCGCGAAGCACCCGGGCGACTCCAGCTCTGTTGACAGCTCCGCCAGCCATCTGGGAACGCCGCCACCGCTGCCCAACGCTGAACGCGGCCACCTAACGCCAGACGCGGCCTCGGCCGAACCTCTGCCACCCGCAAAGCTACCGGGCGGCTCCAGCTCTGCTGACCGCTCCAAGGCTTCACCAACCCCCCCTGGTCCTTCCCCCACCTCTGCCACCGGTGGGGGACCCAGGGGGGAAGAGGCTCACCCCAAAAGCTAGTCATCCCGACAAAGCTCCTCTTGGGGACACCCTCCGGCTGCCATCTTGGAAACTTGGAAACGTATGAACTTTTTAATGTAATCTAAACTTGAAATGCATGGCTATAAATGTGCCTAATACCTCATCCAAGTATTTTGCAGACACTTTTGCAGTTAGCTGCAACTAAACAAGGAAAACTATTTGAGTCCTCCATCCACAAACATATACTGCTTAATGATTCAGCTAAAGTAAAATATTGAACAACAATCTAGTTGCCATTTAGTTTACAAGTACGTTGAAAGAATCCAGGTTTAACTTAGGATTACTATGTTTGAAAATTTGGATATTTCCATAAAAAGCCACATGCAATAAAAACATTAATTGCCTGATTCTGGAACAGGAGATGAGCTAACAAATTGATCTTTTTCAATTATGCCATCTTAGGTGTGACTCTCTTTCCATCTTCTATTTAATTCACATTCAATCTGATGTAATGTGCTGGGTACACCATTTTGTTTTTGTTTTTATTATAGCTTTCAAGGATGTAACACTTTTAGAACTTTTAAATGGATTTTAGAGTTCTACTGCTGTTGAGCATTGAGTTTGTACTTTGTTTCACTATGGTCTGATATTACTTTATATTTCAACTTTATAGTGGTATTAGAAGCTATTTATTGAAAGTTGTTTATGGTGTAATGTTATAGCAAGTATTAAATCATGTTTTTAATTTTTGGTGCATGTGTCCTAGGCAAAGGCTGACGTTTTTTAAAAAAAATAATCAAATGTATTTAATATTTAAGTATGTAGATTTCAAATTAACTAAGAAAAGACTCTAACCACATACATACATACAGACTGTCTTGCTTAATGCTACACTTAGACTTTTGTGAAATACAGATATTATTTTGCTACATAGCACATATTAACAAGAGGAGAGAGATTTGCTTAATAGCTTGTTTCTAAAATATTATTTTGACTGAAAGACAGGAAATATCTCCTTAGAGGTAGATACCAAATATTGATACCAAACTTCCAGAAAGATTTTTGTGCAAAAGGAAAACAAATGAAGCACATAGATTCTTTTAAAATCCTTCAGGGCAGTTGTGTGTGTCACTGATCACTTACAGTGCTGGAAAAGAAAAGAGCAGCATGAATCGAAACGAAGTATAACAAACTCCTTGAGCAACATCCCTGATCAAGTTTTTGGCTAGAGTGCCAATAACTTTATTAATTTAATTATCAGGTACTTGATTTAGATCACAGGATCCTAAGTAGGGGAGGGGCTAATTTGGATTATTGAGAAGATACTGCACCCTGTTCTTACAAAACAATGTTTGGATTTCCAATTACAGCACTCACAAAATGGCTGTCATGGAAACATGCCAGTTTGAAAGCAAAAGAATTAACCAGAATCTCTCTTGTCACTCCCTCTAGTCCATTCTTTGCCAGCTTATTTTTTACTACTCCACCCTATTTCTGTCCTTTTTTTTTTTTTGGTGGATGGTGGAAATACTGCCAAATTGTGGGACCCTTGGGACACAAGAGCATTCTTGGAAATAAAAGTTTACACTAGGTTCTTGGTTTGTTTTACAATATGTCACAGAAATCAGGAATTATAGACATTTTGAAAGCTTAGTTGCATTAAGCCTGCGAGATCCATCATGTTCTGTTTTTTACTTTACCTTCCATGTGATGCCCTCTCACTTGTCTGTCTCATAACCGCTATTTTCTCTCCTTCGTGTAATAACTTTGAAAATAGCATTCTAGCTTTATACACAAGCAATGCAACATCTTATGGTAAGCTGAAAGAAAAATAATGGCAATTGCAATGTTCTCCACTCTCCTATATCCTGGGTCCTCAGTGTGATTGAAGTTCCATTGGATTGGTTGCATATAATTTTTAAAAAATTAAATGGAAAGCTAACATGCAGCTAATTTCTAGCCCTTTTGCGTACTCCAGAAAAGTAAAAATTAAATTAAAAGGAGACCAGTGCTTGATGTGTTTGGAAACATGCCATGTTGCCCTTCTCCCTCACCCCCAGTTTGGAGGATGGAGCAACTTTATCAGGTTGTTTTTATTTTCCACAAACAGGGCTCTTTTATTCCAGTTCCTGGATGTCCCCATGTGTGTATGTATATACAGATAGAGATCTATCTATCTATCTATCTATCTATCTATCTATCTATCTATCTATCTATCTATCTATCTATCTATCTACCCATTTATCCATCAATCCATCCATCTATCTATCTGAGGACATCCAGGAACTGGAATTAAAGAGCTGTGTTTGTGAAAATACAAAATCTTGCCCCCAATTTACATTCAAGCAAATTATTTCCCCCACAGATTCTTTTCAGAGATTGGCTGAAATAAAAAGCTGTAAGAAAATAATTCACTACACACAAATTTATGACAAATCTATTTAACCAAAATTCATCAGGGCTGTTAAATGAACAAACATCATAGGGCAACCATTTTTGGACCAAAGTACCTCAAACGGGCTAACTTACAGAATGTGTCCAAAATCTGGAACCCATGATTTCCAATGGATGAATTTTTTTTGGGTGGGGGGAATGTGGCTGTTTTAGTGCTACTGGCTGCTACTGTCCTACTGTTTTGGTCACATGATCTTCATATTCAACATACCATGACAGTTTCCCAGCCAATGAGGCAATCCCTCACTTCTCTCCCCATCCAGCAACAGCCACTTCCAGGCGGGCGGGCAGGCAGAAGATTTCTAATGCTCCCTGGCAGATTTCCACAAGGAAGCTCACTGAAGCTGGCAGAAACTCCTGCTCAAGCTGATATTTTTTTGCCCATTCTTGCCCATTCTATTCTGTCTCTGTTTAGGTAAGCACATCTCACTGAAATGATAAGACAATGTGGCATGGGTTGTCTAGTTTGTTCTACAAATAAAACTATTCACTATGATATAATAGGGATTTGCTGCAATCGTGCCTTGTTTGGTGCTAAAGTTTATTGCTTAAAAGACACAATGCATTATCTAATCAACTACTGCTCCAGATTTTGTGGCCGTTTGAGGCTTAGTGGGTGGTAATAGGAATATGGCCTTTTTGTAGCCATACTCACACAGATTACTTTAGATTGTTGATTCAATCTTAAAATATGTTAAGAATGTTTTTTTTCTTCTGTTTCTTTACTTTTGGGGCTTAGCAATGCTTGGCCCTTGAAAGGTTTCTATATTTTTTCAATTATTTTCTATATTTTGGGATTAGAATATTAACTACTTCAATTAATTGTACAAGGAAAGATTCAAGGGAAACATATTGCTGGCAGATAATACATATCCTGACTGAAAAAGTGACATACATGGTTTGATTTAAAAAAATACAGAGTATTTATTTATACAATATCTTCAGAAGAGCAGAGAGCACTGATGGTAGCCATTTTTCCCTAGGAGATAGCACTAAAATGTGTAAGCCACCTTGATCGTTTTTTTTTAGACAAAATATATCTGATTTAATATAGAGTATTTGATTAATAAAATATTTCATATTTCCAAGTATAAAATAGCTTATAATCTACTTTATCTTGTTGGTTCTAATATCTTCCTGCAAGAAGATTTGCATGATTATAAGAAGTAAAATAAAAAAGTCCAGATTCAACTTCTTTTTAAAAACAACATGTTCACCTTATCACAAATAGCAATAGCACCTAAGACTTATATACTGCTTCACAGTGCTTTATAGACCTCTCTAAGTGATTTATAGAGTCAGTATATTGCCCCAAATAATCTGGGTCCTCATTTTACTGACCTCAGAAGGATCGAAGCAGTGGTGGGATCCACCCAGTTTGCACCAGTTCGGGAGAACTAGTTGTTAACTTTTGAGCAGTTTAGTGAACTTGTTGTTGGAAGAAATCATTAGGGCAGAGAACCGGTGGTTAAATTATTTGAACCCCACCACTGGCTGAGTCAACCTTGAGCCAGTCAGAATTTTAACTCCTGGAGTGAGCAGTGAGTTAGACCTAAGCACGTGACACCACAGTTCCTTAAATAAGGAATTAAAAATCAATCTAGTATATCCTAGAACTTCATTTCAAAATACATGGTTTTATTTTTCTATTATGTCAAATGATCAAAGTGAAATGTACTTTGTCTTCATGCAGTGTCCTAGAACTGAATTTCCCAAGCCTTTCCTTCAGACCTTTGTTTCTTTTTTTTAATTGCTTTCAGTATTCTCTAAAAAAAATCACTGTAAGTTTGTGGACACAGATGTGCCCTCTGCTCCCAGCCTTCAGTTCAATGCCATTTCTCAGCTAGGATGGGGAAAAGAAAAATAAGCATCTTTAGAATACGATGGCATTTCTGCTTATCACTCTGCCTTAATCCCCTGAGGAATGACTACAGTGCTATGGATGAAAGTGAAGCCTTGAGCTTTGGTAAATGGAAGACAATAAGCTGCTTGTCTGGACTATTGGTATGTATTGTTTGTTAACAACTTTCTTCAACGAAGGGGAGCAAGGAAAAAGATGATTGAGGATATGGGGAACAGAACATGGTAACAAAAAAGAATATGGTCAACATTTTTGAATTGTCTCTTTTATAATTTATTTCCAATTGTTCTTCTTCCTCCTCTCTCCCTCTCTAACAGTCAGCCAGTATTCATGGCCTCCATATATACACAGCATCATTAAACTGTGATTGTGGTTCTTTTCAATGGAAAGCTTTTTTTTCCTCCCAAAGGATCTTTGTAGTTTCATAACCTTGGGATTCCTGTAATCTTGTTGATACTTCCTTCCCTCTGCATAGATTGTGCACTTTTGAATGGATAAGCAGCATTTGCACCTGAACACAAAGAAAAAAAGAGCAAAATGATTAATTCACCTTCCCACATTTAGTGTCTAGGTGTTTAGGATTAACTGTCATGTTTTTCAGCCCAAATTCATGCTTTCTCTGTGTTAGGGGAATTAAAGTATTATGCACCTGAACGGCATTAGAAGCCTGGATTAAGTACTCTGGTTTTCATGCGTCTTGTTGTGAACTATCATCCCTATGTTATATAAGTAAACATTATACCTGTTATCTAATACAAGCAAGTCACAAAATTCATCATTCCCAAGCAGCTAATTATGACACATTACTCCAGTAATTAAAATACGTCCTCGGTTCACTTCTTCATACTCATAGAAGTTTGACCTGAAAAGAAGAAATGCATTTTATACTGTCAATGAGTTACTCTGGATTCAAAGTAAGAATCGTTACCCCACTAGGCTTTATATTATCCATCTGCTGTTGCCATACAAAGATTTTAGTTATGGTTGCTTAACCTTTGCTTCAGTTTGATGGACACTTGAAGTAAAATCCTGGAGTGTGACAGAAGAAATGTCAAAACCACCCCTGGTTGCTGGCACAGGCAGTGTATATGAAAGAACGTAACAAAGCTTCCTTGTCAAAAACAGCATGTGAATCTTTTCACAATATGAGCCGGATGTGTTGTGCGGCAACCATACTCAACAAAACCACTTTGTAAATAATAAACTGCAGTAGGACCACATGAACTGTTATGTACTATGCTTTTGTTCTCTTGAACATTGGTTGTAGCCATTTCTAGGGAGATGTGAAGGCAGCAACAGAAAAGAGTCCACTGCCATGCATGTATGTCAAGGAAAAGTGGATTTTACAAAGCTTAATCTTTCTCTTACCTTCAATTTTTCTACTGAATAATTCCAGCTTTATCCTTCCCTTATGTACAAACCCTGCTTCCATGTTTACTGGCAGCTTCTTGAAAACTAGAATCCATAATGAGTTGTTAGGTATCTTAAAACTAACAAGCTTGATTGGACTGGACAGATATGGACTGGAATTTGCTTCCTCAAATGCACAAAAATTGTATGTCATTTATACTAATAGAGTACTTGTATATGCATATGGAGGCCTTGATATATGATTGCCCTGAATTTTATCACCAATCCACCAAGTGTCAAGGATCTCAGTACTGCAGTGGCTAATGTTTTCATTAACATAGCCCAACTTTATTCCCTCTCTCAAGACTTTACTTCTACCTTGAAATAGATTGTCCTTGATCGGACAAGGATTTAAGAGATGGTTGGAAAAACACATTCTTTAGTTGGCTGAGTAACACAGAAGAAGTGAAGTTTCAGAGAAATCACAGTTGAAAGAAATAGAGGTCATCTCTGCTCTAAAGAAACTGAAATTCAAAAATAAAAATAATCCAGTTATTTAACTTTTTGTAACTATACTCTTTATCCCTTCGATAAGCAGGAATGCAGTTTTTGCTTTTGGCTATCAAAATCAGCCTGTTCAATCCAACAGGTTTTTCAGGTGATTTACCAACCAACAGAGGTCTAGAATTCACAATATTTCCTGGAGAGCTCAGCTTCAGTTATTGCTTATTAAGCTCAACTTGAATGGAGAAACTAAGAAGAGAAATTGGTATAATAACTCTTATTATAAGGGCTAGTCTGCTTTCAGGTTCTTTGCTTCTTTATTTTATTGTACAACCGTACAATAGTAGCTGTCAGCAATTCTAACACAGAGAAATAAGGCAACTTGGTCCTGTATAGAGGAGCAATGGACAGTTTGATGACCAAGGAGAGAAGTGTAGAAACAGATTTTTCTATTGTCTAACAACCTCTCAGATGGCAAGAAACCTTGCCTCCTAAAAAGAAAGAAAAGAGAGAGGGGAAGGAGGGAGAGAAAGAGAGAGAGAGAGAGAGATCTGAAATTGAGGCTGACTGGCCAACTATTACCAAAAAATAGGATTCGAAGGAGGAAGAGGGAAAGGGAGGTTCCAATTTGATGATGGAGCAAGGAGGAGAAATGTCCCTTTTATGTCATACTGTTGGGTCAAAAAGGAACAGGATCCCTGCTTCTTCCAGACACACAGAATGGGAAGTATTATAGAATGCAGAACAGGATAGTTGAAAACCTAAATGCTTCTTAGAGCAGAGATGATAGTTTTGTCAACTACAAGGAGTCAATCATTCAATTATTCAATTTCCACCTGCCAAGTGATTCTGGGTAGCTTACAAAAGGATGGAAAAAAACAACAAAGTAGAAACAGACAAAAAGAATAGAATCATAATAAAAGCAACCATGCCAGGGCAAAATTGACAACTATACACACAATATCCCAACCGAGTATCTGTAGGAAAGGTAGGGCCTTCAGGATCTCCTAGGAACAGCAGAGTATACAAATATCAGGGTGGAGAAGTGGGGGGGATGTTATTGAAAAGAGAAGGCACACCAACAGAGGCAAGTCTGAAAGGTGCTTTTTCAAGAAGCAACTGCACTTTTTGGTTTTTCTTTGAAGATGTTTCACTTCTCATCCAAGAAACTTCTTCAACTCTGACTGGATGGTGGGGAAGGGAAGGATGGATTTTGGATGAGAAACTGATTGTCTTTAAAGAAAGTCCAGTTGCCTCTTGAAGAAGCACCTTTGGAACAACCATGACCTGGATGGCTGAGAATCTCCATAAACATTCAACAGAGATGAGATTGATTCATTGATGGGACCTTGATGGCCAACCCAGATCTATCTATATCAAAAATGGACTGCTTGGTATTAAAGATGTTTCTACTACAAATGCCTGAGGAGATACATTCTCAGCTGAGTTTCGCCCTGAAAGCAGAAATACAAAGTAGAAGTTACTTTGGATTTTCTAAGGCTTGGATTGTAATTCTCAGAAATACAACACCCTGGGTAAAAGCCTCTGCAGCTTGGAAATAGAATCATAATCCTATTCTATAAGGAAATCCCACTCTATGAGAAATACCAAATAACCATTATTTCCTTAACTGGGATTTTTTTTCCCACTATGCATGACAGATTAGATTGTTTGTTATATCTTTCTATTTGGCTAAACTAACAAAGACCGAAGTTAAACAAATAAGTGATAAAAACAAATATATAATATATAAAGGAAGTAAACTAAAAAAAGAAAATCAATTCATTTTTATAATGTTTACTTCTCATAAATGTTAATAAAGAGAAATGTAGCATTCTAGATTTAGTGCTCTATGAAACTTTATGAAAATATATGAAGGAAGATAACAAGATGTTGATCGATTGAAATAATGTATTTGCATTTTAGTGTAAGGTACTTTCCAAGGAAGTGCACAATAAAAAAATAAAAAAGAATGAAATCAAAATGAATAATTAAAAACAGAAAGCACTAGTGAAACCACACACCTGCTACAATCCTAAATTATAGGTCAAGGTTGTGTCCAGCTAAAGTCATACAAATATGGGATTTAATGAAGAACAGCAAGAGGACACTCTACAAGGAATGGGTAAAGCACACCCCTGGTTTTCAGCATCTGTACTTGGAGAGATTTCCCAAAATAGAACCTGGGGTGTCACCTGCTATACCAGAACAAAGGCAGGATTTGGATAAAGGTGGGGGACTAATTCGAAATTCATATAGAGGAAAAAATGTGATCTTTACAGAAACATGCCATGTTTCAAGTAAGAAACTAAAACTTCAGACTTTTTGATATGGAGTTTGGGAGCTTTGGAAGATGCTTTTTAAAAATAAAATGCAGCTTAAGTTTTACATATCTCAAATTGGTGTTTGCATGTATATAGCCAAACAAAATATACAAACAAACTCCAGAGGCTTAGCCTTACCAATCAGACCAAGAAACCACCTGCCATGGGTTTTTGCAGAGGGCAGTTCCCTAGAAGGGCAGTCAGAGACCCAACCTCTGTTAAAAGACATTCAGGAAAAGCTGCCTGGTCCAAGTGTGGTTTTAAAGTAGCAGGTCATTAAACAGTAACAAGCAGATCATTGAACAGGCACAAAGTACTGTAGTGACAAAGTACTGTACTGTATTCAAAGTGTAATTACTCACTGATTCATAGGAATATTTTTATAGACCTCTTTCCTCTTTGTTATTTTGGAGCTGCCTAAGGGGCTTTTTAAGTGGGGAGATAGATCTGGATATATATTAGCCAAGAAAAAGGTATTGCAGCAGTATTTAAGTTTTTCAATTCAGAAAAAAGCCAGTGTGCTGTATTACAATGGTCAAGGTTCAAGTCCACTGTGTAAACACAATGGGTAACTTTGGCCATCACTTTCTTTGAAGTCAAACCATTTTCAAGTTCTTGTTCTGGAGATAAAGGGAAATCCCATGTTAGCCACTTTGATTTCCTGGGGTAAAGGCAGGATATATGCATCTAATGCATACCTACATGAAAAGATAATGAAAATACCAAAATATATAAAATGTAGTGGTCTCGGGTAACAAATTACTATTACATTTATGAATTGCTCCTAAAATGAGTCTAGCTGTAATTGTAACATAACACAAACACCATGCATTGCAGATATCAATCTGCTATTCCAATGCTTTTGAGATTCAACTATTTTATGTCTGAATCCCCAATATTCTAGCATCATATATTTATTTATTTATTTATTTTATTAGTTAAACTTATATACTGCCCCCTCTCCCAAAGGGACTCGGGGCGGCGAACAGCCAGGGTAAAAAATACACATATGAAACACATATACAATATTACAATATTAAAAATTAAAAGAATTAAATACAGTTGGCTCTATTAAAACTTAGAACAAAGGAGTTAAAAGAGATTAAGAACACTATACACTTACAATATTACTGCAATGCTACTATTTTGCATTTTTTATTTATTTTATAATATTTTAATAGCTCTATATTGCTTAACAATATATTGCCAATACTGAAAAAAGTATTATAGCTACAGTGACCACACATCCTTTATTATAAAGGACAGTCCTTTGTTTCAGAAAGCTGTCCTTTAGATTGATTTTTCAAAATCTCACTTTATCCTTTATTTTGATAATTTACCATACAAATACAGGTGAAACTCAGAAAATTAGAATATCGTGCAAAAGTTCATTTCTTTCAGTAATGCAGCTTAAAAGGTGGAACTAATATATGAGATAGACTCATTACATGCAAAGCAAGATAGTTCAAACTGTGATTTGATATAATTGTGATGATGATGGCTTACAGCTCATTTCGAGTTTCACTTGTAGTACCACAATACATTCTTTCACATTAATGTGAAAAATATAGAAACTGAATTATATTAAATTTCCTTGGTTTTGCTCTTGAATTTTCTGTTGTAAAGCAGAGTTATAATCATAAAGAATACTTTTTTTATTCTTATAAACTTCCTTGACATTTGCCCTTATTAAGTTTGTCCTTTATTTTTTCCAAAAAATATGTAATTATATCTCATCTAATGACTATTTTGTAAATTATTTCCACAGTAGATAAATGTTTCACTACAACATCAAATAAATGGGATCTTTGTCCTATGTACAATTTTAAAATGTTCAGAAATGGGTTAAATTTATTGTGTGTTTTATTCTGAGAAATGCCAAGCATCAGGTAATTCTGACGTATATTTTTATTTCCGTGTGCTAAGGCAATAAGTACAGAAACTCATATGCTCAGTGAATAAAATTATTTTACTAAAGGTGGAGGCCAGACAGAAACTTCATGGTAGCAGGTGGAATGCTATAGTACAATGGGAGATTAGTAATAATGTTGAGACAAGAAGTGCATTTGTTAAAACAGCATCATTCCAGGTATTTCAAAGTAGTAAGGCAAATCTGCCCATTTCAGTTTCATAGGTTCATATTCCTATTTTTTTATAACTTTGCAAGTTCATCCTAGAAAGACAAAAAAATGTACATAATCATATTATATATATATAATACATTATCTACATTATCTACATACATAATACATTATATACATACATTATCATATTTTATATATATATATATATATATATATATATATATATATATATATATATATGTGTGTGTAAGGTTTTTAAGCTGATAATTTTTAAATAATAAATAAGGGAGACTAGTATAGATCTATTTCGAGCTAGTTAGCTCTCTTCAGCTAGCCATACCCTTACTGGGATTCGAACCAGGGAAGTATTACATGTGAGGCAGTTGTAATTGCCTCTACACCACTGGCTCTCTCCTTATCAGCTTATCAGATATATATATATATATATCCTGATAGTTGTGAGAATTTTACCTATATGCACTCTTTCCCAAGCTAATTTTATATATATATATTTATGGCTGACTGCAGAGACTTGATTTGGCATTTTTGTGGTTCTGTTGATTCCTTCCCAAGAACTTAGGATAGGCAGATGTTGATGTTTGATTTGTGTTAAAGTATGTAAGCTAATCCAAATAAAGCTCCCTTTTGTAATTGGCAAATGGTGACAGTTAAATCTGGTGTGTTGTAAGCCAAGACTTTATCAGTTTGTATTGAGAAATTTCACAATATTTTAACCTGCTCATTTTCTACTACAGCTAGACTTCAATTTACAACAGTTCATTAGTGATCATTCAAAGTTACTGACTCTTCAGAAAACTTCAGATTATCCATACAAAGCAAATGTGATTATTTTATTAGCATTTTTTTGCCATTTCATAGCTAAGATTTGTTTTTGGTTGACCTAGGTCTCATATTTCAGTTGAACTACAGATAACCTTTAAGACCAGCATCAGTTTTATTCAATATCTTAAAGGAGAGTTATCTCATTGTCTGAAATACTGTGCCTTACATCTCTTGATCATAGCTCAGAAGTTGCAGTATTTATCCTGGACCAGCCTACCTTACCTGTACAGTATATGAACGGTAAAACTGAACAAGAGGCTCAGATTTTTAAGCATACTATACTGATAATCTGAAAGGATGGTGTGTGTGAATGGGTGTTTGGGTGGGTGTCTGAACAGCACAACAACCCATGGGATTGGTCTTGATTAATTTCCTGGTTACCCAGTCCTTTGTTGGGGTGGGTGATTTTGCAGAGAATTCTGGTGATCTCGTGAGAAATAATGGTTTTCTACCTGGTGTTCCAGTGTGGGAAGCATTTGTGTTTAAAGCTTTTGTAGTAAAGAGACAGGAACATTGAAGGAAGAGTTTGGCAAAATGTGCTGTATACCACAGAGAAGACCTTGTATCTAAGACCAAGGCACAAGACACTCTACGGTCCAAAGTGGAGGAGGAGGAATGGTTGCAGTTAGTTTGAGCAAGGCCATGCACCTCCCTCCCCTTTCCCTTTTCTCCTTCCAAGGGCAGCTGCAGTTGCTCACACTGGGGGGGAAAAAAACTGTAGCTGGGCCAGATAGAAAAGCAAGGACAAGTGATAAGGAAGCAGGAAGAATTATAGTATACTGTAGTCAAAATTTCTTGTTGCTTATTCAAACAGGGTCCAAAAGGAAAGGAGATTTAACCATAGCTATGTTTCCACATGCATATAACAATTCAGCAAAAATAATCCAACTTTATTTCAATAATTGAAAATTATTTGGGGCTTTCCTTTCTTGCTCCAAGAACACGGTTTCCTTTGAAAGCCATAACCAAAATGGTCTGTAATTAGCACTGCTGGCCCAGCTCAAATACTACAAAGATGGCTGGTCTTCAGCCACAAAGACAGGCAGGATGCCCTAAGCAGAGTTTCTGACAAAAAGTGGGCAAATTCTAGTTGAAGAAGTCTTAGCTGTGCCTTTGTTCCACGTTAGAATCAGTTTTACACATTTTTATCATTACACAGGGTCCTGAATGGCTGATAGTCTGTTTCCATAGTGCTTTAACCAGTATATTTCTGACATTCCAATTCGTACTTCCTCTTTGTCACTAGCAAGACTCATTGTGTCACTTGAGGGTTGCATTTAAAATGCTTGGACTTGTTTTTCTTTTTATTATTATTTCAAAGTATTCTTTAAAAATAAAAATAGCTACAATTGAATATTTTGTTTGTTTGGAGAGGTGCTCATTTGCTCCTAACAAATGGAAAAGGCATCATGGAGTGGTAAGGAGAAACTGATGGACTAGGAGGAGTAACTTTTACTTCCTGTTAAATAGTAGGCTATAGTATAGTAGTCTTGTGATGGCCATGCCTGTCAAATCTAATGTTTTGTGAGATAGAAAATATCAACCTCTGGAATGACTACAATATGGACTCAAATTATGGGAAGGTTCAAACCCTTGTGCAATGAGGGTTCATAAAATGTTGCTTTCTGGTAGTTTCTAGAGCAACAATGTTATGTAGAACATTACTTGCTCCCGTTGCTTCATTTAGAAAACTTAAGAATTCAGACATGTGTTACTAATTTACTGAATGTTTGACTAATGCTATTTTACTGAATTAATATTTATCTAAAAAAATACATAGCCTAATTGATTTAGCACCATTGCTCAGTCACAAAGTAGCACTGAGCACAACAGAATTCTTGTCTACCTTCTTAACTGTTCAGCCCTATTAAGAAAACAGGGTGCTACAACTAAAACGAGAATTTTTCTTCTGGCCAGTAGCTTTGATTTCACAGTCCCAAAGCAACTCGCAGATGGAGAAACATTTTTCTTTTTGGCAGGACAGAAGAGGAAAGTCCCCTGCTGTTCTTCTCCTCTGGAGATTTGTCTGGTCTTCTTCTTTCTGTCAAGTGAGGGATTTAACTGGCCTGTAACCCTTAGTCCCTTAGTTACAAGGAGGCCTATGTGTTTGCTCCTCCCTGCTTCTTGCTTCTGCTCTGAAATCTCAGGACAGCTATAGCATATCCAGGAAGCAGAAGGAAAGAGTTACACAGTACAAACATATTGTTGTGTTTAAAGTGTTCAATTTTTTTTTGAAAATTTAAATTTGAAAATAGTTTAGTGTGAGTACTGTAACTAATTTTTCATTCTGTGTGTTGCAGAATCAAATCATTGTTCCCATTCACACACAGGAATGTAACCTGTAGTATAGGGATTGAAATGTTGGCATTTAGATTCAAGAGATCAAGATCCAAGTCCATAGTGGGCCACACTGGATAATTTTGAATCAGTTACAATTTGTATCTCAGTTTTTCTCACAGTTATTGCCCTGGGGATAAAACTAGGGGAAAGTTCCTAATTTGTACTACCCTGTGTGCTTTCAGAGAAAAAATGAACTATCAATGCAATCAATAAATCAAAGGCTCAGAATTAACTCACAACTAGACTGGAGTTTCCTATTTTCACAGAAGTCTTTTAGCTAAGAGAGAAGCCACAATCTGAATAACATAATAAAGAAATATAGTGTATCATCTACACTCCAGGAACTGCAAAGTTGAGATTTGATTTAAAAGTTTTGGTCCAGCTCTATCCATCCAGGAATGTGGGTGTGCTGGAAACTACAGGCAGTGCTCTCATTTCGGTAGCAGAGATATCTAAGGGATCTTTTCCCTTGCATCTAAGAGGGATTTTAAGCATTAATAAGGACTTCAGCCATTTCTTGCAAGGCTGAGAAACTGTAATTATGGTCAACACATAACTCCTTAGAGAAATGACTTCTAATAAAAAAAAGATATGTATGAAAACAACTAAGAAACATTAGTAAGAAAAACAATGAAGCCAATACAACACTTTATTAATTATTTGAACCCAGGGACTTAGAAAACAATCCCTCATGGAACTTCATAAAAATGAATTATGCCATATTCAAAATAAATAGCTTGGGAAGAAATTATTTAGTTTTGATCCATGTGTCACCAGGAATTTGAAAGAACCACTCTCAAGCCACTTAAAAGTTTAAGGTCTATGTGAAATGCGTCAAGGATGAGGGCACTGAAGCATATAAATACATTTGTACTATGAATTAACAAAACAACTGATTGCTGTTTTTTCTCTTGACAATATCAGCGTTCTTAAGCAAATGGCATTCCTGAAAGTTTAAAAAGTGATTAAGAGGTATTGGCATGCAAACATTACCATTACACTAGCATCTTAGGGATATCATGCATAGCTGGGGGATTGTGCCCTTATGCAATTACAATTATTGCAACAGAACAATTTCTTAATAGAACAATTTTAAATCACGTGTCCTTATTTTAAATTCTGCTAGCATATCCATTATCTTGTGTTACTTTAATCTGCCAAGTTTCCTGTTCTCCTGGCAGTAGATAAGTGAATAAAGTTGATGATGAAACAGCAGGTTTAATTTCCTCATCATAGAACTCCATCTATTTACCTGCTTAACTAATTAAATACTATACACAGGATAAGGGAAGCATGCAGAGAATGATTTTTGGAATTATTTCTAACCCTTTGCCAGCAATACCCAATATTCCTTCCTTCTCCTATTTTCTGTACAAAACAACCCTGTGAAGTGAGTTCGCCTGAGGCAGAGTGACTGGACGAAAGTCTCCCAGCTGAGTTAGGGTTGAAATTGTGAAGGAGAACTTTTTACTAGGGACTAATTATCAATACTATAGTATTGAGAGATAGGTGTTGATGGTTTCTTATTACTTTATGGTTGTTTACTTATTGCTTAGAATTCAGAGAGGTTTAGCATCCAGCAAGACAGGTAATTCAATTCAGACTAGTTTATCATTTTCTTCATTCTTGCCATGTTCCATTTGTTTCAGATACATATTTCTTCCTCTCATTATTAAAACTCCTTAGATTATTTTGTCAAATAAAACTTTTTCCTTCCTCCACAATCCATACCAGCACACAGTAGAAGAGAAAATCTTTATTTTGGTCATTGACCAATGAAAGTACATTCAACACAACACAAAACTATTCCCTAACAAGAATGATTGTGGGAGATGCTTACATGTAATGTAGCAAAATTTGGCTACTTTTAGAGAAATAAATTTGTCTTGATTGTTTTTACAGACAGAGCAAATAAAAATCATAGACTGCCCCAGAAATTTAAATAAAGAGGAGTAATCAGCTGGTGGCACATGTCCCTGTAGAACTGGGAATACAGACGAATGTGAGCAGTGGTTTCTATGGTACCCATATCACAGTGTCTTTCATATGGGGGCTTTCCTATATTTCCCTGCCAAGACAGCTGAAGGGAAAGCACCAAATCCAGTTAAAGATAAGGCTCTCCTGAATTTGAGGAGTATACAATACAAAGTAAACTGGATTGTGCAAAACCAAAACCATAAATGTACCTGTAAAAACAAAGATATTTTTCTTAGTACTGTTGGGGAAATGAAACAAAATGTGTAGGAGATTTGTACATTTCAAAAATAATGATGTATTGCATCATGAATACTGAGTTTAATTTTGTACTATAGTATTTTAAAGGAAAGATATTAAGAATTATTAATGAGTATGTATGCAAATGGAAAGATCCCCTTTTAATCACTTTGACAGGGTTGTGCATTCAAAGGCAAAAACATGCTTCAGAGCATATCAATGGTTTTTTTCCCCATAATAGCCATTGCAATTCCAGGAAAGCCACAGCTGGTTTAAAGCCACAGATCAATGATACACTGCCCTACATGCTGAATCTGCAGTGTTGCCCAGCCCCCAAATGGACAAGTAACAGGAATGACTGAATCTGGATTAAAGGCATTTGCCTTCTGTAATTTCTAATGCAGATCAAAAAATGCATTAAGTGGATTCCAACTTGACAGCATCTTACAAAATCTTCAGTCAAGACAATATAAATGATGCTGGCAGGTGAACCATCCAACAGAACAAACACGTCTAACCACTTTTCATCTGGGATCTGATGTGAAGGATGTAGTAACAGTTGATTAGTTTGCTGCTCAGGCATGATTCATCCCTTCAAGCCTGCTCTTTATGAATCCAGAGGGATAATTACACAGATAAAGGTTTGTGTTCTCTATCCAGAAAACCATTGCTTATTATATTAATTATATGTCGTTGTTGTGTAACGATTAAGCTAGAAAATAAAAAATGGTGGAGGTAGGCTATCAAATAAATTGCAAAATGGAGTCAGAAGCTTTTTATTTCAATTAGCAAAAGTATGAGAAGTCAGCCTATAGCTTCAAGGCTCTATTTTACTTCAGAATCCTTTTTTTGAGATCCCTAAAGTCAAGGTATCATTGCATTTCATTAGTATAAGCATCAAAAATCAGTAGTGGCATGATCTCCCAGCAAAGCAGAAGTGAGAGATGTACACAAATAGCATATTTTTAACCTCTAAGTTCCATCTATATGTGCTATGCAACTCCACCACCCTGCATGACTTCCCAATAACTACAAACCTCCTTCCTCCCACAAAGTTACTATAAATGTACTCCCAGCCACCGAAAATAGGTCCATTTCTGGGAACAGAATAACTAATTAAACATCTAATAATGTGCTTATAATTCTGTTTTTCTTGACATGGTAACCACTGAATATTTGTTTCTTTCACTGAACCCATACAATACATATGAATTTGCAATAATATGAACCGTTTTTCTCTTCAATTCTATTAGAAATCTCTAAGGCAAGAAATTTGTTTTGTAAGTAGCATTATGAAACAATTAGCACTTCCTTTAATTCACTAAAGAATTCGTGTGCGGATTACTACCATGGTCCTTTGAGACAAGTAAACTACTTCCTATTATGAAAACACTAAAGTAACTTGAATCCTATCAGAAATGCCTAGAAAAGTTGTGTATTTGAGGTACATTTAAGTATCAGGGATGTGTGTGATGTTAGAAAAAGGTGAGACTCACCAGTATTGCTATAATTACACCTTTGCTGCTCATTATGGTGTTAATACTTCATTAACAGTATTTTTTATCGTGGAATTTTTACATTAGTTGAAATTTCTATGTTTTGTTTTCTTTTTTTAATCTGAATGCTCTTAAAATATATGACTATTTTAAAGAAATAATACTGTAACTTTGGATAAAATGCTAAGGTAATTTAAATTCAGTGAAATCTATTTAAGATTAACCCTAACCCTAACCCTAACCAGGTTATGGATGCCACAAAACGTTTTTTCACCCAGACCATCCCTTAAATTTTAGACAACTCCATTGCATCTGATGTAGCCTGAGGCAGTTCAACTTAATTTTATGTTGATATTACATCACTTGTGATCATTTGTATCATTTATGTCCATATACATTATTTATAAATTCAGTGAGTTTAGTGCTCAAATGAATATGCTTATGACTGCAAATTTCCTAATAGTGGTTCAATAATGTCCTAAGATTCTGTGCAATTTTAACCATTAACCCCCAACCCTTAGAACATGGAAAAAGGGGAACAGGTAAAACTACTTTTTAACAATAAATAAGAATAATAAACTTTAAAACATTAAATTTTCTTTCAATAAAATATATGCTATATTAAATCTAATAAATACGTAGTAGTAGTAGCAACATTCTAAGGTTTTTCTCTAATTATGATGTCCAATTTTATAATTCTGCTGCCTTCAGATTATATCAATAACTAAAATAGATTTTAAAAGACTTCCATTAAATGCATAGCTAAGAATCTAGGGCATATATCCAACCATGTCTATCTTGAAGTGTCTTAAATTGATTCTTTCTTTCTGCTTTTTTTCATTGGTCTTACATTAGCCTAGCTTATTTGCCATAAGTGCTACCTATATTCTTTCAACAAGATACATCTCATTAAACCAGTTAAGTTTTACTGTACTACCCTTTGATCACTAGAGCTCATAAAGTAGAAATGAAAAACTATGCCTAAAGTTTGTTTCTTCATAAAGGAGCTCTGTGTATCTGATAAAATGAATAATATATTTACTGAAAGAGAATATTAACTACAGAGTACTGTTACAGAGTAGCTACTGCTACTCAAGTACGCTAATAATATTGCATCTTGCTGTTATTACCTATCTTATTGTCAAAATAATCCATGAAATGAGATATTTAGTATTTTATATGGATTTGGAAGGATAGAGAAAAGGGAATGCATGCGGCACTTGTCCAATACCTACAATACACTTATGTTTTAACAATGGAATAAAATTATTCATTGTGATTAACAGATATTATAACTATTGTTAAGAGGTCCCATGTCTTTCAATACCATGGGAAACATGAGAGGATGGCTGGTAGGACACTGAGCATGACCATTCTATAGAAAATTAATTGGCCTGTGGGAACAGAACACTGGACTGCTCAGGCCATTTATTTGAAACAGCATATTTTTCTTATCTTTGTGAATATATCCAAGAATTATAAATAGCCATGTTGAAGTTTTAAGAGAAAAACAATCCAACCCCGACCCCTATAAAAAGTAAATGCAAAATGATAAATGCAAACTTCTAAAGCTTCCAGAATGCAACATCAAATTGGACATAGCAAGCTACCACCAACTCTACAATTTGTAACTTTTAAAATGGAGCACTGTAGCTGTGCAAATATAAATGAATTCCCTTCATGAAGGATTGCTGAATATAAGTGTGTCAAACGACCAACAACAAAATTTAGGACTTGCTTAGTTCTGACCCTAAGTGAACACTCAAGTCATGCGATTTGCCCGTTCTCTTGGGGTTGGAGCAGCACAGAAATTGTGTAAAACAAATTCATTAGAGAGAGCTCTACTGTATTTTAGATTAGGATTGTTACAAACTAAAGAGATAGGACAATATTACAACCCGCCACATCTTCTACAAATACTCCCCTAGTCCTCTTGGTATCATCTGGCTTGTTGAGGAGTTATCAAGAGCCAGGCATGGGGAAAAATCACTGAGTCACAACAGAGAATAGAATAGAACAGAACAGAATAGAATAGGTTTATTGGCCAAGTGTGATTGGACACACATGGAATTTGTCTTGGTGTAAATGCTCTCATTATACATAAAAGAAAAGATACATTCATTAAGAATCAAGAATCATAAGGTGCAACACTTAATGATAGTCATAGAATACAATAAGCAATCAAATCATACTAGGAACAGTCTATATAAATCGTAAGGATACAAGAGACAAAGTTACAGTCCTACAATCACAAGTGGGAGGGAATGGATGATAAGGAGTGATGAGAAGATTAGCAGTAATAGTAGTGCAGACTTTGTAATAGTTGAACAGGAGGGAATTATTTGTTTAGCAGAGTGATGGTTTTTGGGAAAAAACTGTTCTTGTATCTAGTGTGCAGTGCTCTATAGCATCGTTTTGAAGGAAGGAGTTGAAACAGTTTATGTCTGGGATGTGAGGGGTCTGTAAATATTTTCACAGCCCTCTTTTTGACTTGTGCAGGTCCTCGATGGAAGGCAGGTGGGTAGTAATTGTTTTCTTCTGCAGAAATCTGTCTAGATCATGCTGAACTGCCTCTGGACCATACCACTTCATCAGTTTTCATAAGCTCATCCTTCATACTGAAAGCAATTTAAGGAGAATAGTCCAAAGATGCCTGTTTTATCATGACTATGATGTCCAGAACATCTTGAACTGCTTCCTATTTGGAGGAGATTCTTCCCAAATTTGCCTATCTAACCCCAGAACACCATAATCCAGAAATATGCCACAGTCTGAAGGCAGCAGCAGAGCATTTTTTAAAAAAATACACATCCCTATAAAGAACTCAGTACAGTTTAAAGCTGTATGACATTGTATTTCCTTCTAATAAAAACATGACCATGTTTTAGATTTCATATATCATTTTGTGTAAGATGTTCTTTATTTATTTCATCTTGCCATAGCAATTTTGGATAACTACCATCACATAAATCACAATGCAAAATGAACATCAGAAAAACAACAATAGATAAAATATATAACCAAGACAGAATTCAATCCACAATAAAATAGCAAATCTTATGCAAACCTTATCAAAAACATCCAAAACACACACACTCCCTCCTCAAAGGTTTCAAATGGTACTGCTATGTGCACTGCCGAGCTCCAGGAAGAAAGGCAGGCTATAAATTTCTATGCACATCCTGTGATTAGATAGCCAGGCAGCATATGAAACGCAGGGTAAAATTGCTTAATGTGCTATAGAATGGTATGAGGAAGTTGTAAATGATTGAGAAGCTTAAATAGAGAAATAAAGAATTAGAAAAGTACATAAACATAAATCATTCCCTCACTGGCACCATCAAAGCTCATCAAATCTTTTTACAAACCTAACAAACCGCCTACTGCCACCATCGGCCTCCCGCCGGCCAGTGCGCTCCCACAGGGTGGGCCTCCTCGGGGTGCCACCAGCTGGACGATGTCGGTTGGCGGCCCCAAGGGTGCGGGCTTTCTCTGTGGGAGCATCCTCCCTTTGGAATGAGCTACCGGCAGAGATGCGGGCCATTGCTGACCTGCGAGCCTTCCGACATGCACTTAAAACCCATCTTTTCCAACAGGCCGGTCTGGCCTAATGTTATGAGCAGGGTTTTAAATTTTTAATTCAATTTTAATTTTATGGGGTTTTATTGGCTTCAGCCATTTATTTAATCAATTTTAAACTCTTTTTTAACTTTTGTAATTTGTATGTTTTATTGTGGCTGTTCACCTCCCCGAGTCCCTTTTTGGGACAGGGGGGCGGTATATAAACTGAAATAAATAAATAAATAAATAAATAAATAAATAAATAAATAAATAAATAAATAAATAAATAAATAAATAAATAAATAACAAAGAACATGATACAGAGCCAAAATCTCAACATCCCTCTCAAAAAGCACTGTGACTGACAGAAGTCTTTACCTTTTACATTCAAGGAATGCCTTCGGAGGCTGTCAAACTCCTCAACTTACTTGGGTAAGAAAAATAAATGCAAGCTAATGAATTTGAGCTGTTGCTTTTTTATGTTTTGTGCAGACTTATCTGACTTTCTGCAACACAAAAACCGCATTTCAACTCAGAATCAATGGAGTCCAATGCACATTATTAGTTAATACATAAAAACCAATTTAAAACTATTTTTAAAATCATACTGGATGTAGCTAACTAAGGCATCAAGCTAGAAACCAGGAGACAGTGAGTTCTAATTGCCACCTTAGGCATGAAAGCAGGCTGGCTGACCTTGGGCCAATCACTCACAGAATTTTGTTGTTGTGGGGAAAATAGGAGGGGGAAGGAGCATTAGATACACTCACCATATTGAGTTATTTATAAAAGTAATAAAGGATAAAAATAAAACAATAATAATACAATACGTAAACTTGAGAATGTAGAAAAAGGCAGCATAGTAGCACACAATTTAAGAAAACAGGAACTCTTCCAATACCCCTCGAGTCATTTTGTTTTCATTTGTTACATTGCATCTATTTATTGTTGTGAATTTTTAAACTTGGGAATTGTTGAATCATAGTACTGAGGTCACACGTCTTTCGCATGCAATAACCAGGAAATAAGCCCACACCTACTCATATTTGTTCCCTGACCACTTTCTTTTAATAGAAGAAAGACAGTCACATTTTAACTCTGACTTGAATAGAGGAAGAGAAAGGAACTAGTCTTCATACATTGTGGTAAATCACTAGTTGCCACTATTAGCATAAAATAAATATGGACTTGGTTAGGAAGCAAGTTCCTTTCAGAGCTCTGACTTCTCAATGTTGTCTGGCTTACCACTGTAATTCAAAAACAATTATACACTATAGTTCCTTTTGAGAGTTTCTTTTTGCTTTACAAAAATACCTTGTTGTAAGGAATATTTGAAGCTTGCAAGCTTTCAAGTTGTTTTGCTTCTGAAAGGCAGTTCAACAGCTGCCAAACTAAATTTTTAGTTAAACTTTTAAATTACTTTACTCTTCAGCTATTGAAAACCAACACCAAAATATTCAGGCTCAAATTTTAAAGCTGCTTTCCTTAAATGAAGAGACAGGGCTTCCCAATACAGTATACCTTTGTTTGCAAATTTAGTGAATAGATAGTACAATCAAATCTCTCTTGGCTGGTGTAGACTGGAATTTTTCAGTCAAATTTTAGCCAAGCCTTGGGTCCAAAGCCAGCATTTTATTGTATGGGAGGTGTCTTTAGATGCCGGCATGTTTTTCTTCAGCTATAAACATGTCCATCCCTCACTTGCCTGCACTCTGCCCATCGTTAAAAGTTTCATAACATGCCAACTCAAACCTGATTTTTAAAAACTAACACATTCTATGTCTTTCCAGTTCATGTTTTAAACTTAAATTATAGATCATCAGGCCTACAAAAATAAAATGAAGTCTGCTTCTGCTTCCCTGGGGCAAACGTTGATTAAGTTCCATTTAGTGATCAAAGGCTAATGTATAATGTAAAAATACAAGCAACACAATAAGCACCTGTAATGAATACTCTCACTCCGCCACTCACAAAACAATATCAGAATTTTGTGGATTGCTGCCCAGTCATCTGTCAGGCTTGGAGATTTGACCACAGAGCCCTACTTCTCAGTCCTGGAGACCAGCTTTATTTGCACTTTGACAAGCTGAGAAAACAGCTTTTCTGTAATTTTTCAGAGGTGCCTAAGATACAGAGCTTGAGATATGACCCCATTCACAACCACCAATCTCTTTCTGAAAAGTTGAAACAATTAATGAGAGAGCACACACATTTGAATATGTGTAGGTTGACTTCCTATTATCTTAAGCCAAGCTTCACTAAATATACAATATATATGGCTGGGTTCACTAAATGATTTTAATGATCACTTTAATGATCACAGGGTTCACCGAGTATCTTAAGCCATAACCTTTCTTCCCTAGCAGGCATTGGTAGGAACGCAGATTTTCCCATGCAATCTACTGTAAGAGTTCAAATTGCAGAACAGGTTTTCCAGAAAGCGAAGATCGGCAACTCTGATCGCTCCGCGTTCCCAATCTAGGATGACTACAAACGGGTCAAACTCGATCCAGATCATCCTGACTATCCAGCAACCCGCGCTTTTCACCTCTTTCTCCGAGGCTGGCAAACAGGACTACCACCTTCATTAACAGAAAGGAAGAAATCATTCTCTAGGGAAATACTTTGCTCTTTGAAAAGGCGGAACCTTTCCTTTTCCTCACTTGGCAAAGATTCAAAACTCATACTCGGAGGAATAGAGCAGGGCTCTCTAATCTTGGCAACTTTAAGCCTGGAAGTTGTAGTCCGCCAGGCTTAAAAGTTGCCAAGATTGGAGACCCCTGGAATAGAGGTTAAAATAAGCCTGCCTGCGATCCAAGCGCGTTAGCTTGAATCCAATGGACTTCTTTATAAGAGAAATAGTTAAAAGACTTATTCATGTGAATTTCCTAAGTTTCCTATATGGGCCTAAACTGCATCTTTCCATAAGAACTTCCTTTCTTCCCGCTGCCGACGTCGACAAGGAGGGGAAATTCCCGACATTCATCCCATATCCCAGGAACTTGCGCAACTTCTCGCCGCAAAGCGGTCGAGGATGCTCCGCGTCCTAGTTTGGCTTCCTCGCAATCGGATCGGCGCAAGTCGCGTGACTACTCCTGCCCACTTTAGGCAGCAACTTGTTTTATACGTACGAAAATACACATATTCTGAGTCTGAAAGCTTGGAAAAGAAAAGAGACAACCAGACAAGAGGTCTCTGTAAGGGGCGTGTTTAAGCGCACCAACCCGCCTATACCGTCCCTGTCTTAATGTTCCCGTATCTATTTCATGTATTAATAATCACGTTTATACTTATATATATTATCAAATGCATGCTTGACAAAATAATTAAATAAATAAATAAACTGCCCTTCTCCCTTGGAGAGATCAGCACCTCTGACTCTATTTACTGGCTGCAATTCCGCCTATTGCCTCTCCCTCACCGTCTCCTTCTTCTCCTGCGCGACGCCCCCCCATTCCACTCCCATCTTGATCCAAGAAATCGGTGGGACCCCCGAGATCTCTTTTACCACCGCGGAGCGATACATTCGCAGAGAGACGCACGGACGAATTACTTCCGTCTCTCTTGCGAGATTGCTCCAAGTTGCGCAGCTGCCAAGATCCAGCTGGGCGCACTTTCGTCCGCGCCTGCGCAATTCGCCCTGACGCTCAAATTTATATACATCGGCGGTCCGAGCGAACCTCTCAGGACGGGAAAGGTTTGGCAGGTGAGGGCCGGCGCCAGGGCGAGGACAGCCTGGAGTTCGGGGTGCCGGGTGGGGTGGGGGGAGAGCGCAGCGGGGTCCGGTAGCCGCGAGAGGAGGAAAGCGGCGGCTCGGGGCGGCTTCTCCTCGCCTTGACCTTGCGTGAGGCCGCCCAAGCAGAGGCACCGGAGAGATTTAAAACCGGAGAACGGGCGGCCAGCGTCTTGGTCGCCGCTTTGAATCGCCGGGGCGATGGCAGAAGGCGGCCAGAGAGGGCTTCGTCCCCGGGAGGGAACCTCACCCTCCCCGCCCTTGTCTTAAAGGAAAGAGGCGCCACAGAGAACGGCGCTCTCTTGGCCAGGAATCCCAAACGACCCGGCCTGGCTGCGTCCGAGGGCATTTCGGGGTCTGCTGGGGTTTAAGCCTCTTTACATTCAGGGAGGGCTTTTCAAGCACTCGCGGACCAGTTGGGGATCAGTTTAGTGTCGTGCTTAAAGGCAACAGGCGCTAGAACCTGGAAAACGCCGGTTCTCGCCCTATCTTGAGGTACAAAGGCAGCTTGGGCCAGTCACTTTCTCTCAGTGCTGGGAAAGGAGGCAATGACAGACTGCTTCTCACAACCTGGCTAAGAAAACTGTGGGGACTTGTGCAGCAGGCAGTCATCAGGAGTCAAGGCTGACTTGAAGGTACCCATACAGACAACTGAGGGTACCAGAGTTTCAGTTTTTGATCCTCCACTCACCCCCCCACCCCCAATTTTCTTTCCTTCAATTGTTTTATTTACCAAATACGATGCTATAAAACAACCCCTTGCAATGTTTCATGGTCTCTGAAACTCTGCTTCCAAGATCACGTTAACACTGCAAAGGCGTATTATTGTTAGGTAACTTTAGGTACCCTGCCAATAGATGGAAGGTTAGTTTTAAGGTTAAGTTGTAGTCCGATAACTCAGTAATTTAGCAAAAATGTTATGTTGCAATATGTTTTCCAGCATACCAATATTTGTATTTAGAGCAGTACAAAAGGTACATAATTCTGAATTTGTAGATCAATATTTCCAGATATTCATATAGCTCAGTGTGGTCTGATTATATGTGGTGGTACTAAATTTGCTATCTTCTTGTAGCTGTGAAAAGATTGCTTCACACATTGCAGTATTGCAAAAGAAAGACTTCCCCCCCCAAGACTTAGCCTGTAGATATGTAGTGTAGGCTGTAATGTATTTCATGTATATATGAAAGCTTCAAATAGATCCAAAGCTTTGTGGGTGAATTATTTTGTTACAGTACTTTCTAAATATGATAAATTGTATATAAAAAAACCCTAGCATTTAACTTGAAAGCAAACAATTGTGTACATTTTTGTGTACATTTTAGGGTATATGAGGTGCTGATTTATTTTATGCTTTTAGCCAGACTTCCGAAAATGGAAACCATTGTTCGTCGTTGCCCATTCCTGTCAAGAGTATCCCAGGCTTTCTTGCAGAAAGCTGGCAAATCCCTTCTGTTCTATGCTCAGAATTGCCCCAGAATGATGGAAGTTGGGACCAAGCCTGCTTCAAGAGCTATAAGCACTTCAGCAACTCACTGCCAGCAAACCGAAGAATCTACTTCTGGCAATGAGAGTAAGTCTAGACTTATTAAGTTGACTAGTTTGATCTGCTATGAACAAAAATCTTTTGATGAATGAAGGCAAATATACATGTCCCAGGATAATGTTGCAAGATCATATCTGGGTCTGAAGAAGAGTAAACCTCTGTTCCCGATAAACAACCCAGATTTGATCTTGCAAAAATCTTTTGCCTCATATGGGGAAAATGTGCTTGTATACTTTGTTTAACAATTTATTCCATTTAGAAGTGATCTGGGACATAAGTACTGCATTGAAGCATGCTGTACTTTATTTCTTAATAAATTGACGATAATAATTCTGAAAATAACTTTTTATATGTTAAGTCTATCTGACATTTTTTGGAAAGCCAGCAGCCTATTTAAACTTTGAACATCATTCCATGAGTTAAAGGCCAAAGTATATTGTACTTTGCATCCAGCAGAAACTAGGAACAGAGGTGAAGAAAAGCATAAAACTAGGGAAATGGCATGTAAAAAAAGTTGGCTTGTGTAGACTAGTATGCTGTATCAAATGGAAAAAGACCTGTTTATAATCTCTTGCTTTATATTGTAAAAAATGTTTTCAATAACTGTTTAGGCACTATTTATGCATTAAGCAATAAGACTTTTAAAGCCTGCTGATAGGAAGGAAACTTCTAGAAGCCATAAATTCAGCATTGCATTGTTTGAACTTTATAGTACAGTGATACCTCTACTTACGAAAGGCTCTGGTTACGGAAGTTTCAGGTTACGAAGCGCGTCATCGAGAAAATATCGTCTCTAGTTACGAAATGTTTCAAGATACGAAAGGCCAAAATTTTCAAAATTTGCGCTAATTTGCGCAGTTTGATCTTGGTTTGAAAATGGCACGTCCGAGCTGCTCTGCCATTGGTTATCTCCCAGCATCTTCCTGGCATCCCATTGGCTAGGAGGGATCTTTGTGTATGGGATGAGAGTAACGTACCGTGCCGCGTTCTCAGTCTCATGCTAACAAAATCCAAAGAGATAGAAAGAGATAGCTGGAGACACAGTAATGTAACATGTTTTTATTACAGGTATTAACGAAATATTATAATTTATAAAAAATTATTGTCTGAATTTGGGGGGCTTGAAACAGATTAGGGCATTTATAGGGTAAAATGCGTCTCTACTTACGGAATTTTCACGTTACGAAACGGCTTCCAGAACGAATTAATTTTGTAAGTAGAGGTACCACTGTATGTTTATTCTTATAAGTAGATATAATTAACAATTTTCTTCAGAGCAAACACAGAGCATGCAAAAGAATCTGCGTATTGGTTGGCTACAATTGTATGCATGCATTCAGTCAAAACAGCTGATGGGAAGTACAGTTGATTTGAATTTTTCAAATTATTAAAATGCAAATAGTGAAATGAAGTTGTGTTTTAAATAAACGTGCTGTTAGACAATAAATGTAGAAAATATAGGGAAACAAAATAATAGACAGCATAGTCTAACATACAGAGTTTTTTTGGATAAATCTGCTCTTTGGAAGGCTTTGAATAGAAAATATCTTCAATGCTAATAGCTTTTGAAGGTAATCCATCTTTACTTTTTGATATTTAAGGGACCTTGAGTAATACAGTGCATAGAAGCTGTATTTAAGACACTAAAAGCATACATAATGTTCCTATTAGAATGTTCTTCTTGATGATAAGCAGTATTACAGAAAGTACAGAGTCAAGAAATACCTGTTCACTGACCGTTTCACATTTTTCTGTTCTGTAATGATTATTTTTTCATTCAGAGAACAAAAACTCCACAGATGTGGCTAAGCAAAACCCAAGCAGACCCCACCTTTTTGTAAGTGAACCATCTGCTGGTAGCCCAAGTGCTAATCAAGCTCCTTTGAGTAAATGCCCATTCTTGGCAGCTCAGGTGAATGAAGGAAACAATGTTTTCTGTGAAGCCAGCCGGGAACTCCAGGAGGATGTGGAAGAAATGCAAGCTGTAAGAAAAGGTGTGTTTTGCTTGTGGAAGTCTGAATATTTGTTTGTTTATACAACATACAAAAATGTAGTTCTGCTAAGCAGTTTTAAAGAGAGAAATTATTAAACTTCTAAAATTGGATATAAATTTGCAACACTTTTCAAATATAATTCTGCTTAAAGTCCCATGGTCATCTATTGATTCTACATACCTTTCCTTCACAAATAATTGCGGCAAACTTTGATTTGACAAAGGAAGGGCTTTTTACCCAGATTTTAAACTATAATTGAGCACTTTTTTCTGTTTGGCTTAAATTTTATGTTAGCTGATATTTAATACTCACTTAGATTAATTAATAAAGCTTCTTTATGACACTTATTGAATGGCACTAGGCCATAGTCAGAATTAATTACATATGCCATAAGATAAGATGTTATTATCTATCATCTCCTAAATCAGGGGTATTAAACTCGTATTGTCACATCTTTGTCATGTGACATATCACGACTTTTTTCTCCTTCACTAAACCGGGCATGGGCATGATGCATCCAGTCCGTGGGCAATGAGTTTGACACCCCTGTCCTAAATGAAAGCAATATAAAATAGTTGTTGCCTGTGAGAATCCCTGTAATAGCTTATACTTACCTAACAGGCTTTACGTATGGAAAACTAACATATAGAACCATTCAGTAACATTGTATATAAAATCTTTTTGAATAATTCAACTATTCTGGAATGTCTTCTTAAATTGTTAATGTTACTATATTTTGTGGTATAGAATTTACTCAAACACAAAGTACTGTTGAGGTTAATGCTGTGATGGATGGTGAAAAGAAAAATGGCTTGTTGAAGAAATTCCAGGACATAATGTTGAAGCAGAGGCCAGAAAGGGTATCTCATCTGCTTCAGGAAAACTTGCCAAAATGTAAGGATTAGCTTTGTTGAACTGACTGGCTGCAGCTTTCAATATTTTGCTAAATCTAAATAGAAATAATATTTCAGCTTGGTATTTTCATTTTTAGCTGTTTCGACTTTTCAATATGATCAGTTTTTTGAGAAGAAGATTGATGAGAAGAAAAAAGATCATACATATCGTGTGTTTAAAACTGTGAATCGAAGAGCCCAGATTTTTCCCCTGGCAGATGATTATTCAGAATCCTTAATCAACAAGAAAGAAGTGTCTGTCTGGTGCAGCAATGATTATCTTGGGATGAGTCGCCACCCTAGAGTTTGTGGAGCTGTTATGTAAGTATTTTAATTAAAAATAAATAAGTTTATAATTAGTATGTAGAATTTTGCACAATCGTTTTTAAGAAGGTGACTAGATGACTTAATTTCTAGATCCTCTTTGATTATGATGTACTGTGTTAGATAAATCTTGAGGATCCCTCTCTACCTAATACTCACTGTCTTACTATTATTAAATGTATTTGTCACCCATCTTGCCAAAAGGCAACCCTTTTCCCCCCTTGGCCTTCTGAAGGTCCAGTGAAAAATAGAATAGCTATATTTATGTATTTAAATGTTCTGTATGGCCAGTCATCTTAAGCACAAGTCTGTGTAGCTCACAAAAGCAGTAAAATTCACACAACCATAAAATCAAAACAAAAAACCAGCATTGAATCATCCCCTGGGATGTCCCACAAACAGATAACTTCATTCTATTCCATAAGAATGAGGAGGGACAGCCGTAGAAAAGGCATGATAGGCCTCACTAGGTGGCAAGTTTTCAAAGAAGGACCCGAAACATGCTGACCCTTTCCCCTCTGGTAGGACAGTTAGATAACTTCAGGGAGAGTCAGTCACACAAATATATTACCATCCAACTAATCATTCCCTTCAAATGTCAAGCTCTTGTATTGCTGTGCTTTTAAGAATGCTGCAACAGCTGCCCAGATTTCTTTCCCTGTGCAGAGCTGATCACAGTAAAACTGTAAAATCAGTGAGCTTAGCTTTAGTTGTTACTGCTTCACATCTTGTTGATTTCATTGGGTCAGCTCTGAAGCATGACCAATCTGGATTCAACCCCATGATCCAAACTGGATTACTTGATTAAATGGGTTTTTGACAGTCCTCTTTAAAAAAATATTTTTTGAGACAGAACCTATTTTTGAGGTTTATTCATTAAATTTATCAAACTGGTTACTTGTTCATTAAGATTTTGGAATCTTGGATAAAATCTGGGATAATTAAGTACTCTATAAATAATTATATAAAGTAGCATAAACCCAATTTGCAAGTATAATGTTATTCAAGTAGTTCTGATGCTACTGTTGGAAACTTTCTCACAGGGAAACACTGAAACAGCATGGTGCAGGAGCAGGAGGCACGAGAAATATTTCAGGAACCAGCAAATTTCATGTTGATCTTGAAAAAGAATTGGCTGATCTTCATGGAAAAGATGCTGCTCTTTTGTTCTCTTCTTGCTTTGTAGCAAATGATTCAACACTCTTCACATTAGCTAAAATGCTACCAGGTAAGATCCATTTTTTCCTATTATTTTTCAGGGTAAATAGTTTAAGATAACCATCTCATAGTATTTTCTTCTACAGGTAATTCTCACCTTAACAACCACAATCAAACCCAAAATTTCCATTGCTAAGTGAGACAGTTGTTAAGGGAGTTTTACAACCTTTATTGCCACAGTTGTTTAGGGAATCATTGCAGAGGTTAAGTTAGCATCACAGTTGTTAAGTGAATCTGGCTTCCCCATTGACTTTGCTTGTCAAAAATCGTAAAGAATGATCACATGACCCTGGGACATTGCAGCCGTCATAAATACATGCCAGTTGCTAAGCATCCAAATTTTGATCATATGACCACAGGGATACAATAATAGTTTTAAGTGTGAAAAATGGTCATAAATCATTTTTTTTCAGGGCCATTTAAATCCAAACAGTCACTAAATGTATGGTTGTAATTCAAGGATTACCCGTATTATATTCCATTGATTCCCTTTTACATGCAGTTGTTGCAAATAAGAATCGTTGCTGGTTCAAAACTATAACCTTATAGCCATAACTGATAATTTTAGCAGTTCATCAAGGGTAGATGGTAATTCCATATCTGTTTAACTTTTTTGCTAACTCTTCATCAGGAGCTACTTTTTAAAAATGAGGTGTATAAGATATATGCTTACATGACTACATGCTTATGACTACCTTTAATAAAATAGAGTGTTTTTCTTGCAAGATTCTCCTAAAATCCATACAATCAAGAAAAACTTAATTTTGATAGAATCCATCATGCTAAACCACAGTTCCAAAACATGAGCTGGGTATCTGATCATATTTAGGAAACATGTCATAGCAGCACCAGTGTAACTCTAAAGCATTGTTATTACCTTATAAAAGCTGTGTCTCTAGCATGAAATGTATCTTTTCAATGATGTACCTACCCCAGCTATCAGGGTCACCCCCTTTTTTAAATGACAATTTGGATTTGTGTAATTGTTGCCCAAAAACTAACAATGAAATCCATGTTAAGTAAGAGTAATTTACTAATATCTGATTGTAGCTCCAATATTTGAGGGAGTTGGAAGAGTTTTCTTACCTCATGATTTTTATTTGATACATAGCTAGCGGGATCCATTAAATTGCTGCTGTTACTGGGGATGAGGTATTAGTTGCCATTTGGAATCATCTGATTTCCAACTGGCTTAGTCAGTTGTCCCAGTTCTATTTTGTAAATCAATAAATATCCAAATTAAGAAGATCAGGCTGTAATGTTTTAAACTATTGAGTTGCATTTTTTCTTTTTTTCTTTCTTTCCTCAGATTGTGAAATTTACTCTGATTCAGGAAACCATGCTTCTATGATTCAGGGGATTCGAAACAGTAGGGTGCCAAAGCATATATTTCGACATAACGATGTTGGTCACCTTAGAGAACTCCTGAAAAAATCAGATCCATCTATTCCAAAAATTGTTGCATTTGAAACTGTTCATTCAATGGATGGTATGTTTGATGTTTGGGGTACATGTTACTGAAACTTTGGAAATGATAATTATAACACCAAAATATTAATATAACCTTGTTTTAGGTGCAGTTTGTCCATTGGAAGAGCTGTGTGATGTGGCTCATGAGCATGGAGCAATTACATTTGTAGATGAAGTACATGCTGTTGGGCTCTATGGAACACGAGGTGGCGGCATTGGAGACAGAGATGGAATAATGCATAAAATGGATATTATTTCTGGAACACTTGGTAAGTATATTCATATATGCTGAAGTTTACTTTGAAGGATAACAAAAATGAATCAAAACAGTGATTGATAAACATTAAATCTTCAGGGATAGTTGATTTTGGGTTAAATCTTACCATCTTCAGCTTAATGTTTCTGAAAATATAATTAACTTTACAAAAATCTGCTTTTCTTTTTAGATCTTTAAAGACAAGTTTGGTATTTAAAATTGATGAGGGAATTGTGTAAGGACACTTGATAGGAACAGAACTAGTAAATCCATATAGTAGAAACCAGTATTTTTATAGATAAAATATAAGGTTGAAAATCTTTAAAGCAAATAGAGCATGGTTTGAACTAAGGGAAACTAATTTAATTCATTTAAATTTAAAGGAAGTATGAACTGACAGTTAGTATTATGCAATAGATAGAGGACTGTAATCAACCCCATTTGCTCTTATTTTGCAATTTAGAGATATTGGTTTACCCAAAGTATGCTTTCCCAGTAGATTGCTTTACAAGTGGAGTTTGTTATGTTTGCATTCTTGGGATCTTGAACAAAAGGCAATAAAAGCAAATGAGAACATGTATTAGAGATGGCAAAACATTATACAACAATTTCCTAATTTTGGTTATAGATGACAAAATCTAATCTTCCATGTAATGCACTTAGTGAACAATTGCTACCTTTGTATGGAGAGTTCATCATTTACCAAAACTTCAAGTGAAAGCTTCACATTACTTTATTTTGAATGTAATAAGGTTTATTTAAGGTGTTACTTTATAATATAGAAAATAAATTCAGAAATGCTTGATGGCAGTATTATGATAAAGGTATCTCCTGCAAGATTTGATATTGGAAAAGTTCTGCTTAAGGTACCAATTTTTGTATTATTTGGGTTGATTGAGAGATACCAAGAACTAAGACATTGTTCTTGTTTTTCTTTTCCCTTTCAGGTAAAGCCTTTGGTTGTGTGGGAGGCTATATTGCCAGTACGAGTTCTTTAATAGATACTGTCCGATCCTATGCTGCTGGCTTTATTTTTACCACTTCCTTACCACCCATGCTTTTATCTGGTGCATTAGAGTCTGTGAGAACACTCAAAAGTACAGAGGGGCAAGTTCTTCGTCGACAACACCAACGTAATGTTAAACTCATGAGACAAATGCTGATGGATGCTGGGCTTCCTGTAGTGCATTGTCCCAGTCATATCATTCCTATCAGGGTAAATATTTATGATTTTATAATAAAGCTTGGGAGCATCAGCAGTTGTGGCATAGAGAAAAGACATGTCTTTAAAGATCATAACTTTTTGCTTTTTGTTAAACTTTGTGTATTAAACCTAATACATGTATAGCTAGTTCCATTGCATAAATGAATAGGAGTAGATAGATGGTGAGAGGTAGGAGAGATGTACATATATACGGAGAGAGAAATGGGACGCAGACATGTATACAGTAGAAGAAATGGATAGAGGGATGGGGGAGGATTCATTAAACAGTTGATGGTGACTGGGTAAATAAACCTAATAAACCTTTTCAAGAATCATTGGGTGATAACAGTTTTTGATGTAAGTTATTTGATTTCTAGACTGTTTCTGGTAATGAAGAATTGCTGCATCTTTATCAAGTTGGACATGGAGAGCTAACAGCTGTACTTTGTAAAAAAAAAATCACTGTCAACTGAGGCCCAATAGCATGCCAATATGATACCAAATAGAATGGGGCCACTTTTTTCTCCTGTCATTTTGGGACACACCCTTTTTTCCATTAAGCATTGTGTATCTAATATTTAGCAGTTTCACAAAATATTTTTCCCCAAGAGTTCATACCCACAAAAAAGAATACAGGGGGTGCATCAGGGCTGCAAATTTCCTTGCAGTGACTTATATATAGGGTCTGCATAGCTGAAAGAACCCTCTCTCTGATAATGGCAAGAAAAGTTCTGTTTTCTTCTCCCAACTTCCTCTGGCTCTTGACTACTCTGCTTTTTTCCAAAACCACTTTTCTATTGTCTCTATATAGTTTATATCTCATTAGCAAAGATTAGACACAGTTATGAGTAAGCATTGTTCTATGTAATGGTTGACTTTTTTACCAAAACAGTTATAGTTGGTCAAAAGAAATTGTGCCTTCAGCCTAGAAACTCATCTAATCTTTTATTAACTTCAGGTTGCAGATGCTGCTAAAAATACTGAGATATGTGATAAAATGATGAACAAACATAGCATCTATGTCCAGGCAATAAACTATCCCACTGTGCCACGTGGAGAAGAGTTGCTGCGTATTGCCCCCACACCACATCATACTCCACAAATGATGAATTATTTTATTGGTGAGTGAAAAAAAACAGCTTTAAGGTGTTATTCTTGACAAGATGTGTGCATTGCTGAATACATCTTTATATAGAAAAAGGAAGTGCTATGTTGTTGGCCTGTATATGCAATTTCTTAGCTGTAAAAAGAGAACAGTATCAACCATTCAATTTCTAAGCTGAGTTTATTTATTCATTCAATTTATATAGTTGTCCATCTCAAATGTCATAACTCTAGCAAGCTAAAAGTATTTATAAACAAGAAAAAACATATAAGAAAATTATAAATAACATATATAGCAGCTAAGAAAAACCAACCAATGATAACTATCAGATTTGTTAGCCAATAGTTTTTTATGACAAGTAGTAAGGTACTAGCTTAGCTGCACTTGTTTAGATAATTTACACTTTCTGTGATTAAGACAAATTATCATCAATACTACTTGGTGTTTTTTAGAAGGGCCTTCAATCAAATATGCCTCGTTGGCAACTTGCTCTTGAATTGAGCCTTCCGATAAGATTATAAATCTCCTCCCTCTTTATAGTAAGCCACAAGTGTCCAAAGCACATATTTGTGTTTTGGGGCTGTATAAAGCATTTGAAAGAGTCAAAACATGTTAGCATGTTTTAACCTTTCAATTTCTAGAGAAAGCATTTGGTAGAGAGATAATAGATTTTGGAATTATTTTAAGATTTACTAGGCGGTTTGTAAGAAACACAAACACACCTTTAAATGGTAATAATACTTAATACTTTAAAAGTAATCTTTATGTGCAATTAACTCATTCAGAATTAAGACAATAGTGAATCTTTTACCGAAAGAACAAAACCAGTGTTTTAGTTTTTGCTGGATTTTTATCATTAATATCTTTCACAAATTAAAGCTTACATAAAAATTAAATTATCAACTATGTTTTCCTTTTCTTGTAGACAACCTGCTAAATACCTGGAAGGAAGTGGGACTAGAATTAAAACCCCACTCCACAGCGGAATGTAACTTCTGTAGTCGACCCTTGCACTTTGAAGTTATGAGTGAAAGAGAAAGATCCTACTTCAGTGGAATGAGTAAACTTGTATCAGCTACTGCTTGAAACAAATTGTAGCTTCATCTATGTTTAAGAAGTCAGATATTCAAGATATATGTTATAGTTTATTATGTGCCTCTTTCTCTATGGTCTGAACAGATTTATGGAAAATAAAGTTTAAGATGATTTTTGCCAGTTCTTTATTCTATAATTACATTTCCCGTTGTCATATGGATATAAAATACATTTCTACTAATTTTGAAATATATAACACATCTATGTTAATTAATACATTTGATCTTTCATATTTTAGTAACATGGTACCATGACTTAAAAGTAAATAGGAGATGAGAAAACTTGTACATTTTCATTATACATTTTAGCTTATATGCAGCCACACTTTGAGGGGGATATGTGCCAACTTGTAGCAAGAAGTAAAGCAGAATGCAGAAGAAATACCACATATGTAGTGCTTTGAAAGGAGAAAAATGAATGAGAAACATTGGCTAGCTATTACAGGCTAAACAGAGGACTTCTTTGTACTTCAAATCTAAATCACTACAAATATATGTATGATCTGGCAGAGAAGGCATACCGCAGGTCCCAGTCTATCAGAGAATTATATTTAGCAGGTCCCAGAAAGTAGGCTTTCTATGCCAGTGGAATTTTCTCCCCCTGGACATCAGGTTAGCTACATCCCTCTTTTAACAGTTCACAGGGTTCTTCAAGGTCTTGTTTTGTCCCTGACTAGATGCAGCTAATTAGTGCCCTAATCAAGACATGGATAGCGTGAAGACTGTATGTAGCAGCCTGACTTTACACAAACGAAATAAGATCATGGAGCCATAGTTAGATTCCAAGTATGCTCTGTCATGATTGGTAGGCCAGGCTTCTGGCTTGGCATGATGTACTTGCTTCTACTTGGCAAAAATTCACAGCTTGTTTATTTTATCTGTGCATATTTATTACAATTCCAAAATCTATATTTGGACAATGCCTTTATTACGAGCCATCAAAAGTGTGCACAATTGTGAACAAACTTGGTATTTCTAGGGGGAAATTTTTGAAGAAAAAGGAAACAAGTGAACGGTTGAAAAGTATTTTATTAAGAACAGTAAGGGAGCAATCTTAAGTTTTATTAGGTGTTAGGCTAGAGTTCTTAAAACATAGGGTAGACTGTTGCCCCTTTCAGTAATACCTAGTTGGTTTTCTCATGTTAGATATTTATTAAAATCCTGATATACTATAAGTTGCCTGTTAGACAAAGTTAGATTACTAGTCTCCAGGGATGTGATTCAAATTTTTTAACAACTGGTTCTGTGGGTGTGGCTTAGTTGGTGGGCATGGCTTGGTGGTCATGTGACTGGCTGGGCGTGGCCAACTCAACATCACTCACATTGAAGCATGCATCTCCTCACCTGGCCTCATGACTGGGGATGCTGCAACAGTCATAAGCGTGAAAAATGGTGACAAGTCACTTTTTTCAGTGCCATTGTAACTTTGGACACAAGCAAAGTACCAACAAGGAGGGGAAAAAAACTCCAGAGAAGTTCCTGAGACAGGAAGTCTAGTCCTGCCAAGAATGTAATAAGGGTTAACGGAGAGGCAGTTTCTGTAAGCAACACAAGAATGTTTCCTTCCTGCCTTCCTTACAGGATTAGGCCAGTAATTTCTTCTAACAACTGGTTCTCCAATCTGCTTAGAATGTTAACAGCCGGTTCTAGCGAATAGGTGCGAATCTGTAGAATCCCACCCCTGCTAGTCTCCCAAAGAAAGTTGATGGACTTCCATATCTATTTAGAGATAAGCTTCAGTGAGTTCAATGGAATTTCATTCATTTAAATAAAATGCATGACTGCAGACTTAAGTATTTTGTGATATATCCATAAGAATTATGAATCTAATCTGGCAACTCTTAGGATCTTGAAGTTCATTTTGAACTACTAGAGTGCATATTAACAGATGTTTTGTATACTTACACAATCCTTTTTTAAATTCTTTCTTCAGCCTTTTTGTAACATGCTTCTGCTAAACAAAAGGAAAAATAGCTGGCACATACAACTTTCACCTGCAGCTGAAATAGTTTGGCCCTCTGCCCTTGGCAGAACTGAGTCAGAAAAAGAAGCCATTATTGGCATGGTGCTGCATTTTTTTACAGTACACTGAGGACATCTTTTCTTGCTAGCATTTTTACGTAAATGGGACTAACCTTGTGATTTGAAACATCCCTTTTATATCCTTTCATCGTTGTCTGCTTCCACAGCAGCCCTGGAATGCAAATGTCATATCTGCCTCACCTGTTGATGTCCAATTAGTCATTGGGCTTTCTTATCAAAGAACTTCAATGTTATCCAATTTTTTGATTCAAATTTTTCAAATGAGGATGGGGGATCCAAAGTTAACTTTGTTCTTGCTCCCCTTCATCAACAGCACCATAGTTCAATGCTGAGGAAGACACTTTGAATTAGTATAGTTGCTATGTTCTTCAGGACTTCCCTTCTTCTAAAAGGGCATGACAGGCCATAGGCATATACTGTATCTTTGCTTACTCTACAGGTCTCCAGTGAGGGGGTGGCAGGGGTCTTCTGCCTCTCAGACATGTTTGGTTCCATCCCTCCCATTCCTCAAAAGTTCTAATTCTCCTTCCACTCTACTCTAAATCAGTAATAGATATGTTGACATCCATGATATTATATTGCGTGAAAGTGGAACAAATATTTTGAAAAAGCTGGAATATATTTGACTTCTACCTTCTCTATTACTGTTCTACTTTATTATTGTTAGAAGGTATTACAGGGTAGTAGCAATGATGCAGAGGTGCTTGATGGTAAAAGTAAGGGTATCCAAGCAACATGTTCTCCTATTAATAGTTTATAACAATTAAACCTTTATTTTTCAAACTTAGCAACTTTAAGATGTGTGAACTTGAATTTCAGTATTCCCAAGCCAGCATGCTGGGCTATGGGAATACCCTGTAGCTGCACTTCAGAATTTTTCAGAACGCTATAATTATCTGTAGCTTTATTTCATATAAAAGTTCCCCCTAGTGGAAATGGCGACAATAGGCTTTTCTTTACAGTACATTTTTATATTCTTTGCAAGGAATTCAATGTTTACAGCACTAACAGCATGTACAATATAATATATATGTTATATCTAAACATTAATTAATGATTAATAGTTAATCATTTCTCTTCCACACAAAAACTTACTTCATCAAAATTCTAATAAAGTGAATCAGATGCCTTATTTATTATCACCACTTTAATTCTATCAAAGTCCAAAAAAAAATTGTAAAGCTTTTTGAGGAATTATTGCAATTTTTAAAAAGAAACAGAAAACAAAAACACAAAAAATAAAGAGTAATATTTACATATTCATTAGTTATAAAATTATAACACTAAAACAAAAAATAAATAAAAATAAATTTATTTTAAATATTTTTAAAAGTGTGGTTTACTTATCCAATATGAAATCTATGCCAAAGGGAGGGAAATCATTTTTTTATTAGCAGAAATAGTAATCCTTTAAAGAATGGATGAATTATATATTTTTTTATCCAATTTTTGAAATAGTAACATTTTCCCCTAAATATAATTATTCTATATTTAACAAAACTAAAGCTTCTCAAAAACAGATTCCACTGTTTTGGAATATCATTCAATATAACATAATTATAACTTGAAAATGATTATCCAGTCTTCTATTTTTATATATTACAACATTCTTCTAAAAATAAACCAAAACCCAACATAATCAATCATAAGTTAATGTTCCTTCGAGTTTCTTACATCACCAATAGAGAAAATCCCTTTTGATAAATTCCATGAGGAATCCAATTGATTGAAAATAAAAATCTTTTCATGCATTAGCTTCAAAGAAGTGACATTTTTTAAAAATGTGTATCTGTTGATGTTCCATTCTTTATTCTCTAATTCATAAAAATCATTAATTTTTTTAAATTACTATAATTTCTGGTACAGTTTTGAAGTCAGTTTAATTTCAGAGAGAACTTGATCAGAAATAATAGTATTGCAGACTTCTTCAGACCATTAAGCATCTGGTCTATACTGAGAAATCAACACACACTTACATTGATTATATTGAAACCATTGTGCACTAGGCAAGCAAAATTATGTAGTTGTTTAAAATCCTTAAAATAATCATGACAAAACTGATTTAAAGTTGAATTAATGAAATGAAATGGAAACTTTATAGCCATCTTCCTCACACTGAAATATTGGTGAACAGAAGTCTGATTTTTGAAATCCATTTTCTAGATTCAGAAATAGAGCTGGCTTAGCTAGACTCTAGAACAAACTGGAATAGATTGAATCATTTTCAGAGTTCTGGATCCAGCCCTTCAATTCAAGGGATTAAAACCCACTCCACATCCTAGCACGTCTACATAGATCTAAGTAATGAGGAATGGGATTCTGCAAATTACTTATTGCGTTTTTATCCTTCCATTTTTCACTCAAGTGATGTATGGGGAGACCACCAGTGCAGAGGCAAGAATTTCTCTTCATCTTTTCTCTAAAAAGCAATCCAGTAAAATAAATTAGGCTGAGACTGAGTGGTTCAAAATTATCAGTGAAAACTATGACACAGTCTTGAATCTTTTCTTCCTGGTTTAAATGTATCACTTTAATAGAGAAGCACATATGCAAATATATAAATATATATAGGCATATTTGCAAATAGTAATAGCAATAACACTTGTATACCTCTTCATAGTACATTACAGCACTATGAGTCAGCATACTGCCCCCAACAATCTGGTCCTCGTTTTACTGACCTCAGAAGGATGGAAGGCTGAGTCAACCTTGAACCAATTAAGATCAAACTCCTGACACCACCACCACTCTTTAAATCCATTAAAATAAATCCATTAAATTAATGCTTTCTAAAAGCAGATTGGAGACACTATTTGCTGACTGCACTTACAGGCACCCTTGTCTGGTCAGACATCATCTTTTCCCTGAGCAATAGGTAGATGTGCCCTAAAGCAAAGGTTCATAAGCTTCCGTGATAAGCACATCCTGCCAAATGATAGCAGGGGAATCCCCCTTCATTCTCTTCATGCTTATCCTCTTAGTGTTATTCCTTGTTTTCACTTCTGGAAAAGAAACATTGGTTTGCAATGCCTTGAGGCTCATCAAAGCCCTTTAAGGAAGATGAATTGGGTGGGTGGGTAGGAATTCAGCCAAGAATTATTTATTTGCCTAACTGCTCTCTTGAGTTTATTTTTATTTATTTCTATTTATTTATTTTATTTTGTCAATTGCTTACAAGATAATAGGTATAAGTAAAAACATAGTTATGAATACATGGATACATATAAGAAAAATAAAAAAATAATAGGACAGGGACGGTAGGCATGTTGGTGCGCTTATGCATGGGAGGTGGGGGGACAGAGGTGGTATTCAGCAGGTTCTGACCAGTTCTGGAGAACCAGTAATGGAAATTTTGAGTAGTTCAGAGAACTGGCAAATATCACCTCTGACAGGCCCCGCCTCATCTATTCTCTGCCTCCCGTGTCCCAGCTGATTGGCTGGGTCTTCTTTTGTTGCCCTGCACAGGAGAACGGAGCTGGAAAGCAGGTTAGTGGGGTGGGGAGGGAATGGGATTTTGCAGTAACTTTCCCCCAGGAGTGTGGAGGGAATGGAGATTCTACAGTACCCTTTCCCTGCCATGCCCACCAAACCACGCCATACCCATGAAGCCACGTCCACAGAACCAGTAGTAAAAAAAAAAGTGAATCCTACCACTGAGGGGGAAAGATTCTTGGGAGCTTCTTTCTGCCAGGCACCAAAAAGACTGAATTGATCAGAGAAATCATGTCCTTTGACTGCAAAGCTGTGGGTGCTGCATTACCAGCTTAGCTTTCTTGCCACAAAATATAGTACCTTATATCAGACCTGAAGAACAATAAGTTTATATACCTATATAGGTGTAACTATATTTATTCTTAATCAATAAAATGTTAAAACAGGACAGACACAATTCAGAAGATAATTAGGACTGCAGAAAAACAATGACTACCCACCTGCCTTCAATTGAGGACCTGTATACTGCATGAGTCAAAAAGAGTGCTGTGAAAATATTTACAGACCCCTCACATCCCAGACATAAACTGTTTCAATTCCTTCCCTCAGAACGACTCCTTATCGCTCATCCCCTCCCACTTGTGCCTGTATGATTGTAACTTTATCGTTTGTATCCTTATAATTTATATTGACTGTTTCCTAGTATGATTTGATTGCTTATTGTACCCTATGACTATTATTAAGTGTTGCACCTGATGATTCTTGACTCTTGATGAATGTATCTTTTCTATTATGTACACTGACAGCATTTGCACCAAGACAAATTCCTTGTGTGTCCAATCACACTTGGCCAACAAAGAATTCTATTCTAAAACAGGTTATACATGTAGTCCTTGACTTACAGCAGCTTATTTAGTGACAATTTGAGTTACAACAGCACTGAAAATAGTGACTTATGACCTTATTTCATACTTAGCGACCGTTGCAGCATCTCCATGGTCACATGATCAAAATTCAGACACTTGGCAACTGACTCATATTTATGACGGTTGCAGTGTCTTGGGGTCATGGGATCCCCTTTTGCAACCATCTGCATAAGCAAAGTCAATGGGACAACCTGATTCGCCTAACAACTGCAGCGATTCACTTAACAATTGTGGCAAGAAAGTTCGTAAAATGGAGCAAAATTCACTTCACAAATGTCTTGCTTAATGACAGAAATTTTGGGTTCAGTTGAGGTCATACATTGAGGACTATCTGTATGGCGTTTGTGTAACCATGGCCCCAGTATCATTTGGCTTATGGAACATGAAATATAAGAACAACAAGGCACATAAAGTGTATGTGAGTTTATAAAGATCAATGACTCTGATTGCCTGTGAACTACACGTATTGCTTAAGTTTACCACTATGCTAAACTGTGGCATGTTTTAACCAGGTTCTCCTGAAGACACAAAACTGGATTGAAACTAAGAACGCTACAATAAGGACTAATACAGTATACAAACCCAGAACAGGCAGTCCTTAACTTATAACCATTTGTTTAGCAACTGCTTGAAGTTACAAGGAAACTGACAAAAGGGACTTATGGCCCGTTCTCACAGCTATAACTATGGCAGCATCCCCACATCACATGACCAACATTCAGGCACTTGGCAACCAGCTTGTATTTGCAACAGTTGCAGGATCCGTGGACCAGGCAATTGACAGTTGTGACCTTTCCAGCTGGCTTCTGACAAGCAAAGTCAACGGGGAAAGCTGAATTCATTTAATGACTGCATGATTCATTGAACAACTGCCTTACTTAGCAATGAAAATTCTGCTCTCAAGTTGGGATTGTAAATTCAAGATAGCCTGCGCTGTGTAGGATGCATAAGAAACCATTGATTGCATTCATGCAGCGTGCTGCCTAGGGTCATTTTAGATCCAATGCATTCTACAGACCCAGAAATCGGATTGCTCAGAGTCAGAAGAGGAACCATTTTAGTCTCAACATGCATTGGGCCAATCTTCCTCTGGCTAGGCCAGCCACATTCTGCAGTATTGAATTGCGCTGCCTAATCAATTCTACCAGAGAAGTGAGATTGGGAGGAAGAGCTGCTGAAAATACAAGTGATTACATTATAAAATCTACTGGCAATCATAGATTTTACCATTCAAGTGCTGATTGGCAGCAGCCCACAAACTATGGCTGGTTTCCCTTGCTGTATCTTAGCAGTGGGTATACCCAAGGCAAGGCGTGTATGAATGCATGGAGTTCTCAGCCAATCAAGGCTGTTAATTTATGTAAGAAGGACTGTTGATGCAACAAAGCCTTATCAATACTCGCCTTGCCAACAAGGACCTCTGGAGTACTGAAGATACCAAGGAGCAATTCAGGCAGTGATCAAGGACTCTATATTCATCCCCAAGGCAATTAGACTCATTGTCTGGATAAATTTGCCACATTGCTCATCTAATGGCATCTTCTGAGCTAGTTATGAGAAAAGTTATGGAACACCAAAGAAAGTTTAAGAAAATTAACTTTGTTTACTGATTTTGTCAAATGTTTATTTAGAGTAGTGAATTAAAAAAAAAAAACATTAGCAAAACAATTGCTTACTATTATAATGGATTGTTCAATTTGGTTTTTTTTTTCCCAGGCTACTGCAATATTTTAGTCAGCAGATGGCAGTGAAGGGTTATCCCTGTAAACAGCAACCTTCGGTCAGAGTAGTTGAGAGAATCTAAACTCACAAATGAAGGTGAACATACATGTCCTAGGACAGGTTGCAAGGATCCAATTTGGATCGGGTCACCAGGACCAGAGGTTTAGTTTTTTGACCTTTTGGAGCCTGGAATGGATCTGATCATGCAGAATCTAAACTGCCCATCCCTATTGATTAAGTGGGGAAAACTCCATAGTATCTCACCAATGGCTCTTTCCAGCACTCCTATCAGTATGGGAGAGTTGTTAGAAAGAATATACACCTTGGGCACTAACCTCACAATCTACCAGAGCTACAATTGGTGCAAGGAGCCATGGAAATATATATGCTTGCTCAGCATTACAAGACAAGGTAGAAAGACCTGCTCTGTCTTACATACTGGCAAAAAAAAAAAAAATCAGAATATAAAATACAAGCTGAATAGTCAAGATCTTGTTGATGATCCAAACTCTGTCAAGGACCTTTGAGTACTCATCTCTAATGATCTAAGTGCTAGAGCCCACTGTAACTACATAACCAAAAAGGCATTAAGAGTTGTTAACCTAATCCTACGTAGCTTTTTCTCTGGTAATATTACACTACTAACTAGGGCATACAAAACATTTGCTAGACCAATACTTGAGTGCAGCTCATCAGTCTGGAACCCACATTACGTATCTGATATTAACACAGTTGAGAAAGTCCAGAAATATTTCACAAGAAGAGTTCTTCACTCTTCTACTCATTGCAGAATACCTTATGCCACCAGACTTGAAATTCTAGACCTAGACAACCTAGAACTACACCACCTTCGGTCCGATATAAGTATAGTATATAAAATCATACATTGCAATGTCCTACCTGTCAATGAATACTTCAGCTTCAACCATAACAATACAAGAGCACACAATAGACACAAACTCAAGGTTAATCGTATCAAACTTGATTGTAGAAAATACGACTTCAAAGTGGCCAATGTCTGGAATACTCTACCTAACTCTGTGGTTTCTTCCCCAAACCCCAAAAACTTTAACCTTAGACTGTCTACTATTGACCTCACCCCTTTCCTAAGAGGTCTGTAGGGGGCGTGCATAAGCGCACCAACGTGCCTACCGTCCCTGTCCTATTGTTTCTTTTTATTTTTCTTATATGTATCCATTTCATGTATTCATAATTATGTTTATACTTATACCTGTTATCTTATAATTGCTTGACAAATCAAATAAAAAAATAAAAAAATGAAAGTATATGATATAATCGAGAGTAAAAGAATTGCAGTGGAAATGGGCTGGTCACATAGCAAGAAGAGCTGATGGCAGGTGGATCAAGGCAGTCCCAGAATGGATCCCACTTGATAAAAAGTGCCCACAAAAGAGACCTAAAACAAGATAGATTGACAACACCAGCAAGTATTGCAGGCCCAATTGGCAAAAGAAAGCTCAGGACTGCATAGGTTGGAAACCTGCAGAAGATGCCTTCACCCTGCAGTGGATAGACAATGGCTAAAATAATGGTGATGATTGATGTAGAATGAGGTAGCAGCTAACTGCTACTAATTTGGAAGGGAGGGAGGGACTTTATAGGTCCCTCAAGCACATCAAAACAACAATGAAATGCAATACAAAGAAATAAGAACAAAACAGCACAACAACCAAATCAACAACACACAAATATATACCAGTTACAAATGTAGATTTAGCAACAGCTTGTCTTCTTTTACTATTTTTCATTCTGAAATCTAATCTTGGTGGTTTGAACTTTAGAGTCAATGTTAAGATCAGATAGACTTCAACCAACAAATTGAAAAAAAGCAAAAACAGCCATTAAGCTTGCTGAGAGTTTGATTCCTTTCCTTTTTAAAGCAAATGAACAGAAACTGGCTATTCTACCACTTGCTAATCCCCATCCTGCTCTGATGATCAGCTTCTTATGATCAGCAAAGCAAGGCAATCTTTTCCATTTAGGTGATGGTCAGTTCCTGTCGTTTGTCATCCAACAGGAGACCGCAGGACTGGAAAAATTGGATTGTTCCTATAGATTAGGCAAGAGTGAGTTAGAATGTTGCAAGCATTGCTACTGAAGTGTCGTATGATGTTAGTTTCTGTGCTCGAAAACATGTTATTTCTAACATATGCAAGGTTTCAAACTTTCAGAGACACACACCTAAAAGATAAAATGGCTTGGTTTGCCCACCAAGCTTAAATTGCTTATTTTCTGAATCTTAAATGAGACAATGAATCATAAACTGAACAAACAGTCTGAGTTGGCCCCATACACAATGGGGGAGAGGAGGAGAAACAGGTGGAAATCAAGTTTCAAATTAACCAAATGTTGGCATATTGTATCATTTTTCTTACTAAGTTTTTAACTGGGACCCAAGTTTGTTGTGCAAAGAAGTCCAAAATCTCTTAAACGTTTCACTGGGAGATCTTGTGCATTCTTTACCAACTGGAACTTTTGATAAACAGCCATAGCAATCATGTCATGCGTCAGTTACTCGTTTATATGATTTTTTTAAAAAATGTAAAGGACTTAATAGTATGTTTACCCAACTTCTAGATCGCTGGATTAACTAACCCTCCAGCCATCCTGACTTAAGAAAAGTTAGCCGAACAACCCTTGGAAAATAACGGGGTTCAGGCGTCTGTTTCATGAGTTGGAAAATTCTCCGCAGCTAGACTCTTTGGGAGTCCCAAAAGACGACCCCTGGCTGGAAGGCGGTGCGGTGGGTTTCCCGTCTCCCTCTTTGCCCCCACCCCTCCCCCCTGCTTCGATGGGCGAGTCCTGGGCCGTCGCGTGGCCGCCACACCTGAGGCCGGGTGTACAGTATTTGCACCCGTCGATGCCTCTTCCTGCTAAGTCAGAGCTGAATCAGCGAGGGAGGTTTCGGAGCCAGGTGGGTCGGGGCGGTGGGGCGTGACCTGCAATGGCAGGGCGTGGCCAGCAGGTGAAGGGGTGGTCGAAGGTAAGTAGCCTCGGCATGCCTGGGTTGCCTTTGGCAAGCAGAGCGGCGGTGCGATCGGAATGTCGGGATTAGGAGGGTTGAACGGGCGGCAAAGGTAACTCGGCTTTCCTGAGGGCGCGCGGGACAGGCGTCTCCTTCTCCTCCTCCTCCTCCTCCTCGTTGGGTCGGGAACTCTCTCGTTCCGGCTGATCAGCCCCCAGCCCCGGTTTTCTCCTCCGAAGTGGTCAATGACTTCTTTGTTAAGCAGAAATGTTTCCATCGTGCCCTCGTTTATCCTCTTGAGGGTAGCTGGATCTTTCTGCAGGGGGGTTCGGCGCGCAGCCGGCTGTTTTACACAGGCTCGCTTTTGTGATGCTACTTTTTCGGGAGGGCTCTCTGCTCCTAATGCCGGACTACAGTTCCCATCGTTGCCCTTGGCCAATTCATCTAGGGGGCAGCAAGCAGAGGAAGCCGAGCCACCGCATCCTCCTAAAGAACATAGACCCAGGTTTCTCTCCCTCTCTCCCTCCCTCCCTCTCTCTCTGTGCTATATGTATATTTCTATCTGGATTTGAATGTGTGATTGTATATTGTGTTGGCATTCAGGTCTTTCTTTCACCCAACTCTTGTTTCTCACTTTCCACCCTTTCCAAACTGGTCCATGCATCCAAACCCTCTGCCTCCTTTTCCAAGAAGACATGGCATCCTTGAGCCTTTGCAGTTGTGGGACCAACTTTGACAGCCTCCATGAAATGGTGGTGGGGTTGTTTCTGTTGTTTCTGAGGCTTAGCAGAATAAGCATCTTATCCAGGGAGGGAAAGATTAAAAACGGTGACCGACCCAGACTGGATCCTGAAAGATTAAAAATATGTGTAAGGTGAACATTTGGATGTAGGCTTGGACAACCCCTGCTAATATTTGAAAGAAAAGAGAAGATTAACCCCAGCCTCCTTGAGTTTGTTCAACAGCTGTTACTAAGCTTCCTCCTCATCTTTTGTCTTTAAAGGGCTCTCTAGCTTTGAACTTCTCCAAGTCCAGGGTGTGTAACATTCCAGCTTTTCATCTTCCATGAAATTCTTGTGAAGAGACATTAAGTGCAGGAGAGTCAGAGAGAAAGATGGAAGTTTGCCCTGTGGGCCTGGAGTTGACTGAATGGTATCAGATCAGATAAATAAGAGTTGGAAGGGACCTTGTAGGTCATCTAGTCCAACCCCCTGCCCAAGCGGGAGACCCTACACCATATCTGACAAATGGCAGTCCAATCTCTTCTTGAAAATCTCAAGTGATGGCGCTCCCACAACTTCTGAAGGCAAGCTGTTCCATTGGTTGATTGTTCTCACTGACAGAAAGTTTCTCCCTATTTCCAGGTTAAATCTCTCCTTGTTCAGTTTCCATCCATTATTCCTTGTCTGGCTTGATGGTGTTGAAGCACCACTGCAAAGACAGAGAAGGAGAAAGGGAATCCCATTTGCTGCACATTTCCAAAAGGGGCTGGTAGATTTGTGGTGTGAAAAACTAAGAGACAGCCTTCCATGTTATTTATCTTCAGCTAATCACCTCCCCTTTCTGTGCACAGTATTTCCACTACGTATCTCCTGAATGTGGAGGGTTCCCTTTCCTATAATTATTGGTGGTGGTTTTCCTCTCGCTTAAGCCATCCCAGTCAGATCTCTTGGAATCCAACATCCCTGATTCCTACCCAATTTGAAAAGGAGAGTTTTGGTTGGGAATGGTGACAATTAGTATAACACATGTGGAGGACATCTGGTTTGAGAAAGCTGCCCTGAAACTGTTCTGCAATAAGGTACCTGGGATATTAGATCATGAGTTTATTTGTTTTTAAATTAACTGATGATGCTATGTGGATGATGCACGGCCCCACTGAAATATACTGGTAATTACCAGATATTTGTAATATGCCCTTGTTTGCTAAAAACAATTGACCCCAATGATACTGTGAACTATAATGTCTTTAAAGAATGTCATTTTCCCCCCTCTTTCTTAAGCCCTATCCTTGTTCAGAAGCCCATTGTTAAAACACTGCAAATGTCTGTGGGAATATTACCATGCAATGAGTGAATAGTCAGAGAAAAAAGGGAAGCTAGTTCAACATTACTTACCTTTTGGTAAATCTCAGGCATATAGTATGTTGATCTAGTCACAGAATGTTTATTGATTGAAGGTTTGAGCGCAACTCAATTTTTAATGTGCTCTGAAAGTCATCGTCTGAACCGTTCTTTCCCCAGATGTCTCAAAGTAGTTGGCTCCTTATAGTGGAGGACAAGGTAGTGCTTTTCATGTACAGCAGCAGCTGTATTTTCCTCAACTGGTGGCTTAGTGTTATTTCGATACAAATGATGGGATTGCATCCTCACAGTTAGCAGAAAGATTGGGCATATGTTTAATAATAATTGTTTAGCTTGGAGACCATAGGGAATTGTGAACCCCACACAACTCTGTCCACTTACTTCACTGCTGTTACCCCAATCCAGCATGTAATGCCTGAAGCAACTGCCACCCTAGGGCCACCCTGAAATATGTCATGGCTTTGATATTAGATTTGGAATGGAAATGATTGACAGGTCATTGATTAACTTTGTCATTTTGCTTTAATATTGTTACTCAAACTTATCTGCAGGCAACATTAGGAAACAAAATCGCTTCAAATATGACTAGCAGATTGTTTCAGTGACAATCTGGGAGCTAGGAGCGCAAGGGTCTTGGGTTCTAAAAGAAATGGACTGGGAATGTTTGTTGTGGATTCCAACTTGTGCTTGACTTGTTCAGACAATAATTCTATGCTGGACTTGTTCAGACAACAGGAACTCCCTCCCACTTGTCACCAGATCTTGATTCCTAACGCAAGACATGTGACAAAGTTGGGAGCTCCCGTCATAGATAAATATATTTTCTGAATTCTGCTTGGTGGGTTATCAACTTTTATTTTCAGCATAAGCAAATGACACACTGTCATTTTGGAAAGTGACTACTGGTTGTTCAAATTCCATTTTTGGATCTGTTGACTGTTCTTCCACAACTCTGTGTCCTCTTTCACTATTATTTTGTTATACTTTGTGAAGAGTGCAATAGTTATGAGTGTATCTTGGACTGAATAGATCCATTTGGTTCAGCACTGTCTACTGAAACTAATGGTAGCTCTAGAGCATGGGTGTCAAACTCGATCACATCCCGTGGTGACTTTTTTGCCTTTGTGGAGCCAGGGTGGGCATGGTCTGCGTCAATGGTGGGATTCAAAAATTTTTACTACCGGTTCTGTGGGCATGGCTTGGTGGGCATGGTGTGGGTTGGTGGGCATGGCTTGGTGGGCATGGCAAGGGAAGGGAGGGACTCGGGAGGCAGAGAATAGATGGGGACAGGGGGCAGTCAGTTCTGAACTCAAAATTTCTGCTACCGGTTCTCCAAACTACTCAAAATTTCCTCTACCAGTTCTCCAGAACTGGTCAGAACCTGCTGAATACCACCTCTGGTCTGCATGTGACGCATCCGACCCACGGGCCACCACTTTGACAGGCTTGCTCTAGAGAGAATGGTCTTCCCTAGAATCACTGTCTACTACAGCTAGGCCTATGTGTAAAGTGTTGGAAGGGATTCTGGATTACAAGACAAGACTTCTAAAGGGGGCTGCTACATAGATCACTACCTTGAGCTCAGAGGTTGCAAACTGAAACTTGCTATCATGGAGGCTGAGAAACATCATGTTCAAAAAGCTGCCCAGAATTGCAATCAATCAGAATAGAGCTGGAAGGGACCTTGGAGGTCTTCTATCCAACCCCCTGCTCAAGCAGGAGACCCTGTACCATTTCAGACAACTGATTGTCCAGTCTCTTCTTAAAAGTCTGGAGTTATGAAGCATCCACAACTTCTGAAGGCAAGCTGTTCACTGCTTAATTGTTCTAACTGTTAGGAAATTTCTCCTTAGTTCTAGGTTGGATCTTTTCTTGATTCGATTCCATCCATTGCTTCTTGTCTGATCTTCAGGTGTTTTGGAGAATAGGTTGACCCCCTCTTCTTTGTGGCACCCCCTCAAATAATGGGATGCTGTTATCATGTCACTCTTAGTCCTTCTTTTCTCCAGGCTAGCCATGCCCACTTCCTACAATCGTTCTTCATAGGTTTTAGTCTGCAGGCCTTTATAATCATTCTAGTTGTTCTTCTCTGCATTTTTTCCCAAGTCTCAACATCTTTTTTGTAATGTCGTGGCCCAAACTGGATGCAGTAGTCCAGGTGCAGTCTTTATAAAGTGGTAGTAATACGTCAAGTGAATAATTCTATGAAATATATAAAATTGCAGCTGCAATTTTTATATATGTCTAACAAAGAATAAGCCATCTCATTGAATACAGTAGGATTTAAGAAGATAAGCTGCTCTTATGGAACAGACCCTGGCCCAACTAATCCAGCAGTCTATTCTCATGGTGGCCATCCATGGTGGCCATCCAAGGAAGACCACTGATCTCCCAGCAGATGACTTCAGAGATAGTCACACTGTCTTCAGGGCTGATAGTCATTGATCCCCATGACTTCCAGGAATTGTTCCAATTTTTTTGTTTTTTTAAAATAAATTTTATTAAATTTCCAAATTTTAAAAACATAAAATAAAACTTTATACATTGTTATCAACATCAAGACATCTTTTGCATCTCCTCACATTTTTCAGTATTTTTTTTGACAGTGACGTTGATTGTGTTCATACAGCATGCTAAGATGGGTTATTACAACACTCAGTATATTGCTTCAAGTAAAGCTTGAATCAGCCTGGAATTAACAGGGAACATCTTAACGATACCATTTTTTTTCTCTGCAAGATCAACTGAATCGCAATCTTCCAGATCCTTGAGGTTTGAAAAAGTTGACCTTTCTCTTCCAGCCTCTTCCCGAGCTAAGAGCAGCTGCAGAACGATTGTGTCACGTTTCTATCACGGCAGCTGCTCATCCCTTTTGAAATGCATGAGATCACGCAGATGTCAAAAGGCAATGCTAGTTCAGAAGTGCAATGGTTAAAGCAGGCTCAACTGGATTGCCTTACTTCTGCTGTTAGTAAGGTAACTTCTGCTGTTAGTAAGGTAAAGGTGAAGCATCCTGTTTATGGGGTTTTTCAACCTTCAAGCTAACTAACAGCCATGGTGTTCCTGATACCCGCCCAACCAGGGATTGGGATCCGACCGGTATAACTACTGGTTCTGTCACTCTGTGTTGCACGAGTGCAATTTACGACCTGCTGAGCTGCCTGGACAGCTGAGCAGCATTCTGTGCAAGTGCACAGCAGTTGGAAAAGCCCTTTTTTTTCCTGCTTTTTCAACCGCAGCTGTGTCACATAAAGCAGCTGCGGTTGAAAAAGCAGGAAATAAAGGTCAGGTAAGAGCCCGGGCAAATGGGTGGGCCAAAACCTCAGCAGACATAGAACCGGTTCTATGTCTGCTGCTCTTCAGAACTACCAGTTCTACAGAGGTGGACAGAACCGGTAGAATCCCACCCCTGCACCCAACTCTTAACTAACTTGTCCAGATAAAGTTAGAAATCTACTTTCTACTTTCTACTATCTACTTTCTCCTTGAAAGATGGCAGAGAGCTTGATTCCCTCTCCCGTCATCATTAAAATAATATCCTTCCCTCCCTGAAGTGGCAGGAAACTATACAGGTATATCATTGACTGGTCCTTATCTTCCCTCCATTTCATCTCTTCTGGTGTTTGTCCTGATTTTGGGATACTAAAAGGATGTGCTAACAAAGCCACTGGATAGACTCTCGAGTCTTGCTGCCTTCCCCTTTTTGAATATCATCATCAGAGGGGAAACTATTCACCAATCACAGCAGAACTGTGATTGGTGGATGATTTTGGCAGATAGGTAGACTTATTCAATGTGCTTCCACACAGGAATGGGGTTTGGCAGGAGGGTTCATCTCAACAGAAGATAATATCTGTAGATCAGGGTTGAATTGTTGAGTCTTTGGCACTCTCCAAGCTTAGTTGTTTGCCTGCAAATGTTTCATTTCCTAATTATGTAACATCATCAGTGCCCCCATGTAGACTGAAACGCGTGTTCTAAGCCAGTTCTTTCCAATCTACTGAGTAGTAGGCTGGGTGAGTCTCACATAAAGCAGGAGAACTGACTTTCCCAGTTTACCTCATCAAACGGCAGAAGCCACTGGGTAATGACCCATGGGCTTAAGTAACATGCTGAAGGATAGTCCAGTTTTCAAGAACTAGGCTCTCCTACATTCCAAGACACAATGTTTGGAAAGTTCTGGCTAAGGAAGAGAAGAGAGGGCATAGTTGGCTCCAGCCTACAGTGGCTAGTAGATGTTGGATTGATTACATCTTCTGTAATTTGGTGCAAAATGTCATAGATTTATATCATTTTAGATGTGACTGAGTACTGTTGGTTTAAAAGGTAAAACATACCTTTAAATACTGGGGCAACTAAGGAAGATTTTAGACTGACTCAATAGGAGAAGAGTTCAATATAAGATGGACAGCTATGTAAATGTATGTAAAGCTGTGTAACAAACAAAACAGCAGAAGCAAAACCAACCAACCAAAAACTGGGCATGTGTGTCCCATGGTTACATGCAAGTCTGGAAAGAAGATTTGTTCCTTTTCATCTTCAACCACGCCCACTTCCATCTCTGCTGCACAAAAGTACAATATACATTTTATACCGGCCTAGGGTAAATCTGTTTTAAAAAACACACACACTCAGATTTTCAGTGTCATATATAGGTTGAGTCTTAAATAATCTTCAGTATCACAGTTCAAAAATTCACAGGCATTTTTTAAAATAACATCATACTTTAATGGTTTTCTTAAGTCAAGTCAATGTAAGCAATTTTAATCTGAATAAGAACAGGCTTAAATTCTGGATATTTTAATTTGTATAGTGGCTTAAGGAGAGAAACTTCAAATTGCTATAACTGTTCTTTTAGTGTGTAATGGAGCAACATTTTGTTTTTTTTCCCCAAAGCTGATTTTCCTCAAGCCGTAAAAGAATTTTCAACCTGATTGGCAGATGCTGGGATTCATGTAAACAACTTTATGGGTTCTTGCTGAAAAAATATCTCTATACAATTCTATGAAATTAGTTAAACATCTGTCAGAACCAATCTGATGTTGAAGTCAGTTAAGTTTTTATGTATACTGAGAGCGCATGCACCAAAGGCAAATTCCTTGTGTGTTCAATCACACTTGGCCAATAAAATTTTTCTATTCTGTTCTGTTCTATTCTATTCTAAAAGTAAATTAACAGGCAAGCGGTTCAGAGTCACTTTGAACTACCAGATGGGTGATGAATAAATTTGAAAGAAAGAAAAATTTACCTATTATCTTTTCCTCCTTCTCTCCCTCTCTTCCTTATGCCACCTATCTTATACTGGGCTTCTTCTTCACCCCATCATTTATATACATACCCTCCAATGAAGCCCTAGGCCAAGTGGCAGAAACAAGTTTTCAGTCTTCTGGAAGGCCAGGAGTGTGAGACACCTCCAACAGGATAATATTTCAGATTTTGCTTTGGCAGTGGCCACAGCAGAAACGGCTCTTCTCCTGGATCCTGTCAGCTGACAGATGGGATCTGAAGTATGGCCTTTCTGCTGGAACAAGTGGGGTGGACTAAGTTCCTCAGGATGAGACAGCTCCTCAGATATCAGAGATAAATTCAAATGATTCAATGTCAAAACAGATTTGCTTAGATAAATAAACATAAAATTATTATGAAGTCTTACTTCACACACACATACATTCACACACACATGCCGTGTTTGTAGCTGATGGCATGGTGAAGAATCTCTGCACATCTGCATTACCATATTTTCATGTGAATAGCTAGGAAGTCTGCTCTTCAACAGAATAGAGCACAAAGAAGAAATATTATAGCAGATTGCTGTCAAAATGCAGTCAAAATTAAACTAATTTACTATACTATAAAGAGAATTATGGTATCCCTGTTGCCTAGGTGGAAATCAACAGTGAATGAATGCAAGGATAACTAGACAGAAATTAATTTGATCTGAAATCCAGCTGCTGTATGCTATCGTAATATCGGTAGACCCTTCCCTCCATTTCTTTGTAGAGTATTTCGCATGTCAGGAATTCACTAATACCTTTTGTGAATTGTGTAATTCCATATATATCAAGGTACCACACAGGACAATTAAAGATGCCAAAATAGTTCAGAAGAGATTGATGATTGGTGCCCTGTGCAGAATGACCAATTATACAAATGATTTTAAAGAAAAGAGAACATAATAATAATAATAATAATAATAATAATAATATATTATTATTATTATTATTATTATTATTATTATTATTATTATTATTATTATTATTATTATTATTGTTGTTGTTGTTGTTTATATAGGGTGTATCCTACAAACATAGTCTTTTAATCCTCAGTGATATGCTGTGAGACTATGATCCAGGCATTTTAATTAATATAAAATTTAGGACTAAATGTAAAATTTGCTCTACAGAATCTGCCTTTTTGAATAAAATGATTTCTTAAAATAACCTATTCCTAATAGAAATGTCAAGAGTTAGGGACAAAAGGAGAATGTGTGTAAGAGAGACATAGCAATGTGAAGGCAACATCTATATTTGTAAAATCTGATTTTTGTCTTTATGAAAACATGTGGCAAATCTGGCTGATGTCCCCATTCCCAGGCCATCACCTCATCAATCTGTAATGGTTTGCTAGAGCTGGAAAAGCAAGTTCTAAACCTGCTTTCCTAGAAATAAATGATTCTGAATTCAGTCAATCTGAATTCCTGGTAATTGTTGTTAGAATTGTTGGTTGGCTTTACTGAGTAAGAAAAAAAGGGGGAAAGTGGTTGAGTTTGGATTGATTTATGGTGGAAAGTAAAACTTGTTAATTATGACTCTTACTGTTAAGAGGGGGATTGAAGACATTGAAAACCCACGATCTTGCCATTTCCCAGCATCTAAAACAGTGTTTCTCAACCTTGGGAGTTTTAAGACAGGTGGACTTCAACGCCCATAATTCCCCAGTCAGCATCTGGGAGTTCCCAAGGTTGAAAAACACTGATCTAAAGGCTCTGATAGATTGCCTACAGCATGCAAATATTGGAGAAGTTTAGTTTTTATGTTGGATTTATAGAGTTGGAAACAGCTGTTTGCTGTTATTTTACCAGGCTGAGTCTTAGTATCTTTGTTAATGAAGTGAAGGTCACGTCTAGCTATGCTGGAATTCTCACAATTCCTTATCATTAACCAGGCTAGCAGAGTTTTAATGAAAGTTGCTCTAAAACATCTGGAGGGCATCAGATTGTCTCCTGCTGATAGAGGGAAAATAATCGAGGTTTATTTTACTCTATTTGATTTGCATTTACTTAAAATATTTTTGTGTCCCCTTTGAAGAAGGTCCCAGGGCAGAAAATAAAAAAACAAATCAGTTGACTAGATTGGTAAAAGCTGGTGATTATGGGAAAATTAAGCATCCCAATAAAACAAAGCCACTCCAATACATTAAAAAGAGGTGGGCGGGAAATATTGCAATTCTATAAAATTGGAACTCAGTGAAAAAAGACTATTGCAATTGCTTGAGCTTATGAATGTAGTCAGGGAATTGTCCCCCCTCCCCACCTCTGCATAATCTTTCTTTGAAAGGTTGAGAAATTGAATGCTTTCAAAGTCTTTATTATGCAATTAAGGAGTGTTAAATAGTTTTGTCCATATTAAGCAAGCATATACCTGCACACTAATATCTGAATGCCAGACCACAGAAATGAAATCTTATAGTTTTACTGAAACTATGATACCTGTGAGAATGTCAAAAGACAATGAACAGGGTTCAGAAATGAACATTTTTCTCCTCCTTTCATCTGAGGGATATTTGATGGGGTGGCTGGTTTTCTAATAAAGTGCGTCATTTAAGTTGATACTTTCTGATTGGTTCAGGAAGGTTGACTTCATTGAAGTATGGGGAATCTGCAGCTGGAAAATATAGAGAGGACTTGAAAACATGCTCCATACCCCAAGGGGGTGTGCTGTGGAAAACAGTTCTGGAAGATCTCTACCCTAAAGGAGGAATATTCATATCTCTTGGCTTCATACTCAAGAAGAGAAACATTTAACACTTTGCATGCCCTGCTTAGAAAAGGGACAAGGTGTGAACTGCTCATCCTAATAGTAACATATTTTTTTTAAAAAAGTGCTCATGGCTTAACTTGTGTTCAGAGCAGGTCAGGTTGGAAACATGACACCAGAAAGACAACTTACACTTACTCTTTGTATGATAGAATATAGAATCCTGAAACTGAAATATTCATACCTCTTGCCTATATAGTCTCTTCTCTCTTAAAAAGAGAAGTGGGAGAAACTCTTGAGTTTATTCATTCTCCCTTTCAAAGTTAGGCTAGGCTGTTTTCAGGACCATCTCTGTGCTCCTCTATAAATGGCCTTTTCCTGGTGTTTTCCAGTAGTGATATGGGTTAAGGATATTAGAAACTGAAATCCAACACTTTCAGGTTGAAGAAGACTAATATACAGTGTTTGACCCAGTATGTGGCATCTTCTTATACAGGTGATGGAAGAGGTTCCTCTCCCACAACAGACTTAAATCCACCCCCCCCCTTGAATTCCATTGGCTCTTATCTAGTACCAATTTGCTTTGATTCTTGTGTATAGGTAGCATGGAATACTTTTGAACTCTATCCTGCCTCCTGATTTCTTTTGCATCAGCTTTATGACTGCAATTGGGACTGGAACTTCCATTGCTAAGCAATTGCTAGACCAATACTCGAATACAGCTCATCAGTCTGGAACCCCACATTACGTATCTGATATTAACACAGTTGAGAAAGTCCAGAAATATTTCACAAGAAGAGTTCTCCACTCCTCTACACGTTGCAGAATACCTTATGCCACCAGACTTGAAATTCTAGACCTAGAAAACCTTGAATTACACCGTCTTTGGTCTGATCTAAGTATGGTATATAAAATCATACATTGCAATGTCCTACCTGTCAATGAATACTTCAGCTTCAACCATAACAATACAAGAGCACACAATAGATACAAATTCAAGGTTAACCGCACCAAACTTGATTGCAGGAAATACGACTTCAGAAACAGAGTGGTCAATGTCTGGAATACTCTACCTGACTCTGTGGTTTCTTCCCCAAACCCCAAAAACTTTAACCTTAGAGACTGTCTACTATTGACCTCACTCCTTTCCTAAGAGGCCTGTTGGGGGCATGCATAAGTGCACCAATGTGCCTACTGTCCCTGTCCTATTGATTTTTTTTATTTTTCTTATATGTATCCATTTCATGTATTCATAACTGTGTTTATACTTATACCTATTATTTTGTAACCGATTAACAAATCAAATCAAATCAAATAAATAAATGCAATTGTTAAGTGAGTTGCACCCAGTTTTTTTAACCCTTTTGTTGCCTTTGCGGTTGTTAAGCAAATCATGCAGTCATTCCTCCATTGACTTTGCATGTTGGATGCCAACTGAGAAGCAAAGGGAAACCATGTGATCTTGGGATATTGCAACTGTCATAAAATACATGCTGGTTGCCAAGCACCCACATTTTGATCCCATGACTACAGGGAAGTTAAAATGGTCTAAGTGTGAGGACCACCCACAAGCCTCTTTTTTTACCCATGTCATAACTTCATATGATCATTAAACAAATGGTCATAAGTTGAAGATTCCCTGTACCTGCAGATGTTTTTGCTATGAATTTGGTAAGCATGAGCAAACTTTCAATGATTGGACATGAGTTTTGCTAGGCTCAATTTCAGGGATGGGGCTATTCAGTGCTGGAGAATAATCCATACCACCATCTGAACATTTTGATACATTGCAACATTTTCAAGAGACAATAATAGGAACCTCAAGTTCATCTTCATTATTCAAACATTCAAACACCCTCAAAAATGTATTAAATAGAATTATAGATTTGGAAGGGACCTTGGAGGTCTTCTTGCCCAACCCTTTGCTCAAACAGGAAACTCTATACCATTTCAGACAAATGTTTGTCCAATCTCTTCTTAAAAACTTCCAGTGTTGGAGCATTTACAACTTCTGGAGGCAAGTTGTTCCACTGATAATGTTCTAAATGTCAATAAATTTCTTCTTAGAAGAGATCTAGGTTGCTTGTCTCCTTGATTAGTTTCCACCCATTGCTTCTTGTCCTGCCCTCAGGTGCTTTGGAGAAGAGCTTGACTCTCTCCCTCTCCCTCCCTTGTGGCAACCCCTGAGATATTGGAACACTGCTATCATGTCACCCCCATTAAACTAGACATGCCTAATTCAAGCAACTGTTCTTTATATGTTTGATCCTCCAGTCCCCTAATCATCTTTGTTGCTCTTCTCTGCACTCTTTCTAGAGTCTCAGCATCTTTTTTATATTGTATTAGGAATTCCCCTTGAACTTATTGGCTAGCCAATCATAAAAGCTGTCTAAAAGCATTTATTTTTCTCTCTGTGTAAGTTTACTGAAAACGGGAAAATGGCCACGCAGGATCTGGTTAGTTTGTCAGAACAAAATTGTTATTACATCCATGTTTCCAAAGAGCAAATTTGATTCATGATGAGTTAATCACAAGGAAATGCTTTTCTTTTAGTTAAATTATAAATAAATAATGCCATGAATGAATGTTCAATCAAATTTAAATTAGGGAAGTTTTGGGTCAAATATAGCTGAATGTTTTTAGTTGCTGGCATTATCCGAGGATAACAAAGATTAGACTTAAGACTATGTATTTCTCAGAGATGTAGTGAAACATATAAGATAATATATTATCTGTTTTTATCTATTGATTCATACAGGAAAGGGGAAGGAAAAATTCCAGCTTGGGTGGGAGGGGAAGAGGCAACACTAACATCTATACACTGAGGTAACTTTTCACAACATTAGGCCTTTCAGATAGATTGGGACCGCAATTCCTAGAGTTTTAGCCAATATGGCCAAAATGCGGGTTGTAGTACTCAAGCATGCAACTTGAGGAAAATTAAGACATCTGTTTAGAATTAAAGAATAAGGTGATTTTGAACATATATTTGGCCTAAAAAGTTGCTGTTAGGAGGCAAAATGAGCTCACAATATTTTTTAATTACTGGCCTCCTTCTTTACCCTTGCCAAGTAATGCTGAAAAGTAGTGGAAAGAGGGAGTTTTGCTGTTCTTTTTGCTGAGTCATTGAGATGCTACAGGTCAGGGGTCTTCAAACTTGGCAACTTTATGGCATGGCTGGCTGGGGAATTCTGGGAGTTAAAGTCCACAAGTCTTAAAGTTGCCAAGTTTGATGACCCCCTGCTATAGATAGCCTTTGACTTAACAACCACAATTGGCACCAGGAAATCCATTGTTCATCGGTGCAGTCGTTAAAGTAGGCATTATGTGACTGCACCCAATTTGACAAACTTTTTTTTTTGCCAGAGTCATTCAGTGAATCACTGCCATGGTTACACAAAATACCATGTTACTACAACTTGCAACCTTCCCTGTCAGCTTCCCCATTGACTTTGCTTATGGGGAGGCTGGTAGGGAAAGTCACCAATGGTGATCACATGAATGCTGGTTGCCAAGCACCCCCCAGACCAGCAAGGAAGTCAGTGACTTTTTCAGCACCATCGTAACAGTGGTGAGATTCATTTTTTTTTTACTACTGGTTCTGTGGGCATGGCTTGGTGGGCATGGCAGGGAAATGATACTGTGAAATCTCCAGTCAGAGGTGGTATTTTCCAGTTCTCCGAACTACTCAAAATTTCTGCTACTGGTTTTCCAAAACTAGTCAGAACCTGCTGAATACCACCTCTGCACTGTAACTTCAAACGATGGCTAAATGAATGGTCGTAAGTGAAGGATTATATATATTAACTCTCAGCTGTCAATATAATTCACTGCAATTTTTAAGGCATGTCTGGACCGAGGCTGTCTTTGTTCCTGTCCCCCACATTGGCCCTCTTCTCTACCTTTAATAGCAAGCTGGTCTTTCAGTGGTGTATTAACTATTAAGCAGACTAAGCACATGCTTAGGGCGCCAGGCCCAAAGTGGACACCACAAAGTTGAGAAGAAGAAAAAAACCAATGAAGATTTGTAAAAAAAATCTTGTTTGTTACAAAGGAGGAGGGCACCAAGATTTGTCAAGTGCTTAGGGCACCAGTGAGCCTTATCCGCCACTGTGATCCTTTAAAGGTTTTCAAGCAAAGGAGATGAATTTGGCCAAGCCATTATCAACTTTAGTTTCTCTATCAGCTATGCAAGAGATACCAATGGATGACCAGAGAGGCGTGTAAGAGAAAACAAGCATGCAAAGCAGGGGTTTCCAACCTTGGCAACTTTAAGACTTGTGGACTTCAACTCCCAGAATTCCTCAGCCAGCAAAGCTGGCAAAGTTCTGGCTGAGGAATTCTGGGAGTTGAAGTCACAAGTCTTAAAGTTGCCAAGGTTGGAGACCCCTGATGTAAAGGACTTGGAATAATCTCAAATAGTTTGAGTCGCAGTAACAGAACCATGTGTAAAACTAAATGTGTTCTGCTCTTTATAATGACTAGCTAAATTTAAGGCAGACAGATTTACTCCATCCATACAAAGTCTCTTTAGTGGTTCATCAGGCATCCTCAAATATAACTCACAGTTACGTCGAGATTCATCTCAATGTCCAATTCTCTGCATAGCTGCATAGCTGACCATAGTAGTGGAGCAAAGGTGAGAAATGCCAGCATGATGCTGGGGTCTGAGCAAGAGTGAGGGAACCTCCCCCAATCCACCAAGGGTCAGTTCAGTGACCAATCAGGATTACAGATGTGACCACATGACATGGACTACATTTCCCAGGATGCCTTAACTACATTTACTACAATGCATTCCCTTAAGAGGACAGCTCCCAATTCCTAACTAACCATGCCAATTCCCATTAACTATAAACTGGCTGGACAGCACAAAATGTTTGGAACAGTCCAACTTGCTTGGAAATCTGGATGCTGTCTTTGAACAGACAAGAGAGGTACCAAGTTGGCCAAGTTCGCTCTGAAAGTTTAAATGGCAGGTCCAATTTTCTGCTGCTTTCTGGAAAGAAATTGCAGCTGTTCTCTCCTTCCCCCCCCCCCTCCACCAAGCCATTTGAAGAAACCCTTCCTCAGCCCTTGAAGGCCCTCCAGCTGCCCAGGACTGCTCCAGTTGTGCTTGTGTCTGCATTCCTTCCCCCAGCCCCACAAGTCTTTCCCTGGAGCCTCTTTTCTGCTGCTGAGAAAGGAGAGCAGTTGGGTACCCAGAGACCAGGGAGTGTGGGGACAAATAGCTACTGTTCCTGCATTGCTGGATTGTGAAATGAGTCACAGCCGGTGGGACTGGGCTGCATAGGCTTCAGGAAACCGCAAATCCCAACAGCTCAGGAAGATTCTCCTTTATAGTGCAACAGAAGTCAAGAGATGCCTTTGGATGCAAGCCTTTGTAATCCGCCAAATTCCAGCCAAGCTGAATTATCTTTCATGACTCTGAACAGCTGAGAACCAGGGAAAACTGTCTGGTGAAAGGAAGGGCTTTCCGGTTGGCGGTGATATTTGCCAGCCTCCAGATGTCGGCCTGCCACTTGCTGGGGCTGTGACAGACAAGCCATCTGCGCTGGGAACTGAAAGGATAATCGGACCGGAAAGCATATATGCATACAGCACTAACCAGATGTCATAGGATACAGAACTTCCAAGCCATTTTCAGGATTGCACAGAAGGGAAATATTACTCTTGGCACCATTGAAGAATTTACTATGTACACACCTCTTAAAAATACAGCAAGTGTATCCTTTAAAAAACTGGCAGTTTTAAAAGGGTGCGTTTGCATAAATACACAGAACTGCAGTTAGTTTTCTAGCATTTTCTAATGTTTTGGAAATAATACTCCCAGCAGAGATTTTTTTTTCTTCTTTTAATGTTTCAGGAGGAAAAATCCTGCTGAAGTTTAGGCAGGCATCCTTGAACCATTTCCTCCTCCTCAACATATACTCCCTTCAATTTCTTCACTATTTGAAAATTTTGTGATTTTTGCTTGTAGAGCATTACTTCCAATTGTTTGATTGCTCAGACAATGTTTGGATTGCAGTCTGTTCCACTTGCTCCTCAGAATTCGAGCAGGACCTATCTGGCAAGCGTGCCTGAGCCCATATGTGTCCTGCTGAACTTGCTTTATTCCTTCTTATTTGAGAACAACTTAAGTGTTCTGTGGACCTTTGCCTCCTGAAATCATAATTTAAATGATGGCTAACTGCAGAGCAGATGCCCTTTGAACATACAAACATCAATTCCTCATATCTGTGATCCTCACAATATGGCCATCTAGCAGTGTTAGGCTCTAACCAACTTAAGAGAATGGAAATTGTACTCTAATACAGGGGTCTCCATCCTTGGCCACTTTAAGCCTGGATGACTTCAACTCTCATAATTCACCAGCCAGCTTTGGGAATTGAAGTCCTCCAAGTTTAAAGTGGCCAAGGTTGGAGACTCCTGCTGTAATATACCTAGTAAGCATCAAGCTGGGGAAATCAATGCTCGGTGTAGGAGCATTGCTTTAAAAAGCAGGTTTAAAAACCCACCTGCACAAACTTGCTATGAACAGAATGTGAACATAAATTTATTTTCTAAGAAACCATGAATGTAATAAAGACAAAGCAAGCTCTGCTCCAGCTAACAATTGCAAACTACAGTTGTGGTAGAGACTTCGGCCAACATCCCCATTGTAACACTCAATCTGCATTTAAATGCTTAGGGCCATCTCTCTTTCAAGCTTATTGCCCTTCGGCTATTTTTCTCCTTGTCAGCTTGGTGATGTTTGCTGCCCTGTGAAGCCAAGTAAACAATGCTGTTGTGATGAACTAGAAGCCCTTTGAGCCATTTTATGAAGAATTGGAGTTACACGTTTTGTGAGATGAAGGTGGGAAGGATGTTTTTTTTCCTCCTATTCCAGGGGGATGGATGATTAGGGTATGTCACTAATGGAATGAGGTCACGAATGTGCCAGGAAGTTCTAGCAGAGCTTCAGCGCCTTCTGTCCTCTCTTTTTTATGGAAGTGCATTATTCTTTTTTTTTTTTCCTGACTGACCAGGTGCTCTTTAATTCCTCCAGAGACCAGCAATGAGCTTTTTTTTTTTTAAAGCATTGCATCCCAAAGAGTCTTCTCAAGTCCGTGCAATATCCCAGTGTATCTTATCCTCAATAGGCTCAGTTTCATGAAAGCAAAGTGATTTCCCAGAATCAGAGAGGAAGAAGAGAATAATAGGGCTATTAAATGGTTAAATGGGCTCATAGCAAATGTGCCAGAAAAACTCTCTCTCTCTCTCTCTCTCTCTCTCTGTGTGTGTGCCTAATAGGGCTTCTCTACATATCTGGCTCTTTTCCTCCCTGCGTGCTGCCTTTCACTGGCACAGTCCTCTGACCAATCTCGTGTTCACACCTGCTCCATTCCTGGCTGGGCTAGCCCCTGCACCTCCCTGGCTCCTTTCCTGAATGCAGGAAGCCAAGCAGGGACCAGGGAGTAAGAAGAGAGCAAGGCAGGGGAGGGGGAGTGAGTAAGTGAGCCAGAGGTGACAAGGATGGTGGCTGTGGCACAGATGGAGAGACAAGCCCATCGCTTTGCTCCGTGGCAGTCCCCAAGGAATGAGAAAGAGGCGCATTGCGACCCTAAAGGGGGGGGGGGAGGAGAGAGAATGACAAGGAATTATTTATTTAGCATACAGCAAGTGACAAGAGGAGGGATGTGGTGGCTGAATGACTAAGACGCTGAGCTTGTCAATCATAAAGGTTGGCAGTTCGGCGGTTTGAATCTCCAGCGCCGCATAACGGAGTGAGCTCCCATTACTTGTCCCAGCTTCTGCCAACCTAGCTGTTCAAAAGCATGTAAAAATGCGAGTAGAAAAATAGGGACCACTTTGGTGGGAAGGTAACAGTATTCCGTGCGTCTTCGGTGCTTGTTAGTGGGGAAAAGGGTCATAAGTCCCTTTTTTTCCCCAGTGCTATTGTAACTTCGAACAATCACTAAACAAACTGTTGTAAGATGAGGACTACCTGTATATCCAGAGGTGCTATTCAGCAGGTTCTAACCAGTTCTGGAGAACCAGTAGCGGAAATTTTGAGTAGTTTGGACAACCAGCAAATAGCACCTCTGACTGTTCCTGCTCCCATCTATAATCTGCCTCCTGAGTCCCAGCTGATTGGCTGGGTCTTCTTTTGTTGCCCTACACAGGAGAACAGAGCTGGAAAGCAGGTTAGTGGGGTGGGGAGGGAATGGGGATTTTGCAGGCAAGGATCTCTTCAAATGCATTCTATATATATTTCGGTGTAATATTGGTGCAGCTGAGATATTGATTAATACACAGAACCTGCCTGCGTGAATTTATCTTCCATTGATATAACGGTCATCAACACATTTTGGAATGCCCTCTTCCAATTAACGTGGCAGGCAAAACTTCTTTGGAGATGAGATTTTATTAGCACTTTGGGCAAAAAATGGAATAAGAGACCGATTCTTCCCAAAGGAAAATGGGTGGAAGGAAAGTGGAAAGAGAAGGAAAAGCGTTTTTTTATCTTTATTATGCTTTTCTTTCAAAGGATGTGTACCTGCCATGCCCACCAAGCCACCCCCACCAAGCCACGCCCACAGAACTGGTAGTAAAAAAATTTGAATACTGTGTATATCTAATACTGAGGCAATTGCTGCAGCAAGTTTGTAGAAGACAAGAGAGCCAGAGAAATAGCATTTCAAAAATACAAGTGGTCTCTCTGCTTTTCTCACTCACTCAAAAGAAGAAATTTGTACTATTTATTTAGCTTTAGCATCCAGTGCATTTCTTCTCTAAGACCCAGTTTGGTGTGGTGGTTAAGGCATCGGGCTAGGAACCAGGAGGCTGTGACTCCCACCTTAGACCCAATGCCAACTGAGCTGGGTGATCTTGGGGTGGTCATTTTCTCTCAGCTCTAGGGATGAGGCTCTTCTGAAAAGCCAAGGTTTGTGTTTTTTTTTTATAATTCAGACAATGGGGTCATTCCATTTTAAATACATAATGTTAACATCCTAATTTGCAGGAAGCCATTTGTGGTGGAAACCTGGGGCCGAATATATGGCGTTGCACTGGGTCCCCCAATCCCTCAAACTAGGATTAAAAGAAGGTAGCAGCTTTGACCAAAATGTATTTCCTTTCCAAAGGTTCAGAAGAAGAAAAGATCTAGAAAGTGAGACATTGGGGAAAGTCCAAGTGGGCCCCATCACTCACCCTCACTAAGATTAGCACTTTTTAAAAACCCTATTTTTTACCATATTAGTTCTCCATTCTTCCTATGGCAGTGCTTGGCACAAATCAAATTCCTTGTGTGTCCAATCACACTTGGCCAATAAAGAAATTCTATTCTATTCTATTCTATTCTATTCTATTCTATTCTATTCTATTCTATTCTATTCTATTCTATTCTATTCTATTCTATTCTATTCCATTCTCCATTCCAATTCCAATTCCATTCCATTCTATCACTTCACTCTGCTGAATGATAGGACCAGCCACATTGGTTAGTGTTGTTTTTGCAAAGTTCTCATCTTCAGATCTTCAGAATGGGTATCGATAAGTAGCGTTTCTTCTCACAATCTACCTTGATGTAATTTACCCCCCTTTATTCTTTTTCCATCCATCAACCTCTATGATTTGGTTAAAGGAGGATATCCAGGAACATCCAAAGTCTCTTGGAGGTCATTTTTAAAGTGATTTGTTATTTGTCTGGAATTAAAAGAACTAGTCTGCTTATTTTAAGCATTGAACCATTTGAAACACTGAAAGCTACTTACGGCCGGCCCAACCGTGCTGCAAAGAAATATGCTCCATTTCTCTGCATTTTATTGACTTTCTTTCTTTGCACTGGAATGGGCTACTGTGCACATGACATTTGGGGTGGGGGGGAGGACGAGAGCTTGTAGCTGCTGAAATTGATGTAACCCTTTCATAACTGCATTTGAAAAAAAAATATTTGGTTTAAGCTGGCTGTGTTTAATGGAACAAACAGATAACCTTTGCTAGTGTTGCTAGGAACTACAAATTGGCCAAATCCAGTACCCAACATTGCAATGTTGTATCTTGAAAACTCTGTATGTGGGGACTTCCTGCTTAGGTCCAGGGCTGGAATAGAGACAGACCAACCAGTTTTGCTGCCTTGAAAGCCACTGCCTTCCCATGGCAATGCTGCTCACTGCCATGTATTAAGCAGAGGAGTTCTTTGAAACAGCACAGCAATCCAGGGCTGGAAGGGATCTCAGAGGTCATGTAGTCCAACCCCCTGCTCCAGCAAGGAGCACTTGTATCACCTTGGTTATTTTGGTGCCTCTTAACACAAGAGGAGAAATTCCCAGAAAAGGGAAGGAGTTTACTAGTTCTGCCACATCAGTTCTGCTCAGAAATCCAGGATAAGGTTTCCCTTGTCAGAAAAAAAAATGCTTTTTATTTTCTTATTCCTATCTTATTCTTTTCTTCTGGCTGCCCGTGCTTCTGTTCCATGGGGGGCAAGCTGTCCCCTGCTCTTTCAAGTTTGCAAGTGAGAACTCTCTATAGCCCGACGTGGCTGCTGAGCTGAGTTTATTCCGTTTGAAGTTTTGATTAAGTGTGCACCGAGACCTCTCCGTGGAAGCAGCCGCGGGGATCACATTCCAGCTGCCGGTTGGTTAAAAAAAAAGAAAAAGAGGCATAAGAGCAAAGCAAACGAAGAAAGCCCTCTGTACACAGAGCAGGTTGCGTGTGTGATGGGAGAGTCAATAAAAGACGGGAGGCTTGTGGCTCCTGCCTGTCACTGCAAACGGCGAAGAGTCCCTGAATGGGCCGGCCGTAGTAGAGTTTTTCTGTCCGACTGAATGAACACAAGGCGCGCACCGCAGCGAAGCACGAGGTTAGCTTGGAGGAGGTGCACATAAACACAGCTGTTCACAAGAGCACCAGACATTGGACCGTACCACTCTGGAGGCAGGGGAGAGCAGCCACAGGTAGTTTCCCTCCTTTTTGCTTCTCCCCAGTTAAAGAAGACCTCCTTGGTGGCTCCTGGTATAAAACTGATGGGCGCAACGTAGCTGAGGGGAATCTAGGGGCGAGGCAAGGAGGCTTCTGGAGCAGCCTGAGGAAAAAAAAGGGGGATTGGTCCAAGCCAGAGGGACCCTCGGAGAAAGCCGGCTTAGCAGGTGCCCTGATACTCCCAGGCTTGAGCCTGAATTGAAAGAGAGGCAGAAAATCAAAGTGGGCAGAGTGTTTCAAGGAAGCCCGAAAAGCAGACGCTCAGTCCCATGGCTGCAAAACTCTTCAGGTGGGTTCTTTTTTTTTTTTGTGGTCTTCCTCCTTCCTTGCGTGCTGCTAGAAACCCTTCCTTGCATTGTCCTCCTCTCTGGGAAGGAGGAGGTGAAGGCAGCGGTCCGGGTTGGGCTGCGTGGGAAAGAGCCAGGATTCACCTGACTTCAATCGGCAGCTTAGAGGCTGGGAAGGGAAAGGCTGTCGCTTGGGATTCCGTGGAAGCAGGCTCGCCCCGGCTTCTGAGCTGGGGGAATGCCCATCGGGGTCAACTCATGGCACGCTTCCCTGACTCTTGACTGCTCTTGCTTTCTTGCGAGAGTGGCAGCTGGCGGGTGGTGGTGAGGAATGGCTGAGGAAATTTCGCCGTGGTACAGGGCTGGAAAAAGAGCCCTGGGAAATGGGATGCTGCAGATAGCCCAAATCTCTCTCTCTCTCTCTCTCCCTCTTTCTCTCCCTCCCTGGAGTGAATCCTTGCCCGCTTCCTTTTTGATCCATCTGTATTTTTCCCCGTTTGCCTCTTTCTACACAGGAATCCCAGGCAGAAAAATACATTTCAGTTTTCCCATATTATTGCTGCTGTTGTTTCTGTTTGGCTTTTGTTCTGTCTTTCTGCCCAGAGGAACAGGGTGGTATTTTGTTTTTGTCTTTTGCTGTTACTTGTACTATTCCGTGTTAGTACATAGTGATAGTCTATCGCCTTTTGATTCTTATGTGATTTCCTTCTGACATTTCATGGTTAAATCACTGCCTTAAAGAAACTTGTCTTGTTAAACTGCATTCAACTTGCTTTAAAACACACATTCACACTGGTGGCTTGTTATTTTCATGATTTTGTTTTCATATAATAGTTCTCATACAGGGGTTCTTTTTTTTAAAAAAAAAAAAGAAAGAAATCAGACAAATTCACATATAAAAGGGGGGGAAAGTCACTTTCAGTATTCTGAATTCTCTAGCATTGATTTCAAAAGGAAGTCAGGTGTAAACTGGATAAAATCCAACCCAAAATTGCACAGTGCCTGTGGAGAAAATAGCAGGAGTAGACTATGAGTAAATGATGCATTGTTATAGGGAAAGGAATAAATAGAAAAACGCAAGTGAAATGTTTGTTACGCACCCCCTGGGTGCTAGTTAATTTGTTTTAATTTGTATAATTGTACCAACCACACAACAAAGTGGTAGATTTGGGGAAGGCTCTGCAGGCTTCATTGCTTCACTTTGGCTGCATCACCCCTGTTCTTTTAAAAGCCAGAATGTAGTTCAGAGGGTCACAGGGAAGGTTAGTTATTTTCTTATTAAAGTTTTGAATGCACTGTATTTTTTATTTAATTTTTGTCTTAGGCTGACCTAGATATCTGATATCACTTTCTTCCAATGTACTACTGTTAGTTTTCAGAAATTAATGGAGTTTTGGTTGAAAAGGAGGTGCTCAGTTAAAGGTCCAATAAGTCAGAAGCTGCATGAAAAACAGGAGCATGTAAGTGGAAATAAGTTAGATCTAGAAAGATTTAACCTGAACTTCCACCTGGCTTTTTAGTTTGAAAAATCCATAGTTGTTCATAATGCTGAGGCCACCATTCCTTCAAAAGAAGTAGACCATAAATCTCCCCCATATATCAGAAGGGCACTTTCAAGCCATCAGTGCTAATTGCTTGAACCTTCAGCCCCATGGGATAACTCTCCTCTTCCAGAAAGACAAATCAGTTTTAATCACCCTGGCTCTGCTTTAGAACTACAAATCTGCTCAAGAACTTAACATTAGCACAAGAGGATGAGTTGCTGGCTAGATAGAGTTCCATACATAACTCTCTTCCCCTAATTTGTTTCTGGAAAGATATTTGTTTGTCCAAAAATTACCAGAGCAGAGCCAAGTTCTATTGCAGGCTAATTGTACAATCCTTTTCTCTACATCGGCTTTTGCTAATTGGCTACAATCTTTTCTCTGTAGAATGGTTACTTGGTCATTTAATAGCTGAGATGTTTCCTTAAAGCCAGACTACATGTGGCACCAAATAGGGTGGCTTGCAGGTGCATTTGTTTTTTATTTGTTGGTTTGTTATTAGTGTAAGTAGCAAGGGTGGGGCATGGCAGGGAAAGGTACAGTCGAAATCTGTAGCACAGCAAAGTCCATAAGTCCCAACAACTACCTGGCCCTCTCCGGCACCTGGTCACTAACTTCTAGAGGAAAGTTCCCATCAGCTCTCTAGGCCTACATGTAGCTAGAACAGAAAGAGCCATTCTGGGTGCCTTTGAAAGGAGGAATTGTTAAATGGCTTGGCTTATACGTTATAAAATGCTGAGGTGCCTCCAAGTACACAAATATAGAATTTATGCTGGAAATTTATGCTACCAATTTGATTCTGACTCTATTAAAAAATGCTGCGCTCAAAAACTGATTTCCCCAACCCCATTCGTCTCCTTTTATTAATAAAGCACAAACTTTATTTCAAATTAATGAACTGTGCAGATGATCTGCTTCCCTCTAGCAATATTTGTTTTGGTCAGGGGTGCGTGAACAAATGCATGTGTGTGAAAGAATGCGAGAAAGATTCCAATTGCTGTAATTCTTGTCTTTTTCTTCTTAGATTTTTTTTTAAATTTACAACTACTTTTTAATATTTTGAAGCACTTTCACTTTGTCTTTCCATGTCAGCCACAACTAGCAGTGTAAACCAGGGAAACTCAAACTCACGGCCCGTGGGCCAGATGCGTCCCGTGCTGGCCATGCCCCCGCCTGGTTTAGTGAAGTGGGGGGAAAGTCCCAATACGACATGTGATGCTGCTGTGATGCCGCAGGTTTGACACCCCTGGTGTAAGCCCCTATCTGCAAAAAATCACAATAAATTCAGGCTTAGTTTTCAAAGAATGTTATGATTAACAAATAGGAACATATTTTCAGGGGTGGGATTCAAATTTTTAACAACTGGTTCTGTGGGCGTGGTGTAGGTGGTGGGCGTGGCTTGGTGGTCATGTGACTGGGTGGATATGGCTTGGTAGTCATGTTATTGGCTGGGTGCAACATCACTCACATTGAGGCACGCATCTCCTCGCCTGGCCTCTCATGATTGTGGGGATGCTGCAACAGTCATAAGTGTGAAAAACAGTCATGTCACTTTTTTCAGTGCCATTGTAACTTTGAATGGTCACTCCACACAAGCAAAGTACCAGCAAAGGAGGAAAAAAAAACTCCAGAGAAGTTCCTGAGACAGGAAGTCTAGTCCTGCCAAGAATGTAATAAGGGTTAACGGAGAGGCAGTTTCCGTAAGCAACACCAGAATGTTTCCTTCCTGCCTTCCTGACAGGATTAGGCCAATAATTTCTTCTAACAACCGGTTCTCCGAACTGCTTAGAATGTTAACAACCGGTTCTAGCAAATAGGTGTGAACTGGTAGAATCCCACCCCTGCATATTTTGAAATACATGATGGCACAGTGTCTTTAGAAACTAGATTCTCTAACTTTTCTTAGTGGTTTATTTAGATACTCGTGCTTTTACAGAAGAGTGAAACAGGAATAAAAGTGTGAATTAATCAGATAGAAATCTCAGTTGCATGACTGACGTTTCATGACTCGCCAATTCATCAAGACCAGAAGAAGAAGGAGTTTGCTTCAGTGCACCTTAAAAGCTTCTCAGCTGCGCACTTAGAATTCTACAGGTAGGATGTACAGGTGATGCATCACCTGATTTCTAACAATGGGTTAAATGGGAAACACCCACCTTCCCCAAGAAGTACATTCTCTTAATTCCAAATCAAACAAGTCTGGGGACTTCTGCCTTAACGCATAACCCATTTTTGAACGTCATGTCACAAATTCCCTCCATGAAAAAAAAAAGGAGATATCTCTGCCCCTTCTTGTTTCTCATCTGGTCAGTTAATTTCCCTGCCAGAGGATTCTGGGCCCAATGCCAGATTCTTCCAGCAAACTTCTACAACTTAAGTGAGCTGGCACATTCAATATTAAGAGCACAAGTCCAGAGCAGGAAATCTCCTGAGGACTTTTGCTAAGCTCTGTGTTCACTGAATGGCCTGATCTGATGCTAAGCTGTTCTTTCCGCTTTAGCCTCCCATTTGGAGAATGAAAACAGTCATCAAGCCAGCTGCTTGCAAAGGTGCAACATAAGAAAAAAACCTGAAAGATTGGCTAATTACATTGTTAGGGAAAATACAGTAGAGTACAACATTTGTGATAAGTACCATACAATACCAATGAAAAACAAAAACAAGAAGACCAACTAGGAACTAAGTAACAGCTAGACACATTAAGTTCAAGATGCTGCTAATGAATGTCAGGTCTGCCTGTAACAAAACTAACTCGTCCAATCATGGATGAGAGGACAGACTTTGCATGTATTGTATTACGGATCACAGCTTGGAGGGAGAAAGGGTGATCCCTCTCATGGAGATCTTGCCAGTTGGGTTTCCTGTTTTGCTCTCCACTTGGGGGTGGGGAGTAGGGAGATGGTGTGGCAATTGCATATCAAGAGACCTTAGCAGTTGAAAGGATCATCGATTCACAGATAGCCAGATATGGAATCTTGGCTAGCTATGCGCATGTAGGTCCTGCTGTTATCCCATCCTCCCAGCTGCACAGCAGCATTCCTCCCTGAGCTCTTGATCTGATAATGAAGATGCTTGTAGATTTGTCCAGGTTCTTAGTACTGGGTGTTCAACCACTTTTCCCTGGGATCAGGGAACTTAAGAGGTCCTCTCCACCATCACAACCAGGCATTTGTCCCAGATAATCACTGACCTGACTCACATAGCTAGCCATATTTTAAATCTGGCATTCATCTGTCCTTGAAGTATGTGTGTGATGATCTGGTTCTGGGTGTTTTCCATCACAATGGATTGTTCATTTCCTTGAGACAATGGACATATGGTTTACCAGGGGTCTCAAACTCAATTTTATTGAGGGCCACACCAGGGTTATGTTTAATCTTGGGGGACCAGAGTGGGCATGGCCAGAGTGGGCGTGGCCAGCTCAACATCAATCGTGTTGGGTGCATCTGTGGTGGCCTGAGCATGCTGCCAACAAAAATGGGCTCCCAAGCTCTGTTTCAGGTTCAATGGCCTCCTGCAACCCACTTCCAGCAAAAATGGAGCTCCATTTTTGCTGACAGAGGCACTGCGGGCCAGTCTTTCACTGTTTCCAGGGTGGCCCTGTGGGCCAGATCTAAGCACTCCGTGGGCTGGATACGGCCCCCAGGCCTTGAGTTTGATACCCCTGCACTAAACTCTGCAAAAGGTCACCCGGATATCTAATGGATCCAGCAAGTTTCTCAATAGATTGAGTTTGGTAAATTTCTAAGTCGGCTGCAGGGTGATTCTGTTCAGCACCTTGCTGACCACTGGAACAGAGAAACACTTAATAGGATCACCCTTGAACAGCCTTTCCTTGCCCTCCAAATCCTGTGAAGGTCTTTTGTGTACTAAGGAACTTGGAGTGGGAGGAATGAGTAAAAGCCAAGGGGTGAACAATAAAGGCAATAAGGGTGGCAAAGCTCAATTACTTCTCCATCTTCTATACTGTATCTAAAGCAGCAGTCGCCAACCGGTGGGCTGTGGCAAAAATTTGGTCGTCTGCAGAGAAATCTCAACCCCAGAGCACCCCCACAAAGCAATTAATCCAGGCTGTGCAGAAACACAAGGCTGCGCCACCCACATGGCCCGCGGGAACCCTCACCCCACTCACTCCTTATCCGGTAAACTTGCCTGCTAAATTGCTATTTTTCCTTTTTCTGACCATCATCTATTCTGCTGTGCCAGGAGATTTAGATTAACTAGGAAGCAGGAAATGGTTGGATTTCTTGCTTTCTAGCTAGTCTTTAGATCTTTGGCTCAGCACAGCCAAACCTTCCTTAGGACTGAAGCAAATTCAGTGCAGACTCACGGCAAGAAAATTTGAGAGACTGACCAATGGCAGATAGATAGATCACTGAATGATTCTGTGAGCAACTCTATCTGCCTGCTTTGCCTGATTTTGGGTAAAAGTTGCTTTTTTATAAAAAAATTCAATATTTATATAAATATTTATAATATTTACATACAAGCCATGCCCGGCCAGTCACATGACCACCAAGCCACACCCACAAATTAGGCCATGCCCACAGAACCAGTTCTAAAATTATGAGTTTGATGGTCCCTGAAGTCCAAAAGGTTGGTGACCCCTGATGTAAAGAATATTGCCCACTGTCCTTTAGGGGGAGATGAGTCAATAGATTCATGTAACTTGTGTTTCCCTAGCTGAGTTGGACTACTAATTCTGAGTTGGAAACCAGATGAACAAATCTACTGTACAGATAATAGATGAAGTCTTATGGTGCTATCTTGGAAGCTTTTGAATCTATAGAAACCAAGGAAGTAGAGAATGACCTCTTTGATCTTATGTCTGCCCCTTAGAAATTGGACCCCTGTCTTACAATGCTAATTAAAATGGCCAGGAAAGGATTGAGAGTTGGATCTGAGCTTGTTGTCAACAACAGTTTGAGTCAGGAGAAATGCCAGGGATCCTTAAAAAGCATTGGTATACCAATTTCTTGGATGCAACAAAACTGCACAGTTATCAACCTATCTCTAAGATGTTTTTAAATGAAGGTTATTTAAAAAAATGGAGCTATATTTGTACAGGGCTCTGGAGGATATAAACTATCTGGACCCTTGGATTCAGACTTGGGGGCAAGAGAAACAAACCATATTAATTATTCTCATGGATGACCTATGTATCTGGAGGTTCAGTTGTCATATTTTTTTTGCTTTTTGTGTTTATTTTGTTATTTATATTGGTGTTTTTGTTCATTACCCAGAGTCACCTTGGCAAAATAAATAGCCAATGTAAATTGAATTAAATAAAAAAAATTTCAGCAGATTTCAATAATGTCAACCACAGCCTCCTTCTGGACTACTTGTGTGTGTTGGAGGCATAATCTTATGGTCATTTTACTTCTATCTAAACAGGTAGATCCAGTGAGAAGGGGTGAGGTTGGACACATGGAAATTTTTACTAGAGAATGTTTCCTTTCCCCTATTCTGTCTATATCAAATTGCTAGGAGAGGATGTCTGCCATCTGGTGTGAAGTTATCATTAATCAGTAATAATCTGAATTCCATGCCTATTGCGAGATGGGTTAGAAGTCATTATCCAATTCTGGTAGTTATTAGGATATGAATGGGCGGGCGGGGAAGACTTAGATATAGACCAAGCAAAGTGGAGTGGCTGTTGATTCAGGATAACTAATTCCATAACTACTATCTATGGTTTTTGATGGGGATTTTCTCCTCTGGAAAGAACAGTTTCACAATCTGAGTCCCTCCTAAATGTACGGCTCCCAACTTGAAGAACGGAAGAGAGAATGTCCAGTAGGGCTTTTGCAGAGCTTTGGTTAGTATGACTGCCAGGTCCTTACCTGGAACAGGATGTACTGAAGATGTTCATTCACTTCCTCGATGTAACTCAATTAGATAACTGTAATTGATGTTATAAGTGGCTGTTTTTGAAAACTGCCCCAAAATTTCATCTGATCTATTATGCAGTGGTGTGTGTGCTCAGTGTTTGTAATAGTATTGCCATGGTACATCTCTGTAGGCTTCCAAGTGCAGTTGAACATGGAATTATTACCTATGAAGTCCTATATGTTCAGGGCTAAGGTATCCCCTGTACCATCTTTCTCTAATAGTTTCTGCCGCTCCTACCTAGACAATGAGGGATCATTTGCTTAAAGGTCTTCATTGGCCTGATGGTGGGCATTCTCAGAAGCAATTCTATTACACTGGAATGGTTGTTGCCTTAATCTTCACCGTCTCCAGAAAGCAGATAGCACCATTTGCCACAAAGTAGCCTGTTAGTCCAATTGCTATTTTAAATAATTTTATTTCAATTTCGTACTCTATTCTATCATATAAATTCTACAGGGCACCTGAAACCCGTCTGATTTTGGATGGTACACAAATTTCATAAATGAATAATAAGAAAGTAATAAAACCAGGAGGCAAATCTTAAAGTGTTTTTTTTCATAGCATCTCTAGAATGCATTGCTGTGTCTATATCTAGAACTACTCTAGAAGTTGAGCTGTATCATCAGAGCCTCATTAAGGAGTTACTATAATTTTCAAGTTGATAGAAACCAAGGTTTTTGAATTACCATTTTCTTTCTAAATCGTTGAACCAAGAGGAGGATAATGGATGTCTTTCAGCAGTACACATTTGTCCATCTGACTTACTTTCATACATTGGTCATACCCTCCACTCAGTATCACTCCCCTAAAGTTACCTTTGAGCTGCATTTAACGCCTGGACTTGTCTTTGTGACTTCCTAAAGTATTGAATTTACCCAGAGAGCTGTTGAAAAGCTGTTGGGCATTTTTCCCCCAGTTGAGTGACAGGAAGGACATAATATCATTTCTGTAATCAACCACTGTTTATCTCATCATTGCTCAATATGTCTACACCTATCAGATGAAATGAGGTTTCATTAAGAAATGATCTCATGCTAAATTGTCTGGACTCGGAAAGAAATGTCTTGAGTATTAAGTCTAAGTACTTTTTTCTATCAACTAACCATTGTTATCCCATGTAAATGATAAAGGTAGAACTCAAAGAATTCCAGAGTTTTTCTGACTCACCTTGTTTAACTTCCCAGTCTCCTTAAAGAGATTGATTAGTATTAGATTCATTATTTGTAGTTTAGATTCTAGATATTGTAAAAGCAAGATAAACAGGTCTTCCTATTTGTCCTCTCTATTATAAAACATGAGAAATTGGTTCTTTATATTAGGCCTTCATTTCCTTTCCTTTCCTGTTCATTCTGCTGCTTTTTCTGATCTTCCTGTTAAGTCACACCCAGGGGTGGGATTCTACCAGTTCGCACCTATTCACTAGAACTGATTGTTAACATTCTAAGCAGTTCAGAGAACCGGTTGTTAGAAGAAATTACTGGTCTAATCCTGTCAGGAAGGCAGGAAGGAAACATTCTGGTGTTGCTTATAGAAACTTCCTCTCCGTTAATCCTTATTTCATTCTTGGCAGGACTGGACTTCCTGTCTCAGGAACTTCTCTGGAGTTTTTTTTTTTCCTCCTTTGCTGGTACTTTGCTTGTGTGGAGTGACCATTCAAAGTTACAATGGCACTGAAAAAAGTAACTTATGACCATTTTTCACATGACTGTTGCAGCATCCCCACAGTCATGAGAGGCCAGGCGAGGAGACGTGTACCTCGATGTGAGTGATATTGAGTTGACCACACCCAGCCAATAACATGACCACCAAGCCATGTCCACCCAGTCACATGACCACCAAGCCACGCCCACCAAGCCATGCCCCCTTAGTCATCTCCCCATTTCCATCTTCCCTAATCATTCTTTTTCTTCTGCAGCAACATTCCCCCCCTCACTTCTCCTTTTAGTGCTTTCTACATTTTACCCAACAGCATTCAAAGTCCTTGGAAGTGAATGCAATTGGTGCCACTGTTTTTCACTGGTTAAGAGCTGCAATGAATGAGTATATCCAACAGTGGGACCAATATATGGTTGAGCTAAGAAAATTGTCTGGATAGGATGACAAAAAAACCTCCAGAGCTCTGGGGTCTTGTTCCAACCTCAACCTAGTGTTTAATTATCAGGTGACTAAGAAAACATCTGGATTCCCAACTTCAAACTACTTCCCCTGGGATGTAAGCAAAAAGTAAATCCAGTAGAAGGTCCTCTTTGGTGAAGACACAACTTATCCCCAGAGTTTACCACCCAAGAAGGAAGCTGGGAATTTTTTAAAAAAAGTTTCAATCTAAAGTTTTGCATTTCTTTTTGTCTTGCAATAACCAGGATTGCTTGTGAGTTGTGAGACTAACCTTGCCTTCAAAGAATGCTACAATATTCCAGCTCCCTAATGTACATTTGAAGATCAGATTCTGATAAAATCTACTGTTTTCTTTTTACTGTTATCTTAGTGGATATATGTAATTGTTCCCCTTTGGGCTGACTGATTTAAGTGGTGTTTTTAAACAAAATCAGCATTTCAGCTATGCCCTACTACTGGTGCTTATGGTTTGGGTTGTTTTTACTTGTACAGTAATCCAGGCTGACTAGATAGCTGATTTATAAAGGGGATATATGTTCGAATCCCAGTAAGGGTATGGATAGCTGAAGAGAACTAACTAGCTCGAAATAGATCTATACTAGTCTCCCTTATTTATTATTTAAAAATTATCAGCTCAAAAACCTTACACACACACACACACACATATATCTCAGGTTAACACAGCAAACACCTGCAGGGGAAACGTTCACGGGCGAGCTTCTAAATCCACCCTGTTTGTTGTTCTTTACAAGAACCCTAGCTGCAAGTAATCCACTGGAAATGTATCTATGTATTCATTCACATTGATTTAAACAATGCCCAACTCCAAAGGACTCTGGCACTTTATATAATAAAAAGCTGAAATAGAAAAACACGTGTGGGGGGAAAAAGTCTGAACTTGGATGGCTGAATAGGTCCATGGATGGCTTGCTGCTGTATGAGGATATCTTTGTTGCATGGCTGGTTGATGGGAGGGGTCATGATGAAACCTTAAAGGACCAAAATGTCAAATGGACAGATGCTTTTTTTTTTATTTTTTAGCAAAGCTACTGCTAAGTTTAGGGGAGAATGCAAACAAACAGGTGGTTAGCATCTCTTGTCTAATTTATTAGGGATTTGAACTGTCACTAAAATTTGTGTGGACTTAATAGTTGGTGGAAACAGAGCCAAAGACTTTGGTACTGTTAACAACTACAGCATGCATTATGATTGCTTAAAAAAAAGAGGTCTAGACATTAATGGATAATGCATTTGGCTGAGAAATCTTTTATCTCCAGGGGAACAGTATGTTCAACAGAAGTGATTGAGGACTGCAATCGCTGAATGTCTGCTCTGTGACCTATGTAGAGTGAGGTTAATGTGATTGTTCAGTTCCTGGTGGAATTGGCCCAAACAAATAAGGAAAGAGGGGCTTGTGATGTCAGGGTAGGAATGGAAAGCAGCATCCAGATTTCTTCAGAGTTTTGTACCAGGGACCATAGCCTCTGGGGTTTTGGCTTCAGAACATTGTCTCCATACTCTTTCAGAGGCACTGAATACTAAATATAAACATATGGACTTTCTTTCTTTCTTTCTTTTTTTTAAAATCCAAATGGATTGGAATCTCAACAGAGAAAGACCAATGAGAAAAGGACACAACCGCAGGAGCAAAGTGAAACACCGCCCCCCTTCATAAATAGCATAGGAAGCAGTTCTGAATATTTTCTAATTTAGCTCCCCCCCCCCTTTCTCCATTCACTGATATTACAGTACAGATTAAATTAGCTTGGGGAAAATCTCCAGCAGCAGTGGCAATTAGCAAACAGGCAGACTCCTTCTTGTGCTGCTTTACATGGGGAAAAAAAAAAAAGAGGGAGAGAGAGAGAGAGAGAAAAGTCTTTCAGTGCACTCTCATTCCTTGCCATGTCCTTGCCTCCAAGCCCCTTACCCCAGGGTGTTCCTGACCCCTGACACTTCCCCCCATCCAAGGAGAGAGCACTTTAAGGCAGGGGTCTCCAACCTTAGCAACTTAAAGACATGTGGATTTCAATTCCCAGAATTCCTCAGCCAGCAATTCTGGGAGTTGAAGTCTACAAGTCTTAAAGTTGCTAAGGTTGGAGACCCCTGCTTTATGGTACTTTTTATAGCACCCTGCTGGAGAAACGAGGGGCTCTGGGATGCTCTCAAGTCCAATAAAAGGATGGCTTGCTGGAAAGGTCTATAGTCAAAAAATGTTGAGTGCTTCTGATGACGCTGGAGTCTTTGGTGTCTGTCAGGGAAAACCAGGGAGTATTTTAGAAGGAATGACGGCTGATAATTGACCGGTGCAATGCTGATGCCACATTGACAATGTCTTCTGCCCTCCTTGCAGGATTACGCACCACTCAGGACCGTCATGCTCAGCCGCCGGGGTGCAAGAATGGGCTTCGACACAGTGGAGGCTCTACCAGCCTCTGGGTCATCAAACCTTCTTGTTGCTCCTCCTCCTCTTCCCAGATGGGCTGGCTGCCCTTCCTCTCGCTGCTCATAACTTGAAACCAGCCCTGCCTCCCATTGTGAAAGACAAACCTTTCCTAGTGACTTGGAATGCGCCAACGGCTCGCTGTGCAGCCGCCTACGACGTCCCTCTCCCCTTGGACTCCTACGGCATCTTGGTGAATTCCCAGGAAGCCTTTGTGGGTGGGAACATCACCATCTTCTACTACGATCAACTAGGCTTGTACCCGTATTACGTGAACACGACAGTGCCCCCCACTGCGGTTCACGGCGGCTGCCCTCAGAACGTCAGCTTGAAAGGCCACCTGGAGAAGATGATGAGGGACATTGCTGTGGCCATGCCCTCACCCTCTTTTGCAGGTCTCGCTGTGATCGACTGGGAGAACTGGAGGCCTCAGTGGATTCGGAACTGGGACAAAAAAAATATCTATCGGGACATGTCCCTCCTCTTGGTCAAGCAAAGAAACCCCCATTTATCTGATTATGAAGCTGAGCTGGAGGCCAAATGGGAGTTTGAGACAGCTTCTCAGAGTTTTATGACAGATACTCTCCGCTTAGCCCAATCTCTGCGCCCCAATGGCTGGTGGGGCTACTACCTCTTTCCCGACTGTTATAACTATGATTACTTGGATGACTTTGAGGGCTTCACCGGGCACTGTCCCCCAGTGGAAGTGCAACGCAATAATGACCTCTCTTGGCTTTGGGAACACAGCAGGGCCCTCTACCCGTCCATCTACATGGAAGAGATGCTGAGAACATCCCCTCAAGGGAAGAAGTTTGTGAGGGCCAAAGTGGGTGAGGCCTTGAGAGTGGCCGAGCTGCCCACTGCCCAACACTCCCTCCCTGTTTTTGTGTATGCCAGGCCATTCTACACCTACACCTTGAAGGAGCTGAGCCAGGTGAGATTCTTTCACTGTTTTTTTTTTTTTTTTAGCTTTGCTTCCCCATGGATTTTAGTTCTGAGCCCAGCACAGTTCTTGGGCATCACTAAATCTATGCCTCTTTTTGGGAACTGTGTGATAATTAAACCTGACCTGTGGATGGAATCTTGTAGGACAAAAAGAAATGAATGTGATTCCCAAGTTTCAGACTTCATTAGGGGATGGGAGAAGAGCTGTCCCACTAGGTTTCCCAGCTAGAGATGCTAAACTGCATCAAATGAGAATCACTGAGAGTTGAAAAGGGTGATTTGAGTGAGCCATTTCACTTGGATCAAAACATACTCTGTACTTAAAATGGAAGTATTTTAAAAATGATTGTGTAACACTCTTCCTCTTGAATGGACAGGATACACATAATTGCTTCCAGCCCTCCTTTAAAGAAATATTTTCCCCCTTTTCTAGTTGTAAGATCACTGCTTAACCTAGGCAGTAAAACCTGAGCAACCCAGGGCTAATGCAGAGCCCGTATCTGCACTCATGTTTTACATCATGGTATCGGTCCTGCTCACCATTTAAAAAACCTCCCTCTGCTGATATAGAAAATGTCCAGTTATCTCGGGAACAGTTTGGTATTTGTTCATTGTGCAGCATTATGTATCATGTTGCCTTTCGTAGCAGTGTGCCCTGCAGTTCATTCAGCCTTTGGAAGGGGGTTGCATTTGTGCAGGGCTGAAGGAAGACTGTTGGTAGCCCTAGTAAATGAGGATTTTACTCCCAGGTGGTGGTGTTGCAGTCCCCTTCCCAAAGAGCAGCAATACCCCTTCCTGGCTGATGGAGCTTTTCCTTCCCTTCAAGCTGAACTGGGGCAAGGTGCTATTTCTAAGTGAAAGCAGCTTTGCTCTTCTCATCTGGCTTCTTTGATGCCTCCCCGTCTCTTTGGTAGTTTTTGAGTCAAGGCACCACATTGTATCAAATTGCTCCTTTGATCTAACTTAAGGGAGTTCTGTGAAGCCAAGAAGGGCTTTGTTGCCTGGCTGTAGTTAAAAAAAAAAAAATAACAGAAGAGGAACATTTTAAAAAGTGGATGTATATTTTAACTCAAGTGGGATGGCAGTCTGATTATGGAGGCTATAACTCCGATGATAGGTAGATGGGTGGAGAGATAGAGGAGAAGCACTTAAAGCCCCATGTGTGTGCCCAGGATTGAAGCAGGAAACTTGTGTAAACAGGGAGATCAGCACTCTGGAAATGATCCATGGGGGCCTGGAAGAGGAAGAGCTGGCAGAGAAGGTGAACTTCCATTTATTGAGGAGGAATGGAGCAAAAGAAAGGGACCTTTGTGGTCCACTCCCCCATCCCCACTGAGATGGATTGACAGAAGAGGAAATGCCTTGCTTAGGATTACTGTCATAGATTCAGGTGGAAGAGAACTAGAGGAGGACATTCTTACTGTGCTAGGAATAGTCCTTCTTCCCAACCCATGTTTCCACATGGCAAACCCACACGAGCTTTGTTTTCATGCATATCTTCATTGAGAGAATGGTGTAGATCAGGGGTATCAAACTTGATTTCATAGAGGGCCACATCAGGGTTGTGTTTCAACTTGGGAGGGCTGGGTGTGTGTGTGGCCAGGGTGGGCGTGGCCAGCTTCACGTCACTTGTGTCGTGGGTGCCTGTGGTGCCCAAGCACTCTGACAGAAAAAATGGCCTCCCAAGCTCCATTTTTGATCACGACAGCCTCCTGCAACCCTCTGCCAGAGGAAACGGAGCTCAGGAGGGCCATCTGTGGCCATTCCAAGCTCCGTTTTTGCTGGCAGAGGCACTGTGGGCCAGTCCTTTGCTGTTTCCAGGGTGACCCCATGGGCCAGATCTAAGCACCCTGTGGGCTGGATCCGGCCCGCGGGCCTTGAGTTTGACACCCCTGGTGTAGAGCATGAGTGTCCAACTTGCCACATCGCATTGCCGTCATGTGACATATCGTGACATTCCCCTTCGTGGAGCTGGGGGTGGGCGTGGTCTATGCATGATGCATTCGGCCTGTGGCCCACCAGTTTCACACCTTCGGTGTAGAGATTCATGCAATTGGGAGGCACTATTTACACCAAGTGCAGTGCAGAAGTCAAAATTAAAGCATCTTTGACAGATAACTACCCAGTCTATGATCGAATATATGCCATGAAGTGATAAGTGATTGCTTGCAGGGAAATTTTTCCACAAGCATTTATTGAAGCGGAACTTTCTCTCTAACAACTCTCATACATTTTTTTGTGTCCTGGAGCAAGAATTTTAATTCAAGAGACTTCATTCCTCATGGAAGAGGTTACCACAAGTGTCCTAAGGATTCAGAAAAAAGATCAGTTTAAAAAAACAGATAGAAAAATAAGAGTTTTTAAAACTTCCAGTATCATGGAATCATCAGCATCAAGTAATGTGATTTGTAAATGGTTACATTTGGGGGTGGTGGTGTTGAATCTGATCACATGACTAGGGAACAATTCTAAAAAGCAGGTTTTCATGAAGCAAAGGGCAAGAGGTTCACCAGAAATGTGTCAGCCTCTTCCTTCCTTGTTTGTTTGTTTATTGTTCCACATTTTGAACCGTCCCTCTTCCTCAGAAGGTGACTCTGGACAGTAGACAATAAAATGTTAAAATGTAGAAACAGCATATAAAAAAATCTAAAATTTAGAAGGGGGCAAGGAGGATTAAATCCTGTTGCTGCTAATTTCTTTGTGATGGTTTCTCTTGCTGTTCTAGACAGACCTGGTGTACACCATAGGGCAGGCTGCGGCCATGGGTGCTCATGGCCTTGTGCTTTGGGGAGACGCAGAATATTCTCGGAACCGGGTAATGTAGCTCCATAACTCTCCATCCTCTTTTCTTATTCTTTCTTTTTCAATTCGCTTTTGTTCATTACTTGCCACAGAGTTGAGGATAGACCTGAGCCTGTATGTATTTCTTATTATCTAGTAGTTTTTAGATCAACTTGCAGGCAATGCAATTTATTTCTGCAATAAATAAAGGGGTCATCAGAAATTTAAAAGCCAGTGTTAGTGTGAAATTGGGGGGGGGGAATCAATATTTTTGACTTGATCTAAAGATAGGCAAGGTGTCACATTTCAGATGTGGCTGAGTTACATCTTCCAGCAGCCCCTATCAGGCTGGCTATTGGTGAAGGAATCTGATAATTGTAATTCAGCAACATTTGGTTATGTACCTTTGGACTAATCCTTTGCTTTGAAGTGACATCCTGCATCTGGATTATACTGTTTCAAGCATTCGTGGCAAGTCTTGCATCATTAGTAGCTATTCTGTAACAAATTAAATATCCATCATAGATAGAAGGATACTGTGAGGAATAATTATGGCCTTCTGTTTCTTGTTCTTCTGTTTCTTGACAAAGAAATATGGGAGATCTGTTTTACCTAGAGAAATATTTCATTATATTGTCAATGTCTGGAATACTCTACCTGACTCTGTGGTTTCTTCCCCAAACCCCAAAAACTTTAACCTTAGACTGTCTACTATTGACCTCACTCCTTTCCTAAGAGGTCTGTAGGGGGCATGCATAAGCGCACCAATGTGCCTACCGTCCCTGTCCTATTGTTTCTTTTTATTTTTCTTATATGTACCCATTTCATGTATTCATAACTAGGTATATACTTATACCTATTATCTTGTAAGCGATTGACAAAAATAAATACATAAAATAAAAATAAATATATGAGTTCTGCCAATTGTTTCAAGCGGTATAACCAAGACCCATTATTCCCCTTGGTGAGAATGCTGCATGGGGCAGCTTTGCCTTGAATTTGGCCTTTAAAGGAATATTGAAATGTTAGGCTGACCATCTTGTATTACAGGTTCTAAACTGTATTAGTGCAGTTTAGTACATTAATGCATGAATAAAACAACACAAGGGAAACAATAATCCTTTCTGAGATTTCTCATTTGTAGAACAAGGGAAGTGTTCTAATGCTGGCAATTTCTCTAAACTGTTCAGAGTCTTTTTTGGGCAGTGCAGAAATGTAATAAATAAAAAGTGTCTCCAAGTAGTTTGTCAGTGGATCCTGATCACAATTTGGATTTTCTAAAACTGCAATCCTATGGATTTCCTCAATCTGTAGCCCCCAAGAAAGGTATTCCAGGGATCACATCATTTTTTAAGATTCCTTACCCCAAGATTAGAGAACTCACCCTACTTCAGAGAGAAGAAAATCAGATGCTGAAAACACTTTCTCCTTAAGCCCTGGTTAGAATGCTTTATGTCTAAAATAGAGTCAACCTTAGCCAAGCAGATTTTTCTCTGGATATATATCAATTAATTGCTCTGTTTCTTAATGTATATCTTCCCCTCTCTTACAGACCAATTGCTTAAAGGTTCACAAGTATCTGACAAGCACTTTAGGCCCATATATTGTCAACGTGACCAGGGCGACTGAGCTCTGCAGCCGTCATATCTGCAATAATAATGGCCGCTGCATTCGCCGGAGAATGGACTCTGATGCTTATTTACACCTTGGTCCTAGCCCTATGGAGGACATCTCCACTCTTGAGTTGGCAAACAGGATTTTAAGCCAACAGCAGAAGGTCAAGATGGAACAGGAGTTTGCCTGTCATTGCTACAAGGGATGGAGTGGCAAAAGGTGCCTTTTCAAGGGGCACAGCGTACGATTGTGGGCAGACAGTTGGTGCGTTTACGGTACAGTTTTGTCTGCACTTTGGATAAGGTATTTATGAGCCATTTGGACTAGTTGCTATAAATATGAATATTGTGAAGCCAATGCTGTAAAGTGAATCCTGTATCTTTCCGTGTGACACAGAGAAGAAAGGCACGGGCAATATGTTGGGTGATAAGAGGCATTGTCGAGTTGCTGTAATTCTCCCTGACTTCCCAGGATGTCTTTCTCTTGTGGTGGTTCACTGGGAAAGTTGGCACATGTGGATTAGTCCTAGTACCGTTCACTATCTATGCAGGATTTCCCATAATCCAGGGATGGGCTGCTTGGGCTCTCCAGAGGTCGCTCATGTATATCTCTCAGCCATCGATGAAGGATTGTTGGAGCTGAAGCTCAGCCCTTGGGGAAGGACACAGATTTTTCTACCCAGGAGGTTTTGGGTGGGGATTTCAAAAAAGTCACAAAAGTGGCTGCAACTGCATGATCACAACAACCATTTGGATTTGTGTTTTTCTTTTTCTTTTACTTCTCCAGCAGACACTTTGTTCCTACTCCAGCAATACACAACAAATAATTTTCTTTTTATTTCTCTAAACTTCTCACCAGCATACAAGCATCCTTAATATTTGAGGTGCATGTTTTCCTAAACTGTGACAAAGACCGTAATTTCCTATTTCCTTTTGTTGAATCAAAACTGATTGAAGCACATTATTTATATACAGAGCAAACCTTTCCTACTTGAACCAACTAGGCGTCCTCCAAAATGTGATTGGTGCTGTTTAATTGAACTATGTATGTAGGTAAATATGTGTACTTGTCAGGCTACCTCTCTTATCAAGGAATGGAGGAGAGAAAACTTAATTTTTTTAAATTAAATATTTTTCATGTGACCCTCAGTGCCTTGGTGCTTCACTCTTTCGTATTGCTATGTACTGGAAGCCAGAAATATCTTTCATCTTGATCAGTCATGAACATTTCTGATTTACATGAGTTGATTCTCATGGCTTTTTGTTGTCCTGAAAACTCAATTCTTTAATGTCTTCCTCCTCTCTTTGTACTGTATACTGGTGCTGTTGCTACATCTCTGCCATTCCTCTAAAAGCATTGGGATACTTTAGACTCTCACTCAGCTCAACCTACATCACAGGGTAGTTTAAAATTTGAAATTGGAGGGAGGGGGTTGACATACTACATCTAGAGGAAAAGTGGGCTAGATACTGTAGAAAACTCTAGGTCACAGGTGTCAAACATCATGTGACATTTTGTGATGGTTTTCCCATTCACAGAGCTGGGGTGGGTGTGGCCTGCACATGGTGCATCCGGCCCACAGCCCACCAGTTTGACACCCCTGTTCTAGGTTGATAAGCAGAAGTTTAGTAGGTGCATCCCTGCCCAAGGAAAAACTGGCCTTGTTTCCAATCAGCTTGACACATATGTGGGTCCTCAAGGAAAAGGTTGCAGCTTTTAAAAGCAACCCAGTGTTGCTCTAAGGAGCCACATTCAGACGATAGAGACCAATGCAGATAGAATGGCTCTGCAGGGGGAACGTGTCTGATGAGAAATTCAATGCACATTCAGACTGCAGAGTTTGGATCATGCCGGAGCCCTGAAATGTGCAATGCATTATGCAGTTACCCTGTACCAATGGATGAGTCATAGCATGATTTCACCAATGTCGTAGCACAACTTACAGAGGGAGGGCTACTCACTCTCCGCTGCCGATCCATCTGATCAGGGCAGTATTTGTTTGCAAGGCCCTTATGCAAAGGAGGATTTTGCAGGTAGCCAAGGCCCTCTGCTGCCTACCAGCCAATTTCTGCAACCCAGCAGAACCTACCATACCTCCCTTGGTCCCCTGTAAAGATGATGGGATTAATGCTTACACGTTACTGCTAAGATGGGAATCATTAAGGTAGCATTTAACTCTGGTTGCCAAACATTTTCTTTTTTCTGGGGTTGGTTTCACACATTCAAGGGAGTAGTTATGTCAATACAATGATCTTTACCTAGACATTTTGTTGGTGTTGATTCAGATTTCATATATCCTATATCAGGGGTGTCAAACTCATGTCATCACGGCAGAGTCACGTGACGTATCTGGACGTCCCCCCTTTTGTTGAACTGGGCATGGCCAGTGCATGACTCATCCGGCCCACGGAGTGGGAGTTTGGCAGCCTTGTCCTATATCAACGGCCCCCAATCTTTGGGGCACCAGGGATCTGTTCTGTGGAGAGAGGTTTTTCTGCAGACCAGAGGGGACATGATTTCGTGTGCTGCCTTCATCCTGTGTATGGAACTTCGCTTGTTTGCACGGCCCGGTTTCTGGCATACTGGTCCATGGACTGGGGGTGGGGATCCCATCCTATATAACTACAGTCATACATACCAGCATTTGTGATCTAAACACAATAAAGTATATGGGTGGTGGTTTGTTCTCCAAACTTGCTGTTTGGCTTCCAAGCGTTTCATCACCAGTCTAGGAAATATCATCAGCGGAACTTCGATTGAAGCACCTGGATTCAACACCAAGCTCGGAGAACAAACCAACAACAACATCTGCCAATTGAGCTGCAAATATTCTCCATCATCTCCGCGTACTATGGCTTGGGACAATTGTAACTTTCCTATTATACAAGCATTCTGTGCTTTAAGAGACCTGGAGGCAGATGCCATGACAAACATTACTCAAGTATAAAATCTAAGTTTAAATAACAAGGAAATGAACAACTGGAGAAAAGCATACATCTGTTCACATAGGATGGAGAACAGTAATGCTGTTTTTATCAGAGACGGATGGGCAGGGAGGAGGGTATAGAATAGAATAGATATTTATTTATATACCATTCCTCTCCCGAAGGACTCGGAGCGGTGTACAGCCATGCAATTAAAAACATTATACAAAAATTAAAACTAAATTAAATACCCTGGCTGTAAAAAAGTTAAAACCCCTACCATAAACCCTAAAATTAAAATAAAATTAAAATACCCAAATCTAAAATCAGCTCAAGCCAGCCTGTTCAAAGAACCAGGTTTTCAAGGCACACCTGAAGGTCCCCAGGTCCATGGCTGTACGTAACTCCGGAGGCAACCCATTCCAGAGGGAAGACACCCCCACAGAGAAGGCCCTATTCCTCGGGGTCACCAGCCGGCACATAGCTGGGTGTTATTGTTATGGATCCATAGAAGAAAACAAGCCACTGGCTACAAATTCTTGGTTATCAGATGCACACGTACTCATGTGCTGGGATGACTGTAACAGCCTGAACTGAGCCCTTGTGTGAAATGCTGCAGAAATGGAAATTAGCTTAATGCTAATCTGGTATCCACGGAACAGGAACTGAACTGCAATATTAGCAAAGATGTAGAGTTGCAGTTGTGTCATGGGAGCACAATGCTACTTATCGCACACTGCCAGGGCTGTAAATTTAATCCAGCTCCCACACCCTGCCACTCTTGATAAGCAAGGATGTCTACCAACTTGCTCCCCCACTTCAGGTAGTTCTCGACTTACAACAGTTCATTTAGTGACCATTCAAAGTTACATCATTGAAAAAAGTGATGTAAGATCATTTTTCAGATACAACCTTTGTAGCATCCCCATGATCACGTGATCAAAAATCAGATGCTTGACAACTGGCTTATACTGCTGTGTCCCAAAGTCACGTGATCCCCCTTTTGCAACCTTTTGACAAAGTCTAGGTGGGTCGAAACTTCCCTTTTGTTCTGTTTTTTAAAAAAGTTTTTTATTCTTATTTTAAAACAAATCCCATCTTTCCATTATACAGTGTGTCGACTGGATATATATATATCTTGTGCAAATCTTTATATTTTGAATACATTTCTTATTAGGATAACCTTTTGACAAAGTCAATGGGGAAGCCAGATTCACTTAGCATGTTGCTAGCTTAACAACTGCAGTGATTCACTTAATAATGGTGGCAAGAAAGGTTGTAAAATGACAACATTCACTTAAATGCCTCACTTAACAACATAAATTTTGGGCTCAATTGTGGTTGTAAGTCGAGGACTACCTGGACCACCTTTCTCTATGAATTCGTATTGGATCTTTGATGAAGCTAGCAGTGGTCCACATAGATTTATGCCTAAAATAAGAGAGCCCTACCTAATTAATTGGCTGTTTTTGTTCAAAGCAGGAATTCTGAAATGAACAGCTTGTATACGAATTAGAATTGATTCCAGCCTCTTCTTCTCTTGAAGAATGACAGCTCTTGGCTTACTATTAAACCTGGATGTTAAATAAAGATGGATTGTTTATAGCAGATCATGTTTATCTAGGCTCATCATCTGATGGCAGAGATGCCAACTGAGTAAGCTGCTTACTTGCACCTCTTTGTGTGAGGATCTATCCGATGTATTAAGTACTTAACTTCAATCCTGGGCAAGGGAATTATGCCACGTGGTCTACTAATTTGGAGGCATAATACTCAGTTTTAGCTATGGCATAATAACATTCCTTTGCTTTTAAATTACAAAGTGACCAGCTTATTATGAAATGCATGCTGCCTACCCGCCCCACAAAAGTTCTATCTTTAATATATCCCAGACAGAAAATTCAGGATCTGAAATATTCATCCTGTCCATTACTAAGTATGTAAATCAAATACAACTCTTCTTTTTCAAATGTCTCTCAGCTAATGATGTCCCACAAATGCATTGAGCATCTGTGCCAAAACCCAACTCATGAATACAATTCTTACAGGGATATTTTTATGATTCTTTGGGGGAATTATATCTTGAGGTTCTTGTTTATCTTATTGCTCCAAAATGTGTGAGAACCAGCTGTGAACACTGAATTGAATCCATCTTTGAGTTGTGATGACATTTGATACACAGAAAGAATCAAAATACACAGAAAGGATCAAAATCAGGGGTGGGATTCTACCAGTTCTCACCTATTCGCTAGAACCTGTTGTTAACATTCTAAGCAGTTCAGAGAACCAGTTGTTAGAAGAAATTGCTGGCCTAATCCTGTAAGGAAGGCAGGAAGGAAACATTCTGGTGTTGTTTACAGAAACTGCCTCTCCATTAACTCTTATTACATTCTTGGCAGGACTAGACTTCCTGTCTCTGGAACATCTCTGGAATTTTTTTTCCTCCTTTGCGGGTACTTTGCTTGTGTGGAGTGACCATTCAAAGTTACAATGGCACTGAAAAAAGTGACATGACTGTTTTTCACTTATGACTGTTGCAGCATCCCTACAATCATGAGAGGCCAGGCGAGGATAATGAGTGCCTCAATGTGAGTAATGTTGAGTTGGCCACACCCAGCCAATCACATGACCACCAAGTCATGCCCACCAACTAAACCACGCCCACAGAACCGGTTGTTTAAAAAAATTGAATCCCACTCCTGATCAAAATGTGTCTTTAGTATTTAGGACCAGATAGTACCATGCTTTAAAAGGGCAACTTACACAGCTTTGAAATTCAGCATATACCATATTGCCTTTGCTATATTTCAGCTGCAAATTAGACATCTTTCTTCGCACAGAAGACATTTTTAAACCAGAGTTGGTATTCAGCAGGTTCTGACCAGTTCTGGAGAACCGTTAGTGGAAATTTTGAGTAATTCGAAGAACTGGTAAATACCACCTCGGACTGGAGATTTTACAGTATCCTTCCCCTGCCACACCCACCAAGCCACGCCCACAGAACCGGTAGTAAAAAAATTTGAATCCCACCACTGTTTTAAATCTGTACTTGAAATATATTTGTCAGTAAGTCATAATCAAATGAAATTAACTGAACATGTTATTAACATCTCAAAGGGATAGTATCAAGATTATGAGAAGTGTTACTATCACTTGTACTGCTTTGGTAAGATCACATTTGGAATATTGTCTCCAGCTTTGGTCAACATGATATAAAAATGTATTTGCAAGTTAGAGTGTGGAGAACAAAGATGATTAGAGGACTGGAGGCTAAAACATGAACAATTTTCAGGAATTAGGTATATCTGAAATGCCAAAGGACTAGGGATGTCATGATAGCAGTCTTCCAATATTTGAGGAATTTCTTCACAGAGAAGACAGCTTCAATCTATTCTCCAAGCACCTGAGAGAAACACCACAAGAAGCAATGGATGGAAACTTATCAAGGAGACATCCAACAATGAACTAAGAAAATTCCAGACAAGAACTATTAAATCAGTGTAACCAGAGGTGGTATTCAGCAGGTTCTGATCAGTTCTGAAGAATCAGTAGCAGAAATTTTGAGTAGTTTGGAGAACCAGCAAATACCACCTTTGACTGGAGATTTTACAGTATCCTTCCCCTGCCATGCCCACCAAGCCATGCCCACAGAATCAGTAGTAAAAAAATTTGAATCCCACCACTGAGTGTAAGAGTTTGCCTTCAGAAGTTATGGGTGCTCCCTCACTGGAGGTTTTCAAGAAGAGAGACATTTATCCAGAATGGTATAAGGCAGGGGTGTCAAACACGTGGCTTGTGGGCCGGATGCATCAAATGCTAGCCATACCCAGTTTAGATAACTGGGGGGGGGGGTTGTAATGCATCATGTGATGCCATGAGTTTGACACTCCTGGTGTCAGCATTCCAGGGAACTTCCATTCCAATCAGTAACTCTAAGAGAAGCATAATCTCAAAAGTACCTTTATTAGAATAGCATCTGGCATATCTGTGGAATCTCAAAATTAAGTTTCCTGGACTTCCCACAATGTCCCAAACTACAATCCATCCCCTTTTCTCTCATCACATCACATGAACCAATCCCAAAGTAAGTTCCTTTTTGTTTCTGCGCCACACTCTATGACCTTGAACTAACAAAAGAATTCTATTTTGTCTACTTAGAGCTACTCAAAAAAAATCACCCCCCTCCCACTTTCTCAAACTATGTGGCAGTGATGAATAAGGATTCCAAAGCTGACACCTGATATAGGGGCTCCTGCTTGAGGAGAGAGTTGGACTAGCAAACCTCCGAGGTCCCTTCCAAGTCTGTTACTTTACATAAAATTTGCCTTTAGTTTGTGTATGCGAACTGATGTCAGTAATAAAGCTCTCCCTGCTGGATATTTAAGAATCAACATTCTGTTTATAGATTTGATTTCAGTATTTTGGCCAAAATACTGTAAGCCGCCTTGACTCACCATATTGAGGCAGCAATATAAATGTCCTAAAATAAATAAATAAATAAAAACAAAGGAACAATGTTTGAGAGGCTCCCACATCAACACCTGGAGAGTAAAACCGATCTTGGTATGCTTGATAACCAAACCAAGATAGGGTCTTGAATAGATGTGAACACACTAATGCAGCCTACATATATGTAGTGTACAAAAATAGGGGGAAATCCATGGTTTATTGCAGATCTGCAAACACGATCTCTTTTACAATCATATGATGAATATCAAACCGCCTGGCCTCACAAGGTAATTTCAACCACTTTGTAGCAATAGTTTCCATGAATTCCTGAGACATAAAATTTATCATAGCTGTTTACAAAGAGAATGGCCAATTGTATCCACAGATATCTCAATCTACTAAAGAAATACTCAAAACAGGTTGCTTTAAAAATACTTTAATTTTTAGAAAATACAGCATTCAATACAGTATGCCCTGCCTCCCCCATAATTTCCAAATTTACATCATCATATAGCCCAGTCAGGAATGTGCATCTCCCAAACTCCAAACCTTGATTCTTATGGAAGATTTGATAAATTACTAGCATTGGTAAAGAAATAATCACTTCTAGCTTGCTTTTCATCTGCAGCGAGTTAAATGCAATGGCCAATGAAAACTACTTACAGTGTTAACCATGTAATGAATTAAGACATTCTTTTAGTGTGTTAGAGATGTCAGCGTAAAGCTACTGTCATTTCAATTGTGGGCACACAGGAAGGAATATAGTTGTTAAGAGTATTAGAAAGGTCTTACTGTAAACAGAGTTCTTAAAAAATTATTTTGGGACTCCTACAAAACTTTATTTCTATGATGAGATGTTATGTTCTTGCAATCACTCAACGTTTTGTAGTATTAGTCAGATCTAATAAACGTTTTGATTAAGTGTTCATCGTGGATATAAATAGCAAGATACATTCTGATCCAAGCTAACAGGTACGGAGACGATTCCAGGATGGGGAGTCATTTCTACATTTTTGTAGAACTTTTTTGCTTCTTTGGCAAGTGTGTTGGTGGTAAGTTTGTAAGATCACATAACCACAAGGAAAACAGAGTTCTGGAGTCTAGTTGAGCATTGAGTCTCCCTACCCTGGAATAATTGTTAGATTGGATCAGAAAATAGGGCCAGGGTGGGAGAAGAGTCGGTTTTGATAGAGTAGACAGATCACTATGATTCACACAGGGCGCAACTGATTTTATTGGTCTTCCAGTCAACAAATAAGAAAAGGCATTCACCAGCAATATGAGTATGCATAATGTGCAGCAGCTGCTAAGATCAGATAGACAACTGCGAAGCAGCGCTTTGCAAGGCTGAGTGACTCCCTGTGTTGCATTGGGAAGGAGAAAGGGGAGTTGTGGAAGATCAGCTTGGAAAGCAGGCTGTTTGCCTTCTTTCCTTGATGGAAGTTCTGATCGGTCCTCATTTAACCACTGATCACGCATTTGAGAGTACTGACTGATCCACCCTCATTGCACGGTGATATTTGGCATTAATACTACAAATGAATCATTTCAGATTAATTTGATAAGAGTAAAAGATGTAAAACAAAGGCAGTGCTTGCTTGCTTTTCTGCTCCATTTGTTTGAATCACTTGGATTAATTAATGCATTTAGTGAAAACAAGGAAAATGCCAACCATAGTCATCCAAGTGTGCTTAATTTCTCATCAATCACCCCAGGAAATGTGAGTTCAGGATCAGAGTAGTAGCTGTTATCAGTTTTGGAATGGCAAATATTTGTTCTTCTGCATCAAAATATAATAGGGACCCCCCAAAAAAGTATGCTGCCTCTTATTGGTGGGGAGAATGCTATACATGGAACAAAACGCACAGGGCAAATTTAATATAAAATTTGCCTAGGGGCAAGAGGGTAGAATGATAAATCATATTATTACAAGAATGTAGCACTCTCAACGAAAACTTAAAATAAAAGTAGCAAAGTGATCTCTGCATATATGATGCAGAAAATGCAGAGGTCCAAATCCAAATATTATGGAATATCATCATAATCTCTAGATTTAGTTAAACTGATTGGAATTTGGTCACAGTAAAAATAAAGTATTTAAAGAAATCATTGTGCCAAAGATCAGTAATATAGAGCCTTCAAAATGTCCAAAGAACCACCCATTTAAAAACAAAAACAAAATTGAAATGTTGTGCATTGACTAGTGTTATGCTGAAATTTTGTGTTTCAATTGCTGATCCCTGCATTATGCCTATTTAAAGCAGAATTTTGCTGCCTGAACATGTTTTAGGACAAATGAATTTAATTATTATCTTAGAATTATATACTGGATGCAAGATATGTTTATTTCTAAACTCTACAGAGACTTCAATTATAAAGACATCTGTTCCAAGGACTCCCAATAAACCTAAGATGCAAAAGATGAACAGTTTAAAAAAAAATCAGGAAAACTTAACATTTAGACTTTTCCCCATCCATGAAATGATGGTGCATACCACCACTTCCATTATAGACATTTTCATTTGGATTCTTGTAATGAGGAGGGGATTGGATCTGAAGTCTGAATTTTGTCCTTTTTTAAGAATCTGTGATTCTATTTTCTTTTTAGAATCTGTGATTCTGTTTTTCTTTCTCCATACAGAATACTTGGGATTTACAGAATACAGAATATTTACAGAATATATCCATACAGAATACTTGGGATACCCTTTAATTGCAGATCAGTCTCGCCAGGGAAAGAGTGATCTAGAGCACATTCAGGCTTGTTCTTACACAAATATTAGTCTACTCAAGCCACCATATTAATACCATACTATGGGCTATGGGGGGGAGGCTTGCAATTTCAGAGAGAATTGTCTGCTTGCATGAGATATAAAAGGCCAATAAATTGCTCCTTGGGGTCATAGGAACTTTCATTATGTATATCAACTTCACCTGCTGTAATGATTTTTCAGAAGCTCCCAATCCCAAGGTCACAATTGTGTCTCTAGCTTTTTGTGAATAGATCGCGGTCTGCTTTTCTTTTAGATTTTTCTAAGCTGATCATCAAGACTCTTCCCAGAGTCCTTGGCAGTTAAAATGCCCGTCCATTATGTACATGGGTAACAATTTCATGCCATGGGCTATCCTTTCTTTCCACCTGGTTTTCATGGATCTAAAACAATTAGCCTTGGCAGACAGTATCTAACACATGGAATGAACAGTTCTCTGGGCAAAGTACATTCTATGAAAAATAGAGCCCATCAGCATTCAGCAATGAAAGTGCTAATGTTCCTCTGGCCTGGCAAAGCTCTATCACATAACTAAAGATCTATGACAAGGGGATGCAATGGTTTGGGGATCATGATCTAGGACAGGGGTCCCCAAACTTGGCACCTTTAAGACTTGTGGACGTCAGTCCACAAGTTTTAAAGTTGCCAAGTTTGGAGACCTCTGATCTAGGATGAGGACAAAAAATTGAGTATTATATGAGATGACCAAAGACCAAGCAACTTTATTTTAGATGGCCAGCGTGGATAGGCAAAAACAAACAAAAAACAGATCAGGAAGGAATCTACTTTCTCAGTTAAGTCAGAAGATGATCTCAGTTAAATCAATGCTGTGTTAGGCTGCAAGCTAGCACATGAGGAAAGCATGACCTGGGAAAGCATATGAGAGCTACCCATGAGGCGATTCTTGCCATCTTGATGTAGTTAAGTGGAAATGATGCCAATAAGGGCAGTATGACAATTATGCTCCCAGTTCCTAACCGCCCATATGTCTATCCTAGGCTGCAACATCACACAATGAGCCATCAAGACATAAGGCAGGGAAGAAAGAAAGGCAGTGTAATTGCCTTTCTGCAAATCAGAAAGGAAGCAGAACATTTTTTTAAGAGAAATCCAACCCATCACTAGGCTTGTGATGGGTATTTTTTTCCCCCACAAACGTAAGACCTAGAATGAGATTATCAGGACTCTTGAGCAAAATGAGAGTTTTACTTCTTCAGTAGCTTGGGAAACAGTTTCTTAAAATCCAAACAACACACTTCAATTTTGGAGGAAATCTGACTATTTTTTTAGCACTACCCCCATCCCCTCCATTCCACCCTACTTCAAAAACAATCTGTGGAACATACTGCTCTTTGCCTCAGCCAAGTAAGAAACTGATCACTGTATCAGATACTAGGGAAACAGACTCCCTTGGTAAGGGAATGACATTGACAGGATGGGAGTGCCATTAAGTTACTGTTATCATACACACCGTGCCTCTCTTTGATGGGGTCACACAGCACCCAAGACAGAAGTTTATAACTCATTCAGATGAGAGGCAAACAAAACTCATTGAGTGGTGCAGATTCCAGGCAAAAACAGGCCACAAGATGAAGCAATAACAGGAGCATCTGTTGTAAGAAATATTAAAAAAAAAGAACAAAAAGCTCTACAGTACCCCTTTCCCCTAGATTTATATCACCATAGAGCAAAAGGAAAGAAAAAAGAACATGCCGTCTTCTTCCTCTTCCTCTCTGTCCCCCGATTCCAACCCTCCCACCCTGTTAATGAAACCGATGGACATGACTTTGAGAAAAGAAGTAGGGAAAAGGCTCTGGAGTTCAGTGGACAGGCTCAAATGCAGAGAAGTGGATTTCCTTGGAGCTGCAATGCTGGAGGCTGGGAGACATTCACAGCTCTTTGCTGACCCATCCTCTGGGTTTAACTGTCTTCTCCGTTCTCGCCTGGTCCTTTGATAAGTCGCTTCTGTCCCCTTTTGCCCACAGGACCCTTTGGCTTGGCAAAAGCCTGCTTGAAGGCATGCTGCTTGGGGTGGACCTCATCATACAGGAACTCAGCGGTCAGCTCAGCTCCATCATCAATTTCAATCTGATACAAAGGAGAAAGGAAAAGTAGTCTTAGATCTGGCCACTGAGAACCTGAAACCCAACTGAGATTGGGATTTTCTTCTCAGTGATGGTATTCCATTATATTTCTCTTCCCGCATAGCATTCCAGCTTCCACTCCGCTCCTGCTTCACAAGGCCATTTCTAAACCTGTTTTGGTTTTACTTTCAGGACTTGAACATTTCTTCTTCTCTTTAGAGATGAGTTCACTAAAGTCTTATCTTACTTTTCATGTTGTCCATGCTATGGGGGCACCTGTTTCTAGCATGTCCTTCCAACAACCTCTGGTTGCTTCACTCTTCAGATCCCCATATCTCCCTCTTTCATACTGTTTAAAACTCTAAAAGTCTACTTACAATGGAAGATCATTTGTTTTTCTTCCAGATGCTTATGAATCCAGAGGACAAAGGCTTACCTTCTTTGCAATTTCTAGGCAGAAATCTTGCTCTATGGAGTCAAGCAATCGGCTCTTGCAGCTGGAATACAGCATACGCTCTTTGATGCTACATTTGTAACCAGGCATGGAGTAGATAAACACTAGGAGAAAAAAAAAAGATTAGGCATTCTTGGGCCCTTGTAAAATTAATTCCACTAGCCCATGTTGAAATAATGGCCAGGCACGCCATAGTAGCATGTGACAAAACAAATAAATACAGTTGTATTTGTATACTTTTCATATATTAAACAGAATGAAATGATACTAATTCTTATTATATCTAAAGTCTATTGCACATGAATTGGGCATTGATTTTAAAAACACATTGCTCATTAAAACTTTCCCCATTGCTGGGCTGTGAATTCAAGTCTCTCTTTTGTTTCAGGACTGGCATGAAGTTGTTTAAATGTTATGGAGATTCTCAGTCATTCAGGTCATGGTTGTCTCAAAAGGGCTCTTTTCAAAAGACAATTGGATTATGGTTTTCTCCTTGAGGAAGAAGATATTTCAAAACCTCTTCTTCCTTCAAGGGAAAATACACACACACACATATACATGTGTATATGTATATATACATATACATATATACATATATACATACATACATACATATGCTATAATAAAAGCACAAATATTAAGATGTGGGAAAATACCCGAAGAAACCTAAATACCATATATATATAAATACCCGTGAAAACATCACACACAGAGTGTCCAGTTCTCTTTTGAAAAGAGCACCTTTGAGAGGAAGTTGTTTAATTTTGCACTGAATTTCTGGGCTGTGTATAGGAATATCCTTCTTTTGAGTTTTTCTAGAGCTGGGAAGAAGAGATCAGTCTTAGGTAGAGAGGCAAAAGAACTTCCCAGCCAGCCACATTGGGGATGCCAGGAGATTCACCTATTGTAATTACTGAGGGTGCTTGGATAAGGTACCCACCATAGAGGTTTTAAACTCCCTCCCCAGATGGCAACACCATTCTAGAAGGTAATGAAAATACCCACTCCGTGTCCAAAGGGAGGAGTGAAATCTTTCCTCGGCTGTAGATTTGGTTACAGCTTACCTACTGACTCCAGATAATCTCCCTCATGAGTGTGTTTATACAGAAAGAAGTGGTAGCGAGCAGAATCCTGAGGAATTCTTCTAGGAAGATCAGCAATTTCTGTAGCCTTTGTGTGGACCAGCTCTATGGTCTCCTGCTCCAGGTTCAGCTTCTGTTGAAATGAAGGCAAGAGGAAGCAAAAATAACCATCGGATGGAAACTCCAACAGCGCAACTTGTGCAAGCAGAGCATGCACAGAAATGAGCAAAACCTGGGACAATTAAACTGAAAGCGCCTCTCCACCCCCACCCCTCCCAAAAGAATCCCTTACCAGCTGGATGTAATTGATTTTCTTCTGCTTTAGTAGCTGAATGGCTTGTTGTGCATCTGGCTGCAAAGGGAAGGCCAGGCCTTGGAGAGTCTGGTGTTTGCTTTCTACGCTGATTTCAGTTTTGACCTGGCAACAGGGACGCAAGACACAGATTGAAGTGAAACCCTGCATGTATTTCCTTTTCTATCCTGGCATTTATTTTACACTTTCGTCTATCGAAGGAAGTTAATCCCGAAAAAGTAGAGAGGCACAAGAAAGATGGAGATGTAACAGACAAACCATGCTACTAGCATCCAGAAGTGTAGGGAACCTTTCAGGAAAGAGCCATTGTAATGCTCTTCCTTTTCTTCCCCTTCCCTGTAGGACTAGATAGTTTAAAGGATGACTCTCTTTCTCTCTGTGTGTTTTTGTGCGGATTACATAAATCTGCAAAAGAGAGAGAGATGGGATGGATTGAGGTGGATATTGAGAACTCTCCACTCAAGTGCAAATAGAACTAAGTTCATTGGGTTGAATGAGGCTGTTTCCCAGGGAAGTATGTTTATGATTCCAGCCTTAGGAAGAAAGGAGAATCCACGAAGGCAGGAAATGTCCAGAATGAGTGAGGCTGGAGGCAAAGAAGAAGGACTCCTGTGCTTTATTAGTTGTGAAGAAAAAAAGAAATCCATCAAGTGTCGTTTACATGACCTGCTGAAATTCCATTCTCTACTCAACTGTTAAAGCCACCCTGCCCTCCTTTTGTCTTTGCCCAAGCAAGAATGAACAAAAAAGCTGGATATAAGATGCAGTACACACCGACAGGCATTTTACACCAATGTAAATCCCACAGTTAAATGGGATTACATCCACATTTACACGCCTTTGATTGTATTGTCTACAGAATTTTCTTGGGTGAGTGACTTATCTTTTGACCACCCACACCATCCATGGAGGTTTCTCAGATTTCTAAAAAAGGCACTTATATGTCAAGACAGCCCTTTCTAGGCCAATGCAAGGTGAGGCTTAATACAGAAGAAGAAGGTTTCATATTTTGGAAGTGAACAGAAGAGATCTCAGATATGATTGGCTTTATAAACATTCTGGAGATGATACTGACAAAAACAAGGTCTGGTGGGCACTACAAAGGGAAAAAATATTTTTCTTTAGAATGGCAGCTTGTAAGGAAAATAGGAAATGCATTTTTCATCATAAGCTATAGTAACTATTAACCCAATTTTATAAAGCTAAAAAGGTTAATGTGAAATAAGATACATACTTTTTAAAAGCTACCTCTTTGGGTCACTTCTGGCAAGAACCAATTCATTAGGTGAGAAAGAATGACATTTTAAAAGCAACATCAGCATATTTTTTTTCTTCTTAAAATAATTAACAGCACAAAAGCAATTTTATAGGCTCCACACAGAATCGACAGAGGGAAAATCATTAGATTTTAGTTTCATGCTTCATAGAGGAGAAAAACTAGGTCACATGCTTCATTGAGTAACGAACAAAATATCACTTGTAAAATAGAACTGCTAGGTCTACTTTTCATCAAGTTCTGGAAGTGACACTTTCAGATATATGAAACATTTGCATTTTTTACTTCTAGTCTCTAGAATAGTGTAGTCTCTTATTTCTAGTCTTAGTTATTCCAAGTAATTTTTATTTTATTTACAGATTTTTACCCTCAAAAATTCTGAAGCAGTTTAGATTGGGTTTTTTGCCTCCTGAATAAAATTATAGATTTCCACCCAGATATAGTCTAGATTAATTTATATGAAAGAACATATGATTGACACAACTATATCAAAATGATATGTACATTAAATTGTACTATTTATTGTACTATTTATTGTAGATGATGCTAAAGAAAAAGTGCAGATAAATTTGCACCCAATTATAAACTTCTTTATTTTTTTAAGGATGAGGCCATATTCATATGGAGAGCCTTGGTGGCGCAGTGGTTAGAATCCAGTACTGCAGGCTACTTCTGCTGACTGCCAGGAGTTCGGCAGTTCAAATCTCACTGGCTCAAGGTTGACTCAGCCTTCCATAAAGGTTGGTAAAATGAGGACCCAGATTGTTGGGGACAATATTCTAACTCCATAAACCGCTTAAGAGGGCTGTAAAGCATTGTGAAGCTATATATAAGTCTAAGTGCTATTGCTAGTGCTATATATTATTGAGGAGTCCTTGATGCTCTCTGAGCTTGTTTGTTTTCTTACAGATGTTTCATTACCCAAACTAGGTAACATCATCAGGAGAATGAAACGTTTGCTAGAAAACAAGCAAGCTCAGGGAGCACCAAGGACTCAATAATATATGAATATGTTATCATTCTTAAAAATTAAACACATTTATAATGCTAGCACCAGTGCCAGTCACTGATGATGTCACCTAGATAGGGTAATGAAACATCTGCAAGAAAACAAACAAGCTCAGAGAGCACCAAGGACCCCTCGTTTCATTCCTGAGCTATAAATATTCTCTTTTATTGATATTTTATATTATTAAATATATAATTTCCAGCTCTATAGAATAACAAGTAGTGCTCACAAAGCATGGCATACTTTCTACAAGTAGACACCCTGGTCATCAAATTTTGAGTGGCTGTGCTTTCAACAATCATGATAGTGAGGTGACCTGGTAGATACCAATTATAATGATTGAGTATGTGAATCTTTGAAAAACAACAACAACAGAAAACAAGAGGTAGGAGCTCTCAGAATGCAAGAAACAAAATTAAAACACTATATCACCAAAGGTTCTGTATAGATGTAATGCTTTTTGACCATTTCAAACGCTATTTATAGTTCTGAAAGAGCGGCAAATGATTAAACTGGAAGATGTCACTGAATAACCTCAATTGCTACCTTTGACCAAAGGATAGGGAAGACTTTTATGGGCATGGTCTGCAATAGGTGAATGATTGGTTCTCTTCAAATGAGTCACAATAGTTCTAGGATGCTTCTTAGCCAAGATAACTAAGTACTAGGATGATGAAATTTAATGCAATTGAGTATAAAGATCAGAATTCTGACCTTTTCATAGTCATAACACAGTGCGAGTTGAACTTTATGAAGGCATTATACATTTTATGTTGAAAGGTCAGTGGGTGGTTTGCCCTCTTTCTTTCTAAATTCACTCGGCTGAATTCTTGTCCGTGCTGAGTCTTCCCCATAACAAATTGGGGATGTACTAGTTTAGCACTTGGGGCTCTGGAGTGGAGTTTGATTGACATGGCCTAATCAATTTCTTTAGTAACAACATGAACATGGGTTGACAGTGCATTTTTCCAGGATGTTTTTTTAAACTTCATGGTCTAACTTTCAGACGGGGTCTACCCTGGATCTCTCCCATGTAAGTACCAGGTTGGTCATGACCCTGCTTAGTTTTGCTTGAAACTGTATTCCCACCTGAACTTTATGGTACAGAGATATTTCTCTGGCCACTTTGAAAAAAAAAAGAAACATCGGATTGCTCATGCAATTAAATGTAAGAGAACTCTACAAAAAATGTGGGAGGCATATGAAGTGGCAGAAATCTGGTAGCAAATCTAAACATTCATTTTTGTGTTTGATATAGCTGTACTTTTCTTCATTTTCTAAACAACACTAACAGGATCACAATATTTGGGGGGGGGGAATTGTACCTCAGGCTTTGCCCATAATACAATCATAATTAAAAATTCCCAGCACTCTGTTCTTCATGTCAGAGCAAAGACCCCTCTGTCTGCCAATATAAATCTCTCTCATAAGAATAGTATTTTCATAGGGAGGGAGGAATATAACGTCAACCCTTCCTCTTTATATTTTGTGGTCTGAATCATTATATTAAAGGAAAAATGAGATGTAATCTGCCATTCTAATCTTGTTTTGGCTCTAATTTCTAATCCGTGTTATCTTTTGAAAAGTTTTGTATCAAGCAGCCATAATCAGATGGGGGTTGTAATAATACAAGTGGAAGCTAAAAGAGATGGAAATCGAGACTCACACATTTGAAACAAAATTTAGAGAAATGGAGCCCTTCCTAGCATCATGTACGGACATATTTACTACACAGTGTAATTAACCAGGAACTCCCAAGAGGCTTACTAAATTTATCAGTGTGACATAGAAATTAATATATGTTTTGATTCTTTCTTTGAATTTTGACAAATTTTCTAAGATTCTTCAAGCTTTTTTTAAAAAGCTTTCCAATACATTTGGTGAGATAAACTGATTTTTTGAATTCTTGTAACAACCAAAACATAAAAAAAATGATAGTAAATTAGCTAGTAATATATGTTTGCCAAATTTATCAGCACAGTAAAAACAGTGGAATTCTTTGGAAGCAATTCAAGATTAAAAAAACTCAGTTAGTAGCAGCACATTGCCAATCTTGTATGAGTTTCAGAGCTAAGCTGGGTCAGACAAGAATAGTATTTATATGGGAGATTACAGGTCTATAGGCAACTCCAGGAAGTTAGAAAATATTAAATGAAGGTAAAGGACAACTATTTGTATATTTATTACTAGGAAAATTTCATGGGTGTATCCATGAACTCACTTGACCACTTAAGACTGAGCTTCTCAAGGCTTTGTTTAGCTTTTACAAAAACAAGCTATGAAAATGGGAAAAGGAAAAAAAACTGTCACTGAAGATTTTTAAAAACCAACCCGTATGTGCAGTTTACTCTAAAAAAAATGCAGGGAATCTTATTTTTTCCCCATTAGAAATTCATAATGTCTTTTAAGTGATTGATCTTTTACACTGTATTTCTTTCAAAGCACATAAAACCATATAATAAAGGAATGATGGATTAGGCTTAAGAACCCAGTGTAGTAGTTAGGCTAGAAACTGGGAGACTGTAAGTTCTGGTCCTGCCTTAGGCACAGAGGCAGCTGGGTGACCTTGGGCCAGATACTTTCTCTCAGTCGTAGGGAGAAAGCAATGGCAAAGTACTTCTGAAATCTTGCCAAGAAAATTGCAGGGATTTATCCAGGCAGACACCAGGAGTCCAGACTTGAGGGCACTCGTCTCCAAATAATAATAATAATAATAATAATCAGAGATTAGGCTTATGGGGACATGAAGCCACATCAATTCTTTCAATAACAGAATACTGAAGAAACAAGAGTGATATAAAGTTTCTCAGTACTTTATGGCCCTTGTATTTTGGTATCTTTTAAGAAATGCTAGAACCACCTATAGTCATTTCTTGGGATAAAGGGTTCAAATCCATTCATAATATTTAATAGCCATTACATATACCATAATAGCTCAACAAATTCAATAACTTGGATTTACATGTACTTTATTTTGAATCCAGCCACCTAAGAAACCTGTCTAAGAAGGCTCCTTAGATAATCTTTAGATGCACTGAGTCAGACATTGGACTTTCTATGATTCCAGATCTTAAATGGGAAACTTTGCGAACTTGGTTAACAGAAAGTGAACCGGGAATATATAAAGGAGAATATGATGAAATGAATAAGGGAAGGGAAAGAACTCTGCAAAACGTAACAGAAGACAGAATGCAGGCAACATGGCCTACCTCCTCAGGATGAGGGTATTCTACCACAGATGGGCAGCAGCAGCAGCCCAAAACCATCTGCCGGTAGGAGGTAAGAAAATGACATCATATTATAACAGAAACAAAAGAAATGCTGCCCAACTTCCATCTAGCCTGAAATGTACTCATACTCAACAACAATCTATGAAGATTCTCAGTTGTCCAGGTGATGGTTGTCTCAAAGGGTGCTTTTTGAGAGCTGAAGAAGCTTCATGGATGAGAAGCAAAACGTCTTCAAAGAAAACAAGAAAGTCCAGTTGCCTCTTGAAAAAGTAGCTTTGCGACACTCAACAATAACCCTTTATGGAAGACAACTAGTCTGGCTGTAGGTTATCATTCAATAAACCACACAGCCTATTTAGCAGAGCATCCAACTGCCTGCGATGACTTCCAAACATTCAGCTTTCCCTGGACTTAAATATGATGGCTTTTAAAGTCTATGCTGCAACATGTACAAGTACAATTGGACCAAGCACATGTAGCTGCTGAAAAAATGTTTATATCTTGAAGCAGAGTTTTGCTTTATATAGACCAGCCTACTAGCCAAACACTAGAAAAATAGTATCACTAAATACATTTAATTTGGAAAAGTACCTCGAGACAGTGCTGCATGCCACTTTGTTTACTATATATGGCTATAGTACACAGATCTACGTTTACAGGGTCTACAGATTACCACTGTTTAAATCTTTCTGCAATCCACACACATATTCTTACAGTGCTTCTGGTCAGGGGAAGGCAGAAATAGATACCACAGAGCTGATATGCACTAAATCAGCAAAAATACATGATTCCTACTTGTCCAACAATGAGGGCACTGGAAGTCCTTTGTTGTAGTTGCACTCATCATCACAGGACTCAACATCAACAATGCTTTCCTCCTTTAAAATAATATTGTTTAAAATGCAAGGAGGAAAACCAAAAATAGATTTGATTTGATTGACTGAAAATATTTCCAGACAGTTTTTATGGCCAAAGAGCCACTCAACAAAAACTTACAATATTAAAGTACCACATGATAAGGCAGAACAATAAAAGCACAAAAAGACTACATTGATACAAGGAATTTCATACCAGCATTTATAACATCCTGCATAGTAATAAAACCAGATATAGCTAAATTAATAGCCCACAACAGAGTAATAATCTTGATTCAGGAGATACATGAAAAAAAAATAAATCAAGCTTTAGAACTTTCATAAATATTAACAGTGATGGAATCTGAAGCAAGATATTTCTGACTTTAATGTTCTGTTAGTGAGGTGGATGGCCTCTAAGTTTGATAAATAAACTAACAAAGTTCACTGTACAAATGGTCCTTTACACTGTTACATTTTTTTCTTTCATTGTTAGATACATATTCCACTTATTGTTCAAGAGCTCATGAGAATCTCCCTTCATTTTATTTTCATGACAGTAGCCTGCGCAAGATAGGTTGGGCTCAGAGGGAGTGTCTGACACCAAGTCTCAGCTTTTAGGGCTAAAGGTGGACTTGGACCAGGGTATCTCTAGTACAAGTCCATTATCTTCATCATTACACCATACTGGTATTAAGAAAGAGACTCGGAAATGAATTGGTAAGAAGTATTGCTGTGAAAAACAGATGACTCAGGATAGGTTGTACACACCTAATTATTTATCAATAGAGGTAGTCCTCGACAATTGAGCCAAAATTTTTTTCATTTCTAAGACAGAATTTTGCCCCACATTATGACTTTTCTTGCCATGGTTGTTCAGTGAATCACTGCAGTTGTTAAGTTAGTAATGCGGTTGTCAAGAGACTCTGGCTTCCTCTTTGTCAGAAAGTCTCAAAAGGTGATCATCCTGGGACACTGCAACCATCACAAATACATGCCAGTTGTCAAGTGTCTGAATGTCTATCACGTGATCATGAGGATGCTGCAATGGTTTTGTGGAAAATGTTCATAAGTCACTTTTTTCAGCAGCCATTGTAACTTTGAAAGATCAGTCAACTTTGAAAGATCAGTTGTACGTTGAGGACTACCTGTGGTGAAATGCCCACTTTCTATACCAGCTGAAGTTTTTCAAAGCCTCAGATAGAATGCTTTATATTATGCCAGTCTAGAAGTCTCTGGGGCATGAATTACTGAGCAAACATCCAGCTAATATGACCATATAATAGTGATAAAAGCCACTCTTGAACCTCCATATCATTGAACTAATTCAATTAGCTTTGAATTTAGTATGATTCCCAAACTATATCCTTAGAATTTTTTTTTAAAAGCCCAGCACTTATAGTTAAGACCATTTGTAAGCAAATATCAAGAATACTTGGTTTCCCCATGTATTCTGCCTCAATCTTATTTCATTCATGTCTTAATTTGGTCAACCTCACAAGCTTCCAAGCAGCTTCCAAACTTTTTTCTGGTTGAGCTGAGTTAGTCACAGCAGTGTACAAATCAAGGGGTCATTAATCTCATTCTTTTAGATAAAACACTTGTTCTATATATACTGCTTACAAACTCATTTCAACATGTATTTTGCAGAGGCACCTATAAATTGTTAGGATTACAGCTTCACTGGTAGAGAAAGGAAGGAACTTTTTTTTTTAAGCAAACACTTCAAGGTTGGAGGGTAGAAGGCTTAGGATTAAAACATGCAAGAAAAGAAGCTTCAAGGAAGAGCTGTAATTCTAAGAAGAAATGCGTAAGATCAAGCCTACCATCTCACTGTAGGACTCCTGGGAATCTGAATCCTGAGGGCAGGTGAAAAGAAGACACAAGAGTTCAATAATAAAATATTTTCTCCTGAATGAAGTGGCAGGCAATAGATCATGTTATGCATGAACAAGCTGGCCACTGGGATGTAATACTTACTGTATGTTATATACTACGCCACTTATTCCCCCTCCCAAAAAATACACCCAAGTAACTTTGGAGGAAGTCCCCCCTTCATCAGTGCCAGAGAGCTGTGACCGAAAATCCTTGGAGCACACGCAAAACAAACATGACCACAGACTTCCTCCAGAAGTATCCAACAATATAGAGAGTTCCTGCCATAGTCATGTGCAGCTCTTGAATTTTGTTTTGGTATTCCCAGAACCCTTCAAGTTCTTTTCATTGAAACAGAAGCAGCAAAACTGCCAGAAACAGTGGGATAGTTTTTCACTACTTTTACATTAACAAACAGGTTAAAGGCATTATGTCAAGCCTATTATGGCTTAGCACAACTATTTCACTTGAAAAACAACAATACTCAAAACAATGACGGAATAAAAAACCAACAATATCTCAAACTCAAAACAATGACAGAATAGAAGGCTCTGCATTATGGAAAGCCTCCCACAATTCTTTACTACTCAAACAGACAAACAATGTAATTGAGCCATACAAAGGTTAACCAACCTAGTGATAATTAAGACCTGGGGTTTTGAGCTCTCTAAATGGTTCAGAAAATAGTATTTCTGCCATAATTGTAATATAGTTTCTTGTTTTAATTATGGCCTTCTAAAAAAATTCATTTAATAACATGAAGATTAGGTGAGATTTGCATAAGTATTCAAGTGATTGCACTACATTTATTTTCCTTTCAAAGACAAGTAGCCAGCGGACAGGGTTCAAGATGTTCTAAACTTGGATTAACAAACTTCTATAGGAGTAAATTCCTCTTTTTTTCCTCTCTCACATGACTCAGAAATAAACTATGACTTTCTTCAACTTTCAAACATGGTGCAACCTTATATGACATTTTGACACTGGCTTTTCCTAAGACAACAACTATAATTTCCAGATAGGACAAATGAAAAACCATAGATATAAGGCTTCAGTGTTATAGTCAGGTATGCTGTGAAAGGAGAAATAAAACATATAAAAAGAAATAACAGTCATGTTTCAATTTAACGAAGGATTGATTGCCCACCAGGGTTACTATAGCTGATTGAAGAGCAAAGATGATCTAGAGCCAAAGGTATAAAGTATTATTTCAATCAACGCTCTACTGCCAAAGTGCTTATCAAACTAATAGCACTTTGCCAAACCACAAATTGAGATAGTAAAAGATGAAGATCCTTAGACATATCTTAGACATATCTAGTATGGCAATTCATTTTAATGTCATTCATTTGCATGCTTCTCTTCAGCTATGCTGTCAGAGCAGTTTAAAGAACAAGATGCAATGCAATGATCAAGCAAATGTGCACACACATGCACGTATACACACACACACACACACACACACACAGATGCATAAATAACGCAATTACAATATCGGATAATCTAAATGGAAAATGCCTCCTGCCCTTTTTGGAGCTGACTTAATGGCAACTCTGAGCGAGCAGCTCTGCTTTGAAGGCAGGAGTGGGCAACTTCTCAAGGAACTGTGCATTGCAGCAAGGACTACACTCCTAAATCAGACAGGCTCAGGTCCCAATGATATTTCTTTCATGGTCTGGAAATGCGTTGCCAGATTTTAAAATTTTTCTGATAGAGCAGTAATTGATCATAAGCATATATGCTCACACTGTTTTCAAATAGGTTGTTATTTGAAAACATGTATTCCGAGATGCATTTCATCAAATACAAGGTGAAGGTGAAAAGCACCTTGTGCTTTTATCCCTACTGTGCACTTTATCTCTATTTCTGAATGTTAGAAGGATCATTCATTTTAAAAACAATAGGCTGAGGCAGTGACAAAAGCAGTTGAAGCACAATAAGGCCTTCAGGTATTCCATACAGGCAGCATGCAATAACCATGTGCAACTCAACCTTACACCAATTGATAAGTAATTTTCTGCAGTGGAGCCAATGGTATTAAGGCTGCAATCCTATACCTGTTTATCTGAGAATAAGACTACTGAACCAGGTAGGATCATTTCCAAACGGACATATGTGGGTTTGCATTTGTGATTATCCTATGTCCTATGTTTCCTCTACTTCAGGGGTGTCAAATTTGTGTCGTCACATGATGTATTGGGACGCCCCCCCTTTCCTAAACTGGACGGGGATGGGACCAGCATGTGAGCATCTGGCCCGCAGGCCGCAAGTTTGACACCCCTGCTCTACTTCTTGTAACTCCTACACAACAAAAACATCACAAAATTGTGAACAGAAGTTTAACAGCTTCCACATTCAAAATAATGAAGTACACAGAAACATTGATTTTAAAGGCTACACTGCTTGGAAAGAAAAGTAGGGTCTTTCTAACTTTGTCCTGGAAAGTCTGCGGATGTCAAAACAACATTGCAAAAACAACAACAACAATCCCAACCCTTTCAGTTTTCTTTGGGTTGAAAGGTGCATTTTATAAAAGGCACACTCAAACAATCCTCCAATGTAATGCAGTTGTCCTCACTTCTGACTTCCCATTGACTTCCATGTATTTGAAACAAGCCCTCTTATCTTCTACAGAAATGCACAGCTTGATAAATGGATTTGGGATTAAGTTTGAGATTTTGTCTACAACACCCAATTCTTCCCAACAGGTCAGGCTTCCAGGAAACCTATGTTTCAAGGCTTAGGAGATTATCATTTGTATCTGCTAATGTTCCTTATTTAAGTGTAAGTCAAGACATTCTGCCCGATCAATCCAGCTGGCATTCCTAACATGCCAACTGAGTGCATCAAGGGCTTGAGCAATTTACCTAAAGAGCCCTTTAGATCAGAGCTCCTTGAATTTTTGAGGCAATTGTAAACAGTCAATGGCCCAGCAATTCAGCTTCAAGGACTTCCTAAAATCCTCTGGGCATTTATTTGCATACCCAGGAAACAAATATCTCCATCGGGGTTCCTGGCAAAGCAAATTCTATTGCACAGATGCAATCTACAATTTAAGTAGAGGAAAGAAAAGAAGAGGAAAAAGATATTAAACTATGAAGCAGTGATATCCATTCTCTGGTTACCAATGATAGTCCATAAGGGTATTGCAAGTGATCTGTGGGGAATGAGAAGAAATAATGGAGTCCTAAATGAATCATTTTTCACATTAGGTAAATGTTCTCTCTTTCCCAAGGGCAATTTATTGCAGATAAATGAACTGTAATGAGTGCAATATGCTTACAGTTGAGAGTAATAAATCTCTAGAATTTTATAAGGTTTATTCTCAATTTATGGGATTGTCTTCAAAAAGTTTAAAGTTGATGGAGTAGTTGCTATTTTAAAAAAAAAGTTAGAAACTGCTCCTTTACATTGTTCTGTGAAATCAGAAAACCTGGCAAATCTTTTAAATACATTGTTACCATGCCTGGACACAATCCAGCTCAAGTAAGCCCAAGTTTAGCATGAGTATTTGAGGCTATAATAAACATTTGAATAAAAGACAGATAGATAGATAGATAGATAGATAGATAGATAGATAGATAGATAGATAGATAGATAGATAGATAGATAGATAGATAGATAGGATAGATAGGATAGATAGATGGATAGGAGAAAGAAAGGAATAGAATAGAATTCTTTATTGGCCAAGTGTGATTGGACACACAAGGAATTTGTCTTGGTGTAAATACTCTCAGTATACATAAAAGAAAAGATACATTCGTTAAGAATCAAGAATCATAAGATACGACACTTAATGATAGTAATAGGGTACAATAAGCAATCAAATCTTACTAGGAAACAGTCAATATAAATTGTAAGGATACAAGGGACAAAGTTACAGTCCTACAATCACAAGTGGGAGGGGATGGGTGATAAAGAGCGATGAGAAGATTAGCAGTAATAGTAGTGCAGACTTTGTAATAGTTGAACAGTGTTGAGGGAATTATTAGTTTAGCAGAGTGATGGCTTTCGGGAAAAACTGTTCTTGTGTCTAGTTGTTCTGGTGTGCACTGCTCTATAGCATCATTTTGAGGGAAGGAGTTGAAACAGTTTATGTCCAGGATGTGAGTAAATATTTTCACAGCCCTCTTTTTGACTCGTGCAGTATACAAGGAAGGGAGGGAGGGAGGGAGGGAGGGAGGGAGGGAGGGAGGGAGGAAAGAAGGAAGGAAGGAAGGAAGGAAGGAAGGAAGGAAGGAAGGAAGGAAGGAAGGAAGGAAGGAAGGAAGGAAGGAAGGAAGGAAGGAAGGAAATATTTAAGGCCCTTAAGGAAGTCTGAAAGTCTGATGACTAGCACCTATTAAATCAATGGCAAAGGCAACACATTCCACAAACATAACATAATTTAATCACTGTACTTCCCTCAAGGAAATAGAAGAGCAAAAAGTGACAGAAAGCACACCATAGAAACACTTACCCAACCTGGTTTATCCCACAAGGCAGAGACACAAAGCTATTTCAATCAAACCAAAATTAAAACAAGCTTCAGGTGGTGAGCTTACCAGCAGAGTGGTCTCAAGTGAGTTTGGACCTTGCTTTTTATCATATTGGAGGAGCAGTTTCAAGAGCACGTGCCAGTTGAGATGGAACCACCAGTCCCTCCTGCATATTCATTTTCCAAAACAGAAGCATCGCCTTTGCCCTTTGGCTGGCTGACCAGCTGCTCTCTAAACAACAGTCCAAGGGGGTTCTCAGAGCAAGGCATTGTGGTTGGGAAAACAAACAGTTTGCTCCTTAAAAAATGCATCTAGAACAGGGCTGTCAAACTTCTGCCCCAGGGACTGGATGTGTCACGCACTGGCCACACCTATGCCCAGTTTAGCAAAGGGGGAAAAAGTCCCAATATGTCATGTGATGCTAACGTGACGCCATGAGTTTAACACCCCTGATCAAGAGTAACCAGCACAATGTGGCTCTAGGTGTAATCCTAATTGGCCATCTAATCTGGAGTGAGTTCTGTAAGAAATGGCTGCTTTGATCTGGTTAACAAAAGGATTAATCTAGAAAATGGAATGGAGCAAGGGAAGACTTTCTGCTGCAAACTCTAGAAGATTGGGCCTAGCTCTCAGGTCAGCAAAAAAATCTTTCCTGATGGCTTAAGAAAGCTGCGGGAAGCACTAAGCTAAACTGCCAGAACTTGTCTAAGGCAACTCTTAATTACTTCAAAGGAGTGCCCCCTAACAAGGAGAAATAGAAGTTGGCTGTCTCAAACTAGCCTTAAGTATGACTTCTTCATATCCATAAGTATACAACGGGTACTGCACTACATCCATGGTTTACACCCAACCGTGCCTGGGTCCACAGGCGCAAATCAGAGAAAGCAGACAATCATTTTAACGTAGTGTGTGAATTCATACTGATCTAATTGAGGGCAACTCCTACACATCAAAAGTGAGGGCGGAATGCAAAAATCTGGGCTGTCTATTCAGACTTTGTGCGAGATAATCAATTTTCTGAGCATTCTCTAGAATAAAACAGATGTCTCATCTGCCGCCAGTGACACCAGATCACAAGCGGGGTGACCCAGAAATGGAGCTATAAACTGAAAGGGATTCTCTTCGCAACCTGTCAGAATTGCTCAGCCGTGCAGAAGTGGCGGTGGGAAGCTAAACTCCAAGCCTGTCATATTTAAAGAAAGCTGAAGAAAGGGAGGGAGGGGAGGCAGAACTGGAAGTGCTACACACACTCAGTTGGGGGCCCGAATAGGCTATTTGGCTGCACCTGATGTGTGCAGGTCTGATGGAAGGCTGATCTCTCTATAAAGACGCTTTGTTCTCCCTCGCTAGTAATATTTAGGTTGACAGTTGGTACAGGCTAGTTCAACAGATTCAGATTACGAAAACACGTGAAAAAGATATGCTTTTAGGCCCAGTGCCCAAAAAGGATTTGCACTCCCCCCTCCCCAAACAGAAGTAGGCACACTGCTCTCTAAGTTGGTATCTTTCTTAATGTATAACTCTAGCTTTCCAGCTGATCTCCAATGTGAATTCGTGCAAACATGCCAAGTTCAGGGTTTGGTAAGCAACCCACAAGGACGAGGCAGGAGTGAATTATTTGGAGAATTCACAAATAATAGTGCTCAAATCCATCCCTGGCTCACTCTGGCCCTAATCAAAGTAGCACCCCCACAACTTTTAAGTCCTTTTCAGTCTTGTTACAGGTAAGACAAGACCATGTTGCTTTCACTGCTATATTTCAATTTAAGAGATTTTGCTTTGGGTAATTCGGTCAGTATGCTGTTTCTTGACTTGAAAGAAAAGTATTTTTTGCCCAACCGCCCAGCTTTCCCTTATGTTACTATTACACCTCAGTCACTTCCAGTCTCTATATTTAAACAGGCAGATGCCTTTTGTACTTCTGACAACAAGCCCTTCTTCAATTTCCACCTCCTTCACTTTCTCTCAAAGACAACATAGCCACGGTGCCTTTAAAATCTTATTCCTATGGTTTACATCTGTGGGACTGTGTCCCACCTCTGCCCATATTCCTCAGTCAAAATCTTGAGTCTCCTGGGTGCTCACAGGCTCTGCCAATTTTATGGCAATATGATCAGCATCTCCTGGAAAGGGCTGGTCACATAAAAATGAAGGCAAGGATGCCACATTGCAATGGGATCCTGGGGAAGAGGTGGGATATAAAGCTCATACATAACACCAGTCAATTGTTACCACGGTTATAAATTTGCCACACAAACAACTGAGAGAAATCTCTTTCTGCTTGCTTTCATCATCATCATCCGCTTCGATAGGAGATGAAAACCGCCCAGAGAGCTTAGGTCAATAAATGCAAATAGAAAGACACAAGCAGCAATCACATCCCGGCTGCTAAATCATCTTTTGATTTGATAATCATGTGCCAGAGGGAGATGAAAGTCCTACAGTCAAGACCTAGCAGGTTAAACATTATTCAACTCAGTGTACAAATCGCATTAAGAAAACAAATAAAATGCAAGACTAATTCAGGAAATGACACAAAAGAATACTATATGAGTTTTGTCTTATTGTGTAATACTGGAAAAGTGCTATAAGGTGTGCCTTGTATATATAGAATTTTCAAATCCATATGAACTACAGGTAGTCCTTGGTTAACAATGGTAATTGGACCAGAACTTCCATCACTAAGTATGTGGTCGTAAAGCACAGGATCATATAACTGCAACACTAAGCAATGGCAATCCTGGCACTTGCAGTTGTTGCCATTAAGCGAGGATTGCAGGCAGCTTGCAAGCAAATTGGCAGGCCAGGCACAGTGTGAGGGGGCGATACAAGTACAATGGGACTGGTGATGGCTGCTGCATGAATAGCCTGTGAGAGATCGCATCATTCCACAATCACATGATTCCCATTTGCAACCTTCCCTGCCGGCTTTCTAAAAGCAAAGTCAATGGGGAAGCAAGGGAAGGTTGCAAGAGTTGTTCCAATAAGTTACTCTCTCCCACTGGGAACAAGTACAATGGGACGGCGTGTATATGTGTGTGTGTGTGTGTTGCAAGAATGTGAAGAAATGACAATCATGTAACAGTGGAACAATGCCAGAATTGTAAGTGCAAATCAAGTGCCAGGAATCCAGATTATGATCATGCGACCATGGGGATGCTGTGATGGCTGGATGTTTGAGGACTGGTCGTAAGTACCACTCATTCATTAACTCTAAACAGTCACTGAATGAGTGGTCATTAGATGAGAATTAGCTGTAATACTGTGTTATCCTTTTACCATGAATGTTTTGATTCAGATTTCATACAGTTGCATTAGTTCAACTTTCTACTCTTAATGTGGGATTACAACCTCCAAACCAATGCATAACTATTATGTGACTAGGGCCAGATTTAAGTGAAGGTTTTAGAAATTAACTTGTGTTCTTGGAAGAAAGGTGGCATGTATATCTAATAAATAAATAACCACATAAACATCTGAATGTTCAATAGCATGCAACCTATGCCGCCCGAATAAAAACAGGAAATCGGTATATGAGCATTGTCTCTCCTTTATGGTAGGCAGATCAAATATTATTCCTCCAGCCATTATTTCTGGAGTAAATCTGGATTTCTCCAGGATTCAAGATAGTGGTACTTTGTAACTGGGAAGACAGGCTTTACCTACTCCTAACCACCAGAGTCATTTGAGTTGGGTGATGTACTTGAAATCAACTGATCAATCAATGAAAACACAATTATTAAGAAAAACATGGCTGCTCAAGTATTGCAGGTTACCTGCAGGATAGCAACTATTTTGGGAATGATAGCCACAAGCCTCAGCATTTCTCTCATATAACTATGCCCCGAATTGATCATGGGTAGAAAAGCAAAGAAATCACCACCACCCCCAAGAACCAATGAAACACGGAAGGAAAAGTGATGAGAAAAGAGACGAGGAGCATCAACCAGCATATTCCTCTACTTCAGAAGCTTTTCTCTCCCTTTTAAGCAACTTGAACATCCCATCTTCCTAGCTGCAGTGCACAGCTCTTCCTTCCAAATATGAACACTATTATGGCTATTTGACAGCCTCCAAAAGCAAACTGTTTATTCCTAATTACACCTGAATAAAATGCATGATTTTTAAATGGCACAGTAACATTTTTACACACAAAGCGCCAAGGGGAAAATTGGAAAGAAAGCATTATAGCGTAATCAATAGCACAGTGAACTTTCTTCTTACCTCATTGATGCGGATCTGCTGAAGTTCTTGTTCGGCTGCGGTCAGAGGAGCTGGAGCAGAGGAAGAAGACACATGCTTCTGGTAGCCACTGAGTGAGATGTCTTCCTGTGGTCCAACAGAAAAGCAACCGCAGGAAAAACATGAAACTGCTTCAAAGTAGAACACAGGGTACATTCATAAAATGGCTGCCTTAAGTGGTTTGGTTAGCCACAAAAGTGCCAACCAATGCGAACTGGCAAAGTTGTTCTTTGCAACCTCCTCTAACCTTGCAAAACGTTGTCTATTATCTCAGTTCATCTTTTTGCTTAAAAAGTGTAGGGCTCCAAAAAGAAAAAAAAAAAAAGACTGAGCTGAAGCTCTATAATTTTTACTTTGTAAGAAGACACTTGGGAGCTCAATGAGGACCAAGAGGCCTTCTCTGAAGTACAAATTATGTTTGAGGTTGGCTCTCTGCAACACTAGTTTTCCCAATCAGTTTTAAAAATTAAAGCATCTTTTAAAAATTAGATGAAAGTTAGGGAATCTGGGGAACACTGAAGGAAAGTCATTGTAAGTCATGGTACCACTTAGACTTGCATTATATAATGGTCAATGTGCCATGACACATTTCTCAACCGATCCTAAACAAATCTCCACTTGCTGAGGTCATCTGAGGTGATTTCCCTACAGCTGCTTCAAGATTGCCTTTATCCACTCAGGGTTGGGCCTTGACACTGCCCAGATTGGAAGCTTCAGCTGACCCAAAACTGGGAGGCCAAATTGATTATGAAAAGAATATGAAGAAATCATATTGCAGTTTTGTTAATTGCACTGCACTGGTGCTAACTTGTTTCTGGACTAAATACAAATTGCTGGTCATTACTTTAAAATTTTCCATGGCAATAGAGATCTGAAAAAATATCACTTTCAAGCTATTCCTCCATACTTCCTGAGACTACCTGAGAGGTTCACCTTAAGGATCAAGGGACTTGACTGGTGGTAACACCAATATTATAAAGATCCTTCTCTATTGCTGCTCTACATTGTTGAAATGCATTCCCTTTAGAGATGAACAGTCCAACACATTTATTAGCTTTTTTAAAAAGTCCTCAGAATGCATCTTGATTGAATGTTCATTTTATTAATTTTACTGGTTTTAGTTCTTTTTATGGGTTCTAACACTTTGATTTTACACCAAGAAGACTTCAGGGATCCAGTGGCCTATTAAGTTCAGTAAATAAGCAATAACAAAATAATTCTAGTAGATGGTGGATCTTGGATAGCTGCTTGAGGATTTCACAAATCATACTGAATGATACAGCTTTGCAGAGAGTCATCCAGAAGATTTCATTTATAGTACTATATAATCTAATGTAATACTGTATATCATTTTATGTGCAACACTGCCCCCTTCTGGCACTTTAAAAAACGTTCCAGGTCTATAAGCATTTTTGCTGGGTTTTCTGCACAATACGTAAAAGGAGTTTAGCTAGTCAAATTTTATATAAAATACAAAGCGTTTAGATAATCATTAACTCCTAGTTAACAGCCAGACTTATGCTAATCCACAATATGAAACTCTCCCTTTCTTTGTATCATGTTATGACTGTATTTCAACTTGGAGGAAAGAGAGTAGGGCATATGTTCAATGCAATGCATGCATTCTTATTTCTGCCTCCCAATTTAGTGAATTAGTATAGTCAGCAAAGCAGTCTGAAGACTTTGGGACCAGACTTCCTCTGAAGTGAATGTTATAAATAAACAAAATAACTGAGAAAGGACAAAAGAAAAGCAGGCTAGAGACAAGCAATCTTCCACCAGATGGAAGTGGTCACCTCTACTCTTATGGCACAAACAGACCACCTTGTGCACATCTTTACCTATCTTATGTCAATGTCTCAAGTCAAGTCCCTGCACTCATTTTATCAGGGTTCAAACTGAGCATATACTACAAGGGTGAATCAGACAGGACCTCTATTTAACCTTCATATAGCAAGACAGAAGACACAGTTCTTTTTTAAGTTTTTTTTTTTTCTATGCAGTCAGAATCCCTGCAATCTTAAAGCAAGCACTTCAAGATGAGTAGCTGATAAATTCTAATTTGGTTTTTAGAAGCAGGACTCCAAACTTTTAACACCTGTAACTCTGATTGTTCTGATCTCAGTGAATATGACCAACCACCATACCTTTACTGTCCCAAAGAGTTCATCCTTAATGTGTCCTCCTCCAAACTCTTTCTTTACCGTCGCTCGGGTTGCTGCGTAGAGCATCTTGAGTCTAACCTTGTTGCACAGAGAGAAAGAGAAGAGAATATGAACTATAAGAAGACATTCACGGCTGCTGACTATCAGAAGTCCAGTTCACAGTGACTAAAAAAAAAGTTGCAGGATTATTTATTATTATTTATCTGAAATCCATCAGAAAGTACCTTTCATGTTTGGAATTACAGGGTCTTTTAAAAACCAATATTTATATCAAAATGAATTTGTTAGCTCCTTCTTCCCCAGAAGCACCTTCTGAATGTGTTGAATAGCTCCTAGAATTCCCCCAAACATAATGGCCATGCTGAAAATTCTGAGCTGAAATTCATACAACTAGAGGTTTTTTCCCCAAAACTGACAAAAGCTACACTAGGTTTTGAATAATCACAGATTGCTTAATCCATTATAACAAAAACTAAACATTAACAACTTTTTGTGACAAGTTTTGTAGTGCTCACTTTTGTCCGTGTACATCTTTAAGACTGAATACTATTATAAATGGAAGGGAAGTATTTTTCTTTCACTCTGACTTCATTAAATAAATAGGCCTTCAAGTCAGCTCCTGATGACTCCATGAAAGGTTCACGTAGTTTTCTTGGCAGTTTAACCTGCAACTTTGGGATTTCCTGGTGATTTCTCTCCAGTACTAATGAGGCTTGATCTTTTCTTGATTCAGAGATTAGAGAAACTTGATTACATGCTGCAACATACTGGGCAAACTTCATTATTTCTCATAGAGAAGTAATCCAATTTGTTGGATGGACAGCATCATTTTGTAGACTTGTGAAACACAGGGATGCATGTGAACACCATTCAGAAGCTGCTGCTGATCCAGAAGGTAGCATGACAATAATGGGAATATAGGACTCCTGCTATGTAAGCTGCACTGATTGCGAGTTGCCTTCAGATGCAATTCAAGCATAAAGCTTAGCTATTGGTATTTGAGGAACCAACTTCACAATGTGTTGAATAGCTTCTAGAGTTTCCCAAACATGATGGCCATGTTTTTCCCCCCAAGACTGACAAAATCTGCAAAGTCCTGTAAAATCTGCTTTGCTGTGCCCACCAATCCAGTGGCCTTGGCTTGCTTCAGGTCCCATCAATGTCACCTAGCAGGCCTGTTCTATCACTGCATTTCCCTTTGGGAAAAATCATCTTCCAAAGATTTGCATGTCTTCCCCACTGGCTTGTCTTCAACTCTTCTCTAAAAACTGGATCTTCTCCCAGTTAAGATGATTGCAATGGCCTCTTTACTCCAGATCTAGAAGGACTGTTTGAACAGTTATCGTTTTATGGATGTTGTTTTTGTGGAATTGTTCTTTTAATTTTGTGAAGGCACCCATAGTGATTAGAAGTTGGGTGGCCTTGAAATTTAATAAACAAATAATGTAGTCTTTATCTAGTGACTTCTAGTAATGTTGGAGATTAATTTTCATAATCAGCTAGTAAGACTGGGTAAAACAGCTCACATTTGAATGGTTTCAAATTCAGAATGCCCTGTTTCAAAGTTGAAAACAGCTGCATCACATCAGAAATAATCTGCTTCAAACATCTGGGGAAAGTTCTGAGTTCCCAGTGACCTACTGAGTTCCAAGCCTCTTCAATTATGATTGAAGGAGCCTGCACTGAATGAGAAATACCTGTTCCACATTTGCAACAACTGCTTCTAAACCAAGCAGTTTTGCATAGGTGATTACCATAGTCAAACTCTATGCTAAATGGAGATTATGGGACTCATGAACTCCTGGAAAGTTTCTGGCTGGCAATGAAGGAACTATAGATTAAACAGATAGAAGGCACCTGCAACCATTGGTGGTTTTGGATTGGAAAAGGGAAGTAGAGCAACCTCAATGCTTCTGAAAAGCACTTTGCATACCTTTTATCCTTCAGCTTACAATCTAAATTAACTAGTAGGAACCGGATGTTTTCACCTGTATTCTGTCAATAGGAATAAGTTGAAAGCTTACAGGAGAGTTGTCAGGTGACCAGGAGATGAAAAGCCATTCATAGCCCTGTGCATTTTGGGTATCCAGGCGGAAAAGGATGTAGCATGGTTGCAGTTCATCTAGCAGAGGAAGCACAAAGGAATCGTAGTCCTTATCCCAGCGCCGAGATAATTCCTTGGAGGCTCCAAGCACTAACTGCTCTGGAAGTCAAGGCAGGATGAGAGGAGAAAGAATTAACGAGTAAGCAAAGGAGACATTGCATTTGATACATCACTACGCATCTGATCTTTATTTAGAATTAGGATGGAGAACCTGAAGCCATCCTCCCATCTGCCAGAGACAATTTATTTAGTGGTGAAGGATGATGGGAGTCAACATTATTTATAGGGCAATAGATCTTCTCTCTTTATTCTGAGTAAAGGCTGGAGCACTACAGACCCCAAGACAATGGGGAATAGTTCTTGTTTCTAATTAGGACTGAAAATCCTGGCTTTCCTTCTCTGTGGTAGCCCCCAGGTTTTGAAATGTGTTTTCCATAGAAAGATGTTAAACGCACTTTTCCTGCATTTCACAAGATAATCAGACCGTGTTTATGTTATGTATGCATGGATCAAAACAATCCAATCTTTATTACGATCATAGGCAGCATAGTGTGTGTGTGTGTGTTATTTTTTTTACTGTTAATGTTCTGATTTAATTTTGATTCTTGCTTTGATGTTATCGCTCTGCTTGGGAACAGAGCAGGGTTTGTTAGTCAAACTTACTGCCAGTTTTCTTGGTATAAAACTTTTAATGTGCATGTTAATGAAAAAAGTATGTGGTCGGCCAAGAGGACACCAATACAATGTACTTAATGAGATAGATGTTAAGGGAATGAATATAAAACAATCTGTCACTGCTCTGCCAACAGCTTTCTCCCTTAAAACTGCTTAGTCAACATGATGACACCATGGTTGGCTTTTGCCTTAGAATAGATTCTGCCTCTGCTCTTGATAGAACCCAGCAGCTCTCCTCCTTAGTTGGTTCTTTTATGTGTGAAGAACAATCAAGGACAAGAAAGTCTATGGGGATTCTCAGCCATCCTGATCATGGTTGTCCCAAAGGTGCTTTTTTTCCCCCAAGAGGCAACTGAACTTTCTGGTTTTTCTTGGAAGACGTTTCGCTTCTCATCCATGAAGCTTCTTCAGCTCTAAATAAGCTTCTTGGATGAGAAGCAAAACATCTTCAAAGAAAAACCAGAAAGTCCAGTTGCTTTTTGATGGGCCTTTGGGATAAAGAGCCTTTGGGATAAAGGACAAGAATATGTGTCTTCCTCCTTCCCCAACTATACGACTGGAAGATTGAGGGTTTCAAAACAAAACAACCCCCACCTCATCATTGCTGTGCTTTTCGGAGAACACTAATGTGTATTAGAGTTGTAGTGCTTCAAGAACTACTTTGGACCATTAAAAAAAAAAGATACAGCTCCTTTACAAGCAGATTCTACGGAGCAGAACCATCCTTGGTTTGCTAAGCATGATAAGCTATTTAAGGAAGAAAAAAATGTCATAATCTAGAAATCCCAATAGGCTACAAAAAAAGAAGTTTATCATTCTGGCCCACATCTTGCACATCTTAGCAAGAGAGCACACACCTTTTTGAATGCTACAAAGGGACCACCATCAGAATGAACATTTATTTATTTTATATGGCTTCTCATCTCGCAAAAGTAGCTACTCTGGGCAGCATACATGAATCTAAGAGTCTGCCTAATCTTCTGGCTCAAACATCTGCCATTAAAGCACAGGGCAGGGAGTTTCTGCGCTGGGACTTTGAGAGACCAATTTTACCCAATGCAAGGACTGATTTTGTCCAGGAGAATTATTTAATATAAATAGGCTTAATATTATTTTTGAAGGGAGGGAGGGAGGGTATAGCTGTTTCTACATTTCTATAGGAAGTATAGCTATACACTGTTGGGGTGTTCCATGTGATTATTCTGAAATAAAAATACTAGCTCTTAGTTTGAATATTTTAGCCATAATTCTGCCAGGAATCACTTGGCAACCGTTTTATATGACTGAGCAACATTGGTCTTTGCCATCATCTGTTTACACAGTTATCTAAGATGACACGATTGAGTAGCATGCTTTAGGAGGCACCAGATCTTATGATAACACATTTTCCCATTTCTTCCTAATATACAGAAAATGAAAACAAAGTCCAGAAGGTCAAAGAGCTTGCCAAATTAACTCCCAGCAGCAGCAGTTTTTTTTTTTTTTAACTTGACTCATGATGTATGGATGACTACTAGCCCTTCTTAGGTCCACCTTGGCCCTTTGACTCCTTTATTTATAGTAAAACCTCTTGTTCTTTTTCTAAGCATTGTTCTGCCTCCCAGCATTTCACAAAGTGGAAAAATTAGGCATTACTCTGAGAACTTTTCCTCACTTTCATCTAACTGTGGCACCACCACACCCAGATAACTTCATTTTCTGCCCTGATAACTTCATTTTCTTCTGACTTCCAGACCATACCTGAAGTTGCTTTAAATCAGTGTTTTTCCTACTTGGCAACTTTAAGATGTACGGCCCATTCATTTTAAAAGTTGCCAAGTTGGAAAACACATTTAAAGCATCCTTAGTGTTAATGTGGAGCTTTCCCTGCCTACTCCATTTCTTCCTCATGGATTCAGTCTGACATGCTCCACTGACCATTTTGCTGGGATGCTGACAGGTGAGCCCTGGCAGGGGGATCTTCACAGGAACTAGTGGAGTGCTAGTGAAAGCATGTCCCTTCCGTTCATGTTCATGGGCACGTCTTCCAGAGCCGTTCTAGTTAGGCACTGGGGGAAATGCATTAGCTCCAACCAGGCTCTCTCTCTCTCTCTCTCTCTCTCTCTGTACCTGACCAGCAGCTGACCAATGGTGACAACAACAAGGTTTGCTCAACTCCATAAAGCTGTCCATTGCGTCAGAACGATCAAACATATATCCCTACAGTATGAAAAGGATAAACCTAGGAAAGTTGCACCATATATTCAGAATGGAAAGGCTTGGTTTCAAGTCTCATCTGACAGTCACATTAGGAGCAACTTCACTGCACTGCAGTGCAGGAATTCAAAAACAAATACCACCCTTGTAACTAAACAACCTGGGGCAAACCAAAACAAAGCCAAGATTATTCTATCTGATACTTCGTTTCCCCCACAACTAAGGCTATGAAGAGTTCAACTGGCAGTAAAAGTGCTTTAATCAAAATAGACACCACTTTTTTTTTTTTTTAGAAAAAACATGCTACTTACAATGCTTATCAAAACTATAGTCAAGCTTTTCTCAAGGCTGTAATAGATTCCTCCCACCCACCCCTTTCCATTTAAACGAATGTTGGAAAGTACCTGGACAAATCTCTGTAGTTTTCTTGGCAAGGTTTTTCAGAAGTGGTTTGCTGTTGCCTCCAGGTTGGGATTCAACTGGTGTTACTACTGGTTCAGTATTTTGTTTTGCGTGCATGTACAAAACCCTTAAGCTGTGCCTCCCGGACAGCTGAAAAGCACTGTGCACAGGTGCACAGCATTTGAAAAGCCACTTTTTTTCTGCTTTTTTCAACCTCAGCTGTGCCGCGCAAAGCAGCTGAGGGTGAAAAAGCAGGAAATAAAAGTCAGGTAACAGCCCAGGCGGGCGGGTGGGCCAAACAGCAGCAAACACAGAACCGGTTCAGTGTCTGCTGCTTTTCAGAGCTACCGGTTCTTTAGAACCGAGCAGAACTGGTAGCATCCCCACCTGGTTGCGTCCTTCCTAGGCTGAAAAAAAATGACTAGCCCAAGGCTACCCAGCTGGTTGTGTGTTTAAAGCAGAACTAGAATTCACTGTCTCCCAGTTTCTAGCCCGATGTCTTAACCACTACACCAAACAGGCTTTCTGTGGCAGAGATATATAAATCTTTTTCATGCACATGTCTGTGGAAATCAGTTTTCCACATGAATGTATTACTATGAATCTATAGCATTCTGCTTCCCAGTCTAATTTCTGCCAATTTGTATAATTAGACTTCTGTGACCTTTTCCTATAAAATAGAATAATATTGCTGGAAGGGACCTTGTAGGTCCTCTAGTCCAACCCCTGCTCAAGCAGGAGATCCTATACCATTTCTGACAGATGGGTGTCCAGTGATGAAGCACCCTCAACTTCTGAAGGCACTGCTATCATGTCTCCCCTGGTCCTTCTCTTCACTAGTCTAGCCATGCTCAGTTCCTGCAACCTTTCATCGTATGTTTTAGCCTCCAGTCCCCTAATTATCTTGGTTGCTCTTCTCTGCACTCTTTTCTAGAGTCTCAACATCTTTTTTTATAGTTTTAAATTAGATTCCATTTTCCCCAACGTATATTTCAAAATGTTCTCTGGATGCCTGGATGGGCATCAAGCATTCAGAGAAATGCAAACAGTAATTCAGCAAGAAAATAATTTCAAGTGATGACTCTTCACCTAGGCTGACACATCATTTAAGACTTTTACCCATGTTTAAAATAAGCCATACAAAAACTAACTCCTAAATTATGACTTACAAAGTATAATATCATTTCATTAAATCACCTAATAAATTATTGATGGCTTGGGTTTATTATTTCCCCCTTATTAGCCAATCCAATCAAGGAATGACTATATATTAAAAAAAAAAACCATAATCCATCTCTCTCCCCCCTCACACACATACCCCCCTCTTGAACTTATTGTATATAAGCCTCTCTATACCTTTATACCTCTATACCTTCTTAGCTTGCACACCTACATTGGGTATGCTATGGGAGTTTGGGATGAAAATAGCTTGGTAAAAACTGGGTTTCCTATTAAGTGAACAGTGAAGTGCTTAGTCATTTATTCATTTTCATTGTGGATTCTTCTTCCTTATCTGGCAGCAATATTCAATAATCCCTGCGGTAGCCTAACTTGAGCTCACCTCCTTAGCCTACCAACTTGTTATATTCTTTACCTATGCCTTTTCTATCTTAGATGAGCAAGATAAAGATAAAACCATTCCTTTCCCCCTCTACCACTTTTTGTGTTATTTACATCCATCTCCTAAATCATTCCATTGAACAACCTCTTTTGAAGGGGCTCTTTGCCATCTTTCTCTTGGTAGCTTCTCCGGACATAATTCTCTCCCAGATCTCTGCTGTTTTGGATCCTCAGCTGAGAGTTCAATGGGAAAACTACTGTTTGAATGAGACCCAATGAATAACCCTACTCAGTCAGGGTTATTTTTTACAATCTTTGCTCCTCCTATCTTATTTGTTCTTTTTTTGTTTCTTCTCTTCTGCCCATTTCTTTCAGCCCCTTCTTTTCCTTTGTTCCTTTTTCTACCCAGCCATCCTTTGAATCTCAAGTGCTGACAAGTTTCTTCTTCAAAGTAGCCTCAGGTGCCAGCTTCAAAGGGTCCGGCCCCTCCTCTTCCCATGCCTATATGCAAATCAAGTCAGGTAATTGTTCTGTCTGGCCTCCCTTCTGGCAGTGGCAAGGAGATGGAAGGAAGGAATCAATATGGAAAACACCAAAATTAGAATATGAAGCAGGTGCCCTGTGAAGAGCCAGACGTAGAACCCTAAGGGCATCTAGACTGCTTTACAATTATGACATCTTGCTTTTCTGTTTTGCTAGCACACCTTTGAGGCAAATCCACAGATGTTATTATCCTACCCTTGATGTGCAACTGTTAATTATCTAGACCTGAAGGACACTGAATAATCATAGGAAGGCATCTGGGTAAGCTGCCTTTGGTAGGTCTGAGCCCAGCTAAGTTCTCTGGAAGCCAGATTCCCACATTCAGATTCTCTTATCATCTCTCTCCTTTGTGTTTTTCCAGCAATGAGCTAGTTATGTGGTCACACAATGTACAGAAAGAACACAATCTAAGGCAGGGGTGTCAAACTCATGGCCTGTGGGCCGGATGCATCATGTGCTGGTCCCACCCCTGCCTGGTTTAGCGAAGGGGGGGAGTCCAGATACATCATGTGACTCGGTAGTGACGTGAGTTTGACACCCCTGATCTAAGGTGATTACAGAACTGTTCAAAACTATTCTTCACCAGAGTAGACTATTTACTAAAGATACGTTAGCTGTCACTTATGTCACTTTAGGATTGGAAATCAGCAAGTTACATGAATTCCCAAACAAATAAAAGAATTATACAGTAATACTGACAATGAACTGTAAACTTTTTATGTAAACTATTATAACTTTTTTTTTTCCTAAAGAACTGAGTCTTAACTTTCTGACCTATTTCCAATAGCATTAAAGTAATAGTGGAGTGAGTCAACAAAAGGAAAAAAATCTATTTTATTTATCCCATTTCTACACTGGCTATCTTACTAAGTGACTCTGGGCAGTTTACAAATATGGCCAAATCTCAGAATGACCAGTAAAAGAACAATTTTGTTCCAATACTAAAGCTCTGCAAACATAAGATTTGTGTTTCTAAATCCAAATAGTTGTTTTCCAGTCCTCCTGTTCAATGTAGAAAAAAAAAATCAGAATATATAAGGATAGCAAATGTGCAGGGAAGACATGAATCAAGATGATACATTATGTGATGTTGGATCCTTTGTGGTCCTCATCTCTTTAGAAAAACATGGTTTAAGAAAATTGCAAAAATAAGATTTTCTCTTTATTTACACATTTTTATTCTACTCCAAATCGATCAACTCTGTGCCTTTTAATAAGTATTGCATTTGGACAAAGTTCTAAACAAAAATACCATCTCAATAAAATAAATATAGCAAAGAGGCAAAACCTTAAAATGATAATGTTCAACATATAGCAACTATCCTGTAAAAACTTTAAAGCAAGAGAAATGGCATATTCTTTGATAATCCATTGCCAATGTCAACATATGAAAAGAATTTGTGGGAGAATAACAGTTCGAGTTTCTTCTTAGTGAGTCAAGAGTTTGCAATTTTTTTGGCAACAATTCAATCAAAAAGTCGTTTTGTTTCCATTTAGTCTTCTTTCTACTGGGATATTATAGCCACAGAAATAAAATAAACACCTAGGTTCCAGCCACTAATACTCTTCTAATATAAGTTATGATTTATTAGCTTCTTTTTATTGACCACTAATTGCTATTTGGTACCACTGTAAGTGCAGTTGGGTCTGTTCCAAGTCCTCCTCCTGATTTTATAGAACGGTCCATAAAGTTTCTTTGGCAGATACATGGAAGTGGTTTGCCAATTGTCTTCCCCTTAAAGGTTTTCTTAGTATATCCTGTAGGCCTGTAACCTCAAAGAGCTTCCTATCCAATCGGGCCCAACCTTGCTTAGCTTTCAGTTTCAAAACTCAAATTGCTCTGATCATTAACAGTTGAGAGAAGTGGTTGAGACCTATGAAAAGCAGAAGCACAGACAGACAAGTACTATAATTTAACATAGGCTTGTTCCTTGCCCTTTTGATTTTAGTGTTATAATATAGCAGGGCTGTCAAACTCCCGGCCCACGGGCCAAATGAGTCATGCAGTGGCCATGCCCATGCCCAGTTTAGCGAAGGGGGAAAAAGTCCCGATATGTCACATGACCCTGCCATGACATGAGTTTGAAACTCCTGCAATATAGCTTGCGTGGTGAGGAAGAAGTATGCTGCATTTATTACTTGTAAATCAGCTCTCTATACAAGTGGTCCTTGTTCAGTGACTGCCTTGGTTAGCGACTGTTTGCAGTTATGAAAGGCATGGAAGAAATAATTTTGCAACCAGTCCTCACATTTGTAATTTCACAGGTTCCTAAAACAAAGGAAGCTGAAATAAGATAATAAAACCAGCAAGTTTCATTTAGTGACTGTTTAACTTAAATAACCAAGTTGTCAGTCTGAATTGCATTTGCTAAAAGAGTACTACCTATAACTTATTCTTGATTTAGCTCTACAAATATTACCTTTTGACACATGAATTAAGTAAACCCCATTGAAGAGGCATTGCCTATGTTTCCTTACAGCTCCTCTCCAACTGACAAGGATGCTGTATGCTCAGCCATTATTATATAAAAATTAAAGAGATGCCCATTCCACCCAGGTAAATGTGATCCATCAGGGAATGGCCTTAACCATCAAAATGTCCTATTTCCTATACATCACAGAGACTTCCCATGTCACAGCACAGATACTAAATAACAAAATAGTTTGTACATAGACTATCCTGGGCTAGTACAGTTGCTTTGATGTACAGTTCCACCACTGATGTATATAGAATGTATTTGTTCTTCCTATTTCTGGGATGCATACTAGACTTTCCCCTAAAGGTCTATATTATAATCCATTTCTTAACCAGGGGTGACCATGCTTAGCTTCCTTGTTGAAACCAAGTAAAAACAATTTATAAAGGCAAAAAAATCCTTCCTCTAAGGAATTTGCAGAGTCTTCTTCCTTACCTGGGAAGTCCTTCCTTATGCTCTGGAAGTCCAAATCTAACTTGGGATTGTTCCAGCTCCAGAGTGATGTGCTAAACTAAGGTTTATTGTTAAATGTAAACAGAGAAAAGCGAGCCTGTAGGGCAGATTTCAAAATCTCACAGGGCATATATAGAACTACACAACTGGATGTATTCCTCTGACATATAACCAAACTAAAGTATCTATTCTCATTTTTTTATTTATCTGACTTCACATTTCTGCTTTGGCCATACAACACAAGCTGTCATGGATTCTTTTGCATATACCCAGATTAGTGGGCTCCAAAATCTCATAAAGACAACCCAGCCCAACCTGGCCTCTAGGCAACACATCCACAAGTACTCAAAGGCTAATACTCACTGTTTACTATAGTACTCTTCTCCAATTCTATTATAACTCCTGTTCTTCCACTACTCTCTCTACTGGAGAACAATAACTTTTCTATTTGCTTTAGGCTGTTCTAGTTTTCCACACAAACCACTTTCCCTCCCACACCAACACTCACAGCTACCTCTCTGCTCAAAGTTTACAGTCACCAGTTGTTGGGTTGGCTAGGGAGAAATCTTAAAGGGACAGGGCACCCAGAGTCCAAGTGCTTCTCATTTTACAGCCCTCCTGCCCTTTCACAAAACCCATGGCTGGAGACATGTGTGCTACTAGTCAAGCATATGAGGTAGAATGCTGTCTTAAGTGAGCGATGATGTTCAGCTGTTGTTTTTCCAAGAGGAAAAATACTTAGTTTTGAATGTAAATAAACTCTTCCTTCCTGCATAGAAGAGAGAGTTCAAACACCTTCTTCAAAATGAAAAAAGAGAACTGTGAGGAAAACCTCATGCATTGAACTCCTATTGAATGCTAACAAGCAAGTAAGAGGTAAATAAATGAAGGTTAGATCCAAAGTCACTTGCTCCCTTCATTCAGACAAGATGAATTACGATAGTTGAATTAAAAAGAATTGTGAAACAGGACTGTTCAGCTACGGAAGTTCTTCTACAGAGTTTGTTAGCCTTTCTTTTATTATCACTATAGATCAGGGGTGTAAAATTCCATTTCATTAAGGGCCACATCAACGTTGTGTTCACCTCAGGGGCCAGGGTGGTGTGGTCAGCTTGACGTCACTTGTGTCAGGGGCACCTGTAATGGCCCGAGCGCTCTATCAGAGAAAATGGGCTCCCGAGCTCCGTTTTCAGCTGTGACAACCTCCTGCAATCCTTTGCCAGTGAAAATGGAGCCCGGGAGAGGCGCACACAGGGAGGCCTTGCGGGCCATAGTTAAGCACCCCATGGGCCAGATCTGCGCCCCCGGGCTTTGTCATCCCTGCTCTAGATAACTTCTAGGGTCTTTATCTACAGGGATTATATTAGTTACATGGTCTTACAGTTCCTTTCACAATCAGCTCAGCTTTGTCCTGACACTACTGTCACCACAAGATAGCCGTATAACCCATAGTACTTCAATTTCCCTGTCCTTTCTCCTTAAAAAAAAAAAAAACTATTTCTCATAGTTTAAACATTCTGAGGAATGGAGAGCAGCCAACTCCATCTAAGACCTGAGCCAAGTCCTTGAAATCAATGATGACTCTGGTGACTCATTTCAGCCTACAGATTACAGTTACTTCTTACTTAATTTGGTACAAGTCTTTGTAAATTTTAAGCCACAGAAAAATATTGTTTCTGTACCCATAGACACACCTTAACCTTGAGGCTTAGAGAAGAGGAAATAATCTTTTTCCCCAAAAAACAGAGGTGAAATAACTAATATTATTGAAATCATGGAGGGGAAAAAAAGAAATTTCAAACGATCCAATCATACATTGCAATGATGAAGGGACTTGGATATAATTGCCAAGAGATCAGTTTTTCTAACTATATGACAGATATTCTATACCAAGATGCAAACTTAAGTCCGATTTCAGTAATATGATTCTTCTCCCTTCCAGACAGTCACCCATTACCCTCCCCCCCCCCCAAAAAAAAAGCTATATCTTTTTCTAACACCTAGACCACAATATATTGGCTATAAAGTGAACCAACAGAATGAAACTGTTGGCTGATCATGTCTGGAAACCCGAAAACTTGCAAGCTCCCCCTTTTTCAACAACGGCACCTACAGATGGAGATAGCAATAGCACTTAGACTTATATACTGTTTTACAGTGCTTCACAGCCTTCTCTAAGCGGTTTACATAATCAGCATATTGCTGACCCAACAATCTGGGTACTCATTTTACCCACCTCGGAAGGAGGGAAGGCAACCTTGAGCCTGGTAAGATTTGAACTGCTAAATTTCAGGCAGCCGGCAGGCAGCAGAAGTGGCCTGCAGTGCTGCAGGCAATATTATTTTAATCCCAATTATTTAGATGCATCTGATAATTGAACTTTTCCAATTGTTTAAAAATTCAATTTTATGTTCTTTTTTAAAATCTGAAAATCTCCTTCAGAAGTAATTATAACTTGGGGACAAGAATCTCTCTAAAACAAAAGAAAATACTTTGGACAAATGACAACTTTAATTAAAAAGAAATTTCCAAAGATTTAAAAAAACAAAAAAGGAAACAATTTATGTAACAATTGTCTTGCCAATTTTTGCTCTTGTTTAGAAGAGATACTTCTGAGGGCCCATTTACCCATTTAACAATCTGCTGTCAGAAGAAGATACATATAACCAGTTTCTTTACTCAGATTCATATTCATATATTCATACACACACACACACACACACACACACAATTCGTTAACAAAAGTGAAGAAAGATAGGGCTAAAGAAGAAAATTTAAATACTTTTCAGAATGTCTTAGAGGGGACTCCTGTGACAGCAAATTGAAATCCCACTGAATTTTGGGGAACTTACCTTATGAAACCAGTTATAGCATTTGAATCTAAATTTGTTGGAGATTCTCACCTACTCTGACATTGGGGTCACAGCTACTACTGTAATATACCACTGTAACTGTTCACTGTAACTTCTGTCACCTGTCTTTCCTTGTCTTGCAAAAGATAGCAATGAACTTATAGCCCTATATCTTTGGAGGACTATCAGAAAAAGATACTAACAGGAGAATGATTGCATTCTCACTGAATGCAATCTAGCATTTTCACTGAATTGTGATTGCATTTAACTTTTTTGCTGAAAGTATTGTTTTGAAGATTCCTCTCACAACTAGTATTTCCTTGAGCAAATAGTATATTATACTTCGTCAGAAGCAATGAATGAAAGTGAACAAAGTTAGCTTATATATATTTAAAACACAGGGATGGACAGACTTTGAAGACAATACTCAAAGAACTACCTGTCCTATCAAGGCAAGTCATTTAAAGCAGGGGTTCTCTCTCCCTCTCCCTCTCCCTGCCCCCCGTTCCACAAACACTGTTTTAAAAACCCAACTTATTTATTTATTTATTTTATTTATTTATTTGTCAATTGCTTACAAGATAATAGGTATAAGTAAAACATAGTTATGAATACATGGATACATATAAGAAAAATAAAATATAAAAGAAACGATAGGACAGGGACGGTAGTCACGTTGGTGCGCTTATGCATGTCCCCTACAGACCTCTTAGGAAAGGGGTGAGGTCAATAGTAGACAGTCTAAGGTTAAAGTTTTGGGGGTTTGGGGAAGAAACCACAGAGTCAGATAGAGTATTCCAGACATTGACCACTCTGTTGCTGAAGTCGTATTTCCTGCAATCAAGTTTGGTGTGATTAACCTTGAGTTTGTATCTATTGTTTGCTCTTGTGTTGTTGTGGTTGAAGCTGAAGTATTCATTGACAGGTAGGGTTGCAATGTATGATTTTATATACTATACTTAGATCGGACTGAAGGAGGCATAATTCTAGGTTGTCTAGGTCTAGAATTTCGAGTCTGGTGGCATAAGGTATTCTGCAACGAGCAGAGGAGTGGAGAACTCTTCTTGTGAAATATTTCTGGACTTTCTTAACTGTGTTAATATCAGATACGTAATGTGGGTTCCAGACTGATGAGCTGTATTCGAGTATTGGTCTAGCAAATGTTTTGTATGCTCTAGTTAATAGTGTAATATTACCAGAGAAAAAGCTACTTAAGATTAGGTTAACAACTCTTAACGCCTTTTTGGTTATGTAGTTACAGTGGGCTCTAGAACTTAGGTCATTTGAGATGAGTACTCCAAGATCCTTGACAGAGTTTGGATCATCAACAAGGTCAAGTTAAACTGAAAGCTGGGAAACTATTATAACCACCCCACTTCCCTTAATAGCTACTAAAAGTACATCTCACAGAAATAATTTTCCTGGAGCAGCTCTAGTTACTGATACAATTGCCAGGAACTTCTGAAATGCCTCTGAATTCCTTGAACACTCTCTGTCAGCCAAGGATGGAAATCACTTTGAACCTATTGCTGTGCTTTACAGGAGTCAGCTGTCATATTTTTAATGCCCCTCAGACGGATTTTTGATGTTTCTCAGCGCCAGGAGTTGTTCTTTTCTGTAGAATACTTTCTATCCAATCAAAAAACAAAAAAATAAAAACAAAAAACAAAGCAGAGACTTGAGAAACATTTAAGTTCTTAAGTGCCTTATTGATGATTTGGAAATGGGTAGTAAGCTGATGATGGGAAAGAGAAAGCTTCTGGTATAGATATCTCATGGCTTTGATGAAAACGAAAGCAAAATGGAAAACTTTTCTATCCTTATATAAGTGTACTATAAAATAAATGTTGTGGTTCGCCGGCAGACAATGCAGATGGCGGCAGAATCAGACAGTGAGGAAGAAATGGGACCAGTAAGGGAGTCTGGAGAAGACTTGGGCGAGGGCCCTGCATCCGATGCAGGGATGGGGCCAAGACCATCTGGGAATGGGATGCTGCCTTTGGGGCCTTCAGAGTCTGGCAGCAGCAAAGCAGAGGACCCCGGGGAGCCTGGTCCCAGTGTGCGTGTGTGCAGAGCTGCTGGAAGGCGAGAGCAGCTGAAACAGAAGAAGCGACTCGAGAGTAAGGCTGGGAGGTGATTGCTCCTCCCATAAAGGATAAAAGTCAGACCTCAATGATGAAACCTTTGCAGGAAGCAAAGTAGTTTGATAGATTCCGAGTCCTCCTTGAACTCTGTCTACTCTGATTGGTTTTTTCTGGTACTTCGGTTGGTTTCTGTTATAATTAATTGGGTACTTCTGTTTTTGGCAGCATTCCACAGCACTGAAAGGCGTGTGCTTATCTTGGGGAACTGTTTAAGATTGAATGCAATTCCCAGAGTTGCAATAAATAGGTTTTGCTTTTAAAACAAGTTTGACATTAATTACGTTTGATGAAGACTGGGTCAGAACAATAAATGCCCATTGGATGGGGTATAGTTTGCACTGAAAAATGTCAGATTTCATCAACAGCAAAGGATGAAAGAATATCTCCCAAACATCAAAATAATACTTAGGGAAGGGGTGCTCTCGGTGATCCCTGCCTCTGCTACCAGGTTCTCCCCACAAATGAGAAACCCCTATGCATCCAAACACACAAAAGGCATGGAGTCATAGACACAAATCACACTGATAAAACATCACACAATTAACTTGGAACACCCCATAAGCATCTTCATAACATCCATTCCACATGGGGAAAGTTGTTTGAAACTCTCCTACTCCTTTGAAAGTTAGCATGATGCTAAAATCAGCTCCAAACAACATGATGATTGCTGCATACACTTTCAAATTAAGATACTTTTCTTAAAGTCATTAAAACAATTCATGTTAAAGTAGCATTTGACTTACAATAGCACCAGCAGATTCCTTAAACTATTCCCAGTCTGTTCAATTATAACAACCAGCAATTTTCTTAAACAACTTTTTTGGGCATCTTCCTTCCATATTATTAAGAATCTCTAAAACAGAGTTCTTGACTTATGTGTCTGTCCTCCTTAAAAATGGAAAAGTTCCCCTCAAGTCAAAATTGACTTTTGGTGATATAAGTTTTCTTTGTATTGCCGTTTGACATTGCCTTCTGGATTTTTTTCAACATCCTAATCTCACCTAAGGATTTCCAGGCAGTTGCTATACAAGTTCTAACCCAGGTTAGCTTCTGAGCTCACCCTAAATTGGCTATGGCTAGTACTTCCTAAGGCCTGTCCTCTCTTCCATGTCCTCTGTCTCTGTTGACCCTCATACTATCTGTTTGCCAAATATAGATATTAGAAAGAGTCATGATTTAAATTCCTCTTACGTCAGCACCCTGTAAGCCCTCAAGTTTTAGAGTGGCACATCACATAGATATAAATACCTCATACACTGATGATTAAGGAAGCTTCCTAAGTTGCATTCATAGAATGCGTCTACACATTCTAAATAGCTGACAACCATATTAGTGACATAGAACGGAAGGGAAAGTCATGTTCCATCTGAGCTTTAGATAAAACCTAAACCTTCTAAAGAATATGCAACTGAAGCACTGCCTAAATTGTCCCTATTTAGTAGTGGATGAAAGTTCTCCTGTACTCTTTGTAAAATCATGTTCCATGAAGGAATGTGAGACTTTGCCTATTTTTTAGAGAGGTGGTAAGCTAAGTGGAGGAAGATGTGAAATACTTCCATTTTGAATTAACTGCCAACTTGCCATCATTCCTAAGCCAATGGGGAAACTCAAAGAGGTTTACAGTAAGGGTGGAAAAGAAACTGGGGACTGATTTAATCTGTCTTTCTTGAATTCATGGGTAAACTGAAACATAATGACCTTTTGATATCATGCCTTGGAATATGTATTAGGGAAGGATATACAAACACTAAGGACATTAATTAAAGTAACATACAAAAATACATATTAAAACAACTTGCAAAAGTAAATTGCAGTTCTATAGGTAGAACTGCATACAATAACATGCATATTGGAAATAACCTGAAAATATATAAGGATTTGTCTCCCAATAAACTGGCAAATAGTGTGCAAATGTAAAAGAATTTAATTTAAATTTGAAAATGGAAAAAAAAACTATGAATCCAATGGGTGTGTCTATGTATAGAGAGAGACAAACCAAAATGATAAATATAGAGTACAGGTAATCCTTGACTTACAATCATTTGTTTGCTGACCATTCGAAATTACAATGGTGCAGCCTGAAAGGACTTATAACCTTAACCTTAAGTTAGAACTGCTGCACTGCTCCTCTGGTTGCATAAAAAACATTTGCGTGCTTGGTGTGGGACCAGTGAAGCAGGTACCTCAGGGGGTGGAGGAGACCCTGGGAGACCCAGGCAGCTCAAGTGTAAGCTAGGGAAGTGCTGCAATACAGCCTGTATTGGGCCTGCCAAACCCAAGGCGCCCTGTGGTCTCCTTAATGACCGCAATGGGGAGTGCAGGGTGGTGATCGTTAAATGAGGTGATCACCCGGGCACCTTGCTTAATGATCACCATGACTTACAACCATAAATCTGGGCTTCATTATTGTCATAAGTCAAGGACTACCTGTAGTAAAATTTACATAGGAATCTAATGGGAATGACATAACGTACAAGCAATTTAAATAATAAAGAGTTCTAGCGTACACAGATCTAGACTTCTACTTGAAAAATGTTAGGTTAGCCTATAATCATGAATGTTTATCGTCCTGACTCATTATCTTTCCACTGCAATAGAATAAACACATCAAGGCAGAGTGGAAGATGAACATTTGAAAGATGATATGGGGAAGGCATTCCATCAGGATGTAACTGATCTCCCGTAAACAAGAATATAAACAATTTGGAAAAACAAGAGTCTGATTCTCATGGAGAAAATTTTATGTTTAGATTTTTCAAATTGGGAGGGGCTGTAACATGAATGGATGCTCCTTTGGGTATAACATTTTCCCTAAATATAAAACAAACAAGTGTTTTTCAGCCTCAGCAACTTAAGAGCTTGGCTACCTAGCATGCTGGCTAGGGAAATCTGGGAATTGTAGTCCATCCTTCTTAAAGTTGCCACGGTTGAGAAACACTGCCCTTACATTTTCTCCCCTACATGATTACATTTGGCAACCCAATATTAAAGAGCCAACATTCAAAGCATAATAGCTATTACTAGATAATCATTTTTAAATAGATCAGTGGTTTTTCTACACTATATGGGTTCTCTTTGTTCAGTGGGGCTTAGCTCACATCATTAGATGGGCTGTTTTCTTTCCATTTTAACTTTGAGCCCAAGATAGGAGATACAGGTGACATAACCAGTAACTTCAGAAGATCCCCAGAGTAAGCAGGGCCTAGTTCTGGGGTTATGAGGAACTGAAGTGAGTTTTAAGGAGTGAAAGGTGTGTTATCATGTTTGCAGAATTATGATTTCAATTAGGGGAAACCCTAAGGATTTAGAACTTAAAAATTTTTAAAGTGTGAAGTGACTACAAGGCTTCAAATAGCAATTCTGCCCCTTAAAATATAGTGCCATTCCAATGCAAACAACAACCCCCATATGTTGGGTTTGTCCATTCCTCTACTAAAGGGGTATTGAGGGCTGAATATAATCCATAGGCTTTTGCTAGAAGGAGTTAACGGGGGGGAAAATCTAAACAGATAAAAACAAACAAAATCATTTCATAAGCCTGAACATTCCTATATCTGTTAACCTGGTTTAAGCATACTGAATTGAACGGGACCCACTCTTGGACAATATTACAACTAGGGGCAATGCTGACACACCCGTGCTGGAGTTCTTATTGAACTTTTCACCAAAAGACATATACTTTGAAAGTAATTTAAAAACTGACATCTGGGACAGAACTGCTTTCTTGAAAAACCATCTCATTAGAAAACAAGTCTTCATGTCTTGGCCAGTCCAGTAGCTTTATTCTAGCTACTGAGTTTCTGTTTATTTTCCCCAGGATGCTCATGGGAATAATTATTGAAAACACGAATGCACTATGTACATCAAAGAGAATTATTGAAAAAGAAGCCAAGGGGAGGAACAACTAATAACATTATTTGCTTCTTTAAATGTACAGCTGTGCTGATTCCATACTTGTCACCTGAAGTCACAGTTGTTGGTCCTGACTCCTGAGTAATTATATTATAGCAGCTTTCACCAGAATTGCTCACTGATAGGTTGAATGCACAATGCCCACCACTGTACTCTGTAAAAATTGATGCTGGGAAGGTGAAGAACAGGTTAAACAAATTGGTTGAAAATGTCAAGGAAATGAAAACTTACCATCCTCAATTACGATTTTGATAAGACGGATTGAACCATTCCGAGCCTTTGCAAAAAAGTCCTTTAATTCCGTAGTGGCTAAAAGAATCAGAAACATGCTGATCAGAATTTGAATCCCAAAGTTATTCCACTCTCTGACACAATAAAAGAAACTGCAAAAAAGGGAGGGGGAAACCAGAGTGACACACGAAAGTAAAAGACTAATACAACGGAAAAAAAAAAAAAGGAGCAGATTTCTCTAGTTCTGATCAAGGCTATCTGGAGAAGTATGCATTTCACTTTCACAGAGGTTTCAGAGTTAAATACCAGCTGGAAGCACATGTGATCCAGAGAACTTGATACTTGGCTGAGGCAAACATAATATCCCAAATTTAGCAATCCGTTGGCTTCAAAACGTAAGGTGGGCTCAAGTGACAGTTTATTAAATGTACAGCATATCCTGCTGTGCAGACCAGGCAGGCTGAGAGGACGGCTGGAAAATGGGATGAAGATGGGCAGGAAAAACCCGTCTGATTTTACTCCTGTGACAGATATATTTTGCCTTTGACATCCTTCCATCTCAGGCTGGGCAGGTTCCTTTTTTTTAATAAAAAGTGTTTTATTTTTATAACAAAAACAAAAAATAAAACCATCTTTCAGTTATACAGTGTGTCAACTGGATACATATATCTTGTGCACATATTAATATTGGCTGGGCAGGTTCCTGAGGAAAAATATTTACATAGGAATCAGAATTGGAGCGGCTCTGGAATTTGTCTTCTGGCTTTCTGATGTGGATCCTTCAAGGATAGTTTTTATGGCCCTGAAAGTATGGTAGCTGGTAAGGTTTCCATTGCTACCAAATTTAAACAACAACAAAGCACCCAATTTCCACAAAATCAATAACTAATAGTGCAGTTACTGAAGACAGCAGATAACATTACCCTTCCTACAAATAATTAAATACATATGGATTTGATCACTTTGCTTGGGGATGATGTAATTTCCCCAAATGTTTTGAAAACATTTCACCGAAGATTGGTATGTCCAGATGAGTCAGAAGTTGACACGCATTGATCTCGTTTCATTGAGAGCACAGATGCCGTAATAGGGAAAGTACAATATCACCAATATGATTGGTTTCATTTTGTAATTAAAACAACTACAGTAATAAATGCAGTGATTTGTGGCTTTCCTGTCAGAATTATTCTCCTTTCCATTATTTTTAGTATAATCCTTCTCCCCAAAATACTATAACACTACTGTGCAGAAAATCATTATTTAAAACATCTGTTCTGTAGCCATACACTGGAAATAGGATCTCAAACTATATGGATAGTCCTCAGTCCCAGAAAATGCCCAGTTTTTCTACTTTAGAAAAAGAAGCGACTGCAGTGTTGCTGGTTAGCGAACAGCTGCTCTGGGAAACTCATTAAGCCAGAGGTGGTATTCAGCAGGTTCTGCCCAGTCCTGGAGAACCGGTATCAGAAATTTTGAGCAGTTGGGAGAACCGGCAAATACCACCTCTGACTGGAGATTTCACAGTATCCTTCCCCTGCCACACCCACCAAGCCACGCCCACAGAACCGGTAGTAATTTTTTTTTAATCCCACCACTGCACTGAGCGCATCTCAGGATCAATCCACAGCAAAGCAGGATCAGTTCCACTGCATTCCCTCCCATTGGCATCAGAGAGCACAGCAAACACATGCGCTACAGCACAAATGTGCTACAAGGAAAATTATTTCATCTCAAGATCCATCTTTACGATGGTTCCATATAACCAGGAAACTGCAAACAGAGCCACCCAAGACATTTGTCGTCATATGTCAGTCTGGCTTTCAGCAGGCACATAAATACCATTTATATTGGTTAAAGTGAGTTCTGAACCACAGAACAGGGAGGAAAAGGCTGGAGACCTTAGAACCATCATGTTTGCCTAGCTTCATGAAGCCCAAAAGTACAGGTGGTCCTCAACTTATAACCACAACTGAGCCCAAAATTTAGGTTGTCAAATGAGAATTTTGTTAAGTGAGTTTTGCCCCATTTTACAACTTTTCTTGCCTCAGTTGCTAAGTGAATCACTAAAATTGTTAAATTAGTAACTCAGGTTGTTGAGTGACTCTGGTTTCCCCATTGATTTTGCTTGTCAGAAGGTCGCAAAAGGGGATCACCTGATCCTGTGACCCTGTGACCATCATAAATATGAACCGGTTGCCAAGCATCCAAATGTAAATCATGTGACCATGGGGGTGCCGCAATGGTCATAAGTGTGAAAAATCATCACAAATCACTTTTTTCAGTGCTGCTGTAACTTCGAACGGTCACTAAACAAACTGTTGTAAGCCAAGGACTTAGCTGTACTTCAGGTATTGGCTCTTTGAATGTACCAGTAGCTTTTCAAATCCCAATCCATCAGCGCTGAGGTACATGCTATTTAATAAATCAGTCAATACATTTGTAATGTTAATGAAAGCCAATATTCCCAAGATGCCAATCTCCGGATCGGTGCATTTCTATATACATCCTAGAGCAGGGGTTTCCAACCTTGGCAACTTTAAGACTTGGGGACTTCAACTCCCAGAATTGCTTTGCTGGCTGAGGAATTCTGGGAGTTGAAGTCCATAAGTCTTAAAGTTACCAAGGTTGGAGACCTCTGTCCTAGAGGAAGATGTTGCTCTCTGAAGAAGGCTCTCTAATGTTGGGAGAGGTAGAAGGACAGAGGACGATGAGCAGAAAGGTAGGAGAACTAAAGTTCAGTGGTGATGAATGCGCTGTTGGAAGATCTGAATGTCCAGGTTAGGGACAGATTGTCATGGAGAAAATCTATCCCTGTGGTTGCTAGGAGTAAAAATACCACTTGATGTCACAAAATCAAGCAAAGGAAATTCAAGGCAAAAAAGGGAATTCAAAAGACAGCTGTAAAAAAAAAGAAAAAAGGATGCCACAGTGTTGATTTAGGGCCAATTGCAGGTTTAGTAAACATTTTTTTCCCCACTTCAAGCCCTCACTTGTGCTGTGTTTCCCCTATGCCATCTATTCCTGCATGGAGGTCAATGGTGATGAACAGGATTAGTATAGGCAGTCCTTGATTTACAATAGTTCATTTAGTTAGTGGCTGTTCAAAATTATGGCGGAACTGAAAAACATGACTTGGGACCATTTTTCGCAGTTACAACCTTTGCAGCATCCCTATGGTCATGTAATCAAAATTCAGCTGCTTGGCAACTGGTTCATACTTATGACCGTTGTTGGGTCCCAAGATTTTGTGATCACCTTTTGTGACCTTCAAACCAGCGGTGGGATTCAAAATTTTTTACTACCGGTTCTGTGGGGGTGGCTTGGTGGGCATGGCCATGTGACTGGATGGGCATGGCTTTTTTTGCAGCCACCCCCCCAACTGTTTTCTGGGCCTCAGAGGAGCCTCTGGGGGCCATTTTTGCTCCCATAAGGCTCCTCTAAGGCTCAGGAAGAAAAAAAAAACAGATCATGGGAGGAGCACGTAGCACCCCTCCACGCTCTGTTTGGGACCTTCCTCGCCTCAGAGGAGCCTCTGGGAAGGTTGTTTTTGCTCCCATAAGGCTCTTCTGAGGCTCCGGAAGGCAAAAAATGGAGGGGGCTGAGCCCCTCCCTCCATTTTCTGCCTTCCTGGGCCTCAGCAAAGGGAATCCCCAACACAGCTTATGTATGTACAGCTGATTGTCGGGAGGGGGGAAAAAACAAAGAAATACCTTAGGAGAACGTCAGGTGGGCAGAATGAAATGAGCATCGGGTAGGAGGGCGACCGGGTTGGGGTGTTGCCAGCCAGAACTTACTACCAGTTCGACGACCCACACTAAATCGTTGCTATCGGTTCGGTTCGCCCGATGCGGTGCGAACCAGCTGAATACCACCACTGCTTCTAACAAGCAAATTCAACGGGGAAGCCAGATTCACTTAACAATCCGGTTACTAACTTATCAACTGCAGTGATTCACTTAATGCCTGTGGCAAAAAAAGTCCTAAAACTTACTTAAATGTCTTAAATGTCTCAGTTAGCAACAGAAATTTTGGGCTGAATTGTGGTTGTAAGTCGAGAACTACCTGTAGTTTTTCCAGTTTGTTGTCCTAACCCCTCTTTGCCTAAAGGGAGATTTTATTTATTTGTTACTTCTTACACTACTTCACAACACCATCAACAACATTATGACAATGAAACATAAATAAGCCACCCTCCTTCCATTAGTCACTAGGATAAGGGCAATCAAGAACATTTCCTCACTGCTTCTGGTCTTGAAAGAAAACATAGATCTGAGGCCAGCTGTGTATGATAGGAGACTTTGGGGGGAGGTAGAGAGTATAGGACAAGCTCTAAAAAACAAGCTACATCATGCATTAAAGGGCCTCTTAGTAGTTCCCTGTCAAATAGCAACTACCAAAGTTAAACTGATGACTTGCTCAGTCTAGCATCCTTCCCAGCAAAACAGCCCAAATAAGGAGAGAGAGAGAGGGAGAGAGAGAGAGAGAGAGAGTGAACGAACATACATATCCCATCCTCTTTCATATCCTGCAATGGCAGGAGCAATCTAAATTGTTTTCTTCTTGTTTCAAAATTTGGTATACAAAGGCCATGGATCCTTTTAACTTTTTTTTTTGTTGACATCAAACAAGCAGCAGTGACTAAAGGAGTGCCCGGGTCCACATTATTCCAAAATGAGAAAGGAAATCCAGGAGTTGTGCATGTGTGCGGAATGAAGGCTATGAGATTTTTTTCATTCTAGTGCTCAGGACAAACTTGTAGCTCACAAATCTTTCTACACGAGTGAGTGATTAGGTAAAAGACTAAGCAGAATCATTGTTTGCTTGATTAAATAAACCACAAATGTTGGGTTCACAAAGTATGCTATGCTAATACCAAGCTTAATATAAAGGCAGGCAATCTCAGGCACTCCTTTAGTCATTGGTGTTGGTATGGTGTTAAAGGTTTAAACTATTATCTCCCAGGATCCTTCACCACAGGCCATGCTTTCTAGGGATGCTGGGATTTATAGCAATATCGGGGTTACCATAGATACCCTTGCTTTGGCACAATATTTATACAAGATATCAGTTAGTAAATTCTGATGTTTTAGTAAAAAATTTTCCTGCCATGATATTTCTATCAGACATAGAGTGCAGCAGCATGGAACTAGCAGTTCCTCACTGATCAGGAAACCAGTTTATCTACAGAGCTGCAAATTACTGCTTCTTTCTTCCTCTCTAAAAGCAGCAGCAGTGTTCTAAGCATTACAAGGCTGTTTTCACATATTAATCAAATGAGCTTCCTTACAAATATTAAAAGGTTCGTTGTTGCTATATGACTGCATTGCATTTTAAAAGAAATTCTGAAGAAATATCTACTTATATCATCATTCATACATTAAGAATTGGTACTCCTGTCACCAAGACAAATGAATATGAAGCAATTATTTTGCGGCACTATGTAAAACATAGTATTTCCTCTCTGAAATGCAAAAGAGATTGAAAAGTTCAGAGGTTTTGCTTTGCTGCTTATAAAAGTCAAGGAAATCATTATTTTTTTATATAATTATGCACCACAAAACTCACAGTGGTTTATAGCTAAAGCGGATTATCAGAATAATACTGTAACCACAGCAGAATCCATAGCCATTAGCCTATAACCACTACTGTAACTAGAACTTCCGTTGTTAAACAAGGTAATTGTAAGTAATTTTATGACTTTTTTTGCTGCAGTTGTGTAGCAAATCCAGCTGCCTCATTGAGTTTGTTGGAAGCCTCCTGGGAAAGTCACAAATGGTGAACATCTGACCCAGGGATACAGCCACCATCATAAATACATACCAGTTGCCAAGTGCCTGAATCACAATCAGGTGGAATGATCCATGATTCATGGGAAAGCTGCAACGGCCATAATTACAAGGAGTGGTTGCAAATCACTCTTTTCAGTACTGGCATAATTTTGAGCAGTTGTTAAATGAATGGTCATAAATTGAAGGCTTACTTGCATCACATAACAAATGCATTAATAATCAAAAAGTCAAAATTTAAACTCATATTCCAAACATCATTATCATTGCCTTCATTATCTGATCTTAACTCCTGAACCTGTCTGAACTTTTTAACTAAAAAATATGGCGTGAAAACACTATTCAAGTTCCCATGGAAGGCTGTTCCAAAAGATTGGTGTTACAATGAAAAAAAAAATCACACAATCCTGAATTTCGCACAGGGGAAGGAATCTTCTAAATTCCAACCTAGGACTTACATACTGGACAAGAACAACAATTTTGAAAGAGATAGCCCTGCATCTGTAAACAAGAAAGCTGAATGCTTGAATTGATAAATGGAATGAAAAGTGAATGCGTGTATGGAAAAAGACAAAAAAAAAAAACATCATCATTTGTTATTAGTACAAAGTCCCACCCTCTCTTTTTTGTTTATGTAATGATGATCTCAGCAATGTGAAAATACAGATGAAGGCATGCAGATAATTATACTTGGTGAAATCTTTGATGGTAGACAGACTTCAGTAATATATCTAAATGGGGAGGCTGAAAATTTCCTTGCTTATAGAAGAAAAGCATAGGCAACAGGCAAATGGCGTTGCTTAATATCTTTGCAGAAATTCAGAAGGTAGCAACAAAAATCTATGCCTCATTTCTAAGGAGATGGGGTAAATGATTTAAGAATTTGGATTAATGCCATTGTATAAGGGCTCTATTTAACAGCAAAACATTAGGTCTCCATTGTTAGAACTTTAGCTAAAGTACTGCAAAGGTCCATCGCTTTACTTAAAGGTTATTAGAGAAATTTCCCAACATCAAAATAGGAATTTTAAATTGGATTTTAAATTACCTAGATTTTAAATAAGAATTTAAAAATACGTTTTGTCCTGCACAATAAAACCCTCTTGTTTTAACTAAGTGTGTTTAACTGAAGAGCCAGTTTGGTGCAGTGTTTAAGGCATCAAGCTAGAAACTGTGAGACTGTGAGTTCCACTCCTGCCTTGGGCATGAAGCCAACTGAGTGACCCTGGGTCAGTTACTTTCTCTCAGGCCAAGGAAAGAGGCAATGGCAAGCCACTTCTGAAAAACCTTGCCAAGAAAACTGTGGGGACTTATTCAGGCAGCCTCTGAGAATCTGATACGATTGAACTGACCAAAAAAACAACAACAACCCCAAATCCAAAACTTGTAGCTCTTTGATATAGTTTGAACTGAAAATGAAAATATCTCCACATACTTTGCTTTTCTTAGCTTCTTCAAAAGCTGCACCAGCTATATTGACTCATTAATCACCAGTGTAAGCACATACTCTTTTCACAGACATACAGTATCATATTGGGAGAGAATAGGCCTAGTTTTTCACTGAGCATCTCTTGCTCTATCAGCGGTAACCAACCACTTCTGATTCAATAATACATGAACTCTGAAATGGAATCCTTCCTGATTGAAATCATTCTGTCCTCCTGACAGGACACTTGAGCCTCTGTCTATCAATCTTTAATCCACTGGATGTGATGGCTATTAAAAAGACTTCAAATAGCTGCATTCATTTCCAATTCATGGTTTGAAAAAGTAGATAGTACATTTCATGCTTGATGGATTTCTGAAACACTGAATTTCTAGTTTCTAGTTCTTTGCTTCATGTACTCTAGTTTTGAACTTACTTCAATTGGCTCTTCTTCTTTCCTGATTTCCTCCAGTTGTTATATTTTCTTTTACATGCATCTTTGTTAGCAGGACTGTCCAAAAACTACCATGGAAGTCACAGAACATTTGTGCCCTTGTTTCATAATGGAAAATATGACTTTATCAAATCTTTGGGCGGGGGGTTTCACACAAGGCATATCTGAAGACTGGACCGCATGTTATACTCACCACTCTGGAGCGATGACATGTCAGATACTCCATGCAGATTTGGGGAGAACTGAATATTTGTGCTAGAACACTATTGTGGTAACTTTTGCTTGATACAACCAACTTGCAGAAAAAATAGCTAACAACGGGATCAATAATTTCCACCGTATACCTGACAACTTCCATGTTACAAAAGTTTAACTCTGACTATACAAGGCAATATTTTGTCTGCTGGTGCCTTGTGTTTATTATACTGTATCTAAGGCTAAAATTAGTCAGCATCTTTATTGTAATGGTCACAAGGGGCAAAATTACTGTATCTGACTGAGGTAAACAACTGACTTGGATATTTACTTGCTCCTGAATCACTAGTGTTTCTGAGGAATTATAAGCCCCAAGTGTAGGCTTATAAAACAATGAAGTTTAGATGAAGTTAAATCCAAAGGAGTAACTGAGGATTTTGAATCACAGTCTTACAGAACACTATGTTCTAATTTCCTTTTTATATATAACTCTAGGAGAGGAAGGATAATATCTCAGATCCATCTGATTTGCTTATAATGATACTTCCAAATAGCTTACATTTCAGTGCCAATGTATCATTGAAAAGGTCAATATTTCAAGATCAGTTTATCACTGCTAACAAACAAATTAAGAAGAGGAAGGAAGAGAATTGCCATAAAATGGAGCCCAATCCTGGAAGGTGACCGAGAGGGATATCATGGTCAATGGTACTGAAAACTGCTGAGAGAACAAGCAATACAAAAATAGATGCACCATTCTGTCATCTGTCATCTAGAGAAGGGGTCCCTAATCCCCAGGCCAGTCAGTGGCCTGTTAGGAACCGGGCCACACAGCTGGAGGTGAGCGGAAGGCAAGCAAGTGGAACTGAAACCATCCCCTGGGATACTAATGTATGTGTGCAGAAATAAGTCATGGCACAGTCTTTGTGGCATATGCTACTTTAAAATACAGTAAGACACTGCTTGTCTAAAAAGGTTTTTCTGCACATAGAAAGCTAATACAGTTAAAGATGACTACAGTGAAGTAATAGTCAACAGTCAATAATGCAAAGGGAAGAGCCATGGGAGAAGTCCTGATGCTTTAAAAATGGAAGGCAACAAAAAAAGAGGCCAGTAAAAGGAAATATTTTTTTATAATCATTGATGTAGTATAATTACTGATGACACAAGCATAAACTTACAAGAACTTAAAGAAGTAATTACTATAAAAAAAAAAAGATTTGTCCAGCTTTTCTTATTGCCCCGATGATACCAAAAACTGTACCTGGAAGAAGTACCAAAATGTAAACTCCTTCATGCAGAATATCTGGCTTGGGGCCTTCAGTTGGTTTCCAAATAATGTGAAACTCATCAATAGCACAATATACCCCTCTGTGTCTATTTAAAGGGGTGCTAGGCAGAAGAGATCTAACTTCTTTTTCTCTTTTTCATGTTAGAATTTTATGAATTCCTTCATGATGGATCATCAGTCATCACCATGACTTTCCAACTTCAGTCCCAAGTAGTAAATGCTGGACAATCAATCCAAAGTAAGCCAGTAAAAAGGCAAGATTATTAAAAGATATTTTGAAGTATTACTGTGGAGGTCATTCAACCTGTTTGGTTTACTTTAGCTCAATCTGTGTAGTAAACAGCTTTAAAAACAAGCTTCTTTAAAACACCACACAGTGCTGTGCTCAGATGATTCTCTACTTCAAATATGCAAATGTACAGATATCCCAGAAAAGTAATTTCTGAGCATTTCACAGCTATAGAAAAAGAAGTAAAAAGGGAACTAATCAGTATGCTTCACTTCTGTTTTCCTTCAGACTTGTTTGCATAATAATGTTTGAACAGGATTTGACTCATGGCTTTTATCTAAAAGGCTTCACTAGGGCAATTTGCCAGTATAAGCACACAACTATCAAAAAGGGTATGAACAGCAGAAACACTTTTGCTTGGGATCAAAACTAATTATTTCCTACATGAAACAGCAGGATAAGTTAACATATCTGAGAAAGAAACACATTCACATATATTCTGGTTTACCTATAATTCTGCACAGATTAGAACTATGTGCACAAGCAGCAACTTGAATTGGGCTAGTATGTTCTCCATGCCTGCTCTCTCAATTCCCCTGTGTTTAATTTCATTTTCCACAAAACTGATTAATGCAAAAATACAGGAAATTCTGTTCCAACAAATCGATCTGCTTCTAATCAAGCCAACGGCAAATCACAAGTTATGAAACAGGCTTGAAGCAAACTGTAATTTCTGGTCCATACATAAGAACTAACAAGGATTAGTAGAAAGACAAATCAAATGTTAGCAGCATAGTTTTTCTGCTGGCTATAGAGGAGGAAGAGATCAAAAATGGATTCTTTGGATTAACTCAGATTTGTTCTAGTTTTCACATCAGCATTACTCTATTTGATTCTTGCTGATTTATCTTCTCTATTTAGTCATGTAAGTAAGAGGACTATCTAGTCACAACCTAATCTAACTTCTACTTGTCATGCTAATGTCCTTTTAAGGGTTAATGTCATGCTGAATTGTGATAATTTTTGTATGATTTGCCATACGTAAAGATAAATGTCAGGTGCAAACTCTGGGTTAAGATTCGTATTAAAAATTTCTCTACTCATCCACAGTGGAATACTTGTTATATTATAGTTTTGTAATATCAATGGATTACTAATCCATGAGAACAAACCCAACAGATTATAACTACAATTTAGAACAGAACGCAAAGTTTTAAGAAGATCCCACAAGATTTTAGGACGGAGAGACAGTGACTGCCCTAAAGTCAATTAGTTGGTTTTGTGTTTAAGGCAGGACTACAATTCAGTCTCCAGGCTACTAGCCTGGTGCCTTAATTGTTACACCAAACTGGCTCTATAGAGTAAGGAATTTTAAAAAATATGGCAATAACCTTTAAAAGAAACAGCAAAAACTTATTTCAGTCTTAGGGGAAAATCAGTCAGGAAAGCTTTTAGCTCTTTGGATCGCTTGATTACATGACATCAAGTTGATATTGAGCCTTCGTCCCTATTATTATATCGGAAGGCTGTTTGAGGCTTGTGGCAAGGGAGAGGACTAGTAATTTAGCTGCTCCCAGTGCTGAAGGGCAACACCAGAAGGTCCACAGGTATCATTTGATGTTTTGCTGCTGCTACTGCTGCTACTATTATTATTATTATTAGCACAGCCAGATGTTCAGACTGGGTTTGGCATTTTTGTCTACCTATCAAATCCTTATCAAGGACCTGGGATGGGCAAAACTGAATGTTTGATGGTGTTATAGATATTGCCACAGGATGGAAGCTGTTCCAAGCAAAGCTGCCTTCTGCAATTGACTGATGGCAAATTGGTCAATGCCTATGGTGTTCAAGTGGTGCTCCGGTTGTTTTGGGACTGCACCCCGAGACGCCTATTACTATTGGTCCTACCTTGCTTGTCTTTGCCATAGTCGTTCTATTTCTATTTGTAGGTCTTTGTATTTTGTTATCTTCTCCAGTTCTTTCTCTTCTCTTCTGCTGTCTCCAGGTACTGCCATTATTATCGTTATTATTGTTCTTATTATTATTCTGTGTTATGATATTGATTACAGTATGATGTTATTGCTTACCATTTTACAGTTTTCATCTGAGTTATTAGAACTGAACTGAGCCAATTAAAAGACTGAAATGACATATAAACCCAAGTAAATAATTAATGAATGGCAGATCAGCGATGAGCAAGCCTAGCCCGAGTAACATAACTGAAAATAGTTTACTGGACAAAAAGCACATACTAACATACCATAGTTCTTTCTAACATACATACCAACACAATTCAAAGTGCACTGATGATGTCTCCTCGAATAGTGATGAAATGTTTGCAACCAAATTGCCAAGCTCAGAGCTCAAAGCAACAGCCCAACTAGCAACCCGAGCCACTAATATTCAAATACATTTCAACATATAACCCCCCTCGTGATACAATACCATTAAATCAGCTGCAAAGACACTTATATGCATAAACTTTAATATTAATAAGGTAGTTCTTGACTTACAACCGTTCATTTAGTGACTGTTCAAAGTTACAACAGCACTTCATCAAAATTTGGATGCTTGGCAACTGACTCATATTTATGACGGTTGCAGGGTCCTGGGGTCTTGTGGTCATCTTTTGACAAGCAAACTCAATGGGGAAGCAAGAACCCATTAACAATCATGTTACTAATTAACAACTGCAATGATTTACTTAACAACTGCGTCTAACTAAGTATTGCCCAGCAATATTGCTACTTTTAACAAGTTCTGAGCATTACCGCTCACTCACAAGATGTTTTCCTGGTTTTTAAACACAGTTCTTGCAACTCAGCTTCATCCTGTTACATCAAATTGCACCTTTGCTGCTCTACTATCAGTCTCACACTCTTTTGGGCTACAGCCATTTATGCAGATTGCACTGTTTGAATGTAATGCACTTAAAATTAGCAGCATGGAACACTTCCAACTACTGAAAAAGTGCTGTCTAAGTCTAGAGACAGAATTATGAATAGCTAGACTAGGCCTCATATGTATTCCCATAGCCTGACACTGTAAACTGAAAATTCCCAGCAAGTTGATAAAGATATGGAGGGGAGGGTTGGAGAGGGGTTCTGGACGGGCCAATTATAATCACCCTTATTTGATTTGTGCAGCTGATACATGTATAATCTACTATAGATACATTCTGACACCTTTCCAAATCAAATCTTTAATTATAGTTACTCCTTGTAGCACAATAATTCTGTGGTGCATTTCAACAAAATCCTAGCATGCAGAAAGACACTGATTAATATTTAGCGAAATACAAGGAAGCAGAGACCTGCTGTAAAACCATAGAGCTGCTTCCATGTGGTGAGGGAAATGGCTCCTGGCAATTATGATTCACACTGCAGAGCCAACATGTTAGCAGCAACCAGAACAGGCTGCCACATCTCAGATCCATTGCAGAGTAGAGAAATGCCATGAGTAGCCACAATATCCCACCAGCAGCTGCACCCAAAGACATGAAATAAAAGAAGGAACCTTCTGTTCAGATCTGAAATGTACATATAAAACAGAATATGTATATATGTATGTACTGTATATATATGTATATATGTGTATGTATGTAGAATGACAGGCTAGCAAGGACCACTGTGCTCAAGCTTGCGAGAACATCCGGATGAGCAAGGGCTAAGGAGATGATGCTTTTTACCTTCAAATAAATGCTGTAGACAACCCGTAGAATAAACGGATGCTTGCTGGTGTGATTATGCCGCCAGAAAAAATATGGGGCGCTGTGGGGTATCCTTGGCAATCACGGCCACCCACACAACATCGAGAGAGATTTCTAGGAATTACTTTTCATTGTAAAGGTGCCCCCCACTTTGCTTCAATCGAAGAGCCTCCCATCTCCACCGCACAAGCTGATGGGTCACCATCCCAGGCGGGAAAGACCAAGGGAATCAACCTGGAGGAAGAATCGTCTGAACGATCGAGGCCGAGCTGCGTGTCAGAGCCCCTTTTCTCCGACCCCAAATCGGGAACGGAGCCGGAGGGCAGAAGAATGGAGGTCTGCGCGAGAGGACGGCCAGCCGCCAAGGCAAAGCCGGGGGAACCGGCATGAATGGGCAGGAGAGGCTTGGGCGGGCCGCTTGGCGACAGACTTCAGAGCGAAGCGCGGCACAAAAGGTGACAGCACCCCCCCCCCTTCCCAGGGCTCCCCGTTTTCCTACCGTGGATGCCGGTCTGGTGAGTCATGGCTCCGCAGCTGCTCCGCTTCACCAGATCGCAGCTCAGCCCCGTCTCCGACTCTGGCGCAGGAAACGGCTTGGTTGCAGCACCGCCTGCTTCCGGGTTCCTGCTGACTGGGGCTGGGCGAGAGCCGCCCGAGGCAAGGCCGAGCGTGTCGCCAAGCGAGATGAAGGGCGGCGCTGCCGCGAGGCCTCCATTCATTGTGTCGCCCCCGGATCTGGAACGACAGCTCCGCCGTGTGGGAGCCGGGGAGGGAGACGCGCTTCAGCGTGGGGCACAGCCCCAGCCGACGCATCTCAGTGTCTTGGTCCGTAGGGAAGAGGAAGAATGGCATCCACACAAGAAGTCTGGCGCCTGAAATGATGTGGCATGTGGCCCTTCTGAGCTGTTATGAAAAAGAACCGTTTGCTGGAGGAGAGAGATGGTTAATACAAGGAAAAGAGAAGAGGAGTAGTTTGGAAAAGCCAAGCAAGGGAAACCCAGTTTGGAGTGATCCTACATCTCAAAGTGGGTTCCTATTAGTGCTGCCCTGTAAAATGTTATGTATCTTTGTATTCTGCTTGATGAAGAGAGCCGGTTTGGTGTAGTAGCAGGTTAGAAACTGGAAGACCCTGAATCTTATGCACAAAACCAGCTGGATAACCTTAGCTCTAGCCTTAGTAAGGAGGAAATAGCAAACCACTTTTGAAATCTGTCCAGGAAAGCTGCAGAGACTTGTCCAGGCAGTTACAAGGAGCCACATACTGCCTGCCTGCCTTTCAAAAGAATCACACATTTCATTGGATTTCTCGTGCATGACTGTGGAGTTGCAGATTTGGGAGGGAGGGAGAATACAGTGAGCAACTAATGAACCAATCACATTTAGTGTAGTTGGTTGTGGGAATCTAACCTTTAAGGTTACTTTAAAATATACTGTTTCCTTTGAATCTAGACATGGAATTGAAGAAATGGTGATTAAATGAACAATGGCCTGTTGTGCAAACACAGCCTATATGTGAGGTTGCAGAATGTAACAGCCCAAGGCATTCAGAAATAATCTCCAGAGACAGTTAGGCCTAATGGTTAAGGCACCATTAAAAACCAGGGCAGCATGAGTTCTAGTTCTGCCTTAGCTATGAAAGCCAGTGATTTTAAGTCAGTTATTCTCTCTTAGACTAACCCACCTCACAGGATCATGGTTTTCGGGAAAATAGGAGTAGCAGGGTATATTGAATATATTTGCTGTATTGAATTATTTGTAAAAATAATAAAGGGGGGATAAAGGAGCTACTTCAGTTCTGACTAAACTGAAGAAGCTTCTTAGATGAGAGGCGAAACATTTTCAAGGAAAAACAAAGTCCAGTTGCCTTTTGGAAAAGCACCTTTGGGACAATAAAGGTGGGATGTAAAAAATAAAATAAATCTAAGAATAAGTAGGAAAACAGAAGCCTTTTTTTCAGATTTAATGGTTTGGATGAAATTGGAAAATCAGTTGGGATATGCTGTTCCTTTAAAACTTTAGTAGATCCTGTGTTTGATAACAGCAGTTTTGCAGTATTGCCCTGCAATGCATACATGTAGGCTGTGGGATATAAAACATAGTTTAAGATGCCCATTTTGGAAAATAAAGTAATAAAGCACCTACCATAGAGTATGTGCTGGCTAATATTTTCCTATGGACTGTATATTCCCCTACCCTCCCTCCTCCAACTGACGCCCATCTTCCTAAAACTACCAATGTCTACTTCTGACTGGCTTTGCTGTCTTACTCCTGATTGTTTTCTTCCAAAGCATCACAGTGACTACCAGCAAGTCAGCTACCCCATGCCACCTTCTCAGGTAAACTCAATGTTAATTGCAGCTCTGTTGCAAAGGCCAAGCCCCTGGGAGAGTAACAAGCATTAGGGAGGGTGGGGTGCAAGAACATGATATTTGTGATTCTCTGTAGTAGTCATTGATAAACAACATATATTCTTAATCTACCTGACCCAGATAGTTTTTGAAAGAAAGATATCTAAAACAGGGAGTTAGGTAAAGATTTAAGAAATGTTTTTCAAGAGGCACTTATAAACTAAGTCACTTTGCTTGCCTTATTTTCTCACCCTCCCCACAATATAACAACTGTTATTGAAATGGGCATTGCTATAATAATAAATAGTTATTATTAGTAATGGTAATGGTTAGCTTTGCTTCAGATATATGTATTTATGTGCATTTATAGTTTGAGAGTCTGGGTAACTCAATAGGAAACACACATTGGGATTACAGGTTGTAGATTACAGAACAGTTGAATAAAATTACATAGAACATATTTTGGGTGGATTGTAAATTTCCAGATAGCCCAATTTTATATGATTTTTTTTCTTTTCAGCAATGGTGCTTTAGAACTCATACCTTATATTTCATATCTCTCAGTACTTTGATATCTCATGTTTTCCCTCCAGAAAAGGTATTTACTCAACAGAAAGAAGGCATAAGAAGAGTTACTCTAAAGTTAGGAGTATAACTTTTGTAAGGAGGTATTCTAGAGGTTGGCAAAAGAAAATAAACCTCATGTAAGAAATACAGAGTGATAAGTAATAAGTGACGAGAAGGCTATTTAAATCTCTACAGCTAAGAGCCTGACAGGTGCTTTTTAGCAGGGAAAGAGTTCCCATCAAGTGACAGCTAGAACTGCAGAGTCCATCCAAAGGGAAAAAGGAGATGAGCTGAAAGAAGAGACAAGTGATGAAAGCCCTGAGAGCATCAGTCTAATCAATAGAAGCCATGTTACAAAGATCTGCAATTTAAGTCCTTTAGACAAAGAAAGGATACAGAAGCCCATTCCTTTTACTAATGCTTTTGGTGTTTATTGCTTGTAATTGGCAGGAGATTATAGACGCAGAAAGCCAGGGCATGCAAAGCTGAATTAAAAATAATGGCTCCATCTTGCAAAGGGGTTTCACTGAGAGTTCAGTAGCTTTTCATCAGGAATCATTTGGCTGTCAGTTTCTTCTGTATGAATAATCTCCTACTGGAAGAATCTGTGTTTGTTTTGTTCTGGTAACAGATAACTGGATTGCTGTTTCTTAGCTTGAAAAATGCTTTAATGATTTTTATGTTTCTTTAATTAGGAAATTTTGCAAAAATGATGGCATGTTCAATATTTAGATGCCACTAAATAGATTAAGGGATATATGAGTTATTTTTCTGTTCTCCAATCTCTGAAGGTCTAGTATCTTGCTGATTGATAGTCTTATTTTCATTCTATTATGAACATCAGTGTAATTTGATCCTCAGCATGCTTTTTTTAGATTTTCTAAATCCTGGTTTATTATTAAGTCTTAATATGATTTAGGTGAGTTTTAAATAGAATCCGAATTAGAAATGATTATAGCAGTCACCTTGCCCAGTCTTCTGCTCTGTGTGGGATCCATTAGAGCACCAGTTCACAAAAGGTTTGGTCTCAGGATCTCTTTACAATTTTAAAAATGGTTGACAACCCCAAAGGACTTTAATTAAATGGGATCTATCCATCCATCCATTCAGCTGAATCAGTTGACTCCTGTCAAGATCATTCAAAGATTTCTGAAGCTGTTTGCAATTGCCTGCTTCCTAGAGCTGAGAGATAGTGATCAGCCAGCTGTCTTTGTTCCTAAAGCAAAAATAGAATTTGTGTTCTTCAGGTTTCTAACCTGATGCCTTAAAATCACTACACCAATTGGGCTCTCCTCACTATATTTACTGTATTAGAAATTCAAATAGAGAAATACTTGAGAACTGCTTCACTAAAACATCTCTGATAATGATCTATTCAGCCTTTCTGCAAAGACCAGCTTCTGCATAAAGATCACTAGAACGTTGTGTGAATCCAGTAATAGCAGTTAGTTCACTAAACCAAGCTTAAAAGCTTTAGCTAACATAGGATCCAAATTCAATATATTGGAAAGTATACTGAAAATAAATACTAAGGGTAATAATATGTATGAGATTTGTTATATTTTAGATAGATCATTTGATGATACCAAATCTGTTCAAAGGCATTTCCTGAAAATTTTTTTGCACACTACCTTTAGTGTTCTATTGCCATCTAGTGGATTTTCAGATTTGGCTTTTTCTTTGTAACTGTAATAGATAGAAGCTACCTCCTTTTGCAGAAGGGTACAAATGAAATAAATTCAAGTCACCAAGATAAAGGAGACTGTGCTGTGAGGCCTCCTTTTTGCTGACGACTATGCGATGAATGCTGGATCAGAGCAGGAAGTGCAAGCCAGTGTGGACAAATTTGCAGCAGCATGTGACAACTTTTGCCTCCTCATTAACACAAAGAAGACCAATGTGATGCACAAGCCAGCTCCAAAAGTCCAATACCAAGAGCCCACCATCACAGTGAAGGGACAAAAGCTGCAAGTAGTGGACCAATTTACATACCTTGGCAGCACCCTCTCCCGCACAATGACAGTTGACATTGAGGTCAACTGCAGAGTCGCCAAGGCAAGCTCTGCATATGGCAGACTACTGACCAAAGTGTGGGACCGCCATGGAATAAGCCTTACTACAAAGCTCAGAGTCTACCAAGCAGTAGTGCTGACTACCCTGATGTATGCCAGTGAGACTTGGACTATATACAGGAGGCATGCTAGGCAACTGAACTACTTCCACACAACCTGCCTCCACAGACTTCTCAGGATCCGGTGGCAGGACAAGGTACCAGACACAGAAGTCCTCTCCAGAGCAGACCTGCCATCATCCACACCCTGTTGATGAAAGCCCAGACACGCTGGGCAGGCCATGTTGCAAGGATGCTAGACCATTGCATCCCTAAACAGCTCCTCTATGGTGAGCTGTATCAAGGAAAGCGGTCGCAAGGGGGACAAAGGAAGCGATACAAAGACACGTTGAAAGCCTCCTTCAAACCCCTGGACATCGACACCACCTCCTGGGAAACCCTAGTACAAGATTGATCAACATGGCACACATTGATCCACCAAGGCTGCCAGATGTTTGAAGACAAAAGAACTACCACAGCACAAAAGAAATGAGCACTCCGCAAAGCCAGAGATGCAAATGCTGCAACAGTACTGCCCACATATGTCTGCCTGACATGTGGCAGAACATTCCATGTCCGTATAGGCCTTACCAGCCACAAGTGGACATACCGTGGACAGCCCACAACTCGTTAGATGTCAAGGTCCTCTTCAAACACAATGGATGAACATCATCACCACCTCCTTTTGCAGAAGGAAGCAAATGAACTAAGTTCTGATGAAATTTCAAAATTCAAAGGCAACAAGATTCCATTTGACTTCAAAATTTGAGATTTATAAGCGATAGGTTTTGTTTATCTCTTGGCAATAGACTAGAGAGACAAGGTGTGGAAGGACCATACATCAATATTGTACACAGAAATGGCACAGTTATCATCATCAACATGCAAAGATCAACAAAGTGATCGAATTTCACTGAAACTATTCTCAGCAAAGTCTAGAAGTAATTGTCTCAATTGTCTGAAGTGATCCAAAGAAATAGGATTAACAATGAATAACCACCTGTCAAGGTTCCAAGGAATACATCCCATTCAATAAGTACTCTGAGGCAGGCAAATTCCTCAAAGAACATTTTATTGGGACATATGATCAAACTGGCGTGTTCTCAGCGGAAAACTGGCTCTAAGTTCCCACCAGTTTTACACCCTATTAAAAATAAAACTGTCACTTCCCCCCAGAGTCTCCAGTCACATGCTCCAGATCAGCATACAGTCCAGTTGCTAGGTGACCGCAGTCTCCATCTTCTAAACACCTGCACCAACATCCTTGATTCCCAGGGGAAAGAATTTTATTTAGGCTACAGCACTCCAGCTATCTCTACAAACCTCCCTCCCTGGTCCCTTCACTCCAGGTTATGTCAGTCCTGAAGCAGTGAGAAGAGAAACCTCCCTAGAGAAAACTACCAAAAAGAAAATGGCCACAGTTTGGTCAACCTATGTTTTGTCATTTTTATTATGATCTTAAAAGACAAATAACAGAATTAACACCAGTGAATTATCAGGCTTGAAAATGAACTTGAAGAACATATAAGTCATATATAGCAATTATTCCAAACCTTTGTCAGTAAAAAATTGAACATCATTAATGGGGAAGGTCAACAGCTGGATCTATTGATTATATGCCATTTAAAGTCAGTTTTTATTAGATGGATGGCCATGTAAATTTGATTAATAAAAATTCATCCCAATCAAAAGATTATCATGAAATGTTTTATGAAAGAAATTCTGTACTGTGAAGCGTGCTCTCTTAGAACTGATGGGGAAAAATTTGGAATCCCAGCACTGAATACTACATTGGTATAGATAGACGTATTGCCTGTTACACCGGCATATGCATATTACGATCACAAAATAAAGGACAGCTACACATCTTTTCTCCTAAGATATATCTTACCCCAATATAATCTAGCCTCATTCACTATTCAACCTTCAGACTATCCAAAATATTAAATGCAGCCTTTACCAACTTAAAGAATATTGATTCTGATCTGATCTAAGCAAGGCAGTTTAAGTGAATAATGCCCAATTTGAATGGTTAAGCAAATTGCTGCAGTTGAGAAGTGAATCATGCAGTCATTAAGCAAATCAGGCATCCTCATTGAATTTGCTTGTTAGAAGCTGTTTGGGAAGGTTGCAAATGGCGATCACATCATCCCAGGATGTTGCAAATTTTGTAAATACGTGCTAGTTTATTTATTATTTATTTATTAAATTTTTGTACCACCCCCCCTCCCGCAATGAGACTCGGGGCGATGTACAGCCAAGATAAAAACCCCACAATAAATAGAATTTTAAAAAGGTTTAAAAGAATTAAATTAATGGCTGAGAAAAACAGTAAAAACAAGATAGAAAAGTTAAAATTACCAGAAAAAAAATTAAAAATTTTTTAAAACCCTAATAATTGGTACTAGGCCAGACCAGCCTGTTGGAAAAGATGGGTTTCTAGTGCAAGCCGGAAGGTCTGCAGGTCAGTAATGGCTCGCATCTCTGGAGATAATTCGTTCCAGAGGGAGGGTGCCCCCACAGAGAAGACCCACACCCTCAGGGCCACCAGCCGGCATCGTCCAGCCAACGGCACCCCAAGGAGGCCCACCCTGTGGGAGCGCACTGGCCGGTGGGAGGCCAATGGTGGCAGCAAGCAATCCCGTAAGTACTCGGGTCCAAGCCATGAAGTGCTTTAAAGGTGACTATCAACACCTTGAATCGCACCCGGAAGGCCACCAGAAGCCAGTGCAGCTTGCGCACGAGCGGTGTAACACGCAAGCTCCAAGGAGCCCCCCAAATCACCCGCATCTGAATTTTGATTACATGATTGATTGCTATGGTTGTCATAAGTGCCAGGACCAGTTGTAACTCACTTAGTCTTGTCTTAACTTCAAATGGTTGCTAAATGATGGGTTGTTATTTGAGGACTATTTGTATTCAATCAACCATATATAAACAAGCCATGGTTTAGCTTGGGGTGTAACCACTAACATAAGTGCATTATGTGAACCCCAGCCAAGATTCTACTTATAGAATCTGCCCCTTGGAATGGTCCCCACTCTGATAGTCCAGTTGCCCTAAATCTTCTGGTCTTTTTGAAGGCAGTAAAAAACCACTGCACACACACACACATACATACACACACACTCACACACATGGGAAAGCATTGGTTGGGATGTTAGAGGCATCCATCTCAGGAGGTTATATGATATCTGGAATATATCTTTTTATCTCTGAGCTATTGATTAAATTTTTTAATTTCACATTAGCTTCCCAGAGTTGCTTTTCAAGCTGGGTAGCCAAATACATTTAATTAATTAATGCCAAATACATTTAATTAATTAATGCCAAATTCATCAAATATGAGATATTGTGGGAAGGGTAGGAAAGGAATGGAAATACCAGTTCTTTCAGGTAGGCCAGATGAAGAAAGAGACACTGCAAGGACTACTAGAACTGAAGTCAACATATCAAGCAAAATCAAGGTGGGATATCTTGAATTTCTTTCTCATCCCTTTTTCTGTTCTTAGTCTATGTTGATACCCTTTATATAAAGAGATCATAGACAAATAATCCAGATTGTTAAGTGAATGGTAGCTTATCTCATAAAGAGCAACTTAGCTTAGGTGAAGAACTATCTGGAAAAAAGAGAGACAAGCTCTGCCTTAGTTAACTCATCATAAACAAAGGTGAGAAATCCCTATAAAAATTCCCAAGATGTGTGGTTGTGACATTGAATGAGCTCTATGATTTAGCAGAACCTTGGCTGTTTTTCATTACTCCAAACAAATTGTGATATCATGAAACTTTGGTAAGTGTTGTACAAGGCTAAGCATCAGAAAGATATTGGAATGGAAATATAAAGGCATCAAAACATTGCTAATGTTGAAATCTACTCAAATGATGCTCAGTTATGAAACTAGTGGCAGCATTAGCATTGATGTCATCTGAAGTGAGTCAGCATGTGCAACACAAAAGAAAGATGTGAATTCCATTATGTCTGTTTCTAGCAACTCTATGGTGAACATTATTTAAAATGAAAAAGAACTGTAGGTACAATATAGAAACCTCTCCTTCAATGGCAACCATGACAAAGCCACGAAGAGCTATGGAAGTCAGTACTAATGAGCAACCAAGTAGCAGGACATATTAGCTGTCCTTGGTTTTCCATCTGCCCATCCCGCAAGACATATGAGTGCAGTGATGAAGATACTCTTGAGCTACAACTGCTGGAATTTTGCATTCTTGGCTAGTGATCGGGATTCCCCAAAGTTGTAGTTCTGATTGGGAAGTATCCAGCCTTGCAGTGAGAAGGGATCAAACATGGAGCTAGCTTGGAGTCACTGTGTAAAAGAGTAGACCCCTCCCCCAAGTTCCTTGCAGCCTTATCTAATTGTTCCCAGGAGTAGGTCACCAGACTGGTGAGATTCCTGTATTATAGGCAGAACACTATAAAGGCTTCAACTCTTCAAGTATGGGTCTTGTTGCTTGCACCTGATAAATCCAGCAATACATGATAGACATTCTGCTCTCCATACACTAGGGACCAAATAAGTGGGCACTTAATTCTGCATGAACAAGCATAGACTGTACTATTGGTTGTTGCATGGTATCCCTTTCATTTCATATTTTGAGAGATAGCTTATTTTCAGATAACTGAAATATATCTAAACATTAGATATAGATCAAAAATGAAACATCAGTGGAGAAATTCTGAAGAAAGGGTTCATGTTTAGAAAATTCTAGTACTTTTCTACTGCTATATCACTTATTTGCTTTTTTGCACTGACTTTTTAAAACTTTACATTATTAACATGTTTCTTCAGAAACTAAGCTACTTTAATCCTTGTTTTAATTAGAATACTGCTGTCTTTTCACTTCTTCATTTATTAGTAACTGTATTTTTGTTTTTCTCTAGGAAACCCTGGTTTCATTTATTCTGTGGGTGTTGTGGCACCAATTGTTTTTATTGGAACTTCTGTTTGCCAATCACAAGATTTTGTTTCTTAAATTATTAGTAATTCTACCTATATTTTTGTTGTTTTCTAAGAAACCCTTTTTACTTCATTTTCACTATGAGTTATTGTTTTGGCACCAGCTTATTGTTGAATATGAATGTGCCTTTGAAGTCAGTTATTCTAATAAAGAGGTTTGGTTAAACTTGAAGTTGGCAAATTGCAAATCATAGCACAGCCAAAGCCATCATGACCTAAAGACTTCCCATAGGTTTCATATGCATACATTTCCTAGCAGTTACCTCATCTGTGTAATCAACCGGCTCATAAGAGAAATGGCCTTCTGCTTTTCCTGTAGGACAGGTCAAAAAGCTGGTAATGATCAAGTTGCTTGATTCTGGCAGTTAATGGGGGACTCAGTGATTTTTTGCTCACACAGTGATCCATGTACTGTATGTTTATTTGTGAGTTGCTACTTCTAGATAAGGCAATCAGTGTGGTCCTGAGGAATAAAAAGTTTGCCTTTCTCCCTTGATAACATTCTCAGCCTATGAAAGATGAACAGATGACATATAAAAGAAGGCTACCAATAGAGGATAATGTTTGTAACTCGGGTTAAAATGAGGAATCCTTGGTGTTCGCTGAGTTTCACTGTTGTCTTGCAGATGTTTCATTATCCAAACTAGGTAACTCTGATATTATTTGCATAATTATTTATTTAAAAGGGTGATATTCAAAACAATAAAGAATTTGCAAAGAAATTTAGAAATAATTTAAAATATGTGTTGTGTTATTCAAAAGACATAGCCCATAAGGTGATCAAGGGCAGTAAATGGTCTCAAAAACATGGGACATTTTAACTTGTTTGAACTATCGTCCAGAGCCAAATTTAGATATAAGCTAAGTAAATACTGTATAATTTAGGGCCTCACAGAAGGAAGGGGTATTTCAAACTTTAAGTGGGTTTGGAGTTACAGTTTTATTGTAATTTCTTATATGAATTAGATTGCCATCAATAAAAACCCTTCTATATGGCTCACATTAATGCTTTATTTTGCCTGCCTTCACACCCTCTGTTCAGAGCAGGCCCTTTCTCACCCCATCATAGCCAGGCATTTTGGTGGCATTCTTCTCCAATTCAGTGGTTACACTGTCTTTTCCATTAGCATTTATCAATAAGAGCCTCCCTATATCTAAATCTAGCCTTTCTGCCAGCAAGGAAGTGCTAAGTTGTCAGATTGACCAGCAAATATTTTATAATTAGACTCCATAATGCACTTCAGAACTACTTATAGACTTTAAATGGTCAGGAGGCATGACTATGACTAAGCAAAGATGTCATTTTCTATATTCTACATTATTGTTGTTAAAACCAGTTTGAACTGGATGTAGAAATCAAAACAAGGAACTAAATTGTTAAGTATTGTTTTGTTGAATGAAGCCAAAATCTATTTAGAATGGTATCCTGTCTCTGAAAGAAAATCTGGCTTGAATAATAATACCTGTAATTTACTAAGCTTGTATGCCATCTAACTCTCAGCAGCAATGGGTGGCTTACAACATCACTCCATTTGGTTATCAAAGGTATATGGATTGTCGATCTGATAGGAAATATGGTGTGTATGTGCACACGTAGATACGTACATGCATACATTCATGCATATTTTCTAAGAGGACCAATTTTAGAACTCTAGAATCTTCGAAAGTTATTCAAGACAACAATCAAAGCTTATCTACAGTATGTCTGTTGCAATACAGGATTGGTATAAATTTACTCAAGCAGAGAAATAATATGAATAAGAAGCTGAGTCAAAGAAGATATAAGAGGAAGGAAAAGGTTTCTTCAGAAAAGAGAAGGACTACATACTCACGAGACTATAAAAAGAAACATGTACTTGGGCAAAATACAGTAAATGCAAAGCAGAATATAAAAAAATGTAGACATGAATCTGAAAAACAACAAACCATTAAAACCATTTTAAAAAGTTATGTACAGCAGAAACAGCAAAACAAGAAATAGCAAGGAAGCCAGTGAATTGGACTGCTTAAAATATTAAAATCCGCCCCCCCAATATTTCATATGTTTGTTTTCATGCTCATTTATGTTTACTAGATATGCTTTTCTATTTATTATGTGGTTTATGAAATTTGATGTAGACCAGCCTTAGTTGTGCTGAGTGGACAGTTTTATAAATTGATTAAATAAATAAAATATTAAAGTCATTTCCCACCAATGTCCACATTCACAATTATAAAAGCTTAAGTGTGAAATTGATTATGGTCTGGTCAGCTTTAGGGCAGTTCAAGGAGGGTTCATATCATGGCAGTTCAAGGAGAGTTTGGGTCATGGGAATTTGTTAACTTGTGATTAGTACTTTTTAGAAATGCTTCCTGCTGCTGAGAATAGTAACTCAGAAAAGATATTTATGCAAAAGTCTCCACTCTGAAAGGGAACAAAAAGGGGGAAGAAATGAGTCCGACAGAGGATACTGTATAAAAATGAGATGACAGCAACTAGCAATCTGCACAGCCTCTCTATCAGATATTTGCACAGCAATCATTTCACTTAACAATTGTCATGAGAGTGGCAAAATCCAAGTTTATGACAATTAGCAACTGCATACTGGAACAAAAATATGCAGTGACTGATGTATAGCATTTTATCCAGATAGCGCAGCCATACTTGTTATAAGTTAGGTCACAATTACAAGTTTAATAGTGCAATATTTGATTGTGAACTATAAATTAATACCAGGCCATATTTAATGCAAGCCAAAATTCAGTTAATAGGAGGTTGTGTGCAACTAAGGCTAGCACAAGTGCAGTTGCCACTGGGGTTGTGGACACTAACCAATGGCATGCAAATTCAGAGGGGAAGGAGAGTATCTCGAAATTTCAGCTACTGATGGATCAACAGGAGAAAAGTTATTCCACTGATACCCACTTCTTTTAAAAGCGACCTCTGGTTAGCGAACTCGATGTATTTTTCTTTCTCTTGAAACGGACTTATGCAACGTCTGGTGAAAAGGAAAAACGTCATGCTACAATTTCTGACGAAAGGGATCCTCAGCCCGCCTGAACATCCTGGACGGCAATTTAGAGGAGACGCTCCCGGGAATGCTCGCACTCTTCCTCCCTGCCCTCCTTCACCAATTCCCTCGCGAGGATCGGTGGTGAGTAGGCCCCTTTGGGTTACCTACAAAGGCAAGCTTGGCTAGCCTTTGTGAGGAAACTCTGGATTAGCACGTAGAGTGTGGCCAAACAGTTCCGGGCCCGGTTACAAAGAGCAAGAGGGAAAAAAAAAAAAAGGATGTCAAGACCGAGGCCTCAGTGCCGCCGCTCCACGCCCACCCAGGACCGACAGACGCTCAGTCCTTTTGAACTCCCTGCCCGCCGTTGAAGTCATTGGTTGCAAGAACGCCTCTTCTCCGCCCCTCCTGTTGCTCGCTCGGGGTTGGTCTCTGCCTTAACATAGCAGTCCCCTCAGTTCGCAGGAAGAAGAAGAAGAAGTAGAAGAAGAAAGGGGGTCGGATGGGGCTTCGGTCACCTCAGTTAATGTCTTCAAGCTGGTTTAAGAAGTGTTTCTTGAACGGCGAGACGAAGCGCGGAAAAGGCGCTGCTGATCAGCAGCAGCAGCAGCAACCAGCAGAGGAGGGAGGCTCGCAGCAGCCGAAGCCGCCGCCAGCTCCTTTCCAATACAGGCGGCCCAAATTCCTGCGCGGAGCAGTTTGCGCGGAGAAGTTGCCTGAGAAGCGACCCATCTACTGCCCTTCCCGGGACAGGCCTCTGCAGTGGAACACGGGCTATGCCGAGTGAGTATCCCGGGCACCCTAAGGTAGAAGGCTGCTTGACAGAAACAGTTAAGACTGGGGGAAGAGGAGATGCCCCCGTGAGAAGCCTGACTCTTGCTCCCTCTGGGCTTGATGGCCTCTCTCGGGAGCTAAGTTTTCTTTGGGAAGGCTGCATACTCAGGGACAAACTAAATGGTGTGTCTGTGGGACAGCTACAATAGCAGTAACGCATCTCACGGCACTTTGAAAGGTGTCCTTGCTGCTGTTCTGCTGAAAAACAAGCTTATTAAAGTGGTAGGAAGACCTATAAAATAGTTCAGTTTAATAGGCCTGTTATTACAACATTCCAGTCTATACCCATGACATTTTTAGTAACTTTTTGTACCTTTCAACAACTGTGTTGAGGATAAGAACAAATAAAAGTAAGATAAGAAGAAGACTAGAAGAAATAAACGTTGTCTTTGGGGTATGAACAGAGATATCTATATATATGAATAGTGCCAAGTTGGGAAAGGAAAATGTCTCATTGTTTTTAAGCAATTTTCCTAACCATGAGTTTGGAAAATTATCGAAGTTAGTTTACATTAGGATGGGCTAACAAGCTTTGGTTAACACAGACTTCATCAGGCTTAGTTTTTCACAACTTTAGAACTTAGACATTATTATGAGGTCACCCAATTACCTTGCATTATTAATGTTAAAACTACAGACAGAAAGCTCTACGGTACCTGGGATCATATTAATATCTATTCAGTAACTGCTGTCAAGGAGTATTTGTATTTAGGAACAATTCAAAAACCAAACTGCATTGTGATAGCATCTTTTATACAATAATCAAGTAGGTATTGTTTGGGTACTATAAAATGTTTCATGGCAAAACATTATAATAGTTATTGCCAATGGTATTTTGCCATAGTGTCCATGCAATATCTGGAGTCTTATTTGCAGAAAACTAGCATAAGGAGAATTACCAGTTGTATAAGGAGAATTACCAGTTGTATTTCATTTTAATGAAACTAACTCATAACTTCACCAGTTGTATTTATACTAGTAAAGATTCCTATCATTGCATTTGCCTAAAGAAAATGTGTGTTACAGCTTCCCTGGAACTACATTTGCTTTATTACACAGTTGTCAGTTGTTAAATTAATGGCATTAGCCTAGGTTTGTTATGAGTTCCTTTTCTGCAAGGATATTTTATGAGCATTGGTAGGAGAGACAAGAAACAAAACAGGAGTTTCAATTTCCCCATTTGTATTGTCAATAACTTCATTATTTGCATTTGAAATCTGATTCTTAGACCATAATTTAAATCTCTTTCTGGGGATTTAGAGGCAGTATCAGAGGTGGTATTCAGCAGGTTCTGACCAATTCTGGAGAACCGGTAGCGGAAATGTTTGAGTAGTTTGGAGAACTGGCAAATACAACCTCTGACTGGCCCCGCCCCCATCTATTCTCTGCCTCCCGAGTCCCAGCTGATGGGCTGGGTCTTCTTTTGTTGCCCTGCACAGGAGAACGGAGCTGGAAAGCAGATTAGTGGATGGGGAAGGAATGAGATTTTGCAGTATCCTTCCTCTGCCATCCTCACCAAACCACGCAACACCCACCAAGCCACACCCACACCCACAGTAGTAAAAAAATTTGAATCCCACCACTGGGCAGTATTATGTTCAGCTTTGCTGGTGTGCCATCTGCTACTTCTTTGAACCAGTATAATCTCAGTATTATGCAGCCTTTAAAATTTCTCAGTGGGATGATTTCAACATATTTGATTCCAGCTAAATTTATATTCTGTTTTTCTGTCCATGCAACACTTACAGCATCATTACAAATAGACCCCTATTCTCCATGGAGTTACCCTTGAAAAAGGGTTGGAAATTGCAACTAGCTAATTGCTGCTATTCAATAGTTGGGTGGGAAGTCACACTGCTATATTCATTGCCTGTAAAGCTGCTGGACCCAATATGTAAATTTGCTGCTCACTTAGGATCAGGGACTGAAAATATTACTCTTTCCCAGAGCAAGAGATGAGGAAGTGTTTTCACAGATAAGGACTTTTTATTTTTTGCTTCAGTTATTTCATCATTGCAGAGGACAACAAACAATTCTTACAAAGGAATGAGATTTAAAAAGAATCAAGTGGTGAATAAGTGGATGAGTGCCTTTAGGATGTTCATGCCTCTAAAACATTAATTGCCAAGTATATTACAGTAAATTGAACCCTTACCTTGAAAACTACATTTTAAAAGGGAAGAATACATTGCTTCAATGAAACAGATTTTCTGTTTCAACAAATGAGTGACTTTGATCTAAAGTGCAGCAATCCATAGTGAAACACATATGCTGATTCCTGAATGATTAAATATCTCTTCATTACCTTTTAAAATAAGGTACTTATACAATTAACTTGAATATCTTTAAGTATTATTCAAGCAGGGATTTTGTGGCTTATTGCCACAATGTCATGTCTTTATTCTATTTTATATTTTAATTACTAATGTCTCAAGAATTTTAATGAATAGTAAGGTAAAATACAAAAACATCTGCTTGAAGCCATACCTAATAAGCAAGGTAACTTGGTAAGTATGTTGATAGGATGTAAGTATGTTAATATGATGATAGACTGAAATATTAGCACATTTTATATTTTTATACAACCATTCTTATTTCTAGCAGAGGCCATTGATATTTTGCAGCTGGAAAAACTAAACTAAATTTTCGAATTTTCAGTAAATTGCGTTGAGCCTCATGTTTTTGTAGAAATGGATAAGAATATTCTTGTTTGGAGAGCTACATTACCTTGGGTCAAACAGCTACTTGAATATTTCACCCTAATCATTCTCTCCTGAGCTGGATTTGAATATTAGTTGAAGGTTCATTTCTGTTGTCTTCTAGAACATGTGTGAGAAGTATGCAATGTGTAGGAAAAGTCTAAAATCATGAAGGATTGAGAAAGGCTCTCCTACAGCATTCAGAAGCCAAGAGAATTGACTATAAATGAAGAATATTACTAAGATTCATTGCATAAGGCAGCAAAAGAAGATAAACATTTAAGATTCCTTCCCTCTAGATGAGTTTGAACTGTAATTCCCAGAAGCCCCATTCAACATGGCCAATGATTGGTTAGAATTTCTATTAAACTGCATTTCTGTTGATTCCTGTGAGAATGAGAAAACTTGCTGTAGAAGGTTTCAGATTCTGGACAAATATATATACTGTATATATTTACAGTAGAAAGGAATATGCATCCAGGTTGCAATTGCTGAAATGACACCTGTTTCAAGGTTGCTGCTTTATTGGCAACTGTACTGTACTGGGGTGGGGGTGGGGGTCATCCAAGTCATGCTTGTCCCAAGGGTGCTTTTTTCCAAAAGGCAACTAGATTTTCTTGATCTTTTCTTTGAAAATATTTTGCTTTTCATCCAAGAAGCTGAAGAACTGAAGAACCTTCTTGGGTGAAAAACAAAATGTTTTCAAAGAAAAAAAACCAAGAAAGGCCAGTTGCCTTTGGAAAAAAAGCACCTTGAGAATCCCAATATGAGTCTGTAGATTGTTGCTGCAGTCAAGTGAAGAGGGAGACCAATTGGCCACAGAGTTACTTAGTTGGACCATATCAAATAGAACCTAACTAACTAAAACATTGAAGATAAAATATTCTTACTTGGACAAAGTTGATTCGAGATTCGTCTTTGCAGATAACCTTGAAAAAGACAATATAGTTCCTCTCTGTTTGTGTTTGAAAATCAATTACCTAATCCATCACATGACTTGTGTTACTGGCGCAGAGAGATTTCTTAAGATTTGTTATATTGTTCATCCTTCATGTCTGCTTTTATATCTCTTTCCTGCATGACTATCTTCCTCTCTTGCTAAAGTTGCTACCCTTTTATGACCAAGGATCCACATCACCAGTTTTATCATGACATAAACATTGAATCAAAAATATAGCAGATGTCTGTCTTTTGAAATAGAGTACACGGTGTGTACATGGTGATTAAGAAGAAAAGGACATTTTACATGTTAGCTACTTCCTCTGTTTATGAAACTTCAGCAGAGTGAAACTGATTTATAGGAAGTTGGATGGATGTGAGAGCGATTTGGCTGCAACATCTGTCACCCCACTGATTGCCAGGGTTGATTTGGCTGATCTGGTTGACTAGGCAGATGTCCCCTTCCTCCTTCATTGCTCCATGTGTGTCCCTCCTGAAGCTGCATGCTAAGTGGAAGAGACAACTGTCCCAGGTCGGGTATACAATTTATAGGAGGTTTATGGCTAATTTATATTAGAAAAAAATCTCATATGAGAGATCATTTACAGCAGGGGTGTCAAACTCACGTCGTCATCACATGATGTATCAAAACTTTTTCCCCCTTCGCTAAACCAGGTGTGGGTGTGGCCAGCCCATAATGCATCCGGCCCGTGAGTTTGACAGCCCTAGGGACCCAAAGAAAGGTGAGAGCAGCTCATCCCCCCCAAATAGAATTCACAGATAAATGTAGAGTTCTAAGAAGTACAACCAGAGTGGGGTAATAGCTAAGCCCCTGGGAGTGCTAGTGCCATGTTAGGTTTTGATTATTCGTGAGAAATCTCCATTATCTTGTTTTGTTGCTACCTTACCTGGTTTCAGAAGTTAAGAAGGATTAAGCCTGTTTAATACTTGGTTGAGGGACTATTCTCAAAAATATGGTATTCTTGCATATAGGCAGAGGCAGACTGTTTCCATGTCATTGATAATATAATTGTTGGTCGTATCCACCTAATCACAAGTTATGAGAGTCTGTAAATTGGACTCAGGTTCATACCCAGTTGTGGAGATTTAAATGTGCCCTCCCTGCTTACCAGATTTGGGGCCTGATAGATTGTGATTGTATTTCCCTGTTAAGATGAAAGACAGCTTAATGAGTTGGCGAAACTTGATGATGTATTGGTTGAGCTGAGGGATTTCTTGTAGAACTAGGATTCACATATTATTCAACTTAATCAGCTTATTTTATTTTAGCCTTATTTTAGCTTGCAAAATCTTATAACATCAAAGCTGTTAAGCTTACAGCTAGAAAAGCTGTGAGATCAAAAAATTGTTTCATATCCTCTAATGATAGAAGCTCTTCAGGCTTTAAACCAGGTAGCTGAATGCATGAATTAGATTGTGTTAAGGAAGTGAATGGCTAATTTTATAAAGAGGCATAAATTAATGGACCAGAAAAAGATAGATTCCAAAGATAACAAAGTTGATAATCCTTGTGACTTGTCTTATAGTTTCCCACATCTCCTGTTATTTCTTATTACATACAGTAAATCTAGAACCCATTGCTAGGAGTCTGTCCTTGTTGTCCAGTTAAAAATGGATGGCAAATAGATAAAACTTGAGGAAAGCCCTAGCCTAATGACTCTTCAATTGTTCAAGGATATTTTAAACAAAAATAGACATGCCCAGAAGAGAAATGGATAGGACTCTTGCAGAATTGCAAAGCGGTGTTTAAACTCTCAGTGTGATAAACCACTGAAAAGAGGATTTTCATACTGTTCTTATGGGGCTCAGGGAATCTGATAATGAATAAAGGAAAAAGAAAATTGGAACAAGAATCACCTTTGTTTGAAGCTCAGGAAGACATTGTGAATATTAAACAGAAATATTCACGACCCCAGTTCCACTAGGTCTTTTTTTTTAACATTGCAGATCAGTATTTTGTTGCACTGTGCTCCATATCTAACATTTGAAATACTTATTAGCATCTCTGCCTAAAGAAAATCCCTCCAAGCTCATTGGACGTGACTTTCAATAAATATGTATAGGACTACAGCCAGAGGTGCTATTCAGCAGGTTCTGACCAGTTCTGGAGAACTGGTAGTGGAAATTTTGAATAATTTGGAGAACCGGCAAATCCCTCCTCTGACTGGAGATTTTACAGAATCCTTCCCCTGCCACGTCCACCAAGTCACACCCATAGAACTGGTAGTAAAAAAAAATTGAATACCACCACTGACTACAGCATAAAAGATATACTAATGATAGATCAGGCTCTATTCAATTCCTTTACACAAATTAATTGGGCTTATTTTACCTGACTGTTTTGAACAATCATTATTTGTTTCATCAGAACTGTTAATGCAGAAAAATCAGAATTTAATGAAGACCAAGCAACATGTTGCCAGATTTCTATCAGGAAGAGACAATTTGGGCATGGCAAAGAGGAGGATCAACAATGGCTAATTTTGTGTTCTACTGAGGTGAGTTCAGATATCAAAACTAAACAAGCTGTTTCCATTAAGATTTTCCACTATTTTAGGATAAGGAGGAAGGAACTGAATGATAATGTTGCCCATCTGGGTATGTCTTATTCTATTTAAGGTCAGAAAAAAGAACTAGATAGAACTGTAATTAGCAGCTGCGATGATAGGTTCCAAGATTTTCTTTAAGAACCTTTCAATATTTATCTTGTGGGACTGGAACGTCTGTTTTTCACTGCAAGATTTCTTTTCAATGGGCTGTTCACTTCAGCTTGGTAATCATGGGAAGAAAGAAAATTTCCTTGTTAATATAGACTACATTGTTCTGCAAATAATTAGAGTATTTGTATAGCTGCTTCATACTGGCAATTATGAATGACTTGTTTGGTTCTTAAATGTGTTAGTAAACCATTATGAACACCCTGCGAAAGGCATGAGCTTTGAATTAATAAGGTTTACAGTTTTATAATTAAATAAAAATAAAAATGTCCAGAGTAAAATTTGAAGCAGAAGGAGGTTCATACTTTACAAGGTGGGTAGCCAAGGTCCTTATGAAGCAAACCAAATCCCTGCTTTAGATTCTGTGGCTTCCTCTTGATTATTTTGACAGTTTTCAGTAAACAAGAGATTGCCATTCCTCATGGTGTGAATAATGCTTGAAATGCCTAAGAGGCATGTGTGAGCTCTTCCATATGCCTGCAGAAAGAAGTAACTACTTTCCTGCTAAGTTGTGATTATCAGTCATTTTATCTTTAATTTTATTTGGGTATTTTGGGAAGATTTCTGATTTTTTTTTATGATATGGGTGTGGGGGGTGGGGAGGATCAGAAGCTGCTTTGTTTTCATAAGATTGATTTGCCATCTGTAAATTATGCCCCATGTATGTAAAGAGTGCTCAGGCAAGATGGTTAGTTGTATGAAACAGGAATAGAATGGGCAGGCATGTACCCACTTGATTTGTCATTAAGTTTATTTGCAAGAAGTGAATTGGCATTGGCATTTTAAGCTAAGTTAGCAATATATAGGCAGTTCCTAGTCAAATAAAGTTTTTAATAAATTTTAATTACTGTATGAACCTCATTTTTCTGATGCTCCCGCTGTTTCTGAGATTAGCAGGCAGGATTGATTAATATTCTCTTATCCTTTTTCACTTCTTGTCTTTTCAATTATAACAACGATACTTTATCCCTTACATTTTCTACCTAATTAATCAAATGCATACTTTTGCACACACACACTGTGCACGCACACATATAGCCACATGCTTAAAATGACAGGGCAGTTTACAATTAAAAAGGAAAATAAAAATAAGATATAATGAAATATTAACATAGGATAACATTAACCCTGCAATTTTGTCAAGGCAATTCAATAAACAGACAATTCCATTGAGTGGGATCAAACTCCTGGAGGAAAAGCAAGTCTTTACAGCTTTACAAAAACCAGACAGGGTTGGAGCCATCCAGATTTTGAGGAAGTGCTATTTCATGAGATAGGCACAGCAGCCAAGAAGTCATGTCACCCAAGTTTCATGCAGTGATACTCTTTAAGGGATCAGACTTGATGATTACTAATAACCAGCTTGTAGGCATCCATACTTGTCCAGGCCTCTACTCATCTCTTATGATGATGAAGATAAAGCTGAAATATTGTTGACTTGTCAAGACTTCTCATTGAGATTTATGCCTAAGCAGATAATTTAATCTGGGTCTCCCATGTCCACATCAAGCATTCAGTCTCACAAATGTCCTTGGAGTAACATGAAGGCATGTCCCATATGTTGATCCTGACAATGGTTTGGTTTTCAGTACCTGACAGGGTATTACTGGGCACTGTTTGATGGTCATGGTGGTTCAGAAGCTTCAATTATGGCCTCCAATTATCTGCACTGTTGCATCAGGCAGAAACTAGAGGATGTGATAGAAGGCATCACTGAAGATAATCCTCCGATGCACCTCAGCGGGCAATGTATTTGCCAGAATGATCCACTGTTTGTAGAAGAAAAGAAAATTCAGCAAGAAAATGTGGTCATTGGAGCTTTGGAGAATGCCTTCCAGGAATGTGTGAGTGATCCTACTTTCTTTTTTATTATTGTCCCAAGAATTGAATTCTGGCATGCACTGTGGGAAAGGAACAAATTGTGGAATGCAAATGATGTAACAGAAACATATTTGAAACCAACTTTAGGACATAACTATGAGAGAATTCAGTTTGTACTGTGTTTGTGTCACTGCAATTTGTATTAGTCATATTTTGTGGATGGCTGATGGTGTTAATTTTACTGTTTCCAATTCTGGCAAGGGAGCTGCTAGATTGGGATAAAACAAACTATGTTTCCCTGGTGGCTTGTATTTCAGTTCCCAACCATTAAGTCAGTACAGCTGATGGTAAGGAATTGTGAATTCTTTTTGGTTGTTTATCTTTGGCCTACATCTTTTCTAGGTTCTTGTTTGTTCTATATTGTGCTATAAATTCTTATATCAATAAGGAATATGTATCATGTGCATAATGATATAATAAACCTTTCTACCTACAGTTTATTTATAATTTAGCATACTTGAAATATTAACTGGCAAATTACCTGTTTTCATCAACCACCAGTGGGGAACAATGGTGATGAAATTAAGCTTCAGTGCTGGGAAATCTGATATCTGTCTTACATCATTAAATATTGTTTTTACCAACAGGATAAAATGATAGGTCAAGAGATGAAAGCAAACAACCAATCAGCAGGCTGCACTGCACTGGTTGCTCTTTATCTGCAGGGAAGGCTCTATGTGGCAAATGCAGGTGATAGCAGGTGAGTTCAAAACCCAGAACATAATTTGATTAGATCCAACATGTTCTTTTATTATGGATGACATTTAGCATTTTATTTTAACTAAATAAATTTCTACAGTTATTTAAATATCTATATTTTATTAAACCTAAAATTGAGTATTTTCAAAGAACAACAGCACACATGCAAAACAAAAGCCATTAAAAATTACCATCAGAGTTTTTTTCTTTCTAACAGAATTAGACCATAAGCATGTTTAAAGAAAAGGATAGTTAAAGTAGTATTTTTTAAAAATAATGCAGCTTCATATACCCCTGATTTGGAGTAGGAATGTGGTATGTGGAGTAGACACAATCTTTCAAAACACTTCCAGAAGGTCTTTTTCCAGGTTGGATGCACAAGAAAGATGGCTTCATTTTAATCCTACCCATGTTGGTTTCCTCCCAAAAATCTCATTCCCAGCTGCTGCTAAGTTGTTGAAAATGGGTGTTTTAATTGTGAGCTACAGATAAAAGTGCCTTACATAAAAGAAAATAGGCTTAAATTGAAGAAATTGAACTCTTTGACTAACCAAAAAAGAATCTTCCCTTGATATATAATTATTCTTCCATCTTAAACATGAAACTGAGAGAGAACCATTAAAAATGGCAAAACTCCTCTCTTTGAAAGAAAAAAATATTGTTTTTCAGGGTACTTCTTGTTCAAAAACGGAGCATTGTTCCCTTGAGTACTGAATTTACCCCTGAGACAGACAGGAAGAGAATCCAGCACCTGGTAAGAGTAATATTTTTCTATTTTTTTAAAAAGCCAAAACATTTTACTTGTGTCTGGTAAACTCAAAAATGCTTGTTCCTAGAATAGTCCAGAGTAAAGAAATGTTATGATTTTTCTGAACACTGCAGGTTATATAGTATCTATTCTGTAATATTTTCAGTATTATACTGAGCTGTGCTTAGTACAGTCTTCCCCAGTTTGATACCTTTCAGACAATTTTAGCTCTCTACATTTTTAGTCCATCTGTCATGCTGGCTGCAGATTTCTGGCAAATGCATATAACTAGACAAAGAGTACATTAGATTGATGTTCTTATCCCTTAGAATAACAAGTTGTTTGCCCAGGAAAAGTACGTGTAAAAAAAATCCTTGTGGGAAAAATTGAGTGACTTCCCTAAAATCTGAAAGGTCCAGTTCTTATTTTCAGCTTCTACTTCTTAAGGCTCATTGTATTCTGAGAACAATATTGTTCCCCATTTTCATTCCCCCCCCCCCCCCCAGGCTTTCATCTACCCAAAGCTCCTAGCAGATGAATTCACACGGTTTGAGTTTCCAAGGAGATTGAAAGGAGATGATGTAGGCCAGAAGGTCCTCTACCGAGATTACTCAATGGAAGGCTGGTGAGTTTCTTGAATGGCCTGGTTTTAGGTGTTTTGTATGAGTAATCTTTTAGGTCTTTCTATTTTGGACAAACAGTCCTTCCTTCCTTTTCTCCTTAGGTTGCTTCTTAACAACCTCCTCTTGGTTATGGTTTGCATCCATTTGTCCTACCTACTTTTGTTCTTTCCTCATGTTTATAATCCTTGTTCCAACCACTTAAGCTAAGAGAATCCCAAGTAACATTGCAGTGGCCAGTTTGCCTACAGACATATTGTTTTCTTTGCATATCAAAAATATTGAAACTTTCAGTGTATTATGAGAGCTGGAACAGCTGGTATGAATGGTTAGATCAAAGATGGGCTACATAACATTGTAAAAGAGGATAAGCTATAATTGTAGTGGTAATTATATATTTGCATTAAGGATTACTTGTAAATATGGCATAAAATAAGGATAGAAATAATGACCCACGAACTGTCGCGGATGAAATTGTTTTTAATCACTTTTTGACTTTGACTTTTACCTTTTTCTCTCTTCTCTCTTTTATTTCTCCACTCTGTTTCTTTTTTCCTTTTCCACATTTGTGTATGTGTTGTTTGTTTATTTTAATTGTAAACTTAATAAAGTTTATTTTAAAAAAATATTGAAACTAGAATGGATTCTAGTCTACAGAAGGAGGGAATGTTTGTAAAATCTAAAGGGGACTTTTTGTTTCTTTCTATACACTGATAAATATGTTCCAGTGATCTTTAATTGTTACTTTCTTTCCTTAAAAGTGGAAATGAAAATTAGGAGTCCTCTGGGTCAAATTTCTTATATTTAGTGTTAATGGTGAACAATAAATGATGGGGGAGAATGAAATAGGTTTGCTAATAAAAAATAATTTGACATTTGGTGCAATAGACTTTTATAGACCGGTTGACTGCTTTAGAACTGCTGTTCACATTGCATTTCATACAATGTATTCATGTATGGTGTGGTTTAGATGTTGACCTCTTCACAAATGGAATTTCTCAATCATTTAGAGAAAAGAATACAATTTTGCTGTATAGAGTATTCTATAAATCCTCTGAGATGAGGCCTTAAATTTCAATACAGAATTAAATGTCAATTAAGATTAGGTGGTTTAAACATCCATGTTAACTTGTAGACACAATGCAGTGTAAGGACAAATAAAATGAAGACTCACTTGTCTGGTTTGTTTCAGGGGATATAAGACAGTAATGAAAGAGGATCTCAAATACCCTCTGATTCATGGACATGGGAAACAGGTACGATGTCCCTCAGGCCTCCATGTTCATAATTTGAATTGTACTGAAACTATGAACACTTTCATTCTGTTCTTGTAGAATTTGATGACCAATTCTCTAGATGGCTTTTGGGAAATGGGCATATCTTTTTGTGGTCCTAATGGAAAATCAAATTCATTATCATGCCCTGTTGCCTTTCCTTTTCCATTTTTTAAGAGTCTTTCCCTTTTTGGTCTTAATCTCAGGCCTTTTCCAAATAGTTTGTTATTTTTGAATGTGCTCAGTATGAGGAACAATTTTGGATTTTGGCCATGTTGATTACCATGCTTTTACCTGGAACACAAAGCTAGATAGGCTAGCATTTATGAAATAAATCTGGCTGTAGCCTCATGAACTGTGGGGTGTAAAATTTCCTCCTGCCTGTCCTCTGGATGATTGATGCTTCTGCTGTGTTAACAAAGAGTTCAAGATAAGAACTACCACAGAATGTTAACTGGGAAGAGAGGTTCTAACACTGGCTGAGGAAAGAGGTATGACAATCAAGGACACCTTCATTGTCCTGAGCCTTACACCCATAATTGAGTGTAATTATTAATTATCTTGGGAAACGTCTATGGAGATTCTTAGTCATCCAGGTCATGGTAATCCCAAAGGTGTTTTTTCAAGAGGCATCTGGACTTTCTTGTTTTTTCTTTCAAAAAGAAAGGAAAAAAAGGAAGTCCAGTTGCCTCTTGAAAAAGCACCTTTGGGGCTATCGTGGGAAACAGGAAACCTACAATTAGTAACTGAGGGGAATACCTCTGACCAAGAGAATGTGTGATTTATTATTTCAGGCCTAGAGACTTGTGGTTGTGGAAATTTTATTTTATTTCCCAGAAAAATCTGGTAGATTTGAGATCTGGCTCTATTCTTCTTTGTCATCTAGGGATAACTCCCTATTCCTCTTCATTTGAGAAATTCTGAGGTCCCGTATCTATGCCGCATAACAGGGAACTAGGGCATGTCTCACTTATTGGATGGCATATCACTTCATTCTGGTTTCAGCCTAACCTTCAGTGGGTCATTGGGAATTAGACAGGAAACCTCTGAGGAAAAGGAGGATGGAGGAAGAGAGTTGGCACCATTTTTTCCATCCCTCTCTTTGCTTCTCTTCTCTCATGGGGCACAATCAGTGGAGAGAGCTACTTTGACAATGGGACCGTTGAGGAACTCATGGTCACCCAGGGAGCTCTGATGAAGGGACTTTGTGGCTGGAAAGTTATTCCACTGCAACAAATCCTTAGGTGAAAAGAAGTGAGGGAATAGGACATCTGACCCTCTCAACTTCTCTCCTTTGCTATCCCAGCTGTCCAGCTCACCAGAGGCGTGATGACAAATGCAGTTGGGGTGTTGGTGGCACTTTATTGAAAGTGTTCATGGCAACAGCACCAGGGACAGCCTTCTTATTTGGCCCCAGAGAAGTCCTCTGACGTGTCCCCAGACAGGAAGTTGCTGTCTCTGGTTTTGTTGGCCACGAATCCTCTGATTTTAACAATGACAGTACACTGATTATAGAAATGAAGTGTAGAAGAAAAATAAAAGTTATAAAGCTATGCTAAGGGAATCCTTGGCTCTTGAAAAACTAAAGGACATGTCGGGCATGAGTGCTCTCCAGAGCAGGTTAGACCAAAAGGAGAAGCTTCTCTGGCTACTATGTGGGCGCATGTTTCAACATTTCACTATTTTTGGCTATTTTTTATGATCACGTACTAGGGAGTAAGCGATCCATGTCAGGGGAAGTAATTCAGAGAAAATTCATTGTGAGAATGTAATGTGTATGTTAAAACCCAAATAACCTCAAATAGTCAGATGTTCCCTGGTTGTGTTAAGTTTAAAATTCCTAGCTTAAAAAGTTGTCAGTTATGTGGGTTGGAAGTTGCAATTTCAACACAATCTGGAGGATACCAGATGGGAGAAGATTTGTTTAGTCTTCTGAATAGTTTAAATAATCAAAGCAGCCAGTTTATTGATTACCTTATTGGATCCTGGGTCCTCTTTGCTTATAAAGTAGAACCGTTGGCTAAAAGCTCAGTTACTAAGAAATTAAAACTCTGCCCCATGCTGTTCCATCCCAATTTGATTTTTAATTGCTAAGTAGAAACAACCTTGTTCTCTTACGGTGTGGTGTGCTTCTTATGCTGTGGGAAAATGCTGCTTTTTACATGATAATTACACTGTTGACTATGCTGATATTGCAAGCTGCAAAATAAATATTTGGATATAAATATACCGTTAATTACTTATATATTACTGCTTACTTTTAACTCTTGGTGACATTGTCTCCTATGCCTTAAATTATTACATCTTTAGCCTGGACCTATTCTTGTTCCTTTCAGGCTCGTTTACTAGGTACTCTGGCTGTATCTCGAGGTCTGGGAGATCATCTGTTAAAAGTAATAGAAACAAATATAGAAATTAAGCCTTTCCTCTCCTGCATTCCTAAGGTAAGAAAGTACTATGTTACATTGATAGTAGCAGCCTGTGTTTTAGATACTTCCCATTCTCTGTATTCAGCCTATCCATCCTTTTAGAACAGTGGCTTTATTTCAAAGAAACTACAACAGTGTTACAAGTGTTATGTCTGGATAGGCTGTGTATGTAGGTACTGTGTGGGTGTTTATATAAGAAAATAGATATAGCATTGTCAAGATCTTCCTGGATTGAATACTGTAGGGAAGTCTGCCACAATCTTTCACATTGGTTAAGTTAAATATGAGAAGGCTCAGAATAATGAGGTCCCAAATTACAGGAAGGTTTCTTCTGATTTTCAATTTGCAGATTTTTCACCTTAACATGGAGATTTGAGAAATGAAGTGACATATGTTGGGGCAAGACTATTGATGTACCAGTATATATCCCACTTCCTTATAAGTGTTCCTATATTTTAATCAACTCAGATGCCTTCCTAGAAGTTTGTTATACTCCTAAAGCTGCAAGGGCATGATTTACTTACCCAAGTAGATAAATATGTTTAGATGAAATATTGTACATACCCAGCCCATGTATCCTGCAGGAGGAATCTTGAAACTGGGAATTCAACTAATTAAGCAATGTAATAAATGTAACTGTGGATGAGTCTTCCTGAACACAGAACCAAGATTCTTGGTCCCAGAGAATGCACTTTTTAATTGATTTTTTTTCAGTGACCATATGCCACAGTGACTAAGTACTGCCAGGGATTTACCGTGTAGTATCACATAATTGATGAGAAACTTGCTGACAGTGAGAACAATCAATCAATGGAACAGCTTGCCCTCGGAGGTTGTGGGAGCGCCATCACTTGAGACTTTCAAGAAGAGATTGGACTGCCATTTGTCAGAAATGGTGTAGGGTCTCCCGCTTGGGCGGGGGGTTGGACTAGATGAGCTACAAGATCCCTTCTAACTTTGATTATCTGTTAAATCTGTTAAATTAAATTAGATTCAAGGTGTTAGTGACCACCTTTAAAGCGTTCCATGGCTTGGGACGTGGGTACTTACGGGACCGCCTGCTGCCACCATCAGTCTCTCGCCGACCAGTGCGCTCTCATAGAGCGGGCCTCCTTGGGGTACCACCAGCTGGACAGCTGATGGCCCCGAGGGTTCGGGCCTTCTCTCTGAGAGCCCCCTCCCTCTGGAACGAATTGTCCCTGGAGATAAGGACCATCCCCAACCTGTTGACCTTCCAGCGCACACTAAAAACCCATCTATTCCATCTAGTCGGTCTGGCCTAGAGTTATATAAAATGGTTATAAATTCGGCTTTTAAATGGTTTTTAACTTTTCTAATTCCCCATTCTTAACTCTTAAAGCCAATCTATTTAATTCTTTTAATTTATTTTAAAATTATTATATTTGTATTTATATGTTTTTATCTGGCTGTGAACCACCCCGAGTCCTTAGGGAGAGAGGGTAGTATACAAATTTAAATAAATAAATAAATTGCAAACCTATACAAAATTCAGATTTTTTCCCCCCATCAAAAATTGATTATAAGTTACACCTTCAAATTTTGATTTATATTTTGGTAGTGCAATCTTCAGGGCTTCTAAAACAGAAAAATATATTGAGTGGGTTGTATATAGGGTACAGCTTTTCAGTGCATAGGTTTATAACATTTTAGCACCTAGACATTTAAGAATCCCAACAATTTTTTTTAATCATTTCATTATTTCTGACTAGGTGGAAGTATTTGATTTAACATCAGAAAATGTTAATGAAGACGATGTCCTCATCATGGCAACAGATGGCCTTTGGGATGTTTTGTCCAATGAAGATGTAGCCCAAATTGTCAGAAATTTTCTCCAGAACAATACAACTGATCCTTACAGGTACAATTAAGAGGTTGCAAAAATTCTGGGAATTTCAAGGTTATTCTCTCAGTGAAACTTTATAGAACAGAACTGTAACAATAATTAATAAATTCCGTTTTCTAACTGATAGTTAACTATAATGTATATTGTTTGAACTGTGTTCAACCTGATGGTACTCCTACCTCATTTTTAACATCAGCAGTATAAATTTTAAAGGAATCCTTCAGAAATCTAAGGCAATAAAAATACTTGGCAGAAATACTGGTGCTAAAAATATACGAAGTGAAACATGTTAGTCAATATATGCAATTATAATTTTATATTAGACAGTTTATTGTAACAAATAAATTCTGATCCTTTATCAGTATCCTTTGCTAACAGAGCAGTTAGAATATCAGGCAATTAATAATTGGAGGAAGGCATAGCATTCATTTTGCCTGAGACTTATAGAGGCCCAAAAAAAGCCATCTAAACTGAATTTGGATGAATCTCTCATATCTGATAGCTTGAGCATTTATTCTGGGATACATTTGGTATTGGCTTTTTAATTTACCTTCTTAGCTTGTAAACAATTGTATTTTCTATCCCAACATGATATAGGATTATTTATTTATTTTTTCTTCATGATTCTTTACAGCTGGCAAAATATCCCCTTAAACTGGCTAGGATGTTGGGAGCTAGAATTTAATCTATCTCTTAATAAAGATATTTGCTCATTTTTTTATCCCTAAACTACTTTTTATAAAGATGAGAAAAAGCAATTAGTAAAAGTGCTGGGCTTTTTGGTTATTTTAACTTGTTCAGGTTTACACAATATTTTGCCTTTCTTTGCTGCTACAATAAACTAGCTTGACTAACTAGCTTTTCTCATAATGGGGTAACACATGAAATAAATACAATGTCAAACTTGGGATATAATTGTCCTGCTTGGAATGTTCTTTCAGAAACTTGTAAGTTATATATGATCTAATAGAAGAGCCACAAATGGGAACGAGGGACTCAGAACACTTTGCCAATTCATTTTTAAATTTATGTTCATAAATGACATAAGGTAACAGTCTATGATGACCGCTATCTACTTTCCATTCTAGAATAAAAAGTTAGACATGAGAATTACATTATTAAAAATTTCCACAGCAAAACATAAACATAGTTACATATTATTTTCAGTCTTTGTTGGTAAAGAACAACAGAGCTTAGCACAGTCCATCAGTAATATAACAGCAAAAATGGTTTTTGGGTTAAATAGTCACGATACATAAGTACAATGCATATTTTTGTACTGGTAGCCTGTCGGACAACAGTGTTTAGCAAACTATATATATTTTCCATTTGAAAGGCAACCTGACAATTTATCAGCAAGCACATGCACAAAGAACACACATTAAAGCTCAACTAATCAACACAATTTTTGTATCTAAATATAGAGTAGAACTTCAAAAACATTTCTGGAATGCTTGGATAATTCAGAGTCTGCTGCCCTGTCTTTGGGAAAGACAAAAATGATTGCTCTCTAAGTGTAAGGCCCTTGTAAATAGCTATAGTTTCACTTTCACTTTCCTCCTTACCTTGTCTGTTCCAAGATAAATAGAATGTCTGTATTTTAAGAAAAGACAGTCACAGCATTTAGAATAACTGTTTTTGTATCATGCCTGATATAAATTAATTTTCTGAATTATACTCAACATGGTTAGAATATATTGTATTTCCCAACTTTATACCATTCGTGGAGATTATGCCATTTCTTTTTTAGTTGTTTCTTTAGGATTGTTTATAACTGCACTGCATAAAATCTAGTATTATTTTCACAGGTTTTCAGAATTGGCCAAACTGCTTGTGCAGAAAGCAAGAGGGAAGGAGGATGGCTATTACTGGATCAAGGACAATAAAGAGCCTGCTTCTTATGATGACATTTCTGTATTTGCAATTCCATTGTATAACAAGAATGAATACTAAACAATATGTTGCTGCTAAAGGAGGCACAACTGCTCTTCAGGTGGTAATGGAACTGTTCAGCTAATATACAGTTGCTGAAAAATGCGAATTCAGACTTTGAAAGCAGGATAACAGAATTGGAAGGGACCTTGGAGACCTTCTAGTCCAACCCCCAGCTCAAGCAGGAATTCCAGACAAATGGTTGGCCAAATCTCTTCTTAAAAACCTCCAATGTTGTAGCACCCACAACTTCTGGGGGCAAGTCGTTCCACTGATTGTTCCGTCAGGAAATTTATCCTAACATCTAGGTTGGTTCTCTCCTTGATAAGTTTCCATCCATTGCTTCTTGTCCTGCCTTCAGGTGCTTTGGAAAATAGGTTCACTCTCTCTTCTTTGTGGCAACCCTTTAGATATTGGAACACTGCTATCATGTCCCCCCTTGTCTTTCTTTTCATTAAACTAGATCTACCCAATTCCAGCAACTGTTCTTCATATGTTTTTGCCTCTGAACCTAATCATCTTTGTTGTTCTCTGCACTCTTTCTAGGCATTATAGAAAGAGTGGCATTCAAGGCATTATAAAGTGCTACTAGCACTCCATGTGGTCTTCATTCTGTCCTTCTCTTAATGCAGCCTAAGACTACGTTGGCTTTTTTGGCAGTTGCAGCACACTGCTGGCTCATATTTACATGACTCCCAGATCCTTCTTGCAGTTACTACTATTGAGCCAGGTACCATCTATTCTATACATGGGCATTTGGTTTTTCTTGCCTAAGTGTAGAACCTTACTTTTCTCAACAATGAATTTCATTATGTTAGATAGGACCCAGTGTTCAAGTATGTCAAGATCCTTCTGTATCTTGAGCCCAACACTCTTCTGGAGTGTTGGCTATTCCTGCTAGCGTAGTGTCTGCAAATTTGATGAGTACCCCTTTTATCCCCTCATCTGAATCCTTGATGAAGATATTGAAGAGTATTGGGCCTAACACAAAGTATTGGGCCTACAGTGGGGTACTCCACTGTATATTTACCTCCATGTAGATGTAGTTCCATTAAGGACTACATATTGGGTGTGGTTGGCCAGCCAGTTATGAATCCATTTGGTGGTGATGCTAACTCAGAAAAAGTCATTGACTTTGTTACACACTAATCTCGCGTTTTCCTTGGTTTTACAAGTTGCTAATAATTATAAATGCTAATTCAGTATTTAAGAGAAGTTTTAGCTTTCTTCATTATCTAAACATGGAAGGATTAGCATGTGCTTAGTGATACCATATAATGTTTTTATTAAGATGAAGAATAGGAACTTAACATCTATTTTGTAAGAGGCAATTTTTGTATTGTGGCCTAAAATTTTATGCAATATCCAGAGTTTCCTCAGCAATACAAAATATATTAAAAATAGCAGTAAAAATATATTGCTATACAAAAAGCCCTTAGTGAAGATCTGTCTTAAAGTTGTTCACTAACTTGAACTACAGGAAATTAAGGAGTATCACCCTATTAAAATGTTTTTACTACCTTCATTGTATGACTTCAGGCTGAATCTGTCAAGACCACACACTGATTTGGGCTTTTGAGAAAGAGTTTATTGTAGTTCAGGTTATCTTTGTATTTTATGTGTGTTACTGTATTTATATATAAAACTTATCTGCATATTAAACTGTAATATTATAAGCATGAATTTAATATCAAACATAAAGAACATATATTTAATATCTTAAAATAATTTTATTTTCAATAAAATACGTGCCAGCAGAATTTGTCTTATTTGTCTGAAATAGCAAGGTCATTTCATATTTATTTTTTATTTATAAGCTTTAAGTGCAGTTTTAAAATATTACACAGTACTGGTACTTTTAAATATACCCATAGAGTTTGATAGAAGCTATTTTCAGAATGATTGTCTTATGTAAATAGTGCCATTCCATGATTCATTATGTTTCATTACTTTGCCTCATCACAGAAATGATTTTTTGAGATACTTTTTCAAATAAAGGTATAGACCAGATATCTTTTCATCTCTTCATTGAACTATGTTCCAGGTACTCCCATTGTTTAGCTAACCAATTTAGCTGCTATAGGCAAAATGTAATGTTTTTTTTACTCTGCAGTTTCTTAATCTGGCCATCAACTATACATAGCAATTGAATCTTTTGTTTAGTCATATACTTCTTTAAACATATTCTTCCAAAATTCTAATACTTTATTGCATTCCCACCAAATATGAAAAGAATGTTTGCTTTGACTGTCAGTTTCACCAGCATCTCACAGAATGTTGATACATTATATAGAAGCTTGATGCCACTGATGTAGAAGTTTAAGATATAATTCCTTTCATTAATACTGATAAAAATTCTTGGTGCTGCCATAGATTGGCAAATATCTTTACTTTTAATTTAATATGTATTTTTAAATAACTAAAAACCCAATTGTTCCCCTTTCTCTTAAGTTCTGAGTTTCCTTTATTTATTTAATTTTTATACCGCCCCCTCCCAAAAAGGGACTCGGGGCGGTGTACAGCCTACTAAAAAACGAACAGTATGTACAATTAAAAACAAATTAAATAGAATTGATCCGGCCGAAATCCCATGAAATACAAAATTACCAAAATTTAAAATTCAAGGATTATAATTAAAAATTTAAAACCTAATTAATTTAAAACCCCAAAAACCTTTAGTCCTGTGGCAACTTGCCATAATACATTTCAAGTATGTTTTTTGTAGCCCATCTTTATTATTTTTACAAATAACTAAAGGCAGTGAACATATCCAACATACCTTCTTCCTCTCATTTTCCCCCCAACAGCAAGCCCAATGAGGTGAGTTCGGCTGAGAGTGAGTGACTGGACCCAGCTCATCCAACTATGGCAATGGGAGCATTTGAATTCAGTTTCATGCTTTCTAGTTTGGTGCCTTAACAGCTGGACCAAACTGGGTCTCAAGTTAGAACTGAAATGTTTAGAATAAATTCTGAAATAAATTCATCCTTCAAATACAGCGTATGTGGGCAGTTATTGTTGAAATTAATTCAAATTATTGGGGAGAATATATTCTAGAATTGAGCATTTTATATTTCAGACCATTGTTTGGAAAACTAAAGGCATGGTTTATGCCCCCTGGGCTCTTCACTATATTTTAAAGAAATATATTTTTGTGTCATGTTTTTATGGTATATGTTGATTTAAAACAGAATAAAACTTGTTTCTGGCAATTAGAATTTTATCAACTTTTATTTGAGAAGGTTTGAAATCAATTTTGAAAGCGCCACTTTACTGCTGCTGTACAGCTCAAAATGTTTACATAAATCTTGTCTTATTTTTTAAAAGTCCAAACAAGGCTATAATCATGGAATAGCTTCTATTATTTGATATGCTAATTCCTAATTATCTAATATTTGAAGGGGAAGATCTAAGGTATAGGAAATATTTTTGTTTATGGAGCATATAAATGCCAACTATTGTGGAATTTTTTAATTAACTAAGCTGAAGACTGACACATTGTTCTTTTGCATTGGAAATTATAGTCATGTCATTGACAAATACATTCAATAATTTTTACCTATGTTAATTCCCTTAGTCATTTGCACAAAGTATATTTTGATGACTTGATACTTTTTGCTATGAGAAATTCATGATGGACTAAATATCCTTGAAGGAGCTGGGACTGCACTGGCAGAGATTGGCAGCCAGTTAAATTCTGGTCAGCAGGCTTTCTCGATAAAGGAGATATTGTGAGATTGCCCACTTGCACTCTGGATCGTTATGCCTTGTGAACAAACTGCAGAAACTAAGGTTGTAGTTGGGTCATGAGTATGTGGCTGGGAATGGAAGGATTTCAATCAAGCTTATAGTGGTGTAATAATTTCTTAAACACTTTTGGAAGTAATTAATTTACAGTTATAGATTTTTGGAGCAGCAGGATAAGAGAATTTGACTTGGATCAATTGTTCTGGATTACAAAAAAACTTGGTAAAAAGCATAACAAAGATTTACTATCTTGAGGTGCTTCAGATTTTATGCTTTTAAAACAGTAATAAAATAGCCAACCAATGTACTTTGACATAAGCATGTGCTTAGACATGAAATTAAAAAGGAATTAAAATAATTCATACAGGAGAGAAATCCTGTCTTATATCTAATACTGTAATTTATTCTTGACTGGAAATATTTATAAAAATACAGATGTAAAAATGAAGTATGTTATTATAATGCATAATGTAAGAAATCAGAATACATTGCAAATGATAACATTTCTAAAGGGAAAAAAAACTGATCCCACAATCAATTCCCAGTAAAAAATTAACTTTTACCCAAACGAAAACCAGTTCTAGGTCAAGGGCAGTGTATTCAAAAGTGTATTCATTTCTTAAAAAGATGTTTCTATTGATTTGCGTTACTGAAGAAATGCTGAAATTATGAACAAGCCTAAAATTGATTAAATGATATCTAGTAAAACTGGCCATAAAAAAGAACATATAATTTAGTGTATTGTGCAATTAATTGTCGCAATGGGCATTGCAAAAACAATCCTGCCATGTATCCCAAAACTTGCCGCTCATTGGCTTGCAAAATCTTTCACAAAGAACAAGCCAAGAGGTAGAACATTGATGTATCTACAGTAATTCCCTAAGCTGGAGTTATCTGTATTATTAGATGCTAGCTGACTCAGGAAAAAAATCTTACTGTGGGATATAAACTGTTGAGCATAAACACAAAACCCAGTTTAAATATAAATCCAACAGTCAGCTTAATGTCAGCTAGGAAATTCCCCTCCCTTCTTTTATTCACCAAAACAAACTTCCCCAATTATATTGCTCAGGCTGATTCGTGCCTCAACACCATGGAGGGTTTAGTACAGTACCAATAATGCAAACATCTCCACAGAATATGAACACTTCTGAGCAAAGCTGAGTGTACTAAGGAAGGGTGCTGATATTATCCAAATGTTCTGATGGATGGAAAAGACAGCAGCATCTTAATATTTAAAAAAAACTAGAGCATGAAGCATTGAAATTATGCTTCTATGAAATGCAGTTTTTAAAGTTTATAGATTGTTACCAGGTGCTGAAGATTGTGGTAGCTGATACAACACAATTAACATTTATAGGAAATGCAGCCTCAATATTACAAAATCAAAATCTTAGGAAGATAAAAACACAAATTTAAATTTTCTGCTGCCTTGCAAAGAATGCTTAGACAAAGTTAAAACTTCATTCTATTGCAGTGAATAAAAACGGGCTTGGATGAAATTGTGTAATTACCAGCAGAAATAAAAATGAGATCAGCTGGTAATTATACAATTTCATCCAACCCACTAATGAAAAAGGCTAATTTCCATGTACAAAATATCCCAGTGCTTAATGAATGGAGATCTCCTGTGTAGGCAAGAGGGAGGAGTTGTACTATTTGCATTGTGACGAGTAGAATGTAAGTTGGTACTTGGAAGAATAGAAACTTGGAATGCTCTGAGAAAGACAAGTACACTAACACTAATTCCAGAATACTGTGTTGGTCCAATATTACTTTTTTTTTTAATACCTGCTAGTTAAAAAACAATAGTGACCCTTTCTCATTCTCCTCCCCTTCCCTGTATTTATAAAAATCTGCAAAGATACACTGAAAGAAGAGATACAGGAAGTGCATTTCCATCCAGTCCAGCTGAGACTTCTATATTGCTTGGCATTCTACCCAAAATTCCAATTATCTGTTCATTTCAGAAGCTGCCCATGGCAAAGAGAATCATTGAGGTTTCCTAAAGATTCAGAACCTGTTGGAGCACTTAAAGCTAAACATCTTTAACCATGTCCCCATACTCTGGTTTCTCTTCAGATTGTATAACTATGTCCCCCTAGCAATTGATATTGATCTCTCTGCCCCTCTGTATATATGTATGTATGTATGTATGTATGTATGTATGTATGGCACAAAGGTATCTTTATATAGCACAAGAGTACACAGCATGGATATTGCTGATATTTCAAACGGGACAGAATATGTTAAAAAGTATACTTTTAACCAAGTCCAAAATCCCGGAGTTTATAAGTCACCTACAAAGACAAAGGACTAGCAAAAATTCTTTCAGAATGTATTCCAAAGCAAAGCTGCTAATTGATTTCAGCTGTAATAGTTCTGCTTCAATTTGATGTTGGAAGAGATGTTCAGATTTTCAGAACAGTAACTGTATAGTCACATGAAGGAATCCTTTGTAGGAGATGCAGGAAAGAGCTTGACAAATGGAGATACATGCAGAATGTGCTGGGTGGGAATATTCATCTCCAGCTGACACAATTCCAATACTTTCACTGTTGTCTTTATAAATACTGCATTGCTTTCAATACAGTATGGAAACTGTCCACTGGAAGTGATGAATTCAGACTAGTCATCTATAGTTGGCAACCAAAAGGCCTGAATAAAGAACAGAAGATAATGTTAATGTTCAAGGAGGTTTGTCTTAAAACAATGCCAAAAACTAATATACAGCATCAGCAGGCAATTCTGGCTATACTGTGATGGCCACCTATGCCTTTTATTTAACAGCTATCCAAATGATTATCCAGCAACTGTGCAGAAACAATATTTTTCTACTCCATTACTAATAGAGAAGTAGCATCACCCAAATTGCAAGCACTTCCTGCAGGCAAGGCTGTAGGGGTGGGTACAATGGTGGGCAACCAGCATTCATGGCCCTTTAGAAATTCAGTTTCTAAACTGTGATACACAGTTTTTACTTTATAAGAATCTTCCTATGTTCCCTTACTGTCTTTAACATTCTGACTTTTCTGGTATTACATTGTGATTGATTTAATGTGATACTAGAAGATTAAAATAATGCACCCACACATTTTTCAGCCACCACTAGTTCAATAATTCAGGGGAATAGCCTGGTGAACAGCTTAGCTTCAACTGTCACATAATTATAATGACATAATTAACACAATTCAAATTGAGAGAAAAGACCATTTTAATTCAATTATCTTTTGTTGTGTCAGTAGAATTCTCTAAGCAGAAGTGCATAAATGTATACCTGTAAGGAACTTTTTGGCAGAGGAAAAATAGGCTAGAAGAACGTTATGTACTGTATATATAGAACAGCATTTTTATCATTAACACCACTATTACATTCTGAATGTAAATGATCCATTACTACAACCCAAATATATCTAAAAATAAATTATTTTGGTTTTTATTAAATAGGAGTGCTGGGAGAAGATCAACCACAAAATCAAATTCAGTATACCAATTTGGTATAATACAGAAACCAGAATGCATATATGTAAGACAAAAATGCATGGTGTTTATTTAAATCAATCTGAGTGCCAAACATTTTCTATTTCAACTATTCCAATCCACATTACTCGACTGGCATAGGCCAATGGGATTCTTAAAATGATACCGTTCCATATACCAGGGCTTTTAAATAATACTAAAGGAAGGATCAGCTGACATAAGCTGATGTTCAGGTAGTTAACAAATAGACATCATATAAAATATGTTTTACCACACTTAATATTTTTCTGCCTACCCAGAGAGTCATCCAAGCATACAGAAATAATTGTCTATTGCAGGGGTGTCAAACTTAATTTCATTGAGGGCTGCGTCAAGGTTATGCTTGCCCTTGGGGACCAGGGTAGGCATGGCCAACTTGACATTACTTGTGTCAGGGGCATCTGTGATAGCCCAAGCACTCTGCCAGTGAAAACGGGCTCCCGGTCCATTCTCAGCCACAAAAGCTTCCTGCCACCTTCTGCCAGTGAAAACAGAGCTCAAGGGGACCATGTGCATGCCCCCCACAAGCTCCGATTTTGCTGGCAGAGGGTGGCAGGAGGCCGTCGTGGCTGAAAATGGAGCCCGGGAGGGCCCTGTGCAGCCTTCCTAAGCTCTGTTTTTGCTGACAGAGGCACTGTGAACTGGTCCTTTGCTGTTTCTAGGTGGCCCTGTGGGCCGGATCTGGCCCCGATCCTTGAGTTTGACACCCTTGGCCTATTGTCTAACCTGAGTGTGATTTGGGGGGGGATCTTCCTTACAGAAATAACATATTCATTTGTGACAATGAGAAAAATGGAGCTATAGTTTTGCTTCTTTTTTAAATATCGGAGAAACAGCATTTTGGTAAAACGAAGTAGCAGAATGATATTCTATGAGCACCACTTTGCCACTTCTCCAGAGCCACACCATGTTCTAGTTGCAGTAATGACTTCAACCAGCACATATGCCTAACAGGAATTTTCAGAAAATAAAAATGACTGTAGCCTAGTGGCTTTGTTTGAAAATATCCATCTGCCTAGAAAAAAAGATTAGGGATATTAAGTGGAATATGGACAGTATATCTGGGCCGTCAAAAATAGATGCTGATTAGATAGTTTTCTACACTTTTCTATTACAATCTCATCTACACTTTTCTACTACTATCTCATGGAACAACCCATGGAATTATAAGGTTGTACATGACATTACAGGTCATCTATTCCAACCCTTGTCCAGCGCAGATCTGCTAGAGGTTCTCTGACAAACTTTGTGCAGAAAACTTTGAGCAAAGGAGAACTCACCATATCATGTGTTTGCCTGTTCCACTGGCTAATAATGTTGTGTAATCAGAAAGTCCTTCCTGTCATTTAGCTTACCCACAGTTCTTTTAGTTTTAACCTGTTGGTTCTGGTCCTTCCTTCTGGGTCAATATAGAATAAACCCATTCCTTCTTCAGCATTATTTCAGATATTTGATGGTTACAATCTTGTCTCTTAGATGCCTCATGTCAAAGAGTGTACAGACTAGTGGAAAACAAATGCATCTGATTGCTTCTTGGTAAAAAGGATATTTTGGGAATAACCATACCTGCTCTAAAAGTTTTTGTTGCATTGTTTTTAATTTGGAAGCCTTTTTACAAATAGGCAAACTCCCCATGGTGGCCATTTTGTGAGATAATTAATAATATGGTCTCAAAATTTCAAAATAATGTAAAGAATTAATAAGAATTACAAAGAGTAGTGATACAGCATTGATAACAATCTGTTGGTCTTAAGTACAATCAATCCAGAAGGTATCAATCAAAGATATTTGTTGGTCAAGTCTGAAAGGAGGGGGTCCTTGGTGCTCTCTGAGCTGGGCTGTTTTCTGGATGATGTTGGGTAAGGAAACATCTGTAAAAAAAACAACCAACCTCAGAAAACACAAAGGTCCCCCCAATCCAAAAGGACTTGATTTGCTTAGAATTTTGAATCAACTTAGGTTTCCTTACCATATTGGAGCATGCACTGGCAAATGTCATAAATTTGGGGTTGAATTGCAAACAGGTAATCGGTCCCGTGTGTTTCCCATCAAGCACTGCTACCTTCATTCCAGTCTCTCCATTCCAGACATGAATCTTCCCATCCTCTGATCCTGCAGTTTCAACCAGAATCAACAGAATCAGGACTGATTGATTCATTAAGCAACTCAAGTAAATAGCAATAAATAACACATTGTAGCAAAACTGAAGCATATAAAAATCCTTCCCAAAAGACACGAACTATTTGAATGATTTATGGAAGTGACCCTGAAATTATTTTATATAATTGGTGCTGCATTTATATATACATAGGAAATATAATTCCCTTACCAATCATTATAAACTGAGAATCTGGAGTGAATGAAGCTTCCAATGTGACAGCTTTGCTATTATTATATCCCTGTAAAAAGAATAAGATGAACATAAATTTGAACAAACTCTGAGGTGGGCTGAATGAGAGAGACAATGACTGGCCCAAAGTCATCCAGCTGGCTTCCATGTTTAAGGGAGGCCCAGAACTCACATTCTATTGGTTTCTAGTCCAAGTGCCTTAACTACTATGCCAAATTATCTCTCAAATTAAGCCTTAATTAATGGGAAAAATCTGAATAGCATTACAAGGACACCACCTATAATTTACACAGGAAAATTTTAAAACCGAAGAGTGGAAAAATTGTTACCATCTCTGAACAGATTAAAAATCCAAAATGGACCACAAAACAGGAGATTTTTCTTCTTGTCATGATTAATGAGAATGTATACTTGTAGCTATGAATGGTAGTGAAGTTTAAAATAATTTATTTCTTAACTCCATGGGTTGAAAGAGTATAAGAAGATGGGAGGATGCTAAAACGTAATTTAAAGTGTGATTTTATAAAAACTTTATCAATTATCTTTTCATTTATTTATTCCAGTAGATCTCTTTCAATTAAGAAGTTACTCTCAGGTATTCCAGCTTAATAGCTCAGTTTTACATAAGGGATGCACTACCAAACCTCAATTTTCACTTAATAAAAAGGGGCCAGAAAAAATAACTTGATGAATTAAGTACCCTTATTTTCAGCTATAGCAGTGTCTTCTACTGCAATGCTAACTCAATATTCCATAAATCTTGTCTTCATTTTAAGGAACATCTAAAACGAAGACCATATGCAGAGATATAGAAATGTTCCTCACTGTAAATGTATGAAGAACCGCTCCTTTAAAGGCATCAATGAGTCGTATGATCCCTCCATTAGTTGAAATAAGAACAAGTTTTCCATCATTGCTGAACTTTAGGCCAGTCCACTCACAGGTTCGGTCATATTGCATCTTAAAGGTAGCAAATGGACCCTTCAAAAAAAAAAGACAGGTGTTGGCATGCAGCAAAACTATTCCAGATGTTCAGATCATTTTGCAAAGTCTATTACACTAGGAAGACCTTGTCTGACTTGGGAAGGAATTTTCATTTTCTTAGACCACAGAATTTGCCAAGGATACTGGAAAAGTGTTTATGCTTCAATTCCTAGAAGTGTCAAGTTCAATGTTTTTGCCTTTATATGCCTGAATATTAAATCTATGATCCTAGGAATTTCATCTCAGAAAAGATGCCATATTTAGAAATCTTATGAGTTTGCACTTAAATATACTACTTACCTTATCAAAGGAACGAAGATCATAAAGTTTCACCATTTCGGAATTGACCCCTGCTGCAAAAATCAGCCCCTCTGGATCAAATGAGCATACAGGTTTTCCTTGTGGATGCATCAGACCCTAGATTTTGAATACACACACACTCATGCATATATATCCATCCAGAGTTTGATATAAGATGACCAGCTATATAAATGTTGTAAGTAACACACACACTACCTGAAAATAAATGCATCTTTGTGAGCTACCCTAGTTACCTGTTTGCTTCAAGTAGCTGGTCATTACCTATAAAGCCCTTTTTGGTGATGGGCCAAATTACTTGAGGGACTGGATTGTCTGTCTACCAATTATTTGCTTGGCTTATTTAATCTCCAAGTTCCTTTGACTAAGCAATATGATCTACTGGGATTTTGGAAGCAGCATTTCTGTTCTGTGGCACCTATCCTCTAGAATGAGCTTTCCCCAAAAATCTGATTGACTGATTCTACATGTTGATGTTTCAAAGGAATTTGAAGACTGTGCTGTACACCTGAGGCTTTGAGTTGTATACGTTTGTGTCACTTACATTTCTGTTGGGTACTTGTCATCCTTTTCATCTTTTATTCTTGTCTCTTACCGTGTTTTTTTGTTTTGTTTTGAATAATTGTACTTGTGGGCTACCCAGAGTCATTGGGAGTTGGGCAGGGTATGAATTTAAATAATAATGATTAAGTAAAGCCAGGATGTCTTAGAAGCATCCATGATTGATCTATATTAATTCTCCAAAATGTTAAGTAGTTAGGACCCTATCTATGTGTTTCCAATGTGAAAAAGAGGCCTTTTGATTACATGTTCATTTTCACTGTTGAAAAGTCAACTCCCATGTGATTAAGGTAAATCTCAGGCTGAGTTAACAAATGCAACTGCGTGTATTAACAGCGATCTATTTAAATAAAGCGATACCATCTCTAACAGAAATGCAAAACAATCATTTCTGAAATACTGCTTTTTTTTAAAAAAGGAGGTGATCTAGAAATGTACTGAAATGTTTGCACAGGAAATAAAATCTGTAATCTACAATCTATATAACACTTGAAATATATTAACATGCCTCATGTAGACTTTAGAAGTTTACCTGACAATTTGGTGACCGAAGATCCCAAAGTCTGATAGTCTTATCAAGTGAGCCAGATATAAAGGTATCATCCACTGGAGACATAGATAAAGCAACAACTCTGAAATGAAGAGGGAAAAAAATAATGCAGCCAAAGCAGTCTGCATCATATGCCATATGTAATATTTTATTCTTCAAAAAAAAAATGTAGGCAACGTAAGTAAAAACAGAACAAAATATATTATAGATTAATTATAATGACTCTTATATGTTTAATTCTTTCTAGAGTCAAAGCAATATAAAATTATAAGCTATACTTTACTCATCTTACCTCTTGCTATGTCCTGGAAAGTATCTAATGTATTTATTGTCATGAAGAGAAAGGTATCTGATAGTATCTGTATGGAAACATCAGCAAGGCAAACATTATATAAAAATACTCTCTAATGTAGCTTGCTTATTAGAGTAAGACTTTTGTTAGTATTAGCCGACTAGGTTTGCACATCCTACATTTTAATAATGGAATAAACTATGGTATCCAAGTTCACGTACATTCAGCCATGAACCATAGCTCACAGTTCAACCGTGCATACAAAGATTTAGTGCTATGTATGAATTCAGGTATATGGTTTGGTATTTTATATGAACTAAACACATATAAAAATCACAGTGAAAACAAACCATAGCATAACAAAATATGTAAATCCAATCAGCTATTGTGGGTGTAAACAATACAGTCACGAAGTGTAACCTTCTGTAAGAATCTGGCTCAAAAAGTTACATACAGTAACAATTCAGTTAATTGCTATAAAAATTTGTATATGAAACACTGATTAAAACCTTATATTTTAAAGCAGATAAACAATGTAAAAGCAACAAATTAGTAGCATAAACCATGAATATGAAATCAAGAATAGTGTGTAATATTTTATTGCAGCATTTCTTAATTAATTTAAATATAGATGATTGTTAAATACAGAATGAATGCATTGGAAAGTTGCTAAATTATAGGATTTTCTTAAAAAACCATTTATCTGTAGGTGATCAAATCTCAAAGTATATGTAAGTCAGCTGGTACAACAGATTAAGTATACTTTCCCTACAGAATAAGTCAATTTTTCTTTCTTCAAATATAAACTAAATGATACCAATTTATGTCTGCAAAGTCATATTTCTTCAAGTTTTTTTATTTTGTGTAAATAATCTGCTCCAGGATTTTCTCATCAATCAGCAAGCATTTATTCTAAGGCATAGTTTTACAGAGAAACATGAATGAACAAGATTAGACCTAAAAATTTGAAGAGCCGACTCTTCACCAAACGAAAGAGCTACAAGGAAATCTGCAATATATACAAGCATTTGAGACAAACTGATGCTTTCCAGAGAACAACTGTTACCTGGCACCAAACACCAAACATGGGCAGGAAATTTCTTCTTGTCGTAAAGCTCTGCCCCAGGCAAGGCAGTGGCCTGTACAGTTATCTCCTGTACCGGGTGGTATCATAGACCCTCAAACTGTACAAACTACTACCTCAGCCTGGAACCAGGCAATGTGCAGTAAGCAGAAGAAAAACTAAAAAATAAAAAATTCTTCATAAAGGATGATATGAATAGACTTGGTTCACATTCAAGGTATAATTCAGACACACTAATTTCTAACGGAAAAAAGAAAATTAATTTATCTGTGTCTTTGTATAGAATAGAATTCTTTATGGGCCAAGTGTGATTGGACACGCAAGGAATTTGTTTTGGTGTAAATGCTCTCAGTGTTCATAAAAAGAAAAAAATACATTTGTCAAGAATCATAGGTATAACACTTAATAGTAGTCAAAGAGTACAAATAAGCAATCAAATCATACTAGGAAACATAATAATAAATGATCAAATCAAACTAGTAAACAGTCAATTTTTTAAAAAAACGTAAGGATACAAGCAACAAAGTTACATTCATGCAGTCTTAAGTGGGAGGAGATGGGTGAAAGGAAGGATGAGAAAATGAATAGTAACAGTAATGCAGACTTAGTAAATAGTTTGACAGTGTTGAGGGAATTATTTGTTTAGCAGAGTGATGGCGTTCCGGGAAAAACTATTCTTGTGTCTAGTTGTTCTGGTGTGCAATGCTCTATATGTATGCTTTCTCATAAGAAAAATGGCCAAATATTTCCATTACTATGTAGTAAATACAGTGATTAACGTAACAACATAACAACATAACATACATAACGTAACATACATAACGGTGCTCTTCTCAAATATATTTTTTTAACATCAAGCATTTGGAAAGCAAAGAAAGAATTTGATCAGGATTATTCCACCTGTATTATTTTGCAGCATATGAAATTGATTCTCAGTGAATGAAGGTAAATATATGTGTCCCGGGATAATATTGCAGGATTCAACTTTGGTTGATTGCCGGGACCAGTTTTAATCTTCTGAATTTGTGCTGGAGCCCATCTTCAGGTAACTTCTCTCTAGCTAGAGAGAAGTTCTCTGAAGACCGGCTCCAGCACAAGTCCAAAAGCTTGGAAGACAAAACCTCTGGTCCCGGGACCGACTCAGATTGGATCTTGCTTCTCAGTCTCACAAATTTGTGATACAAGCAGGAAAGTAATAGTAACATAGAATAAATAATATAGATTAAGCATAATAATGAGTTACATACAAAGATGCATTAAAATGCTCCATCTAATAGCTATATGGCATCATCAATACACATTCACTAATGTGATAATTAGAATGATACATCTTCTAAAGTGCCCTCTGGGACCGACTTGATCAGACATTTCTCTATCTTTAACATGGTCTGGTTACTGGGCTAGAACTATATAAATCTATATTTTATTAAAGCTTTTAATTTTAAAAATATTAAATAATTTCCCCTTTTCTAGTTCCTGCATTTCTGACACAATGAATAGACCAATGATGTCTAATTGTATACATCACAATCCTGAGACAGGCTGGAGACATTGTTAAAGTTCTGTTCCAGTGCCTGGAAGCGGTGTAGGTCTCTATGAGAGAGAACAGACTTAAATGCTAGCTAGTTGGAGCTACAATACTATTTATATTTTAGGACTCCAACACACTCTCTTTGTCTCTAGATGGAGTTGCATTGCCCCTGGAAGAGATCTATGACTTGAGAGTCCTCCTGGATTTGTTTTCTTTTGTTAAATCAGCAGGTGGAAGCTGCAGCCATGAGGATCTTTGCCAATCTTTGGCTGATGCAGCAGTTGTGACCTTACATGGCACAGGAAGATTTGACTACAATAGCCCATGAACTCATTACCACCCTTATTAGACTTGTCATGCCCCTGGTGGAAACTGACTCTGAAAGAGAGGAGAAACAGCCGACAGGGAATGGAAGTGTGGCTCCAGAGATTGTGGAGGAGGCTGGGGAAGGGCAGAGGCCGGCTGAACAGTCAGAGGACCCAGGTCCATCCCCTCTCCATCCTAGGGCACGCAGGAAGGAGAGGATAAGAGAGAGACGTGATGATCTCGGGAGGAGAGGGCGTTGATCCTCTTCATGAGCTGCAGATGTGACAACTGAATAAGAGTTTGGACCTGCATACTGGCAAACGCTGGAAACAAATCATGTAAATATCTCTAGTTTATAGTTCCTCTCTGAGTTTGGCTTCCTTCCCAGTGTGTGTTATCTGTGGACATCCTCCAGCCCTTATCTTGCCTGGTTTGTGTTGCTTTTTTCCTTCTTCCTGTAACTGTGTGGAAGTTGTTTTGTCTTCCGTCAAAGATATTCAGAGCTTGGAAGCAAACTGAAGGAATAAAAGGGGCTTCACCTGTTTTCTGTGACTGTGTTTGTTTTGTATCCCACACTGGGTCATCACAAGACTACTGCATTGTGTCCTACATAGGGCTGCCTTTGGAGATAATCTGGAAGCATCAAACAGATGCAAAATAGTGTCTTAGGTGTGAAGGAAATAAATAATAAGTTATTCTTTTATAAAAGTATCTAGTGTATTACTAAGCTATGAAGTTCTTGTTGTTGTGTATTAACCCCAGAGTATATTCAGTTAAATAGTATGTGAAGACATGGACAGATCATTCCCTCCTCAGGTTGGACTTCCGTTCCGCCACCCCCCACCGCGGGGAGGCGGAACCACTTAGATTGTTCCGCCCCAGGCACCTGATGGACCCGGAACGGTTCCAGAGGGAGCTTGGGCCATTTCCTGAGTCTCTGGCTCACAGCTCGCCTGGAGACCTGGTGGCCACCTGGGATGGGTTGGCCGCCGGGGCTCTAGATCGAGTTGTGCCCCTGCGACCTCTGACCCGGCACAGATCCCGTTTGGCTCCGTGGTATACGGAGGAGCTGCGGGAGATGAAGTGCCGGAAAAGACGTCTAGAGGGCATTTGGAGGGCGAGTCGTTCTGAGTCTGACCGAACACAGGTGAGATCTCATATTAAGACTTACCTTGTGGCGATAGGGGCGGCGAAATCTTCGTATGTCTCCGCCCTTATTGCGTCAGCAGAAAATCGCCCTGCCGCCCTGTTTAGAGTGACCCGCTCTCTTCTTGAACCGAGAGCGCGGGATGACCTCTTGCAGGGTAGGGCAGAGGAGTTTTCCCAATTTCTGCATGATAAAATCGCTCAGATTCGGGAGGGGCTCGACTCCAATTGGGTGGTCCCGGGGGAGGTGTCTGGGGCAGGTCTTGTGAGTGTTATCTGGGAGGAGTTCGATCCTGTGACCGCCGAGGGTGTGGACAGGTTGCTGGGGGGTCTGAATGCCACCACCTGTTTATTGGACCCGTGCCCTTCCTGGCTGGTTTCGGCCGCCAGGGAGACGACACGAGGCTGGCTCCAGGGGATTGTCAACGCTTCTTTGAGAGAGGGGGTGCTCCCGGCCGCCCTGAAGGCGGCAGTGGTGCGCCCCCTCCTCAAGAAGCCTTCCCTGGACCGGCTATTTTAAACAACTATCGTCCGGTCTCCAACCTTCCCTTTGTGGCGAAGGTTGTTGAGAGTGTGGTGGCACGTCAGCTCCCCCGGTACCTGGAGGAAGCTACTTACCTCAATCCGTCCCAATCGGGCTTCAGGCCTGGACATAGCACTGAGACGGCATTGGTCGCGTTGGTCGATGATCTCTGGAGGGCTCGTGACAGAGGGTTCTCCTCTGTCCTGGTCCTATTAGACCTCTCGGCGGCTTTCGATACTATCGACCATAGTATCTTGTTGCGACGGTTGGAGGGGTTGGGGATGGGTGGAACCGTCCTTCGACGGTTCTCCTCCTTCCTCTCCGACCGTTCGCAATTTGTGTTGGCGGGGGGGGAGAGATCCACCTCTAGGCCCCTGCTTTGTGGGGTGCCTCAGGGGTCGGTCCTCTCTCCCCTCTTGTTCAACATTTATATGAAGCCGCTGGGCGAGATCATCCGTGGTCTTGGAGTAAGGTGTCATCTATATGCAGATGACACCCAGTTATACATCTCTACTCCAGACCACCCCAACGATGCTGTGGGGGCTATGTCCAGGTGCTTGGAGGCCGTGCGGGATTGGATGGGCGGGAACAGGCTTCGGCTCAACCCATCCAAGACCGAGTGGCTGTGGTTTCCGGCGCCCCGATATAGCCAGCTGACACCTTTGCTGGCTATCGGGGGGGAAGTTTTGCCCCCCGCAGAGAGGGCTCGCAACCTGGGTGTCCTCCTGGATGTACGGCTGTCACTTGAACATCACATCGCGGCCGTCTCCAGGGGGGCGTTTCATCAGATCCGTCGGATCTACCGGTTGCGGCCCTTCCTGGATCGGGACGCCTTGCGCACAGTCACTCAGGCCCTTGTCACCTCTCGCCTGGACTATTGTAATGCCCTCTACATGGGGCTCCCCGCGGGGAGCATCCGGAGACTCCAGCTGGTGCAAAATGAAGCCGCGCGGATGATTATGGGGGCGTCGCGTAGCGCCCATGTGACGCCACTTCTGCGCGAGCTGCATTGGTTGCCGGTGGCTCTCCGGATTGGCTTTAAGGTTCTAGTTTTGACCTTTAGGGCGACCCATGGCATAGGACCAGGTTATCTTCAGGACCGCATTCTGCCGGTGATCTCCAACAGGCCAGTGCGTTCCCACAGAGAGGGTCTGCTCCGGGTGCCGTCGGCCGCTATGTGTCATCTGGCGGCGCCGAGGGGTAGGGCCTTCTCTGTGGGTGCCCCCGCCCTCTGGAATACTCTGCCACCGGAGCTTCGCACTGACACGGACCTGAGGGCCTTCAGGCGCGCGTTGAAGACCTGGCTCTTTGAGCTGGCCGGCCTGGGCTGAGATAATGGTTTTAATTTTGGTCTCCATGGTATTTAAATTTTAAATTGGGGTTTTAAGGTGGGGGGGTGGGACCTGTTTAGTTTTTATTTATCAGCCAAATTGGTTTAATACTTTTTTAATTTTTGTATATTTGTGGGTTTTTAGATAGGCTGTACACCGCCCTGAGTCCCCTGGGAGAAGGGCGGTATATAAATTTGATTAATAAAATAAATAATAAATAATGACTTGCTATAATCTTCTTGGAAAACAGGAACATCCGCCCAAGGCAAGGCTACAAGTAAATAAGATAGGAACATCTACCTAAGGTGAAGCTATAAGTAAACAAGATAAGATATCTGTTGTCTTGAAGCTTATAGTATGACTTAGAGATAAGGAGAGGACTGGGGAGGCCTTCTTAGGAGTGGCAGACATTGTGTAGAAGGTACAAAATGTATTGCTTGAATATTGGATTTTGCTCTCCTTGTACTCAATCCATTTGGGAAGACACTTGGAGGCCGCTTTTGCAAACGCTTTTTGAAATAAACCTTTGAATTGTGAACCAGACTTGTCTCTGTATTGTGAGGATAAAATTATTCATGTCTTACATCTCACAGGTGCCTACAGGAGTGGACCACTTATACCTGTTTTTTTAGGTTTCTATCTGGTTTCCAATTAGCTTCCAGGTACAATTTAAAGTGCTACTTTTAATCTATAAAGCATTTATCCTTGACACCTAGTTACTTGCAGGACTGCATTTCCTCACCAGAGTTGGTCTCAGTACTTCCAATCATTTCAGAAGCAGCTGTTTGTCTCCTATTCAGGGTAAGTTAGAAACCCAGAAGCTTTGTTTTTCCATGATGGGACTGGCCCTCTGGAAAGACCTCTATATAGAGATTTCTCCATCTCCAATGTTGTCCACTTTCTGAAAAAAATTGAAGTTTTTTTCCCCCAGAGGATCTTTGGGTCCTGAAGTTATAAATTAGGTCTGGGTTCAATTAGCCTATGCATATTTTATAACTGTCTGTACAGAGGAAGCGGGAAAGAGAAGTAGCCTGTTTCTCATTTGCAAGTTAAAGCAATAAAAGCCATTCCATTAAACGTACAATTTATTTCTTGACAAATACTTAGTTAATTGTTCAAAGAATAGAGAAAAGAATAGACAAACGTCTTTTTAACCAATATTAAATTGCTAGTGTATGCTTGCATTTCATTCTGATTTACTTCTGACTCAAAGCTGATCAGGAAATTATCTTAAACAGTGCTTTAAAATTGGAATTTAAAATTAAGAAACATTACATTATCAATTAACAATTTCAATGAATAGACTATTAATTTCAATCAAAATCAGTCTTTTCAAATCTTCAATACTTATTAAAGTGTTAAATATCCAATATGCTTAGGCAACTATCAGGAAAAATGGCTCACTTACCATCTATTTTATTGGAACTGTAAACAACTGTGTTGGCAGCATGAGTGTATCTGATGAGATCAACTCCATATTTTTTACTATAAAGTGTTCTCTTGGGCCTGCCAAGGGGGAAAAAAGTAATAATTATAGAGAAATTCTGTTTTGCCATACAGGTAGTCCTTGACTTAATGACCATAACTGAGCCCCAACTTTTCATTGCTAATCAAGGTAGTTGTTAAATGAATTTTGCCTCATTTATGTTTTTTTTTTGTTAGTGCAGTTTTAAAGTGAAGCATGTGATCATTAAATGAATCTGGGTTTTCCCCCATTGACTTTGTTGTTGGAACCTGGCTGGGAAGGTTACAAATGATGAACACAGGACAGCACAGCTTCGTAAATACATGCCAGTTGCTAAGAATCTGAATTTTGATTATGTGACAGTGGGGAAGCTGTGATAGTTATGAGAAATATGATCACTTTTTTCAATGCTGTTGTAACTTCAAATAGTTGATCGCTAAGCAAATGATTACCTGTAATTGTGTTACCTGTACACAATGTTAACTCATAAGATAGAATAACTATAAGCAATGTGTGTGTCATCATATTATATTTTTACTATGTGCAACTAAGATATATTTATATGTAGTGATATTTAGTTTCCTCTGCAAGACTAGTTTTTGTTTAATATATATAAAAAAGAAAACCATTAAAACATTAGGTGACCAAGTCAAATTATACATTACCAAATATAGAAATATATGTGCATTCTTTAGTGAGTTTGAACAAGACTTCAGTTAATAGCAGTATTGTAATTTTGCAAGATGACTGTTTTTTTAAATTTAAATTTAAATTTAGTTCTTTCATGTCAAAATCTCTAAGTCACCTTGCAAGTCATGGAGGTGCTACAGTCTGTGTTTTTTATGATGAGCTTCCAGCAAATTAGCAGAAGAGCGGGAAGCATCCTTCTTTTTAACCCAAATATTTTGGGAATAAGCTCTTTGCTATAACCTAACTTGGAAAATGTTGGTCACTTTAATGATAACATTTAACAAAACTTTTAAATTTGAAATAAAATCCAGGACTAAGTATATTTTATTTTTAAACATATTGATGGTACTATTATTGAATTATAACCTATATTGCTCCCTAGACTGACACACAGCAAAAAGCCTTTCTTTGAGAGAGATGAGCAGCTTAGAAATATGAAATATAAATAAATAAAACAGGATACAATTTTAACAGTGACATTGGAGAGGACAACAATATGGTTAGTATTGATATTATATTTGCACAAGGTTTCAGTTCTATTTATGTATTTATGAGGCATATGCCTGCTTGTCCTAACAGCAATAATTGTGGATAACTCACTCCAACAGCAATAAAAAGATAAAAGAAGCAATGAAAACCAGCACCCACAAACAACTCCTGGCGCTCTAAGCAACACTCCCTAATACATAAATAGTCAGAATCACTGGGTTTCAGCCTTACCCCATCCCAATGCTTGGGAGAAAAGGCAGTTCTTTAAAGCTTTTTGGAAGGTCAAAGTGTTAAGAACTAACTGTGTGGATCTTAGTGCCTGGCAAGAAATACTTGTTTCTGTTACCAGAAAAGTAGCTTGAAGTAAAGCTACTTTTCTTGGCTGAAAGGTGAAAAACAGATCATTTCTCTGCAAGCTATCCGAAAACCCATTTAAGAGTCTAAGCTGGTGCAGATTAAACAACAACCACATTCCACCACTCCCATTATTTTAGATTTTAAATAATCTAAGTTAATAAAAGGATCATGAAATCTTGAAAGTTAACTAACAAAAGATTTCTGGATATTTTTCTCAATATTCAACCATTCTCCTTTTTGCTTTATACGTTAAACTACATTCAAACTAATTATCAATAACATTTGCTTGAGAGGATACAGTACCCATCTAAATAAGAATTTTTCAAGTTTGAAGATTTAACAAATTTGCTTATTCTTACTTAAGGAACTGAGAAGGTCAGCCTCATGCTCAAAAATTAAGGAATGTCTGGCAAGCGTGAAGGTCAAATACTTTGCTGACAGATAAAGTTTTAGATTTAGGACAGTTTACTGCAAATGTAAACTGTATGTCTAATCATAAAAAGACAATATCTATCTCCAACTTCACTATCTACTTCATTAAAATCCACTAATATGAAACTGCGTTTGCAATAATGATCCCCAAATCATTGAATTCCCATCTATACAGAAAAATAAATACAGGACAGTTCTTGAAGTAATTACAGCTACAATTTCATTTCTACTGGTTCACAGTAGTGAAAGTACTTAGTCACTTAGCAAATAAGTAATTAAGAAGAGAATATTTGTAGCTCAGGGTTGAAATGAATTCTTGGTGCTTTCTAAGCTTGGCTGTTTTTTTGCAGATATTTCCTTTCCCAAATTAGGATAGCAAAAACACTAGCAGAACACATCCATGAACACCTATTAGTTGTCAGAAGACATGATGAGAACTTCATCATTTCACAACCTATGAACAGACTTAAACCATAGTTTCAACTGGGAAACTGATCATCCCAAACCAAGCCAAGTCAACAACGCTAGAGAATTCCCGGAAGCCTGGCTCCCTGATAAATCGGCCATCAACAGGCACATAGAAATAAACAATATCTACATACCATTCAAAAGAGACAAGCCAAAAAGGAAACATAAAGACCAGAACACAATACCCATTTGAGCACAGATTAATACTAAGATTAACACCAGACCTGCAATCAAGAAGTAAACAATACCCCAATCAAAGAACTGCCAAACAAACCTAACCAAAGAATCACCAAGACAACTTCCACTGATAGGGCAAGCCACTAGAACTATGGTAGTGAACCTATGGCACACGTGCCACAGGTGGCATGCAGAACCCTCTCTATGAGCACATGCGCCGTCGCCCCAGCTCAGCTCCACCGTGCATGTGCGCATGCCTCCCACTGGCCAGCTGGTCTTCAGGTCTCTGTCGGCATGCATGGGGTGGTGGGGCGCATGTGTGGGGGCAGGGCGCATGCACTTTGGCCACTCAGTGGGGAAAAGAATATAAACTGAGAGCAAACCCAATTCCTTACTAGCTCTTACTACCTACTTTGGGTAATGAAATGTCTGCAATAAAACAACCAAGCCCAGAGAGCACCAAGCACCTCTCATAGTTAAGCCCACTTCATATTTCACTATTAACCCTAAGTTAAATACATTTCTGAATAGCATCTCAAACGATTCACACTAAACCTGAAAATATTCTTGCAAACTATTATCTAAGTTCCCCACCAGAATAATACTGTCCGACACAGCCTACGTTTGATTATCAAATGTGTACATTGCACATTTTACCAAGACAAATACAAAATAAATACCACTTCTTGAAATGGTGAGAAATTTAAGAATACAGTACTGACCTAGATTTGAGAGCTTTCGGAATGCCGCCACAGAAGACCTATTGATATTTTATCTCAATTTATCTATTTACAAGTCCATAACGACGATAGTTTGTGACAGGAGTTTTAAACAGAGATGCTTTCCATGTATTTAGAAAATATACATTCTGGGTTAGAATGACTGAAACCGGGAGTTTAGCGAAATACGAATATGAACAGAGTTTTAAAAGTGTATATTTAATTTAGCATTATCGCAGATCTTTCTCCAGAGTGATATTAAAAAATTGTCCCTGGTTTCTTTTATTTTCAGACGTTCTCCCTGCAACGCAAAGCCTCAGAGACGCACCTGAGCATCTACCTTAAAAAAGCAACGTTTCCCCCCCTTCCCTCAAAAGCTCCGCTCTTTGTGGATTGGGCTTTGGATGAAAAGAAAAGCCGCTTCTATGCTTCCCCAATCCACAAAGGCCGCTTTATGCAGGGCCACTTTTCCCGCGAAGAGCTCCTCTCATCCTCCCCACCTCCCGGCTACTCACTTTCCCTCCTGGCAGTCGTAGAGCACGATGGAGTCATCGTCGCTGCTGGAGATGACGGTCTCGCCATTAGGGCTGAAATCGAAGCAGTTGATCTTGTCCGAGTTCTCGCGGAACACTTTGGCCACGCGGAAGCTCCGCAGCACGTTGTCCGTCAGCTTCATGGAGCCGGCGGGGCCTGCGCGCCGGCTAAGGTGAGGGGAAAACGGAGTCGGGCAGGGCTAGCCTGCGGTGGAGGGTTGGGGAACGGAAAAGGCGGGAGAAGAAGGCCGAGCCGGCGAAGGACCGAAGCGACTTTTGCACTCGGGCAGATTCCACTCAGGCTGCGGGAAAGAGGCGGCGGCAATTCCGGCTCATTGTGTCCGCCATTTTGCGGCTTTGGGGCGGCGGGGAGAGGAGTGGCGGCGGGGGCACGCGTGGGATTGTGGGGCACTGGAGGAAATAGAAGCGACGAAAAGGAGCAGCAACGGAGAGGCTACCGGTCTGGTGCATGCTGGGATATGCGAGTAAGCCCCGAGGCCAGCGAGGAGTATTTTAGCGCGGGTGGGGGCGGGAGGGGGGAGGGAGAAGCTGAAAGCGCGCGCAACGGATTGTGGGCCCTGAAGATGCCCTCCTGCTGCTAGGCGGGGCTGTTGTGGTGGTGATTGCAGCCCATCCCTACCTAGGGTTGGAAATCTTGTCCCGCTCTTTTCCTTTTAGAAAAAGGAAAATTCGGGTGTCTGTAGGGCCTGCTATGCTGTGCCATGTCTCTCAAATTTGGCAATTTAAAGATGCTTGGATTTCAAAAACCTGGCTGGGGGACTCTGGGTATTGACTGAACACATCTACTCCATGGGCCACAGTACACCAGCAGCCCCCCGTCCACCACTGCCTTCCCAAATTCATGTTTTCAGGATTCCCAAATTCTTTCCAAATTCAGGGATTTCCCAAATTCATGTTTGTTGAGTCGATGACACTATCTAGCCACTATCTAGACATCCTCTGCTGTCCTCCTTTTGCCTTCAATCATTAGGGTTTTTTCCAATTGAGTCCTCTCTTCTCATTTGTTGGCTGAAGCATTTGAGCCTCAACTTACGTATCTGTCCTTCCAAAGGACAGTCAGGGTTGGTTTCCTTTAGGATTGACTGATTTGACCTTGAAGTCCAAGCACCACAATTCGAAATCATCAGTTTTTTTGGTGCTCAGCTTTTCTTATAGTCCAACTCTAAAAGCATACATTACATCTAGGAAAACCATAGTTTTGACTCTGGACATTTATTGGCGAGCTGATATTTCTGTTTTTTACTGTCTAGGTTTGCCATAGCTTTCCTCCCAAGGAGCAAGCGTATTTTAATTTCATGGCTGCAGTCACCATCTGCACAGATCTTGGAGGCCAAGAAAATAAAACCTGTCACTGTTTCCATATCTTCCCCTTCTATTTGGCAGGAAGTTTAGTTTTTTAAGGTTGAGTTTCAAGTTAACTTTTCCACTCTCCTCTTTTACCCTCATCAAGAAAGTTGTCAAATTTGAGAAGAACTAGAAGAAGAAAAGGCATGCCTTTCAAAGTACTACATATATGGAGAGAAGAGTCTGACTGCTTTTGTACATTGAACATTGATACTAGCCTTATGTGTAGGATTGGGCAGTACAAGAAAATCAATTTATCAAATATTTATGACTGCCTGTCTCATGGAAAATTACTCTGGCAGTGTACAACAGTCTAGTAAAATAAATATAAAATAGTTATATAAAATCACTATGTAGTTGTTAGAAACATTAACAACTATAGAAGTTTTGTATACCATACAAAAAAGTTGCCTTAAAAAAAAACTTAAATCCCCAGTATTAACACTCTGGTTAGTGAATGGAAGGTCATGTAATAGTAATTAGTAAATAACAATCACAGTCAAGCAAAGTCTAGAACAATTTTCTAAGGGTCAAGTTGTTTACTCTTACCATCTAGAGAAGGGTCTCCAATCCCAGTCCTTGGACTGGTACCGGGCTGCAGCATGCCAGAAACTGGTCTGTGCAAACAAGCAAAACCCCATCCGAGGGTTGCAGGCAGCACACAAAATCATGCCCCCTCCTATCAGTGGAAAAACCTCTTTCCATGGAACCAGTCCCTGGTGCCCAAAAGGTTGGGGGCTGCTGGTCTAGAGTAAGGGGAATGGGAATACCTCAGTTGAATCTCCTGAGATCCTTCTTTCATAGGCAATGAAAATCTTGAGTTGTTAAAAGTTCTGTGGTTCTACTTTCTAAGCTTCCTTGGATGATCCACAGATTCTAGTATTAGAAGAGGAAATGTAGCATCTGACTATATTTATTTATGAAACATACCCCATAATAGTCAAATGACTCTTGGGCATGCATCATGTTACACACTGTTATGGAATTCCTCATGTTCATGGTTTTTTCCTAAATTAAAATACTTCAAATTATATTACCTATCTCCTAAAGGAGAGGGTTGACACTACTCATAGTTTTCACTACACCAGGCTATACCTTTCCAGTTCTGAAGTGTACTTTGTAAGAAATAGTAAAACATTCATTGTTATGCACTGAGATGAATTCAAATACACTTTTTCATTTGCTGTTGGTAAATTGTGCGGTCAGTCCGTCTGCTCTGATGTGTCATTTGTCTTCTTTTGGAGGACCTAATTTGTAGTTTGGGACTGTTTCTAGATATAGTCTCAACCTGGCATGGTTCCATAAATTAATTGTTCTCTTTCCAAGTAAGAAAACGTTTATCTTCCACTCACAAATCCAGTTGCTACAGCTGTAAGAACAGTGGGTACTAGCTTTCACAGTAATTAAGCAAATACTGTATTGCTGGAAAGCGGAATATAATTGCAGTAGCCTTTTTTGACTGTGATATCCCACACCCCCATTCAATGCCATTCAGTGACAATCTAAAAGTTTTCTTTTAGAGGTAGCTAATACAGGTAGTCCTTGACTTAACGACCACAATTAAGCCCCAAATTTCTGTTGCTAAGCGAGACAGTTATTAAGTGAGTTTTTCCCATTTTAATACCTTTCTGGTCTGAGTTGCTACATGGTTGTAAAGTGAATCTGGCTTCCCCGTTGACTTTGCTTGTCAGAAGTTCGCAAAAGGTGATCACACGACCCTGGGATACTGCAACCATCATAAATGTGCAGTTGCCAAGCATACAAATTTTGATCATGTGATCATGAGGACCCTGCAACGATCATAAGTATAAAAAACAGTCATAAGTCACCTTTTTCAGTGCCATTGTAACTTTGAACGGTCACCAAATAAACTGTTGTAAGTCAAGGACTACTTGTAGTTTGTGATAATTTAACCCTTCACAGATTTCTTTTTTTACTATTTGAAAGGCTTCTAAGCTAGAATAAATCCCAGTGTCGTATTTTCGACTGGCCTATTGTCTTCTTTCCACTGTCTTGCCTGCCTTCATTTATTTGCCAAAAATCTCCATAATAGGGATGCTGATAATGAAATTTTGGAATTGAAGACCTCACTACCAGAAGTAGCTCAGTCTTGGAAAGGCTGGTGTATAACAAGGAAGGAGAGAGTAAAAATGTTTAGTGACTGACAGCAGCTGCACTTTTGAATGGGCTAAGAAGGCCTGCAGTGTAGTGAAGCTTTTTCGTTTTTCTTTCTCTGTCTTTGTGCAGAGCTGGTGGTGTTTTTTTATATGTGCTTATTTGATGCCTATAGCAGTTGGCAGCACTTTGTCAGTCTTGCTTGATCTCAGAAAAGAAAATATTTGGCCTGAATTACTGCTTAGATGGCAGACCTCTTGAGAATACTAGGGCTGTAGGCTAGTAGACTGAGAAGTAAAAAAGAAATCCCAGGCAAGTGGCAAATAACTTCTGTTATTGCTGCCACAGATTTCTTCATGTAGCCAGCAAGAGTCAAGCATGACTTAAATCATGCTTTTCTAAGGTTTATATGACAGTTATATTTTACAAAATAACAGGAAACTGCCATGGGTTTTCAGGGAGTGGGAGGGCATTTTGGGAACCAGAATAATGTTGGCATAAATTTATTTGTCTAATTTCTACATTGCCCATCTCCCTATAAGCCGACTCTAAATTCTAAATTGATAGAAAAAAATGTTTAATGTTTTTTCTCTGCACCATTCCAGTTCTTTGTTGTGTTTCTCTCCCTCTAAGCTCTTTTCCCTTAACCTGTCTTTATTAAGAAGCTCCAAAATGGATGGGAAAATTACTTGAAAATGTAATCAAATAAGGCGCAACTAGGAAAATATTACCCCTCTTCATCACATTAACTGATATGTTGGAAAGGTTACAGACAAGTGAACAAACCCAGGAACGGTCTTGATGCTTCCATTTTTTAACTTAAACTCATTTTTCTCTTTTGTGTCATTTGCAAAATCTCCTTTTTATGACCTGCGGGGTAAGTATTCCATACCTTATTCTGACAGCTGGAACATTGTAAGGATTTTTTTAGAGTAATGGTAAATTAACAGAATAACAGTTCCTGAAGAGTAATTTTGTTTAATATATTGATGATGTAAACTTCAATGGCTGGTATCAATGAACTTCTGAGCTAAATTTCTGTAGCCCAGATTTCTTTTGTCTGGCCTTTTGCCAGCATCTGGCGTTTTCAGGCTGGTATATTCAGACAGAGTGAGCTGCTTTATGGTGTACCTTTTGGCAACTCATAAGCAACTGAACTAGGCTGACTGGGCTCTTGTGTTTTTTTTTTTCAACCTGGCAAGCTGATCTCTGATTGGTCTGTGTCACAGGAGTCCAAGAAAATTAGTTGCTAACTGTATTGTATTTGACAGTTTTCTCTTTGAATATTTAATCCAGCCTTTTCAAAATGGGTGACTTCCAGAAATGTTGGGCTATACATTCCATGTTGAGATATTGTTCTAATGATACTTTATGCATTCCTGTTCATTAATCCAAATATGCCGGCATATGTTCTTTTTCTGAAAGAATTACATCACAATGTTTGAAAACATGTAACCACTAAGCAATTCATGTATTGATTGAAAAAAAAAAAACCAACTGGTAAATTCTAAAATTGTTGTGATCTTGATCTTAGTTGTAAACACTGGAATAATGGGTTGTCACAAACTCCAATAACAAATTAATCAGGTTTCAGTTGTGTTAGGTCACACACCTCTATGCATTTGTCCTAAATTATTTATCAGTAAAGCCAAATTAAGATTTGAAGTTTAGAATCCCTGAGCAAAAAAATGTAGTCAGAAGTCCGCACAATACACCTCAGTTTTTGACTTATATTAGAATAGCTAACTTTGGAACTACAGTGATTTTAGGAATGTATAATATTATTTTGTTAATAAGGAAAAAAACCCAACACAATTAAATGCTGTTTAGTGGAACTGTATTTCTTCAGATTCAGATTATTAATAAACAAATTGTCAATGGGAGCTGAGGAATCTGTGTGCTTAATCATGGTTTGCCCCAAAATGGAAACAGTTGATGTCTGAGTTAATGCAAGGACAATGAGGAATATTTGGGTGTCTTCATTAGCTCGAGGTTCACTAGTTGAGGGCTATAGACCAACAGAAGATGAAGGGGAGAGCTCCACTGTTGACACGAAGTCTTCTATGCACTTGCATGGATATCCCCTTCTCTATTTGTAAACCCACAGTTTATGCACACAATTCCACTACCAATGTATATACCTTTACCCTCCCAAAGCCAGAGCAATCCCTCTACACAGGGGGAAGGAGTTGCTGCTTCTTCAGGAAGCATCATTTCAAAGTAGTAGTTCCCAGGCTTTCTCCTCTTCCATTCCATTTTTTTTCTCCACCGCGTGATGAGTATCGGGAACTGCCTGTAATGAAGTTGTGTTCCAGAAGGTGATGATTTCCAACAGGACAAACTATGAGGGGTCTTGTTGTTTTCTTGCAGATGTTTCCCTACCCAAACTAGGTAACATCAGGACTAACTATTATCCAGTTACTTGCTCTCCCATTGAGTGCCTCCCTCGAAACTGTGGAGGAATGATGGACTTGTAGGAACAGGAGCTTTGAGATTGGCTGTCCTGACCTATCTGATCCCCTCCGGGTTTTAGGACATAGATGGGGCTCAGGGTCAGATCCAGGATTTGCAGCAGGGGACATCACTTAGCTCAAGATGATTGTCCACCCGTGTAGCAGAATGTGATGGGAAGAGCAACAAAGAAGTCCAGCTTCAGTGCCTGGATTGAGGGGCATACAAGGCCACAGTGGGTTGTTGTAAAAATATATAAGGGAGCAACTGATGAGGGATATACATAACAATAGGTGCTTAGTTTTTTGTTTTCTAATTGCAAAGTCACACATGACTGTCCAAAGGGATATAAAATGTCTAAAAGAATATAACATTTCCTAAGTTGCTAGAGTGTGTTGTCAAAGATTTACTTGTGGCTCTTCCCATTGTTATTTGATTATACCCACAACTGCCTGATTTCAGATAGTTATTCCCTCTCCTCTCCCCCACCCCAACCCCCGGCTTAATCACCTTTCTTTGTAGAGGTTGGTGTTAAATGATGTCATTATTCAGTGATTTTGTACACCACCTTTGTGGAGCTGGAGTGGGTGTGGCCTGTATGTGATGCATCCTGCCCATGGGCTGCCAGTTTGACACCCCTGACCTTGATTAATTCAATTTTTTTAATTTCTACTTTTAATCTTATATCTATTTCAAGTATAGTATATGTTATTGTTTATTCTCTGATTCAGTTATTTATTTTAGAATGCCTTCTATATACCACTCTGTGGAATTAATAAGAAAGTAGAAGTTACTTCCATTTCTATGTAGTGAAACTAAACAAGAGTCACGAGCCATCAGAGGAGCATGTTGGGATGATTTATTCAAATTAATATGCAGATTAGAACCAGTTTTCATTAATGACAGCTTATGAAGTTTTCATTTAAAAGAGATTAATCTAAGCTCTTCACAGTCCCAGAGCAGTGCTGCCATAGAAGATGCAATTCTCAGCTGATCTGCCAAGATTAATGACGGCTTCTGAATCACTTTCTGAGCAGCTGCTACGATCAAGTGAAAAAAGGAGAAGAAATTTCATTTTGATCTGGCTAGCCATAACTCTTGCCTCAAAGTCTTAATTTCAGTGCAGAGAATAAATTATTCCCCTTTTAGTCTCTTCTGTTGTTCAGAAGTGAAAGGCGGCAGGGAAGCTGTTGTGGCTGTGAGATGTTAGGGCCATCCCTAACGTTATGCTTGTGACCTTGCATGCCAGTAGGAATGAAAGCATCAGGCTCTTGGCCAAAATGTGGCAGATTAAAGTAGACAAAACAACTCAAGAACACAGAGAAAACTTTGAAGTGCAGTGGAGGATTTATTTTCTTCAGTACATATATAGCCGGATGCCATTTGATTATTGTACTATCTCCAGCACTTGATCAGTAATACCATAGCAGAAAAGAGTAGAAAAGGAGATTTATTATCCCAGATTAGCCACATTTATGCGAAGACATTATGTAGAAATTAAATAATTTTAGGATTTTATTACATTTTTCATCCTTAATACAGGTAGTCCTCTACTAACAACAGTTCATTTAGTGATCAAAGTTACAACGGCACTGAAAAAAGTGACTTGTGATCACTTTTTACACTTATGTGAACAAAACGCATAAGTGTAAAAGTGACTTGTGACCACTTTTTACACTCATGTGAACAAAATTTAGATGCTTGGCAACTGACTCATACTTACGACCATTGCTGTCTCCTAAGGTCATTTGATCATCTTTTGTGACCTTCCTGCAAGCAAAGTCAATGGGGAAGTCAGATTCACTTAACAACCGGGTTACTAACTTATCAACTGCAGTGATTCACTTCACAACTGTGGCAAGGAAGGTTGTGAATTCAACGTGTCACTTAACAACAGAAATGCTGGGCTCATTTGTGGTCGTACATTGAGGACTACCTGTACTTTGTAAGTCAAGAAACAATGCAAGAAAACAGCATAGAACAATGTATCTCAAAATTTCACCATACTTATTTCAATAAATTTAAAATAAAAAATATTATTGTTAGCATCAGATTTTTCCAGATCTAATAAAAATGTTATTCATCCACCTGAGAAGTCACTGTCATCAGTAGTTTCTTCTTCATAAAAGCAATTTACCGTATCTTTTACACATCAATTGTTCAATAATAGGTTATCTAAAAATGTCCACTTTTGAAGCAGAAAGAGAAATACTGTATATCTGCTTCATGAAATTGGTAGATGATCCTTGTTTAAATCTAACATTTGGCAAGGTTCACATGTTCTGCAGACTAAAATGGCTTGTTTCACACAACTTGCTAAATCAAACTGAACAAACTCAAATACAGCTTACCCATAGTATATATAATCTAGTCCTAAAATGGGACTTCTGATGAATATTTATGGCAAATTAGACATCCCTGAAGGACCAGGAACAGTATTGAACAGAGATGTGAATTCTGGCCAGTGAAATCTCTCTAGAAAAAGGAGAAATTATGAGATTTGCTCACTTATACTCTGGGAAGCTGCTGTTTGTGAGAAGACTGCAGGAATTGAGATTTTGGTGCTCAGTTCATGAGTTGAACGGCTGGGTTCGAAGGATTTCAATCAAGCTCACTGCTGTAATGCAGCCTATATAAACATAAGGTTGCTGAGAGTCATTTCTTAATCACTTTTAGAAATTGCTTCTTATTTACTTTTCAGCTATTACTAACCTTTGCAACAGAGTGATATGGAAAAAGATGCTATACTGGATATACAAATGAAACCAGCTGGTGTTTTAATAATTAAAAGGGATATACAAATAAATCAAAAGAGTGGCCTGGATAACTTTCCTATATTGGATTTAGAAAATCAATTTCTTAAAGTTTAAAAGATTTTGTAAGACAGGACAATGAAAAAAAGGAAACAAATCAAGTTTTAGGACAGTATTTCAAGGGATTAAAAATTGTTAAAAGAAAAAGGAAGGAATGTAAACTTGGTTCTTTGATGAAGGTTAAAATAGATTGTTATCTTGGTAACTTGCTGACCAGAATTGAATGACAAGTTTTTGTTTATAGATAAGAGATAAGATATGGGAAAAAATATATCATTTGTTGTATTTTAAGAGAAGTTATGAAAATTGTTTATACTTATGAAGGGAGAAGTCATTGTTTTATACTGTATATTTTCAGTTTCTTTATTATGTTGTTACTTTTTTCTTTTTTCTGTACTTTATTTTTTCTTTTTTTAGTTTACATTGGTTTTTGTCTTTTTAACTGTAATTGTTATGCAGGGAATCAGGTGTGGGTTGGCATGAACAAAGAGGTAGAATCCAAATTCTCTTTCTATCACATGTTTTTTTCAGGCCTGGACAAAGGTGGGTCCCCCCCCATAATGCTTAATGAACTTCAAATGCAAGTATGTATAGATTTCTTATTTTTTCTTATTTGATTACATAAGCAGGAGACAGCACAGAGTAGATAAGGCAAGAAGTTCACACATCCTGACTCACTCATCCTCAAGCTCTGTGGTTTCTTTTACAAGGTTTGCATGGTGCTTTCACAAGGTCTTCATGAACCTGGAAGCCTGCTGCTATCTGCCTTTTATTTCTGTCATTTCATTACATCATCAAACCAATTCACAAACCAGTTATCAGAATTCTGATTAACATAATGTTTAATAAAATTGTTATGCAAAACAAAAAAATTAATCCCAAGATTAGAAGTCTATAAAATTTCAATTGAAGGGTCTCCTCTGGCAGTAAAAAAAATAATCACAGCACATTGCTTAATGTGAGAATAGAATAATAGAATAATCAATTAATTAACAATTGGAAAGGACCTTGGAAGTCATCTAGTCCAATCCCGTGCTCAGACAGGAAAGTCTATACTGTTTTAGACAAATAGATGTCCAATTTCTTCTTGAAAGCCTCTAGTGATGGAGCACTCAACTTCTGAAGGCAAGTCATTCCACTGGTTCATTATTCTCACTGTTAGAAAATTTCTACTTGGTTCTAGCTTGCTTCTCTCCTTGATTAGTTTCCAGTCCATTGGCCTATGTCTTGTCTTCTGATGCTTTGGAAAATAGTTTGCCCCCATCATCTTTGTGGTAGACCCTCAGATACAGGAACGCTGTTATCATATCTCCCCTAGCCCTTCGTTTTACTAGACTAGATATAGTTCTTGCAACTGTTCTTCATACGTTTTAGCCTTATCATCTTAGTTGCTCTTCTCTGCACCCTTTTCAGAGTCTCAGTATGCATTTGATGAGTACTCATCGCAAGCTTACATTTCACAAATAACAGAAACACAATATTTTCTCAAAGCAACTTGCTACCAACTGAAGTGAAAGAACAGATGCTAAAGAATATGTCAGAGCTCAGTTTTGCCATTTGTTGGCATCTTTGAACATAAATTAACTGAGCCAATCAGATGGATCCAAACACCACAGAATTCAGGATGTCTTAAACTCACAACTCATTTGAATTTGGATTCCATATGCTACAAGACTTAAATGCAAAGTAAATCTCCAATGTTCTAAGATGTCAACAGAATGGCAGAACTGATGAGCTGGAGGCAGAATTCTCCCAGAGACCAGTTGGGATCGGTTTTGGGGCCTTCTCCAAACATTACTTCTGAGAGTCAGTGATCAGATAATGAATCATGAGGCTGAATTTCTTTCTTGATCATTAGTTTGATTCTTAAGAGATTTTTCTTTCATGTATAGTATGCAAGTAGAAATTAATATATTCATTGTTTCACTGCCATCAATATCTCTCACTCTTGGGTTAAGACCTTTCTCACTATCTGATGCTCTTATTGACACTGTTGCATCACTCCATAGAAATTCCTTACTAGTGAGGTAATCTCACAGATGGAGAAAATAAATTCATTCTCTTATTTATTTGTAGTCCACCTTCATTTTTTAAAATAAATAACTCACACATAGTACACCTCTGTGAGGTGAGATAGGCTGAGTGAAAGTGACTGCCCAAAGTCACCCAGCTGGCTTTCATGTACAAGATAGGACTAGAACCCTCAGTCTCCTGGTTTCTAGCCTGTGTTTTCTCTCCCTCTCTTTCTGCCTCTCTCTCTTTGCCTCCCTCCCTGACTCCCCCTCCTCCTCCCCTGGTAATTATTTGAAGCTTCTTATTTTGTTGCCCTAGCTTCACAAAATATCCATGTTTGAAGTTTTATTGTTTTGTAATCAGTAATTTAGTTTGTATTCTACATTTTGGGAGTGAGAGGAGAAGACAATATGTGGCATGTTTCTTTTTCAAGATTATGTTGCTTAACTCACTCTAGTTTTTTCCATTCCCTAAACGCCAGATAGATTGTTTTTAAGAAATTCTTGCTGGCAAATCATTAACTTTCCCATCTGATCTATCAAATTGGGTGTATAAAAAGACCTCTGGACCTTCCCAGAAGAACAAAAACACAGGAAGGTGAGGAAAATGAGAAAGCTCATGGCAAGCAAAGCTTCTATAAAGCATATATTCTGGGAGTGAAAAGCCTCTCGCCAGATATCCTTAATCACTAACTTACCCATTTTTTTCAGAATATTAATCATCGCTTATTCCTGGTGGATTCAGGGCATGGTTTCTGTCTTCAAAAGCTTGCCAATCACTGGCAAAATCTGTTGGCGGCCCAATTTTAGTTTCACCAGTGAGATATCTTCTCTCAAAATGACTCTCAAGGACCATGGGCTACATTTTTTCCGCAGTGCTGTGGATACAGTCCTGCCGGGGCCGATACTGAAAAAGGCCTTGGTACTAGAACCAGGTGGATGCCCCAGACTTTTGCTACTTGGCCTGTCCTTTTGAACTGAAGAGAAATCTATACCTGGTTGGCTTTGGAAAGGCTGTTTTGGGCATGGCAGCAGTGGCTGAGGACATCCTCGGAGGCTACCTCACTCAGGGAATAATCAGTGTTCCTCGAGGCATCCAAGAAACTCTGCGACATGCAGGAATGAGGTAAGGAAGAAGGCCATATTTTATGGAGATAAAAATCTGGCATGGAAGCTACTCCAAGAATCTTTTCTTGAATCCTTCATGATTTGGTGTAACTTAAATCTCAGTTGTGACATGCTATTCTACTTCAAGTACTAGCTACTTGAACAGGTTTATGGAGATAGTTCCTATTTTTATTTAACCCATGGGAAAAACAGAAGACAATGTGATGTTTTGAGTTGCTCTTTAGAATTTTAGGTGATCAATATTCTTTTGTTTTCCTTTCATTATCACCTTAATTATCCTGGCTGGCCATCTGCTTAAGAAGTTAGATATCATGCCTTTCAGCAGTATAAAGCTCAGCTAATAAATGTCTCTTTTGGGGGGGAAATGTTGCAGGGAAATGTTGCTGAAGCCACACAGCCGAATCCAAGTCCTGGAAGGAGCAAGGGACAACCTTCCTGATAAAGAAGCTTTGGAGGCAGCCAGGGCCATATTGGAATTAGCCAAGAGTCTCACAGCAGATGACCTTCTCCTAGTACTAATTTCAGGTAATGCTTGAGAGCCCAAAAGGACAGAGAGGCTTTTGTCACCTCCAGATGCTTTTAAAATTCTCCTTTCCCATTTTCTAACCTTGTTATATTTTTGCACGTTTTGCAAGCACCCTTGGCAAACTAGGTTGCGTTTTCTGCTGTTAAAAAGAAGAAAGGCAGATGGCATGGGGAGGTGACTCGGGGTGGCTTTCAGTATGACTTTGCCCTGGGTGATGTTGACTGGCCTTTGAAGCATCCTTATGCTTTCTTGTGCCAGCTTGCTTTGGAAATCATATCTTTGCTGGCCTTGGTAGTCTTCTCCATAACCTTCCCTTAGCTTTTGCTGCTGTTCTGCCATGGAGAAGGTGGGATCTTCTGCAATGGAAGGAAATGGGGGTACTAATAGTTTTGCATATTTTTTTTTTTTTGGTAGCTTGCTGAGATAAATGTGGTCATTTCAAATTAATCAGTTCTCCATAGTTTCTGTGATTCACACAGATGGGTTGTATGTGTCTGCCTGATATACTTTTTTTCTCTTTCTCCATCTAATTCAGCTCTACTGAAAAATCAGAAGTATGTATGCTCAGGCTCTTATTTTGCAACTAATCTCTAAAATAGGTTCTGTACTTCTACTGATATTTTCAGTTTAATGAAACCACTCTAGCTTTTCTTGCTTAGAAATTTCAAAACTGCTAGCCTTTTTTTGGTCCAGCAGGTGGCAGTCCAGAATAAGAATAAAGAATATGCCATGTAATAATTGAAAAAGCGCAGTAAGTTAAGCAGGAGCATGAAGCTAGAATATAGAACATAGAATAACAGGGCTGGACGGGACCTTTGAGGTCGTCTAGTCCAACCTCCTGCTTGAGCAGGAGACCCTAAATCATTTCAGACAAATGGTTGTCCAGGCTCTTCTTGAAAACCTCCAGTGTTGGAGCACATACAACTTCTGAAGGCAAGCTGTTTCACTGATTGTTCTTATGGTCAGGACATTTCTCCTTAATACTATGTTGTATCTCTCGTTAATAATCTTTCACCCATTACTCCTAGTCCCACCCTCAGGTCCTTTAGAGCAGCGGTCACCAACTGATGGGCTGCAAGAAAATTTTGGTGGGCCTCAGAGAAATCTCACCCAAGAGCACCCCCCCCCCAAAACAATTAATCCAGGCTGTGCAGAAACACAAGGCTGCTCAGCCCACATGGCCCATGGGAACCCTCCCCGCCCACTCACTCGTTACCTGGCAAACTTATCTGCTAAGTTGCTATTTTTCCTTTTTCCGACCATCATCTGTTTTGCTGCACCGGGAGATTTAGATTAGCTAGGAAGCAGGAAATAGCTAAGCGCAGCCAAACCTCCCTTAGGACTGAAAATTTGTTTGCAAGCAAATTCAGTGCAGACTCACGGCAAGCAAATTTGAGAAACTGAGCTAGCCGATGGTAGATAGCTAGATCACTGAATGATTCTGTGAGCAACTCAATCTGCCTCTTTGCCTGATTTTGGATAAAAGTTGCTTTCTTAAAATAAAAAAATCAATATTTACATGCATGGTGTGTTGTGAGTTAATTTTGTGAGTTTGCTTGCAAGCAAATTTTATGTGACAGACTGAGCTAGCCAATGGCAGATAGATGGATTTCTGAATGAATCTGTGATTCTGTGAGCAACTCAATCTGCTTGCTTGCTTTGCCTGACTTTGGGTAAAAGTTGCTCTTTTTTATAAAAAATTCAATATTTATGTAAATATTTATAATATTTACATACAAGCCATGCCCAGCCAGTCACATGATCACCAAGCCACACCCACAAATTAGGCCACGCCCACAGAACCAGTTAGTGGTCTCTGGAATCTAAAATTATGAGTTTGGTGGTGCCTGAGGTCCAAAAGGTTGGTGACCCCTGCTTTAGAGAATAGGTTGATCCTGTTGTCCATGGAAGAGTCTAGTGTGCCAAAGAGTTGGCAAATTTGTTTGGTCTGAAGGGGCTAGGAATTTGACATTCCAAGTAGCCATGTTTTTGAGGTCTACGTCATAGCATTCATTTCATTTTGATGTTCTTGGTATTAGTTATATTGGTGCAATTATTGTACAGATTGTATTTCCACTATTTTCTTAACTGTCAACTGTTCCTTTTTTTTTGAGGCATAAGCAATAGTATATGACCACCTAGATATGTCTTAAAGGCAATCTAGGCAACCCAAATATTTGTAGAATCTCTCTTTAAAAGAAGAAAAAAAATTATTTGTAAATATATTTGAACTATGAGCAGCCCAGAGTCATTGCCTGAGATGGACAGCTGTAGAAATTAAATAAATGAATAAATAAATACACAAAACATCATTTAATAAATTTAATAAATTCTTTTAGCAGCCTATATGAGAATATTATGGAGCTCTTAAACAGGAACTTTATTAACTTGAAACAAAATATTCATTGAAATATATGGAGCAAAAATACTGAGCCAGCTAGTAATTGCACTGAATGGTAGGGTAGAATACATAATCATTCTGAGTAACTGAAGCAACTTAAAAATGTTTAGTTTCGGTTGTGTAATGCTAAGCCAAATGTAGCTAAAGAAAAATTAAGATTTTATTCATAATACAGCTGTTCTAAAGATTACTCGTGGTCAAGTTGCCTTTATCTAAGAAATAATAGATACCACTAAATTTATGTAAGAAAGGAAGTTTCCAGTCTGAATGGATATTCCATTGGTATAAGATCTCTTCAGCTCTTTTCTTTCTCTCATTGGAGGTATAACAATGCCATTCCCTCCCTCCCCTCTTTCACTAAGGCATGTGTTACCTGAAACTCTGCAATTGATTATCTGATTTCCCTTTTCAAGATTGAGGCAAAAATACCTCAAATAATAATAAAAAATAAATAACAAATAATAGCAATTTGTTGTGGTTGTTTTACGAAGTCTGCTTGCCTCTCCGCAGCCCATGGACCACAGCTCGACAGGCTTTTCTGTCCTCCACCATCTCCTGAAGTTCGCCCAAACTCATACCTCTAAGTATCTAACCATCTCATCCTCTGCCGTTCCCTGTCTCTTCTTGCCTTCTATCTTTACCAACATCCAGGTCTTTTCCAATGAATTAACAGCAATCCTGGTCTACAAATGACACACAGGCTTAGCTCTGACTACTGAATCTGTCCTGCACATCTAGTTTTATAAAAGATAGTCAAGCATCTGATAATATTATATTACTAATTTATATTCTGGATATACATTCAGAAAAAAAAATTGGCATTGGTGATTTTGTTGAAGATGGAAAAAGCCTTTGATGTGATGCAATGGAAATTTTTGAACCAGATTCTGCCTAAATATGGATTTCTTTAAATTAATTGTATTAATATGTGATATTCTAGTCATTGGTGAATGATTATTTGAGATGGAATTATGGTTTCCTTTTATCAATGTGTCTAATGAAACTTTTAAAGTTTACCTCCTTTTTAATTTGATTTTAAGGTTGATTAGAAAATGGAGAATATTTGGTATATGACAGTGGATGAAACTATGTACAAACTGTTATCAGTGATATATCTTATTAATAAATATATATTTTATATATACATTTTTGTTGATATGCAAGTTTGGACTTCTATAAGGTTGTTCAGGTATGACATAAATTTGATTCATTTCTTATAGGAATTAATATTGAAATGGAAACTTGTAATTATTGAGGTTTCTGCTGTTTGAATGCTTTTAAAGATTTATTTCATAAGTAGTAATTTCTGTTTTATAATACATTATATAACAATGAATTGCCTATTATACAGTTGTATATATAGACACAGGGCTCGATTTTAGCATAGCTCCATTGTATTTCCACACTTATGTTTGCAGAGTAAATTTGGAAAATATGGAACCAAAAGCTATTCCCATGGTAAACATTAACTCTGTTAATCCCAGTTTGAAAATTGTTTGAAATCAGGCTGTTGCCAATCAAATGTTTAAAGAATTTAAATGATTGCAGAAAGAATTGGGATTGCCTAGCATTGCAAAATGCCTATGTAAAATGCATTCTCCATGCATTGTCAGTTTCTCTAGATTTTCAAAACACTTCCCAAAAATCACTGGTTTGGGGATGATTCTAATTTTACCTTTTTTCCTAAATAAACAATTAAAGAGTTCCACTAAGGTAGGCATTAGTTACTTACAAGAAGGATTGAATAGAGTATTGAAGCATCTCATTAAAAATGAATGATTACGAGTTTTAAAGAATAGTTTCTTATGATTTTAATATGACATTAATTCAATAAAAGAATTTTTCAACATGTGCTGAGCATCCCAAATAATATTTTAAAATGTTTTGATGTCAGTCACATATAGCATGTATAAAACTTACTTGTATGATATGGATTTGATCCATATTACCCAGTTAATGGTTTTATACTCATAAACGTATTAGTTTGGTATTACAAACTTTAATTCAATTTAAAGATGTAAATATACTTTTGAATTATAGACCACCCTCACCATCTCACAAATTGGAACTAATCTCTGTAATTCTTCAATGGTGGAAAGATGGTGTGGTCCCAGATTTATAATTTGGAGATTATAGATATGTGTTTCATGAACACATGGTTTTATGAACTGGATCTCTCTTAATGTAATGAAAAGATTGATCAATATTAGTCTGTGTGGTCAAGATGAAAAGATGAATTTAAATATTAGTTTGATATATTTCGTGATTTATTTTGTTTCCTATTTCTTTATATGTTTTTTTTTAATTTCGCCCCTTTCACCTCTTTTTTGCATATTAAACGAATAAGAATATGAAAACATGCATGGATTATTGGGCATCTCAAGCTATAGTTTATGTCACTGTTAAACATGAAAGTCTAGGATCCTGGCGTCATTTCTGGAAACATTGCTATTTACCCGGTTGTAAGATAACTGTCATGCAAGACTGATTCATGGTATGGACATGGTTGGATCAGGGATGAAGCTGAGACAAAAGAAGTCTGGAGCAGGGGTCAGCTTGCTTGTGTTTCACTCACAATGCCTTTCCGCTTAAATTGGCACAATTCTGCAAGCTTGGGTAGCGTGTTCTTTATTCAGGGGCAATATCGGCTATGTGGGAACTTTCAGGCAACTCTTTTAAAAATACATTCACGCTTACTCCTCACTCATCCTCCACCACTGGCCACAATCAACCCTTTTTTAGGTTTTGCATTTTAGATGTATAAAATTTACATTTTATAAATGTAAAAACATAGGCTGCATGAAGAAGGAATTCCAGATTAGGGAGGCAGAAATTAATCAGCATGGTTACTGATTTTATTTTTATATGTATATGTTTTCCTGTCGTTTAATGCATATGCATCACTCAGGACAACTTAAAACACTTGAAATAAGTGCAAGATTTAAATTTTGGCAGTGCTCCAGAAATGTACAAAGACATCTAATAGGAATAACCATGTCTTCTAAAACTGAACATGATATTGAATGCCTTCCTAAAATAGCAGTGCTTTGCCTATTTGCAAAACATTATCCAACATGGCGACAGTTTAGACTCCTAAGAAGAAGGTTCCAGAGTTTGAGGGCTACCATTAAGAAGGCAATCCCTGAGGTGTATTGGACCCTAAGCCTCTAATGCTTTCAAAATTACTTTCAGCATTTTGAATTGTACCCCAAAATAAAGAGGTAATTGTTAGCAATTGTTATAGGACTGGGGTATAGCAATGCCTGCTGACATCTAACCATTTACCTCACCTATTGCTGTTAATAGAATCCAATTTAGAACCCACATTATCCCTAGCAGTAGATAAAAAAGAGAAGTGGAGCTACATGCCACTGAGAAGTCCAGCAGAATGACAGGGACATAGTCCCCTTGTCTTGATTTCACTGTGGATTATTTACCAAGACAACCAAAGATTTTTCCAGCCTCATTCCTAGTTCTCAAGTTAAAATGAGTCTAAGAAACCTGTTTCATCCAGGAACTCCTGACCTGAGGTCCCATTCTATGATTAACCAACTTGTTCAAAAATAGCAAATTGGAAATTATCTAACAGGATCAGGAATTAAAAAATGCTTTTATTAGAGGTTTCATACTAGCGTTCCCGCTCCTCCCAAGGCAGGATGTTCAGTGAAGGATTGGCCATCAAGTTGACTGGATCTTTCTTGGTTGCCTTAGATAGAGAAGACAAGGGTCAAGGGTATGTGTAGTCTGTCTTAATCTACTAAAGAAGTTGCTGTATGAATGGAACCTCATCTGTGACATCAAAACACAAGCAGACATAGCAGGTTCTGATTCTGACTACTGAATAAGAGTAATTGTTCTTGAATCTGTGTTGGAGAAGATAGTCTCCACATCCCCTACAATTTGAGTAAAGATCTGCTAGCAAAGAAATAGAAGATAGATGAATTTAATGAGATAGATAGAAAGAGACTCTACTATCCCTAGAAGAGTGATCAGTATGATACTGCTGTTTGAGGGAAAGTCTACTCATACTTATGCAGGCAATTATTTGAAAAGAAATCCTTATCATATGCCACTGCCTTTGTCTTTAGGTTTTTGGAAGCCACTGTTTTCATGTGAGAAGAATTCCCTTTCTAGTTAATGTGGCCATGAGTAAATATCTAACAGTTGGTTAAAAATCCCTATATAATGATTTTTCAGGGGAATATTTTGCAAGATATTGTGCCTCAAACTTCAGCATATTTTGTATTTCATGGCAACTTTTGAACTGACATTGACATAGAGTTGACCTTGAGTCCTTTCACGACTCTCTTGATCTTTTATTTCTATGGACTTTCTGTTAGTTGTGATTGTGCATCCATTGCTCCGATAGCCTGTCTGGTGCTTAAGATATTTCTCTTTAATGGATTGTCTCCCTCTAATCCATCTATCCCTGGCACCCAGCTGAAGTGTTCAGTTGCAGTTCATTTCCCTTCTCTATTTTGCTTAAACTGGTCCTGTGTTTAGAGCTCTTTTTATACAGAAATAACAAGCACTGTAAAATGTGTTCTCATCTGTACATGGGAGTCCACCCTGCTAGTCTATGGCTTTCTTTACATAAGTAAACCTGAATAGATTTAGGATGAAACTTTCAGTTCATTGGATTATCGGGAGTCTAATTCTGAGAGCTTTGTGTTCTGAAAATAATTCTTAAGAAGTGTTGGATTTTGTGTGAGCTCAATACTTCTCAGTTATTCGTTCACCCTTCTTTATCTGAAAAAAATGCCACTGTTTGAAGAGACATGTTAACTTAAATCTATGGATTCTTTAAACCATAATTATCTTTTTTCAGGCTTACACAAAAAAGTGGGGAACTTTAATGACTAGCCGAGATAGGTTGCAATCATGTGAGTTCAGAGGCATTTCTGAATCTTGTAGATTTGGGGAGGGGAGGAGTGCTTAGGAAGTGAATGATCCCTATTATATCTCATTATCACACCCAACCCAAGAATGAGATAAAACAATACAGCCAACATTCAGTTATTTATTTGCTCATATCATATAGACAGAATCTTGCTAGATTAAACCTATACTCTCACCCTGACTAGATTCCAGGGAGTGGTTATCCTAACTTTTTTCCTGATCAACTTTGGGTTGTGGTGCCTCTTGTCTTGCTTGCCTCCTTGAAATATTCTCTCTTCTTTCTGACAAACTGCCTCTTCACTGCAGTCCATCTCCTCCTTCATAAACACAATCCATCACACATAATGATATGTTAACTTTCCTATGCCTATGTTGCTGCTACCACATCATCATTTCCAGATTTCCCTACTTGTACTTGCAAAGATGAATTTTGTAAGATATTAACACAGTTTTCTTGGCAATGTATTTCAGAAGGGGTTTGCCCTTTACTCCTTCCTAGGGCTGAGAGTGACTGGCCCAAAGTCACCTCATGCCTAAGACAGGATTAGAACTCACGGTCTCTGGTTTCTAGTCTGATCTTTAACCACTGCACCAAATTGGCTGACTGCTTTTAATATACACGGGAGGAAAGCTACCTTGCCCTTTTAGAAGTTTAGATGTGAATCTCTGTTTTAATCCCTTGATAGGAAAGTATCCCCAGTTGTCATTCTGTAAAACAATCATCTGAAAAGCGGGAGGAGAAAAATGGCAAAGGATGGAAAGAGGCAAAGAGGAAAATACTGCCTCTCTTTGGAAGGTCTGTTGTCTTCTGATAGAGGCTAACCTTTGCAAGAAAGGAGCCTTGTTGCCTAAAAGCATATTTTTCTGCCTTTCAGGAGGTGGATCTGCCCTTTTACCTGCGCCTATCCCTCCTGTCACCCTTGAAGACAAGGCCACTATCACCAGGTTACTTGCTTTAAAAGGAGCTACCATTCAAGAGCTGAATACCATTCGAAAGGCTCTTTCTTTGTCAAAAGGTGGGGGGCTGGCCCAGATGGCTCATCCTGCCCAGGTAAGGGTATTAAAAGCTGTCTTGGCCAAATAAGACTTAGGTTTGTTTTTTTTTAATGCCAGTTGTAGTTCTCTAAACTCTAGACTGTGGTTTAGAGATGGATAAATTTTGGTGCTGAATGTCTGGTTAATTTTAATCCTCATCAGTGTCAGGGACCTTATACTAGTCAGTTCTGATGCTTAAACATTTGGAGCAATCAAAAAGAGAAATCTAAGGAATGTAGGGAAATGGTTGTGATTGGTTCTTAACATATTTTTAGTATTCTTGAAGAAATCTTTTAGCTCTAGGCTGAGCTAGGGAATGTGCATACAGAATAATGCAGTAAATACAAATTAATGCCCCCAGAGTGAATTATGCAACAACAGTGATTTATTTGTAAAAATAATTGCAATGCAGGCTAATTTGGTACAAATCTGGAAGACCTCAGTTTTAATGTACCAACTTTCATCTAAAGTCCTTTCCAGAAGTCCTTGCATAATTTTATTTCCTGTGCATGATCATAAGGACTCAGGGTTTCACCCCCACCCCCCCAAAAAAAATTAAATGTGATAAATTCTACTCTTTGAGGTGAATGGAATATTTGAACAGGGGGCCTAAAGTTCTGTGCTAAAAATGCCAAAGCATTTCATCAAAAATTCTGATTGTTCAGCTGTAATGACTACTATGAATTAAGTAAAAACAATGCTTTGTTGCTTAATTTTTCTTTTACACAATTTGTAAATAATTTGGGTTGAGGGATTTAACTTTTTAAAAAACTTTTCTGTTTTGCAGATATTGCAAATATTTAACAATTAAGGACTTATCCAGGTAGCCTTTGACTTATAACCAATTGTTTAATAAATGTTTGAAGTTACAATGGTGCTGAAAAAAAAAGCCTGGTCCTCACACTTATGACCAATGCTCTCACTTACAACTGTTATACTACCACCATGGTCACATGATTGCAATTGCAATCATGTGACCATGGTGGTGGTATAACAGTTGGTCACATGATCATGATTTGTAACTTTTTTTTGCCAGTTTCCAGCAAAAACCTGCCCATTGGGAAGATTATGGATTCGCTTAGTAACTACAGTGATTCACTTAGCAACTGTTGTAAAAATAATCATAAAATTGAATTCAACAACTGCAACAATGTATGACAAAAATTCTGGTCCCAATTGTGGTCATAAGTCAAGGACTACCTGCATAAACTATGAAATATGACCTATTTTTCATAAAAGCGAAAGACAGTAAGTAATTTTGTCAGAGCAGTAGGGAAGAATTTGAAGAATGATTCATACTTTATATGTCAAACACAGTTCTGTCTATTAGTAATACACTGAGGCCATTTTTGGTTTTTTTTACAGCAGAAATCAAACAGTATATGAAGATATAGATTAGCTACATTATTCATTCCCAGTTTTTCAGCAGGCAGGAAATGTGAAGGTGGCTGTCTTTCCTATCCTAGGACTCTGGCTCAGCTTCATTTCGCATATGTAGGATTTCTCCAAATCCCTTTCAGTGCAGATTCAAATGTATTCGTTATCCAGTGCATGATTCCAAGTAGTGCAATTAGTCAACTAAAGCCTCTTACAGCATTAATGTAATTATTTTATTTTAATCTTTCAATCTTGTGATAAAATTGGCTTAGGTTTATAACTGAGCTTCTAAAATGCCTCCAGTTGGAATCTAGGCAGTTTTTGGTTGGGTTTTTTGTGTGTGTGTGTGTACCTTCAAGTTAGTTTTTGTCAGGTTAAACCCCAGAATAATGAAGAGCAATTCAGTCAGTGTTCTTTATTTCTCTAAACACAATAAACTGTGGGTATCCATATTCTCTTCCTCTGTTTCCTATACAGCTCTGGCTGTTTTATTTTTTGTCTCTTCTCCCCTTTCTGAAATATGTTCCCTCCTTTTTAGGAAACTGCCACACATTGTCATAGTCCGTCGCAACCATTCCCCCTTTCTGGGCATCTCACAGTTTTTAATTACTGGCGACTGCCTGGACTAATCCCTGAAGTTTTCTTGGCAAGACTTTTAGGAGGTGGTTTACCATTGCCTCCTTTCTTGGGCTGAGAGAAAGTGACTGGCACAAGGTCACCCAGCTGGCTTCCTGACCGTGGCAGGATTAAAACTCACCATCTCCTGGTTTCTAGCATGATACCTTAACTCCTACATCAAACTGGATCTCAAGTTAGTGTTAGAGGAGATAAAATACTCCAGATAGTATTTGACTTTCGGCTTTCCATCCCCCCACCCCCCCATATTCAAGTGATTATCTGATCTTGCAGACCCAAAATGAGTATCTATGCCAGGGGTCTTCAAACTTGACAGCTTTAAGACTTGTGGATTTCAACTGCCAGAATTCCTCCTCTAGTCATGTTAGCTCAGGAATTCTGGGAGTTCAAGTCCACAAGTCTTAAACTTGCCAAGTTTGAAGACCCTTAACCTATGTGCTCACGTTGAGTGTGTATGTTGCACTCAATAGCAACTGAAATTCAAAGATTCAATTTCCATTTTGATGGCCAGAATAAGAAATTGCAAAGCAATAAATTAAAAAAACTTATTTTTCATGGTGGCTTATAGCAGGCAACTTAGTCATTGTTAAACAGTGGAATTATTGGGATAATATTTTAAAGGATAGATGGAAAGATGAGATCTGGTCTTTGAAAAGTACTTGATAAAAATCCATGCTGTAACAATCCAAAGTAGAGAAACCTTGTTTTATAAGGAATGGTGGAATGTCATTTGTTGTCATAAATTATACCTGAAAACAACTTATTTCAAACATTATTAGCATATTAAAATTCAAATACATATTTTCACAAAATCAAGGTAGGCATAGTTAAAAAGAAGACCCAAATTCCAATATAACATTAACAATATTTACTATTATTTTTTTCAGGTGTTGAGCCTCATCCTATCTGATGTCATTGGAGATCCATTGGACATTATAGCAAGTGGGCCGACTGTCGCCAGTTCTCACAGCATGCAGGACTGCTTTCAGATACTGGCCAAGTATGATGTATTGGACACCTTGCCAAAGTCTGTGTTGACAGTCCTCTCTAGCTCTGTCACAAAGCACAGCACCCAGAAAGACTATTCCCATGTCTGCAATGTTGTGATTGGATCCAACAGGCTAGCTTTAGAGGGAGCCAAATGCCAGGCAGAACAGTTGGGTTACCTAACTATACTTTTGAGTGAGGCTGTGGGTGGGGAGGTCAGCACTGTTGCCCATTTCTATAGCCTATTGATTCAGTTTGTGTGCTTGAGCATTATAAACGATGCTGGAAACAGACCTTTAAGAGATTCTGTGAAAGAAATGCTCACAAGCGTTGCAGGACAGCTGGGGATTCCAGTCTTGAGCCTAATAGACCCTCTAACAACAATGAAAGAAACCCATGCGGAAAACCCCATTTGTCTTATGGCAGGTGGAGAAACCACCGTGCAGATTCAAGGAAGTGGGAAGGGTGGAAGGAACCAGGAACTGGCTCTGCGAGTGGCCTTGGAACTGCACAGAGCTAAATCCACTATGGAGGGAAGCTATCTTAATAAATACGAAGTCATGTTTTTGAGTGGTGGAACTGATGGGCAAGATGGGCCAACAGAGGCTGCTGGGGCCTTCTGCAGCCAGGATCTGGTGGAGGAGGCCGAGCAGGAAGGCTTTGACGTGGGAAGCACGTTGAGCAATAATGATTCATACACATTTTTCACCAAGTTCCAAACTGGACATCACCTTTTGATGACAGGCCTGACAGGCACAAATGTCATGGACATTCACGCTGTTTTAATCAGAAGCCGAAGAACTTCATGATGCCACAGACATTGAGCTGTTCTGATTAGAAAGGAATCTGTAGGCAACCCGAATGGAATATCTCTGTCCAGGCTGTTGATAATGAGGACCTAATGGACGGATATTGATAGACAAGTGGGGGTCACTTTGTTGTTTTAATTAAATCATGGAAACAGCTTCTTGAAACTATGACAATTAATTTTTTATAACAACTTTCTTCAGTAGTGTGAAGAATTCTTCTGGTCATTCTGAGTGGGCCAGGCTGAAAAAGAAGAGCTAACAAAACTCTTATTATTTAGCCTTGAGGATGGCATCCAGAGGGCACCTTAACTTTGTAATCGTCTGTCGTCTAAGGTTGACCCACTGGATTTTGAAACTGTACCTCCTCAGATGTTAAACAGGAGTTTGTCTCACAGGGGCTTGCTTCCCCCCCTTTCATGCATGTGATGATTCCCCCACCCCCCAGCCATCTAGAAGTATATGATGCATGTCTGTAGATAGTGGGGAGGGTGTGTTTGTGTAACAGTTCACTCATGCAAGCCGGAACTGAGATAATGCAAGGTACTTGGTCATTAAGGTGCTTGCTCACTTGGGATTCTTCATGCACATGGGACAGTTTCCTACCCTTCAGACTTTATGTACACAGTCATAAGAGACATGACATTGGGAGGAATAATTTCATATGGAAGCAATACTGTGCTAACCTTGTAACTCTATTCCCTGTGGATCTGCTGAAGCAGTTTCTGAAGCTAATACAGTGTCTCTGAACTTTTTGTGTATCACTGCAAAATAAAGCATTTTCTTTAAGAATTGTTTATTACACCCTGCACGGGACGTCAGAGCATCTAGCCTAAATTCATATACGAGACAATTTCCCCACCATATCTGAAAAGTAATAACAAAAAAAGCTTCAGATCAGTGATCTCAGGTTCGCATTAGCTCTATACTTCTGGTTTGCCAACATGAAAAATCAGCTTGTCATTGTATGTTAACTCATCCTAGTGGAAACAGAGAGCTCCAAGTTTCCTTTGTTCAGCTGTAGAGTCCACATCGAATGAGGTTGGAACTGAGAATCTAATTTCCATCAAATCCAGGCAGGATATGCATTTTTTAACACCTGCTCCATTTCAGTATCACTACCTGTTATTGGAAGAAGAGTTTGAAAAATGGGCTAGATGTGCTGAAACTAATGTAACCTTGACCTTGCTCACCTTTCGTAATGGCTTTTTCTTGCTGATTGATAATTTCATGGGGGAATGCATTGTGCAGAATGGAAGCTGCAAGCATTTTATGTATCAGTTTACCATTGACTGGAAAACAATGGAGCCTCAGGTTTGTGACCTTTCTAACTATATCAAGCCAGAAGTCAGTGTCGCTTTGATTAACTCCTCTAATCCCAGAGAACAAAGACAAGAAAGACCCACACAGGCAACTGTTGCCAAATTGCTGCATTGCACAATGCAGTCCACTATTGGAGCAACATCACCAAGTTCATCTGGTCACTTCGATAAGCTGAACAAAACATCGTTTTTTGATCATACATGTAACATAATGGCTTTCACGAAAGTCACCCATTGTGATTCATCTAAACTAGCTGTTGCTATTCCCGTTCAGCAAAAAGGACAGATCAGAATACCAATCCATTTTTCAATGAGGTTTAAATTGAGTATTCCATAAATTAACCACAACTTAGTTTTTGTTATTACAACATTCTATCCTTATTTTGCAACAAACTAAAATGGTGCCCGTCTGGTACCCCCTTTTTTTGAAAGAGAGGGGGGGAGGGAGGGAGAGAGAGAGAGAGAGGGAAGGAAGGACGGGGGGAGGGAATGAGAACAATCTTATGGTCCTTGGGAATCATAACCTTGATCAAATCTGCCCCCACTTAAGTAAAAAGGAGGAAATTTATATTTGATTCCATTCTCCCTACATTAACCAAAATCCTCAAACTTGGAAAATATTTAAAGATTTGCTGCAGCCTAAGTCTCCCCAGGTTTTCATCAGATTTCCATCAATAACATTTAGACAAGCCAAAGAGTTATTCCATCCAGCTGAATGCAGAACTTTTTGCTAGTATATTAAGTGTTTGGAAATCTGCTACCAGCAGATCTTTCTATTTCACTAAAAATGAGTGCACAGTGTGAAATGCTTTGGAAAAAAACTAAGCTTTTCTCCTTCACCATTAATATGTGTGTGTGTGTGTGTGTCTGGACAATGTACATAAAAACCTAAAAGCTATGTATAAATATGATAATAGGGGGCAGTTAAACAAGAACAGAATCATTAAAATTCTGAATTAAATGTAAAAGTGAGACGGCCCTTCAAGGCAGAGCCAGGTCTTCAGACATTTCCAGAAGGCCAGAATTGTGGGGGCTGCCTCACCTTTGGGGAGCAGAATGTTCCAAAGGCTGGGGGCAAAGGTCTACCTAGACCCCATCAGTTAAAATAAAAATCCTACAAATGTTTGCTTACTATCTTCTGTTGACTGTATGACCAATTTTTTTAAAAAACTGTAGTAAATAAATTAGAGATTATTGCAGTGATTATTGCATGACTCAGATGGCCTTTAGCTGATCATTTAGCTATAATGGAAACCGTGCATCTGAGACTAGAGGCTGCTTAGCTTAGAAAACAGCCATTTGGGAAATAGATCCACGTAATCAGGCTTTACTCATGAGTTGGTGGCTAAAATCATTTCCCAAATATTTGAGAGCTGTTCATGAGCAAATATCTTCCATCTAGCTGGCAACATTTGAAAGCTGATCCACCTCATTCTTAAGTGTAAATCACCCTCCACAATTATGTAATTTAAAATCCAACAAGATGTAGAAAACCTATTAAAAAATGAAGCATATTCCTTTGGACATTTTGGCATTTAAAGGGAGTCTAGAAATAGTTTAAGGATTAATTGTTATATTTTCTCTAAATATTACATGCTTGCCTTTTGATCAAGAGATGTAAGATTAAACCACTGACTTCTAACTTCTTGTTTACAAGATAAGAATGCTAGCCCCACACATTATTAAAAGAAGGTTAGGATACATAAGCAAACTTATTTCAATTGGGCATGTGGTTTTGGGGTGTACGGCATGCTAAATATATGTCACTTGATCTCGTCAGGTTACCTAATACAATGCAGAGTATTCCTAGCAAGTGCTTACTACATTTGGAATAGCACAAAGTGTCTGTCTTTGTTTTTTCATTTTACCATACTGCATTTAGCTTCCATGAATATATTGCACTTCAAGCTCTTAATGGCATATGAAGGATTAATGGCAAATGAGATGCTTTTTTTGCCAAAGTTTCAGTGAAGAACCTTTGTGTTAGAGTACTAGGAATTAAGGGTTGTATTGCTAAAATCACTCAAGGATGAAAGCCTACTTATATCTGCCTTCCTGCACAGGTTTGAACTAATTTTGTGTCCTCGTTGTGTTTTCTGTATCCCTCACAGCATCAGCTTCAGGAGAGTTTTTTTTTAAAAAACCCACACCAAAACAGTTTCTTTATATCAGCAGAGTTCTTCATTAATCCTTGGAGATGCTGTTCATGCGTGATTTCAGGCTCATTCGCAAAGCCTTGGCAGCAGCTACTTCTTCAGGGTAATCCCATTGCTCTTAAAGTTGTGTGTGCGTGTGTGTTTAAAACGAACATTTCACTGATTATTAAACTAAATACATTTTTCAAAAAGGAGAAGCTGATGAAAACAGATGAAAAGGTGTTGTTGCTTGAAGCACACTTCACACCAGTGTTCTCCTGGCTTTTCTCCTCTCTGAATATCTTTATTTCCCACTCTCCTTTCCTTTAATGAGGTGAAACTAGAAGGGGGGAAAGTTGGTCAAGGACAACAAAACTTAAGAATGCATTTTTGAAAGGTGATGTACATGTTTTGCAACCTTTACTGTCATTGGAGATAGAGAAAGAAAAACATACAGGATGTAAGCAAATCCAGGTATTCTCATGCCTCCATAGCAGAATAGTCACAGGAAGGGCTGTGTGTAAGAGGGATGGCAGTGGGATAAAGCTAAATTCCACCACTAATTCTTTCCATTCTTCTGATTCTGCTGATTAAAAATCTCCATGTAATTTTTCTATCATATCTTCTATGAGTTTCTTTGCAAATGAAAGTGACCAAAAGGGGAGACCTACAAATGCATTTTATGTACTAGGACATTTGAACAATGAAAGTAAACGTCTGCTCTGCTAACACCCAGGCCAAGTTTCGTATTTATTTATTTTTTGAATCCACAACACCATATATCATCATTCGGTAGTTTCTGGCTGGGAGTGGAGTCATGGGAAGTCATTGGTTTAATTATTGTACTGAAGGCACATAAGTCATTGTCATACCCAACAGAATACTCATTGGTACCTGGTGATTTTACTCTACGTGAAAAGAAGAAGGAGACATGTGAATTAATCATTTCCAATCATTTCCGTACTAATGGTTTTGCTAGAAACTGGTTCTGCCAGCACCGCAGGAACTCTATGAATAGTAATCCAATAGTAAAGTGTTAGCAGATTAATTTTTATTTACCATCTGCAGTAATAGTAGCTTAGAAAAACAGTAAGAAATACAAGTGTCAGATTAAGAAAAATAGAGCATCAGAAGATTATAGTACTTATATACCTTCTTTTGTGTCAATGACTACATGAGCGTTTCTTCATCTAAATATGTCCATAAATAGTTCTACACATTAAAATCTACCTTGTTCCACAATAGTCAAGGCAGAGAAAAGATAGACAAGTCTCTTTGGCCAGCTTCTACACTACCCCTACAAGCAAAGGAAAAGGAAAGAAGGAAAATGGCAAAAGAATGGCAGATCTTACATGGTTCTGGTGTTGAACATTCTAAAATATTCTTGCAACATTTTCCCTTTCCCCCCCAAAAAAAGTGGGAGCAATATGATATAGCATCCTTCCTAAACCCAGATGGGTATCCTATTAATTGAAATCTGGATAGCCTCAGGCTGAGAATCACTTTGATAGATCTATCTTTACCTGTCATTGCCTGATCACAAAGCAGAATGGCACCTGCTTAGTATTTGGCAGAAATGCCCAGAGCAAGACTTGTAAAGCTGAGCAATAAATAAATTGGTAAAGCTATGCCAATCATGTCTCTATTACTGCCAACTACGTTCCATAGGTATATTGACAGAATTTCCAAAATTTGGGGTCCATTTTAGGAAGTTTTTTATATGTAAGTTTATTGCATATATCATTCAGGCTGTTCTTCATAGAAGTTCCAAAATCTGCAAACATATTTTGACTGGGGAACAATTGCATACTTGCGGTCCTTCAGTCTTTGACCAAAATCTTCACACTGTTAAAAATACCCCAGGAGGAAGAATACTTTTCTAAAGTTGATTTTATCCTTTCAAAATATGGAATTTGTGTTTTGTTTTGTTTTTAAAAAGAAAGAAAAATAGTTAAAAGACTACTATTTTTTTTTGCTAGACTTTGATAGCGTTAGGTGAGACAGGTCAAGTCAAGTGTGGCACAGAGGCTGACAGTTTATGTTCTCGAGGTATTCTCTCTGTGGAAGGATGAATCCTGTAATCGCCATCATAACCAAACAAGAAAATAAAACCATGGCTTGAATGACACTGTCAGTTGGGTAGGATGAATTAGACACTGATTCCACCAGGCAGAATAGAGCCAGATGGGAAGAGGATCAACAGCCCAACAGCTGGCACTTTCTCAGGGCTGAGCTCATTTACGTAAGTGGAACACTTGTGGCCAAACAGTGCTAATGGCTGAGGATAAGTAACTACCTTATTAACAGTGGAAGCTTTTGGCACTAAATTAAAAACCTTGGCTTCTAGCCTTTCCACTGGTCTGGACTCTTAGGAGACATTAATATCCCTTCTCCCCAGCATTCTTATTATCGCTTCATTAAGGATCAGATAATGATATGTGTGGATAGTTTATTCTGCCCAGATTCTGATTAATGGCTAATGTTTCACAAGGTGTTAATGGGTGCTTTATGAAGTGAGCAGAAGGGGTTCTCCAATAATCTCTTTCACAAACTAATTTTGCCATTTTCACTAATGTGACAGATTTAACACATTCTTTATAAAAGCCCCTGATGATGCCTCAGAAAGTTTTGGAAAGATTATATAACTGCAATAATAACTTCTGCCACAGCATCGTTTCCACTTCCCGAACTCACAAAAAGCCAACAGCATCTCTTGGCTGTGGATAAAAAAATATTTGTCCATCGCTTCTTTATCAGGAAGGATCAGTGGCAGGATGTGTTTTCACCCTGTGCTAAAGGGAAAGGTTCTCCTTCAGAAGATCTGCCTTTGGCCTCAGCTTTTCAGAGGAAAAGCAACTTGGCTCACTTTTGAACACAAGCAGACACCAAAGGGTGGAGTTTAAAAGCATAATCATTCTTCTCGTAGACAGCTCTGACATATTTTAAAATAGGAAGTGGCACACATTTTAAACAAGTATAAATGCATACGTATCAATAAAACAGACTCTTTAAAGTATTTCTTCCATTATTTGTGCTTCTCTTCAAATGATGGTGGAGAACCACTTCAGAAAGCTGCTTAGATGCAGGTGCTTGAAAATACTGCTCTAGGCATGATTTCTGTAGTTAAAGATGAACTACATAAGGTACCTCTGTAGATGATCTCATGTGAGATAAAATAAGATGGATGGATGGATGGATGGAAGGAAGGAAGGAAGGAAGGAAGGAAGGAAGGAAGGAAGGAAGGAAGGAAGGAAGGAAGGAAGGAAGGAAGGGTTAACACGGAGCAAAAGGTCCCATGTACCCATTAGACCTAGATAATTATTATTAGTATCTGGTTTCTTCTTGGTCTCAAAATGACAGGCCAGGTCATTTACTGAGAATCAAAAATAATTCTGACATCCATGTATATAAGGAGCATTTAGGCATTTAAAGGCATCCTCTGTTGCAAGTCCCCAATGTATTGCATGGCTTCAATCCCTATATGAAATTAGCAATATAATCACATAGGAATAAAAAGCCATAGAAGACAATGGGATAATGGTGCCTCCATTATCCTGCTTAGCAAATGTGTTGTAAATTCTATAGCACTGCTTCTTTCTACTCTTCTTTTCCCCAAATACATTTTCATGCCACAGTCTTCATTGTTCAGATTTCAAAAAACAGATTCAAGGTTTAGGCTGAACTGAAGTCATCAAGTGTAGAACGAGTGCCGAATTGCGTTTAAGAAGAGAAAGACAAGGAAGGAAATGTGTTATGTCGGGCTTAGATAAAAAGAAAAGTGAAAAACAAGTGAATAAGACATGAAAATGGAAACAAATACATTCCTTCCAGCAGACTATGGATATTTATTTATGCCATTAATATTTATATTTCCATTGTTCTTTGGTTATTCTTTTGGAGATTATACAACCACCTTTGGGGAAACCGCTCTTTCAAAAATATCGAATCGCTTGTACAATCTTATGAAATTATAGTAGCCTCCAGTGCAGACATTTAAACCCAAATAATTGGGTTTTGATATACTATATCAAAATAGTATATCAAATAATTGTTTTGATATACTATATATCTATTTTCTGGGAGAAAAAAAATACTATGTTTGGTCTGTTACAGATAAATGTATGTTGTTAAACAACTTACTTTAGTTACTAAATTGATGCAAAGTTTTACTTTATCTTTCATGTGTCTTAGTTATTAAAAAGTACACTAAAGTGTCTGCACCTCACCCCTGATGCTCTTGTGAACGCTGACATTGGCCTCTTAATTTCTGATCTTGGTAGCATGAATAAAAACATCAACGGGATCAACGATTGGTATATTCTAGAATATGTGTGGAATACTAATAGAGATGAGAACCCTAATCATGCTGTGTTCCCAGACAAGTGGAGCCTTTGCAAATGTTGAAGCCAGTGCTTCCTTCCTTCCCTTAATCTGCTACACATTAGCACATTATACATTACAATATTGATTTGACTGGGCTATAATAAAGTCAATAGCAGTTGGGAGTTATACAAAAAATACTAGTTGGGAATTATACAAAATATAGTCTAACCCTTTCAGAAAGCACAAATTGGCAAAGAATTCATTTAAAAATCCTCACCTGTCTTTGCACTATTGTTGGTTACTCTCTGGAGCCTGTTCACAGTAATCATGAAGCTATGAGAAATTGCAAAAAAATAAAAATGGTTTGATGAGTAAATACCTCAGCAAGACCTGATAAGAAACACATATGTTACAGACATCTCAGAATTGTAATTCCAAATCTCTATCATCTGAAAAGAACTAATCATTCAATATAAATTGGCTTGCCAAATGAAAGCAAGACCTTATTACCTGATAAAAAAAATTCTTCTCTATTACAAGGTGCAGGTGTTAGTTCCTTTATTAAAAAAAGAAAAATAAGCAGTCATAGTATACCAATAAAGACCTAATTATTTATAAGATCTTAATCTATTATTTCTCACTCTCTCACACTCATACCACCATATACTGCTGTGTAAATTTATGCAGTATTATTTGAACCATCTTTAAACTTCGCTATAAAATCTTGTGCTGACAGCAGTCTGGAGTAACAACTCTTAATGCTAAATATAATTAGAGGGGAAAAAACACAGCAAAGATGTTTTTAAATCAAAGAATATTTATGTGTCCTTCAGAGGTATTCTAGGAGACACTAAAGCAAATACATTGATATTCATTTTTGTGGGACCTTTCCATCCTGAAAATATTTGAATTCCAGCAATATGGAATTCATCAGCTTTCTCTATGATCTGGTCCATCATTTTATTCCAAATTACTGAGATTTAAAAAGGCATAATTTTTGCTGCAGTTTGTGAGCAGTATGTGTACACGAATACACATTTGGTTGTTTCATTTCCAGTATATGTACGCAATATGTGATATACCTACATTATAGAAAACCGAATTTACAAAAGTATTTTGTTTTTTATTGTTGTTATTAATGTTTCTGCTGAGTAGATCCTTAGAAGGCTGTTTGTGACTAACTATTGTTTGGTATGAATTGACCAATGAATACTAACTGAATGTAAGTGTACAATTTTGAATGCTGAAAGACTCAGACAGTTAATATTATCATGCTCAAAAACCTGTTTCCTCTGAACAGAACTCAGGCAGCTTTTTAAGATATACCTAAAACTGGGGCAATGGAGTGAGAGGGAAGACACTGGTGAAAAAATTGCATCAAAATTGGCCTGTTTCAAATAGTTAATCAGCTCTTTAATCATGATGTCAGCAGAAAGAGTTTTATTGTTCATTATTATTCCATCTTCTCAATTTCTAGCAGTTTGGATCTGCTGCAATCTGAACTAAGGAGATGTTTTTAAAAAATCAAATTAGAATAACAGAGTTGGAAGGGACCTTGGAGGTCATCTAGTTCAAGCCCCTGCTCAGCAGGAAAGTCTATTTCAAGTATTAGCGTCTACCTAGGATTGAACTCAAACCTCCTGATTGTGAAGTGGAAGATCTACCTCTAGGCCACTGGAGCTGACCATTTAAATTGCTTGTTAGATAACTATAACAAATTTGTGAAATATTTTAACTATATTGTCACCATATGATTTGGGCTCCACAATTAGTGCAGACTTGTTTATCCCACCAGATCAAAGCAATTTCTCTTAAACAATGTCATCCTGTTGTATCCCCAAATCTTTTCTTCTCAGTGGCAATACCTGCCTTATGGAAAAGCATTCCCACTCACCCACCCACCCAAGATTTGGATGGTCCCAATGTAATAAATAAACAAGATGGCCTTGAAGGGCAGAGGGAAGATCTGTTACCAAGGCAACAACCAGATAAGCAGAACTTGAGCCCAGCTAAGAAAACCGTTTTTGAAATCACCTCAGATAGCTCCCCCCACCATGATGAAGATAAAAGAAGGTAGCACATTCAGACTTGCAAGAAGCTGTTTCTATACCTGTACTAATAAAAGTACTTTTGCATCTATATGATGTCTGTTTCTAAGCCTTCGCTGCCTGTTAGAGCTGACAGGTATCGAAAGCCTGGTTGTTTCCACAGGCATTTCGATCAAACAGTTAGATATATTCTGCTACTGTGGATGTGTTTTTTTCTTTTCCCTTGTAGTTTGTTCTTGGGTGCCTGAGGTTATGTGTTGCATATTTTTCTGTATTTGTTTTTCTGTGTTTTTCTGTCCTTATAAGCTGCCCAAAGTCACTTGTGTGAAATGAGAGGTTCTATAAATCATATAAACCAATCCATAAATCTATGAGCAGAAATAGGAAAAACATGGATGACTTTAGTCTTATTAGACAACTTTTGACCATTAAAGTCTCAAGGATGCAGGCTTCGACAAGGAATAATTTAGAACGGGTAGTCTCAATGTATGACTACAATTGAGTCCAAAATTGTTGTTAAGCAAGACAGTTGTTAAGTATAATTTTTCCCCATTTTAAGACCTTTTTTGCCACAGTTGTTAAGTGAATCATTACAGTTGTTAATTTAGTAACATGGTTGTTAAGTGAATCAGGCTTCCTCATTGACTTTGATGGTCAACATTGCAAAAGATGATCACATGACCTCAGGACACTGCAACCATCATTAATATAAACTACTTGCCAAGCATCTGAATTTTGATCACATGACCATGGGGATGCCACTATGGTTGTGTGAAAAACAGCCACAAGTCATGTTTTCAGTGCTGTTGAAACTTCAAACAGTCTCTAAACGAATGGCTGTAAATTGAAGGCTACCCGTAGTCCATCCATGATGTTTGTGCTACATGGTGTATTATAGCTAATATGGAGAAGGAGTCTTGCAGGTACTAGAGGTTAAAAATGTCTTACTGAGAAAGAAACTACAGGCACACAAGGCAATAAGCTAGATCAGCAATTGATAGTTTGCACCTGAAGCAATGTCTTTGATCATTATTTTGGCATTCAAAAACCACAGGGGCATGCCTGATGATGATGATGATGACGCCATATAAGGCACAGGTAACAAACTCGCCATGTCACATTGCTGTTACGTGAGGTTTCACTATGTTTTCCCCTTCGGGAAGCTGGGGTGGGTGTGGCCTGTGTGTAACGCATCCTGCCTGCTGGCCACCAGTTTGACACCCCTGATATAAGGGATTAACAGAATAACAGATTTGGAAGGGACCTTGGATGTCTTCTAGTCCAACCCGCTGCTCAAGCCAGAAACCCTCTATTATATTATTTTGGCCGATTTGAAATTAAGAATTTAAGTGGGTTTAGGAAACAAAAGGTATGCCTTAAGTATGGTTCTGACTTCAGATACTCACTTCACTCTTTGAACCCCCATCCCCTAATCAATTTAAAACATTTTGGGTCTGTCCTCCACCACATGTTGTGAGGGCTGCAAAATGAATATTAGGAAACAAGCTTCAGGACACAAGACACAGCTAGCTATAGGAGGCCCTTTATAAAGCAGGAACTGAATGCTCACGATCCTCTTGGCACCATCTGAGATTTTAACTATTTATTTTATTTATTTTTATCCATTTATTAAATTTATTTGCTGCCCATCTAGTCACAAAGTGACTCTGTGTGACTTACAGGATTAATAATACAATAACAATAGTAATATATATATATATATATATATAAAACAATAAAATAAGTTATGATAAAAAGATGGAGGCAACAAGGTCTGTAGGGGTTGAGGTAGGATCTGCTATTAGTCTATCAACCACCTTCAGGGTGGAACTGCCGCATTGGTGCCCCAAGCCAACTGGCAGAGCCAGGTTTTTAGGCCCTTACAGAATGTCAGGAGGGTGGGAGCAGATCTCACTCAGGGGAGGGGCAGGCAAGATGTTCCAAAGCTCAGGAGCCACAGCAGAGAAGGCTCTTCTTCTGGACCCAACCAGTCAAAATTCCTTGACTGAATGGATCTGCAGAATGCTTCTTCATTATAGCCTACAAAACCCGTTTTTGCTATCTGGATTGGGTGTTGAAGGACTGTATTGTACAAGTTTAGTTCTGGTGTGGTGTTTGATACCAGAAGGTGGTGCTATAGTATAGCTGCTTTGCTCTTGGCAATCATACCATTGATATCCATTGGCCAGATGAGCATATCTTTAAAAGGTCAGGTGCTACCCACAGGAAGCAAATGCATTTAATTCTTTCTCTTCTTTTCATTAAACACAGACAAGGCAACGGGTGCAATGCACTGAGAGAAAGTTGGAAACAAATATGGAAACTCAAATGAGATACAGTGGTTTACCTGCTGAGTATTATTCTATCTGTTTAGAAGACTGTAGTCCAAGAATCAAGTTTATATTCCAGGTTTGCTCTTAATTGAAGCACTGGAGCTGAGCAGATAAGCAAGCTCTAAGATATGGAAAAGTTCTTATCCATTAATCTGTTACAATTAGTGTCCTATCTAGATAGAGGTAGATACGTTAGTTATTCATGTTTGACAGCCTGTTTTTTGAATAGTTGCTTATGTTGGGTGTGAGAAAGCCTTCAAATTGTTTCAGGACCTTAATTTTTTGTTTTAAAGAAACAGTTGCAAGATTGTTCACTGTGATACGTCAATAAATCTTATAATGTTCTTTTGTAATTTACCGTGCTTTTCAGGACTCAAATAAACGAAATAGTATGAAACTTTAAAAAAACCTCAAGAGGTTGGGGTGAGATTGAAAGATTCCATATATTATACTGCCCTGCCTGGATTTGAAGATCATCTTCAAAGGCTGTCCCTTGAGTGCCCTGGCCAAAATGAGTTGGAGCAAGAGGCTATTAAGAGGAAAGTTTGTCCACCACTCATATAATGCTCTCCATAGAAAAAATGCCTGGTATCAATTAGATAATCTTTAGATGCTGGTGAAACATTTTTTCTTCTTTGCTAGGCTTTTTAAAAAAGTCCTTCCAAATTAAAAAAAAAAACCTGTGTTTTTAGGTTGCTTGAGCAGTGGGGTTGGACTAGATGACCTCCAAGATCACTCCCAACTCTATTCTGATTGATAGATAAGATTGCTTTAAAATGTATTCCACATCACTTTTAGGATTTATTTCTCATTATGCTATCATTTTAAATTGTAAACCATCCAGAGAACAGCTCTGTTCCGTTGAAAAATATAGAAATGCAATGAATATATTAAAGTAGGCTAACAAAATAAAAACAATAAATTGGTCTGGGTCAAAAAGTTTCAGAAAACATTCTTCTTCTACTGACCACTAGACGCCGATACAAATGCTTCTCAGCCATGTTTTAATTTTACAGCCCATCTCCTGCTGCTCTTTTCTATATCCAGAAATGTGGAAATCGCACTTGTGCATACAAAGGAACTCCCCCCTCCTTTATTTTTTAATGACAGGGACAGACAATGGATGGAGGGAAATAGCACCTGCAAGGGGACCTTCTGCCAAAGGGGCACCACTTCATGATAATGCTAACCGGAGCCTGGCCATTATGACAAGAGCGAAGGTGGTGTGAAAACAGGCTCCAGCCAGGCATCTTCAGGCAGAAAAAGCTGTCGGTGCCCCACCTCTTGCAGCAGTGAAAGACTGCAGAAAGAGAGCATCCCTTCCTTCCGTCTGCTATCTACCACTATGACAGGGTGAAAATGAGAGACCAATTTCCAATCAGGCAAGTAGAGCGAGCTGTTCCAGCAAGCTGTCAGCACCTGGTCTGCATGCCTAACAGACTAAATCCCCTGGCAGCCCATTAGAGGCTGCTCTAGGCTGACTGCAAGATATCTTGACAGGAAGCCAGACAACAGAGGGAACAGAGATATTCTGTTAAGGAGGAGTGTGGGAGGAATGAAATATGGGATCTATTGCTCTGTTAGCCTTTGTTTGATGACTACTTGCAGGACTGCTTATTTTGAGAAGGAGAAGTTTTCTTAAAAGCATGGATGGGTCATGCAGAAATCCATGCATACGTCCTCAAGGGCAGGTGGTCCCATGTAGTCTGAAAACATGTGATGGGCCTTCTTTTCTTAGCAGAAACATCACGGGTTGGTCTTTTTCTTTCTTAGGCATTCATAGCTTTGTGTTGGCCTCATTGAAAGGCGATCTGTTCGTAAGCTGGCTGTTGCTCATTTTGCAAATTTACCCAGCTTGATTTGTACAGGCTAGTGCTGATCTCTCCACGTCTGCCTGAATGCAATTGCTGACAAGCATGGATTGTTTTTTCTTTTCTTTGACCACATTGCCGTGTGGGCATATTCCATCGTGTTAGGTAGCAAATCAATAAATGAAATCCAAGTGGCACCTATATTTACAGATATCTTTCAACACATTCATACAAACTTCTTCAGAAAATTTGGTTTCATACCAGTATCTGTCACTTTGGCTATAATGTCTAATATAATTCAAACTTGATTGCAGAAAATATGACTTCAGCAACAGAGTGGTCAATGCCCGGAATGCCCTACCAGACTCCATTGTTACAGCCTCAAACCCTCACAGCTTCAACCTCAAACTGTCTACCATGGACCTCACCCCATTCCTAAGAGGGGGTGAGGTCCATGGGGGTGTGCATAAGAGCACCAGCATGCCTACCATCCCTGTCTTACTGTCCCCATTTATCTGTATTTATTTCTTTTGTTCATGTTTATGTTCATACCTATACTTGTTATCTTGTACATGTTTGACTAAATAAATAAATAAATAATCTTAACTTCTAATGAAATTACTAATATGCTGGTCTAAATTATACCTTAGTGATGATAGTTTCTTCTTGGTCGTATTCAAAAGCAAACTATATAGTGTGCACTACATTAACTCAAGTGGGATTTTACCACACTATAGACAACTATCACCTGGCCATCCTTAACCAATCATAGTTCCAGCTGGTACATCAGGAATAATTGGCTGAATGCTTTTCAGCATTCAGTCACTTAGGGCCTCAAGTTTTTCAGGATTAATTTCTGGACCTAGGAGTTGCCAATCACTCTCAGCCCTTCATAGCATTCAAACACTGATTTAATTCCCCTACCACCTCATCTGATAGGAGAGGCAAGAAATACATAGCTTAATTTAACCAGCATGCTGTTTGGATTCTCCCACCACATGTACTGTCCATCGCTCAATGGATTCAGATAGAGGTTAAAGACCAAGGGAAATAGAACAGACGCTTTTGGGAATGCGCTGTCTAGCAGGCCACAGATTAAAAAAAAACAACCTAAACCCATTTTCTGGTGTTGAGGGAGAAGAACATTGCCTCCTTTTCCAGCAACAGAGAGTTCATAAAGCAGATTTGCATTATCAACAGTTGCTGAGGGCTCTAAGAAGATCAGCAGGAATGTGTTTGAGCTGCCTTAGGGGAAAGATGGGAGAACTGTCAAGCAATCAGACTTGACATTCAAACAAAAGACACATATAATTTGTAATTGCTTAAAACACATAAAGCTGATGAATTAGAATTCTTTTAAGTACTGCATCCCCAAAGGTGTTCCTTACAACAGAGAAACTATTTTCCAGGGGTGTCCTCTTTACTAAGAGGTGCAAAAGCAGAGCACATTGATTTAATTAGCCATATACAATTCCCTGATTCTACTCTATCACTTTCTCCTATTGTACTGATAGTTCTAATTTAGCGACTGCCTCGTTTAGCAATTACTCCCAGTTGCAACGTTAATGAAAAAGTAACTTTGCAGATTTGTAAAGCAACGTAAGCTGAAGGAAGATCATAAGCACAGTCACGGTTTCACTTAATAACAGCTTTGCATAATGATCAAGTTGCCAGTCCCAATTGGAGTCATTAACTGAGGACTAAGCTAATGTTAATTTCAAAGTAGGGCTAGAATCAATATTACAGCTGAAGACCAAAGAGATGCAGCTATCTATAGCCAGAGAAACTAAAAATAAATCCCCAAAAAGGATCTCCCTAAATGTTGTTGCAATTATGATGTGACGTTCCACTTAGATAAGAGCAGTTTCACCCAGGGGGGAATGAAGGTGGTTGGGTAAAAACTGCCCTTTCAAAAACATATGAATGGCACACTTTGCATGCACGTTAAAAAAAAAGGGGGGGGGGCTTTGATTTAGCAATTGCAGTCACTATCTTGACTTTTTCCTTATCTCTCCTGCAGACATGCCTAGTTTCATCCAATGCACTTAGCATATTAAAAACAATGAATGTCTAAATGTCCAGAAGCTATCATTACTGGCCCATTGGTCAGGAGTCCCTTAACCAATTAAAATGATTCTGATGGATAGACCTCAAAAATGAAATAAAAAAGATGAAATAAATCATTTTGCTTCTTCCACAGCTCCATAATAGGCACAGCTAGTGCTCTCACTTATGTTCAGTGGCCCTCATTTTTAAAGTTTCCCACTTGATAGACTATTCCAGCATCATAAATCAGAGGTGGTATTCAGCAGGTTCTGACCAGTTCTGGAGAACTGGTAGCATAAATATTGAGTAGTTTGGAGAACTGGCAAATACCACCTCTGACTGGTGCTGCCCCCATCTATTCTCTGCCTCCTGAGTCCCAGCTGATCGGCTGGGTCTTCTTTTGTTGCCCTGCACAGGAGAAAGGGGCTGGAAAGCAGGTTAGTGGGGTAGGGAGGGAATGGAGATTTTGCAGTATCCTTCCTCGGCCACACTCACCAAGCTATGCCTACCAAGCCACACCACGTCCACCAAGTCACTCCCACAGAACCGGTAGTACATTTTTTTTGAATCCCACCACTGCATAAGATGCTTCAAAAACCAAGGGGACATTCTGGCTTCACCAGTATCAAAGAGGGGATTCATGGATAGCCTTTCCAATACACCTTCCATCTCATCATTCAGTAGTGTGACAAGGCTTGACAAGAACATCAGCCCTGTCAATCTGGAAATCTGCCAACCTTTCAAGAACCTTTGGACCTTATTTATTTATTTAATTTATTTATTTATTTAAATTTATATACCACCCCGCTCTCCCAAAGGGACTCGGGGCGGTGAACAGCCAAGATAAAATACACATATAAAAATACATATACAATATTTAAAGGTTAAAAGAATTAAATACATTGGCCCTTTCAAAAGATTAAAAATAAGGGAATTAAGAAAGTTAAAACCAGATTAAAAGATTTAAAAACCCCTAGGCCAGACCGGCTTGCTGAAATAAATGAGTTTTCAACGCACGGCGGAAGCTCAGGAGATCAGGGATGGTCCTCATCTCCGGGGGTAATTCGTTCCAGAGAGAAGGTGCCCCAATGAGAAGGCCCGCATCCTCGGGGTTGCCAGCTGTCCAGCTGGCGGCATCCCGAGGAGGCCGACTCTATGGGAGCGTATCGGTCGGCGGGAGGCCGATAATGGCAGGAGGTGGTCTCGCAAATATCCTGGTCCCGAGCCATGAAGCGCTTTAAAGATAATAACTAAGACCTTGAAGCGCACCCGGAGGGCCACCAGGAGCCAATGCAGCTCGCGCAGAAGTGGCATAACATGGGAGTCCCGAGGAGCCCCCAACACCACCCACGTGGCTGCATTCTACACCAGCTGGAGCCTCTGGATGCTCTTCAAAGGCAGCCCCATGTAGAGAGCATTGGCATAGTCTAGGCAGGAGGTTACAAGGGCGGAAGTGACCATGCGAAGTGCATCCCGATTCAGAAAGGGCTGCAACTGGTAGATCCTACGGACCTGGCCAAAAGCCCCCCTGGCGATGGCCACCACATGGTCTTCCAATGACAGCCGCACATCCAGGAGGACACCCAGATTGCGGGCCCTCTCTGTGGGGGCAAGAATTCCCCTCCCCACAGCCAGCGATAGAACCAGCTGGCTGTACCGGGGTGCCGGGAAGCACAGCCACTCAGTCTTAGATGAGCTGAAGCCTGTTCTGCCCCATCCAACACCGCACGGCCTCCAGGCACCGGGTCATCACTTCCACGGCTTCATTGGGGTGGCCCGGGGTAGAGAAGTACAGCTGAGTATCATCAGCTTACTGATGGAACTCTACCCCAAAGCCACGGATGATCTCACCCAGCGGCTTCATATAAATGTTGAACAGAAGAGGTGAGAGCACCGACCCCTGAGGCACCCCGCAAACCAGGGGCCTCAGGGCCGACCTCTGCCCCCCTGCCAACACGAATTGCGAACGGTCAGAGAGGAAGAAAGAGAACCACCACATAACAGTGCCTCCCATTCCCAACCCCCCAGCCGCTTCAATAAGATACTGTGGTCGACAGTATCGAAAGCCGCTGCCTCCAGGAGCAGGCCATTCTAATTTACCCTATGAGGAAATTCTGCCACCACCAATCTAAATCTTATTAGGAAATGGACTGTCCATGATAAAGGAGTCACAGAAGCCCTACCACAGAAACATTTTCTCTGCTTAGTTCTCTCTCCCTCTCCCTCCCCCTCTCTTTTTCTCTCTCTCTCTCATACCCACATACCCACACACACAGGGGTGGGTGGGATTAAGGTAAATGTTTCTGTCCGAAGGTCCTAAATATGTTCCCAAGATCACTATCTGGAGTTCTCCAATATCATTTCTGAGTTCCCAAGGATGTCTCTGGGGAATAAGGCAAATAATGCATCATTCTTTCACTCTGGCCCATCATAAACACATTTAAAATGTCTTGCAATAGAATAGTTACCTCATGCAGACAGTGACATCTCTAAGGATTACAGGTAGCCTTTAACTTATGGTTGTAATTGAGCCTGTAATTATGGTCCTAAGTCATTAGACCTGTATCCTGGTATTGGACTTGAAGTCATATCCATTTTATGACAGTTGTTAAGTGAAAACAATAACCATTAAGCAAATTCTATGGTTATTAAGGGAGTTCATTTTCCCTAATGGGTGTTTTTTGAAAGAAACCAGAAGTAAACCATGGAAACTGATAAAAACCACTGTTTTTGAATCAAGGCCATATGACTGCAGGATGCTGCAAACGTCCATAAAGGTGAGCTAGTTGTCAAATGTCCAAAATTCAATCACTTGACCATGGAGGGGGGGAGGGGGGGTGTTACATGGTCCTTGTAATTCCAAAAGCAAATCATGAAGGGAGACTCTCTTTGAGATAAATTTTCAAAAGAAGATATTGAGGACATGAAGGAATCCTTCAAAAGTACTCTCTGAGGCCACACATTAAAAAAAGGAAATGAACTCCTCAGAATTTTGGTATCCTAATTTAGGACCATGATCAGCCATATTGGTACAATCAATGAGATGAGTAAAAGTTATATACTTTGTACTCATTTGTTCTTTTACAGAACACATGTATACATTACATCCAGCCATATTACATATTACACAGGAAGCACTGAAAAATGACACCTCCAAATTCAGTCTGCTGCATGAGCTTTCTTCCTGCATTCAATTGCTTGTTTAGACCAGGCTTTAATCTCTTCTATGAATGACCCAGGAATAAAAAAAAAAGTGAAAATAAATTCTGTCACTTCTGCAGTTACGATCCTGGGAAACGTGCCACATTATTAATGTTAAGAAGATATGTGCTTATTGCATTCAAGAAAAGGAAGATGAGATAAGCAAGTCTTTCTATTGTAATTAAATAACAAGAATATAATTTGAAGGATCCAATATAAAAATCTTAGAGAAGTAACTGCATCAGCAAGGCATAAGTGTTTTCAATGGCATCTGTTCTTTTGGTAAACAACAACAAAATATTCCAGTCTGTGTACAAAACATATTTTAGTTCACCTGTCTGCATTTTTCATTTCCTAGTTATTTATGACCTCTAGCAATGTAGGTAGAATATCCTCAGGATATACTATGTCCCCTCCATCATTATACTGTATACATACAGCATAAAAAAAGATAGACCTTGCACCTTGGGAATCATTGGAGAATTGCTAGGAGTGTTTTAACAAACCTTTTGGGATGGATTACTCTCTGTTTTCACCAAATGTATTTGCTTAGCAGAATCCCCATTTTAAGGTAGTAATACAAATCTACAAAATACCTGGCTGCCCAGTAAAAGTTATACAATCTGTATCCCACCCATATTTTAATTGAGGCAATCACTTTAAATGGGGACAATTTAATTTATTTTAATTTTCAGATTTATTCATAAATCTGTCATAGTCTTAAACATAAATGCGAATTATACCTGCAACAATATTTTAAAGCATCTGAAGGTATTATCTACGGCAGGTACTGACTGTTGTGCTTCTTACAAAATTCACAGGTCAATCTGCAGTTTGGAATTCTATGCAGCTTTCACCTTCAAGAGCAGAACTTAGAATTGCAGAAAATTGGACCACTAGTTATCTGTTACCATTAACAGAACGAAGCCAGGCTGATCCCTGAATAAGGAACCAAGAAGAGAATGTGTGGGAGGAAGCAGAGGTGGTATTCAGCAGTTCTGGAGAACCGGTAGCGGAAATTTTAAACAGTTCGGAGAACCAGCAAATATCACCTCTGACTGGCCCTGCCCTCATCTTTTCTCTGCCTCCTGAGCCCCAGCTGATTGCCTGGGTCTTCTTTTGTTGCCCTGCACAGGAGAACGGAGCTAGAAAGAAGGTTAGTGAGGAGGGAATGGAGATTTTGCAGTATCCCTCCCCTGCCATGCCCATCAAGCCATGCCCACCAAGCCCCACCACACCTACCAAGCCACGCCATGCCCACCAAGCCACACTCACAGAACCAATAGTAAAAATTTTTGAATCCCACCACTGGGAGGAAGAGACAAAATTTTGTGTGTGTGTGTGTGTGTGTGTGTGTGAGAGAGAGAGAGAGAGAGAGAGATGGGGTTCATGTATGTGTGAATAAATGTGAATATTTATACCACCCTGATCCAGCAAGCCATATTACCTCAGAGCTAAAAAGGGACTTCTCCAAATATTCGGTTCCTATAATTCTTATAATGACCTTGCCTGCTAAAGGTTTTTATGTACTGAACTCCCTGTGCCTGGAAGATGTCCAGATGAAAAAAGCGATTTTACAACAATAGTTGAAGTCAGTATTATTATTTTCCACTTTACAGGTTGTAGGAATTGTGAAAAGGACAAAAGGGAGTGGCAGCTTGCCTTTGGTGACTTAGTAAGCATACGAAGGTGGTGACAATAAAAAAAAACCTTTCTACTATGCAACTCAGTCATTTAGTCGGCCCTGTTGCATTAGTTCTTTTCAGATTTGGGGCACAAGACATAGAACAAATGTTCATCAGTGCTTCACAAGCCACACAGAACAGCTTGTCAAATCCACTCTACTTGTGTAATCAGAGAGACCACAAAGTTAGCGGCTGACAAATGACAGTTAGGACCCTGACAGTTGTGAGGAGCCGAGCTTGCAGGTTGGAAACTATAATTCTGCCATAGGGATTGTCTGACTTTATCTATATTCAAAGCAAATGCAAAATTGTTTTCTTAGAGGTTGAAGATACAGAAACTCTTTGGACTTGCTGAAAGCCAGGCAAGCCCTAGATCCATTGATTGCTCTGGATTCAGTTCCTCCATGTGTTTGGGGAGAGAGGGGAGATTGAGGGAGAGTGGCACAGAGAGAGAAGAGGGAAAATTTGGAGACTAAGACCCTCCCCTCCAGTAACTCCACTTTTCTCTCCAGAGCAGTAAAGCAGAGATTGTAAAAAGAGAGGCAAGGAGGGAGGCAACCACAATCTTGCCAAATTTCTTTTTGAAAGCAAACTGAACTACAAGCAGCCTCCTTATCAAAGATACATCAAAGGCCAATAGCTTCAGGTATAAGCCAGATATCTAAACCTTTAGCACTCTGGGAAATTGAGGACAGAACTACATATCTTGAAATTTGGCAGCCCCAAAGATTAATCCTATATCTAGCATTGTTTTCTCTCTTTATACATCTGAAATACACATGAATGAAATATGGGACATGCCCCATATTCTTCCTCTATGCTGGGTGAGGAAAGTATCTGAAAAGGGATATACATTGGTGAATACCTCCTAACACAGTCCTATTCTTTATAGTTGAATCATATTTTCTCCCTGTCTTGCATTGTTGCAGATTTTTAAAGCCAATACATGAAATTCAATGGTTAGTTGTATATGTTATTAAACTGTTCCAATCTCAGAATGAAGGCATTATGTTTTTTTAAGCTGCTCCTCACTCCTATTTTATTTTCTTTGTGCTGATTAAGATCCTAGAAAAAGATGCTCTCTCAAAAAGCAGTCGTAATGCTAGCATTTATAAAGCTTGGAGAGGAACACTGACACTGTAGTCTGTTCAGCATTCAGTTTTCATACATATTTGACGTTAGTTCTGGGAATGTTATGATGCATCAGGCAAAGGTATTAATAGCTAAATGTAATTGCACATCTGCCTATTAGGCAAAAAAACAAACCCATGGCAGTGAGCATGCATATATATGCCCCTTATGTCACAAAACATTCCTTTCTGAAATGCTGCTATATTTATAGATTGTTGATCAAACAGAAGCACCATTTTCCACACAGATTTCTAGTGCTTATAGAAACCTATCTAGGGAATAGGTTTCATGTTTTTTTAAAATTGTATCTATAAGGAAATGATAAAATGCAACAGATCTTTCCCAGATGCAGTTTCAGAATCATATTGTCAATATTTTACTAAAGGCATAAGATTTAAACTTTAAAACAGAAGAAGGGAAGCCAATCCATCTAATGAGGCCACTTCTTCCTCAAAATAAATGAAAGCTACAGTCAGAACAAGGTTTCATATATTTTCATATGGCACGAAGGAAAACAATCTGAACAAATCTTGGAACAAAATTTAAAACTTTTATATTCGATTCCCAAAGCTCAGATTCAAAGGAATAAATATCACATTGCAACACAATTAACTCAGGAGAGATCGAAATGGAGAAGAAATATAAGATAGTTTATTTTTCTTGGGTTAAAGAACAAGGACATTGTTCTGGAGAAGTTACTAATCCCATGGAGTTAGTTTATGACAAATGTAAATAAGACCATGATGGATAAAGACATTTAATAACAACAACTATCGGACTAGTTAAACCTTATAACTAAGCAAATTCATCCTTATTGGACTGAAGGAGTATAAAAGTCATATAAAGAAATAAATGCATTGTTGGATTGAAGCAACAAAAAAAGATATAGCTGGTTTGAATAATGGATATGGAAATATATCATGGACTGGGTCAAAGAATCCATGATTCAGTTTTGGATCAGATAAAATTTTGCTGTTCTATTGAAACAATGAGCAACAAGTAGAAACTCATATACTTTAATCATGTGATATGGGCCGATGTTAAATTAGAAAAAATATGCTTGGCAAGGTTGAGAGGAGCATATAAAGGGAAAAGGCAATAGAAAAGGTGGATAAGTAGAATCAAAGATTACTAAAATATCCTTGAAAGAGATATAAGCCATTACTAAAGACAAGATGTGTACATTTATCAAATTATTGGGAAACGTGTTCATTTTGAAAAGATCTAATCAAGTCCTGGTTTGAGTTGATTCTGGGTTTATAGAATTCAAGGGTTCTTGAATGTTTGGGCAGATTAGCCTAGTGACAGTCTTTCAAACTCCTTGACAGATTGTGGAATGTGGAAATAAAGAATAATTGAGCCTGCTCCAAAAGCCTTCTCTGGGATCTGAAATATAGAATATTCCATAGTTCTCAGAACATCCTCAGGGTAAGATGGGTGAGTGGCAGATTACAGAAGTCTAATGAAATGCCACAAAATCCTATGCTGTCTAGGCTATGTTCCTTAGGTGAATTACTTATTACACAGGCAATCAGGCAATAAGAAGCAACAAAATATTATAACTAAAGATGACACTTAGAAAGATCTTAGTCATAATTTAAATATTAGTTTAATCAATGAATGAATAAATGGTGGATCAATTCTTAGGAAAAAACATGGTAAACATCTTCAGAAGAAGTGTTTGATATGTGAAAAGACAAAGATATGAAATATGATTTAATTCTCAAATTTTTGAATTGGCATAAGTTTTATTTTATTCATGATGCCATAATAAAAGTAGTAACTATTTATTCTGATATTGTACATGATCAAAGGATCATAATTCATATAAGAGGAAATAGTGTGGGGGCTTCTGAATTCACAAATCATCAAATGTCAGTGGGAAAAATGGATTTGAATTAACTACTTCTTATTTTCCTAGAATTACTAGGAAACAGCAATATTGCACCGTTTAACTGTTTCCTCATGCACCATCATTTTGATGAAGTCTCTTTCCCACTTATCAATACAGTTATCAAGTCATGAAGGGGAAGTTCATTCTATAATGGTTAATAATCTTTTTTACTTCTTAAAAGATTCATCCAACTACATGCGAAATCTTTTTAAATTCTTAGACTGAAATTTCATTGGAGCAGTTATGGATTAGATAGTCCATTACTATCTAATGGACTAGATAGTAATGTAATTGATGTGATTTTTGTCATTATTTTAAAGTTTTGGCTGAACCCAGAAAGCCACTGAATATGACATTCTTTTATTATTTGATTTTTTAAAAACCAGGTACCCATTTCCTTTGTACTACACACTCCAATTTTGCACCATTTTTAATAGCCATGCTTGATAATTATATAACCCATTAAGTATAATGATTGCATTAATAATTTTCAGATTGAAATATCGAAGAGAGAATAACATAGCAAGTCTGGCTGCTGCAAAAAAATGGGGAATCAATTAAAAGAAAATATAGGTTGGAATAAGAAAGGCAGATTAGATCTTTTAAAACCCAAACACAATTACTGTGTGATGGTGTTGCATTGATCTGCAAAAGGCCGCCTTTGCATGCAGTAGGAAGTGGTTTGGGAAAGAAGTCAAAGACCTTTTAGAAAAAAAAGCATGTTGTGATTTTGTTCAATGAAAAGTATTACATAAATGTGTGATTAGGGTTATTAATCAGGATAAAGTACAAGAGTATATATTAGCTATAATTGTACCACTGCAGATTTAAGAGGCTGGTATGACATTTGCTCTACATTTTCAAACTGTTTCCTGGTGGTTTTAGTTTTCTAAGAACATGATTTGTATAGTGACTTTACAATTACATGGAAACATATCAGAATGCATGTGAATGAGAAGTGATTTTTTTTAATGGTACCAGAATACAGCGGTTTAGGATTGCTCTCCTTTAGACAGTCACAAGTATTTTCTTCCCTAAGTAAATTCTCATAGATTTTTTTTAACCACAATGACAAAAAATACAATGTCACATTACAATCCAAGTTTTGCTCCTTCATAGATGTCATGCAAGTCTATAAATGATGGAATTTCCAACATGTTTTTCTCTTGCTACATGAAAAGGATCAGTGTTTCTCAATCTTGGCAACCGAGAGATGTATGGAACATGCTGGCTGGGGTATTCTGGGAATTGAAATCCATACAGCTTCAAATTTCCAAAGTTGAGAAACTCTATGCTAAGACTTCTGAGAGATGGAATGGCCAGGGCAAGCAATCTGTACAGTATATCACAGGATGGAGAAAACACAGGAGAGGATACACTCCTATGTCATTAAAAAATGTTTGAACACAATTCCATCAATCTGGCACTTGAGATCTAGCATAAAGGAAATTATTTCCTAATGTATCTCCATTTACTGGGTCTCAATAAGTACACTAAACTTCACATGTAGCGAACCAGAGCAATTTACATCAATTGCATAATGACACCATCATGCAAATTTTGTAAAATGAGGCAAGTGACATGATTTGCATCATTTGTGAAATGACATCTTCATGCAACATTTGGAAATGATGGACACCTCTGCTTTCCACCTGAGCTGTTAAATTGAGGCTTTAGTGGTCTTACCAAATTTGCTCCATCTACAGAACCTGTAACAGAATAACAGAGTTGAAAGGGGCTTTGGAGGTCTTCTAGTCCAACCCATTGCTCCAGCAAGAGATCTTATACCATTTGTCCAATCTCTGACAAATAGTTTCCAATTTCTATCTGTATAATATCAGAGTAATTTCTCAAAATTTGGGAAAGTGAATGGCAGTTTGAAAAATATTTTGAGACCGGAACATTTGCACATTCTTCCTCTATCAGGGAAGCAATTATCAATTTTCTTACCATTTTAAGAGGCAGTCAGCAAGAGGATCAAAGTATCCTTGCTATGATGAACTTCCTGATACCGTATTTGGTTTGCTGAAGTTTCCAAAGATTATGTAACCCAATTCTTTTTTTCCCCTTTAAATAAATCTGGTTAATAAGACTGAGAATCTGGCCTTCCTGGTTTTGAGTGTCTGCCAAGGAATTGGCAATCATTCTGAAAGGGAAAGAAGGTTTTATTCTTATACTCTATTTTAATGAATGAAAATCTTCATAGCCAATATCTATCATTGCCTTCACAGCATGTGAGCTGGGCATCTGATTTTACCAGAGAATCTTAATGCGGTTCCCTGGGCTAACAATGCTGAGGAAGTAGTGGATAAGGTTGGGTAAGTGGGCAGGGACAGTCCATTACATCAGGAGCATTTTGTTGATTGGGGATTCCAAATTGCTCCCATAACAAGCCGGAGAAATGCAGGATGTGTTCTGGTGGTATAATAATGCCACTGGAGTGAGGAGGGGGTGATTTTTATAGCTTTTAAAACTGAGGATTGTTCCAGAATAGCAATGGTTTATTTTCAGTAGTTAGTGTGATTTTTGAAGGTGGGGGAGATTAAGGGTGGAAATGAGGGCATTTTGCCTTCCAGAAATATTGAATTTCCATTCTTGTGTTTGTTGCTGCAAGGAATCAGTTATTTTGCTAATACAGAATGTTGTGTGGGTTGCCCACCTCTGGATTACATAAACACAAGCTGTATTTTATTATATATCCCACTAAGGCTAATGTGTTATCTTTGGTTCTCCATCAGAAAGACCTAATTAGGGATCCATTATCCATATAAGAATATTCATATTCATAATAAAAAGTAAAGCCGCTATACAGCTAGGCCCTCTAAGAGTGTGGCATTTTCAATCACAATTGAGTCCAAAATTTATGTTGCTAAGCAAGACAGTTGTTAAGTGATTTTGCCCCATTTTACAACCTTTCTTGCCACAGTTATTAAGTAAATCACTGAAGTTGTTAAATTAGTAACACTGTTGTTAAGTGGACGTAGGTTCCCCATTGACTTTGCTTGTCAGAAGGTCACAAAAGGTGATCAAATGAATTCAGGATACTGCAATAGTCATAAATACATGCCAGTTGCCAAGTAATCACATTTTGATCATGTCATGACAGGGATATTGCAGTGGTCATAAGTGTGAAAAATAGACATAAGTCATTTTTTTCAGTGCCGTTGTAACTTGAAATGGTCAATAAACAAACGATTGTAACTCAAGGACTACCTGTGTTCTGTTCTTTTTTTCACACTCATGACTTTCCAACATACACAAACCACAAGGAATCGAGTGGCTTAACATTAAGAGATAGATGAAGCACCTAAAATTCACCTATATGTATATGCTGCTGGTATAGGTATATAATGGGATATATACCTATATATAGCAAGCCAGCAAGAATATCTTTAAATATGTTTCAGCAATTTGACATACTTCTAAATGCATCCTCTTGGCCTCTTGAATTGAAGCAGATGGGATCTCTTACAGTCGAGCTGTAAATGAGGCTAAATGAGAGTAGCAATCAAGGTGGAGGTAGATCATGAACTTCCAAAGAATCGGACAGATGGATTCACAAGAAGCACAGCCTGCATGAAAAAGAAAACTAGAGTGAGCAGAAAGGCCAAATCCATTATACTATGAAAAACTATAAAAGACTCCTGTCAAGAAGGCACGATTTTACGGCCATCAACATCTTTGCAGCCAATTGTATTTTCTGGCAGGTTTCTTGCACCATCTGACTTCATTTGGTTTGGTTCTTAATTTAAAAATAATGAAACGGGAAATTGGCATACTGTATGGCAAAGCACTAGGCTTCAGCATCAGACTTATATATAAAAACACAAAAATACTTCTAGGGCCCTTACTGTTCCCATAAACATTCTTAGCTAATACAAATGAAATACATGTGCTTCTCTAATGCTCTGAGGGTCTTCTGAGCTGGTAATTTCTCATTCAAATTTGACCCAGCTCCTGATCTGTAAGGAGCATAATCACATCAATCGTCCCACTGATGTGCACCCATGTACTTGTCAAGTTTTCATAGCAAGCCCATTGCTGCCATTAATCTAGGCCAAGACAAATACAAATAATTTATGCCAAAGGCAGATGCGAAAGGAAAAACAAAACACCCAATGAATTAGCCTAGGGCTGGTAGCCTAATTCCCTTCAGCTATTAGATCTAATTTTCTCTGTCACATGCAATCTCCATTTTTACCCAGTCTGCTGCCACAGCTTTCCCCATTCCACTTTGGACATAAGGTTCAGGAAATCTCACAGCCTCTGGATTATAACATGGAAGGGAAGAGGAGGGGGCTGCCAACAACAAAGCTTCTGGCTGAGCTTCAGCCTATTTTCTGTTATTTTCTCCTGGATTGATGTATATACTATTATACATCAAGCAATTTAGCAGGGAAGATTACTTTTTTGGATGCATAAGGAAGGCAGCTGACACTAAAATCCAATTTTAAAAGATTTTATTAAATAAAAAGGAGAGGGGGGGGAATCTGAGGGGAAAAAATGAATACGGAATAAGCAAATATTGCAGCAAACTGCTACAGAGACTTTTAGTATTGTTTATGCTGAATAATTTAAAAACTCATAGCTTAACACTACAGGGTCTTCACACACAAAACATCCCACAGTACACCCCACCTTTGCTCTCTATTGTCAGAGATCTAGCGACGGACACTTGGAAAATGTTCTGCTCCTCAGGGTTAGGCAAAGGGAATGCCATAACTAATATTTACACGTAATCAGACACACCTCAGGATTATTAACCACCACAAGAAAGGAAGACAAAAGGAGACACTGAGAATAAAATTAATATTTTCCTTTTGCCACTGACACATTTAAGATGTAAAGTCACGTCCTGTAGATTTGGGGGCGAAACTGGAAAAAATGGACTCGGCCTGGTTTTGATAATACAGAAAGGAGTATTTTGGCAGATAGAGGCATATGTATTTTGCCTAAGGCTCTTTTCTGCAATGTATAATTTTGCTTATCATTTATCCACGCTTTTTGTCATACTGTTTATCATTTAGTTTAAATTTAATGTTCTTTAGAAAATATTTGTGGTGCAAAAAAGAAAGATCCAGAATGTCCAATTTCCTTTCCTAAACTGTATCTTTTTTTATGACAGTTTGCTTCTATTGCCTGTTCCCTACTGGATACAACTTCAAAGTCACTTTTTTATTAAAAAAAAAAAGATGCAATCAAGCCATCAAATATGAAAACAGAATTCAGGGTAAGTGATAGTTTTGCAGACTAAGAATAGCTACTGTTTCCTGAAAATAAACAAACACATGCACAGACGCAAACTCTCACACACACAGAGAGCCTCCCCCCCACCTACAATGGTGCTAAAATATGAGCCAGCTGGGACAGTGTGTAGAATCTTGCAATGAATAGTTATGTTATCACCAAAATGAGAAATATGATGCAGGGGGACTGCACAGGGAATATCCTCAAATGTTGAAAAATGGCCCTTTCCAAATGGAGAGAACACATTTAGATGTTGTAAGAGAAAAGAGGAATAAGATTGCTGGCTACAAAATACTGTAATCTTAATAATCCTGCCTAATCTCTGAATGCCTACATTCAAACAATTGTTCATTTTGAAACAGTTTTGTGAAGGAGGTCATTAACCTTTCCTGCCAGGATTTAATAATTCTGCTGCTGCATTCCTATATATTACTGTAGGGATGTTAAACTTGTTGTATCATGGCAGCATCACACATGACGTATCAGGACTTTCCCCCCCTTCGCTAAAACCAGTCTGGGGCAGGGCCAGCACATGACGCATCCGGCCCACGGGCCATGAGTTTGACACCTCTGTATTAGTGGATCACTTTCACCATTAAAGAAACCAACATCTTAATTGATCTTGCTTCTTCAAAAAAGATTTTCCTTTGAAAAATGCAAGTGTGCTCTTTCTCCTATAAAGTTGTAGGCAGTTAAAAATATGTCCACCTAATGCAGGGGTGGGATTCAATTTTTTTAACAACCGGTTCTGTGGGTGTGGTTTAGTTGGTGGGTGTTGCTTGGCGGTCATGTGACTAGCTGGGTGTGGCCAACTCAATATCACTCACATCAAGGCACGCATCTCCTCGCCTGGCCTCTCATGACTATGGGGATGCTGCAACAGTCGTAAGTGTGAAAAATGGTCATAAGTCACTTTTTTCAGTGCCATTGTAACTTTGAATGGTCACTCCACTCAAGCAAAGTACCAGCAAAGGAGGGAAAAAAACTCCAGAGAAGTTCCAGAGACAGGAAATCTAGTCCTGCCAAGAATGTAATAAGGGTTAACGGAGAGGCAGTTTCTGTAAGCAACACCAGAATATTTCCTTCCTGCCTTCCTAATAGGATTAGGCCAGTAATTTCTTCTAATAACCGGTTCTCCGAACTACTTAGAATGTTAACAACCGGTTCTAGCGAATAGGTACTAACCTGTAGAATCCCACTCCTGACTTAATGCTTAAATGCTTTTTCTCTATAAATGCAAAACACAAAATTGTGAAAAATACTTATTCATACTAATGATCACATGAACTTAGGCAACTCATTTCAAGTTACTCATTTCAAGTAAAGAAATTCAAAACTTAATTCAGAGGAATGCTATCTATGTTGAAGTTTCAGTGCTAGATTTTAAAGCACACTCAATCATTTGCCTTTGACTAACTGTCTACTTCAGTTTTAGCAGGGTGACAGTGATAGCAATTATGGTAGAAGAAGAATGTAATGAGTAATGACTGAATTAACGTCCTGTAGTTACAGCCTGTTGGTTCTGATGTAGCAATGAAAGCCGATTCTGAACATTATTAGAGATGAAAAAGAGAATTTTGATCCAGGTTCCCTGGATTCTTCCAAAGAAATATATCAAACGTATTCTGCAATAAAGTCCCAAAAAAGATTAACTCCTCATAGATGACTATTTTACGTAGAAAATATTGACCCAATGCATTAGAGCTAAACAAAATAGGGAGGGGTGAGAGAACCCCCAAAATCACATTTAAATGGTAACATTGAAAATGAACTAGGTAGGGAAAAAGAGGGAAAAAGGAAAGATGCTGCAAGAAACTCCAGTTCATGTTTACTATTTTGTTACATAGCCATTAGATACCAATACTGAAACTACAAGGTATTTCCAAGCTTATTTGAATTTAGTTTCTGAATGTTTTGTTACCAGACTAGGTAACATCATCAGCAGGATTTTCTTATCCTATTCTCCTTTAGCTTACTACAAGATATTGTTAAGAGAAAACCCATGTTAATGTACAGCAACCAAATATCAGAAATGGTGAAGTGGGCTATTGTTATGAAAGCTTGCGCTTTTAAATACAATTGGAAAAGTCTGAAAAAGGTGTTATTAGATTCACACAACTTATGTTGTGCAAGTCTAGTAACACTTACTGTAAGCACGAGCTGCACAAATCTAGAGCTATCAGTGCAACAATTGCAATACCTACACATTTTCCCCAACACGTGCCAGGACATTCCATGTCCAAATTGACCTAACCAGTCATCTTCAGATACACCAAACTTAATTTTAAAATGATTAATGATGCTGAGGTCTTCACTGATGGATGAACAACTACACTCCTTCTGATTTGAGGCTCTAAGAGAGCTAAGGGATCATTTGTTGATGATATATGGTTCATTTAAAAGCCCCAGGATATAAGCAGAAATGCTATGTGGGACATCTTTAGAAATCACATCGAAGTTCTGCCTTATCAACGCTCAGGGAACCATATCTATACAATATAAATTACAGCTTTCCTATTTTCTATCACAGCTTGTTCAAAGTAAATCTGAGAAAACAATTAATGAAGAGATTACAGACCAAGCACAGCTTTTGATGGCAAACAGGCGGCACAGGAAACAAGATGGACATACCTGAGTCATTTTAAAAATGAACACCTATTTATAGCACATTCATAAATCTAAAGAAATAGAACAGAGTTACATATTTTAACACCATGCTTTTAAGTACACAAAGATCATACATAATTGTATTACTTAGCAGGAAAATTCAAGATAGAAAAATATGGATCAGACAGCATCACCACCAGATGTATTATTAACTGGCTGACCAACCACACTCAAGATGTAGTTCGTAAAGGAACTGCATCTACATGGAGGGAGGTATGTAATGGGGAACCCAAAGGGTCTGTCTTAGACCCAGTACTTTTTGTTATCTTCATAAATGATTTAGATGAGGAAAGGAGAAGGGGAACTCATCAGATTTGCAGACAACACGAATTTGGTGTCAAATAGCCCAAATGCCAGAAGATAGGCTCAATGTGCAGAAGGATCTTGAAAGATTTGAACACTGGACCCTAACTAACAAAATGAAATTCAATGATTGAAAAAAGAAATTACAAGTTCTACTCTTAGACAAGAAACACCAAACGCACAGGTATAGAATAGGTGGTACCTGGCTCAATAGCAGTAACTGTGAGGAGGATCTTGAAGACCCAGAGGACAATTATTTAAATAAAGGCCAGCACTGTGCTGCAGCCACCAAAAAAGCTAATGTAGTCTTAGAGTGCATTAGCAGAGGGACAGAATCAAGATCACGTGACTCTTAGTACCATATTATAATGCCTTGGTAAGATCACACCTGGAATATTACATCCAGTTTAGGTCACCACAATGTAAAAAAGATGTTGAGGCCGTAGAAAGAATGTAGAGAAGATCAACAAAGATGATTAGGGGACTGGAGGCTAAAAGATATGAGGAACGGTTACAGGAATTGGGTATGTCTAGTTTAATGAAAAGAAGGACATGGGTGGCATGATAGCTGTGTTCTCATATCTAAGGGGCTACCAGAAAAAAGAGAGAGTCCACCTATTCTCCAAAGCAGAAGCAATGGATGGAAACTAATAAATGAGTGAACCAACCTAGAATTAAGGAGAAATTTCCTGACAGTGAGAACAATTAATCAGTGGAATAGGTCGCCTCCAGAGGTTGTGGTTACTTTATCACTGGAGGTTTTTAAAAAAGAGATTGGACAATAGATTTATCTGAAACAACATGAAACCTCCTGCTTGAGCAGGAAACTAGAAGGCCAACATCTCTTCCAACTCTTTGTTATTCTGCCTAGCTTTCTCATATAGTTACTTGATCTTCACAGTGGCATTTGCCCCCTCCTTTCCATTTTGCATTTTCAAATCCTGGATGACAAACACTGATTTAGCGACATCCATGCATGAAATAACTGCTTCTGATCCTGGACAAGAGTTGCAAATAGCCAAATCAAACATTGGTGCTAAATCAAACTAAGGTGTAATAAAGCATGACCGTATGGACTGCGTTTTGTAGATGTATGCGTTAATAAAAAAAAAATCATGTCACTTCTCTGTAATGAAATATATTGTTTTGAAATATATTTCAGAAAAAAATGGTAAAGGCTTAAAGGTTTTTGATTTATGTTTTAAAAAGTAACTCCATTCAATTATATTTGTAGTCTGCCGAGGAATATTTTACAAAATCCAAAAATCAGGCTCAGAACCAAATTTGTAATAGTCATTTACTGCACCTTACAGAAGCTCAATCCTTTTGAGGCTGGAATTTATGTCTTCTATCTTGCTGTTAAGTCTATACTGTCTCTATAAATAATGGGATATATACACTGTATAAACACTCTCACTAAACCAAAGTTATGGTAGGATAGCTGCTGCCTCCCCCTTGGGGATCTGTGCACAATCTTTGCAGACAGTAATAGGATTTATTCTTTATTCTCTGACAGCCAGTCATTTGGGAGTAATTGGATTTATATTGTAACCCTTAAGGAAGATTTCTGCAATCTTTTTAGAGAATATAATAGAACTGAAGCAGCACCTCCAGATTTCAGGAAAAAAAAATTAACAACTGCAGATCAGCGAAATTGATCCATAGCCTGCAAGTAAACAATATGGCATACATTTAAATGCTAAAAAATTAAGAGTCTGGTATTAACTGCTCCTTCTTGTTGGCATCATCATTCTTTGATCTGCAGGGAAGGTGACAGCACCTTTAAATCTTTTCTTGGTCAACCTTGTTTTCCTTACAGTTTTTCCATTGATTCAGATTGATTTAAAATCAATTTTTCTAAAGAACTAAAGCATAATTATCTGTGATGTTTGCTAGGACTGTAGGAATGCTTAGCATTGATTCTTTTTCAAACGGATGAAAGCCTCCATTAGTTTGCTTTCCAGTTCTTTTTCAAAAATACCAATACTAGTAATTACCTATTTTCAAACATAATTCTAGAAATAGAGGTAATAAAATTCAAAGGTAATAAAATCAATTTGGAGCATTCACCCCCCCCCCAATGATAGCATCCTAGCTACTTTTAATTTACAGCTATTTCACTTGCTAATTTTAGTAGATTTTCTGTTTTGTACTACAGTGAAAGAGAACACTTTGAAACAAATACGGTAGCCAGGATAGCAAGATAAGCGACATGTATCTAAAACAGTTCCCAGGCAGAGAAAGGCAAATCTTAAATTATTCTCAGAGTAAATTTGATTGCATTTATATTATTCATATTATGGCAATACAGGGACTAAAAGTATCGGATGAAGACATTTTGAATTTTTGTGTGTGGATGCAACCATTTATATTGACCAGTCAGGAAAAGTTATATTTTCTACAATAGAGCAGGACATCTGTATTGTGGATTCTTGTTTAGTCTATTTTTGCAACATGTACATTAAAAGCCTGCCATGATTATGAATATAGAAGCAAACGTCTTTTTTGAGCTGAAACTCCATGCTAGTAGCCATAAGCCAGGATGTGTCTGGTATTAACCTCCAGTCTTTTCAGCATTTTTTCCAAAGTTGACACCAATGTAGCTACATCGGAATGTTACTTTCTACATCTACAGTATAAATCCAAACCTTTTATTGTGACCTCTGAAACAGCTATTTCTCTGATCATAAAAATCTCTCTGTTCTCTAATCTTGAGAAGTACCAAATTAAACTGCATCCTATATAAATTAAATTGAATCAAGTGAGCGAAATTCAGTCTGTTAAAATCAACTGGGATTATTACAATCAAGTGAATTTAGAATGCTCTCTTTCAAAAGGCTTTGGATCAGGGAAATCAACTTCCTTGGCTTATAAATCCAGTAAATATATATCCAGGTTCTCAAAGAGTACATTTTTCAAGATAGCGCACCCTGTAACTGACTTTGTATCAGGTTCTTGAATATGAATCACAGTAGCCCTCATTCTTTGATATTTTTAAAGTTGATATAAAAGGAAAGTATCAAGTTCAAAACTAAAAAAATAAAAAACTTAAAGGGCATTTTCCTCCCCAAATTATTGTTTATTTAATTTATTTATAAGATTCTGCAGGTAATTTCTTTTGTGTCTCTTAATACATCTGCATGAGAAACAAAAGTTTATGTGGATTAAAGCCAATATCTAACATGCCAACTTAAGAACCTTAAGTAAAAATAACTTTTATTCTCAAACCCACCCTTCTTTTTCATCTCACAGGACATGGATTTTCAGGCTTTAAATTCTTTGGTAGTCAGTAAGTACTCTATACAGCCAACCAAAAATCTCTTCAACTTTGTGCAAAGTTTTTCTATTTTAATTCTCCTAGTCAAGTCCATCTGGGGAGTTCCTGTGCCAAGTTAAAGCTGAGCATCTTAAATCGTTCTTACTATTGCTGTGGGTATTTTTTCCTGCTTGGTTTTATTTTTAATAACTTGTAATAGAAGAAGACTAGCCCTTGGGAATAACAGGATTACCATCAAATATCTTCCTCTATTTGCTGGCCTTTTAGAGGCTTCATTTATGTTAAAACCTGGAAAAGCTGGTGGATTAATTGAGGACTGAAGGAAGGATGTGAATAAGTGGTTCAGGATTTCAAGGACTAGAAACCTAAAAATTTAAAAAAAAAACTTTTGGGATTCAAGATACCTCCCAAATATCAACCAACTTCAAATGAGTTCAGGGTTTTGGGGAATGGCTATTGAAATATAACAAATAATTAATAAAGTTTCTCCCTACATAAGAAACTACAACTATGCAAATACTGTACAATATTTTTGTTCTATTGTTTTGTGCAGCTAGATAGCAACTAGAAGAAGCTAAATATCAAAGGTTTCCTATAGTTTCTGTTGGAATTCATTGTTGGAATGCACCGTATTTCTATGCAACAACTACAGTAGTATTCAGCCAGTAGATGGCAGTATTTATAAGTTTGGATCTATGGTATATAATCTATATTCTTTTGTTCTAAGTAGAGTTTTCTGTTTCTGTTATAATTAAATAGCTTAGCAGTAAAGCACATGGGTACTGTACTCTTTTTGCTCTGTGGTGCTTTATATAAATTGTTTATATCTAACGATTTCTTCTCTAACTGTAATAATCAGCAGGACTTTAGGGTAAGAAAGAGGGGTCATAACATATTCTTTTGATAAGCTTCAATTAATTTCAAATTATCAGCAATGTCCTGTACATACAGCTCATATTTTTAGCTATGGTGCACTCTTTAGAATACTTGTGAGATTTTTCAAAGCTGCTTAGTACATCTTTTAGACATGGAGCGCATACATGGAGTGCAGATATTAGTACATATGGTTAATATTAATACAGGACTGGTGTCACAATCAACTGCCTTGTTAAGATACATTCAGAAACTCCTTGGATATCATGGGTGAAGGCAGTCACAAGCAGCCTGTTTTAAACCACATCAAGTACTACACACTCTAGGAGGAAAGATGATTACTCTATTGATTTGCAGAATATTTATATGAGTAAAGCATAAGTAAAGCTACTTCAGTTTATTCAGCTTCTTTGGATGCCATTTATGAAGCTATAGTTTCCAACTGTGGTAAAGTAGTAGAATATGGCATTATCTATGGCTCAAGAATTTTACCACAGATTAAGAATATTAATTGTGTGAACCTGATTCTCTCTTTATATATTTTCTTTCAGTTTCAGCTAGTTTGTCATGAAATCTGGAAAAAGTTTCTTCTCGAATATTAGAACTAAAATGGTGGCTGAATAATTTTTTTATTGAGTTTCATAAAATATATTCTCTGTAATCTATTTTCTTCCCACATTTTCATACCATTCATCCACTTTCAATTGTTAAAACATTTTTCTTATTATTCAGATAGACATTTCACAGAAGTATATCTGTATTTGTATCTCTAGTAATGCTTCTCAGATTTTGTGAATTTCTATTCCTGTTTCTTAAATTCACTATCTATTCTATACTCCCAGGTTGCAACAAATCCTTTTCCTCTTAGTTCTTCCTCTTCTGTATTCATAAAGAATGTAGCAATAGCTAATTGACTCTAGGGAAAAAGGACATTTTTGACATTTTGAAAATTCCTCACCTTTCCTATATTTAAAGACATATATCAAGATATCAGAAATTATCCTCTCACTTCCCCTGCTCATGTCTAATGGTTAATTTAAGAAAGACCAATTTAAAATCTGTGGAAGAAACTTCATGGAATGATGAAAAATAAAGGGAGCAATCTGAGCTACAAGTACATACTTTTATTCTTTATTTCAGCAGTTTAAGGCACCTGACGGAGATACATATTCTAAAATGTGATAGCTTCCAGCTATCACTGCAACATTTCTGACAATTTCAGTCCCTGCTGTAGGAGATAGACGTTTACGCAGCATTACTATTGATTGGCTGTTATTTGGGTGGTCTCAGCAAATGGAATGTTGATTTGGTCAATTTTTATCGGTAAATAAACCACAGAATGATTAACACACACTAATTAATGGGAAAATCATTTCAAAGCTTACAGTTTTCTTCACCAGTAGTTAGACAAGGCAATTTCTCTTATCGAACTGTTTCGTATCTATAGAACAGATGGTTATATCAAAGAAAAAAAAACAATTTCACAATATGGTGAAGTTTCACATACAGTATGCCTCTGTTAATTGGGGTGGATGGAAATATTCTGGATTTTTTTTTCTGCACTCCCCCCAATCTGTTTTGGAGGATTAGAGCATGGGCAAACAATATACTATAGGAGATGCTGCAGGAATCTGCAGTGGGGAGTTGGCAAAAACTTTTCATTATTGAGAGAGTTTGCTGGAATCTTTCCAGTATTTGCACAAGGGCCATTCTGGATCAAAATCTTTATCTGGAAATATCTATATTCACTTCGAAAAATGGCAACAGAGAAGTGCACATCCAGGTTATTTTTTTTTTTGGCACTCAGAACAAACTACAATCTCATTGAAGTTGATTAGCATTTTTATGCCAAATGTCTATGTCTCAGTCATCCAGGTCATGGTTGTCCCAAAGGTGTTTTTTCAAGAGTCAACTGGACTTTCTGTTGTTGTTCTTTTTCTTTGAAGACGTTAGCTTCTCATCCAAGAAACTTCTTCAGCTCTGATGCCTATGTGGAGTTTGAATGTGGAGAGTTGAAGAAGCTTCTTGGATAAGAAGCAAAACGTCTTCAAAGAAGAAACCAGAAAGTCCAGCTGCCTCTTGTAAAAGCACCTATGGGTCGTTTTTATGCCACTTTAACAATAACAATAGTACTTATATTGTATACCTTATACTGTATATACCTCCCCATGTTGCTTTACAGCACTCTCTGAGTGGTTTACAATGTCCGCATACTGCCCCCAATAATCTGAATCCTAATTTTACCAACCTTGAAAGTATGGAAGGCTGAGTCAGCCTTGAGCCCCATCACAATCAAACTCCAGGCTGTAAGTAGAATTGCATTCTACCCACTGCATCACCAGGCTCCAATGGGGAAAAATTGGGAGGCTTATTTTGATTTAAATACATCCACCCCAGGCAAAGTGCTGCAAAAGCATAGACTCTGTTCCTCTACCTGATGATGTAATATCATGACTTCCAGCCTTTGGTTAATGAAATCACACCAAGACAGTTTTGTGATGTTTTTTGGTATGCAAACTGCAAATTTTGTCTGTGATGGTTCAAAAACCATCTAGATCAGCTTTCTTTCTCTCAAATGTGGTCAATGATGGCATATTAAAGAGTTAGACTATGTATATATGGAGCACACATGGTGTATGTATGTATACATGTGTACGTGTGTCAAAACAGATTAGTTGTGGGTTGCCATGTTATAACATTTGCAGTCCATGCTTGGAAACTAAAGAATTCCACCCATCACCTGTCGTCTCCCCTTCACCAAAAAGTTTTCCAGCTTTTGGGAACCAATGTTTAGGTGAAGAAATGAAGGGCAGAAATTGTGCGGATTACACAAAGGGAGTAGGTAATATGAGGAAGACACATCCTATAACTGAGTCAAAGTAGTTGCTTTAGATAGAAGCTGTTTTCCCATCATTTGTCCACTGCTCTAGGTGAACAACTAATGATTTAAGTCAGGGGTCTCCAACCTTGGCAACTTTAAGCTTGGTGGACTTCAACTCCCAGAATTCTGGGAGTTGAAGTCCACCAGGCTTAAAGTTGCCAAGGTTAGAGACCCTTGATTTAAGTGCAGCACAGCAAAATCTTAGCTCCAATTAATGTAGTTCAGATCCGTCTCTCCCCGTGGGAATTGTTTTGCCCTGAGCATCCCCATCACAAATGCTGCCCCCCTGTTCAGGCTAGCTACCAATCAGGCAATTCATTGTCATAGGTGATTTGGGCCCTTAGGCAATCCCCACCTATTGGTCTTTCCTTTCCTTTCCTTTTCTGAGCTGACTGGAAGAAATAGAGAAGAGGAATGCAAATGGTTCAGGTTGTTTGCTGTGAAAGTCTTTTTCTGCCTTGTTATTGTAGATATTATAAATCCTATGTCTGCAATTACAGGGATCTGCAATGGAGAGCTAGAGAGGGAGGGAGGGAGGGAAGGAGAGAGGGAGGGAAGGAGAGAGGGAGGGGGGGGAGAGAGAGAGTGAGAGAAAGAGAGAGAGATCCTTATGCCTGCGTAACTACAACTAGAGATGTTCAGACATGGAAAGCTTGCAGTGTTATGAATCAAAACTCACTTTGGAGCAATTCCATCTTTTGCTGCTTAACATATTTTTGATAAGAAAAAAAAAGATAAAAGGCCAATTTACACAGCATGCTAGATTAAACTAAAATAGAATGGACAGTTTGGGATTCAGTACATTGGACAAAGTCAGCCGTTGGGCGAACACCACAGTTTTGTTTTCTTAACTCAAATTTAGGGCTAGAGTGTGATCTCTGTCAAGAATTGGTAGGCAAATACAGGAGGGCTATGCATGGGAAAAGAGCCAATTTGTGGTTAAGGCACTAGGCCAGAAACCAAGAGACTGTGAGATCTAGTCCCACCAATTAGGCACCAAACAGCTGGATGACTTTGCGTTGGCCATTTTCTCTCAGTCCTACAAAGAAGCAAGCAAGGGCAAAGTACATCTGAAATCTTGCCAGGAGTCTTTCTGCAGTGGGGCTAATGGTTCATTCTGTGTAAAATTCCTGACCTGATATAATCACCCTAGCTCTGTTGCCACAAATTTGTGTTGAAGTTGGAGCAGTCATTGTCTTAAGACTGAATGAGGGAACAGGGAAGCCATTTATCTCAACTGGCCCTCTACAAAGTATATAATCCATTGATGAAACTGAATTCTGTTATTCTGAAATATATCAAATTTATTGACAACATTTGTGGAAGGTCAAAGGAGGATGTTTTGCCTTAGGTTCTCTCGCAGTTATATAATAATAGTTATATAGTTATATAATGGATTTGTGTCTTGTTCGTTTGTTTAGGTTTTCTGATGTAATACTATTTGTCAAACATTGTGTGCCTCTTAATTTTTGAATTTGCTCTTTTTTCTTATCAGTCTTCTGAACTTGAGCATCAAAATATTAGATGTTCTGTAATTACACTTGGATTACAGGTAGTCTTTCACTTACTCATTTAACAACCATTTAAAGTTACACTGAAAAGGTGACTTACAACTGATACTCATAACTACAATTGTCACACAGCACCCCATGGTCATGTGATCAAAGTTCAGGTTGTAAGTTCAGGACTACCTGTGCTTGTTTTTTCTACAAAGTAGGCAAAACTCTTTTGAAAAAGAAATTTAACTTTTTGAAATTGACATTGCTAAGAGAGATACAAAGGCTCCCCCTTTTTAAAATCCAATTGTAATCATATTTAAGTCCATATCCTTCTTTCTTCTTATTCATCAATAAATGATGATACAAACCTATTTGATCCATATACTGTATAGAAGAAAATGCAGGACTACAAGGAAGGCTAACCAGGGAAGGAAGGGAAGGGAAGGCAAAGCTGATTAAACAACTGGACTAAATTTAAATTGCCATATATTCTCAACATTTTCAAAGAGTTTTGTGAATACTTAACAGTTTAATGCAATAGTACCAAGGGTTTTTTTTGCAGTTAAGTAACAAATGTAATATTTTAGAATTTTTGTAATTTAATATATTATAGGATGGATCAGCACATTTTTCTGTTTAAGTGTTCCAAAGATATCATCACTGAATATGCAACAGATAATCTGGATTTTTGTGCAGGTATATATAATTTGAATTAGAAATAGATTTTGCATCTAGAGATCTTTCATTTTGCATTTAAATTATTAAGCTGGGATATGCCTAACGATTTTTAGAGAGCTCTTGTGGGTGATGGTCTTGGAGGTGTTTTTAATAAAATGCCTGAATGTTTATTTCTGAACAAGGATGCTTGGTAGAATGATGCATTGAAAGATGCTATGATTAGGAATAAAAGGCACATAAGAGAATTATTTCTGCAAACAATAAGACTGATTGAATAATACTGTATGATGTGTGGATAGAGAAAAAATAATTGCAAATAACATAGCCAAAGAGAAGAACATAATTAAAGTTCAAAAAGGCAAAGAAAATGTAAAACAATTTTGTTATAAATTAAAAAAAAGTGTTTTGGAAGTAAATGAAAAGGCCTCAAGCAGATGAGTGGAATTAAAAATAAAAATAATGATTTGGGATTACACGAAGCTAGAAGAATGCTAGAAGGAGTATTTATGATTTGTATTGGAATAAGAGTGATATGTTGAAGAGGATAATTGAAATGAATGGTATAAATCTTAGTGTTGAGGAATAAAAAGATAAGATGAAAATCATAATTGTCACGAGAACACTGAGAAATAATATGGCTGCAGGTGTAGATGATGTGATAGGAGAAATATTTAAATATGGATGTGTTGGAATTAACATGTATGAAGACTGCATCTGTACCTAATACTCATACAAATATAGATAGATTATATGATACAGTGGTTGGATATGATGAGATCCACAAAAAGAGGAAGATGAGAATATTAAAATCAAAACAAAATGCAATGTATGAAATGTTGCATGGCTGTGGGAGAAGTAAGGATGCTTTGCAAAGACAGCTACATTGAATTATACAGTATACAGATTTAGCTATATTATCTTTTCTTTTTCTTATTTGTTGTCTTTAATTTCTTGTTAAGTTTTAGTCCTTTTCTGCACTTTGCATATCCTTTTCTGCATAACTAGGAATGGCAAGATGAATGGGTGCTCCTTAATGGAACTATTCCATGGAAAATATTTCATATTATTTTCATTTTAAATTGTAATTGTTAATGTTCTTTGTATATTCCTTTTTATTGTGAATGGTCACTGTGCAAGAAGGCTGGCTATACAATGCGATGAATAAATAAGGCTCCAGAAATAAATCTTTCTGAAGCTAATATATCATTTCCTTAATTTTAATTGTGCAATAAGCAATCTGACAATATTTCAATAAAGGAATTTCAATGAAATTCTTATCCAAATTAGCTGTGGTGTTTTTTGTGATCAGTGATAGCCCAATAGTCTTGGCTAGGTTTTATCTCCCCTTTTTATGAAGGGATTTTTCAGTGACAGTGAAATTAATTAGAATGTGATATTTAATTAAATAAAATAGGGAATTGTAGCAAAAAGAACCATCCTTCCAACTTCAGACTTCAGTAGTTTACATAAAGCTCCGCTCTGCCCTCCCTCCCCATATCCTGCCTTTCCTACCTTCCTCTGGAGACAACATAAGTAGTGCTACATCTTCTTGATACAAGAAGAAAGCTCCTACATTCTTTAATTAAGGTGAGTTTGTTTCTGAAATACAGTTTTGACTGCCAAAAAACTGAGATATGCTGGCAACAAGACACCTTTCTTAATGAAATCAGAGCTGGTTGAAGTAAGCATTGAATCCAGGACACCTGTGCAGAGTTGAATGGCCTTTGTGAAAGCATCTGACAAATGTTAACAACAGCTCTGCTATGGCAGATAATTCCCACATCTCCTTTCTCATCTTCAGATTACTGATGGCAAACAAAGGCATTCATCACTAAATCTTATGCAGGTTGCTAGGACAATACCTTTCAAGCTAGCTCTTCAGAAACTAGGGACTGTTTCTAAATAAACATCATTAGTTTTCATAACAGTGGGAACCCACAACCTGAGTCCTAATGACCAGCATTCTTTACTGCTGTTCTGTCTGGGTCTGTGACACAACAGGCATCTTTGATTGAAGCATTCGAAGTTTATAGTTATGGGATTGCCAGGATCCAAGGCTTCCTTCTGTATGTGCCTGCTATTATTATCTTGTAATGAGATTAATGAAAGTGGTCAATTGCACAGAAGGTCTTACCTGAATATAATCGGTTGTATGTGCCTTTGAATATTGAAACTGGAACCATATGTGATGGGCCGTCTGTCACTGTCACAAGCTTCTAATTTGTTTTCACAGCCAATTAAAGGTGCTGTTTTGCATCAGTAAAACTCCACGAGGAATAGGATTTCAGTACCTCTTCTCATATGCCTTAAAATTAAGTTTACAGGTACTTCTCTGTGACTTTTCTCTGTATTTCTTCAGTTTTGGAGGGTGTCTTTAAAGTGACCGATACACTTTTTATCAGGTCACTCTTTATCCCAATAAGAGCATATTAAGCATTTCAGCAATTGTAGTCTTAATTATCTTAGTATAACCTTATATCTTCGTATTTTACAAATTTTAATTAGCAATATTAAATGCTATAAAAATACCTGAATATAACTGACTAAAGAAATACATAAATAATTAAAGTCTTCTAGAAAGGCTTCTTGATACCGTATTGTCAGTTTGGCAACAGGTTAAGATTTTAAAGAAATTATTTCTGTAATGTCAAGTTAAGTATTTTAATATTTATTAAATGTTTCTAAGATGAATATTTATGTCATAAAAGTTTAGTCCTAACAATGATAGTTTTAGTGCCATTGTTACAATGGTTTTAGCACCTGTAGCTTGTTTGTTAACTGTGGTGCAAGTTTCTAACTGGGTTCTAGGTTTCAAATAAGATTTGCACATTAGACTTTATTGTCTTGTTTTATTAATTTTTGCAATTAATGCTACAGATGGAGAATCAACTTTATGAGATGCCAAAGAAAGCAACAACTAATCAAAACCATTAAATAAAGAGTTCTTGGAGAAGAAATGGAAAAAAATATGTGTGTCTAGCCCAAAGAATAGAAGACTGAAAGGAGGCTGATAGCATAGCTCAAATAACTGAAAAGTTGTTATATAGATGAAGGAAATTCTTGTTAGTTGCTCAGAGTTCAGGACTTCATCGAATTGACTTAAATGATGGGGAAAATCTTGGAGTTATCACCCCATATTGTATTTCACAGAATATCATTTAAGATATTAATAAAATGTATACGGAGTTCTCTTTAAGATCTTAATAGATGGAGATCTTTAAAGCTTATTCTTTGGGGCAAGGTTTTAATATGTACATATTTCCCAGAATATTATAATTTCTATATGCTACTTAAAAATTAATATGATGATGTATGAATTGAGACCCCTTGTTTTTAGATATGGTTAATTCATGATTAAAATGCTGTCCAGCTTATTCCAGAAAATCAAACAGTTCATAAGGAATCACTGTAGAATTTATTTAAAGCAAACTGCAAATTATCAAAAAATCAAATATAAATTAGATTAAAATATTTGCTAAACTATGGTTTGTTCAGCCATGTATATTTAAATATTATTGGCTAAATTCAATCACAATAAACCATAAATCATAGCATCTAAAACAAAAATGGCTAGTTCACACGAGGCAAATACAGTAATCAGTTTTGAGTCAAATTCTTGATGTTCAACAAGCATAAGAAGGCAAGATGCCTCAAAGCCATATAGATGATGTAAATTTGTGCAATCTGAGGTCAGATATTAAACATAATGAAAGTAATGTAAACATTTCTCTATCGGGAAAAAAGATTCCTAATTCATCAGTGGGTTACTACTATATTTCAAGTTGTATATCTCTAATTTTCTGAAGAAAGAATTGTTTGTGTGGGGAAGCAAAGTTCCTTGATCAACAAGGCCATCCGATGTCATTGTAATATGCATTGCTATTGGTAATACAGCAGAATTAATCATGGTTGTGTACCACCTCTATGTGATTCTGCAGTTTAAAAAAGGTATTCTAAAAATTTGAGTCATGACAATTTCCAGTTCTTCCTACCAAGCTGTTCCCTTTCTTTGTTTCTTTGCCCTGTTATGCCTTCCCATCCAATAAGAGGTAAATTGGCTTTTTCCTGGCTTTTGAAATAAAAAGTAGTAATTAAGAAAATTAATTAGAAAAAAGTTAATCATGTTTTAGTGTCTAGGGTCTAACAAACCACCTAAGCATGAAAAGTGTTTGAGAGCCACAGAAGCCCCTAATTAAACTTGCCCTTCTCTGTTATTTGGCAAAGCATACACTGCCTTCCCCATCAAGAATATGAATCAGAATTCTTCCCCCCATAAGCATGAATTCTATCTAATGTTTTCAACAAGATTTTGCAACAACGAGACTCTGCAAATTTGCTTTTTACAGCCAGGCTACCTGCTTTGTTAAAAATTAACACAAATGAGCATTTTCTTTTAAAAAAAAAGTAGTAGATGCTACATTCAAATGTTTTGATCAGTGAATAGGAAAGGGCCTTTTGTTCAGTGATTGTAACTCAGGGATAAATGTGGAAAGTGGAGAACTGAACGGAAAGAAAGGGAGGCAAAAGTGAGGCTATAGGAAAGAACTAGAAGTTGTCTTTTCTGAAAATATCTTTCCCCATGACCAGTCTAGTCTAAATGAACAATTTTATTTTGATGAGTTTTAGCAAGAATTCTTTAAATAAAAATAAATCTAATCTTTTTTTTTTCTTCACTTGCAGGTCAAGAATAAGATTTCACTATTCAATCACATTAAAGAATACAGACAATTCTCTCACCTCACATGCATGTACAAAGTCAGTATTAAGCACAAAACTCAGCATTTGAGAATGTTTGTATTTTCACAGTATAAAGGTAAATTCTCCATCAAATCAAGCTTGATTTGCAATCACTATATGCAAACACAATCATGTAGTCCTGTCAGCAACAATGTGTTTCTTTTTACCATGATACTTAAAAAAAACCCAAACTTTTCAGCTAACCTCTAGTCTCCAAATTCTTGGTGATTCAACCACCTGTATCTTCATGCTTTCCCCCTCCCTTATTTACTAGTTCCTTGCTTAGCTTTTCAGTATTAACCAAGTTTAGCCTCATAGAGAAACTCTATTTAAGTGGTCACTAAGAGTGAACAATGATTTAATGGCACATAATCAATCAGTGAAGTTTGGCTAAGAGCTGCTACCCAGTAATGCTTCCACAGTATACCAAAGCTATTCTTGAGCATTTTTTTTCCTTTACTCTTGCAAATTTTTGCAGGGAGGAGAACCAGCTGACAGACTGTATCAAGAGCTGCAGGCTGAATTAATATTAACAAAATTGGCCAGCTCTTTATGTCTGCTTTGTAAAATCGAGATCATTTTTCAAAATCAGAGGCCTCCACTTTCAAACCCAAAGATTAATTTGCCACCTGCGCTTCTGATTTGTTTATATTTGTGATCTGTTTTGAAATCTGGAGCAAAAACAAGACAAATGCTGCTGACTGCGGGATTCCTTCTCCAAAGTGGTGACAAACTGTTAGGAAAACACACACTGAAGTGTGGTACCATTTTCTCAGGAAGCAGAAGAGAAGAATCCAGGTGACAAAAATCCTACAGAGCTTGAGGACATGCTAATGAGAGACTAACAACAATATGGTTCCTCTTCTCATTTCATTTCCAAATACGGAAATTGATTGAAGTATAGGTGAATCCTACATAGAAAATTGTGATTGGACAATATCTGCCCAGATAACAGATAATCCGAGTTGGATAGGACCTTGTAGGTCATCTAGTCCAACCCCCTGCCCAAGCAGGAGATCACACACCATTTCTGACAGATGGGAGTCCAATCTCTTCTGGAAGATCTCAAGTGATGATGCTCCCACAACTTTCGAGGGCAAGCTGTTCCATTGGTTGATTGTTCTCATTGTCCTTGTTTCCAGGTTAAATCTGCTCTGTTTCTCCTTATTTCCAGGTTAAATTGGCTCTGTTAAGTCTGCGCCAAAACCTGACTGAGACTGAATGGGGCTGCAGTAGGTAGATGTGGTCATGGAAATGGTTCAGTGACCCAAGGGTTAGACTAGGAGTGGGGACACTCTAGGTCAAGTTAGCTTTCAGCCACAGAAGCTCATGGAGCAATGTCACTCACCTCCACAGGGCTGCAGTTGTGGGGATAAAAAGAAAAGAGACTCTCGTGGGAGCTACTTTGAGCTCCTGTTAGAAAACCAGAATATATAATGAATAAATACATAGTAAAATATGTCACATATATGAGAGAACTAAGATTTTCTTTTCAGTTTACAAAGTAGTATTTCAGATGGTATATATCAAGAATACAGTCTGCCACCTCTAGGATTTCTAGGATCCTAGGAAACTAGGATTTCTCTGTCATGGTAGATGTCCTCTGGAACACTCTTCCCCCTAAGACTTCTACAGCCCCACCCTGACACTATTGAAATAAGGCCTTAAAACCTGGCCCCCCGTTAGAATGGGTAATAGACTGCTTGCAAGTTGCTGCTGGCATGGTTGTTCTTCCTTCTCTTCTAATAGCTCTACGTATTTGTTGCTGAAATGTTGATCTGTCATTAAATACTGAAGTTTCATCAGTTTATCTTGGTTAAAAGTTCTATAAATAAATGCATAGTAATGGCAATGACTCTCATGCATGTAATGATGGGTTGTGTAATTAAGTATTTTCAGCAATGGGTTATGACATTTTAACAATGAAGGCAGCATTTTCCCACAGGCATGGGGTGAGGACAATATGTGAATCTGCCCTTTAAAATGAAACTGATTGTTTCCCTCCTGGCGTGACTTATTTGTTTGCTATTAACTTTTTTTTTAAAGATTCCCGAAGCTGCCCAAATTTGTTGGTGAGTGGGCTGACTTAGAAATGGAAATTATATGTACAAATAAAATTGTATAAATATTCCTGAACCTCCGATTGAGGAAAATAAAATAAAATCTGTCCATGGGCATTGAAAGAGGGTGATCTCATTTATTTATTAATCACATTTATACGGTCTCCATTTGACACGAAGTGACTCTGAATGGTGTAAAACAGTCAATAAAAATCCAAATACACAAAATAATCATTACAAAAGTATAGAAAGTCATTTTTAAAAGTGAAAAAAAAAATAGGAATAGTTCTCCAAAGGAACCTTAAAGACAAATATTGTGTAGTCTATGCTTAAAGTATTAGACTGGGGCCAGGACAGGTCACTGAGAAACTGTGCCCCAGTCATACTCAGCCTAATCTCCCTCATAGATTAGTAAATGGGGAAAAATAGAGAGTGGAGTGCCAACTATACCCTTTCAGCCTCAAAAGCAGGGTATATCCTTGGCAATTTTAAGACTTGTGGACTTCATGGTGACTGGGGAATTCTGGGAGTTGAAGTCCACAAGTTTTAAAAATGCCAACGCTGAACACCCCTGGTATAAATTAATACATATGCCTCAGATATAGGGAACTGAAATATTTAATGCCAAAGCAGGGTACAGTTACAGTGGCAGAACAATTAACTTTATATAACTAAGACTACACAGGGCTAATAAATGAGAGGAACAAACTGTATTTATCAGAATACTGGTCCCCAAAATTAATCGACAAATGGAGTAAAAGCTTATTTTCATGGACTAATTGGCAGGAGAGGGTCCCATTGTTAACAAATTAACTTATCTGTGGTGATTTGCATAATTTGCATCACGATATCACATAGATGTATATGAGTTATGTAATGATATTGTTACACAAATGATAGGAATCAATGCAGAAAATTGGTCTTTTCCCTGCAAGTCTTTTGCATGAAGGTCTGCTCAATTGAAAGCTCACTGTATATTCATTTACTAGAAGCATTTTCATGTTAACGTTTTGCAACAAAAATAGCTGAGAATCTTGTGGCAACTTAAATACTAACATTTATTATTGTATAAGCTTCCATGGATCATAGCTCAGTTTATTAGATATATGGAGTAGGCTTTTGCTTACAGCTATTTTCAGGGAAAGGAAACGGGAGATTAATGAAAGAAGTGAGATAGAATTGGTTTAAAAGTGACCAGGGAACAGAGTAGTTTTCTCCCCAGCCAAAAAAGAGAGAGAAAAAAATGCAGGCAGGGAAAATATAATCAGGAAGGCAGGCAGCTAGCCAAAGGAGAAATGTTATAATCTTAGGTGACTTCAATTACTCTCATACTGATTGCATAGATTTATACTCAGGTCTCAATAAAGACTCAATTTTGTTATATCTGAGAGACATGACTCTGCTTTAGATCAGCTAATTATGGAACAATCATGGAGTCAGCATGGAGGCTAAGAAAATGGGACAAAGGTCCATGCATGACCCTGGATATTTCCAAATAAAGTTGGAGGAGTGGAAAGAAGCAGAAGGTAGATCCTGTTCCCATTTGCAGTTCCCTCCGACAACCCAAGGCTTCCCCCCTTGGATGCACAGAATTTCCTTCTTCTTATCCTCAGACCAGGTGTGAAATGACCTTAAGTTGTCATTAAGTGAAATAGTATACAGCCCCCTTAAGGTGATGCTTCAAGGTATGTAAAACATGTTAACATTTTGTTATCCACTAATCTTGCAAGGATCTAAAGAGATGCCCTTACAGGGTTGTGATTAAACATGTATGTTGGGAGTGTCACCTCCCCTTTAATCATTACCTAGCCTTGCTGATAGGCATTGCTTTCCTTGATTTTGCCATCTTTGTTGGCATATTATTGCCTTGATTCCTTTCATTCCTGTTACTTCCCCTTTTTCCTTTTTTGAATCACAATCATAAAAGAACTACAGACTAGGGTATTACTCCTGCAACAGTTTGAAGCTAATTGGAAGCTAAGTAAGCTGCAACATGAGAAGGTTCTTACCTCTTATTTATTTAAAATAATTGTAAACTTCTCCAGTCAATGGAACCTTTAGGCAATGAACAACAAAACAAGTGGAGTTCAGAACAAATAATTCTGAACTTAAGGCAATGTTTTGCATGCAAAGTAGGACTGGGTTGGTTTGTAGTTGTTTTTGCAAAATTTTACATTTGAAACAATTCCAAAGGAAACATTTTTCATACTTCCAATATTTTCATATTCTTGGGGGATGAGTATGTCCCTAAAGGAGGGTATGTCCTACCCTCAAACCCTGAGGAATGGGTCTAAGCTCTAGGTTACAACAAAACCTTACCAGCAAGAAATATTTTACTTAATGCAAAGTTGTCTTCTTGAAAAGCAAAACCACTCTGTTTTCAGTTTCATTATGATACATATATGGAAGATTTGTCAGAACATTCAATCCAATAACAATTCATTTGAAATGGAAAGGTTTTTTTTTTAATTATTATTATTTAATTGTCAATTGCTTACAAGGTAATAGGTATAAATAAAACATAGTTATGAATACATGGATGCATATAAAAATAAAATATAAAAAAAAATAATAGGACAGGGATGGTAGGCACATTGGTGTGCTTATGCATGCCCTCTACAGACCTCTTAGGAAAGGGGTGAGGTCAATAGTAGACAGTCTGAGGTTAAAGTTTTTGGGGTTTGGGGAAGAAATCACAGAGTCAGGTAGAGTATTCCAGACATTGACCACTCTGTTGCTGAAGTCGTATTTCCTGCAATCAAGTTTGGTGTGATTAACCTTGAGTTTATATCTATTGTTTGCTCTTCTGTTGTTATGGTTGAAGCTGAAGTATTCATTGACAGGTAAGACATTGCAATGTATGATTTTATATACTATACTTAGATTGGACCGAAGGCGGAGTAGTTCTAGGTTTTCTAGGTCTAGAATTTTGAGTCTGGTGGCATAAGGTATTCTGCAACGAGTAGAGGAGTAAAATATTTCTGGACTTTCTCAACTGTGTTAATATCAGATACACAATGTGGGTTCAGACTGATGAGCTGTATTTGAGTATTGGTCTAGCAAATGTTTTGTATGCTCTAGTTATTAGTGTTATATTACCAGAGAAAAAGCTATGTAAGATTAGGTTAACAACGCTTAATGCCTTTTTGGCTATGTAGTTACAGTGAGTTCTAGCGCTTAGGTCATTTGAGATAAGTACTCCAAGATCCTTGACAGAGTTTGAATCATCAAACTCTGGTTTTGACTATTCAGCCTGTATTTTATTTTCTGATTTTTTTTGCCAATATGTAGGACAGAGCATTTATTTGTCGATATTTGAAGTTGCCATTTGTTTGACCATTCTGATACATAGTCAAGGTCTTTTTGAAGGGTAGCAGTATTGTCTGTGGTGTTGAATAGGTTTACATCATCAGCGAAGAGAACGCAGTTGCTCTTGATATGATCACAGAGGTCATTTATGTAGAGTATGAAAAAAGTTGGTCCTAGAACATTGCCTTGGGAGACACCACTGTTGACAGGTACAAAATTTGATAGGACACTCCCAATTTGTTGTCTGTTTCACAGGAATTCTTCTATCCAGTTATGCAGGTGTCCAGAGATACCATAAGATTTTAGTTTTAGGAGTAGTTTGTTGTGTACCAATGAATCAAAGGCTTTACAGAAGTCTATGTAGATTGCGTCTATTGCTTTGCCCTGATCAAGTTGTGTAGTCTATATGTTTTTGCAATGTAAGAGTTGCAGATTACATGATAGTTTTTTCCTAAAACCAAATTGTTTATTAGAGAGTAGGTTGTTTGTTTCTAAGTGGAGGATGATGGATTGATTAATAATTGAATCCATGACTTTACAGGTAACGCAGCATAAAAAGATTGGTCTGTAATTTTCAACTAGGCTGAAGATGGGGATGACCATGGCTTTCAACTTTTTGAAGATGGGGATGACCATGGCTTGTGACCATAGTTTTGGCAAGGTACTGGTCCTGAAAGATTTTTCAAAGATTATGCTTAGAGGTTCTGCTATGGCAATGGATAGCTTTTAAAAGAAGTATGCACACATTCTGTCCTGTCCAATAGAGATGATTTTAGATTGCATAGTGCTTTTCAACATTGTCTTCTGTAAAATTTATATGTATTAGATCATTGTAGTTGTCTGTGGTTCGACTAGGAAATACTGGGCATGATCCATTGCTGTTTACAAATACTGAGCCAAAGAATGTGTTAAAGAGGCTGGCTTTAATAGTGTCGTCGTTGCAGTCTTTACCATTAGATCCTTTCAGGGGTGGGATGGACCTTGAGTCTTTTAGTTTGTTGTTTACAAAATTGTAAAAAGCATGGGTGGAATTGGTACGTAGCAGGTTTTCTTCTTGTTTAATGTGATAATTGGTGCATTCAGTTTTTATTTGGTGGCATAAATTTTTGTATCGGCTTTTGAGGTTGGCAACGTGACCAGATTTGTTTTTCTGCCAGATTTCCTTTTTGAATTGAAGCTTCCTTATTGTTTTGGGTAATTTGTTTTTTCTGGTTTTGGGAGCTGTTAATGGTACATATAGTTTGATGACTCTTTTGACTTCAAGTAAAAATATGTTGTAATGGTCTTCTACAGTATTGCATCCAGAGAATAGAAATTGCCAATCAAGGGATGAGAGATCGTTGTTTATAAGATCATAGTTGCCTTTTTTGAAGTTATAATTGGGGATTCCATCGTTGTGATGATTTTTGTGTGGACGTATGTTGAGACAAAAGTCAATCGTGTTGTGGTCACTGTTGGAAAAGGGTTCTTTAATTTGTATTCCATAAATTGAATTCAAACTATTGCAGAAGATGAGATCGAGGCAGTTGTTAAGTCTAGTGTTGTTGGCTACTAGTTGTTCTAGTCCCAGATTTGTTACTGCATTGTAGAAGGTTGCATGTGTGAATTCAGTTGTACATTCGTTAAAGGTCCAGTTAATATGAGGTAGATTGAAGTCACCAAGAAAGATGAAAGCATGTGGGCAGGATGCTGCCCATGTTAGTAGTGTATTTAGCTTGTTTGCATGTTCGGTGTCATAATCAGGGGCTCTGTAACATAGTAAGAACCAAAATGTGATATTTGACAGTTCACAGATGATGGTCTCAGGAATAGCAAGCTCCTGGGTAACTTGGATGTTTTTTAGATGTAGGGACTTTTTATAGAAGATAGCAACATAGTTCCCAAAATGTGGGACAAGGGGTGGAACTAAGTAGTCCTTTAGGAAAATCAAATCTTCTCAAGCGCTTGGATGATATTCACGACATAATTGAAATCATTCCTTAAAGATCTGTATTGATGGGACTTGGGCTGAGTTTAAGGAGTTACAATTGGCACAGGAAGCTATCATTGCCTAACAGAATATGATTTGTGCAAACATATCTTGAATTAAGAAAAATCCCAAAGGAGATGGTTTTTGCCCTATTTTTTCCTTTTATCCTGAATATTTTCTACCAATTTCTTCAGGTACTCTCCAGAAACTCCATCAAATTGTGCTGTATCCATCACGTTAACTTTAGAGAAATAATAGAATATATACTTAGAGAAAAGTGACAGGATTATTGAAAAAAAAGAAAGCAGATTGCAGCAAAACTAAATGAAGAAATTTCATCTTAGCAAGGTACTGGGTCTCTATAATAGACCCAGAACTCCCATATGATTTGTTGATCTTACATTATCATACAATTCCAGTCTTTAAACCAACATTTTTATAAGATAGTCATTGTAATATTTTCCTCTCCTTGCCCAATGGAATCTCAGTGTGAGAATAAAAAAATTATCAACCTTCCAATCCAATATCATATCCCACCCCCAAACTGTATTGGAAGCTTTATAAATTAGGTAAAAATTTAAAATGTAAAGGGACTTTCAGTATATTTGGAGTATGTACATGTAGCTAGGCATGACCTGTTAAAAATTTCAGACTTGGGCTTGTCCAAAGCTTTTAACAAATACCATCACCAGAAAAGCCTGAATAAATAGCTATCTTGGAATAAAGAGTAATTTCTTTTATTGGTAACAGATTAAAGAATGGAAACAGACAATTTTGTGCCATCTAGGGAAGTATCTGGAAAGAGCTTTCAGTTATCTGGAATCAGGCATAAACAGTAAAATAGGAAGTTTATGAAGCAGGTGAGACATCCAAGGCAAACTGTGAAGGCTGAGTGGACAACAAACTGAAAATTAAATTCAGTATGGTTTGCCTGTTGAGCAAAACAAATCATAATTTTACATAATTGATGAGTGGATTTGAATTGGCTAAGAGTGTTTAGGGGGGAAGGACTTAAGGGAAGTGAGCAGTTCACAAAGAAAAACAAATTTAGTGTATAGCAGAACTGAAAAAAATAAACTCCATTTTGTAAATTATTGAAAAAGAAATGGAAAGCAATTCTGTTGTTATAGTGGCATAGCATCTATACTGTACAGTACAATATATATATTGTCAAAAGCTGCATAATTGCTAAATCATCCAAACAAAACAGATTAAGTGCAGGAAAGGGCAACTGATCTAATCAGAGATGGGATCGGTTTTTGTTCAAGAACTATTTGAGAAACTTCAAGAGCTAACAATGAAAGAAGGATAAAGCTTAATAAAATTATTGTTAAAAACAGAGGGCAGACAAAGTCTGCAATTATAAATATATTTAAGAATGAATACAGTCAATTAAACACAGTGAACCTACATAGGATTGTGTTGGTAATATCTTTCAATATATCACCAAATTTAATGTAAGTATTTTATTGCCATCACATAATGTTATGTTGGCCTTTAAAGAGGAATTAGTGAGATCATAAAGAACTGTCAGTTGCTACAATATTGGTCATCACAATCTGATGGACTCTTAATTTTCAGAAATCCTGGATGCCAGTGGGCCATTTTCTATGGATTCTAGCTTCTTACTGTTATAAATAGAATCCCAGTGTAACTGAATTTTAGCCTGCTTAATTTTTCCCAGATTCATCCACAATAATGGATGACTGCAGTTCTAATGATTTGGGAGTAGGAAAGGATAATTTCCACCTTTCTTCGAGCCATTGCTGCACAGATTTAATTCTAATAAAAAAACCTATTCATAAGAGAATACTGTGTTTCCATTCAACAGAGGTAAAAGAGGATGCCAAATAGTAAAATTCATGCTACCTCTTGTGTGGCCAGGGGTCTGTCTTTTAATGCCAGTTTCAGTGGCTTTTCTACTGAATTAGAGAAAAAATAAGGGCTGAACATCATCCATTAGGCTGACCCTCAAAAGAGGACTAGCACAGAATTTACTGTTCTGTCTCAAGATCAATCTGAAAATGGCAGGTGGGAAAGAAGAAGAAAAGGAAAACAATTAGGGGCATCTCAAATCTTTTTATCTGGGCCTCTAAAACCTCTTGTCTCTCCAAGTGAGAATACTTCTGCTCTCCTTGTCAGCTTCAGCCAATTATTTTGGCTAGATTTCATGCCAGGATCTATAAAGAACACTACTGAATTGCCAAGTTTGGGAAAATTTATGTACATTGGTTTATGTGCAGCTGTAGTGAAATAATTAATCACTATACAGTGACTTATGTTCATGCCTTTGGTTATTTATAAACAATAATACAGGGATAAAAATCAAATGAATAAATACATAAGTAAAATATTCTTATTTGTTGGAGGAAACCTATGCAGTCTAAGGAAAATGAAAGAGAACAAGACGGTTAAGGAAGTCAGAGGGCTTGGAGCAGTTTCAGAGATTAGAATTGAAACAAGGTACAATCTAAAGACACAAAAATACGAGATATAACTGAAGGTGCTGAAATTCAAGTTCTCTATGTCAGAAAGAAGGATGCTGATAAAATGTGCATTTACATGATGAACAAAGAAAGATAATATAGTTTACTCTGATCTTTTTTTCAATTTGAAATGTATACTTAACTTTTTTCTTTTATTGAACAAACTCTTACTTGGATCCCATGAAATGTTGAAACTTTGCAGAACACAGTTAAAAAACCACCCCAAATCAAAACCATAAAACTACAGGAGCAACATGATTTATAATAGTCTGTTCATTATGCATTGGCCATATTGAGAGCAGGCTGGCCTGAGGAATGGGCAAACTTTGTACTCTTCCTGCTTATTGTATTGAACAAAATGTTAAACCGGAGTTGGAGGATCAAGGATTTTTTTTAATATAGAGTGAAACAAATGAGAAGACCGCTCTTTAAATTTTTTTTCTCTGTAAAAATAATCATCAATAACAATATGCAGTTTGCTATTATTTGTTCCAGACAAAATTTGTTAGAGAAATATAATCTTGCTGCCAGTGTTGTAAGAAAGATGATGCCTACATAGACTATGAGATTGAGGCATAAATATACTGTTTGTCCAAGTTGCTGTATGGCTTCTAGTGATATAAATAATTTATCATGAGCATCCAACTCATGTTCCTTAGTTCCCATTCTTTCATCATTTAATTACAGGCCACATTTTTTTTATATTTCCCATGAATGAATGAATGAATGAATGAATGAATGAATGAATGAATGATACCCTCCCTACCCCACACATATGTACATACATACTAAAATCAAAACAGATATATCTTGAAGTTTTGTTAATTTGTAATGAAATTAACATTAAATCATTGAAAAACAAAAAATGCATAATGAGTGTTAAATACTTGCTGTAATGTCCAGAATGTACTTAATTGTCACTGATATTCCAAGTTTTAGATTCCTAAATATAATTTTAAAAATTGGCTATATATACCTTCTCTTTTAAAAGTTTTAATAACAATTATTATTAAAAAAGGAATGAGAAGGCAATGGCCTTTCCTTTCCCTTCCTTACCTTTATGTTCTCTTTCTTAACCCAAAGATATTCATTGATCAAAATCCCTGGCTGAAGGCACTCTGCACCACTCCCTTTCAAAGGAACTGGTGATTAGAGATTTTAAGCAAGGCCAATTGTCATTATGATTATCACCAGTTTTATTTATACAGGACTATAACTAGATTCAGAGCTTTTTAATGAGCAAACTGTGGCAAATGATTATTGCTTGCTACTGCAGAACATTTAGAAATTAACACAAAGCATGTTTTTCAAAGCGTATTTTTCCTTCCTCCCACAGATAGCCTTAAATTACTCAAGTGGAATGGTAACTAGGTAGAAGAAGGTTCCAAATTAGAATAAAAACAAATGCTTATCTTGGTCATAGGTCAGTACAGCAAATTAGAAATAGAAGAACAGGGAGCTGGAAAAAAAGCGAAGTGCAAGATTCTAAGGCAAATGTGATTTTTGCTGGATAGGTACAGGACAAGGAGTCATCATCCAGTAAAGTATGTACAGCCTGCATTATCTAATCAAAGGGGGAGTTATTTATATGTATGTTGAATCCAAAAATAACGGTAAGAACACAAGAGGTAGATAGACATAAAGCTGAAAAACACAGTGAGAGATGAATTGTTACTTCCAACTGCCCAGAATTTACCGTGCAAATGGAAATGGCAGCAGGATGAATGATTGAGCACATTATTGTCATAACCTCTCCAGGATGATCAATATGCCAAATTATAATGATACTGAATCATGGTGGCAAAGATGCTGTTAACTTCATTTTCCTCAAAACCCATTTCCCCTCCTTTTTCAGAATTGCTAAAGAGAAGCCCAAGTATCACTTGAAATCTGCTTTAAAATACACACAACACTCACCCCTCCTCTCTTTCTTTTCAGAAATATGTCACTTATCATTTAAATATGCAAGACAAATTGCTCAGGACATAATTATATTCATACTTGAAACAATGGTTACCCTGTCAGCCATTTTCTAGTTTATTTCTTCCTTCCTTCAGTTATTCATCCAAGGAATACTTCTCCAGAGGAGGATCCCACCAACTTCCTCAGGATCAACCAACTCAAATCCCTCCAAATTAATAGGGATAGGATTTGTCTTAGTCACTTCCAAGGGATCTACCCAGCCAGAGTTCAAGTTTGAGTGAAGTTGAGAGACTTTATCTGACAGAATATTCCTCACAGCAGCCCTTTGGTATACAATCCCATCTTTCTTTACCTAGAAGGAACATGGTCACCAGAAACAGGGCTGCTGGACAGCTATCTGAAGAGGGAATGGGACAACTTGCCACAGCCAACTTGTGGTCAACTTGCTGTGGCCAATTTGCCATAGCCAACTTGCTGCAACCAACTTGCAATGGCCAAACTCACCACGGCCAACTCACTACAAGACAACTCACTGCAGGACAATTTAATAATTCTATTAAATTATTTAAAATAAATAAAAATATTTTAATTTTTGCTGTTCAAATTTCATTTTGTCCCTCATTTTGCATCCTTTCTTTAACGATTCTATTCCACCGTATCTTTGATATTAGGGTAACTTTGTCCTGTAGCAAGTTGCCCTGTGGTGAATTGGCTGTGGTGAGTTGGCCATGGCATGTTGGCTGTGGTGAGTTGGCTGTGGCAGGTTAGTCATGGTGAGCTGGCTGTGGCAAATTGTCACAGACCCAACTGAAGATGCAATAAGGACAAATAAACAAGTATGTTTTGCCATCCTTATTGCTGCAAGGTAAGTTCCACTATAGGTTCTTACCTGTGCTTAGTTGACTTCACTCTTCATTTAGTCAACTGAGCATATTGATCTGTTGATTTGCACCACCTGAAGTCCTAGGGCTGCAAACTCTGTTCAAAGTTGTTACCATTCTTAATTTTTATAGGGAAACAATTAAATACATAAGGAAAATGATATGTTTTTATTTAATATTTATCCTGGGCCAAACGTTTTTTAATATTAGTTTTTGAGTAACTTCCTATGGCCACTTCCTAAAGGATGCTTCCCACCCTGAATGACGTGTAAAAGCCAATTATGACCCCTTAGTCTGAAAAAGTGGCACAATAATGAGTTAAATAGAAAGTAGTCAACAAGGAGCTCTTTTCAGCTGTGGTGCTCGGCAACACCTTCCTGTTTCTGGCACTTGACAGGGCTACACAGCCTCTGAAGCGGGAGGTTGTTAAATACCACCTCTACATGCAGAGACAGTATGAGTTGAGTAGCATTTTCTGGGAACATTACTAGCAGAAGTTATTGCCTCTGTGCTCTCTGGAATCCCCACAAGCAGCTGCTTTGGTAACATTGGAAGAGGAGGTACAAGGTTAGATGAACCATTAGTCTGATGTGGAAAGCTGCTCCTTCAGCTGAATGATAGTAGCCAAGTTTACACTTGTTCAAACCATATGTGTGTGGGGAGGTGGGGGGGTGGCAGGATGAAATCTCTGAACCATGCATCATTCAAATGAGTAAATTCATAATAACTTTTATGCTATAACAACCATGGTAAAATAAGATACAAAGTTTTTTTTTTATCTTTACAGATGGCATTCACTTTAACATCAGCCAAACCCTGGCACAGAGTAATGTGAATTCACCTGCAGTTTTGTGGAGTGGGTGTAGACATTGCTGCTGCCACCTGCTTAACGCTTATTTTGCAGGAATGATTGCAATGAGCTTGGCAGCAAAACTTTATCTGAAATGCCAAGGGGTGGGGTGTTGGGAATCCACAAAAATACATGTACAGGTGTTTCAGAAGCGAAATCCCAAACTAGGATGAAAGAGCCAAAGGAACAGATTGTTACAAAATTTAGAAATATACTTAAAGGAAAAAATGTTTTGCCAGTCAAAAATCTTGTCAAAGTCACGCATATACATTATGTGGAAAAGTTTAATTTCTCAAAGATCTGCCTGTTCTAAATGGATATCATGACCTAGCAACTAGCTTAGTACTTACTGTTGTATGGATAGTTTTTCTGAAATACCAACTTTTGGAACAGCAGCTGCCTTCGTACTAAATCTTCCACAAAGGCTTATCTGCTGAGATCTATGGTCTTTCTTGGTCAAAACGAAACTGAAAACGGCTACACTTTTGACCCTTGTGAAGGCATCTCCGTGAGAAACCTAAACTCTTCATTTCCCTCTCCTGGAACAGAAGGATCAGAGCACAACATTGAGACGGCTTGCCAAACCGTGTTATCATGGCCCAGGAAAGGTCACCCACAGGTTAGCGCATGAGATCAAATGTACTGTACTACCCTTTTTCATTTCTTCTTTCTGTCGCTAATCAAAGATCATACTAGAATGTCTCGCTGAACCGCACTGAGAAATAAATTTCAAAAGATTTAGACAAGAGCAGTGTCATGCGGATTGAGACAAAGTTAAGAGGCTGAGAACACAGCACAATGATAAATGGTGGCTTTCTACAGAACTGAGAAAAAGCGTCCAGAGGGAAATCACAGTGATGAGAATTAAGATTCGTTTTCCTCAACATCTCCATTAATGATTCAGGAGAGGAATTAAGTAGCACTGTAATAAAATTCCCACATGAATCTAACTGAAGAGTTGCACTTTCCAAAGAGGAAATAAATTAATGCAAACCAGGTCTAGAGAATGATGGGTATATGCATTGAGATTAATCTTGGAATAACATAGGCTAAGAACAACGCTAAAAGGGGTTGTTCGGACAAAAGTTCTGAGGAAAAAAAAACATAAGGAAGTATAAATTTGCAATTCCTGCAGAAAAAAAAAGCACAGGGTCGGGTTATCTGCAGGTTAGACAGGATGGGCCCACTCCTAGTCCCTTCCCTTAAACTTTGCCACTTTATAGGAAAGAGCTAGAAAGCTTTTCATGGCAGTTTCTGTCTCTTGCCGCAGAAGTTTAGCAAGTCTCTACCATCCCGGTGTCTGAAAAGCACTGAAGGCCCGGCTTTTCCTCCAAGCACTGGGATATGATGATCAGAAGCTTGATTGGGCACCAGATTTTTGTTTTTATGCATTTGGTTTTAATAATTTTAATATGGTTTTTATGTGATTTTAATTTTTGCCTGGGAGCTGTCCAGAGTTTATTATAAGAGGGGTACCTAAAAGTGCTTTTTTGAAAGGCAACAGGACTTGGTTTGTTTTTTTCCCCCTTGAAAACAGCTCTGAAGAAGTTTCTTGGGTGACAAGAGAAATGTCTTCAAGGAAAAAAAAACCCAAGTCCAGATGATTTTCAAAAAAGCACTTTTGGGACAACCATGACCTGGATAACTGAAAATCTCCATAGATAAAAGAGGGTAGCATATAAATGTTTTAAATAAATAAAAAGTCATCAAAGCAATTTTAAATTAATTTTATCTTGTGATTTAGAATAATTTACCATAAACCCAGCTTATTATCTGTTTTACATATTCTTGTAATCCCCTATTGGGTAACTATAAGATGTGTTAGACTGAAACTACATTTAAAGCACAGAATATCAAGAGAATATCAAGAGAATATCAGATTAGAGAGAGTGATTAATGAAGATATGAAATGAAAATGAAATAAATGATGAAAAAACAAAACAAAATAAAATGATCATACCTATAACTTTCCTGTTTGGATCAGTGAGATCTAGGGAGGCAACTTCTATCACAGTGAACTGTGTTAGGAATGCTGGGGTATTCTGGGAGTTGAAGTCTTAAAGTTACTTAATGTTTGAGAAGCACTGTTCTAGTTGTTGATAGAATCCTTAGGCGGCATCTAATGTGTATAGACGTTAGAGTCTAGCAATATCTGGCCACAGTTTTCCCAAGCTGCTGTTAATGTGCACCATATCTGGAACAATTAAGGAGTCCACATAATTAAGAATTGCATTCCCTTTTTGTCTCCTTTTGTCCCTGATTCTGCAAACTGACTGGAGTGCTCTCCCAGCCATGAATCTGGCTTTCCTATGTTTAGCTTTTTTTCTTATAGTAGGTATGAGATGAATTCTCCAGGATAATTATATTTTGCTGAACCATTTTTATTTCAAAGCATCGGGAAAAGAGAATTACAATGGTTAAAAGGACAGCCAATATATTCCATCCAGATCTTCACTGGAAAAGGAATTATTAGCATTAAAGTCTACTTGAACATTTTCTAGATGAGCATGAACAGTGGGGGAGAAAAAATCTAAATCAGAGTGTGTTTTGCCTCAAACAATTATTGAAAAAAATATTCTGTCACCTTTATAATCTTTATTCCATTGCATCTTATTTCAAATGTAGACAAAATTGCATTATTTGTGGAAAACGTAAGATTCAGGAGCTTAGGACTTCACAATATATGCTTAGCACATCCCAGCCTTCTGGTAATCTCCTCACCTTCTTTTACATATATTCCATGTTTTCCTGGCAAGATTTCAGAAGTGGTTTGCCCTTGCCTGTTTCCCAGAGAGAGACTGGTTTCCCCAACCTAAATAGGAATTGCATGAACTATATATGGTAGCTGCCTAGAAATGATAGGATTATTATATTGCAATATCTAGATAAGATGAGATGTTGGAGAAGGCTGCTCTGTAAACTTCAAATATTAAATTCAAAGCCCGCTGGGTGACCTTGGGGAAGCCAGTCTCTCTCTGAGCCCTGGGAAACAGGCAAGGGCAAACCACTTCTGAAATCTTGCCAGGAAAACAGGCAGTTGGCAGAAATCAACACTAACTTGAAGGCCAAATAATAATAAAAAAGTTATCCAGTTTTCTGACTAATTAGCATCCTTAGAATGAAGAACCTTCAAGTTCTTGTGTTTGAAATGCCATTACAGAGGTCAGTGTTATAAAAGCCGGTAAAGATTATGAGGCAGTTCTATTTCTCCTTTACTTGTCTAGAGAACTAACAGACAACAAAAGAAATAAAAGTCAATGGTGAAGAACAGCCTTTGTTACGATTGATATTGAATGGAGATGACATTTGGATTTTCTGAGCTCAATCCTCACTGCCGTATTGCTTTTATTAGTAAACTAAATAAACCCATTTCCCAAAACATCTGAATATACTTCTTTTCAGCTTCCCCTTAAATGTCACAGCAGGGAGCACCACTTGTCTTTCTAGGCTCAGGAGCCAAGGAAGGAGAGTTGGAATCTGCATAGTGCCTGGATAGCAATTCTTTGTACTTCTGTTCAATAAACTTGCATTTTGAGATTTACAAAATGTTTATTCTTAAACATTTCTGCATCTTATCCTCTGAACATGAATATTTATTCTTGCAGATATAATATTATTTAACAATTATCTGTGTCTCATTATAATTGTCTTTACACATTTTAATTTACAGTAAACTGTTATATTTTCACTTTGAAAATAAAAGGAATATATGTGAGATGACCCAGAGTCCCAACTGTTTCTGCTGTATTTATCTCTTCTGTATTGTATATTTGCAGCAATACTCATTGAATTTAAAAATATTCAAACTTAAATATATGATAATTGCACCTTTCTTTTGTTGACGTGGAGATAAGCCTAGCAGTTTCTAATCAATTGAGAAATGTAGGTATTTCATTTCTTCACAATTTTTTTTCCTGAAAATATTCTATTCCCTTTATAATAGGTCCTGATGGGAATCTATTTTTTTTTAAATAAAGATGGTGTGATTGAGTGACAGCAAATCCATTCTTGGGCACAACATGGATTTTGCAAATATATATTTATCTGAGAAATATTCCCCTTCTGTCCACACTGTCATGGCAGTATCTAGGGATAATTCCTCAGAGGAAAAGGATGGTTCAGGAAATCTTATCAAGCCCCTGCACAAGCTGAGTTACCTAGAGAACACCCAGGGATTTAAGGTTTAATCAAGAGCCAAGAATGTGTGGATGGTATTATGGCTACATCAGGCTTAATAAGGACCAATCAAATAAGGGAGGGGCAACAGATTCTAGTCTTCCCCAACCCAGATGCTTCCCAAATATATAGACAACAGCTATTAGAATACCCAGTTAACCTGGACATTGCTGAGAAATTTCTATGGCACCTGGCTCGAGAAGGACTTTACAATTCTATTTTAATAGAAAAGCATCACTATTTTTACACGTATTTCCTTATTTATGAGAATTTGACTTTGCTTTGGAGAAAAGTTGATTCTTCTTAGCAATTACTTCCTTGTAATATAAAATAAAGGAGAAGAGAAGAGGAGTTAATGTGTAACCATCAAGTGCTTGCATGTTTATATCTTTGAGAGGTTAGACATGTGATCAAACTACAGATATGACACAGCAATAGAAATTAAAGCTACAGGTATGACAGCAATAGAAATGTTGGCAATTTTTATGTGAGAAATCTGGCAAGGGAAACACTAAACTTGTTATAATTGACAAAGAAATAAAGGATGCAGAAACATTTGCAGCTTCTAGCACTGCTCTTTCAATCTCAGTTTCACATGAATTAGGAACAACAGTCAATTAGATATAAGAATGCTCTCTAACCAAGTGTCCACCACCAGACTGGAGGACATCAACAACAGGTTTAAAGCAGTAGGCCTGGGCCTCTCTGGAAATAATGACTGACCTATGGCAGCCAGAGGGGCAGCTTGCATAGGTTTGCTTTGTACCTTGTTACAACAACATAATCTCTTTCTTTCTCTATGGTCTAAAAGGCAGTTACTGATTAAGTGTCTATAAAATATATAAGCAACTGAGTGGAATCTACAAGAAATTGCTGTTTTCCTATCATGTCACTTCAGGAAAATGATAACTAACTTCATTGCATTATCCCAAGATGTTCCAAAGGACACTAATATTAGGAAATCCCCCTTATTCATAGAATTATATGGAGTCCAGTTGAACTGTACCATTTATAACTTTCTCACATTCCTCATTTTTATTTGCCTGTACAAATACATTTAGACATTACTCTGAAATGCCCTCTTATTGGTAATGCTTGCAGATTAAGATGGTAGAGTGTAAGATAGAGACTATCCTACACCAGAGAATCTCGTTTTTTAATGCTCCTGTTTGAAAAACAGTGAGGTTTCCAGCATTTTTCTGCTTCATAACTTAGTGATCTCTCATCTCTTTTAGGGATGGATGGAAGCTAAGCAAAGCAAATGGAATCTAATACATGTCATGACAAAGAATAGTTCAAATGGTCACATCTATTTCCCAGCTATATCCCTTGATATATCCCATCGAGCTATTATTAAGTACAGAAGAAAGCTATTCTGGAAAACAGCTCTAACACAGTGCTAGAATATCCAGTTGGCATTACCTGTTTGAATCACATACTCATGCACAAATAAAGGTTGAGTTCACACAGCAGATACACCCATACATAATCATGGTTTTCTGATTTAACTCCATTTTAATAGACTTGCGGGGCCGGCGCATTGTGCAACAAGGTCACATAGTGTAATAAGCTTGGGACTGGGTTAGGGACTTCTGTCTTCACCATGAGTTGTATGTGTGTGTGGGGTTTTACACAAAGAGAGGCTCAGCCAATCTCATTGTATAAATGTTGTACTCTGACAATAAAGGTAATAATAGTTTTCTGAACTTGCATATCATGCAAACGCCAATAATCACATTGTCCATGTTATTAGAATGAACTACAACGTTTATCAAACCTGGCAACTTTTAAATTTGGACTTCTGGAGTAGCAATGATGATCGGAAGATGACTAGGTTCAAACCTGATTGGATCAGCTTTCAGAATTCCTCTCCAGGCAAGGAGAAGATTTAACATTACCCACATGTGCTCCACACAGTAGCTTCTGAGAAAACCATAAGATAGTGTCTGTGGCAGGAAGTGGAGGGATTGATAAATGTAGCCAAGCTGCAGGTTGGCTCCTTTAAAATGACACTCGGTTCACATACAACCTTCCTTAACCACTTCTGGAAATTTTTTGCTAATAGCTTTGTTGATATTAAGAACCTGCAGAATGGCAAGTTTCATTACACCAGATGTCTGTCCTTGAATCCTTGGTGAAATATGCTACATGCAAGCTTAAGAACTTAAAAATTCGTGTTTTGGAATAAACAGGAAAAAAAGGTTATTAGAACATTTTGAAATAAGATTTGGACTAATTACAATAATTATTCCTGTAAGTTGTTTGTTTTACTTATTTTATTTTATATTCGTAAAAATATGAATATTTTCTAATAAAGTATAAGAAATATCCTCATGAGAAAATATTGATCAGGGAAAAAAACATGATAAGATTGGACTTGGAAGGTTGGACACTAGAAGGAACAAGAAAGAATTAAAGGTTATAATTAAAGGAGAAGAGACCCATCCATTAAAAAAAGCAAATTACTCTAACTTTGGAAGAATTGAAGATATTTTGGAATAATGCATTCAAAAGTTACGGTTAAGATTATCTGCTCTCATAAAAATAGATTAAAAAAGGGTTATAGAAGAGAAATGGGTTTCATTGGGCAAGACTGGGACTGAATCTGATTCAAATGTGGATTTTAAAATATCAGGTTACAAATATGATATGGGAAAAGATGTTACACTGGATTTACAATTGAAACCAGTTGATCTCTTAATAATTTAAAGGGATATACAAATAGCAAACCAGGAGACTGACTTGGATAACTTTCTTATCCAAAGGTTTACAAAAGAGACCTGTTAAAATTTTGAAAGGATTTCTGAGAAGAGACAATGCCCAATGTTCATTATTCGTTATTTCTTGTCTTCATATAGCAGTTCCTACAAACACAATCTTCCTACAAACACAATCTTCCTACAAACACAAAGGCAGCACTGTTCTCTATGCTTTACAGATCAATTCTGAAGCTTACAATGACAACAGACTATAATATAGACCAGAAAAAGATTGCCTGATAGAGTTACACTCTTTGTCTCTCTAGGCATGTACTAACAATCAGCCAAATGAATGGATGGGAATAATGGGACAGGATGCTCAAGGTTAGGCAGAAAGTAAAGCATTTTTCTTGATACCTCTCTGTTTATTGACTATATCTACAGTTGAATCCATGCTGATCTCTTACACACATGTATGAGCTTAGATTTCTGATTTTATTGTTGGATTTTCTATATCAACATGAGCATTTGCCATTATGTTCAATCATCACTGTCTTAATACTCCATTCTTGTTCCAATGTTGTATTTGAACACCAGACATTTTTCTTTTCTATTCCCAACTCCCACCCCAGGAGGTAATTACTAATTACCTCTTTACTCTGCCAAAAATTCAGGATGACTAATAAAATATTAAAAATTAAATCAAAATAAGGAGGCTAAAAAACCAAAATTAAAAGTAACACTAAAATAGATACTAAAATAATCTAAATATCAAAAGTGTAGTGAAGACATGTATCCTTACAGATTTTGTAAATATAGACAAAATAAAGATTAAATGCAAACCCCCAATGCCTGTGGTTGCCTAGTAATGATGTAGAAGGACCCTCCTAGATGCCAGAAAAGCGGGTATCAGACAGCATTTCTTATAGATTTCCCCCCCATTTATGCAGGTATATAATGGGAGAGCCAATTCTTTAGTTTAAGATCATATAAATAAAAAAATGGGCACTAGGTCGCAACAGACAGTCCTTGGTATTTCTTTGCTACCATCCAATCGCATGAAATTGTCAGGCTATTAATCGATGGCTACATCTGGCAAGAATGCACAGTCAGGACCTCTACTACTTGGATGGGAGATCTACTTGTGGGCCACGGCCCAGTGGGCCATGAGAAAATTTTGGTGGGCTACAGAGAAATGTCACCCCCAGAGCACCCCCCAAAGCAATTAATCCAGGCTGCGCAGAAACACAAGGCTGCACCACCCACATGGCCTTCGGGAACCCTCCCTGTCCACTCATTCCTTAAACTTGCCTGCTAAGTTGCTATTTTTCTTTTTCCAACCATCAGCTGTTCTGCTGTGCTGGGAGATTTAGATTAGCTAGGAAGCAAGAAATGGTTGGATTTCTTGTTTTCTAACTAGTCTTTAGATCTTCGGCTCTGCTTTTAAGCACAGCCGAACCTCCCTTAGGACTGAAGTTTCTATTATTCAGTGCAGACTCACGGCAAGCAAATTTTATGTGACAGACTGAGCTAGCCGATCGCAGATAGATAGATCACTGAATGATTCTGCCTGAATGAACTCAATCTGCCTGTCTGCTTTGCCAGATTTTGGGTAAAAGTTGATTTTTTTAAAATAAAAATTTCAATATTTACATACACGGTGTGTTGTGAATTAATTTTATGTGTTTGCTTGCTAGCAAATTTTATGAGTTTGCTTGCAAACAAATTTTATGTGACAGATTGAGCTAGCCGATGGCAGATAGATAAATCTCTGAATGAATCTGTGATTCTGTGAGCAACTCAATCTGCCTGCCTGCTTTGCCTGATTTGGGGTAAAAGTTGCTCTTTTTTTAATAAAAAATTCAATATTTATATAAATATTTATAATATTTATGTACAAGCCATGCCCAGCCAGTCACATGACCACAAAGCCACACCCACACATTAGTCCACACCCACAGAACCGGTTAGTGGTCCCTGGGATTTAAAATTATGAGTTTGGTAGTCCCGGAGGTCCAAAAAGTTGGAGACCCCAACCTAGAGAGAAAGCAGAACTGTATATTAGATTGGAGTGCTAATAAACACACCAAAAGAATGGCTAACTACTTCTCAACAATTGTCAAAGAAAATTGCACGTAGGTGTCCATGAAGTCACCAGAAATCAAACTCAGTTCAAAAGAGACTTCCCTACATATGCTATCACCTTGAATTAGGTCCAATGAGCAAGTAAAGATCTTTTACTATATCAGCATATAATTCCTAGGCTTCAAAATGATTAATAATTAATAATAATTTTATACCAGCTGTAAATTCTGGTCAAATTGTTGAGAGTAACCATATAGCCTGCATTGCAGAAGCCAGGATGGGATGTAAGGAAGCTATGAATATTTACTGCCAAATCAAGTGGTTTGGGAAGGATTACAGCTGGCATCCTAGTTATGCTTGCACAAGTATATTTCTATGACATAGTAGCCACTTGTGAACTTAATGACAAGGAGTATTCCCAGACTGCAAAACTGTTATTTCCTAAAGGATGAATGAACAGAAGCAGAAACCTCAAGCCCTCAATTTAGCTTCCTGTTTATCTATAGAAAGTCCATCTTATCTGGATTCAATTTCAGATTGTATAATGTCTTTTTCTAGAACAAGTACATTCTAAAAATTTCAGTGCATTCATTGATAGATTGCAATCTTCTCCGGCATATCATTCAGGCAATAGCAATGGCAAATCTACTAACATACTTAAAAAGTAGAACAAGAATTACTCTCAGTATATATTCATTTGACACATGTAGTAATAGCAAATATGAAATCAGGATGAATCGTAACAGAAGAAAGAGTTGCCTGCTGTTGCCTGATATGCTTTAAAATCTTATGTTTTCTAACCAAGACAAATATTTAAATAATAGTTTGCACGTATTCCTTTATTTCACAAAGTGAATTACCTATGAAAGTAGTAGTAATTAAAATCAACACATCCCAATCAACATCTAAAAAGCCACTTACAATAGGCACTATAAATACCACCCACATAACAGCACACTGCTACAGAAAAGTTTTCTGAAGATGGGCTCCAGCACAAGTCCAAAAGCTCAGAAGGCAAAACCTGGTGACTGACCTAGACTGAACATTATCCTGGGACACGTATATTTGCCTTCATTCGTGACTAGTAAAAATTACAATTTAATTTGAGTCTGCTGCCAGAAGTCAGATTCAACAACTTAAGAGACAAGAAAGAAGATTGTAGCTCTACATTTGAAGGAAAACTACACAAAACACTCTATCACTACATATTTACCAAACGTTTAAGTAGCAGATATATGGGTCAGGTAGGGTGAGGAAAAGAATCTTGACTTTGACTTTGACATGGGCTCAAGATGCAATACACCGATGCAGTACACTGGATTCATTTCGAAAAAACGATTAGAAAGAATAAGACATACTCCCAATTTCTCCTTAAGATGAAATGATCAGTTGCAGGCTACTCTCATCGCCAACAATCCTACATAATAGCATTAATGCAACGTTTAAGTTTTCATGTTAAATGGCAAGGGTTTTTTGATGTCTTAATAAACTATGCTATGGAAACCACTCACACTATATTTTGTATTACATTTTTGGGTCTCTTCTATCGAGATTCTCAGTCATCCAGGTCATGGTTGCTAAAAGGTGCTTTTTCAAAAGGTAACTGGACTATGTTTTTTACCCTGAGAAACAAGAAGAAGTTTCGCTTCTCATCCAGGAAGCTTCATCATTTTCAGGTCTGTTTATGCGACGGAGGAGAGCTAATTCTTATGTTAAATGTGGAATGTAAGGACCTCTAAAAAAGCATCTAGCTATGTTGAAATCATAACCAGTATCAGATTTTCAGTGATGGTAGTAAACAGGAATTAATTAATCAGCAGTGTCTTGTTCACATTATAATTCCATTTCCCTATTATAGAAAACACACCCTGCTTCAGACTCAAAGGAAATAAGTTCTCTATGCCACAGCTACCAAAAGACAATATCCATGTCCCATTAATGCATCCAAATGGTGTGTTTAGATTATTAATATTCCTTACTATCCACAAGAAAGGAAAGTCCCCAATGATGTTCAATTGGTCTGCTTTCTTATTCACTTTCATGAACTTGTCCTTCAGGCCCTAATAATGGAGTTGGGATTTCAAAGCATTTTTTTGTCTGCAGCTTCTATCTTTCCAGCCCATGGGCTATGTTAGCTTAGGGTGAAGAAAATTCAGAATCTGATCCCTGACTTAAATGAATTGAATTTTTATTTATTCCACATATGCATGCACAAACATATAAAAAACAATAAAAAACATATAAAAAACAATTACTACCAAACTGCCTTCCATTGAGGACCTGTATACTGCACGAGTCAAAAAGAGGGCTGTGAAAATATTTACAGACCCCTCACATCCCGGACATAAACTGTTTCAATTCCTTCCCTCAAAATGATGCTATAGAGCACTGCACACCAGAACAACTAGACACAAGAACAGTTTTTCCCCGAAAGCCATCGTTCTGCTAAACAAATAATTCCCACAACACTGTTCAACTACTTACAAGTCTGCATTATTATTAACCTTCTAATTACTCCTTAACACCCATACTTTCCCACTTGTGACTGTATGACTGTAACTTTGTCGCTTGTATCCTTATTATTTATATTGACTGTTTCCTAGTATGATTTGATTGCTTATTGTACCCTATTATATATTAACTGTTGTATCTTATGATTCTTGACTCTTGACGAATGTATATTTTCTTTTATGTATACTGAGAGTATTTGCACCAAGACAAATTCCTTGTGTTTCCAACCACACTTGGCCAATAAAGAATTCTATTCTATGTACAAACACACATATTCTGTTGTCGCAAACAAAATATTACCTATTTGGAGCAGGTTATTTCTCCTTTTTTTCCTGAGATCTCTTTCCAGCAAATATTGGCATGCACATCCATCCTAATATCTGTCTGTCTGTCTGTCTGTCTGTCTGTCTGTCTGTTCATCCATCCATCTATCCACCCATCTATGATAAACAGATGAGCACTACTTTTTATCATGTAATCCTACATATGTTCCACTCACGCACTACACATGATCATTACCCCAGGAATGTTTTAAATCAACCAGAGGCAGGAAAATTGAAACACTTTTTAAAACTTGCATTCAGTTCAAGAATGCAACCCAACTTTCTCTTCCATTCACAATGGAAAGCATAATAGCATCAAGGAATCTTCTTTTGATTTCAATCATCTCAGTTTTCTTATTATGGAAATATACTTTTCATAATGCTTCTGATTCATGTTTTAAAGTACTAATTTACATGAAGTATTTTAATTTTCCACAGAAATATTATGATACCTTTGCTCTTGAATACTCACATACCATTTCCCCCTTTCAATGCCTCAGATATCACATTCAGAAAATACAATGCAATGTGATACAAAACAGAGACAGTCTTCGTTCTTGCTGTAACTGGACTAAGGACCCTTAGCTAACCTACAAGGAAGAGAAGCAGGCAAGAAGATCCCAGATCAATGTTCTCAGTATTTGGTGGCTTTAAGACAGGTGGGACTTCAACTCTCAGAATTCCCTAGCCAACCTTGCTTCTGGGGAATTTGGGGAGTTAAAGCCCACCCACCTTAAAGCTGCCAAGGCTGATAATTATGCCCTGGGCTATTATGAAGCAAGAGGACAATTTTGAAAAGACCAGTGTAAAAAATTGTACTTCACCCCAGAACCCTTCTTCTGGGGAAATGATTGCATTTCTTGTTGTCTTGAAGAATTTAGGTGAAGACATACAGTAGTATCTTTGTACTTGTCTATTTTGAACCCGTCAAATTTGGTACTCAATGCATTTTGACCTGAAAGTTTTGTCCTGATACTCATTGTTTGGTACTTAACAAGCAAACTAGAAGTTGACAGTGTTTTGGTTGCCTCATGACTAGTTCCTTATGAGAAAAAAAATCGTTTGGCACTCATTGGTTTTGGTAGCTGTTGCACCTCCTGGGACCGATTAATGAATGCCAAGGTACCATTGTTCAAATACTTTTGAGAAAATATAATAAATCCTTGGAGTTTCAGAATGAAGCAAACGTAAACTGCTTTGCTATTTTTTTTTTTTGCCTAGTGCAGTGTCTTTTAATCCTTATTTGCTAGCAAACAATGGCTTAAAAGATGAAATTGAGAACAGGTTACAGGAGATAATAGTTTAGAAAATAACCAAAAGCAAATTTGCCTGGAAAGGAAATACAACTCCTTTGTGGTATCATTACTTCCAAACTGATCCCTCAGCATTCCCCATTCTGTTCATAACCCAGGAAGGATGATTAATGCTTCTTTAATATTTATAAGTATATCACACATTTTTCTATATAAATATTGGATATTTTTGACTAGCCATCATCCTAATCTATGTTCGGTGCCACATTAATCATTTAAATAACCTGGAACAACTACAACTCCATTCTTTAGGGACAGTTTGTCTCTAATAGATGCACCCCAGATCATCTTATTCTCCTGTCCCCCAATCAGTTTATATATAAATTCATTTTTAGTATAACTGGAAGTCTGTTTATTCAAATCTTTATGTTAAAGCAAGTTCAAAACTTCCACATCTATACACACTGAGATTCCTAAGTTCTACCTGTCTGGTTTAACCTACAAGTAATGCAGATACTAGAAATCCTAGATTTTGTTTATCATTTTCTAATTCCATTGATGCCAGCATGGACCATGACCTCTTTCTTCTTCTATTATTTTCTAAGCTGTAAAAGCAAAACATGTTCACAATTCCTAAACGTTTGTACCAGCCACAAAGGATATGACCATTGTAAACTCATTTTCTGTATCAATTACAATTTAACCATCTCCTTCTTGCTCCTCACTTCCCATAATGTGTCCTTGGTGGAAGAGGGTATCAGTTCACAAATCTCTTCCACAGAAATGCCTTTCTCGTCTTTACTATGATGTCTTATTATCCCACAGTATCATTTTCTATTACAGTCAAGGAGCCACTAACTCTAGAAAAGACACTTTACCACATCCATGGAGATTTTGCATCTGTTTGTTCCCTCTCAAAGAAAGTTACAGTAGTTGAAATTTTCATCAAATGGATTCATTTTCCTTTAGATACATTGAGGTAACTTAGCTGCTGTTCATTACTCTTTTCATTATTTCTGATTCCATTTTTTATCAAAAAACTTTAGGAACACAAAGCTAGTTTCAGGGCAACATCGATTTCTTTGCTATAAAAAGTACTCTTCAAACAAGGTTCTAAGTAAGAGACATTTTTGCTGATTTCTTTGAATGTTAAGATGGAATATGAGCAAACTGTTTTCAAAACCAATCTGGCAATAAACCTGGTAGTCCTTTTTCGGGATAAGCAAGTGCTAAAAGTAACCACTTGTTTTATGGGTGTTTCTTTTTATTGTATATTCTGAGATTAGAAGCGTACTAAACACTTGCAATCTGACACAGATTACTGTGTTGGAGGGAATCCAATCCTTCAACAAAGCTTTCTAATTTACAACGTCAGACTTCAAACCAATTTCTATCATCTTTTAAAAGCATTTATGATGCTAATTTAAAAGTTTGCATTTTCACTCTCTGTCAATATTAACTTTTGCTCACTTAGTATATATTACCAGAAATTGTCTTTTTGTCCTTGTAAAATTCTATTTTATGAATTTATTGGGAATAGAGAATTATTATTAAACCTTATTAAAGGATGATATTTCCTGATAATATCTTATCAGGAAATATATTTAGGTTTTGCCATTATAGCCAAAATTAGAGTCTGAGTCTATATAGTATTAAAGTATAATTAATTAATACTGTACTTTAAACAAGCAATGATGTATATTGGCCTCAAAGCTTATATCACAAACAAATGATATACATTTGTTTGCAATGTATATGATATACATTAGGATGTACACAAATTACATACATTGCATGATGCTTTGTTGAAATATATATTGCAATTAGAAATATGTTAAAATATTCTTGCCAGGTACATAGCATTGGAACCAATTTTATCTCTCTGCCTGAATTTCTATCAAAGCTGCCTTTGAAATGGAAGAGAAGGAAATGGGCTTTAACTGAATTTCCCTTCAAATGCCATTTGACTTCTTGATTTAAAAATGAATGTACTGTGAATATAATTCGACGAATGCCCCATCCGGGCTTCTGAAAGAACATTAAACCGCTCCAGGGAATTGGAATGAATAATTACGCTTGCTTCTTTTGAAGAGTAGTTTAGTGTTGAGAAAAAAGTATTGATAGCCTTCTTTATATATTCACACATTTATTTTGTGCAGGCTCACTGGGGGCTACTTTTTACCATCTAATAAAAGGCCGAGGAAAACTAGCTACACACCTGTCTCCACCTCAGTTACAATAGCAAGCGAAACACAATGAACTCTATAGTGCTTCACAGATTAGCAAGAGGATCAGACAGAGGCACATTAACTTTAAAGGCAATGCTCTCAGGTGGCTTTAGAATGGCAGCCAAGAGTCATTAAGAGAGGGCTATCCTGTTATGTTTAGAGAAAAGATGCATTGAAAAATATGATGACCTGTCATTCTTCTCTTTATGCATCAGTTGTGAATTACATCTCCCTGAGCAACACTGGCTACATATTGTAAACTGCAATGCAATAATGTTATTTCATTTCATCTATTTATTTAATGGTTTAAGAACACCCACAAATGGGAGAGATGTTCTGTTTTTCAAAAAGGTAATTTCCATAATTTAGAGCTTTCAACCAAACTCAATTTCTGTTTTTTTTCTCTAGCTAGCATATGCACACACACAGAGAAAGACACAAACCACATTACCTGATATACTATAACTAAATCAAATAATAGATTTTTCTACATTGTATGAAAGTTTTACATCAAAAATAACTAGAAGCAATCATTGTCTGTAACTGTATACACACCTGTCAAAGAAATGCATGATCAAATTATACTTGCTAAACTTAGATATAGCCGTGGAATGCTAGGCAATTATTTTCTGAATTAAATAAATCTGAGCAGAAAATCCTGAATGTGAATTCAAGATACCCCTTTTATACACATATGTATTTCCAATATATGCACAGATATATGTACCAGTCTGATTTTACTATCTAGTTAATTCTACCATTCCCATTTTGTTTTGATCTTGTGATACAGAACTGCTATTTGTTATTTGGCCAATGTATAATACTTAGGATGTTCTTGTCCTAATTTAATTTTTGTTACATGACAAGAGAACTGACTGGATATTAAAACAATAAGTGATCTGGATATGGTTTCAAGATTAAGATCTTAAGCAGTGGTTATAGAGTTCCAACATTCAAATAACCCTGTATAAACATTTTCTGCAATTTTAAAAAAAGTGGAATCAAATAAGATGATTAAATATAGGTATACTGGAGGAGTTTCAAAACATTAATTTGTGTTTGTTGTTTTTGAAAATGAAGCAGATGAAATGAAGTCATATCATAAGAAAAGTGGGTTATCAAAATAAAGACCCACAATTAGACTAAAACATACTGACCTGAAGCATCTGCTCCCACTTAGAATTGGATAAAAATATCCTTGCCTGTTGCATAGACAGAGATAGAATGGGTGACGCAAATGCCCCTTTGCAACTACAGCATAAAGTTAGCTATCAGCCTTTGGATTTGGTGTTGTTTGATCATGTCAATCTTAAAATGCACAATCATTGATAGAAGTATGTTTCATACTGCGGATCATATTTCAAGTTTCTAACTCCATGGAGTATTTGTAATAATATCACACAGAAAAGGTTATTCTCAGTACATATATTTTGTAAAGAAGAATTCTTAGTGATTTACACTCTTCATTTATATTATGGCATGGGGTCCTTTCTTCAAAGGTATGTGAACAGTTAGAGGAAAATGATTACCTATCACATACCACCTGAAACAAAGATTTTATGACAGAATCACAACATTATAATATTGCAATATACTGAACAATGCAGAGAGCAAATTATTGCTGAATTACAGTCATTAATTCTAAGCTGCTACCCATTAGATGTATGGACTTCAACACCTGCATTTCACAGCAACCTACATGGCAGCTAAGGAAATCTGATAGATCATGTGCACACATCCATAAGGTACATATAGGAAAAGCTTGCACACATATATATTCTAGTGGATATAAACCACATCATTTTACTTGACGATGTTGTTAAACATAATGGTTTACTGGTAATGTAGTTTGGAAGACATTTTTTCACCCAGATAGATCAATACCTGAGGAGAAATAACTAGGCAGTTTCACAACATTTAAAAAGGAAAAAAACCCATGGATTTTGAAAGATAGAAGGAAAAAAAATAAAGTTACAGGAACTGTGGAATGATACCACAATACTGAAATTTAAAAGTAGTAAATATATGATTAATATAAACTACAGCAGTTCCACTGAGCAACTTATTTAAAAAAAAAACTTAGGGAGATTTTCTTGTCTTTCAAATTGAAGCTACCTCCATGTTTGTGTGAGCATATGCATGTTGGAATAAGAGTGTCAAATCAGAGGGCTGCAGGGAGCTGACCAGACTCTACAAAAGGAAGGAAATCACTGCCAGCAAAGCAGGCGTGAAAATACCTTTGGTGACAAAAGCTTGTCCTAGATAGGTCTAATGCACATGGAATGAAGTCAATTGTGCTGCGAGAGCATTTACAGTGCTCCCAGGCCTTACAATCTATAGCAAATATTTTAGAACATTTAACTGCAGTTACAGAAATAAAGCAAAAACAGAAAAATAGTTTTTCAATAAAAAAATATAGAAAGTGTTAATGGAAGGAGACTGAAAAGAATCAGGGTATTAACTATTGGGCACTGATACTATTGGCAAGATTCACTGATAGGCAATAGTGGGTTCCTAATCAGTATACAAATGAAAAGGAAAGACAGTATCTGAAATATATTTAGCTTCCAATTGGAATAAAGCATTCTCTTAATTAGTACAATCAGCACAATTTAGGATATTTACTGTGTTATTTTCTGTTGTCCTTTCTTCATCCTTATCTCTACCTTGAAGGAGCTATGGGACAATATTTAAAGTTCTTGGAAAAAGTGCTAAAAAGCATTAAATTCCTCTACAGATTATATCATGCCCTACTACTTTCATCTCATTCTGCTGGAAGAGGTAGCAACAGCAGGCATTTTGATGCTTTCATATTATACTCTATTAAAAAACAAAAAACAAATCTCTTACCTCCCAGTTGAATTGAATTGAATAAATTTGCCTTTGATTTCAAAGTGCAAACTCAACCAAACCCCACTTTCTTTGAATTTCGAACCTCCCATTTAAATAATTCCAGGGATGATTTGCATGGGATTACTAAAATGTAAGATATGTGAGCTATGATACTTCAAGTCTATCAGCACCTCCTCTTAAACGTAACAATGTCATTTTACCTAATCTACACTGGCAATCCAAAGATAAACCCACAATCACAAGTGGGCGATGCTGCATTTTGTTTTTGCCATTTCTGCTTATCAACTGAACTGAAGTTTCGCTGAACAAGATGAATAGCAAAGGGCAGCACAAGAATAAGAAGCAGAAGTAGACAAGCATTTTTTTTTTTTGCCTTTTGGCATTATCTATGGAGATTCTCAGTCATCCAGGTCAGAGTTGTTCCCAAGGTGCTTTTTCAAGAGGCGACTGGACTCTTGTTTTTTCTTTGAAGAGATAAATAAAAAGTGAAACATCTTCGAAGAAAAAACAAGAAAGTCCAATCACCCCTTGAAAAAGCACCTTGGGGTTATCTTTTTAAAGATAAGTTTTAAAATATAATTTTAATTGAATTATAATTTGGTCAGCATTGTAGGGCATTCATTTTTTATTGAGAGACATAGCCTTTCAACAGTTACATTGCTTTTCCGTCAAAACAAATATGGGCAATATTAGTCATATGAAAGCTCACATGTGCTTTTTCATGCCTTAAAAGAGTGGTGGAGTAATATTTACATTTTGTTGCAGTAAAATCTCCTTTAGAGATTCTACTATCCCTGCCACATTCGATTCATTCTTATAATGACAATTATAAGCAGGCACAGAAACATGAAAAGTTCTATAATTTTTCCCCTGCAATGAAAATTTTTGATCTCAACTAGGCAAGTTTAACTAAACTAGTCAGTGCTTATATTAGTATGCCTGTCTCCATGTGTGTACATATTGTTCTCAACAGGGAAACCTGCTGACTGTAAGTTGAACAGTCTAAGAATATTAAAGGATGAGAATTTTCAAACAGTGGATCATAGTAATGATAAATCTTTTGATGTTTGTTCTTTGTAAACATTAATCTATCACTGCAGCCTGAAGTCTCTTGAGCAATAGCTGAACCTTTTAAAAGCAGCTACATTTTCAGTAAAATAATAACATCACAGTTTTTGCTGGCTACATATCTGAAAATTATTAATATTTTCAATCCTGATGAAGTGGGAAGCTTTTCTTATGAAAATCCCAAAATTATGTGTAATTTTTTATTAGAAACATCAAAACATAGCAAACTGATGACAGAAAAAGATCTACCACTGGTGTTCAATTGAACCCTTTGAGATGTTTTTGTCTTCTATTTATTTATTATTTTCAATTATTTTATTTATTTTTATTTTTGTTGGATGATGGATATGTTTATTCCAAGCATGTTCAAATTCTGTTACTGATTATTGATCCACCACTTCAGCTGGAAGTTGATTACAAGTTTCCACTACTTTCTGTAAAGTAATATTTTCTTACATTAATTTTGAACTTCCCTCCTGTCAGTTTGAGATTGTAACTTTGTTCTTGATTTTGGCTTAATATCAAAAATGCTGCCTTCTAGAATCTTGTTTCTAGAGCTATGGTGGTGCAGTGGTTAGAATGCAATATTGCAGGCTAGCTCACAGCTCACTGTCAAGAGTTCAATTTTCATCAGTTCAAGGTTGACTCAGCCTTCTAGCCTTCCGAGGTCAGTAAAATGAAGACCCAGATTGTTGGTGGTAATATGCGGATTCTAAACCACTTAGAGAGGACTGTAAAGCACTATGGAGTGATATATAAGTCTAAGAGCTATTCCTATTTATACCCTTAATATATTTAAAGTTTTCAATTATGTCACCCCTTTCTCTTTTGTTCTCCAGGCTGAACATATTCAATTCCTCCAATCTCTTTTAATTTCCTATGAAATGATGGAGAGTATAATAGCTAACATAAACCTATTAGTGAAAGAGGAAGAGAAATCACAGCATTTTCATGTCCATCTATAAAGTTCCCTAGCAGTAAGACAGTTATACTTCTGAAATTTCATGTATAAGCTTGTGTTGATCAGTCTCTCTTTGCATAACTTCTCCTATTCATAAACCATGTTCTGTAGAGCTGTTATATGCTTATGATTTTTGCCTGAAAGAGTTTTATGAACTGAAACCATTTAAGAACAAATGTCTGCTGTAGCCCAACATCCTGTCTTCCACAAATAAGGCCACTTTCTAATGAAGAGCTTTGTTCTTTAATGGAAATATTTCAGGTAACAAGAGATCCAATCATTTTATTGCTGGCAGTATCCTTCTTCTCTAAGACTGAACCTTGAAGAAGCCAATTGTGCAATCATAATCTGACCTGTTTATCTGACCTGTTTATCTGTTCCCCTGTGATGTCACACGCACAACCCCCCCTCCCTTCTGTTCTATTATTGGAACACTTGAATCATTTATTGGAACACTTGAATCATTTATTTTATTTCTTTAAAAAAGCTGGATGGAAATGACAAATTAAAGAATAGTTTTTTGTACCATTTTAAAAAAGCAAACAACTAGCATCAAAAGAAAGAGGGAAACAAAATAGCTGAACTAGCATTTACTGGCAACTCTCCTATAACTTGAGTTCCAAAAATGGGGAAAGTCTTCGCTTGTGCTATATCAAAAATATAAGCTAGGAACATTTTATATTTTAAATATTCTATGAATATTGCATTTGTCTTTACCCATGGGTATTTGTACCTTAGGACAGATGCATTGAGCTTTCTGACTAATAGCTGTTATATAATGACTGCTAGAGCACTCAGTATTCCCATCTTCCATGCATTTCCCTTTGTGATTTCTGGCTTCATTAATTTCAGTACTAGGGTTTTTTTGTTCCGTTACTTAAAACCTTGCTTTGAAAGCTCATGGGTCTAGGAAATCCTTTGAAAGGGATGCTTTACAATACGCAGTAGTGTGTAAGCAGCAGCTTTCTTTCAAACATTAAAGCACCTGCTTCTTTTCCCCAACTCTTGCATTTTCTTCAGAACACTTTCAGTTTGTCTGTTTTCCAATGCAGTAAAACTGGAAAAAGACATAGCTGCTTTAATGAGTTGAAGAAAGATGACTCAGTCTCTTGTGCGCTGAAGCACCTCTTTTAAAAGCTTTGCATAGTCATATTAAATAGATTCTAAAATACTAATACTAATTCTAAAAGTGATGAGTTTCACTGAAGATCCCAAGCTAGTAAGAGTTAATTTAATTTATAACCATAATAACTTATATGAACAAATGACCAAACTGCTTTTAAGCTGGACTTGCAGTTGAAAATATACTACATGTAATAACTCAAACCAGTGTTTGAGTACAAATGTTCCGGATCTGGCATGGGAGAAGCTGGGATATTAGCAATGAAACATGACCCCAGCTCCAATATTGAAACAAAAATAGCTAATTGTACTTTTGCTACACCAAGGTAATTAAAACTGACAAAACAGCACTTACTTACTCAGATGAAGAAGATACTATATATAAAATGGAGTTTAGATGATAGATAGATAGATAGATAGATAGATAGATAGATAGATAGATAGATAGATAGATAGATAATTTTTTCCATCTATTTATTCTGTCACATATACCCATACATACACACTCACAAAAATTTCCTGGCAGTTTCCTGTAACAAGTATTACTTGTGATCTGGTAAATTTTGCCAGATGTTAAATATTACTGTAAATCATGAAGTTGTAAGCTACAGCTTGTGCTGTCAGAAGGAAACTAAATCAACAGAAACATGATGTTCAGTTATTATAGCTGAACAAAAAAACATGCCTATCCTTGTAACCTTAATTTGCAAGGATATTTTGCCCTGAAGATTTAGTTGTAATTCTTGGTAATCTTTATATGTTCTTTTCCTCTTCAGACTAGAATATCAACATGATGTAGACACATTGTTACTTTGTGTAGTAATGTTTGGTTCTGTTTATCCTTGACATTTAGTCTCCCATGTTTTATTAGCCAAGTAATGGAGGTTAAAACGATTAATTTTCTCATGTGCTGGTTATAACCAATTAACAAGAATTACTCATTGCACTATGCCATGGTTTGGTTAACTATGATAGCTGACTAAGGATAATTGCCTGGTCCTACACAGCACCAAGAAATAAAGTATTGTTTACAAATCACAGTGGCTCAACTCTTACTCCATGCAACATCAGTTTTACAATTTAAAGTGTGTACTTACTCATCTATCCTCTCCCTTAAAATGTTGAATTTATTGAATTTATATTGAATTACATCTGCTGAGATTCTCACATAGCCATTGCATTAATTTTACAATAATCAAGTGCTATGCTATTATAATAGTGTGTTTCTTTGAAATAGTCAAAAGCCACATAACTTAGCATAAAAAGGCTACTTCTTTTGGACTCATTTTCATTTTCACCCCAGTTCAGCAGGGCCCCCAATTAGACCCCCCCCCCATGGAGGGGAGGAGGTGAACTCTAATAATTAACCATCTCCTGTTGTGTGTTTGCTGGAAGAACTTTTGGAAAAGAAATGGTTCAGGTAGTCCCAATATAATGCCCACTTTGAAAGTAACCTTCCACTTAAACAATGTTTTGCCTTCCTGAAACTTTAATCTGGTCTTCTTCCTTCTGCCAGTCTTCTTCAGGGGTTCCAGTCTAAACCTAAGATTCAGTTCAAGATGAAATTTCTTTGTTTAGTATAATAAAATGGAAAAAGTGGAAACAAACCAAGCAACTAAATTATTTTGGGATACATATAGATATATAGTTGGCAGCTTCGCCTAGCCATGTTGGAATAGCTGCCAAAGGCTCAGGACTGTTTCAAGGAACTCTGGAAATTTCCAAACAAATAACTTTTTCTGGTTAGGGCAGACCAGAAATCTTCAAGAGACCAGATGAGAGGGAAGTTCAAAGACTGCAGAAAGAGTAGAATATTTGAACAAATGTGATTAATCTTGTATCTGGACTGAAATGCAGTATGTCTTTCAGAGTAAACAAACAGAAATCTTAGAATCATGTTAATGTTCTATTAGTATCCTAACCCTAACCCTTAAATGACAGAATAAGTGTACTGAAGGGAAACACTGACACTAGTACCCCTTCCCAAATCTTTTAGAAATGAAAGGACATACCAAGAAAGTAACATCTTGAACTTGGATTGTCCAAATACTCTGAAATTATATGCAATAACTAGTTTTCTCCCAAACTGATTTTATTGCACAGGTCAGCAGTGGTTTAAAGCAAGCTTTGACCTGCCTAGATACAAATTGTCTAATAACAATTGAATTGAGGATGGGTTTACTGTGGCCCTGCTTTGAGCTGTGCTCAGTTTTTCCTACATACAGTGATTCCTTGATGTAGCAAGTTCTTACTAACTCTTCCCCTGCGATGGATTTACTTTGCAGTGTTCCACTTGCATGGAAACTGAGTAACTTGTCTTCATTTTTGGTTGGCAGTCAGAATTCTGTCATGTTATTTCCCTTTATCTTTTTATATTTACATTTCCAGATATGAGGTCTATGAGATCTTGGTACAGATTGCCAGATTATCTAAAGTTGTTTTTTAGGCACATAATCTAAACCAGGGGTGTCAAACTAGATTTCATTGAGGGCCACATCAGGGTTGTGTTTGAACTTAGGGGGTTTGGTGGGCATGTCCAGGTGGGTGTGGCCAGATCAATGTCACTCAAATCAGGGGCACTTGTTATGGCCTGGGATTTTTGCTAGTAGTTTGTTTTGCTATCACTCTGCCAGCAAAAACAGAGCTCGGGTGGCCCACGCAGTCCCCCCAGGTTCCATTTTTGGTTGTGATGGCCTCCCACAGACCTCTGCCAGCAAAAGGGGCCAACACACACGGCCCTCCTGAGCTCCATTTTTGCTGGCAGGAGCACCACAGGCTGATCCTTTGATGTTTCCATGGCGGCCTCATGGGCCAGATCTAAGTACCCCATGGACTGGATCTGGCCCGTAGGCCTTGAGTTTGACACCCCTAATCAAAACAATCCAATTCTATTTCTGCTTATTTAAAAAAATAAGCCCATTCAGTGTGGCTTGCTCTCAGATAATCAGACACAGGGTTGTAATGGAAGGCTGCATGATTAGTTTATTATTGCTTTCCTTTCCTTTATCTATAAGTAGTAGTCATAAAAATTATGAAGAATTTTTCCCAAAGTATGGATATAATGACTTTTTTAAAAAACCTACATAAATGGAAGATTTTAACATACAGTATTTCTATCAAGAAAATAAATATTTACCAAATCAAAATATTAATTTGGAAAGAAAGGGCTCCGTGGAATAAACCCAACATATCTTTTCATATCAACCCAACACCTTTCAACCCAACATAAGTTTTACAATATTTGATGCCACTTTCTCATTTTATAGAGAAGGTAAGCAAAATGGGGTTTTGCAGCACAGCCACATCTCAGGGAAGACTTATGTGGTTTTAAATTATGCTTGATAGCCCAAGACATTATTGCTGCACAATAATGTCTTTGGATACCAAGATAGGGAAGAGCCATCTTTCTGTTTTTACCCTAGAGGATAACAGAACAATTAAAAGATTAAACCCAGCAACTGCAGAAATGCAATAGCTGATGAGGATGTCAAATATTTCATACCTGGTTACAGAAAGAGAAACTTCTTTGTCTTGGCAGCAAACCAGGAACTCTTTGGCTAAGGGCATATATAGACCTACCTTTTGGCAGAATGAGAGAATCTCTGATGCTTTTCAATTCTGAGAACCTTTATGAAACTTTGAAGCAGGGGGTAGGGTACTTATTTGTAGTTAGAATTAAAAGGTTAAATGTGAAGTATAGGGACAACAGTCAAAACTTAAGTTTCAAAGTGTAAATGGTTTAAGCACTAGTTGAAGACGTGGACGAACTAGCTCTCAGCATAGTTTTTCAACATCTCAAGAACTATGTCAAAGAATGATAACTCTCCTTTTGCAAGCCCTGCTGTAGCTTTACAGCTATTCATACATTGACTTTATAGCACAAGGATGGGCATTGTTATACTCCGCCCTTTTTTGTAACATCTTCATTTCCAAGGGAACTAATATATACTTGCAATGGAATAAGAAGAGAAGCCAACAATGGAACTGATTCTTTGTCTGAGCAAACATAAGTTAGATAAACCAACTCTGGCAAGAGAAGACTTGTGCATTAAGCAAATGCAATTATAGACAAAGGAGCTAGCATTTTCACTGATCAAAATTAAACACATCAGAAAAAAATAATGAACATGATGTTCAAAATATTAAAATTCAATATCTGCACCTAGAAGATTAAAAAAGTAAAAAAAAATCTGAGAAGAAGAAATCTGGAACATTATTAAAGCTTTTAATTGTGAAAAGAAAAAAACCCTAAAGATAATCTGAGGGCTTCAAACATAGATGTTGTTTATGAAATAAAGTTAATTTCAATGCAACTTGGTGAGGAGGAGAGGGGTTGTTAACATGGTAGCATAAACCAAGTGGCTTGTTAGCAAGTGGTTTGGTAGCATAACCAAGTGGCTGACAGAATGAACCCATCCTCCCTAAATAGGTGTCCTCCAAATAGATTATCTTATTTAATTCATCAGATAGCCTTCAACATTGTTTTTGCTTCCCTTCCCTACTCACTCTAGCCTCAGTGTTCCTCCTTAACTGTAATATGGGCACAACACTTGTTTTCTTTGGAAATCATTTGTGAGGACATAGCAAACAATTTTAAATGGTGGAACCCTAAAAATGTGTTTCTTTAACATATTTTGGATGCTAAATTAGATGCTAAGAGCTGTGGTGGCGCAGTGGTTAGAATGCAGTACTGCAGGCTACTTCTGCTGGTTGCTGGCTGCCAGCAGTTTAGCAGTTCAAATCTCACCAGCTCAAGGTTGACTCAGCCTTCCATCCTTCCAAGATAAATAAAATGAGGGCCCAGATTGTTGGGGGCAATATGCTACTCTGTAAAATCACTTAGAGAGGGCTGTGAAAGCATAAAAGCTCTGTGAAGCGGTATATAAGTCTAAGTGCTATTGCGATGTTAATTGAATTTTGCAAAAAAAGAAAAATCAACAATCTTTGTATCTGTACACAATAATCTAGCTTCCACAGCTCACTTGTTAACTTTCCTTAGGTCACACAGAATGTAGAACATTCTGAATACTAACAACAATTAAATTCACCCACAGCCATTTAAAGTGGTGAAGCTGATTCCATTGTGTAAACAAAAATAAGCCCTGATGCTTACTCTAATTGTAGCAAATGCAGACACTGCATCTCCACCAGCAACAGTAGCAAATATTCTGCACAAAAGCTTACTCATTAGGGAGATTTACTGGACTGCTTTTTGTTGGAGGGGGAGACACATTCATGTCCCCATTGCTGATGTTGCAGAGGAGAAATGCATATAATGTGCAATATAAAAGTTGTGAGATTGTATATGAAGTGCCTGTTTTCCGTTAACAGAAGTAAATTTGAAGAAAACTTAAAGTAATACTGATAAAAACTAATTTAAAATAATCCAAATTTTCATGGTAGGATTTCCCCCTATAACTGCATCCTTTAGTAGATGATTTCTTGACACAATATATGGTTTGCATTTAATCTGTTAAATTGAAATGGTGCTGCAGTAACTTGCAAACATTAGAATTAAGCCTTGATTTTCATTGTAATTGAAAGTGAGCATTTCAAATTGCTTCGCATATAGGGAGGTATAATTTTGACTTTAAAGACAATTGGCCTTTTTAAATTAAAGGAAGCATTTAGTTGGGCTTGGTTTCTGTTATTCTAAGAGGGAAGAAGTCTTACTTGCTTTTGACCAGCTTAACACAGGCTTTCTATGACATAGGGCCTTTGTGCTATTGTGCAGCAGATTGGATCTAAAACTTAGGAGGGAGCCTGACCTGTCTGCATTCTTTAGCCCTTCTCCTCCCCTGTCCTTTATTTTCCTTCTTTGAGCTATCTATGAGCAGAGGACTAGACTGCAAGAGAAAGACACCAGGTATTAGCTTGCACAGACAATGAGATGGTATCTCACAAAAGGCTCCCCACAGCAGTGACAGCTCAGCAGCTATACTTGGTACAAAGAGAAACCTAGTCTCTGTTGTTTCGGGCTTTTTTTTTTTATCTTTAGATTCAATTCTAGTTAAATCTTTTGAAGGCACTGACTGAAATACTAGTGCCCTTATAATCCAGGATTGATCCCTCCCTCTGCTCCTGTGAATCCAAACTATTCACGGATGATCTAATTGAATATGTGCAGAAGGGGAGAATTGCCTGCCAATGATGATATACTTTGGCTTTAATAATAATCTTGGTGTCTAACACAGCATTGCATCTTAATACATGATAAATTAAAAGCAAGTAATCATAGCACTAATGAATAATAGATCAGCTATAATATTAAAGAAAAATAATGGTCACTTTTTCCACCATCTATACGTGACTAACATTGGCAATCCAGCACATTTGATTTAATTTTGAGAGGCCATGTCTCATTGTGATGACAGAAGATTCATTAAAAACTTATTGATATTCCCAACTCAACCTCTGTATCAGATAAAGGGTAATGATAGAATTACTCATTCGTTCCTCAAGTTAAAAACAAAGACTTATTATCATGATTCTCAGATTCCATTAGGCTGCTTTCTTGCTGAATTATTTGAAGCCATAGTCAGCAGAGAAAAGAAATTTCACTGCAAAAAAGTGTATCTATAACTATCAGTGTACTTTATAAAGGTTAAGAAAGAGCCCAAACAAAACAATTATTTTTCACATTTTCTGCTCAAGGGCAAATAGGATTCTCTCCTGAGAATCAGTGTCCAGGCCAAATTCCTGCATCCATACATCAGTATATGCACAACAAACATCAATACAGAGGTACACATTACACACACAAAATCACAAGCCAGGGGACAAAATTCTAGATAATTGCTCAGACATAATGAAAAGGCAGGCTAAGCAAGCATATTCATATGGAAGTATCACAAATGGTGGGGAAGAAATTAAAATAGATTTAGAAATACTAGCTGGCTTTGACTTTTAAGGATGCTAAACTTACGACTCTGACATTACAAAAATTTACACCTTACAGCATAAGCAGAGAAGTTCAGCTGAAGACGTAAATATAGTGCTAATAAGACATTGACACAGAAACACCAATAAAAGCTTTCAAGCAGCCATCCTGAAGCTTTAGTGCAAGGATGTCAAGTTGGTTCAAATAAAATACTAATACAAACTAAAAAGAATCATAGAGGAGACAGCAAGGAAAGCATATCAACCCAACACAAACACAGGATAACATAAAACATACACAGATATTTGGGGGTCACTCATTTAATTCCATATTTTTGAAAGCTGATGCTGCTGATACAACAGCTATCCTATGTCCATAAACTCCATCCGCCCTTTATTTGGTTTCCCATTTTTAGAAAAATCTAGTTATATTGAGGAAAAGCCATTTTTCCTCTGACCAAAGAATCCAGATAGAAAAACAATTGAAAACTCATTGTTGGTCCTTGAATCAGCTTGTAAGTAATTTGTTTTTCCAGGATTCTTTTCTTTAAAAAAAAAATACTTACCAGAATATCTGAAGAAAGAGGATGTTAAAGGGAGCAAATTTCCAGCTAAAACAAAGAAGCAAGCTAAAGAGAAAGAAAGTATAAGTGAGAGGTAGAAAGCACTCTTTAGAGAGGAGAAAAAGAAAAGGGAGGTAGCCAGTGAAACCAATTTTATAGGAAGGAAGAGAAAAAGAAGGTCCCGAAAAGTTAGAAAAAAAGAAATGCAAATTTAAGAACTAAGATTATGTGTTAACTACACCTCAATGAAAAAAATGATTAGAATCCAGGGAATTATTGGTGTACAGTAGTAAGTTTGTTAATGTGTGTAGAATCAGCAGAGATTTTGAAGATATCAGAGGAGTGAGCAGAGCACATATATATTGTACGGCATTGTGGAGATATGTCCTAATGGTAGAGTTCAACTCTTAGCATCTTCATATATTTCAGTCGCTGTATATTTAAATTGTTAGGAAGTGTACAATCAGGTTTATGAATGTACTACTTACAATTGTCAATGGAAATACTGTGTATACTGAGATAAAATATAAGAATAATGACTCTATTAGTCCTAAAGAACATGAATTTCTTGGAATAAATACTTTTGGGAATTGGTCTTGAGAGCAATTGGTCTTGAGACCAAAAGGTTCCAAGTTCCATAACTTTCAGACAAACCTACTACAAAATTATAGGCTAAATTATCAGCTGCATATCCCAGATGAAGGAAGAGGTCTAAATAATATGCTAATTAAAAAGTCCAAAATGTTGATGAAGTTAAACATAGGCTTGCTTTCTTGGTGAACTGTGATAAGTAAGAATCATAATCAGACACGGAAGTTCTGTTTGGCAAATATGCTAGCAAGAATTGCAGCTTTTTATACATTGGGCTAGCATAAGGAGAGGACATATTTATTTATTTGCAAGTTGGATCAGTTTAATGGGAAGGGACATTTTGGAAATACTCTGCATGAAAAATGACCTCTCAGATTTAAGTTCCTCTCAAGCTTATTATACTAACTTTCTAGAGCCAGACTTGAACTTGAAATGAACTTGGCTCTTTGCCCCATAAATAATGACATGGGCAGTTTCTCTAAGTAGCATTTAACCTACCCAAAAGACGTTATAGAAAAGTATTATAAAGACACAATTAAGTTAAAAAAGGCCTTTTTTATCTCTAATATGATGAACTTCAGGGGCTATTCCTGAATCCAACTGCTGATTTGCTATAGTGAAAATACTGCATTTTATTACTGCCAGCAATGTACAATAAATTCTATGCCTTCTGCTTTATTTTTTAGATGCCCATAAAACAGTGGCATTGCTTTTCCTAAAACATCATAGTCATGCATATAATTGCAGCAGTACCATATTCTTTCCCCACCGCTGCAGGGATCATACATCTCCAACTTTTGTGGTTAACTACTTGGAGTATGGGGGATTGATCTGTTCCTTCCTCATGCTCCTGCAACATTCAAGTATCAGGGGACATTGTTATGTCTGGTGACCTAATTCAGATGCTGAACTCTGAGAATCACAGAACAATCATTTTATATAATTATATTTTATCTGTCATTTCCTAGAATGTTAAAATAATCATTGCATGTGTAGACAAATAGAATTTCCCTACCAAAATATAGTTTGCGGTTCAATATAATTCAAGGACAGGCGATAAAGCATTGAACACTGAGTGTATACACATCTTGGCATTTGATCTTTAACATATGCAATCACTCTTACCAGTGATGGTTGAAACACATAATGGGAGACATATAAAATCCTAGATGCTAGAAAGGAATCTCTCCATCTTCTCATCATTTTTTACAAGTTGTTTTATTGTTAACACTGCCTGTGATTTTAATGCAAACACTAATGCCTCTGTTAGCAAACAAAGAATAGCATATATCTGAGCTAGTCTCCTTGAATTTATTAAATGAAAAATTATTCATGCTGATGATGAAATAGGGGAACTACTTTTGTTTGCTTGTTTTAGGACAGAGCCCATTTTCTAGGTGATATTAGTTTCCAACAAACAACCTTGATACACTCCTTAGTGTCAGTTTCTAAGACGAGGCTCAGGTGCTCTGGCTCTTTTGTTCCTCAAGGATTCTATTTCAAACCAGTTTAAAAATCACAAAAATGAATGAGCTCTTTTTCTTTTCTTACAGGAGAGATGAGTCGCCAAGGTGGAATTGAAGTGATATGGTGGCTTGATAAGATAAGCGCATACTGTGGCCAAGATAGTCTTCATTATTACACAGAGATTGCTACTTGCTGTATTTTTCAGACACCAATAAACAAATGTTCAAATTTTGTTCCCGACATTCTAAAAATGATTGGGGTTCAGCAAAAAAAAAAAAAAAGCAGTTTTGAAAAAAGAACTCTCCTTACATACATGCAGACTGAATTACTCACAAGACTGCTTCTCTAGCATATTGTGATTACTGAAAGACTTCTCTAAAATTTGAAGGACCTAACTTCTGTCTACTCTGAATGATTATTAGGCAGACCTACAGGTTCAACATCAGAGTAGGTATTTTTTACCTATGCATGTTCAAACTCTAAGAAAGATCCTCATTTGACTACATCAGGATGACCTCCCATACCCTAGAATAAGAACGGGCAAAAGATTGATTGGAATGATACCATATCACACATTAAATTGCCAAAAAAGTTGGGGAACCAAGAGTGAGTTTATATGTAAAAGAACTTCATCATGTTCTGATATGAAGGATTCTTGTGTTCAATACAAGAAAATACTTATAGTGATATATACCTTTTGCATCAACTTCCAAATAACAGGCACTATGTTTAAAAAAAAAACACACGTACAGAACGGATTCCCCAAGCCTCAATTCTATTCATCTCTAGACCTTGCATGCTTTTTTAAAAATGTGCCTTTTAAGCTAAAATTATTGTGTTCCAATTTTCAGTTTAGCTTCTTTCCCCTTTATCTTCAAAGTAAGCATACTTCTAAGGAGAGTCTACTGCGTCGGAGCTTTCTCTAGCACTGCAAACGTTCCTACAACTTGAAAATAGTAAGCAATATGAGTGTATGTGGGAGCAGATGTTCCTGACTGAAGGTTATGTTCTTTCTTCTAGATAACTCATGAAAACACACAAAACAGAGAGACACAAACACATACAAAAACAGAGAAAGAGAAAGAGGAACGTTAATATTATCAGCAAAGGCGCAGAAAGGTATCTTAGACAAAATCTCAATTCAGAAAGAAGAAAAGCTAGAACCAGCAAGGAAGCGGCCAAATTCTGATTTTAATTACAAACATTTAGGTCAAAAGGACTTGCTTAGCGTCAAGGATGAAATGGCCATAAAATGCAAAGTAAGATCAGAATGTGGTCCTCTGACATAAAACCATACACAGAGCTGTTGGAGAGTTTAGGGCGCTCCATATCAGAAAGTATGTTCAGGCGGTTCGTTGTTTTGTTTTGTTTTATTTAAGTACTGCAGTTAATTTGAACGGTTCTATTTCCACGGAGCTGACCCCAGGGGGGGGGGGGGGGAAATCAACACCTTCCATCCAAATAAATCAAAACCAGGATCTCCGCCGTGAGGTAATGATGCTGCTATCGCCCCTCCCCCGCCCGACACCAAGCTTTCTCCTCCGAGATTGAAAAAGGAAGCCCTACTGATGCTCCCAGCCTCTCCCGAGGGCACTTTTTGCACACCCGTAACGTTTTCGATCTTTTGTGCCTGCATTTATACAGCAAAAGAAGCACCGGCTACTATAGGTTTCTGCCTTACATGGTGGTTACCTTTCCAAGGACCCGAGTCAAGTAGAAGACTGGGAGTGTGTGTGGGAGGGTGTAGGCAGAAAAGAGATCCCGCTAATGAGAGTTCAAGCTCAGGAGAAGAAGTAAAGTTAGTTCGGGATTCAACGTTTCAGAGCTGCTCTGAAATGAGCCTTAACACTTTACCGGATTTTTAATTTTTTTTTTTTAAATCTACTTTCAACTTTCTGGCTGCCCATCTGAACCCGCCTTCCTTCCGCTTCTTTCTTGTGGGGTGCCCAGCCTCCCTTTCCCCAACAATGCCCGAGAGATCTGCTGCTACCCAGAGCATCTTCCTCCTGAGCTGCGAGTCGGCTTAAGGAAGAGCTTCCGACGCACCAAGGATCCTCTCTCTTCCTCTCTTCCACACCCACCGATCGCCACCTCTCTTAGCGCCTCTCCCCGCTTTCCTTTCAGCAGCAGATCTGGAGGCAGCGGCTACTTTGAACCCCCACCCCCCACCCCCCGAAGAAGCCTCGCTCTCGCTCCCCGCCTCAACCTTCCCTCGCAAGCTTTCCCTCGGTCCCGAGACTCCCAGCTCCGAAGCATCAACGCGCCCCAAAAAGAGAGGCTGGGGCTCTCTTCCCGCTGAAGACTCGCTCTTCGCAGGAGAGAGAGAGAGAGAGAACAAACCCCAACACGAGGTCCGGTGTTTTTACCGGTTTGGAGCTTTCCCGGAAAAATAAATAAAACAAATAAATGACAGTTCATCTCCCCATAATAAAGAGGCGTTTATCCTGCTATCTATCCCCCCCTCCCCCGGAGCCGGGAAGTCGCCCTCAGCCACCTGGGCAAAAGGCAAGGCGAACCTGGCCGGTGCGTGAACAAGCGGGGGAGACGCGGACTCCTACCTTGAGCGCCTTTGCGGACAGTCCCTGGTGCTGCCGCCGCCGCTACTGCCGTCCTGTCCTCTCTGGCAGAGGTGAAGAAGGGACCGTTCGCCCCCTGGCCGCGAGCTTCCTTTGCCTGCCTCTCTTCCACCAGCCCACCCCCTCTGCTCGGACGAGCAGAGGGAGGGGGGGGGAGGCTGCCGAGAGAACAGCCTCGCTCTCTCTCGCTCTCGCTCTCTATCTCTTCCCCACCCCACCCCCAAATCTCCTTTTCCAGCCCGCAGTGATGAGCTCGCTCGGTTCTGCCTGTCATTCATTCCCTCCTCTCAACTCTCCAACGCGGCGCTTCGCTCGCCCTTTTCCAGAGTCGCTGTGCCGCCGCCGCCGCCGCCAGCGTATTCGCTACGGCTCGGGCTGCTGCAGAGCCGCGGCCAGCGCGAGGAAACGCTCGGTCCGAGAGAGAACAAAGCGGCCAGTGGCAAGCACCACCGGCCCGCCGGCCAGCCAATGAGGAGCCGCGAAGGGCATCAAAGGGGACCTTTACCTGCGCTCCATCCGTGTGGAAAGCGCGGAGGGAGGGAAAGAGAGAGGGAGAAAGGAAGGGAAGGGGGGAGGGAGGACTTTCTCGGGCGGCGATTGAGGGGTGGGTGGTGCCGGGACCTCTCGGGTCGTTGTCCTCAGTACACAACTCCTGGGCCCCAAATTCTGGAGGGGCGGCCAGGAAGGAACCCTCCGCACTTTCTACCTTGCCTTAGCAGCCTTTATGGGCTCTTTCCTCCCCCCTCCTCCTCCGGTTGACTCAGGCAGGGCTCGGGGAGATTGATATGGTAATAAGCGCGGGGTGGCCATACTTTCTCATTACTGTGGAAACCGAGGGGGGTAGGGAGTTCAGGACAAAGGCCGTAAGTGAGGAGAACAAAACCAGTGGCTGGCCCTGGAATGTCTGCCATTTCTCTCTCCCTCTCCTCCTGCCTCTGCTTTTTTTTTTCTTTTAATTCAAAGCGCCTATTTGCAAAACATAAAGGGACAAGACCACTGCGGGAGAGAGAGTGGGGGGGGGGAGAAGAAGAGGCGAGCGAGGAGGTCCCTTCTTCCTTCCCGGAAACCTTCCCCTGCTCGTCAAACCCGCGGTATAAATGTTCATGTAACGGAGCTCGTTAAAGTTACCCCACGTGGAGTTTTAAAGGGAGGATTGGGGGGGGGGGGAGCGGCAGGGGCAGAGGAAGCGCAAGAATTTGCTGACAGAAATGGGCGCCGCCCGAGCCTTAACGATTCATCCAGGGGGTAGCTAAGCGTTTCTAAGGAAGTGTCTCGGCTATCGAGAAAATAACCCTTTCCCCCCAACCGCTGCAACTTAAGGCGGCGGATAAGTGTGGACAAGGCAGCAGCTTTAGCCCTGGGAGAACTTTGCCCCAAACCAGGGACCGCGGACTTGAAAGCTCCCTGCTGCAGTCTCGGCTTCAAACTTCTCAGACTTCTCTGTGCTTCATTCACCCAGCATATTTTTTTCCACTGGTTCATTGCTGGGACCACGTTTCTGCAGATGTACGGGCTGACCAAGGCCAGGATAATGGAATATTTCAGGATTACTGTACATGTTGCCCGCTTTGCATGGGTTTTAGACAGGGAACTGACAGTTTAATTTTTGGGTAATATTTGTATTTGTGAAACTTTTTCCCCTCAGAGAAGAGTAGATTTTTATACATCTTCCTCATCACAAAATATAGCTCAGAGGAAAGTGAAAAGAATCTTTCTAGCGTTTCTCTATGGGAAGGAAAGAGAACGAGGGAGGGAGATGTACCTACTTGTGAAAGATTTTTGGTATCTTTATCTTAACCAAATCATTAAGATGGAGGTAAGTGCTGAGTTTGGAAAACTGACAAGGCACAAAGAAATAGCAACATTCTGAAGATATGTGGTATTACCAGAACTGCATTGGTGACATATTATTAGCATTCACTTCTCATGCTTGATTTTATGGAAACAACTATGACTCAGTGACAGAGCATATAATTTGGAAGTCAGTCTCAGCATCTTCAATAGAATAAGGCTCCCAAGAGTAGGATTACAATATGTGAACTGCAATAATCCAGGTGAACACCAGATGGCAGCAAAGATACAGAAATTTCTAACCTTTTGCTACTATCTTGTGGTCACCTGGATTTCGCAGCTCATATGTGCTGGCCCTGCCAAAGAACCAAATGTAATCAATTTTAAACAATACAGAGTTGGAAAGACATGGCCTAACTTAATATGATACCGAATATAGAATAACAATGTTGGTAGGGATCTTGGAAGCCTTCTAGTCCAACTCCCTGGCCAAGCAGGAGACCCTATAGCATTCTGGACAAATCTCTTCTTAAAATGCTCCAGTGATGGAGCACCCATGACTTCAGAAAGCAAGCCATTCCATATAACTTCCTCTCTTTATTGGAATCACATCGATATCCCAATAGTCTGTATTTATGTAAGTATGCGACACAGAAGAAGAAATTCAACTGCATGCTTTGCTTAGAATGCAGTTGTCTGCTTTTAATGAACTCACCCATGACCAGGAGATTGTATTAGCAGTGAGTTCATGGGGGAAGCGGTGAGGAATGGTGCAAGCTGAAGGAAAAGGACATACACAGACCTACTTCTGGTAGCAAAGGTAAAGAAGCTATGAAGCACCAGGGGTATCAGTGACATGATTTGCCTGAAGGCACCATAACTTTCCTTATCTAATGATGTTTAGATGACTGCAGGCTCTCCCCTGATTCTGCCTAGCGGCTAAATCTGACCTATATTTTCTGATTTTCACCTATCAGCAACTTCCTTCTGGAGACCAAACCAAGTAAATGCTACAAGTGTGAACTGCAATAGTCAGGGAAGTATTGCTTATTCTTCTTCACCTAGTAACACTATTGGCCTAAACATGTTGAGGAAAGCACTGCAATAATAATACTGGAGTTTTCAAAGGACTGTAAAGAAATGGCTTTGGCTGGGATGTTGGAGAACTCTGGCTTGTCTGGAATCATGTTTTCTGGCTAGCCAAATAATCTAGTGAGTTGGGGATAATCTTTGGCTCCATTCCTACTATTTTTGCCCCCTTTCTTACTTATTTCGGCACAATCTTCCAGGTGCCGAGCTTGATCACATTTTCCAATTACATCTGAATGTCTTTTAACTGCACTGTAACTGTGGAAATATGCTATAAAAAGCGAATTAGACTTTAAAGAAGGAGTGAGAAATCTTTGGCCTCTTGAAGTGGCAGAGTTACAATCCCCAAGAGCTCCAGCCAACACGGCTAATGGTGAGAATATTGGGAGTTGTAATTCAGCCATTTCAGGTGGTGCACAGTTTCTCTCTCTTTCTGAACTAGTCAGGATCATTGTGTCAAAGCTAGAATGAAAAGGGAAGAGGCAAGAAAGAGAAAGCACCCAGTTCCAGGGCACATATTGGTGGGTGAACCTACAGCTTAACAGGTTGGAAAAGGTACTGGACCTTGGATCATCTGTGTACTAGGGTACCATGATTAGGAAATTGGGTGGTCCTGATTTTTTTAAAAAACATGCATTTTACTATTCTAAAGCTTAATGTTGCTATCACTATGCTGTTTGGGGTAAGAAATAAGTACTTTTTTCAGGCTAAACTACATGCTTACTTCTTTAACACATTTTTGATTCAGAACAAATTTCCTTATGAAAGAAAAATATTGAAAACAGATAGTGGTATTCTATCTTTCATGTGTGAAAATATATTCTGAATAAATGAAAAGACAGTTCACATTCATGCCAGTGAATGCAGTGCCAGTCCCATTTTGAAACAGAGAAAGAGAGGTAGCAAGAGGAAGTGAAATAGCTCTAAATCTGATGGTGGTTGCTTGTTTTGGCTGATCAAAATTCATGATATACATTCAGTATGTTCTAGAGTTTACCCTGTCATAGATGAGATTGTTTGTCATAGATTATTTGGAATGTTTAAGATAAAAATTGCTGTATCTTAATAAAAATAGTATACCCCAGTATAGATCCATTATGTTATTTAAAATGTCTGGGAATCTGGATTATCACTGAGAGTTCCAATCCATTAGTATTTTTCAAATAACACAATTTGTATGTGTTGCAAATGATTAAGACTTATTGGCTATGTTTGACAAACTACTATTCATTTAAACAATGTATAAAACCACCTTCCATTGCAGTAAATTTGGGCAGCATATCAATAATAATATCATAACAGTATAAACCTATGATGAAGTCTGATTAAACAATAACCCCTAAAATAAGAAGCCACATCAGAAATAGATCTCATCCAACTGCCTGGCCCAAATGTTTAAATTACCAATGACTTAAACTACATCCCATTTCACAAAACAATGGCCTCGAATTCCATATACAGGGTTTCCTAACTCTAGAGCTGAACATTCTGAAAAATTCTACTTGAGGAAAAGTTTTAGGTATTTCAGCAGCTGAGTTCATTTCTTCTAGATCCCAGAAACCATCAAAATCAATAAACTTCAAGGCAGCCATGATAATTAAGTTGAAAGTTCTGAGCTGAACAAACTGTATAGAACTTTTGCTAAATCAAAATGACGGCCATCAAAAGTTTTTTTAAAAAATTCTGTCATTGGTTCACACATAGCTATAAACTATAGTTGGATGAGTTTATACGTAATGCTGACCAATAGACTGTGATAAGGATTGGGTGTTTCTCCACTTACACCTAACTGTACGTATGTGTGTATGTGACTTGGTATCAGTGTTGATTCATGACTCCCTGGACAAGCCCTTGCAGTTTTCTTGTCAACATTTTTCAGAAATTGTTTGCCATTTCTTCCTTCCTAGGGCTGAGAGAGAGTGACTGGTCCAAGTACACTAAGTAAGCCGTGTATCTTTGGCAAATACTAGAACTCACAATCTCCTGGTTTCTAGCCTGGTGCTTTAACTGCTACAGAGCACTGACTCTGTCTTCAACTGTGGCACAAACATATTCTGGTAACATCTTTCTGCCATCCCCCCTATTACATTTCTCCAAATCGACTCAAGCCCATAAGTGAGACAGATTAAAATTGTCCTTGAATATATAAATGACAACATTGTGGTTTCCTTCCTGTGACTACATAAAAGGCCTGATTTTGAAGAAAAAAAAACACACACTAATACATAGTGTCCCTTTGAAGCAATGGAAGACAGTTAAAGAAACATTTTAGAATATATAGCTCTACTCATAGCCCCGTTTCCTAAATGAAGGAAATGTGAAACAATGCAAATGAGCAAATAATGGCAATATGTGTTCTTGCCTCATTTTATTCAACATAAAAGAGACAATTTCTGGAAAGAAATGTCAGTCGTGACACATTCATTTCTCTCTATTTTTCCTCTTTGATTTCTTCTACCTTTCTCATCTTGTTACTTTCCTCATTTCTTGCTTTTGATGAAAGATTCTAGGATCGATGATATGGATCGACAAACCTTTTCTGTAAAAGGCCAGTTCTTACATTGCCTCTGTAGGCATGGCTGCAAGGGTGGGATTCTGCCGGTTTGGACCGGTTCTGGCGAGCCCCTTGCTCCGAAGATCAGCTGTCTCCAAACTGGTTCGCTACAATGAACATATGGGCCCACCCACCAACCCCTGCTCTTTCTTGTCCTTTACTTTCTTTGTTTAGAGCAGAGTTGATTTGCATGGCAGAACAGTTTGCCATGCCACAGCTGTTTTCTCACAGGGACTGCTGTTGAAGGTAAGTATTAGAGCTGTTTGAAACGCGAGGCGCATGTTTGGCGCGAACGCACATGATCACTGAAGCGGTTGTTATACCGGTGAAATCCCACCCCTGCATGGCTGGTAGGTTTTTAGACCACTGAGCCAGTGGCAGCCATTAGGTAATGCTGGCCCACCAGAAAGGAAACCACTGATAGGCCACTGCTAATGCCTAGGATACCCTAACCTGGCCCTTGGCCCTGCCCTTTATCCTGGAAACCCAACTAAAGTTCAGGCCTGGAGATCACTGGAGTTCAGTGGCCCATAAATTTAAATAAATAAAAAAGTAAAATACAAACTGAAAAATCCAACCCCTCCCCACAAAATATGTATAACATAGGGTGGACATAGAGTGAAATTTCACAATTTTGTAAAATTGCTTCAGTTGCTTTGTAAACGCAATTCTAACAGTTTTATCTCAAAAGATTCATATTATTTTATATTTGCTTTAGCAATACTACATTTTTCCAAAGTTCATAACATTATTTTGAGTATTAACAAACTTTTATCAATAAACCAATATGAATCAATTACAGTTACTTAGAAAGTCACCTAAGGAGTTTATTGAAGCATACCAATTTGGCCAGTGATCCCCAAACTGCAACTGTTTATTTAAATTAGCTTTGATTTAATCATTTTTATGGTCAAGTGCTAATCTGGGAAAAAAGAATAATTATGCATCATCGTTTAATATGCTTGCACATTGTAAATCATGAATACAGTTCTGTTTTAAAAATTCCTCTGCTTTAACTAATTCTTACTGAATTCTCATGATTTTGTATTTCAGCCTTCACTGTTTGTATGCCTCTAAATATGATTATATATAGCTTTCAGAACCTGAAGTCAACATACTGTAGTTGAACAGATCTGAACATTGTCAAGTTGCGGAAGACTGAGATAGCTAGTGTTGCTTTCATTTCCTTTTCCATTGGATTTTTAAGAGAACACCTGAAAAGTTAATTTAAATGTTAATCTGTTCCAAACCTGCCACACAAAATTAACAAGCTGTTGTGAAAGAAGAACTGTTCCTTCTATGTCTTAATGCCCATAACAAATACTTCAGTGAATATCTACAGGCCTGTTATTCCCTTTTACACCAGTTATTATATGTTCCAGCTTCTAGCTATGCAGGCATTACTACAAGTTGAGGCAGCCTTGTCTTCAAAGCACTCTGCTGGTATAGGCTCCAGGAAAGGATTAGCTTATAGCCTAGTAGACACTGAGGCAATTATGCCTTCTGTGAGAGCTGGGAGCATCTGGATTTGGATAATTTAAGTTATTAGAGAAATCAGGGAAGCAGAAGACATTTTGGGCAAGGGCAGCTGCTTATTATGCATATATATTTCTGCCAGAAAAAAAAGACAGGAAAAATGTACTCAAGGGGAATAGAGTAGACTTGCTGTGGCTGGCTTTAAAGTAACAGGAAAGCTATATGAGTTTTAGAGGAATATTGATATCATGCAGGAAGGATTTTCAAGTTGATTCTATAATAATGGCAAAAAATCTGAGATTAAATACCCAGAGGCTTTTTACTGCAATTCATTTGTTTAGTACATAATTTTGTGCATAAACTGGAGTAGTCTTAGCCTTTTACAGAATTTCAAGAGCGTCTGTATGAAAAGATGCATGCCAGAATGTCAAAGGTCACATGAGGAACCTCTTTGAAGCTGGAGTTAATCTGCCATTGATTGCAGTTTGTAGTTAAAGGAGACTGTACTAGTATCTGTATTAGAAATAAACAATGATTTCAATATGTGTACCTAGAAACCAAACCAAAACAACAGTATTCTTAGAAATTAGTGAGGTGATTTGGTTTCATTTTGTAATCTCCCCTTTCACCTACAAAATGTTCTAGGTTTCTATTTTAGCCTTGCAAAATCTCTCCCATAGGTTCATAGGTGAGCAGCAATCTTGATGTGGTTCTTTCTAGTTTGAATACCACATTGTCTCCGTGATTAGGAAGAAGCATAAACTCTGTGGAGTCCCTGGTTCTTTCTCAGCTTGGTTGTCATCTTGCAGATATTTCATTACCCAACTAGATAATTTCATTAGTGCTGGTGAGTGTGGGGTTTGCTCCCTATTTATATACAGTTGCTTGCCCTGCCAGTATTGGTGGGCATGTGCTTTTCTCCTCAGTAGTTCCTTGATTAAGGTATTGTTTTCTGCTTGATTGTTTCCCTGAAGTTAATCCCTATTTGGTGTTGGATGCTGGAGAGATTTTTTTGTTTCCATCTTAACTTTTTATTGTCTCTTTTGAAAGATACTATATGTAAATGTGGTTTATCTCTGTGTATTTATTGATAGCTAGTTTGTCTGAATGCCAAATGTTGAGGAACTCCCTAGCATTTTTTAATTTAGTTTGATTTAGGATACTTACAGTTTCCCAGTTGAAAGTTGAGTCTTCCCATGAGTTATCTACAACATGCAATGTAAAAACTGTAACAGCCATTATGTAGGACAGATAGGCAGGAGACTAGCACAGCATATCTATGAACACCAGCTAGAGATCAGAAGACATGATGAAAACTTCCTCTCACAGAATGTGGTCAGGCATAAAATAAAGCCTCACCTGATATTCTAGTGAAGAAAATGGAAATACCTGTGTTGCACTACAGTATATTACCATTAGATGGTCAAACAAGTGTAACCAAATGTACCTCAATGGCCATGTATCAGCATGGAATTGTTGAGTGTACATTGGAGGGCTCTGTTTTGGGCCCCATAATATTTTTTACTTATTTATGAATAATTTGAATGAGAGATTAGAACACATTATTAACAAATTTGTCAATGATACAAAAATGGTGGGATAGCAGTCACCTTAGAAGACATTAAAAAAAAATTTCAGGAGGATCTTGACAAGTAAAATAATGGGTTGAAACCAGCAAAATGAATTTTAACTGAAAGAAAGGCAAAGTCCTGCTTTGGGATAGAAAAAAAAATCAAAAGCATGAATGTAGAATGGGAAGTGCAGGGCAGCAGAACATGGAATGTCCCAGTGATGCAACTGCAGAAAAGGAAAAGCAAACTTAGTGGAAATATACTGTCTGTCCAGAAAAGTACCGGTAATCTTTTCTGTGTATTCTGCATTGGTCAGATTCATCTATAATATAGTGCCCAGTTCTGATTATTGCATTTTAGGAAGGACATTGTCAAAGTGGAATGTGTCCGAAGTAGCTCAACCAAGATGATAAAAGAGCCTAGAAGGAAAAACTTTTAATGAGGAAGTGTTAGAAATTTGGATATGTTTAACTTGAAGAAGAGAATGCTTTAGGGAGACATGATAGCTGTTTTCAAGTGTCTGAAGAGCTGTCTTGTAAAATGAGAAATCACAGAGTTATATTTTTAAATTACAAGGAAACAGATTTTGGCTGGGCGTTAGGAAAAATAGCTTAACAGTAAGAGCCATTCAAGAATGGACAAGCGGCTCTGAGAGTTTCTCCTTCACGGGAGATGATAGAGGTTGGATGGCAATCTGTCAAGGACAGCTTGTAGTGGATTCCTGTACAATGTGTGAGTTTAGAAGGTCCCTTCTCCCTTTTACTTTTCTATGCTTCTCTGTGTAATTGCCAATGGCACAGTGCAGCTCACTGCAAACTATATGCAGCTAACAAACACCTTGGGAAAATTATACTCCATATCCAATATATTGGGTACAATATTGTACTATATTTACATGATTAGTCACAGAAGCTATTTCAGTGCAACATGGGCAAGGCTGCAAAGAGATTGTGTGCCACATATTTGCTCTATATGCCCTCTCAGAAAATGTGCAATTTAGAAGCAGTGACCCTTCTTCCATTATCTGGCTCACAGCAATCTATAAAATTTAAAACTAAACCAGCTTTTTTTTTTTAGGTCTTTTCACCCAGGTTTGCAGCAAGTTTACATGTGATAGGAATGGTGGTCTGATGAATGTATACTTTCATTTTTATTCATCCTTAACTTGGTGAAAGAAAAATGTTTTTTAAAAAAGGTTTTTTTGACTTTCATCCATTGCAATACTAATGTATTGTGTTCCTCTGTGTTAAAGTCTGTTGAGCCCTATGTAATTAGAACTCATTACACTGGATAAATTTTTTTCAGAACAGCTTTATGAAAAAATGAAAAACTATAAAACAAAGTTCTTACTAGCTTCATTGTTTACAATTAACTACAGTATATGTTTAATGGGAAGTTTGTTAAATCTAAACTTATCAGACAGCATCAGGATAAACTCCAGCTAATTGACATGCTTGAGTATTATAATTTGTTTTGATTCCTCCCTCGCTCCTCTTCCTTACCATATTGCTTGTTGGATACCTTTTGTTGTGCATTGCCTTCAATGTGGGGGTCTAAATTCCTTATGTTCAATGAGATGAGGAATGCCTCAACAACATGGAGCTGGAAAAAGCGGTCTTCTTCATCAGCATGAAGCCCATCACCTTTGCATTGACTTCACCTCAGCAGGTGGGATGTTAAACGAACCAAAAGGTTTTAATGAGGCATGGAATTGGAACCAGCTTGTTTGCTCATTAAATTGTGCGGGAGCAATGTGTGTGTGTGTGTATGTATGTATGTATGTATGTATGTATGTATGTATGTGTGGGTATGGAGGGACAGTGTTCTTTAGATCCTCACTTTCTGCAGCTGGAAGACATACTCTGTACCCATCCTCAGGGTGAAAACGGAGCCCCTGCAGCGTCCTTCAATTGCATGTACTAGCAATAGGGTACATACAAAAGGGTAGAAGCAGTAAACACATGGGCTGCTTCAGACATTTTGGTAGGTTGATTTGGTAATGAAGCTGCTGCAAGGTGGAAGAGAGGGTCTGTCAGATTCTGGCTTCCACAAGTTACTTTGTTAATTGGAATAGCCTTTGATAGCATCAGTCATTCCTGGGCTATTAGCTCACTGTCCATAATTTTGCTTGTTCTTCTCTAACTATCCATGAAATGTCAGAGGATCTAGACAATAATTACAGAGGCACAGGGAAATAACTTTCTGCAAATATCATCAAGCATGATCTACAAATTATTTATTTTCATCTTTTTTTTTTCATTTCACACTAACTGTGCTCCATCTTCCATTGGCATCTTAATATTAAAGTACAACAGAGTGAATTGAGAAGCAGAAGTGTGGATAAAAGACAGATGGAAAAATACAGATGCTTTAAAGAAGTAGAATAATAGGAGGAAGAATGGCCAGCAAAAAAAAGGGGGGGGACTTGTTGTATAATATTAGAAAGAAAAGAGGTAACATACCAAAACCTTGGAAGACCTTCAACTGGTGAAGAAAGTTTCACTGGTTGATTTTTTTGCCCTTCTCAAACCACGACTGTTAAATTATTCAATGCAGAGCAAAATTTTTAAAAAATGGCAACTGTGTTTCAATAAGTGTTGGAAGGAGATGAATAGAAGCCCAGAATTCATTAGGAAAAAAGTCATAATTAAAAGCAAAAAACAACAACCCTGTTCTAATGTACCTGCAAATCACTAAAAAGACTTTTCATTCAATCTGAGGTGTTAATGCAGACCCAAACTGGAAGATACGCAAGAGATACAGAATCTAATGTTTTCTAAAGAGACCAAAATAATTTCACTGAAAGCAAAAAACAGGAAATATTTGCTTTTAGCTACCTACTGGTTATTTACTAGGTGCCATTTAATACCAGTGATTGGAAAGAGTTGTTTGGTTTCAACAGGCTTGTAGATTTACTTTGATGTATTTACAAGATGACCAAGATGTCTTTTGTTAATTTCCTAGGAGAATTCTACTGGGTCCTTTTCAAAGGGAAGGAGACTAAGGTTAGGTTTACTCCACGCCCCCTGGGGAAGATGAATGGAAATTCTGGGGAGAGGGAGCTTTGGGGCTAGAGAGCAGGTCAAGCTCCATTTTCATTCAAGTCAGCTGATCCTGTTGCCACGGTGGCTGGTTGTGAACAGTGTTGCCTTTGGACAGACATCTACTGTCTTGGAACAGAGCTAGGTCCACAGCATTCTTTACAATGGAGCTCGGTAAATGGAAGCAAGCAACTTTCAATCATCTGTGCCAGCAATTTAGGAAGTAACTCAGAGGCAAAACCTGTACTGATTTAAGGAACATGGAAATCCACATTGGATCATCTACTGGGGCTTTATTTTTTTGGCACAAGAATTGTTCTTGGCTTTGTTTTCATCTAAGCTTCAAGAACCCACCTCCTCCTGTTTTATTTCAGGTAGAGACTGTATTCCTTACAACAAACTTGTTCCTTAGCATGTAAAATATTTGCTTGCCAGAATATTATATATCCTTATGATAGTTATAGTACCACATTGCATAAGTTATTGATCAGACATCTTTACTTGTTCTTCTTCTTGTCTACGATGGTGACATAAATAGGGGATTTCCTTAATACCTAGCTGACTTTGCTTTGCCTGGGAAGCTACATAGAGATACCTCTGGTCAGGACTTGGGTGGGAAACCTTCAGGAAATTCCAGGGGTTTAAGGTATGATGAGATGTCCAAAAGAATCCTGAAAGAAGGGTAGGAAAATCACATATTTGTTGCTGCCAACAAAATGACACAGACACATAACCAAGAAACCAAACATGACCTGAAGGAAACAAAGGTCCTTAGGGCAAATCCAATTTTAAAAGGCAGATGACTACATGAAACAAGAAATGCAACTGTTTTCCATGTTGGAAACCTGCTTATCGTGATGTTCAAGCAGCAGAAATGGAACATAAAGTTGAAGAAAGAATGGCTGTATACCTTTTAAGTGCTTTGAAGACTTTGATGAGTGCTAGGATTTCTAAGTGCTGCTGACCAATAACTTGCACTAGCTTAGAAAAAGCCCATTTGATCTCTGCCTGAGAATTCCTTCTAAGTATTCCAATACTGTCAAACCTCATTCTAATAATTAAAGGGCTTTCCAATGGAGTAATACCTGCAGAGGTTCCTATTTCTTTTACCCTGACTCCTTCACTTCCTCTTTCTGAAGTAAGAATGCAAATACAGCTACAAAAGTTCTTCCAGCTAGGGAGTTTCCAGCTGTTTCACTGTCAATTACAAAGAGAATTGTTGTTGACTTTCCCTCTCTTGGGGCCATTGCTCTTATTTTATATGGATCCCCTTCCCCTCCCTGTAGTACTACTAACAATTATATCCAGAGAAAGAGAATGTCATTACACCTGAGCAGTTTCCAGAAGCTCAAAGTAATCTCTAAAAAAAAAATTGGTTACTTAACATTGTGACTCCCTAATTGTTATTTGTGAAGTGTCAATAAGCTAAATGTTGAAAGTTTGTTTGGGCTGAAAATGCAGATTGAAAGTATTTCACCCAGGGAAAAGAATAACATTTCTAAAATGGTGGTGACCAGGAAGGGCAGCAGGTACTGTACTCAGAAACAATTATTTAATTAGTACTATCACCTCCTTTCATTTAATTTCAGTATGATATTTGTAACAAAGCCAGGAAGGCATTTGAGTGTTAATTAAAACAAAACTGATTTAAAGCATTAGTAAATAAGGTGGTGAAATGGCATTCCTTTGGAGAATTATAGTGCAAAAGTGCTAATGTTTATCTAGGTGGCACATTGTTTCTGAAGCAGAGTTTTGTTTTTTTTTCTTCTTGGAAAAAATTCCACGCTGTTGTTGAAAGACGTATGTCATGCATACTTTAATCTTAATCTTTGCACTAAGTAGCGGTTAGATGTGTACCACTAAACAGCACTTCTGATTCTATGAGTCAATGGACATTTATATACTGAAATGTATATATTATTCATTTTATGTAAAATCCCCAAATTATTTACAGTGATATAACCCAACAATATCCTGCTATTATCACACACAAACACACACATAAAGACACACAAACAAAACCATGAAGCACCAACCATTTTAGAGGTGGTGAGTCTGGGAAGTGGCGCAAATAAATCATTAATCTGCAGAATCCCTCTCCTCCCTTCACCCCCCTCCCCACTTCTCATAAAACCTCATTAGGATGAACCCTTCATAATGCAGGCATCTGAATAGAGAACAGCCTCTTCTGCACTTTGATTTAGGGCTTTCTCCACTTGGAGTCAAAGTGATTTCTATTCATTCTTGAGTCAGCACAAAACAATGCCAGCATCACATTTCCTGTCTTCTTTCATCCTTTATCCTGCCTCGGCTGTGTCTATTCTGGGTTCTGTTCTGTGACGCTTTGGCAAGAATGCCAGCCATCATAGGCTGGGTGATTCGTTTCCCTGCTCTGAATTTGCTGCCATCCCTCTTCAACCCTTCAACAGTCATCAGGGAAAACATCTATCAATCAGGACGTTACAGCAAGCGTGGTGTACAATTCCTTTCAAGACTTCTGTAGGTGGATTTGTCTCTCTCCCCACAACCACCACACACATCCCATAACTTGAAAGAAAGAATCTGATGGGATGACACCAGAACAGAAATAGCCTCAGAAGCAGGAGGCAATACATGTGTGCTGTAATCATGCAACTACTGTCATTAAATACCGAACAGTAGAAGCTCTAAAATTGTCTAATCCTAGGCAATTAACTCTTAGTTCATATATGTGAGTTGAGTTGGGGGTGGGGTGGGGGTGGGGGTTATTTGAAAGGACAAATTTGGGGAAACTGGCAAATAAACAGAAACACCCCCATCCTGCTTTTTTCCTTGATGGAATAGCAAAGGATGGCTTTCTTTTCTTTGTCCTTGCTGGAAGCTGGAAAAGAAGCGGATGTCAAAACACAGGTTTGTCTCTCTGTGTGTGTATGAGAGAGAGGGAGGGAGGGAAGGAGAGAGAGGCATAAACAATCTCAGCAAGCATAGTATTAATGGAGAAGGCAAAATTTGAGAGAGAAATAGCAATGGTAGAGAGTAGCTAGTGACAGGAGAAGGGGTTCCCTTTCTCAATACTCCCAAAGGCCACCTCTGATCAGATGATGGCATGGTTTCTTCCACTTCATTAAAGGTTTTCAAATGGAATCTCGATTATCAGGTATCAGGGTAGAGTAGTAAATCCTGCAGTGTGCAGGGGGTTGGACTTGAAGACCTTTTAGGTCCCTTCTGTATTTCTATGATCACAACTTTAGCAGACAAGCTAATGTCTCTCTAAGGGAACAAATAGCTAAGCATAGCAGATTTACATACTATACATTAAAACTGCAATCAGATAGTGGTGGACTAATAAAGACAATACTATTTTTATTCTACTACAGTCAATGCCCACAAGGCTTTCTCATTTACAGGCTGGAGATAGGATAAGGTCAACAACATGGGATTAAGAAGTGAAATTCAGATATGAAACATGATTATATTATCCACCCAAACATTTCTCTTCCTCCTCCTTTCATACAAATCTCTATAGACATGGTTTATACTGTGAGGGATCCTAAAAATTGCTGTGTTCGTTTTTTCTTTGGGGGTATTTATGGCTTGTTTTTCTTAATGATTTTATCCACTATGTTTTATGATTGTTGATTTTAATATTTTAATGCTTTAATGTTTTTATGCTGTAAGCTGCTCAGAGTTTTGGATAAAATATGGGCAGTAAATAAACTTCCTAAATAAATGATCACTACGTATTTAAATGCAAGTGTGGACAGCACTACAAGTTCACCTATTTACTAAACCACAAAAGCTATGGTTCCAAACTATAATGCTATACTCATACAGTATGTGATTAGTCACCAAAATCAAATCAAATTTTGGCTTAGCTTGTTGTGTATACTTTCATATTAACCTATAATGTGGCTAAGTCATGCCTGTGGATTAAATCAGAAAGAAGACTGGCTTCTTTGGTCAATTCCTAGCTGTTTTTCTATCTTTTGAGTGCTCTTGTTTTACACCCCAAATTTGGGCAGGCACAAAAGTAAATTTATTTATCACATTGAGCAAAAATTTCATTAAGTAGGTCACTAACTGACCACTATTTCCAATGGATTCATTGAACCATGGTTAATTCATTGACTTTCTCATCCTCAAATATGGCTAAATCAAAAACAAACAAACCATTTTACAGTTAAGTGTAGATTTGGGCATTAGGTCAATGCCCTGTCCCAAATGAATATGAAATATGAGTTCATTTCACTTTAAGTACGTACTCGGTACTCCATGGCTGAGTTCACAAATTTCATTAAGCCATCAAGCCATCAATTCCGAGGGAATCCACTGTCCCTCAGACGATTGGATGAGAATCCCTCTTTGTAAAGTGTGGTTCCGGGGTTCAGATGGGCCTATTGATCACATACCTGGCTCCCTCTATGTGACATCGGCCCTGCCTGAGCTCCTCGAGATCATAGCCAGCTTGGCGGTTGAGACCCCCAGGCTGATGGTCATGGGGGATTTCAACTTGCCTTCGGCTGGCGGGACATCGGGGGTTGCCCAGGAATTCTTGGCTTCCATTACAGCCTTGGGCCTGACCCAACTAATTAGGGACCCCACTCATACTGAAGGTCACATCTTGGACCTGGTTTTTGTCTCTGGACAGTGGCAGGATGATCTAGGTATAGGGGACATAGTCATTGAACCTCTGTCATGGTCTGATCATTCGCTCCTTAGGCTAAACTTCCAAGCCGCACCTCCTCATCGCAGGGAGGTGGAACTGACACGATGGTTTCGCCCCAGGTGCCTGATGGACCCGGATAGGTTCCTGATGGAGCTTGGGCCATTTCCAGGTGTTCGAGCACACAATTCAGTCGAGGACCTGGTGGCCGCCTGGGATAGGGCGATGGCTGGGGCCCTTGACCGGGTCGTGCCCTTGTGGCCTCTGACCCAATGCCGATCTCACTTGGCTCCTTGGTTCTCTGAGGAGCTGAGGGAGATGAAGCATCGGAAAAGATGCCTAGAGAGCGGTTGGAGGGCCACCCGTTCCGGACCTGACCGAACACTATTGCAGTCCTATATTAGGACCTATTTAGTGGCGATAAGGATGGCAAAGCGTTCTCACTTTTCCGCTCTTATTGCGTCCGCAGGAAATTGCCCAGCTGCCCTCATTTGGGTGACCCGCTCCCTCTTAGAAATCGGAGTGCGGGAGGATTCTCTACAGGGGTGGGCTGAGGATTTTTCGAATTTTCTGATGGACAAAATCACTCAGATCCGGGATGGGTTGGACTCTGATTGGGCGACTCTGGATGGGGTATCAGAGGTGGAATTTGGGGAGGTCGTCTGGGGGGAGTTTGATCCTGTTTCCCCCGAGGACGTGGACAGGATGCTGGGGAGGCTTAATGCTACTACATGTTTACTGGATCCGTACCCCTCCTGGCTGGTATTGCCACTCGGGAGGTGACGCGAGGTTGGTTCCAGGGTATTATTAACGCTTGAGTGAGGGGTTTCTACCTGCCACTTTGAAAGAGGCGGTAGTGAGACCCCTCCTCAAGAAACCGTCCCTGGACCCAACTCTGTTATCTAACTATCGTCTGGTCTCCAACCTTCGCTTTGTGGCGAAGGCTGTTGAGAGTGTAGTAGCATGACAGCTTCCCCGGCAACTGGATGAAGCTGTCTATTTAGATCCACGCCAATCAGGCTTCAGGCCCGGGTACAGCACGGAGACGGCTTTGGTTGTATTGGTGAATGATCTCTGGAGGGCCCGGGAAGAGGTTTTTCCTCTGTCCTGGTCCTATTAGATCTCTCGGCGGCTTTTGATACTGTCGACCACAGTATCTTATTGCGGCGGTTGGGGTGGGTTGGGGATGGGAGGCACTGTTTTGCAGTGGTTCTCCTCCTTCCTCTCCGACTGTTCGCAATTTGTGTTGGCAGGGGGGCAGAGATCGACCTCAAGACCCCTGATTAGTGGGGTTCCTCAGGGGTCGGTGCTCTCGCCCCTTCTGTTCAATATTTATATGAAGCCGCTGGGCGAGATCATCCGTGGCTTTGGGGTGGAGTTTCATCAGTACGCTGATGATGCTCAGCTGTACATTTCCACCCCAGGCCACCCCAATGAAGCTGTGGAAGTGATGACCCGGTGCCTGGAGGTGGTGCGGGGTTGGATGGGGCGAAACAGGCTTCAGCTCAACCCGTCCAAAACCCGGCGCCCCGATACAGCCAGTTAGTTCCATCGCTGGCTGTGGGGGGGGGGAATTCTTGCCCCCACGGAGAGGACGCACAATCTGGGTGTCCTCCTGGATGTGCGGCTGTCATTAGAAGATCATATAGCGGCCATCGCCAAGGGGGCTTTTTGTCAGGTCCATAGGATCTACCAGTTGCGGCCCTTTCTGGATCGGGATGCCCTTCGCACAGTCATATCTGCCCTCGTTATCTCCCATCTGGACTATGCCAATGCTCTCTACATGGGGCTCCCCTTGAAGAGCACCCGGAGGCTCCAGTTGGTGCAGAATGCAGCCACGCGGGTGGTTTTGGGGGCTCCTCGGAGCTCCCATGTTACACCACTCTTGCGTGAGCTGCATTGGCTCCCGGTAGCCTTCTGGGTGCAATTCAAGGTATTGGTGATGACCTTTAAAGCGCTCCATGGCTTGGGACCTGGGTACTTACGGGACCGCCTACTGCCGTCATCGATCTCCCGTCGCCCAGTACACTCCTATAGGGTGGGCCTCCTTGGGGTGCCACCAGCTGGATGGCTGGCGACCCCGAGGGTACGGGCCTTCTCCTTGGGGGCACCCTCCCTCTGGAATGAGCTGTCCCTAGAGATGAGGACCATCCCTGATCTGTTGGCCTTCCGGCGCACGTTGAAAACATACTTATTTCATCAGGCCGGTCTGGCCTAGGGTTTTATAGGGTTAATTTGGTTTTAATGGGTTTTAATTCTTTTATATCCTTGATTGAATTTTATATGGAGCCACTATATTTAATATTTTTAATTGTTTTTTAAATGTTGTATTTATATTATTTTTTCACTTTGGCTGTACACCACCCTGAGTCCTGGAAGGGAGAGGGGCAGTATAGAAAACTAATAAATGAAATGAAATGAAAATGAAAGTATTTTGTTTGGTTTTGGCTTAGTGTGTTAGATGAATTGAGCTCCTGAGATTGATAGATTGTCTTTACAGTTTTTTATTCTACATGAAGTAGGCCATGTTGGTTAAACAGCCACCTGCACAGGAATCCAGAGCAAGTCCCAAAAAGGTCACATGGGGTCATGATGATGTCACTCAAATGAGCCCTGTGATGTCATTTGCTCCCTGTGGACAAACCTCTTAGACTGAGCTGTGATTTGACTGGCTTGAATACAGGAGGTGGGATGGACCTGTTCTGTGCCACTGGCCTCTGAGTCTATCTCTCCCTTTTCTTCTATCAAGGGAAAAAATATCCAAGGCACAGCAGCTTGCCAGTAGGCCACCACCCTCCCTTGCTTTATTACTGCAACCAGCATGTGCTGCCACAACAAGATTAAAATGATTGCGCCATCATTTGTTTCATATTTAATAAACAATTGGGAGCAGGTTTCCCAGCAAGCTGAGTCTATCAATCAAACTCATACAAAGTCCCCCTTTGAGCTGCCACTTCCAAAAAGAAAGAAAACAAAATTGGACTAATTTATTATTCATTTGTTCATTAAGTCTGTATTAACCAGATATATTATAAAAGAAAGCAGAATTATGCCTTTTGATCAGGGAATTCTCTGCCATGAATATTCATAGCCTCCACTTTGCCCCCTCTTGCTACTCATCAGCACATGTGGCATCTATTGTGTGGTGTTAGGGAGGGTCAAACAAGCACCCCCAACAAAGTCAATCTTCAACCTCAGCATCCTTGATATTAGTGACTGACTGCACCATCCATATTACTGCTGGTTGGCTGCCACTCTTCTGATGAGGGAGGTGTTGAATGCTGCCAGGCTGGAGACACTGCAATTGAGTAGTAGTGAGGTGATCTTGGCTCCATCCAGAGGCTCATAGGAATAAAAGGCAGGAATTTGGACTCACCTGTGTTTTGAATCTACTCTTTCAGCCTGGAGTTCTTAGAGAGCTTAATGGGACAACCAGAGGAATAGTCACCAACTCTACCCATGTCTTTAGAGATTAAGCTGAACCTGCTTAATAAACATACTGTATTTCCTGGACTTTGTGGCCTCCTCTAGCATATCCAAAGGCTTAGGTTTGCACAGTATACCAAGCCCGCAAAAAGTTAACCCAGGTTAAGACAAGGCTTGCTTAGCATTTGAATGTCCTTCTCTGTATTGGTTATTGTATTGTAACTCTTAAAAAACTGTTAGACCTAACACAAAACTAATTAGCTTTTTAGTGAGAAAATGATGCAATCATTAGGTGTGTTAAATGCACAATCTGGGATCCACTATAATGAGTGCCAGACTTCCTGGATAAACTTGTCAGGAAACACAACTAGATAAGCAAATTCTACTTTACTGTAAGGTTATATTAAGAGAATCTTACAAGTCTGAAGGTACAAATTTCCGATCACCTCTTTTAACTGCCTGATCAATTTGGATGCGTTTTCTTCCTCTGACCATTAATCTATTGGGCACTCCTCCCCCACTTATCTGTTTATTTTCTAGGAAGCATCTCTTCCCCTTATCCCCCAAGGGTACCCACACATTCTGTTGCACTGTGACACCAAACAGATGGGGGAAAAAAAACCCCACATACCCTTTTTGGCATTAAAACAGCAGGTCTGTATCAGCAGGTCTGTATCATATGTATTGAAAAATTCAAGATGGCTGCTATGATTGAAGTCCTGCCCTCTTTTTAGATATGTTCCACATGCAACTGATAAAAAGAGAGGAAGGCTTTGATTGTGTAATTAAGACCACCAGCTTCACCTTTCTTACCTCCCTTAAACACTCCCCTGCCGAATTGAAACTCAGCAGTTCTATTAGTTTTGTGGTGATATCAAAATTCATAGTAGCTGAACTCCAGTTCCCACATGACAATAATAATGGAAACACTGTAAGGTAGTTTGCTTTGTGTGTATATGGACGGATGGGTGAGTTATCTCATGTTGAATTTAAACAAGGCTTCATCCTTAACTGGAGAATCACATGATGTTTATTTCCATTTCCTGTTTTCTATCCTGGAGTCCCTGGATTTTCTTTTTAGCTAATAGATAAATCTAGAATGTTAAAGTGTCTTGGGCATTATCACAAAATAGCTATAGAAGAAGCTCATTGTTTGGAAAATCTCTACATATTGATCACAGTTAGCCATTCAAAAATTATCTATTTCACAGAAGGACACAGTTTTTTTGCGTATGTCTGCCTGTGACTCTTGGTGATTGCTTGGATTTCAGAAGTGGTTTGCCATTGCGTCCTTCTTAGGGCTGAGAGAAAGCGACTGGCACAAAGTCACTCAGCTGGCTTTGTGTGCAAGATAGGACTAAAACTCAGAATCTCTGGCTTCTAGCCTGGTGCCTTAACTGCTACACAAAACTGGTTCTCACAGTCAGCCACTCAGACCATTTCACAGAAGGGTAAACTATGGCTAAACCTCATGGATTGTTGCCCTCACCCCCCTCCAGAATTGCATTTTGTGCTAATTATGTTAACATTAGCCAAGTTGGAGACCAGTAATTCACTCCTCCTCTGACTCTGATCCTGACTAGTTCTGATGCTGCAATTAGGGTTTATCAAAATCAAGGCTGAAGCACTAGGGGTTAAATTCTTCTTTCAGTGTACAGTTATTCTAAAAAAAGTGAAAGAAGGAAGACAAGTAAATTAATCCAGTTCTTAACGACACATTTAGTGTTAACAGTTTAGATGAAAAGCTAGAAAAGGGCACCTGATTCTCAGCCTAAATGGTGCAACTCCCTTCTTCTAGTATGAGATAGTGAGTAAATTATAAGGCAATCTCACAGCTGCCCAGATGATTATGAACTATGGGGATAATATATTCAAAACAAAATTTGAATAAGAGAGACTCCAGGGTTTCTATAATTGATTTACAGAGTTTGATCCAAAATATGTTTACTCACAGTTAAGTCAAGTTGGGTTGCAGAGATTACATTGCTGGTATAAATGGGTATTACTTTTTTTGTTGGCTCTTCATTAGTTTTATCTTTCCTGATTTAGCAAACATGTTAAGTATTATTGCTTAGAAGAAAACAGTTATTGAAGAATACCTGAAGACATTTTCCTAAAAGCACTAGGCTAACTGAGTCATCTGCCTTACCAGTACATAGAAAATAGGTTTTTCCCTCTTAATTAAGTAGTATTTATTTAATTTTTAATTTGTTTATAATATTGTAGTAATTATATTTTCTCTCCTCCTTCAGCATTCAGGACTGAAATATAATAATTTTTCTGCAGGGCTGCTTTGATTTTAATTATTCAGCATCTATTTCTAAATTCTTTGTGATGGGAAAGATGATTTGAAGGTATCATATTATATATCCAAATTCACTTTTAAAATGGTACTTCAAACACTGTCAGTTTCCTTTACAGAAGGGAGAGAAGAACTGGCAGGAGGTTATGACTATTGACTTCTTTTTCCCACTGCGGCACCTAATATTACTTTGAACGGAAAGCTTGTTGGAGCTCACTAGACCCGAACAGCTGGTTGGTGCTGGCAGTCGATGGGAGGACATGGAACAAACATGAGCCACAGGGAGGGTGACAAACTTTTACTCTGTATCTGCATTGACAAGCACCAGAGCAGTTAACGTATGCAGGGAAATGAGTCAGCCAACTTTTACAGCTGTTTCACAGTGACCTGGATCTCCAACTCAAGCCTCTTGCCTAAGACATGCAGGATGGCAGCCTTTTTTGGACAAAGGCCTGGGGAGATGTAACACTATCCATTCTCTAGCTGAGTTGGCTTGGATGTAGAAACAAATGTGATCTCTTTCCAAGACCATCCCTGGTGGTTTTACTTGATTTTATTGTTTTTAAAGGATGTTCTATGACCATATGGAGAGGTGGGGAATGGGCTTGTTTCATGCCTGACTTCTGCACATTCATTGCAAATTCCCCTTTGTATACAGAGAGAACTTGCTTCAGCAGCCAGGAATGGAAGAAAAGTGGAGATCATGATCCTGTGGAGAAAACTTTCTGTGGAACTAACCATGTAGCCATTGGCTGACTCCTCAGTGTGTTCAAGTCCCTTCTGTTATCTCACCTAGAATATTTGAAAAAAAAAAAGCTATTTATTTATTTATTTGATTCGTCAATCGCTTACAAGATAATAGGTATAAGTATAAACATGCATAAGTATACAGAAAATAGGTATTATTAAATGGGGACATTAGAATAGGGATGGGAGGCACGATGGCGCACTTATGCACGCCCCTTACAGACCTCTTAGGAATGGGGTGAGGTCAATAGTGGATAGTTTGATTCATGTGAAAATGCTCACAGTCCTTGCCTTTCAGGTTTCAGCTATGACTGAGCACTCGGTGGTTACAATTCTTAAAACATACTAAGCAATACTGTTAATTATGGCTCCCTATCTGTGTTCACACAATTATATTGCAGACTAATGAACCATACTATGGTATAATACAGCACGGAAACCATTACATATGCAAGAGTCATCTCCTCCTCTTCCATTCATCTTTTATTTTCATTTATTTTACTTAAGAAATTTATAGGGTCATTGATCTCATAATCTATGACTCTGTGTGGTGTATTTCAATAATTTTTTAAAAAAATCAAATGAAAAGTATTGGGGCAAGAATGTAAAAGAACTCTGTTATAACAGCAAAGATATGCCCAAGGGCTGACTGTAGAATTGATCATGAATTGGTGTGTGCAATTTGCAAGTCAAATTAAAGCAATAGTATAAAGCCAATCAGTTTTCAGGATATGACTTTGAACATATGCCCACTGTGGAGTGAAATAGAAGAAACTGTTAAGGATGAATGTAACAAGAGACTTCCAAAGACCAAGAAATAGAAGAAAGCAAACTGGATGTCAGAATTAACAGTGGGAATTGCCAAGAAGAGAAGCCTAAACCAAGAAAAGCAAAAATCCCAAGAAGCAACTTAACCAAGAATTTCAGAGACTGGTTAAAAGACACAAAGAATAATATTAGAATGATATCAAAGATGGAAAAGGATATAGAAAAACAAGGAAGGTTTCCAAAAGATGTCGGAATTCAGACGCGTTCCCATCTTTAAATGGATGCGGAAGCACATGGATGGCTGATTCAAACAGATCAAATGAGATGGAAAAACTATATGAGTTCATGTACTTTTTGGATTATGACCATTTGTGCAGCAACCATTCAAAGTTACAATAGCTCTATAAATGACGGGGACTTATAATGGGTTCTTGGAGATCCAGTCATTGCAGTGTCCCCATGATCAGGTGATCTCAATTTCCAGTGTTCCCTGCTGACTTCCCATAATCAAAGTCACTGGGAAAGCCAGCAGGAAGTCAGAAGCTGTGATCACATGAGATTCTTGCTTAACCCGCATGATCCTCATTTAATAATGGTAACCGGGACTGTCAGAATTGCTGTTGTTAAGCAACACAATCATGTGATGTCACAGTTTACATCTACATCATTTAGTGGCAATTACAGTTGTTAACTGAGGAGTACTTGTATAATGACACTTTGTGCATCCAAAATACCTTAGAAGATATGCCTTAGTAACAAGAACCTCTAGTATTAGAAGATGAAGTGAGATCAGCATTCCAGTCATTACCAAGTCTGAAGCATTCAGGAACTGATGAAATATCTACAGAAATATAACAAGCAACAAAAGAAGAATCAGTAAATTATGCTGACAAATTCACTGTTCTGATAGCTGAAAATGCAAATGATTTGGAATTTTTAGTAATGAAAAGTCAAGTAGCATAGCAAAAAAAAAAGGGGGGGGGCAGCTATGACTAAATATAAAGAAGACTGAACTAATGACAACAGCAACCAGTCTTAGAATTAGCAATGCAGATACCGAAATGGTGGATAGCTTTGCCTTTTAGGATTAGCTATCAACTAGAAAGGAACCAGCAATCAAGAAATATTCCACAGATTACACTTGTACTTGAAAGGATAGCATTGAAAGTCTTCAAAAAGATGTACTATGTCTATACCTACAAAGGTTAAAATCTTCCAGGCAATAGTTTTTCACCCCTTTTCCCTTCCCTTCTTCTTGCTGGTTTTGCCTGTCTCTTCTTTTATCACTGGTTAAAAATAAGACAGATACTATAGTTATTGTCACTTGTTGTCTGTTATCACGTACTTGCACGTCTGTTATCGAATAGAATCATGGTGTATGAAAATCTCCTTCAAAGTTTCATTGAAGTTATTAAGACATAACATAGAGAGGGACACAAGGGAACCCTATTTCATAAGTGAAGGCCAAACAGTTGAACAAGCTTCCTCTCCCATACCCACTGCATTTCTGGAATCTGCTATCTAGACTAGTGATCCCCAAGAGCAACCCAGCAAAATGATCTAGAAGCACATCATGTCTAGAAGGACATTGTGTTGGACAAAAGTATGAGAATTTTAACAGGACCAACAGAGGCACTTTCTTTCTTCCCAGGTTCATATCAGACAGGCTAACTGTGACTATCTCAGCCCCCAAGACAACTCAATCACAGCTATGTAGTTAATCTTGAATGAATGTCATAATAAATAATAACAATTTCATGGTGAAAAAAAAATGAGCCTATGGGATTTAAAGCACAGAAGCCTCAACTCTTTGTATTGCACAGGTTGAAAATATACTAACAGTAAGTTCATATGTTTCGCATATGTCTAAATGAAATGGTAAAAGTCAAAATGAACAAAGCTGATTCCTTTTACCCAAACATATACTTACATAGAGCAAACTAATGATGAAATAAGCGTTATCATTTCTTCTTGAACCTAGTTTGAAAGTAAAGATTATGTACCATGTGGCACGGTATAAAGATAAATTTATCAACAGGGGCTAATTCTTGCTCGTCTTCCAAACATTAATAGGACAAAACAGTCAGGAAAAGATCTTTTTCCACCACTGCACTACTTGCAGTAATCCCAGCAAGCCATTAATTGGAAAACCCTCAAGGTTTGCTATCTATTGATTGGTTACACTCCCAAGATATATTGATGCACTGCAAGATCTAAATCAAAACAACTATTCTGTAATTATTTTCTTTTTACATAGTCCACTTTCAAATATTATTTTTGTCAGAATTCCATAACAGTATTTCAGGCATTCTTTCAAATCCTCTGAAGTCCTGAGGAAATTCCATCTGTTTCCTTTTCATCGCATATAAATGCTTCCAAAGAATGAATCAGAATCATAACTAGGTTAGAGTAATAAGCACACCTCAACATAGCTGGATCGTTGTAAGGGATAGCATACAACTCAACTGAGGAGTACCATGATCAACCACAGTATGTGTGTCCCACCATACACACACACACATACACGCACACGATGAATACAGAAAATGGATTTTACCGTGGGCTGTAAAGCTCATTCTTCAAAGTTACTCCAAAATTTGGGCATGCTAGAAACAGTTCACTTACCTAAGTACTCTGTAGCATTATTTTGCTATTTAGAGAGAAATCCTCTGTGGCATGTTGCCAGTTTCCATAGAGCAATCTGGGGTGGAATTGCTTTGTTTGACAAAAATTGCGATAGGACTGGAAAAAACAATAAGGAGATGGGGACAGAAAACACTGGATTGCTGATAATGTTATCATCTGAATGATGTGTTTCTTGGTTGAAATGAAAGACAGCAGCTGCAGAAAAATACAAACTGGTTTTGAAATGGCAGGTGCTAGTGGACAAGAATGAGCCTCTCTCTTTCTCTCTCTCTCTCTCTGTGTCTTTATAGCTGTGTATAAATTGTAATTAGGTAGTGATGTAAGCATTTCCACTGGACTCTTAACAGTGATTTTACGTTCCTTGTGTCAAATCTAAATGCTGGACTTTAAATAGTACAGTGTTAGTGAAATTGTGTTATTTCGAGGGTTAATTTGTATCTGCTTTTGATATGAAGAGCTCTCTGGTTAGAGGATATGTAAATGCTTATCTCCACTGTCTCTGACAGTTCAGTCTGAAACGGCAAGACACACATTTTGCATAACATTTTTTTTAGGGTTTTCCAGCTTCCATTGTTTCACCATCCCAATTCATCTAACAGGTAATCTCTCCTGTTCCCATTTTAAAAATAAGGGACTGAATCAATACTGCTACCATGTTCCTGAAAGGTAAAGGTGGAGGAGCGAGACATGCCATCTAAAATCTTTGTGGGGCTCCATCTACTTTTTCATGATTGTTCTGATGAACCTCTTCAGGTTGATCTTCAGCATCTGCACAGATATTGCCTGTGTATATACAAATATTCAGATGGGGGTAGAAGTGAGCAATGTGCTGCAGAAAAAAATATAGCAGTTGTTGTGCAGCAAATCAAAAGCAGATCTGATTTCTCCATTTCAACATGCCTTGAAAGTGGGAGCTGGATTGTAAGCTGCAGTACTCAACATGCTTGCTTAAGAATCCTTTCAATCCTTTTATCTTTCAATTATCAATCTATTACTTCTATACTGCCTGCCATATGCTTCTCAAAGTGGTTTATGCTAATATTATAAAATATAACAACAACAATTAAAATATTAGAACCCAGTCATTAAAGCTGATGGGAGAAAAATGAGAGCCAACGAGAGTTATTGATTCTGCATTCGTATTAGAGAAGTTACAGAATGTAGTTGCCCGCTAGGACACCCTACCCCTTGGAAATTTCAGAAGGAGAGCAATCAAGGGTTCAAGTGCCACATAGAAAAAGCCTATACATGAGCAACAGTGAGATTACTTCAGTCAATCTTAGTGTGTGCTACAAGTGCTACTCTGATGTTATTAGCAATCACAAAACCAAAGAGTTCAAAGGTCCATCGAAAATCATCTGGTCTAACTCCTTGTTTGGTACAGGAACCAGCTAAAGCACTTTGTGTAGATGGCCATTCAGCTTCTGTTTGAAGACCTCCTGGGAAGGGGAGTACATGGCTTCATAGGCTATCTATTTCCCTTGTTGATAGCTCTTATTGTCAGGAAATTCTTTCTAATATCAGATTTGAAACTGCTTCCCTATAGTTTCAAGTCACTGGTTTTAGTCCTGTTTTCTGAGGCAACATCCACTCAGATGTTTAACAGAGAATAACATCCACTCAGATGTTTATGTAACAAACATTTAGATATCAAGGAACTACTTTCACACCTCCCGTTTATTGTGTCTTATGTAAAGTTAAATGTAAACCTTCCTCTGAATTAATTCCAGTTTGTCAATGTTTTTAGATGTGGTGTTCAGAACTGGATATCTTATTCCAAATGGAAGAGTAGAATGGGAAATTTCCTTCCTATGCTCACGACTGTATGCTCCTGCTAAGACATCCCCAAACAGATTGATTGATTGATTTATATTCCTCCTTTATTATTTTTACAAATAACTCAAGTTGGTGAGCATATTCAACATATCTTTCTCCTATTTTTTCCACAAGCAACCTGTGAGGTGATTTGAGTTGAGAGAGAGGAACTGGTCCACTCAGACTGTAGTCTATTATGACACAAAATGTTTTCACGTGTACTACTGCCATGGCACCATTATCTTTCCTTCCTTCCTTCCTTCCTTCCTTCCTTCCTTCCTTCCTTCCTTCCTTCCTTCCTTCCTTCCTTCCTTCCTTCCTTCCTTGACTTTAGGGTCTTTTCCCCCGTTAAATGTAATACCATTAATTTTTGCCCAATGTTCAGAACTGTCTAGATCTTTTGAATCTTCTTTTTCACTTCTCAAATATTAGCTGCTCTTCTTAGGTTTTTAACACACGCAAATTAGATATTCATTTCCCCAGTCCCTCCACCCAGGTCATTAATTTAAATGTCATATAGAGCTGGGTTTGGGACAGAGCTCTATGCCAGTTCCCTCAGTTCTAATTTCCAAGTTGATGTGAGGCCATTTATGAGTAGTGCCTGAGCGTGGTCGTTTTTTTCCATTGTAATTCATCTGAAAAATACATTATTTAGCCCATATGTTACCATTTTATTAATGAGAATATCATGAGACTCTTCACTGAATGCTTTGTCAACATGAAGATACATTATGTCTGTGGCATTTTCCTCAATCTATTAAATTAGCTATTCTGTCAAAAAAGGAGAAGGTTAGCTGGCTTGACTTGTTTGTCACAAACCTGTGATGACTGCTGTTAATTATTGAATTCCTATCCAAGTGTTCACCATTATGCTGTTTAATCTCTGCTCAGGGATCTTACCCAGTAAACATCAGGCTGAAAAGTCTGTAATTTTTTGTTCTCTTTTTTGAAGATAAGATTATTCCTGTCTTCCAGAATGATAGGCTCATTTTCCAGGAATTCTCCATGAAGACAATGAGTAGTTTTGTGATCACCTACACAATTTCCTTCCATATCAAAGAATTTCATCCATCTGACCCAGGAGATGTGAATTCGTTTAAATTAATTATATAATATTGTATCGTCTCCTTTTCTAGCTTCTTTCTACTCCTGACACAACAGTGGCCAACTGGACTTCTGTTTCTCTTCTGAGAGATGGTAGACTTAAAATAGGAGGCAAGATATTCTTTCCACCCCTTGTTAACAACCAGGTCTATAATGGTGAAGGCAGTCTGTCAAATTTATTTGACCCCAGTTATCGAGGGCCTTTTGTATGTCAGAAGCAAAAACTTGAACCTGACTAATTGGTAGGCAGTGCAGTTGCTCCAACAGCACTGGAACATATGCATGACCAGGCTCCCCCCATTCATTAATCTGGCTTCCCTGTTCTGCACCAGTTACAGCTGCTGGATCAAGTTCAAAGAAACCTTACAATATTGTAAATGTGAGTTTATTTATAGGGCCATTTTGAGCTTTCATAAGGGGTTTTTACATAAAGCATGTTGCTTGGGCAAAACACCTTTTTTTGAAACCTTAAAGCATCTGTGTCCTCTGGAAGCCTTCCACATCCCTTTGAAGGCTCTCCCTGTTGTCTATTTATAGTGGGACCGACAGTGAATTGAAATGACAGCTGAAGACAATCTTAGAAGCAGCTTCAGAGTTTTCAAAAGGCGGTTGCTGTTGCATTGCATCAGGAGGGGCGTTTTATTCAACAACTCACTTGGAAAGCACATATTTTGAAAGTTTGGCACAACCAAGTTATTAAGGAATAAAACAGCCATAGTCAGGCTCTGTTTGTCCAGTAAAAGGAGTAGTCAATGTACTAACTGAAATTGGCAGCCCTGGCTCAAAAGATCATCTTGGTCCCCAATGACAACAATGATGATTATAGGAACCCGTGCTGCCTTTTCTGAGGCTTGCAGTTCTGCTTAAATCAGGCACTTCAATTTTCAATAGACAATGATGAGGTTCTACAGTTGAAATTCTATCTAGATGGAAACTAAGCCTCATTAAAACCAGTAGATTGCTATTGAAATGGGTGGGATGTAGTCCAGTAAATAGCAATAGTAATAGCACTTAAACTTATATGCCATTTCACAGTGCTTTTACAGCCCTCTCTAAGTGGTTTACAGAGTCAGCATATTGCCCCCAACAATGTGGGTCCTCAGAAGGATGGAAGGCTGAGTCAACCTGGAGCCTGGTGGGATTCGATCTACCAAATTGCAGGCAGCTGGCTGTCAGCAGAAGTAGTTTGCAGTATTGCATTCTAACCACTGCCCCACTGAAACTCTGAAATGTAATATTTCATCAAAAGCTCTCTCTCTTTGTTTTTCCTAATGATATGATGATGAAAAAGTGTATTAGCATGAGCCAAACACAGCCCATCCTCTGGTGTTAAAACAGCTGCATCCTTTGGAAGGCTCTCCTGATTGCTTCAAAAGCTCTCTCTGGCCGCCTTCTTATCTGTGTCTATGCCTGCACTCTTCTTCACTTTGGTGGTGGTTTAAGTTGAATTGTTGACACTTCAATGAGCTTTGCAAAAGGTCCTTTCTGATGCTTTGTACAGCTCTGTTTAAAAAATGTGATTTATCCTAGGATGAATTCAGTGGCACACTGGTACCTCTGTACCTTCCTCAAGTTTTTTATATAATAGCAGAAGTAATTTTTTTTTTAAAGGTGAAAAATATATAGATTAGTGTAGTTATTTCCACATAACTTGCAGATAATTTGTTTAACAGTGTGCAACATTAATGATGGTTCCATCGTAAAATGATTTTAAACCTTTTTTATACAAACAATTGGTGTATATATGCTGATATATTAGGATCAGGAGAAACATTTCCATATGGTTGGGCAAGTTTTCCACAGCTTCCTAAGTCATTATGTGACTTCTTTTCAGTTATTATGTGAACCCATCCATTGTGTATTGTAAACTGTGGGTTATGAGTCTGCACCATCTATCCCAGTGATGGCTAACTTTTTCGGCACCAAGTGCCCAAAATGTAATGCATGCATGTCCCCTGCATCCCCGCGCATGTGCCCCACTCCCACACCCCCGTGCACGTGCCATGCCCCCTGCAAATGGGCCCCACCCTGCGCATGTGCAGCAGAGACCCAAAGACCAGCTGGCCAGCAAGAGGCACATGCAGATAACACAGCAGAGCTGAGCTGGAGTGATGGTTCATTTGCCCACAGAGAGGGCTTTGCATGCCACCTCTGGCACGGGTGCCATAGATTTGCCATCATGGATCTATCCCAACCTAGCATCCTCCACTCCACATATATGGACTTCTTTTTCTAATTCTCAGCTTCAGACCACAGTCTGTAATTTATTAAGATTATTCTGAATGTTTTTTTCTTTTTTGCTAGAATATTAGCTACTATGACATTTGAAATATGGTCAGATCATCAGTACACTTATTACCTAGAATGGAATTCTGCCTCTGGAAATTTAACTTCAAAGTAAAGTAGGTAGTTTCTGACCACTTTTCTATCAGCCACAAGCTTCAATCTTACCTTTTCATTGTTCCCTTCACTGTTTCTGAGTGGCATCTATATTGTTGTATTTGAGAAGACCGAGACAAAACAGGAAATGAAGAGCTCTCTGTTACCTATTATTATTTTTCCATCTTCACTGAGCAGCCTGTGTACTGATATTTCCCTTTCCCTTTTATTTTAAATATAACTGAGGAAATCATTTTTATGCTTCTTCACACCTTTCCCCAACCTCAGTTCATTGTTTAGAGATTTAAAAAAATGTTTAGAAAATAATGTTTTATAATATTACACATCAAAGGAATGATCTGGGGTGTCAGTAGGCACGTAGTGGTCCCATTCATTCAACATGCTAAGTCATAACAAATATGCCATGCTTGGTTTGAACCCAGCCTAAATCCTTTCAATGTGATCATGGATAGCTAACCATAGCTTCTGGAATTAGAATAGAGTAGTTGCTGGTACCCCAATTCAACTATTCAATGTTTCCCCCATTTGCTGTTTTTGGAGATTTGAGGGGGATATTTTTTCTTTAGTTCCTAATCTGATTAGGCCAGGTTCCATCTTCCTTTTAGTTATTTCTTCCTCCACATTAAATCTGGTCCCAGTTTGTCCAATTTATGAAGAGTTATCTTGCTACTAGATAGATGGTCAGAGTACCAATTGTATAACTGTCCAACATTCCTTGGAAGTTGAAAAAACAAATAAAGTGTTACTATACAATAATCATACCTCTTCACTTACATTGTTCTTCTGTAAGTCAAATGACCATAGTCTGTGGATCCCACTTCACAATTGTCTTAGAGATCTCTGAATGTCTAAGGCAAAGCACTGAAATAACTTGATAAATAACTTGTTCACTCAGGCATGCTTGCAAAATCCTTTCAGATTTCCTCTATCTGTCCACTATCTATTCTCTGGGGAACACTTGGATAGCCTTCCTGCCAGCCAATTTACCCATTAAAATCCCCATACTGAAAAGAGATGACAGTATGAAGTTGCCTATTTTTTTCTCCACCCATGGATTTATCTGCATGAAGGCCTAAAAAATCTGCTCCCCTTATGTCTATTGCAAGGATTAAACTATTGAACAGAGAATGGAACATTTGTTGTTTCCACAGTGTGAAAACCAGCATATGTCTCAAATTTCCACAGATATGGAACAATGTTAGGAGGCAAATAGGTTGCCTGGTACTGCAGATCCTGAGTGTATGAAAAGAAGTCTAGAAAATTGCAAGGAGGACAACAGAAATGTCTCTTTGTAAGGAACAAGATGATGCTATACCTATGGTTGGTTCTCTACCAGCCTACTTGTTTGTATGTGTACATTATTGCATTTAACTGTGGGTTCTGAATTTAATAAAACCTCTCTTACTCTGGGACTAAAGGAAAAGCAAATGGAGAAATAGAGTAGGCACAAACAAAAATCAAGGAGAAGGTGGAAGCTTACAAACTAGTGAATGATCTCTCGTAACAATAACAAAAGGACAAATGTAATAGATTATATCCTAGAAAAAGTAGTTGTTTTTGCACACAGCTGTTAACTAACTTCAGTATCATTAGGAGCCTTTATAACAGAAATAGACAAAATCTGGGGTGGAAAATCTAGCAATGGCTGTTAGAAAGAGATCCATCATGTTTGAAGGCATCTTATCTCCACCTATCCCCATTATTAAAATAAACAGGAGGTAAATCTTACCTTAATTTTTTGTTGAAGTACTCATGGTTGTTGAATTAAATGATGGACTAGAAAAACCTTCCCTCTTTTGGGAACCTGTAATTGTGTTGGATGTCCACCTTTGAACAACATGGCCTTTTGGCCATGCTATTTGGGGATTGTGAAGTAACAATAGCTTTGGAGGATCCAGGCTTAGCTGTTTCCTGCATTGGGTGTTTGAACACAAAGTGTTCCTATAATTTTCTACAAGGTCTCCCTTCCTTAACCTGAAGACTATTTGCAAAAGGAATTGCTCCTTGCATTGTGCATATGTATTACACATTCATTTTTGCTAACCAGAATTTGGCACAAAAGAAGGTGGACAGGTTTTGCTCAGTTGTGTCACTGCCAGTGTTGGAAAACTAGGGTAAGTGATGGCTTGCCTAGAATAAGTTTTTGTGATTTTTTTTAATTTGCGCAGTTAAAAAAGCAGATGGCAGATTCCTCAGTTATTTTTTATTGAGTTAAATATTTTGTAAGCCTTTTTTTTCTTTTTTCTTTAAAGACAGTTACGGCTTTGCTGTTTAAACCATGATAAGAATTGCTTTATATGATATTATTTATGTGCTTTAATTATCCCTGAGATGCCATGCAATCTTTACTGACCTAAAAACAGTATTTTACACATTGGAGTCCAAAATCAGGGCACTTATGCTATAGGCTGGTTCACATATATTCTAAGCCAGAATTTTTTAAACCATGATTTGTTAAACATATTACTGTGATATGTTCCACAAAAAGTTTGCATAGAATATTAGGTGCTTTTGTACCTTTGGTGTTGTTCCTGATGCCCTTCTGAGCTGTGTTCATATACTGGCCAGTATAGTCCTGTAGCTTGATAACTATATTGCCTGGTAGGACTTCTCATGTTGTGGAGAAGCAGGTTACTGGTCAGTAGTCAGATAGTGCTGTTCTCTTGTGGGGAATGTTCATGAGCAACAAAGTCCTTCCTTGTATTATTCAGTCTGGTAGGGAGCCTACTGATAGCATCTGATTCATCTGTGCTGTTAAAGGTTCATGTACTAATGTTTGTTTCTTTAGCCATAACTGGTGTTATGCATCTCCTCTTTCTCCCATATGTTCTTCCAAAACTATTCAGTTTCTGCTTTTTGTGGCTCCACTGTTACTATTGTTGTTGCACTGCAGTTGGGAGTACACCTTGGATCTTTGGAAAACAGACCACTCATCTTCTTGGACATTGATTCTCTTATTTATCTCCTTAGCCTGGTAGCCAATGCTCTGAACCCTTCCTTAATAGTCTCTAGGCTTCAGATGGAGTCAGGCCCTAACATTTTTTCACTAGCTGAGTCTTACCCTTACCCTTCATATCCTGTAGTTCCATTAGCTAACAAACTCATTCAAATTGTAAGTCTCTTTTTTCTGTTATACATCATAATAGATTGATAATATCTTGTTTCACGCCAGGCAAAACCATACTAACAATTTATTTATTTTTATTTATTTATTTTATTTGTCAATTGCTTACAAGGTAATAGGTATAAGTAAAACATAGTTATGAATACATGGATACATATAAGAAAAATAAAATATAAAAGAAACAATAGGACAGGGACAGTAGGCAAGTTGGTGCGCTTATGCACGCCCCCTACAGACCTTTTAGGAAAGGGGTGAAGTCAATAGTAGACAGTCTAAGGTTAAAGTTTTTGGGGTTTGGTGAAGAAACCACAGAGTCAGGTAGAGTATTCTAGACATTGACCACTCTGTTGCTGAAGTCGTATTTCCTGCAATCAAGTTTGATGCGATTAACCTTGAGTTTTTATCTATTGTTTGCTCTTGTGTTGTTATGGTTGAAGCTGAAGTATTCATTGACAGGTAGGACATTGCAATGTATGATTTCATATACTATACTTAGATCGGACCAAAGGCGGCGTAGTTCAAGGTTTTCTAGGTCTAAAATTTCTAGTCTGGTGGCATAAGGTATTCTGCAACGAGTAGAGGAGTGAAGAACTCTTCTTGTAAAATATTTCTGGACTTTCTCAACTGTGTTAATATCAGATACGTAATGTGGGTCCAGACTGATGAGCTGTATTCGAGAATTGGTCTAGCAAATGTTTTGTATGCTCTAGTTATTAGTGTAATATTACCAGAGAAAAAGCTACGTAAGATTAGGTTAACAACTCTTAGCGCCTTTTTGGCTATGTAGTTACAGTGGGCTCTAGCACTTAGGTCATTTGAGATGAGTACTCCAAGATCCTTTACAGAGTTTGGGTCATCAACAAGGTCTTGACTATTCAGCCTGTATTTTATTTTCTGATTTTTTTTTGCCAATATGTAGGACAGAGCATTTATTTGTTGAGATCTGAAGTTGCCATTTGTTTGACCATTCTGTTACGTAGTCAAAGTCTTTTTGAAGGGTAGCGGTATTTTCTGTGGTGTTAAATAGCTTTACATCATCAGCGAAGAGAACGCAGTTGCTCTTGAAATGATCACCGAGGTCATTTATGTAGAGTATGAAAAGAGTTGATCCTAGAACACTGTCTTGGGGGACACCACTGTTGACAGGTATAGAATTAGATAGAAATCTCCCAATTTTGACCATTTGTTGTCTGTTTGACAGGAATGCTTCTATCCAGTTACGCAGGTGTCCAGAGATACCATAAGATTTTAGTTTTAGGAGTAGTTTGTCATGTACCACTGAATCAAAGGCTTTGCAGAAGTCTCTGTAGATTGCGTCTATTGCTTTGCCCTGATCGAGTTGTGTAGTCCATATGTTTTTGCAGTGTAAGAGTTGCAGATTACATGATAATTTTTTTCTGAAACCAAATTGTTTATTAGAGAATAGGTTGTTTGTTTCTAAGTGGAGGATGATGGATTGGTTAATAATTGATTCCATGATTTTACAGGTGACGCAGCATAAAGAGATTGGCCTGTAATTTTCAACTAGGCTGGGGTCTCCCTTTTTGAAGATGGGGATGACCGTGGCTTGTGACCATAGTTTTGGCAAGGTGCTGGTCCTGAAAGATTTTTTAAAGATCATGCTTAAATGTTCGGCTATGGCAGTAAATAGTTTTTTCAAGAAGTAGGCACATATTCTGTCCAGTCCAATAAACAGAGATGGTTTAGATTGTGTAGTGCTTTTTCAACATTGTCTTCTGTAAAATCAATATGTATTAGATCATTGTAGTTGTCTGTTGTTCGACTAGGAAATACTGGGCATGATCCATTGCTGTTTACAAATACTGAGCCAAAGAATGTGTTAAAGAGTTTGGCTTTAATAATGTCGTCGTTGCAGTCTTTACCATTAGATCCTTTTAGGGGTGGGATGGACCTTGAGTCTTTTAGTTTGTTGTTTATAAAATTGTAGAAAGCGCGGGTGGAATTGGTGCATAGAAGGTTATCTTCTTGTTTAATGTGATAATTGGTGCGTTCAGTTTTTATCCGGTGGCATAAATTTTGTATTGGCTTTTGAAGTTGGCAACATGACCAGATTTGTTTTTCCTCCAAAGTGATTTCTTTTTGGATTTAAGCTTCCTTATTGTTATGGGTAATTTGTTTTTTGGTTTTGGGAGTTATTATTGGTCATTTAGTTGATGACTCTTGACTTCAAATAAAAATATGTTGTAATGGTCTTCTACAGTATTGCATCCATTGAATAGAAATTGCCAATCAAGGGATGAGAGATCGTTGTTTATAAGATCATAGTTGCCTTTTTTGAAGTTATAATTGGGGATTCCGCCATTGTGATGGTTTTTGTGTGGACATATGTTGAGACAAAAGTCAATAATATACACGAGGTGATAAAACTGGAAATCAGGTAAGTTGGCATGTTCCTGTTTCTCAGTAAGGTATCAGTCTGCTCAAAATATCTTAATAGCATTGAGAAAGGAGCATCTCTCAGTATATATAACAATTATGAGGTAATTTTCTTATTTACAATTCCCCTTAAGTCATGTGTGTGTGTGTATGTGTATGCATATATATATATACATCAGTTTAGTCTGAGATAAATCATTCAGTATATATTCTTCTACAGATTATGAAAGTTTTCTTGATTTGTTATTCTGAGATATTTAAAAGAATTCAAGCAATGAGTGAGATCCCCATTGTTATACATTCATTACAGCCTACATGAAGTCTAAAAGACTTACTTCAATTAATTGAATAGCCTGTTGATTTACCAAACTGTTAAATTATTAATAATATATCATTGACATTTTAATAACAGCAAATCTTATATCCAGAATATCCTTTGATTGTCTACTAAGGGGAGCCACATTCCATATCAAATTAAATATTAGAAGAGATAAAGGACATCCTTGATGAATTCCATGAGATATCTTGATAGATGAGGAACTAATTCAATTTATGATAACCTTGACAGAAGGATTAGAATACTACATATTAATCCTGTTGATAGAAAAATAAGGAAATCCTTATTTAACCAAAACTTGCTGCAAAAATTTCCATCGCATCGTATCAAAGTTTCTTTTGATCCCACAATGCTCCTGCTGGCAATTTCAATTTTGTTGGATGTATATCCAAAATAACAGTTGATGTTCTAATATTATGTGAGGCTTGTCAGACTTTCATATCTTTCTTGATCACCTTTGGGGTAGAGGCAAGGTGTCTTTTTTTTTTTTTCACCCAGTGGTTTTCCTCTTTCCTAGGCTGACAGTTCTAATCAGAGATAGGATGTGAGAAGTTGGGCAATCCCTTTTGAGATGCCCCAAGGTTCAATTCTCCAGCAGAGGTCCTGGCTGACAGTGACTCATTTTCATATCACTATACATTATATTACTGCAATGCACTTTACTTTGAAGGTTATACTTGGAAGTTGCAATTAGTGCAAAATGCAGCAATCTACATATATACTGGAACACTACAACAGCAGAACATCTGTTTTGAGGTGTCCAGAACATCTGAAAAGCATTTTTTTAAAAAATATAATTCACAGTGATGGTTTTAACCGATAAAGGCTTCATCCCTAAAATATCTTCAAGATTGCATCCTTCACAGAAACTGCCCTTGTCCTTGGTAGGGAAACTCAAGTTCCCATAGACACATGGAGTGAGAGGCAGAGGGACCTGGGCCTGCAGATAATGCTTTTCCATAGTAGCCTCTGGCTTATAGAATAACCTCTCCTCAGAGGTCCAATTTGCTTGATATTTTTTTTAAAGATCATGAAAACCTAACTTTTCAGCAGGACTTCTGAGGGTTGCCTGTCACTGCAATTCAGACAGGAGTTGGTGCTCATGGTTGTTTATTCATTTTATTGTATTTTTTTTACAGTTTACAGTTTTATTGTAAACTTCCATAATCAGTCTTTGGTTATCGTGCCCTATAACTATCATATCAATAATAAATATAATAAATAAAAGATTGGGAGATAGCCTTTAGTTTGGGAATAACTGTTACTGCAAATCAGTAACATCACCAAACCCCAAGTGGGAGTTCATCCTGCCCCATTCCTGCTGCAGGGCTGTGAATGGCAGATGGCTTCCTATCATCTGGTGATGTTCAGTAAGGGGGGGGGGGGGGGGCAGAGCCAGATGGTTTAACCAATTGCTTTGCTTAACAGACACACACACACTGCACAAAAACAGGACTTCACCATTCAGAAGGAAGCCAAGATAGAAACAACAGATGCAGGATAAGGACTGATGATGGAAACAGCAATTGCTATGCCTTATAGTGTCCTAGTGACTCGGAATAGCTAAGTAATGTTTTAATTTAAGATTCTAGACCCCCAACTGCTTGAGACCCCAGACCTCTGGGGTGTGTGTGTGTGTGTGTTTTCTCTTCAAATTATCTTCCTCATCAGAAGCTATAGGAGAATACACACAACACCTAACATTCACTGAACAAAAGCACAAGGAGTCTAGTTAGGGTTATGAGGCTAATTATTCATTATTGTCACAAGTTTTAAATCACTTCTGGTACTTATTGTTTTCCTGACTGAGTTCACATTATAGATTTATTAAGACATTACTATACATTTGTTTGTTTGTTTGACTTATCTTGTTTAGTGGTGACTCTGGATGGTTTACAAACATGAAAAGCCAATAAAATATTGAAGCAATAAATACTCATAACAATAGCAATAATTTACAATTAAAAAGATGGGAAAGAATTACATGTCCTAATATTGGGTTTATTTTTGGCTTAATATTTATCCCTTCATTTCTGAGGAGATATTTACTCCCTTCATCTCTGGTGATTTGTAAATCATAATTCATGTCTAATGTATTATGTTAATTTAACCAATTGTAGACCAATGAAAAATGATGGTTTAGTGATCTCCACTTAATGCAGTGCCTGAGGCTGGCTACCAGCCTTACCTGCCCTACAGAATCGTCTCTCTCTCTCTCTCTACCATATATATTCATATATACAATATATATTCTGGAATACCTTCTCACTGTATTCAATGTAGGTGGTCAGGTGTGCAGCTAGAATGGGACCCAGGGCACCCCTTTCAGAGAGAACGTATTATTTATTTATATTTATCCCACCTTTATTAATTAAATAAATGACTCAAGGCAGCGAGCATACCTAATACTCCTTCCTCCTCCTATTTTGTCAATAACTACACTCTTGTGAAGTGAGTTGGGCTGAGTGACAGGAAGATCGACCAACCATTCAACAAGTTTAGCCCAGGAAGGAGGCCTGTTTTCTCCCTCCCTCCGTCCCAAGCATCCCAAAGGGCAGCCATTACCTACTTACTTTGTTTCCTTTCAGCAAACCAGGTGGATTTGTGTCTGGGGTGCTTCAGGCAGGTGCCCAGGGGAAGACCTGCGCTTCTGGGTCAATCTCACTCAAATGTGGCTGCTGGATCCCAGAGGGTTCAGCAGCCATGCCTGATGCTGCATTTCCATCTGAATAAGGCATTATTCCACTCAGTTGGCTTGAGCTGTTTGGGATTGTTCTGTGACCCTGCCACTCACAGCCCGCTGTTTAGAAACAGAAAACCCAGACGCTTAATTCTGTGCACAATGGGGGAAGGAGATTAGGCAGCTCAAACACAAACAGATGAGCCCAGATTCTCCTTTTAATCAAAGCATCTTTATTTCACTTAATTGTGTTGTATGTGTTTATTCAGCTGCACACATAACCCCTCCCTCCCCGTGTGAGCAATCAGGGAGTTTTGCAGCCAGTTTGCCTCTGACACCTGCTGGACTAGATGTAGCTGCAGGCTTCTCTGTTTACTGCAGTTGTCCTTCAGCCTCACTTGGCAAGCAGCACAGAGCACCATATTAGACAAGATAGGGCATTTTGGATTTTTGTCTTGCCTAAACTTTCTCCCTTAATGTATCACTGCCCCACCATCCACAACTTTAACTGATCTTCCTGTCCCTTGTCCTCTAGGCTAGCCTCAGTAGGGCTATGTTGCACCCTGCTAGAACCTGCCTAGCTACAGACTAGGGCAGAACCCAGCTCTGGGGCCTGAGCGATTTAGCGAACATGTCACCATATTGTTAATTAATGATTTAAATGGATATGCCTCCCACCTCACCAGTAAGACGAATCTTTATATGTCTCATTATATGTACAACAAGGGTGTCAAGCTCAATTTCATTGAGGATCACATCAGGGCTGTGGTTGACCTCGAGGAGGGGGGGAGGGTGTGTGTGGCTGATGGGGTGGGCGTGGCCAGCTTGATGCCACTCTCCAAATTGCTGTTATATTTCTTCTTCGCATTGGGTAGACCAGGCCAAAGCTACGCTGGCTTGATCTTTCTCCACATTGGGTAGACTGGTCTTATCTTTCCCCTTTGCATTGGGTAGACCAGGATGGCCCCCTGGGCTGGATCCGACCACATCGTGGGCTAGATCCATCCTGCAGGCCTTGAGTTTGACACCCCTGATGTACAGGGTATAGCTGGGCCAGTTTGAAAATATATTTCTATATGTATGAGTTGTACACCTCCTAATTTCATTTTTAAATACACTGGCCATGTATATTTCAAGAGTGTGGAACATCCACCTAGTGCTAATGGACTAAAATAAAAGCAATTACAATGAAATTTGCAGAGCAAAAATATTTTCTCTCCAATTCATTAACTAACATCTAGACAAATAGCAGCATTTTAAACCCAGCATGAAGATGGATTAAAAAAAAACCTGTTAAAGCTGATTAACTTCATTCAGTATCAGTTTATTATTCAAAGTTCAACAAACTCTCCTTGTTAAAAGTGCTGCCCTTGGAACTATATTGTAACCATAGTTACTGAGAGTTAAGTTTTGTGCAGGCATGTGTTTGAATGTATATGGGTAAGGGGGGCAAGAGCTTCATGGCTGTAGACTACAAGACTTTTCTTTAGAGTAGAAGGACTGAAATTTGCCATAATTAACATGCATCATGGGGCCTTTTCCTACTGCTAACTTAAGCTGCTATCTACTTATTTCTGGGTCAGAGATTGGAAATTTAAGAGAAAATACCAGGACAGAAATAGCCCCAGAGATGAGAAAGGCAGTTCTTTCCATGACTGTGCAATTAGCTAGGCCTCTTACAGTAAGATAGTTGAAACTGATTAGCTAAGTTAATTTGCTCTAACTTCAGGGTAAAGAGAAAGGCAGATAAGTGAAACTGATAGATGTAAGGAACTGGAAAACAAGTAACAAAAATCTAGTTCAACATCCCTCATTTGAGAAGCAAAACAGAGCCTCCAATCCTTAACCCTCACGGACAGTCCAAATGTATCCCTTTGTTGATAGTTCTCAGACTGTTAGAGCTCCAAGAAGATCATAATGGAGGTGCTCCCCCCTCATCCAAGACCATAATAACGTTGTCCCCATATGAGGACCAATGCAAGTCATATCCAACACTGAAGCCTGGCTTCAAGGATCCTGGAAAATCCATTCCATTCAAGATCCTGTGGACTGAGTCCCATCATTTCTCCATATCATTCCTTTCAAGTGGGAAGTTGACAGTTGTCTGGGATGGCTGGATTAACCCATGGCTACCCCAGAAGAATGTGGACCCACTCTCCCCCTTTCAAGGAAACATTTATCCCTTCCCAAATCCAGCCATTACACCCTTCTGCATGGATAAGGCCCCCTCATCTTATTAGACTCTGTCAATGCAATGTTAATGCAATGTCAATGCAAATGATTTTATCCACAAAAGAGCTTGCAAACATTATGATTGCCCACCATAAGATCATTGCTGTCACCACCACATAAGCATCAAGAATGAAGTAGGCCATTTATTCTACCACCTATCCTGTTCAACAAAGTCCCTGCAGATACAGTAATAATAGCAATAAATATAAATATGTTTATAAGACCCAACAAGTTCACATAGTTAACAAGAATAAACATGTTATCCCACCTTATTGCCATGGTATACTCTGAAGATAGGTGGGCAATCAGAATCAGCCAAACTCATTGTTTTCCTCCACTCTGCTTTTGATGATTCTTCATTTAAGTAATTAAGTGACTCTTCACTCATCAAGAACCTTCCTGGGATATGCAAAGGAGGAAAAGTTCCTGGGGTGTAATTTGATCTAATATCTGAACCATCTTTTTATTCCAGAGTTCAGCGAGATATTTGGCAATGCTGTTTGAAAGTTGCTGGGCAAGTGACTAGTCTGGCATCCCTGCAGAAAACAACTGTACCAATAAAGTACCCAAAAATCAGATTTTTTTTTTTAAAAAAAGTTGGCATTAAGAAATAATTTGAGATGTCTGTGTGTGGGTGTGCGTGCATGCATGTGATGATTTACATGAAAGGAAACAAAGTGCTGAGGAAAAAAGTGAACACGGTGAAATAAATAGCCACATACCCCCAAAAGTTTTTCCAAGTCAATGGTTCACCAGGTGTTGCAGGCTATACATAATGTTAAGTTATTGAGGAACAGGATTGATGCAAGGGAGAAAATATTACCTTAAAAATGGTAGACAAAATGACAGTGTAAGGGTGCTTAAATTGTAGGATGACATAAAGTCAGGCGACCAAGGGCAAAACTGCTGTGGCCAGGCATGGTTGTGTAATGTAATAGTAAACTGCAAATCCAAGTGATTTAAAACTCAACAGATATGTAGTTAAACACGTAAGTGAAATATAGATTCTTACAGAGCTTTTTCTAAATAGGGATAAGACCACTGAATATGTGCAAAATCAATCTCATTCCTCTTTTTCATGCTTTCAGGTCAGTATCCGGACAAGGCTAGGACAAGCCAAGTTCATAACTGGTCCCTTTAGTGAAGGGGAAGGAAACAAATTTCTGAGGCTTAAATACCAGAGTAACCAATCAAAACACAACTGCAAAACTAAATGGTAGGCAGAGGCTACAGACCTGGGAAACTGATATTCTGAGTAATCAATCAGGAACAGGAAGATATCCTTCTCTGTCAAAAGACCCTCTAAAAGGAGAGAAGGCCAAGTCTATTTTGTCCTTGTACTTTTTGCCATCCATTACAAAGGAGATGGCATCTCTTTCCAGTCTGGCTCCTACCAGGTTAGAAATTCACCCCAACTTGGAGAAGGGTTGGTGAAATTTATCTGAGCTGTTTGTTTCTTTATATTCTTAGTCCTCTTTTGTTCTATGTGAACTGTCTGCGTATCTGTCCCTCTGTATTCATGCCTGGAAGATAACTGTGAGTAAAGCCTACAGGGCCCATGAGATTTTCCTCTCCTTTTCTGTCCTTTCTTCAATTCTCAATTAGCTCCTGTGTTAAGCCAGGGAAAGCAAACCCTCTAGATAGTGGAGCTGCTCAATAGGCAAAAAGTATTAATTGCATAGAATGTGCCCTAAGTGGCTCTTTCACTCTCTGATGGGTATTAACAAAACACAGAGAGTTTAGAATTGTTGTGCTGAACAAGTTACCCTTCCAGTTCAAAAGATTCCAAGATTACACTCACATTTAAAAAAGTAGTTTTTACTGATGTTAACCATTGATCTGCCAGGGAGGACCTGATATTTTGAAAGGGGGATGCTCAGCCCAGGTGCATTTGCTATGAAATCCTTGGATGAGTACAATGTTCCATATATTTATTGGAGTAGAATACTATAAGATGGTCATTCTAAGCATACCTGATCCCCATGATCTTTTGCTTTTATCTACTTGAAAAACAAAATTACCCATATGTAGAATCTGTAATAGTCATTCATTATGCCTCATATGTCCCATTCAACCTAGAATCAGTGATTTCCTCCTTCCAATGATGGGATTTGGGTTGATTTCTAGCTCCTTAAACTGCACAATAAACTGAAGCCTCATATTGACTTGGAATGTAGCCTACCATGCATCTTGGCCACTCTTCTTTGATATCAGGGAAGAAATTGCCTATTACTAGTAGAGATCATCTTACTTTGTAAACTATGATGGCAACAGCTAAGCCAGTGTTTCTCAATCTTGGCAACTTTAAGATGTGTTTACTCCCAAGAATTCCCTAACCAGCATGGAGATTGTCCACATATCTTAAAGCTGCCAAGGTTGAAAAATATTGAGCTAGACAGACTCTGTTCCCCAAGATTGCTGGAGGAATAATGTGAAAAGGTTTTGAGAACGTCAACCCGTTATATCTCTAAATGAAAGTGTGCATATATCACTGTGTTATATCCATTGAGGGCTGACATGTATATGAGTTGTGAGGTCTCATTCCCCATATCCTTTAGTTTTCATACCTTAAAGGTAAGATTTGCTTTATTTATCTGATAAAAAGCCAAAATGCTTTCAGAAGAGCAGTTTCCTTCTCTGGTGCATCTTCAGGCTGTAGACTCATTTTCAGATAGTGATGTACTTGTTAAAAACATAGTCAAGAACAAAGAGGTAACAATTGTAATGTTAATGGGCTATTAAATTATGAGTCTCCTGCAAGCATGCTACCAATAATGTGTATTGAATTTAAATATAACTAAGCTGTCCTCACAAAATGTTATAGATGATTAGAAACGAATTGTTTGGGTTCTGCAACAATTTAGCTATTGATTGCCCATTAAGGAAAGCAACTATGAAAGATTTATACAAACTTTCTTAATTATTTAGAAGACGAATCTCATGGAATTAAATAGCAGTGCTGTATTTCAGTTCTAGACTACTGGTTTAAAATATACTGTCTCTAGAAGACTATTGAACTTGTTGGAATGCATGTTAATCCTTGGCCATAATTTAATCCTGAAAAACCATCTGTCATGATAAGCCTATGGCTTGATTTAATTTATACACTGCTTAAACCAGCTGTAAGAATGGAATATGATTGAAATGAAATAAGGATCTAAATAGAATAAATATGTCAAGTAAGGAGATGTAAATTGTATATGATTCATTTATTATATATTTCTAAAGCCCGCGTCAAACTATTTCAGGTTGAGTTGAAGTAAATAAAACAACTAAGCACACAGCCATAAAGAAACATATCCTTAGGAAAAGTAATAATCCTCCTATATTCTAACTATACTGTGCAAAAAAGCAGAATGAGGGTCTATGAGATGGATGATAAAGTATGGGAAGAAATTCTTTCTAGGGCTTTTCAAATATTTATCCATCACCAGATGCTTTGAAAATTGTCCTCTTTATTTTTCTCACCTAAAAAGAATATAGCTGAACATATATTGCAGGGGGAAAAGTAACATAAATTAGTAGCAATTGGCACGGTTAGTGTTTATTAAATTAATACCTTTTCCTGTAATAGAATGCTGAAAGCTATATGCAGAAAAAAATGTAAACATATGAAAACTATCTAAAATACAAATATAAAATATGTACACATAAAGAATGTTAAGGAGAATCAAATAAATAAAACTGGTAAGCTCAGCAAGCCCTCTACCAGTTGAAATAATTCCAAATAGCAGTGAAATTGATAGAAAGTTAATGCTTATTTCCCATGTGGGGGTCAACTGAAAGAATGGTAATTATGTGGTTAGAATTGTTTCTTTTCAGTTTTAACTACAAGAAAAGGAGAAATGCAGAACAAAGCCTTTCAGATGTGTATGAATAGAAAAAATACAAGGACAGCTCCCTCCCCCATCATTTACATATCCTACATCTACATTTGTACATACTTTGAACATTTTTCATGGGCAATTCCTCAATTTTTTTTATTGCTGTCCAGAAAAATGGGACATGTTCTCATAGTGTTTGGGCAGATAGCAGAGCAAAAACAGGCATATAGAAAAAGGGGAGCTTTTCTGCATAACAAGACAAATGATGAGATACAATAACCTATTTACATAAATTAGAGAAATTAAACAAGCAGATGTTTACAATTCGTGCATAGTTATATTTATGTATGCTCTTATACAAATGCACATATGTGTACATACACACATAGAGCTCCTCTTGTTTTTCCTTCATCAAGTACTGAAAATGAATGGATTAGAGCAGTGGTGGCTAACCTTTTGGACACCTGTGGCAAAAATTGTGCGCTCATGTGCCAGCACCCAGAAGGCATTGCGTGTCCGCCCCTGCCCCCTGTGCATGCGCATGCAATTCCCGCCTCGCTGCTCCCTTACCTACACTGTGCCTCCCAGCTGATTTTCGGCCCGTTTGAGGCCTTTTTCGGCCTCCCAGAGACTTGAGGACAGCTTCTCAAGTCTCCCAGAGACTTGAGGACATGCCATTTTCCTCTCACCGTCCGGTGCGCTCCCACAGGGAGGGTCTCTTGCGGGTCCCGTCGGCATCTATGTGCCAGCTGGTGACCCCGAGGAATAGGGCCTTCTCTGTGGGGGCGTCTGCCCTCTGGAATGGGTTGCCTCCGGAGTTACGTACAGCCACGGACCTGGGGACCTTCAGGCGTGCCTTGAAAACCTGGTTTTTTGACCAGGCCGGCTTGGGCTGATTTTAGATTTGGGTATTTTAATTTTTATATCAAATTTTAGGGTTTAAGGGAGGGGTTTTAATTGTTTTCAGCCAGGGTCTTTAATTTAATCTAATTTTAACTTTTATATATTTAATGTTTTAATTGTATGGCTGTGCACCGCTCCAAGTCCTTCGGGAGAGGAGCGGTATATAAATATTATTATTATTATTATTATTATTATTATTATTATTATTATTATTATTATTATTATTATTATTATTATTATTATTATTATTATTATTATTCTGCGGCCTTTGCAGGCCAAAAAATAGGCCCATTTCATCACTCCTGGTATTACAGGAAGTGTTGAAATGGGGCTATTTTTCAGCCTGCAAAGGCTGCAGAAGCTTCTTCTCAAGACTCTGGGAGGTTGAAAAAGGCCTCAAACAGGTCAAAAACAGGTCAGCTGGGAGGCGCGTGCATGCGCAGTGAGGTAAGTTTGCCTGCAGCTCGCGTGCCGGCACAAATGGCTTTGCATGCCATAGGTTTGCCATCACGGGACTAGAGGCACAGCCAGGAAGCCTGCTGAAATTAGTTCCTCATGGGAAGGCCATCAAATATAAGAAATCTTATATTTGATGCCCTAAGTATTCTTAAAAAAAGATAGAATTAAACGTTACTAATAAATAAAAATATAAACAAATCAGACTTTATCCCAATGTCTTACACCTGCAAACATTTCCTAGCTCTCTGAAGACCAAATCAAATTCTATGTATGATTCATTAACCTGTTTTGGTTTTAGCTTTTTATATTTCTTATCTAAATCCCCTTTTTGTATAAATTTGCCATTCACTAGATGAACATGAGGCACCACAATGTCTCACCTTAGAAACTTATGATTCTATTATTCATTCACCTGCCAGGTTGATACATAATCACAATGCTAATTAATGCTAATTGAATAGTCATCGGACCAAAGTATAGGTATAAAGCTCTGTTTTTAGCACGCTTTCATTTCAATGTACTGTAACCCAATTTGTTTCATTTTCTGTATAATGGGATTCTCTTCTATGATTTCCAGATGTATTCATTAGATGCATTAATAGATTTATGAATAATAACACTGGAAATTATCCATATGGCAACTTACTTCATTCTTTTAGTATATTGAAAAAGAAAAGCGAGATCATAACTGAGAAGCTGGGTCACTAAGGATCTTACTTAGGGCAGTTTTGTTTTATATGTATCAGGCCTAAGCCCAAAGTTTATGCAGTTGAATTGAGTTCTTTATTTGCTTATACCTAGTAGACAGAATCTTGCTGGACTAAAATTATAAACATCTAACATGATGAATATATCCTGAGATATTCTAAGGTGTGGCTACCCTGAATCTTTTCTTCCCTTTTTCATCCAGTTCAGGACTGTGCAGTCCAACACTTTCAACTCCCAGAATTATCCAACTGCCAGCATTCTGAGAATCAAAGTCCACACTTCTTAAAGTTGCTGAGATTGAGAAACACTGCTCTACAGCATACCTTTCAGTACAGGATCATATCACACATGTAATTCTAGTTATATATGAATAACAGCACAATTTGTCTTAAATAGTTCCATAAGAATAAAATAACATAAGATTTCATGGTTTGCAAATATGATTAAGAATGACAAACAATAAAAATATAATAGGTATTTTTACATGATTACTTTTCTAGCTACCATGGGATATGTTCTATTTATAAAATTTATACTTCATTTATGATGTTTTTAATCCATCCAACATTGCCTGGAGTCATTTTATTATGTGGAATATGTTAATAGCATTAACATTAAAATTAATGGAATATGTTATTGTTATTTGTTCAAGATCCAATTGTTGCCAGGCTCCAACATTTGCTTCAAACAGACAATTCAAAGTATTTGGATTTAAATATATCTATTATTCTGAAAGAGTTGAGTACAGAGGGACATAAATGGCAGCTGCTACATCTTTTACCCAAGCCTTACTGGATATTTTTCTTTTCAGGGAGAGGGAAAAGTAAAGATGAATAGTGGCTGTTTAATATCTCTTGAATCAGCCCCAATGACAGTGGTGATGCAAAGAGCTCACCAATTTATATTGCATTAAGGGTTGTCAGCAAAAACTATCATTGTGGTTGGTCACAAGCAAATCATCCAAGTTCATAATAGAAAACAGTTAAAGTGATTAAAGTGATAATGTCTTCAGGAGAATAATAAACGGCCGATCTAAGGGCTGGGCTACATTTTGCAACCATTAAGGTCAGCCCTTTTTAAATCTTATTTTATGACATTGTGTTGCTTAGAAAATGTGGACTTAGAGTGAACTTTATCAAGGGTGGGATTCTATTGGTTCGACCCGGTTCTATAGAACCGGTAGCTCTGAAGAGCAGCTGACACCAAACCGGTTCTCTCTGAAGATCGTCTTTTCTTTGGTTGGGCCCACCCACCTGCCTGGGCTCTAGGCTGTCCTATATTCTTACCTTAGTTGCTTTGCGCGGCACAACTGAATGCTGTGTGTCAACAGGAGATGGTGACTGCTTGCAGGAGAATTTGTTTTGCAAGTATTGTGCATGCACATGCTTACCAAACTGGTTATTATGCTGGTAGGATCCCACCCTTGAATTTTATGTTTTGAATTCTTGCCCTGACCCAGTCAGTCCAACACATCTGGGAATCTCAGTCAGCTCACTTGATGTCTGAGGTCAAAATAAATGACAAACTGTTTCAGAAATTCTCATCAGAAAAAAATAGAGATTAAGGCAAGGAGGACTTTTCAACCAGACTGAGGTGACAGATGGTTAAAAGTTGTGTCAGGAGGAGGTAAAGACTGAGGAAAGCTAACAGAGAGGAAAATGAAACTTTGATGGGGAATTAGTTGTGGTGGAAGTGAAGGTACCTGCCACCCACAGTGCCATGAATAGAGAGTGGCACTTCTGAGCTGAAATAGAATTTAAAGAAAGCTAATGTGTGTCATACAAAATGGAGGTGGTAATAAATCTTTCAGGTGAGATAGGAAGCATTTAACTGCAATCCTATCTAGGACTAGGGCTTTACATGCTGCTCAGTAAATTTTGTTCTTCCCTCTCTTCAAATAGTAAGCCTAGGCAAATAAAGAGAAGTAAACATCTTGAATCAGACTATTCTAGAAGATGACTAGCCCTAGTGAAGGCAGGAAAGTCACAGTGACTATATTAAAATACACTATTTACTTGAGTGGAGTAAAAAGTAAGGTGTCTATGATGTGTCAATTTTCTGAAGAAGATAATACCCCAGTTTGATGTATTGTGCTAAGTTCTTTAGGAAGATTTTTTCACAATGTGAAACCAAATATAGTAAAGTTATAGACACAATTTACATAGACTTCTGCAAAGCCTTTGATTCAGTGGTACACAACAAACTACTGTTAAAACTAAACTCTTATGGCATTTCTGGATCCCTCCATAAGTGGATTACGGCATTCTGTCAAACAGGCAACAAATAGTAAAAATAGGGAGCGCTATATCAAACCCTGCTCCAGTTAACAGCGGTGTCCCCCAAGGCAGCATTCTAGGACCCACACTCTTTATACTCTATATAAATGACCTTTGCAATCACTTTATAAGCAACTGCGTCCTCTTTGTAGATGATGTAAAACTATTCAACACTACCGACAATGCTACTATCCTTCAAAGCGACCTTGATTATGTATCTGAATAGTCAAACATCTGGCAACTCCAAATCTTGACCAACAAATGCTCTGTCCTACACATTGGTAAAAAAATCAGTACACCAAATACAAACTAGACAGATATGACCTTGTTGATGATCCTCATTCTGTCAAGGACCTTGGAGTTCTCATATCAAATGACCTATGCGCCAGAACTCACTGTGACAACATTGCCAAAAAAGGCATTAAGAGTTGTAAATCTAACTTATGAAGCTTCTCCTCCAGAAATATCGAATTGCTAACTAGAGCATACAAAACTTTTGCCAGACCAATACTCGAGTACAGCTCATCAGTCTGGAATCCGCACTGCATATCAGACATTAATACAATCGAGCGAGTCCAGAAGTTTTTCATGAGAAGAGTACTATAGTTCTCTGCTCACAACAGAATACCCTATATCATCAGGCTTGAGATTTTGGGCTTGGACAACCTTGAACTACACCGCCTATGGTTAGACTTAAGCATAGCACACAAAATTATCTGCTACAATGTCCCACCAGTCAATGACTACTTCAGCTTCAACCACGATACAAGAGCACACAACAGATACAAACTCAATGTAAACCGCTTCAAATTTGATTGCAGAAAGTACGACTTCAGCAACAGAGTAGTCAATGCTTGGAATGCACTACCTGACTCTGTTGTTACATCCTATAACCCCCACTCCTTTAACTTCAAACTAACCATTATTGACCTCACCATATTCCTAAGAGGTCTGTAAGGGGCGTGCATAAGTGCACCATCCTGCCTATCATCCCTGTCCTATTGTCCCCATTTATTCATACCTATTTCCTGTATTCTTATACTCATGTTTATACTTATATTTATTATCTTGTAAGCGATTGACAAATCAATTAAACAAACAAACAAATAAATCACTATTTCACTGGACGTGGAAAACACAATTTACTAAGCAGAAGGTATTTCCTGTTCTCAGCAAGTTGGCAGAAAAAAATAAAGGAAGAAACAATTACAAAATAAAACTCTGTCTTTTCTGAACATTTCAGAACCACAGATTAACAGGAAGCTTCAAAGTTGATACAGAAGAGAGAGATAAGGATTCTGGCTTTTCTTGTGGCCCACATAATGTTACTTGTAATTTCAAAGCCATAATATGCAAGTGAAAGTTAAGCATTCTTGGATCCATTCATCATCAGAATGCACAGGAGATGGCAACTACATGATCACCATCTTGTAATGTGAGTAAGGGTTCTTAGGAATTTGATTTTGATATAATATATAGCAATCTAATAAACAGGAACAGAAACATTCCCAAATTGGAGAAAAACTTGTGTAATTCTTTTTTTATATTATTGACAGGGATGATGAAACATGCCTCATAACAGCACAATGCAGGCTCTCTCCCTAATGTACTTGTTAACAATGTCACAAGTGCAAAAAGGGTGGAATCTGTGTTGAAACATTATGATGCATCATTCATAATTTGTCCCTTCTTGCTACTCCTGTGAACTCTTAATGGTTTCTGATGTACAGTATATTCCTGGCCTGCTGGCAGCAAAACAAATGTGAAACAATGGCTGGTAATTAAAAACTCCCATTGCAACCACTGGATAGGGTTTGTGTGTGTGTCTGTTATTTGCTTTACTGAAACTTTAGCTACTTCCATTTCATGGTCTGTGGCAAGCTCCTAGCAAGATACCCGTCTCTTAGCTTGCCTTTTATTTTATCTCAGATGTGTTCAACATCTGCATTACTTTAAGTCCAGTAGCTCTTAGATAAATCATTCCCAATATAGAGTGAGAAGCCAGTTCTCTGTTGCCTGTTCTTCTGAAGCATTAAGACATAACCTGTTAAGGCTAATATTCCACTGGTTTATTCCACCATATTTGTTATCCTTTATTATGTCATAATGTATTATGTATTTCATTCAACTTATTATCCATATTTTGTGCACCATTGTAGCAACATTCAAAGTGATAGGTTGAATCCCCTTTTCTTTGTATTTTCTTTGTTTTATTGTTAAACTGGTAATTTTCAAAACACTTTGCTTTACTGTTTTGTTCATTCCATTACTTGCCAATGGCCTCATGATTATCCACCTCATCTCTACCTTATTCCCGGTATTCTGATTTAAAACTCTCATGATCAGGTTAGTCAGATGTCATCTAAGATGCATTTGCCTCCTTAGTGAGATAAATTCTGCTGCTGCCAAACAGCCTTTCCTGGAATTTGTTGAAAATTCTAAACCTTTGTCATTTGCATCAATGTTGCATCTGGGAGTTCCATGTAGAATTTGTCCTTCCTCTTGCTGAATTTTTATTTTTAATAGGAAACATTGATGAGAACACTTCCTGGAAATCAAGATCCCCCACCCTCTTTCCCAAAGTCATGAAGCTATTCTTACTATGCTGAGGATCCTGCCTTGCAAGTGTCATTTGTACCCACATTGGAGTCTCTGATCAAGAAGTTTGTTCTATCACATCACTGATTTGGGCAGCTGCAAGGCAGCAAAGTCCACCTGTTTGTGTGTTAGTTTGATCTGTATAGCTGCCCATCACACATGAAAATTCATGCTTGTTACAAGCATGGTTTTACTATTCTATGCAGATTAGAATTTCTAATTTAGAGACTATCTTCCAATTCAATGTACTATATCCAAATCCCATTAACTCAGAGGGGTTTCTCCCCCCCTACCCATGTCTATGTAAGTTTTGGAATTTGTTGCTACAAATTGTGGTGCTGACTACTAGCTTCAGTAGCTTAAAAAAAGATTTGGGCCAATTCTTGAAAGTCATGCATACCAACAACTATTAGCCTTGGTGGCAGTGTGACTGTCTCTGAAAGCCATTTGCTGGGAGACTAGTGGGTTTCCTTGTGCAGTTGGTTTGTCACTGAGAAAAGACTGCTGGACAAGATGGGCTACTGAGCTGAAGCAGCAGGGCAGTTATGGCTACTGCAGCACCCCCATGGTCGTGGTAACAAAAAATTGGGTGTTTTAAGATTGGGATACTCACACAATGGCAACACATGCCCTCATCATCTTGCAGTTAGACGTTGGCAACCAATTTTACATTGGGCTACCCTGAAAATGATTGGAAACTGCAATCGATCCAAAAATTAGCAGAATTGGGAGATATGGTCAATGTGTCATCTAAGTTGAGATTGCTGTATTGGTTACTTATAGGCTTTGGGCCCAATTCATGACTCTGGATTAAAGCCCTATTTGCTTTTGTATTTGCAGGATTGCTTTTCCTGACCAGCATGAGCTCATTCTGTGCATGGATCCCAAGAAGTTAGGCGGATGGGATTCTGGAAGCAAACCTTTTTAGTGGTGCTTCCCCCCCCCCCCAGATCATGAAATACTTTTCAAGGTAAAGAAACTCCCCAACTTGCTTATATTTTGCAAACCATGAAAGCCATTCTGTTTCAATGGGCTTTTGTAGCAGCCGTGAATTTTATTTGTAATTATTATGTATATTATATCTTAATTTTTTAATACAAAAGCATCTTTGAACTCTTGAGATGTAGGCAGGTATAGAAATGTTGTCATAAATAAATGTTAAATTATCAGTTTGTTCTGGATGAAACAACTGACTGCTCCCTTGAAGCAATGACCAAGAGAAAATATTGGCAAGATTGAGAGAAGTAAAAGAAAGGAAAACAACAAAAAGGTGATACCTGGATAAGATTAGGTTAATCACTGGAATAAGTTGAGCATCACTGGGGATGGGGTGAGATATGGCCATTTTCCATGCAATCCCTGGAACTCAGGCTTGATTCAGTGGTACCAAATTAATTGCTGTGAAACTTTTGAGTGTGAAAATAAAAATCTGACCGCTATTGATCCTTTATGGCAGTGTACAGAAAAGCACATACAGTCCTTTGGAAAAGACATTATATTTTGGATTTTTGCTCTCCAGCTTTTAGGGCCAAATAATCCATTTTCCAAATCCCTCCTTCATGTTTTTTCCTCCTTTAATTCATATATATTGACAAGGGGTGGAGGAGACACCTAATTTGACTTCAGGGAATACTTTACTGTCTATATTTTTTCTCAATCCAAATGTCCCCTGCCCCATGTGCTCTGATTCTTGTGGTGATATAATAGAGAAATGTGTATTTATTCATCATAGAATAAACAGCACTTTGGGGTATATTTTGACCCTGACTCCTGATCAAAATATATGCAGCCTTTCTTGCCTCAGCCTTTCAAGTGTGCAGCCTACTTTCCATCACCGTCTCATGTCCAATTATTTGTTTTCCTGATGGCAGATCTGGCTGATCAAGATACAGGAGACAGGGAAAGCATACACTTTATTCCTTAGTTCCTCTCTATGATGTGTATCAGCCTACTCCATACCTGACAACTGGTAGTAAAAAAATCTGTTACCTTAAGCCCAGAAAAGGTTTACATTTGCAGCATAGAAGAGCAAAACAAACAACCATTTTTGAGGGTATGGTGAAACAGCAACATGTCAGTAAATAAAGAAAAAAGATGGAAATGTGTATAGCAAGAATGTATAAAAACAGGTTGCTTAAATGAGAAAACATGCAATATATTTCAGTTGCAACAGGGAGTATAAACTAAACGGTTTTGGGTTATGTATGACAGACCAATAGCACAACTTGAGATCTACCATCAAAGATCAATTGCAACCTATCACTTATGTGAGAGGAACACACACACATAGTAGAAGAAGTGACTCTGGTAGATTTAAAAATGTGCAGGACTAGAAAAAGACCTGCCTATATATTCCTGTAACTACTAAATTACATTGAAATCCCTGAGAGGTGTTCTCCCTGGCATGTTTTCAAGCAAATGGTGAATATCAGGTAGTCATCCCCATGATGCTCTAGTTGGACTTCCTCCTGTATTAAAGGATGTCTGTCTGTGTGTCTGTCTGTCTCTCTCTCTCTCTCTCTGTGTGTGTGTGTGTGTGTGTGTGATCATGAAGGTCTTCCAGCCCTAGGATTTTATCACTTTCTTTGAAAATCCAGGCTGCTACAGCCTATTGGGGCTACCTGGCATGCAGAGTAAAGCCAGCCAAAGACATGCAAAATCCATATCATCTTCACAGGAACGTCTGCTTCTGAATTAAACAATATTCATTAATCAAAAGAAAGTGGTGGCCTCACATAGTGAGGCAATGCTGCACTTTTCTTGACGAAGCGAGAAGAGGCTCCCCATATTCCAGCCTGGTGGGGACTGGCTATAAATAGAATGCAAGATATTAGCCGCAACTATCCAGAGACTAGTGCTGTTGGAATCCAAAAATCCCCATTATAAAAGGGGGAGAAAAGGCGGGATGAGGTTGGGGCGGGGGAATGAGAAGACATCTTGCACCTGGCTGGGTGATGAGACTAACGAGCACTGTATGCAGAAACAAGGTGGGGACCCAAGGGGACATGAAAGGACGGCAATCGAAAGAAACGCTGGGGAAAGCAAGCAAGTGTGCTGAAAGACGGACTAGGCGGAGGCCATCGCGCGGCTCCCAGCCAGTCTTGACGCAGACAGCAGCCAGGAGAGGAGAGGAGTCTGTGGCGCAGCTTCCGAAGTTTCGCCTGGACTCGCTAATGAAGGCGGCTGGAGGAGAGGAGCCAGGAGAGAGAAGATGCATCGCTGTGCTGAATATTAAGGGGCGCAGTGCCCCCGGCTGAGCCTTTCCTTCTTTCGAGAGTCCCTGCTTGGTCCGACTTGGAGCCGGGCTGCCTCTCAGTCACGTCTCTCTCGCCCCCTTAGCAGCCGTTAAGAGAGCCTGAGGAGGGCTGAAGTGCGGCCCGACTGTCGCCTCTTCCCTGCGTTGCACCTTCCTGTCACACACTTGTCAAGGAAGCGGCAAATTACCTCAGCCAGCCTCAGTTCTGCTTCCTTTCAGGCCACCGGGACGGATGATCTCTCCAATGCATCAGCAGCAGAGGAGAAAACCAGCCCGACTCTTTATTAGTTGCCGTGGCTGAGGAGACGGCAGGAGACGTGGGGAAGAGGAGCAATTAGGTTGTTTTTAATCACCTCAGGCATATTTTATGCCTTGCTCTGCAGTTCTAGTCAGAAACCAGACTTGAAATTCTAGACCTAGAAAACCTTGAATTACGCCGTCTTCGGTCTGATCTAAGTATGGTATATAAAATCATACATTGCAATGACTTATCTGTCAATGAATACTTCAGCTTCAGCCATAACAACACAAGAGCAAACAATAGATATAAACTCAAGGTTAACCGCACCAAACTTGATTGCAGGAAACAATTAGATTCAGCAACAGAGTGGTCAATGTCTGGAATACTCTACCTGACTGTGGTTTCTTCCCCAAACCCCAAAAACTTTAACCTTAGACTTTCTACTATTGACCTCACCGCTTTCCTAAGAGGTCTGTAGGGGGCGTGCATAAGCGCACCAACGTGCCTACCCTGCCTGTCCTATTGTTTCTTTTTATTTCTTATATGTATCCATTTCATGTATTCATAACTATGTTTATACTTATACTTATTATCTTGTAAGCGATTGACAAATAAAATAAATAAAGTCAGAAAACGCATGGAAGGGGTTGCGGAGCTTTCCCTGGGCTGGAAGAGCTGGAAGCCATTCTGGGTTTCTAAACACTATAGAATTAATGTTCAGAGATGCAGAGCGAACACCTATCTGCCCCAGCTTTAAAATCCAGATTAGAGAATCTTTCCAAGGAAGAAATACTCTGTTTTGGGGTACAGTTTGTGCTTGAAAAATCCTCAGTTCCTCCTTTATTATTCCTTTTCAATTCTATAGTGTATAGTTCCACATTACTTATATTCAATACCATATTGACATATTTACTACATGAAATCCAAGTGGGATAAATGGGACAAGCTCAGAGCATTTGTGCCAATGTTGGCTCCACCATTTCAAACTTATTTAATCTATTCAATTTCCAAACTGCCACAACTGAAAGCAGGAAACCTTAGTAACTTAAGAATATGTGGATTTCAACTTCAGATTTCAGTATTCCACAGCCTAAAACTGAAAACCTATCATTATGATTAGCCTTTATGGCAAACAGAAATGAATTCAGCCACCCAGACCATTATGAGCATTATGTGTTATCCTCAATCTCAGTCTACTACGAGTGGCCTGGGAATTTGAGGGTTCTGCACAGTATCTTAGCTGTCCTAGTCCTGCATTCTTCTGGATAGAGACCTCTGATGTTGTTCTTATGATTTGTTGGACTACTCCATGCCTCCAAGGGCTCTTACCACCACTGGGATCCTGTCTTGTTCTTCCTTTAGACCCAGTTTCTCATATTCCTTCTTCCTCAAGTTGCTGTCACCTCTGCTGTCTTCTCATCCTTGTCTACTACCACAATGTCTAATTCATTGGCTAATATCTGTCTGTGTGTCTGGCTCTGGAAGTCCTACTGGATCTCTTATTCTGCATATGGAATCTCCCATTTGGACTAGTCCATACATTCTGCAGGTATTTCTGCATACAGTGACAGCTATTTGATTGTGCCATTTGGTGTATGCTTGTCAGACCTGCACCAGTCCAATCCCTTAGGAAAGAAAGACTCTCGACTCCATTTGGTTGAAGTGATACGTTATTTTATTAAAAGATGTTGGCTGCAGTAAAGTCAGGCAAGAATTAAATTTCCTGAACTGAAAATATAGAAGGTTTCCCCTCATCCCAGCCCTCCTCCCACGACCAGTTCATCTTCAACCAATGAAGATTCACCTAGGTGTTTGGAGAATGTTGAGATGTTTGGGGTTTATCATCCATTTGTTCATCTCCCCCATGCCTCCCCCCAGCCTTTGATGTCAGTATGCCAGCAAGGCGCCAAGCCAATGATTGCAGACCTGATAATGTTGTTCCTCCTTGCACCATACGCCCTGCCACTATGTATTGGACTGTCTCTGAGACCTCTCTGCTAGTCTATATTTTGGGTCCTATCTAGTGTGATCAACCATTGCTTCTATGGATTTGGGTATCTGTTCTTGTACTGCTATGCAAGCCTTCAGTGATGTCTTTTAGCCTATCCTTTTCCAGCCACAGTGTCTAGGTGTCAGACTGGGGATAGAAACCTCTATACATTGTGAGGAGCTTCTAGATCTTCACATTGACAGTTTCCATGTCCTGTTTTGGCCAGCTCATTATATTGGCAAGATAACTGATGACTTGGGGGGGGGGGGATATATGTTGATGACATGGATCGTCTTCTTCTCACCTTTCTTATTCTTTAGTGGTATTTGTCTTCCTTGCCTCCATATCATGGTTCCCTACAGACCATAGCTAGTCCATATGTCTGCTAATTAATTTCAGTCCATCAGTCTTAACTACTTTCCCTCTCTTGACTTATCCAGCTGCATTTCTCCAATCTGAATGACATTCCAATATCCTCATTGTAGGTTTGATTCCCACTTTGTGCACAACTTGATGTCATCTATGTAAAGGAAATGAATGGTGGTAGCCTCCACACTTCTGAACTTGTACCCATATCCAGTCTTGTGATTATCTGATTAAGGATGTTCAAGCCTAGTGAGAAAAGCAGCATCACCTTGGTATATACCACATTTAATGGCAAACTGTGTAAACTGTTATGAATTGACTTCCAGAGTTGTCTTCCAATGTGGTGCAACTGGATAGCATTGTGGTTAAAGTGTTGCAGTGGAAAGTATTGTGGTTAAAGAATGCGAGTCTGGGATTCAAATCATGGCTGGTACCTATCTTATTACTGTGGGGAGCCTTGTGCAAAGATACCTTAACACTTTACAAGCTTATCTCAAATCAGAGTGAAACAAATTAGAAGAATCATGCTGGCTCAGATGTATGGAATAACATGAATCACGTCAGATGTTGAGGAACTAGGACAATCTAATGATAAGTGGGATACTGGAACAAACCATACATGGATGTGATAAGAGACTTTGGAATGTAATGCATGTCACCTGCAAATTGTTCACCTTACATATAAACTCTACATGTGAGGAGAAGTAACAGAGATTCTAAAAACTAAATCCAGGGTGTGACCTCCCACGTGAGTAGGGTCCCAAATTAACTGGGTCAGGCCCATGGCTGTCATGGAAGCCATGAACTCCTGAGCAATCCCCGTGGTACCGCCGGCAGAAGGGAGGTTGAAATCCCCCATGACCATAAGCCTGGGGGTCTCAACCGCCACGCCGGCTATAACCTCGAGGAGCTCAAGCAGGGCCGATGCCGCATAGCAGGGAGCCAGGTATGCGATCAGCAAGCCCACCTGCACCCTGGGACCGAACTTCACGAAAAGAGACTCACACCCGGTCGTCTGAGAAACAGTGGATTCCCTCGGACACAGATCCTCCTTAATAACCACCGCAACACCCCCGCCCCTCCCCTGGGCCCTCGGCCGATGAAAAACCCGAAATCCGGCTGGGCACATCTCCACAAGGGGCACTCCCCCCTCTGGGCCCAGCCAGGTCTCGGTAATACCCACCAGGTCCGCTCCCCCCTCACAGATCAAATCATAAATGAGGGGGGCCTTATTAATAACGGACCTGGCGTTACACAACATCAGCCGAAGGCCCCGGGCCCGATCGCTCACACCCCCCGGGGAACGGGATATAACAAGGGGGTCGGAGCGCGCCACCGCCGACAAATAGCGGGGGCGCGCTCCCAGAACAGAATGTGGCCCCCTATAACCGCCAAATCTGCCTCTCCCGCTCACCGTACTAATCGCTTTAAAATCACCCTCCCTGGGACAACCCCCCATCCTCAATACAGCCCCGTCCGATCCCAAACCCTCCCGGCAACGCTCAACCCACGACCCGGACCCAGATGAGCTTGCTAGCCTTGCACTTTATATATTGCTTTCAAGGAGAAAACTGAACATGGAATGATGAACAACAAAGAAGAGTGGCGTGCCACACTCTTCCTTAGATATAGTATTATTTTTATGTAAGTATACTATTCCTTTAACATGAGTTTATTGCTGTTTTTATTGTTTTTTTATTTTTTGTATTTCAATTCTATTTTTATTGTACAAGTTCTTATTTATTGTTATCAAGTCCCATGTATCTGCCAAACCAGCTTGTAAAATTGGTAAAATTACAATCTAATCCAATCACTCAGTGGTGTGGTTTAATGAATTGTATTAGCAGTTGTAGGGAGGGTATCTGTTGTTTCTGTGTGTTCCTAAAATAAACAAAAACCACAATTCTTCAACCTTTGGCCTGTGTTGCTGATGATAGGAGAACATATCCCATCATCAACATTCTATGTGTGCACTGGGAAGCATTTAATATTTTGTTCTGTTGTATTTATTTATAATACTTATAATCTGTCCCAAGTCAAACAACTATGAAAGATTATGGGCAGAAAGTGAGGGATGAGACATTTCATTTATCTGAAAAAAGGCACTAGAATTCAGGTGTGAGGGACACTAGAAAAATGTATTTAAAAGAGATTTTACCTGCATTAACTAACTATAACTGAGGCTGAGTATTTTATTATAATTTTAAAGAATCTATTTTACTCCATTAAGAATATCTTCTTGAAGATCAATATTCTTGCTTCCTTGGTTTTGCCAACTACCTGAGTTTTGACAGCAGCAGACAAGAACATCTACCAAAAAAAAAAAATAGGATTGAAATACAAAAAATTAAAAAATCAGTAAAAACAGCAATAAACTCATCATTGTTGTGATGGCATCCCCTCTGATTTGGGCCATTGGCATGTTAGAATAATATTGATTTAATACAACCAAGAGAGGCATACTCCCCCATTAAGGTCTCCAGAAAAGTCACTCACCAGAGTAACCAATGACATTTTTGTCCATGATCAAATCTGGATCCTGACTGGAATGAATAAAGATCTTACCAGTACACAATATTCTACTGCAGTTGCTGTAGGCATCTTTCAAATCACTTTATTTACCTTAGCTTTCAGCTAAGGAGCCACTTGGGGCTAGTCTTTCAGCACTTCGGCTACTTTTGTGTTCCATTGATTGACTGCACATGAGATGAAACTGCCCATCAAATTATCAGGAATTGCTTTCTGGAAACCCACCGGACCTATTAGGCACCAAGGCAGACCACTCTAATACAGTAAATCTACTGCACTTGTGAGGTTTGTGATCCATAATGTGATGATGAAATGATCTGACCACAGGAAAGGTTGGATATTAATTGAAACATTTTCCAATTATGTCCCATCTGCAGCAATGTAAAATTCAAACAAAGCATCTATCCTCCCATATGTTGTAGGGGCAACAATTATTTAAGAAGCTACACAGAATATGAAGGTTGAAGTAATCCAAAATGAAAAACTTTGAGAAATTCAACATCAGCTTCCAGTTAAGATCAAGAAGGGATGGGTAGCTAGACTAGCACTACAGCTTCTCATTGCAAATAAGCTCCAGGCACAATTATTAGCAACCACTAATTCTCTCACTGTGAGAGTTTCATATACAATTATAGCTATCCCTTCTTCCAAGCCTTGGAATCATGCAAGATTTGAAATCCAGCTATGTGGATTTTCAGCTGTGTTTGCTCAGACACGTCTTAGTAATACATATAAAGTCTGCATATTTACCATGTCATACATGGACTTGTACCTCTTATAAACAAACCACACACTTATAAGCAGTAGCTGGAGACTTAAGGCACCCAATAATTCAGCTATCTAGACCCAGATCAGGACAACTGTTTTAGAAGAAGTAAACTATACCAATATATGATATCTCCTTCTGATAAAAATGGCCTATCTAATGCCCCTAGCATATTCACCTCTGCCCATAATGCGCCCAATTTCAGTCCCACAACTTCACCTCCACAGCCCCTCATTTTCAGCCTAAGAGCAGAATGACTGAACATGGCTATTCATTGCTTATTATATTTTATTGATAACCATATGTCAAACACTCGGATATTCATAATTAGGTGATTCAGATTATGCCATCTATATGACTTTGTGCCATGCTGCCTTTTCATCCAGCTATATCATGTATTTGTTTTTGGCCTTGTAATTCCAAAACTGAAAATAGAAGTTCTATGATACTGTACCACCATAAAGTTCTTTGCAAAGTTAGTAAATACTTATTGTGTTTCTCCATCAATTCACATTTATGTGCCAGTGTGGTGAATCACAGCAACAGCCTCTGCACATTTTTGCACATTTCCCCAAAGTCTATTTTAGTTACATTGTAACTACATGGCACATCAGATTTATAGGACTCCAGGTAGTTACTAGCTTTGATATGTTATTCCCAGTGCTCTTATGATGTTATTTTAGCTGTTGTCCATTCAGTTTGAGGATCTTTGATACTTTGCTAGGTGGGAGAGTTATTTAGTTCAGGTACCAATGATATATGAGGGAGTTGCACTTTTATTTAGATCTTTCTAACATTTTAATGATTTGTAGATCAATGAGCATGCTTCCATTAAATTGCCACCAGAAATCAAAAGTATGGTTTTATATATTAAATGGTAAGCAAATTATCTCTGAATTTTGTTCTGTAGTCACTCGCTGATGCATCAATCATTCACTTGCAAAACTGCAAACAATATATAGAGTAGGAATGCTGAGTGCCAGTGAGAGTTGCTGTGAATTTTCTTTGCAATTTAATATTAGTATGAGAATGAAGATGATTAAGAATTAAATTAACTCACTAGAGGATTAAAGCCTCTTTATGAAAGGTTATGGAGTATAATTACCATGCTATGCCAGTGCAAGTTGGGAGTGTTTTTCAACTTCCTTAAGAGAGAGTAACTGGTTACCCAGCCAGCTTCCATGCCTAAGAGAGGACTAGAACCTATATCTCTGGCTCCTGATCCATCTCCTTAATCATCTCACTGCAGTAGCTCTCAATTGCAACAGATAATTATAAAAAATATCTGTGTATTATTACTGTATGACTAGAAAGACAAAATATTTGTTCTAAGAACTTATCCTGTAGAAAGTGCCTAGAAAAAATATATATTTCATGTTTATTCCAGCATTACCATTATAGAGAATGACATGATAATGACAAGACGAACATAGAAAATGGAAAAATGGTAGTCAAAATGCCAGCTTCAGCAGAGGACAAAACCTACTTCTTCAAGAAAGCTTATCTTAGATCAACAGTAGAATCAAAATCCATTCACTCCATTAAAAAAAAAAACCCTCTCATCCAGCAAGATCACAGGAGAGTGTATATGGATTGAAACAGAAAGCAGTAGCATCAGATTAAGGACAATGCTGTTATTTCTGATGATCTTGTTTTCCAACTGCAACATATTTGCAAAGTGCCTGTTGGAAGGGGCTCTTTATACACTCTGCACCACTGATTCAAGGTGAAGTCAAGTTGGATCGACACTGGTGTGCCTACTTGTGTGTTTCTTGTGTAATTATATTCTGGACAGGATCAACATAGTATAGAAGCAGTTCATTAACATTCAAAATTTCTCCATCCCTGCTACAGTGTAGAAAAAAAATGTAACAAAATAATGATATATGTGCCTTAAGTGCATATGTGGTAAGGGGCACAGAAGGGTATTATAGTAAAAGAAATTAAATCTCTAGTATAAACATTAAGATAAGCAGTGAATTAGTTTTGAATCTATCCTGTGTTTAGCTATGCAAATTTTGTCTTTAGTCTAGCTACTGCATCTTTATGAACTCATAATTAGAACAGGAATTTGGTTACCTCTAGTTATATCATGCTTTCTGGGCATGGTTTGGGATATGTATACAGAGAAGTCAAATTCTCTGTACAACTATAAAATCTTTGGGGATCTCAGTTATCAGGGAGATAAGCAGAATGGCTTAGAAATGCTTGCAGTTTGCAAATAAAATACAGTAGTAAATGGATTTTGCCTGGAAAGTGGTTTTCTCTTTCACTCCAGCCTACTACAAGTGGTTTCTGATTCATTAATAAAGGAACAGTAAAATTCTTTATAAACTAGACCAGAGGTGCATAATTAACTCTGGTCCTGCTTAGTCTGATGGCAAAGAAGTGCACTTCAGATTTGGTCTTTCTTTCTGAAACCCTGACACATTCATGTTCTCAGAGGGAATTAACACAGACTGTTCATTTAAAAATGAAGCTCTGTATGCATGCAAGTGTCTATCTATATAATGTTCTCTACAGCTCTCTCCCACTATCTGTATCTATATATGGAAGGCTGAAGTTGCATTCATAGTTTCCCTTGCATTAAAAATTCCAGGTGCCTCTAACAGCCTTTGCAGGCAGCTCAGGAAAGCAAAACAGAAAACCTTTGAAAAATAAATTGCCTATATGACTCACATTAGTCCTCCTCTCTACCATAGCTTGGATCCCCAACTGATGTAAATTTGTGTGGGCTCGGTCATGCTAATCGTCCTGTTGTGATTTGCACTAGTTAAGGAGCCAGCCATATCGGTGTTCTTTTTCTCTTTCCTTCCAATTAATGTCACTCTTCGTCCTTCTTTTGTGCAAAATGGTTCCATAGCATCTCAGGAACACAGGAGAGAAAAACTAATGGGCCAGAATGCCCAGTGGAACAAGTTGGTTTTGTTGCAATGAAAGTCGGTAGAATTGTGTCAGTTTGTACCATTGCAGGATGTAGCTCTGCCACTCTAATTGGAACTACTATCCAAATTAAAATCTTATTGAAACTTCACAGCTGTGTTTACAGTTTTTCTGAGCTGGGCTTGGACTGTTCTGTACTGCCTGGACAGCTGTAGTTAGTGTCTATGAGGAAGACGGGTGGAAGAAATGTTGTGGGGCAATTTAGCACTCAGGCATTTATGAAGTTGTTTGTCCATCTGCATTAGCTTATTATTTTTTCTTTCTTTCCAAAGGAAAAGTCTCACTTGTATCCTCCAGTTTGCTTCTTTGTCTGAAGTTATCCAGCCTTTTCTCCAGACAAATAATAAAATATATTAAGGTGCCCTTCAATATACTCGTATTGATATTAAAACAAGAATGTTAATACATGTAGCATTGCCAGACTGCACAGAATGTTAAGAGAGCTACCAAAATCCTAATAATTCTAAATTCCTCTTTATGATAAATTCCTAAATGAAACCATTTTTATGATGATAAGCTTCTCAGCAATGGGAGAAACTTAACTCTTTCTTATATGTTCAAGGACAAATACCAAAGTACTTTAGCCAGGTACAGCATAATTGTTGCCTGGATGATTCAATATTTTGGTAGAGCGAGAATGGAGAATACTATGCCTAGATCAAGCCTATGGGCATCTTTGAGGAGCCTTGGATGAGGTGTAGGGGAAATGATGACACATTTGCAATGCTGCAATGCTGCAACTGATCAAGCTGTCTTCATCACAACTATTTGTTTTTCCCCCCAATTTTAAATTATATATAATATTATCTGTCCATACCCACTCTACAATTTTCCTCTGTAAATTGCAGCAGGCAATACTGGAGTTGGAAGGATCTGTGTCCCTCACCCCCCACTCCTTTGACATGTTCATGTAGTTTTCTTGCCAGCAGTAATAGATATCTTTTAACTTCTAGAGGGAAGAAGAAGTGGACACTTACTTACAGAAGGCCAATAAAAAAAGAAACAAGATGCCTTTTCCCCTTTTCACACAAAATGTCTATAAGACTTTTCCAGTCAGCAATAAATGTAGATATTGCATTTTCTCTGATCAAAGAAATCAATTTAGCCTTCTCAGAATATTCTGTCATTTTCACCAACCATTCCTCCATTGTGGGCAATGTTAAATCTTTCCAGCAAGATAGTCCTCGACTTATGACCACAATTGAGCCCCAAATTTTTGTTGTTAAATGAGACATTTGTTAAGTGAGTTTTGCCCCATTTTACAACCTTTCTTGCCGCAGTTGTTAAATGAACCACTTCAGTTGTTAAGTTAGTGACACAGTCATGAAGTGAATCTGGCTTCCCCATTGATTTTGCTTGTCAGAAGGTTGCAAAAGGGGATCATATCATCTTGGGATACAGCAATGGTCATAAGTGTGAACCAGTTGCCAAGCATCTGAATTTTGATCACATGATCATGGGGATGCATGATTCAAAGGTTGTAACTGTGAAAAATGGTCATAAGTCATTTTTTCAATGCTGTTATAACTTTGAACTGTCACTAAATGACAGTCCATTTAGCCACATATTTTCCAATTGTTCATCTTTATATTATAATCAAATGTTGAGCCATCTTTATCATAAATTCTTTCACTTGTTCTTCTGTTTCAAGTTTTAATGAAATAAATTTTAGCAACCACAGGTTCATCATTTGTACACAATTCTATTTCAAATTCATTCTTAGAATGTTCAACTTCAAAATCATAAATTCTTTTGTTTCTAATAATTATAAATAAGACAAATATTGATATCTTTAACTCTCTGCCACCAGTTCTTGACTTGTTTTTATTTTACATTCTGATAATAAGTTACACATTGTAACTTCTGATAATAAGTTACACATAAGTTACACAAATAAGTTTGCTTATTGTTTCATGTTTCTAAAATGCTTCTTATTGCTGAGCAGTGTTTTCAAGTACAACCTGGATTTGTACTTGGATCTGTATCTATTTCATATTCTTCATATGGCACATCTACCTTAATGAGTTTTAAAACCCACATTGACTTTAGTTTTGTTGTATCACAAATATCCATGCCAAACTAAATCTAAAATCTTGTTCTTGTAACTCCAGAAGTCTTCTGTTTCTCAGCAATACCCACTCTTTCATCCAAACAAGCTGCAAAATACAATAGCAAATCAGGTAAACGCAATCTTCCTCTTTCCTTTCCACCTTGTAGTACCTTATATTTAACTTGTGTTTTTTTCCCCACCACAAATTTAGATATATCTCTATGCTACTGTTGCTACTGTTTAAATGGTGCGTTTATTGTCAAAACAGGTATTGCCTGAAAGAAAAACATTCTGGATGAAATATTAATTTTTATCAAAGAAATTCTCCTGAGCAATGACAGTGTTGTGATTCATCAGCGGCAGGTGTGGATGGCTGAGGTCTCAGAGAGCGAGGACTCAGATGAGGGGCCTGTGTGTGATGCAAGGATGGGGCTGGGACCATCAGGGTGTGGAATGTTGCCTTTGGAGACTGTGGAGGCTGGCAGCAGTGATGAAGAGGTGCTCCGAGGAGCCTGTGCCCAGTGCGCGTGCACGCAGGGCTGCTCAAAGGAAAGAGCAGCTGCAGCAGCATGGGTGACTCGGGAGTAAGGCTGCAAGGTAATGGCCCCTCCCTTAAGAGATAAAAGCCAGCTGAGAAACCAGAGTTCTTTGCAGGAAGCAAAGAAGTTTTTGCACTCAAGCCTTATGGACGTTCAGAATATCTTGATGTTGGTGCTTGGAGACTTTTTGTGTTTGAAATCTTTCTTAGTAACTTTAATCTAGTGTTCTTGGCAGTTCTTATCAGAGACAATTAGTTTGAAACAGCCTTTTAATCATGAAGGAACAGAATTCGTAAAGAATCATTAAAAGGTTTTGCTGTTACCTCTGTTCCGTGTTTGTTTCCTTGGAACAAGTTTTGGGTCAGAACAGACAATTGTCGTTTCTTCCATCTTAACATGTCTTTTTTAACTTCATTGTACATCTTATCATAATTATTTTGAAATAACATACAATTCATGTACATCATAATAATAAAATATTTTATCTACTTCTCAATATTAAAACAATTTTTAAGTAATTCTGTTTGATAGCAATAGCACTTTTTGGTTATCTTCTGTCAACTTCTTCTGTCTATTAATCTTAAAATATGGTAACAAATCTAATTCTTTTAATTTGTCCATTTATATTTCAATTCCTTTAAAGATAAGAACAACAAATGATCTGCAAAATCTCTTTATTTATATGCATCTTTTAAATCCTTTAATTAATTTAATTCAATTAATTATTAAAATAAACAATTGTTTTAGAAATGGGTGAAGAATGTTAAATAAACAGAATCAATGGAATTAAACAGAAAAATGATGAAACAATTTATATGAAACTAAAATGAGGAAATGGCAACAGCAATTCTTTAGAGATTTGTAAAGGAATGCTTGTTGCTATGTTAAATACATAAATTGAAACAAATACTACAGAAGTCGGTATATGGCAATGATTTAAGATTGTTGAAAAATGGTAAAGTTGCAGGTATGGATGGAATAACTAGAGATATTCAGATATGAGTATGGTTTGCTTATGGAGTGACTGTACAGTTTATTTAACATATGTGTGAAGAATGCATCTATATCTGGTGATTGGAAGAACACTTTTACTCTCCACTTAAAGAAGCAGAGACTATAGAGGGATTAGTTTGCTAAGTGTGCCTTAGCAGAATACTTTTGTAGGCAGATGATATTATGTTGTTTACTGAGAATATGAATGACTTGCAGTGAGTGATAGATTGAATGATGCACCAAAGACTATAGATCTGAAAATCAATGTACCAAACCCCCAAGGAATTATATTTGACAAGGAAAATGGAGTGAAGCATTCAAAATTATATTTCAAGGGTAGCTTCTTCCTCCCCAAATCCAAGAAAAGTAGATGATGAAGTGTTGATGACTTATTGTTGTTTCATTTTATAATTATCTGTTGTATCTGTTGTATAGATCTTCAAATTGCAAATAAATAAATAAATTGGTAGGACACTTTCAAAAGTAGAGGTAGTATGTGATTAAATGCTTGTGAGAAGAAGCAAACATGGCTGAACACCTCTGTTCACGTTGTTAAAAGGGAGCTGGGAAAGTCAGAAAACATAAAAGCAAGATGAAAGGAGTGGGAACTTTTCAAATTTATTTGAAAACTGTGCCAATTACAGGGTCTCTACTCCCTCTTGTTATAATTCTTTATCTTTAAATCAAATTTGATCTAGGGATCCCTTCAAGATAAAAGTTTCCTTCAAAGAGAAGTAAAAAGACATACTTTATAGCATTTCTAGAAGGAAGAGGGGGTAAAAATGTTGTAACGTGCAAGGCAGCTATTATTTTACCGATCTTTCAAATATCTGTATTAAACATTATGGTTCCTCCGCTATACATTTATAGCTCCAACTAATCTACGTTTTAGGACCACTATAGAGCTAAACCATACATTTTTCTGTGTTACTTCTTAGAAAGGAGTAAAGGATACAAGGAGGTTGCCTAATAAACACCATAAGGTTTTAGTACACTTCTAGGCCAGTGTTTTTCAACCTTTGGCAATTTTAAGAAATTTGGACTTCAATTCTCAGAATTCCTAAGGCTGGCAATTGAAGTTCACACATCTTAAATTTGCTAAGGTTGAGAAATGCAACTTTTAATGGTGTCATTATAGAAATTTGATAAATAAATAAGTTTGGACAGGTAGCGATGACGTTGGCACAAATGTTTGGAGCTTGTCCTATGTTTATCCCACTTTGGTTTCAAGTAGTTAAATGTGTCAATATAGTACTGGGAAGATAAAGAAAACTCTAAAATATGGATGTAGTGCAAAACTATATATCACAAAATCGAAAGCTTGGATTTTCCAAGCATGGGCTGTACCAAAAAAAAAAATAGTATTTCTTCCTTGAAAAGATACTATCTTAATCTAGATTTTAAATTTGGGGCCAATAGGTGTTTGCTTTCCACCTCTGAAATGATTTCATATGTAAACAGTGCAAAGCTCAATCAACATTTGGTTTAAATTATTGCTTAAAATTGAAGTCATTCATTTTTAGATATCTATTGCATCCTTTTGTGGTCCATAAACTGTATTTAAAAGTTATTTCCCCTTTATACCAACCAATTGGAGTCAAGATTTGGAGGATGCCCTGGAGAAATAATTACAAGATGATTTATTTCCAAGGCAGAGTATGATTGTGCCAGCACAGAACAGGGGTGTAGCAGGATGACTGAATTTTGCATGGATTCAGCACACAGATACAAGCAGCATGCCCAGGTGCTTTTGTCCAGTTGTATCCTGCTGACCGATATGGCAATCGATTCCTCTGTTTTTCCTTTGATAGGGGCAACCAGACAATATTAGCCTTCTCTCCCTTAGACTGATAAAATACGGCAAGTGATACAGAAAAGATTTAAATGGTTTGTTCCAGACACAGGAAATATGGTTTCTTCCATGCTGCTCAGATACCTGGAATTCCCATGGCTAAGTCGCTTATGGTCTAAATTTATGCACTGTGACTCAGAAGTACGTCCCAAGGATTTAAAAGAAAAAGTGGCTCCTAGAAGGGAGTACATAGGGCTACTATCTAAACATTGTAAACATCAGAGCGGCTACTTTGGGGGAATTGCCTTCTGATTGCAAGGCTTCTCTTTACAATGGGAATAATCATGCAGATCTGGAAAAACAAATCAAGTGCTGTAGCTACATAACCTCCATTAATTTATGAAGAACTCTGCAGACCACACTGAAATGAAATGAGATGCATAGCTGAACTAGGCGCTGAATTGTACCCACTATGTCTCCCCTTGAGTAGCATTTATCTTTTGCAACATTATATTTACTTATTTATACAGCTTCTATCACAGTGGGGTTTCTATCTTGTTTGAATGCAGGATGAATATTAACAAGATCAGAAAAGCCACCGTTCTCTACACCTCAGGCTGCAGCACTGGGTTACCTTAGCCTGTCTTATTACGCTGAAGCCCTTCACCGAATTTCTTCTCCTCAAATTTTGGGGGTTGGGAGGGAGAAAAGCAAGCTTAATTCAAACAATAACTTTCTGGGTGAGTCCTGGTAGATGGCTGCAAAGAATTCCAGAATCATAAGAGTGCTAATTCTGATTCATTTTTGCACATTTAACGTTTTTAATTGCAATGTGACTGGGTTTTTTTATTCCACTGTATAAAGTGTTTATTCTATTTTTAGCTGAACTCAGCACATTATGATCCTTTTAATAATTCACAGTTTTCTGTGACTGAGCCAGATGCAGCAGGGTTCAGTATCAGGGGATTTAAATTAGGATTTAAATCAGGCTGAGCAGGAGAATTGGAACAAGAAGCAGGTGTAGTGGATGTGTTTCCTTGTCTTGTAGCATAATTTGCTGATATCTAGCAGACAAACCTGCTTCATATAGTAGAGTGATTTGCTTATTTCTACAGCCGGAGGCAGTAACACAACCTCCTACATTTGTTCCTTATTTTAACCAGTGTTCGTGCTGGTATTTCTTATGTATCAATACAGGACAGGTTGTGCTTAAAGCTGGGCAGAGAGGTATAGTAGGAGGGTGATTTATCTGAACTTCTCCCGGGGAAGGATAAATTTCCCATCAATTTCACAAGAGCAGGACTGCCTCCCCCCTCCCCAAGTAATGACAGATGCACTGCTACCGACACCCCAATCCTGCTTTTCATGAGGCTTAATTGAAGCATAGGAAAGGAGGCCATTGACCATGGGAGGATTTGCACAATGAAAGACAAAATATTCAAACATAGACTTTAGGTTCTTCTCAACCGGAAAATGCAAAAATACCATAGCTAATTTCTCCAAAGCTTTCTTCTCTCTTGAAAAATTGTATATTAGATTCCCTTGCATTACACTGAATGAGAATTGATTTCAAAAAATATGGGACTTTTATTTACTTGTTCTTTTCAACTTTTAAATAAGAACAGAATACGATTGGCCCATTTTATATTGACTTAATTCCTGAAAACCCATTCTTCAACAGTGATGGCAAATCTTTGGGCTCAGCAGGTCAAAAATTTGGAAAATGCCTCACACACTGCTGGTGTTCTTCTCCTTCCACCAAGGAGAAACAATTCTCTATCTGTCCACCCCCCCCCCCCAATCTAGGCCTCAAGTGGTATTCAATCCTAGCTTTGACTTTAGCCCTAGATCCACTGCTGCCATACAAAAATACCATGTGCTGCTTATCTTCAGGTGGTGTTTTCTTTCTGTTCACAAGCCCCTGCAGCCTAAGTGAGGCAAATCCCATTCTTGTTCAGCCTCCGCGGCCTTTGAAAATAATGCAAGGATGGGCGAATAGTTAGAGAATAGTTATTGTTAGTGATTGGTAAAAACTGGATTGTCAGCCAAAATGTCATGGGGTGTCTATTTTGACACACACGTGTCATACGTTCCTCATCACTGTTCTACAACCACTCAAAATTAAATTCTAACACACACACACACACACACATATATATATGTGTTAGATATATAATATATATGTTAGAAATATATATATAAAGTGAAGTCTCCCTCTGGTCGAGTTCAACCCCTGATGACTTAGTTGGCGTATGAAGTTCCCTTGGCAATATCTTCTTTGGGGATTTTTTTAAAAAAAGTTTTCAGCATGGCTAATATAGTCCTGATACTTTCTGATATTCTCCTGCCAAGCCCTAACCAGGTCTAACCTTGCTTTCATCTTCGAGAACACCCAAGTAGAGGGATTATGATGATGATCTGAATTTATTCCAACACTGAAAGTGACTTACAGCTTTAAAGTGCAAAGTGTAAAACATGTTAATAACACTGATGCAATTAAATAAAAAACAAATAAAAATTCATAATCAAATTAACAAATAACATGTATTTTTGTGATCACCCAGAAGAATTGCTGAGACAGAAAAGCTCCCTCCTTCATTGTCAGCCAGGACTCCATAATACATGCCAGATCAACATGACAGGACTTTTGAAAGCAGGAAATGCTTTAATTCTTTATAAAATTTCCTAAAGATAAAATATTTTACTGCTATTAAGTTACAGTTTGCCTACATGTGCAAATGTGCCTACAGTCACTGATTACTAAAAACATTCTTAATCTCGTGAGGCCATTAATCTCTGTATCTTCTATGCAGAGAAGTCTCTAGGATCATATGCCCATAAATCATTTCACTTCTTTATTGTCCTGAAAAGATAAGACAGAAGGTGGACAAAGCACTAGCAGGAGGAAGACACCAGTAAATAGACAGACGGTTGTGCCAGGTAGCAAGGCTATGCTGACAACCCTGTCAAAGTAAATTCAAGAAATTCATAAGAAGTAAACACTATTATGGCTGCCTATTTTTTCTAGCAAGGCAAGGAATGAGTTATTTTTTTATGAAAAGAACATGGTTTTTTTCAGGTTCATGGTTTTTGTTTTGATTTGCAAAAGGTTCTTCTCCCCTGGCCTAAAGGTTTTGGCAGTTCTCTGCAAAATAATGTTGACCTATATAGAGATATCTCTTTTATCTAACATGAATGAACTCTGTTATCCATCCTGATATACCTTTATATCTTTTGGTGCTGAGAGACTTGTGATTGTAGCAGTGCACAATTTTGATTTAATTAATTAATGTATTTCAATTTGGAAGATTTTAGGATTTTTGCCATGGCAGTAATAGTTTTTTATAGTTCTTCATGAATCCCTCCTCTTATAATATTTGGGAATAGTTATTATGTAGTTCCATATTGTAACATAGACTATATCTTTTCAATGAACATACTTAATAAGCATAGGACTATTTGTCCGTGTGGCCCAGGACCATTTGGCCCTGATTGGTAAATCTGCAAAATTTCAGACAGAGACATTTGATGTTGTTATGTGTCTTATTAACTAAATATATAAGGGCTTGAAGGTGAGATTCTGAACAAAATCTGTTCCTCAAAGGGGTAGAGCAGGGCTGTCAAACTTGCAGCCTGCAGGCCAGATGTGTCATGTGCTGGTCACGCCCATGCCCAGTTTAGTGAAGAGGGAAAAAAGTCACGATATGTCACATGACGCTGCCGTGACGATGCAAGTTTGACACCCCTGGGTTAGAGAATCATTGTTACAACATTATTTGTTGCCTTAAATATTAGGACCCTAAGTTATTAGGACCCTAATATAGAGTCCTAATTCCCAAGACATTTTCATACTTTCCTTCTAGTTTATTTGATGTTAAACTATGAAGATGCTTGAAGTGGGAAGTACATTTGTCACATCCTGCCCCATAATTGACTCCAATGACTTTGGCTTTAACTACCGAACAGGTGCAGTTCTCCTTCGGTTATTTTTGGGCTCTCCTTAGAATTTCTGTACATGATTTCAGTATGTTTTTCTGCCACTCTAATTTCTCTAGTTATATTACCTCTCGGCATCAGTTTCATTCTAAATCAACTGCTGCAATATTTACCATCTAATTTTGCTTTTAACAGTAATAATGGTATTATGAAAAGAAAAATATGCCCTCAAATAAATCTCATGTTTTAGGCACCACATGAGGCCATCTATTTTGCTTTCTTGGCAACACTGCAGAACCACTTTGCCTTTCTGTTCTTTGGGGGATGTTTTCTTCACTTCTCAGCTTAATTTGCAACTCTAATAATTCCTAATTACCAAGCCAAGGTCTGAATTTCTCAAAACCAGCCGTTGACTAGGAGTTGCTACTTGTTATGACAATAAGTATATATAATATTCAGAAATATACATTTATCCACCACCATTGCTACCACACAGGTTTACAACTTTATTGCAGAGGCTGAAAGAACATAAAGACTATTGTGATGACCCCTAGTTTTTGGTATGGCACAACAGTGCCCTCTAAAGTATTTGGTAAGTTTAGTCCCCTCCCAATAATGTTTATCTTCCTTAAATTTAGTTAATTTGAAAACCAGTGAAAGGCCTTTTGCCCTTAGATATTAACATTGTCAAATCCTATGCATGGCAAAGCTATTCTTACCTATGGGATAAAATGTTAATCTTCTCATCACTCCTTATCACCCATCCCCTCCCACTTGTGACTGTAACTTTGTTGCTTGTATCCTCACAATTTATACTGACTGTTTCCTAGTATGATTTGATTGTTGACTGTACCCTATGACTATCATTAAGTGTTATATGTTATGATTCTTGATTCTTAACAAATGTTCCTTTTCTTTATGTATATTGAGAGTATTTACACCAAGACAAATTCCTTGTGTGTTCAATCACACTTGGCCAATAAAGTATTCTATTCTATTCTGTTCTGTTCTATTCTAAAATACTTCTGTATAAAGATCAAAAGTACATAGAACAAGAACGTACAACTTTAGTTGGCTCAAGGCCATGCAAGCCTTTGAATAGTATGTCAGAGACCACATCTCTCATATATAATCAGGACAATTATATATATTATATATAATCATATAATATAATATAATATAATATAATATAATATAATATAATATAATATAATATAATATAATATAATATAATATAATATAATATAATATAATATAATATAATATAATATAATATAATATAATATAATATAATATAATATAATATAATATAATTCATATAATCATATAATAATTATATATAATCAGGACAACCTTAAAATAATTAACATGTGAAGAGTGGGAAGACTGAAATTAAAATAAATTAATTGAATTAAATATTCATATTTTTGTCATTTATTTTCTCAGCTACATTTTAACATGTATAAACCCATACACAGATACAATTATGATGATCTTCATTGTTCACATCCTGACTGATTCTCAGTTAAGAAGCAAAAAACATTCTTCGTCTTACACCTGTCTTAGAAGGATGAGGGAGAGATAGGTGGAGAAATTGCACTATACGCTGCTGGCAAACAACAGAATTTTCAGGGGCCCTGGGAGCCACACCAAGTACTTAAATTCTATATCAATGACTGTTCTGCTTAAATTTCCTAGTCTGCAAACAAGCAGAGATTTACATAAGACTTAATAGAAAGATTGTTTTCCCCTCAAATCGCAGGAATAGGATTAAATGAGAAGGATAAACAAGAAGAATTCAATTTTCTAGAATCCAGAGTTAATACTACAATAGCTAGAAATTCAAGTTTATGGGCAAGGAAGAGCCCCAGCACCATGGCTAGAAACAATTTTTTTAGTATTTAGTATTTATTTGATTTGTCAATCGCTTACAAGATACAGGTATAAGAATAAATATAGTTTTGAATACATCAGATAGATAGTTATAAGAAAAATGAAAAGAAACAATAGGACAGGGACGGTAAGCACGATTGGTGCGCTTATGCTCTGCTCCAGACAACCACAGAAATCGTAATGAGTCATATTAATCACAAGAGCTAGTGAATGTCATCACGAGTACAAAGTAATCTGGTTCAGATTCAAAGCTATAGTAATCAGAGAAGTCTGAAAAGGACCATGATTAAATAAGCCAGGCTAGTCGTCAAAAACTTTATCATCACAAGAGATTAATAATAGGAGCACAAGAGAGACCTTGGGCAGCTTGGCAACCAGTTGTTCTACACAAAACTAAGCCCCATTTGATGCTCTTCAAATAATGCCAACCACTATATTTGTTCCATTGCAGTCTGTGACACTGACTAGCATTTCTTTCTTGGAGCCACAGAGACCACCTTTGTTTGGCTTTTCTCATTTGCTGTATTCTCTTTTTTCCCAGACTTGGCACTTGGCCAAGGTCTTCTGATTTCTCATCACTATCAGGGTGATTAGCCACCTGTGCTGGATTCTGCTCATTAGCAGAAGAATCAGTTCTGCTGGCAAGGAGCCAGGCTGCTCCCCTACAGTCTGTCAGGTCCAGGTCTGCTTCCTCTGCCCATGAAGAATCCATGGAAATAATAAAGACTTGGAATGTACACCAAGATAGAGACAAAGTAGGTGAAACAGTAACTCTCCCTTTTAAAGTATTAAAAGTGCATTTTTGTGCCAGAGATGATCCCAGTTGGTCCACAGCTTTAATATTTAAATTTGGAATGGGGCACATTAATTTAGAAATAGGCCCGCAAGGGAATGTAATGGTATTTGCTTTCCCAAATGAATCAGCCAAATTAAATATGAAATTCTCTATATGAATGCTGTGGATATTAATAGTTTTTAAGTGAAGTCAGTTGCAAGACCTCCTCTTAGGATGCTCTTATAGAAGTTCCTCATTGGATATTCTTGCACGAGTTGTTCTGATTGGAAAGGGAATTTATACTGGTAAATCTACGAGTAGAATAAGGGTGTAATCTAGCTTGTTTGGTTTATTAAACTTGTGCAGAAATATGAGAAGACAACTTGGTCTGGATGGAAGCTCTGGGTGGCAAGATATTCAGCTGAGGAAGGAAATTAGCACCCTGCACTTTTAAGAATGAAGGCAGAGTCACTTTTAGCTTGCAATCCTACCCATTTTTCCTGCATATAAATTCTACAGTATCTCGTGGGGCTGTTCTGAGGAGATGTATACAAGTCAGGACTATCATGAAAACTGGTTGCTGCCTAATTCAGATAACCACTCTGAACTACAAATCAAGACTCTGGCAACATTTTCCCCCAACTAATACATTTTAATAAAAGACATAAGCTTTCTTGAGCTGCAGCTCACTTCTTCAGATGCTCTTTTGAACTACAGGACATTAGCTATTCAAAAGAATAACCCTATTAATCCAATTAATTCCAATAATACTTTGAAATGAGATTAAAAATAGATGAGAATGCACAAATAAGAGCCTTCTCCACAGGGGTCATCCCTTATCCCTGGCCAGAGAACAATAGAAGCTTGAATTCAGACATTTTCAACTATTGGATGCTACTCAGATGTCATTTGCATTTGGAAAAATAAAAGAAACAAAAATTAATGCAGCAAAGGACAGGAAGTCAAAAAGTATAACTTCTACAAAAGGTAGAAGAGGGAATAGAGGGACAGCTATGCTGGACTTAATTCTTATTAACAGGGATGGAATGGAATGGTTGAGGGAGTAGAAGCTATAGGAACTCTGGGGAGAGCGACCATGTCATACTTGAAATTCTCCATAATGCAACAACAGAAAACTGAACTAAGTCAAACTAGTGTTTTAGATTTTAAGAGATCTGACTTCAACAAGGTAAAGGTGAGACTAGGAAGGATTCCATGGTTGGAAATCATACAAGGAAAACCAGCTCAGGATGCTTGGGGAATCATGAAAAATGAGATAATGAAGGCCCAAGCAAAATATGACATCACAGAGAAAGAAAAACAAAAGACACCACACAAGACCAGCATGGTTGCAGAAAGAGCTTTCTGACAAGTTAAGGGACAAAAAGATTAAATATAAAAAATGAAAAGACAGGCACATAATTAAAACAGAATATTTTGTTTTAGCCTGAATAGTCTAAAATAAAATAGCCTGAAACTGCGAGGTGGGAATCAGGAAAGCGAAGGCCCAGAATGAGCGAAGACTGGCCACCCCAAAGGCACTTTTCCAAAAGGCAACTGGATTTTCTTGTTTTTTTTTTCCTTTGAAAACATTTCGCTTCTCATCCAATAAACTTCTTCAGTTATGGCTGAATGATGGGAAATGGAATGATTTATGTTCATAGCATTTGTCTGGTTTTTAGCATTCTAAAAGTTGGTTCTTAGCTCTCTGGAAATCCTGTACTCTCTGGATATCTCTATCTACAACAAAGTTCTTTCAGCAGTCCCAAGAAGATGCCACACATATTTTTTCACTCTGATTCAGGTAACCCTGAGAGTACAGATAAACCCTAACCCTTCAGAATGCTAACCACAGGATGACTGCTGTGAATGTAAATCCTTCCCCATCATTCAGCTAGAACTGAAGAAGCTTCTTGGATGAGAAGTAAAACGATTTCAAAGAACAAAACCAAGAAAATCCAAGTGTCTTTTGGAAGTGTACTTTTGGGACAACCACAGTGGTGGGCTGCTGCTTGGTTGGACTGGTAGCTGTGATCACTGGCTGGGCCTGCCCACTTGCTCTGTGCTATCCTTTTCATATATAACTAACTTTCTGGTTCATTCTCCCTGCCCACGCTGCCCAGCTGTGTTCCACATGGCACCTGCTCTACTTACTGGAGCTGCCTGAATAGATTAGCTGCATGTTTGAAGCTGTGTGTCAGCCCCAAATAGGAGTGTGCGTGTTCACAACCAGCGAACTGGTTGTTAACTTAAGTGCAGCCCACCTCTGGACAACCATGACCTGAAAATCTCCATAGATATTGAACTAAGAGTGGCAACTAATGCCAAAAGAAACAAAAAAAATCCTTCAATGTATAAGGAAGAAGAAAATCATGGAAGTGATAGGTTCACTAAGGAGAGCAGATGGCAAGAAGGTGACAGGCAGCAGGGAGAAAGCAGAATTGCTTGATTCCTCCTTTGCATCTGTTTTTATGCAAAAGAAAGAAATAGCCCAACTTATCAAAAGCGGCATCAAGGGAACTAGAACAGATACACAAACCAAAATATGCAAGGAAATGGTAAGAGAATACGTACCCACCCTGGACAAATAAAAATCACCTGGACCAGATAGTTTGCATCTCAGGGTTCTAAAGGAACTGATAGACCCAATCTTAAAGCCACTGAATGTAATCTTTCAAAGCTCCTGTAACACAGGTGAACTATTGGAAAAGAGCTAATCTTACACCAGTCTAGAAAAAGTGGGGAAATGGGTTCAGGAAATTATAGGACAATCAACTTGACATCAATACCTAAGAAAATTCTTGAAAAGATAATCAAGTGGAGGATTTGTGAGCACCTAGAAATGAACAAGGTGATTACTAGAAGCCAGCATGGGTTCATTAAAAACAGATCATACCTGACAAACCTTGTATCCTTTGATAAAGTGACTAAATTAGTGGACCAGCAAATTGTTATAGACTTAGCATACTTGAATTTCAGTAAGTCACTTGACAAAATAGACCACAGGCTACTTCTTGATAAATAGAAAAATGTGGGATAGACAGATGAAGTTGATAGTTGACTGACCAAGTACACCCAATGCGTAGTCCTTAATGGAACTACATCTACAAAGAGGGAAGCATGCCCTGGAATAGCTCTTCAACATCTTCATAAATGATCTAGATAATGGGATAGAAGAGGAGCACATCAAATTTGGAGGTGATACCAAGCTGAGTGGAATTGTTAACATTTTGGAAGATAGACTCAAGATTCAGAAGAATCTTGACAGACTTGAGCATTAGGCCCTATACAACAAGATTAAGTTTAATGGAGAAAAACATAAGCCCCTGCAAGAAAAACCAAATGCATAGGTACAAAATAGATAGTACCTGACTCAACAGTTCTAATCGTTAGAGAGATCTATGTGTTTTAGTGGACCACTGCTTAAGTATGAGCCAGCAATATGTTGCAGCTGCCAAAAAAACTAATGTAATTCTGGGCTGCATCAACAGAGGGATAAAAATCACAAGATGTAACAATACTGCTTTATACTGTGCTAGTGATGCCCCACTTGGAATACTCCATCCATTCTGGCCACCATGATACAAAAAAGACACTGAGACCTTAGAAAGTGTGCAGAGAAGAGCAACAAAGATGATAAAGGAGCAGGAGCAGGGGTGGGATTCAAATTTTTTAACAACCGGTTTTGTGGGCGTGGCTTAGTTGGTGGGTGTGGCTTGTTGGTCATGTGACTGGGTGGACGTGGCTCGGTGGTCATGTTATTGGCTGGGCGTGGTCAACTCAATATCACTCATATCAAGGCACACATCTCCTTGCCTGGCCTCTTGTGACTGTGGGGATGCTCCAACAGTTGTAAGTGTGAAAAATGATCATAAGTCACTATTTCAATGCCATTGTAACTTTGAATAGTCACTCCACAAAAGCAAAGGAGAGGAAAAAAAATTCCAGAGATGTTCCTGAGACAGGAAGTCTAATCCTGCCAAGAATGTAATAAGGGTTAACAGAGAGGCAGTTTCTGTAAGCAACACCAGAATGTTTCCTTTCTGCCGTCCTTATAGGATTAGGCCAGTAATTTCTTCTAACAACTGGCTCTCCGAACTGCTTAGAATGTTAACAACCGGTTCTAGCGAATAGATGCAAACTGGTAGAATCCCACCCCTGATCAGAAGGCTGAATGGTATGTTGGGCGGTTGAGAGACCTAGGTATGTCTAGCCTCTTGAAGAGGAGAATTTGGGGGACATAACTGCCTTCCAGTTCTTGAAGGGCTGTCACTGAGAAAAGGGATTGACTTACTCTCCAAAGTACCAGGGGGTAGGGCAAGAAGTAATAGGTTAAAGAGAGACCCAACCTAGAAGTAAGGAGAATGTTTTTATCCATGAGAACAATTGATCAATGGAATAGCTTCCTTTCCAAATTTGTGGGTATTCCATCATTGGAGGTTTTCAAAAATAGACTGAACAAACATTTCACTGGAATGGTATAAGATATCCTGTCTTGAACAGGGAGTTGGACTAGAGGACCACTGAGTTCCCTTCCAGCCCTATGATTCAAAATTCAAAGTCTGCCTCTTTAAAGATAATGGGAGGTTATCACTATCTAGTTGATTGTTTCTTTTTCAAGAATAACTCTCAGCCAGTAGTGGCTTAGGGCAAGTTAGGCAATTGCCTAACTAATTTTACTTTTGATTTTGTTTTTTAAAGAAAAATAAAGTCTAGACGGAACAATTTGCAGGTCTCTTTTCGTTAGCCAGATAACCATATATTTATTTATTTTATTTTATTTTTATTTATTTATTTTTGTTATTTATTTATTTTTGTCAAAAGATAATAGGTATAAGTAAAAACATAGTTATGAATAGATGGATCCATATAATAAACAAAAAACAAAAAACAATAGGACAGGGACAGTAGGCATGTTGGTGCGCTTATGCACGCCCCCTACAGATTTCTTAGGAAAGGGGTGGGGTGTATATGGTGACATTAGAAACAACATATTTTTAGAAAGCCCTCATTCATTGTAGCTTGAAGACCCCCCAAAACATGGTGTTTTTCTGGGCCCCAAAAACTACCACAACTCCAAACATCTACTCAACTAAACCACAATTTAAACAAGGGAGAATTGTCTTTAAAATAATAGATGTAGTCTATCATTCCTGTTCCACAGCAAACAAAGTAAGGTTTGCACTGTGCTGTACAGGACTGAAGCAGGCTGTAAATTCAGCATTACTAAGTTTTGTGCTGGCCCCAAAGGAAAATATGGCTTTAAAATGGACTGTTCTCTATATCACTCATAGAAAACCCCCAAAGCTTCAGTATATACTTCTCCTGGAAACATAAGCCCTCATACAAGGATTGAAACAAATCTTTCAGGATTAGAAGTCATAGAATGGTACAGTTGCAAGGGACCTTGCAGGTTTTCTAGTCCAACCGCCTACTTGAGCAAGAGATCTGATACCATTCCAGACAAATGGCTGCTCAATCATTACTTGAAAACCTCCAGTGATGGAGCGCCCTCCATTTCTAGTGGCAGGCTGTTCTACTGATTAATTGCTCTCACTGACAAGAATTGTATTCTTAATTCTAGTTGGCTCTCTCTTTGTTATGCTTCCATATGTTACTTCTTGTTTTGTCTTCAGGTGTTATGAAGAAAAACTAATCTTCTAGCTTATCCCGCTGTTTCTGTAGGATAGACTACAGTGACTTTGTCTGCAAAATTTCATTAAGTGTGATGCATCTAGAACAAAATAGCACACTGTAACATTAACGGAAACATTATGATATCCGAGAGATCTAAATAAATCCTTACACTTGAATTCTCCTGTTGAAATCAAAAAAATGTAATTAATCTGGATCGCACATCATAATGTCTAAATCACATTATGTTCCTGAGCCCTTTATTTATTCATTCATTCATCAAATCATAGAATCAGAGGGTGAGAAGGGACCTGGGAAGTCCTCTGGACCTCCTAGTCAGGACAAGAATTATATTTTCAGTATAAATGAAATTACATATATTAAGTTAATAGGATCAGATATCCTCTATGCAATAGTGATTTTTAAGGTACGAAGGACTTTCGAGACCCAATCCGTAGATGTGTGACCTAACCTGTATGGTGCCATTCTAGTTTCTCTATGTCCTGCACAGGGCCTGGAATAAGTGACCGCTCACTGTGTTCCTGCTGCTGACCGCAGAGCTGATCGAGTTGCCAGGACAAGACTGCTGGAGCGACGATAGAGTGAGATTAAAGACTCCCATCTCACAGCAACTCTGCTCAAGCCAGCAGTTCCCCTGCTGCTAAAACCAATGAGAAGTCAAGGGGAGATGAAACAAAAGAGCTTTCCTTCCCAGCAACTGTTTGTGTATGTCAGTGAGCCATGGGTGTGTGAATATATCCCAATATATTTGCATGGCTATGGGCTGCGGGGTGGTATGAATGTTAAGCCCCCCCCCCCCCCAACATATGTGCTCCCCCTTGCTCAGTGCAGGAATCCTATAAATGCTTTGCTGCCAGATGTAAAAATCAATCTACACATTAGGCTATACTCATTAGCCTTGTTCACTCAACAAGATTAGTCACGGAGGGAAAGATGCTGAGTGAACATCCTACCTAGCCAAATAACCCAGAGGGCATTCATTTTAACCAAAACAGCCCTGGGACTGTTTGGGGTGGTGGTGGTGGTAAAGGAGCTCCTTTTGTATGGGGCATTGTTTGAACCATTAACCAAGGGATTAATTACCCATTACCCCCACAAAACCCTAGACAGACAGGCAAAGATGATGCCTCGCCAAGGACTCCAGCTCTGTCATCACTTTAGCTTTCAGCACCGCCACAGAAACAGGAGGTGGTGAGAAAAGGAGAAGAGAAAGACAGCAAGTGGGTAACCTCCTGGACTTTGTCCACAATACTGTCAGCTCGAGACAGGCCACTGAGGGTTTTGATCTTAAGAAATTTCACAACCGTGAGGCGAGGCAAGTGACAGCTTCCAGTCTCATTTGTGGTGAATATCTGCTCCTCCACTGGGTAGCTCATTGGAAACCATGCTCTCTGGAGGTACAAAGGTGAACACATTAGCTAGAGGAGCAACTAACTGGGTCAGCTGAATGCAAGCAGGACTATAGAGAATGGAGGGAAGGATAGCATATGTAATGTTGATGTCCCTTTCACATGTGTATATATTAAATTGTAGCAAGCAATCCTACCCTCTGAAAAGTCCTGCTCTGTGTTGTTTGCGCTCACAGAAATTCCTTGTGCAACATAAATAATGATAATGGTCATTCTGTGTTTTTTTTCTTCTTGCAAACATTTCTGCATGTCATCTAAGCTAAAAAAAAATCCACACAGAGCAAAGGGAGAGGAGGAGGGGAGGGCAGGGAAAGGAAGGCACAGAATCTCACTCTAAACAAGCCAACAATTTTTTTTTTTCACGGAGATGCAACACAGCTCTTTTTTTGTATTAATATACTATGAACGTTATCCATTGGTGGGAATATTGCTCTTTTTCAAACATTAAGCTGGTGATTCAAATGCCACATCATAGCCTCAGGCAAAGGATAAGCTTCCTCTTCAAGAAATTCTCTGAAGTATCTGGCAACCTGGCTAGATTTCCTGGGTGTATGTGGTACATCCAGAGGACACCGGTTTGGGAAGGCTGGGCTTGAGAATTAGATGATGGGTTAAACAAGGAGTTGTTTCTGTCTAATTCCCTGGCCACAACCCTCCCTGCCCCAAACTTTATCGTTGTTAATCTAATGTAGCCAATTTTAAATGAAGAAGCTGCCCTCCCCTGACATGAATCTCCCTGTGGCACTGAAATTAAATGTAGACTATAATTTGGCATTTGAGAAGTGAAAGGGATGGTAGCCCTAAGGGAGAAGATAGCAGCTTGGCTCTTTGTGTTAAAGAGCTGTCTGCAAGCCTCAAACTGCGGAATGAGATTTAGACTGCTCCTGGGCAGGCTGCCAAACCCAGGCACTTGGCTACAGGGACAACAACGTCTCATTTATACCAAGGAAGTCTGACTGGGAGGTGCACTGCACCACACAGGTTTTTCAATAGCGTCGGATAAAATGGGTCACCTGGCTTTGTGGCTAAATGGGGATGTGCTCTGTGAGCACCAGCATCCAAAACAACATTTGGTCTCCAAAGTTAGGTCTGGACTCTAATGTAAGGTTTGGGAAGGCTGCTGGGATTAGAGGGACCAAAGGCTTTCCTGGGGTGAGGTGTATATTGTATGGGGTAATTGCTATTATTGGTGTTATGGCATCCCTGTAATTTTATATTGTTCCTCAAGTTTACCTCAGCCTGCCTGTGTGGTGTCAGTCTTGCAGGCTGTCTGGACTTAGTTCTTCAAGAAATTCAGTAAAGCCAGCAGTTGAAAACCGACCCTCCATGTCTTTTATTTGATTAGGAGGAAAGACAACAGTGATGACAAAGTGGGATTGTAAAAAAAGCCTTTCAAGTCTCACCTTGTCACCAGAGGAGGAGAAAGAACAGTAAAAACAAACAAACAATGGCTCACAGTGAGCAAAGACAAAAGGAAAAGAGCACAGTAGGTTGTTTACTTTTATTAGGAAGATTAATGTGTTTGTGCCACAGATGACTGGACATTATTTACAGAGAGACTCGAACCATTTTTGAAGCAAATACGATAGCAGTTAAAAAAAAAGAGTGGGGGTTCGTTTCATTGAATATCAATGGGAGGCAAAATATACAGCCTATTAAGAAGCCAAAGGACCTTAAAAACTTGCATAATTTAATTTTCCACAACTAATAGAAAATGATATATGAACTGTTGGAAGATAAAAGCCTCCATGATGTCTCTGACCTCACATCAACCCCAACCATCCCTGACCCACCAGCAAACTCAATACAAAGAAATCACTTAAACTTTTCCACCCAGGTTGATATTTGGGCTGCAATTGATTAAGTGCATCTCACATAAGGAAATAAGTCGATAACAGCAATATAAATAAAACCATAAGAAATCATCTCAAGATATGGAAATCCTTTATGTACACCAACATTTCCGAGACTCAAAGCCGTCACCTTCAACCTATACAAAAGCACACACAATAGCTATAACACATCCTGCAGGGTGAGAAGATGGTGTTTCCTCCCAGACTCAGTGCAGGACCCCCCAAGGCCTCTGCTAACAAAGATTAGACTCCTCTGTAAATATTTCCAAATTTTGTTTTCAAAACATGGCCACCTTCAAGAGCTGAATGGTGTGCTCATTTTTCTGTTGAATAAATTCTACCTCCCCTTCAAGCAGGCAGTCTCTGCTTATTTACCCAGCTGGGGAACACATCAGAACTTTTTTTTTTCCTAACAGCTCATTTGACATCAAAATAATTATTGATGGTGAAGTATTAAGATTCCATAAGTGCAAAGAGAAAGAAAACAACTCATTGCAAGACATGCAGTGGAAACTAAAAAACTGAATACTGCAAATTTGGTGAAAGGCTAAATGATGCATTGGAAAATTGGCTAACGTGGGATTTTGAAGGAAAGCATTTTGAAAAGGACTTAAAAGAGAAGTTGATTTAACATAGATAGGGTGTTTAAAATTGCTAGAGAGCTACAAGCAGGAATAAAATCAAATGTGAATAGACTTGTAATAGCATTCAGACAGACAGTAATGGATCAAAATGAGCTGTGTTATCATTGAGGCAGAGTTCACACACACCAGTGCAAAGCAGTTTTAAAGGAGAAGCCTGCAGAAAACGCAGTAAGTGGCAGAGACAGTCTGTCATTCAGAGAAAAGCAAATAATTTGCTAGAGGTAAATAATCAAACATTACTTTAAAAGGAGCACAATGGAATGCTATTGATTTAGAATTTTGTTGGTGAACGTGAAACAGAAATAATTAACCTTGAAATCTATAGCATAAGAGTTTAAATGAAATCAGCTCATAAAGTGAATGGCAAAGCTGAATCAATGCCATTGGAGGATGGTTCTGCTCTAGTAGTTATATCACAGAATGAATGTCAGCTGCATTTCAGAGATATTAAGCAAAATCCATATCAGAAGTACAACTAAAAACATATATAAGAGGAAAGATCATTCCCGCTGTACTGATACCTCTAACTTCAGCATAAAATAATTAGCTATATTGGATTTAAATGGTATGAAAACAGGTGGACCAGCATTCCAGGTGGATTGGGATTATCTGAGGAACCTGCAGTTGGATTGGAATCCCATCAACAGTCTGCATGCTATATTCTGTACAATGGAGGCAATTGAAAAGGTATTGGATGATACTGCACCTGTATTCAAATATGACATTGGCCACTAAAGCACAACAAAGGAAAAATAGTTCATCTAGAAATTTCAGTCAAGTAAACAGCATAAGAACCTATTCCTGACACTATTGTTTGACCAACAGAAAAGACACAATAGGATGCATCCACTTTAGGGGGAGGAGGGCTGCAACATTAACAGCATGGCCAGAGAAGATTAGAGACTACAATGTCACCTCAGAGGTTTCCTCAATATCTCCATGCCTGGCCTGCTTTTTTCAATTGCTACAAGGACATAAAAGAATTGCAGTGATAGTCTTTATGTCTCTGATTCTGCTCCAGGAATTATACCCCTCACACCCTATACAACCCACAGGTCTTCAATTACAGTGCTCTGGAGCATTTCACTTTCAAGATCAATTTTATAGGCCACCTGGGTTGGCAAACGCCTGTGTTTTACCCTAGGGGATTTCAACCTTACTGCAAACACTAAATAGCAGTAGTATTTAAGATGTCAGAGAATTATTTTAATATATGTTTGCTGTAACAGATTAGCATCAAGTATAAAGATACTTTTGGCTGAAGCCCCATTAGATTGCCAGACTTCAACACATGCTGTATTCTGCCATCTTGTAATACTTATTGATACTTCATTCCATCCTTAAAGGAGCTTCATAAAAATGCAGGACCAGATAAATGTATGTATTCATGTATGTATAGGTAAAATAAAATAAAATAAAAAATTGGAAGCAACTTATCTCGCAACTACAGAAGTAACAATAAGTAATAGGGTAAACTTTTTGATGAATGTTCAGATTCATCATCCATAACAGTAATGGAGGGTTCTAAGAGCAATAAATATATTTGTACCTTGAGTGATATACGTACTAATAAAGGAGAATATTTGTAGCTCAGGGTTGATGTGAGAGATCCTTGGTGCTCTCTGATCTTGCTTGTTTTCTTGCAGACATTTAATTACCCAAACTAAGTGACATCATCAGTGCTAGTAGGGAGTGCAGTTTGTTTTCAGTTTATATTCTAGTGGCTGCTCTATCAGTGTTGATGAGGATGGTCTTAGGGATTCTTTGTTTGGGCTGTTTGCTGTTGGCTTCTTTGGCAGTTTCTTGATTGGGGTATTGTTTACTTGATTGTTGATCTGATGTTAACCTTGGAGTTAATTTATGTTGATCCAGGTACTGATTTCTGGTGGATAGGTGCTTGGGTGTTTTTGTTTATTTTTTCACTGGGTGATAGCACTAGCACTTAGACTTACAGTATATACCACTTCACAGTGCTTTACTACTTACTCTCTAAGCTGTTTACAGAGTCAGCCTATTGCCCCCAACAGCCTGGGTCCTCATTTTACCCAGCTTGGAAGGATGGAAGGCGGAGTCAACCTTGAGCCTGGTGAGATTTGATCTGCCAAATTACAGGCAGCCGGCAGGCAGCAGAAGTAGCCTGCAGTAATGCACTCTAACCATGGTGCCACCATGGCTTGGTAAAGGCTGCTCCATTCTTCGTATCATTAATGATCAAGAATGGTAGCATTCCAAGTCATAATCCTGGCTCTTGAGGATCAAGAAAGACATGAAGCTTTAAAATAACTGTGCTCTTGTTGTCAAGGATTTACCACAAGAACTATTTACCACTTCTCATCATTTGTGAGTCTGAAAGATCCATGCCTGCAGTGCCTGCTTGAAAAGTGGCAATGACCATGGGGCATTGCTGCTAGAGTACAAGCGGGAGGAGGAAGAAAAAAAGGAAGGGGAAAGTATAGTCCTTTCCTCAATTCTGAGACCTCCAAGGAAGTTAAGATGATGCATGCAGTGCAGCCCTAAATATCTGAGATATCTGTGAAATAAACTAAGAATTCACGAAGTTCAGTTAACACATTGAATGGATGTTTCTTTTTCTATAGCGGGTTAGGAAATCTAAAGAAATTTAAAAGATCACTAGTAATAAGTGGATTACAACTGCTTTTTAAGGTACTGGTTGGTTGAGAGGCAGCAATTTCATTCAACATGCAGTAGCCTCAGAAAATTCCTTCAAAGACATGCAGAGAAATACTCTAGCTCCTTCTAACATCACAATGTCCAATTCCATGAACAGAGCTATGACTTGGGATCAATTGGGGAATTCAGTTTTAAAGTTGGCATAGTGTCTGAGAGTCACACAAGAATTCTAAAGAATTGAAAGTATATTTTCGGAGGTGATACCTCTACTTCACACAGGATTGCCACCACTATAGATGAGGTAGTTTGCATGATTTATTAACTGCCGGGGAACATATTTAGACAAACCTTCTTCTTCAAAGATCTATTCAAAGTATACATGAAATAATCTCATTGCACCTTAAAGAAATACAGTTCCTGATAGCAGCTTTGTTTGAACAGAGACCTTATTTTGAACTGAGCAAAGGACAGCAGTGATGTATCTGCAAGACATAGAAATTCTTTCAGCCCTCATCTCATATAAACAGTGTTAGTCATCTCTCATTTTCTGTCTGAGATACAAATTCTCTGCTTACCTGAGATAACATGAGGTAGAATTTATATTGGCAGTGGCTAAAATGCTTGGGGGTTATGCTATGAATTGTGTGGAGGAAATTGTCTATATTTATTCTCTTCCCCAAATTACAGTAGAACTTGATGTCATTCAATACATTGGGAGAAGAAAGGAAGGAAGGAAGGAAGGAAGGAAGGAAGGAAGGAAGGAAGGAAGGAAGGAAGGAAGGAAGGAAGGAAGGAAGGAAATCACAACATAGGATTCAGTGTAGAATTTCCTGGTACAATATGGCCAATATTTATTTATTTATTTATTTTATTAAATTTCTATACCGCTCCCTCTCCCAAAAAGGGACTCGGGGCGGTGGCTTAGACAGTCAGAAAAGGGAGCAGAGAAATGCGAGGAGCATCTCAATAAATTATTAATAATACAGTATAGTTAAATGGAGCCTTCATGTTTAAAAGTGACATGTTACAGGATACACTTTGTCGAGAACCATCAATACAAGAAATGTGTTTCTATTGGCCTCCCACATGGGAATATTTTAAGAATTCTGGTTGTTATTTGTGGAAATATTGATACAGAAGGACCACAATCTAATGCAGAAGATAGTATGTTATAATTTTTCTGCATTAAGAATAGAATAGAATAGAATACTTTATTGGCCAAGTGTGATTGGACACACAAGGAATTTGTCTTGGTGTAAATACTCTCAGTATACATAAAGAAGGAACATTCGTTAAGAATCAAAAATCATAATGTACAACACTTAATGATAGTCATAGGGTACAATCAACATCAAATCATACTAGGAAACAATCAATATAAATCGTGAGGATACAAGCAACAAAATTACAGTCACAAGTGGGAGGGGATGGGTGATAAGGAGTGATGAGAAGATTAACAGTAATAGTAGTGTACACTTTGTAAATAGTTGAACAGTGTTGAGGGAATTATTTGTTTAGCAGAGTGATGGCTTTCGGGAAAAAACTGTTCTTGTGTCTAGTTGTTCTGGTGTGCAGTGCTCTATAGCGTCGTTTTGAGGGAAGGAGATGAAACAGTTTATGTCCGGGATGTGAGGGGTCTGTAAATATTTTCACAGTCCTCTTTTTGACTCGTGCAGTATGCAGGTCCTTGATTGAAGGCAGGTGGGTGGTAATTGTTTTTTCTGCAATCCTAATTATCCTCTGAAGTCTGTGTCTGTCCTGTTGGGTTGCAGAACCAAACCAGACAGTTATAGAGGTGCAGATGATAGACTCAATAATTCCTCTGTAGAACTGGATCAGCAGCTCCTTGGCACTTTGAGCTTTCTGAGTTGGCGCAGAAAGAACATTCTTTGTTGTGCTTTTTGATGATGTTTTTGATGTTAGGTATCCATTTTAGGTCATGTGATATAGTAGTACCTAGAAATTTGAAGGTCTCTACTGTTGATACTGTGTTGTCTAGTATTGTAAAAGGTGGTAGTATGGGAGGGTTTCTTCTAAAGTCTACCACCATTTCTACAGTTTTGAATGTGTTCAGTTCCAGATTGTTCCGGTTACACCACGAGGCAAGTTATATAACCTCCTGTCTGTATGCGGATTTATCGTTGTCTCGAATGAGACCAATGACTGTTGTGTCATCAGCAAACTTCAGTATTTTAACAGATGGATCATTTGAGATGCAGTCATTGGTATATAGGGAGAAGAGAAATGGAGATAGTACACAGCCTTGGGGGGACCCTGTGCTGATTGTACAGATATTGGATGTGATTTTGTCTAGTTTCACCTGCTGCTTCCTGTCTGTTAGGAAGATTATGATCCACTTACAAGTGTGTTCAGGTACTGCTAGTTGGTTTAGTTTACTTAGAAGAGTTCTGGAATGATGGTATTGAATGCTGAACTGAAGTCTACAAAGAGGATCCTTGCATAGGTATTTGGAGATTCAAGGTGTTGTAGGATGTAGTGCAGAGTCATGTTAACAGCATCATCTGTCGATCTATTTGCTCGGTATGCAAACTGCATGGGATCTAACAGCAGATCCGTGATGGTTTTCAGGTGGGACAGCACAAGCCTTTCAAAGGTTTTCATAACTACAGATGTTAGAGCAACTGGTCTGCAGTCATTCAGTTCCTTGATGGAGGGCTTCTTTGACACTGGGATGATGAACATTTGAAGCAGGAAGGAACATAGCACATCTCTAGTGATCTATTGAAGATTCGGGTGAAGATGGGGGCCAATTGCTCAGCACAGACTTTTAAGCAAGAAGGATTTATTTTGTCTGGCCCTGGTGTTTTTCCTGGCTTTTGTCTGTGTAATAGATCTTGCACTTCTTTTTCTGTGATCACCAGAGGTTGTGAGCCCAATGGATTGGGGGCAGTTGTAGGAGGCTTAGCTATTGTTGGTGTGTTTGAGATGTATGTTGTGGAGATAGATGGCTGTAGTTTCTTTTCAAACCTGCAGTAGAACGCATTCAGGTCATCTGCTAGTTGTTGATTTCCTTCTGCCTGGGAAGGAGGTTTGCTGAAGCCAGTGATGTTTTTAAGAGTTTTCCACATGTTTGCTGGTTCATTTGTTGAGAATTGGTTCTTTTTGCTGCTCTGATCTCTCTTGTTAATATGTTTCTGGCCTGTTGTATAGCATTCTGTCACCTTTTCTGTAAGCTTCCTCTTTGGAACGACGTAGCTGCTTAAGTTTAGTTGTGAACCAAGGTTTATTGTTGCTATATATTTTCAGATTCCTTGTTGGTACACATAAGTCTTCGCAGAAGCTAACATATGATGTTATAGTATCCATGAGCTCATCTAGGTCTGCAGAGGCATCTTCAAAAACATTCCAATCAGTGTAATCAAGGCAGGCCTGGAGTTTCAGCTTTGCCTCATCCGACCAAGTCCTCACTGATTTAATTGTTGGTTTAATGGTTTTAAGTCTTTGTCTGTAGGCAGGAACAAGGTGAATCATACAGTGGTCAGAGTGTCCCACAGCTGCTCGTGGTAAAGACCTATAAGCATCTTTTACTGTTGTGTAGCAGTGGTCTAAAGTATTTTTGCCTCTGGTGGGACAATTTACATGCTGGAAATATTTTGGGAGCTCTTTCCTTAAATTTGCTTGATTGAAATCTCCTAAAATGATGAGAAGGGAACCTGGGTGTTTGGCTTCAGCCTCCATAATTTGATCAGCAAGAGTTTGTAATGCCTTGTTTACACAGGCTTGTGGAAGAACATACACAGCTATTAGGAGAAATGAGGAGAACTCACGTGGAAAGTAAAATGGCTTGCAGTTGATGTGTAAAGACTCTAAATTTTCATCACAAAACCTATATATTATAGTTATATTCTGAGACCAACTGTTCTTGATATATAAACATAATCCTCCATCCTTTGTTTTACCCGATGTCTCTTCAATTCTGTCTGATCTAAATGTCTGCAATCCTGGGATGTATATGATGTGGTCCCCATGAATTTGTGGATTAAGCCAGGTTTCAGTAAAACAAAGAACAGCTGAATTATAAAAATCATAATTACATCTATTTAAGAGATGAATTTCATCCATCTTGTTAGCCAGTAAGCGTAAATTAGTCAGAAAGATTGAAGGGAGAGGAGTCCCCCCGCCACCCCTATTCCTTAGTCTGTTTAAAATTCCCGCTCGTTTACCTCGTCTCCTCTTCCGGTGTCAGGCCTTCTTTGCTTTCTTTGTTGTAATCCATAGCATGAGGGAATTGGTTAGAATCTCCTCCGCGCTTGCAAAGACAGATGGGGGAGGAGAATCAGAAAGCTGCTCCTTAAGGAAACATTGCCTAATTCTTAGCAGATGGTCTCATGAGTATGAAATCCGTAGTGAATTGCAGTTAATAATAAGGAATAAAAAAACCATTAGAGAGCATTTCACTGAGGCAGCCGTCCTCGGCGCCATCTTGGTAACTGAGTACGTATCCATGTCATCCATGTTGATTTTCCATTGTTTTACCAATAAAGGAGAATATTTGCAGCTCAGGGTTGAAAAGAAGGCTCCTTGGTGCTCTCTGAATTTGCTTGTTTTCTTGCAGATATTTCATTATTCTAACTAGGTAACATCATCAATACTAGTACTACCACTGATGATGTTACCTAGTTAGGGTAATGAATCATCTACAAGAAAACAAGAAAGCTCAGAGAGCACCAAGGACCCCTCATTCCATAGCTTTCTAAGATGTTTTTTTGAACTTCCCAGCCTATCCTATTATATGGATTTCCTTTGATTTCCATATAAGTGTTAATCAAATTTGATCCAGCTTAACTTTTATAGATTAATCAATCAATCAGAATGGAGCTGGAGGTCTTCTACTGCAACTCCCTGCTCAAACAGGAGACCCTATACCATTTCGGATAAGTGACTGTCCAGTCTCTTCTTAAACATCTTCAGTGATGAAGCAGCCACAACTTCTGGCGGCAAGCTGTTACACTGGTTAATTGTCCTCACTGTTAGGAAGCTTCTCCTTAGAAACTTGGGAAGATTAGTTATAGTTGATTAAATGCAGCCATCTGCTCTTGCTACATATTAAGTGAAGATACTCCGTAGCTTGCTCCTTTTAGAAAGAAGGGTAGATCAGTTATTGATTGTTAACATTATCACTGACTAGTAGACATTCTAGAGAAAGTGTGCTCTTGGATCCCAATTGCTGTTATCTGTTATCTGCTGAGAAGTTTAAGTGGGAAATTATTGCTCTCATTTTCCACTAGTGGGATTCCCAGGAGTCTTTGGCTGGCTGTTGTAAGGACAGACTGGATAAAATAGATCCTTGGTTTGAACCAGTGGGCTTTTCTCATGTTCTTAACAATCCAGCCAGCACTTGGCCCCTCTGCTTTCCCACGCTGTATTTCACAAGTCATGGGTTGTCATGACAACAGAGGTAGCACTTACTAGCAAACCTCAATTACTTGTTTATTAAACTACATGCAGAGAAGAGCCCTCTAACAGGACATGGCACTAAGAATCATTTTGTTACTATCTTGTTCTATTGATGTACTACCCTTCTGTCAAGGAGCTCAGTGTGTTATATGTGACAGCCATTTTCTACCCATTCAACGGAGTCTTGCAATAGATTGGGATGAGCCATGCTCCCCCTCCAAGCTACAGGATAAACTACCCTTGAACACAGAAAGGGATCATTCACACAACCTCTTTACATCACACTTTCTTGTCCCTCCTTTCCTTAGGACAAGTTCATGAACTCTTCTTAAAGAGTATCTATCTGAGATAACTAAATCCCACTGCTTCTCTTTATCTCATCAGATTTCTATGAAACTCATAATTTCTGTACTAACCTGCCTTTAATCCAGCTGAGACAATGTGTCTCTCTAGCCCAGCATTGTCAACAACAATGATTCCCTGGGGTTATAGACTGGAGGTTTGCTGGACATGAAATATGCAATGCCTGCTGTCTGATATCCTAAAAAAATTCCCAATCCATTTTCAGTCTGTGACATTGATTACGTGAAGCTCTCTACTTGACTTAAGATGGACAGGCTACTGTAGGCATACAGAGCAGCACCGTGCCACAATATGCCCTGTCTTCCTTCTTTTCTGTGAAATTGGGCATGGAACCGGAAAGAATGCTTCTTGCCGTGTCTGGCCATAAAAGGGAAAGAAGGAAATGAGAATCAGCATTAAGAAAATAAATGAAGATGCAGCTTGTCTTTTAAGCAGGAGCTTGTTTTGGAAGCTGGTTGATTTAGGACACTTCCCCTCCACCCCCCACACACAGTAGCACAGAGAACATTTGTGATGACATCGGGTTTTTAAAAAATTTTATTACTACAAAGTAGCAAAGTATCATGCAAGCAGAAATTCAGCATAGGAACAGCAAGGGATGATTGCTATTGTTGCTGAAAATCGGCACAGAGTGGAAGTGAGTTGGGGAGCAAGACTCCGGATGGAAGAGGATGGAAGACTGCACTCATGAATGGCTGTAAAGCCTCTTAATTGCACTAGGCTGGCATTGGATGGGGGTGGTTTTTTTTTAATCTTTGCTGCTTGTCTGGGAAATGCATCTCAACTAAGATTGGAATATAATGCCCAAAAAAGAAAATTTATATTTAGAGACAGCATCCTATCCAAGTAGCAAAACGAAGTTAATAAAGCTGAATTGATTTGCTGGTTTTAAAAAAAAAACCTTGTGTGGAGAAGTCTAGGAACAGCAGAAGCTGAAAATACCATGCAGAGGCTTAAAGTCCAAAGCTCTATTGTCACACAATTGGCTTGAAAAGCATTTTCCACAGACATTGTATGAACACAGTCCTGGAAATGCAGAGTTCCTAGCAGGGAGTTCTCTGCAGAATTCAGCGCATGGAGCTTTTTAATCTTTCCAGTGTGATTATGCTCCATTCCTTGAACAGCAGGAGAGAACATCAATGCTGTCTTTTTTTTACTGCTGGTCATGCCAAGCTGCAACCTCTTTCTATTTCCCAACCAAGGACACTGCAAGTGCACAGACATTGGACTATACCTTACTTAGGAGGGGGAGGGGGAACCCACAGGTATCTAGCTGAAAGTTATCAAGTATAGCAACCTTTATACTTGTAATATTTTTTAGCAACCATTAGATGTCTCTGAATGCTGTGCCCTAGAGCAGTCTAAAAACAACGGAGCAAATAAACAAAAGACATTTCCAGATGATTCTTTTTTTTTTTTTTGATTATGTAACCATTTCATTCATGGAAATGTAGAGGGACTTAGATGACATCACCGATTTGTAAGCTTCCCATGCTCTCCTACCACAAGCTTTCAAGAAAAGAAAAGAACAATCATTAAAGAAAAAATGCCACTGAAACTAAAATTCTTTTCACTGCTAGTGCTAATATCCACCTTATCTGCCTGTGAGAACTAGAAAATTGGATATTATGATCACTTAGGGCTATCACATATGGACTACAAAAATCTGGATCACTGCTAAATAACAAGAGCAAGAACACTTAGACTTATATAGCACTTCACAGTGTTTTACAGACTTCTCTATGAGATTTACAGATTCAGTATATTGCCCCCAACAACCTGGGTCCTCATTTTACCCACCTCGGAAGGATAGAAGGCTGACCAACCTTGAGCCCATGAGAATCGAACTGCTGTCAGGCAGCAGAATTAGTCTGCAATAGTGCATTATAACCACTGCACCACCACAGCTCATGACAGCACAAGTCTTCTGAGTTTTCTGTTATCTTCTCTTCAAAGTAGCATAATAACAGTTTACTATTATTCTTCCTAGTGCAGTTCCTAGAATCGTCTGCATTTTATATAAGGATTTTTTTAAAAAAAATTCTCTTGAAATTGTTGTTCTTCACCTTTAGTCAGCCCTTGTAGACAGATGAATTAATAGGCAATATGTTTATTACAATGCAACACTATTCCCATGCTCTCCTAACACAAGCTTTCAAGAAAAGAAAAGAACTATCATTAAGGAAAAAATGCTACAGAAGCTAAAATTCTTTTTCATTGCTAGTGCTAATACCGGTCTTTCCTTCCCCATGCTATGGCTAAGTTCACATACTGAACTAAGTCATGGTTTGTTGAATATAGCATAACTGGCTGGGCTGAGATCACCATCAGTGATAAACCATACTTGGCAAACAATGGCTACATTCTTAAAGTTAAGCAAATGACATTAGAGTTTAGCATAATGTGAACAGTGTCTACTTGATATTAGATAGACAAATGTTAGGTAGAAAGACTTAGACTGAAATCATGTTCAGATAATGCTTCTCACTGAGTTTCTGAAGATTCTCAACACTCAACTTTCATTACCTGTTGGTCTTATCCCTGAACCATCCACTACTTCTCAGTCTTATCCCAAAGGGACTTTTTCAAGAGGCAAGTAGACTTTCTTGTTTGAATTTTCCAGTTGCCTCTTGAAAAAGCACTTTTGGGACAACCATGACCTGGATGACTGAGAATCTCCACAGACATTTGTCAGTCTTAGTTACATCACCATTAACTCTAACCTAAAGTGGCATATTATTGTACTGTGAAAATACAAAGATGGTGTATTTAGTGAATAATCTTCTCAGATGGAAGATTATCAGCTGGAGAAGATTATTGTGAAAGTTGTGAAAGCAAATTAGGTCAAATGTTTCATACAGTCATAGACCAGCATAAGAAGAGAGGGTTAACATAAAAAAGTACAGCTAAAAGATATATCGAAATCTAATTTTAAGAAAGCTAAAAGATATAAAAAGTATACATAAAAACAAGATTCTAAAAATAACCTAAAGGGAGGGGTAGGAACCCTAGATGTATGTAGGAAACATAAAAGTTAATATATGGCAAACTAAATCTATCACAGTACAGAACAGTCTTGAATAACAAACTAATTGCTCATTAAGCCAAATTTATGGCACAGGTTTCATCTAAAATCTGATGGATTTTAAGGGTTGTTGTGCAGAATCTGGCAGCATTATATAGTGTAGCAGGATTAGTATCTGCTAACAGCAGAGAGGCATAGAATTGTCCTGTGTGTCCTGGGTATTTAATGGTAGCAATGATGGGATGAGACCAGTACACGTGAGTCTCTGTAATACAGGCACTGGAGGAGCACTTGCTGTGTCGTTGCAGTTAGTGGTTCCTGTATGTCCAGTGTCACAGGGAATGGAAGCAAAGGTTCTAACTAATGGCCACATTTGGCAGATCATGGCATTTTGGCTGTAGTGGTATTTAAAAAACTGATTCACTGTTGTAGAATTGTTTATTAATGAAACCATCTATTAAACTATTTTTGTTTTAAAAAATCGCTAGCAATTTGACTACCTAATAAAGCTAATAAATAGTAAGTAGATCAAAACCAAATCATTTTTTAAAATTCAAAGTATAATTAAAACACAAATTGAAGTACAATAATGAAACAACATTGTCTATCGAGTATACCTGCCAGAACAAACCAACAAACTTTTCTCAATAAAAAAATAAAACAATTAGTTACCTTAACTTTGATGGCAGGAAGTTCTACCACTGAAGAGCTTTTAATATAGGTGGGGCCAACATCTCCTAAGTTTTTAAAGATCAATAGGCTAGTACACTGAACTGTATTTCATTTAATAGAAAACAGAGTTGGAAGGAACCTTGCAGGTTTTTTGGTCCAACCCCCTACTCAAATAGGAGACCTTATACCACTCCAGACAAATGGCTGCCTAATCTCTTCTTAAAACCCCCCAGAATGGAGCACCCACAACTTCTGGAGGCAAGCAGTTCCATGGGTTAATTGTTCTCAGCATGTAAGAAATTTCTCCACAATTCTATGTTGCGTTTCTCTTTAGCACTTAGCAATAACACTTAGACTTACAGGTGAAACTTGAAAAATTAGAATATCGTGCAAAAGTTCATTTATTTCAGTAATGCAACTTAAAAGGTGAAACTAATATATGAGATAGACTCATTACATGCAAAGCAAGATAATTCAAGCCGTGATTTGTCATAATTGAGATGATTATGGCTTACAGCTCATGAAAACCCCAAATCCACAATTTCAGAAAATTAGAATATTACATGCAATCAATAAAACAAGGATTGTACATGGAACAATATTGGATCTCTGAAAAGTATAAGCATGCATATGTACTCAGTACTTGGTTTGGGCCCCTTTTGCAGCAATTACTGCCTCAATGCGGCATGGCATGGAAGCTATCAGCCTGTGTCACTGCTGAGGTGTTATGGAAGACCAGGATGCTTCAATAGCGGTCTTCAGCTCTTCTGCATTTTTCGGTCTCATGCCTCTCATCTTTCTCTTGGCAATGCCTCATAGATTCTCTATGGGGTTCAGGTCAGGCGAGTTTGCTGGCCAATCAAGCACAGTAATCCCACGGTCATTGAATCAGGTTTTGGTGCTTTTGGCAGTGTGGGCAGGTGCCAAGTCCTGCTGGAAAATGAAGTCAGCATCCCCATAAAGCTCGTCTGCGGAAGGAAGCATGGAGTGCTCCAAAATCTCCTGGTAGACGGCTGTGTTGACCCTGGACTTAATGAAGCACAGTGGACCAACACCAGCAGATGACATGGCTCCCCAAATCAACACAGACTGTGGAAACTTTACACTGGACTTCAGACATCTTGCAGTGTATGCCTCTCCATTCTTCCTCCAGACTCTGGGTCCTTGGTTTCCAAATGAGATGCAAAAGTTGCCCTCATCAGAAAAGGGACAGGTCTGTTTTTCTTTAGCCCAGGTAAGATGCTTCTGATGTTTGTCATTCAGGAGCGGCTTGACAAGAGGAATACGACATTTGAAGCCCATGTCCAGGATCCGTCTGTGTGTGGTGGCTCTTGATGCACTGACTCCAGCCTCAGTCCACTCTTGTGAAAGTCCCCAACAGTTTTGAATGGCCTTTCCTGACAATCCTCTCCAGGCTGCGGTCATCCCTGCTGCTTGCGCACATTTTTCTTCCACATGTTTCCCTTCCACATAACTTCCTATTAATGTGCTTTGATACAGCACTTTGGGAACATCCAACTTCTTTTGCAATTACCTTTTGAGGCTTTCCCTTCTTATGGAGGGTGTCAATGATGGTTTTCTGCACAACCGTCAGATCAGCAGTCTTTCCCATGGTTGTGCTTCCTACTGAACCAGACTGAGAGACCATTGAAAGGCTCAGGAACCCTTTGCAGGTGTTACGGCTTAATTAGCTGATTAGAGTGGAACACTTTGAGCCTAGATTATTGAACCTTTTCACAATATTCTAATTTTCTGAGATTGTGGATTTGGGGTTTTCATGAGCTATAAGCCATAATCATCACAATTATGACAAATCACAGCTTGAACTATCTTTCTCTGCATGTAATGAGTCTATTTCATATATTAGTTTCACCTTTTAAGTTGCATTACTGAAATAAATGAATTTTGCACGATATTCTAATTTTTCGAGTTTCACCTGTATATACTACTCCATAGAGCTTTACAGCACATTCTCAGCAGTTTACAATATCAGCATATTTTCCCCAACAATCTGGGTCCTCATTTTACTGACTTTGGAAGGATGGAAGACAGAATCAACCTTGAGCCAGTCGGGATTGAACTCCTGGCTGTAGAAAGAGTTAGCATGCAATATTGCATTCTAACCCTTATATCATCATGGCTTTGATAAGTTTCCATCCATTATGTCTTGCTCTCAAATGCTTTGGAGATTAGGTTGACCCCTTCCTCTAGTGACAGCCTTTCAAATATTGGACAACTGTTATCATGTCACCCCACTCCTTTTCTTCATTAGACTGGACATAATCTGTTTCTGCTTCCTGTCTTCTAATAATCTTTGTTGCTCTTCTTGGCACTCTTTCTAGAGTTCTGAACCTCAATTATTTAGGATGTCATGGATCCTAACAAAGAGAATTGTGGACATTTTTGAGGGACAGTCTAATTTCAATAAATTCAACAAAGAGGATAACTCAGGAGTCAGTGACTTCTTTCTGAACTTTGCCACTGTCAGCTTTCTGGCCTTGGTACATAGCAGCCTTCTCATTTCCTGCCCTTAAAAACCAAAATTAATGTACTTCGGGTTTCAGCACAATCATCCTTTTCATGGTTTGAGACCAAAAGTGTGGAAAGTTATAGAGTTCAAATGCCTCCGAAATGAGTATGTCTACACTGTCAGGTGGACTTTTTAAAGAACTGAACTGGCCATAAACCAGAGCTGAAAGGAATATAATTAAAAACTCTTGCTTTTGTTCCAAGTTTTTTGGTATGTGAACATTTGATGCCAACTCTGATCATACTAGCATTATGAGCTGTTCATTTGTTTTCCAACTGTCTTGCAATGTGTAAATGTATTTCACATTACTACCAAGACCTTGCCATTTGGGTGGCACCAGGGCTGTTTCTGGACATATATCTTAATCCTCAAAGAGATTGTAATCCTGAACAAGACAAGTTGATTGTGAACAGTTATTTGGCTGATTAAATATTTGGCAGTTATTTGGCTTGATCTTGTTTGCATTGAATTTCAGTTCAGTTGTCCTCCTTCAGTCCTTATTCAAAAAGTTAAATCTGAATGTAACCTGACTTTAGGGATTTTAATGAATTAAAAAGATAGAATGGATATCCAGCATATTGACAGCTCTGAATCTCTTAGCAGAAGATCGCTTATGTTCTAACAGTAACATCAATTGTATTTGGACTTCAGAAATATTAGCATTGCCACATTTTAGCATTAAAATGAAAGTGAAACCTTAAACTTAATTTTAGGGGGGGGGAATGACTGAGTTTCATGAGACTTTTCAATTTTACGAGAGAATTGTTTCAGATTTTGAGTGAGAAAGCTGAGATCTTGTGAGATTTTGGCATTTAGGAGCAGCATTTTGGGAAGTGACTGCTAAAATTTCCAAAAATCTGAAATTTTTTAAAAGTGCCTGAGCTATTATAAACTGGCGTGTCGAACAATTGCTCAGTTTTTGTTCTAAGGATTTTTACTATAAGTTCTGTGAGAAGCCAAGTTAGTGGACAAATGTATCTCAAAGCAAAATGCAAATATTAATCAACCTGAAATTGATGGATAGTCAAGTGTGCTAGCTTGTGGGGGTTTCATTTATTCTTTTATATAATTTTGGGGATAGAAAGTTTTCAGTCAATGGGAAGATGTCCCTCAAAACTAATATTGCACATGTACTGGTCTTCTAGTGAGTGGTACATCCAATCAAACAGTTATTATTAGGAGCCGATTAAACAGCTGAGTCCAAGTCTTTGAGAGCTGGTTTGGAGAAAAAAATGAATGATTAGGGGCACCAGCTGAGGAAAGATATAGATCATCAAGAACAGATGAACAGAAGACTTGGGAGAAAGAAGAAGCATTAAAGCAGAAAGAACAAGCCCTGAGGGGGGAAATGAGCTGAAATCAGGAGACTAATGGGATGCTGTGTGATTTAGGTGGCAAAGTTCCACTATAATGGAACTGAGCCAAAGTGTAGAAAAACTGCTTTGGCAGTAATGAGGCAGGCAGGAAATCCTTCTTTCTACAATTATAATCTTATGAGGAAACAAGCCCGATTTACCAAGAACCTGTGTGAATCTGAGGGAACATAAGCTAGGATAAATTTTATCAAAATATAAAGAAACAATTTGACTTTGGTGGAGGAATTATGTGGAACGTTCTCCATAATGTGTGAGGAACTCTTATGTGTGGAGTAAATAGGATCTGGCATAATTCCATCCAGATCCCTCACTCCTTTTCCCTGCCTCATGCTCACATTCCTGAATGGCAGCCCTGAGATGAGGGAAGAAGTGAGAGATCTGGTTGGAATTATGTCAGTTTCTATTTACTCCACACATAAGAGTCCCTCACATTATGGAGAACATTTCAGATGCCTCATTAATCATTTCTGAGAAAATGTAACCATGATATTAGTATTGTGGAGATAGCTTAAAGTCCTAGTCAGTCATTCCAATTATCAAGTATTGTAGTGTTTTCTATTTCCTTCCAAACAAGTCTTGCTATACAGTCTATGACACTTCCCTGCTGATGGTTATGTCATCATAGGCTGGGAACTTCCCAATTCCTATTGGCCATTTTGTGTTATGATATATCTTCCAATTGTTGCTGTTGTCCATAGTAATTTTGGCGTAGATCATGAGAGACATCAGATTCTTGACTCCAGTCCCCTACATCCTATCAAAGTCACCAAGCCTGCCCACACATCATGGTTGTTTTTCACACTAACAGATGAGGCTGAATGGGAGGGGACCAAAATGAATCCACTAAACTTGGAAGACTCCCTATTATATCTATGAGGACAACAGCAGTTGCTAGCCTAATCAATGATGCAGAATAGAGTTTGGCTATCAGGACAAAATAAATTCTGCTGGCAAATTTTTAGCAGACTCAGAAGCTGGAGGAATGAGGAAGAGCCCTTAATTTCAGTAGTAACTAAGGAAGGATGCACACCTACATTCTGTTAATTTATTTGCTTATATCTTTTTACTCCTGTCCACATGCCATCCTTAATCCTAGATTCAGTGGGGAGCTATTTAGGGTAAAGGGTTTACCCTTTTTGCTTTGTCTTTCTGAAGAATAAATATTCAATGCAGCATTGTATAATCTGAACTTCCTGAAAAGCTACTAATATATTTTTCCATAACTTTTCTTAAGTAATGGTAAAATAGTAAGGACTCCTCATACAGATTATCACAGACAATTAACATTCCTCTTCATTAGAGAGTTGCATGGGAAACAAAAAAAGCTTGGGGGGGAAGGATGCAAATTAAAGGCAATTACAGAATTATTCATTCCTGGGTCCCCCCTCCTAAACTGATACAAATACTTCTCATCATATGCCTACTTCTTGCATAATACTTGGAGAGATTGCATACTTGTGATGAGATCTTCAGGTACATAAAAATATTGCAATCATCAGACTTGTTCACATTCTTCAGTCCTCTACAAGTCATGTGGCTCTTCTCCCAACTTCAGAAGCAACCTCTTATAATTTAAATTATCATGTATTTATTGTTATGTTGATATTCATGGACAGTTCAAGAATTGCTCTAGAAGAAACTCTTCCTCTTTAGAAGTTGGCTCTTTGATTAACACACCAAAGCTGTATAAGTTAATGACTTCATACAGTTTAGAAAATAATTATAAGCTTGAACCACCTTCAGGTCCCACATTGACAATTTCTTGTGGATTTTTCAATGCAAAGCTTTTTTTTTTTATCAGAAGTCCTTTCCTCAAAACGATCTATTGAGCTCATAATTTTTCTCATGTTTTCCTGCATTTTTCTCCATCAGCCTCAATGCTTTGAGAAACAACTGGAGATCATACTTCTAATTAGGACCGCTAGCACTGGCACTTGTTCAACCTAAGCTTTTAAGTCTCATTTATTGACCCAAAGCATTATGGGAAACTGAAAGGACTACTTGCTATTCTCCACCATTGCCTGGTAAGTTCACTAATGTAGGAAAAAGAAGGATTTTGCTGTAGGCCCCTCAGAGTTGGCTCTGATCCAGTATAGCTCTAAGAAATGTTCCAGTTTTGATCTATTTGAGCAACATAAGCTAGCCTGTTACAACCATTATCACAATGTTAAGCACTCATATTTCCTCATTGTTTGCACTCTATAAATTAACAAGTATTAGAGGACTGTAAAATGAACTAGTAGAAGTCATAGTCCAAGATTTGTTAGTTTTTTGCCCATCTGTCAGGAGAAAATAACAGTGATGCCCATTAGTATTTACGGAAGTCTTTGTATAGGGTGATAAATAATGAATTTTTAATCTCAACAATGGCTTGGGTGTACTCTGAGAGCACTGAATCACATTAATGTGAATTAGATACTATTAACAGACTTCGCTCATCCTTTCAGTCACAGACCCAATGTGATTAAAGAGTGTCAAAGGAGATTTTGTGATTTTTTTAGTTCATGTCTATGTTCTGATTGGTGCTTTAGATGCAGTTTAACAATGATTATGAGACAAAATCAATCACAGAACAGCATGCAATCCAGCCAATAACAAATGCATTATGACTGCATGTAGCTAAGAGGGAATGTAAACTTTCAGGTTATATTTCTGTTGGATTGCCATTTTAGACTATTTGTTCAATGGCCAATATTATGACTGACTATAGTATACAGAGCAAAGAGGTTCCAGATTCTGGTAATCCTAGATTTTGTCCATATGATTTTGTAAACTGAACCTATGTTTTGATGATGGTCAAATAATGCCATAATGTAATCCATCAGGAGTGAACCCATGATCGTGTTTGGCTGCACTAGGCTAAATAAAGGGTCAGTTAGTTTCTGCTTCAATCTCTTTTGGGGATCTTTCCATTATCTTGGGATATTGTGTCATCCAGTTCATCGCATTAACATGATATGTGGCTACAATAACTGAGATTGTTAACCTGCATTTAGGTTATATGAACCCAATCTTTTGCTGCTATTGAAAGTGGGTTAACCACACAGACATCACTCAAGGAGAGATGCCACTTGACAGAAATCAAAGCCCATGTGAGGTTAGCAGGGCCAATTGTTTGAATGTGGCTTCAACATTCTTCTAAGACTGGAATTCCCTCCTGTCTGAACAGACACTACCAATTTTTCCCTGCTGGAATTCAGATGTCCCTAAATCTGAGGTTTATGTGCCTGTCTGCCTCCTTTCTGGTGTTTTACAAAAATAAAGCGAATGCCATACTTGCCCTCCTTTTCCAACATTTCACCTTCCCCACCCCACACTGTCTGTGAATCATTCAGCTGGATGCCCTCCTTTGATTAGCATTTTAATTATTCTAATTGCGTTGTTTGCAAGCTTATCTCTCAGTTCAAACCCAACCACGTTTGCACACACAAACACACAGACTTTTATCGCAGGCCCTCTGCAGATGCCATTAGCATTTTCACTCTGGTATCTTGTGGCAGAAAGGAAAAATTAGCATTTGTTCATCTCTTTCTGTTTTGATTCAGGCAGGCATTGTGCAATGGGAACAATAGCTAGTCTCCTCTGCTTGCCTCTGTTCAGGGTCATTGCATTCTGCCTAGAAGAATAGGGATAATTTATCTCTATTTTCCCCTTACGTATCCATTTCAAACAAAGGCTTGGGGAGATTAAAATAAATAGATTGTTTATACCAAGGCCAGTAGCCCACATCCAAACTGCATTTGAATGCATTTTCTACTTCTCCAGCACATGAATTTGGCAGAGATGCCATAGTTTTGGCAATTGTGAGCAAAACTGAAAAGAGTAGTTCAAACAACCATGGAGAGAATGCAGAGGTGCTTCAGCTTGCGACAGAAAGAATAGACTCAGTTCTGACACAGTGATGGAAGGGGCAAAGTAACAAAATGTCTGGGAAAGATTCTGCCCTGCATTCCAAATTGGTTGACCATAAGGCTTTCTGATCCATTATGCCAGGCAGGCAGACACAATTTCTTCCCCAGTCTCCAAAGAGAGATAAAATATTTCTGATCAGCTCTCCCTTGTTCTAAAGTTTGTTCCCAAGAAGCTCGGGATGAGGTAGCAATTTAATGTCCTCTAGAAGAATTGGATTACCTCCCACAACTCTGTGTCCTTGCCTACAGTGGCTGGGGCAGATAGGAATTGCAGCAAAACATCTGGAGGACAGCAAGATGTCCACCACAGTCTAGGGCCACCTGGAGGAGGCTATTCTGCAAGGACTACTATGCCAACACATGTGTCCTGGATTTTGAGATAATTGTCTGCTTGGTAGTAGGGTTTAATTATCTAAACATGGAATAGGAAATTTTATAAAAACATACGTATCTAAAATAACTAGTTGCAGAATGGCATGAATCTCAAGTTTGAACTGTATGTGACAAATTAGCAGCCCTAAATTTCCTATTCTGTGCTGCGGCCCTCATGAGGGAAAATACATGCTGACCTTTCACTATGGGTTAAGTGAGATCCAGGGATCATTCTGAATGGCTTTTGTATGTGCAATGTTGGTGGAGAAAGCAAAACAGGAATTGCTACTAGATTAAAAGCTTACCACTGAAATTCTGACCCTGAGAAAAGCCACAAAAAGAAAGATGACCAAGGAGAAACTTGATGCATAGACATAGATTTGATGCATTATTGGGGATAAAAAAAATGTTAAGATATAGTATAGTTGAATGTGTGGGATAGATTTGAAATAAGACTTTAAGTTCAGCTCTTCCATTAAGCAGGAACAGGGAAATGGCCTGAGGCTTTAATGTCACAAAAAGAGCAACAAGGGAGAAATACTTCTGAGATTTTCTATCTATGGCACAAAAATAACTTTGCTAACCTTGGATATAATATACTTGGACTTAAGATGGAGAGGAAGCACCATTAGCTTTGTGGATTCTGCACTGATTTCCAAACCTTTTCCCAAAATTATAGGCAGATATGTTTTTTGAGCCAGTTACATCTATAGAAGACAAATTGTGCCCCTACATTTTGTGCATCCAATAAAATATTGAAAGCCCTCACATGTATCAATATCCTAATTATTTTGAAGGTCAGATGAGAATGCTGTACAATGCCACTTACCTTAGCATTTATGTTACACAAAAGAAACCTAAAAAGGTCTATAATTTGAAAGTGGTTGGTCAGCTGCAAATTCGTCTTAATATGAAGTCAATCATGTTAATGGATTTCTATTGAAAAGATCGGCTTCTTTGAGAATAGTATTAATTGCCTTTGAATTTCAGGGGTAAAGGAAACATCCTGAACTTTACATCTCTTGTGGCAGAAAAAGACTTATCCATCTCCAAAATAATTCACTCAGGCATTTTAGTGGACTGATGCTTATAATAAGGCTACCATATTTGGATGTAAAGATCTGGAAGATCATTAGATGGCAACAAAATAGTTAGCTTTTCTGATCTCTATGCTATGATCTAGTGGTCATCTGGATTTTTGCAGCCTAAATATTTAGGCCTCTGCCCAAATATTAGTTTGCCTCTGCTGGCTCTGAAAAGATATGACTCGCACTACTTTAATTCAGTTTTAAGCACTACTACCCAATGCAAAAACAATTCATGTATTAAAGAAAATGAGTATTTCTCAAAGCTATTATATTGATAAAATGGTCTGTTTCTGAGCGCTTTTAGAAACTTTTATTATTCTTTTGTTCCTCTTGTTCAAGCTAAGAATAGCTATTACCTCGTTTTGATGTTTTTAATCAGACAGTTGCCTTGATAAGATTGTACAATGCAGGCAACAAAAATTCATTAGCTTTTCTCATATTAAATTGAATTGATCTTTCTAGATCTCTTAGTGGCTATTGATATTGTTTATCATGGAATTCTTCTAGTTAGCTCTGTGGATTACAAATTAATACAACAATTCAGTGATTTGTGCTCCACTGTGCAAAGCTAAGTCTAGAGGACAGTCCTCTAGACCTCTAGTACTATCTCCCATAAAGTGATCATACTTTGTCCCCATGATAATTAAGCTACCTCAAATGCTACCAAAATGTATCTGAAAATGGTGAGAATTATGAGATGTGGAATAAAGTTTAATCAATATGTCAATGAAAATAAAATTACCCTTGGTAACATCTGGCATCATGAAAGGCTAAGCAGATCTAAACCTGTGCTACTGAGCAACACCAAAGCCAATAAGATGAGGCATTGTGGATTGACAAGGTCCTTGCCTGGAAATTAGGAAGGTTAAATCTTTGAACCACGTTACCTACTATCTGAAGGAGGAGGTGTAAAATCTAATGTACTGTTCTACTTTAGTTTGTGATCCATACACTGGGAAATTCATCTTTAGATCACTGTTCTGTACTGTGTGTGAATTAACTTTGATCTATAAACTCTGATAGACCAAAGTGTTGCATCTATCAAAAAAATACTAGGTGCTACCAGAATCCTGCATTTTTGCCACAATGTTCTTAATAAATTTTTTTGGGTGCCAATTTGCTACCAAGATACTGTAAGTTCAAAAATTGTAATACTATATAAAGTCATATGCTATAGAACAGGGGTGGCTAACCTTTTCGGGCTCCTATGCCAAAAGTTGTGTGCCCGCTGCATGCTCGCAGTCACATGCCAGCACCCAGAAGACAATGCATACCCCCCCATGCCCCCTACGCATGCGCACGCAATCCCCAACCACCCCTATCGCCCCCTTACCTGTACCATGCCTCACAGCTGATTTTTGGCCAGTTTGAGGCCTTTTTCGCCTCCCAAAGGCTTGAGGAAGGCTTCTGCAGGCTTCTGTAAGTTGTGTAGGCCGAAATCTAGCCCCGTTTAATCACTTCCTGTTTTTCTGAAAATACCGGAAGTGATGAAACGGGACTAGTTTTTGGCCTGCAAAACTTACAGAAGCCTTCCTCAAGCCTTTGGGAGGCCGAAAAAGGTCTCAAACTGGCTGAAAATCAACTGTGAGGTGCGTAGTGAGGTAAGTTTGCCTGCAGCTCGCATGCTGGCACAAATGGCTCTGAGTGCCACCTATGGCACGTGTGCCATAGGTTCACTATCACAGCTATAGAACCTGAACATCATGCAAAACCTCTCGTCTTTTTTGTAAGTACCAAGATTTCCAATCCCAGGAAGCATGCCCCTCAAAGGGTGTTGCATCTACTGTATGCCAGCCTAAGAAATGGCATTCTCAATACATGGATGTCCCAAAAATGCTTTTTGAAGAAGCAACAGGACTATCTGGATTTTCTTTGAAGATGTTTTACTTCTCATCCAAAAAGCTTCTTCAGCTCTGACTGGATGGCAGGGAATGGAAGAATTTATATTCCTTGCAGACAGCTGGTCAGTACCTGGATGCCAGGTATGAAATATCCTCTATCCTCAATTAAGATGCGACCAAGCCTTTTAAACTTTTATTGCCAACTGGAAATGGTGTTTAAAGCTCTTTTAAAGCTGCTTTCATGATATTTAAAATGGCTTTAAAAGATTTAAGGTTATTTTAAAACATGATATTTCTAAAGGATGTTTATTATAACTAAAACTTGTTAATTCCCAGATTGTTTTATCAGTGGAAAGCAGGTAGAAATGTATTTAGCAAATAAATTAATTAATTTTCTGAGGGAGAAGGGGTTACTATATTTATACCCATCTTTCCTCCAAAGTGTTGTTGATTAGTGTTATACCAATTGTGGAAACTTATTTAAGCCTAGTAAAATTTGGATTAACATGAGCTATACCATGAACTTAATGTCCTAGCTTTGATCTAAGTTAGGTTATTCAGATTCTAAATCCAGCACCACTACCAGGTAAAGAACTTTAGCACCTTTGAATTTAATTAATGAATCATATGCCTGCCAATCTCAAACTCATGACTCTGGATCAGAGGTGGTATTCAGCAGGTTCTGACCAGTTCTGGAGAACCAGTAGTGGAAATTTTGAGTAGTTCAGAGAACCGGCAAATACCACCTCTGACTGGAGATTTTACAGTATCCTTTCCCTGCCACACCCACCAAGCCATGCCCACAGAACCAGTAGTAAAAAAATTTGAATCCCACTACTGCCCTGGATGGCTAATGATAGTTAAAATTACCATAAAAAGAACACATAATAGAAATAACACATATATAGTATAATCAGCAGTCAAGGTAAAAATTAAAACAACCAGCAACAAATTACTATTACCTCTATATATCTGCCACACACCCAGATCCCCAAGCTCAGTGACACAACCATATATTTATGACTTTATGAAAATGCCTATCTAATCTTTGGGGTATGATATTTCTTTTTTAAAAAATAAACCTTTATTGAAAAATTAAAACATTAAAATACAAAATACAATACAAATATTTAAAATGAGAGTGTTTTATATATATTGCAATCCATTTTGACAGTGCTTACATTTCAATTATTATTCCAGTGCATATTTTATTATTTTATGCTCCTATTTGGGTATGTATGTGTGTGTGTGTGTGTACACACACGCACACACACATATATACCTATCTTATACTTTCCTTATTTATTTAATTGCTTATTTCTATCATTTATCCAATGTTACCAATTTTCCCATACTTCATAATAAACTGAGTCATCCTTCTATTTTAATTCTAATGAAAGTTTGTCCATTTCCGCGCAGTCAAAAATCTTTTGGATAATTAAACTATCTGTCGGCATAGAATCTCCTTTCCAACATTGTGCAAGCGCTAATCTTGCTGCTGTTATTATATGCAGGATTAAATATTTTATCTCTTTGTGTAATTCCTTTTAATAATTCCCAGAAGGAATAATTCTGCTTTAAATTCTATTTGGACGTTCGTAATTTCTTTTAACCATTTTCATATTTTGGTCCAATATTTCTTAACTTTTGGACAAAGCCATCATATGTGGAAGAAGGTACCCTGTATTATATTTCCAACAATTTGGATTTAAATTAGGATTCATTTTAGCCAATCTCGAAGGGGCTAGATACCACCGATAGCACATTTTATATTGATTTTCTTTGTATGACGCTGATTTTGTCATTGTATAATTCTTTTTCCAATTCTTTTTCCAAATCTTTTCCCAATTCTTCAGTTCTATATTATGCCCCAAATTCCTGGCCCATGCTATCATTGGTCCTTTCATTATTTCTTCTGCTAAATCGTATTCTAAAAAATAGTTATATATCTTCGATATCAATTTTTCCTCTGTACTTGTCATTAGTTTATCTAATTGATTTGGTTCTATCTCAATTCCGAATTCCTCTTGGTCTTTTTTATATTTTGATTTTAATTGGAGGTACAGCAAGGGGCATGATATTTCAAAGGGCAAATGCCATGACATAAAAGGCTGGCTTTCTGAGTCTTGCCAGATGGCACACCCTAATAGACAGAACCTGGAGATACCACTCTGCCAGATGTGGCAGATAGACATAATAGGGAGATGCAGTCTCTTAAATAGAGACCTTTTCAATAGCCTTTATCCTCCCACTTGTCTATACAGCATGTAGTCATGTGACTATAATTTACTTTAGTAGCAAGTCAAGAGAAAAGGGAAATATAAGAGAAGTTGAGCATAGCCTCCAAGTTTAACAGCTGATTACTAACAGCATAGCCTGTAGTTCAAAATTAGATACGTGGAGTTTTATGGCAGCAGTTTGGTCCAAAAAGATGTTGAGAAGAGATGGGAAAGAGTTTGTCCTTTTTCATGATTACAGTTACACAATAGAGATTCACAAGTTATTCAGGGAAGCAGCTCAGTTGCAAGTACCACTGTGGGAAGTCAAAGATCAGACATAAATCTGCAAAGCAGGGCATCCTCTCCATGAGTTACCTAATTATCCTGCAGTAGAACCTTTAGTCTTGCCAGCAGTGAACTTCAGATATTCACTATGACTTCATTCCAGTCGCTGTTGTTGCCATTGCTCTTTTGGACCCGGAGAAGGAGTGGCTACTACCAGTTCATCATCATCTGAACTGTGAGCAATATATTCTTTATGAGAAGTCCCCCCCCCCCCCCCCCCGCGCCCCAAGAACTGGCTGAGATGTCCTTATCTCCTACATTCCTGATTCTGAAGAGATGTCAAATCCTCCTTATCAGAGGAAGACATAACAATGACCAGTAGTTGGGGAGTCTCAGAATTACATTTAAAATTTCTGAAGGCCGTTAGATTGCTTATATTATGGTTATTGGGCATTTCTTCACTGTACTATTTCTATTCCTTAATCCTGCAATCCTCTTCATTCCTGCTGATCTTGAAGCTTTGAGAATGAACAGAGGACATTGTAAACCAACCAGAATGGATTCCAAATGTTGAAGGGAGACTGTAAGAATCACAGTTCAGTCAGTGCCTCATAACCTGAGCTTCTTCTCCTCCCCTCCCCTACTCTCATTACAAAAAAGGAGGAAATGGCCATCCCCACCCTGAGTATTTTTGTCTGCATTCTAAAAAAAATCTGATTTATTGGGATATGAGAAGAACTGGCTGACCATCAAGATCTCATATCTCCTTCATGTATGGGGCTATCAGATCTGGGCTGCAAAAATCCAGGCAGGTAGAGAGCAGTAAGGAAACACAGATACCAGCCCTGGTATAAATTGGCATTCTAAAAGTGATACAAATGACAAAGTATCCGGTTTTTCAGGCAAACACTTTCTCAACCCGTTGGAAGATTTGCAGGATCTGTATTATTTATATTAAGTGGGGAAATATTCCTGTACAAATAATGAACCATTTCAACCCCTGCTTTATTTCAGCACCCTAGCGAGCTATAATTGCTTATATTGACTTGTAAAATAGACATTGTTAGTGAAGTCTAATCTGGCACAGTTTGTCTAATAAAAAACTCCCCAATATGAGACATTTCTGAAAGGGCAATTTCTTATTCCTTCATCTTACATTTTGCCCTGAAGCAGTTAATAACCTTACATTCAGGGCATCCCATCTTTCCCCTATAATCATCACAATATTCTGGTCCTAATAAAAGCAGTTAGTAACACTGATATCACACTAAGGTTAAACTGTCATGGGACTATATTTTCAACTGCCAGAAACTGTCCAGTTCTTAGTACAAAGATTAATCTAAGCAAAGTGAAAAAGAAGTCCTTCCACAATGGGTTTAGGCATGACTCTTGCATCAGCACTTCTTCCTCTAGAACAAGTAATATTATCCTTTTTGGATGATCAAGCTTATCTTTCCCAGGTAAGTTGCAGTGTGGTTCAAATCATGCAGTTCTTGTTTCACTATACTAAACACTGATAATTGTACATGTAAATGTAATGCAAATATTTATTTATTTAGTATTTATTCGCATCCATAGATTTTGGCAAAATAACTGAATAACAGAATTGCAAGGGACCTTGGAGGTCTTCTAGTCCAACTCCCTGCTCAGGAAACCCTATACAAGTGATGTGTAACCTTTTCGACACCGAATGTTGTGGTTTGCTGGCAGCCTGTGCAGATGGTAGTGGAATCGGACAGTGGGGAAGAACAGGGACCAGTCCGGGAGTCTGGAGAGGACTCAGACAAGGGTCCTACGTCTGATGCAGAGATGGGGCCAGAACCATTTGGGAGTTATGTTCTGACTCTGGAGCCTCTGGAGCCTGGCAGCAGTGAGGCAGAGGAACAAGGGGAACATGTTCCCAGTGAGCCTTGCGCAGAGCTACTAGAAGGCAAGAGTAGCTGAAACAAAAGGGGCAACTCGGGAGTAAGGCTTTGAGGTGATTGCCCCTCCCATAAGGTAGAGGTGATTGCCCCTCCCATAAGGTATAAAGGACAGGAAAAGGTGAAGAAACCTTTGTAGGAAGCAAAGTTGTTTGTTCTGTTCGGATTAATCCTTGAAGCTCTGTGTGGTCTTTGTACTTCGGTTGGTTTTTTTATAGTTCATTTGGCACTTTTGTTATTGGCAGCAATTCAAAGGAGAAAAAGATGGGTGCTTATCTCGAGGGACTGTTTGGGATTCATTACAGGCTGGGAATGAACATAATTCCCAGAATTAAAATAAAACAAGAGTTGTTTTAACTAAGCATGTGCTTAATTACAGTCTTGGAAGCCTTGGTCAGAACACCGAGTGCCCAAAGCACAAGCACACACACCTCCTCAAAATATAATACGTGTATGTCCCCCATGTTGATGCCTCATCCCTGTGCATGGGGAGTGTTCCCCTTGAATGTGGTGCATCCCCACGCATGTGCACAAAGTTTTGCACCTGCATGCCCCCACGCATGCATGCCCCTGCACATGCCCCTGCCCCCATGCATGCACCCCCCACGCACCTCTTACGCATCCACGACAGAAACATGAGACAGAGCTGGCTGCCAGGAGGTATGTGCACATGCGTGGCAGAGAGCTCAGCTGGGGCACTGGCTCGCCTGCCCACAGAGAGGGCTCTACATGCCATCTGTGGCGCGTGTAGCCATAGTTCACCATCATGACTCTATACCATTTCAGGGAAATGGTTGTCCAATCACTTCTTAAAAACTTCCAGTGTTTGAGCATTCACAACTTCAGGAGGCAAATTGTTCCACTGATTAATTGTTTTAACTATCAGAAAATTTCTCCTTAGTTCTAAATTGCCTGTCTTCTTGAGTACTTTCCACCCATTGCTTCTTGTCCTTCCCTCAGGTGCTTTAAAGAATAGCTTGACTCCCTCTTTGTGGCAAACCCTGAGATATTGAAACACTGCTCTCATGTCTTCCCTAGTCCTTCTTTTCATTAAAGTAGACATACCCAACTCCAGCAACTGTTCTTTATATTTTAGCCTCCAGTCCCCTAATCATCTTAGTTGCTCTTCTCTGCACTCTTTCTAGAGTCCCCACATCTTTTTTACATCGTGGCAACCAAAACTGGGTGCAGTATTGCCTTACCATGACATTATAAAGCGATATTAACATTTCACATGATCTTGATTCTATCCCTCTGTTAATGCAATTATAGTGATAATTTCATTTGTGGGGGATACTCGCTTCATTCAACCTCCCACACCCTGAATTAATCTCTTGAGAAGATTTTACAGACAACCTTAACAATAAATTCAGTCTTCATCCTAGTTACTTTCATCTTGGTCTCATAATCTTTGTAAACACTGGATTCTCATTTGACACTGCCTTGACACCCTAACCCTAACCCTGCCACTGAGTTTAAGCCAGCCATCAGCAATGCTCACAGCAAACTGTGATGTTGTCAACATGATGACATAAATGCAGTGGCAACATCACACAAATGGTAATCTCAGGTACATGTCAATGTCTGATGCAAATGTGTATTGCATGCTAATATAGTCACAAAAGTATTGTTATTTGCCTATCTTTTTCCTCATGGATAATTTTTTTGGTAAACGGTCCAATGACTTTTTCTGTATTGTCTCATCTCATTCCCACCAATTCATTCATGTTGCCTAAAAGAATTCTTCCCCCTCCCTCGCATCATATTCATTTAGAATACACCCCAAACTCATCCCTGGTTCTTCCCTTATCACTGTTCCCTGGAACATAATATGCAATTATCATCAGTCCATTTACTCCTACTTTAATATGCATCCACAACAGCCAAAATGATACCCTTTTTCTTACCTTTCTCAGACACAAAATGTACCTATTTTATTTCCTTTTGTGTCATTTGTTAATTCATGCCCTTTACTCCACTTATATTGCAAGTTACTATCTTCTGTATAACATTGTCATCACCAGATAAACCCATACATATTGACTTATTTCACCAATCATGGTTTTCATTAAAGTTTCATACAACATTTATTAGTCAGAACTGTACAGCACATTACCATCCCATCAGTATTATTTATATAAATAACTCAAAGCAATGAACATCCCTAATGCTCCTTCCTTCTCCTGTTTTATCACAACAAGTCTGTGAAGTTAGTTGGGCCAAGAGTGAGTGACTTGCCAGAACTCATACTGGTATTATATGATGATGATATGGACACTTCTGGTAAATTTTGTTACATTTTGGGCAGTATACCACAAGTGGAATTGAATCTCAGTTTTACTCCAAGTATATTTGTGCTATGCAAGGCAAGAACTGTAATCTAGAGACTACCTTGCAACATACTAATACCCATGTTTTACCACTTAGGAGGTAAATGTATTATACTGACAAACACTTGGAGTATTCCAGACAGAACCATTCTGTAGACATTGAACAGATGCTTGACTTGAATTTGTGGAGACTTCAAATTTATTGTTATGACAGTGAAAATCTGACCTTCCAAGAACTTCTTTGCAAGAACCAATTTTTGGATAATATATAAACTGTATGTTCTGCATGAGAACAAAAAGCTCATTGCTCATTCCTCACTATAGAAACAGAAATCCATTCACCTACATTCCTCACAAAAGAAAGAAAATGTGGCCCCTCTTGATGAAAAGGCATTCTTTTCAAGTTGAGATTTGCTCATTTGATTAGAGCCATTGAGAGGAACTGCAAAGGGAAACTAGAAGGACTTGATGCATAGAAACTGGGGAAAAGAGGAGGAAACCATTCTTTCAAATAGCCATGTGGGCTTTTGTTCTTTCCATGTGGTGCTTATGAGTTTCTGAAGGTTAACTATTGTTGAAATCTGATAGGAACAGATACTCGGTTTTAAATCCATCTTTGCTTTTCTGATCTAGCAGGATGGTTCTGATATTCACAGGACTTGCTACAGACAGAAAATTAATACAGTTGGGGAAGTTGGTTCGACTGCATAATGAATAGAAATATGAGTTTTACTGTTTGGTATGTATTTGGGTTGGGTTGGATGGGTCCTTTTGGCTTAAAAGCAATAAAGTATGGGGGAACATTGGTGAAGCATTGGTTATCACCTTTAAACTCTGAATGTCATGGAGGCCAAGTTATTTGATGGACTGCTTCTCCTTGAGGGTACTTACCTATCTCACTAGGTCATATGGGGGGGAGGTACATGCCAGGTTCCTTCCCTAAAATGTTTTACTCTTTAGGGGCACAGAAAGTGCTCTTCCTCTGTGGGTATCCTTTCCCTATGAACCTCTCACTCCTTTAATATCTAGCAGCCCCTTCCTCCTCCTTGTCTTTTGGAAGAACTTGAAGAGCTGGCTCTTCCCACCAGGGTTGAGCGTTTTCAGTAGGAGAAGCAGAGATCTAGTGAAACTGATATACGGAGCACTGCTTGCTTTTGAGGCATCAGGTTTTTTGCCATTTTATGCTTAGCTTTTCAAAATGTTTATCATTGTTATGTGAGCCACCCAAATTTAGGACACATAAAATGGGTGGCTATACAAGTCTTTCAAATAAACAAAGTAGAAGTGCTCTCTGATTTCTTGTGGTTGTCAGAACCAAGTTTGTCAAGAGGTACATATTGGTTTTTCTGGATCTCAAATTACTGTACCAAAAGGCTTGTTGATTTATAAGTCAGAAATCAAAGAAATGTGAAAAAAAAAATTCTGTATATGAGGGCAGTGATGCTGTTGGTGGTGACTCTCATTGCACATAAGGTTATAAGCATCATTGATTTCAGGACAGTCAGTTGAATCCTGAATGGTTTCTAGATAAAAAAAATGGTGTAGGAAGTTGGAGTAACTTGCTCAGCAATCTTGCCATGATATACTGTTATTCTGTAGCTTGGGGATTCAGTGGGTTACTGCTATTTCCCATACAACCCCACCTTCAGCCTTCTTACTATTGCAACAAAATCTCTCCTCCTGTCTCTTGAAGAAGAGGTTCTGTTTTTAAAAAATTCATACTCAGGGAGCCTTAAAAATATTTAGGATTTATCGTGAGAGTTTTGAGTTTACTTTATTATGGTAAGGGGGTAGAAGGTCCTTGTATTATTTCTTCTGCATATTTTTCCATTGTTCTGCAGCTACTCTCACTAACTCTAGTTCCTGTTCTTTCCAAAGTAAGAAATCTCTGTTTGTTTCCTTTGGGATATAACTAAAGGGAAATTGAAGAGATTATTAGTGAAAGATAGAGGGCTGATATACATGCTCATATAGTAGAATCATTCTCAGAGGGATTGTGGAGGAAAAATGTCCAATAAATTCCTATTTGCGCCATAAAATAAACCTATGAGAGTTAAAATCAGCAACTTTCTAATCAGCTAGATTCTTCCACCTAACCAGGAGTTGTTTTATGTTGCTGCTAAGTAGAAGAAGCAGAGAAATTTCATGCAGCTCCCTGAGAGAAAAACTGATTTCAGTTTCCATCACCTGTTAGCTATAAACATGTTGTGATTTTGAGAATTTTGAGAACTATATATGTTTTCCTCTCACTTTCTTCCTTCACTCTTTCCTGATCATGAGATTTATATAGCAGAGGAACTAAGTCTATTTATGGAAGATATGGATTCTCAATCTCTGAAGGTCTTTAAGGAGATGCTGGATAGCTGTATCTCAAGGATTGCTTAAAGATGCATTTCCTATATATGGCAGAAGGCTGGAGTGATCATCCTTGTGATCCCTTCCAACATATATTTGTAAATGAGGGAATCTGTGATGTTGTATTTTTAAATCAATATCAAATACCCCTACTGCATCTGACCTGCAGAACTCTGAAGCATAAATAGATGGCAGCAAAAAGTCATCACAAACTCTAGCCTTTTGTCATCTAACATGAGGGCATCTTCAATTTTTCTTATTAATCAATCTGATAATTATTCTGGCAGGATGTTTTGGTTGAAGAATGGGAAAAGGATTTAAATAAATAATAATCACTATTACCCACTGGTTTTTTTTTCCAAGAAATGTTGTAATCATCAACAATCTTGTTCTCCATTACTTCTACTTTTTCCAATATCAGTCCTTGAAGTGTGAGTAAATGTTGTATTCCTGCAAATAATTCCCCATTTCAAGTTACCATACCATAGTATAATGCAGGGCTGTCAAATTCCTAGCCCGCGGGCTGGATGTGTCACACACTGGCCAAGCCCATGCCCAGTTTAGCGAAGGGGGGGAAAGTCCTGATATGTCATGTGATGCTGCTGTGATGACATGAGTTTGACACCTCTAGTATAGTGTGACTTAAAGAGAAGGTTGTGGGCTATCACCAGGCTACTTAATCTTAATCTCCACTCAGAAAGTTGTATATAGGGAGGAGGGAAAACACTTTTAGAAAAAGTCAACAAAGATAGCTTGGAAAAAATCATACCCTTGCTACAGTCCATTATTTTTGTTGCAACTGGATGGAAACACTTAAAATTGTAATGCCTATATGAGTCATACATATAGTACTATATTTCCTATAACAAGATCTTAAGTGATGCTTGTTCAGAAGTAAGTTTCAGCCACCCTAATTAGAATTACAGATTTTTTAACACGGAAAAGTAACAGAAATAATGTTTAGACGGAAATAATGTTTAGTTAGTCTGTTCCTAGCTAGAAGTGATGGCTTGTAAGCAATCAACACTTCAGTGCTCCTTGCTTCTTTTCTCCTTTCTAACAAAGATTGATCACCTACGTTTTCTCCTCCTGAAAAAAAGGAAAAAAGGGATGTATTTTTGCCGGCTGTAATCACCCGCCAGTACTGAACATGGAGTGGGACTTCCCAAAGATCTGGGGCTATCTCCCCCAAACAAATACCACTGAATGATCTGCTAATAGCAATAAAGGAGTGGCAGCTGCAGGGAAGGGTAAAGGCTTTCAAACAAAAATTGTGTTTAGTCAAAGGAATGAAAAGTTTTGAGGGTCAGCTTTTAGAAAACTACACCCAGAAAACCACATCCTCAGCAAGTCTCTTATTATACGGGTTGCAGGTTTATTATACCGCAAGGCGGATGGATAATAATGCTTTGCCAATTAACACTGGCTGGTGCTGCCATTGTGTTTAAACACTGCCTCACCAAAAAAAACAACAACATAGACTTTAAAAAATCAGGCTGATGATCAGAGAACATAATAGTTTTTTGGTAACACCTTCTGCCTTATTCTAAAAAAAAACCAGGAGACTTAATGATGTCAAGTCAAATAGATAACAGGAAAGCCACCCAGATATGAACTGCTTAGGGGGGAGGGGGTGGCCTCCAATTGGTTACTTCCTGGATTTTTAAAAATAGTCTTGGCCAATGAAGACATGGCCAATGAAGGGGCTTTCTAAGGCAAAAAATAATGATTTTCTTGATAACAATTAAAAGAGTTTGTTTATGGCCTACTTCCTGAATTTTTTTTTAAAGAATTTTCAATCAAAACTAAAACCTGAGATTACCTAATGGTTTTCCATTCAAGTAATAATCATATTTGACCTGCTTTCCTTTCTTTCTTTTGAACCAGGATTCTAACACAGCCTTCCTGGGGCTTCTATGTATGTTGGGTGTGAATGCCAATTGCATAAGAAAGAGAGAGACCAATATCTTGGACAGCACATTAGACGAACCCTCTAGTGGGACTCTTATATTTAAAAAAATTTTTTTGCTGAGCAGTTAAAATTCCAAAATCGCAATAAAACTGAGTCCTTCATTTGAAAAAAAAAACAGTTCAGCTGAGATCTGCATATATGTGTCTGATTGGGGTAAATGATAGGGTGACACAGAGACATAATTTGCATTCTTTATTCTTTTAATCTGCTTCTTTTATTCTATTTTCAATGGTTTTTATTCTTGTTTTATATTCTGTATATGTTTTATTTTTTATTCTGTTTCTATGTTTTATATTCTGTATTTTGATATGGCCTTGATATTGCTTAATCAACAATAAAGTCCCAGGTTAAAGTTCAAAAATCAATAATTTTAAATGGTGGAAAGTCTCCCTCAGAGTTAGGTTGTTTGGGATCCTGATATCCTGGGATCATCTTTTCTCTAATAGCCAAGGCTAACTGATCTGAACACTAGAAGCGGTCTGTCACTGAACCATCCCGGATTTATGAGTTTAATTGTACCCTAATTGCCCTATAAGAGCTGCCTCTCTGTTCTTATGATGCTCACAGCTTTAACAGACGGCTGTTTTTCACTGGTAATGGCAAGGAAAAATCCACCCATTCTTTGTTACTAGTAAATGGCTAATTATCTGGGTGGCAAAGAGAAGTGGGCGGATCTCGCAGGTTTTTGAGGGCTGTCAAATGAGCATCCCAGGGCTGTGCACTTATAGAGACTGCTGCAAAGTGCTAGTCTTGCTCTTAACCTTTGCAGCATCTCCATACCAACAGATGTCCTTGCTGCTGTTCTCTGAGGCGAGGAAGGATGAGGCAAAGTAGGATACAGTCACAGGGGTAGCCAATGTGGGTGCATGAATGCGTGTGACAAAACCAAACTTTCAATCAGTCCTTCAGCACAGGAAGGGAAGGAGCTAAGGGATATGGAGGGAGGGAGGCCATAATGGAATTCTAGAAATTGAGAGTCCAAATAAAACAGGAATTCCACTAATTGGCAGCCATCAGATCCAGGGCAACCCCTGCAGAATTGTTGTTTTCCCTGAAGAAAATTAGATGAAATTGACTGGAGGGGAGGGGAGGTATAAAAGAGATTTAAAAAGGGGAAAGTAAGTTTAAAAGATTGGGAAAACCCCAATACAGATAGGGGATTACGCAAAGTAGGATCAAAAGATCAACAGGGCAGGCACAACAGTGTGATTGAAGCTTTTTGTGGGTCGAGGCACATAAAAAGCAAGCACAGCTTCAAAGGCACCAGTGTGGCCACCATCTTGACTTTTTTGATCTTACATATGTCTCTGAATATAGGTAACACTGATACAGAAAAAAAAAGTTATGTGCTGGGATGTTCTCTCCCTCTCTTCCACTGCTTTGCACAAAAATTCCAGAGACATTTTGTTGATGCCCCCAAAGGGAAACATCAGGCAACAGCTCCAGTGAGTTAGACAGCAATAACTTAATGATAAGGAAATTAGATACAAGAACTCTATTAAAATAGCATTAAGACAAGGATATAATGCTGCAAAAGCAATGGAATGAGAAGCAATAGAAGATAATAAGATGGAAGGGGGAGCCATGGTAAGGTAATATATGGCACGGTGTGGTTTAATAAATCTGCTTGAGGAAATAATGAAGAGGCGGGAGACCCAAGAGGCAGTGACAAAAACAGAGTTGGAGGCCCCCAGCACGATGCAAACGGCAAGAGATGTGCCGGTAGCAGGAAACAACAATACAGTGAGTCAAAGGATACAGCCCCAGCAGGGAGTAAACTGTAGTTTTCCTTGGTAACAAACTAAAATTAAAGCAGGTGTCAGCTGGTGCTCCCTTCAAAGTCCAAGAAAGAAACACTTAAACTCCAATTGTTAGAGTAAAGATATCTTTTACTGGAAATCAAAGTGGTAGCAACAAAAGAATTCTGAATCTGAGGAAATGAGCGCGAAAAACACATATACAAAATGATGGCAACGTTCCCACCCCCAACAGTCCATATTGCTCCTCCAATGAGAAATGGTGCATAACATCATGTGGGCATCTTCAGGTGGTGATGAGGCCTCTGTCCGTTAACCTTGGCATAGTTTGATAAAGAGTCGCAGTTGCGCATAGCAAGGAATAGAAAAGCAAGGAATAGAAACTTAAGTAAGACTCCCCCTCCCCTAGATATACAGTTTCGTTTCCTACTCACTCCAGCACGCTTCCCAAATATATCATAGCCCATTGCCCCCTCCCGTTACTTATGGCAGCCGAAAGATGCAAAGCAGAAAAAGGAAATAAAGGAAGAAATCTTGAAGGCTGACATTTGGCCCTCCTGCAAAAAGACGTTAGTCCTAGAAACTATAAGAATAAAAGACAAGATATTACAAACAAATAACAACAGCATTAATGTTCAGGGTTTATCAGGATACATGGTGCAAAACGCCTGCACCAGCCGGGGAGCTCTAACATCTCTCTCGTCTACCCATTCAGACTGGGAAGAAGGAAAATGCTTCCACGCAACCAAATATTGGATTCGACCCCTCTTCTTCCTAGAATCCAAAATTTCTTTAACTTCAAAATGTTGTTAACTTCAATGAGCAATGGTACAGGGGGAGCTACTTGAGTAGGCCTCAGATCAGATGTACGTTCAGGTTTTAACAAACTAACATGGAAAACAGGATGGATCCGATGGAGGGTTTTTGGCAGTATCAATTGAACTGCCACAGGGTTCACAACTCGTTCAACCGGAAAAGGTCCCACATACTTAGGTCCAAGCTTTTTCGATTTCTGTGTGGTCTGAAAAAATTTGGTTGATAAAAACACCTTATCACCAACTTGATATGGTCTTTGTGGACGTCTCTTTTTATCTGCAAATTTTTTATGAGCTTGATGAGCATCATCCAATGCCTTGCGGGCAACTGCCAAGTTATCTGGAGATGCCTTATCCACTCATCCAATGAGGGAATGTTAGTTTTCTCTTGCGGAAGCTCGGGTATGGGTACAAAGTCTTGTCCCGAGGCCACTTTAAATGGAGTGAATCCGGTGCTGCTATGTACCGAATTGTTGTATGCCACCTCAGCAAAAGGCAGTAAGTCAGTCCAATCATCCTGCTGATAGTTAATGTAACATCTCAGATACTGTTCCAGTACTGAGTTAGTTCTCTCGCAGGCCCCATTGGTTTGTGGATGACGGGCGGAGCTTAACCCCTGGGCGGAGCCTAGTAACTTCAGGAACTTTATGGAAGGGAGCACCAGCTGACATTATTCTGAATCTCACTTTTACCAGCCCACCCGGAGAAAACCCAAAATTTCTTCCGAGGGGGTTTGCTAACAAACAATGTCTAGTCCAGCCAGCGACCAAGAAGACCAGGGAGCGACTGGAGGACCTGAATCCCTGTTGATGTAGGGAGCAGAAGAGGCCGACTTCTTAGCAGAGCTAAGTCTTGGCGAAACCCCAGCTGTGAAGCCTAAATGGTCCCTGGGAGTCGGTTGGAAGGATCCTGAGGAAAGGCCCCCTCCAGGAGTGACCACGACCCGTCGTCGAGGGAAAGATGAGCCATGGCAGGAGAAGGAACGGAGAGGTTTCTTACTGACGCAAGCCATGCAACTTTTACATGAAGCTGCCGGAGAGGCTCAAGCTGACCAAAGGTATGAGGGGGAAGAGGGGGAGGTAGCCCCAGGCAGAAGAACCAGAGCAGCCACCCCCATAAATCAACCTGGGCCGGCGCAACAGGCAGCAGCAGCAGCACAGGGCCCCCCGGCTGGAGGGATAATTGCCAGAAGGCGTAGAGCTCCAAAAGTGCCTCCGTTGGAAGTAAAATATGGAGGGGACCCCCAGGAATTGGGATTTTTCCTAGCACAAATTTGGAGCCATATGGAGGAGTATGGGCAGGATTTTTCCTCAGAAGCGGCCAAAGTCAGGTGTGTGACCAGGGCTCTGGAGGAACGGCTGCAAAGTGGATGGTGACTTTGCATAATGATAATGCCCCTCAGCTGCTGAATTATGACCAATTCATGACAGCATTGCGCACTAGATTTGAAGATCCTCTAGCTGAACGCAAGGCTAGAATCAGGATGAAAACCATAAATCAGGGGCGAAGGTCAGTAGCTGATTACACCCAGGAGTTTAGGGAGCTGGCGTGCCATATCTGCGGCTGGTCCCAGGGAGCCCTGATAGAAGCTTTTAAGGATGGGCTGAATGAAGATGTTTATCAACGCTGCGTGGCCAGAAGAGACCCTAGTGAGCTGCAGCAGTGGTATGTGCTGGCAGCAGAGGTGGAGATTGACCTAACCCGAAACAGACGCCGGGGGGATTTTGTCTTGAAGAATTCCCCTCTCACCAGGCCTCAAGAAGCCTTAAAACCTCTGAAGGGAAGACCAGTGGCAAAACCCAGGACCAGAGCATGTTTCCGATGTGGGAAAGAGGGCCACTGGGCTGCAGACTGCCGTGCCAAGCTGGAACCAAAAGGGGCGCCAGGAGGAGGGAGAAAGTCTGAGAGGCCTCCAGCCACGCCTCGTGGATCGGTGCTAAAAGTGGAGGAGGTTGTAGAGGTCACCCCTCAAAAAAGAGGGGGGTTGGGAACTCCAACCTCTTCTGAAGGGAGTGAATCCGAATTGGAAGACGACGCACTGGTAAGTCCAAACCAGGGCCCTATGACCATTCCAGTGAGATTGAGGGTACCCACGTCAGGGGCTGAAGGGGACATGTTGGCTTTGTTAGACTCTGGATGCACAAGGTGCGTAATCAGTTCAAAGGTGGTAGAGAAGCTGGGCTTAAGGCTAAAGACTCTGAAAACGCCCATAGCTTTTTGCCAATTGGATGGATCGGTAGCCGGGGGTGGACCTGCTCATTTTATAACGGAACCAGTGGAGATGACAATGGGGAACCATAAAGAGACTCTGTGTTTTATTGTGGCTCCTGGGATGGAGCGCCCCTTAATACTGGGTTTGCCTTGGCTCCGGAAATGGAACCCCCATGTTAATTGGAGGAGGGGATCACTACGCATACGCACAGACCAACCCCCAGAAAGAGAGGGGCAATCCAAATTGAGACCCAAAAATCCCACAGAATTGGCTTCTACTGGCACTGAGATTCTGAAAGGGGAGGAGAAAATTCAGAGGAATATTGGGACTTAAAGGAGGTGTTCAGTGAGAAGGCCTCGGATGAGCTCCCCCCTCATCGCTCAACGGATTGCAGTATCGAATTTTTGCCAGGAGTGAAACTCCCAAAACCGAAACTGTATTCAATGACCCCCACGGGAATTAGGGGAATTGCGGTTATTCATTGAAAAAAATCTAGAACGTGGTTTCATCCAACCTGCTAGGCCCCGGGTGGCGGCTCCAGTGTTGTTTCGGGAGAAGAAAGATGGTTCCTTACACTTGGTGGTGGACTACCGCAATCTCAACGCCATCTCGGTGGAGAACGTGTACCCCCTCCCCCTGATGAAGGACATGCTGGCCCACCTCGCTAAAGGAAAGATTTTTTCGAAACTTGACCTGAGAGAAGCATACTACCGAATCCGAATCAAAGAAGGGGATGAATGGAAGACTGCTTTCAACTGCCCAATGGGGTGTTTTCAATTCAACGTCCTGCCATTTGGCCTACAGGGGGCGCCTGCAATATTCATGCAAATGATAAACCAAGTATTGCAAGAGCATTTGTACAAAGGAGTGTTAGTTTATCTTGATGATATTCTTATCTACACAGAGAATCGTGATGAGCATGTAAAACTAGTGCGGTCAGTCCTGGAGAAACTTCGAGCGGCTCAGTTGTATGCCAAGCTGTCAAAGTGTGAATTTCACCAGGAGAAAATTGACTATTTGGGCTATCGCATATCACACGACGGCATAGAAATGGACCCGGGGAAGGTGCAGGCAGTTTTGGAATGGGCCCCTCCCCGTACCAGGAAACAACTGCAAAGTTTCTTGGGATTTGCAAATTTTTACCGTCAATTTATTCCTGCTTTTGCAAAGATCGCGATGCCTATCACGAATCTCCTTAAAACCATGGAGTGGTCCATGGAATGTCAAGCTGCTTTTGAGAAACTGAAACGTCTGTTTGCTGCTGAACCCGTACTTAAGCACCCAGACATGGACGTTCCGTTTGTAATCCAAGCTGATGCAAGTGACGTAGCTGTTGCAGCGGTGCTACTTCAGGTAAATGAAAAGGGATACCTGCAACCATGCGCTTATACCTCCCGTAAACTAACTGAAACCGAGAGAAGATGGGCCATCTGGGAAAAGGAAGCTTTTTCGATGGGCTTTGTTAACTTGGAGGCATTTCCTAGAAGGAGCCAAACACCCTTTTGAGGTCTGGACAGATCACAAAAATCTGGAGGCTCTGAAAATGCCTCGGAAACTGTCTCCCAAGCAAGTTCGCTGGGCGCAACATTTTAAGCGGTTCAACTTTTCTTTGAAGTACATTCCTGGTGGAAGGAACTTCATGGCAGATGCTTTGTCCAGATTACCTCAGTATAATAGTGCTCGCCAAGAAGTGGTAAGACCTATCATCCCAACCGAACAGTTGGCAGCTCCAATGGTTACCAGAGCTCAGAAGAAAAAAGAGATTCAGAATAATGTCAGCTGGTGCTCCCTTCAAAGTCCAAGAAAGAAACACTTAAACTCCAATTGTTAGAGTAAAGATATCTTTTACTGGAAATCAAAGTGGTAGCAACAAAAGAATTCTGAATCTGAGGAAATGAGCGCGAAAAACACATATACAAAGTGATGGCAACGTTCCCACCCCCAACAGTCCATATTGCTCCTCCAATGAGAAATGGTGCATAACATCATGTGGGCATCTTCAGGTGGTGATGAGGCCTCTGTCCGTTGACCTTGGCATAGTTTGATAAAGAGTCGCAGTTGCGCATAGCAAGGAATAGAAAAGCAAGGAATAGAAACTTAAGTAAGACTCCCCCTCCCCTAGATATACAGTTTCATTTCCTACTCACTCCAGCACGCTTCCCAAATACATCATAGCCCATTGCCCCCTCCCGTTACTTATGGCAGCCGAAAGATGCAAAGCAGAAAAAGGAAATAAAGGAAGAAATCTTGAAGGCTGACAGCAGGGCAGTTTCATAGAGAGAAATGCAATGTTGCGTGTCTACTAAATGGTGTGATGTTTTATTTTACACCCCTAATAGCAATGTGGGGGGAGCTCATTGGAAATGTGTGTCTCTAACTTGGCCGGACAAGAGAGGTAGCCAGAATATATAGACAGAACTACCAAATGTGGCTAAATATTGACCTGGAACTTTAAAGGGAGATTGCTGTGGAGGTAGATATTACACATCAAGTGTTGGTACAACTACAAACTATTGAGGGAGCCAACATGTAACATGAAGAGCCAGTCTGGTGTAGTGGTTAAGATGCTGGCCTAGAAACCAGAAAATTGGTGAGTTCTAGTCCCGCTTTAGTCATACAAAATTGGATGGATAACTTTGGGTCAGTCATTCTTTCTCAGCCCAAATTACAGGATTGTTATCGTGGGGAAAATAAGACAAGACAGGAGTGTTTATTTATTTGCTGCCCATCTTGCCATAGGACTACTATGAGTGGTTTACAATAGAGATAAATAAATAAAAATGTAAACATAATGATAGCAAAGGAATAAAACAATACAAATAAACAATGGAAGTACAATCCTATGAAATTAAATAAGATTGGTGGAGGAAAAAGAGGAAATGCAGAGGGGAGGTGGGGGTCAGATGGTTAGTCTAGTAGCCAGCTCTGATGATGAACTCCCCTATTGGGTCTTCTGGTCAATTAGCAAAGCCAGGTCTTCAAGCCCTTGAGAAACACTAGGAAAATGTTGGCAAACCTCACCTCAGAGGGTGGGGAGGATGTTCCAGAGCAGGCATCTCCAACCTTTGCAACTTTAAGCCTGGAGGACTTCAATTCCCAGAGGACTTCGACTCCTGGTGGGGAATTCTGGGAGTTGAAGTCCCCCAGGCTTACAGTTGCTAAGATTGGAGGCCCCTGTTCCAGAGGACTTGTGCTACAGCATAGAAACGTCTTCTCCTGGATCCCAGAGTATTAGAATTAGGTATGTTGACTTACTTATAAAGTAATAAGGAGAGATAAAATCTAATAAACAAAAAAAAAAAGTAAATCTGGAACATGAATGACACTAGATTGAGCAATATGAAAGGCAAAGAAATAAATTGAGAGAGAAAATGGATGAAGAGAGTTAAGAGCTAGACTACTTAACCTAGTCCAGAGGTTAGGTGGTGGGGGGAGGAAAGTTTTGATGCAGCTCAAAACTGTATCAAACCTCAGTTGCAGGTTTTGGACAGGATCCTTCTCTTTGATAGGGAATTGTGAGTCTTGCACATTTCAAGCTTCAAAATCTGAAAGTAAAACTACTAATTTAGATGTAGGCTGGAGTAGCTGGAGACACAGGATAGGAAAGAATAACAACAAAGTTAAGAGATAAAATATGAACAAGACCTGAATAAACACTTTCCTTCTCTCTGTTTTTTTGTTCTAGAAAGAAAATCTGTTTTAAAACAATTATTCAGGAAAGATATATTAAAAGAAGTAAAGCTTATAATAAGATCAGGTTGAAGAGGAACACTAAAATAATAATAAAATAATGGTCAAGTCTTCTTTAAGAAAAGCTCGACTCTTGCTCACTTCATGAATGCACTGATGCACTTTGCTTAGTAACAAGGAGCGCATGGATTAGCATTGCCTTCTTCTTCCACGATCCTTTTAAAAATTATTTTTTACTTTTCAGTCTACCCTATTTCCAGTATGCAAAATCCCATCCACATTCTAAACAAATCTGCTTTTTTTTTTTTTAGATTAGCCAAGGTCGACAAGGTGCTATTACCTGGCTGGACTGGTAGATCAAAAAAAAAGTTTTAATATGTATTCAAATAAAAAGAGGGAAAACAAATAAAAGCAATCAGAGAAATAGAGACAGCGGACATGAAAAGGCACCATTGTTCAAATCCTGTTTTGGTTGAGTCTTCTCTAAGAAGAGGACTTATTTTTTATTTGAATTTGAGTGTCAGGAATGACTTAAGAATGTCAAATGAATGAACTCATCTGGATCCATAGGAACAGCATAAATGGTGCTGAACAATCTTGATGGATTCTCAGTCCTCTGTCTGCCCCTGATGAATTTTGGAGGAAGGCAAAATGTCCCTATCATTAAAAATGAAGGATCTTAGAGAGATACACAACAGTCAGTTTGACCTCAGTATCAGGATTGTAAACTGTTTATGGGAACCAGCTTAATCTAGTGGTTAAGGCACTAAGCTAGAAACAAAGAGACAGTGCATCCTAGTCCTGCCTTAATTATGAAAACTGGCTGGGTGACTTTAGACCACTCGTGCTCTCTCAGCTCACAATGTGGGTGATGAGCAGATCAGTCAATACTTGTGGCAGCCAATGGATCAACATTTAGTTTATCCGGGAAAAAAGAAAAAGCAAACCCTGCACTTGTTAGAAAATGATAAGAAAAAAATAGATTCAAGTGCTGTTTCTAAAACATTTGATCTGTAAACATCTTGACACAAATAAAATATGATTTCTAGAAGTCAGGATTTTCAAGAACAAGTCCTGCCCTCATTTCGCTACTCTGGTTTCCCCCTGGATCATATAAATCTTTCATCTTTTAAAAAGTTGATTAATGTTAAAAGTTAAGTAAGGGCATGATATTGCATTCCATATGATGTTATCTGACAAAGTGTCCCACGATGCGCTAATTAGTAAGCTGGTGAAGGTTGGACTGGACAGCCCAACTGTTTGGTGGATTCACAGTTGGAAAATCATATTCAAATTACTTATAACTGAGTCCTACAACAATGTCTACAGGAAGCCAGAAGCAATTTTTTAAAAATGAAAAAATAGGTTCCTCATCAGGCCCAACCCAGTTTTTCGTCTCTTTGCTTCAGAGACAGATGAAAGCAAGAGCAACTTTTTGGTGTTAGATTGTTTGGCCTGTGTCCCCTTCCACCTAGTTCTGTTTCATTATCTAGTTTAAAGGAGAATTATTTAAGCATGCTAGTGAAAAGTGGTAATGATGTTTGTAAGCTGGAAGAAGCTGTCTACAAAGAAAGGCTGGAAATGTCTGTTTAAAATAGCATAGGCTAGTATCCTATGAATGGAGTGTTTTTTCTCTTAGCCCTCCAGAATTTTTTTAAAAAAATCCAGACTCTATCTTCAATAGTATCATTTGATAGTTTCATCAGATTGGTGCAATCAACAAAAGTAACAGAGACTAAGTCTTTTGCTTAGTTAGGGACATAACAGACGAATGTAACAGGGTAATAGCATTTTTAAATAATAACTGGCAAACTAAACAATTATGAGCAAACAGACTTTGCTTGGTCCCTCAGAGGATTTACATAGAGAAAGGATGTGCAATATACTGTTTCCACAAATGATGTTAAAAGTTGCCTTTGGAATAGAATACCTCATCCCCAGGAAACATGAAAGAGAAAGCTGAAGAACTTTTTAAAATGAACATGCAATCTAATTTTCTCTCTCATTATATTGGACACGAGAAATGGAAAACTGACTCAAATATTGCTTGTGAAGAGGAACCATGAAACTTGATACTTTATACTTACAGTGTAGAAAACATCAGTGGGCACAAGGTTCTATTACAAAGTTCTGTTCCCCTTGGACCTACTATGCCACCTGGCAGGAGAGTTTGAAGTATTTCTCTCTACTTGTCACTTGTTCAGCCTTTAATATCTATTCCTTCTCCGGTGCTTATAATAGTCAGTTTACTTCCAATACAAGGAGGAACCATGTTGCCAGAGTTTTTAAAGAAGATAATGTAGCATTCAGAGCTACAGATTCTGAGGAATCACAACTTCCAAAGAAATTTCAAATAAAGTATGGAGGGAAGGTTATAATTGGAATCACCATAGCTGTTCCAGGCCAGACTTGGCTTGTGATGCCACAGGTATGTAATCTGATTTGAAAGAAAGAGTTATTACAAGATATTGAGGATATAACCAGAAATGCAAAAGAAATGAAAAAGCTACAAATCTGATTTAGGACAAATCTACTCTACATATTTAAACCAATTTGGAAGTGCTTAAATTACCTTCAAAATGATGGGAGATTTCTTCCCTAACATTACACCAGCAATCAGTGGCTACCAAAAAATGTCAAGGTCAAACATGAAAGTGGTCAGGTGGATTATTTTTACTCCCAATGGTATTGTTTTTTTCTTTCTGTTTGATTGCAGACTGGCAAGTTCCTTTCCCCTGCTGTGATTTTTTTCTGATCTAGCTTCTGTCATTCACATACTTTTCAATCCTTGTGCCTCTGCATTCCTTAATAAACACTTTTAGAAATACTATATTTGTTTTAGTATGCACCAAAAGCTAATAGTAAGAACACTTACAGATTAAAAGCTTGAAAATGCATTAAAAAAGCTGAATATTATTATTATTGATTGCACCAAGACAAATTCCTTGAGTGCCCAACCACACTTGGCCAATAAAGAATTCTGTTCTATTCTATTCTCAGTGCTATTGTTAATTAATACTGAGCTACATATACATACATGCAAACATACCCACCATGCTGTTTCCTTTCAGAGTATGCGACATTATGCAAAGTGCAGAACATGGATAAGAAATTTAAATCAAAGAAATTAAAGAATGAAGGGAGAGGGAGAAAAAATACAGTTACAATTAATTTATACTGTCATCATTTACTATACATTAGCATATCTTTCAATTCTTGCAAACTTTATTCTTCCTACATGCACTATTTCATACATTGGCTTTTGTTCCAGGATCTTCCTAGTGATTCCTTTGATAAGAACTCATTAACTCAAACTGATTTTTTATTTTTTATTTGGTCTTCTTCTCAGCCTATTCACTTTTCCTTCATACATTCCTCAAAACTGAATTGCTATGATTTAAAATGATTCATTGGTGTTTAACAAGATTGTGTTTTACAGTTTTCTTCCCTTCATGGAATTCCAACAACATTTTACCATTATCATAATCATTTTGGTTTGAATTAAAAAACACTGCAGTGGAAAAACAGTCATGTTAATGTACTCTGTAATGCGATCTGGTCTTGTTCAGATAAAACGTTAATTAAATAAAGTCACAGTTTGGATGGAATTGCCTCATAAGATGTTATTTTTTTAAAAAAAAAATCCAGTTAAGCATGCAGACAATGGAAAAGATTACAGAAAATAACACCACAATGAACGATAATGAAAGAAAGGGCAAGTATTATGGAATGTGCACCTGGACAAGGAGTGGTGATGGGGAATTTTCCCAGGGAGGAGGCAGTACATTCTGGAGAGAAGCCCAAATTAAGAGTCCCAAACTGGATGGGGGAGGAAGGAAGAGAGCTGGATAGGGGAGGAAAGAAGAGGTTAAGGGTAGACACATTCTGGAATCTAGAAAAGATATATCTATTAGGTTTGGGGGTTATAGCTTTAGTCTGGCAAGTTTATGTCCATCAGGTGTAAGCAAATAAAAGAATTGGACTCAATTGGATTTCACTGTATCATCTTTGGGCATGGGCCTGATAGCAAAGTCTAGTGACTTTTAGTGTCTTCATAGAATCAACCAGCCATTCTTCGAAGTGATGGAAAGACTCTCCTTATAGTTCTTACTTTAGCACAAAGATGGTTATTATGGGATCTCCACATAGCTGCATCATTGTGTGTTCTTTTGGTACCCGCATCTTCTGTTCCCAATTGTCATAATTTGGGGTATCTGGACAGCCAAATTTTAATCTGCCTCTAATCAGTTCCTGTCCTTAGAACTTTAGTGAGGAACAATTTAAATTCTGTGACTGTTTCCCTGGGCCTTTTTTTCTTTCCCTCACAGCATCAGCAGCCAGCACATCAATTTATATTGACATATAAACAGCATTTAATTAGAATTGGATCAAGAGTCTGAAAAGTTTCTTCAACATGTTTTTTTTTAAACCAGATCCCTTGCTTATTATTTATTTTATTTTTATTCATTTGTATTCTGCCTTTATTATTTTTCAAGGTGATTAACATATTCAACATACCCTCCTTTTCTTATTTTCCCCACAGCAACAAACCTATGAGGTGGGTTGGGCTGAGACAGAGTGACTGACCCAAAGTCACCCAGCTGGATTTCATGCCAAGGTGTGACTTATCTGTGCTGAGCAAATTTGTATATAATAATAATCTTTAAATTGTATTAATCTCCTTTGATTAGTTTTGGAATCTTCTAACTATACATTACTTTGCTATCACATATTGCCCAACAATGTTTATGTGTAGGAATCCACATTCATTAAATTCAAATTTGTGAAGGGGCAGAGTTTTAGAGATCTCAAGAGCAGGAAGGAGAATGGGTGATTTTTTTAAATTAAGACAAACCATCCATTCAAATCATTAATTTTAATGTGAATCACACCATGTATGAAAAAGGGTGAGACTTCAATCACATGGTCCCCATCTCAACATTTTTGAACCCCCATTCTGCAGACACCTCTGATCAGGAGTCTAAAATAGAGAAATTCTTGAAAACAACCACTACTAAGTTTCCAGGTACTTCTTTATCGAAAATTCTTTCTAACAATGCAAGTCTGAACCAAATGGCCACTCCTCTTCCGACAATATTAATTATAGTTTAGGTTTACTAGGTGAACCTAGCTGCTCAGTTTCTCATCAACAAAATATTATGTTAAAATAGACATTATCCATGCTGTTAAGCTAGGAGATTTCAGGCACTGTGGTCTTACAGGCTGCCAACTATGATCCACCAGCACTAATAAATGCAAATTATCATGCTGTTTTTCAAGAATAGAAGTTGTCAAATCTTGGTTCCAAAGACAGCTCATCCAATATTCTTGGTGCTCAGAGGAAGCAAGGAACCCCATTAGTGAAAATGCAGTATGAAAGGTCCTTGTGTCACATCATGACTGATGTGAAAGATTAATAATAGTGTGTGTCATACAGAATTATGCAGAAAGATAGGAATACAAAACCCCTTGGGAAATCTTAGATTCATACAAATAAAGCCTCCTTTGACTCAACTTCTGGGCTTCATGACATGTTCATACAACTTCATTGGCAACAATAAAAGTGTGTTAGTATTGTGTTATTCTGGGGTGTTTCTTCAGCTTCCCAATCTACCCTACAGCTCTAGAATGTCCTGTCAATCTCCTCTCCAAATCCTGAGCAAATGAAACCTGCTTAGTATTCTGAGTTCAGCCAAGGTTGTTGGGAAATTAGGTCCACTCAAGTGGAAGGTGTCAAGGTTGGGAAAATTATATGAAATGATAATAATTCATAAGGATGCTTTCCAGTCCCACATAGCGATAACAGGGATTGGACCTTAGACCTTTCACTTGGAAAGCATATGCAGGTGCCTGTAGCTAGTAAGGTGTTAAAGCATTTTCCTTTCAAAGGATCATGAATAAAATAATGATTTTTGCCTTTGAAGAAAAAGTAGGATTTTTTTAAAAGGACAAAATGTTCTTTTTTAAATGTTCACTGAGCTTTGTGCCCTGAGGTTATACTCTGCAGTTTTATCTTCAAACTTTTCTCTTGCCAGATTTAGAAATGAATTCCTTGGGAAAATAAATAAATAAATAAAAGTGGGTATTCATGCAGCATCATTATGAGGCACAAACCTTTAAGTTAGGAAGCTCACATTACAATGAGTTGTGCAAAGGCAACCTGAGTTGTTGTTTTTTATCCAAGACAGGACAATGTGAAATTTCCATCCTACTTTCAGTATTTTGGCTCTTCAGTGGATATTTTATTTTTCTTTTCCCATCTGGCTGGGATTTGATGAAGAAGTAGAACACACTATTTTAGAATAATTTACTGCAAATTGATTACAGCCTATTTCACTATGGATCAGAACATTTGGGTTCCATTTAATTAAGTCCAAAGAGACTTCCTGTCAAGATGGACATGCTTAATAAAATTACATTTGTCACTAGGGTATAAAGTAAATGCCATTGTCTCAGGGCTTCCTCATCAGCCTTCTCCTTTATTTTGCTTTCTCAATTGTTTTGAGGAGAGATGGTCTGAGCTTACCCTCTTTCCCCATGATTCATTTCAGAGCTCTGGAATACACACATGCTCCATTTACACCGGATCATGGTCTCTCTGACAGAAAGTGCAAAGAGTTTGATCTATAATTTACACAGATACTCGTCTAGGGAGTAGTTTGATGTGATAAGAAATATAGATGCTACCAGCCTGGTGCGGTGTCTTCTTTTAATATGGAAAGTCTTTTGCATCAAGGAAAAATATTAATGATAATATATGACAGCATGATTAACTTCCCTAGGACCTACTATCTCCAAACACTTTTCCCAACCCTTCTCCTTTGCAGAAAACCTTGTGATTCTTTTTCACTCTGGAGGATATTTGATCAAAGGATAAAGGATAAAAGTACCACATCCCACCTGCTCCTTTTTCAGAACTTCCTCTCCTCATCCTTTCTGCTTTCTTCACAAATTCACCGTGCTCTCACTACTCTCACCACAAATTCAAATTGCTCTCATCACTTTCCTTTGATACCAAATGACCCTTCTGCCCAAAAGATTTATAGATACATGAACCTATTGGCAGTGCAGGACATCCCAATTGGACACCTCTGAGGATTTTGTGGGTGAGGCCTCTGCCAGATGCTGAAACTGGAGCCAGGGTAGTGCTAGAGGCAGATCTGCCTGAGCCTGCTGAAACTTAAGGCCACTCCTTGAGCTTTGGAATGCATTTCAGTGAGTTAGGCATGAAAGCTGGCTGGGTGACTTTGGGCCAATCACTCTGTCTCATTCCAGCCCACCTCACAGGGATGTTTTCGTGGGGAAAATAGAAGGAGGAAGGAGTATTCAATATATTCTCTGTCTTCAGTTATTTATAAAAATAATAAAGGTGGGATCAAAACAATCTAAAAATAAAATAAAATTACAGCAAACCATACTTGTTCCCTGGAACCCTTCATTTGAAACTCACAACCAAGGCCCATAAATAGAGTGCATGCATCATCCAAAACTGTAAGTAGTGTCTTGGATTCTTGGTAACTCTGCTCTGTGAACCTAGTTGCTGTGGCTTATAAGGTGGGATTTTTCATTTAGCTAGTATTGAGTTACTCAACAAACTTGACTTACTTAAGTAACTACAATTCTGCCAATAGTAGAGGTAAGTTGTTTGCCCTTTAAGATTTCCTTATGAGGATCCCTGTTAAGATGTTTGGCACTTGCCTAAAATAAAATTTCACAACAAGATTCTCTCAGCCTTCTTTTTATTGAGATGAAAGTTGGGGTGGGTGGGTGGAGAGCCATTACAAGAATTCCAGCAACACAGCCATTTTTCACTTATATCCAGTAACATTCCTCTGTGCATTAAGGTGTAGAGGTGGAGATCATTTCCTGGTTCCTGGACTTAAGTCAACCATTAGCATATAATCAGAGTTGGAAGGGACCTTGTAAGCTATCTAGTCCAACCCCTGGCCCAAACGGGAGACCCTACACCATTTCTGGCAGATGGCAATCCAATCTCTTCTTGAAAATCTCAAGTGATGGTGCTCCCACAACTTCTGAGGGCAACTTCTGTTCCATTGGTTGATTGTTCTCACTGTCAGAAAGTTTATCCTTATTTCCAGGTTAAATCTCTTCTTGTTCAGTTTCCATCTATTATTCCTTGTCTGGCCTTTGGATGCTTTAGAAAATAGCTTGACCCCTTCCTCTCTGTGGCAGCCCCTCAAATATTGGAAGACTGCTATCATGTCTCCCCTGGTCCTTCTCTTCACTAGACTAGCCAAGCCCAGTTCCTATAACCGTTCTTCATGTTTTAGACTCCAGTCCCCTAATCATCCTGGTTGCTCTTCTCTGTACTTTTTCTGGAGTCTCAACATCTTTTTTATAATGTGATAAACAAAACTGGATGCAGTACTCTAAGTGTGGTCTTACTAAGGCTTTATAGAGTGGTATTAGTACCTTCTTGATCTTGATTGAATCCCTCTGTTAATACAATTTAGGATTGCATTAGCTATCTCTCTCTCTATTCCCCACACTCCTTCAATATTTTGCTTACCATAACTATTCACTAGAATACTTTAGACTATAGTAGGCCATCTGTGTGCAGTTGGGTGATTGTTTCAGGGGTTATTTCCTTACCTAAGCGTAGAAACAGAATGACCAAAGATAGGCAAAGAAGCAGCGGGAGTGGGAGCAATTTCTAACTTCCTGCCAGTTTCCTCAATGACTTTCCTTATGGGAAGCTGGCAGGGAATATTAGAAATCTCCTTTCCTGGAGGTGCAGGTCAGGAATGATTTTGGGAGGGGTGTACAAAAATATAGAATATAGAATAACAGAGTTGGAAGGGACCTTGGAGGTCAGCTAGTCCAATCCCCTATTCAAGCAGGAGCAAATATTAGCCTCTACCTGGGATTGAACTCACAGCCTCCTGATTGTGAGGCAAGAGCTCCACCTCTAGGCCACCCCACCTAGAGATGCCACATGGCTTGGGAAAGATGTGTAGGGGCGCACCAGAGATACCACATGGGTCAGGAAGGGCATGTGTGCAGTTGGTATAGAATAGGAAACATGTCTGGTAGATGCTGTGCAGGTTGGGTAGGGTGCATGAAGAAGTGGTGCAGGTCAAGAAGAATACATGAGGGTTGTAAGGATGTATGAGAGGTGCTGTGCTGATTGGAGATGGCATGCAAGGGATAGCATGGGTTAGGAAGGGTGGGCTAGGAAGCTTGGGAGTTAGCAAGAGGTGCTATGTTGTCATGGACAATTGGAGGAAGTGTGTGTGTGTGTGTGCGCGCGCGCATGTGTGTGCTAGCCCAAAAAGTGTTGCATGGGTCAGGGAAGGCATGCAAGGCACAAGTTGGGAGTGTGCACAGAGTGGTGGTGGCATGGGCCTAGACAGGTCTGTCACCTCTCTATTCCTCCCTCCTTTTATTCCACCTTCCCTTCCAAGCAGGGAAGTAAATGGCTGCTGCTGGGTGGAGGAGTGAGGGTCTATGAGACTGATTGGGAAACTGTCACAGAACATTGAAAATGAACCACAACTTCCCAAATTTCATTGCCTTGGGAGTAACGGGTTCCAGATTTTGGTCTCATTCTGTAAGTTAGCCCATCTGAGGTACCTCCTTGATTCAAAAATTGTTGCCCTGTGATGCACTGTTTTGCCCATTTGAAAGCCATAATGAGAGTCTTAGATTCTTCCCTCTCTATTGAGTTTCTGCTAGTGCAGCACCACAAAACTTTTATTTATTTATTTTTTATTTATTGATTTTATTTTGTCAAGCGATTATAAGATAACAGGTATAAGTATAAACATAGTTATGAATACATGGATACATATAAGAAAAATAAAAAGAAACAATAGGACAGGGACGGTAGGCACGTTGGTGCGCTTATGTACGCCCTCTACAGACCTCTTAGGAAAGGGGTGAGGTCAATAGTAGACAGTCTAAAGTTAAAGTTTTTGGGGTTTGGGGAAGAAACCACAGAGCCAGGTAGAGTATTCCAGACACTGACCACTCTGTTGCTGAAGTCATACAATATTTCCTGCAATCAAGTTTGGTGCTTACAGCTACTAAAGAAAGTTCTGGTTGCAAAAATGCCAATATGCTGTTTCACAGCTTGCAAGAAGCTTTTTGATGCAGGAGAATGTTGGCTTTTCATAAAATGTTCCCTCACAGCAAATATTCACAGTTTTTTTTTGTAATGAACATGTGATGGAGGCATTAGAAATTTCCTTTTGTGTGGCATAGCAGTAGTTCAGGGGGAAGATATTGATTAAGTAACTCTCTGCATTGTTCAACTGAAAAGGGCATGGCTCACAGCGTTCTCTAGATTGGCAGAAATGAAAACACTCCCAGATCAATTTCAAGTTGTGAGGAAATGAGGAGTGGGAAGAAAAATAATGATATGGAAGTTCTTATAGTAAGAATGATACAGTGGTTTCAGGACTGTCCAGATTCTGTTTTCATAAAATTGTACCCAAACCAAGGACTTTAAGCATAGATCCAAAACAGCTTGTATCAGTTTGACTTGAAATTGTGGATATTGTTGCCCAAGACATTTGGAGAGCAATGTGTTGTATTCTCTCTCCTCTCCCTACAGGTTTGGCTACATGATGCATTCTCTGCCCCAGAGTTGATTGCTATTTTCACAAGCAGAACTCTCATCATAATTGCAGTACTTTACAACAGTAGTAGTAAGAACAATAACAAAAACTCAGAAGGAAAAACAAAACAAGATCAGCAAAGTAAAATAGATGAAAGAATACAATCTGCTGAACTAACCAGTGACAAGTATGATGTCCAATTTTCAGGATTCTTGTCACCGGATTAAGTCACTGCAGAGAAATTTGCTCCTTTCAAATTCTATCCATTCAGACATGTGTCTTCAGACAAATTCCCCAAAGTTTTGGGTAATGTCAGAACAAGTGAGCTTAGAAGGAAACGTGAATCAATACTTGTGCTCAATGAACAGTTAATGCTGACAAGGACTTACTTGTGGGACATGTCCAGATTTTAAAGAATGGATGTTTACTATAGAACTTTATAGTTCCATAGAACACCTCTATAACACCAGTGATGGTATGTAAAGCAACAGCACTGAATTATGAGACCCACAAGACCTGGATGTGTTTTGCAGTTATTGTAGCATATTAGATGGCTATATTCTAACAAGTGGAAAGAACATGTAGGCAAACCATATAATTTATATGGCTGCTATTTTTTCTATACTCCTTAAAATTATTTACTTGCATGTCAGTATTCCCCACAAAGGCTATAATTTGTATATAGAAATCAGACAGTGTGTTTCTTTTTAAATTAATGCACACAAACATTTGCAAGTTGCAATATATATTGTATTGTTATAAAAATACTTCCTCCACATATAGGCAAGTGGAGACTACGTTGTTTTATATTAGTAGCATAATCTGAAAGGTTTTTTCTGATAAAAACAGTTGTAAAGAATGAATATATCAAAGTTTACATACTGAACATTTAAGGATTCCCCATAACATTAAAAATTGGGGTGATTTTTTTAAATATTATGAATTAAAATATGGAAAAAGCTTCAAATGGCTTGGAAGGAGAGAAGGATGGGGAAACCTGAGAGTTACAGAAGAAAAGAAGGGGGGGGGGATAAGATATGTGTGTGTGTGGTTAATGTTCCTAGTTAATAATTTGTTTTTGTTTGTTTTAATAGACTACGAAATAAAAGGAGATGGGGAAGAGAGAGACAGAGAAGAATTCAAAATCAATAGTTAAACATAAAATCCTGTAAGTAACTATGGGAGAAGAGACTTTCATTTGAGTGAGGCATCTTTTATAAAAGACAAATCACTCATGAATGTCTGAGCCTAGTTCCTGAAATAACGGAACTACCAAACAGCTAGACAATGTTGTAGAGATTATGACAAATGTAAGGACTTATTCAGGTCTGTGCTGTGCTGTCCTCCCTCTTCTACTTATTTTTATTTTATTTGATTTGTCAATTGCTTACAAGATAATAGGTATAAATATATACATAGTTATGAATACATGGATACATATAAGAAAAATAAAAGAAATAATATGACAGGGACGGTAGGCATGTTGGTGCGCTTATGCACGCCCCCTACAGACCTCTTAGGAAAGGGGTGAGATCAATAGTACAAAGTCTAAGGTTAAAGTGTTTGGGGAAGAAACCACAGAGTCAGGTAGAGTATTCCAGACATTGACCACTCTGTTGCTGAAATCGTATTTCCTGCAATCAAGTTTGGTGCGATTAACCTTGAGTTTGTATCTATTGTTTGCTCTTGTATTGTTATGGTTGAAACTGAAGTATTCATTGACAGATAGGACATTGCAATGTATGATTTTATATACTATCCTTAGATCGGACTGAAGGCGGTGTAGTTCTAGATTTTCTAGGTCTAGAATTTCAAGTCTGGTGGTATAAGGTACTCTGCAATGAGTAGAGGAGTGGAGAACTCTTCTTGTGAAATATTTCTGGACTTTCTCAACTGTGTTAATATCATTTATTTATTTATTTGATCATATTTCTATACCGCTCCCTCTCCGAAAAGGGACTCGGGGCGGTGTACAGCCTAGTAAATACATTAAAATACAAAAATACAAGATTAAATAGAGTTTAAAACCGAATTAAATATAAATATAGCTGTATCCCGAAAGTTTAAAAATAGTTAAAATTTTAAAAACCCTATTAACCTAAAACCCCTTTAACCCTTACTGGGCCAGGCCAGCCTGTTTAAAAAATAGGGTCTTAACTGCGCGCCGGAAGGAGAGGATATCTGTCATGGCTCGTATCTCCGGGGGGAGATCATTCCACAGGGAGGGCGCTCCCACAGAGAAAGCACGCACCCTCGGGGCCGCCAGCCGACAGCGATCAGGTGGCGGAACCCCAAGTAGGGCAACCCTGTGGGAGCGTACTGGGCGGCGGGAGGTAGTTGATGGCAGCAGGCGGTCCCGTAAGTACCCAGGTCCCGAGCCATGGAGCACTTTAAATACCGTCAGTACCACCTTGAATCGAATCCGGAAGGCCACAGGAAGCCAGTGCAGCCTGCGGAGAAGTGGTGTTACGTGCGCGCCCCGAGGGGCGCCCACGATCACCCGCGCGGCTGCATTCTGAACTAACTGCAGCCTCCGGAGACTCTTCAAGGGGAGCCCCATGTAGAGAGCATTGCAATAATCCAAGCGGGAGATAACGAGGGCAGAAGTGACTGTGCGAAGTGCGCCCAGATCCAGAAAGGGCCGCAACTGGTAAATCAGACGAATCTGATGAAAAGCCCCCCTGGTGACGGCTGCAATATGTTCTTCCAAAGACAGCCGCACATCCAGGAGGACACCCAAGTTGCGTGCCCTTTCCACGGGGGTCAAAACCTCTCCCCCCACGGCCAGCGAAGGAATAAGCTGGCTGTATCTGGGCGCAGGAAACCACAGCCACTCGGTTTTGGCCGGGTTGAGACGAAGCCTGTTACGACCCATCCAACCCCGCACGGCCTCCAGGCACCGGGACATCACTTCGACGGCTTCGTTGGGGTGGCCCGGGGTGGAGATGTACAGCTGAGTATCATCAGCGTACTGATGGAACTCCACCCCAAAGCCACGGATAATCTCACCCAGCGGCTTTACATAAATGTTGAACAGAAGGGGCGAGAGCACCGACCCCTGAGGCACCCCACAAAGCAGGGGCCTTGGGGACGATCTCTGCCCCCCCGTCAACACAAATTGCGAGCGGTTGGAGAGGAAGGAGGAGAACCACCGCAACACGGTGCCTCCAACCCCCAACCCCTCCAACCGCTGCAATAAGATACTGTGGTCGACAGTATCAAAAGCCGCCGAGAGATCTAACAGGACCAGGACAGAGGAACAACCTCTGTCCCGAGCCCTCCAGAGATCATCAACCAACGCGACCAACGCCGTCTCCGTGCTGTGCCCGGGCCTGAAGCCCGATTGGAGGGGGTCAAGATAACTCGCTTCATCCAGGAAGCGGGGGAGCTGACGGGCCACCACACTCTCTACAACCTTCGCAACAAAGCGAAGGTTGGAGACAGGACGATAATTTGATAACAATGCTGGGTCCAGGGACGGTTTCTTGAGGAGGGGCCGCACCACCGCCTCCTTCAAGGCGGCAGGTAAAAGCCCCTCTCTCAAGGAAGCGTTTATAATACCCTGGAACCAGCCTCGTGTCACCTCCCGAGTGGCCAAAACCAGCCAGGAGGGGCACGGGTCCAACAAACAGGTGGTGGCATTCAGTCCCCCCAACACCCTGTCCACGTCTTCTACAGTAACAGGGTCGAACTCAACCCAAATGGCCTCACCGATATCCACCCCCGCTCCCCCGCCCGGAGATGCCCAGTCGAAGTCCAGCTCGTCCCGAATCTGAGCGATTTTGTCCTGCAGAAACCTAGAAAACTCCTCAGCCCGTCCCTGTAAGGGATCCTCCCGCGCTTCCATCTCTAAAAGGGAGCGGGTCACCCTAAACAGGGCGGCTGGGCGGTTTTCCGCGGACGCAATAAGGGTGGAGAGGTAAGTCCTCCTCGCCACCCTTATCGCCACTAAGTACGTCTTAATATAAGATCGTAGAAGTGTTCGGTCAGACTCAGAACGGCTAGCTCTCCAACTACTCTCTAGGCGTCTTTTCCGGCGCTTCATCTCCCTTAGCTCCTCAGAAAACCAAGGAGCCATTTGGGATCGGCACCGGGTCAGAGGCCGCAAGGGCACGACCCGGTCAAGGGCCCCAGCAGCCACCCTATCCCAGGTGGCAACCAGGCCCTCAACCGAGTCGTGTGTGTGAGCTTCGGGAAATGGCCCAAGCTCCATCAGGAACCTATCCGGGTCCATCAGGCGCCTGGGGCGGTACCATTTAAGCGGCCCCGCCTCCCTGCGGTCGGGGGGTGCGGAACGGAAGTCGAGCTTCAGGAGCGAGTGGTCTGTCCATGACAGGGGTTCTATGACTATGTCCCCTACACCCAGACCACTCTGCCACTGATCAGAGACAAAAACTAAATCCAGGGTGTGACCTCCCACGTGAGTAGGGTCCCAAATTAACTGGGTCAGGCCCATGGCTGTCATGGAAGCCATGAACTCCTGAGCAATCCCCGTGGTACCGCCGGCAGAAGGGAGGTTGAAATCCCCCATGACCATAAGCCTGGGGGTCTCAACCGCCACGCCGGCTATAACCTCGAGGAGCTCAAGCAGGGCCGATGCCGCATAGCAGGGAGCCAGGTATGCGATCAGCAAGCCCACCTGCACCCTGGGACCGAACTTCACGAAAAGAGACTCACACCCGGTCGTCTGAGAAACAGTGGATTCCCTCGGACACAGATCCTCCTTAATAACCACCGCAACACCCCCGCCCCTCCCCTGGGCCCTCGGCCGATGAAAAACCCGAAATCCGGCTGGGCACATCTCCACAAGGGGCACTCCCCCCTCTGGGCCCAGCCAGGTCTCGGTAATACCCACCAGGTCCGCTCCCCCCTCACAGATCAAATCATAAATGAGGGGGGCCTTATTAATAACGGACCTGGCGTTACACAACATCAGCCGAAGGCCCCGGGCCCGATCGCTCACACCCCCCGGGGAACGGGATATAACAAGGGGGTCGGAGCGCGCCACCGCCGACAAATAGCGGGGGCGCGCTCCCAGAACAGAATGTGGCCCCCTATAACCGCCAAATCTGCCTCTCCCGCTCACCGTACTAATCGCTTTAAAATCACCCTCCCTGGGACAACCCCCCATCCTCAATACAGCCCCGTCCGATCCCAAACCCTCCCGGCAACGCTCAACCCACGACCCGGACCCAGCCCCAGGCGGGTTGTCCCCCAAACCCCGCCCGGCCAACCCTAACCCCTTTAAGAATCTACTTAAAAATTTAAAACAACCCTCCCTCCCACATTTCCGGCGACCCCACCATCTCTCCGGATCCCAAGATCCGTCCTTGAGAAAGGCCTTGGAAAGGCAAGCGGGCCAACTCTGAGATAGGGGGACATTTCTCAGGGCCCACAGATGTTGTGAGGAATATGTCAGTTTAGTCTTAGGCTGGATCTTCCCTGACTGCCAACGACCAGGCAAAGGCCGAACCAGGTGGGACCCAAGTCCAGGCCGCAGCAGCTGCAACCCACCGACAGCTGGCATCCGGCCTCGCGGGGGACCCAGCGGCGGCGATGATGGTCTCAGCGGCCCCAGCGGTAGTGGCGGCGGCCTCAGAGGCCCCAACGGTGACCTCCTCCGGCCTCCCCACAGCCTCTTCCATGCCGGCAACGGCCTCAGCGACAGCAGCGGCGGGGGCAGCAGCGACGGCCCCAACGGCAGCGGCAGCGGCGGCGGTCTCAGCAACGGCCCCCTCCGGCCTCTCCATGGCCTCCTCCGCACCTGCAACAGCGGAGGGGGGGGCCCCGGCCCCGGCCTCGGCAACGGCCCCAGCGGCTCCCGCAGCAGGCCCCGCAGCGGCGACGACGGCCCCCGGCAACGACGGCAGCCATCACCAGCAGCGGCAGCCCCAGCAGAAGCAGCAACGACAGCCACCGGCGATAACCCCAGCGGTCGCAACGGCAGCCCCGGTCCTGGCGGCAGCGCCGACGGCAACAGTAGTCCCAGCGGCGGCAGCAGCGGCCTCGCCGGCGGTCCCGACCCCGGCGGCAGCAGCGGCCTCGCCGGCGGCCCCGGCGGCAGCAACGGCCTCGCCGGCGGCCCCGGCGGCAGCAGCGGCCTCGCCGGCGGTCCCGTCCCGGTGGCAGCAGCGGCCTCGCCGGCGGCCCCGGCGGCAGCAGCGGCCTCGCCGGCGGTCCCGGTCCCGGTGGCAGCAGCGGCCTCGCCGGCGGCCCCGGCGGCAGCAACGGCCTCGCCGGCGGCCTCGGCGGCAGCAGCGGCCTCGCCGGCGGCCCCGGCCCCGGCGGCAACAGCGGCCTCGCCGGCGGCCCCGGCGGCAGCAGCGGCCTCGCCGGCGGCCCCGGCCCCGGCGGCAACAGCGGCCTCGCCGGCGGCCCCAGCGGCAGCAGCGGCCCCGTCGGCGGCTCTGGCGGCAGCAGCCCGAACGGCCTCAGCGGCGGCAACCGCAGCCCCGGCGGCCGTCCAGCGGCTCCACAGCGGCTCCACAGCCTCCTCCGCACCCCCACGGCCTCCTCGGGGACGCCCACCCCCCCCCCGGGTCCTTTCGCCACCCCTGCCACGGGTGAGGACCCGGGGGGAGGGGGACTCACCCCGAATCTCGGCCGCGGCAGCGGAGCCCGTCAGCCCGACATCCTCCGGTCGCCATTTTTATGTGTGTGTGTGTGTGTGTGTGTGTGTGTGAGATACATAATGTGGGTTCCAGACTGATGAGCTGTATTCGAATATTGGTCTAGCAAATGTTTTGTATGCTCTAGTTAGTAGTGTAATATTACCAGAGAAAACTTGTCAATTTTACTTCTCAGAACCTTTCCCCACTGCTGAGTTAAGATGTTATCTATTCATCCTTGAGTCAACAGAAAACTATACTAGCATGAAGTCTGCTTTCCCCTTTGTCAGTCCCTCTCCTACCTGTTCTGACTCAAGGTCAAATGGTGATCTTCCCATTTGGCATGGGTGAGGTGTGATTACTATAAAGCAATTGAGTAATTCTTATGGCAGTGCTGTTTTCCTTCTCCTACTTGTCAGCTGACAGGAAAAACATCCACCAGTCATAGTGCACTGCTGCCATGAATAAAGCAAGTCTGACTGCTCTTTCTGGTGCCCCACCTTCTATGCCCTTTTCTGTTGCCACCTGAATAAAGTTAGGGAAAACAACAGATTGGAGATGTGAAGGATGCTGAATCACAAGCAGCACACTTATTGAAAAGCTCCCTACAATTCTTCTTTGAATAGAATAGAATATAGAATACAATACAATATATTATATAATATATATCTCGGACTGAGTAGCCTAGCTGTAACTCTGAAAGACCACCAGGGCAAGATCCAGTTCTTTACTAAGAGTAGAGCAGATATGAGTCAGAGTAAGGATCAGAAGGGAGGGGGATGTTTGTATCAGCCAGAAATAGCCAATAAATGCTACTCAGAACCACCCATTACTTACTGATCAGTTGACCTTACACCCAACATAATGGTTTGTGAAGCATTAACCCATATTATATACCTTGAGGCTATCTTTGAATTCTATTTTAAAATGCTGTTTTAACCTGGTACAACTAAGCTGTCAGAATAAAAAGGGAAATATAGCTTATTCACCAGCGCAGCTAAGGATGACTTGCTCATCAGCTGGAGTCCTGGTGTGAGAGGAAGAGCCAGCAGAAAAAGATGGTTATCAGAGCATTTTTGCACTAGGAGAAAATGATACTCGGTGATACATTGATATGTAACTCTTAGACTATCCAAGGACTAGATCCATAAATTGGAAGGGTTTTTTCATGTTTTGATTGTACAGTCATGAGTTTATTTCTATATTTTTTACCCTGATGCTTCTAGTCTCAAACTTATTATGCTCCTTGCAGGTGACCATTTGCAAAAATCTAGATGGTAGTTCAGAAATCTTTATCTAATAGCAGGTAGAACTTCCTTTTCTTCCAGAGTTGAAACCATTACAAAAATATACATCAACTTGCTCTTTGGTAATTGACCAAATAAAAAGTTCCACATGGTTATCTTGTCTACCCTCAGCCAAGCACATAAAGAAGATAATTTCCTTTAGAGTTTCTGCAGGGCTATTTGCTTCATCTGAACTATGACTTAGAGTAAAATAAACTTCTCAAATAGAGCATAATGTGAGACAACTGAGAATACAATAACCATGTGGTTAAATCTGTCTCGGCCATTTCCTTTATTCCAGATGCTGAGTTCTGCAGTGCCACCATCATTTGCAAATAATTCCCAATGCACTGTAAACCTAATCCACAATCCCTACACTCTGCCCTATGCATGTCCCAAATGCATTTAGCATCAGCTGACAGGGAGTGTTTTCAGTCAATCATTCCTTACTCCAAGCTACTGAAGTTAAACTCTGAGAACTTTGTCCATCACTCAGTCTCTGTTTTAAAATTGTCAGTGGCTGAGTTTACTTCCCTGCTCTTGACTTCGCAATACTCCGAGAAACAAAAAGGGAAACAAACAAGAAGAAAATCTTTATTGTGGTGATTTTATAGGATGCTCTGTGCAATGTTTTACTCCACAAATCCTAATAGCGTAACAACCCAGCAGAATTACAGCAAGGGCTTTCAGCAAACTGAACTGAAGGTTCTACACTTTGGTTTGCCTCATTGAAAAAAACCAACAACCACCTACCATTTCTGGAGGACTCTAGTACACAGTGGATAGATTCAGTTCATCAGCTCCTGCCCTCTTGCCCCATGTCAAAAGTTGTGTTTTCTAACCTATTGGTACAAGTAGGGCTGTGTGATCTGCCTGTTTCATTTCATTTTGTTGTAGGCAAATGCCTTCATTCGGATTGCCAAATGTGTACTATGGTGAGTGTATGCTTCTCCAGTCACTGGTTGTTACCTTCTATGATAATTTCATCCTTGGCAGCTGGCCCCTTTAAAAGGACCTTCCGAGACTAATTTTGCTTTGGGCAAGTGACTGAGAAGACTGTTGAGTGTCTGAAGTTCCTCTTTACACACACTGATTGAATCAGATGATGACCCCCTTCCCCCACCTCCCTTTCTCCCAACCTCCCCCCTTTAAAAAAACCAGTCTATTAATGGTCCAATGAAAAGATAAAAGATACTCCCCCCCCCCCCACTATGCTGTAGTGGCCAGAGTAAAGCTGCACTTATGAACCATGGAAACTGGAATGGTGAAACTGCTTTTTCCCTACCTGCCACCCATTGGTGGAAAGGTGAAACAAAGGAAAAAAGTTGATGACAAGAGTTCTATAACTTTCAACTTCTGACTGAAGTGAAAGCAGCAAGAATAGTAAAACTCTTTACATTATTCTGTACAACAAATAAACTTCTGTCCAACACAGAGGGAAAAAAGTTGTCCTCAAAAACGACCAAAAGGAACATGATTGATGCTTACTTTCCCAGCATGAGCAAGAGTAGAAGAAAAGGAGCAAGGGAATCTAAAATCAGGACACATAATAGTAGCAATTCTGCTCACACATAGCAAAGGAACAGACTGAGATCTGGACAAGAATTCCCTAAGCCAGTCTCGTTTCCAGCTGGGTTCAGCATGAGAAATGAACATTTTAAAGATGTTGTGTAAATTAGTCCCGAGGTGGAAGTATGCCAGTGAGAATAAGAAATGCCCCCAAACACAAAAGGGACTTTCTTGCAATGTGACTTTCATCCATAGCAGAAACATGGGAGAAATATTGGTTTTCAAGAGGTAGCAAGGAAGCAGGATTTGCTGTCTATATCACCTGATAGGAAGAGAAGGCACAATGGCAGAGGCATGGCAACATTATTGTGTGTAAGTGTCACTGTGAATAAAAACAACTTATATCTACTTGCTCCCACTTCTTTTTCTGCCCACCACATCAGATGTTCCACAGGTCACAATAAAGTATAATTACACATTGAGAACCTTTTTTTAACCAACTCTCAAAGTTATGTATCCATTCTATTCTGATGCAAAAAAACTGTAATAAATTGTTCCTTTGTCTTTGCCAGAAAAAGTCCCTAAACAAACCAGAACTAGAGGAGAGTCCTTTGCAATCATATTTCAAGAAAACTATAATTCTTTCTTCTGTGAGGATTCCCTGATGCAGAAGGAGACTCTCCTTGAGTTACTAATATCCATGGAGATCAAACATGTGCAAACAGTCACAGTATTTGCATGAGAAAAAAAGTACAAGGTAACTCCTACCTTTTTTGTTCTCCTCCCTTCCCTTGATCCATGCAAAGTTGTCCACAGGGTGGGTCAAAAAAAAAATTAAAGGTTGCATCCTCCCTTTTTCTTATTAACTCTCCTCCTAATAATCTTTGTCAGATTTACAGAAATTTTTATTATTACCCATTCCTTCAAGCTTGCCCTCTTTGTTGCCCAAATCAATGAGCTGCAGCACTGAAATGTTCTTCCATCTGAATAGTTTTATAAAATTAACTGGGCTGACACAGACAATCACATACAGAGGTTTTACTGGAAAAAAAAAAACCCTGACATACACCTGGCTGCAGATTGGGCACCATTCATAGACCCAAGCAAATATATCCTGCTTCCAACATTATGTAGCTTTGGAAAAAATAATGATAACTTATTCATTTGTCAGCAGAATAATCCCTATGATCCAATTGCTGAGAGATACTATCACCCCATGGTTTCATGGCTTATTCTGCTCTAAATGACACTGCAATAGTGCAATTAAGGGGGGTGGGGGTTAAACAAAAAAGAACCAAAGCCTTGAGGAACAAGAAATTGAATCCTTACTAGCAAGAGTGAGGATCAAGCATAGAAAAACAAAGACAGCAAAAGAACAACTGAAAAAAAAACCCAGCAGGTAGTTGAGTGGACAGAGGATGTGGATTTTTTTTTAGAAGGTATTGTAGATGTAATTGTCACTGTCTTGCTGTGTGCAGAGATGCTTTGCTGAATGTTAACCAGGCAACTCTTGCTCAGGTGTAGCCCCTCCAGATATATTGGATTACTATTCCCAAAATCACTCACTACCTCAGGATAATGGGAGCTGATGTCCAAAACCTCTGAAAGGCATCTGACCTGGTGTCTGTCTCTGCCCTAGTTTAGATCAGGGTTTCTTAATCTGACACATCTTACAGGAGTTTGTGGGTAGATTTCAGAGGGATCTGTGAACTTAGATGGGAAAATAATTATGTTACTTTCCCTAACCCGGGATTTTCCGGGTTTCGAATGGCGGCCGCGCGCCTCCGTCGGAGCTCCCTCCAGCCGCGGTGGCTTCGAGTGCGGCCCCCCCTACCCCCCGGATCCCCCCGCCGGTGGCAGAGGCGGGGGAGGATCGGGGGAGCCCGGCGGGATCCTTCAGAGGCCGGTTGGGGGTGTGCTGGAGCCGCGGGACTGGCTGGGGGAACGGCGCGGAGAGCGGCGCGGATGCGGCCCCCGCGACGCCGAAGTGTTCCTGGAGGCCTCGGAGGCCTTGCCCGGCGGCCGGTGAGGCCAGACGAGGCCCCCGGCGATGGTAATCGCGTCGGGGGCTGCGGGCGCTTCGGTGGCGGCGGCGGAGGTCGCGGCGATGGTCGTGACGACGATGGCGGCCTTGGCGGCAGGTGGCGGCGGCTGCGGCGGTGGCGGCGGCGGTGGCGGCCTCGGAGGCCGCAGCGGAGGTGGTGGCGGCCTCGGCGGTCGCAGCCTCGGCGGTCGCGGCCGGCGGCGGCGGCCTCGATGGCGGTGGCGGCGGCCTCCGGAGGCGTCGTGGCGATATGGACGTCGGTGGACCCAGCGGTCTCTGGGGTGGGGAGACCACCGCGGTATGGCCCCAGCGGCCCCCTGGGGAGAGCGATGGCCCTGGATTTTCTGGGGCGGCACAGACCTGGGGGAGCCACCTGGGGGGGCCTGGACTGGCCTCTGCGGCATTGTTGAGGCCGCAGAGGCCCTGGAACAGCTACCGTGGCAACCCCGGAGTCCAGAGGGGCTATGAAGAGGTCTTGTTACCCCCAGCGAGGCACAACAGTGTGGCAGGCTCGGTGGCCTCGCTCGGGCCGCGGCGATTTCGGCGGGCCCCAACCAGTGCAGGAGTGGCCCCGCTGTGGACATGGCGGGCCTGGACTGGATTCGGGGCCGCCCCTATGGCTGCGAGGACAACACGGAGACTGGGGGTGGGATGGTGTTGTGACCGTTCCCCTCCCCTCCTTGGGGCCCCCACCTGTGGCAGGGGTGGTGGGCCCGGGGAGGGGGGGAGTGACCTTGCCTATGACCCCTTTTCTCCCGGGGGTCCCATCGGTGGCAGGGGTGGGGCGGCCGGGGGGGGAGGGGTTTACCCCAGTCCACCTGGATTTTTCCATCACAAAGACCTTGGACGCTGCGAGACCGTCGGGGTGGGGTGGCCGGGACCACGGATGTACTCCATGGCGGAGCTTTGGGCCTTGAGGGATGTCCCCCTCTCCCTTAAGTGGCCCTCAAAACTTTCAAAGACGTTCCGCTATGAGGGATCCTGGGATCCGGAGCGATGGTGGGGCCGTGGAAGCCGGAGGAATGGGAGGAAACGCGGGAAACCCGGGATTGGTAATTTTTTAATAGGGTTTTTTAAGGGGTTAAAAGGATCCAGGGTGGGCAGGGGAGACAGCCCACATGGAGTTGGGGGCAGCCGGCCCGGCCCGCGCGCCTGGGGGGCCTCGGGGGTTTCCGTGTCGGGGTGGCAGACTGGGGGTGGGCTGCCGGGGGCAAATTTTATCAGCACGGTGACTGGGAGAGGCAGATATGCTGGGGGTAGAGGGCCATATCCAGTAAGGGGATCGCGCTCCCGATGTTTGCAAGCGGTAGCGCACTCCGACCCTCCATACCCATCCTGCAGCCCTGGTTGTCTGGATTCTCAGGCCCTGAATACCTGGCTGCTGTTGTGCAATGCCAGGTCCGTGGTTAACAAGGCTCCCCTGATCCATGATTTGGTTCAGGAGGAGGCCGCGGACCTGGTAGGTGTTACCGAAACCTGGTTGGGCCCAGAGGGCGGTGTCCCTCTGGTTGAGATGTGCCCACCAGGTTTCCTTGCATTTCACCAGCCTAGGGCTCAGGGAAGGGGTGGAGGGGTGGCGGTGCTTATAAAGGAAGCCCTTTATCCTAGGGAGGCCACTGTCCCTCAGACGGCTGGCTGTGAATCTCTATTTGTGAAGTGGGGGCAAGGGGTTCAGATGGGTCTTTTGATGGCGTACCTGGCTCCCTGCCACGTCTCATCGGCCCTGCCCGGACTCCTCGAGGTGATAGCCGGGCTGGCGGTTGAGACCCCCAGGTTTCTGGTCGTGGGGGATTTCAACCTGCCATCGTCCGGTGAAACCTCGGGGTTGGTTCGGGAGTTCTTGGCTTCCATGACGGCCATGGACCTGACCCAGTTAGTTTCTGCCCCCACTCACATTGGAGGACACATGCTGGACCTGATTTTTGTCTCTGGGCAGTGGTTGAATGACTGTAATTTTGGGGAGTTAGTTATTACACCCTTGTCATGGACAGATCATTCCCTCCTTAGGTTGGACTTCTGTTCCACCACCCCCCACCGTAGGCAGGCGGAACCACTTAGATTGTTCCGCCCCAGGCGCCTGATGGACCCGGAGCGGTTCCAGAGGGAGCTTGGGCCGTTTCCTGAGTCTCTGGCTCACAGCTCGTCTGGAGACCTGGTGGCGACCTGGGATGGGTTGGCCGCCGGGGCTCTAGATCGAGTTGTGCCCCTGCGACCTCTGACCCGGCACAGATCCCATGTGGCTCCGTGGTATACGGAGGAGCTACGGGAGATGAAGTGCCGGAAAAGACGTCTAGAGGGCATTTGGAGGGCGAGCCGTTCTGAGTCTGACCGAACACAGGTGAGATCTCATATTAAGACTTACCTTGTGGCGATAGGGGCGGCGAAATCTTCGTATTTCTCCGCCCTTATTGCATCAGCAGAAAATCGGCCTGCCGCCCTGTTTAGAGTGACCCGCTCTCTACTTGAACCGAGAGCGCAGGATGACCTCTTGCAGGGTAGGGCGGAGGAGTTTTCCCGATTTCTGCATGATAAAATCGCTCAGATTCGGGAGGGGCTCGACTCCAATTGGATGGTCCCGGGGGAGGTGTCCGGGGCAGGTCTTGTGAGTGTTATCTGGGGGGAGTTCGACCCTGTGACCGCTGAGGGTGTGGACAGGTTGCTGGGGGGTCTGAATGCCACCACCTGTTTATTGGACCCGTGCCCTTCCTGGCTGGTTTCGGCCGCCAGGGAGACGACACGAGGCTGGCTCCAGGGGATTGTCAACGCTTCCTTGAGAGAGGGGGTGCTCCCTACCGCCCTGAAGGCGGCGGTGGTGCGCCCCCTCCTCAAGAAGCCTTCCCTGGACCCAGCTATTTTAAACAACTATCGTCCAGTCTCCAACCTTCCCTTCGTGGCGAAGGTTGTTGAGAGTGTGGTGGCACGTCAGCTCCCCCAGTACCTGGAGGAAGCTACTTACCTCGATCCGTTCCAATCGGGCTTCAGGCCTGGACATAGCACTGAGACGGCATTGGTCGCGTTGGTTGATGATCTCTGGAGGGCTCGTGACAGAGGGTTCTCCTCTGTCCTGGTCCTATTAGATCTCTCGGCGGCTTTCGATACTATCGACCATAGTATCTTGTTGCGACGGTTGGGGGGGTTGGGGATTGGTGGAACCGTCCTTCGATGGTTCTCCTCCTTCCTCTCCGACCGTTCGCAATTCGTGTTGGCGGGGGGGGGAGAGGTCCACCTCTAGGCCCCTGGTTTGTGGGGTGCCTCAGGGGTCGGTCCTCTCTCCCCTCTTGTTCAACATTTACATGAAGCCGCTGGGTGAGATCATCCGTGGTCTTGGAGTGAGGTGTCATCTGTATGCAGATGACACCCAGTTGTACATCTCCACTCCGGACCACCCCAACGATGCTGTGGGGGCTATGTCTAGGTGCCTGGAGGCCGTGCGGGACTGGATGGGCGGGAACAGGCTTCGGCTCAACCGATCCAAGACCGAGTGGCTGTGGTTTCCGGCGCCCTGATATAGCCAGCTGACATCTTCGCTGGCTATCGGGGGGGAAGTTCTGCCCCCCACAGAGAGGGCTCGCAACCTGGGAGTCCTCCTGGATGTACGGCTGTCACTTGAACATCACATCGCGGCCGTCTCCAGGGGGGCGTTTCATCAGATCCGTCGGATCTACCGGTTGCGACCCTTCCTGGATCGGGACGCCTTGCGCACGGTCACCCAGGCCCTTGTTACCTCTCGCCTGGACTATTGTAATGCCCTCTACATGGGGCTCCCTGCGGGGAGCATCCGGAGACTCCAGCTGGTGCAAAATGCAGCCGCGCGGGTGATCATGGGGGCGTCACGTAGCGCCCATGTGACGCCTCTCCTGCACGAGCTGCATTGGTTACCGGTGGCTCTCTGGGTTCGCTTTAAGGTTCTAGTTTTGACCTTTAGGGCGACCCATGGCATGGGACCAGGTTACCTTCAGGACCGCATTCTGCCAGCGTTCTCCAACAGGCCGGTGCGTTCCCACAGAGAGGGTCTGCTCCGGGTGCCGTCGGCCGCTATGTGTCGTCTGGCGGCGCCAAGGAGTAGGGCCTTCTCTGTGGGTGCCCCCGCCCTCTGGAATACTCTGCCACTGGAGCTCCGTACCGGCACGGACCTGAGGGCCTTCAGGCGCGCGTTGAAGACCTGGCTCTTTGAGCAGGCTGGCCTGGGCTGAGATAATGGTTTTAATTTGGTCTCCATATTTAATTCTAAATTGGGTTTTAAGGGGGGGGGGTTGTTAGTTTTATCAAGCAGCCGATTGAAATTTAATATTTTTTAACTTTTGTATTCTTTGTGGGGTTTTTAGATGAGCTGTTCACCGCCCTGAGTCCCTCGGGAGAAGGGCGGTATATAAATGGAATAAATAAAAAATAAAAAAAATAACCCCTAACTGAAACTTAGCTTTTCATTAAATAATTTATATGGGCAACAAAACAATTTATCTAGACTCCAAGTATGTTTGATAGCTTCAATAAATCTCTTTAAAATTATATTCTAAAAAGGGTGTTGTCTTGTTCTTGATTTAATGGATTAATTAAGAAGCATGTATATTGCTATATTATGCATTTGTTAGTTTAAAATTATTTTGATATCTGAACATAATTGGTTTCCTCTGTAATGCAATCAATATTTTATTTTATGTTTTTGGATTCACTTTTTTCTGAGAAGGGTCTGTACCAGACTCTTAAAAGGGTCCAGGGCACATAAAGGTTAAGAGTCCCTCAGTCAGATTCTTTGACTTCACAAACAGATAAAGAACAAACAGGGAAAATGCCCTGAGCAACTAAGTGTTCTTTGGTCTCAAATTAGTTTCTCTCCATTTCCTGTGAATTAGCCCTCAGGTAGGCATAGGGCTGAAGTTACACACACCACATCCATGTTTCCGTTAAAGGGTTCACTCCAGTTTACCTCATACCATTTGCACATAGAATAACGTTAGGCCAATCCGTTGGATCCCTTGCCCCAAAGACAGACTCACAATTGTGTTGTCTTTTGCAGCCCCACACCACATGTATTTTTTTACCAAGCAACAGCCCAGAACCACCTCCTGCATCTTTTAACTGGAGATGTCACTAAGCAGGACCCAAAGGAGGAAAAATAAAATTGTTTTGACAAACACAGTTTCTCAAGAAACCTCTGGAGAATTGCTGTAGCTAAACAGAATGGGGGTTGAATTGAATTGGTTGCCATGGAAACTGCAGAGAGCCAGAAGAACCCATGAACTAAAGCCTCCTAATAATACCTCCAGCTCACACACCAACTCAGGGTGGAGGCAGCGGCAGGATCAAAATCGCCATTGCTCAAGGGTTGGGACTTTAGAAATGCTTAGAGGGCAAGAGCTGGGGGGATGTGTTGCTAAGGAACTTTTTCTTGCTGGCCAGGTGCAGGACAAAAGGTTTGTGTGTGTGTGTGTCTAAACACAACACAGAAGCAGATAGCAGTGAGTTCCTGTTCATCTTAATCTCTTCCTGCTGCCATTTTTTTCATTAGTTTTCTAATTTTTTTCCAACAATGTCAACCTTTCTCCCATCCTACAGCTCAGCCCCCTCTGTTCCCCCTGCTTATCCTTTTTCTTCCCTGTGGCTCCCATCTGGTGCACCTCTTTTCACCTCTGCTTCTTTGCACATTTTCTCCCATCTGCTTCTTCTACTGTTTTTCATTCTTCTCTTCCTCTTCTTGTGGGATAGCAGGTTCAAGCTCCACGGGCCATTCTGTCTACAGCTTCTCCCCTCCTCCCCCGGGCCTGCTACAAGTGTGCCAATTAGTGTGAATTGTGTCGCTGGTGTAGGTCTACCAACAAAGCCACACAAATAAGTTGGAACCATTTCCTCTGGCTACTGGGTTCACTCAACCTGTTAAAAAAGGGTCACCGCTCTCTTGACTCTCTAGCTCTAGCCAGCTGTTCCATGAAAAAAAAAAGGCTTCCTAACAAACTTGATACTAAGACCAACTCTTCTCAGTGGAAGTGATTCCACTTCATAAGACCTATAATAGAAAGGTACAGACATCCCCTCATTCGGCAATTCAGTTCTGCCTAAATATAAAGCTTATCAGCAAGACAACCAATGGACAGGCCCTCATGTTTTGAGTTTAAATGATCCTTCTTATTTTGTACTTTCATTCCAGGTAATTAAGTGCATGCCCACCTCAGTTGATGGCAGAGATACAGGGTTTCAACTTGATGGTTCTCTTAGCAAATATATTTTGTTAAGTACTTTTTGCTTCAACAAATGGTGGGAAAGTTAGAAGACAAACTGTTGTAAGAATTGCCTCATTTACAAAATATTACTACGAATCAGGAAAATTCTGGGCTCATTTATTACTGTTTTCATTCCATTTAATGAAATAGAATTAGTTATAGAGAATATTTTAAAGAAGAAGGAACATTACATTGAGGAACATTACATGGTAGACCATTGTATTTCTGTACTTATCCAAGGTAGTGAAGGGAAAGTCCTGATTTTTATTACCCAGTCACAGTGGCTTCCACGGCTCCTCATGTTTCAATTAAATTCCAAAGAAAAATGTCATGAGGGATCTCTTCGTATTGATTTTCTCTCTTTTTTAAACTTGGGAACTATAAGTGATCCGAAATGCTTAAGAATAATGGCAAGATGTATAACTTAAAACAATGCTAGCAAAAATGCTGTTCTGCTACCCCAACAATAACAGAAGCTTAAAAAATAACTGAGATAAATTCAGATGACATAACCAAGTAGCCCGAAACTTAAGGTAGAAAAACAGAAATCTCTTTTGTAGAGGAAATATTCCACAAAAATTTGCAAGGCATGTTTCAGAACATAACAAAGTATACAGGCAATGAATGACAGAAGAAAATGAAATCCTGCAATAAGCAGCAAAGCCACTGACTCTGCATCTTCCAGTTACTTCCAGTTATTCCAATTACATATAATCAGACAAATAATCCCATCCCCAGATTCCTCCTAAAATGCCTAAATGTCATTTCCAAAAGAGGCTACTACTCAGCCTAGCTTCACATTCAAATTTCTATTCCTGATTTCCCAATCTGGCACCCTCCAAATATATTTAGGTTAGCAATGAGTTGGTCAACTAACATCTGGCAGCTGTGTCTTCAGTTTTAAAAAGTGAAGAAGTAAAATAAAATTTTGTTTTGAATTGAGAGAAAATAGGATCTCTCATAATGTTCTCTTAGAATGCTTTGAATTGGCATTGGTCCAAAGGAACAAAACTCAAACTCTTGTGAATGTTTTGCATGTCATCAAAATAAAAATTGAAATATTTCAGATGTTCCAGCCATAGAAACAATGGAAATTTGAGAACAGTTAATATTTTTCCTTCAGGATCACCAGAGAATGCTGTTCACCCATCATCACAGAAACTCTGGCTAAGGAAATTATTTGAAAAACCATCAAGTTAATATCAACTATTACTGACCACATAGCTATACTTTTGTAGTATGATCTGTCCCTAACCCAGTCCTTCAGGTTTGCCAACAGTGCATCCATTGCTGCTGCCAAGGTGTCAAACTCGATTTCATTGAGGGGCACATAGGGGTTGTGTTTGACCTTGGGGGGACTGCGGAGGGCATGGCTAGGGTGGGCATAGCCAGCTGTGGTGGTCTGAGGCTCCCGAGCTCCATTTTCGGCTGCGACGGCCTCCTACAACCATTTACCAGTGAAAATGAAGCTTGGGAGTGCCGCACATGGCCCTCCTGAGCTGTGTTTTCACTGGCAAAAGCACCGCAGGCTGGTCCTTCGCTATTTCTAGGGTGACCCCATGAGCCAGATCTAAGCATCCCGAAGGCCAGGATTTGATGCTGGTCATCTTTTTGTCTTTTCTTCCACTTTCCCAGCATTATAATTACTCTAGAGAGTTAGATCTTTGTCTAATGTATCCAAAGTATGATAATATGAGCCTGACTAAAGTGACAAATCTGGGTTGATGTTTCATGATTCATTTGTTTGTTTCCCTGTCTATTCATGGTACTTTTGAGAGTCATTTCTAGGACCAAAGTTCAAAAGCATCAATGCTTTTTCAATCCTGTTTCTTCAAACTCCAAATTTTGTTCCATAGAGTCTGCATGAAAACAATTGTTTCTATGATTTTAATCTTTTAGGTACACACAAATCACAATATCTTGATATATTTTGCAAGGCTTTCATTGCTGTTGGGTCAAAATCTGTGGTATATTTCTTGACTGCTGGTTCTTTTAGTGTTAATAGTTGATTCTAAAAGGCAGAAGATATTCATCTCTTTAATACCATTGTTATCACTTCTTAGACTGGCTGTTCTACCTGTTGTCATTAGTTCGGTCTTCTTTAAAATTCATTTGTAGTACCATTTGTTTCACTGTTTCTAGAATTATTCAGCATATAAATTGAATAAATATGGAGAGCACATACAGCCTTGTCTCACTCCTTTGCCAAACCAGAAACAGACTTGTTTGCCATATTCCATCTGAGCTGTGGCTTCCTGCCTGCTTATAAGTTTCTCATGAGGACAATTTTCCTAAGGTCATTCTACAGCTTGATGAAGTCAAAAAGCTTATGGCCTTTTTATAATCAATGAAGCACATATTGCCTTCTTTTTTATATTTTTGACTTCCCCAGTTATTCAGCATGCACCAGCAGTAATGTCTCTTGCTCCTCAGCCTTCTCTAAAACTAGCATGAATATTTTTGCATCTCCTTTTCATGTAGTGAATTCAATTCCATCCCATCTGTGTTAGATGATCCTGAGCATTATTTTGCTAGCAAGTAAGATTAAGGACATTTTATGATATTTTACTATGTCAAGCTGTGAAATGTGATTAGAAACAGCCATAGCACTTAATCTTAAATACTACTTCATAGTGCTTTCCAGCCCTGTCTAAGTGGTTTACAGGGTCAGCATATTGTCCCTGACAACCTGGGTCCTCATTTTACTGATCTTGGAAGGATGGAAGGCTGAGTCAACCTGAGCATGTCATGATTGAACTCCTGGCAGTGGGCAGAGTTAGCTTGTAGTACTGCATTCTAACCATTAGGCTATCGTAAGATCCAGTACTAAAAATCAAGTGAAAAATGGGACAAAAATTAAATTTTAAAAGGATTGACGATAACAGGTATATCAATCAGTTTTAGATTTATTCTTAGATTTTTTTATAACCAGTCTTAGATTTGACAGTGAAACTAGCATCTGTGTTATAGGATCAACCATCTACAGTAAAGAAACAAGTAATCAAAAGTATCACAAACTAGAATATGGGAGAACAACCATTAAGAATTAGGAAAAGGCATTTGGATTCTGTGACATGTCTGTACCTAAAAGAACAGAATCATACAAACAGTAGTTTTGTGCAAAGTCTTTGAAGTCAGACTTTGCAGAAACAGGATAGAAAGAGTATTAACTCTTTTGCAGTTTGGTGTTAAAGAAAATTCCTGAGAATACCACAGACAAAAAACAAGTGGATCATGGGACAAACTAACTCAACTGATTCAACGAACAAACAAATAATCAGAGAAACTAACTAACTCAGAGTTCTCACTTGAGCCACAAATGACCAAGTTCAGATTATCCCATTTTGAATATATTATAAAAAGACCTGGCTCTATAAAAAAGTCTGTAATCATGGGAAGGGAGCAGAAAAAGTAGAGGGAGGTGAACAACAAGGTGAATGGACTTAGTTATGGGAGCAATAGAAGACCTGAAGGATTATGTTAGGGACAGCTCATTAAAAAAAATCCATTTATGTGGTTGATAAAACAAACAGCGGGAATAGCCAGGAAGAGAAAAGAAGCCAACACCAAGAAAAATAAAAGTTTAAAAAAGGAACTTAATAAAGAATTTCAGATAATTCTTTATTATGTTCCATCAAGTCAACACTGACTTAATGGAACATGATAAAATGATAATTTTGCACTCTCCCTCTCTCCGCAGCTTCTCTCTCTCTCCCTCTCTCTCCCCTCCCTCTTTTTCTCTCTCTCTCTGGTATATTCTATCTCCTCTATCTATCTATCTATCGATACTATCTATCTATCTATCTCATCTACTCTATCTTTTTGGTTATTGCGGTTTTCTACTCACATAGAATTGGAAATAGTGGGAACCCAAAATAACCACAAGAATCCACATACAAATACCCTCTAAAACCTCAGAAAACAAATATATATATATATGTATATTATATATATATAAACTATATATATATATAATATATATATATCTTTGGTTCTTCGGATTTTTGTCTCCCGACGTCCGAATTGGAGATATCTTAGGCGACATTTCGATGAAGTCTCAGTCATTCATCTTTCAGGCTTGCGTCTTCGGCCTTGTGCTTCTCAGAGTAATTACTACGTGGGAGAAAACCCGAAGAACCAAAGATCCACATACAAATACCCGCGAAAAACCTCCGAAAACAAATAGTCTTAACAAAGTGTGCAAATTATCATTTTACTATGTTCCATTAAGTCAGCGTTGACTTTATACACACACACACACACATATATATGTAATAACTTTAACTTTCTCTTCTAGTATTAGAAACTTTTTGTAATTTCTTTTAAGCTATCTTTGTTGTTGACATCTCTACTGTACAGAATTTCAATATATTGCTTCCATCTTTGAATAAGTTATTCTCTATCAATTGGTGTTCTTTTGCATACTAATTTGTGGTAGAATCCTCCTTGTGTGTATGGAGATATTTTGGAAGATTTTTCTTGTTTCATTTTCTATTTTCCATATTTAAAGATATTATGATATTATTTCTTCTCTCTTCTAAGAATTCCTTAAAATTCTTGATTAAAATTCATTTTTAAGACCTTTCTTTTTTTTGGTGCTGGCTTCTTTTCTCTTCTTGGCAATTTCCACTATTTGTGTTGACATTCAGTTTGATTTCTTCTATTTCTTGGTCTCTGACAGGCTCTCTTTATATTAATCCTTATCAACATCTTCAATTTCATTCCACAATTCCTCTGGTTCCGTATCACTGAGGTTGAAGATTTCAAAACAGTTCCCAATGTTCTCTTTGAAAATGGTGAGTATATGCTCACAATATCATGAAAACTGGGACGGGGGAGGGTTTGTTCTTCTGCTTTAAAATTTGGAACTTGTACTTGAAAGGTAACCTTAGAATAGATATAATGCATGCCCATTATAAAGTGGAAGTTATTATAGCCTACGTTTATTGAAAAGCATAAATTTCCTTTCCTTCTATACTAATTATTAGGGATATATGTTTGCAATAATGGGCTAACTCTACTTTGTATGATCATGCTACATTACTGGTATAAGAAACTCCAAATCTGAAAAGTTTTTTTCAAAGTAATCCCTTTATTGAATTTTTTTTTATCACCACATGGAATCAGATGATATTTCAAGAACTGTAAGTAAAATGTGTGCAAAGAATTAAAATATCTCTTAACTAGATATATGCCAGTAATCTTTAGTGCTTCAGAACTACTTTTAGCACTGGCAGATTTAATATAGTCTTATAATAAGTCTGTAATAACTAATTATAAATGGTTGTTAAACTATACTTAATACATTAAATTAAATATCTAAGACTACAGAAGAGCATGCAATAAGGAACTGGCAGGCCTAGTACATGAATGTCAGTGGAGGACTATTTTGGCATCTATATGTCACATTTCAAGAGATTTAGAATTATGATTAATTCAACAAAGATATTATGCCTATTGGACTGCTGCATATTTTTTACTGGAAGAAATGTGTGGATTCAGCTATTTTTTTTAAGTATTCAAAAATTATACTGTTTAATTTGATATATTCTTATGTTCTCCTCACTCCCTCTTGGACAAAGTTTTTTTGCACACACTTATTTTGGTTTGAAGGTTCACTTGTTTTGTAGATTCCTAATGTTTTTAATTATGTGCTAATGGCTTGAAAGACAACTGGAGTACACCATAAATAGACATGGAACATTTTTATGATCAAAATATACCAGAGAGAAGCAAACATGTCCATCCTTTATCAGCTATGTTGCCATCTAAAGAACTCCCCTCTATTGATAACAGGGTAAATAATTTACCATCAGCAATGTCATTTGGAGAATTATTTTAAAATCTGGACTACATTCTTAGTCTGTGTGCAATAACATTTGCTCACTGTAATGAACAGATTCAAGCCAGGAAGATACATACAGATTTCCTCCAGCCAGAACATTGAAGGCTGGGTGACTCTTCAGCATGTGCCAAGAGTCATTCACTTCATTGTAAGATTATAAGTTTGTGCTGCCTATTCTGGGAGATTCTTTGGCAGACCCTGAAGGGTGCATCAGAGTGCCCACTTGCAATGCCCACTTTGACTAGAAGATCTCAACCAGTCCGTAGAAGTCTTCCAGAAGCCTGAAAGGGGCTCCAAAGCACACTGAAGGTCTTGAAGACAAGACAAGCACTATGGTTCACAAAGCAACTTCAAGATAATTTCTTCATTTGAATTCTGTTAAACTGAAACACCCTCCAAGTTTCACACAGCCTTTCTGCTTATGGTAGTTTATACGCTTAATTTCCCATTTTACTATTGTTAAGTAAGCTGACTAAAATGTTTAATTATTTAATTTTATGACATTGCATAATATGACTGTATCTGTACCACTAATTTTATACATTTCATTTTATTTTATAATTAAGAAAGATGCTTTGATGGGTGTTTTTATTTCTTCCCCCCCCCTTTTTTCTTAATATAATTAAACTTTGTTATAATGTTAATTTTAGCCCTTCCCTTTCTTCTCATTACATTTTATGTGCAGTCTTGAAGACAATGGCCCTGTAAACAAGAGTATGTGAGGAAATCTTAAAACTGGAAAGAACTTTTGAGATTGAACTCCTAAGAATATGTATCTCAATAAATCTTGAGATTAATATTTTAACTGATAGGATTAGTTGCCATGTCAACTCATCTCCAGTAAATTTATAGGCCATCTACCCATTTTATTAGTTATTCCTCCCTTATCTATTCAACTCGTATTCAAAGTTTTCAAGCTTGTCCTTGTTGGTTATCATTTCAAGGAAGTTTTTATTTCACCCAAAACTGATTGGCCTTTGTTTTTTGCTGTCCATGGTACTTTTGTAGAGCAAAGCTGTGACATTGCATCAGGCTAGAAACTGGAAGACTATGAGTTCTAGTCCTGTCTTAGTCATGAAGCCAGCTGAGCTGAGTGACTTTGGGCCAGGGTCTAGGAAGTCAACACTGATTCAAAGGCACACACATAAAGGCACACACTCTTAACTATTTTCAAACCCACATTTTAAAAGTAATTTTTTTCTCTTGCTTTTTCCTAATGTCCAGCTATCATAGTTTTGTAGAAGTTGTGGTTGGTAAGATGTCTCAACTCTATCAACCTCTCCCTCCTGCCCAGCTGCATGGTGAAGGGGAAGGGGAAGAGGAAGAGGAGGGGAAACAGGGAGGGGGAGGGGTGGAAGGAGGAAAAGGAGGCACATATGGCCATGGAACAGCAGACATATCAGAAGAAGATGAAAACAAAAGCATTAAACTTATTATTTTCAAATGAGCTTATTAAAATAAGAAAACGTAAAACTTTCTTAAGTTCAAGGCAGACAAATACCTAAACAATTGCAATTGGGTGAAATAAATTTTTTAGCACAGATAAGCTCATAAGTAGCACCTCTGACTTCAATCTTCCACAGTTTAAGTTGGCACAGAACATACAAGACTACAGTTAGCAGAAGAGGCTATAAAACATAAGTTATGATATGAAACCACCACCACCACTACCAGAGGCAAATTTCCAAGAAGCAGTTTATAGACTGTTCCAATTATCTGTACCCACAAAGCAGAGAAGCATATATTAAGAGCAAAGAACTCTGAATGAAAAATTTGCCTTTATTACCAAGAGGAAGGTTTTCCAAGTTCACTTCTCCAGCTAGTTTCTTTGTCCCCTCCTTTGAGGATTACATTTTGCAGTTCATATCAACACTCCTTATTGTTCATGTTCTTGTCTAAGTTTGTCACTGTGTTCTCTTCTAGGATTAATCTCTTTATTTCCCCAATAAACTAGCCCTCTGTATTTATTCTTAAAACTTCTAACATCTTCAGTATCAACTGTTGATTGATACTGTTGATAAATATAGTGGTTAATATTAGCTTTATCTTCTTTATTAACTCAGACTGTTAATCTTCTAATTTCCTTTCACAAAGAAGTTATAAGAGGCACCTCTAACATTATATAACCTAGCGGATGTCACTGGATTAATAGAGGTCCCACATCTAGTAAGGTATCTTTCTGTGAAGATAAATAATGAGGGAAAAGTTTACAAGTTGCTTTTATTGTTTGAAACTTCTTGTGGAGGAGGGGACTTAAAAGTCCACTCCAGGACTGTGGTATGAAAGCCATGTTACTTTTATTATTTTAAGTATTATGTTAAAAAATATTTTAGTGCAGTTTATGTCTTGACTATTGAAATTTGATACCACTCTCTACAGATTGTTTATTAGTTAGTACATGCCCTAGTTTTTCACTTATTAAGAAAAATGGTATTTTCCTTCTTTTTCATTGGTGGGAGATGGAAAAGAAGGTAAGAGATGAAGATAGCAAGGCAGGAACCAGCTGTTTCCAAATAAGATATAAACATAAAGCAGGTTCCTTCCAATATCAAGGCCATGAAGCGAATGGATTTCCACTAATTTGAAAGAAGACAAAAGGAAATGCTTAGATTTTAAATCTTGGTGCACACACACATATACTACACACACACACATACACACAAACCTATTTTGATTTCTGTGTTATTTCAGAAGGCAGATATTCTGTATTTATTAGTATTCTGCCTTTACTATTTTTTACAAACAATTCAAGATGGCAACATATCTAGCACTTCTTCCTCCTATTTTCTCCACAGCAACCACCGTCTGAAGTGGATTGGGCTGAAAGAAAGTGACTGGTCCGAATTCACCCATCAGCTGGCTTTCATGGCTAAGATGGGACAGAACTCATGGTCTCCCCCTTTCTAGCCTGGTGCCTTATCTAGACCAACTGGTATGTGTAATTATGGAGGCTTCCTCCTTGTTTTCAATAATGCAACTAATTTAGCCATGTCATATATAGGAGCTTTTGCTTTAATTCGAAGAGCTAATTGTTAAATCAAATGCATTGGCAGGGAATAGCAATGTCAATTAAAGCAATAACTGCTATATCATCTCAGCTAGCCTGTTAAGACCTTTTCCAAGTTCTTTTCATTCTTTGGAGTGTCTGTCGCTTTCTAAGCTTGGTTGTTTGCTTGCAGATATTTTTACCTAACTAGGTGACATCCATTATTGCCCTGCTGGGAAGATAGTGATGGTTTGGTCCTTCTTTGGGTTTCTGAGGGCTGTTCTGCCTCTGCTTTAAGTTGGACTTTTTTTCTTGGGTCTCTGGGGCAAATCTTTTGTTTTTAAATGCTGCTTCTAAGGCTGCAAAAAATTCTAATTGATTAGCATTGTCTGAGACCTTCTGGGAGTTATTTTGTCTTACGGTGAATACTAGATGGTTGGACATTCGGGTTCAATAGCTCTTTGCTTCTGAGATTTAACTCAAGCAGTTTGGTCTGAAGTTTTGCTTTCCTTTTTTGAGCTTGTTTTAGAGATGTACTGTAGTCTTGATAGTAGCTGTCAACATTTTTGTGTGTTCTAGTATTGTGATTTGTTCCAATTGCTCTTTGTGTTTATCTGTGATGTGCTGGTATTTGTTTAGTCTGAGGTGAACATTCATTATCATTAACTGTATCATTTTTCAGCTGCTTTGTGAAGCCATTTTCTACTCTACTGGGCAGTTTATAGGAAGTTTGTATTTAATATAGGTGGGCAGGGCATTTTTGCAGAAAAAATAGTTTTTCATGGTAGAAGTTTGCCTACATGCTATTTTCTCCCATTTGTGTGATTTCTGAAGTGTTTGAGGGCCATATGTACTTCCAATAAAAGAAAATAGGTGTATCTTAAGGTTGAATTGTGGAATCTTTGATGTTCTCTGAGCTTCATTGTTTGTTGCAGACATTTCATTACCCAGTTAGGTAACATCATCAGTGCCTTTTCATTCTTCCTTCCTTTTCTCTACCCAAGTGGTGCCATCTGCATAACTTGAACTGTTAGTATTATAGCCACCAATTTTGATTTTAACTGCATTTTTTTCAATTTTTTTTATTCTCATAATATACTTGGGGCCTTTCCCCACTTGCATCTAACCACAGAACTAACAAAGTCTTTCATTTTTATTCTGCTGTATCCCCATCTTTTCCTCAGCCTATGCATGACATGGCCATGCATTGTTTTTAGTTGAACTGATATTAAGCCAATTTTATATGATAATAACCACTGGCAGTTTCAAGGGATTTCAGATTTGATGCCTTTTCCTTCCCATGGATTTAGTCCACAGGGATGAATCAGCTTAATGCCTACTGGTATTTCAGTAGGCTGGGGCAGAGACATTTCTGCCACACTAGTCCCCTGGAAATCTTCTCCACAGCCCTTCTTTTTTCTCCTCCCCATGGAAATACCATAGCTTGGCTAGGAAAGGTCAGGTTTTGAAAGTTTCCCCATTCCCTGTTTTTAAAAGCACAGGTCTTTCAAATCCCCGAACCTGTTCAAACCCCCTCAGTGAATACATGAAGCAAAGATAGAGATACAATGGGGAAAGATCCCTTGTCAGTTCCAGTCAGTGAAAGAAAAAAGGGGGTTGTGCACAAATCTGTAATTGTGTAAAAATGACATGAGTAGAGAATGCCCACCCTTCTAAAAGGAATCAGTATATGAGCTTCACACATTCATCGGATCATGTGTGCACATGTGTGATTTAGCTCCCTTCATGAACCCAGTGCCTAGCCATCATTTATTTGCATGAAAGACACAGACCCTTAAAGATATTTGGTCCTGCCTCGTTCCCACCTTCCAATATTGATTGATGGATGTTTCCCTTCTGGCTAGTGATGTTCAGCTGGAAGGGAGGGAAATAAAACCCAAGGAATCCACCAAGCACTTTGCTTTGTGTGTCCTGCACATAATAAACCTGGATGCTGTCACTTGTCAGCAAGGCAGAGGATAGGAAATAGTGATATGGAAATAAGGGCCAGCAAATATTATACAAGTATACTTTTCTGCTGGCTCAAAATATATGGATAGCATTTTAACTCAGTAGTAGGGAAAAGCCCTTAGGGGAAACTAGTATAAAAACCGTTTCCCCTAAACTCCACAGTTCATGCTGCAGACAAGGACTCCCATAATATGCTTTTCTACATCATATTATATGCAGAGGGCAAAATTATGGTGGAATATCAGTCAAATGAATGTCAATCAAGTGAACCTTCAGCTGCTGTCTGACACAGTGCAGTCCAGACACAGGTCTGACAGCTCACTGAGCATGAGATCTTAGCTTGAGCAGGACCAGCACATTTGGGCAAGAATAAAAATAGCAGCCTCCAAGATACCAGAAACAAGGGTTAATCTTTCTGAGTCCTACACACTACCTCCCCAGCTGTAGATATAAAAGTCTGGCTGCTGGGTATTTGCTTGCTGAAACTGACAGCTGCAAATCCCCAAGAGACTTGAGTGGTTTGCTTTCATTTTCTGCATTTGTGCTGGTGTTAATTTGCCCAGACACTGCATCTCACAGAGTTGAGTTTGACAAGATGACAAGCACTCTGACCGCTTCTGAAGAATACGGCAGGACAAACAGAAAGACAGGCCAGTGTCCGGATGGAAGGCAAGGCCAACTCTTCTGTTTACCTCCTTGTTAAGCACCAGTGTGTAAGTAATGATGATGAAGGTGGTGAGTCTTCAAAGCAGAGACCTTGTTGTCTTGAGCTTCTGCATAAACGACGACATAATTCCACCCACCACTTTTCCTCCTCCTTCCTGATGTTTAGAAGAGTTTAGTGAGACAGATACAGAGTAGCAGAAGCTTAACTTAGTTTATCCAGAAATGCCTCAGCACAGAAAAAGGCAATATAACAGTATTCGTTTCTGCTAATAAATGCCAGTCTTTGCTTAGCTCCGCCAGAGATTTGCTCGAGGATATTTATCAACAGAACTCTGAACAATAAAGGCTGCTAGACAGATCTCCTGTTTTCAGAATGAGAAAGGCTACAGTTGATATCCCGGTCCCCAAAGCCCTGTGGTGAAATCCCCAACAGACCACACACTGGCTACAGGGCTTCCTGTCTTGTGCTTCTGGAAAGACCCATCTTTCCACCTCTTGAGATATTGGCTCCTGCCAAAAGGGGTTGGCATGCTTTTGTTCATGAAGGCAAAACCTCTTAGGCATGCTAGCTGAAACTAAATTGCAGAAGGAAAGGAATGTATTGTAAAGCCTATTTATGTATATGTATTCATTTGAAGAAGTCCTTGGCTTGCCAATGTGACAAAGAATGCAGCTTCCCAATGAACTGCAATCAAATTAGGCCCATGGTACAGAAGATAACACACCCTATGCTTTGTTACACTTCCTGCTACAAGCACTAAGAATTACCTTGTTAAATTAGGCAAGCCTATAGTCAGATGCTATATTCCTCATTTTTGGTCTACCAAATGCCTTGAAACATTGACAAGCAAGGAACAACAAACTTGATACATTATTTTACCCCAATCATCTCAGTTTTAAATTGCTTCTTCTTTCCCTTTTGTGGTTTTAATCTTTTTGAGTGGTGTAGAATTATTGAGTTAGGGTCTTGCAAGTCATTTAATTATATCACCTGCATAATGGAAGGAATTTAGCTATAGGAACATTCCCAAATAATGGCAGTTTGCTTCCCCAGCCAAAGGCTTCTTATAAGGAGAATTCTCATTTCCCACCCAATAGTACCTTAGCTGGAGATCCATCTTCCTTCACTTCCTATGTTGGATTTCAGTTCCATAATCTGCCACTTTGAACTGCACTAGCTAGGAATCATGGGAATTGAAGTATAACTCATTTGGTTTGGGAAGTCTGTTCTAGGGGAGCAGAGCTTCCTTGTAATCTTTCAATTAGTTTACATACCATGCTAGTTAATTTCCTGTTCATTTGTTTTTCTTGTTTCATGTTCACTTGTCTCTTTCGTCCTAGTGTATTCCACCTTGCAACACAGATTTTGAGGCTTATAAAAAGCTTTTAAAAGGATCCTTTTTTAGGACAATCCCTACACTCTACCATGCAAAACTAATTCTATCCCCTCCTTACATTTCATACTTTTATGTATCTTTTCCATTCTTAATTGTAGCCTAATTGCTTCCTTAAAAACTTTAATGCTTTTCTTGATCAGAAAGCTGTGCCTTCCTTACAAAGCTTAATCATTTCAGTTGCCTTTTATAGAATTGTCTTTTCTGTAAAATACATCCTTTAAAATGGAGCAAAACTACTGACTCAATATTTTAGGAGGCTGGCATGCAGAACCAGTTCACACATGAATGTATATATCTTCAGGTCCAGTCATTCCAACAATATTAAGCACCATTTTGGATGTACAGTTAGGTTCTAAATATGTGAAAATCGATGAGAGTCTTTGAAAGTTCTGTCCATGCCATTTTATTTTTAATTGGAATATCAGCTTTTCCTGGAGGTTTTTAGCATACACGAGCTTATAAGAACATGCATGTGTCTGATTGCCCAACCTCTTCATATGCATGGCACAGAGGAAAATACCAGAGGGACCTCAAAGCAGAAACAAGAATATAAGGAAGCCATTTTCAGATAAGAAAATGTTCCCCTTCTGAATGCTTTCAGATGCCTTTTGTTCTTCTGCCAACATCTATTACACGAGTGTCCAACCCTGGCAATTTTAAGATTGTGAACTTAACCATGCTGGCTATGGAATTCTAGGAGTTGAATTCCACAAGTCTTAAAAGTTGCCAAAATTGGACAGATCTATTTTAAAGAATTTCCACAAACACCAATCCTGCTCTCAGCTGATTTGCCTTGCCCTTCTCAGCCCTGTCAATGAGAAAACACACCTTAAAGCTACAGTATTAGGTGCCCTTTTCTTCCTTATTCCACTGGCCCCAGTTGGCACCAGCCTAAAAGCAGAGTAGGGTGAATGCAGCTGGGCTGGTGCAACGTGTCACAAATTAACTTCAGGTTATTTTAAGGGAGCATTTTCTACATAGCTCCTGGCTATGAAATGGAGTGATAATTAACGTTATTCCCTTCACCCCCATTTCCTTCACATTTTATTTCCTACCTTGGCTAATTATTCTCATTCCTTCCTGAGTTTTGTAGCCAGAATGAAAAGGTCAGTTAGCATTTATCCTTCATAATGCCAAGGATAATCCAGCAATGAAAGATTAAAGAAGCTGTGGGTGAAACTTTCTCACCTGGATTCTTTGGGCTTTAACTCATTTATTCACAGCAATGCAATGAGAATGTAACAGGGTCACTGAAATTGCTGGCTTACCACTGAGTAATTTCACTTGTTTCATAACCCCACTAAGTCATGGCCTGGTTTCCACTTGGTGTCTCAACTCCTTCGTTGTAGTGCCAGAAGTCTTTATAAAAAAAGAACTATGTACCTATAGCTTTATTGCAAAAGTAAATAAAACACATTACTACAATCCCACTAAAGTATAGAGCCTCAGTTACCCAGATACCTAATAGCATTGCAGATGAATAAGTCATTCCCAGAGTGTCCAGCATAGCAAATGAAATGAAAGACACATATTTTCTAAAAAGCCAAAAAGATTTGAATAGAATTCATTAATTTTGATTCATATAAAGATATAAAGATTAATTACATAAAAGATTGCATTTTATGAACACATGAACTTACTGTATCTTAACATGAAACCAAAGCATTAACCTGTGTATTTTGAGCTAACTTTCACAAATGATTGATAGGGTCATAGCATCACCCAGCCATTGTTATGGTAATGTAAGACTATCTTCATTTTTTTTTTTAATTACATTTATATGCCGCCCTTCTCCGGAGACTCAGGGTGGCTTACAGTCTATGGAGCACCACGTTAAGTGCTCAGCAATAGCCTTCATTCCATTGTATATGCCTACTTATTAGTAGGGCTTTTGCCACCTCCCCCCCCCCCCCAAGCGGCATTTTTACAAAGTCAGCTTATTGCCCCCAACAATCTTGGCTCCTCAATTTACCTACCCCGAGAGGATGGAAGGCTGAGTCAACCTTGAGCCTGGTGGGATTCGAGCCTGCACTAATTGCAGGCAGCTTGCACTAAGTGCTAGATGATTAATAGCCTGCACCACCAAGGCTCTTATTGTTGCATCAGCTCACCAATGATTGGGTGATACTATAAAATCTATATATCTCTAATGAGGAACTGGTCAAAGATATACTGAATTTATTTCCACACCAGTCAGTTGCAGCAAAATAACAACGTTGTGATATCTTACTTTTTTTTTCTTTGCAAGTGTCAGTGAGAGACTATTCTTCCCTGTTTTCCCTTACTCAAAATTCCAGGTCTGTAGGCCTCTCTTGAAAAGATGGGAATGGCAGATCATTTCCATACTGTTGCCAGGAACACTAGAACACTAGGACTTGACTTTACCATTTACAGAATTCAGAATAATTAATTGAAAGGATCTTGGAGATCTTCTAATTCAATCTCTTGTTTAAGCAGAAGTCCCTACACCATGGGTGTCAAACTCGCCATGTCACTTTATCCTATGACATATAACAACTTTTCCCCCTTCGCTAAAACAGGGATGGGTGTGGGCAGAGCTTGACACCCCTGCCCTACATTGTTCCAGACAAATGTATGTCTAATCTCTTCTTCAAAATCTCCAGTGATGGAGTACCCACAACTTCTGGAGGCAAGCCTATCCATTGTTTAATTGTTCTCACTATCAGTAAATTTCTCTTTAGTTCTAGGTTGGATTTAAAGCCTGGAAAATTATTTTTATTACACTAAGCTTAAACCACAATAAATGGATTAATCTTCAAGATTCCATCAGATTCCTTTAGCTGTGGCAGGCATTAAATAAACTGATCATGAATAAAAAAAGAACCAACCCTTGTCTAAACAGAGACTTATTTCTGATAGTCCTTAAGCTACAATAAACTCAATATTTTGAAAAAATATCACAAGATTTTTGTTGTTGGCAGAGGCTAATCATAATTCTCTGGTGTTTTAGACTGGAGTCCTTGCCAGCCCTGCCTGGAGATGCCAACGATTTCATCAGGGACTTGTAACATGCACAGCTGATGCTCTATTTCTGAGCTCTAACCTTTCCCAAAAGTTTCCTCAAGAGGAAGGAGAAACAGTGAAGATTTGAAATGATCTTTCTGAAAAGATGAGTTGGATTTATTTTTAATATGACAAAGAATCATTTCTTCATTTATACATAAACATAAAAGCAACTAAGATTGGCAAACTATAATACATAAATAAAGTTTGATGGAAGCTTCTTTTGAAGCTTTTCGATTAAAGAAATTCAGTTATATTATTAGCAACTCAAAGGTGGATAAAAAGCTTAATACTTGTAGAGTTTGGTGGTTTTTATTTGCAATATATATCTTGGCCATGCTACTTTATGCCAGAGTGCTGCATGGAATACGCAATGTAAGGGAGAAAAATACAGAATTTCAAAACAACTCAATCAGCTGTCATCTCCCAAACAGGAAGAGATAATGTCAGTAACCACAGAGTGTAATGATTTATTACTACAGCATCGAAGTATTTGGCCATTTATAGAGCTATAATGAGAGCACTCTCCAATCGTAAAATGCTCAGAAAGGCAACACAGGGAAAAAGAGATAAGATACGCCAAGTTTTACACATTAAAACAGAAAAAATGGTTGTTTGTCAAGTGAAGAAAAAGACCTTGGGGCTGGTGGCAACACATCTGGCCAGCAGAAGATCCCATGGAGCAATCCTTTCATTTTTTAAAGCTCTACATCAGAACTGTTAAATGCTTATGGGCTGAAGAAAGAAAATTTTGCCACCTTTACGAGGTGTACAGGTATCAGTCAGAAAAGGGGACAGAAAGATACTGAAATGAATCACAGTTGGCAGGCAGAGTTTATTTATACTTTTAGATGGGTAGATGGGCTCAGTTCATATTATATGCCAAACCATTATGAGACTGATTGGTTTTGGCTCAGAGTATTGTGTGAGCCCAGCCACTGTGATGTGTAAAGTTATGATTCATTGCTTGGCATATAATATGAACTAATTAATAAGCCACAGTTCAGCAAATCATGGCTTAGCACATAATGGAAGCCCAGCTTTACAGATTGCCCTTTGTTTCTGTTTAACTAAGGAGACTCTGGGCCATGAAAACATCACACCTTCTTTTCCTTAGCCTTTGCAAAGAATTGGCTTTGACTGGCCTTAACAAAGGCCTGTTGCAGCTCTGGCTCTTTTACTTCCAGTGGTTTACTTTCCTGAATTTCATGTTTTTTAAGGTAAGACAGAATAAAAGAATATCCAGCTCTTCCTTTCCTCTCCACACCATGGACAAAAATCTCAGGTGTAAACCCTGAACATTTTTTGCCTAAACTAATGCAGAGTCATCTGCCTTCTGCTGCCTGCTCTTATTCCCCTCACCATCTGTTCTGCACTTTGATGCCAGAATCTTTCACCCTATCCAACAGCCCTTTGTAAATCCCTGCACTACTTCCCTGTTGGCTCCAAAGTCTAATATGAAAGAGTCCTCCCCTCAATACTACTTTTAACACTTTCTCTGGAGCATCCTTTGAACTGGAGAAGAATCAGCAGCTGCTGGCGAGCTTATGGTTGGACAACCATCTTTTGATTTCTGCTCCTGAACTGAACAGAGAGGTGGATTCAGTGAGTTGAATGGCCCTCTGAGCCTGCAAGTCTATGATTCCTGCTTTAAATAGGAGTGTGGAGTAAGGCTGAGGAAAACCTTGGGGCTTCTTGGATGCCATCTATACTGCTCCCTTTGGCCTTTCAGAGGCAGACCTTCCACATTTTGGAAGGTTCCAGCAAAGGACCTAACATCAAACTCTCTCGCCTTCAATGTTGGGTGCCTCAGGGAACTTTAGCCCTGAAGTTAGTCTTCTTTGTTTCTATTCCACTGGCAGTTAAATATATTTGAATTTAAACAAGCATTTGATCCTACTGTAGCTTAATTTAGTATTTATTGATTTTTAGTCTTCTGGCTATTTATGTTTTTGACTTTGAAGTTCCTTTTTATTGAGTTATTTTACAGTGCTTCTATCCATACCAAACACTGGGCATCAAATTCAAAACCAATATGAAAACAAACAATAAAATAATGCTGCTAATAATAACATAATCAAGCAATAAAATATTCCATTTCTATGATGGATGCCCCAGCATCCTCCTCTGACCAAATTCATTGACTAATTTGGATAGTTTTTGCCTGCTTTCAAAATGCAAGCAGGATGGGAGCTCCAAGCAGGATAACAACTCTGATACTACTAAAGGAAAGACCTGTCAGCTGCTTTTAATCTAATCATTGTATTAACAATAGATGCTGATTACTTGGGTCTATTTTCTAACCCTATGTATCAAGTTCCAATGTTGCAAAATACACACTCACGTACAGAAGACAAACAGATTCAGGGGAGATACTTCTTCAAGAATCTCTGTCTTCAACTGCAAGTTCTCTAGGCCAAAGAATATTGCTTTTTTACATTTGCATTTGGAATACTTGCTGTGGGCACATCTGGAGATCAAAATCTGTACAGCAAGGTAGTATTCTAAATAAATGTAGGGTTCATAGAAGCTGCAATTCAACAAATCTGGAAGAAAACATGTCTGCTTAAATCCACAGAAAGCCCATCAGAGAGAAAAGGGATCAAGAACTGGACAAAAATGCATCAGGTTCCTAAAGCTGTCTGACATGGCTGAAGTTTACCTTCTTTTCTCAGATGAGAGTTAGGAATGTGCTCTGACTACTCAATTCAGTTGGAAAATCCAATTTGTCACTTCATAACATAGCCTGCTTTTGGTGAGATAGCAACACATCATCGGTAACATTCATTCTTCTTCCCTCAGACTCTGACCATCAAGTTGTCTATTTCCTTCCAATTTGAATAGTTTGGTCAAGGCTCTAGGAAATGCACTTTATTAGTAGAGTATACAAATGAAAACTGCAGAACTTACAGACATGTTATGAGGTAAGGTAAGGTAAAGTAAAGTAGGGTAAGGGAAAAAAAAAAACCTGCTAAGTTATCAACAGTAAGTGGGCTGAATTAAATGCCATTTACTGAAAGTCTGTTGTTATAAATAAGTATTTTGATTTGGAAATACTGTAGTTTCTGAAATGCTGATGGCCCTTAAAGTGACCACTTAGTCCAAATGATTTCATTGTGCTAGGCACCCAGTGTTGTTTTTAATAGTTTCCTAGTTATTATTTATGAAAAACTTTTCCAAAACACTATAGTCAAAAAGCCATCAAGGAACCATTTTCTCAGATCAGAAAACAAAACTGTCCATAGTGGGATTACCTTCCTCCTTTTCTACTCTACTTCAATACCAACATTTAAAATAAAATAGAAGCAATTACAGTTTTTACAAGTACTGTGTCCATCCTTTTGTGGTTTTGAACCAACACATTATTTAGAGCTTTCTTGTTTACCTTCAGTTGCAATGGTAGATTCAGCACTCACTTATTGCCACCACAGGTTAATTTTGAAACAGCTGCTTTCCATAGGACCACTCCATATCTGGAATGCAGAAATCTGAATGCAGTAGAGATTGTTGTTGTTATTGTTGTTGTTTTGCTCTTTTCTGCCATCTAGTCAGTGGCAGCAAAGAGAGGGGAAAAAAAAACCAATCTCTTTACTGCCATCAAACGGTCACTTAGATTTTTGCAGCCCAGCTATGGGGCCCTACATTTCAACTGATTATTCAGATTTCAACCAAATTCCTTGCAATATTCCTAATGTGGAGATTGAAGGAATTTTGTTCAGTTCTTTTTTCAAGACCCATCCTGACTTGTGCCTTGTACAAGTCAGATGATTTTGTACCTTACTTGACCAGTTCTTACTAGCTGAGCTCATTCTTTCTAGCCCATTATCTTTTGCAAACTTTCATTACTTATTCAATTTTTATCCTGCTTTCATATTTGGTCAGTTCAAGACAGTGAATATAACTAATGCTCCCATCTCCATTTTTTTTTTTTGCTATAGAACAACAACCATCAGAGATGGATTGGGCTGAGAAGAATCACTGGTCCAAAGCCATCCATCCGGTTTTCATGTTTATAGTCTCCTGGTTTCTAATTCAGCACCTTAGTTACTATACCAAACTAGCTTTCAAGTTAGAAGTGAGTGGCTGGTTCAAAATCACAGTATACCTGTGAATTTGCTTATCTTGAATAAGCAAAAAGTAAATACAAGGAACAGATGGCTATGAAAATGCAGCGCATAGACATAAATGAGCACGTAGCACTTAATATCACTTAAGACTTACACAGGTAGTCCTTGACTTAAAAATTGTTCATTTAGTGACCATTGGATGTTAACAACAGCCCTGAAAAAAGTGACATGACCATTTTTTCCCTTCTTGCAGCATCCCCATGGCCAGGTGATCAAAATTCAGATACTTGGCAACTGATTCTTATTTATGATGTGCCTTGGGGTCATGTGATCAGCCTTTGTAACATTCTGAAGTGAAGTCAATGTGGAAACCAGATTCATTTAACAACCGTGTTACTTACATAACAATTACAGTGATTCATTTAACAATTGTGACAAGAAAAGTCATAAAATGGAGCAAGATTCACTTAATTCATGTTTCACTTAGCAACATAAATTTTGGACACAATTGTAGTTGCAAGTTGAGGACGATCTGTATACCGCTTCATAGTGCTCTACAGTACTCTCTAAGCGGTTTACAGAGTCTTGGTCCTCATCAACAATCTGGGTCCACATTTTACCAACCTTGGAAGGATGGAAGGCAGAGTCAACCTTGAGCCAATCAGGATCGAATTCCTGGCTGTGGGCAGAGTTAGCCTGCAATACTGCATTCTAACCACCACGGGCTCTTACTTATTAATCAAATTTATATGGCCACCCATTTCAGAGAAAGTAATGTGCTGCAATCATGTATAATCCATTGAGCCATGGGGGCACAGTGGTTAGAGTGCAGTACTGCAGGCTACTTATGCTGACTGACTGCTGCCTGCAATTTGGCAGTTCAAATCTCACCAGACTCAAGGTTGACTCAGCCTTCCATCCTTCCAAAGTGGGTAAAATGAGGACCCAGATAATCTTCATTCTGCCTGCACCTAGGGCCAGAATAAGCAGCATAAAGCCCCCAGAGTCTGGCCTCCTCTCTGCAGGACTGCTGTGTGGAGAGGAGATAGCTGGGCAGGGATTCCTGACTATTGTAATGCTCAGATCAAGTCCTCCTTGCCAGCTAGACAAGCTCAGTGATTAAGAATGCAGGGAAGTTCACAATGCCTGGCTGGGCGGAGGGAGACAAGCACAGCCATTCTATCCATTGGGCCCCTGCTTATTGCCAAACGCATTAGGGGATAATTAAGTAAAAATAGGCCTTCCGACCAGTGTAGCTCATTAAGGGCTAATTAAGTTAATTAGTGCCAGGTGTGGATTGCGGCTCTCGCTTTCACTTGGCTGTTGTTTGCTGTAATTGCATTTTCTCCTAAGCTTCCTCCCTTTCGCTGGAATGCTGCCAAAGGAAAGGTATTCAATGCTTCACACTGTTGATGCAACAGTGACTAGCTAATGGCTGCCTAATGATGGCCACAGGGAAACTGGGGGCTCGTAAGCCCCCTTCACACACACACACACATACACACACACACACACACACACACACATCACAAAAGCCAGTGGAATAAGCCAAAGCCCAATTTCCAGCTAAGTTCTGGCGATGGGGTGGCATTTCATACCCACATACCCACTGGCTTTCTGTAAGTGTTTATGGAAGCTGCCAGTAAGACAGGCTGCCTCCTCCAAAGGACAGATGTGTCCTGAACAAATCAGGGGAGGCTCATTGAGTCTTGGCAGCTGATACAGAATTTACCCAAGTGGAAAAGTTTGCAAGGCAGAACGTGTGGATTAGGACTGTACTTACAGGTGCAGCTGATGGATGTTTCCTTGAAAGAAGTTGACAGGCAATGGTGACATTACTGGGTAGCTCCACTGGCCACATAATGAGGACCAGGCATCTTGCATGTACCAATCCATTGAACCTCCCTCTCCCCAGCTTTCTTCATAATCTTGCTTCTTCGGTTGCTGTTTCTGGGGTAATTTCAGCACAATCATTATACTCTTCCTCCCTCGGCAAATGTTTTTTGTTGCCATAAATGCTTTCCAACTGGCCAGGGTTTCCTCCTTTTCCCCTAGTTAATCTTTGGTGCAGCACAGCAATTGACAGTGCACCTCAATTTTCTGAATTTTCAATTTTCTCAAGATCCTTTTTTATCAGTTTTTATTTTGTAGCAAGGAAAAAAATGCTAATTGAAGGAAACGAGGTACAATGTCCTTTGGATTTATCACAAAGAATAGGCATGGCACCATGGTTTTCTTTTACTTTTGGGGTGACAAATGTTCAAAGAGATGAAACAGGGTATCTGTTTTGGGAATATATTGCAACAGTATTTTTGCAGGGCTTCATTGTAGAACTAAAGGATTTCTTTAAATAACTTTTGAAATTGATTTACAGAAGCACTGCAGTATTGTGAGGGACCAGGATGTGGCTTTGATATTGGACTGGCCCAGTCCTTGATCTGGAAAGGAACATACTTAATAAACAGTGACATGAGGAAGGAGAAGGCGGATAGACTCACTTTCTCCACTGAAAAAGCCATATGTGCTGTGACCAGGAGAAGAAAGCAGTGATGCTTACATGGATATTATTACTCAGTGAGTGAGGCACCCAAGGCAATCCTCTGCCATAATCTGTGGCCCATATTGTTAAATGGCTCCAAAAGTATTTTCCATGGAGTAGCAATAGCACTTAGACTTATATGCCACTTCGCTGTACTTTACAGCCCTCTCTAAGCAATTCACAGAGTCAGCATATTGCCCCCAAACCATCTGGGTCTTCATTTTACTGACTTTGGAAGATTGGAAGGTGGAGTAAATGCTAAGCCAGTGAGAATCGAACTGCTGGTAGCTGACAGTCAGCAGAAGTAGCCTGCAGTACTGCATTCTAACCATTGCACCACCACAGCTCTTATAGCTTAGATGGAGGAAAAGCAAAGAAGAAAAAGTCAACAACTTGTTTCTCTCTTCTTTTCTTTTCTCTCTTTCTTTGCACTTTGCACCAAAAAGCATTTTCTAACACCTATAAATTTGCAAATGCAGGATTCAGAGAATTGTAGCCCCAAAGTATTTAGAGGCCACCCTTGTATGGGAACCACCACCATGACAAGAGGCAATCTTTAGAGGTGGTTCAGGTCAATCACTTTAGTGCAACATATACAATTAAAAAATCAACAGTCCCATGTTGTGAATTATATTCTCCACACCCAAGGATTTTTGTTTGTTTTTACATTTGCTCAGGGGAAGACCAGATGTCAACTATAGCAGATCTCTCAATTTAGAAGCTGCTAAAAATATCTAGCTAGAAGTTTGGGCTAATACATCATGTTAGCTCAGTGTGTATTCAGCTGGGACTGAAGTAGATCTTTTATATCAGCCATGTGGGTTTGGAGTGTCTTGGTCTGTCCTATCAAAAATATTTTCAAGCTTTGAATGTTCAAGGCCCTCAGTTCCTACTCATACAAGGACACTCTTCCTGGGCTCATCTACCCACCCTCTACATTGGCCTTCCCATTTCTAGAATAAGGGCATGGGGGAAGGCAGTACATTGGGCTTAGTTGGCTACCTAAGGATCTCAGCAGATTCCTGAAAAAGCTAGCTGAACTCCATTGGCCCTGCTGTCCTAGCTGATCTTCCCCACATTCTTGCTCCCACTGCTAACCATGTTCAACCTGGTCCCTTGCAAGGAAGCTGCTGGCCAAATAAGGATTTCCTCCCAAGGTCATCCATGATAGTTTTCTCAAGATCTAGCAAAGACAGCATCACATGGCCAGTAGCTGCCCTGCAAAGGGTCGAGGTGGGCATGCCTTGACAGCAGCAGGAATAAGAAGATGGTGAAGGTCAGTTGGGGGGGTGGAGTACAGGGTGGCACAGACATTGCCATGCAGAATGACAAAAGTGACTACAGCTGAGGCAGCTGAGACTTCCAGGGTGGCTGTGACTTTGTGCTGTGGTGCAGCTCAAGGGCTTCTTGCACACACACACACCCAAAAACTGTGGTTTACCACGAAGCCCCTGAACCACAGTGTGGCAGGGTATAGGGTGGCCAAAAGGGCAGAGGTGGGGGAGGTAGATCAGGGTGGAACTCAAGGAGTAGGCAATCCCTTATCTTACTGAAGCTGGGGACCAAACCCAGAATAGCTTGGATTGGGGTGGGTCCTTGACAGACAACTGGCTGCATTTGGTTAGCAATGGCAAAAAGAATTGTCAGAATTGCCTTCCCTAAACAATGTGATTACATAATATTGCACTTTGTGATGGCATCGCTTAGGGATAGAAATTATGATTCCAATTATTATTGTAAGTCAAGGACTACCTACATTTGATTGCCTCCTAATATTGATGCATGAATTTATTTTCCATGTGAAACATTAGTTAATTATTTCTTCAATAATTTACTTTAAGTGTTAGGACAAGCTAGGTAGCCAAGATTGGGCTTTGTGTGCATCTGAGTATCTGTATGGGAAGGGAGGGAGGGAGGGAGGGAGGGAGAGAGGGAGGGAGGGAGGGAGGAAGGAAGGAAGGAAGGAAGGAAGGAAGGAAGGAAGGAAGGAAGGAAGGAAGGAAGGAAGGACTAAGCATGGTGATGAGGTATGAGCTCATACTTAGGTCTTAGCACAAAATAATTTAGCTGATGTTCACTGTGTCAGATGGTCCATAGTCCCTTTAAAACAAACACACCAGAAGGGAGTCAGCGCTGGCAGGTTTTTTTATTTCATCACACAAAGCTGATTGACCTATCTGGACAATCTGAAATAAACTTGGTATTTGTAATTTTTATAAACAGCCTCTTTTAACTTTAATTGCTCTCTGAGGATCTATTCCACTTGCTCTGTACATCTAGACCACTGATTATTAAAGAATTGTCCCTCAAGTCTTCCCCTCAATGGAGAATATCAGAAACATTTTTTTGAAATACTGGTCTGAGCCAGAGATGAGGCAAGCAAGGTTGGGCTTATTCATCAGCATTCGTCAGCCTCTCTTTCCATTATGCCTGCAATGAATCAGAGCAAGAGAAGGCAGGAGCCTAGTGGAAAGATTCATCCATAATCAGCCCTTTGGTGCCAGGATAGACAGTGGCATCCCAGAGGGACAACTCATCTCTACATCTGGGCCAGTCGAGAGATCCTGCTAGAAGATGGAGGAGGAGCTGGTGGGAGGGAGAGCCTTCACTGGGTTGTTACACTTGTAGGCTGCAATTTCTCAGTGGCAAGGTAATTGCCTTCCTATGACAGCCGAGGTCAGGGACTACCTCCTTGCTATGGTACTCTGAAGGTCCAGCCCATTATTGCTCCATTTCACAAATACAATTCAGAAAAATGAGAGGGGAAGAGAAATCCTTCCAAAGCTTCCTTCCAGGAACTGACTGAGAATGACTTTCAGAAATCAGTAATTGACAAGTTTTTGATTGAGAGACTTACAGCAATATAAAAGCCTTTGCAATACTCCTTACATTGTCTTATTTAGTCATCTGTTTGAAACATTTATACCTTGCTCTACAGCCTAAAAACCTCCTATTGTGCTTTACATAATAGTTAAAAAACCCTGTCACTGCTCTATTTACAATCTAAACAAGATATACCACAAAGAAAAAAAAAGGATAAGGAGAGAAAGTGGGGAGGCTTTGGTTTATTTTATTAACTCCCCCCTCTTTCTTTCTCCCTGCTTTGAATATGGGTGTTTAAAAAAATCAGCTCTATTGCATATAATACCCTGACATCATCCTTCATTGCAGAAATATTTCCATGGTCATTAAAGGAGAATTATCATCCTGCTTACAAGAATTTGTCTACCATTGTTCCTGACCTTGTTCCTCTCTTTCTTTCTCTCCCCACATTGAACTACTTCATAGCTCTGTTAGAATCAATACTCCTCTTGTTTTTAATCATTGTATTTCATAACTTGGTAAGAAGCTTTCTCACCTTTTTCCTGGTTTACAGTGAAAGTATATTCCTATTCCTATGTCATTCTTGCTGTTGTTGTTATTCAATAATGATAAATGACTATGGAAATAAACACTATCATATTGCTCTATGGATACTAATTTGAGAGTAGGTTCTGCTTAACTGAGTATGATTTACTTCTGGGTAAGAGCCTGTTAAAACGAAAGGTACTCTATTTCCTAGTTAGTAGGCAATCAGAAAAAACATCGTGCTTCCATTGGCCCTCTATTTTTTTCCTAATGGAAGTTTGATATGCAGAAATGGATAGCAAAACATTTTCTGATAAATTAAATGAAACAGACTGTTTTTAACTATAATTTTTAAAAACTTCCTGCAGTATGAGATAACAGCAATGTTGCTCCAGATTTTTATGGCTGCAAATGAATCCTGGAACATTAGAAGAATGAGAGGAAGAACAACAAATGTGTACTGAAAGTACACTTTATTTAACTTGTGTTCGTTTTCAGCAACAGAATAAACTTAAGAGATCTAAGAACACTTGATGCTACAATGACTACTTTATATTTGGAAGTCCTATTCATTCATCCATCCTGCTCATGCTGTTATGCTTAGCATAGTCAACTGGCTTGAGGCAAGATGGAAGAGAGGCAGGGGTGGGATTTTAAACAACTGGTTCTGTGGGCATGGTTTAGTTGGTGGGTGTGGCTTGGTGGTAATGTTATTGGCTGGGTGTGGCCAACTCAACATCACTCACATCGAGGCATGCATCTCCTCGCCTGGCCTCTCATGACTGTGTGGATGCTGCAATAATAGTAAGTGTGAAAAATGATTATAAGTCACTTTTTTCAGTGCCATTATAACTTTGAATGGTCACTCCACACAAACAAAGTATCAGCAAAGGAGGGGGAAAAAAACTCCAGAGAAGTTCCAGAGACAGGAAGTCTAGTTCTGCCAAGAATGTAAAAAGGGTTAATGGAGAGGCAGTTTCTGTAAGCAACACCAGAATGTTTCCTTCCTGCCTTCCTTACAGGATTAGGCCAGTAATTTCTTCGAACAACCGGTTCTCTGAACTGCTTAGAATGTTAACAACTGGTTCTAGTGAATAGGTGCAAACCTGTAGAATCCCACCCCTGAAGAGAAGGCTTGTGGACAAAGTATCCAAGGGTAGTTTGAGATGGTACACTCTGTGATCTTTTCTCTTAGGCCAACTTCTGATTCCTTTATTTTTTCCAGAGCAGGATCTTCAATTCCCCAGCTCTTCATGTACAAGTCTGTATGAGATCTGAGTAGTTGCTTTCTCTTGTACATTCTGGGAATCAACCTCCTCCATGGTTTAAAGAAAGCGTCCAGGCCTAGAAATTAAGATATATCAAGGAATTAGCATTTGTTTCAACTTAAAAAATGTCTGCAGTTTTCAGTTCATGCACTTCAAAATTGTGCGCTTGCTTTTGGACATACTATCAGTAGCTATTTTCTTCTCTCTAGCTGCTCACATTTCCTTTTCGTTTCCTAGACTGAAGACAATATTGATTTTATATGTGCACACAGATTTACCGGTATTTATTTATCTATTTATTTTGTCAAACAATTATTAGATAACAGGTATAAGTATAAACATGGTTATAAATACATGAAATGGATACGAATAAGAAAAAAAAGAAACAATAGGACAGGGACAGTAGGCACGTTTTGGTGCACTTATGCACGCCCCCTACAGACCTCTTAGGAAAGGGGTGAGGTCAATAGTAGACAGTCTAATGTTGAAGATTTTGGGGTTTGGGGAAGAAACCACAGAGTCAGGTAGAGTATTCCAGACATTGACTACTCTGTTGCTGAAGTCGTATTTCCTGCAATCAAGTTTGGTGCGGTTTATCTTTAGTTTATATCTATTTTGTGCTTTTGTATTGTTTTGGTTAAAGCTGAAGTATTCATTGATAGGTAGGACATTGTAATATATAATTTTAAGTACTATACTTAGATCAAACCGAAGGCGGCGTAGTTCTAGGTTGTCTAGGTCTAAAATTTCAAGTCTGGTGGCATAAGGTATTCTGCTATGAGTAGAGGAGTGGAGGACTCTTCTCGTAAAATATTTCTGGACTTTCTCAATTGTATTAATATCAGATATGTAATGCGGATTCCAGACTGATGAGCTGTATTCAAGTATTGGTCTAGCAAATGTTTTATATGCTCTAGTTAGTAGAGTGATATTACTGGAGAAAAAGCTATGCAGAATTAGGTTAACAATTCTTAATGCCTTTTTGGCTATGTAGTTACAGTGAGCTCTAGCACTTAAATCATTTGAGATGAGTACTCCAAGGTCTTTGATAAAGTTTTGTCATCAACAAGGTCTTGACTATTCAGCTTGTATTTTATGTTTTGATTTTTTTTTGCCAATATGCAAGACGGAGCATTTACTTGTTGAGATCTGAAGTTGCCATTTGTTTGACCATTCTGACACATAGTTGAGGTCTTTTTGAAGGGTAGCAGCATTGTCAGTGGTGTTGAATAGCTTTACATCATCAGCAAAAAGAACACAGTCGCTCTTAATATAATCACAGAGGTCATTAATATAGAGTACGAAGAGCGTTGGTCCTAGAACACTGTCTTGGGGGACACCATTGTTGACAGATTATACAGTCTCAACCCAGAGTATTGCTTGGAAAGAGAGAGAAAGGCTAGTGAAGGCTACCTCCCTCCTTTTTTTTTCCTTTTGGTTTGCACAAACAGACAGAAATGGTGATCAGACAATGACAACAAGGCAGGCAGATAGAAGCTTCTGGAGAATAGCTGTGCATATGAGCTTCCTCCATTTGGATATATTACACCTGTCCATCTATTTGTTTCTCTCATTTTGTAGAACCGAAGAAAACGCACCCAGAAGAATCTTACTCCTTTCCATTTCTATTCTGCTGTTGTTCTGTACAGAAAAGGGTTAAAGCTGGGGTATCTATGCTAATTTCCTATGGTCTCTAATGGGTCTGGGAAGTATTATTCTTCTCTCTTACTCCTGTAATTCTCTTCCAGCTTTACCTATCTCTTATCCTGATTTTGCCAGTTAAATGTTGTGTGTTTCATGATGTTTATTTTTTAAATAAAATCAACTTCTACTGTTGTTAGTTGGATGGATATATGCTTGTTCTGATCTGGGTATAAAGACTGACTGGTGCAAACTAAACTGAAAATCACCCACAGTAAATTTCCAACACTGTGGAGGTCCAGATCTTAGTTGTTTCTCAATTATCCGGACTGTTAGCAGTAGCTCTGGCGTGGACTGAGTTTGCTCACGGTACAGTTAAAGGGAGTAGATGGGGAAGGATACTAAATTGAGCATAGCTTGTTTCAGAGAGAAAGGTATGAACAATGTGCAATGGTTCAAAAGCTCCCACAGCTTAAAAAGAAAAGATGAAATTCAAACAGAACAATATTTACATCATACTTCAGTATTGGGTGTTTCACTTAGTATTTCTTATTTCAACTTAGTGGCTTGGTTACAGTATTTTTGACCTTTCTTTTCTCCTTTAATATTTGCAGAGGTCCTGATGGTAGATATTAGAACACAAATCAATATCCCCTGATTTCTTTAAGTCTTTCCCTGCTGAACAACTCAGTTTCTGCTCAGATTTTATTCATCCTGACTTACAGTTCATGTCCTGGTCCCATAAACCCAGGCAGTTGATTAAAAGTTATATGTTTGTCAATTGTATGACATAATTTGAGATGGTAACTTACTCTTTGGTTTAAGGCCTTTACCAAAGACTGCAGTATTGTGGTGAACTGCCATCATGGCATTTGCAAGAACCTTTATAACGTGATTTTAAATTTTGCTATTAGTGAGCTTGGAAAAATATCCATGTGGGCTGGTGCACTGTACAGTGCCTAAATACAGATGGATGGATACTAGATCTGAGTGTCCAATCTTCTCCAATGGGCAGCTCAGTTCCTGTGGCCAACTTCTTTTGTCTGCTAACAAGAAAATTGCATTCAGGAAATGTCTCACTGTAATACGCCGGTGAACATTTCCTACTGTCAAGTGTGGTTCTTTTCATTACTACTTCCTGTTGATCAGGCAGGCAAGAAAAACTGTTCAAGGCTGTTTATCACCAGCAAGCAGCCTTGATCAACAAGTAGTAGTAAAACAGTCTCGGCTTACAAAGACAGCGTTCAGGCAAATGCAGGATGGCAGTGCCAGACAAAAGGACCAGTTGGGGAGCAACCAAACACCTATAGGAGATGCTCAGTCTTATAGTTTAGATGTTTGTAGCATTAGGTTAGTGCAGAGGTAGGGAACCTTGGCTCTTTTATCACTTACGGACTTCAACTCCCAGAATTCCTGAGTGAGCCATAAAAGGTTCCCCATCCCTGGCCTACTGGTTTTTCAGTTGTGGGGGAAATCATTTTTTGACTTGAATGGGACTGTTTAATATACAAATGTAGGACATATTCTTTATGAATATAAATAATATACATATAATACATATAAAGAATATGTCCTACATTTGTATATTAAATAGTCCCATTCAAGTCAAAAATTGATTTCCCCCACAACTGAAAAACCAGTAGGCCAGGGATGGGGAACCTTTTATGGCTCACTCAGGAATTCTGGGAGTTGAAGTCCGTAAGTGATAAAAGAGCCAAGGTTCCCTACCCTGGGCTAATGGGATGATCTCAGGGAATGGTCTGAAGAGATGTGATAAAGCAAACAGTATTTAAATGAGGAGCTGTTTGGACGCTAGGGTGGCCAGGTGTCTCGAATTCTACCAGACAGTCCAGATTTTTTAAAAGTTTACCCTCCACCCATTTCCACGTTCCTCTCTGGTAAGACTTCCTTCCATCTCTGGGCTACAGGATCCTTAGAGGACAGGAAAGCATTTTCTGAGTACCTCTATTCTGTGAAAGCAGCCAGCAAGCCTCTTTTCTTTCTCTCAACAACTGCTAGTGCAATTTTAAAAAGTGAATAGAGTAGAGTAGAATAGAATAGAATAGAATAGAATAGAATAGAATAGAATAACAAAGTTGAAAGGAATCTAGTCCAACCCCTTGCTTAGGCAGAAAACCCTATACCATCACAGACAAACAGTTATCCAATTTCTTCTTTAAAACTTTCAGTGTTGGAGAATTCACAACTTCTGGAGGCATGTGGGTTATAGGAGTGGAAGAGAAAAAATTGCATATCTGTGTGAAAAAATAGCAATCTCTATATGTTTGATGAGTATGCATGCAACATTGCCCATTATTATAGCCTTGATAGTTGAAAATACATTTTGTTCTAAAAAAAACAACCCTATTCCATTGTCCTCTTTTCCTTGGATATTTTAATGGCCACCCAGAATCCCAGATAGCAGCCCACTCTGAAAGAACTGCACAGCTGGATTTAACAAGAATTTGAGTATTAGAACTTCTCAGTCCTTAAAATCATTGTTTTTATCAGCTTTACCAAGAACCAAATATTAACATTTCAAAGTCTGATTTAGAAGAGGGGGGATGGTTGTTTCACACTGCAGTTCCACCACAAAGAGTTACCAAATTGACCGAAGAATGTCTCCATTTTGGAAAATGATTCCACACTATCAATCTTTTGAGGTTGGACAGGCCAGGAAATAGACTACAATTTCTGGAATGTTAATACTGTATATTGTTCATACCAGAAACTTTAAGAAACTTAAATTATTGTTTATCCCCTCTTAAGAAAATCAAGGAAAGTAGGTCTATTTTGAGTTTCTTTCTCATGCTTTCCATTTTCCCCAAGAATGAATTGCTGTTTTCACCTCCATTAATGTTTCCCCCCTTCCAAGGTCATCTCTACATTCTTTTACATCACGTCTCTGGCATTAAGTTGAGCAAAAAATTAAGAGTAAACTGGAAAACTGGGCTCCAGGAAGTATGAGCATATAATAAACACCTGGATGGACAAAGATGCCATCTTGATAATTCTCTTCCCTATGTTTTCTATGGCTGTGTTGATGTGCATGGTTTAATTTGCACAACCAGGACATAACCAGAACAGAAAACATCTTACGGATGTGCTCCAATAGCTCCCACTCCAGAACCTTCTTTCTCCTTTTGATGCAATATTATGATTATCTTTCTCACTGACAGAAATATTTAAGGAAGAACCATATGGGAAGCTCTGTGGGATGGATTTACAGAGAGACCACCATTAAATAGCACTCAGCTGATTAATTACTTCAGACCAGCAGGAGAACTCAGCAACAGATCATAATGTTATTATCCACCATTATTCTTCACTGATCAAAGGCAGGCATTTCTTTCTCTCAGTCTTCCACTGAAGTCCCATAATGAGATTTACCTGCAGTGAAAGGGCCAGATCTGCATTCTTAAAACTAGGGTTTTCTACTATGATATAATGCAAAGGAAGAATGAAGCCATCCTATTCCGGGTACCAGCTGGAACCAAGGCAACACCTGCCAGTGTCAGTTCTCAGCTTTGTCTTGCCAAAGCATTTACTTCTCTGCCGTATCAATCTGGCTGGGGCAGTAAATCAGAAGCCAATGGGAGCTCATGTCTCCAGGCTGTGTGAAACAAACAGCAAATATATCTGTGCAATGTTAGATGGGGCAATGTTTTCTCCCTTTCATCCCAGTCACACAGGAGGTGTACACTTCTGAAAACTTGTGTTGATATGTTGAACTAGCATGTTTTCCAACCTAGTTTACAGTTAATATCAGCCCACCTTGGGGAATGGTAGATGAATGTTGTACTAAGCAAGGGGGTACCATTGCAAACCTGTGGAAACATAGGAAACCAAGGTGAGTTGGCTTGTTTTTGTTATAGCAGTGATCTGAAAATATTACCTTCATTCCTAATTCTTGTGGGCAGAATTAAGAACGTGCTCTTAAATTAGGTGCAACAGTGAGGGATGAAGAGTGGAGGACACTAATATTGTGGAGAAGTACTATCCAAATAGTCCTTTCTTTCTTTCTCTCTCTCTCTCTTTCTTTCTTTCTCACTCACTCACTCACTCTCTCTTTCTTTCTTTTTTCTTTTTTCCTTTCCTTTCTCCAAATAGAGATGGAACACCTGTGCCAAATTTAAAGGTAGTTCCAATAGTAATAGATGCTTTGTGTGCAATCCCAAAACAACTGGAGCATCACTTGAACACCATTGGCATTGATAAAACCAATATCAGTCAATTGCAAAAGGCAGCTTACTTCCTGAGACAATAACTTTAACATCATCAAAAAAAAAACAACAACACCCAACATCTGCCTTATCCCAGGTCCTTGGGAAGGGCTCAATAGGTGAACAAAAATGCCAAATCCAGTCTAACCATCTGGCTGACTGTGCAGCAAACTAACAATACAAAACAGTAACTCTCTGCATGTCAAATAAATGTTATAACCATGTTGCTATCAGAATACCATTGACAACAATAGCTGCTGCAAAAAGTTAAAAAGTTGCAGGATGGAAATCAATGATGAGGAGGAGGCATTCCTACTACCGTGGAATGGAAAATTGGATATCACCTATCTAGATATTCTTCCTATTTTGCATGTATTCCCCTCTTCCCTTTCCAGCCTCTCAATTCCTTTTTACCATAGGAGTATTTGCCTACATATACATACATATTCCCCAGTTACTCAAATTCCTTAAAAGACATTCATACGTTAATTAGTGGTAAACACATAAAATACTTAGAAAAGCTAAATATTGGGTAGAGATGTGCCTACTTCATACTGCGTGCTGATTCTCTGTATGGGGATGCTATGTTCAACTTTCCAAGGGATGGAATCAATGAGTTTGTATGTATATGTGTATGTGTACTGAATTTTTTGAATGCAATATAGAATAGAATAGAATAGAATGGAATAGAATAGAATGGAATGGAATGGAATGGAATGGAATGGAATAGATCTGGCAGGGACCTTGGAGGTCTTTTCGCCAGCCCCCTACTCAAGCAGGAGAATCTATACTATTTCAGACAAGTGACTGTTCATTCTCTTCTTAAAAACCTCCAGTGATGAAGCACCCGTGATTCCTGAAGGCAAATTGTTCCACTGGTTAATTGTCCTCACTTTTAGGAACTTTCTCCTTAATTCCAGGTTGCTTCTCTCTTTTATTAGTTTCCAACCATTGTTTCTTGTTCTCTCCTCTGGTGCTTTAGAGAATAATTTGACCCCCCTCTTCTTTGTGGCAGCCCCTCAAATATTAGAATACCGCTGTTATATCCCCCCTAATCCTTCTTTTCTCTAGACTAGCCAAACCCAAATCCTGAAGCTGTATGTTTTAGTCTCCAGGCCTTTGATCTTCTTAGTTGCTCTTCTTTGAACTTTTTCCAAAGTCTCGACATCTTTTTCATAGTGTGACTGGTTGCAGTATAGTGGGGGTCTTAATTAAATTGTAATAAATGATATCTCTAGATTCAGAAGATACTTAAATAGCTCTCAAATGATCATACAGAAATCATCACCCTGAATTTCAATATCTCTAGTCCCTATATTGACTTACAGCGATTCCCTGAGTTATTGGTTTGGGTTCACTGAGTTATTGGACAGCAGATTTAAAGCAGGCTGGTGGTTAAGATTCAGAACAAACAGACTCAGGAACATTTCTGTTTAGAGTGGAAGAAGAAACTGAAGAGAACATCCCATTATTACCCCTGGGTTGGTCAAGTGCAGATTCTCTTCAGTGCCTGGTGGATTCAGGCTATGTAGCTGAAACAATTAGACCGCTGTTCCCAGCTGAGAAAGAAAGGAAGGATACTTCTCTTCCATTTCTTCTGTCACATTCTGTGCAGATTGAGGTGCCATTACATCTCAGCAAATAGCTTCTGGTTATTTTCATTGGTCTCTCTACTGGAAAGCCATCGAAGAGACTAAATCACTGTACATACCAAATTGTTTTTATATACCCCAGTGATAGTGTGTAAGTGATGGTTTTTAAAAGCCATGTTGATCTATCTGGGCTTCATTGAAAAACATTAGGAAATATGTCAGATTGGACTTGAAACTGTTGAAGTGCTATCTACTCTGCCAAGGCGTTTTCAAGAAGAGCTTGCCTTGTGAAATATTTCACATCAAAAATTGCAGCCTTTTTTTGCTGTTGTTGTTGCTCTTTCCTCCTTATCAGACTGTTGTCTGACACTTGGCACTTTTCATATTAAGGAGTGCTGCATACACAAATATATCTATGTGACAAGGGTGCTTCTCCTGAATAATACTGAAGGGAGAAGAGAAATGTGGTGCAGCAAAGATATTGAGCAGGTTGCTCAAGGAGATATTATTTAAGAGACAATATTTGCACCAAGGATCCCACGGATATTTTTTAACCTAGTATTTTTCAACCTTGGCAACTTTAAGAGCTGTGGACTTCAATTCCCAGAAATCCCCAGTCAGCAAATGATTTAATCCCTTTGTCTCAGAATTCTTACCTCCCAAGTATTCAATTCCCTTCAATTCCTGTAATACAGATTGCTGATGGCATCATTACAGCCTCTAGCTGGGATTCTTCTCTTATTTCCCACCTGCCTGGCATACTCTCTTCTCCTTTTGCATAATGGATCAGTTGTGAGTAATGGGAAATGGCAGGGCAGCCAAGCTGGCTGGCAGACCTTAATGAAGAATATGGAAATCTCATCAGTCCAATCAGTCCAGCAAATGAAACTGTTTTCTCCACCCCACTCCCTCAACTACCACTGATGTGAGCAGAAAACTAACAAGGCATTCAGTCCCAATCTTGGAGTGCTTCTGCCTTTTTTAGTGACAACCTGGCTGCAAATTTCATTTTGGGGTGAGGGCAGCCTTTGGCCCTATTTCCTGAGTTTCCTCTGAGCAATTTTTGGCAATTAGCAGAGTCTGGAAGCTTTCTGGTGTGGTCTTTCAGACAGAGCCGCTTTCAGAACAGCAGCTGAACATTGCTTGCCATCTTCTTTGTGCTGATGTAATCTTTTGACACAGAAGATTAATGACGAGTAAGAGTGTACCAACTATAGAAATGAACTGTAATCCCAGCCAAGTACCATAGTGGTAGAGGCAGACTATCATGAGGAAGGCTATCATAGGAGATGGGAAACAAAAAAAAGCAGAATTCCTGCTATGCCATTTCAGACTAGCTACAAGTTTCATTCACACACTCTGTTTGCCTATTGTGCTGCTTCTTGTGTGTTTATCACATTGATGAAGTTGGGCATCTTTTCATCTCCTTGATTTATTGTATCTGGGCATGGTGTTCATCTTCCCTGGAATATCATTTGAGTGGTGTAATTTGGCTAATCGCTGCCACCAAAACTTGGGCAATGGAGCCAGGGATGGAGAATAAGACATTTAGTAATAAACTCAAAGGTGCTTTTTCAAGAGGCAACTGGACTTTCTTGTTTTTTCTTTGAAGACTTTTCACTTCTCATGTGAGGAGTGAAACATTTTCAAAGAAAAAAACCAGAAAGTCCAGTTGCCTCTTTAAAAAAGTACCTTTGGGACAACTATGGCCTGGATGACTGAGAATCTCCATAGACATTTAGCTATTTAGTAATAAAATATGGGAAGAAAAAGCTGAAAGTTAACAGAGTAGGCCTTTGAGTGAAAATGATTATCTCTCTTTTTAAAACACAGTATAGGTTTACGCAGAAGATAGTAATCTAGGTTACTTACAGGGTGGAACTCTGATCATCCTGATGCAATATTCAATTTTACCCATGGCAATTAGCTCAGGTCTGAGATGTCAGTCCAAGAGTCATTTGTAGTAGGAGATCAGACCAGCCCGCTAAAACACAAGCACCCCACTATGATTGATCTGTTTACTGGTTTAAACTTTATTAAGCTGTACTTTGTTTTATCTCAAACTGATGTCCATTTTTAACTTTGCTGCTTGTGACTTAGAAAGTGATTACTTTTAAGAAAAAGAGAAGCTGCTTACTTTGTTGTTGCCACAAGGAGTAGCTTAACTTTGGGTGTATCACCGCAGTATACATTATACAAAATGATTGGGAAGGACAAACGTTTTGAAATGCAGAAAGATAGCATGGAATGCCATGCTGAAGCAGCTAATCTAATGTCTTACTAATTTCCAGGCATAATTCAAAAGACTGATAAAAATATATAAAAATGTAAAAATTTTGGGACTTACATACTGTATGTGATGTTTTGACCTTGCCCTTGTGAGTCTAACTATCTGCTGAGTTAGTTTCAAAGTTCTACACTGGGTATCCCTTCATTTCAAAAATAAATGTGGTAAAGACTAGGGAAGCTGTAGGGCCACATAAGTCTTCTAAAAGCCTAGGGTATGGACTATAGAATGTGTTTAGGAAAGGTAATTGTATTTCAAGTTGTCATGTGCCAGAAGCGATACTTACTAAACAAATGAACACTGTTTAATCTGAATTAACTTAAGAACTCAAATATAAAGTTGATTCTGATTTGATGTAGTTTGACACTAACCCCAATTGTATTGAGGTTTTAGTGTGTGGTCTACGGCATGTCACTAAAGGCCATCCATTGTGCAAACTTTAAACAAATAATGGTCCTAACTGAGGCTTCTACAGGTCTCTATTGTAAGAAAATTTAGATTAACCAGTGATAGGGTTTGTATCTCTCTCATTGAAGCAAAGAGGCAACACAGATGCTTCCATGAAGCATTGTGTTGCCTCAATACTGTCACTTTTCAAAACCAGAAGATGCTAGAGAAGGCAAATGACCTTTTCTCCCACTGAACTTGCCAAAACATTGGTTGAGAAGGCAAGCTGCACATCCTCCAACAACAAAGCATTGAGTGAATGAGGCCTGAGAAGCTGAACTGTGCTAATCATCATTTGGGTTTGCAAAACAAAACAAGGGGCCCTTCAATTTCACAAGGCTTATGAAAGTGCTTTGCTTGAATCATCATCAAACTGAAGCACCCTTTCAAGGATTTGCACAAATCTGTTGAATAGACACTTGGCCCTGCCCTAAAAGGAGAGATGTCCAATAACATTAAGGAATGCCAGCCAGAGCAGTAAACCCCATTGGTCCCTTTCATTATAACATTTCAGGGTGGGTCATTAGAGATGATCCAAATGTCTGCTAGAGCAAAATACACAGACAGCAAAATATCAAATTAGTTAGCATAAAATACATTTATTAGCTGAATCAAATAATCATGTCCTGCACAACAAAGAAGTTGTGCAATTTGTTCACATGTAGGGTTTAGTTTTCTGTATTTTGAGTAAATGAAGGATGAATTGAGTGACCAGGACCTGGGTATGGGAACTAGTTTTTTTTCCCAGCCAGATGCTTTATTATATAGTCAAATGATATTAGTATCAGCTCCCATTTTAGCACAGGAGAAGCAGATAATATGGGACTGCATCTTAATTGCCTTCCAATGTTCTGGTATCTTCTTTCAAGTATACACTTAAGAAGAACATATTCTAGAGCAGAGATCCACTGCATAATATATGTGTGGGTCATGTGTACAAGATTCTTAAGAATTCTGTTTGTTTTTGTAAAAGAAAGTAAGAGTTTGACTTTCCCTTTTGATTTTTGATTGGCTGTTTATTATAAAATTGACAAAGGGCACAACAAGTACAGTGTATGGCAGAGAAATAAATTCCCTCTTTTTATCTATGCTATTCTAACTGAAGAATCATATTTCTTTGAATGTTTTTATTTTAAAGCATTTTCCTTACTTTAAGCACTTTCTCCTTCCTCCCTCCCTCCCTCCCTCCCTCCCTTCCTTTCCAGTGATACGTATCTGAAAAGCACTGTGGTCTCAACCCAAATCTTATTAAATGCCTTGTTTTTTCCTCCATTCTTGAATAAAGAACATGAGTTCCCAAATATCCATGTTATCTAGATACATTTCATAATCATTGCTTCAAGTTTGGAGAATTCCCATTTTGCATGTTTTTTCAGAGTGATTCTTGCTGCAATCATCCAATTTCCTATTATGAGTTAATCCAGTGAGTGATCATAACAAAGATCCAACAGGAGTGCTAAAAAGGATAAATATAAACAGTGAGTGGTTTTTCAATTTTTTTCAACCAAATAGGAAAACAATCTGTTCTGACGCAGAAATTCCAAAACCTATCAATCAGAATATGATCATACGTCTGCAGTGTATAATAATACTTAAAATTTCACAGAAGGATTATCCTGGGTCCTGTTTATGTATAAATATTCCATCTCTCTATTTTGATCACACCATCACATTTTCTTCTTTAAGTCTATCAGGATAGTCAGCCACAAACTTGAATGGAAGCACAGTGGCAAAGCCCTTTTTGCATTGGAAAAGTGGTCCTTATCTTTAGCTAGCAGAACTAAATAACAGCAGGTAATGTGAACCTGAACCCCCAGAATGTTGCTATGAGTCAAAGTAGGCATTGTTAGGCCTAGAAGTGAGAAAATGTCTTCTCAGTGTTGCGGATCCTATTAACCTGTTCAGCAACAAAAAGTAAAAGAAGTTTGATTCATGAAGTTTGTGCCCTTCATTGTGAGGATCGGGATATGGGAAATAAACAAGATGGACATGAGCTCTCATTACAGAAAAGATAGTTGATCAATATATATTTCAATGAATCTTCAAAACTGGCACAATCTCGAAAAGGTAGAGTTAATTGTGATACCTTTCTGCATATTTGAATGCAGAATTATTATTTATATGCAGAAGATTACAGATTGAAAATTATTAAATGGTATATTTGGCAAGGCCAAGAATTTGGATACCCTTTTCATTAATCCCTGTAATATCCTTTTTAGCAGAAATAACAGTTTCCACATATTTCCCATTGCCAATTGCTATTCTTTTTTTTCACCCTTCCTTGTAGAACTGTTTTAGTTCAGTAATAGTTTAAAGTATGCAGAAGAAACTTGTTGGAAAATACTAACTGAGAGGATGTCCAGATCTTTGCATCTGCCACATACGATTTTCTCATTTTAAATCCATGAAAAACTGCACATTCAAAGTTGCAGAAGTATGTCATGTTTAACTTTGACTATTTAGGGGTTTGGTCATCCCAAAGGTGCTTTTCAAAAGGCAACTGGACTTCTTTGTTTTTTCTTGAAGATGTTTCACTTCTCATCCAAGAAGTTTCTTGGATGAGAAGCAAAATGTCTTCAAGGAAAAACAAAGAAATCTAGTTTCCTTTTGAAAATTATCTTTGGGACAACCATGACCTATATGACTGAGAATCTCCATAGACATAAAGGGATTTGGTCATTTTCTGCTCACTTAAGGATTCAGTGAAACATACCATTTAACAATTTAAGTTTTGTCTACAACTGATGGGATGATTCCAATGTTTAAAGTACAGAAGTTGAGGAACAGAACTTTTCAAAACAACAGCAAGGGAAGAATTGCATTTCACATGGACCGTATGTTATAGGTATATACCCCTGCTCATAAATCCAAGTAAATAAATTTGATGATATTGTAGGAGATATGTGGAAGGTTGTTTTTTTTTCAAAAGCAAATTGCAGGTACTTCAGTAAGAAAATAATTGGCTTTAATTATCTCAGGATCTATTGGAATATAAACTCCGCCAAGCATAGTTCTTCTATGATATTTCTAAATTCCTTACTGACAAACTTTTCTTGAGGAAGATAAAGAAAAATATAAACTCCATATGGAAGGAGGTAGAAGAGTATCTGGTATCTGTTGTGGCCCGCAGAATTGGACAATGAGGAGGTTGGGGAAGAACTTGGGGAAGGCTTTGATGGATGCTCTGTGTCCGATGCAGAGATAGTGCCAGGGCCATCCAATATTTCCCAGCCACCAGAGAGGCAGCTGCCTTTGGAGGCTGATATGAATGAGGAGGAAGAACAGCTGGGGCCTGTTTCAGATGCATATATGTGCAGAGCTGTTAGGAGAGGAGAATAACGGAGTTCAAGGAATCAACTTGGGAAGCAAAGCATACGTTGGGGCTGAATGGCCCCTCCCTGGCTGGGGAATAATAGAAGGAAAGGGAAGTGATCATCGTGGGAGACAACAGTTCATCTTTCTGAAGATTTTGCTCATTGTGTTTCGTGCCACAGAGACTGCTTTGCCAGAACTTAATTTGCAGGGAGCTCACAGCCTTGCAATTATCACAAGGAACTGATAAAGTCTGTTGCTGCCATTAACTCTTTGAAGGACTATTGGCTGTGTTAAATATGCAATGATGCCTCATTAATATGTATGTATGTTGTATGCAGAGTGGAGTCTGACATCTGACTGAAGTCCCACAGAGTCTCAGTGCTCTGCGGCCCAAGGCTGAAGAACAGCTAGAGAAGCTGGTTGCTCAGGGGGTCCTCAAGCCAGTCGACCACGCAAAGTGGGAGATACTTATATTGACCCCAGTCAAGCCATATGGGTTGGTCAGGATCTGTGCTGACTACAAAAGTACTTTGAATCTTGCGCTACAACGGAGTGCATATCTGGTGCCAGTAGTTCAGCACCTTTTGCATTCCCTGGGGCATTCGAAAATCTTTGCAAAATTGGACTTGGCCCAGGCATATCAGCAGCTGCATGTAGACAAAGCTACCACAGAAGCCCAAACAACCATGACAGACAGGGGTGCATTTAAATGTAATTGGCTCCAATTTGGAGTCAGCATAGCCCCTGGCCTATTCCAGAGCATTATGGAAAGACTGCTACACAATATCAGGGGTCGTCCCATACTTCGATGATGTAATCATTTCTGCTGAAAATAGGACACAACTGCTGCAAAGAGTGAGAGTTGTGTTAGAGCGTTTCCAGGAGGCAGGGCTCAAACTAAAGAAAGATAAATGCCACATTGCAGTACCCCAAGTGGCATTCCTGGAGTTCCTAATAGATGGGTCAGGCATCCGGCCCACAAACGGCAAACTCAAAGCAATTAAAGAAGTCCCAAAGTCACAGAATAAAACTGAGCTGCAAGCATTCTTGGGTCTACTTAACTTTTACAATATATTTCTGCCGCAGAAAGCAACAATTACGGAGCTGCTCCACAGACTACTTGATAAAAAGATGATCTGGACTTGGAGGGCCTGCAAAGACACAGCATTCAGCAAAATAAAGGACATTTTAACTTCTGAGACTGCACTCATACAGTATAGTGAAACACTGTCGTTGTCCCTAACCTGTGATACATCCATGTATGGCATCGGCACAGTGTTGAGCCACAAATTGCCCAACGGGAGGGAAGCCCCCATCACATACTACTCAAAGACCTTATCAAAAGCAGAAAGAAACTACAGCCAGATTGACAAGGAAGCCCTAGCCGCTATAGTAGGAGTGAAATGTTTCCATGAGTACTTCTACGGCAGACCCTTTGAGCTGATAACCAACCACAAGCCACTATTTGGCATCCTTGTGGGGGACAGACCCACACCGAACATGCTGTCACCAAGAATGCTAAGATGGACGATCTTCCTGGCAGCGTTCAGTTACAAGCTGCTCCACAAGCCCAGAAAAGAAATAACACCAGCAGACGCCCTCAGCAGATGCCCCCTGCCAGATCTTGTCGAAGACCTGGCACCTTCTACTCCCGTGTTGCTCATCAAGAATCTCGAACCTGGCCTGCTAACGTCAACAGAAATCGCGAGACTCATGGCGAAAGATAGAACCTTGGTGTGGGTTTTGAATTGGGTGTGGAGGGGATGGCTGGACTCAACATAAGGAGATGAATTTGCACCATTTAAACATAAACAAATGGAACTATTAGCGGTAAAGGGGTATTTGTTGTGGGGGGAGAGGGTGATTATACCCCAGCACCTTGGAACTGCTACACAAGGGTCATCCGGGCATAGTGCAGATGATGGCTCTAGCCAGGAGCTACATATGATGACAAGGATATTGAAACCTGGGTATTGAAACATGTCTGCCTGCCAAGAATCCCAACCAGCACCCCCCCCCGGCAGCACTCCCCCTCAAATGGGAAAAGCCCTCAGTCCTGTGGGCATGGGTACACATCGATTTTTCAGGACCATGCCAAGGGCAAACCTTTCTGTTAGTGGTTGATGCCTGTTGTAAATGGTTGGAGGTGGTCCTAATGAAGTCTACTACAACAGAGACAATCATGAAAGCCTTAAGAAAGTTGTTTGCCACCCATGGGCTACCCGATGTGCTGATGTCTGGTAACGGACCTCAATTCACAGCATACTAATTAGAGAGGCTCCTTGCTAGTTTGGGGATCCGCCATGCCTTGTCAGCGTGAGCACACCTGGCAACAAATGGGCAAATGGAGAGAATGGTTAGAACAATCAAAGAAATCCTAAAGAAAATGGGCCCAGGGGACTGGCAAGAAAAAATAGATAAAATGCTGCTGATCCAACACATTACACCCAGCACAGAAGCCCAGCAGAAATGCTGATGGGCAGAAAGCTAAGATCACTCCTCAGAAGGGTCCACCTGAACTACAATAGTGACATCCCAATAGACTCTACAGAGAAGTGTAAGATTTTCACACCAGGGGATCAGGTATATTCTTACAATTACACAGAAGGAGCCACCTGGGTCCCAGAAAAAATACTAGAAAGCACTGGATCCAGATCATACAGAGTAAAGGTGGAAGGTGGAAAAACATGGAACTGGCACATTGACCAGTTACGAGGCCAAATAATACAACCGGCAAAAGAAACCAAAAACCAAAACAAAAAAGCACAACCGGCCCTAGCTAAGATTAGAGAACAAGAACCACCAGAAAGAACTCTAATCCTAGACTCAAACCCAAGTAGAATACCGGGTGACTTATCTTTGGAAGGAGAAGTCCAGCATAGTATTTCTGGGGCCTCCAGCTCAACAGAGCCCGCCACACCTCTGGGAAACTTCGAGGTGGTTCCAAGGGTGGGGTCCGGAGCAGCGGTAGACCCATCCACACAGGCCACCACTCTAGGAATGAATGAGATGCGCAGGCCCAGTCGCACCCACCGAAGCCCCGTCTACTTGTGGGACTACGTCTGGCAAATGGTTTGTGATTGGTTAACCTAACTAAGAGGGGAGGGGTGTTAAATATGCAAGGACACCTCATTAATATATACGTACATTGTATGCAGAGTGACATCAGATTTCACTCATTGGTCCAGCCACTGGCGGGAATTATAAAGTGCCATCAGTGGCTGAAATGTTGGAGCTGGCGCCTGTTGCAGCTTGTTAGGTTTCTTTAAGAACCTGAACTATATTGGTTTACCATATATGGTTGCAAGTCATAATGACTCAGCACTTTACTGAAGCCATGATACTGATTGGCTACAAGAAGCAGGAGTACTATATAGCAAGAAGCCAGAGAGCAAATGTTAGGCTATGAGCTTTTACTGTGGGCTTCTACTGTGGATGCTACTTGGCTACTGCTGCTTCTACTCAGCAAGTATCTTCATCACTCTGTAACTATATCTCTCCATTGCTGCATGGATGTATTGAAGATGCTGTATTGCTTTTTTGCCTACTGACAATGATGGTTAGTTATATACTCTATTGACTGATGAACTGTGTATGAATTTTGGACTGGATCTTGGACTGTGCTTATACTCCTGTATATAAAACCCTTTATCCTTCAATCTCTGTGCTTGTATGACTCTATACTTACTGCTACAATTTTGCACACTACTTCTGTTTGCTGCATACTTCTTGAAGACAAAGAAAACCCTGCTAAATACTTAACACGGCTGGCCATTTTTTGTTCTCAAACCTTAAATAAAGAGTTTTCCTGCATCCTGCAGTCCTGCCTCTTTCTTCTGCATACCCATTTTACAGCCTGGACTTTTCGATGGATGAATGCAATGAATTCACAAGAAGTAAATAAAGAGAAGTTTTTCATGACAAGGAGTCTGTTGTTTGCTTCTGCTAAGGCTGGGACCGAACAGTATCCTTGACTTTATAGTAATCCATTAGTTTACACCCAAAGTGGAGGAAGCAGGAACTGTGGGGAACACATGATGTTAGAATTCCTGATTCTAAGATAAATTAAAGCTGAGTATGGTCAAACATGCACCTTATGTTTCGGGAGAGCACGTGTTTAAATTCAGAGCAATAATGATAATTCTATGGCAAAAGATGCTGCTGAGAAAAGGATGGACAATAGTGTTTTCAAGATAAGAAACTCCAAGCCCAAACATTGCAGTAAAGTTCATCACACATGGATTATCAGGAAGGGTTAATAAAATGTAGACATTTTTAAGTGTCTTTTTTTATCCCTTAAGAATTCTACATTAGGTTTGGTGGTGCAAAAAATAGAAAAATCCAACAATTAGGCCAGATGTTGTAGACCTGTTAGATAGTTTAGACTCACCTCATTTCCTCACTGGTGACTTCCAATGTGCTTTCCCACCATCCAGCTCTTGTTATAATGAGGACAGCTTTAAATTGCCTCAGTGATAGCCGGGTGATATTAGAAGATATCTGTAAATCACTTGCGGGGAAGTGGCCTCTGTCTAAAACTGAAAACAGCAAGCACAACGTATTAGGCCATAATATGGTAATATTTGCAAATATAAAAACGATACATGTTATTCTGAAACAAAAAAGCAGGACTTGAATCCCTCTCCCTAATACTTTCTAAAATTATACAGGATTTCTGGAAATTAAACCCGTCTGTTTTCTTAAGAAAAATCCCACCAGGGACCTATCCTAGAAGAGACCCCACATAAAGGGAAACATAAACAGACTTTCTATCAGGAAAGGAGAAAATTAATTTTAGGAGAAGCAAGGCACCAACATAAAAAAACAAAACAAAAGTCAATTGCAGCCAGATTGAGTTGCATTATTTAATAGTAAAAAAACCTGAACATTTCAAATACCAAGCTCTTCTTTGGATGATTATTACTACCTGGAGCAGATAAATACATTATTTTGCAAATGATATTGAAAACAATAATAGCTTGTTTGAGAGAATGGGACACCTAATATTGCATGCTCTGGGTTCAGAAGGAAGCTGGCTCCTCTTTATGACAATTCCACTTGTAAAGTTTACATCACCTTTTGCTTTATAAATATTGTAATCATATATAAAGGAGTATTTTGCATGCTTCTGCTCTTAGACTATTCCAAATTATTGGACCATATTTCTACTATATGTATGGAATTTTTAAAGTTTTGGGTTCATGAGAGCCATGAACTAGATTTATTAGAAACATACCAGCAATAGAATAAACATAAATTTGCACAAATATCAAAATGGAATCAAATGTCCTCCTTTTTCTATAGGATACAATGACAATTGTTAGAAGCAATGGCCAACATGCTTGTGTGAAGTCCGGTTGCTTCCCTAAACATGTTTTGTTTTATAGCCAAAAGTTAAATGAAATTGGAACTGATCTAAAATAAATGAATGTTGAAGGCTGAAGGGAGGGGGAGGTGGGGAAGGTGGCAAAGAAAACTTCAGAAAAAGTTTAGAACTCTGCTGGTTCAGATACTAAAGGAATCAACAGCCATAAATTTCCAAATTGTGGAATTTATCAGGGGCAGCTATAAAACTGCTTTGATAAATGAGGAGATAAATGATGAGTCATACCCTGCTTAAAAGACAAACCAGCTTGATGTTGCCAACTTAAAGTGAAACTGGTGCATTAGAAAACATAATAGGAAAACAAACGTGAATCAGTAAAATGCCCCAAATCAAAAAAAATTCAGCTTTCTTGTATACAGGGTAAGGCATTTATTTTTTAAAATCCCCACAGAGTTGAGGCGCAGAAATTACAGCTTGAAAATGCAAAGCATGCCATTTGTTGGAAATATGATGTTGTTTATGTGTCTGGGTTTTTCATTTGTTTGATGTGTTTGCTACATTTTTATCTGCTTGTCGTCAGGCTGAAGAGCAAATCAAGGAACTGATGAGGCTGTTTTGCTGCAGTACGGCAATTAACTTCATTAATAATGATAACAATCTTACATTTATAGACAGAAAGATTTATAAATCATTCCTGCCATTGCTGAAGTGCAGAAACCTTAACGGTCTGGGGGTGGGAGTCTGGGGGGGCAGAGTTATGCATTTCAAAGCCATCTGCAATCTTAAACAACTTTTCAGTACAAAGTATAAAAATGCTTATAGAATCCAGCTGAAAGTATAATCTACTTTGTCTGCGGCAATTTGTATGTTTTCAACACAAAAATTCTACTAATTGGAAAGAAGAATGAGTTAAACCATACTCAAATAAGCCCCATGTTAAAATGTCTGCAATATTTGCTATTGAGCCTTACACAAATTGAAAATATACAATATGAAATCAGTACTGTCCCATTGATGTATCCAATCCATTCCCATTAAATTGCAGCCGCTCTATGTCGGTGTTAGGAATCATGTGCTTTTCAAACTACAGAAGGCATCTCAACCCCTTATGAATAAACAAGAGCATAATCATTATCTCATAAATCATATGCAGCTCAGTATTTATTCATGTTTTTTGCAGTGCTTTTTTTCCCTGTTCAGCCTTCCACATATTTTATGCCTTCCAAGATACCTGCAGTTTTTCTAACATTCGTTATTAATCTGAAATATTTGCTGCTTCTTTGGAAGCTGTTACTTTATAATCAAGCTTTTAAAATATCTTAAAAGTTTCCATTTAGAATGGGAAAAAAAAGTATTATTTTCAATTCTGCTCCATAAACTTCAGCTTAACATATCGCCTAGAGAATAATAGAAGAAAACCTATCAGCTGTTTTATAATATTTACATTACTATTAACTACAACATTTCTGTTTCTTGATTATTATTATTATTACCTTATAAATGTGTGATCCTTTTCCAAATTGACCAATTAACTAAAGTTTGGTTACAATGTTAATTGCAAAACACTAAATTATCTCCCAGGTGCACACTTTTCCTGATAGTTCATATTTGATAGATAAAATAGGTGTATTAACAATTTTTGCCCCCTAAATGAGTACCTGCCACATTTTTAATGAGGAGTAGTTTGCTCTAAACTTGCACAAGATCTCTCAGTAGACAGAGTAGAGGGTCATAAACCAAACAGCATAACAGTGCCTTTATACATCTTCTTAGGAATGTATTGGTATTCAAAGTGGTGGCATTATCAAATTTTTGAAAGCATTCAACTAGTCATATGATATATCTGGCAGCTTCTTCCTCACATGTCACATTTACTCTGTATTCAGACCATTTGCTTGATGTTGTTGTTGCTCATCTACTTTCCTTGTTAGTGAGTTATTTAAATCAGGCTGCAGATAGGTCATATTTTGGAAATGTCATTGTCAACCTTCAGTATTGCCTTGCATGAGCCAGCACATATTTATCAAGAATAGATCATCCAAACCAAACTTTTAAGACAGAATAACCAGTGCAGTTGTCACAAAAATGCAGCAGATATATATGTGTGGTGTCCCAAAGAAATTGACAAAAAAGAGGGTGGTACTATACAGTATTACCATTAGATGAATAAGAGCTGGTTGAACAATTGCACCCAATGGCTATTTATCAAACTGAAAGAAAATGTCAAGTGGTATACCTCAGATTTTTTTTTGAGTTGGACAAAGAGGTAAAAAATATGATTATCAAATTTCCAGATGATATAAAGAATAGAGAGATAGTAAAAACTTATGATTTAATTAAAGTTTAGGATAAAGATAAAAATTTAAGATAAAGATAAAAAACTAGTGCAAACTAGGAAAAATATAAAAATAAAAAATAAAAATGCACAACTTATATATTTTAATCTTAATCAAATAAACCCACTTTGTGTTTCCTCCATTCACTGTTAAGAATCTTCATATTTAATCCTTTCAAATAGAATTCTATAAGCTGATTTCTTATAATTTCCTCCTTGTTTTCTCTCAGAAACAAGTTTAACATGTCTCTTTTGTAAATACAAGATAAGAAAGCTATCTAAGTCACTCTTCTGATTCATTATTTGTGTCATCCCTTTAATTATTAAGACATCAGCCAGTTTCATTTATAAATCCAGTATAACACTATTTTCAATATCATTTTTATAGCCTGATATTTTAAAATCCATTTTCAGATCCACATTTAAATCAGCCTCAGAATTTTCTGAATGCATATATCCTTGAATTCTTCCACAGTCAAATAATATTGCTCCATTTTGCATTAATGAGATTCTTTTCCTTTATTTATACACTTTAGTTCTTTCTGGTTCTCTCTAATCCTCTTTTCATTCCCCCTGCCTAAACAACACTTTCCTATTGCAAAGTTTCTTACAGTTAGTTTCAAAATCGATCCACAGGAAGCATTCTTGTAATTAATTTTAAAAATTTATTTCAAGTACATCTGACCCCATAATCTGTTTATAACTTTCCAAAATCAATGTTCTAGTCATGTTTTAGGCCTGGAAATTTGAGAGTTCTGCCCAGTATCTTAACTGTTTCTAGCACTGCATTCTTCTGGACAGAGAGTTCTAATTTTATTCTGGGATCTCTTTGAAGCCACTCTCCCATTTTAGGAGTCACAACCCCAAGTATTCCTACTGTCACTGGAAACACTTTGACCTTTATTTTCCACATCCTTTTTCAGGCCTCGGTACTTTCCCAACTTTTCACATTTCTTCTTTCTGGTATTGCTGTCACTTGTTACTGCTACATCTATCACAGCCTCTGTCTTCAGATCCTTGTCTACTATAATAAAGGATGATTTAACCTGGAAATAAGGAGAAACTTTCTGACAGTGAGAACAATCAACCAATGGAACAGCTTGCCCTCAGAAGTTGTGGGAGCGCCATCACTTGAGACTTTCAAGAAGAGATTGGACTGCCATTTGTCAGAAACGGTGTAGGGTTCTCCCACTTGGGCGGGGGGGGGGTTGGACTAGATGACCTACAAGGTCCCTTTCAGCTCTGATTATCTGTTATGAAGTCGGCTGAGCACCTAATCCATGCCTGTCTATCTAGATTTGGAAGTCCCACAGGATCTTAGCTCTCTTATTATTCACAACCTTCTATGGAATCTCCCATTTGAACTTTGGAGGATCTAGTCTATGCGCTGTGCAAATGCTCCTGTACACAATACCAGCTATTTGATTGTGTTGTTTAGTGCATGCTGTTCCTACTTGCATCTTACATCCTATGTGTTGGACCATCTCTGAGGCCTCTCTGCGTAGTCTGCACCTTGGAATCTGTCTAGTGTGGTGGATCCCTGTTTCTATAGATCTGGTGCTTAGTGCCTGTTTTTGTGTTGCCATGATCAGTACTGTCGATTTGTCTAGGCTTTCCAGCCACTGGTAAGATTTCCAAGTGTCTGTCACCTTAGCTGTCTGTTGATCATAAAATCCCTTGCAGGGTCATGTCTTGCAATGAACCTCCACTGCTTGATTTTCCACCCATGTCTGCTGTTGCCTAAGGCATTCTGTCAATGGCTTATCTTTGGGTATCATCTTACTGATGTACTCCTTGATGCTCTGGTATCATCCAAGACAATGGCTTTGACATGCACCAGACTCCACTCACCCTCTTTCTAACTGCTGTACCACCTGTGAGAAGCTTCCAAGTCTTTATATCAGTAACTTCCATGTCCTGCTATGGCCAATTCATTATATTGAGAGGGTACTTGACCAGCAGGGCATACATGTTGATGGCATGGATCTTGTTCTTCCCATTCAGCTGGTTCCTCTTGTCCTAGGTTGATATGTTGCTGTCTTTCTTGCCTCCTTATCATGGTTCTCATGTGAGTATGGGATATCAAGGTTCTTGTAATTTATCTGTATGTTTGCTATGGGCCTGCTGCTAGTTCCACCCTATCAGTCTTAATTGCCTTGACTATCTTCCAGTCACACTTCTCAAGTCTGAATAACATTTCAATGTTCTCACTGTAGATTTGCATCAGGTGGATCAGCAAGTCAAAGTCTCTGCTCATTCTTAGCATACCACTTGATGTCGTCCACTTAGAGGAGGTTGCTGATGGTGGCCATTCTGGAATTTGTATCCATATCTAGCCCTTGTGATTATTTAGCTGAAGGGTTTCAAACCTATGCTGAACAACAGTGGGAACAGTGGATCACCTTGATATATGCTGTACTTGATGGTCACTTGAGTGAGCTATCTTGAGTTGACTTCCAGAAAAGAATTCTGAGGAATTGAACCATTCACCAGCTTCGCTTTCCATTGTAGTCATGAGCTCTATGAATTTGCCATTGCTTCCCTGAAAATAGGATAGCAAACACTTTAGAAAACACCATTCCTATTTAAGAGAATCTTGATAAGCTGTAAGAATTTCCAGATGGACAGATGCCAAGTCCTTCACGGAGCACAATTCAAATGCTCTCTCTTTCAGAAATTCACTAGCTAACTATTGAGTCATCAAATTTTGTCTGCATTAGCAGAGAAGCTTCATAATATCAGTGCATATGTAATCATGGTATCACTTTTCTTGGAAGGAAAGCACTTAGAACTGAAAGTAGAGAAGGAAAACTATGCTGGACCTAATTCTTACTAATAGAGAAATGATAGAGGGAGCTGAAGTTGTCAGAATTTTAGGTAAGAGTGACCACATCATATTGGAATTCAAAATAATGCAAACACAAGCAATAGAACATAATCCAATCAGTGTCGTAAACATTAAAAGAGCTGATTTTAACAAAGAGAGAGCCTAAGAAAGATTCCATATATGAAAATCCTAAAGAGGAAGCAAGAAGTGTGGGAAATTCTGAAAAACATGATCATAAAAGCTCAGTCCAGCACAATACCACTGAAAAAGAAAAACAAGAAATCCAAGAAGAAACCAACATGTTTGCACAAAGATCTCTCTGATAAACTAAAAGACAAAAAGGACAAGTACAAAAATAACGGAAAGAGGGATACATAATTAACTATCAGCAGATAACTTATTATCACATAACTATCACTAGATACCCAGAATTTGCAAAGATGAAATCAGAAAAGCAAAAGTTCAGAATGAACAAAGTCTTTCAACAAAAGTCAAAGATAATATGAAAAAGTTTATTTCAACATATAAATAACAAGAAAAAAGTCAAGGAAATAGTCAGTCCACTAAAGAGATAAGATGGCAAGGAAGTAATAGACAGTAAAGAGAAAGCAGAGCTGATTAACTCATTCTTTGCATGAGTCTTTTTGCAAAAAGAAACTATAGCCCAACCTAGCAAAAACATAACCATAAAAGGCAGACTAGAAATAAAAATTAAAATAAGCAAGAAAATGGTAAGAAAACACCTGTCTGATCTTGATGAATATAAATCACTGGGAACTGACAGATTACATCCCAGAGTTCTGAAGGAGCTGGCAGATGTTATCTCAGAACCATTGTACCATATCTTTCAAAAAATATTGGAGCACCAGGGAACTGCCTGAGAATTGGAAAAGAGGTGGTGTGGTTCTCATCTTCAAAAAAAAAAAAAGAGAGATCCAGAAAACTAGAGACCAACCAGTCTAACATCAATACTTTGGAAGATATTGGAAAAGATTATCAAAAAACAGATCTGCAAACATCTCTAGAACAAATAAAGTTTATGACTAGAAGCCAGCATGAGTTTGTTAAAAACAAACCAATCTTATTTCATTCTTAGTTGACCAGAGAAATGTATACTTAGTATACTTAGATATAGAACATAGTATACTTAGATTTCAGCAAGACATTTGATAAAGTATACCACAACCTACTTCCTATGTGGGGTAGACAGCATCGCTACTAGATGGATTTGTAACTCACTGACAAATTGTACTTAATTAGTAGTCCTTAATCTACATCTACATCTATATGGAGGGAAATAAGCAATGGGGTACTATCAGGTTCCGTCTTAGGTCCAGTAGTCTTCAATATCTCCATAAATGATTTGGATGAGCAAATAGAAGAGGAACTCATCAAATTTTCAGATGGCACTAAGCTGGCAGGAATAGCCAACACCCCATAAGACAGTGATGGCTAGCCTTTCGGCACTGACTGCCCAAAGCACACGCGCATGCACATGCACCACCAAAATGCAATATGCGTGCACCCACCCAGTGCATGCGCCCCACCCCGCACATACGTGCACATCTCCCACACATGTGCATGCATCTCCCACGCATGCATCTCCCATGCATGCATATGCATCTCCCGCACTTGCACCCCGCCCTCCTGCCCCCTGCCCCCATGCATGCATGGCAGAGACCTGAAGACCAGCTGGCTGGCAGGATGTATGCGTGCATGTGCGGCAGAACTGAGCTCGGGTGATAGTTCGTGCACCCATAGAGTGGGCTCTGTGTGCCACCTGTAGCATGCATGCCCTAGGTTCGCCATCACGGCCATAAGACAAACTCAGTATCCAAAAGGATCTTGACAGACTTGAACGATGGGCCCTATCCAACAAAAGGAAATTTAATGTGGAGAAAAGCAAGATTTTACACTTAGGCAGGAAAAACCAAAGTGGAAATACAGATTAGGTGAAATCTGACTCAAAAACAGCAACTGTGGGAGGGATCTTGGAATCCTAGTGGACAATCACTTAAATATGAGCCAGCAGTGTGTGGCAGCAGCAAAAAAAAAAAAAAAAAGCAAATACTATCATTGGTTGTATAAACAGAGGCATAAAATCAAAATCACATGAAGCGTTAGTACCATTTTATAAAACCTTAGTAAGACCACACCTGGAATAGTGCATCCAGTTTTGGTCACCACAAAATACAAAAAAGATGCTGAGACTTTGGGAAAAGTGTAGAGAAGAGCATCTAAGATTATTAAACTCCTAGTCTAGAGAAAAGAAGGATTAGGGAGGATATGATAGCAGTATTCCAGTACTTGAGGGGCTGCTGCATAGAAGAGGAGGTCAAATTATTTTCCAAAGCACCTGAGGGCAGGACAAGAAACAATGGATGGAAACTAATCAAGGAGAGAAGCAACCTGGAATTAAGGAGAAACTTCCTAACAGTGAGGACAATTACAGGAACTGGGCTTGGCTAGCCTGGTAAAGAAAAAGACCAGGGGAGACATGATAGCGGTCTTCCAATATTTGAGTGGCTGTCACAGAGAGGAAGGGGTCAAGCTATTTTCTAAAGCGCCTGTAGGCCAGACAAGGAATAATGGATGGAAACTGAACAAGGAGAGGTTTAACCTGGAAATAAGGAGAAACTTTCTGACAGTGAGAACAATCAACCAATGGAACAGCTTACCTTCGGAAGTTGTGGGAGTGCCATCACTTGAGACTTTCAAGAAGAGACTGGACTGCCATCTGTCAGAAATGGTGTAGGGTCTCCTGCTTGGGCAGGGGGTTGGACTAGATGACTTACAAGTTTCCTTTCAACTCTGATTATCTGTTAACCAGTGGAACAGCTTGCCTTCTGAAGTTGTGGGTGCTTCATCACTAGACGTTTTTAAGAATAGATTGGACAACCATTTGTCTGAAATCATATAGGGTCTCCTGCTTGAGCAGTGGGTTGGACTAGAAGACATCCAAGGTCCCTTCTAGCTCTATTCTGACTTTGACTATAATTGCCAATTATGATAAAATATATAGGCTTATGTTATCTTACTGAGACACATCACTAGAAAATTCACAGTGAGAAACAGTAGGAAAAAAATTGACACTGAATTTTGTGCCAGCTCTCTTTTCTTGCTCATATCTTGGGGTTTTTATATAAACAGAAGCAGTCCATCTCAGAAACTTTACATTTGGATATGAGTATGTGGATTCTTAAAATATCCATATTTGCTTCCTTCACTCATCCCTTTGGTCTATTTCTCATTTTCTTCACAATATAATTCTTCCCAGGTGTTCAAGGGAAGCAAAATCAAAGAAAATAATATAATGTGGATTTTCACAAATATCTCTGTTCTGTGAGAGATATTACATAGAGCGAAAATAAGCTCTCTCCCCGTCACACTTCCTACCGAGGCAGTTGTGTATTTCTCCCATTCCATTTCCCCAAATCAGAAAAATATGAGTTTATTTGTGTGCGCGGAAGAAAGGTAAGTGCCCATTCTCAGCATTGGAGAAACGAAAAATGAGACTGGGCAGAGCCAGCTTTTCTGCACACTCTGAAGAGTTTATTGCACTTACTCACTTTAACAGTGTTTACAGGGAATACAGAGACAGAGAAGTTGTACATCTCCTAAGACTAAACAAAACACCTGAAGATTTTTGTAGGAAACCTATTTCTTCTTTTAATTTTACATAATAAAGTAGATTATATGAATGAGTGTGCATAGCATAGCTTAGCATAGCATAGAATAGCATAGCATAGTGTAGTATGTATGTGGATGCGTGGAGAGAAGGGGAAGGGAGGGAGGGAGAGGGAAGGAGAGAGAGAGAAAAAGAGGGAGAGAGAGAGAGAGAGACAGACAGACAGACAGAAAGACTAGAAATGCAGTCTCCCAGTTTTTTGTTTGGTGCCATAATTATCTGTCTGTCTAGTTTTAATTATTTGCTGACTTCAGTTCCCAATTTCCAATAACTTTTCTTCCACTGTGAAAAGTGGTTCTATTTTCCACATTATTGGGTATTTCTTTTGAAATGTATATATTTTTAATCTTCCTTTGTTGTTCTGAAGTGAGAGAGTATGCATTTTAGAATGAAAATGACTGACTCAATGACTCACTGACTGACTGACTGAATATGTGTATGTATTCTGTAACACATCTTCATCTCATGTCATTTCTCTGGATACCCATATCTTGTGTTCTAAAAATGAAATCAAACCATAGGTATCTCTCGTGATAGCTTTGCTGGATGAAGCATGAGAAACCAGGGACTCTACCGAAACCTCTGAAAAGGCAACTAGATAACAAAAGACAGGACAGTCAAAAATACGCCCTGACCACACTTATGTGATTAAGTGAATGAAATGTTTATAGGATAGGAAGTGTGTGTGTGTGTGTGTGTGTGTGTGTGTGTGTGTGTGTGTGATGAATAGGAGTTCTACAATATTTTGGATTTCAGAAAATAGGTTAACAAATGCCGCAAATTCTGTCTGCAACTCTTTAAAGCAGCCATGCTTTTTCCTGGGATTTTGTGGCTATCCTCCTCAGCTGCCATGTGATCCTGGGAAACAATACGGCAGTGTTAAAGCACTTTTTCTGAATGATTTTGGAGGCACTGCCCAGCTATAGCATATGTATGACTTCCTAAACCTCTGAAGAGCTTTCTTTATTGCTGCATGGAGACTTCTTAGCTAATAATATTCCATGTTCTTCTTTGAGGGGGGAAAATGGGCCAATGACAGGCCAATCTTGCAAGGTGAAACCATTCCCCCCCTCACTCCAAAATATCCCAAGAGACTAGCTCCATTATGACTGTGCATGAAGTCCAGGTCTGCAACCAAACAAAGGGATGAGGAAAGAAAGTGCAAGTTGCCATAGCAACACTATCCAGGCCAGCTGGTTTTATCAGCAAGGGGCCTGGTTTTCTGCCTGAGTTACAGGAATCTGAAGCAATTTATTTGCACTGCAAGTCAGTAGAACTGAAGAAAAGCAGAAAGGAAGGGTGAGCTTTGGTTCACTGTCTGGTGACATTTACATCACGAAAGGTGACTCATCTAATCTTGGAGTCTCATTACAAGATGAAAGAAAATATCTGAGAAAACCAAGCATGCATTTGCTTGGCCATATATGTGTCAGCAGCAAACACGGCATTTGGAAATGATGCGAGTCATTGTCTAACCCATCTTGTGGCCTCTACATTGGGGAAAGCTGTTGCATTTGAATCAGGTCCCCTATTTTAAAACACATTTTTTGTTAAAAGAAGGCAGTACCTTCTCTGAAAACTACATTCAAACGCAACCAAGAAAGGTGACCGATTTGCATTTCATGTCGGTTTGAACAGGAAGAGTCTGTTCTGCTTATGTTCAAATTGTCTATCTTTGCAACCAGCCTCCACAATTCTCTGTTGTTGTGGTATGGAGAGACAGCTTCTTGACATTCCTTCACATCAGTTAACAGAAGTTGACATAAGATGTTGTAATCTATTACACCTTGCTGCATCCTCTTCCCCTCCCAGAACATTTAATTTACTAAATTAAAAAAGTAAATAATCTACTGCTCGACATGGACTTTCTGAGTTCATCTATGATAGATAATATTTTTGAAGATAAAAGACAACATAAACTTTAAGATTAGATAGCATAATTTTTATAATAATATTTTTATCATAGTCCTAAGTACATAGATATATACACAAAGACATACACGTACGGTTTTGCTGGAGGAAGCAGGGTGGGGAGCGGGGAGATGGTGAAAGAGACAGAATTACCTATAGATAAGAACTCTTAGCAGAACAGCAATTAGATGTTACACAGACATTCTTGCATTGATTTGCTGGCTAACAGAAGCAGTGTGATAAGACACCTCATTCTCTGGTTAATGTGTAAGAACTGATGTTAAATCTCATTTAATTCAGCTGTTTCACAATGAAATTGGTGACTGTAATTTTTTCTTTTCTTTTGCAAAGATAGTCATCTCGAGGTCAGCAACAATATGCTCTGGGGAGTAAAACATTTTGCTACTGGTTTTTGAATCCAGTTGTTTCTGAAGTCAGATTGACATTCATGTATTCTTTTGCACTGAGGTTGGGGAGTTGATCTAATGTAAAATGCATAGGATATTGCTGATAGATAATGGCAGCCTGTGGATTTCAGTTCCAGGTTCCGCAGTTAAGATAGCCAGTGCTAAAGATCCTGGCGTTCACATCCATAAATCTGGAAGCCCTCCAGGGTGGAGAAGGCTAGATTATGGCATATAACACACTGTGGGATGAACAAGCATATGTTTCCCTGGTGTTGTGGGTAAAGGTTTAGGTCTCCTACTGGCTTGATAGAATATTCTTTTTATCTCTTCCCTCTCTTTCAGCTCCCTTACCCCAAATATCTATGCTGTATAGGAAACTCAATACATTGAAGATAACGAATGCAGAACCCAATGCTTAAACAAAGGCTTTGTTTAATTGGCTGATCCATCATAATTTGCTGCTTTCTCTTCAACCCACCCCTACCTAATGGGAAAAGGACCTGCCAATGGAAGCACTGAAGCAGAAATGGGCTGGCTGTAGCTGAAGAAGCTGTCATGACTAAGCTTCTTTCTGTGCTTCTTCTCCTCCGCCACATTTTGCTCTAACACAAATATAATAAGTTTTTTAAAGTTTATTTAGATTCCCCTGCCTACCGTTTTTTCCTTTCTTTATACCAGAGGTCTCCAAACTTGGCAACTTTAAGACTTGTGGACTGCAACTCCCAGAATTCTCCAGCCAGCACAGCATAGCTGCAGAGGTGGTATTCAGCAGGTTCTGACCAGTTCTGGAGAACCGGTAATAGAAATTTTGAGTAGTTCAGAGAACTGGCAAATATCACTTCTGACTGGAGATTTTACAGTATCCTTCCTCTGCCACGCCCACCAAGCCACGCCCACAGAACCGGTAGTAAAAAAATTTGAATCCCACCACTGCATAGCTGGCTGGAGAATTCTGGGAGTTGAAGTCCACAAGTCTTAAAATTGCCAAGTTTGGGGACTCCTGCTTTATACAGTCAACAAATGCTAACTTCAAATTCTGTTGAAAATGCAATGAGGGAGATTCGGTGCCATCCTTCCACAAAACCAATGAATCTGAAGAGTACAAAGCTGCTGTAAAAGCCTGCTAAATTTGATGTCAACATTCATAAATATTTGAACACTGAATTTTATAGAAATTCATGAACCTAAAATGGATCCATACCTTTGTGCCAGTCATATGGCTTTTATTATTTTTTTCTCCCTTCTGAGTGAATCTCATAGTTTTTTTGGGAGGGTCAGAGAGCCTATCTACATTTCTTTACAGAGCTGCTCACAGAGTATTGAGTTCAAACCAATTAGTAAATCTTTTCAATAGCAGGCTTGGTGTGAGACTCTTCATTCCACAGAGTCTACAAGGGGTTGTGTTTTAATTCTTTGATATTGTTACCTGTTCTTAATACTTGTATAGTCTTTCTTTGGCATGGATGGCAATTGAACTTGCTTTCCAGAGGGTGCATCAGTAGGGCGTGATCTTGGTAGGGACATGGTCAAACTGTGTCAAAGAGATACACCTTTAGATACTTCTTAAATTTTTTCAGTTCATTTACAACATTCTGAAAATTATTAACCTTATTTTTTTTAATTCTAAAACTTTAGAATCTCACTGTAGGAAATTTTACATAATACAAAGTATTTGTAAAAGAGATATAAAGAATAATTTCAAATTAACCCTAATCCTAAATGTCACTTGAATCTATATCAACTGAAAACCTAACTACACAAAAAAAGAAAAATGAGAATTGATCACACAACCTCAGTATTGATGAGATACATGCTTCAGGCACCCTCCAATAGGTAGCAGAAAAGGTAGATAAAGGATAAACTTGATGCCTTCTATTCTTGCTGTTCCTCCACAAGAAACTATTACCTAAGTTGGATACAATACCATTCAAATCAATATGTGAAGGGCTTTAAAAAATATAAACTGCAGTGCTGTGATTGGCAGATGTAGCTCCCATCCTCTGGTGATAGGTTGAAGAGAAAGCAACACAATAGGAGACTCAACCAACTGTTTTGCCTGTCACCTGCTCCCTCATATAACCAGTACAGCACCATTTGGCAGTGAGTCCAAAGAGAGGCAGCAGAGGATAGGAACTGGCAATGGGGTAGCACATTTCATGCCATTATAGTTTTTGATGGCTGAAAGATGGATGGAGAACACTTGGATTTAGCTAGGATAAGAGCTCAATGCCAAAGTGAAGGATGCAACAACAGGGCAGCAATTTGTGATTTCTATGATATCTTTTAATGCCTCTTTCACTACTATGTGAGCCCAGAAAAATGCAATTTCTTAAGGAGTTGCTAGCTATTAGCAATTTCAGTAGGCTCACCAATGACAAATCCAAATCATCTTTCCTGGTTTTGATTGAAATAGTTGCACATCCTTCAGACAGAGCATCTGTTGTTGAATCAATATTTTAATGAGACACATTTTTTGCATATTTATTCTCCTTTCCCCCTTGCCCAATATTAAATACAGCACAAAACCGAATGAAATGAATTCAAAATTCTGATGTGATCAACTGTACTTCCTTAAGCAATTGAATGCTTGGGCTCCATTCTTATGATTAGCAAGGCTGCCAGTCCCTACACAGCCCCATGTCATACTATATAACAAGGGTCTTCAAACTTGACAGCTTTAAGACTTGTGGACTTCAACTCCCAGAATTCCTCCTCCAGTCACATTAGCTCAGGAATTCTGGGAGTTGAAGTTCACAAGTCTTAAACTTGCCAAGTTTGAAGACCCTTGTTATATAACATCAACATCATAATAATTTTTAATGAATTATATTATTTGTTACGAGTATTCTAACAATGACTTCTCCTGCCTGACAAGACTAATCTCTTACTCTAGCACCATTGCTCCACCTCTCTCCACCTAGCTGTTTGTGACATCTTGTACCAAAAAGTACTTTCTTGGCATGTGGAAGAATTTACATTTAACTTCTAGCATAAGAGAATTTTTCCAATGCAAGGGAAAATGGATCAGTAGATGGATATAGTAGAAGACAATGTTCTAAATGAGATATTCCGGAGACACCAGAAGCTTGTCCAGCCAAATACTTACTCAAGAAATACCCACAGCAAGAGTATGTTTATTGTTGCTAATCCCCAAATTAAATAATAACATTGTGGTTTTGCATTATCACTCTGTAGTGTGTGTGTGTGTGTGTATGCGGGTGCAGAGAAGAAGAAACAAGTATTGATAGAGGGCAGTGATGGATTTGGTTTAACAAATAGCAGAATAAGGTGGCAATAAAGAAACCAAATTCTAAGATGGCAGGATATATATCATTGTAGCAGAAGGATCACACCTATTGAAAAACATCTATATATTTTAAAAGCAAAGTAAAAAATTACCCCAATAGAAATATAATCATTAGAGAAAGCTGTGGCATGATCTGTCTCTCTAATGTGGTACATTTGTACTTAAATGTAAACACCATTGTTATTTCCAAATTAGTATTCACAAAAATTGACTATCGATTATTTTTCTTCCAGATTCTTCTCTATGTGCAGTCTGGATCTCATCATTGCTACAAATATTGGCTTTGGGAAGGAGGACTAGCATTGTGTTCATTTAATCAGAAGTAAATGATCACTTTAGTGAAAGATGTTGCATGATGTGATAGATTTGAAAGAATATCTTTAGTGGATACCCTTTTTGTGAATGCCAGAGTCACACACACACAAAAGAAGCAAAGCCAGACAAGCCATGATCTGGATTAATTCTAGTTTATGCATCATAGACTACATAGAACTGTTAAGATCTACTGCTAAGAACTCTTAGTTTCATCTTTCTCATCATTAGATTTCCTGAATTTTAGGAAATATATCTGAATCAAAATGAGATAGCTTAACATTTATGCTACATTAGCAGGCTGACAGGTGGGTAAAATTCTACTAATGAGAAATTGCTGAGAATATATTTTTAAAAAACGAGTAAGCCAGATGTTCATGTATGGAACCTGCTGTGGGAAAACTGGGGTGATGAAAAAGGAGAGGTTCCAGATCTTCCTCATGGGTTTAGATTCCCCATAGATTTTTATTTTTTTGAGGAAACTTTTACAAATCAATCTAATTTCTCATATTACTCGCTTGAGTAGAGTCTCAATTTTCAGAGCAGACATAGGAATGTAATGAGAAAGAGCACTTTAGATTAGCTGGCTGCCTGGTTTAAAAAGACAACACAGCTAGTGTTTCCTCAGTTCTTTGCAAACAAAAACTAGTTAAAAGCCAGGATGGTGATGGTGGCTTCTCTCATATAAGTGAGCCAAATACCATAGTCAGAAATTATCTAGCAGTTGAATCCTTTTTTTCTGGAATTAAATGATAAAAAATAGCAAATCTGCCTAGCTGAGTTATTGTTTAAACAAAAGAGGGAGATGAATTTGAAGAGGCTGATTGGAAATTGGCACATAGGCTTGCTCTTTATTCAGTATTCATCATAGGGATGGAAGAAGTGTGAACACTGGAGACACTGCAGTTGTCCTGTTCTGAATACAGAAGTTTATCAGACATTATTTTGAAAGGTTTTCTGATGCAATTACCATGAGGACGACACACTGAAAGCTCACATTGATGTTATGCATCAGACAGTCTTTTAATATCAGGGTTTGAGTTGGAATCTCTGATGGATGTTGTACACTTGAAATCCTCATTTTAAGCCAGTGGGAGTGCTGCATTGGCTTCATAACCTTTGCTTGGTTCAAAATCACATTTTGACTTTCATTAGTTCAATTCTGAACAATGTAATTGAACTAATCAAAGTCAAAGTTTTGCCTACATTAAAATGTAAATGAAGAAATTATTCCAAGTCAGAGTTCAGGGAGGTACTCAAGGGATGTAAATTTGAATTTGAGGGTTTGTCGACGGAAATTAATACTCACATTTGATTTATGGATTTAATAGCACTCTGCTCATTTACTCTCCTGGGTATGTGGAAAGTTGCACATCTGTGGGTGTCATGACAGAATGCATATATCTGCTTTTTGTGTCTGTGTGTTTGAAATTTTGTATTCATATAAAGCCACCTAGGCAAGTATGCATTTCTATGTGTGTAAATGAATTCACTCTGGCCTCTGATTGTCATTTACTGGGTGAAAATGGAATTAATTTCCAGACTCTTGACCTCTTTGGTTGCCATGGCATCTGTGCATCCACAATACAGAATGCTGAATCTGACACTGCTGTTCCCAAGAGTTTGGGGACACTTTATAAACCAGAACAATAAAGGTCTCTTTCTCCCTTCTTTGTGCCTGCTGAATATAGAGGAAAAGTCAGTGACAGCAGTTTACTTATTTGTGACATATTTCATCTACTCCTGGAAATAACTTTAAAAAAAAAACAGAGAGGAATTTTGGTTGGAGCTACTGTAGCCCATGTTAAAAATGGTGTAAGATCAGAATCTTTGTCAGTTTTATAATACATTTGTGGAGTGATTTCAACTGTGCATAGTGTTTCGTGTGCATTATTTATTTATTCTTTCATTAAAAAGCACTTCTCTAGGCCACCATTTGGTCCTAGTAAATCCTCCAAAGTGGCTTAAATTAAATCAAAGCAATAACATTGCTAAAGTGACTTCATGTATTTTAGAAAAAGCAGAATGAAATTTCAAAAACCAAAGACGTGCAGATTATAAAAGCCTTTAACATTAAAGTAAAATATAGTTAAAAACACAGATATTCCTTTTTAAAAAAACTATTCGCCTAAAAGTTCAAATTCCTTTTGAGAAAAGAGCTTCATAACCTGGAAGTTGAGACAGAGAAGGGCTTACTTTCCATTATTGCTAAACAAAACCTTTTTAGGTGGTAGAAGATTAAGGCTTCAGAAGTGAATGTATAAATTACATTCCTTAGCAGAGTTGAGATTCAAATCAGAGATTTCCTGATTTATAGTTTACATGTTATACAAAACCAGTTGCCATCAGTTTGAGTTAATCAAAACAAAGATAGTATAGCATAGTATAGTTTAGTGTAATGATATATAGTCTGGTTCTGCTTTTAAATGAAAGAAGTGAAAGTAGATTATATTAATTAATCTCTGGATATTTATTTTTTCTACTGTCATAAAAAGGAGCGATTCTAATAATTAAAATACCATTGGTTTTGCTAAATACAGTGGCTGATCTTTCGGGTTAGGTCAAAATGGATGTTAGAAGATAAATGATGGAATTGGATGAATTGAGAACATTTCTAAATGAAAAAAAGTAGCACCTCTTCTTTAAAAAAAGAGTAAAAGGGCATAAACATCTGAGCTGTTGATCCACTGTGAGGCAAGCCAGCACTTGACCTGTCTTCTGCCTTTTGACACTCTTCTAAGGCATAACTTCCTAAGGGGAACTCTTCAGTGTCCAAATTGAGATGAGATGAGACAAGATGGGATAGATAGATAGGTAGGTAGGTAGATAGATAGATAGATAGATAGATAGATAGATAGATAGATAGATAGATAGATAGATAGATAGATAGATAGATAGATGATAGATACAGTAGGTAGGTAGGTAGGTAGGTAGGTAGATAGATAGATAGATAGATAGATAGATAGATAGATAGATAGATAGATAGATAGATAGATAGATAGATAGATAGATAGATAGATAGATAGATAGATAGATAGATAGATAGATAGATAGATAGATAGATAGATAGATAGATAGATAGATAGATAGATACAGTAGATCCGGGATGGGCTGGACTCTGACTGGGCAACTCTGGACGGGAGGGCGGGGGCAGATTTCAGTGAGGTCATTTGGGGGAGTTCGATCCTGTGACTCTAGAGGACGTGGACAGGATTCTGGGTGGGCTTAACGCCACCACATGTTTACTGGATCCGTGTCCCTCCTGGTTGGTTTTGGCCACCCGGGGGGTTACACAAGGTTGGTTCCAGGGTATTATCAACGCTTCCTTGAGTGAGGGGTTTTTGCCCGCCACCTTGAAAGGGGCGGTGGTGAGGCCCCTCCTCAAGAAACTGTCCCTGGCCCCAACATTATTATCGAACTATCATCCAGTCTCCAACCTTCGCTTTGTGGCGAAGGTTGTTGAGAGTGTGGTGGCGCGACAGCTCCCTCAGCACCTGGAGGAAATGGTATATCTGGATCCACTCCAATCGGGTTTCAGGCCTGGGCACAGCACGATGACGGCGTTGGTCGCGTTGGTGGATGATCTCTGGAGGGTCCGGGACAGGGGTTGTTCCTCTGTCTTGGTCCTGTTAGATCTCTCAGCGGCTTTTGATACTGTTGACCGCAGTGGTTCGGGGAGTTGGGAGTGGGAGGCACCGTCTTACGGTGGTTCTCCTCCTTCCTCTCCGACCGCTCGCAATTTGTGTTGGCAGCGGGGCAGAGATCAACCCCGAGGCCCCTGTTCTGTGGGGTATCTCAGGGGTCTGTGCTCTCGCCCCTTCTGTTCAACATTTATGTGAAGCCGCTGGATGAGATCATCTGTGGTTTTGGGGTAGAGTTTCATCAGTATGCTGATGACACTCAGTTATACATTTCTACCCCAGGCCACCCCAATGAAGCCGTTGAAGTGATGACCCGGTGCCTGGAGGCCGTGCAGAGTTGGATGGGTCTTAACAGGCTTCAGCTCAACCCGACCAAAACCAAGTGGCTGTGGTTCCCTGCCCCCAGATACAGCCAGCTTATTCCATCGCTGGCCATGGGGGGAGAAATTTTGACCCCCACAGAGAGGGCACACAATCTGGTGTCTTCCTGGATGTACGGCTGTTGTTAGAAGACCATATAGTGGCCGTCGCCAGGGGGGCTTTTTGTCAGGTCCATTGGATCTACCAGTTGCGGCCCTTTCTGGATCGGGGTGCATTGTGCACGGTCACTTCTGCCCTCGTCATCTCCCGCCTAGACTATTGCAATGCTCTCTACATGGGACTCCCCTTGAAGAGCATCTAGAGGCTTCAGCTGGTGCAGAATGCGGCTGCACGGGTGATCTTGGGGGCTTCTCAGAGCTCCCATGTTACACCGCTCCTGCGCAAGCTGCATGGGCTGCCGGTGGCCTTCCGAGTGCGATTCAAGGTGTTGGTGATCACCTTTAAAGTGCTCCATGGCTTGGGGCCCGGGTACTTATGGGACTGCCTGCTGCCACCATTGGCCTCCCGCTGGCCAGTGCGCTCCCACAGGGCCTCCTCGGAGTGCCGCCGGCTGGGCGATGCCGGCTGGTGGCTCCAAGGGTGTGGGCCTTCTCTGCGGGGGTACCCTCCCTCTGGAATGAGCTACCTACGGAGATATGAGCCATCACTGACCTACCTTCCGGCGCGCACTGAAGACCCACCTTTTTCAGCAGGCCAGTCTGGCCTGGTGCCATTAGAACAGTTTTAATTTTTTAAATTTTAAACTTTTATCGGGTTTTTATTGGTTTTTATTCTCAAATTCAGCCACTAATTTAATAATTTTTAATTCTATTTTAAATTTTTATGGACCTTATTGTTTTATTATGGCTGTTCACCACCCCGAGTCCCTATTTGGGAGAGGCGGTATAAAAGTTAAATGATAGATAGATAGATAGATAGATAGATAGATAGATAGATAGATAGATAGATAGATAGATAGATGATACATTTAAAAGTATCAACATGCTAATACCTGTAAGTTATTTTAAGTCAATTAATAGTAAGAAATATTTAATGGGAAGAACAAACCCTTAGATTTGCTTTATCTGAATTACAGTTATTATGTCATGTCTCTGATCTGGTGAAAATTGGTCCCATTTTTAACAATAACTATTGTACTTCCAAAATTAAAATCTCCAAAGCAAATTTGGAAGATGTTGAGCTGAAAACATAACTTTAATACTAATTTGCATGACAAACTTATACTCTAGGGCAATCACAGTTTGAAAATTTTTGGAAGTCATTGGCAAAGAGAGTTATTAGTATTCCAGATCAGCATATTGCCAATAAGATTTTTAAATTATTTGAGTTATTGCAAGGGGAGTTTGGAACATTTAAAACTGCAAAATATTAAATTAAAATGGAGCTTGATATAACAATATAGCCCAGATGTATTAGCAGTGTCTAAAGTTCCTAAATTGTTGCTATATTTGAATATATTCTGCTTAGAGCTGTTTTGAAAATCAGTGGAATATAGTACCACCAATCAGCTATATGCTTTGGTTGCTACTTTTTCTTTTTGCATGTTAAATCAATTAAAATAAGAGAGGATTAAAACAGACATATGCAGTTATCTAATGATTTAGGGTTCAGTTCTTAAATTAATGCAATGTTTAATAAAAAATTATTTATTTTAGAGAGGCTGGGCTTCTGAATGTGTCTGTTGTTATTTTGAAGAATATCAGAATACATGTAGCAATCGTCTGACAAACAAAAAAACAAAAAACAGGTTTGCTTATGTATCATTAGGAAACAAAAACAGGCATACAGGTAGTCCTCAACTGATAATCACAATTGAGGCCAAAATTTATGTTCCTAAGTGAAAAATTTGTTACGTAAGTTTTGTCCCATTTTACGACCTATCTTGCCACAGTTGTTAAATGAAACATTGCAATTGACAAGTTAGTAACCCGGCTGTTAAGTGAATCTGGTTTCCCCATTGACTTTGCTTGTCAGAAGGATGCAAAAGATGGTTACATAACCCAGGGACACTGCAATCGTTTGTCAGCCTCCTAGATTCCTTCTTCTGCTTGACTCTTTCTGGCTGCCATAGAAATGGAGGGGTGGCGGGGAGGAATAATTGGGCCTCATGGGGGGAAGGGTGCTGGAGGTTGAAGTTGTGTGAATTGTAAAAATTGGGATGCTTTCTTGCTTACTGCGCAAATGCAGCTACTTATCTTTTCTCAGCCAAGGTCAACTCAGACATTGGCATACCAGATGTCTGAGACACCACCTGAAGATGTACTCACATGACATTATACACACCTCAGATTGGATGTCCAGTTTGAATTGTTGGGGGTGGTGGGGACATGGGATAACTTTCTATATGTAATTTTCGCGCCTTTTGCTTCAGATCTTGTATTTCTCCTGTTGCTACCACTTCAGTAAAAGTCCTTTTCTCTATAAAATGGAGTCTAAGGTTTTCTAAGATTTTGAATAGAGCCACACCTGATACCATTATAAATATGAACCAGTTGTCAAGCATCTGAATGTAAAACACATGACCATGAGGATGCCACAATGGTCATAAGTGTGAAAAATGGTTATAAGTCACTTTTATTCAGTGGCACTGTAAGTTCGAATGGTCACTAAAGGAACTGTTGTATGTTGAGGACTACTTGTAGGTGGCCAACATGAAGTAGTTGACCCCCAAGATCTCTATACAGATTGATTGAGCTGCTGAATTCACTAAACTGGTGACTTTCGTGGTCTGCACCGTTTTCGATGTGATAATAAAAAGAAATAAATGTTCAAACTTGGAGAGTAGATTAAATACGAGTGTGCACTTCCATCTATGTGGAAAGAATCTCTATGGTGCTAAGTATATACAAAAAGATCAAATAATGATAGCATGATTGAAGGTTATAACATTATATCAGAAAAAAATTGAGAGACTATCTTTTCTCCTTTCTCATAAGATTAGCACTTTGTGGGTGATCCAGTAAGGCTACATGTTGAAAGAGACAGGATAAAGAATGGAAGGAACTTTATACAATACCTAATTTCTTTATACAGTACCTAATTAAAACACTGCACTCACTTTTGTAATATGTGCTGATGGCTTTAGATGGCCTGATAAAGAGGTTGGAACAGTAAAGCCTATCAGTGGGTCTTCCTGTTTCTACCACCAGGATCCAAGGCCTGGTACCCAGAGGTGGTATTCAGCAGGTTCTGATCAGTTCTGGAGAACTAGTAGCAGAAATTTTGAGTAGTTCGGAGAACCTGCAAATACCATCTCTGACTGGTCCTGCCCCCATCTATTCTCTGCCTCCTGGGTCCCAGCTGATCGGCTGGGTCTTCTTTCATTATCCAGCACAGGAGAATGGAGCTGGAAAGCAGGTTAGTGGGGTGGGGAGGGAATGAAGATTTTGCAGTATTTTTCCCCTGGAGTGAAGTTGGAATGAAGATTTTACAGTTATTCTTCCCCTGCCCTGCCCAGCAAGCCATGCCCAGCAAGCCACTAAGTCACACCCATAGAACCAGTAGTAATTTTTTTTAATCCCATCACTGATGTTATCCCTAGATGAGAGTGGTTGGGAAGAAACAATGTGAGAAGGCTATTGCCCTTTGGTCTGGCATGAGGCCAAACAAGTTATATGTTCTTCTTATAAAAAACATAGTTATATATTATTGTAAATGCCACTTGGAACTTAATTTTAAAGTAATATAATTATTAATGATTTTTAACTGGATAAATAATTGTAGTAAGCAAATTTCTGGGTAAGGAAGTCTCCTTGGCTCTTTTGCCAATTAACTCTTTCAACTACTGAGTAATCTGCATTTATCTGCATTTATCCAGTCTTGGTTAGATTTCTCTGTAGTTTTCTATCTGCTTCATAAATAGACAAGGTATATAACCAGTCATCCGGGTACAATTTATTAAAATTTATTTACAGCATAAGAGCAATCAATCATCATGGTTAGGGACTGCTCAGTTTTGAAATATAGCATCCGTACCACTTGAAAAGTAGGTAGACACTCAAAACACACCTCACTCCTTGCATCTCTGCAAGGCATTGAGCGACAAGAGCCACACATTCAACTCAAATTCAGTTCAGACTCAGTTCTCTTGAGCCCATTTCCCGAATTCTGATCCTGTTTTTCTGCTCCATGCCTCTATCTAGTGATATTCACCTCTGCTGATTGAAGTACCGATAGCCCTTATTTAGTGACTTGGTTGTTAAGCAAAGTGGCTGCAAAGTGAAACTGCAACTGTGCTTATGATCCGACATTCACTTTCCTTTGCTTTACAGCCCTGGGAAGGTCGTAGATGTGAGGAATAGTTGCATCGTTACTTTTTCAGCACCATTATAACTCAATTGCAGCTAAACAGGGCAGTCACTAAATGAGGACTATCTGAATTCAATTTAGGCCAAACTTTGAACGTAGATATAGGCATCCCAAATTCTGCAGCTGGGAAACCCAGGTTCCAAGTTTTGACGACAAGAAACAACTTATGCCTCTGTTCAATAATGCACATTGTTTTATACTTGATTATCTCTCTCCTGGGTGGAGGTTAGGAGTGGTTTTGGGGGAGGCTTGTGTGTGTGGGGGAGCTTCATATACGTCTCGACTTCTGGAGCTGATTGGACTGATCCCTGTAGTTCTTATGGCAAGATTTTGGAAGTGGTTTGCCTTTGTCTGCTTCTTAGGGTTGAGAAAGAGTGACTGGCCTAAGATCACCAGCTATCCTAAGGCAGGATTAGACCTCCCATTCCCCCAGTCTCTAGCCTGGTGCCTTAACCGCTATAACAAACTAGCTCTCCTTCTCATTTTACATTGCAATAAACAGCATGGCAGAATGATATGGTTTCCTCAATTTTTTTTTCAGGGTGAATAATCAGACACGCCATGGAATTTTCAAAAAGGCTCTTCTGGCGGCTTCAATTTTCTCACCCAAGTGGAAGGTCTTCTCTGTTTCTATTTTGTCCTTTTTCTATTGCCATAAAGAATGAATCCTCCGGCTGAACAGCTTGATGTGGGTGTGCTTCCCTAAAGCTGAGGGAGTGAGCAGGTGGCCATTACTATGCTATGCAGGTGGCTACATAAAGCTGTGAGAGATAACATTTGGAGATGCTTCATAGTAACTCTCCTGGGGAACCCTGTCTGCAGAATGCCGGGGAAACAAGTGGGGTTCTGGTGGGAAGCTGATATTTCCCTGCATATTGTTAAGGATTGCGATATTGTAGCAGTCTGCTGTTTGCTTTGGTGGAGATGCTGGTAAGAGCAGCATAAAATATCAAAGAGGATGCAGAGAAGCAACCTTGGAATCAAAGAGAAACTAGGTATAGCTATTTGTAGCTTTCACCTGCCTACCTGCAGTCACTCCTCAGTGGGGTCTGACTGCTTTGCTGGGCATAATTTATAGCGTACCATTAATGCTTGTTCCAGTTTCAAATGAGCATGCTTATGACTTCTGTGTGTGTGTGTGGAGAGAGAGAGAGAGGGAGACAGAGAGGGAGACAGAGAGAGAGTCAGAGAGAGAGATACAGATAGAAGACAGACAGACAAACAGATACACAGAGGGGGAGAGAGAGAGAGAGAAGGAGAGAGAGGAGAGACAGAGGGAGGGAGAGAGAGAGTCAGAGAGAAAGTCAGAGAGAGACAGACACACACACACACAGAGAGAGAGGCAGACAGACAGATACACAGAGAGGGGGGGAGGGAGGGGGAGGGAGGGAGAGAGACAGAGAGAGAGTCAGAGAGAAAGTCAGAGAGAGACAGACACACACACACACAGAGAGAGGCAGACAGACAGATACACAGAGAGGGGGGGAGGGAGGGGGAGGGAGGGAGAGAGACAGAGAGAGAGTCAGAGAGAAAGTCAGAGAGAGATAGACACTGAGAGAGAGAGAGAGAGACAGACAGACAGACAGATACACAGAGAGAAGGGGGAAGGAGGTGGGAGGGAGACAGAGAGTCAGAGAGAGACAGACAGACAAACAGATACACAGAGGGGGAGAGAGAGAGAGAGAAGGAGAGAGAGGAGAGACAGAGGGAGGGAGAGAGAGAGTCAGAGAGAAAGTCAGAGAGAGACAGACACACACACACACACAGAGAGAGGCAGACAGACAGATACACAGAGAGGGGGGGAGGGAGGGGGAGGGAGGGAGAGAGACAGAGAGAGAGTCAGAGAGAAAGTCAGAGAGAGATAGACACTGAGAGAGAGAGAGACAGACAGACAGACAGACAGATACACAGAGAGAAGGGGGAAGGAGGTGGGAGGGAGACAGAGAGTCAGAGAGAGACAGACAGACAAACAGATACACAGAGGGGGAGAGAGAGAGAGTCAGAGAGAAAGTCAGAGAGAGACAGACACACAGAGAGAGAGAGAGAGAGAGGCAGACAGACAGATACACAGAGAGGGGGGGAGGGAGGGGGAGGGAGGGAGAGAGACAGAGAGAGAGAGAAGGAGAGAGAGGAGAGATAGAGGGAGACAGAGAGAGAGTCAGAGAAAAAGTCAGAGAGAGATAGACACTGAGAGAGAGAGAGACAGACAGACAGACAGACAGACAGACAGACAGGTACACAGAGAGAAGGGGGAAGGAGGCGGGAGACAGAGAGTCAGAGAGAGACAGACAGACAAACAGATACACAGAGGGGGAGAGAGAGAGAGTCAGAGAGAAAGTCAGAGAGAGAGACACACACACACACACACATATACAGAGAAAGACAGGCAGACAGATACACAGAGAGGGGGGAGGGGGCAGGTGGGGAGACAGAGAGAAGGAAAGAGAGGAGAGATAGAGGGAGACAGAGAGAGAGTCAGAGAGAAAGTCAGAGAGAGACAGACACCGAGAGAGAGAGAGACAGAGACAGAGAGAGAGAGAGAGAGATAGACAGACAGACAGATACACAGAGAGAGGGGGGGAGGGAGGGGGGAGGGAGACAGAGAGAGAGTCAGAGAGAGACAGACAGACAAACAGATACACAGAAGGGGGGAGGGAGGGAAGGGGGGAGGGGGAGAGAGAGAGAGAAGGAGAGAGAGGAGAGACAGAGGGAGACAGAGAGTCGGAGAGAAAGTCAGAGAGACACACACACACACACACACAGAGGAAGACAGACAGAGAGATACACAGAGAGGGGGGAGGGAGGGAGGGGGGAGGTGGAGAGAGAGAGAGAAGGAAAGAGAGGAGAGATAGAGGGAGACAGAGAGAGAGTCAGAGAGAAAGTCAGAGAGAAACAGACACACACACACAGAGACATACACAGACAGATACACAGAGAGAGGGGGTGGTAGGGAGGGGGGAGGTGGAGAGAGAGAGAGAGACAGATACACAGAGAGAGGGGGAAGGGGGGAGGGAGGGAGGGAGAGAGAGAGAGAAAAACACAGTCTCTGTGGGACTGGGAAGGTGCGCACAATGGATAAAGAAATGGCAAACTCCCTACAGCAGAAGCAACCTAAAATGAGAGATGGGAGAAGAATAATCCAGGAGAGCGAGAGCTCTAGGGAACACAAGGCAATTTTAAAAAGTTTCTCACTCTGAAATCTCATTGATCTCAGACCGAGAACAGCAGAGTATGCTTTAGGTATTAAATTAATACCAAGGTTATACAACCGCCTAGATATGATTCGGGGAAACAAATGGGCCATCAGCTCATTTAATCCAAATTAAAGTTGCCTGATAGTTTGCCGACTAATTGTATTTGCCTATGCTAACTGCAGTTATTGAAATGTACTTAGAAAAGATGCAGGTAGTATTTGACTTACGACCTCAATTGAGACTGGAATTTTGTTTGTATCTCATGATGGATTGTAATTTGAGGCACCCAGGTGACTGCATACTTTTTTACGACAAGTCTTTATGGTGATCATTAATTGAATCACAAAGTCATAAGTCCATATCATGTGGTTGTTAAGTGAATCACACAGTCATCAGTCCAAAACCATTCTTCTGAATGGATTTAGACAAAAAATACACTACTAAACTGACGAAAACAGCACAAACAGTGGTCATGGACTGCGGGATGCTGCAACCTGTGGTAAATGTGAGCCATTTGCCAAAGACTGGAAATTGCAGTCATGTGACTGGAGGGGAGGCATGACAATTCACAATGTCTGGAAGTGCTTTACAGCATAACTCCAAGTCATTACATGACCAGTCATAAGTTGAGGGTACCTGTACCTTGCAGAATCTACTAGCAAAATTTGTGGTAGAAAGTAGTCTGGATTCCCAGGAGGGAGTGGCTGCATTCCTGATGACCAAGGTGTCCTGATTGGCATACTAAAAGTATGGTTTGAAAAATCCCAGAAGCTTTAATAATCAGTTCTTGCAAGCTGGGCACAGCCCTTCAAGGCCATGTTTCCGTGGGTTGCAGGAAAGATTGGTGCTTCTCAAATTGCTTGTCAGGTCTTACACAAATCCTTAGTGAACGTGAGTTTAGCATCCTTTGCAAAGAACCTCCGGGCTTTGTTTAAAATGTCTAGTGTTAGTCCTTGCTGCATAATTTTAGATAAATCAGGGAAAGAGAGCTGGTTCTGCCAGTTCTGTGTCGCCAATTCTGTCACCCTTCGATGCATTGCTGATTTTCTGTTGCTCCTTCCAGCCAGGGATTTCAAATGCATATAGATTTGACATGCTCTAGTAAGATGGACAGCTATATAATTTTGATACACACACACACACCTACTTTTATTGTTTTTAATTACGTAGGGACTGGTGCCATTTGGCATACTCACTCTGAAATTTACAGGAGAAAGTACAATGGTGATGATTATTGTTATTATATGCATAGGCAACCACAACTGGGTGCTCCCTGTGCCTTTCTACTTCCAGATACTATTGACTGCAGGGTCAGAATTGGGTACTTTGGTCACTCCCTACAGCACTACCATTTCCATATAGACGTAGCTAAGATCAGTTTCATTACTTCCCACTTTAGCTCATCTTCCTCCTCTGTGCTTGGACTAGTCAATCAGGCTATATCTGGATCTTTCAGGTGAAGGTCGTCCTATGTTAAGAAATAGTCTGAAGGTCTCAGCTGTGGAGATAGGATTATGCCAAACAGGAGCATTGGGGGCATTTCTTCATCTCTGCCTGAAACCTATTAGTAAGACAACTTGACAAGTGGCTAAATCCACTATTCTAAGCATCGGCCCACATTTCCAACCTGTCAGATTCAAGGGAAAATGAAGCTAAGACAATCCACCCATTCCTTTATTTTCCTTTTCACACATTAGTAATGACAGCACCACTTCCAGCTTAGGTATTATTACAGAGAAGGGCTAAACAAATAGAAAGGGAAAATATATGCTAGCATAGCGTTATGCCAGATCAAAAATTAGTGAACATCTCTTTAATGTTACCATCTGAAAGTGACCCGAGCCTTCTGTTTTCAAGGTTAAGGAATCTTCCCAATGTCTTCCATATATTCTAGCAGAACTTAGTTTCTAGTCTAATCAAGGAAAGAGTAAACCTAAAACTAAGGAGGAATTTCCTGACAGAATAATTAATCAGTGGAATGGCTGAAGTTGTGGATGGTCCAACACTGGAGATTTTCAAGGAGAGATTGGAAACCATTTGTCTGAAATGTTATAGGGTTTCCTGCTTGAGCAGGGGGTTAGACTAGAAGACCTCCAAGGTCCGTTCCAACTCTGTTATTCTATTAGTGCCCTGATCATCCTATTTGACCTTTTCTAAATTCATCTGAATGCCCCTCAAAATTTGAGATAAGGTGTAACTAATGTTGAACAAATTCAGGAACTATACTTCTGCTGAGGCAGTATAAAATTGCATACCTTGTTTTTCAGCCGCATGTTATCGCAGATTCAGATTCAGTTTGTAACTAAGTTCCAAGATCTTCTATATAAGCATTATTGTCAACATATTCTTGATCTTATGGATATGAATTTGACTCCTAGTCCACAAGTGCATGATGATTTTTGTCTTACTTTATCCTAATTCTCTAATCTATTGACATGGTTTTGAATTTATATTTCTGTCTTCTGGATATAAGCCATGCCCTACTTCCTTTTATGAAAGAAGTAGTTACTACCAAGAAGTAATGACTATTTAAGACCAGGCTTTTTAAGTGTGGGTATGGTAATAGTGAGAGTTGTAGTGAGAGCCAGTTTGGTGTAGTAGCTAAGGCATCAGGCTAGAAACTAGGAGACCGTGAGTTCTAGACCCGCCTTAGTACATAGCCAGCTGGGTGGCCTTGGGCCAGTCACTTCCTCTCATCCCTAGGAAGAAGGCAATGGTAAATTAATTCTTGCCAAGAAAATTCCAGGGACTTGTCCAGAACTGGACGCAATTGAATGGATGAAAAAAATAGTTGTGGTAGGACAGAATAAGGCACAAGTGTTATGATTAATAATCTAGCAAAAGCACCAGTAGAGAAACAATATGAAAAACAATGAGAGAAAAACCTTTGATTTTAGACATGCAACCTTAGTTATAAGGACTAGCAATTTAATATAGGTTATCATGGTGTGTGAAAATAAACAAAAGCTGATTTCATCATTAATTTTCCTAGGAAGACATTTTTCCTGAAAAATAATAGACTTATAACCCATTTCTATACATTAACCCTAAACTGGTGTTTTAGCATATCACTTGAAAATACAGCTTTTGTAACAAATGTCTTACCACCAGCACACACTGTTTTATTTTTCAGAAAAAGGTAAATGGTTTAGAAGCCATAGATTTCATTTCTCTATTAGGAAAGAGTTACCACATTTCCTGTAGTACAAACAGGACCTTGCAATATATTGTGTTACAAAAATTGCCTCCATTCCTCTTTTGAATACACACCTGCCAGGGTAGGCTCTGGCGTAAAATTCTGAAACAGATGTAGGCTGTCTGGGAGAGAAAACCCTCTTATTTTTCCCCAAGGAAAGTACTCTGTTAGTCATAAACTTCTAATCTTTCTCTTGTACCACAGTGCACTCAGAACAACTATATAAGTAAAGTGAGTTGAAGGTAGGAATGGAGTTTATTCAGCAGCAGTTCACTTCTCTGGGCCAGATAGCCCCTTCTCAAGGGCATCAGTGTAACTGAATCCTATTTCTAAAGGAATCTGCCCTTGTAATAATATTAAGGCTAGCAGCTTGATGTGATGGACTTCTCCATTCAAGGCAGAAGATGATCCTAAGATACTGAACAATGGCTCAAAAGCGCCAAAAAAGCGCTCCTAATTGTCAGCCACCCAAAGGGCTGTCAGGGCTGCTGAGGCTTCCCGCAAAAGGGGCTGCAGGGTCTTCTTTGGCACCTTCAGGGTCACTCCATTAACCACAGTTAGAAACGTCACCCTTGTGTTGGGAGCACATTTCCGACTTCTTGTCCAGTGTGGCTCTCCGGGTTTCCACTGGTAAATCGTATTGCCCACCAGCACATGGATTCTTCTCCTCCACTGCACAGCACAAGGTGGCAAGACCAATATGGGAAGGTCTGGGATGGCCACATCTTGGCTCACTGTGCCATCCTTGCTCAGGAAAAAACATTTGTGGGTGCCAGAAATCAGAGCTCTGATTACAGTGCCAGGGGTTTCACGCCGGCTGCTCTCTTCGACAAGTCCGCCAATGACAAAGATGCCATTGTCCATTGCCACTGCGGTTGATTTGTAACACTGAAAAGCTAATGGCATCTGATTCCACACATTTAAGCTTGTATTGTAAATCAGGATGCCCCGGTGGGCAAGACCATTTGCTCTTGTATGAGAGAACCCTCCAATTAAGTAGAGCTTTTTGTTTAATGAAGCAGAGGCAAAATGACTCACTGCAAAGGGTAGATTGGCAATGGGAGACCAGGTCTTCTTTTCTAAGTCAAAGCTTTCTGCAGAATCGAGCACACTTCGGCCACTCCTGCCTCCCAAAGCATATAGTTTATGTTGGCATGCTAGAAAACCATGTTCTCGTCGAGGTACAGACATGGAAGGTAGCTGCATCCATCTCCCAGTAAGAGCATCAAACTCATGCAGGTTGCATAAAACAGAACCATTAAGCCTTTGTCCTCCAGATACATAAAGCTTGTGCCCTACAGACAAGAAGCCAGAGGAATCCAGATACATTAAGGGCGGTATCTCCTCCCAACTTTCTGTCTGTAGATTGAACCCCAGGAAATGGGTTTTCAAACGCTCCACTACTCCTCCTTGCATGTTGCTTACAAAGAGTCCCAGACTCACAATCCAGTCATCATACATGCCATGCCTGAGACCTCCACTCTTCAGCAATCTTCCTACTCCATCCAGTTGCTCCCATTGTAAATGGGCATGCCCATATTCTGTAATAATGTCTTTCTGGACTCTTGTGATTTCCTCAGAAGTTAAAAGTGGAAGTCGGACTTGTTGCATCAGCTTCTTGATGAGTGAGAAATGCTCAGCAGGTTGAGATCTGACCCAGTTCTGCACAGCCTGGTAGACTGTTAGCTCAGAAGACACAAGAAGTTTGTCAGATGAGACAATGCTGGTCACTGTACTGAGATCTAAGCCTGGAAAGGACTCGTGTTCAGAAAGAGGCTCAAAATTCAAGGTGATGTGGCGTGAGGCTACACGAAGCAAAGTATGGTGATTATGCGCATAGGCCAGAGCATAAATCTCTAGGCAACTGTCCATAGAAATACTGTCAGCTAGGAACCTAGTAAGTGCAAAAAGTGAAGGAGAGGGGAAGAAAAGAAAAAAAGGAGGGAGGGAGGTAGGGAGGGAAGGAAGGAAGGAAGGAAGGAAGGAAGGAAGGAAGGAAGGAAGGAAGGAAGGAAGGAAGGAAGGAAGGAAGGAGCATAATTCATTATTGAAATGGCTTATCCACCATGCCCACAGACATTGGCCAATTTTCCCCTTCATTAAAGATCAAATATAACTACTGAGACAAGTTTGACAAAGGACACAATGTTATCTTTTCTGTAGCAATTATAAAAAGATAAAATGGTCACAAAGGAGTGGTCAGCAAAATAATTTATGGCTTCCACCAGGCTCTCTTAAATATTAAGTTAAGTATGAGCCCCTCATGACTCTGCTTTTGATTTGTATTTATCACACATTGCTGAGTACCCTAATCTCAGAGTGATCTACAACATAAATCTAAATCAGAGTCAATAAAAGATTAAAATATTTAACATCGAGCATGAATGATTACTCATTGGAGAGAGAATCCATTAATTGAGAGCACACAGAAGGCTCGACGAACACGTGAGGGTTAGGAATTGGATTTCCTTGGAGATGGAGTAAAATGAAGCAATGCTTGGGGAGAATATAGAAAGAGGGCTGCTCTGTAGGTCAGCACTTGGTAAGGTAAAATTCAGGACCTGAGCCAAAAAAGCCTTATCAAAGGCAAGGCAGAAGACTCAGATGAGTGGAATAAAATGGAGATCTTTAACCATGTATATCAAGAATGTCTGCAAGGTATGGTAAAAAAAAGCAAGATGGTGGCCAGAGCGTTGCTCTTCCATCATGGTGATCATCTTGATTTTTTTTTTTTTTACCATATAGCACAGACACTCTTGATGTATGCGGATAAAAAACAAATTCCAAAGTAATGGGGAAATGAAATATACAGTAGCAATTCCAAGATGAAGACCAGAGAATGAATACTGCTCATTTTTAGGCAGCATATTTTTGTGGCAGAAATAGAGATTGCAGCAAGACTAGCTATGCATCCATCTTCTATTTTTCCTGATTTCAATTATAGAAACATTATATTTCTATTAGACAATCAGCTGTAATAACTTGCTATGAGATTGCTGGAATTTTCAATGACTGTATTTACATGAATATCACTTTAATTGATAATGTAGTAGCACTTGTGATATTTTCTGCAAAGCCCATAAGCAATAAATTATGTCTATGTAGATTAGGATATTTTTCATTCATTTTGCTAATATATCTCAAACATGTATTGTCTCAACTCTAAATGGAAAGATCTTAAACTCTTTGGGCCTATACCTTGTTTCTCCAACAATACGCCCGCCCCCCACAGGAAGACCCAGCATGTTTTCTAGGCATGAAATTAAATGAAATGAAATTAAGCCCCTCCCCCAAAATTTTGGCCTAGTTTAAAACATGCGAAATTGGGGGGGAGGGCGGGGGGAGGAACTAGCCTTTAACAGTGCCCTGCGGGCAGCCACACCTCATCACCAGCCGCTCCTAAAGGCCGATCATGGCCAAGCGCGGAGTGCTTCCCTGCTAAGCTCCTTTGCTGCAGACCCGGGTATGGTGCTGGTTGCAGCTGGGTCAGCAGGTGGGTGGCGATGCGTGGATGTCGGCCTTGGCAGGGAACTTTAAATCGTGAGAACTTTGGGGCCTGCTATTGCTGCTTCCTCCGCTGCTCTTGCTTGTCCTTCGCATTCCTCCACTGGCAGCATTTCAACAGCTTCTCGGGCGGGGGAGCTGCCTCCATAGCTTCCACAGTTCCCTCCGGCACTGTTGAGAGAACAGTGGCTGCGCTGGCAGAACCATGGAAACGTTTCTGCTGCTTCTTGGGCGGGGGAGCAGCCTTTGTGGCTTCCACAGTTCCCACCGGCACGAAAACATCGGCAGCGCCGGTGGAACCGTGGAAGCGTTTCTGCTGCTTCTCGGGTGGGGGAGCCACCTCTGTGGCTTCCACAGTTCCCGCCGGTGCTGCCGCTGTTCTCTCACCAGCGCTGGTGGCTCTCCCACCCAAGAAGCAGCTGAAACACTTCCACGGTTCTGCCGCCGCTACCGCTGTTCTCGTGCCGGCAGGAACTGTGGAAGCCACAGAGGCGGCTCCCCTGCCCAAGAAGCAGCTGAAACGCTTCCACGGTTCCTGCCGGTGCTGCCACTGTTCTTTCAAGAGTGCCAGAGGGAACTGTGGAAGCTATGGAGGCCGCTCCCATCCCGAGAAGTGGTTGAAACGCTGCCGGTGAAGGAATGCGAAAGAAAAGCAAGAGTGGCAGAGGAAGTAGCAGCAGCGGATGCCAAAGGTCTTGCAATTTAAAGTGCCCTGCCAGGGCCGACATCCACACTGCTGCCGCCCAGCCACTGACCGGGCAGGGGGGGAAGAAATTAATTCACCCCCTAAAAGACAGCCTAGCCATTTTTTCGGGGCTCAAAAAAAATAAGACCAGGCCTTATTTTATGAGAAACATGGTAGGAAGGACTAAGATGCAGTACTAATGATAAGAATGAAATTACAAATTCTCCCTTTATATATTCGAGCAAAATAAATATAGCTACTTTGTCTGACATTGTTACCCATTCAGACAGCCATTCTGAATATTCCATCACACATTATTTGCTCAAAGGTCTCAAATAAATATGAAATAAATTGTGTTCTATGAAAATATTTATCTTATACAGAGAAGAATGTTTCACTTTTACGTTTTTTTAAGGATGCATCCACCTTCTCAGATAACCCCAATTTCAGCTCCAAAACATTATTCTGTTTAGACTAAATTACCTGCCAATAATGTCCTGCAGAGGGAGGATGACAAGCCTGTTGGCTGCTGTGAAAAGATCTTGTGCAATCTCTGGTGTAAGTAGTAACCGTCCTGTGTAGAGATAATCTAAGATTATCTGAAGGATGGATGAGGCCATGTCTTCAAATACAACCTGCCTTTCCCAGCATTCTCTAAAGGGCCTGGTGAACATGGCACGGAAGTATGGACTGAATGAAGCCAACAATGCCCTACAAAGAGAGGCAGCAAAATACTAAGAATGTGAGCTTGCATTAAACATTAAGTGCGCATTTTTGAGAGTATACGGTTCTTTTAAACAGGGATAGGGAAAATGTTACTGAGTTTGCATATTCATGCAAATCTAATTCACGCTTTCCAAAAATGTCCAAATCACAACATTTTTATCAGTTGGCATTTCTACTGACTTGAATATTATGACACAACTCTTCAGAAAAGAACTGCAATAAAACACATAAATAGACAATGCAAACAGAGAAGCTTTATATTAGGGAAATCAGTGCTCAAAAAATGCACTGAACCTAAAAGCAATCCCTTAACAAAAAATGTCCATCAGACAGAAATATTCTGAAGACTATATAATTAGAAAAAATAATCACCGAATAAGCTTCCATGAGGATTTCTTTCAAAAAAAATATCACAAAGGATTGTGAAACAAAAACAGGACAAACATAAAATCGGAAGGTAAAAATTGCCTGAGTTCAGAATCTGAAGCTCTGACCTGTCATATATCACGATACCAGCAACGCTCAGAAGCCAAGTGTGCTGAGATAGCAACTAGTCTGGTTCTGTAGAATTGAGGGATTTGCTTCAGTCTATCTCCCCCCTTCTTTTCCCCTCCTCTATTCCTGCATATATATAGTCTTTTTCTTAATATTTTGTGACTGGCAGAAATGCAGCTGATAATGGGTTGGTCTCAAACTTCTTTCGAATAATTGAGAAGCGGAAAAGTTGACTGTTTAATATGCTTGAATTGATAGCTTATCACTGATGGCTTCCACTCGTTCCTCCCCTCCACCCGCCCATCAAGACTTAGAGTTTTGCTGCAGACTTCATTAGTTCCTGAGTTCTTAAATCCATGCTAAAAGCAGCCTTAGATGATTGTTTGTTTTCAATAATGGTAGCTAGTATTAGCATAGGTAAATTTTTAATCTTTCCAAATCTGAGAATGCGGAATGAAGGAATATATCAACTTTGTCAAATTGAGAACTTTCATAATGTGTTATAACTTTTATTATCCTGCATCATTGGCCCTGCAGGTTTGGGATAATGGAAAGGATAGTGTTGCTGATCTGGAAACTGGGCAGTTCAGGGAGGCTGATTATATGTTCCATGACTGTTAAAGTGCTCCATATTTTACAAGATTTTAAAGAATGATAAATACAAACAACTTAACACCAGTATTAATATCAATATTTCAAAATATTGAAATAGTCCATTGGGATTGGGTGGCTGATAAATTCAAATACAAACATACGTGCATACAAATAACTAGAAAGATAATGTTCCAAACTAATCAAGCCATCTTGTTCAACACACTCTTCTCCATAATGACCAGTCAATGTAGTCACTCAAAGTCCACCATGAGGGAATAAAAATGAGATACTAGAACTCATCTAGAAACTGGTATCTAGTACCCCCAAATTCAGAGATTGTTTTTCTATTGCAAGCCATTAACTGTTTATATATTGATTGGTTGATCTTCTCTGAAAATATTTAATCCTCCTTTAAAGCTGTCTAACATAATGAGTGGTGATGAAATTTGTGCATTAATTATGTGATATATGAAGGAGGACTTTGTTTTCCTTGAATCTTCTGCCAATCACTTTTATTGGATGACCCTGAACCCTCATATTAGGAAGCGGGGGAGGATATCTCTATCCAGTTTCTTCACACCATGCATAATTTTATTAACTTTAATTATATTTCATTTACATAAATCTCAACTATTAGGAGCATGAACGGGATTTATGCTATGCTAATTTTATTTTTAAAAGTTTGTTAGGCAAAAATGAATAACTCAAGCTTTGGCAGGAACATGAGCTGCATAAAAGTACGAGTGATTTGAGTGGCTGATAAGGGAGATTATATGGGGAGATCCATTGTGACAAAGAGTATCATAGATTCTGCAGTTGCTCCCTAGAACTGCAACATCTTGCTGTTAATATATTATTTGCCCTAGTTTATTTATCTATCTCACAACCCTGACTAAAACCTGACCTGGTTGCAGATTACACACCAGTATAACTTGACTTGGCTTTTCGGGACAATATTTAAAAATATGACACTTCTAAATCCAGAAAAAAACACACCTGTGACATGGGAAATGCTTGCCTTCAGCTACAAGGATGGCATCACAAAGCTGTTGGGTTTTATAGAGGTGCATCAAACCTGTCAAGATGGGGAAACAAAACCAAGTTGGAATGTTAGGTCCTGTCTAGAAATGAAAAGGAAGATGGACATGCCCACTGGTCAAGTAAGAAAAAGACCAAATTTTTAGAGATGTCCTGGATCTTTTGTTTCCAGTACTGTTTGTATTTGAGTAATATATCAGAACTAGTTTGTGGTATAGGCATCTTCTGCTTTAATTTCTTGGATTCTGTTTATTGTTCCAGCTTTCATTTTGCTAGAATAAAAGCCACAAAAGTAAAATCAACATAAAAATGTCAAACTGAGGTGATCCATCAAAGAAAGAAAAGAAATCCAGAAACCATACCTGAATACAAAGTGCTACACTTAAGCCGCTTCAAATTGCTTTAGTGTAAATCACAACATATTTCACATCAATATGAGACAACATTTCCCAACTTGGTTCCTCCACATTAATTGGATTACAAATCCCCAAAGTCCCAGATAGGGCAAAAAAGTAAGGCTGAGGCAAAAGTGTAGCTTCTAAGTGAAAGCAGAAATTATTTCCAGGGAAGAAAAAGGGTTTGGTTTCCTGATGGAGGAAATAGAGCAGTTAATATACTCATTTCTGTGATAAACTTACCCTGAGTTACATAATATCCCAAAGTAGTAGGCTTCACCCTTATATCAATCTCTTGACTATTGTTGAAGTCTTTTTTGGCATCCATAATCCACCTACAGGTACAAGAATCTCTTTAAAAAGGATTCTTCTCTAAGACTCATCAACCAATCATGTCTAAGGAAGAAGACACCATCCTATAATTGGCAATAAGATGTTAATAGCAGCCTCATGTGAGTTAGAATACAGAGCGCCAGGACCCAGCAGCATCAAGCCAAATATATCACAGATAGTCTGCTGTCCTCCTGAGACCCATTGTTATATAATACATTGGAAACCTAGAGGTTTTTTTAGTCCAGGTCTCATCTTGAAATTCTGAAGCACATGACAAATTGAAATCCATATTGAGATGTATAACCTCGTTTTTCTGTCTTCTTCAGAGCATCATTGATCATCTTATTGTCTCATCTTCTCTTCCCAGGCACTTTGGAATAACATCCCTTCCACTCACTTGATGGCTCCCCTCTCTTTTTCTGGTTAATTCTTGAGCAGTCAATATATTTGGCTTTTTAGGTTAAAGTTGTAGAGAAAGCAAAGCTTACAAAACTCAGACTTCACGTGCAAAAAGTCCTGGATTTGGTCCCTGACCTCTCCATTTTTAAAAAACGAGGCAGCAGCAGATCATTTTGCTCTGATTGCAGTGAGTGAGTAGGGACATAGGGAGCAGTTACTGCACTGAATAGATAGATGAACAACTAGCAAAACATTCAGGTTTTTATGTGCTATGAATGATTAACCTGGAACAAACATTCACGAACCCAGTCTCTGCCCATGACTTTTATTTCCATCTGATGTTCTCAGGTATCTACCAAAAATAGATATCAAAATAGTGTCCAAATCTGATTTTGGGGTTGGGAGTGATATTATTTGATAATTATATCAGTTATTTTTATAGGGCCTGGAACAAATCTTAGGCAAAAGCAGTCCCCAACAGCACTGGAGGAAAAAAAGAGAACAATAGGCCTAGTGGTATATAACTTATCATCCATGTTGATTTTCCATAAGAAACTGATTGTGTTGATTTGCTGCCCCTGCTTATTGATGAAGTCAAAATACATGGGCATTATTGCAGAAGTCAGAAATGCAGAGTACAAATGTTGTTCCCAAAGACTCTAGCCCCCCCATTATGATAGTATATCTTGGAAATAACAGGCAGCAGCCAATGAGCTGTTAATGCCATTTCTAATTTGCATACTGAAGGTGGGACTAATAAAGCATATTTTATACACTATTAATTCAGACTTCAGCATCAAGGAGAGGTCCAAAATCATCTCTTCTTTTAACACAGAACATTTGGGAAGGTTACATTTACAAATGAAGATATGGATGCTTATTCTAGGAAAAGAGATGTCCTATATTTTACACCACATAAGGGTTGAAGAATAAGATAGTATTCCTCCACAATCAACTTGTCGCCTCTATATGATTATGGGAATCTTCTGGATAAATTACCAAGCATCAACAAAGAGATGTTATAGACAGAAGAATGGACAATTTTTATAAGGAAGGTGGACTACAACTATGTTTCTAAATAGAAATAAAATGTTTATGGTCTCTTGTGAAAGTCAAAAGCCAATGCAGATTAACCACCAACCCTAATAGCGGTATTAGAACCTAGTGTTTCTTAGCGTACAGCTGCAGTGTATAAAAAGAACCATTCTGTGATGCTGGAAATAAGTCTATATTCTTACTATAGACAGCATGGGATACTTCATTGCTTGTCATCTTTGGACTACCAATACTTACAGAGGCATTTTTCTTTATTCTTCATTCCTAAATAATATCTTATATCTTTCTAAATCAAATCTTCCGTTATATTAGCCCAAGATAATTTACTGCTTGAAGTAAAGTCCAGATAGGGATCTTCCCCAATATATATTGTATATACTAGGACCAACATCTTTCTTGGTATCTCTTTCAGATCTCACTACTTGCAAGGTCAGTCCTAAAGTTATCTCTTCAACATTAATTTTTCAAATACTTATAACTGTCTTCCAGGTCCCTGTTTAACAGGTAAGTGAGACTATTCTTTGTTTAGATTTCTCCTTTCATACTGGATAAAAGAGTTCTATGACATATCATAAGGGCTGTGGTACTCCCTAAGTTTCCTTTTAAATTTCTAAATTTCTTTGAGGGATATAGTTATTTATTTTTATATTATTTGCCATCCAGAATCTGCTAAATGGCTTTACAAATTGATTAAACAAATCAATATTCAGGTGACAAATATATATAATCATGCATCAAAGAATTCAATTTGTTAAGTTAATGGGCAACTGTGCCTTTATGATTGTGACTATTTCTTCCTCTTTAACTGCAAATATTTAGCTCAAAATTGTCCATATTTGATGTATCTCTCCAGAGTGGGTTTTCCAGCAGCAGAATTCATGAACTGAGGTAATTCTGCCCGTGTCATAGTATGTCCAGCTGGACCAGGTCTGCCAGTAAAATGCAAATGAATAAAAGGCGCAACCTTCTGACCTTGCATAAAAATGTGAATTGTCTCAGGATGATCTTCTCAGTGAGAAAAAAAAAATGTTTTAATTACTCAAAATGCTTTAGGTAATACTTTTAATGAGTCTTATACGATATTGTTTGCTGAGACTTATTTTGCTCTGATTTTAATCTATACCTACTTTCATACAATTATCTCCTTGTATATGGAACAAACCCGATCATTTCTAAATAAAGGCTGGAAGCGATTTGTAACATCACAACAGTGTGTTTTCAGTGTTCAGTACCAGACCAGATAAGCTGCATTCCAATGTAACATATTATCAGAAACAAAGACAGATTGTATAGTGAGGGGAAAAAACGTATTCTCTGACTCAGATTTTTATAGCACGAATTTGTCTTCCTTTCCTTTATCAAATCATTTAGGGGCCAGGAGCTTAATCAGAACTAGAGAAAGGTGAAGAAATTCAATCTCTCCAGCCTTCCATCCACCAATCGATCTTTGTTGTTGTTCCGCATGCACCAACACACATACACACCTATCCATGAACTAGTTAACCTTTTCTGAGCTTGGAAACTAAAACAAGGTGGGCCCTCCTAAGGCAATCCTGGGGCCACAAACTAAACTGAAAAATTAAAAATCATCCTAGAAAGACAGTGGCAGCCCAGTTCCATAATGCTGTCAGAAAAACTTTGTAGATATGTCTATAAAGTTAAGTATGGCTAAAAGAGACATTACCTTTATTTGTTTATTTTTACCTTCCACCACGGCTTCTTTCCTAACATATATTGCAAACAGGGAGGTGGCATAGCACACCATCTGTTGATACTTTGCTAAAATGCAGGGAAAACACCAGTGTATTTCGCAGCTTGGGAATTCCTGGGTAAGAATATACATTTCATAATAATAATAAAAAATAAAAGTAATAAAAAAGAACAATCCTGGCTTCCAGCTTTTGTAGTTAAGAGACATAAACCACAGAAAAAGCAGTGAAATGTGGGTATGAAACAAAGGTGCTATTCAGCAGGTTCTGACCAGTTCTGGAGAACCGATAGCAGAAATTTTGAGTAGTTAGGAAAACTGGCAAATATCACTTCTGACTGGAGATTTTACAGTATCCTTCCCCTGCCATGCGCACCAAGCCACGCCCACAGAACCGGTAGTAAAAAAAAAATTGAATCCCACCACTGTTATGAAACATTCTCTTGTAAACAAGAAAAAGTTTCTGATTTGGCAGCCTTGATATAGATCTAAGAATCTGCCTTCCCAAACACAGAGAACAATTATTTCTATTTACTGAGGCCAAGAAACTCTATTCCAAACTTCCAGCTGAGTAAGGCCAATCAAAGTTAGGCTTGGCTCTTATACTATGCTTCTAGCAGTATCATAAGAGCTTTGCTGAAGTAATAGACTTAGCATCTAGTCTGTCTAAGAGAGAGATTTATCTTTGTGTAAATAATCCATGACACTTCAACTTTAATTTGCTTGCCAGAGCAAAATGTGAATTTCCCGATCGTATCCCCTCTAAGTTATGAACTATTAAGCATTTAAAATGATTATAGAAAACTTAATGCATCTCTTTGGCATTTGGAGTGGAACTCACTATAAACATATGTAGATCTTGTATTTTGTGCAGTTAACCCTGTTCATCTCTATTTCACTTTTCACACCTCATGTCTTATTCCCCATTTGCTGTCTCTGCTAGGTTATGCATATCTCTCTAAATGCCAAGTTCACTTATGCATTTTCCCAAATTAAGTATCCTACTCATCTGTTGGAGTATCAAACCAAGTCTGACACATTGATAACCTATTCAAAGAGAAAAAAAAATAGTCCCAATGAGTCTTGAGAACAGTACAATTAACATCTAGACTAAAAAAAAAAAACCCAATTTCTAACTTTACAAATAGCAATAAAGCCAGGAGTTTTGTATTAGTGAAAAACTGGAATTATTCCAAGTTATTCTAATAGTAATATTTTAAACAGTATTCTTTTTCTGTATAATACTGAAATTTGTGGAAGAGCATATAGGGCCTATATTATTATTACCTGTGGGAGCCTGTGTCTATTCATTATCAATTGGATTTCCATTTTTCTTTATGAATATCATAACTGCTTATCCAGTTTATGAAGCTTTTAAGAATGTCAATAGTTACCTTGCAAGCAAACTCAATGACTGAGATATACTGAATGGCCTCATTGGTTCTTATATTACTGTCATTTAGGGATTTCAAAAACTGTAATCCCAACAACCACTGAAGTCTAGAATTTGGAAACAAAACTGACCTTAGAACAATCATAAGTTATTCTTAGTTACAGGTAACTAAGATAGAACTGGATCTTATTTACACAATATCTGTGAACTTCTCCTGACTAGCATTCCCACTGGCATTCAGGGACTAAAATTGAATACAATTGTTATAATCCTTCATATTAAAACTGTTGACAATGCTTCCGAATTGCTAAATTGTATACAAATTAATTAATATATTATATGATATTTTAAATGCATATTTATAAGTCACCTAGAGCCTCCTTGGTGAGATGGGCAGCATAGAAGTCTAATAATAAATAAATAATATCTACAGAGGTGCCATACCAGCATCTAATACCTTCGGCATCATGTAGTAGCAAATATAGAGACTACACAGAAAAAAAATCCATATGCTACATTAATTTCAAACATAGCATCCACTGCGTAGAGAATCCTTTCATATACAAGGATTTCAGCAATGAACATAAAGGTGATGGCATCTAATTATTGTGTTATTGCTGTCATGTTGTAACAAGGGGTATCTCAGTTTTAAGCACATTACCTTGGAATGGCTCCCATATACATTTATTTTGCCAAATGCTTCAGCCAAAAGCATTTAGTTTCACCTGCAATAAGCCAAGTAGTAGATTTAGACATTCAGTTTTTTAATTGTTTTGCTGATCTTCCTGCTGGTTGTTGGCCTCTCATTAAAAAAAAATGCCACCCAACAGTGTGTGGGCTTGATGTCAAGGATGGTATGTACATCCCCCATCTGGTTCTATAATTACTACCTTCAATCAACATCACCAGAAGAATGTTAATGGATAATATGTAAACACAAAATCTTTTATGTTTACCTAGCAAACATCTGGAGAGGAAGCTTTGGATAATCTCTTTTTGCTGGAAACTCATTGGTGGAATTATTGGGAGTTACACCAGGAAGACACTGTGAGAGGCCTACTTGGGGCAGCACCAGAATGCATAAGGAAAGTAGACATTTGGAATAACTGTGTACAAATGAGATAGCGAGGAATGAAATACATACATATATACCAAAAAATTCTTGATGGAATTTCAAGGTAATATCAGACAAGTTATTACTATTCCTCATTTGTTTGTTTGTTTCTGTTTGCAAATGTTACAGTGAGCTAAGCAATGTTGATACATTATAAGATATGCCAGATTTCTTTTTCCATTTTATAAGTTTTGGTATTCTAGTTTCACCCATTTTATTATTCATTCTTTTGCTTTTCATTGATATTCATCAATAATTAAAAACCTGTCATTTATTTGGATATTTGTTGTTTGTTTTCATTTGGCATTGTTTTCAACAGCAAGATTTAAACATTTTATCATAGTGTGTAATTTTGAAATTTTTGTTTTATACAGAAATAGTATACATAGACATGGTTTTCCCTTGTTTGTCATTATATGTGTGATGTAATATATACTATGTTCCATATAGAATATCATACCTACCATACTATAGTGCAGTGGTGTAATATAATAGCTGTTGTATAGAATGGAACTGATCAAAGGAAGGTTCTCTAATTCTAATATGTAATTTGGGTAGTTGCATGATTAGCATAAAAAATTTACTAGAAGAAAAATCCATAGATAAGCATCCCTTTAAAAGTTAATTTAGTAAATATTTGATAGAGAAAATGAATCTTCGTTGTTTGTAGTTCTTCAGCATGTGTATAACTATTAAGAGCAAACACCAACAGTAAAAAAGCACTGAGCAGATTCAGATATTTCATAGTGGTGATGTTTAAAATATTTTGTAGTGTGTTGGAATGTATGTCACAAAAAATATCAGGATCTCTATATAGTTTCAATTAATGCAAAATGCATGAAACTGAACAGAAAACCAAAATGGCTAAGACCAGGATAACAATTCTAGTATCAAATTCAATAAAATAAAACAAAACAATAAGCAAGCTTAGTGACCAGGACTTATGCGGAAACTGAAGTTTTACTATTACAACTCATGGAAAAAAGCAGAAGTGGGGAGATTTCCTAGGACATTGTAGTCATAGATTGGTTAGTCATTTTCTCTGCACCATTCACTTAAAAATAAGGATAGGTGTTATCAGAGATAATTCTTAATGACTGGAAGTGAATGTACCTTCCAAGCAAGAAACATCAAACAAACTGACTTTGAAGAAAGAAATGGCAGTCTAAAGACAGCACCACAAAAAAAGAGGAGCTGAAGGTTGCAGCGACCAAGAGCCAGCAGGTAAGACCAGCTCTTAAAACCTTTCTGAACAAGGAGATGACTTGAGATAATCCACAAATACTCCAGGAAGCTGCTCTGGAGACCACAAGACAGTTCATCAGTCTAGGACACAAGGGAATAGCCATCTTTTTATTTATTTATTTATTTATTTGATTTGTCAATCACTTACAAGATAATAGATGTAAGTATAAACATGAGTAAGAATACAGGAAATAGGTACGAATAAATGGGGACAATAGGACAGGGATGGTAGGCACAATGGTGCACTTATGCACGCCCCTTTCAGACCTCTTAGGAATGGGGTGAGGTCAATAGTGGTTAGTTTGAGGTTAAAGGAGTGGGGGTTAGAGAATGTAACAACAGAGTCAGGTAGTGCATTCCAGGCATTGACTACTCTGTTGCTGAAGTCGTACTTTCTGCAATCAAGTTTGAAGCAGTTTACATTGAGTATCTGTTGTGTGCTCTTGTATTGTTGTGGTTGAAGCTGAAGTAGTCATTGACTGGTAGGTCATTGTAGCAGATAATTTTGTGTGCTACGCTTAAATCTAACTATAGGTGACATAGTTCAAGGTTGTTTACTGCTTTTCAGCTATTAGTATTCTGACCCAGGCTTCCAAACCGTAATTACACACACACGTTTTTTAAAAATAAGACTTATTTTATTGCAACGCTGGGAATTGTTTTCATTCCCAACTGGAATTAATCTCAAACAGTCCCCTGAGATAAGCACACACCTTTCAGTTCTGTAAAATGCTGCCAATAACAGAAGCATCCAACGAACTAGGAAAAAAAGTCAACCGAAGTACAAAGAGCTTCAAGAACGAATCTGAACCAAACCAACTACTTTGCTTCCTGCAAAGGTTTCATCATCTTTGCTTGACCTTTATACTTTATACTTTATACAGCCTTACTCCCGAGTCACCCCTTTTGTTTCAGCTGCTCTCGCCTTCCAGCTGCTCTGTGCACACACGCACTGGGAACAGGCTCTCCTGGGTCCTCTGCCTCACTGCTGCCAGACTCCAGAGGCTCTGGAGACAGCACCCCATTCCCAGATGGTCCTGGCCACATCTCTGCATTGGATGCAGGACCTTTATCCTAGTTCTCTCCAGACTCCCTGACTGGTCCCCATTCTTCTCCACTGTCCGATTCCACTGCCGTCTGCACCAGCTGCCAGTGAACCCCAACAATTAGGAACCCTTAGATCAACAGGATTCACAGTAGCACATGGGATTCCCTCAATATTTAAAAAAAACTCTACAAGTTTATGAATTTTAATGGGCAGGGGGAATAAAGAGCAAAAGAATAATTAAAACTTTGATTTTAGAAAGTTACAAATTTACAAATTTTAGAAAGTTCAGAGAAATTTGAAATAAAATCTTGGAATTAATTTTGTTTGAATTTTTTAAAAAAGATAAGATAAAATTTGAAAAATTGGGCAGTGGAGGGAACTAACATTACAATTGAAAGAGAAAAACATTAAACTTTATTTACAATTACAGAATGTAATAAAATATTCTAATACTGGAAATAGTGTTGGAAGGACCCTTTGAAAAGTGGAGTCAAAAGTTAACAATGTCAACAGCAATATCTGCTCCTGTGAATAGACTGTGTCAAAAAAAGTGTAATGGAAGAGAAATAGGTTGTATCTGACAAGACAGAGACTGAGTTGAAAGTGTGTTTACAAATGACAGACTACAAAAATGACATCGAAAAAGATGTTACACTAGACAACACAAAAAATCTGGGTGTTTTAATAATGAAATGTGAAATACAAATAATAAAGCAAGAGTGTGACCCAAATAATTGTGCTATATTAGCAATAGCACTTAGATTTACATACCACTTCACAGTGCTTTATAGCAGTGGTCCAGGGACTACTGGTGGTCCGTGAGAAAATTTTGGTGGTCCACAGAGAAATGTCACCCCCAAAGCAATTAATCCAGGTTGCATGGGAACACAAGATTTGCCACCCACAAGGCCTGCGGTAACACAAGGCTTATGTCGCTTGCATTGCGGACAACATGAGTAGTGAGAGGAAGGGCGGGAGGGAACTTGCCCCACTCACCCCATACTCCTGGCCTGGCCACCAGGCTGCTTCTTTCCACTTTTTTCTTCTGCTTTTGGCTGCACGCAAGGAAAGCAGCAAAAGTCTTTCTTTCTCTCCCCCAAACTCCACCAGAAATTAGTCTTTGAGATCCTGCAAGGCATCCTGCTCCAAGAGGCTGTGCCGGCAAAGACTCATTTTTGGTGGAGTTTGGGGGGAGAGAAAGAAAGACTTCTGCTGCTTTCCTTGCATGAAGCCAAAAGTCTCTCTTTCTCTTTCTCTCCCCCTGAGAACAGAGCTGGAGACTGAAGAATGATCAATCAGTAGGAAAATGGGCTGGGGAATTTTCCTACAGACTTTTTGGGGGATTTTTCCAGGGTCTCTGCTGCTTTCTGAAGAGACCCTGGGAAAGTATCAGCAAGCCACCGTCAGTCAAAATTCATATTAGTGGCCTGCGGGATTTAAAATTATGAAAATTAATAAAAAATATGAGTTTGATGGTTCCTGAGGTCCAAAGGTTGCAATCTCTGGTTTATAGCCGTCTCTAAGTGGTTTACAGAATCAACATATTGCCCACAACAATCTGTGTCCTCATTTTACCAACCTAGGAAAGATGGAGACTGAGTCAATCTTGAGCCGGTCAGAGTTAGGGTTAGGATTAGTATATATGACAGAAAAATGCGAGGACAGTTGCACTGTGTTTGATATCTATATTTGTAAACAATAAAAATATACTTTTTTAAAAAAAAGATCAAACTCCTGATAGTCAGCACTCTAAACTGCATTCTAAACACTGCACCACCATAGCTCTTATTGGATTTATAAAAGAGGGTTGTTAAAAGTTTTGTAGAATCTTATGAGAAGGGAGAAATAAAAATGAAAACAAGTCAAGTTTGATTATATTGTTTGAATGGACTAAAGACTGAAATTGTTAGGAAAAAAATACAAAGTCGGTTTATTTCATCAAGGTTAAAATAGATACATTGTCATTTTGGTAACTCTTAAACATCAACATAATCCAAAAGAGAGCATCAAAATAACAACACATAATAATGACAACACATAACTGCTGGCACAACCGGGCAGTTTCAACTTTCAAACACCCTGTGGAATAACTGGTTTGGCGATGTTTCTGGTGCCTCCATTGAGGACTATTTGAGTCAGAACCATTCTCTTGTGCCTTTGAGTCACTTTTTCTGACTTCTGTAGCCCCTAAAGTTTTCTTGGCAAGTTTTTTCAGAAGTGCTTTGCCATTGCCTAAGAGAGAGTGACTAACCCAAAATCACCCAGCTGAGTTTGAGCCTAAGACAGGTCTAGAACTCATAACCTCCCAGTTTCTGGCCTAATGCCTTAACCACTATACCAAAGTGGCTGTCATTCAGGACAACCATTATAGAAAAACACAATTCATGAGCTCCCATTCACTTCATCTCTTGTGGAAAAAGTAGTCTTCATATTCCAACCATTATGAGTAAATGGAGGGATGGTATATCTTGTCCCATATATACTTTTTCAGGAATTTCAGTGAATATATGAGAGCTTTCTCTCTATTTTTCTCTCTTCAGAAATAAAGACAGTCGGCTTGAGTCCAGATTTTTATAGCTGAGAGAGAACCATGTAATTTAGTTGCTGTTTCTCTTACGAAGGATCATTAAAAGAAGAAGACGAAGACTTTTGCCTTTTTTTCAATTATTTTTCCCTTGGCTGAAATTTTCACACTGTGTGTATCGTGTTTCTCTTTTTATGGTTATTTCTCTAGCAGACTGTGGGATTTAACAAGGGAATATACCATAAAGGAACTTTTTTCACAAATTTCTTTTTTTAAATCAGGAGCTGTGAGTAGCCAGGGAGGCTGGAGAAGGAGAGAAAAATATTAATAGAAAGATAAAAATAAAGTGAGAACAGCAGCTCCTTCTACCACCTCCTAACAAAGAGTATCATTTTTTACCAAAATGAAATGGAAATTCTAAACTTCCCCTAGATTGAACTAAGAAAGAAAAACTTATTTTATTTTAACTTATTTTACAAGGGAAGAAAACTTTAGGAACAATATTGGTGAAAAATTGTGTTAACTCACTTCCTTTTTCTTTTTTCCCTATATATCAAAAATAACCTTTGAGTTGTGTGTGTGGATGTGTGTGTATGAGTGTGTGGGTGTATGCGTGCATGTGGTTTTTTTTTTCATTTTTGTGTATGATTTATTGATACAGATTCTATTTTTTTAGTTTTTTCTTTCTGTTTTCCTCAATCACTTGAAAGGTTCCAGACACATAGGAAAGATATTAACAATAAAAGTAACAGACATAATGGATGTTCCTTTGTTGAATATTTCAAATGTACATGAAATACCCTGACCTTAGATCCAATAATACACACACACACACACAGAGGAACAGGAAATGTGGGAAACTGCATATGATCTAACTTTTTTCTATGCACTTACAGATGATATAGCACTATAATATCTGCAGATATTTGAAATATCCCTGTCAGGACTGTCAATTTAGATTGCCTTAGAAAAGGTCTGAATTACAGAAAATGTCAAAATAATACACATCTTTTCAAAATACCAAATGTCTTCAGTAATTCCAATTACATGTCCAAGTCAGGTCAAGCTTGGGGTTATCCCTATGAAGACATGCACAATTTGGCTAGCTTTACAGATAAAACCTGGCAGAGTAAAATCAATCAATCAGTCAATCCGTCAGTCAGTCAATCCGCCAATCGGTCTGTCAGTCTGTCGGGTCAGTCTGTCACTTATTTCTGCCATTAGATTCTGCTCTTATTCCCTCAGAATTGATTAAAAGGCGGGAGGAGGAAAACGGAAAGGGGGAACCTAATGCTCAAGAGCTTCATGAGCCTAATTATGATAAACAGCCTCCATCACCGTTAATATCCAGCCATTAATTCCCAGATGGAGCTGTGGAAATGTCAGGACTGGAAATGTCAGTTCTATAAGAGGACATGGCAGGCAGTGAAGTGGGACTGAGGCTTCAGCACATCAAGGGAGACCCAACCCAGCCCTGTGTGATTGCACACGGAGCTTGGACTCGGGACAATGGACCCCCAAGCTTTGTTTTTCCATTGGAAATTCAAGTTAGTTTTTTTTTTTTTAAAGGAAGAAGAGACTGTTCTTTGGAGAAAAGCAAAGAACAGGATCCAAGGCACAACACAACAAAGGATAAATGAACCTAAAAAAAAAAAGCATTCCCCCCAGATAGTTGCTATTTTTCAAACACACCATAGAAGCAGAGGTCTCAGAAGGCGGTGGAGGATTCTAAATGAGGCTTGCATTGCCCCCACATTCCTGGGTCAGCCCATGACTATTGGAAAGATGCCAGATGAGGCTCCCTTTCATGTGTTCCTTTTCCGTTCTCTTCCCCACAGCCACATATTAAGGCGGCAAATGCTAAATATGTGATATAGTTAGAATGAGGGGACAGACAGACGCTCTTTACCTGTAAGAAGAAAAGTAAATATTTGCACCAAACACGCTGAGATGAACAGGGGATGATCAGGTGTAGCCTGATCTAAAAAGATCACAGAATTAAGAGGATCTTCTTCTGGTGTCTGTTCATGATAAAGAAAACCCCAGCAGAGGAGGTTGAATGTCTCTGGTTGTTCAGAAAAGCCCCTTGTCCCAATTGCCTAAGTCCTCACTCTGACTCCTGTGGAGTCTTTTTAATCACTTTATATAAATAAGGCTGGCTGGCATCTCTTTGTGCCTAAATAGCAAATAAGACTTTTCCGCAAGGCTGAAATGCCTAAGCATAACTCGGTCAAGTGCCAACTCTGGACAGCAATCAGGAGATGCCAAATATGAGCTTTTCTTCACACAGTTTTTGAGGAATGGAAACAGGTCCTCTCCTCTCTCCCATTCCCCTGGTGGTTGCCTGGAAACTAGATGTCAAAAGAATGAGCAAGGGCTTATATTCAGCTACACTGATTATGCCCAGAGAAAGCATCAATACAAGACTGCCAGCCTTTGATGGCATCTGGCAGGACGTGTCTTGTCTGCAGTGTATCTTTCCCTCATGAAGGGAACCAGATCCTGACTACGGAAAGAGGTCTGAAAACTCTGTCAGATACAAGAGCAGAAAGGGCTGCATGTGAATGAAGAAATGCATGAGGGAAGGAAGATTGTTCAGGCCATCTCCTTCCTTTCAGGCAGCTTTTAATGTTTAACATCCACCTCGCCTGCATCAACAAGAGAATTCCCCCCCCCCCCGCAAGGTTGTGGATCTGTAAATAATGAGCAGGACTGAGGATGCAGTAAATTTTATTTTCAGTACAAACCATGCATTTGGAATTCCACCTTGAAATTTTAAGGTGCTAGAATGGAGCCTCTCTTAATGTTTCTGTCTTCTCCTTCCCCTGTCTCCATGAGGACTGAACTGAAACTTTCTGTCTCAGAAATGCTGGATGGCAAAGAATTATCATCAATGAAAAATCGGGGAAATAGATAGTCGAAGGGGTCAAAGCTTGTTTAGATGGAATTTCCTGTCATATAAACAGCCTCTTTTGAAATCCGTTTTTCTTTGCAACTATTAAAAGCACTGACTGCCCTCACCCATACCAGTGGTGGGATTCAAATATTGATGCCACTGATTCAGTGGGCATGGCTTGGTGGGCGCGCTTCGTGCACATGCACACACTTTGCGTGCACGCATGCCAAACGTGCACTTTGCGCAGGTGCAGAGGTGTTCTAACTCGCTTCCTGCAGGCCTGCACGATCCCGGTCACCTCAGCAGCTGCCAAGCAGCATTCTTCTGTACCGCGCAAAGCAGCTGCGCTTCAAATTCAGCAGATAAAAGTGAGTATGGGAGCGGGTGGGTGGGCCCAACAGCAGAGCGGTGGAGAGAACCGGTTCGGTCTCCATTGCTCATTGCTCCTACCAGATCACGAGAACCGGACCGAACCAGTCAAATACTGCCCCATACATTATCTCAATCTTAAGAACTCACTAAAGAAACATTTCCAATAAAAATGATGGTTTGTGTTCTCCTTGCCCTTTTTATACAGGTAGTCCTCGATTTACAACAGTTTGTTTATTGACTGTTACAACAAAGTTGTTGGACAACAAAGTTACATCAGTGAAAAAAGTGACTTATGTCTATTTTTCACACTTAGGACTGTTGCAGCATTCCCCATGGTCACATGATCAAAATCCAGATGCTTGGCAGCTGATTCATATTTATAATGGTTGCAGTGCCCCAGGGTCATGGGATCCCCTTTTGCGACCTTCTGGGAAGCAAAGCCAATGAGGAAGCCAGATTCACTTAACAAACCAGGGTTACTAAGTTAACAACTGCATTGATTCACTTAACAGCTGTGGCAAGAAAAGTTGTAAAACGGGAGCAAAACTCGCTTCACAAATGTTTCACTTAGCAACATAAATTTTGGGCTCAATTGTGGTCATAGGTCGAAGACTACCTGGATTCACAAACCCCAACAGATGATGGCACTGGGAGTCAGAATGAAATCTGCTGACTCAGCCTGCTTTCCAGACTCTTGATCAAAAACACCAGTTCAGCTGAGAAATCTAGCATAATGGCAGACACAATTTATGAAGCCTGTATGATAGACAGGCCAGTAGATTTGACTGTAAATGCTGTGGTGACTGATAGGAATACAGTACAGAGGTATTTCCCAAACCCCAAAACTTTAACCTTAGACTGTCTACTGTTGACCTCACCCCATGCCTAAGAGGTCTGTAAGGGGCATGCATAAGCACACCAATGTGCCTATGGTCCCTGTCCTACTGTTCCCTTTTATTCGTATCCATTTCATGTATTAATAATCATGTTTATACTTACATTTGTTACCTAATACATGCTCAACAAGCAAACAAATAAATAAAAATAAAAACAATTTTTCCTTTAGTTTTGCAAGGCAAAGTGGTCCGGTTTTACTTAGCACTGTCCATTCTACACACTTGTTTTGTTCTTGGCATATACTAAAGTTGTACAAATATACCACTGCTCGCAGGTATCAGAATTATGTATATGCACCTCTGACTAGTCTGGAAAGGGAATTATTTCTCTAGATCAATGCAAGGTAAGAATCTCTTCCCCACTTCTAGCATGATCTGTAGACGCAGTTGAGGTTCTCTTAGCAACTGTCTTCTGCTTTATTTAGTCAGGGCCCAAAGGAGACCGAAAAGTATATATAAACTCCTCTCATTCTATATTTGATAAATTAAAATATGTGCACCCTAATAATTTCACAGGAGGGTAGCTCCTCATAGTGGGAGAGACAGCAAGTAATGTGAAGAAGCAAATTCTGCCGGGGCTGGTGTTATTATTAATCAAAAGCCTTTGGCCAGATAATCTTCAGAGTGTTTGCTGTTCTTCTGAATATTTATATTGTAATAAAACACATTATTATTCTAAAACCATTGTTCTAGGGTGATTTTTGAAATGTGCCACAAGTAGAAAATAAGTTGTATTCAAAATAAATGTAAAGCCCAGCCCTATGAATTCATTTTGTAGGGTAATTCCACTATGTAACATTTAAGGATATGTTAGTTCTTTATTGAATCATCTATTTGCTAATAGTTAGGGCTCAATCTGTACATGGAATTTACATAATTTACCATGAGCTAAATCTACATTCATCTCTTGATTGATTTGTATTGCCTGTGTGTGTGTCTTTGTGCATGTGCCTGAAACAGTAGGGAAACATAACCAGGATAACATAGGTGCATGCCTTAAAAACCCAAAGATGCAATGTGGGTACAAAATCACCATATCCATTTGACAAAGCATCTATAAAATGTCTGGCTTAAATTCATCAACTCAGGAACAAGTTAAAAGTACAAAATTATTTCAGAGTAATTCTACCATCTAAAAGACTACCTCATTCTTTGATGAGATCCAAAGGGCACAGAAACTCACCATTCTGTTGAGGGGCTGATATGTAATTTGTTACGTGGGAAAGGCTATTTCTGTCCCATTAATTGTTTATTTCAAACTTGCACTCACAAACAGTGGAAAATAAAATTAGCACAGCAAAGATTTAAAAGTAAACATTAGTGTGTAAACAGATTAACACATTTATTTTACACAAATAAAACAAAAAGGCACAGAGGAGGCAATCGTTTATTTTTAGAAAGAAGAAAATGGGTGTATCAGATGGACTTGCATACTCATTTGAAGTATCATAATCTAAAGAGAGTATGTCAAGAAAACCTAAGAACAAAATATTAAGAGAACCCAAGGAGCAAATAAGAAGAAAATATGTTGTGTTCAAAGATTGGAAGGAAGGGAGATATCAACAACTGGAGATTACTACCTGGAGAATTATAAGCTCGGTGCTGAGGAATGAAAATACAATACACAAAGAACAGGTATGTTTACAAAGGCGGCGATGGAATAACAGATTATAGCAACGTATTCCAGAGAAAGTTGAATGAAAAGAGACTTCATTCATGTTCATGAATGGTGGAAAAGAGCCACTATTTATAGACTACTTTATAGAGCAGGAGAGCAAAAACCATATGCTAGGAAGAGATTATATATGGTAGCCCTGTATTCGAGTTCTATCCATAGACTTCTTAGCGGGGCGTGCCAGGAAAATGAAGTGGCTTTTGACAACTTTTGAAGTAGCCATTGGAACCTTTGTAAAGGATATGACTACTCTGACATTTTGAAAACAGATACTTTGTGCTAAAATGTTTTCTGAAACACCTTTTTTAATGTTTTGCACAGCCTTAGTATTTACCAGCTGAGCAGTGGCTCCTAATTAGATATGCAGTGTATAATTGTACTATCACTTGAGGAAATTTCCCTGAATCAAATTAGCAGGCATATGCAGATGACTACTTAATTCATTTATGTTCTGAGATATACAAATTACAGCTAAAAACAGCCTTTTGTTTCTGGCAGCTTCTTCAGCCTTCTCCAGCTGGTCTAGCTAGATCCAGAACAGAATGCAAACAAAATGGAAGGCTGAGCCAAGATTTCTGGGTAATGTCAAGCAAAATACAAGCCACCAAAATAATACAGTTCTAATGAGAAAGTCCATGAGATATCTAAGATCCTATTTGGCTTATACAGATGGAAAGGAAAAAATAGAGTTTTTGAGCTTCAGTTTCCATCTTAGTTCTTTTGTGTTATGGACTTCATGTCCCATGCTATACTATGCCAGATTCAGAGCTACTGTAGCTAGAGCTACCACTAGTTTGAGAGGCTATCTGAAGACCAAGTAAGTTCCTACGTGCCTTCTTCTCCAAGAGGTTCTCTATTGTGGGATATTGGATCTGAGATGGCAATTCTCTAACAGGAGATCTCTAGCGAGTGCCAAAGTTCTGTAATACCATATCTTATGGTCCTTGGGAAATCTTTCTGCCTTGTAGCCAAAAGAGAAGATATAGGAGGAACTTTAAGAACCTTATTTAATGTGTATATTGTTTATTTACAATAAGACTATGCATTTTTGTAAGGCTTTGAAGACCTAACTGTTCTCCAGGTTTTAAGCCAAACGATGGGTATTGCTTAATTGGGGTATCATAAGCTGCTAGTTCTGTGATGGTTTTAAATCGTTGAGCATAGCCCAGGGTCACTGCTGTGAGATGAATAGCTCTATAAATCAAATAGATAGATGATAGATTAGATAGATAGATAGATAGATAGATAGATAGATAGATAGATAGATAGATAGATAGATAGATAGATAGATAGATAGATAGATAGATAGATAGATAGATAGATAGATAGATAGATAATTGTCTAGTTTCTCAGCTAATTTAAGGAGGAAGACAATATCTCTACTGATACCCAAAACATTAACATTGTAACAATACAAGATTTAATGGGCTCAGAGTCCCTAAAGTTAAACTGTGGGACTAAAAGTGGGGAGATCCAAATTCTAATCTGCTTTCAGCCATGGGAACTTGCAAGCTGACTTGGGGCCATTAGTGTCTTCTGTGGGAAGCCCCCCCCCCCTTCCTGGAAGAATGAAATATTTTCAGGACTATTAAAAAAGCAAGATGTTATATTTCCCCAAAAGGAGAAATGGAGAAACAAGCTCCTGGACCAGCTCCAGTCTCCCTGCCCTCAAGTGGAGACTGAGGAGGCTAGCTTTTTGAGACGCAGATTTGATAATCCATTCAAGACAGGATATTTTGAAGCAAAGGCAGAAATGGAAGGATTAGAAGCAGCCCCTCACCCAAGATCCAACATAGGACAAAAGCCATTAGGCACAATAGGAACTGCCCAGCATCCTTTCAGAACACAAGCCCCTTCATCGCATCTCCAGAGCAGTCCAAACTTCAAAGTCACAAGAACCTTGGGAGCTCAGATAAACAATAACCCAGAGGTTGGCCAGGTTAGCTCAGATAAACACCTAGAATTTGCATTTCCTCTTTTGCCTATAGAATCAGCTATGTTCCCTACATAAACCCTAGATGACCCCCATAGGAATCTGACAACTGCCAATAGAATATTAAAGGACATGTTCTTGCACAGGGACAGGAAACTGGAATAGAAAACCCAAAGAAGGTATAAAAACAGACCCACTCCCAACTCCATTTTGTCGTGTGGTTCCGCTTCATCAATAAACCTCTCTTTCCAATCAGCCTCCATGTTTCCATTGTCTGTCTCTCAGCTTGGAACTGAACCAGATGGATATTTCTTCTAACACTACCTCATAGACTTCTTGTTGGGAAGAAAAGCAAGATGGTTTGTGCTGTTGGGGAAAAGGCAGGACAGATATGTTATCTATATAACAAGCCAACTAAGATTTATAATAAATGGAGGGAGAAACTGAAGTATCCATTAAAACCAAACAAACAAAACCTGATGCAAAACAAAGTGGAAGATACACTTGGGAAGTCTTGTTATTTTGCCCTGAAGCCCAGGTTTTTGACAAGAGAAATATGATTAGTGAGTTATTTTAATTAAAAGAAACAAAACTGACATTTTCTATAAATAGTGCTTTCCTTACACCCCATAACACTAGCCTGTTTTTTTAAAATTGCACGCTGAAATATGATTAAGCTTTGTCAGATGTATTTTAAGGCCACTGCTGTAACATGTGATGTTTACTCCAGATTAGCATCTTATCTTGTGGGTGAGTATGTGGGTGTACTGACAAAAATGGAAAGCTTGCTGTTACTCAACACAGTCAAAGTAATCACCCCACGCTCCAAACAATTCTGCCAAGAGAACTATGTGGAGAACACAAAGTGACAATATTCACATTTTGTATAATTAATCCACATTGTATAAATGGTGACTCAAGGTAAAAAATAGTATCTGTTGCATCAGTTTGTTTATTTGGAATATATGGGAAATGGAACAGAACAGACAGCTTTAATTCATCTTTGGTAGCCTTACAAAATGCATTAAAACTGTATGTTCAGAGTCTTCAGGTTATTAAAACATCATACAAGTATTTTCAATGAGCTGAGAGTTAAATGGAAGTTCATTTAACTTTAATCATTTAACTTTTAAGATTGCTGTATATACTGTAGCCATATAATCTGGATTAATCATTATCTACAGCTGTCTAAATGTATTTATTTTACTTTTTACTTGCAAGAATGAATCCTTCAAAACCATCAAATGGCCCACTTTTAAGTGCAATACTTAGCATAAGATATTAGGGAACAAAAAAGAGATTTCAGACTAATGTAACTTAGGGAGCAATATAAAACAGATAATTTTATATATGATTACCAGAATAATATAAAATACCCAGTTCAATTAAACATAAACTAAGAACTGGGTAAGTTTGTTAAAAATCTCTCTTCTGCACAAGAAGAGGCTCTGCCAGGCTCCATCTAACATGGTTTGGAAAGAAAAGAAGGATCAGCACATGATGTCATTTCCTGTCGTTTCTTTTTAAGGATGCTGGTAATAACCTTACTAAGGGTATATAGTAGCCTAGTGGTTAAGGTGCTGGGCTTGTCAAACAAAAGGTTGGCAATTTGTAGATCCAAGTACCTGAGCTCCTATTCCTGCCCTTGCCAGCCTAGGAGTTCAAAACCACACCAATGCAAGTAGATAAATAAGTACCATTTTGGTGGAAAGGGAATGGTGTTTTGTGTTCCTTTGGCTTATAATCATGCTGGCCACATGACCAAGGAAGCATCCTTGGACAATGCTGACTCCCTTGGCTATAAAAGGAAGATGATCACTGCATCAGATACGGCTGGGCAGGGGAAACTTCTATACTGCTTTATAGTTTTTCACTGTTGTGCACTATTTGGATGATTTCCACATGTAGGATATAGAAATTGTGTCTGTGTGTCTGTGTGTGCACCTTGGAGTCAGTGTTGACTCCTATTGACTGCCTGAACCAGTCTCTGCAATTTTCTTGGCAAGATTTTGGAACTGGCTTGCTCTTGCTTTCTTCTTATAGCCGAGGGAGAATAACTGGCCCAAGGTCACCTTGCTGGATTTATGCCCCTTCACACAGCTCATTCCCACAGTAGTGTAGATGATCAAAGCTACAGAACTTTAAAACTGGTACCCAGACATAAAAGAACATGGAGATAGCTCTCAAAAATAACAAAATACATCCCAACTAATATTTATTAGCCACGTGCTGAAGTCTTTGTCACAAACTGCAATTTTGGAGAGGCTGCAAAGGCAGCCCTAAGGCTAATGCATTACAGTAGTTTAAGACCCATTTGATGTAGACTCTTCCCTTAGGCCACAGTCTACTCACAAGAGAGAATAGTGACATTTGTCTTCCTTTTGGAATAAATAGTTTAAAACCACTTTCCCCATCTTCGTCCCAGTGATGGTTGGAAATTCCAGGAGTTGAGCTGCAACACATCAGTTTTGTTTGTGTTAATGACTTACTTTAATTAATTACTTTATGAATGGTTTGCTTAACCAAAAGTATACAAACTTTTGTTTCTCCATTTGCATATCACGTCAGACCTGCAGCTAACCATACAGAGCATATATTGGAACAGCCTAGGGTAAATATAGTAGGCTAGCTTGTAATTCAGATGCTCCACGCCATCTGGAAGGTTGTTTATAGAGCTTATTGCTGAAGAAAACGTCCACTGAGGGTAATGAAGATTTCAATGGAAGAGGAGAACACAGTTCCTTTCGGAGAGAAAACAAAATGGGCACAGCAGGTTGTGGGGAAAGGTGTATCATTTTGTCTCTGGCAGCCATGGGAAAATTAAGTTCCAGCTCTTTGCAAAGACTGATGAGCATGGGGATGAAAGCACCTGCCTATCACAGGAACTCTCTGGCCCGCTATGGTTCAGTGGCTGCTTGAACTCTTTGCTAGTTAAACTTCTACACTTTAATCTTTTGACTCAGTGAAGCGTTTTGTCTCAAGCCTTGAAACACACAGTAAAAATTAGATGAGATGAAGCACAGAGGCAGAAGAGGCTCACTGTGAGCTAAAGCTTTGAAGAGCCTTGGATAAATCGCTTGGATTTTCCACTGGGACTAAATGCAACTGGTGGTCAACTAGCCATTTTATATTACCTTTCAAGAGGACAGGGGGATCTATCTCAGACTACAGTGGAAACTTTTTTTAAAGTATTAAAGAGAAGATATGGTGTTCCCAAATAAAGACTTATACAACATCTCAAGAAGGGAATGTTAAGGGAAACAGTTCAGGCTGCAAATGTTCAGTCACCAGGACTGGTCAAGTATTTAGAAATCAATTACATTGCTAGTGAGTGGTAATGCTGTGTTCTTGGAATATGGGCTCCTTATTCTAACAAGAACACTTTGCTGGGCTCCTAAGCAAATCTCTTCATCTGTGTACCATTTCTAGATATATGCTTTCCTGATAATGTCATAAAGGGTGGGGGCGGGGGGGGGAATCCACTTTCTGACAACATGCTTGCTGGACCTGTTTTCAGAAAAAGTAAAGTTTAGCCCCACAAAAAGTGGCTGCTGCCTGTGGTTCATCGGGTGATCTCCACTGCCCTCTTGTGGCCACGTTGCTGCCCCATCTTTAAAATGATCCAAAATGTGATGGATGCTACAATTTCTTGAAAGTGAAGATTGACAAGTAAAAATACTTTGCTTTCATTTCTGACTTGCTTTAGATTTCAAAACATATTCATTTCCAAAAAAAAAAAGGATCATGCATGAGCAATGACTTGTTAATAATAGAGATACATAATCTACCAGGGAATTGACTACTTCATGACTACATGACTTCATGACTACTTCAGCTTCAACCACAACAATACAAGAGATACAAACTCAATGTAAACTGCTTCAAACTTGATTGAAGAAAGTACGACTTCAGCAACAGAGTGGTCAATGCCTGGGGTGCACTACCTGACTCTGCAGTTACATCCTCAAACCCAGGGGTGGATTCTACAGGTTCGCACCTATTCTCTAAAACTGGTTGTTAACATTCTAAGCAGTTCAGAGAACCGGTTGTTAGAAGAAATTACTGGCTTAATTCTGTAAGGAAGGCAGGAAGGAAACATTCTGGTATTGCTTACAGAATCTGCCTCTCGGTTAATGCTTATTACATTCTTGGCAGGACTAGACTTCCTGTCTCAGGAACTTCTCTGGAGTTTTTTTCCCCTCCTTTGCTGGTACTTTGCTTGTGTGGAGTGACCATTCAAAGTTACGATGGCACTGAAAAAAGTGACTTATAACCATTTTTCACACTTACGACTGTTGCAGCATCCCCACAGTCATGAGAGGCCAGGTGAGGAGATGCATGCCTCGATGTGAGTGATGTTGAGTTGGCCACACCCAGCCAGTCACATGACCACCAAGCCACACCCACCAACTAAGCCACGCCCACAGAACCGGTTGTTTTTTTAACCAGTTGTTAAAAAAATTGAATCCCACCCCTGCTCAAACCTCCACTCCTTTAACCTCAAACTAAATACTATTGACCTCACCCCATTCCTAGGAGGTCTGTAAGGGGCGTGCATAAGTGCACCATCATGCCTCCCATCCCTGTCCTATTGTCCCCTTTTAATCGTACCTATTTTCTGTATTCTTATTCATGTTTATACTTATACCCATTATCTTGTAAGCAATTGACAAAACAAATAAATAAATAATAAATAAATAAATTGCAACCCACTGGGCAATATGTTTCTCCCAACAGGACTAATGCTTGGGAGTAGACCTCCCTGTTTTCTGTGGCCTCCGTTTTTCTGCATTAAAAACAATTCAGGGAGATGGCCTTTCTTCAACTCTGCCTGGTTCCTCCAACTCCAACTAAGGAATAGATTCAGATAGTCCTTGACCTACAATAGTTCATTTAGTGACTGTTCAAAGTTACAATGGCTTTGGAAAAAAGGTGACTTATGACCATTTTTTACACTTACAAAAGGTCGTCAGGGGGGCCTTTTATCAGATTCGTCTGATTTACCAGTTATGGCCCTTTCTGGATCTGGGCGCACTTCGCACGGTCACTTCTGCCCTCGTCATCTCCCATTTGGACTACTGCAATGCTCTCTACATGGGGCTCCCCTTGAAGAGTGTCCGGAGGCTGCAGGTTGGTCCAGAATGCGGCCGCACGGGTGATCTTGGGAGCTCCTCGGAGCTCCCATGTTACACCGCTCCTGTGCGTGCTGCATTGGCTTCCTGTGGCCTTCCGGATCCGATTCAAGGTGGTAGTGATTGTCTTTAAAGTGCTCCATGGCTCGGGACCTGGGTACTTACGGGACCTCCTGCTGCCACCAACAGCCTCCCGCCACCCAGTGCGCTCCCACAGGGTCGGCCTCCTCGGGGTTCCGCCGGCTGGGCGTTGCCGGTTGGCGGCCCTGAGGGTCTTCTCTGCGGAGCCTTCTCTGCGGGGGATCCCTCCCTTTAGAACAACTTGCCCCCGGAGATACGGGCCATCACCGATATTCAGACCTTCCGGCGCGCAGTAAAGACCCTGTTTTTTCAACAGGCCGGCCTGGCCCAGAAACGATTTGTGGGGTTTTAAATTTGGTATTTTTAAATTTTTTATCAGTTTTTATACTTGTTAATTTTATATTTGGCCTTCAATTTAATCATTTTAAATTGTTTTTAATTTTATAACTTTATATTGTTTCTGTTTTAGCTGGCTGTACACCGCCCCGAGTCCCTTTTTTGGGAGAGGGGGCGGTATAAAAATCTAATAAACATAAACATAAACAAACATAAACATTGCAGCAGACTATGGTCACATGATCAAAATTCAGATGCTTGGCAACTGCTTTATATTTATAATGGCTGCAGTGTCCTGGGGTCGTGTGATTTGCTTTTACGACCTTCTGACAGGCAAAGTCAATGGGGAATCCAGATTCACTTAACAACCGTGTTACTAACTTAACAAATAGCAATAGCACTTAGACTTATATACTGCTTTACAGTGCTTTCTAGCCCTCTCTAAATGGTTTACGGAGTCAGCCTATTGCCCCCAACAATCTGTGTCCTCGTTTTACCCACCTCGGAAGGATGGAAGGTTGAGTCAACCTTGAGCCTGGTGGGATTCGATCTGCCAAATTGCTGGCAGCTGGCTACAGCAGAAGTATCTTGCAGTACTGCACTCTAACCACTGAGCCACAGAGGCTCCTAAAATGCAATGGTTCACCTAACAACTGTGGCAAAAAAAGTCATAAAAGTGGGGCAAACTCACTTAACAATGGTTTCACTTAGCAACCTAAACTTTCGGCTCAATTGAGGTCATAGCTCGAGGACTACCTGTATTTACTTAGCAATCCTGGAGATCCCCTGCCATCAATCACAGCCCATTTTGCTACTGTTTTATTCTCCCCACATCTGCTGAGAACGCAAGAAAACTAAAAGGAAACGAGGGGTTGCTTAGTCAGTGGATGGGAAGGCCTGGGAGGACACACCATTTTAAAAAGTAATAAAAGGAAGGAGTCACTTCTTGCTTTTATTTCTCAAAATTAGACTCTGAAAATATCCATGCGGATCTGGAAAGTTATTCTACATCTTCAGTGAAGACAAATGCTGAATCTTCAGTCTCATTTTCCCTTTATTTATTTTTTATTTTTTTATTTTGATTTATCAATCACTTACAAGATAATAGGTATAAATATATACATAGTTATGAATACATGAAATGGGTACATATAAGAAAAATAAAAGAAATAATAAGACAGACACGGTAGGCACGTTGGTGCGCTTATGCACGCCCCCTACAGACCTCTTAGGAAAGGGATGAGGTTAATAGTAGACAGTCTAAGGTTAACGTTTTTGGGGTTTGGGGAAGAAACCACAGTCAGGTAGAGTATTCCAGACATTGACCACTCTGTTACTGAAGTCGTATTTCCTGCAATCAAGTTTGGTGCGATTAACCTTGAGTTTGTATCTATTGTTTGCTCTTATGCGGTTATGGTTGAAGCTGAAGTATTCATTGACAGGTTAATTATTGCAATGTATGATTTTATATACTATATTTAGATCGGACCGAAGGCAGCGTAGTTCTAGGTTTTGTAGGTCTAGAATTTCGAATCTGGTGGCATAAGGTATTCTGCAACGAGTAGAGGAGTGGAGAACTCTTCTTGTGAAATATTTTGGGACTTTCTCAACTGTGCTAATATCAGATACGTATCCAGACTGATGAGACTTTAATGTTTACTTTCCAATTATTCAACAAACCTATCACTTCAAATACTGTGATATAAGATTTTCCATTAGTTGGTTTCAACTAATTTTGTTACACACAAAAAAGGGGAGTTTATTTGCATCCCTCATTGTCTCTTTGCTTTTTACTTTAGGGAAATTAATATTTGTGTTCCCTTTTTATTATTGGACAACACCCTCATTTTCTGAAGGAAGCCTCTTCACCCCTCCCAAAAATACTTTTCTTGACACTATCTATTGACCCTGCTGGATATCACTTGAACATGGTGATGCATATCCAAACTTGCAGTATTTTACCACTTCCAGTCCTCCGTTTGCACTTGCAATTTCCAAGCATCTGAAATTAATGGGGCTCCATTCACATATGGTTTGGTTTGCAGTTGGCCCTGCCTTCCATTCCATCCAATCTATAGTAATAGCCCTCAGCCAATTGCCATGTGTAGGTTGGAAACCTAACATTCTTAGAAATTTTAGAAACTGGTACACCACAGGGTTGCATGTTGAGTCCCTTACTGTATACTCTTTATGTGCATGACTGCATTTCCACTCACGCTAGTAATACTATTACTAAATTTGCAGATGATTCAACAGTGGTGGGACTCATCTCCAGGGGGGATGAATCTGCCTACCGAGATGAGGTGGACTGGTTGCTTTCGTGGTGTGGAGACAATAACTTGATCCTCAACACCAATAAGACCAAGGAGCTTATGGTGGATTATAGAAGGAACAGATCAGACTTCCAGCCCTTGCTTATCAATGGAGACCAAGTAGAACAAGTGGCTAATTTTAAGTTTCTGAGTGTTACCCTAAAAGTGGACCTGACCTGGGGTGCCCACATTGCAGCCTGGTCAAAAGGGCCCAGCAGATTTTACACTACCTGAGACTTCTCAGAAAACAACCATTGAATGAGAAACTGCTGGTGACTTTCTACCGCTGCACCATAGAGAGTATCTTAACTTACTGTACCTCTGCATGATTTGCAGATAGGAAAGCACTCCAGAGGGCTAATGTCATTGCCCAAAAGATCATTGGTTGCCCTCTCCCCTCTTTGGAAGAGCTTTATAGCTCCCACTGCTTTAAGAAAGTTCAAAACATTCTCAAAGATCCATCTCATCCTGAGCACCCTTTTTTTGAACTATTACCATCTGGCAGATGGTACATAATAATAAAAACAAGCACAAATAGGCTGAAAAACAACTTCTATCCCAAGGCAGGATACTATATACTGTATAGTGCAGTGTTGGTGCAGTGTTGCGGGTTTTCAGTTCAACGTGTGGAGTGTGAAGGATGTGTGTTTGTGTTCATTTTCATGGTCATGATGTGCACTGAAGATGGTGTTTGATTTCGTCGTACAAGGTGCAATGACAATAAAGTAAACTAAGTAAAAAACTAAATTTTAAACATTTTTAAATTTGTATTACTAGAGACTAAATATGAAATAAAGTCATGCTCTGGGTCCTGTACAATCCCCTAAATCATAAAGAAAGCGCAAATTGTCCATAAATATATTTGCTTATATATAAGCGGCCATCATTTTTTCTATCAGAGTTTATATACATTATAAATTACAAAATTACAATTTTAACTTACAACTATGTAGTCAATGCTACTTATTCAAAATTTCATTATTTCACTGGGTAATGTTTTGTAGATGCTAATTCAGATCATTCTTCGTACCTTATTGTCTGACCTTGTTTTTTTTTTAAATCTGAAACATACCTAATGCTATCTGAAATTGTTCATGCTATGAAATTGCTTATTTGTTATGAAAGTTCATACTGTAGTAACAGTGGAAACAACTTTCCAACTATGCACAGAAACTTCCATTTGTACATAGCTACCTGAACATAAAACTAATTTTAAGTCAATTTGGCTTTTGACTTAATAAAGTAAGGCTCATTGATTGAAATGAGATTTAATCCCATGCAAATGTACATAGAATTGAGGCCTCATTATTTTCTTAATTGTCATCATGCTTTGTTCCTTTTGGAGAGTTTGGTAGAAGATGAAGGTATTTGTTATTATTGCACTTCTTTAATTATCTACAATAAAATTGGAAAATCAGTTTCATTTGTTAAAAACATAGGTCTTTTGTGCATAATTTCTTGGAGCTCTTGCTGCGTCTATACTATTTAGTAACTTTAAAATCTGTAGCAAGAAAGAATCCCTTTTATGTAGCTTTTTTTGTGAAATTAGTTGAAGAAATTTATACTGAGAAATTTATACTATATATATATGTATGTGTGTGTGTATATGTATGTGTATGTATGTATGTATGTATGTATGTATGTATGTGTATAAGTATATATACATATGCACACTTAGCCTTGCAGGAGTTAATGGAAAACAGCCATTCCATTGTTATCTCTATACAGAGCCATAGTGGTGCAGTGGTTAGGGTGCAGTACTGCAGGCTATTTCTGCTGACTGCCAGCTGCCTGCAATTTGGCAGTTCGAATCTCACCAGGCTTAAGGTTGACTCAGCTGTACATTCTTCCAAAGTTGGTCACATGAGATCCCAGATTATTGGGGGCAATATTATGCTCATTCTATAAACTGCTTAGAGAGGGCTGTAAAACACTGTGAGGCAGTATATAAGTCTAAGTGTTATTGCTATTGCAGTAAGAAGAGAGCAAAGAAGCCATTTGTAATATTTTGAGTCTCTAAGTTCCATGAGATATCCGTTGCTTGGGTTATACATAATTGTATTGTGGCCGGGCAGAAATCAAATCTGATTTTACCAAAGGTCATCAAAGAACAGAAGACATGCTATTGAGAGAAATTCTTACAAATAAAAGTGAGATCTGAGAGCTTGAAAGCCCCCGTTTCCTGCAGGCATGGGAGAAATTAAGTTTTACTTGATAGAAAAAACGGCTGATATTCCAGATCAACTGTATTCCAGTGTTTATTTAACTGGGTATTTCTGACACAGTAAATACTGGAGTACTTGTAAACTTTGATAACAAAGGACTCTGTCTGAAGACAGTACTTCATTAGCAGCTTGCACTTCATTGTGGACAAAGTGGGTTATGTTTCATTTAAATAATTTTGGAGGAATTGCTTCTTTCACGTTGCAGAAAATGTTTTTACTTTACCAACGCCACCTAAGTTAGCATCTGTATTATCTATTCCCGTTATTTTATTTTTTTTGTAACTTTGCTTGCCAAAGGCCTTATAGATACCTCCACATCATGTGGAAGAAGTTTCGTCTGTTTTTGTTGCTGTTATTCAGTCAGTCGCTTCCAGTTCTTCATGACATAATGCACATCATTTTTCAAAGAGAGGCTGTCAATAACTGCTTCTGTAAGCTTATGTCAACACTCAGAGTCACTAGCCACTTTGTCTTTTTTTATTGCCTTTGATTTTTCCAAGCATCAGGGTCTTCTGCAATGATTTGAGCCTTTGCATTGTATGTCCAAAAACTGCAGCTTTAGCTTTTTAGTCACATTTTCAACGAACAGTCCACTTTTGCTTCATCCAATATTGAATTATTTGATCTTTCATTTCAATGTATTCTGAACTCAATTAAAAATAGGCTTTTTAAAAATGTGATTCAGTTTCAACAAGCTTTTCTCATTTCCAATCATCAAAGTAATATCCTGACATTACTGATACTTCTGCTAAAAAAATTAATTCCAATTTATATTTCTTGTTGTCCAGCATTTCTCAAGATATATTCTATGTATAAAGTAAACCAAAAAAAGATGATATATAGCCATGGCACACTTTCTGCTTCTGAATTATTTAGTTACTCCATATTCAATTACAAATGTTGCCTTCTACTCATTATACAAATTCTTAAACTGGCAGATCAGGTACACTTATGTTTTGAAAGGATACCCACAATTTATTGTATTCTGCAGACAAATGTTTTTGAAGACTCAAGTACAAACAACTGTTTTTTTTTAAACTGCCTTGCAGTGGCAGATAGGAAAGCACTCTAGGGGGTTAACGTCATTGCCCAGAAGATCATTGGTTGCCCTCTCCCTGCTTTGGAAGAGCTTTATAGCTCCTGCTGCCTTAAGAAAGTTCAAAACATTCTCAAAGATCCATCTCATCCTGGGAACCTTTTTTTGAACTATTACCATCTGGCAGACGGTACAGAATAATAAAAACAAGCACAAAGAGGCTGAAAAACAGCTTCTATCCCAGGGCAGTAGCTCTTTTGAATTCTGCTGTATAGTGTGGTGTTGGTGTGGTGTCGGGGATTTTCGGTTCAATGTGTGAAGGATGAAGGATGTTTGTATTTATTGTCATGGTCATGATGTGCACTGAAGATAGTGTTTGATTTCGTTGTACGAGGTGCAATGAAAATAAAGTAAACTATACTTTTTCTATTATCCATCAGAGATGCCAACAACGTGATCTCTTGTTGTCTCTCATCTTCTGAATCCACCTTATACATCTGCCAGTTCTTGTTCCACGTCCCGCTGAAGCCCTAGGTGGCAAAATCTTGATATTAAGTATCAAGGGATATGAAATAAGTGCAATTGGTAGTCTGGACATTGTTTATCGCCACTGTTTTTTCCACACCCACTTCGAACTGCGGCTCCCACGTTCATCGCATCGCCTTGCAAGCGTTTTTAGCAGCGCGGCAGGTACTTCACAAATTCCAATTGTTCTCCTGCTAGCAACTATCCGAGGGGCAAAGAGAGCAGCAACTTCCGATTAAGCCTTTGAAGCTCGGAAACTCCGGCCTGCCAATCGCCAGCGTGCTTCGCTTTTATCAAGAAGCAACCAATTTCTTGGCCTGGGGGGGTGGGGGAGAATGGGAACGGTCGTCGGAGAGAAGAGTACAAGGCAAGGGGTTAAAGAGAATTAAAGTCGCCGAGTAAAATCACTGAGAATTAAAGTCAGACTAGGAAAGGAGCCGAGATTATGACTTTTACTCTGGAAAAGAGGAGCGCCGCCGGCCTTGCAAGCCTGAAACTTGGAATGGTTTAGCCCCCCCTAGCAACCCTCGCGGGCGTCCTGGAGCTTGGAGACCGAGCGGTTGGCCCGGCTTAGGAAGGGAAGCCCGCAGGCTCGGTGGGTATCGGCGGGGCTGGGAAGGGCGCTGGGAAGCGGGGGTCGCGTCGTTTCTGGAGGTGGGACTCGGGTGCCGTGAGGGCTCCGTCCGAAAGCCTTAGAGCAGCCGTCTGAAATTGGTCACCCAGCCGATGGGGTCACGAGGGCAGCCCGGCCGGTGGCCATTCTGGGTGGACGTTGTAACGGGGTGTCTTGAGGAGGGGGTGTGGGGGGTGGGTCAGCCCCTCTGGAGGGCACAGCGGGAACCGGGACAGGCCGCTTTAAGGCCCTCTCGGGTCTGGTTTCTCTGGGTTACGGAGCCTATAAAGCTAATAATAGGCGGTGCCGGTTGCACATTAACACAGCTGAGCAGTCGGGCAATACTATACAGATAGTCCTCGACTTACGACAATCCGTTTAGTGACCGTTTGAAGTTACAGCGGCACTGGGAAAAAAAGTGGCACGTGGCCGTTTTTCCAACCCTTACAACCCTTGTAGCATCCCCATGGTCAGGTGATCCAAATTGGGATGCTTGGCAACTGACTCCTATTTGTGGCAGTTTCAGTGCCCTAAGGTCTCTTTCTGAGGAGCAAAGTCAACTTCGGGGAAGACAAATTCACTCAACAACTGTGTTGCTAACTCAGCCGCTGCAGCGATCCTCTTAACAACGGTGGCAAGCAAGGTCTCAAAATGGGGCAACACTCACTTGACAAATGTCTCGCTTAGCAACAGAAACATTGGGCTCAGTTGGGGTGGTAAGTCGAGGACTTGCCTGTATGTGCCTGCAATAAATAAATAAGTAAATGATGACTTGCTGAATAATGTACCGTGGGTTGGCTTCTCCATAACGGGCTAAAGCATAGTTTGCAAAGCACAAGACCTGGTTCCTTCAAGACCCTAAGCCACAAGCAAGCCAAACACATTGTGGTCCAGTATGTTGTGAGCCATTTTGCAGAGTCGGTATTATTCAATACAAGCTAAAGTGAGAGCCCATGCTGGAAAGATGTTCCTTACTGAAACAGCTATTGTTTGAGGTCACAAATCAACCCAAGTTAAAGGAAGGATCTGTCAAGTAATGCCCCATAGGTGGGGGTCCAAGGCAGAGTAGGGCCAAATCAACATATGGGTGGCAGAGTCCAAGATCACAACGGTTGCTATCAGTTCTAGGCAGAAGAAAATATTCAGAAAGTATTGGCCTGGTGTGGTTTGGAGCATTATAGCACTGTTTTTCAAGAAGGAAGTGACTTCAAAATCTGGGGGCCAAGAAAACCTTTGTATAGATTCATTTTGTGTGCCATGAGGTTTTTCAAATAGTCACTTGTCGGTAACTTTGTATGCAGACTGTTGCCTATGCTGTACATGGGGCTCCCCTTGAAAATTGGTTGGAAGCTGCTGCTTATCCAGAAGGTCACATGGACATGTCGCAATATGGAATATCTTTATTTTGTGAGCTGCACTGCTTTCCAGTTGATTTCTCTAAATAGTGGTATCTGAGGATGACCTTAGAAGACAAGAGGAGGAAGAGCAACAGGCTTTTAGACTTTCAAGACTCTATTTATGTAACTTTATAAAAAAGTAGAGTTAGTACTCATGATTCATATTTCCTGTCTGGACTACCTCAAAGAGCTAATATCTTGCATGTCTTCAAGTATTTCTTCTCTACTTACTTTTATTCTCCAGAAAACTAAGGATGGTCCTTTCTGAAATACTTCCTATGTTCCCTCTGTTTCTGTAGGCTGACATATCTCATGTGTGACAGTTGTCTAGTCTGCAGCTCTTCCTCCTATCTCCCAAACTTATTCCTATACACTAGTACAGCTGGTTAATATTTTCATAATATAGAAGAGATAATCCTTGCATTATTAACCATTTGTTCAAAGTCATGTTGGTGCTGAACAGATGGTGGTTACTGTTCTATAGCATCTTTTACTGTCTTGCCTCATGCACAGAGGTGGATTTGTGGCTGTGCAGATGCAGATAGATAATTTCACAAAACATCCATAACAAAGCACATTTATTGGTACATCAGGTATTTTCATAACTCACATTTGTGACGAAGCTCTTCTATAATGACCAATCCTTTGTATATCAGCATTGCAGGTAAAAGATGGTTATTTTCCTAACCCATCACGTAGCGGTAAGCTGCTTATCAGTTCATGAGTCCAGGCAAGAATGGAGGGAAACCTCCCCCAACCCATCAAAGGTCACTTTAGTGACCAATCAGGATTACAGACAGGGCTACATGATATGAACTACATTTCCCAGGATACCTTTAACTACATTTCCCATGATGCATTCCCTTCAGGGGACAGTTCACAATTCCTAAGTGACTATCCAATTCCCATAGATTGGCTGGGAAGCACAGTTACAATTGATCCTCAGAGTTTGGCCATTGCAATAATTAAAATTAAAATTGGGTGCTTGGCAGCCTGCCTGCATTTATGACTGCAGGGGGCACTTTAAGTCTCCCCACCTACCTGTCTGCCAACATTTCTGCCTTTTTGGCCACCCTACATTCCGCTGCCTATCTGTGACCTCTCCCACTATACCTATGTGACCTTTGAGGTCTTCTTCCTGCCGTGCTGTGGCAGCAGCTGAGCTGCTTTGTAAGGCCTCCATGAAGCTTATGTGAAAATCTTGCAAAGGGCCAGCCGCTAATGAGGTCAGATGTGCCTCAGCAGCAGGAGGAAGAAAATGGTAAAAGTCATCTGGAGGCAGTGAGGGGGCAGCAGTGGCAGAGTGCGGGATGGCCAAAAGGGCAGAGATCAGCGGGTGGGGGGGATAAGTGGGGGAGAGTTGAAGTGGAAGGGACAGCTTCAGAACAGGAGAAGCATGAGGTTATCACCTAATGACAGTATGGTAATCATCAAACAACCTCAATTGGGACTATCAGAAAAGCAGTACAGTTATATGTTTTTTTTTCCTTTTAATACAATTTTTATTTTGTTTTCAAATTTAAAATACAAACTCCAAAAAAGAAAAGAAAGAAAAAAAGAGTGGGAAAAGAAACAATAATAAAACAACATAAAACCAGAAAAATATGCATTAAAAACAAAGTAATAAAGTTAAACATATTCTGGATTGTCCACCCTGTTGAATACTGAGAAATATGTATTAACAGTAATAGTTTTGAAAAGCAGTTTTTCAAAAATTTGAAACAAGGTTTTAACACTAAAATCATTGGGCTCCTGCCCTTCTTTTGTATCTATTTTGGTGCCATTGTAAAGAATATATAGTATATGATGTTTATTTATTATACATTATTTATTATAATTATTACTGTAATTTTAACATAGTTTAAGTTTCTCTAATGGATGCAAAATATAAGGAACAAGCTCGATACCCATGCTTCTCTATGAAACTGTGGACAGGTTTAGTTTTGGAGGAGGAAAATAAGGGGGGGGATTCTGCCTCTGCCTACCAGTATCCGAATTACCAAAGATCCACATAGACATAGACATATATATATATATATTTTAAAAGCAAAAATATAAGCTTTTTTGTCAAGGACAAATAAGTAAATGTTCCAAAACAAAGTAAGCACAGAAGAAACATATAATGATGCACATAGTGGAGAGTAAAAAGGGGAAAAATAAAAAAGGAAAAAAAAGACCAGATAAATATACAAAAATAGAGTAAAATTCTTTTAAGAACAAGTAAAATACCAAATCCTTACAGTAGAAGTTTGTTGAAAATCAGATACAATCACTTTCACTATCAAAGGAAAGTCCTCATGCCGCTGACTTCCATGCAACAAAAGAGAAAGTGTTATGAAAATTAATTTTGTAATATGAGAAGGGGATATAAGACGAATCAGCATTCAGCCAAACATTTAACAGTTAAAAATATAGACCAAGACAAAAGAAACTTCAAAACATGATGTTAAAACAGAGATATCCCTATAGAACCTGGAAAACTTTTGGAAAAGGTGGAAACGTGACCCTCTAACATTGCTTACTGAGAATTGTGATCCACTGGATTCTCTTCCCAGGCAAGTTCAGATACACAGACTTTCGAGGATTGTCATGAGTTATTCCAAATCCTGTTCAAAACCTGGGGACCATGCTGCCAAAGAGCATTGTTGGCAGGAGAAAAATGCCATTTTCTGGAGACTCCTCAGTTAAATGATGTTTCATCTAATGATCACTTCACTTAGCGATGGGAATTCTGGTCCCAATTAGGTTCGTCACATGAGGACTATCTGATATAGAATTTGTCACTATGGGAGATTGTCTCTTACAGTTTATGCCTCTGCTGTGTGATCAGTTCCCATCAGGAATATGTAATTGATTATAGTTCTCATCAATTACATAGTGTCATCATATGGGACTGAAGAAATAGACCTTTTCTGCCATAGCACCTAAAGAGCATTCCCCAGAGATTTGCATGGCCCCTACCCTGGCTTTCATAAATAGGCCTTAAAAACCAATTCTTCCTAGGTGGTAGGTCTCTGGTAGGAATATTTATGTCTAGGTTATTTTATTGATATTTCTGAACATTTATTGTACCTTTTTGCTTGTTATTTTGTTCTGACCTGATTTTAATATTATATATACCACTTAGAGTTGTTATGGAGTCTGACGGCCTTAGGAATTTGATAAATAAATTCATGAATCCAAAGACAAAAGGAAGATAGAAGGTGACCTCAAAACACAAATTTACTTGTTTGAACTCCGGCAATAAACTATTGTCAGAGAACAAAATAAAGTAAAAATTTTCAAGATTGTAAAGAAAGTTGATGAGGGCAGACCATTTTTTTTCAGCCTATATTTTCAACCATTACACAAAACAAAGACAAACTAAAAGTTATGTAATTAACTTCAGGTGTGCAAAAATCAGATCTGAAAAACATTTTTTTAAAAAATGGTATTGAAAACTTTTGTCATATACGGTAATCTGCCCTCACTCTCTTGCCCGCGGGCATTTAAAAATAGCAAAAGGCACGTAGTTTAAAAATGAAAAATTGGAGGGAAAATGAAAGATAGAGCAAAGGCTTTTTGAAGTTGCAGAAAAACATGTTCCTTTCAAATAACTTGCTTGTTTTCTTTCTCCAAGCCTTAAAATAAATGTTAAAAAATAAAGATTTTTGAAGTTTCTCCCCATACATGCATATATATTTCATTACTACTATTCTTGTGAAGAGTGGTGTACAATAAGGCAGTGAAACAATTTCCAGTAAAAACAAGCAAATAACAAAAATTAAAATTCATTTTAAAAAACAGCCTACGAGGTGGTTTAGTTCTTGAGAAGTTGTCTACCTTGTGGATGCTTATGTTAAGTAACATGTTTTTAATTTTTGTTTAAGCAAACACAGGATGGAAACAATTAGTATCTTCCCAAGGAGAAAATTCCATAATTAGGACACTACAATTGAACAGTTTTTCTTCTAGCCACCATTGTGTCAGAAAAACTGAGTAGTTGCATCAGGATTAGGATTTAAATCCTGATTGGCTTTAAAACCAAACCCAAATTTGGAAATCAGATGGAGGGGCTTCTTGAGCATTTGATGAATCTACTGTTTCACTAATATATTGGATCCTGATTCAGGTAATTTAAAACATAATAAGCAATCAGAGATATTCATTTTTCCTGAAATGCACTGAACAACAAAAATTGTATGGCTGCAATATTTAAATAAGATGGTCGCTGCAAGGCGGCAAAATGATGGTTTAGTAGGATTAAATAATGTCTACAAAGAAATAAAATTGTGTTTTATTAACAGCACAAATTGATGTCTGTACAGATAATTATTAAAATCTTCTATAGCCCAAAGTTTGGTGCTTAATCCATAAAATCCTCTGCTCTAAGGAAGAAAGTGCACAGTTGGCATATACAAAAGGCATCTTTGATCCATCTTCCCGAGTCTAGAGCAAAATGGAAGCAATTTTCAAATGACTACCATCACTCACCACAAAAGTTGTTATATTGAGATTATAATAAACCAGACAAGGTTGCCTAATGGACTCATTTTTCAGTGGTTGAAATGCAGAGTCAGCTGCTGCAGATCAGTGCCAAGTGGTTCCCTTTTTAATCAGCAGTCAGAGTGAGTCCGCTTAATTAAGAATAACTGTCATACAATAGTTACAGTAGCTAGAAAAGAACCAGCAAACCCAGATTTTCAAGAGTTGAGCTTGCAGAATTGCTTCTGCCTTCTTTGAATCTGGTTTAATTTCCTCAGCTGAGATAACATGCCATAATATAACAATCTCTTCAAAACCAAAATGATATTTGTTTTATTTAGTAATATCCTTTGAGAGCTTAAATAGGACTTGATCAAGCCTATAATATCTGTGGTGCTTTTTCAAATAGGGAAATTCTGGTGGCAATTCTATTTGCCAAAATGTCTGCATCTATGTTAGCAAATCAGATGTACCTTGCATAGAACCACAAAATGTTATCTATTTGTACAGCCTTGTTTATGCCCCTTCCCAGATTAATACAAGGCAGATATAATGATTTATAATTAATCAATATTAATTGTAAATATAATAATATAACAACTAAAAATGGGGCTTGCCTGCTCCAAGGAGGACGAGAGTTATGCTAGAGGCTCAACCACACTGGGCATGTTCATCAGAGAAGCAAAATGAAGAATTCCTTTCCTATATACAATATAAGTATTTATAATTTATGAAAGCCAATGGCAGATTGTTTGTTGCTCAGATCGACAAGAACTTTGCCAGGTATTGGAGTTCCTGGCTATCTAGTGACAAATGGACTGCAAAGACACAGGACTATTGACTGTGCAAAGAGGGTCAGCAGCTCCCGAACTACTGGAAGAAAAGTTGTTTACCTATTTCAAATATACAAAGACAACAATGAAATAGTGATCTGTTATGACAAATCAAATTACAAATTATTACAAATTACAAGTGCAACAAGAGGAGGATAAGAAGAAAAGAATGCATTAATTCTGGAAAGAAAACATCCAGACTCAGAAATAACACAACAGAAGCTAGCAGATCAACATCAATTTGTAATAGATTAAAGTATCCACAGAAGCAGAATGGGAAGAACTGCAAAGATCTACCCCACAGGGCAAAGAAATCGGAAGCTTTGCCAGAGTAGATCAGACAGTAGAGGCAAGCCAGGGGGAATCCGCAATAGAGGAAGCAGCATAGCTTATTGAATTGTTTTCATTTACAAACCAGACAGAAAGAATAAAGCCTTCTAACTAATAAAAAAAAAAAGGAATTGAAACAGAATAATTGAGCGTCTAGAACAGCACAAAAACACCAATAAGATTGCCTTCACTGAAGCTTGTTATAAAGAAACAACTAGTAGCAATAGCACTTATATACAGCTTCACAATGTTTTATAGTTCTCTCTAAGAGATTTACGGAGTCAGCGACCATAATATTGCCCCCAACAATCTGGGTCCTCATTTTACTGACCTCGGAAGGATAGAAGGCTGAGTCAACCTTGAGCCTGGTGAGATTTGAACTGCCAAATTGCAGGCAGCTGATAGTCAGCAGAGGTGGCCTGCAGTACAGCACTCTAATCACCATGCCACCACGGCGAGTACAAGTATTAAAAGATGTAAATACTGTAATATGCAATGTAAGCACTAGCTCATTACAAGAGACAAACCACCAAGTAATGTATAGCACGGCTGCAGTTACAACTAGATACAAAATCAGCAAACAAGAAAACAAGCCAAATTAGAAGATCAGATTGGAAACTAACATGAGCATGCTAAGATCAAATGAAGGCAACTAGAACAGATGAAAGAAACACTGAAGAACAAGAAAACCAATGAATACCTGATCAAGAATAATCATCTAGAAAAAAGGAAAATCATGGAAGCACTGGAAATAATAAAGCAGCAAATAGTAGCTATAATCAAGATCAGCAGATATGAAGCTCAAATTGCACTCTATAGGTAGAATCTCCAATTTCAGTTAAATCATAAATGTTTCTACCAATCCATCAGTGGAGGGACTGTAACACTTGAAAAGATGCAATTCTGCCCCCCCCCCCGCCCTCTCTCTACATATACACACACACATATACACATACATACATACATACACAACTTGTAATAACAGCAGAAATGGAGAAAAGGGCAAAGAAGATCAAGAATTAGCATCAGGTAAAAATGGACTGCATGGTTTTTTTGTTAAAATAGCTGACTGGTCTATGCCCATTCATTTCTAAGCAGTTCAAGAACAGACTTCAAAGAGGGAAAATAAATGTGTATGCTGTTCAATTTGTTGGTACAATCAACATGTTCAATATCCAACTTGTATTTTTGTGTTCTGTTTTTGCAATACCACTATTCAACATTTTGCTTATTTCAGCATTCATAGTATCTACCTATGTATGTCTGAAAATCTGTTTGAAAGGCACAGTATATTCAAGCACTTTAAGCACTGAATATTCAGTAAGATTTAAACAAGAAGTTGTATACCTGTTGACTTGGCTGATTCTGAGAATATTTAGTGGCATTCATAATAGTAGATAACAGATAATCAGAGTTGGAAGGGACCTTGTAGGCTATCTAGTCCAACCCCCCGCTCAAGCGGGAGACCCTACACCATTTCTGACAGATGGCAGTCCAATCACTTCTTGAAAGTCTCAAGTGATGGCACTCCCACAACTTCCGAAGGTAAGCTGTTCCATTGGTTGATTGTTCTCACTGTCAGAAAGTTTCTCCTTATTTCCAGGTTAAATCTCTCCTTGTTCAGTTTCCATCCATTATTCCTTGTCTAGCCTACAGGCACTTTAGAAAATAGCTTGACCCCTTCCTCTCTATGGCAGCCCCTCAGATATTGGAAGACTGCTCTCATGTCTCCCCTGATCCTTTTCTTTACTAGACTAGCCAAGCCCAGTTCCTGTAACCGTTCTTCATGTTTTATTCTCCAGTCCCCTAATCATCCTGGTTGCTCTTCTCTGTAGTTTTTCTAGAGTCTCAACATCTTTTTTGTAATGTGGTGAACAGAACTGGGTGCAGTACTCTAGGTTTGGTCTTATTAAGGCTTTATAGACTGGTATTAGTACTTCCCTTGATCTTGATTATATCCCTCTGTTAATACAATTTAGGATTGCATTAGTTTTTTTGGCTGCTGCTGCACACTGCTGGCTCATATTTAGCTGATTGTCCACTAAGACTCCAAGATCCCTCTCACAGTTACTGCTGTTGAGCCTGGTTTCACCCAGACTACAGGTGAAACTCGAAAACTTAAAATATCGTGCAAAAGTTCATTTATTTCAGTAATGCAACTTAAAAGGTGAAACTAATATATGAGATAGACCAGAGGTGGTATTCAACAGGTTCTGACCAGTTCTGGAGAACCGGTAGTGGAAATTTTGAGTAGTTCAGAGAAATGGCAAATACCATTTCTGACTGGAGATTTTACAGTATCCTTCCCCTGCCACACCCATCAAGCCACACCCACAGAACTGGTAGTAAAAAATTTGAATCCCATCACTGAGATAGACTCATTACATGCAAAGCAAGATAGTTCAAGCCATGATTTGTCATAATTGAAATGATTATTGCTTACAGATCATGAAAACCCCAAATCCACAATTTCAGAAAATTAGAATATTACATGCAATCAATAAAACAAGGATTGTACATAGAACAATATCGGACCTCTGAAAAGTATAAGCATGCATATGTACTCAGTACTTGGTTTGGGTCCCTTTTGCAGCAATTACTGCCTCAATGCGGCATGGCATGGAAGCTATCACACTGTGGCACGGCTGAGGTGTTATGGAAGACCAGGATCCTTCAATAGCAGCCTTCAGCTCTTCTGCATTGCTCGGTCTCATGTCTCTCACCTTTCTCTTGGCAATGCCCCATAGATTCTCTATGGGGTACAGGTCAGGCAAGTTTGCTGGCCAATTGCCTTTTCACTTTTAGGAAGTTTGACTTCATCGAATACCTTTAATTCAGTCAATGACTTTAGCTCCTTTTTCATAGCTTCATTCCAAGCTTTTTGCTCTTTCTCAGAGTAAGACTTAATGTCTTCATAGTTATTAGGTTCAAGACCTGTTTGCTGAGCAATATTAGCCTGGTATCTATCAGGAGGTCATGACACTCTTGTAGTCCTTCTGGGCAATACTAGACTAGTCACCTGATTAAACTCCTCTTTTTCTTCCTCTATCAAGCTTTCATCTACTTCTTCCTCTTTCACAGAGACAGAGGATTCTTCTATATCTGAATCATCACTTAGTGTTTCTTCTACAGATTCATTATTATCTTTATTCTTAATTGGTACCTTTGATTCTACAATGACATAATCCTGGTCTATTTTCTCCATTCTATGTGCTCTAGGAACTTCACATTAGCACTACGATAAACCTTAATTGTGCCTGGTTCCCAAAATCTAAATGACATGTGATTAGATTCGTATCCTATAAAAAACATTTTTCTAGCCCTAGGTTGCTCCTTGCTTCTCAGCTGAGCTGGGATATGTACCCACACAGGGGTCCCAAATACATGGAAATAACTAAGATTTGGTTGTCTACATGCCAGCAAACAAACGACAATTCATTTGTTGCTGTGTGAACTACATTATTTAGGATATGATTAGCACATTTTGTGGCTTCTCCCCACAATTTCTTATTTAAACCAGAATCATTGAGCATAGCTCTAACCATGGTTTGTAATGTCTGACCTCTCCGTTCACAATAAGCATTATGTTGAGGTCTATAAGGCGCAGACCACTTATGGTCTATACCTGCCTTCTTCAACATAACTACAAATTTATTATTAGTGAACTCTGACCCATTATCAATCACTAATGTCATGACTTTACATTTTCTCTTTCTTTCTACAAATCTTAACCAAATTGTAAAATTCTGATATGTTTCAGCCTTTCATTAAATGCTTTTCATTAAATAACAAAACCCAAATTGAGAATATAAATCTACAATACTTAATATATATCTCATTCCCGCAAAGCTGGGTTCCTTTGGACCAATTAAGTATTTTACTACCACTTGTAGAGGCTCACTGGCTTTAAAACCATTTGTTCTATTAGCAAGAATTATTTTACTTTTTTCCTTGTTGCAAACATTGCAATCTACATAGTGATTACAAGGCTTTATCCTGATACCTTTTGATAATTCCACAGTTCTTCTTAATACTTTAAAATTAACATGCCCCATACATCTGTGTAATAGATGAATACATTCATCATGTGGCTTTCTGTTCTCAAATCCCACTTTAGTGTTTAGTACTGGGTTATCTTGTAATATAAACAAGCCATTATCAAGTTTAGCCATAACACACTTACCTTGTTTCTCTAGCACACATTCTAATCCTTTGAATGTTACCGTATACCCCGCTTTTATCAGTACATTCACTGATAACAACTGATATGTCGTACTAGGCACATACAGCATGGGTAACTCCTCATTTAGACAAGAACAAAATGCATTACCTTTTCCTGAAGCCTTGAACTTCCAGCCATTAGCCAGTGAAATACTTTGAGCACTGTGTTCCATATGAACAAACTGTTGCTTTCTATTAGTAATACAATATGATGCTCCATTATTTACAACCCATTTATCAAGGTTTCCTACTAAACTAGTATTACATATAGCTAAATTATTGCTGTTCTTATTCAACGTTCTACCCTGTGTATTTTTCTTCTTACAGTTTCTAGCCAAATGAACCTTAACCCCACATACATAACATTTTTTAACAACATAAACTGTAGCTTGTTCTTCAACCATAGATTGGTCATCTTGTCTCAGTTGTTGTCTGTCCTTTCACCATCTTGACTCTTCTATTAGCTTCCCTGTTATGTTAGTCAAAGTCATTTCTTCCTTATCTAACACTTCAAGTGAAGATACATAGTCATCATAAGAGTCATCCAAAGATGAAAGAATAATATAGGCTTGATGAAGTTCAAAGAAAATCAGCTCCTGTTCATGAAGTTGTTGCAGAGTTCTCTTCATGTACTCCAAACGAGTAAGCATATCATCGCCTTTATGCATACGCGCTCTAAACAGCTTTCGTGTTAGATTAATATGAGAACCAACACTGTCTCTAACATAGAGCTTCTTGAGGGTCTTCCAGCATTCGGCTGCAGATTCCACACCATGAACATGCACAAGCTGTGAATCACCAAGAGTAAGTCCAATAACACACAAAGCTCTCTTGTCTCTGGCAAAATCATCTAGCTTCTTTCGGTCAGCATCGTTCGAGGTATCCAAATCTTCTACATCCAGTGGATCGACAACAGCATTCCATAGTCCTTCTCTCTTCAAGAGCAAACTGCACTTGGTGGACCAGGTAGTTGGTGCCATCCAACCGGGTAATCATAGCTAAACTGGACATATGTTCTTGTGTCATCTTCACATCAACCATATACCACAATGAACCTTCTGCATAGTGACTCACTCAGTTCATGCTAACAACCTTTGACACTAGACCTGGGATATCTTGCATATCTTGCATGTCTTGCATATCTTGCATAGGCCTGGGCCCATAACCAATGATAAGTATTAGCAGAGCTTTCCTTGTCTTCAAGGAGTATGCAGCAAACGGAAGGAGTGTGCAAAATTGTAGCAGTGAGTATAGAGTCACACAAGCACAGAGATTGAAGGATAAAGGGTTTTATATACAGGAGTATAAAGCACAGTCCAAGATCCAGTCCAAAATTCATACACAATTCATCAGTCAATAGAGTATATAACTAACCATCATTGTCAGTAGGCAAAACAGCAATACAGCATCTTCAATACATCCATGCAGCAATGGAGAGATATAGTTACAGAATGACGAAAATACTTGCTGAGTAGAAGCAGCAGTAGCGAAGTAGCATCCACAGTAGAAGCCAAAGTAAAAGCACATAGCCAAACATTTGCTCTCTGGCTTCATGCTATATAGTACTCCTGTTTCTTGTAGCCAATCACATATCGTGGCTTCAGTAAAGTGCTGAGTCATTATGAATTGCAACCATATATGGTAAACCAATATAGTTCAGGTTCTTAAAAAAAAACCTAACAAGACTGTGGAAACTTCACACGGGACTTCAAGCATCTTGCAGTGTGTGACTCTCCATTCTTCCTCCAAACTCTGGGTCCTTGGTTTCCAAATTTTCAAAAAGTTGCTCTCATCAGAAAAGAGGACTTTGGACCACTGAGCAACAGGCCAGTTCTGTTTTTCTTTAGCCCAGGTAAGACGCTTCTGACATTGTTTGTTGTTCAGGAGCGGCTTGACAAGAGGAATACGACATTTGAAGCCCATGTCCAGGATCCGTCTGTGTGTGGTGGCTCTTGATGCACTGACTCCAGCCTCAGTCCACTCCTTGTGAAAGTCCCCAACACTTTTGAATGGCATTTTCCTGATAATCCTCTCCAGGCTGCGGTCATCCCTGATGCTTGTGCACCTTTTTCTTCCACATTTTTTCCTTCCACATAACTTTCTATTAATGTGCTTTGATAAAGCATTTTGGGAACATCAACTTCTTTTGCAATTACCTTTTGAGGCTTTCTCTCCTTATGGAGGTGTCAATGATGGTTTTCTGCACAACTGTCAGGTCAGCAGTCTTTCTCATGATTGTGCTTCCTACTGAACCAGACTGAGAGACCATTTAAATGCTCAGGAACCCTTTGCAGGTGTTATGGCTTAATTAGCTGATTAGAGTAGAACACTTTGAGCCTAGAATATTGAACCTTTTTGCAATATTCTAATTTTCTGAGATTGTGGATTTGGGGTTTTCATGAGCTGTAAGCCATAATCATCTCAATTATGACACATCACAGCTTGAACTATCTTGCTTTGCATGTAATGAGTCTATCTCATATATTAGTTTCACCTTTTAAGTTGCATTACTGAAATAAATGAACTTTTGCACGATATTCTAATTTTTCGAGTTTCACCTGTATATGTGTACTTTTGGTTTTTCTTGCCTAAGTGTAGGACTTTACTTTTTCTCTACATTGAATTTCATTTTGTTAGATACGACTCAGTGTTCTAGTCTGTCAAGATCCATCTGGATCTTGAGCCTATCTTCTTGGGTGTTAGCTATTCCTGCCAGCTTAGTATCATCTGCAAATTTGGTAAGTTCCCCTTCTATTCCCTCATCTAAGTCGTTAATGAAGATATTGAAAAGTACTGGACCTAAGACGGAACCTTGTGGCACCCCACTGCTTACTTCCCTCCATGTAGACTTAGACCCATTAAGGACTACTCGTTGAGTACGGTTTGTCAGCCAGTTGTGAGTCCATCTAATGGTGGTGCTATCTAGTCCACTTTTTTCTAGCTTACTAAGAAGTAGATTGTGGTCTACTTTGTCGAATGCCTTGCTGAAATCTAAATATATTATGTCCACAGTATTTTGCTGGTCTACTAATTTAGTCACTATGTTGAAGAAGAAATAAGATTGGTTTGGCATGATCTGTTCTTAACAAACCCATGCTGACTGTTAGTTATTACTTTACTTGTTTCTAGATGTTGGCAGATTTGTTTTTTATTATCTTTTCCAGTATCTTTCCAGGTATTGATGTTAGGCTGATTGGTGTATAGTTTCCTGGGTCTGTTTTTTTTTCCTTTTTTGAAGATGGGAACCACATCAGCTCTTTTCCAGTCCTCTGTGCTCCAGGATTTTTGAAAGATATGGTGCAGTGGTTCTGAGATGATCTCTGCCAGCTCCTTTAAAACTCTGGAATGTAATCCATCAGGCCCTGATGATTTGTGTTCATCAAGATCAGACAGTTGTTCTCTTACTATTTTTTTGCTTATTTTAATTTTTATTTCTGGTCTGTCTTTTACAGTTATGTTTTTGGTGGATTGAGCTATAGTTTCTTTTTGTGTGAATAGGGTTCACATGGTCTCCTTTCTAAAGAATATGATAAGGAAAAGTACCTTTCAGTCAAGTAACCATTGAAGATCTTGATCTCCTTGGATAAGTATACAAAATAATCAACCACAATTCCAAATGAATTCGTGGAGTAACTGAAGCATATGTGTTGTAGATGGGTGAGGCTGACCATAGGCAAAAATTAAATGTTGTCAATAACTTAACTCTGCTTGCAAATTCAATAATATCATCACTGTCATTTTAGCCATTGTCTATCCACTGCAAGAAGAAAGCCTCTTTGACCTTTTCCAGTCAATATGGTCCTAAGCTTGCTTTTGCCAGTTGGGCCCACAATACTTGCTGATGTCATCATTGATTCACCTTAATTTAGGTGTGGGCACTTTTATCAAATGGGAACCATTCTATGACTGCCTTGGTCCACCTGCTATCAGTTCTTCTTGGTATGTGACAAGCCCATTTCCATTTCCATTCTTTTATTCTTTTGATGATATCCTATATTTTCATTTGTTCTCTAATCCATATGCAGGTCTTTCTATCTTGTCTTGTAATGCTAAGCATATATCTTTCTGTAGCTCTTTGCACCACTTGTAGTTTTTATTGATTGTGAGGTTAGTATCCATGTTTTGCCAGCATATGTAAGAATAGGTAGCACACACCATTGAAAACTTTTCAGGCATAGGGGGAGGTTGTTCTTAAAAATTGTGCTTAGTTTGTCAAATGCCTGCCAACCACATTTAACACACCAATCCATTTCCTTTATTATATCATCTTCCACTGAGATCTGTTGGCCAGGGTATATGTAGTGGTTTACTATGCCTAGTTCTTTTCCAAATATTTTTTTTTCTTTCTTTGCTGAATTTAATATACTTTGCTGTAAAGTTCTGTCCAGTCCCAGAATGTCTAGTTAGCATCCATGAACACAATTTTTTTTCTTTGAAATCCAAAAGATGAATTCACTATCTTCACTTTCTATCTATCTTCACTTTTTATTTCTATTCACTTTCTATTCTATCCCCTACAGATTTTTCTCCTTTATATGGTTGTTCATGTTCTTGTTTTCCTCACAACAACAAAACACTGTTAGGTGAACTGGGCTGAGAGAGAGTGACTGGCCCGAGGTCACCTAGTTGGCTTTCATGGCTAAGATGGGACTAGAACTCATGGTCTCCCAGCTTCTAGTCTGGTACCTTAACCACCAGATCAAATTGACTTGCTGATAAACATACATAATTAAATCTCTATAGAAATGCTATCATTGCAGCCATTAGGTGACTTTCTTCTTGAGTACTTTCATATAATTTATCATGGTAATCGCTACATTATATGTATCAAATTTATTGCAATTATGTGCCTCTGTTTTGTTAATGTGTTTTCTCACTTCTTGATATTATATCATATCTGCTGCTTAGCACCTTAGCTGACTCCCTAAATGCATTGACATATATATCTACAGAAACTTTAGAAGCCTAAAGGCTATGTCCAGCTTTTAATTGTTTCAACACAGTGCTTATGCATGGAGGGAAGTACCTTTAGCTTATGGGAAAAGGTATACTTTTCTCCTGGTAAATTTGAAGAGGAAACCACAATTGAAGCAGAGCTCCCAAGCAGTGCAGTCAGAACACCTTCCTTGTCAGACTTGATAGCAAATTTATAGCATGCAAAGATGTCCATTAACATGCTTATGTTTTGTCAGTCAGTCATGTTTCTTTTTAAATTATGTATTCTTTTAAATAATATAAACCTCCAGAGTTTTTTTAAATTCAAATTGCCTCAAAATCCAATAAATAAATAAATATTAAAAGGGGATGAAGAAAATAAAGCTAGCCATGCTTATATAATATTCCAGGATATTACTTAACAATTGTTGTTGTTTTCTTAATAGGTTCTTATACAAAAGTATTGTATACTTTTCCCAAGTCTTTTCTCGTCTGCCATACAGTCCTCTGAGAATGTAAAATTGTCTACAGAACTAAAAGGAAACAGGCATAAAAGTGTACTATTAAAACATTCATGTGATATTTATGCCCATTTTTGGTGTATAGGTTTATTCTAACATAAGTACTCCTGAATCATTTGCAAGTAACCACACTAGCTGCTTTTCTAACCTTCACTGTTCAGCAAAGAGGAGCAATCTTGTCAGCCCCACAAGATAGACCAGACTAAAAAACAAGTGCCATATAGGTTAAAGGTTGCCCTCGCATACGTGCTAGTTGTTTCCAGCTCTAGAGGGCTGTGCTCACCTCTGTTACAAAGCTGAAGAGCCAGTGCTGTCTGAAGATGCCTCCGTGATCATGTGGCCGGCATGACTAAATGCCAAAGGCGCATGGAACAGTGTTACCTTCCCACCAAAGTGGTCCCTATTTTTCTACTTGCATTTTTACATGCTTTCAAACTGCTAGGTTGGCAGAAGCTGGGACAAGTAATGGGAGCTCACTCCATTATGCAGTGCTGGGGATTTGAACTGCCGACTTTTCTGATCGATAAGCTCAGCCATTTTAGCCACTGGGCCCCCACGTCCCTTCCATATAGTTAGGACTATACTAACAGAATCTTGCAATGCTGAATGTGTCTCCCTCTCCCCCTCCCCCCTACACTTTATCTTCATGTGAATTAGGGACTTGTTTGAGAGGTTTTTTTCAAATTAGTTTCTTGGAAAAGGCTTACACACCACTTATCTGGCTGTTGCCTTAGTAGTGGCTCTTCCTTTCATCCTTCAAATATATTTCCTATGCCCTCTACAAATCTAGCCTTTCTTAAATTAAATGCCATAAATCGTGTATCTCAACATTGTTATAGTGCTCAAAATTTTTTACACAACACAGTGGTAATTTGATAGGCAGAGAAGTGTGGAAGGGATTGCAACAGTAAGTCTTATAACAACTTGGGTTTTGTTGCACCATCCAGTTTTTTAGACATCAGGTCCTAGTATAATCCATACCCATCATGGCTGTATCTTGTAAAAGGAGGTGATCAAATTAAAAACCAGCTCAAATTCATTTTTATACTTTCCATATGCTTTATCACTACTAGTGGTAGTAGGAGCACTTGAAATCATTTTGAAACTGATGTGAAAAACAGAGTCCAAAACAAGTTTAATCAGCATTGTATATCATACTTTTATATAAATAAAATCTATAAAATATTTCATCTGTATGTTTAAAGGCATGATTTTGGAAAAGATGTACAAAAACAATGTGCTGTGTTTTTCAGGATTTGAATTTCAAGGCACAAAGTTTTTTCTAAAATCAGACACATTTTGCTTATTCCTGAGATAAGCAAAGGATGCATTAAGGATGCATTAGCAAACAAAAACACTAATTTGTTGCTGTCCTTTAACCTTTTTAGTTACAACTGAATTTAAAAACATTTTTTCTTTCCTTTCAATAAGAATTGAGTCATTTTGAACCTCATTAAACAATTTATAGTTTTTATACTTAGTTGAAATATTACATCAAAGAAAAACCAATAGATCACAAGCTTGTGCCAATGAATAAGAAGAATATAGCATGGCGATCTTTAATGTTTCCAGTGTGAATTCTGGCTTTGACTAAGAAACTTAAATTGTAGTTAGTCTTCTCAGCACATATTGAGGCTTATGTTGTATCAGCATTTCCACGTTTCATTTTATCCTAGTATTATTAAACAATCCTAATATAGAATATTCTATGCATATCCAGAACATGTATTTTTAAGATATTGTGGAGCTGGTGGTATATCTTGATAATGTACTCAGCAATAGGATAGATGAGCTAGTATGGGGTATTAGTTAGGATATCAGAGTTTGTGATATTCTATAATATTTGTTATTGATTATTATATAGTAGTGTATGATACATATTAATAAACCAGGGACTATTGATAATATATAATTATATATTGATAATATATACTTTTTTCTTAGTTTGTTAGGGGAGCTTTTGTAACTAATCTTTTCCTTTTTTTCTTTAAATTTAAAGATTCTTTTCTTAGTTGTGTGGGAGGTTTGTGGTGTATTTAGATGTTTTGCCAACCGAGGGGAATAATATGAACATAAAATTTAATAACCATCAGTCAATTGCAAAAGGCAGCTTTAGTTTGAACAAGTTACATCCTGCAATGATAACTTTACCACATCAAACAATAATATCTGGCTATCCCAGGACTTCAGGAAGGACTTGATAGCTAGATAAAAATCCAGCTGGATGGCTCAGATAGGATGGTAAGGGTGTGTGAAAGAAGGATTCTATTTCTATGCATCCTTCCATCCCGCACTATCTTATCAGAACCTATCCTTCCATCCCCCCACACCATCAAGTTTCAACTGTCGGTATTATCCTTCCATCTCCCCACCATGAGAACTGATGAAGCTTCTTGGATGAGAAGTGAAATGTTTTCTTCTTTCTCAAAGGAAAAAAACCAATCTAGTTGCCTTTTGAAAAAAGCACCTTTGAGATATTTGTTCATTTATTTCAACAATATACTGTATTTATCTCTTGACAATTAATAAGGTCAGTAATATTGCCTGTTTTTCAAGAATGTAAACGTTATCCAGACATTTGTGTTTGAAAAACAACTTGACTTATTATTTTAAAACTTTGCTCTTCTCCCACATTATTGTAGGTTTAATTCTAAGGGAATGAAAGAATCAAACAAGACATAGCAAGTTTAGATTGAGTATAAAACATCTGTGTCTTGTTTAGTGTTTTATAGATTCCTATATTTCGGTTTCTAGATCTATGAAGTATATTTCAAATCCTTTGGGAATATAGAAAATCTGTGTGGTATATAATCTGTTTTGACAGGGAAATAATCTAGTTGTTGACAGGGAAAAGAGAATTTTTCTTCCCTCTTCCTTTTCTTAAAGTAAGAGAGCTAATTGGCAAATTCAAAACTTCCTTCCTTTGCAGGAGGAAACACTGGCCTAAAATTTTAGAAGCATAACAAATAAATTTTATAGAGATCCAAAACTAATATTTAATACAATAACAGTCCATTAACTGGCTGAAAGCTCAGCATCTTATATCATTTTATAACAAAAAAGAACCAACAATTAGCTGGTCATCCATTCTATAGAAAGTGGGGGGAACAACTAGTCCTTAAGATGATTCCCCACTATTGAGAGAAATTATTATTCACCAGTCCATGACTGGGAAAACTTAACCCGCATACAATTTCTGCTTCCCATTCTGTCCTATCTCTATTATGTCTGCTCCAAGTCACTGCTAAATGAATTTATAGTTGTAAAAACTAAACATGGGTGGTTCCTCCTATGCATCTGACAAATGGACAGATGTTATCAGGATACTGAGCAGGAATTTGTTTTAATTGATGAATAGATTTTTATGATCTGACAGAATTTCAGTGAAGTGCCAAGGGTTGTATCAGATGCACAGCAGCAAAACATTCAAGTTCATAGTTTTTTCTGGCTTCCCCCATATAGCTGGCCTTGAATGGCATATGTTGTTTCTGTTCCAGGCAGAACTACTTACCAGTCAACTACCATGAATTTCTTGTTGTTTCCTTTCTCACTGCGGGTGTCACTTTAGGGCAGTTTATTCTGAATATAAACATATACATGAGATGTACATTTAAAGCATAAAATAAGGCAAGATTGTCATCACCAGTGAATCAGATTTATATGTGTTTGCTATTGGAAGTCTTTATTCTCACTTTTAGTAGAATTCATGGGACCAAGAGCGACTCTTTTCTGTTCTCCACTACTTGAAGCCTTTTGTCATCTAAAAGCCTTGTTTGATTTCAGAGCTGGGTTCAAATAAAACAAAGCAGTGGAATTCAGACAAAAGCAGTTTTGCTACTTTTTACTGATAAAATAATTAATATAGCTAAAACAAAGAGCATGTCTTTAGCAAACACACGCAAGTCTGATTTGCCCAATCTACTGGGATAATATTCAGTTATAGGCAGAAAATGTTTAATAGCACTGAATCTACAGGGGATAAAATTTTCCAGAATAAAAAAATATGGAGGTACAATTAATGAGAATAGTCCAGTGAGACAAAAATTGTGTGTTTCCAAGTTGGCTACATTTCTCAGCAAATATTCACTGCATTTAGCATCAGAGACTAAATGGACATAGTTTTATAAAAGCAGCTAATGCTGATAGAATAGATTGGAAGGAAGAAGAAGATTGAATTTGAAAAGCATTTTGTGATTCCTTTATAGATTTTTTTTCATACAAATCGAATTGTCATGCAAGTTGTTCATGAAGAAGGGTATAGATGGTGTTTACGTCCCTTGAGTATCCTTCTCAGTAGAACAGGCATAAAGCTTAAATTTTCAAAGGTGAAGAGTTAGTGCAGTTTTTTTGGCCTTTCCTATGACCTCAAGGGAACACTGCTGGCACATCAAGGCAGACACAGTAGGTCAGTTTACATTAATGTTCCATGGTAGCAGTTCAACCGGCATAAAAGAGTCTAATCATGATTCTTCAAGAGTCCATGGATCTTAGCTGATAACAATCTGTCATGCTGTGTGAAAATAGATATGGACCCAACATTAAACAGCTAATAAAAACAACATTCTCTGTAGGAAACTCGTTCTTCAAGGATTTAACTTTTAGTAGCAAAAGAAAACAAGCTGAAGCAAAAGAGTAAATGAAGATAATGGGGAAGTCTTTAGAGAAAGAAATAGACTTGATATTCTGTTTCATTAAGCAATTCCTCTTATTAATAAAGCACTTATTGATTACATTTATATTCAGGGGTGGGATGCTACCGGTTCGGCCCAGTTCTATAGAACCGGTAGCTCTGAAGAGCAGCAGACACTGAACCGGTTCAGTGTCTGCTGCTCTGGTTGGCTCAGCCGCCCTCCCGGGCTCTTGGCTGTCCTTTATTGCTTGCTTTTTCAACCTCAGCTGCTTTGCTGAGGGTTGAAAAAGCAGGAAAGAAGAGGATTTTCGAATGCTGCGCATCCACGCACAGCGCTTGTCAGCTGTCCGGATGGCACAGGTGAGGTTTTTAGGAAATGGTCTACACGCGCATGCAAAATACACTCTCACCAGGGGTAGGATTCTACCTGCCAGAGAACTGGTAAATCGCACCACTGGCTGGCCCCACCCCATCCCACCCACTCACTTTTTACCTGGCATGGGCGCCATCAAACTTGCCTTCTAAGTTGCTATTTTCCCTTTTTTTTTTCCCCCAACCATCAGCTGTTCTGCTGTGCCGGGAGATTTAGATTTCTTGCTTTCCAGCTAATCTAAAAGCAGAGCTGAACCTTCTAGGACTGAAGCTTCTATTATTCAGTGCAGACTCAGGTAGCAGATGGCAGAAACACAGATCTCTAAGTGAATCTGTGATTCTGTGAGCAACTCAATCTGCCTGCCTGCTCTGTCTGATTTTGGGTAACAGTTGTCCTTTTTTATATAAAAATTCAATATTTACATAAATATTTATAATATTTACATACAAGCCATGCCCAGCCAGTCACATGACCACCAAGCCACACCCACAAATTAGGCTACACCCACAGAACTGTTTGTTAAGAAATTTGAATCCCACCCCTGCTTATATTCCATTTTCACATGAAACTTCCAGCAGTCAAGGGCTATTGTAATTGATACCTCTTTAGAGATGCCGCAGCATCGGATACTTTTTTTATTCTGATTTGAATGGATTTGTGAGTATCCCACAATATTACAACATTTGTTATTCCCTTATAATTCATTCGTGTATTAATTTTTTACATTGCCTGATTCCAATAACTTTGGAAAGTGGTGACAATCTTTTTGCCCATGACACTTGTATGAAAAATTTCTCCAAATGTTGTTTAATAATGGAGATCAGAAACATTGAGGTACAAATTGTTTATTAATGGTACTTTAGGCTAACCTAAAGGCAGGCACAAAAAGGTGGCAACAGTAGGAGGAGCCCCAGGAAAGCTCATGGAAAGAATCTGAGAATATTTGTAGGATAATGGCAAATTTGGTCAAATTTTATCTGGATCATAGTCTTAACTATTAATAAATGAACCCACTAAGTGAGCCATGCTCAGCCACTTCCACTTGTGCTTTTAAGAAGGTTTAAATGTCCATAGCAAATCTGAAATGGAAGGAGGATTTGATAGTGTCTCTGCAAGGCTTGCAGGGATGGAATAAGGTGTGCTGGTTCAAATGCTTTTATGAAGTCATCTACAAAAGGATGATGTTGAGGTTGTTATGATTGCCTCAATCACAAGGGACAGTGGTGTATAGGTTGGGATTGCTACTGCCAAGAATAAGGGCAGTGGGATCACCTGCGTGTTTTAAACATAGGAAATAGCCTAAAAGGCCATCTGGTACACTTGAATGAATTTTTGAAGTATTGTCTGTCAGCTTTAAAATTCAGCTGTCACATTTCATGGAAGGGGGGTGGGTGGAGGAGTTGAAAAGTTCAAGGTTATTCTGTATGTCGTATTAAGAAGTTCCAGTTGCAATTAATTGGTTCTCATGATTTATGAAGTGTAGAAGTGGGAGGAGAGGAGGAGAGAAGGTGGATTCACTGTAATGCGCGAAAATAATTTCACTTTGGGAAATTGCCTTTGGTATGCCAGATCTGTTCCTAAATAAATCAATTGAAGAGAAAATGTATCGGAGTGATTGATATCATGGATACTTTCTGGATGCCTTACACTGTCCTCATACACATTTGAGTTTGTTCCAAGAACTAGGATGCCATAATGTACCAGCATAGTATATATGCGGATCCAAGCAGTGTTGCCTTTTGCAAGTGACAGGTGGAAATTTTGTCAGTCACCTTGAAGAAAGGAGGTGAACCAGAACAAACCTGTGCCACTCATCAACAATTCCCTATTGGCCAAAAAGGATACCATGGTCAATGGTATCAAAAGCCATGAGAGGATTAAAAAGGGCAAGGATGGATGCACAACCTCCCTCCCATTCCTCCTAGAGCAATTTTTATTCTGTATCAGGGCCTGAATCCTGACTGAAAAGGGTCCAGATAATGTACTTCATCCAGGATCCTCTGGAGCAGGGGTCACCAACCTTTTGAACCTCAGGGACTACCATACTCATAATTTTAAATCCCAGGGACCACTAGCCGGTTCTGTGTGGCCTAATTTGTGAGTATGGCTTGATGGTCATGTGACTGGCTGGGCATGGCTTGTATGTAAATATTATAAACATTTATATAAATATTGAATTTTTTATAAAAAAAGAGCAACTTTTACCAAAATCAGGCAAAGCAGGAAGGCAGATTGAGTTGCTCACAGAATCACAGATTCATTCAGAGATCTATCTATCTGCCATTGGCTAGCTCAGTCTGTCACATAAAATTTGCTTGCAAGCAAACTCATAAAATTTGCTACCAAGCAAACTCACAAAATTAACTCACAACACACCATGTATGTAAATATTGAATTTTTTATAAAGAAACAACAACTTTTACCCAAAATCAGGCAAAGCAGGCAGGCAAATTGAGTTGCTCACAGAATCAATCAGTGATCTATCTATCTGCCATCGGCTAGCTCAGTCTCTCAAATTTGCTTGCCGTGTGTCTGCACTGAATAATAGAACTTTCAGTCCTAAGCAAGGTTTGGCTGTGCTTAAAAGCAGAGCCAAAGATCTAAAGACTAGCTAGAAAGCAAGAAATCCATTTCCTGCTTCCTAGCCAATCTAAATCTCCCGGCACAGCAAAACAGATGATGGTCAGAAAAAGGAAAAATAGCAGTTTAGCAGACATGTTTGCCGGGTAAGGAGTGAGTGGGCAGAGAGGGGTTCCCGCAGGCCATGTGGGCTGCACAGCCTTGTGTTTCTGTGCAGTCTGGATTAATTGCTTTGGGGGAATGCTCTGGGGGTGAGATTTCTCTGCGGCCCACCAAAATTTTCTCATGGCCCACCGGTGGGCTGCGGCCCACCAGTTGGCAACCACTGCTCTGGAGTAGCAGAGCCATCACCTTCTCATCCACAAAAAGAAGGCGGGAAACTGGATAAAAATTGTCCAGAATGGTGAAGTCCAGAAATGACTTCAAGGGAACGATTAGCCTCTCTTACCATCTATAAAACCATAACTCATACTATTGAAGAAAGCAATATATAGAGAAACCACACAAAATCAATACCAAGAATGATATAATGTCCAGAGACACTCCTACTTTATTGAACACCACCATTTCCTCTCCAGCCAGGACTCTCACGGTTAATCACAATTTTGGATTAGTGAACAGCAGAAGTGGTATTCAGCAGGTTCTGACCAGTTCTGGAGAACCGGTAGTGGAAATTTTGAATAGTTCAGAGAACCGGCAAATACCACCTCTCACTGGCCCTGCCCCCATTTATTCTCTGCCTCCTGAGTCCCAGCTGATCGGCTAGGTCTTCTTTTGTTGCCCTGCACAGGAGAACGGAGCTGGAAAGCAGGTTAGTGGGGTGGGTAGGGAATGGGATTTTGCAGTAACCTTCCCCCAGGAATGGGGAGGGAATGGGGATTTTGCAATATCCTTCCCCTGCCACGCCCACCAAGTCATGCCCACAGAACCGGTAATAAAAAATTTTGAATCCCACCACTGGTCCTTTTAGTCTCATGTTTTCTTTAAGCTGAAATTATTTCACCAGAGTCTTAGGCAGAAGGGTTTTTCACACCTGTTGAACTTTCTTCCTGGCAACTGGATGATCTAAAATTGAGTCATAATTCCTCCCTTCACCTTCTATGTTCTGTAGTGAATGCCAAAAAAACCCCCCTGCTATTCTTTTTTTTATTGTTGTTCATTTTAGAGCTTATCAGCATATTTTGCTTACCTTGTTGTATTTCTAAACCTAATCTGAAGCAGGCATCATGTAGTAAAATATTATTCACTTTTTAGATGCAAATTTTTGTTAGCATCCACTGGCTGAACTTGAGAGTTGTTCTGTTTGTAGTCTTGCACACAGGATCAGCATAGTCCGCAGTATGTGGATCAGTATATCTTTCAGGCCACATCACTTTATTTAGAACCTGTACAAAAATAACAGACTTGAAAATTTATCTCTAGACCCTCACATTCACCAACACAAATTTCTGATGGATAATGGAGAATTTCCTAAATAAAATTGCCCTATTTTCTTCACATATGATTAGATCAGCATTGATATAGCAAATTGTTTTGATATTGGCATTGTTGTCATTAGACTACAGAGTTGACTTCCAATAGAGACAAAAAGCAGTAATTCACATATCATGCAGGAGTCAGGACTGCCATTTCAAAATGTCTTTTACTTCTCAGCCAGATATCACAGCTTCTATCTATCTGCTTATTCTCTTCACATTTTGATATTTACTTTGCATTAGACTGAACTGATTTTAACAGTAACTGCCAGACTGCGTACTGGCCCAGCGAGGTGAATGGGACTGAATAGCCAGTCCTCAGAAAAGGTTATTCACTCAATCGCTGAATAAATCATTGCTCTAGGCCAATTTTCTAAGCAGGTGGCATGCTTAAAACAGTAATTTAAGCAGAAACATTTAGGAGGAATATGGGCACCTATTTGCATGCAAAAAGTCCTTAGGTCAATCTGAGCTAGGCTCAGAAACCCTTATCTGAATGCTTCAGTCAAGGCAACATTCATTGATCTGATTTAATATCAGGCATCTTCTTCGTAGGGTTGAGTCTTAGTGCTTATTCTTAAATGGCCTAAAATATATATTTTTAGACAGAAGATTGAAGTGTATTTTCAGTTCTAATTCAGAAAGCAAACATACTTCACTATTACAAGTTTGGGAAACATTTATTTTAAAAATGAAATGGAAAAGGTTTTTTTCTGAGTAATGAGTATGTAGTCAGGGAATGCATAATTGTTTTTTTTTTTTTATGAAATCCATGCTTCTTTCTTCCTGATCATATATATTCTTTCCAGTTTCAGAATCTTGTGCTGGGAACAGTATTATTTCCATCCATTATATCCGGTAGTTTCACTTGTGATAATGGATATAGGATGCAATGGAAGTGTCATAGATTACCTGAGGCATTGCTACAGATGAATGAGATAGTCCCCCCTCTTGTAATTTGTTTTTAAATGTTATATTTTCACATTCATTTAGCTATTGTCCTGGTTGATCATTCTTCTGTTCTGGATTATTTATTCAGCAAAGTATAAGAAAAAATAGAAACAAAGGAAGATGTGATTTCTCATAACAATGGCCTGCCATTTCATGAGTATCCTATCATTTTTCTCCCAGATCTATAAAGGCCATATTCTTTTCCTTTCTGTAACAGATGAATGTTCAGAGTTATTTTTCTGAAACATAAAAGAATAGCAATAGAATATATTATCTCTTTTCCAACACAACATTGTAATTCTATTTTTTCCCTTACATGAAGATAAGTTTTAGCCTAAATATGGAACTTGCTGAGCACACATAGAACAGATTAGCCTGACTCCTCTAAGGTATGTAGATTTTGCTCGTGTTTTGATTTCTTTTTATTGCCTTTTCACCTTCGTAATTATAATACAACATCTGCTCAGTCACTGGTCACCAACCCTTATTTGCTGATGCCATCCCACTATGGCACAACCATTCATGTGTGATAGCTGTATCCAATCGGGAGAGATCTTGCTGTGAGAGGTTAGATTGGGCACACAAGGAATAGCTCTGGGGGCAAAATGTTGCAAAACAAAAGGCTGCATTAGCCTCTTGCCAGAACGCTGAAGGCAGCATTTAATTAATACCATCATTTACATAAGCATCTTTATCTAGCTTGGATACTCAGGCTGATAATAATTGCTTGTACTTGTATTTTACTTGGCAGTTGAATAGAAATTGAAATGAAATCACCCAAGGGGTGGGGGGACAGCTATTAGAGAACTAAACAAAAAGAATTCAGCAGTAAGTTTCTTCATTTATTTTAATTGCCAAAGAAGCAGAAATGAAATGTTTCAGTTATGTGATACTGTAAAGACCTTAAACACAAATTTTATCTTAACATTGTATAGTTTATATGGAAAAGCTTATCTGTGCTATTGGAACAATCAATTTGTTTTCTTTTGAATTACAATATTGTTTACTTAAAATATAATTATTGTTCATGGTCAATCATTTAATGCATTGTGACATATTGGCTTTGAAAGGAGAATCTAATTCTAGTTAGTTGCTATTAAAGCATACTGGATGAACATTTCAGCATTTTAAATAATGTGCTTGTGAGCCTTGTTAATGCCTTTTTTTTATTAGGATGCTGCATAGAACAAGGTTGAATTGAACCACACTATGGAATGTACACACTATATTAATCTACACATTATTTATTCAAAATCCATCATTTGTAAATAAACCATAATTAACTTATTAAACTTAGTGTGCTTTATTCTGAAAAATATTCAAAGCCAAAATCTATGTTATAAAGTGAAATAGCTGGATACATCTTATATGTTAACCCACTCACAAATAAACTACATTCTGCCAAATATATACAAATCTAGTCAACAGGTATTGTATTTATGAGCTGTGCCTGTCTTGTTGATAACAATTACTCAACACGCAGCCAATTGTCAAAGATTATATCGTTTCAGAAATTAGCTATTTATCTAAAGAATTTTCTCATTTACGGTATGTTATATTGAAACTTCATCCTTAAATTTGTATGTCATCCTTATGCGAGGACTATGCTAATCTTTTCTGCAGTAATCTAATACAGTGAATGGGCAGATTGTATTAAAATTGTATTCAACTTAAGTCATTGACTATGATCAAGTAAATTTTGGTCATCCATCTTCTTTCTCATTTATATTTTTATCCCACTTTTTCTTAGGAATCATATATAACATTTAAGGGACTAAATTATCCCATTCTTTCCTCAATATTTACTAGCCAGCAGATCACTCTCAATGCAAGTTGAAGATGTTCAAACACTGGAGGTTTTTAAGACGAGATTGGACAACCTTTTGCCTGAAATGATATAGGGTTTCCTGCTCATGCAGGGGATTGGATTAAAAAACCTCCAAGGTCTCTTCCAACTCTGCTATTCTGTTAACAATTGGGCCTCATGGTGGAGTTAATGAACAGGAGCTCATATTAGAAGAGACTTTTGCAAGGGTTAATTGGAGAGGAGAAAAGGAATGGAGTACACCAACCACTTACCTTCAGAAACTAAGCATCTGAGAGAGGTTAACTGATCAAGGAAGCTAAAGCTTCAAGGTCTGTAAAAATATAGCATAGATATTATCTTTTAGTTCCTAAAGAAGAAAAATATAAAGTTACCAACAATATCAATATTATCAAATCAAACGTTTATTGTCAATGCACAACATGCGTACAATGAAATTGAAATTATATGAAGGCAGAAAGATATCGGGATAAGATGCTTTTCACTGCATTGCATATCATAATAAATGTACAGTTGTCTGCTTGATGGACACAAATTGTGAGCTTATGCTCAGTACAGTTATCTTCTAGCTAGCAGTGAGCAAGTCCTTTGCCTTGAAACAAAAAGAGTTGAATTGGAGATGCGTAGACAGCCTGAGATATATGTTGACAAAAACTTCTAGAATGCAATAATTTTGTCACAGTTTATTTATTTTATTTATTTATTTTATTTGTCAATTGCTTACAAGATAATAGATATAAGTAAAACATAGTTATGAATACATGGATACATATAAGAAAAATAAAATATAAAAGAAACAATAGGACAGGGACGGTAGGCACGTTGATGTGCTTATGCACGCCCCCTAGAGACCTCTTAGGAAAGGGGTGAGGTCAATAGTAGACAGTCTAAGGTTAAGGTTTTTGGGGTTTGGGGAAGAAACCACATAGTCAGGTAGAGTATTCCAGACATTGACTACTCTGTTGCTGAAGTCGTATTTCCCGCAATCAAGTTTGGTGCGATTAACCTTGAGTTTGTATCTATTGTTTGCTCTTGTGTTGTTATGGTTGAAGCTGAAGTATTCATTGACAGGTAGGATATTGCAATGTATGATTTTATATACTATACTTAGATCGGACCGAAGGCGGCGTAATTCAAGGTTTTCTAGGTCTAGAATTTCGAGTCTGGTACCATAAGGTATTCTGCTATGAGTAGAGGAGTGGAGGACTCTTCTCGTAAAATATTTCTGGACTTTCTCAACTGTGTTAATATCAGATACGTAATGTGGGTTCCAGACTGATGAGCTTTTTTGGCTATGTAGTTACAGTGGTCTCTAGCACTTAGGTCATTTGAGATGACTAGTCCAAGATCCTTGGCAGAGTTTGGATCATCAGCAAGGTCTTGACTATTCAGCCTGTATTTTATTTTCTGATTTTTTTTGCCAATATGTAGGACAGAGCATTTATTTATTGAGATCTGAAGTTGCCATTTGTTTGACCATTCTGATACGTAGTCAAGGTCTTTTTGAAGGGTAGTGGTATTTTCTGTGGTGTTGAATAGCTTTACATCATCAGCGAAGAGAACACAGTTGCTCTTGATATGATCACAGAGGTCATTTATGTAGAGTATGAAAAGAGTTGGTCCTAGAACACTGCCTTGGGGGACACCACTGTTGACAGGTATAGAATTTGATAGGACTCTCCCAATTTTGATCATTTGTTGTCTGTTTGACAAGAATGCTTCTATCCAGTTATGCAGGTGTCCAGAGGTACCATAAGATTTTAGTTTTAGGAGTAGTTTGTCATGTACCACTGAATCAAAGGCTTTGCAGAAGTCTATGTAGATTGCGTCTATTGCTTTGCCCTGATCGCGTTGTGTAGTCCATATGTTTTTGCAATGTAAGAGTTGCAGATTACATGATAGTTTTTTCCTAAAACCAAATTGTTTATTAGACAGTAGGTTGTTTGTTTCTAAGTGGAGGATGATGGATTGGTTAATAATTGATTCCATGATTTTACACGTGACGCAGCATAAAGAGATTGGTCTGTAATTTTCAACTAGGCTGGGGTCTACCTTTTTGAAGATGGGGATGACCGTGGCTTGTGACCATAGTTTTGGCAAGGAGCTGGTCCTGAAAGATTTTTCAAAGATTATGCTTAGAGGTTCTGCTATGGCAGTGGGTAGTTTTTTTAAGAAGTAGGCACATATTCCATCCGGTCCAATAGATAGAGATGGTTTTAGATTGCGTAGTACTTTTTCAACATTGTCTTCTGTAAAATCAATATGTATTAGATCACTGTAGTTGTCTGTGGTTCGACTAGGAAATACTGGGCATGATCCATTGCTGCTTACAAATACTGAGCCAAAGAATGTGTTAAAGAGGTTGGCTTTAATAGTGTCATCATTGCAGTCTTTACCATTAGGTCCTTTCAGGGGTGGGATGGACCTTGAGTCTTTTAGTTTGTTGTTTTATAAAATTGTAGAAAGCACGGGTGGAATTGGTGCACAGAAGGTTTTCTTCTTGTTTAATGTGATAATTGGTGCATTCAGTTTTTATCTGGTGGCATAAATTTTTGTACCGGCTTTTGAAGTTGGCAACATGACCAGATTTGTTTTTCTGCCAAAGTGATTTCTTTTTGGACTGAAACTTCCTTATTGTTTTGGGTAATGTGTTTTTTCTGGTTTTGGGAGTTGTTAATGGTATATGTAGTTTGATGACTCTTTTGACTTCAAATAAAAATATGTTGTAATGGTCTTCTATAGTATTGCATCCAGAGATTAGAAATTGCCAATCAAGGGATGAGAGATCGTTGTTTATAAGATCATAGTTGCCTTTTTTGAAGTTATAATTGGGGATTCCGTCATTGTGATGATTTTTGTGTGGATGTATGTTGAGACAAAAGTCAATCGTGTTGTGGTCACTGTTGGAAAAGGGTTCTTTAATTTGTATTCCCTTAAATTGAATTCAAACTATTGCAGAAGATGAAATCGAGGCAGTTGTTAAGTCTAGTGTTGTTGGTTACTAGTTGTTCTAGTCCCAGATTTGTTACTGCATTGTAGAAGATTGCATGTGTGGGTTCAGTTGTACATTCATTAAGGGTCCAGTTAATATGAGGTAGATTGAAGTCACCAAGAAAGATGAAAGCATGAGGGCAGGATGCTGCCCATGTTAGTAGTGTATTTAGCTTGTTTGCATGTTCAATGTCATAATCAGGGGCTCTGTAACATAGTAAGAACTGAAATGTGATATTTAAGGACAGTTCACAGACGATGGTCTCAGGAATAGGAAGCTCCTGGGTAACTTGGATGCTTTTTAGATGTAGGGACTTTTTATAGAAGATAGCAACACCACCTCCTCCATGGATTTCATGATCTGATCGGTAAACATGATAGTCTCTTACTCTGGTAATGGAGTCAGGGAGAGATGCATTGAGCCATGTTTCACAGACAAATATGATGTCGAATTTAGCCATATTTAGTAAGAGGAGAAATTCAGGTATTTTATTTACAAGGCTTCTTGCATTGAGTAGCTTGCATTTAAGACCAGTTATAGTTGGGATAGAGGTAGTTTGGGGCGTGCATGTCTAGTTTTGAGTGATGATGGATTGGATGGGGTGGGGTTGGATGCGGAGTTGTGGGTTGTGTGACTTTCTTTTGATGCAATCAGCTCTGTAGTCAATGTATAGGTCAAGATAGTAGCTCCTTTCCACTCAAGGAGAACAAGGGTCTTGGAGAAGGACCCCTTTTAAAAATAATGAAGCCATTCCTGTAGGAAGGACACAGTCATTCAGTGATGAACCCACATTGGTCAGCCCTGTAAGACATGCCAGATCAGGAGAATCCACAAGTCTGACTGGAATTATATTTTATTGATACAGATTATGGTAACAGAACTTTGAAAGCTTGACTGAGTCACATCTATGGTTCTAAAAACTCCTCATACTGTGGTGCTTCAATGGGGAAGAAAGTGAAAGATCTTAAGTTTGTAGGTGATTCATTCATTCAGGATTTGTGATGGAAATATACATTGCAAGGTGACTTGCCCATCTGGTGCAAAAATTGCCGGTATTGTAAGATGTTTAGATAAATTACTGGGCTGTGGTCATATTAGCACCAATTATATAGAGAAATGTAGTTACCAAACCCTGGAAACTAAATTTAGTTTGCTAGATAGCACATGACATCCAAGATTGCCAAGATGGCATTTTGAAAAAAAGCTACTTATTTGATGAATAGGGCCAACTAGACAAGCAGAGTTGACAAGCAGAGGGATCTCAGCCTTTGAATAAGACAGTAACATCAGGCAGAGGAATGCTGTATAGATTTATTAGGCACTGGAGAATGTTTTAGCATAATTGAAACTTTATAAAAAGGACATCTACTCAAACTGAAGTTGGAAACATTTCCTGGTGCAAAAAACCTGGCAGAGTAATTTTTAAACCAATTCTTAAGGGAATACTGGCAGCATTTGGTTAGACAGCATTTGGCTAGACAGCTTTTGGTTCAGGAAGGTACAGATATTTGATACTATCAGAGACCAGTGCTAGAAGTAGGTTAATGAGAGATTGTGTCAATCAGGAGATGAAAGGGAGACAAAAATGCTGTGAAAAAGGTTCATGCTAAAATGTGAAAAATATGTGACATACTGGTGTTTCTGTGTTAGTGCTACCAGCTTGTAAGATCAGAAATTGGATTTTGAACAAAATAGGTATAGTGAGTATAACTGAAACGTGCTGGAATGGGAAAATTAATGGACTATAGTCATTCCTAGATGCAAGCTTTATAGTGAAGACAAGGGTAGGGTCATTTTGGAAGGTTTTCCTCTTTATATCAAGTAAAATATCTAACATACTAGGAAACAACAAAAAGCCCATGTTTATTCATAAAATCACTGTTTGGTCACAGTGTTCTTTGAAAATCATACAGTATTAGGCCACAGTGTCCATTGGTTTTAAAAGTTCCAATATAAAGCTTCATCCCTCATATAAGTAGGTGCAGTTTCATCACGCATATTCAGAAGAGATAGAATGTGCTCCAGAATATTGTAGTGAGAAATTCCAAATGTGACAAGAGCTTTAAAAGATCTCTTGAATTAAGTGAATGTTGAATCGAATGATAGATATACATTAAATGTTAGTATATAATTTTATCAAGGATTTTGATTGCAGTAATAAAAACTAATAGAAATTAAACTTAAAAAAGAATAGTAAGAAAGAAAAATGTGAGTAAAAAAGAACAGAAAGAATATTATGAAAAAAAAGAAAAATACATAGAAGATTTCCAATTTTCATTGCAGAAATATAAACAAATTTAGTAATCTTTCACCCCTATAAGGTTACAGATATATCTTCATCCCACATCTCATCCCTTTATAAGCAAATCCAATAAACATTTTTTTGGATTCAGCAAAAAGTTGGTAAAGAGTTGCCAGTACTTTGCAAAAAAAAGTGTCATTTTAACTATGACTGAATAAACCAGCTTTATATTCCTTCCTTTTACTTCTAAGTCTTAATCTTTGGTCCATTGAAGTATTGTAGGATTTGGTTTTGTCTTCAGTTCGTCTTTATCCTACTACTCAGACTTCTTCAATTCACTTCTCTAGATCTAATAAGAAAACATTTCATCTGTATTTCCCCATTAGTCTTTAAAACTTCAGTCAGGTTTTTTGGGTGTGTGTATATCCAATAAAGCATACTTTTCTAAATAATTTTCTTGATCTGTCATTTATAGTTGCCACTTTGAGTACTTTCTCTGCCTTGTCAAACAAAATTTGTTCCACATCTGTTATTTTCTCATTAACATCTTTTGGACATTATCAGTACATATAAATCAGATATCATTGCTGACACTATTGATAGTATAGTTACTAATTTCTGGCTCCATTTTTCAAAGATCTCCATTAATATTTCTGATATAACATTTTGGGTCATTTTGTAAGTCTTAGTTAACCAATACCAAAAGTAGGCTTTTAATTCCCCCGCTTCTACATAGAATGCTGAATATTTTTTTTTAATGGCAAGACTAGATCTTATCATTTTCAATCAGATCCATGATTCAGTCCCTACCATCTCTATTTTAAAAAGCACAAAGAGTAGAAGCATTTAAAAATATCTTCAGAGAACTATTGGAAACTGAGCTAGTGAAATAGAAAGTGGTAGAATATATTAGAATAGGGAATATTATATCATAGGTCAGAAGAATTTGAATTTTGAAAGCAACCATGGGCAGTCCTACATAATGGCTAGTGCAGAATATCTTCTCGTAAAAAATAGCTACCACAATCATAAAATGCTTACTTACTGAAAACTATAATTGGGGCAAACCTCTTAAGACATAATTTTTTAACTACATGTTTTTATGAATGATGACTGAAAATGGGATAAAGAAGGCTGTCATGTAAACTATAAGAATAATTGTAGACATAACCTAGCTCATGCTTAATTTCTTGGAAATGTCCATGCTATTTCCTTGGCAGTATTATAGGAGTGGTTTGTCATTACTTTTTCCAGGACTTTCTTTTTTAATTTCTTCATTATTATTTATTAAACACATTTATATGCATTTTTCTTGTTACTTTCCAGGCTAATCTTCATCCCTGGCATTTCTCGTCCAAGAAGCTTCTTCAGCTCTGACTGGATAGTTGGGAATGGAAAGATTTATATTTCTTGCAGACAGCTGGTCACTTGCATTCTTTTAGAGTCGTTGAGGCCACTTGGAGGTTTATCTGTGTCCTCAGAGTCACCTGAGTAATGCAAATGGGTGTGGAGCCTTTTTGGAACTGCTGAAAGGACTATGTTGTAGATTGGAGATACCGTGTTTCTCCAACAATACGGCCTCCATCAATCGGAAGACCCAACATGTTTTCTAGGCATGAAATGAAATTAAGCCCCTCCCCCCAAATTTAGGCCTAGTTTAAAACATGCTGGGGGGGGAGGGGGGGGAAACTTGCCTTTAACAGTGCCCTGCGCGGCGCTGCCGCTGTTCTCACACCAGCAGGAAGTGTAGAAGTATTTCTGTTGCTTCTCGGGTGAGGGAACTGCCTCCATGGCTTCCACAGTTCGAGCAGCAGCAGAAACGCTTCCACGTTCCCGCCGGCACTGCTGCTGTTGTCATGCCGGCGGGAACATGGAAGACACACAGGCTTCCGCACACACCTGAGCAGCAGGAGAAATGCTTCCACGTTCCTGCCGGCACTGCTGCTATTCTTGCGCCGGTGCCGGCGGGAACTGTGGAGGTAAATGAAGGAAAAGCAAGATCAGCAGAGGAAGCAGCAGTGGCAGGCGCCGAAGGTCTTGCAATTTAAAATGCCCTGCCAAAGCCAACATCCACACCGCTGCCGCCCACCCGCTGATGGGGGGGGGAGAGAAATTAATTCACCCCCGAAAGGACGGCCTAGCCGTTTTTTCAAGGCTCAAAAAAAAAATAAGGCCCTGCCTTATTTTGTGAGAAACACGGTAAATGATGATGTCATATCTATCCATCTACCTTTGGGTCGATCAGGTTTGACTCTTCATCCTTTTTGAGGTTAGCCTAGTAAGTCAGGTATGATTCTAGATGTAGATGAATGACATCAGTTTTCTAAGTTGAGTCAAGTGTCAGCCCTGGAGCTATTTTCCTTGGCGTCTTCAGGGCTGCCACAGTGGTGGCTGGGCGAGCTGTGGGAATGGGAGTGGGGAGGTAGAGATAACCTAGGCCTTGTAACCAAAATAAAATTCTTTTCCTCTGAGAACCAAGGACATTCCCACCAGGTGTGAAGAAGTGGGGTGTGAGTGTGGATGAACTTTGGACTGTGACCTGATTGGGCCATGTGATGGTCTGAAGGGGCAGGAGGAGGAAAATTGTAACTTTTTACTAAGTGGAAATCTGAGGGATTTTAGATTTGGGTTTCCCCAGATGTGCCAATATGATATGCCTAATAAATCTGTGCTTTGAGGAAGATGTCTGCCTTGGAGTTTCGATTCCATTGAGGGTGTTAGTTGGAACCCTGACATTAAGTATAAAGTATAGGGATTATACAAACAAGTTGAAACTCCACCTTCTAGTCTCTTAGGTGTTCTCTATAATTTTGGTTTACCTTTATTTTTCTGTGGTGAACTGGACACTTAAACAAAGCAGTAATTTTTTTAACTAATCTCAATTTTCACTTTGTAAGAAATTCCTATGAAGCCTACGCAGTTTGGAACGCAGAAAGATTCTTATAAAGAGGATGGTAATGATTTGCTTACAACATGGTGGTTTTTATTTCATTATAAACAGACAAAAAAAAGTGTGGTGATACAGGGAACCTGAAGGAGATCTACTGCAGTGTAATGATTAAGATATTAGACTAGGAGTCAGGAAACACAAGTTCTACTCCATCCATCACCATGAAATGACTTTAGACTAATTACTGTCTTTAAATCCAACTTAACTCCAAGGACTGTGCTGGTCAATGACCATCATTGTGGAAACCCAGAGAGATGAGAAGACTTTTTTTTTTTTAATTTTATCAAGCGATTGTTAGATAACAGGTATAAGTATAAACATGATTATGAATACATGAAATGGATACGAATAAGAAAAAAAAGAAACAATAGGACAGGGACGGTAAACACATTGATGCACTTATGCACAATATATTATATATAACATATCACACTATATTGTGACTGATACAAAAGCATAAGAAAACGCTAAAAAGAAACTCAAAATGTTTCTCTGGGGTGTAGGAAGGGGATAAAGGGAAACAAAACCAGATTTTTGACATTCTGTTACTACAGTTTAGATCAGTAAACTTCCAGTCATTCTGGAGGAGTCTGTTTCCTGACCTGACTTACCTAAAATGACTGACAATGGTAAAGATTTATTTGATTTGAGATTTGTTAAAAAGAAAAGAGTTGTTTAAAAAAGTTGTTAAAAAGAGATTGAAAAATTAAAGAAGGATTACTGTTCATGACATCTTGTGTTCCTGTATGTATAATGTTGAATATAGATATTAATTAATACATACATTTAATAATTAATGTATCAAAGGAAGTTCCTGCAGTCACATAGATGTATATACCATTTGCATTATACTCAGTGCATCACGAATGCTTTTGTAGGCACATATATTCAAAGCTCCTATTATGGTTTCCCCCTACTACTATTGCAATACTGCAGATAACTAGTAAGCACTATAGTCTCCTTTTCATTCAAGTTAGGTGTCCACATAATGAATTTGCTATATTTTCATGTTAATGTATGTGACAAAATTATATATATAACTGCAGCTTATTTTTTCTTTTGGGTTTTTTTTTTCTGTAGTTTTGTTTTAGATACACTTTTTGCCAGGAAAGAATCCACTGAAATAATCATCTCCTTTTAACGACCCCATAAATCCTTGTGGGATAGAGTCTGAGTAACTGAATGGAGCTGAGTGGCTGGATGCCCTTCCTGTTGCTAATGCAGAGCTTTGTTCAGCAGATAAATTCTCATTGTGACTAGAGCCATGATGGCGAACCTATGGCACGCGTACCACAGCTGGCACGCAGAGCCATTTGTGTGGGCACGCGAGCCCCAGCCAAACTTACCTGCACTGCGCATGTGCGTGCTTCCCAGCTGATTTTTGGCTCGCTTGAGGCCATTTTTGCCCTCCCAGAAGCTTGAAGGAAGCCTCTGCAGCCTCGGGAGGCCGAAAAATGGGCCTTCCGGAAATACCAGAAATGCCAAAATGGGCCTGTTTTCAGCTTCCAGAGGGTCCAGAGGCTTCCCTTGAGCCTCCAGGAGGGCGAAAACAGCCTCTCCCAGGCTCCAGAAGCCCTCTGGAGGCTGAAAACAGGCACTTCCGGTATTTCCAGAAGGCCCCTTTTTCGGCCTCCAAAGGCTGCAGAGGCTTTTCTCGAGCCTGTGGGCAGGTGAAAACGGCCTCAAATGGGCCAAAAATCAGCTTTGAGGTGTGCGCATGTGCAGTGCAGGTAAGGGGGCAGGTGGGGGTGTTGCACGTGCATGCACAGGGGACACGGCACATTGAATTATGGGTGCCAGCACATGCATGCTTTCGGCACACCACAACAAAAAGGTTCACCATCACTGCCCTAGAGAGAGAAATAACTGCCTCTGTCTAGGATCAAACTCACAGCCTCCTGCTTATGAGGTGAGAATTCCATCTCTAGGCCACCACACCAGATGTGTGCCCTTATTATCAAAGTTTCATTGAAACTGATCCCATCGACCTGGAACGTTGTCGGGAATTGTCAGTTCTTAGTTTTGGCTTCCAAGAGACTAATTCCACAAGTTGCTCTCTGCACAAATTAAACACTGACCATGGTTTATAAAATGTAGATTAGCCATTTGTCTTGTCAAGTTATTAAATATTGCTTTTTAACAGTAAAGATATTCATAGCAATTTTTTTTGTTGTGTATGAAGTAAAAATATGCCTCAGCATTGTGGGATCAAAAAGCAAGATGGATAAAGCCAAGAAGGAACTGACAAACTCTTTGGGAAGAAGTCCATATCCCCCATATCCCAATAGCCAAAAAGCAGACTCTACTCCAGGAACCAGCTCAACTCCAGTGGATGCTTCCTCCAGACCATTCAATAAGAAATATCCAGTGGTAAAAGAACGTGGATTTTATTCTGATGTCCTAACACCTGGTGCTTCAGATCTCTTGGGCGTAAGTATATAGAATCTCACTTTTCTTCTTATACAAAAAGTACTCATACAGGTAGTCCTTGACCTACAACAGTTTGTTTAGTGACCATTCAAAGTTTCAACAGCACTGAAAATAGTAACATGACCATTTTTCACACTTATGACCATTGCAGCATCCCTGGGGTCATGTGATTTATATTAGGATGCTTGACAATTGACTCATATTTATGATGGTTGCAGGGTCCCAGAGTCATGTGATTCCCTTTTTGCAACCTTCTGACAAGCAAAGGCAATGGGGAAGCCAGATTCAGTTAACAACTGTGTTACTAACTGAACAACTGCAGTGATTCACTTAACGTGGCAAAAAAAGTCTTAAAATGGAGCAAAATTCACTTAACAAATTTCTTACTTAGGAACATAAATTTTGGATTCAATTGTGATCGTAAGTTGAGGACTACCTATATTAAATAAATGGATGGATGGAATAGGATAGGATAGATTAGATTAGATTAGATTAGATTAGATAGATTAGATTAGATTAGATTAGATTAGATTAGGATAGAAAGAAAGACAGACAGACAGGCACAAGGTACTTTGGAGCAGGTAGAGAAATAAATAGCACATCTGCAATTTCTTACAGTAAACAATAGTTTTCTTGGAATTGCATAGCAACTAGAGAGAACAGCCATAGAAACTGGGAATATATGAAGCTACTTTAAGGTGTTGCAGATAGCTGTTAGGTGAATGCCCCTGTGTGTTCCTCAAACACTTTTTGGCCTTGAATCTGAAGCACTGCACAGAATGAACAAATATATACATTATGGTTCTATTTCATCAATAGGAGTAATTGCTGATTTTCTAATTTCATTCTTTGCCAGTTTCTATCTTCCTTCCCTTCAAGCTATTCTTAATTTGGATAGGAAGATGGAAAATAGATTGTTTTCAGTTCTCTTCTAATTTCTAAGGAGAGAAATTGCCACTTTTGAAAGAAAGGACTGTGTTTCTCACAAAATAAGGCAGGGCCTTATTTTTTTTTGAGCCCCGAAAAAATGGCTAGGCCATCTTTTTGGGGATTAATTAATTTCTCTCCCCCCCCCCCATCAGCAGGTGGGCGGCAGCGGTGTTCCCGCCGGCACGACAACAGCAGCAGCGCCGGCGGAAACGTGGAAGCGTTTCTGCCGCTGCTCAGGTGTGTGCAGAAGCCTCCTGTCACACAGGAACTGTGGAAGCCATGCAGGCAGCTCCCCCGCCCGAGAAGCAGCAGAAACGCTTCTACACTTCCTGCTGGCGCGAGAACAGCAGCAGCGCCGCGCAGGGCACTGTTAAAGGCAATTTTCCCCCCCCCTCCCCTCCAGCATGTTTTAACCCCCGGCCTCCCCCCCCAGCATGTTTTAAACTAGGCCTAAGTTTGGGGGGAGGGGCTTAATTTCATTTCATGCCTAGAAAACATGCTGGGTCTTCCTATTGGTGGAAGCCATATTGTTGGAGAAACACGGTAGCAGTCTTTATTCAATAGTATCTCAGATGCTTTCATAATTAGCTTGGCTTTCCCATAATTGTTATACAAGGGCATCCCATATGTTGTAATTCTGTCTTCAACTGATTTGCTTCAATAAAATTTAAAAGCTTAAATTAAGTTTTAATAATTAAAATGAGAAAGACTAGAAAAGGGAAAGCAGAATTGAAACGCATGTAAAGATTGATTTATAATATCAGAGGTAAAAGAAAAATTCTGCTTTATGTTTATTGGAAGTCATTATAGATATAGTATGATTCACTAACTGTACCAGAAGCTGTATTTTTTTAAAATCAGTAGGTTGTATCCAAATGTGTCCATTAGATATTTGAATTCTCAATAATTTCTGCAAAAGATGGTGCAACTGGGGAAATATGATGTTTGTATATGTCATACTGAGGATTGTAAATATGATGCTTCTTGTGTTTATATTTGTCCAAAAACTCAATACAGATTGAAACAAATGCAGGTTCACAAGTGATTATTTTCCAAACTAAAAGTTATATTCATCCATACATTCATGCATCCATGAGTATCTATTTCACTTAAACTCAGACAGGGATCTGGCAGATTAAGCTGGTACTGGTAATAGTTTTCTTTGCCAGACTTACTCACCATAGAGTCTTGTTATGAATTCCAGCAGAACTGAGTAAGGATATCCATTGTGCATAGTACCTGGTCCTTTCTGATGGGTACAAAATGCTACCGTTTCACCACAGTTGAGTAATTTCACTTGATGCCTTTCTTAAAAGTCTCCTACCTATAGTAGGAGTCATACAATAGAGGCTTACTACTTTGTCTTGTTTGGGTGGGAACTTCTCTTGTTCTAAGAATATTTTTTCTTCAATAACTATCTTTTGTTTTGTCTTTTTTAAATGTTCATTTGGTAATTTTCTATTTATTGTATGACCCAAGGAGTGACAATCAATGCTCATGATAAGTACATAAGCACACTGATAACAATAAGATGCCATTATTGGGAAAATAGTTAGAAAGTTTTCATTGTATGTGTAGAGGCCTGCTCATGTAGTTGTTGAGAATCTTAGGAAATTGCATGTCAACTGAATTGGAGATTTCAGTATTTTCTTCTCTATATTTTGTACATTTAGAATTCTTGACCTTTCTTCTTCTTGAATTTTTTCTTGTATTTAATTTCAGGATGTGTGCACTGGTCCCAATGTGTACCAGGATTTATTACAGCAGTCAGAGCTTGAGGAGCATACACCAGAAGGTAAACATACAGCAAAGGATACTATCATTATCTTTCTTACTGAGCAATTGGGGGAAAAAGTTGAGCTCCTGGAATCCAACAGTGAAAATAGTGAAGAATGAGAGTTGATCATATAGTGTCAAAATCAGCAGAGCACCTGAGTAGAATAAAAACAAACAAAAGAAATGTAGGTTTATAAACAACTTTATGTGACCCAGACTATTTCTGTGAAGCCGCTGTGAATAAAAGAAAGAACATCAAGAAAACAAATCTCCAATTGAACTCCTTGAACAATTAAACTCCTTGAAGAAATGTTTGGTTTTGGTTTGGAGACATGAGAGATGGCATATACAATATGTAAATACTTTTGTACTTTTGCATAAGAACAATATTTTAAAATATATGAAATATTGGAAAAATGACATTCTGGATAGCGATAAATAAAAACTAAGGTAATCTCAAAACAGCCATAGCCATAGTTCATAAAAAAAAAGATTTTTTCATAAAAAAAAGATTTTTATGCATAGTGCATAAAAATCACTTTATGCAAAATGAGCAGGCCTGAGAATGCTTTTCAGTTCTAGTTCATTCTTGTCAGTTGAGGAATTGACTAAACAAATGCCAAACTAAACAAATGCCAAACACATTGTAATTGAATTAATCCATCTTGCTGCTGGTTGTCTTCTTTCTCTCTTTCCCTCTACCTTTCCCAGCGTTACAGACTTCTTCAGAGAGCTAGGTTGGCATTATCAAATATGATAATTTGAGCAAGGTTATTTGTGCCTAAAGTGAGTACTCTGAATTGATTTCTTGTATAATCTATTTGTTTGTTGAGTCTTCTCCAACACTAAAGTTCAAAATCATCAATATTTTTTCTATTTGATTGATGGATGGCCATATAATTTTGTTCACTAAATAAATAAAAATGTCCTCCTCACTCGAAGTCCAACATTCGGTTTCATTATGTGTCACAAGGAAAACCAATGTCATAGATATAGACACAGCATGGCATCTGAATATTTTTTTTCAAGGATGTATTGTTACCTTATCAAGTTCTAGCCTGTGGTACATTTCCTTTAGTATTAATATTGACCCTGAAAGGCTATTCACCACTTCTGTAATTGATCTTCATTATCTTATTCTAAGGCTGGTTGCTATATCTGTTATTACTGATTTGATCTTCTTTATATTTAATATTAGTCCTTTTTGCACTGTGCTCCTTGACTTTCATTTACAGCTTCCAGAACATTTTTATTTTCTGCTATCAAAATAGCATAATCAGCATAATGTAGATTATTGATTTTTTTCCCTTCAGTTTTAAATGATGCTCATCTTTTTTTAATCCAACTTCTTTCAATATATATTCAGCATCTAGGTTGAATAAATAAGGTGAGAATACACATCCTTGTCTCACTCCTTTGCTGACTGGAGCCAGTTTATTTCACAATGTTCTGCTCAGATTGTGATTTCTGACATGTTTAAATGTTTTCCAGGAGACCAATGAAATGTTTTGAGATTCCCATTTTTCTAAGCACATTCCACAATTTTATACAGTGAAGCTTATAAAAGGGCTTTCTATAATCATTGTAGCACTTTTTGAATTCTTCCTATATTTTTGGCTTTAATGTTGCCTCACTTGTTCCTTAGACTTTTCTAAAACTAGCTTGAACATCTTCCTTTCCATCTAGGGTTCTAATGTACATTTATTTATTATTTATTTATTTATTTATTTATTAATTCCATTTATATACCGCCCTTCTCCCAAGGGACTCAGGGCGGTGAACAGCTCATCTAAAAACCCCACAGAAAATACAAAAGTTAAAAAATATTAAATTTAAATCGGCTATGTTAAGATAGTTCTTAACATTACTTTGTTAGCATGTAAATTTTATTAGCACGGTGACTGGGAGAGGTAGATATGCTGGGGGTAGAGGGCCATATCCGGTAAGGGGATCGCGCTCCCGATGTCTGCAAGCGGTAGCGCGCTCCGACCCTCCTTACCCATCCTGCAGCCCTGGTTGTCCGGAATCTCAGGCCCTGAATACCCGGCTGTTGTTGTGCAATGCCAGGTCCGTGGTTAATAAGGCTCCCCTGATCCATGATCTGGTTCAGGAGGAGGCCGCGGACCTGGTAGGTGTCACCGAAACCTGGCTGGGCCCAGAGGGCGGTGTCCCTCTGGTTGAGATGTGCCCACCAGGTTTCCTTGCATTTCACCAGCCTAGGGCTCAGGGAAGGGGTGGTGGGGTAGCGGTGCTTATAAAGGAAGTCCTCTGTCCTAGGGAGGCCACTGTCCCTCAGACGGCTGGCTGTGAATCTCTATTTGTGAAGTGGGGGCAAGGGGTACAGATGGGTCTTTTGATGGCGTACCTGGCTCCCTGCCACGTCTCATCGGCCTTACCCGGACTCCTAGAGGTAATAGCCGGGCTGGCGGTTGAGACCCCTAGGCTTTTGGTCATGGGGGATTTCAACCTGCCATCGCTCGGTGAAACCTCGGGGTTGGTCCGGGAGTTCTTGGCTTCCATGACGGCCATGGACCTGACCCAGTTAGTTTCTGCCCCCACTCACATAGGAGGACACATGCTGGACCTGATTTTTGTCTCTAGGCAGTGGTTGAATGACTGTAATTGGGGGGATTTAGTTATTACACCCTTGTCATGGACAGATCATTCCCTCCTTAGGCTGGATTTCTGTTCCGCTACCCCCCACCGCAGGGAGGCGGAGCCACTTAGATGGTTCCGCCCCAGGCGCCTAATGGACCCGGAGCGGTTCCAGAGGGAGCTTGGGCCATTTCCTGAATCTCTGGCTCTCAGCTCGCCTGGAGACCTGGTGGCCACCTGGGATGGGTTGGCCGCCGGGGCTCTAGAGCGAGTTGTGCCTCTGCGACCTCTGACCCGGCACAGATCCCATTTGGCTCCGTGGTATACGGAGGAGCTACGGGAGATGAAGTGCCGGAAAAGACGTCTAGAGGGCATTTGGAGGGCGAGCCGTTCTGAGTCTGACCGAACACAGGTGAGATCTCATATTAAGACTTACCTTGTGGCGATAGGGTCGGCGAAATCTTCATATTTCTCCGCCCTTATTGCATCAGCAGAAAATCGGCCTGCCGCCCTGTTTAGAGTGACCCGCTCTCTACTTGAACCGAGAGCGCGGGATGACCTCTTGCAGGGTAGGGCGGAGGAGTTTTCCCGATTTCTGCATGATAAAATCGCTCAGATTCGGGAGGGGCTCGACTCCAATTGGGTGGTCCCGGGGGAGGTGTCCGGGGCAGGTCTTGAGAGTGTTATCTGGGGGGAGTTCGATCCTGTGACCGCCGAGGGTGTGGACAGGTTGCTGGGGGGTCTGAATGCCACCACCTGTTTATTGGACCCGTGCCCTTCCTGGCTGGTCTCGGCCGCCAGGGAGACGACACGAGGCTGGCTCCAGGGGATTGTCAACGCTTCCTTGAGAGAGGGGGTGCTCCCTACCGCCTTGAAGGCGGCGGTGGTGCGCCCCCTCCTCAAGAAGCCTTCCCTGGACCCAGCTATTTTAAATAACTATCGTCCAGTCTCCAACCTTCCCTTCGTGGCGAAGGTTGTTGAGAGTGTGGTGGCACGTCAGCTCCCCCGGTACCTGGAGGAAGCTACTTACCTCGATCCGTTCCAATCGGGCTTCAGGCCTGGACATAGCACTGAGACGGCATTGGTCGCGTTGGTTGATGATCTCTGGAGGGCTCGTGACAGAGGGTTCTCCTCTGTCCTGGTCCTATTAGATCTCTCGGCGGCTTTTGATACTATCGACCATAGTATCTTATTGCGACGGTTGGAGGGGTTGGGGATTGGTGGAACCGTCCTTCGATGGTTCTCCTCCTTCCTCTCTGACCGTTCGCAATTCGTGTTGGCGGGGGGGGAGAGGTCCACCTCTAGGCCCCTGGTTTGTGGGGTGCCTCAGGGGTCGGTCCTCTCTCCCCTCCTGTTCAACATTTACATGAAGCCGCTGGGCGAGATCATCCGTGGTCTTGGAGTGAGGTGTCATCTGTATGCAGATGACACTCAGCTGTACATCTCCACTCCGGACCACTCCAACGATGCTGTGGGGGCTATGTCTAGGTGCCTGGAGGCCGTGCGGGACTGGATGGGCGGGAACAGGCTTCGGCTCAACCCATCCAAGACCGAGTGGCTGTGGTTTCCGGCGCCCCGATATAGCCAGCTGACACCTTCGCTGGCTATTGGGGGGGAAGTTCTGCCCCCCACAGAGAGGGCTCGCAACCTGGGTGTCCTCCTGGATGTACGGCTGTCACTTGAACATCACATCGCGGCCGTCTCCAGGGGGGCGTTTCATCAGATCCGTCGGATCTACCGGTTGCGGCCCTTCCTGGATCGGGACGCCTTGCGCACGGTCACTCAGGCCCTTGTCACCTCTCGCCTGGACTATTGTAATGCCCTCTACATGGGGCTCCCTGCGGGGAGCATCCGGAGACTCCAGTTGGTGCAAAATGCAGCCACGCGGGTGATCATGGGGGCGTCACGTAGCGCCCATGTGACGCCTCTCCTGCGCGAGCTGCATTGGTTGCCGGTGGCTCTCCGGGTTCGCTTCAAGGTTCTAGTTTTGACCTTTAGGGCGACCCATGGCATGGGACCAGGTTACCTTCAGGACCGCATTCTGCCAACGTTCTCCAACAGGCCGGTGCGTTCCCACAGGGAGGGTCTGCTCCGGGTGCCGTCGGCCGCTATGTGTCGTCTGGCGGCGCCAAGGAGTAGGGCCTTCTCTGTGGGTGCCCCCGCCCTCTGGAATACTCTGCCACCGGAACTTCGTACCGGCACGGACCTGAGGGCCTTCAGGCGCGCGTTGAAGACCTGGCTCTTTGAGCAGGCCGGCCTGGGCTGAGATAATGATTTTAAATTTGGTCTCCATTTTTAATTTTAAATTGGGTTTTAAGGGTGGGGGGGGGTTTCTTAGTCTTATTATGCAGCCGATTTAAATTTAATATTTTTTAACTTTTGTATTTTCTGTGGGGTTTTTAGATGAGCTGTTCACCGCCCTGAGTCCCTTGGGAGAAGGGCGGTATATAAATGGAATTAATAAATAAATAAATAATAAATAAATAAAAATTAAAGAGATTTTATAATAGTTTGTACACTCTATTATGTCTCCTTTTTTGGTATTGGTATCTAGACTGACTACTTCCAATGTATTGGCCACTATGTAGGTCTCTAGACTTTCTGGTATAATTTAGACAGAAACTTTACTGATTTCTTCTTTTGCTTGTCATATTTCTGTAGACATTCCACGAGCCTTCTGACTTGGTAATGACCAGAAGAATGCTCTAACATCATCTTCTAACACTAGAGGTTCTTGTAAATAGGAAATTTCTTCAAAGGTATCTGGGATATTGACACCTCTGCATAGAATTTCAGCATACATTTTCCATGCTTGCTTATCTTGTTTGAATTAATCCAGTGGTGTCTTTCAGGATACCAATTTAAAGTTGAAGCCTTGTGAATTTGTCTGTTTCCATCATCAGTATCTTTATAAATGTCATTGTAATATTGCTTCTTCTCTCCCCTTAGTATATGGTTCATTATTATATTAAATCTGAGGCATTGTGGCTTATTTAACAATGTAATTAAAATACACAGTGATGGAATTCAAATAATTTATCAACCGGTTCTCTGCCCTAATGATTTCTTCCAACAACCAGTTCATCAAACTGCTCAGAAAGTTAACAACCAGTTCTCCGGAACTGGTGTGAACTGGCTGAATCCCACCACTGAAAATACATCTTCTGGGGTGTCTGAATCTAGCTTGGTATGTCCAAATATAACTGCTCATTTGTTGCAATAATAAACCTTTTCTCCTCAAGTACTAATGGGCTGCCTCACTTGGATTTTTATTCAGAGTATGGGAGTGGAATTCATGACCTGAAGGGTCATTTGCCATTATTTAGGCAGGAATTATTTTTATATTGGGTTGTTTCCTAGTGAAAGTAATGTAATCACACAGAATTAAATCTCAGTTCTGTATAACTAGAATTATTGCTATGCTTACAAAATAAATAAATAAATAAATAAAGCAACAAATATTGCCAGCAAACCCATACCTCCATGCCTAAAATTCAGAATACTGTCAAGTCTAAAGTTAGTGATGCAAAATCTAAGATTGAGATAATAGATAGACGAACAAGTCAGAAATCTCCTTCCTTTCCTAATACAGGCTTATCACAAATTTAGTTCATGATTTAAAGTTGGTTCATAATGGGCTTTGTCTTGTTGTGGACATTCTGTTTTAATTTTCTTATTTCCTTTTTCTAGTTTGATAGTGCAGATACAATAGGGACCATAACCCAGCAGATTCTCTTATGCAAGTTTATTTAGTAGTATCCAAAGCTATTGATGACCAGAGGGTTTATTATATTGCCCAAAGTTCCTATGGCATTCTGTTCTGTACATATTTGATTACAATACTTAATTTAGCTTCTATCAGGAACTGCCCTCACAAGGTAAAAGATCAGGAACAGGCAACAGAAAAAGGATGAGGTGATTTAAATTAGATTCTAGCAAACCTCATTATCCTACTAACCATTGTCTTCAACTTCCAATCATTCGTAACTTAAAACAGAGCTTTTTTTAAAAGGAGCAAATAATACATTTTGTTTCGATGCAGAAGCTCACTCAGTGTCAAGAGATCACAAACAAGTACATAATTGGAACAAACTATAGATACGTATGTTGTTTAAAATAGGACAGGGAGAATAAGAAATTACCTCAACATTACTTTTAATTAAGAATCAAGATGCTGTAGCACAAGAGTAAATCAAAAAGCTAGCCAGGTTTGCTCAGGATTAAACAACTCTTAGTCACCACTGTTGTACAAACTTAACCTACTTGGCAATAGGGCAGTTCTATAGCTCCAGTTACTCAATTCTGAGACTGAGAACAGCTGAAAAAGCAAGGTTTTCTATACAAACTCATTGTCCTGGCAGCCACGAAACATGCTTCTTTTCCACTAATTGGTTCCCATGCCCAAGCCAAACCTACTGCTGCCTGGCTAATCCATGGAAAAAATGCTAATGACATCAAAACTTGACAGTGTTTTCTGATGTAAGGGATTAATGAATGTTAGACATTAGCTGTGGATGACAATTCTATATTCCTCCAAATTATGAGGTTTGACCAGTTTGATTATATGCTATCAGAACCGTTATGGTTAGATTAAACATACCATTATATGAACTGGACCTCTATTAAATCTTTTCACATGTTGTGATAAAAATGAACCTTAAAGATTATTTAAGGAAAATATATATTTAGCTATAAGGAATTTGAGGAACACTAGTGTCTCAAAGCCTTTTAGCCGTCATTTACTAGCCCTATGTCAATTGCTTTCTATATTCTTATTGGATTTTTTTCCTCCAGATTGCTCAGGGACCTCATCTTATGGAGCTTATCACAACAAATTTAGGATCAAAATTAGTGTTAGAATCTAAATTAGGATGAGAATGACTGGTCCAATAAAGTTATCCAATGAACCTTCTGGTTGAGTTGGAATTTTTGCTTACATCACCCTACACCTATGCATCCCATTCACTTTTACTAGCTAAAGTAAAATTTAAGTAGTATTGATACCGGATGAAACGGTTTCTCAGTTTTTATTCATGTTTTTACCACCTCAGCATAGAAGAGTATATAAACAAATCAAGAAACATTTAATTTCTGATTTTTTTTTCTGAATTTTGTTTTATGTTAGTCTCAACATTTAATACACCAGAAAATATTGGACTTATCTTGGATAATCAGAAAATTGGACCAAGCACACAAATTATCAAAGAGTCAGATTTTCCACTACAAGCATATAAGCCCAAGGTTCAAATTCCATTTGAAGTGCTTCCAGGACAATGCCCTCGAAAGATTGCAATTGAGAGGTATTTTCATCCTGAGTTCAGTCAATCATTCTCTGGAGTTTATTTTATTTTATTTATTTTGGAAATGTGTAAAATCACCCAGCTCTACAATGACTTTGGACAGTATACAATAAAAGCAATCATAAAATACAATTATTGGTATTACAAACTTGGGGGAAGAAGGCCTATTGTATTCGCCTCTGGCACTTAATAGATCCTATAGATTACCAAAAAGCTTTTTGCAGAGTTTCCTGAAGCCTTAGTGGGCAATTGTGCTGTGTGCCTGGCTGATCTCTGAAATAAGGGGTCACTTGCAAAGCTTGATATAACTGCTCCTGAGTGATAATAATTTCAAGGCAATTCCTTGGTTTTCTGAGGAGAACCAGGAGATGAAACAGCTTAGGAGACACTTAAAGCAATGCTAGCATTAAATGAATGCAACCAAACGTGGATAAAAGCTCATGTTCAAGCATATGTTGTGTGCTAAGAACAGTGAAACATGCATACTTCTCAGCTCCAGTATTTAAAGTGAATCACACACACACCCATGAAGGAAAATGGAGCTGGAAGATCATCTGTTGAGAAATTGAAAGGAATGTATAAAATATATAGAGGATAAAATAATTCATGCTCAGAGTTGAATGCCAGTCAAGAGGGTGCAACTGAGAGAAGGAGGCCTTGCTTAGTGAGGTTATATGTGATAGGTGTGTGGATCCTGAAGAGGTTGACAAGGTTCTCTGTGCTGTTAGTTTGGCCTACTATGCACTAGATTCCTATATGTTTAGTGAAAGTTTTCAGGTAACAAGAGGATGAGTATGGGTAGTTGTAAATATAACATTGAAAAAGAGAGTGTCGTTCACTATTCAGTCTTTTCAATTTGTACAACCACATTATCTGATGATCAACCTTCCAAGGAGTGCATATCAATGATGCAATGGTGGGAGTAGCTAAAGCAAAGAAGGATGAGATCTCTCTTCCCCCCCTCCCCCACACAGAAAATTGACTAGTCTGGCAAAGCAGAAACAGCATTACACTTTGCCAACTTCTGTAGTTGATTTGCCAGTCAAATCGGCTCTTTCTTTGCTGTTGTTCAGCAGAGCAGGAAAGAGACTGCAGACTTGGGATATTTAAGTCACAGTCCCCTTTTATTACCATGGAAACAAATGAGTATCCTCAAACAGGCATTGGCCTCTAATGGAGCAGCTTTCACTAACCTTAGAAGAGTATAGGAACCTTGAGGCTCAATCTCCCTTTGCCTACTCTTCATTTTTTAAACAGAAACAGGATTTCAGAGAAGGGATAGGGGGTATATTCTAAATAGAGAAAACCTGGTGGATCAGAGTTTTCCTACCCTTATTGTAGGATTGGATTGGATCTAGATATAGGTTATTCTGCATAAAATTGGGTTATCACTATCAAATGTATTACCTTTCCCATAGCACTAAAGTGTGATGGAGAATTAAGGTTGTCACTGACCGCTTATCATGATAGCCGTATTTTAGTTCCATTATTGGAACTTTTCCCAGTCTCAGCGGACTTGCTTTCAAAAACGCAGTGAAATGTATATTGCTTTTGTGTCTTATTTATGAGCTTACCTTATGTTTCTATCTGGCTATTGTGAGAAAAGCATTTGGACAAGGGTGTCTAATCTAGCATAGTTCTTTGTATAGTCTTACATAAAAAGATTACTTAAAGAAACAATGATCTACTGATGGATGTACATTAATTTGGGATATAGCAATAGCACTTAGACTTATATACCACTTCACAGTGCTTTACAGCCCTCTCTAAGCGATGTACAGGGTCAGCATATTGCCCTCAACAATTTGGGTCCTCATTTTACCCACCTCGGAAGGATGGAAGGCTGAGTCAACCTTGAGCGTGGTGAGATTATCTTTGAGATAATAGTATAAGCACATTAGAAAATCATTTAGAAAATCTTTAGCAGCATTTTACTGTTGAGGCTATCCAAAAAATAAGTGATTGCATCTTTAGTAGTGATAACAATAGCTAATAAAGGACTTGTTTAAATATAAAACATTTTTTCTTGCTCTTTAATTAGGAAAAGACGATTATATCTCAACTTAGATATCACAAAACTTTTACAAAATGCAGGAATAGATTCTAATGAGCTGATGCCAAGACATCAAGATCCTGTTAATTTACCAACAATTGAACAAAACAAAGACCCTCTTTTCCCCATCTATCTACCATTACAGGTAAGATGAGGGAATTATTGGTGTTTGTGTTCCACTGTGGGGCTTCCCAAGCCTATAAGAAATATTTATCAAAGTGTTTGTGACTTTATGATTTTCCGTCAAGCTTTTCCTTTGTATTTTCCCAATTATGTCCACTATGTCTTAGAATTGGAGAGATTAAAAATGAAGACTTTGGTTTGAGTGGGTAATGGAAATGGAAATAACCATAGTGCTTAATAGTAGGTGTATATCTTTCGTGAGGAAAAGTTTCATGAGCGGGAGTCTTGTCTTACAAAACGTAACGTACAAAAAACCACTTCCAAACAATGACTTCATTCCAGAGTTAACAGGACATTTCATACAGCCCAGATTGTTTTTGAGTAAAATATTAATATGTAATTTATTGATTATGATAGTGTGCCATTAAGTCAGTGTCAATTCTTAGCAATCACATAAGTTTTTTCCATGAGTATAGCTTCTTATTTATTTAGATTTTTGATGATGAAGAATATGATTGCCGGACGCCAGAAGAGTGGCTATTACTGGGAGTAGAGCCTGAATCTTCAGATCGGAAACCAATTCCAGGAAAAGCACTCCTACCTACTGATGACATACTTGGACATGGTAAAGTACAGATGATACAGAATTGAATTATACCATAACAATAATTAAAAGAAAAAACTATAATGAGATAGCTTTTATCCCCTCCAAGTTTTATATTTTGAAAATTAATTGGGTGGGAAATATGTTTTTTTTAGTTTAAATAAATCTGTTTACTTACTTGATTTATATTCCACAGCTTTAATATTTCCAGTGTAGTTAACAAAGTAGTAAGACATAGTATAAGTACATTAAATAAAATATAATAAAATAAAGCTTGGAACTAGCATAAAAATTAAAATAATAATTTCACAGAGTAATATAGAAACTGTTATAAATGTAAGCTGCCACATGTAATAATTAGTAATAGGGTGGAAAAAGTAGTTTTCTGATTGGAAAATAAAGAGCATTAGTGGAAGTACCAGATGAGCCACTTTGAAGAGACAGTTCCGTTAGTGGAAAATATTTCATTGGTCATGGTATTTAAATAGAAACATCCTCCCCAAAAAAATTCAGATTACACTCTCAGTGAATATATAGACTGATGTAAGAAAAAAAAATCCTATACTTACAATTTTTAAAAATATATATAACTTGTCAGGAATATATGATTTCAGCCTATTTTCATGGAAACTGAATTTGTGATGCTCAACATTTTGAGCTTTGATGTCAGTGGATCTAAGCCATCACATTTTTTGTTGTACCTCTCTATAAAAATGTGGTACTCCATTACCTTTTGCACATTATAAATTAAGAAATAGCCTCTACTTTTTATGTCTTTGTCCTAAGTGCACAACATAAGATTTTTGTGAGTTATTTTTTCATAAAGCATTGAATTGTCAAGACAGATCTTCAGCAATTTTGAAAGAAAAATTCTTCATTTAGAAACATTATTTTATCTAAATATCTGTATTTATATACACACATACACACATATACTGGGTAATTTATAAACAATTAAAACAATCTAGAAAAACAACCAAAAAGAAAAAAAACTAGAAGCAAGAAAAGAATAATACAAAAACTTATAAAAAAGCCATAATAAAACACATAAAATTTAAAGCCGATTGATTAAAACAATCAGTTCAGTCACTGAACTTGTCAGCCTTACAAGATTGATCAGACAAGAAAGAGGACCTGATTAGCTAATTCTACTTTAATGCTACATTAACAGAATCTTGCAGATTTGAAAATACATCACTTCCCCTTCCCTGTCCACATTTCTACTGCCAGCTCAGCTGCCTTTTATCTATCTGGTCCCTTGGCTACATCTCTTTACCCTGTTTCCCAAAGTCATTCCCACATACCATTACAGTATAAGCTTTTTCAAACTGTCGAGTCCCCATGCCCATTGGAAAAAAACATACATTCAGGGTCTTGCGCAAAGCCAACTTCTTCCTAAATCTATTAAAGTATTGAGAAAGTCTGGGATCAAGAACAGAGGGGTGATAATTGCAGCTGCATGAAATGTAATTTTTGTAATTCCACTATTCTAATTGGGGCAATTGTGAAATTGTAAAACTGTGTTTGTCATTAATACCTAAGGAGATCCAAAAAGCCACACACTGATCTATAAGTGGATAAATGTTGGAGTCTTGGATTATGATGAAGAGTCAAAATTCTACTTGGTACATAAGACAAACAAAATGGGCCTTGTTCGAGACCTCAATGGGATATGCATAATCAATGGAGGAATGACAGCTGAAGGTGGGTTTCGATTTAGTTATAATTGGAATGCAGGAAGGAAGGACAATTTCTAAACCAGTTAGTTCTATCTAATACTTAAAAGCCCTATATTGTAGTGTAATTTCTGATCCTTTTTATAGGAAACAGCAGAATATCTTAAAATGGCTTTCTCCTTCCACTCTTATGCATACTATTGGCTGCACATTTGATCATCAGTTGGCTTTCTATAACATTTGCAGGAAAACCTTTGAAAGAGATTAAGAGATGAGATGGAGATCAATCCCTGACAAGTGGTGGGATTCAAAAAATTTTACTACCGGTTCTGTGGCCATGGCTTGGTAGATGTGGCTTGGTGGGGGTGGCATAGCTTGGTGGGCATGGAAGGGGAAGAATACTGCAAAATATTAATTACTAGGGTTTTAAAAATTTTTAAATTTTTTGGTAATTTTAACCCTTTTACCTTGTTTTATTGTGTTCTTTCAACCACTAATTTAATTCTTTTAAATCTATTTTAAATTCTATTTATTGTGTGGTTTTATCTTGGCTGTACACCGCCCCGAGTCCCATTGCGGGAGAGGGGGCGGTATAAAAATTTAATAAAATAAATAAATAAATAAATAAAATCCCCATTCCCTCCACACCCTACTAACCTGCTTTCCAGCTCCGTTCTCCTGTGCAGGGCAACTAAAGAAGACCCAGTCAATCAGCTGGGACTCGTGAGGCAGAGAATAGATGGGAGCGGGGCCTGTCAGAGGTGGCATTTGCCGGTTCTCTGAACTACTCAAAATTTCCACTACCAGTTCTCCAGGGCTGATCAGAACTTGCTGAATACCACCTCTGTCCTGACCACATCAGCTACAGTCACAAGAAGGGATAATAAGTATATAATCAGATTTCCCAAAGGTGGTTTTTCAAGAGGCAATTGGACTTTTTTTTTTTCTTTGAGGTCGTTTTGCTTCTCATCCAAGAAGCTTCATCAGCTCAGAAGCTTCTTGGATGAGAAGCAAAACATCTTCAAAAAAACCAAACAAACCAAAAAGTCCAGTTGCCTCTTGAAAAACCACTTTTGGGATAACCATGACCTGGATGACTGAGAATCTCCATAGACATATAATCAGATTTGTTGTCAGCATTCCAGAAAAACAAACTCCAACACCAACACTCCAAGACAGGCATTTTCTCAAAGTTCCATTTTATTAGAGTTGTCATACTGGCACATCTAGGAAAACCCGAATCTGAGAGTTCTGGGTTTTCCCACAGTAATTTAAAATCACAAGCCCATCCCCTGCGCCCATCAGTACATCACATGGTCCAATCACCATCCGTCCCAACTTGAGACATCTGCAGGAAAGACATGACCTTGACTGAAAGGAAGAATGCTATTATGTCTAACTACATATGCTCTACAAAATCCCCCCCTCCCAATTTCCCAGGCACAGGAATGTGGCAGCGTGGAAACTTCTGGTGCTAATGTGGCTTCCAAAGCTGATATTTGTGCTCTGACGCATTTGTGCTCTGATATAGTTTATCCACATGTTCTTGTTGTCCTGGTACTAATAAGAGCCAGTGTGCTGTAATGACTAAGATATTGGCCTGAGAACCTAGGTTGTAGCCCTTCCTTAGACATGGAAACTCATTGAGTAATTTGGGCCAACCACATTCTTGTAGCTCAACCCACCAAATGTTATTGTTGTAGGAAAATTAGGAGGAGGAACATGATGCATGCTGCCCTGAGCTTGAAAATAAAAATTATACACACGCATGCACACATACATACACACACACACACACACACACACACACACACACATACACAATAAAAATAAAAGGTAGGATATAAATCAAATAAATCAATTGTTTATTATTTGTTAAAGACATATCCTCACAACACAGCCTTCATTTCTATCTAGTCAGCCACTAAGCTTGATCTGGCAGGAAACTAGGATTGACAAACAAAAGAAGCCCTCACCTACAGATATATCCTCTGTTGTTGCATAGAGCAGAAACTTAGAGAAGATAGGCCACTCCAATCTGTCCCCCTTCTCAACTGGCTCCAGGTCTTGGTGCCCCTGACAGAATTAGCTAACATTACTGGCAGAATTGAAACTTGCAGGGCAGTCAATTTCGTTCTTTTTTCTTTTATTTCTTATTTATGTCTATATACACAACTGTCTCCTCACAAACATTAAGTGCATTCTGCTATAGGCGGCATATGAAAACTGACATGTCCCTCGACCTCTTTGTTATCCTTGTCCCAGAGAACCACCTCCCCTACTGTCCTTCAAGTCAGTTCACCAGACAGGTAGGTTCCTGTCTATCTGAACCCTCCCATTCACTGGAGGCGTGGGAGATATGCCTATTTTCCCATTTGCTGCTAAACTTGCTTTCAGAAGGGGAGCAGCAGGGAAGCAGAGGGTGGATATGGTCTAGATGGTGATTGTAGTGCTGGACTTGGTTGGGATCACAGTGCACATGGCCAGAGACAACTGTGACATGGGACGGCAACACGGCTCCACTGTAGCCAGGCACTTCTGTGTCCTGGCTTCTTACAGCAACTTCTGCTGGCCTCATTTTAGAGTTGCAGGAAGGGGGTAGCAGTTTTCCAATCAGTATACTTTCCCCCATCTCAAAGGTAGGAATAAAGTACATTGCTAGCTTGTGTAATAAGAAGCCATACAGGGGAATATAGTGAAAAGACAAAATTGTCATTGTTTGCCTCTGTGAAGGCCGTTAATTCCTCTATGGTACTATTGGACTGCTGCTGCTTTTCAGCCCTAGGGCAAATAAGACTGCTGAGGTAGATTTAAATGAGGAAAATAGAACAGGAGGAAAGGGTTAAAAGATGTGTGGTCTTGTTACTTCAGCTAAGAAAAAAACAAAGCAGTAGGAGACCTGATCAGAGAGCTTCTGCTGTCTCACTTAATTAGACATGTTGACATTTTTCCTCAGCAATCTCTACGTCTCAATTTTGAGTCTCTTATCCATTTTTCCCCCAGCAAAAAGGCTATTAACTGGACAGCAGTCTGGTTATGCACAGACAGTTTTGGACATTTAAGCTTTCAAATTTTCTGTTGTCTTGCTTTCTGATCTCTGTCTAGGGAGACCCCCACTGATTCCCTGTCAGTATTGGGTGCCTCGGATCCGTTTGCTTTTTCTTGCTGAGGATCCTCGTAATTTTGCCCAGCGTGTGATCTCAGCCCACAATTTGAGGAAGAAAACACAGGCACTATTGTTATATAATCTCTATGTGGACTGTATGCCAGTAGATGGATTGCAAAACATTGAAGAGAAAAGTTTGCAAAATATGAAACAAATGGCAATACAAACTTCACATCTAAAGAAAGGAAGCCAGTAAGTTTCATAATACTTTTTCAAAACTTGTAATCGCTCTTCAGATCATTAACTTTTGTCAATGGCAAGAAAGGCCCAGCCAGCTGGGTAAAAGTAGAACCAGTTGTTTTTTTCTCATTTCCCTTTTTGTTCCTTCTTTGCTATTCCTTTCTCTCCTTCTGCACATGCTAGAAATATAGCCTTACATGATAAACAAAAATGAAGAAAGAAAATGAGTAAATATAAATAAGAGCAGAAATTATTTGAATAAAATTAAGTGAAATCAGATGCAACTATAATATGGAATGGCATGGTATTATCAATTGTTTTTGCACATACATGTGCAGTTTTACAATTAAAAATTGTTAAAATACATGGGGGCAAAAGGTGGAATTTAGTTGACTTTCAAAGACTCTTCCTTTTGTTATAATTTCTTTTTGTGACTCACAAATAATCACAAATTTGAAAATACTAATGTGCACTTGATGAGTATACATTATTGGGAAATGCTAATGAATACTCAAATGAGTCTAATCAGTGTATTATGTAACTGAATGGAAGTAATAGAGATCTATGAATAAAAAGTAAGGTTAAGTATGAAAATGATCTTGACACTTGCATTCTATGTATTCTATGATTGGAACAATTTGAGATGCACAAGCAAGATGAATCATGGTATAATACGTCGATTTCATCTCACTATATTATGGCAAGAATAATCTAATTAGTACCTAGGACTAGTAGTATTTATGAATCATCCATTCTTAGGAAAAAATCTGATTTTAGATAAGAGTGAAAATAATACAATGGAATGCCTACAGAAATGTTTGAAGGTATCCATCCCAATAACATCCCACTTCCCCTCATCCACCTTTTTAGTAATTGAGTATAGGGTCATCCCTTTCTAAATTATAGTACTGTGAATTATTTTCCTTTTGCTTTTCTTCTTGCATATTATATTAATCTTGCTCTGTTGTGTAGTTATAACAATTCAGCCTATCTGTCGCAGGCGAGTAGTTGTACAGATTGAGACATTCTCAAGATATACGTATATCTCCATGATCATTATAAGACTTATCATTCAGCCATTTTATTAGGTCCAAGTGAGTGTCACTTTTAGGTGGAGAAAATTATTCCCGATAAGCATCAGAAGTTATTCCTGATAAGTATCTCTAGCATTTATCTGTTCTAGTATTTCCTGGTATATCTCCCTTTCATCTTAGAGCATTTGCTTTAGATCTATTGGTTTCTTGTATTTTTAATTCTCCCATCTCAGTAACGTGCAAGCATTTGTGATCAATTCACAATTATAATGTATTGTGAAATGTATAGAATATTGCTCCTAATTCTCTCTCTTCTGTCTAATACAGTCTTAAACGCAACATAAGTATGCTCCATTTTCTCTTAAATTTGCCATTCTGTTCTCCCCCTCATGAAACTCCATTAATGTGCTACAAATGCTTTTAGTGAAGAAGCAAAGCATAAGTGAGCACAGGAGAAATGAATATGGGACTAGAGGTATATGAGTGACACAGACATATCATTTTGAGGGTTCATTGTTCATTCAGTTAATTAGTTTTTTAATTATGTTTAAGGATTTTACGACGGCTGCACCTCCTGGAAAAGGAAGTGTCCCTAGACTATGAGCGTACTATGAACATGATTAACTTTGACAGAATTGTCACTTCAAAGCGTCAGCTATTTTCTTATGTCACTCTGCCTGAGAAAGAGGAAGAGAAGGTACCAGAGAAAGGTAGGTAACACATGACAACATGCACACAGAGAGAAAGAGAAAAGAATAAAAATGCTTATAAAATGATATATTTTGTGGTTAACTTCAGATTATAATTTTTTTTTATAAATAAATAAAAAATTTTATAAATAAAATAAATAAATGTATTATAGGAGATACTATAAAAAGAGACTTTAGTATTACAGATTTCTATCTATTACATACTGTCGACAGGGAATTTTTTGTCAAAACCTTTTTTTAAAAAAACATAGTAAAATAGCAATCTCCTAAATCTTTAATTTGTCAAAATTAACATTGGCCAATAGAGTTGGTTCTTGACTTACAACCACAACTGGGACCAGAATTTCCATTGTTAAGCAAGGTAGTTGTTAAATGAGCCAGGTCTGATGTTACACCCTTTTTTGCCACGGTTGCAAAGCAAATCACTGCAGTGCCTGTGGTTGTTAAGCAAAATCAACTTCTATTGATTTTGCTTGTGGAAAGCTGGCTTGGAAGATCACAAACGGCGATCACATGATCCTGGAATGATGCAATCATAGTAAATATATGCCAGTTGCCAAGTGCCTGGATTTTTATCATGTAACCATAGGAATGCTGCTACAATTGTAAGGGTGAGGACTGGTGGTAAGTAACTTTTTTCAATTTTTGAACTGTCGTTAAACAAATGGCTGTATGCCAAGAACTACCTGTACATAGCTCTGTTTATTATTTTGAATGTAATCTAAAATGCAATATTATATAAACATCTTTAATATCTCCTAGCAAAGTAGTTAAAAGTTAGTTGAATTGTACTCTTAAAATGATGGATGTTCAGTAGATAAGGTTAGATTGTCTGATGTACCCCAAATGTTTTAGACCAAGTTTGACCACACACAATTAACATAACCATGGAATTGTTAGAATATCTTACAACAGCAGCTACTTGTTTCAGTGAATAAAATATTTAAATACAGTGTTCAGTATTCTGAAAATTCAGACTTCTTAGTCTTTTGACTACAATCCTAGATGTGAAAGCTTGTGGCAATGCTTAATGAAATTTCAGAGAAATTGATAATTGGAATTTTATTGGTCAATAGAAAGTGTAATCATAATAAGTAAGTGTAATAAATGTAATCATCTTTGTTTCCATTCAAAATAAGTAGGTATAGCTCAATTATATGCAAGAGATTGTTTTTATATTTCTAATTTGTTCATGAATCAGGTGTTTTTTATTCCTTTACTGAATAGTGCAAACTTCTATTGAGTACTAATTTTTGCATTCAGTACACCTGGAGACTTCATACTTAAGAGATGATTTTTGAATTCTTGTTTTAAAGAAGTAGCCAATGTGTGAAAGTAGAAAACCAATGGCAGCATGGCCTCTGCTGAACAAGATATAGGGAACATCAATCTGTCAAACAACATAACTTTAAAAAGTTTCTCATATACCCTGAAAGTAGTTTATTTTAGTCCCTAATTTTAATAACTATGATAGCAGTTGATTGAAGAGACAGATTCTCTATTGCATTAAGTTGGTAATGTTGAGACATGTCTGATTGCAATTGGACCATTTTGGAAGGAGGCAGTATATCTAAATGCATGTATAGGTGTATATATGTTTGAGTATGTATATTTGAATATCTTGAGTATAATAACCAAAAAGCAGAAGTGAAATGTGTGAATGAAGTAGTTATAATTTTTTGTGCATCTCTGGATTATATTAGGGGCACTTTACCACAAATTTTGGATTACAGTCGTGTCCACATATCCCAAGTATGGCAAGGTCTCCAGGATGGACACAGTGCATATATCTCCAAGTTGATGGTATATAGTCAGATATCCTAATCTGTACAGAATAGCGGGAGAATACCTGGTGATCCTGGTAGTCTAATTAATAATGTATCTAAACAGACTGGAGCTATCCTGATTAAGAGGGGATGCACAAGTATAATTAATGCTGGTAACCTAATATATTCTTTATTTTTGTTATTAAAAAGCACTGTATGAAAGTTTCAGGTGATCAAATCTATGATAGGCAGCAGAAGTATCTATGGCTCATTTGGTGATGAACATGAAAGTGGTAGATTGAAACTTGGAATGTGAAAATACTAAAGTGGAGTGGGTGTGAAAGGAAAAAAAAAAGAGGGAGGGAGGAGGAAGAAAGTTGGCTAGTTAGTTGGTCTAATCATGTGAAAATGATAAATACATTCAGGGAAGTAAAAATGCAGATTTGTTTACGAAAATAGGCTAAAATGTATATCAGAATATAAGAATTAATATAATCTAGATTGTTGTGCATACATTGCATGTCACTCTCCAGTGAACAGTAATAATGAAAGAACTAGGTATAGATTTGAAGAAAAAATATACAAAAATCTGAATAAATATGAACTAGGGAAAATTATTATGTTTATAATGTGAATGAAAATTCTGGTCCATTCACCAGAAAAAGTGAATGGACTTTTCTGAGACCTAAGACCTGTTGATGAATACCTGCTTGGAAGAAGCTGTTCAATGGTATTCAATGTGCTGTACACATACGTTTGTATATACAGTGATGCTTAACAGTTTAATGAACTCAATGTTCATAAATGCAACTTTTTATGTTTTTTCCTTGATGATGTTTCACTTCTCATCCAAGAAGCAAAAGTCTTCAAGGGAAAAACAAAGAAAGTCCAATTGCCTTTTTAAAAGCATCTTTTGGACATTTATGAGACCCAAAAAATAAAAAAATAAATAATAAATAAATAGTAAAAATGTTATACTTATTTGTTCAGGAAAATGATCCAAAGTTAAACACTTGTGTGTGGCAAAAGTATATGAATATGAATTTGTACTTTTAATAACTAGTGTGTCCCCTTTGGGCAATAATAACTACAACTAAATGCTTAAAATAACTGTTTTAATCAATCCCATACATCAGCTTGGAAGAATTTTAGCCTATTCCTCCTCACAGAAAAGCTTCAGTTTAGGGATGTTCTTCCCAGGAGCTGCCTGTTTCAGGTCTTTCCATACAGTAACATTTCTATAGGATTAAGATCAGGTCTCCGATTTGACTATTTGAAAACATTTCTTTTGCTTTAACCATTCCCCAGTCATGCCAATTTGTGTGTTTTGGATCATTGTCTTGATGCATGATCTATTTTCTCTTGACCTTCAGTTCACGGACAGACACACTGACATTTTCTTATGGGAAATAGGACAGGTTTGAATTACCTCCATTTGTATATGATCTGCATGACCCTTTTGTAAACTTTTCCAGCTAGGTAAGAATCAGTAACTATTTTTTGTAGGTTCTCAGAAATCTGCTTTCTTTAACCCATGACACACTTCCGTATACCTGTATTGTGAAGATCAGACTTTGATAGTGAATGCTCAGAACTCTTTAAATAAGGCAGACTTCCACCTGATCATTATCCCATTGTCTGAAGTCCTAATTCTAAATTTCCCTTCAAATGAGCTGACAATCCTAGAGGTTCACATATTTTGCCACACACAAATAGGTAGCTTTGGACCATTTTCCTTAATAAATGGACAGGTATAATATTTTTGAGTGATTTGTTTAATTGGGGGTCTCTTTATCTAGTTTTAGGAGTTACGTGGGGATCAGATTGTGTTTTAGTTCATATTATGCAGAAATATGGAAAATTCAAAAGGGTGCACAAACTTTTAATCATAACTCTATAAACATATGGAAAGACTAGTAGAATTGTTAAAGATAGTTAGTGATAAATAAACATGAAAGAAAATGAAAAAAATGAAAGACATTAGAGTGAAAATAGAAGGACTGAAGAAGAGAAACTATGAATCCTATACAAAGAGTATTAGAAGTCTTAATGATGGCATTTATAATGGAGATTAGAAAATAGGATATAGAACCTAAAAAGAATTGTGTTTAAAAATGCCAGAGTGTGTAATGAGGCTAATGGCAAGAATGAAAAAGGATGAATGATAGAATGCTCATGTGAAAAGAACTCTAGATGAGAAAAATGCATGTAAGACAAAATTGCTACAAAAAATGGGGCTAAGGTAAGCTATTATACAATATGTTTATAGAGAAATAAACTAAATTTACTTTACATATGGAGTGCTTTGGTTACCTGGTGTTGATGAGATCTTTAAGATCAGTAGTTTAAATACCAAAAGGCAATATCTAAACTGATATTCAGACCAGAGGGAAACCAGGATGATTCTCAACTATGAAAAGGTTCGAAGAGATAGAGCCAATTGTATTAGCACAGCAAGATTTATTGTTTTTATTCCACCTTTATTGTTTGTCTGCTTGCTTGCTTCTTTTTAATATTTTTTTGGTGGTTTGCATGACATTGTTTATTCAAAAGGGAACAAAGAGGTGGATATGTATGTATGTGTCTGCATTTAAGAGGCTTACTTGTGAGACCGATTACTTCAATAACATCTTTCTTTTTATTACCAGGGCTCGTTGAAGTTGCAGAATATCCATTTAATGAGCAAAGAGAAACTTTCAGTTTTGTCTCTCTCCTGACACGGCCAGAGGTTATCATGGCTTTGTGCCAAGTGCGAGATGAGTGCAATAAAACCGCTGCTATGTCTCTTTTCCATTCCACCCTGACTAAGTATGGACGACTTGAAACATTTGAACAGATTCAGACCCAGACCTTTTCTCAGGTAACATGTTATGGCAGATTCTTTGCAGGGGTGAGATGCACAAATGTAAAGGACTATAACCACTGTGTGATGGGTGAAAGGACCCCACATAATGCAATGGTAGAAGATTACTTTAGGCCAGATAAGACTTGTGCTTCCTACTCTTCACTTAGGCTACTGTATGATAAAACTAGCAGAAATGCACACACACATTTCTTTGATCATGGGGTGGGATAGTAACATAACCATATATACCGGTGGGAAAAACAGTTCACCAAGTTGGCCATAATGAAACCAATTTTATATCAGCAAGCTTGGGAGTCCTCTAAGATCTGCAGGCATTCAGCTTCCAGAATAGCCCACTGAGGACTAACTATGCTCAGCAGCCAAGAAATGTTGGCTGCTTAGTTTAGATTGAGAGAAAATAGCTAAGCACCATCCTATCCATTTGAATAAAATCAACTCATTATACAACATGGTTCAAAGACCATATATTTTATATTAGAATTCAATCATTATGTATAGCTTAACCACGGATATATTGGACATAGTCCAATTTAATGTGGGGAAAACCAGAAGAGCTTTGAATTAAAAAAAAAAAAAGATACTATTGATTTCCAAACACTGCTTACTGTTTTCAATCCTGGATCCCAGAGTTTTATTCTGCAAACTGCAATAACATGGTTCAAGAATGCAAAGCTATTCATGCATGTTCTCTACTTATTATGAACTGTTTATACAGAAGAACTTCCTAAACGTTCTTTTATCTGTAATCTATCTCAAAATGAAAAGTAGCCCAGAAGTTTGAGAAGCACCCACTTAAAAGAAAAACAGTAGGAAATATACAGGGTAAATATTTAAAGGAGATATCATTAAAGCTTCTTTATGTGTGTGTGTGTGGGGGGGGAAATAGGCAAGATCCCACAAAATATAATATCCTCTGACTTTTCAAAGGAAATAGTTGGATATTAGAAAGAAAAGCTTCTGTGCTCATAGCTTAGGAAAACCAAGGTGTTTTGTTTGTTTTTGCTGTCCTTGAGAATAAATGCTGCACTCTTCTTTAAAAAATAGATTATTTCAGTGTAACATTCTATGGGGAAAGATTTGTTTTGGTGTAGATTGCTTTGGGAACTGTTGCTGCTATTATCAGAATGTTATTAAAGTACAATAAAATTCTTCCTGTTTACAGAATAGTATTCTGTGGACCATAAAACATGTAATAAGCCTATAATGCCTTTTTTTCCAAGACAAAGCAGTCTCAGGGGGATGATTTAAAATGGAAGATGGAGGTGGGGAGGGAATCTAATATATATCCCTCTATTTTTTCCCACTGCAAACTTCAGCCACTCCTCTCTTCCCCAAAAGGGATAGTAATAGAGGAGTGTATTAATGCAAACACAAAGCCAGAGAAGGGAAGGACTAACCACCCACTCCCCACTGCTGCATTTCTTTACAGTCGGCAAGTATCTACCTCTGTATTAATTTAATGTGTAATTTGAAGTTTGGAACTAAGACGACAATCCTTTTATTCTTTTGTTTTGACTTCCTGCAGATTTCAATGTTCCTCAAAGATACATGGATCAATACTCTAAAGATAGCAGTAAGAAGCAGCCTTAGGGACATAGGCAAAGGCTGGTATAACTTATATGAGACAAAATGGGAAGTATATCAGATGTCCAAGCTTCATCAGTTGATGGAGCTTATCAAATTTATGCTACAAGACTCTGTGCGTTACCTGGTCCAGGATTCACTTGTAAACTTCACACAGCTCTTTCTGGATGCCTGCTACAGTGTCCTGGATTGCCCTGAAAATCTGACGTGGGGAGACGATCTTGTTAATAGCCCTTACAAGTAAGACAATTAGGAAATGTCTCCAATCTGAGGAAGGAAAAGAACACTGAGCAATATTTTTGAAATGCATTCCTTTTCCTATGAGTTGAACCTTTAAACTTATTTTGTCTTTTCTAAGGTTCCTGATGAGATAGTGCCACTTCAGAGAAGCATTTCACATATCCATATGGATTTATATCATCCCAGGATCTCATATTATTAACTCAGTTTGGCAGCTGAGCCAGCTTATTGTTGGCTCAGCTAACATACACTTGAAATTGCTGCAAAACTACCTTGTTCTCTTTTTTTGAGATGCTCAATGGAGCATTTTGTTTCACCTAACTTCTCAGTCTCTGGATTACAGCTTTCAAGAGAAAAAGTTTCAAGTTCTCAATCATCCCAAAGATACTTTGTATTTTTTATAGGCAGCCCTGTAAATGATAAGAAACTAAAGTAAGGATACAAAAGAAGGTGGCAAATAATTTAATTTATTTCAATTTAATTTGAATTTCAGAGTGCCTTATCCAACAATTTCTCCTGCATTCCCATGGCTCCTGCAATAATGCCTAGAAGGAAAATTCTGCTAAATGTGAAGGACAGATATCCCTTATTGCCTGCCTGAGTTCCATGGCAGTCTGCAGTTGCAGATAACAAAAAAATATTTTTTTAAATTTATTTGTATTACTTTTAAAATAATAGCAGAAAAATAAAAAAACTAAATGAACAAAACAGAAAGATATAAACAGTATTTTTTAAAAACCCACAAGTTACATAAGAGGTGTTTAAAAATAAATGAAAAAACAACCCAAAATATAAAGTATTATGTCATTACAACAGTAAACAGTTACTATTCCATATATGCAAACATGAGTGTCTGTGTGTGTACATACACACATGTCTGATTCTTAAGAGACTGAACAAATCCCTGCAGTTTTCTTGGCAACATTTTTCAGAAGTGGTTTGCCATTGCCTCCTTCCTAGAGCTTACAGGAAGTGACTAGCTCCAAGATCATCCAGCTGGTCTTATGCCTCAGGTGAACTAGAATCTATCTTCTCCTATTTACACCGAACAGATTCTGTTTGTGTGTGCAAAACACACTGTTTTATAAGTCAGTTTTTTTGATAGATGAGTCCTATTTTCATTATACTTATCCAGACAAAGTCTACATCTGTAGATAATCCTTCCATAAGTGACAAGTGTAAATCAGATCTTCAAATTATTGGTTAAATTGGGCTACACATTTATCTTTCCAGTGCTGTAATATCAGGGACTTTTTTTTAACTCTAGTAAGGCATGGAAAATCTATTTATATCGTCCAGTTGTAGAATACCAAGTAGTAGGTAAGCAATTCATGATAATTTTAGCCTCTGAAAAAATTAGTTTTTCTTATATAGCCACATTCATATACTCCTCTACTTTCTCCCAAAACTTAGTTAAGTATAGGATGCTGTAAAACATGCATTTTAAAGAAGCATTATCCTTATTACATCTTATACAAAGCGCTATTTTTGACAGTCATTTTCTAGACAAATGTAGTGGAGTCCAATAGAGTCTAAATATTTTTGGTGTATACATCATAATGTATTTATTGAGATGCTTGCTGTAGAAGTTTAGTCATTTTCCCATTTTCTACTTCTTTATTCCACTCTTTTCTTAACATCTACATATCAAATATATTGATAACATATGTCTAAAAAATAGAACAACCAATAATGAAAAACAAAAACAACCAAAGGAATATAGATATATTCTAAAGTTACCCAAGTTGAAAAATTAATACTAACAGTTAGCTTCCAGTATTTAATATTTGACAAATAAATAAACTTGTCAATATAGGTCCAGTTTTGGTAAATCAGATCCTTCCTTATTAATTGGTAATTGTATTTTCTATAAAGATATTCTTGGAGTCAAAGAAGCCCATAAACATTTTCTAAACCAGAAATAAAAATTATTTTGAGACATTTGAACAGGAATTCATTTCATAATATAAATTAATCTGAGAAGACCTTGAGTTTATGGAAATTAAGAAAATAGATTCTGTAACCTTAAAATAATCAAAAGGGGGTGGGTTTTTTTTGCAAAGATTGGGGTTTTTTGCAAAGATTGGCAGACTGATGGAAAGATCAGTGGCAGATCTCTGGGACGATGGGAGGGTGAAGGCCTGATGCATTCTTTTAAACATGAAGATAGAATTATTTCATATTTATTTTGTTTATTTTTATTTATATCACACTTTTATTATTTTTGCAAATAATTCAAGATGGAGAACCTATCCAGCACAAATTCCTCCTCCTATTTTTTCGACAACAACAAACCTATGAGATGAGTTGGGCTGAGATTTATTGACCCAAAGTCACCCAACTGGGTTTCATGACCAAGACGGACTTGAACTCATGGTTTCCTCTTTTTAGCCCAGTGCCTTTATCACTGGACCAAACTGGGTCTAGATCAAATCCATCTGCCCAAAATTAGATATGCACAATCCTTACCATGGATAACAAGATCAGATTTGTATTTACTAATTCTGGTTACACAAAACTGCATAACAAACAGGAGATTTTGAGTGCCACCTGTACCTAATTTACATAAGTGTTACCCTAGTTGTACCCAGCAGCTGCATTGCTTTTTAATTGCATACAAGTATATATTATAGATAAATTCCTTATGATATTCATTAATATTAAATTTTGATAAACCAGCAAATTGAATCAAAATAATACTCAGCCAGAATATTTTATTCATTTTAGAACACACTACCATAGAACAGATGTCAACCAATGTAACAATACTCCTGTGAAACCATCTATTTTACTACAGTGATAATATTAGCTCCATTAAACATTGTGTGAAAATGCCTTCTGGTAGAAATGTAGGATATGTGTGGGCTCCTAGTTCTATGGATTACAAACAAATAGAACTGGAATTTGTTTTCAGCTCAGTGCATTTTAATTAGCAAAGAGATGAGCTAATGCTTGAATCTTTTTATCCATAACACAATGTGAAATTTCCATATTTTCCCTTTTGCAGGCCACGAAAAAATCCCCTGTTTATAATTGATTTGGCTTTAGACAGTTATGGTGTCCATTTTAGCACGCCTTTGGAGAATTTTGAGACATCAATTATTTCTCTTTTTAATAAAGGGATCTTGGCTACACATAGTATACCACAACTGGAGAAAGTGAGTTTCTTTCAAGAATATGAAATGTCTTCTCACCCTGATATATGTTCCAGCTTATAAAATGTGCATAGTTATATCATTTCAGGCTTAGTTGTTTATACTAAGAAGTTACAAAGTAGTCTTTATAGAGGCAAATATACATATGCTAAAATAATGTTGGAGGATCCAATCTGGGTCAATAACCGGACCAAAGGTTTAATCTTCCGAGCTTTCAAATTTATGCTGGAGCCCATCCTCAAGGAATTTCTCATGACATACTCTGCTAGAGAGAAGTTCCCTGAAGATGGGCTCAAACATAAGTCTGAAAGCTCATAAGATTAAACTTCTGGTCCCAGTGACCCAGGTTGAGTCTTTATAGATTCTAAATATTTTGCCTTTTGTTCTGCAATATCCACATGCCAGGTTTATGAAGTTATCACAGTTTTGTAAACAGATATTCCAAATATTTAAGGATAGGATGCTGGAGATTTTCAGGCTAATATCTCTTTTTCAGAAACAATACTATAATTTGTAGTAATTGTAATAATTGAAAGCAACAGCCGAGTCGTGGATTAGTCTCTTTTTCAACTGGGAAGCTAATGCAGTTTTTTAGTTAATATGTACTGAGGTTTAGAGAAAGAAGATTGATTTTGATGTCACATCCTGATACTTTCGTGGGGGCGGGAGTTGGGGAAAGGTGTTGAGAAATGTCAGTTCAATTTGTGTTGTAACTTTCATATATAGCCACCCTATACAGAGATATAAAAACTCTAAAAATTTAAAGGGCAGAAGATAAAGGAGGATTTTGCAGAAGGATTTAGCTAACACTTTTTAGCACTGACATATTGCCAGAGGAGGACTCCACTAACACTTTTATGATTGAGGAAAACATGTCAGATTTAAATGAGAAAGTGTTGGCAATAATGCTGTAATTTTAAATCCTGAAGCTATTAATGCTGACACCAAAGTAAAGGGAATATCTGAGATGTTTCATTATATGTATTTATCTTGATGCTTCTTTATAAAGTGATATGCTGCAGATTAAAAAAAAAGGCTTTTTGTTTCAAAATTCAAATCTTAGCACAAATCGTTATTAAAGTGACTTTTAGAGTAAGTTGAAAGTTTTTTTATTCAATTCTTGCAATATGCTTCCGCTGATTTGGCTAGGTGGGAGCTCTTTTTACCATCAAGAATTTCTATCTCCTGTATTAAAAAGAATAGAATACTTTCATTGTTTTTCACTGAATGCCAGCAAGCCATGCTAAAAAGATAGGTTAGCCAAAATATTTAATCTCCCAAAAGCTGGGGTATGAAGCCTGCTACTGCGAACAGCTTGTAGATATAAGCTGCAACACAATTAAGGCAATATTTGGTGCAAATCACATTTAGCATGACTAGGAACTCAAACAGTGCTCCGTACATTATAGTTAGATCTTTGAATTGATTATAATAGACCAGTTCTGGTACTCGTGTATGATAACCTTTATTATGGTAGTTATGAGGAAAAAGAATAGTTTCTATAAGATACTGAAGTCAAAAATATAACAGGAATCTTGTTACAGTGCATGGTTATGGGTGGCTTTTAATTTTGTGCAACCACCTTTTTAGAAACAATAGAAGCAGACGATAATCCTGTTTATGCTAAATGACTCTTCTTTTATCTCTTTTTCAGTATGTGCTTGAAAACATGTTCATCTGTGGCACACCATTGTTAGAATCTGTGGGTCTGAATGAGCCAGCTGTGATAGAATTGCGGAATACCATCTGTACTTGCATCCGCAAAGCACTGATCCCCCTTCAAGCTTATGCCAAGAATTATGAAAAGTACTTAGAACTGAATAATCGCGATATCCACAGCCTCTTAAAGTAAGCAGCATTCACATGCAAGAGCAGGAGCTAAAAACTGAAAGGGTAGATTGATACACAACTTTACTTTCAGTAGAATTAAAGGGCAAAAAAAAAGAAAAAAAGCAAGTAGCTTTCTAAAACATATTGGCTTGGATCCTAAGTTCTTGCTCCAATTACTTTTTCATCCATTTCCTGTCCATCTGCAGCTCCCCACCATGTTCTCCATCATTCCCACAGGTCCCCCCAATTCTCAGGAGCAGGTGTTTGGCACTGAGAGGAGGGAGTTAGGAAACCTCTGTTTCATGAATACTGTGCAGTTGACTGAAAGGAGTATAAATTCTGCTTTTAATATTTGGAACTATATCAAGTTGATTATATTTTCTTTAGCATCAGAATGGTGACTGATTGATTTTTTTTAATGCAGATGCGTGGTATGAGTCACATTTTTCAATTTATTTTTACCTTTCCTAAAACAGTAGATATTTTAAGGCTTTTTCCCATTGAAAAATTATATGTGACCATAAATACATACAGAATAAGAAGCCACAATTGCTGGTCTTGAATAATAATAGTGTAGGCAGCCTTGACTCCTAGAGATAAAACTGAAAATAAATGTAATGAATTACGAAAGAAAAAACTATTTTTAAGAGATCAGTACACACGTTAAGCATTTATTTATTTATTTAAAATATCATTCATGTATTATCCTTTTCAATGTTCACTTAAAATTTTAATTGTCTAAAAGTTATCTGTAAAAACCCTTCATAACACTTTTGAATTTTTCATGATTAGCTTTTTTTTCCAGCCAAAATGCTGAAGAAAAGGATTTTTCTCCTGGTATATTAGCCAAAATGGAATTATCTTGCTACATAAAAATTGTTTTAACCCCAATCATTAAAATCTTATAATGATATATTCATCTATCCTCTTATATAACAATTAATTTTCTTCTTTTTCTTTCCTTCACCTAAAAGAGTAATGTTTCTATATGATTTTTCTTCTTACCCTTCATCCCTATGCCCATTTTTTAAAATAAATGCTAACTATCATTATCAAGAAATTGAGCTTTAAAACACTGTTTGCAAGGCACATGTTGCTTCTCATTATCTTTCTTTCAGCTTTCTGCCTCAAACACTTATTTTTTGATTTATTTGCCTATTTGCCTTTTATGTCTTAGATAACCATTTTTGCAAGATAACGATTTCCTACTGTGTACAAAGTTGAATTTTTTAAATTATTTTCTTAATCATGACTTTCCAGTTGATCACAATTTCCTAAGTGGAACTACAGATTAGCTCTGCATGTATTGCCATTTTATATAAACAGATTGAATCTCCTCATGTTAAATTTGCTTCTGGGTGTCTGGAACTTCAGCTTGCTTGCTTATTTATTGTTTATTTATTTTTAAATAACAATATTTTTATTCTGCCATTTTTATTACAACAATGCAGGGAGATCTACATAACAGAGAATATAAAGCTAGCATTCTTCACATAACATAAAAATTATAGATGCAGCCCAGGGGGTTCTCTCCACATCAAAAGTCAATTTGACCAGGATGGCTTTCACTGCTTTGTAAAATGAAAGCAAGATGGGGATTCCTCACAATTGGGGGGGGGGGGGGGGGCTCTGAGGTGCAGTGGTTAGAGTGCAGTACTGCAAGCTACTTCTGCTGTAGCCAGCTGCCTGCAATTTGGCAGTTCAAATCTCACCAGGCTCAAGGTTGACTCAGCCTTCCATTCTTCTGAGGTGGGTAAAATGAGGACCCGAATTGTTGGGGGCAATATGCTAACTCTGTAAAACACTTAGAGAGGGCTGTAAAGCACTTTAAAGCAGTATATAAGTCTAAGTGCTATTGCTGTATTCCACAATATGGGAATCCACAATAAGAATGCATGCCTCCAACTTCCTTCAATAGAAGGAGACAATCCTGCAAATACATAAGAGATAAGCCATACTGGATATCCTTCAAAAGTCGAAAATTAGCATCACGAATAAGCCTATGTAGATCTAAATCTTTATCAGTGTAGAACCCTACTTTGCAGGTTAAAAGGCAAAAAGGCCTAGAGCTGAAAGTGCAGTTTTTCTAGTGTATTAGGAACGGAAAAATATAGTTTATTTGATATATCTATTACAGAGTTAAATATGATTCTGTTTGATCAGATTAATACTATTACATTAAACTAATGTTGATACATACTGGACAAAGTGTATATGACTATTTGGTTCCTAAGGTAGGAGTGGAGATTTTGGTCCTGTGAGACATATCAGGTCCTGAGGGAATCCTCTGGGGACTGTACACTTAACAGTTGTTTAAATTGAAAGTGATTCTTTTTCTTGCATGATTCTGTTTAGTCATCCCAGTGCCCTCATATATGCTTACTTACATTCACATATACACACTCTCTGCTTTTCTTAGAAATGGGCTGGTTTTCTCCCTTTCTCCTTAGAGGAAAAGGAAAGTAATGTGGTTCCCTTTCCTTCCTTTTAGCAAAGAAGCAAGAAAACATTGCATTTCTGCTGTCATTCAAAGAGCAAATACTTTCCCCCCAGTCTTTCCTCCCAGTAATGGAGGATTAAATGGTTGAGTTTTAATCCTGTTTGCTGTTTTTTGTGTGCTGTTGATATTTGATGGCAGAAGACTCTGGGGACACCCAGAATCAGGTTTTCTGGGGAGTTTGATTACTGTCAGACTAGTTTCCTGACGCACCATAGTTTTCAGAGGAGATATGTTCCTGAATATGGATTGTTACTTTCTATTCTGATGGGAATTCTAGGAGTTGTTAACCAGGTTGGAGAAAATGATTATATACAAATGTAAATATTTAAAAGTTTTGGGAAACAGTATTCCTATCTTAGCTGTATTATTTGGCTTGGTTGGTTGTTTGCTGTAAATGTATTTCTGCATATTTCCAGAGAATATGAGATCAGTTGTCCTTCTGCTCCAGAAGTGAGAGAAATAGTAAACAAGCATTTGGCAGAAAAAGAGTTATTGGATAATAGTTTGCCAAGCTTCATGGTCATTGGTCCTTTTCATCTCAGCGTTGAAGGAGTAAGGCAGAGCCTATCCAAGAAATGCAAAGCTTTGGCAACTTCAATGCTGGACATACTGGCCAAGAATTTACATCGTCAAGTAGAAGATGTGAGTTTTATAGTTGGTACACTGCATCTAGAGGAGTAACCAAATGAGTTTATAATTATTTCTGGAAATGTACAATTATTTTACCAGAGATGGCTTATTGACATGTGAAACCCAGTATTATTATCATAAATTGTGAAGAATGATTATCATTTTCAAATGTGCATTTCCTTTGACTTTCTTTACAATATCTCAGTGAAGACACATGACATAATCAGACAACTTCTGTTCACAGCTCATGTCATTGCTTATCGCTTGTGCAGAGGACAATGGGGAGAAAAAACAGAGCATAATGATGTTAATTAAATGTTGTCTTGGAGATATAGAAAAGGCTTGTGAGATTAGTGATCTGGGAAGGAGTGGGTGGTCTATATAAAGTGTAGTTTAGTTTCAATTTCAGATACCTGACCTCGCCCTTTTTGATGCAGTTGATTGAACTCTTTGTTTTGGACTTAGCGCTGACAGTGTTATTATATCACTTTGCAGATCTGTGATGCTTTCAAGGCCATCAGCCGAAAAATTTATGAAAAACCAAACAGCATTGAGGAACTAGCTGAGCTGCGGGAATGGATGAAAGGAATCCCAGAGAAATTGAAATCTCAGGAGGTGAACAGTAGTCAGGGAGATGGGATCAAATAATCGGAATGTCATATGTAATAGGTGGAACTTAAACTTATATGTAAGCTGTTTTTAATCCAGGAATGTACACTGTTGGAACAATATGTCTTAAGTGTTCTTTTTTTAAAAAAAATAAATAAAGCTTTTTAAACATAGGGGCTTCTTGGTGGCACGGTGGTTAGAATGCAGTACTGCATGTTAATTCTGCTGACTGCTGACTGCCAGAAGTTTGACAGTGGATTCTCACCTGCTCAAGGTTGAGTCAGCTTCCATCCTTCCGAGGTTGGTAAAATGAGGATCCAGATTTTGGGGGCAATATCCTGAGTGTAAATTGCTCAGAGACAGCTGTAAAGCACTGTGAAGCAGTATGTAAGTCTAAGTGCTATTGCTATTTTATCCTGCCTTTTTTCCCTATACAACTCAAAGTGGCAAACTTAGCAATACTCCTTCCTCCACCTATTTTCCCCACAACATAACAATGTCTCTGTAAGGTGTTGGACTGTTGGACTGAGAGAGGATGACTTGCCAAAAGTCCATCAGACTATTTTTTTATATCTAAGGTAAGACTAGAACTCATTTAATAAGAACGACAAAAGAAAATACAAACTAAATTCAGAAACAGGGGAAAGAAGAAGAAATAAACCGTGTACAGAAAAAAGGAAAGAAAAAAAACATTTTAAAAAGTAATTTCTAATCTTCATCATAAGTAAAAATGAACTTAATTTCAAATGAATTAACTTTGTACTTTTTTGCTCCTAACAATCATAATCTTCAGTTCATTCAGATGCTTTGTAAGAATTGATCTTTCTTTGATTTTTCTTTTTCTCATCTCAAATATTTCTTCAAGGTTTTAACCAATTTTTTTTGTAATCCAGTAAAAAGTCCTTATCCAGTCAATCTCTTGGCTTGATAGCTGTATTTCCACTTCAGTTGTTTTCTCTGTCTTACAGTCCTTTTTTATTTTCCAAGATTTCTGCAAATTATTTACATTCTGAGGTTTCTGCATCAGTTAAAATTTGTTTCATCTCTTTATCTTCTAAGATATTTTCTTTCACATCTTTAATTTCTTATTTAATATCTTTTGGACAAGCTATTCATATAAGCAATGCTATAATGAAGTTGCAATTTTTGACCCATTCCTCAAAAAATTCCTGAATGATTTCAAATGTAAAAGCATTTTCTATAATTTTGCAAGCCCTGCTACTGACTAAAGACAAGAGCCAGGATTTCACTTTTTAAAATTTTTCCTTTCTGCCTGGAATCTTTAGTCCTCTCTGACTTTCAGTTTCTTAAATCATAAATCTCAAATTTATTTTTCACCAGGATAGACTAAACAAATTGGTTCCCATGAAGTGATGTTTATATAATTATTTCCAAACTTTTATAGCAGAAGTCCTAATTCATTACTCCAAGTATCTCTGGAACCTTAATTCATTTATAATGTTCTTGAACCAGATTGTTATTTAGCTTTTTACCAATTCATTTCTTTCTTTTTTTTAATTTGCTTACAGATAATTTTTAATTTATTATAGAATGAAGGTAAACTCACCAGGTGGCTTTTCACTTGTAGTATTTAAGATTTCTAATATCTTTAAGGTAGTTGAATAGGTCCTTTTACAAAATGATTACAAGTGAACGTCCTTTAAAACAGTGGTTGCCAACCAGTGGGGCAGGGACCACTGGTAGTCCGCTAGAAAATTTTGGTGGTCCACAGAGAAATGTCCCCCCCAAAGCACTCCCTCCAAAGCAATTAATCCAGGCTGTGCAGGACCACAAGGCTGCATTGCCCACATAGCCCACCCACCCACTGGCCCCCACCCTTCAGCCGAGCGTAAACCTTACCTTGAGTAGAGCCTTGTGAGCTGAAACTGGAAGGTAAGACCAACAGTGGGGGAGGGAAATCTGCCCCAGGGTGGCTTGCTGGTGTTGGTGGGAAAATCAGTTCCATATTCCAGAACTGCAGTAGTCACAAAACTAGCCCTTTGGTCATCCTGGAGCAGCTCCTCCAGTCCATGGCAGGGCGGTGCACCCGGGTAAAAGAGCAGCTGCTCCGGGATGACCAAAGGGCCAGTCCTGTGACGGTTGTACCTCTGGAATATGGGACTGACTTTCCCAGCAACATCAACAAGCCACCGTCAGTCAAAATTCATATTGGTGGTCCGCGAGATTTAAAATTATGTGTTTGGTGGTCCCTGAAGTCCAAAAGGTTGGTGACCCCTGCTTTAAAAGGTTCCTCTGCAGGTGAGACTATTATAGTTCTCTTCATCTCCCAGCACTCAAACCTGTGGGGAAGCACTATCCTGTAGTCTCCTTGTGAGCAGCAGCCTTCAGGAGCACATGGAGGCAATTTCATATTATCTTCTTATGCAAGAAGATGGGACTGATCTACTATCCTTTGGTCATAGCTGCAGTCATTGTCTGTATTCATTCAGAGATATCTTAGCTCTTCATTCCTCACCTGGAAGTTCCAATATATATAAATTATGTTGAAGGAGTAGTGATTGAGTATGCAAACATTTATTTTTGTTAGACCAAATGGGAGCATCTTACTTAACTAATAAATAAAGGTATTTCCAGGTCCCTGATTTTGTATTCTATACTTAGTGAGCTGAGTAGAAACTGCAGCTATAACATATTCTGGAAAACATATTTATATCTTTATATAAAAAAGACACATTTCAAGCTTCTGCACAGCACTATGTATAAACAGAGCGGTAGCACTCTTGGATTCAAACAAAAGATGTAGATATCTGGGGACAGAAGTGCTATGGCAGTAGAAATATCTTTGGTGTATAAACTGCATTGAACTTTTGCTGCAAAGTGATTTAGTCAATTCTTTGTTTAGATCGTGAACATCAGTATATAAATTGACTGAGCACTATCAATATCAGTGTTTATAGTTTATTTATTAAAACCCTGCTTTTGTATTCTGGCAAGTATTCAAGGTGTATAACAAAATATTTTTTAAAAAACAAGAGTTTAAAAACTTAAATAAATTAACATTACAATTAATACTAACATCATGGAACAGAAGAACAGCATTTTTATAGATTTTCCTAAACACCTAGAGATTAGGAGCCAAACACAATATCTGAAGGAGTATGTTCCATAACATGTGAAGCAACAGAAGAGAAAGCCTTTCCCATGTGCCAGAAACTCATGATTGCAGAGATATCTTCCAGTGGGTTTTCATTAAGATCTTAACAATGTGCAAGGTTGTAAATAGGTAAGATACTGTGTTAGAAAGTCAGGCCTTATACCTTTTAGATGTTTAATAATCAGAACTAGCTCTGCTAAGCCAGAGCAGACCTTTTAGTATAGGCATCATATGTTCTCTCTATCTGCATCAGTTATTAGCTTAGCTACTTCAGTTTGTGCCAGTTGCAATTTCTGACACTTCTCAAGGGAAGGATAGCCCAATGTAGAACATGTTACAGTAATCAAAACAGCATGTGACAAGGCACAAATCCAATTGGTTCAGGGATAATTACAGTTAGTGCCCCAGATATAATTATACAAATGTGCTCCTGGCCATAGTCACCACCTGTAAATCTAGTAGCAGCTAATATAATCAAAGGACACCCAGACTGTGAACTCTAATTATATTGATTCTCAGGTTATTAAAAATGCTAAAAAGCATGTAGGGTTGGCAATAACAGTATTTTGCAGTTGCCAATAGGATCTAGCAGGCTTTAAGAATCATCTATAGCACAGGTGTCAAACTCGCCATGTCATATTGCCATCACATGGCATTTTGTGACGTTTTTCCCATTCATTGGGGTGGGCGTGGTCTGCGTGTGATGCATCTGGCCCATGGACCACCAGTTTGACACCCTGCTGTAGTCTTACACTTCCTAAAGTTTCCTAAAGTAACATTTCAGAGGTTTTCAGATCCTGCTATGTTTGTTGTGTTACTATAGCCTAACAACCAAGCAATAGAATTATTTCTTCTTTCTTCATCCTTGTATCTGAATCTCACCATATTAAATTTTGTTCCATAATGGAATGGAATGTTGATCATGGAAATAACGTCTGCCTCTGTTTTTTTTCTTTCTATATGTATCATCCTGTAGGAATTGATAAGCAGTGTTATGGAAGAATATGAAGTCATGGAGGAATTTCTTTACAATTTGACTCAAGATGACTTCAATGACAAGTGAGCATAAGTCATTTCCCCTGCAGTCAGAGCAAGACCTTTGGCCTGGGTTATTATATTTTCTGCCTCAGGGCTTTATTTACACATCAGAAGGTTTCATCAAATCTCTTCAGGCAGGCAGAAAAGATACCTGCTGCACTACCTTATTCAAATGCAGAAGCTGTGATGATGTGAGCCTTCAGCCTGGAATTGAAGCAATCTTGTAGTTTCTGACCTTTTTTAAAAAAATAAAGGTCTTTATTTTACATTGTATCTCATGAAAGACCAATGAATTTAGTGACTGTAAAGTGTGAGATTGTTAGGTTGCTTATGTCTATGTAGATAGATGTAGTAGAACATTCACAAGAATTTATGGATTGCTCAAAAATGTCTGTCCTTGCCAACATTTCAATGTAACTATATGCCACAAACTAGATGCAGAAAGTAAAAAATTTGGTCCCAGCCTGTACAATGTATTCTCTTTTCCATAGCATTTAAAGTTGATAAGAAAACATATAAATATTACATATGATGTGAGTTGAAATACCCTGAATATAATTTGATGTTATTTTTAACTTATTAAGAATTTGAATAGCGTGTTTGATTTGCAACATGTGGTAATTTATCTATTACTATTTCAGTGATAAGGTCAAAAATACCTTATGATGAAATGGGTCGTTATAATATTTCCTATTTTATAGGCTGAGAACTAACATAGCTATTCTGTCTTCTGTTTCACTGGAGCTTCTTTTTCTGAATTATAGCATGGTTTGCCATGTGACATAACCAAAGCTATTTTATTTAATATATATCCTGCACTTAGGTGTGATTGTATGCAGGATGAAACTGTGATATTAAGGAGTTTGAGGGATTATTATTTTTCTTTTCATTCCCAGATACTGCCTGTATTTAGTTGTAAGAATTGCATTAGCACTTTTTTATAATACCCCAAGAGACATTCATTTACTTTCAGATGGGCTGCAAGTAACTGGCCTCTGAAGATCAGTACACAAATTGAATTAATAAGGCAACAGCATGTTGAAGATGAGGAAAGATTCCATAAAATTCAGCTGATGGATCAAAACAATTTCTTGGAACGTTTAGATGGCCTTCAGGTACTAATCCCTGATTGTGGATTTCTCTGCATGCTCATTCTCTCATTCTCATTAAACAAACATATATGGGTATACAAGCAAGATTGATACGTGAAATTGTGTATTAACCACATTTATCGAAACAATTGTTCCTATTTAATTCATGCACTCTCAGGGTTTACACAGCCCTATAGGTTTCGAATCCTGCAATAAATGTTCTTTAGCATGTTTAATATAAAATATAAGTTTTTTCATATAAAAAGGATATGCTTCCATGATTTTGCTTAGGCTATACATTTGCTCCTGTCCTGAAGGTATTTATATGTCAAATCTTGTTTGGAGATTATTTCACATATGTTTGAAATGGGGTTACTTTGAATATTTTGCAAATATTGCTTTTAATTCATGCTATTATCAACTTGCTAAAATTCAGGTATACAGCCTGTAGCCTAAATACCATATGCACCAAACACCTCTTTTTCAAATTGTAACAAACCTATACTGTAACAAACCTATACTGCTACTCCTCTGAATATGAATATTATATTGTACATGTGTGTGTATTTATGTGTATGGAAGAGTATGCAACCAAAGGAACAAAGGGGAGAGGGATTGTACATACACCTTTTGATTTATTCTCCACCCAAAAATCAAGTGAAATGTGATCAGATGGGGATCATTTTAAGAATATGTGTGTCTGCGTTGATTAAAAATTAAAAAGTTAAAAAAAGTTGCCCCAATCCATTTTTAAAAATCTATTTATCTGGTTCCATCTCCTTTTGCAATGCAACCCTGATATGCTATTCCAAGACTGGTTGCTAATCACTCCTTAGAAATACATTGGAATTGTAACCAAAAGGCAACACACAACTGAAATGTTGGAGAAAATTAATGAACCTATTTTCCAGTCAACATGCTTGTCTGAAGGATTCTCTCTTCCTATATATTACACTTGCTTTGTTTCCTAGATTGCAGTGGCTGGATTTTCTGCACACATGGATATTGGCCGGGCCCATGAGATAGCCAATGAAGCCAGAAGAATCCGGAAGCAATTGAAAGAGTCCCAGCAGTTGGCATTGCTTTACAATAATCGGGAGCGTATTTTTGGCATGCATGTAACAAATGTGAGTGTCCAGCATTTTTGTCCATTCATCATGCTTTATGTTTCTCTGTGAGCTGATGACAACAGCAAAAACTTCCCATTATTTCATCACCAGTATTTTATTTATTTATTTATTTATATTAATTTATTTATTTGTCAATTGCTTACAAGATAATTAGGTATAAGTAAAACATAGTTATGAATACATGGATACATATAAGAAAAATAAAATATAAAAGAAACAATAGGACAGGGATGGTAGGCATGTTGGTGCGCTTATGCACGCCCCCTACAGACTTCTTAGGAAAGGGGTGAGGTCAATAGTAGACAGTCTAAGATTAAAGTTTTTGGGGTTTGGGGAAGAAACCACAGAGTCAGGTAGAGTATTCCAGACATTGACCACTCTGTTGCTGAAGTCATATTTCCTGCAGTCAAGTTTGGTGCAATTAACCTTGAGTTTGTATCTATTGTTTCCTCTTGTGTTGTTATGGTTGAAGCTGAAGTATTCATTGACAGGTAGGACATTGCAATGCATGATTTTATATACTATACTTAGATCGGACCAAAGGCGGTGTAGGTCTAGGTTTTCAAAGTGTAGAATTCAGAGTCTGGTGGCATAAGGTATTCTGCAACGAATAGAGGAGTGAAGAACTCTTCTTGTACTTTCTCAACTGTGTTAATATCAGATACATAATGTGGGTTCCAGACTGATGAGCTGTATTCAAGTATTGGTCTAGCAAATGTTTTATATGCTCTAGTTAGTAGTGTAATATTACCAGAGAAAAAGCTACGTAAGATTAGGTTAACAACTCTTAATGCCTTTTTGGCTATGTAGTTACAGTGATCTCTAGCACTTAGGTCATTTGAGATGACTAGTCCAAGATCCTTGACAGAGTTTGGATCATCAGCAAGGTCTTGACTATTCAGCTTGTATTTTATTTTCTGATTTTTTTTTGCCAATATGTAGGACAGAGCATTTATTTGTTGAGATTTGAAGTTGCCATTTGTTTGACCATTCTGATACATAGTCAAGGTCTTTTTGAAGGGTAGCAGTGTTGTCTGTGGTGTTGAATAGCTTTACATCATCAGCGAAGAGAACGCAGTTGCTCTTGATATGATCACAGAGGTCATTTATGTAGAGTATGAAAAGAATTGGTTCTAGAACACTGCCTTGCGGGACACCACTGTTGACAGGTACAGAATTTGATAGGACACTCCCAATTTTGACCATTTGTTGTCTGTTTGACAGGAATGCTTCTATCCAGTTATGCAGGTGTCCAGAGATACCATAAGATTTTAGTTTTAGGAGTAGTTTGTCATGTACCACTGAATCAAAGGCTTTACAGAAGTCTATGTAGATTGCGTCTATTGCTTTGCCCTGATTGAGTTTTGTAGTCCATATGTTTTTGCAATGTAAGAGTTGCAGATTACAGGATATTTATTTATTTATTTATTTATTAAACTTATATACCGCCCTCTTTCCCTGACAGGACTTAGGGCGGTGTACAGCTGATTAAAATGCAACAACAATACAAAATTAAAAACAATTAAAATCAAACATAGTGGCTGAAAGGTAAAAACATATAAAGGGAATTAAAAAGGCTAAAACCAGATAAAACCAGATTAAAAACCCTAAGAGAACCCTAGGCCAGACCAGCTTGGTGAAATAGATGAGTTTTCACCACCCGCCGGAAGGTCAGGAGATCAGGGATCAGGGATAGTTTTTTCCTAAAACCAAATTGTTCATTAGAGAGTAGGTTGTTTGTTACAACTCTGTATTTTCTGAGCAGGTTGTCTTAAAATTCTTCCCTGTGATCTAACTGAAGTGTTTTTCTCCTGTCTGTGAGCAGCAGAAAACTAAACAGGCGTATATTTTACTGTCTCTGCTGCCCATTCCAGTTGCCTCTGTTCTGTCTATGAGCTGGAAAATGTGTCCTCAATTCATGTGTTGGAAACACTGCTCTTCCCCCATATTGTCAGCATCACCAGCCAGTGGGAAAATCATGTGCCAATCACATCACCTGAAGGTTTAGTCATCTGTCAGAATTTATCCTATTCTTCACTTGCCACTTCGCCCAGCCTAGGGACCAGCTGTTGAGGCTGGGAGAGGTAGTAGATGAAGGGGAGAGAAGGCTGTTTAGCCACCAGATCTCTGACCCAGTCCCTGGCTCAGAGACTGATCAGTCTGAATAGCTGACAGCCAGAGTCAGAAGTGACAGTTACAGGAGAGTTATAATAGTTGTCTCTACTGCTTCACCAAAAACCCTCCACCACCATTTCCCACCCCCCAGCAGAAGCTGAATACATGCACCCTAGATAACAGCTGAGAGTTTCTCTCCCCACTTCTCTCTCTCTCTCTCTGCTGAGGAGTGAAGTGGCAGAGAAAGCCAGCTCTTTCTCTTCAGCTTCACTTAACTCTCCACTGCTTCCAGTGATCAGCCACAATTCAGACTCACCCAATTGTCCAAGATAGCATTAAACAGGAGAGAGCCCTGTTTGGGGGGAAAAAACACTGCCCTAAATTGAATATATTGGAGGGCTATTCCCAGAGACTACTTTTGCTGCAAATACTGTATAGAATTAGTTATTGACAAAAGTCTGGAGAAATTCAGTTACAGGTTTTATTACTAAAGTCTAATGAGCAAAGGACCTGATTAAAAGTAGTTAAACTAGCATTCTTTTGGTCATTTAACTTTTACTGCACCAGTAGTCTCACTTAATGCATCATCTTCCATATTCATGTGACAAATATAGAATTGAATTGTCTTTTTAAAAATAAATGGACGTATACTGTTTGCTTTTATTTTATTAAAATATTCATTTTTGTCAAGTTTTTCTTGTTCTACTCTTAATTTTTCCTTTGTAAATGTATAAACATAAATAATTATTTATTGTTATAAATCTCTCTCCAATTAGCCCCTTTTTCAGGTTTGCCCCTTATTTTTTCCCAGCAAAATATGGACACCGTGTTTTAGAACCACTTCTCAATTTCCCATTTTTATCCAATGTAAGAAATGGCAAAAGTCAGGTGAAATAAGTGCCTGGCAGAGGAAAGACAGATATTTGAATTCATATTTGTATCTACAAATGAATGAATGAATGAATCAATCAATCAATGAAAACTGAGAATTAAAAATACAGCAGAAATTATTTCAAACTGTGCCAGACAGAATTCCCCTCAGAACAGGATCCTGTGATCTCCGGGTCCAGTCCCTGGGGAATGAAGTCTTCAAAGCTTTTCTATAGGACAGCAGGGCCAAGTCAGTCTGAATTTCAGGGAACATTGTTCTATAGATAGATACTGCAAGAGAAAAGGCATGTCTCCTGAAAGCCAACACTTATGGGATCCGGAGCATGCCAACCCTATAGTATCAAATCTGGTTGGCTAAGCAGAGATAATTCAAAACAGTCCTTCAGATATCTAGGCCCTGTATTGTGAAGAGCTTTATGGGTGACAATTAGCCACTTGCATGCACCCAGAAATTGATTGGTAACCAGTATATCTCAGGTAGTGATGATAAAGGGTGTACTATGGTGTGCAAATAACTACTTCCACAGCATTGCTCAATTCTGGACTAGCTATAGCTTTTCAATTATCTGCATAGATAGCTTCATGTTGAGTTCATTGCTGCAGCCCAAATGCAAGCTAACTAAAACATTATGATTGTGGTATGGTCTCCCAATTCAGAAATTGGTGCAGTTGGTGAACAGTATGTGTAAAAGGCCTCCTGGCAATGTTTACCACCAATTCTTTATGCACGACTCAAGAGTCTATGAAGACCTTCACATTGCACAACATTTCCGTCTGTGAAATTGAAATCCCATCCAAAACTACTGATGAGATATTTCTGGTATGCCCAAAGTTCACGGTCACTAGGCTTAACTAGAGTTTAGTCTGAAATTGGCTCCATCCAGATTTCCACAGCTTCTGGCTATTAAAGCAACTTAATTGGTCTGGATGCCAACAGATAGCTTTATGCAAGAGATCCATGTAGATGTTGTATAGGATTATATGGGAGAATGGGAGAATGTTGAGATACTCCACAAAACAAGAGCCTAAGGCTAGATCTCTCATCTATCAACTTCAACTGGAACCAGCCATGGAAAGAAGAGGGAGAAATAATATAATACTGTGCCTCCCATTCCTAACCCTTTTGAGCCAGTAAACCATAATCAATGGTGCTGATGATCTTAAACATTGTAGCAATCATGCAATAGCCAATCCTGGTCCCACCGCCGGATTTCCACAAGTGTAATCAATGGTATCTTAGTATTATATCCAGGTCTGATACCCCATCTAGAAAAAGTTCAGATTAAACATTAATATAATTTGGCTGAAAAGTATGGTTAATATAATATAAAATGTGAGCAAATAAATTCCTGATTGATATCCCCCCAGGACTATCCAGACAGCTGCTTTAATATGCTCCTTCAGTTTATGAGCTGACACAAAATTAGCACAATTTGCTCTGAACCATCAGACAAAGCACTATTCTATCTCAATAATGAGGCCAACCAGTGGCACCATTTTTACCACATTAGCTATAATGGGGAACAAATTAAAAATAGCAATTGGTGAATTTCCTATAGTAAAAAAAAACACCACTACCTGCTGTCCTTGGCAAGGGATGTGGCTGGAACAAGAGGCATGTTTGACTGATGACTATATCCACTAATTTAATCTTCTGGCAGAATCTGATGCTGAGGATCCATAGAGTTTCAGTGTTTGTCAGGACCTGATCTGTCTTTCATTTTGCATGGAAGTCACCTATTCTGCAGATAATCCTCAGATTTTCGCATGAAATTCTTGCTCTGTTATGTTTATTCTCTATCTTTCTGCCTCATTTAGTCTTTCTGTCTCATTTGTATCTCTAGCTCTGCGTAAAAACAAAGCAACGGGGTTGTTGATCAACACTGGCTGGTGGACTCCCCACTTCTCCTGCTCCCCAGCCCTTGTACTGTATCTCATCGTCTCTGTCACTCCTTCTACCAGATTGGCTATCAAAAGCAAGAGCACTCTTCACAGGGAACAAATTTGGGAAGATTTGCATTACTCCACTATAAGAGCAGGCTATCAATAGCAAACTCTTGACAGAATCATTCAATAAATGGGAAAAGATGGAATCTTCAGCAGGAAGTTCCCTTTCTCTTCAGAAAACTAAGCCCCACAAACAGTTGCTAGCACTGAAAAGTAGCCTATCTATGCTGTTTCTGACAATGGCTAAGAGATACTGGAAGATCCCAGTTCCTGGATGTTTGTCAAAGTATCAGAAAGGCACAAGGCTTATGCCAAGAGAAGATGAAAAAGGCCACTTTAACATCGATCAGTTAGATCGTTGGAGATGAAAAAGGTCACTTTAACATCGATCAGTTAGATCGTTGGAGATGAGACAAGGCAACATGATGAGCACATAGGTTTAAAGAACGCAGATAGTTCTCAACTTATGACCACAACTTGGACCAAAAGTTGCTAAATGAGTTACACCTGGTTTTACCACTGTTTTTGCCATGCCTGTTAAGTAAATAATGTATTCTTTAAACGAATCTCACTTCTCGTTGATTTTGCTTGTTTGAATTCTCTGAGAAGATCATAAATAGCAATCATATGATGACCCTGGGTATCATGCCAGTTGCCATGTGCCTGAATTTTGATCACATAATCATGGGGATGCTGCAGTAGTTATAAATGTGAGGACTGGTCATCGGTTGCAGCATTTTTTCAGTACCAGTATAACATTGAACAATGCTTAAATAAATGGTCATAAACTGAGGACTACCTGTGGTTAGTAAGATGGCTTTAAGTAGCAGGTTGGAGGCTGTGCAAATGAGACCTAACATTGTTTCCTTATTATACTTCTTAATGTTTTCTCTTTTAGATATGGTCAAAAGTAATTTTTGGTTTGGTGTTCCATCGTATACTGATTCTGAAGAGTGCACAATATTAATGCCAGCCCAATAAGGGACTACAGAGACTTGTGATCATCCTCTTCATTGAGAGTAGAGTTCCTCTCAAGATATATATATATATGCTTTTAAAGTTGTAGCGAAGTTTTGGCAGAATCTCATCTGCCATCATCAGGCTTGTTTATTGGGTTCGTCTGTGTGTCAGGCTTTTGCAGCCATTTCTGTTTTAAATTTGGTGCTAGGGACGTGTTTTATTAGAATGGTTTTTTCTTCATCCTGATTGGTTGGGAGTCTTGGTCTGTGTTTATTGGTCTTGGAGTTTGCTGTGTTCTGTTTGATTGGTGTTTTTAATATCTTCTGTCTGTTTTGTTTTGTTTTTTTGTCTTGATTGGCTGGCAACATTGCGTTTCATGTATTGGAGGCTTTTAGTGCGGCTTGGCTTCGGGAGAATGGCTGGCTATCATTTATTAGGAAGCTAGGTTTCATCTGGGTGGCTGGCTGGGCTGTGTTTGGGCTGGAGGTATCGGGGGGGTCTGTTTGTGCCCAGATGTTTGCTTGGCTTGTGGCGTGGAGATTTTTTTGTTTGTAAGTACAGGCTTCCAGATAATTGACAGTCTGATGGAGTCATCTCTTCTATTCATGCTTTCAGGTCATTTTTCAATCTCTATAGCTTCTTTGATGATTCTGTAGCTGGGGTTTTCTATAGTGGCTAGGGTTTTGGTGCCATTGAAGTCAATGCTATGACTGTGGCTTTCATGTGTTGGACTAGTGAGGAAGTGTGTTCCAGCTTTTTAACTGCATTTTTGTGTTCATCAAGGTGGGTACTTATTCTTCTATTGGTCTGTCCGATGTATGTGGCAGGGCATGATGTGAAGGGGACTTCATATATGCCTTGGTTTTCCAGGTCAATTTTATCTTTGGGGTTTCTTAGGATGGCTGATATTTTTCTGGCTGTTTTGAAGGCAGTCTTGATGTGGTGCCTGTGTAGTATCTTACTGATTTTGTCTGTGGTACCTCTTATGTAGGGCAGGACAGCTGTTCCACAGGTCTGTCCTTCTTCTAGGTCTCCATTATGTCTCAGTGTGTTTTTGTGGATCAGGCCTGTGATTTTGCTTTTGTGGAAACAGTTGGCTGTCAGTACTTTGGTCAGGGTGCATAATTCAGTCTTTATGTGTGTCTTGTCTGCCAGGTGTTTGGTTCCGGCAATTAGTGTTTTGGCCACGGAGTTTATCTGTGCTGGATGGTGGTGGGATTGGGCATTAAGGTAGCGGTTGGTGTGTGTTGTCTTCTGGTATATGGTGTGTCCTAGTGTACCATCTGTTTTTTTGTAGATTAGTGTATCTAGGAATGGTAGTTGTTTGTTTGTTTCCATTTCCATGGTAAATTTGAATTTGGGGTGTGTGCTGTTTAGTAGTGTTAGGAAATTGTTTAGGTTTTCTTTTCCATGGGGCCAAATAACAAATGTGTCATTGATGTATCTTAACCATAGTTTGGGTTTGTGGGTGCCATTGCCAGGGCTCTGGATTCAAATTCTTCCATGAATAGGTTTGCAATAACGGGTGACAGTGGTGATCCCAGGGGGCTCCTTCAATTTGCTCGTATCTTTGTCCTTTGTATATGAAATATGTGTTGGTTAAGCAGTGTTCTGCTAGTCCAGAACTAGAACTGAGATGTTTGGATGGTTGGCATTTGTTTTTGATGATTTCTAAGGTTTCTTTTATCAGGACTTGAGTGAATAGTGAAACCACATCGAAATGTACAAGCAGATCTTTTTGTTCCACGTGTAAATCTTTGATCATTTCTAAGAGGTGGTATGAGTTTTGTACATGTGAAGCTGCTGCTTCAGCTTGGGGCTGTAGCTGCTTTGCCAGGTATTTGGCTAGGTTTTGTAGTGATGCTCCACTGGAGCTGACTATGGGTCTTAGAGATATGCCTTCTTTGTGTACTTTGGGGAGGCCATATAGTTTGGGGCATCTGGAAGATTTTTCTCTTGGGATGATCGTCTGTTGGATCTCTTTGCTCATGTTGCTGGTTATGATTTTCTTCTTGGTTATTTTTTCCAGATATGTGGTTGGGTCTATGTTTATAGATTTGTATGTGAAGTCTTGGACAGGTCTGTCAGTTTTATTTTGTAGTCTTTTCTGTCCATTAATAAACTGCCCAATGAATACAGACCACGACTCCCAACCAAGCAGGATGAAGAAAAAAACATTCTAACAAAGCATGAGGCTATACACACACACACACATACACACACACACATATAGAACTGTCAAAGTGGCTTTGGGGCTCCTTCCATGTTTATTTATACCAGCATAGAGGGAGCAAATAAGTATACAGCATGACTGCCTGTTGACTTTGTTTGGAAGAGTTTACAAGCTATCAGCAATTCATTTTTGTTTGTTTGTTTGTTTCTTGCTTGTTTTGCTTCCCTTAGTATGATAAGTTGTCCAGGATGGTCAAAGACTTTCAGCCCTTCTATGATCTTTGGACCACAGCATCAGACTGGCTTCGCTGGGCAGACAGCTGGATGAACGATCCTCTGTCTGCAATCGATGCAGAGCAGTTGGAGAAGAATGTCAATGAGTCCTTTAAAACAATGCACAAATGTGTAAAACATTTCAAGGATATTCCAGGTAAATTCTAGGCCTTGAACCAATTATGTATTGTTTTGATGAGGGTTGAAATTAAAAATCTGGACTTCTTTAACAAGTGTTCATTTGTTTATTTTTACCTGTTGCAATACAACCACACTGTGAGCCTGCTCAATGGAAAACGAGTTTCAGAAAATTCAGGAAAAATAATGAGTATAAAAAAGACTTAGAAAATGCTTCCCTCTGCACCCTTTCAGAAATTATACAAATGTATCAGAATTATAAACTTTCTCTGAAATGATCTTAACGGTAGCTTTATATTTCAATTATAATATATTCTGCACTGGAGGATTATGGGTTTTTTTGCCTTTTAACTTGTGTTCTGTTTTAAGCAGTGGATTCTGTTTGAAATGCAGGGAATCAGTTTAACCGAAAAATAATATGAAGGAATGTATATGTAAACAGGTGAATCATTAAAAATCAGGAAGGTTAAAAATACAGTTGTATAATGAAGTAAAATGTTCGCTTTTCCTGTACTGAAAGAATCTCATCTCATGAAAGCACTGCTAGCTTATTACTTTTCTACTGCAAGAGCAGCCAGAGGCTATGCAACAGACTTTTCAAAACAATTTTAAAATATTGCCCCTTTGAGCAGCACAGCCTTTCTCACAATTATAACTTTAAAGAAAACATCTATAGGAAAATTAATCTTTAATCAGATATACAAGAAATAACTCCTGCTAGGACAAACTGAAGATTTCCCTTTGGTTGACGTAATGCTACATTTGTCAGTGATCTTTCCCTGATTGTTTTTCTCTAAATAATGCTCTAATTTACTCTATCCTGATGTCTTTTGATGGTTATTTTTTCTGTCTTATGAAAAGCATGCCAGGATGTGGCTGTGGAAATCCGTGGCAAAATTGAGGAATTCCGGCCTTATATACCTCTGATTCAAGGGCTGCGCAATCCTGGCATGCGCAACCGCCATTGGGACATGCTTTCAGAGGAGATAAAAATCAACGTGAAGCCCAAAGCCAACTTGACATTTGCCCGCTGTCTGGAGATGAAGCTCCAGGATCACATTGAGATTATAGCCAAAATAGCTGAAATTGCAGGAAAGGAATACTCAATTGAGAATGTGAGAATGCCATTCAATTTCCTTTTTCCCTGTAGCCTTCTTTTATGTTCCAATATGTTATCTAATAGCTGAATTATTTTCTTCTTACTTCTTATTCAGAGAATTTTAAAATTTTTATACAATATGCTGGTGAAAAATGTGTAACTTAAACACTGGTAGTCTCTCTGAGAAGAATGTATTAAAACAGATAGATCTTCTTCAATATATTAATTAGCAATCATTTCTTAAATTGGCATAAGGTATAAAGAATGCTGGATGGCTTAACCTAGAATGAAATTCACTGGGAATGTTATATATTTGCATGTCATTCATTAAGTTTTCTAAGAATAAAATTTGAGGCAGAAAATAATAATTTCCATTTTCTTTTTAGTAAAGCTCAGCCATTGTACAATGCCATTGCACTCTGTTAACTTTTGTCCAGTTGCCATTTTTAAAGCAAACTATGTTCACTGATGTTCAAAATATTATTTCGCATTTCCTAGACTTTGGATAAAATGGAGCGTGAATGGGAATCTATCCTCTTCAATGTAGCTCCCTACAAAGAAACCGAAACATTTATTCTGAAGAGTCCTGATGAAGCTTCTCAGCTTCTTGATGATCATATTGTAATGACACAAAGCATGTCCTTCTCGCCTTTCAAAAAGCCATTTGAGGAAAGGATCAACACATGGGAAAATAAGCTGAAGTTGACCCAGGTATACACTTTCAAGTTGCTTTTGTCCTCAGAAGAGGGATTATATTTAACACAAATTCTTAACTCGAAATAATTCTGAAGGTAGTAACTTGTTACATAGGCCCCAGTGCATTCTCAGATCAATCCATGTTGACATCTTTGTGTGTAGATTTTAACTTTTACTAACTCTTTACTACTCTTTTACTAACTTTAGATTAAGTGAACTGTTATTATTCCCCCTATACAAAGTTATTATTCTCTTATGCATTATTCCCTTATAGCAACTACAAGGGGATTAGTTTAAGAAGGGGTTTTTCTTCCAGAATTGTGATCAAAAGAGTACTAAAAGATAATGAGCTAAATTTTGGGAGTCTAGTGAGGCCATGAAATCCAGGAACATGCAAGAGAATGGGTGTACAGATCACAATTTTGTTCTTCTTAACACAGTTGAAAAATAAATGTATGTAAAAAAAGCTCATTACATTCTTATTGATTTTGTTGTTCAGTCACAAGTTACATCCAATTCTTTATGACTCCATGAACTATAGCTTGCCAGGCCCCTTGTCCTTCTCCCAGAGTTTGCCCAAAATCATGTTCATTGCGTCAATGACACTATCTAACCATCTCACCCTCTGCCATTTCCTTCTCCTTCTGCCGTCAATACTTATTGATTTAGAGAAAGCATATGTTAAATCAGCTTAAAAATATGGAATATTTTGCAAAATAGGAAGTAGATTGGATGCTGAATGTGATAATACTAATGTATGATGCCAGCAAAGAATGGATGAGAATAAATAGAATACTTAGCAAACGTGTTAACACTGAATGGAAAATAAAGCAAAGTTGTATGGTGAGATCTTGATGGTTTAATGTGTTTATGGATAAATGTGTCAGTTGAGGACATAGATGTCCATGAACTTGGAGACAACTTCATATTATGAACTGAAAACATAATGAATTGCCAGGAATATTATATAAATTATATAATGCAGTGAGAAATATATTATGAAAATGAATTTAAATTAATTTAAGCTAATTTATATTTAATTCAATTTTTAATTTAAATTAATGGTAAAGCTTATTGTGTTTGACAGGGATAATGGAATAAATAATTGCAAGTAATGCATGAGGAGCAGAAAAGTGAAAGCAAATATGGTACTTGCATTTGTGCAGTTTTGCATAATATTTATTAAACTGAGAAAATAAATATTTTTTCCTCCTGGCTACTGTTAATCTTAGAACCTCACAAGAGTCAGTAAAATATTTTTTTTAAAAAACATCCATGGGCAAGTTTCTGATTTATAATATAGGTATCTTTGAGTTATAACCATTTGTTTAATGACTGTTTAAAACCATGGACAGTGCTGAAAAAGTGACCTATGACTGGTCCTAATGCTTATGACTGTCACAGTGTTCCTGGAGTCTTGCGATCAAAAGTCGGGCACTTGGCAACTGGCCTGTATTTATGATGGTTGCAACATCCCAGGGTCATCTGATTGCCACTTATGACCTTCTTAAGGGGCTTCCAACAAGCAAAGCCAAAGAGGAAAGACAGATTTGCTTAACGTTTCATCATTCGCTTAATGACTGCAATGATTTGCTTAATGATCATGGCAAAAAAGGTTGCATAATGAGATATGACTCACTTAACTGCATTGCTTAGCGGTAAAAATTCTGACCCCAATTGCGGTTGTTTATTGAAGACTACCCAAAGTTTTTTAAAAAAAAGAATATATTTAAAAAAAGAGAAACATGTTCTCACATTTTTGCAACATTTTCATAGCAGTGTACATTTCTTTGTTACAAGTAAATCTATAACTTGTTTCCTAGATTCTTACTTTTTTTGGTTATTATTACAATTATAATACAATATTTATTTAATTATATTACTTTACATATATACATAACTACATATACATTTATCCTTATTTCCTTTTCCCCTTGTTGTTTGTTTAATCGGTTTCACTAGACATCTTTACTTCCTTTTTATACAACCATTTGTACCATATATTCCAAGTTGTAAAAAACTCGCCCTCTTCCTTATTTTTAGTAACATGGTTAGTCTAACCATTTCTGCACATTGGTGGATTCAAAATCTAAATCTTTTAAAAGTCTTTAAGTTTTAGATGGAAATAAGAATGTCTTTCAGAGTTAATGTATTTTAGTATAATGTTTTCTTCAGTGAAAGCAAAGCATTTTAACATCAAGCTTTTATTTTAAATATTTTTGCTTTGTTTATGGTCATTAGTCATTGTTACATGTTTGAATCAAACTCTGCAGAATATTGCAGGATGGCACAGAGATGAAACTCGAGATCTGAACAAATCAGGTGACATGCTTGCACTTATAATGTGACCATGTGTTCTTTGAGCATAATTTTGCACATTTTAAAAAATGCTTTTACCAGACAGATTAATTTTCCATATGATGTGGGTTGCGAAGATTTTTACCAACGGATAAAAACTTCCCTACAGAGAAGCACTTTTCTATCTTGCTGGAAAAATCTTAGTACAGCAATACAAAATGGAATGCTAGAATTGCAGTGCAACCCCTTAGACAACAGACAATATAATCATTGTCAGCTACGAAAATAATGCTCCCAGGAAGATCTGCTGCCTTATCTGCTGCCTGAGAAGCAAAGAGGTTAACTTGCAAGTCCTGTTATACTGGGATTGCAGGAAAATGAATGTTTGGGATTATGATGCCCTTTTCTTCAATTTCAGAAAGTTTTAGCACACTGTTGTTATTTTTTTTTTCCTGTATGACTTCTCGACCATCCATGGTAGTCTCAGCGCCGTCTCCTTTGAAGAAGACACTTAATTACACACCTGTCTGCCCACAAAATCTGAAGAGCAGAGAGAAGTGTAATTTTGTAACCCCCAGCCTGACTCAGAGGGATATTGTACGCTTGCCAGTACCAGAGAGACTGGAAGACATCAGAGCATATTTAATCAGGCATCAAGGAAGTGAGGCTTTGAACCTGACTAAGCCAACATACTTCAAAAAGGGGTGTCCTTTTGGTTAAAATTAGTGAATAATCCCAGGGTCATTCTGCAAGTAATTACTTTAGCTGGTCATAGAGCATTTGTTGCCATTATATCAAATGGATATTAACGTAATGTGAACTAGATGAGATTTTGTTAGAACCTGACTCTTCCCTCTTTAGCCCATATATTATTTTTGTGGAATAACCAACTCAGTGGGTTTATAACAACTAAAATAAATTGGCTGACTTTTCCATAAAAACCTTCTTTGCCCTGTGTTCAAGGAACAGTCATTATTACTGGATGAGGAAAAGATCGAAAGATACAGCACCATTTTCCCATCATCAGAAGGATTCCAAGAATCCATCTATTCTGGACTTTACAAGTATGATAAATATTAAAAAACAGTTCAGTGCTGTGCTGCAGCTCATACATTTAAAATGTATAATACAATTGACCTTGTTACTTCAGGCACATATGCAAAGTAACACATGAGCTGAAAAATTTATACTGATGCCCAAATTAATGATTTGTCAAGGAAGGTCTTATCTTGAGATCTTTCTCTGCTGATAAAAGTACTTATCTTGAGTTAACAGAAAACTATACCAGTGTAATTTTTTTCTGTCCCCATTAACAAATCCTATGCTGCATCTATTAATGCATGTTCTCAGTTATGCTATATGGTACTGCCTTGATTATGTAGGTGTAGGGCATAATAGGCAAAGCAATTTGTGGATTAATTAACCAGGGAGAAAAGGGAAGCCGGCATCAACTTGAAAAAGCCTCTCTGGTTCCACAAGTTACTAGTCACCTGACATTTCCTCTGACATAATAGCTAGCAATTTTGCAAATCTTGTCATTGTCTTTGGATGCTTTTTCAGTTTAAGAGGAAAAAATAGTTTAAAACCAGTTCGCTAAGGACTACTTAAGTCTGTCTTAATCATGGGCTGAGATGAGGATGAGATAAAACCAATATCATGAGGACATTCCACAGAACAAGTTTTGCCAGGGCATGGTTATACTCTGGTTAATGGAGGTATAAAGAGGCCTTCTAATTAACTTCAGAAAGGGCATCTTGTTTGTTTATTATTTTCCACAATTTTTATTTTTCACTTTAGAACAATTTTGGCAGTAGCTCAAAAATTAAAAGTGCTTCATAATATAGTTATTATTTTTGAAACACATTTTAATACTAAGTGACTCACTGAAATTTGTTCCTTATTGTACTGCATAATATAAAAAAAGAATAATGACTGTTTCCGCAATAATAATAAGAGTGCAGGTAAATCAATATGGTTTGGTATTTTAGTACTTTATTTATTATATCAACCAATATAGTATCCACTAGATTCTGATGCTTTATTATGTCATAAGGTGGTTAGTACCATATTCTTTCTTCTGAAGAATATTGCAGTGTACAGTCACTTCATAAAATATCTAAAACTAAAAATAGGCAGCCAATATGTTCCTTCCCCCCATCCTCCCAAGATCTATTTGCTTATCTCCAGGGCTGTTCTTGTTTAAAATGATTGTTTTAAAAAGTTTGAATGTTTGGATTTCTGGTTACTCTATTTAAATGCTTTAAGTCAATGTTACTTTATTTAAATGCTGTAAGTCAATGTTTTTCCTTGCATGATACAGTACTGTATGTATGAGTTAGACATACTTCCTACAGCAATAAATGGTTTCTTCCCTTTACAATCTTTTAGATTGTTTTGGAAAGTAGGTTCACCAATATATGGGATGATTGGTGAAGTCTTTGTAATCTGGTTCAGTAGATATAGAATTTCTGAACAAGTAAACTGCTGGTTATACTATAGAGCCATTATTGTGATTAATTTTTTCTAGATTTTTTTTTAGTCATGAAGAAGCCAGATCTAGAGCAAACACCATACTCTTCTTGTAGGCCTAAGAGTATATTTTATATTGAGAGCTGAAAATTTCTCTCCAAACTTTATATTTTGCATGCAGTAAAGGATGAGATCTCTTTGGATGTCGTACTATATACTGTATTTAAATCCAACTTGACATGAGTAGACTTCTATTCATATAACAGAAGTCTATGTCGTCTTCTTTCTTTATGTCCTGAATATGCTCTGTGAGAAGGGTGAGAATAGAGTACCTTAAAATTAGAAACCATTTCTTTGACAGAAGATTGTCACTGTTTATTGTCTTTAATATTAAAAAGTATATATGAGCCATTGTTTTCTTAAGTTTTCTAAAGGTTAAATATGCTTTAGCTTTCTCAAAACCTAGTGTTTTGATATAAATATCTATCTCTGTTTCCATGTATAATCAAAGCTCTAATTTTATACATTATGGTGGCCTTTAGCTATGGCCAAAGTGAGTTTAATATGTATTTATTTATTATTTCAATGTCAAGGTTGTGGACTCAACAGCAATTCTGGACAACTTACAGATAAAAATTAAAATACAAAAATTCTAAGAAAAAGAAAGGAAGATAGTTGAACCAGAAATCAAAACTCTAAAAGCTAACCAGAGGGCTTGATCCCATCCTAGCTCAGGGCCAGGGAGAAAAACTAGGTCTTAAGCAGTTTGTGAAAAACAGAATTGTATGAAATCTGTATAAAAGTAAATATCCTCTAGGAAGATATTTTTCCTTCCTTCCTTCTCTCCCTCCCTCCCTCTCCTCTTCTATTAGCTATCTATCTATCTATCTATCTATCTATCTATCTATCTATCTATCTATCTATCTATCTATCTACATGCACACTAACACAACATATTATTTCTAGGATGTCTTGGAAGAATGGCTCACTTGCCAGCGTTCCTGGCTATATCTGGAACCCATTTTTAGTTCGGAAGATATCAATAGACAATTACCTGTGGAAAGTAAACGTTACCAGACAATGGAGAGGATGTGGAAAAAGATTATGAAGAATGCCAATGAGAACAGAGAGGTGAGGTTATAACCATTAGCATGGGGCACTTCTATAAAAAGACTCTAAGCCACTTTAAAGCTATCTCTGAACTTCAGTGATCCCACAATATCAGTAATGCTTAAGAAACAACCAATTTTAAGCTGTGCTTTGGTATATTTGAAATGCATATAAAGCTATTTTCCTTTTGTTGTTCTCCGGAGAGGCTATGGATGTGCTGGCCTCTCACTGGCTGGAATTTTTCTATTTCCTCATCTCTTCATGTTAGCCATTCAGCTCAGTCTTTCCCCCATTCATGTAAAAGATTTTCTACAATAGCATTTTGCTAAGACACTATTACTTCAAAGATCTTTAATTTAATATTAAAGATTAATATTAAAATATTACAAAGAAATAGAGCCTTATTCATAGCTCTCCCTCTTTAACAAATAAATTGATATTCCTTTTGAGAAATTGCCACACAACATGAAGTGAAAGCATAAATGATGGAATATGTCTGCATTATAGTCTGATGGAAAAAGCACTGATTAGTTCCTGGAATTTGTGGTGTTTTGAAGGTTAGCAACATGTTGGCTTCAAACTGGTCATAGGAAATTGGATGATGAAAACCGTGATAAGGTGAACGTGATCAATGGAAAATGCTATTCATAAGTTGATTCTGCATAAATTTAAAGAAGTATATTAAAATGTATTAAATTTAGTGTGTAAAATATTCTGTTATCAAGGTATATATACCTGTGTAATATGTTTCTTCAGTTTAAGATACTGTATCAAATTAATCCTTACCAAAATTCTAAGAATTGTTCCTTGTTATTTTGCACCTAACTGTGTGCCATCATTATGAATTTTTGGTGGGAGTCTTGTTGATTTTGGGATAAGCAAAATTAAATAAAGTCAATAAGAACTCTTATATTTATTTTCTTTGCTTTTTTTAAAAGACATTTTGCTTTTCATCTAAGAAGCTTCTTCAGTTCAATCCATGACCTGGATGATTGAGAATCTCCATAGATTATATTTAGTTATACAGCTTAAATATTTCCTTTGTTTACACATCTGAAAGACACATAGTTAAAACATGTTTTGGAAGATCTGCTTCAGTTTCTTTTTTTTTTTTCTCCTATTAACGAATATGTTCCTTTCTTCTATTCAGTGTTTTCTCTCATCATCTTGCTCTAGGATTCAAATAGAGTATTCTATGGTTAACATTAGCCTTCAAACAATTATTTAAAATCATAGTTCTAGGTGGGGATTCCCTCATGGATTCCATTTTCTTGAGGATAGACATAACCAGCTCCTTTTCTCTTTTTTCTACTACCCATTTTCTCTTTTTACTTTTCCAAATAATTTACTTACTTTTGAGTATCAATTTACTCTCTTTAAATACAAAGAGCAAAAGTGTAAAGATTGTGATAGGCTTGCAAGTTCTCTTCATTTTGTTCTTTACAATGTTGTAAATTTGCTTCATCCCAATATTAAGTCCTTTTTGTTGTAACATAACACCAGTATTCTTATTATTAGTACATGACTGAAATTAAATCCACAATGTAAAATTATATTGCAATTTTCATTGCTTGCTCAATTGTGTTAATCTGTCAATTTCCAGGTAATTAATGTATGTCCTGACCCAAGGCTATTGGAAAAGCTGAGGGAATGTAATAAATTACTGGATCTGGTGCAGAAAGGTTTAAGTGAATACTTGGAGACTAAGAGAGGAGCTTTCCCAAGGTAATTTTATGATCTGAAATACTTAAACACATACCCAGGAGCAAAAGAAAAGAAACTGAAGGATCTCTCTTGCTTCCTACTTGAAGATGTCCTGTCATTCTCACTTGAGGAAATGTATGTTTGGATGCTGTTCAGCTTTTGTATCAGGAAGACAAGTGATATTGAACAAGGAAACTTGTAACCTCAGGAGTAAAATTGTTGTAATTGAGATTTAAAAATAGAGCAATAGGGGTAAAAAAGACTGGGAAGTAGCATGTATTTTGAAGTACCTGTATGGAGGTTTTGTATCTACTTTCATTCCCATGTGCTCAATTCACTAGAAAAAGATTTACTCATATTCTGGGACAGGTCTTAATTGAAGTCTCTTTTCTGCAAGGCATAAGAATATTATTCAGTTAAGGAGGGAGGAAGGGAGAAAGAAAAAGATTTATTACCCAGAAAAAAGTCTCCTCTCTTCTAAGTCTGATGCTACATCTCTCAGAGTTTTTAGAATAGCATCAGGCAATAATCCTTTCTAAAAAAAAAATGTTCACTGGGAATTCATAAAAGAATAATGGGCTCTAATCTTCTCTTAATATCCTGGATTAATCACTTTGGTATTCCTACATTTTCAGTGTTTTCCTTTTAGAAAAGGAACTTTTCTTTTTTAGTAGAATTTTACTCTTTTAGAATCCCAGTAGAAGGATTGTATTAGAAAGAAAGTGATTCTGGAATTAGATCCAAGACTTTAAAATTGCATTCTAATGTACTATATCATATTGTGCTCTAGAATCCAAGGCCAAACAAGAATCTTTTTCCTTTCCAGATTTTATTTCCTTTCGGATGATGAACTTTTAGAAATACTGTCTCAAACCAAAGATCCTACAGCTGTGCAGCCTCACCTCCGCAAATGTTTTGAGAATATTGCACGGGTAAGCGTTGCATGGGAAAATAATGCTCTCAAGGTCTAGTCTCAATCTTTGGAATCTCTAGGGTCTGATGAGGAGGAACTGGCTGAAGCTCAACTCTTACAGGATCAAGTGGCTTTGCATTCACAGACCTTCTAGCTCTGGGGATTTTCCATTCTTATTTCTGAATGGCACAACTGTTTTGCTATTTGGGGGTCTGAAAGAGAAGATGGCAGCTATGGCCTTTGTGCAGATTTGTCCTGGGCACTGATTGCACATTTTCCTAAATTGGGAGCCCTTCTTATGGCCACTTATGCCCTACATATTGCTGCAATGCATTCACCTTTGAAGACCACTCCGAAGCTAACACTAGTCCAGAATGCAGTACCATGAGTAGCTATAGTGTAAGGTCTTGCCTCTCCTCTCTCCTCAAGAAGGCAGAACTCTTGAAACAGGTAGCATTTCAAACGGAACTTTTTACTGGGAAATAGTGATAGCAAGGAAAATAGGCAGGATCTAATGTTCCTGCGCAAGAACGTTAGGTTAAAATTTGTTGAAATCTGCCCCTTCTGTCCAGTCCAAAGCAAGCTAATCCCCAGCTGTGACATTGTGTGAACCTCAAGCTGAGAAGACGATAAGAAGTCATTCTGAAGGGCTGCGTACTTGACTTCTCGGATCTAAGACAAAACAGATGGGCCCAGGCTCATCCCTCCCCATTCTAATTCCCACAAAAGTGCATCAAAGGAAAGACCAAAGCCAGGAACAGATAATAAAATGTTACCAAGTTCCCCCTCCCACCAGAATGGAAGTGTCCTGATAGGGATCTATGGGAATCTGACATATAGGCTTACCTTATTATTTCCATGTAACGTTCTTCCTGCACAAGCTGCTTTTGTTACCAGTAGGTTTCTGAATACAACTCAAGGTTATGGTTTATATTACAAATCCCTGTAAGACATAAGGTTTACTGATCTTTCCTTACTCGTTTCTACCAATGCTAGAAGATTTGATAAAGTTGGTATGGTCTGGGTCCCATCTATCAAACTATGCTATACTACAAGATCAAGGAGTTGTCCCTTCCCTAACATAATATCTATCCTTTGGTACACCATAATCCTGGTGGTTCAAACAGCCTCAGTTCTCTTTTGCTTCAAGTGAGTTTAGAAGGCCTATCTTTTTGAGCTAGCATGAAATGTGTATCCAATATGGGATAAGTTTTATATATTTATAGGAGATAAGGTAAGATAAGACTTATATGATTTGTAAGCTGTCCATGTGACACATGTGACTGTGAGCAGTTTACAGAATTAAATCACACAAACCCATTAGACATAATTCATTAGTACCCAAGGATAAACAATAAATAGTATAAATTACCTTCAATAATAACAGACTTCATCTGCCCACTTGATCCAAATGCCTGGGGAAACATTCAGGTCTTCAGTGCTTTCCCCTGTTAGAACCATCTTTCCTTTTTTAATATATTGTATCTTTTTTAAAGTTTCTGCCCTGCCCTGCCCTGAATCAATGACAGTTACTTAGAGATTAAACTGTAAATAAATAAGTAAACAACAAGCAAACAAATAGATAAATCCTACATATTGAGGTGAGCTAGAGAGGTGACACATACTGTATAGGTACTGCTATGTGAGCATGCTTATGGGATCAGAATATATTTCTCTACATTTAGAAAATAAAATTAAATGAAAAAAATAGTTATCTGTTAACAGGATCTTTATCTATTCTTTGTACGAGGCAAGAATGGAAGAATGGTTGTCAGTCTTATGCTGTGTTTTTTCTCATTAGCTTCTCTTTCAGGAAGATCTGCAGATTACACACATGTATTCTGCAGAAGATGAAGAAGTGGAGCTTTTCTCTCCTATTTATCCCACGGGCAATGTGGAAGACTGGCTGCTGCAAGTTGAGAAAATTATGAAGGCTAGTGTGCGGGACAATATTGAAAGAGCAATTAAGGCTTACCCAAAAGTGGGTTTCTTGTTTTTAATTGTATAGAATTCATGTAAAAATGAATGCTATTTGTGCTATTGTAAGGCTCCCATCTCTGTTGATAAACTCCTGATGTGAATTTTAATAACCTTCTAGTTTTCTCATTTTATGCTTGGTTCTTAATATGCACATAAATATGTCTTGGTGTCTGCCTTCTATTTATGTTTCAAAAAGCATATTTCTTCTTTGAGAAAACCTCTTTCCTCTTTTTTGTCCATTATTTAAAAGGGTTGTATAGGAATTGCAGAAATAAGCCAAATGATTGTCAGAATAGACAGTATAAAATACCTTGGACTGTGGGTTAGGTTGGCCAGGCCAGGTATTAGATTTTTAGTCTTGTTACTGGATGTTAAAAATGTTGAAATATATCAAACTCCACAAATATCAATCCCTGTTTATAGTAGAAAATGTAAAAAAAAAAAAAACCCAAAGGCTTGCATAGCTTCTAAAATATATTTTCAGGATTTGCAAGGTAAGTCAAAGAGAACTGAAATCAGTTTACAGGAAAAACAACAACAACCTTATGTATACTGTGTCATCAATCATGTCTTAGGTTACCAGTGGTAAAACCAAATGAATGTATTTGACAATGTGAGACAATAAAAGAGGAAAGAAATGAGAGGTATTTGTCTGAAACTTATTAGTCATAATCAATATTGTTAAGATAACAAAGAGACAGTGCAAAATGCTGCACTGTAATCTTACTTATTTATATTTCATATTTCTTAAACACTCATCTCCCTCCGAGAGGGGCTCTTAATGTTAACTCTTCCTATGTTCTCAACTGTTGAATCTTCTGAAGTTATAATCAAGTACAACTTGATTGGATATACTGATTGAAGTTACAAATGTAAGAATGAGATTGCCAGCTGAATTTCATGGGCTGAAGTATTCTTGATTGTATGAAGCTGATAAATGGCTCTCCAGGACAAAGATGCAGGTTAAGTTTTTAAAAGTAGTATTGATCCAAGGAGTACATTAAAGCTGCATGTCTTTTTGAACAACCTAGGCTGAGACATACTGAAGGTTAGGCTTCCTTATCATTCTTATCATCTCAAAATCTGTTAGCTACATTTGTAATGTTGTGTAGATTTGATTTTAGTCTCATCACTTGGCTAATGTCTTACAAGAAATTCCTGTGAAAAAGTTTTAAATCTCTGTCCTTGTGATATCACTGAATTGATCTTAACTTTTTAAAAAAGCTTTCATATTTATGTGCATATATGTTCTAAATATTAAGAAAAATGTACTTATCCCTCTCCAAAAGGTATGCATTATCAAGTACTGTTATATATGTTTTACAGTAAATTACAATTGGTTATATCATGGTTATGGAATAGTAATGAAGATGAAAGAAAATTACCTATTTTTTAATCAATAAAGTGATCTGTTTTTAATTAAAGACACCTCGGACCACATGGGTCTTAGATTGGCCAGGCCAGGTGACCATAGCTGGATGTCAAACATACTGGACAAAAGAAGTATCAGAAGCTTTAGAAGCTGGAGATTTGTCTACTAGGCTATTTCCACAGCTAAGTGCTCAGGTAAAAATGTCAGTTAATTGCATATTTCAATTTAAATTATTTCTGCAGTGAAATGTTTAGTTTCATGTTATTTCCTAGAATAGTCTTCTAGCCTTATTCATATATTTTTTCAAATAAAAATACCATGTTTCAAATAGTTATTCATGGTCTTGACCTAAAAATTTGAATGGTTTGGACTTCTGGGATCAATAAAGCTACTAGAACTGTTAGTATTCAGCTTGTTTCCTTGCTTTTGTCCTGTGTATAAAATTCAGATAGGGTTTGGTATATCAGCATGCTTGTCCAGAATCAAATTCTGTCCATTCTCATTTCCTCTGGAAAACTACTGTCAAAATAATCCAGAAATTGATGAAAAAGGGTGGGATAAAGGAATAGCCTGATCTCCATTCCCACAAATTATTCAATTCTGCATCCATTAGCATACACAGAACAGGAAAATCCAGGCCCTTTTTTGTCCCTTTTGAGCAGTGAGTTGAGGAGAATATCTTTTTTTTTCTTCTGTTTCCTAAGTAACAACGGTTTTCTTATGGAGTCAATATAGAGGTGGCCAAAGCATATCAAGTAGATTTGCGATAATAGTGGGTAAGGCATTGCTTGATTTGTTTTGCTTGATTTGCGCAGCTGCGTGACCTAGTAGCACTTGTGCGAGGTAAACTGTCTCGGATGCAGCGAGGAGTGTTATCAGCTCTCATTGTGATTGAAGTTCATGCCAAGGATGTGGCAGCTAAACTTATTGAGGAAAATGTCATGAGTGAAAATGATTTTGAATGGATTTCCCAGCTCAGGTGAGGGATTTCCTCTTATCTGTGATATTAATAGAAATTGCTAGTAGTACAGAAGGATTGTTCTTTTTAAGTAGGAGGAACACTGAACAAGAGAGAAAGAGAGAGGTCAGGCATAATATTAATGGTCTAAAAATATTCCTTCAGTTCTGTGTTTTTACCTTGTTATAATTATATTCAGGTCGTTATTCTAGTACAACAAGCATTGCCCTAATAATCATCAGCCTCATCAGCATCATCATTATTTCTGAGTAGATTGTTTATTATAAATGAAATCTATCCAGGTGAACAGAAATGTTCTATTATAAAATGTACCATCCATATATTTAAATTTAACTTTTAATGCATTACTAGGTACTACTGGACAAGGGATGATTTATACATTCGGGCAGTGAATGCTGAATTTATTTATGGCTATGAATACTTGGGCAATAGTGGGCGCCTTGTGATCACTCCTCTTACTGACAGGTATAGTAACTCCTTTGGTGTCAAACAATTAAATTCCTTCATAGTTCTGAATGAGTAAATGAGTAAATCTGAATCAAGGGTCTTGTTTGTGACTTTTGGTGAAGTCTGTCATCAATTGACCCATGAGGTAATTTGTCAGGAGCCAGCTATATGCAGGAATCCTCTACAGAAAAGCATTTTGGAATACTGTACATCAATAAATATTGCAATGCCTAGGGTTATTCTCACAGCAGCAGTCATGGATTTGTGTCAATCAAGCCTGAAGTGATTGGAGAAAATGTAATGCAATCAACAATGGCAGCCTTGTAGATTCCACCATTTTATTTTCTCTGGATTTGCCATGCTGCTGTCATTCTTTGCATGCTTATTGATCTTCATATCAACATGTGTCTTATGATGGGTGAGGTATTTGGATGGAATGACCTTTGCACCCATGACAGTGGGGAAGTCAAATCATTGCACACAGGTAAAATCTAGCTGTTGCGGTTGCTGCTGGCATAGGTGCTCAATTGGTTGACATACTTTTTTTGAAAAATGTGCTGGTGTTAATGAGTCATTTGTTTTGGAGAAATCCAGTACTCACTGTCCTTCATTATTTGGCATATCATATTGATTGCCACCATGACAATTGTGACTTGTCCATTTAGGTTATTGCAGAGAAACAGTAGGTTTTCTTGCAGGCAGGTAGATACACAATCTTGAACGGTTTTTATCCAAAACTGTTGTTTCTCCTCTCCACCATATCCAGTTTGTGGAGCATAGATCAAGAAAATGTGTGGTAGCCGTATGATGGCAGTTAACATGAGGTGGTCAGAGTGTCAATGAACCTCAACAAGATGGCTGTGCAGATCAGTGCCTACTATAATAGCCATGCCTTTTTTGTTTGAAACCATAGATTATTTTGTGTCTTTACCAATGTCACTAGATTTTTGATCTTTCTAGTGTGTCTCTTGTATGCACATAATATCCACCTTACATCACATTAGCATCACATGAGTCTACTACTCATGGCTGTGTCCAGTCAAGTCAAGATGCTGGCTTCTTTAGTCAGTTCTGCCTTGAATGAGTAACTTTTGCCCTCTTGTCAGGGCAGTCAGGCAAGACCAACACATGTCACCTCCTGGGAGACATCCTAGCACTAGTCAGCATTGTATGCGGCTGTTGATCTATTAGTCGTAGCAAAAATCTACCAAGTGGCTTGTTGCCCAAACCTGACACTTGTTCATCCATGTTCAGTTCAGCACTACCCTTGTGGGAGGGCAGTTTCTAGTAGCATCAACAATGAAGAACAGATCTCGCTGCCAAGCTGTGTTTTGTCTGTAATATCCTAATCTAGATGAGCTGCCTCTTATGAGTTGTCTGCCAAATCAAACTGAAAAGTTGAACTAAGGATTGTGTGTCCAGAAACTGGTGATTTACTGATGAGGCAAAATGTGAAGCTTAATGGCATGCTGTTTAAAAAGTAATAAAAAATTGATTGCAGTCAAATGTGCTGTGGAAGATGATAGCAGGATGTGTTCAGAATTTCAAAGAAGTCGGAAGCCTGAAGAACCAGGTGAGGCTAATGTGAATATACAACTGAGGAAGATAAGTTCAGCACAAAAAACAATTAATAGGGTTTCAGGATGTTTAGAGACAGCATAAAAAAAAAACCCAGGACAAGACCAACAAGTAAATCAGCAATATTTGGTGGGGGGGGGGGGTGTTTAAAAATCAAGGCAATTATGAAATGGGCACAAAGCCCTTCATGACATGGGTCCAGGTTACTTGAGAGACCGTCGCATCCCACTGGGATTGGCCCGTACCACTCATGCCAGCAGAGGAGGCATGCTATGGGTCCCTTCAGCTCGATTATTCTGGCTGGTGGGGTCCAGGAACAGGGCTTTCTCTGCTGTTTCTCCTATCCTTTGGAACATCTCCCTCCCCCAATGTGACGTTGGCCCCAACCTTTTGTAAGGGCCTAAGGACATGTCTATGCCAGTCGGCTTGGGGCCCCAGAGGGGGAACAGTGCAATAGAAGTGGTTGAGTAATAACAGATCACACGTCTCCCCATTCTATATGTAGCTGTAAGCTGTAAATTACCCTAGCATAAGATGAGTGGCCAATACATTTTATGAGTGAATGAATGAATGAATAAACAAACAAACAAATAAATAAATAAATAAATAAAAAATCCAACTTCTTTGCTGTTCTGCAATACTCATCTGGGTTTTGCAGCCCAGGTTCATTCATCCTTAACTTAAGGTGTGAAAGCTTTCAAAATTTCTATGAATCAGATATGTCAGTATAATGCTGGCAATAAAGTTAATTATTTACAGTATTTTAATCTTACCCTTCATACAGTTCTTTCTCTCAAAGCACCTCACATCAATTAATAAAAGAGAGACAGGCTCCACCCTCAGATTTTCAAACTAAAAAAATAATGACACATAAGGAAAAAAGAATACTGGGAGTTAGGGAATTTTAAGGCCAAAATAATATAATATGCTATAAACTGGCATTTCTATCCAATTTTGATCAGACCAGTCTTTCCCTGGTGGCATTCTTGCACACATCCAGCCAGAATTGATTACACTTGTTTCTTTCTTCTTCTTCTTCTTCTTCTTCTTCATTTAAACTTTTATACCGCTCCCTCTCCCAAAAAGGGACTCGGGGCGGTGTACAGCCTACTAAAAACACATAATAAATACTCAATAAATACAATTAAAATAAATTAAACCAAATTGATCCGGCTGTCTAACCCAAAAATAGAGTTAAAAATTAAAAACTAATAAAACCCCGATTAAAATTAAGTTAAAAAACTAAAAATACAGTTACTGGGCCAGGCCAGCCTGTTGAAAAAATAGGGTTTTCACTGCGCGCCGGAAGGTCAGAATATCCGTCATAGCCCAATGGACAGGGCCAAAGAATATCCTTTCCCCAATGGACAGAATATCCTTTCCCCAATGGACAGGGCCAAAGTGCCCTTTCTCTTTGCTTCAGTAACCCCACAGCAATAGAATATTGGAGTTGCTTTTTCTTCTTTTTTTCCTGACAATCGAGGAATGCAAGAATCACTTGGGGTTAATCAGCTTGTCCACAGTCATATGGAATCTAGAGTGTCTCGACATGCCTGTTATAGTTAAAAGTTGTGTACAATTAAGATTTATACAAGTACATAAAAAGAAAATTAGCCTGTCCTGCTAAAAGCTATTACACAAATGCAAACCAGTGCTAAGATATATTTCTTTAATTATGATAATGTAGCATCCATATATGTGCAAAAAGGGCTTGTATCTTTTGTAAGTGGAACAGGATATGGTCATTGAGTTGTCAGAAATGGTAGTAAAAGCAATTTAAGCAAGTGGTCTTTTGTGGATAATATGGAATGATGGAAATGCCTAATTAATTCAGAATGGTTAAAACACTGTGTGGTGGGGAGCTGGTGGAATAGCATAGACTGTGGGTATTGTTTCAAAGAAGTCTTATACTTGAAAATTGGCATCAGCATTGATTATTAGTACTTTGGAGAAGGGTCAAATGGATTTCTGAAATGCTAATTGTTCTCAAGGGATCAGTTGAATCATGCCTAACCTCATTCAGCTCTAACTGATCATCAAATTAAGAGTCAGAAAGAATCAGAGAAGCTTTTCAGCCCTTTTAATATTTTTTCTTTTGCGAAATATTTACATTTATTTTGCTAAAATAAAAGAGAACTCTTTTCTATATATATCGTTTTAGACTATGTTGTTATTTATATATGAACAATTTCAAATTGCAATTGTATAGTATAAACATATAAGACGACTCTTCAGAATGCTGGTTTATGAATAATAAATGCTTCAGTCTAGAAAATTTAAAAGGATACATTCAGAATTCTGAAAATGATTTAATTCCTGTTACAGATGCTACCTCACCTTGACTGGAGCCTTGCATTTGAAATTTGGAGGTGCTCCTGCAGGACCAGCTGGAACAGGCAAAACAGAAACAACTAAGGATTTAGGGAAAGCTTTAGCCATACAGACAGTTGTGTTTAATTGCTCCGATCAGCTTGACTTTATGGCAATGGGAAAATTCCTGAAAGGACTAGCCAGGTACTAAAACACAGTACTGTTTACATGTAAAGAAATATTCCTGAATTAGAATAGAGCTACATCAAATGAGGAATGGAAGAAAGCATGCACATTTTCAGAATAAATGATAGTTTTATCTAGTATCATTCTCTTTTTTGTCTGTTTTTGTTGCCAAGAAGTGTTAACATACTTGGCCCTAAAGTATTGAGAAGTGGCTAAAATATAAGATTGATTTACTTATTTATTAAATGTATAAGCTGCCCCAATATGTAGAGTTCTGAGCAATTATGACCTTAAAACTATAAAAAATGGAAACAGTACAATCCAAAAGAAAAATCAGAGAAAACCCACAATCAAATAATCAAACTCCCACAAAAGGTCTATTATTCATTCTAACCCAAGGCTTGAGATAGAGCCATGTTTTAAGGGCTGAGGGTGATACAGATCTCAGGTGAAACTGTATACTATATTTTGAACTAGAATAAATTAGGGTGTTCATGAAACAGAAATTTTATTTTGCTTTGAACAAACCTGAAACACAATCCTACATCCCAGAAGTTTTGTATTTGTTGCAATTCAATATTAAAACAGTGTCCCAGCACTGCAACATCAGAATTTTAGAAGTTACTTCTCAGTTTTATCTCTGAGTAGAACACTGCCACAAAATAAATAAATAATCTATGAGTACTGTGCTTTAGTGTGAATTTCACATACAAACCTTATTTGCAAAATGTCCTAATAAGAAAATTAGAGAATTGGTTTAGTCACTTTTTTCTGCTGATACCTTCTGATTATTACTGATTGCATTAGTAATAATTACTATGGATATCTACAGGTAAAACTCAAAAAATTAGAATATCGTGCAAAAGTTCATTTATTTCAGTAATGCAACTTAAAAGGTGAAACTAATATATGAGATAGACTCATTACATGCAAAGAAAGATAGTTCAAGCCATAACTGAGATGATTATGGCTTACAGCTCATGAAAACTCCAAATCCACCATCTCAGAAAATTAGAATATTGTGAAAAGGTGAAATATTCTATGCCCAAAGTGTCCCACTCAGCTAATTAAGCCATAACACCTGCAAAGGGTTCCTGAGCCTTTCAATGGTCTCTCAGTCTGGTTCAGTAGGAAGCACAATCATGGGAAAGACTGCTGACCTGACAGTTGTGCAGAAAACCATCATTGACACCCTCCATAAGGAAAGCCTCAAAAGGTAATTGCAAAAGAAATTGGATGTTCCCAAAGTGCTGTATCAAAGCACATTAATAGAAAGTTATGTGGAAGGGAAAAGTGTGGAAGAAAAAGGTGCACAAGGAGCAGGGTTGACCGCAGCCTGGAGAGGATTGTCACGAAAAGGCCATTCAAAAGTGTTGGAGACTTTCACAAGGAGTGGACTGAGGCTGGAGTGAATGCATCAAGAGCCACCACACACAGATGGATCCTGGACATGGGCTTCAAATGTCGTATTTCTCTTGTCAAGCCACTCCTGAACAACAAACAACATCAGAAGCATCTTATCTGGGCTATAGAACAGAACTGGTCTGTTGCTCAGTGGTCCAAAGTCCTCTTTTCTGATGAGTGCAATTTTTGCATCTCATTTGGAAATCAAGGACCCAGAGTCTGGAGGAAGAATGGAGGAGTACACACTGCAAAATGCTTGAAGTCCAGTGTGAAGTTTCCACAGTCTGTGTTGATTTGGGGAGCTATGTCATCTGCTGGTGTTGATCCACTGTGCTTCATTAAGTCCAGGGTCAACGCAGCTGTCTACCAGGAGATTTTGGAGCACTTCATGCTTCCTTCCGCAGACGAGCTTTATGGGGATAGATGCGGACTTCATTTTCCAGCAGGACTTGGCACCTGCCTACACTGCCAAAAGCACCAAAACCTGGTTCAGTGACCGTGGGAATTACTGTGCTTGATTGGCCAGCAAACTCGCCTCACCTGAATTCCATAGAGAATCTATGAGGCATTGCCAAGAGAAAGATGAGAGATATGAGACCAAACAATGCAGAAGAACTGAAGGCCGCTATTGAAGCATCCTGGTGTTCTATAACACCTCAGCAGTGCCACAGGGTGATAGCTTCCATGCCACACTGCATTGAGGCAGTAATTGCTTCAAAAGAGGCCCAAACCAAGTACTGAGTACATATGCATGCTTATACTTTTCAGAGGTCCAATATTGTTCTATGTACAATCCTTGTTTTATTGATTGCATGTAATATTCTAATTTTCTGAGATTGTGGATTTGGGGTTTTCATGAGCTGTAAGCCATAATCATCTCAATTATGACAAATCACGGCTTGAACTATCTTGCTTTGCATGTAATGAGTATCTCATATATTAGTTTCACCTTTTAAGTTGCATTACTGAAATAAATTAACTTTTGCACAATATTCTAATTTTTCGAGTTTCACCTGTAGTATCATCTTCTATTTCTACACTTAGCTCTGGAGCCTGGGCTTGCTTTGATGAATTCAATCGCATTGACATTGAAGTGTTGTCTGTAGTTGCCCAGCAGATCACAACTATTCAAAAGGCCCAGCAACAGCGAGTAAGTCAGGATATCTTCATAATATCTTTTATTATTATTATTTTCAATTGGTTTTCATCTTGAGTCAACATGAATGCATGCTAATATATTTGGGGGCTTTTTAGGAGTAACAATTTAGCTGTCTGATGCAAAAAAAATGTTACATAGGCATGCATCTCTATGTGTACACAGCAATTACAAATATCTCTCTGTCTATCCATCCCCAAAGGGTACTCTAGTCTAGAGACTGAGTGAAACATCTGTTAACATCTGGGGTAAACAAATTACTTAGTGTTGCCTACTTCATATACTGACCTAATACTCTTTGATTACGTCTTATATTGTTTATTCTCAGATATTTATCACAACTGAGATTCTTAACTACTATTTATTATTAGAATTCAATGATGTTTTAAATTTAAAATTCTAAACTGGACAACTGTTTGTGCTGGACTTATCATATAATTATTCAGTCACTAGTGTGTGAAATCTGTAAAATTGTGAGGAAGATGTTATAGCCAAAAACAGTCTCTTTATAATGGAATTTAAAGATACATTTTTGAATATCAAATTTTTCACTACTTTTATTGCTTCCAGGTAGATCGCTTCATATTTGAAGGAGCTGAGATCCCACTAGTTCCATCTTGTGCAGTCTTCATCACAATGAACCCTGGCTATGCTGGACGCACTGAATTACCTGATAATTTAAAGGTAATGGTGCTGAAAGTTACAAAAATACTACATATATTACCTTCATTTTAATTTAAACCTCTTCCATTTTCTTTGTGTGATCATTAGAAATTATGTGGAGAGTGGAGGGGTCATCAAAAACAGGCAAGGAAGAGTGGAATTGAGATGTCTCAGTTCAAGAGATCACTTACAAAATGTGGCAAAAAAATAGAGGAAAGTATATGAGGACAAATAAACTGAGGTTGACTCCTGATGAAACAAAAAATATGTGGATTGATAGTTCTTGGCTTTGGGAATTGGGCTATAGGAGCCTAAATAGGAGCCTAAATGTGCTATATTTTTTTTCCTGGATAGTGACGTCCTCGCAACAGTTCACAAAGTCTCTGCTTCACATTTAGATTACTGTGGTGTATTCTATGTGAAGCTACCCTTAAACTTGATATGCAGCTGATACAGAATGTAGTGCCCAGGTTGCTGAATGGTATAACTATATTATCCATTTTGCTAAAACAAAAATGATTTTGGCAGCTAAATAATACCAAGCAAAAGGTTTCCTTTTGACATACAATATGAGATCCTAAGCTACTTGGAACAAGGATAGTTATTAGATCACCCTCACTTTTAGAGACATGGGTAGGTTATTAATTTTATTTTATGCCACCTTTATTTTAATAAATAACTCAGAGGGTGATCAGACCTAATACACCTTCCTTCTTCTGTTTTCCCCACAACAACATTTCTGAATCACTGCATATTTCTATAAGCTTTATAGAACTGACAGAAAGATATGCTGGGAAAGTGTTGCTTTTTATAGCAAGAAACATAAAAGCTAACATGCAATATACAAAACATTGACACTGGATTCTTTCACAGAATCACTATAGTTTATAATATCTGATCAAATATAAATTAGATCTAGAAATATGCTATCGAATAAAAAACTGAGGAAGATAAATGTGAAATTGCTAACTTCTTAACAAAAACATGTGCCATATTCTTCAAATTAGTGGAAGAGTATTGGATGGTAGCTGAATGTGACATCATTTTTTAAAAAAGGAATAAGAGGTAAAAAGATAACATATTGTTCAGTTGGCTTAATGTCCCAAGGAAAGGGATTGGAAACAAACCTGACAATCACATATTATTCCAGTTATCTTGTTTAAAAAAAGAATATGATTGAGATTAAAAAAGCAAAGAAGATAGCAATGAAAATTACCAAGGGTTTGATCATCTTCCCTACAAACAAAAAATAGAATCTTTGGGATTTCATTAGCTACAAATGTAGGAAGACATAAATAAGCATATAGTAGAAAATAATGAAGAAAGTACAGGGAACTCTAGGATTGGGGCCATTAAATGAAGATGAGGGAAGGAGACTTAGAACAGACAAAAGAAACACTTCTTCATATAGTAAATAATCTGTGAAATTCATTATTATAAAATGTAGCACAGGCTACTTACTTCATCAGCTTTAAATGGAAATAGCATTGGTTTAAAAGAGGAAGGCAATGCTATCAAGGACTATTAATTTTGAGACTCCGTGGAACCTTTAGATTGATGGTAGCATGCCTTCAGATACCAGATGCAGGGAAATAAGATCTCCACGCCTCTTCTAGGCACTCTAGAGACTTCATTGGCTATCATGAGAAACAACAAAATGCTGATTATTATGATCCAGCAGGGCTATTTTTAAAATATTCTTAAGGGTAATGGTATCATTCCCACTAAATTAATTTATATATTCCAGGCTCTTTTTCGTCCTGTTGCCATGATGGTTCCAGATTATTCCATGATTGCTGAGATCTCTCTGTATTCTTTTGGGTTCAATGAGGCCAAAATTTTGGCAAAGAAGATCACTACCACTTTCAAACTGTCTTCTGAACAACTCAGTTCTCAGGTAAATATGCATTTCCATCAATTTGGTAATTCATACCTGAATGAGGAAGACATAGGAGCTATCTGTTTCTTTGATCTTTTGACATTGATCATACACAAACATTAAAACATGAGATTTGCTTTGAACAAGTACATACTACTTTTCTTCTTTAGAAATATGATTCAACTGCAGCTGAAGTAGGAGGTTCTTTTACAAATTGCTTTTCTAAACTTAACTAAACAGATAATTACCTTTCCAATACAGTTTCTGCTTTAACAGCTTGTAATTTTTCATATATATATATGTGTGTACCATAGGATCATTATGATTTTGGAATGAGAGCTGTGAAGACTGTGATTTCAGCAGCTGGCAATCTCAAAAGAGAAAATCCAACCATGAACGAGGCAAGTTCTTTTTGAGAATATTGCAGTGTTAGTAGGATGTCTCTTTGTACTGTGGAGAATGACCTTTGAAATAATTAAAACATAGTTAAATACCACTTCCCCTGTTATGTCTGAAAATTGTTAAAGTATTTAGATTTCCTTTTCATTTTAATATATTTTAATTTTTGTTCCTGAGGAAAAATTCAGAGTAGCTAACATCAAAACAATTAGAGCAATTATATCATAATACTATTAAATTCAGATTAACATTTAAATAAATAAATAATAGTTCAGAAGCAGAATAGCAATTTAGCATTTTAAAACATTTATTCATTTCATTAAGTTTTATCCTATGTTATATTCAGTTGAATGTTCAAAAAGGCTAACAGCAGCAAAAAGATAAACTTAATTACAGATAGCCATTGACTTACGGCCATACTTGAACCTGGAATTTAAGTTGTAAGTCATTACAATTATTAAGTGTTTATTAAGTCATGTGACAAACCCCCCCTCACTCAGAGCTGCAATCCCACCTCTCCCTGTTGCAACCATTAAGCGCAGGTTGTTAAGCAGATGGAATGAAAGAATTGCCTATCAAAGGGAGGGAGGCAATTCTTCTCCATACCCAGAAGGAAACTACAGTGGTTGGCTGAAGGAAAAAAAAGCTTCTTTTCTCCAACCAGTGCTACAGTTCCTACAGGAGTTGTCTTGTGCCTGATAATTCCCCTTCCCTCTGTGGACAGAAGAGAATATCTAAATAGGATTTTGGCACGAAACATTTACAGCATGGGACATTTGGTGCCAGCCCCCAGAAATGGCAGGGAGTCCTCTCATTTCTGGGGACCAGTTGCAAACACCCCTTATTGCGAATGCCCTGTGCCAAAACCCTGCTTAGATTTCAGGGACCTTTTTCATCCAACCTCCTTGACAATAAAAGTGCTGCTTCAGTTGATTTCGTCCTCTCTCTACCAAGTAGCATATCGGTCTCAAAGAAGCTGGGTGAAAACAGTTCATCCCCAAAGCCAAGCGGGATGTCCCACTTTGATTTTGTGGCAGACCATTTTCAGCCAGCCCCCAGAAGGAGTCCTTTGGGCAGGCAACAGTGGCTTGTGATTTTCCCTGCTGGTTTCCCTATGGCAGAGAACATTGCACATGGCAACTGAATGATTGTGGGGTATTTGGCAGCCCACCATAAATGTGGCGAGGTTGCAAAATGCTCAGGTTGCAACCATTTCATTGCAGGGGTACTGAATGGCCATAAGTTCAGGGAAGCTTTTCATTTCAAGTGGTGGCTGAACGATTGATCATTAAGTAAGGACTACATGTAATGATTAATATTAAAATATTAAGAGTTGACAACATTTGGCTGATTAAGGGAAGACTTGAAAAATATGGGTTATGTTGACATTTGCATTCACAAAGATGATCTGTAATAGACTCAGTAGGTTTTATTTCTGAATAAGTATTGTATAAGCATGTATAAATAAGTAATCTTCCTCTTTTACTTTACAATACTTGTTGATTTTATTCCAGAGCAAAGCTTCATATTATAGCAGTGTGCATATAGCACAAATTATTTCATTGCATCTGATTCTTGTACAATGTATTTTTTATAATTTTCATTAATAAGATAATAATAAATAGTAATTTTAACCTGCATATGATATTGGAACTAGATATAAGATAGAACAGACCCATTCTTACTGCATCTGCTTACCATCCAAACTGAAACAAATAACAGTTTTGTAAAATACTTATCATTAATATTTAGCCGTTGAGGGCAAAGCTGATCATGCTGATACGAATATAATTTCCTAATATTTTCTTTTGATGGTTTCTAGGAAATGATTTGCTTAAGGGCTATCAAAGATGTCAATGTTCCTAAATTCCTGCAAGATGATCTTAAGCTGTTCAATGGTATAATTTCTGACCTATTTCCCATGATCAAAGAAGAAACTATTGACTATGGCATTTTGGAGGAAGCAATTCGCAAATGCTGCCTAAAAGACAATTTGAAAGATGTTGATGGTATGCAAAACATATACTATCTGTTTTTTTCACCATACGTTGTATTACTCTCACATTTAAAATATTGCCATTTTTGCTGCATAACAGAAAAGCATTGCAGGCGCAGGAGGTTTGGGTAATTTGTCATCCCACACAGTCTATAATTCAAGTTTCCTGCTTTAGCTCATACACCAATTTGTGAGAATAATGTTGTTAATGCTCACATGAGTAACCTATGTAAAGTATTTTGCCTTTATTTCAGTGGAAAAGTTGATCTTACTACTCTAAAAAGATTGTAAATTAAAATTGTCTATCTATGAGCAATTATTAATACTCTATTCTACATCTCAGAGGCTCCTAAATTTGTTGGTAGAAAATTGGGCAAGTTACAGTGAGTTCAACTGAGAGCCAAGTTAGTGTAGTGGTTAAGGCATCAGGCTAGAAACTGGAAGACTGTGAGTTCTAGTCCTGTCTTTGGCACAAAGCCAGCTGAAGGCCTGCCTAGGCCAGTCATTCTCTCTCATCTCTAGGAAGGAGGCAATGGTAAACCATTTCTGAAAAACCTTGTCAAAGAAACTTGCAGAGATTTGTCTAGGCAGTCTCTGACAATTGGACATGACTGAATGAGGAAAAAAGCTCTTATGCAGAGTATGTGTTGCAGAGTGAGGAACACATCATTTATCTAAAGAAAAGAAAAAAGAAAACATAAATAAATTCAATTCCCCTCTCCCTAGATTTAATTTGAGATCCAGATTCTTTATATTTTCAAAAGAGTTGGATAAAATACTGAAGAGTGAGGGCAATAGGGCACACTTGGAACTTGAAGTTGTTGCTGGTTTTTTAATATTTTTCTTAATTTTATTTTTATTACAAACATATCTTCTTCCATTTGATGACGGGTTGTCTGAATACAAATCTCTTGTGCAATACAGTTGGTAGTTACAATCATATTCATTACATTAGTATTATTCTCTAATCTTAATATACTTAATATCTCTATCCCTATACCCTTCTTCTTACCTTATTTACTTCTATTAAGATATCTACTATACTTCAACATTCTTAACTAATTGAACTTGATGTTATGTATTGATGTGAAACTATATAGCATTTGTTATAACAATTTGCAGCCAAGAGTCAGGTATTTTCAACTAATAATATAAATAATAAATTATTAAAACATCAGTGCATTCTAAGAAGAGCAAATAATATTTTTGATAATAAAACTGTGATGGTGGTGGGCAAGTTGTCCTATCCTATGTCCTATCCTATGAGGACAGAGGTTTCCTATGTAGGTCATCTAAATTCATGGCAGGCTTTCTAAGGCACTGCTGCCTGAATTCACCACTCTGCAGCCAGTAAAAGCCACCAGGAGGCATTTCTGGTCTGAATCTTATTTTGCTCTAGGTTTCATCACCAAGTGTATTCAGCTGTATGAAACAACTGTGGTACGGCACGGCCTCATGCTGGTGGGGCCCACAGGCTCTGGAAAAACAAAGGTAAGCATTGCTGAAGATGTGTTGTGATAGAACCAGAAATTTCCTCCAGCACTATCAATTTCTTTTGCTTAATCTTCTTTTGCTAAATACAGTAGCAGCCTCTATTGGAGAGCTTTGAAATAAACAGGCTAGGATTAAAGGGCTAAACTGAATCTACATGTTGTTTGGAAGAGCCTCATTAAGGTAAGTATGGATGACTTTGAGCTTCCAGAGCATTAGCAAGATTTTGATATTATATTCTTGGTCAGTATGTCATTGACATTCAGAAATGTGGGGTCACTTTCTTTTTCTATTTCTTTTCTGATTGTGTCTGCTTTTTATAAATCTTAATTGTGCCAAAACCTTGGATGAGGTCCTGCATTACTATTTTATATTGTTAAAGATTCATGGTGAATTTGGGCTACTGTCTTCGTCTTGAAAGAGATGCTTATGATGCTTCCTTCTATTTTCTTCAGTGTTACAAAGTTTTGGCAGCTGCGATGTCATCTTTGAAAGGTCGGCCTTCAGTCAGTGGTGGAAATTATGAAGCTGTCAATTATTTTATACTGAATCCTAAATCTATAACTATGGGCCAGCTGTATGGAGAGTTTGACTTGTTAACTCATGAATGGTAAAAGACAAAACTTCTCTTTCTTTTTTCTATGTTAATTGGGTTTTGAATTTCTTCTTTCCAGAAATTAAAATGGAAACTTAAGAAAACTTTTTGAAAATTTCTAAATAATTTAACTGCAAAAGATTCAGGCTTGAACCAGTAAAAGTTAAGCATCTGATTTATTTTCTGCCAGTATTCATATGACTTTGAATATTTAACTTTGATTGGATCACACCTTTTCTTTTGAGCTTTCAACATTTTTGTATGTATTTAATGAAGTAGTTCTTTCATAATAGTGCTGCTGTGATTGAGTCATTCTGAGTCATTCCTTTTAAAAAATGGTTTAAGTCACTTTGTGAGATAATAATTATTTGAGAAGCAGAAAAAAATGTGATTAATCAGTCACTAATGTAATGTATCCATTCTGGTATAAAATCCATCTTTTCATTTTTTAATTAGCTGTAATTTTTAATCTAAATAGAGAAAAGCAAAAGCATTTGGGAAATCCCACCTACTCCCAACACCACCCTTCACAGTCATCTTTTTACTCTCTGGGTTAAAGGTTTCCTGGTACATTAAGTGGAACAGATTCTGTGGATTACTGTACTTATTGTACAACTATATGCAGTATACTTTACATAGTATATTGGAGAGCATCCTGTTTAGGAATGAGACAATAAGGATATTTATATGCTGGAATATCAATTTTACTGCTCCTCTTTTTCTTACTGTATCAAATGTATATTCTGTTACCAAACATTTAACCCTGTGCAGATACGAAAAGCTGTGATGAGTAAACATTTTATAGCTTTACTCGGAAGCTTCTTAGGTATGGACACATATTTACTCAAGTTTTCTTTAGCAAATTGTGGTTGAGTGTGTGGACGAATTTACAGTATAGTTTTTGCCTAAAAGTTGATAATATAAATCCATCTGAATGACCAAAAAAAAAAAAAAATTACAAAAGCCATAAAAGCTTCTTCACGGTCATGAAACCATCTGTTCTCTCCAGCTGGCTTCTGAAGGTTTTATTTTAAAAATATTGTAAAAAGAGACTTGAATATTAATATCTAAATAAACAGAGATGAAAAATAATAATTATAATAGTTTACACTGATAGAGATAAAATGTTGGCCTAAATCCAGTTGGCCTAAATCCAGTAGCCTTTGGGGCTTGATATATATGTATGTATAAATATGTATGTATGTGTATGTATGTATGTATGTATATAAAAACCTGATAGGTATATTTTTATGTACCTGATACTACAAAGTTAGCAAACGGGAAACTGTATTCTAAAACAAAGTTTCCTTCTGCAGCATAACTTCTCACCTTCCTCTTTGACTTCCAGCATCATTAAATCTCTTGATAAGATATATAATGCTTTTATAAAATAGATGAGATTCAAAAAGAGTGTGTAACTGTTAAAGGCTTGAATATTTCTCCCTCTAATTTCATAGGACAGATGGGATCCTCCCTGCTCTCATTCGAGTAGGAGCTGTAGCCACTGATAAAAAAAAGAAATGGTACATGTTCGATGGTCCTGTGGATGCGGTTTGGATTGAAAATATGAACACTGTGCTGGATGACAACAAGAAACTCTGCCTTAGTTCTGGCGAAATAATTAAACTAACGGAGGTATTTTTTCTCTCTCTCTCTCTCTGTTTCATTACACAATCTCAATATACATTCATATCCATTCATAAACAGCTTCCTATTCATCCATATGTTTGTTTTTAAAAAGGTTTCCTCACATTGAAGAGAGATAAATAAATAGATAAGTACAGATATATGATTTGACAAGCAAGATCATGATTGGAGATTTTTACTTTTTTTTAGGAACCTTTCCTACTTATTAATATATAAAAGATAACATTTTAATTTAAAATATATTTTATTCATTTATTTGATATGAGTTTGCTGCTCGACTTACTGCTCAGGTATCAAAGATGCAAAACAAATTTAAAAAAACAATGTATCTAAAATACAGGTAGCAATATTAATATTCTAAATATGTAGATCAAAAACATACATATAATATATAATATAGCTAAAAGTAGTGTTTCTCATTAACTTCATTAATTATCTCAACAGGATTATTTCAACATTTTGGTTAAAAGGGCAAAATTAATTTGATTTTTGTAGAAGTCAAAGCTAGGACCACAACACTACTGTTTATGCCAAATAGTATTGGCCAATGCTATTTTTATTAGACCCTAATTCCAGGTGCTTTAGGAATGTAAATAACTGAATTTAAGGAGCCTTCCATTTTATAAATATAATCCCATCTGTGTAATTTTGATGTGTTCCTTTGATAAAAAGCCTGGGATAATCACTATCTTGCCTCTCGTTTCCAGGCAATGACCATGATGTTTGAAGTCCAGGATTTAGCAGTAGCCTCTCCAGCTACTGTGTCTCGATGTGGCATGGTATACCTGGAGCCCAGCATCTTGGGACTAAAACCATTTGTGGAATGCTGGCTAAAAAATATTCCAGAGATTATGAAGCCATTTTCAGAGCAGCTGGCGTCACTTTTCAACAGATTCCTAGAGGTAAGCTACTGCTTGATCGTAATATTTTGATTCAATACAAACCATGTTAAGTGGGTTCAAGGCTTAGCTGAGGGTGGGGGGAAAGGGGACATTAGTCCTGATTACAGAAACTTGAGAGCAGCTAGTAGGCAGTTGGCAGCAACGTTTGCAGGAGGTAACATTCCTCATAATTCCAATTAATTTTAATTGGTACCATAATGGTAAAGTGTTCTACAGACTGAGTTTCTGTGCACAATGGCATTTTCCTGCTTTGAAAGGCCTGAGATAATGACTGCTGCATATATGCTTCAGGGTTAATATCAGACTTTGGCATTTTTGAGTCTGGGCTCTTTTTTCACTTGTTTTGTAATGTGAGTTGTAGGTTGGTAAGAATGCTAATTTTCATGCTTCCCTGCAATCTTTCTTGGGATATTAATATTAAAACAGTAACAGTGTTGTTTGGAAAAGCTCCACATCCTAAGATGCACAAGAAAATGTTTCTGATCTTTATCCCCTTGTCATGCTAAATTCAGATTAATTTTTTTTCTTCCATTAACCTAGAAAAATAAATAGCTCTGAAACCTATATTTGCCATGTCATGTCTATTCTTAGCAATTATGTCAATTCCTGAACATAGCCAAATTATATGCTGCATTGGAGGTCAGTGTTTGGAGCCTCTAATATAATTTTATTTTTGGAAAATTTGCTGCAACAAGAGCTTGATTTGGATTTTGACTGTAGTGTAGGTTTGGTAGTTGTAACATTTTTTTTGATGTGTTCCATATCCTCAGTCCATCACAATGCACAGATGACTGACTGTGAATGCCCTGAGCTGCAAAGAATGGATATTAATGTAGAAGATTTAAAATTCAATTGTACATGTTTCACCCTTGTTAATGTCAGTGTTAGTTACACCCAGCAAGGTTGCTCAGCTTCTGCTGTTGCCTGTTCTCTAGCTGAGCTGAAAAGTATTAAAAGTACTAGTTAAAAAGCACTGATTATAGAAGAATTAGCTGCTAGAATAAAAGGGGAAGAAAACATAAAGGTTCAAGATAAATCTAAAAACAATTAACTCTGGGTCTTCCTTCATTTCAGGAATCTATCAGTTTTGTCCGAAATTCAGTGAAAGAAATAATTGCCTCCACAGATTCTAACTTGACAAAAAGCCTTCAGAAGTTATTGGACTGTTTTTTTCAACCTTTCATTCCCATCGAGGTAGGATTACGTGATGCTCATATTCCCAATGGAAACACTGGAATGGAAAAATTAGATATAAAGGATAGTTGCATTACAATGCATTAAGATAACAATTGTGTGTGTATTGTTTGTGCATGTGTATATATAAGTGTGTGTATGTATGTAGCTGGATTTTGAATTTCAGCTAATAATCTTATCATTAGGAGTCCTTGGGCAATGAACCCCTAGGATTTAGCTTGCCAACTATGATATGAGCACAACATGAATTAGGAGAGTCACACTAGCTCAGATGTTGCCCAGATTAACAAGGACCACACCAGATGTTGGGGAATCAGGACAATCTGATGATAAGTGGGCTCCTGGAACAAATCATATGTGGACAAAACAAGAAAAGCTGGAAATGATGAAATACTGCTATAACAGCAGACTTAATGAGAGAGAATATATGAAACAAATGAGGGAATTATGTATGGATAAAGACCCATGTTCATACTAACTGAAAAACAGCTAGTAACCTAGTGTTTCAACATAATGAAGAGGAACCTGCTCTACAATTTGAGATATGCCAATTACATATTATATCCAGGACTTAAGGAGACATGGAAAAACAATTGGATGTGCAGCCAGCACCTGAAGTTGCAACATCACTGCCACCCTCTTCATTACAGAGTACAGCAGCTAATATGAGGTACAAGATCTGGATAAATTAGTTACAGTCAAGCCCTGAGACTAATTACCAAGACTCAGTGGAGAAGTACCATCAGAAAGTATGGTAGTTGTGCCAATAAAGCCAATCTCTACCACCACTGTAACTCAAACCAATGAACTGGTCTACTCTACAGCTGCTTTAATCCTGGATATGCTTAGCTACATGATTAAGAAGAACAGCACTATGTACTGCATTGGAAAATGGGGTTGGAGGCTAAGATCAAAGCAACTTGGAGAGAAGTTAGCTGGTGAATCTACAAAAGGTGGTGAAATTAAGGATAAGGCTTGGCTACTCAAAATATGCAAGCCTAAAGAAAGGCACTGGCTAGCAAGCTAAGCAGATACATTAGAAAAGCAAAAGTCAAGAAGATGAATGCCCTATTCTCCAAAGAAATGTCTAAGGAGTACTTACAACTCTAGTGCCACAATATAGTACAGGTAGTCTTTGTCTTATGACGATAATGGAACTTTCCCATTATGGTTGCAGGTCATCATGATTGTTAAATGAGATAACCATATGATTACTTCACTTAAAGGCTCTCACCCTACTGCCCCTAATAAGGATGTTCAGCAGACCACCAGGTGCCTCAGGGGTGAGGCCCTGGGAATTGTTAAAAATACAACTTCTTAACAATTTCTGTTAATTAAGAAGACAAAAAAACCACAACCCTCTGGCTGACTATATAGCACAGCTCAAGGAATTGGCATTTCTTTTTGCAATAAAAGAATTTCCCAATTGTCATTTTGTTGACACTTACTTGTTTAGATTTTACTGAATCTTTCACAATTCCTCTCAAGCATTAATCTATTGTTGCTTCTGTATGTTTCTTAATTCATCTGGAGGTTCTTGTTCTGTTAAAGAATCTCAAGAGACTGACAAAATTTATATGTGGTCAGTGTTGAAGAAGCTTGTTTTCAGTTAATAATGCCTCCATCTCCCCTCAGGCATTTCCTATTTGCAGTTGAATAGAAATTTTCCTTAAGCACTTTCACAACACAATATTCTCTTGCATACTTATCCCAAGGCCTCATCATAGCAACTGATCATGTAATTTACATATTGACTTTACAGAATACATATTACATATTTACATATTGACTTTACAGAAGATAATGTAGAAAAGGCACTACATAACCTAAAACCATTCCTATCGATTGGCCCCAATGGATTATTTGCATACTTCTTAAAAAAGCTCTCCTCTGTCATAGCGGAATCCTTAAACATTATATATGAAATATCATTCAGAACCAGCACCTTACCGAACCTTTGGTCCTTAGCTACGGCCATCCCTATCTTCAACACAGGTGACCCCAGCCTGGTTGAAAACTACAGACCAATCTCACTGTGTTGTGTCACATGCAAAGTCATGGAATCAATCATTAACCAATTCATCACCCTCCACTTATTTGTACCTATTTCCTGTATTCTTATTCATATTTATACTTATACTTGTTACCTTGTAAGCGATTGACAAATCAAAGAAAGAAAGAAAGAAAGAAAGAAAGAAAGAAAGAAAGAAAGAAAGAAAGAAAGAAAGAAAGAAAGAAAGAAAGAAAGAGAAAGAAAGAAAGAAAGAAAGAAAGAAAGAAAGAAAGAAAGAAAGAAAGAAAGAAAGAAAGAAAGAAAGAAAGAAAGAAAGAAAGAAAGAAAGAAAGAAATTGGGAGGGGAAGTTGCTGCACAGTTTGAATGGTAACATGTACACATGTTGTTAGTTCCCTTTGTTAAATTTTGCCATTCATCAACATTTGTTATTGCTTCAATTCCCCCCCCCCACACACATTGTTCTTACATACATTAATTGGAGCTCCAAAAGAGCTGTTTCATCATGCTTTCTCCTTTATCTGTTTCCTAGTATCCAGTTCTATCTTGCATTGAGAATCCAATCAAGAGTTTCCTCAACTGTGATCAGTTTGTAGCAGTTTTCACAGAGGGATAGGCTAGCTGTCTTAGCACAGAAAGACAAGGATATATAGGTTGGATATACCTGCTTCAAGTGTTCTGGATCTTTCATAATATTTCTGCCAAAGGCTTGGCCTTCTTCAGCTGGCTTCAGTATGTGAGAGTCTCAGAGTGGCAGAAGAAATCAGGAACTCAAAAATCAGCTTTCTGTGGATCAGATTATTACTTCCCTCTTCATCCTTTGATTATCACATTCCGTCCACATTGCCTAAATCGTTGAGGAAACTGTATCAACAACCAACAAGTTTTTCCATTAAAAAAAAAAACTAATGATGGCCGGCAGAAACTTCTCCAAAAAGGAAACAGTTATATTATCAAAAGTCTAGCCAGAAGATGACTAAGATCTGAGCGATTGTGAGTGCCTTCCAATCCAAGAAAAGTATATTTGTGCAGTCCAAATTGTGTAGCAGTTCTGCCTGGAAGAATGAGACCATATCCAGAACTACACAAGGAAGGTCCTGGGATCCAAGAGATCCTAACATCAACAAAATCTTACTAGGATTGGGCTGAAGACTATACTTCCCATGCAAAACCCCACAATCTCTAGATAAAAGAATCCAGATGGTCTGGGCTAGTCAGCAAGGAGTAGGCTTGTACATTTGATTATCATCTATATAGTGATTATCACTCCATACTAGCAGATGACCTCACCCAGCAGTTTCATGTAGATACTTACTAATGGAAAGAGGCTAGAGTCCTATGAAATATCACAAATAGAGGTCTAGATTTCTCCTATACACACCATTTATTTTATTTATTTACTTATGTGTCAATTACTTACAAGATAATAGATATAAGTAAAAACATAGTTATGAATACATGGATACATATAACAAAATATATATATATATATTATTCCACCGTCTGGAATTTGTGATAAATCACAGGAGTCTACCTCATCTAAATCTTGAATCTTACAGCTGGATTGGCAATAATTGGGATTGCTTTTGTCTTTCAGGCTGCCCAAAAGTCATTAGTACAGAAATCTTACAAAGCCACATATATTTATTTCTCTCTCCAATCTGTATAACTACCTATCTACTCAAGAAACTTTGGCAGCAAACAAATTAAAAAGAATTCCATTAAGCCTAAATATATATATATATATATATATATATATATATATATATATATATATATATATATATATATATATATATATATATATATATATATATATTATATATATATATATATATATATATATATTATATATATATATATATATATATAATTATTTGGAAACTCATTTAAACCACAAAACCAAACCAAATCCTGTACGGAAATTCCAGAGCCCTCCCCCCACATGCTAACATTGAACACCGTGCCTGAAATTGGGATGTCAGTATGGCACCCCTCCTACTTTTACTCATAATGTAGAGGAATCATTATCAGCAGAATCTGTGGTTGTAGTGTAAGTGTTCATTATCCTTTTATTGTAAAGGTTTAAGCAATTTCTTCTTTATGGATTTATTTTCTGTCCATTTCAGCTATTTGTGTTCCAATTATACAATATTCCTGTCATCCAGCAATTTTTAAAAGGTCTGACTAACATTTCTGTATCACCCTTACCAGTATTTCCTTTTTGAAGCTTTTCTGTATTTTTTTCCTGCAAGGGGGAAACTCACCATTTATGATCCTTAATTGAAATAGGGTGGAATTTTACTTAATTTTTTACTTTCTATCAAAGGTATTTCTGGTTTTCATTTGAATGAGGAAATTATATTGCCAACTTTTTCCTACTCTGACAACTCATTAGAATAGGTATTCAATTCTGGAGACATGTGAAAACCTTGGCATTTTCTGTTGAGGATTTTTAGAAAACACAAGGTGTGCTGGGAGTACTTAAACCTCTTCACAAAGAATTTCCCATTGCTAAGTAGCCCCATTTTGGCTATATATTGTCAAATGAGCATATTACTGTTCTTCATACAGTAGGTATGCAATCTCAACTGTTAATTCTGTACTTCTGCTCGCGATTTAAATCATTTGGGCAGAGGGCAATTATCCACTATAGATAATGGTATCAAAAGTCACCAAGAGGTTCAGGAGAACAAGCAGGATCATACTTTCCTCTCATCTATTTTCTAGCGTGGATTCATCAACCAAGATGTCAAAGCAGTTTTAGTAACCTTCCAGCCATAAACCCAATTGAAATGGCTCCAGATTATGGTCATAATTGTTCATTAATTTAATGTTCATTTTAATTGTATGTCTATTTTAGATTGCTTAAAAGAAATAGGCAGTGAAATATTTACTTTGAGTAGCAAGGTAAGCGGATAGAAATGGAATACGTTAATAAATCAAACATAAATACTGAATATTTGAGAAGTTTTAGAATTAAGTATATTTTGTTAATTGATTTTTCAGGGAATGAAAAAAATGCCTCCAGAGAAGACAGCCCGTATTGGTGAACTGATAGAATCCTGGTTCATATTTGCTTTGATCTGGAGTGTTGGTGCAACTGGAGATGCCCAAAGTCGAATCGCCTTCAGTAATTGGTTAAGAAATAAGATGTCAGATGAGAAGGCAAGTTAACGGGAAAGGGATATCATCAGTTCATAATGGCACCTTGCACAGATTCCCTTTTTTGAACCACCAATAACCAGTTTGACCCAGATTCAGTATTATAATTGTTGGTTTGTTTAAATTCATTGGCTGTCCAACTGCAGTGAACTCTGGGCAGCATATAAAACTAGAACAGTTATAAAGACAGCTAAAATACTGCACTGGTTGTCGGTTTGCAATTCAAGATGTTAGTCATCACCTTTAAAGTCCTGCATGACATGAGTCCAGGCTATGCTTCAGGAACTTCCTGAGGAGTTTCTCACCCTGATGGGATTGACCCACCCCACTTGTGCTGGCAGAGGCAATATACTGCGGATCCCATCAGCCAAGGAATTTCAGCTAACAGGATCCAGAAGAAGAGCCTTCTCTGCCATGGCTCCTACCCCTGAGGTGCCTTCTATACCCCCCTGACTTTTCATAGCAGCCTTAAGACCTGGCTCTGCTAGATGGCTTGGAGACCCAATGATGGAGATTCACACTGAAGGTGGTTGACTAATTAAAACCTATTTCCCCACACCATGTGTCTACCTCCTTTGCCATTTGGTTAAAAATTGTATCTGCTGTATTGTTTTGTAATTTATTATTTTAATGCTTTTATGTTGTATGCTGTCCAAAGCCATTGAACACAAGATGGGTGGCAAATAAATTTCAGAGTAAAGAAATAAAGAAATAAAATATATAAAAATATTAAATCAAATAGCATAGGTTAACACTGAACAAATATAGTAGTAAACATTAAGTTCCAGCCTAGGTCCAAACCAGGTTTTCAAAGCTTTTGGGAACCCCAGGAGAGAAGGTGTGTTCTTACCTCTGATTCCAGAGGATGGGAGCTGCAACAGAAATATTCAGTGTTGGAAACCTGAACAATTAATTGGATTTTTGTATCTTCCTTCCATGGTTGGGGTAAAGAAATTTTATTTTACAAAAGGAAAACTTATAAATAAAAGAAATTAGAAAGTAGAAATGAATTTTAATAAGATTATTTCCTATTTTAGCTATCTATTTATCTATACTATATTCCTTAAAGTTCACTTTCAATATATTCTCATATTGTTCTATTCCTCCAAAATATTTATTTATTGCTTATTTCTATATTTGTTCTCTTAATCTCTGCCTGTCTATTGTCACTCTTGTAGAGCTATGCATTTTTTTCCTCGGAGTTCAATCTGATTTATTCTTTTTTTTTTTAGCTTCTGGTTTTTATTTCTGTCCAGCCAGGTCTTTAGGTTTTCTTATTCTTTTTCTTCTTGTTTGTTCCTGGTACGTCATCTGCTCTTTTTCTGAATCTTTGCTTCATATAAGGGAAACAGCTTAAAGAAAGATGTTGTACATTTCTGGAACCTGTGTATTTCATTATTGCCAGACCAACTACCTGACAGATATCACTAATATGGTAATTTCTTTCTGAATCATTTTGGGAGATAAATTGAATGGAATCACTCTAATGTTATCTCCACACTTATTTCTACTCATCGTGTTTTCACTCCATAGATTAAACTATTATTTCCAGAAAAAGGGATGGTTTATGACTATAAACTGGATGATGCTGGAATTAGTAGTATTGAAGAAGATGAGGATGAAGATATTGTAGAGGTGGTATATTTATAATTTTATTTATAATTTTTATTATATTTACAACCCTGAAGGTTATACAAGGTTACTACATCTGCTAATAAATTGTTTCTCTCAAATTAATTTGTAAAAGAGCTATAGCTTTAGTTCTCACCTATTAACTGCCTGGTTCGGTTACCATTTGAACTTATAATGATGCTGAAAAAATAGATTTACAAGGTCCTTGAACTTCTGGCCATTGAAGCATCCCCTTGGTCACATGACTGCAATTTGGACACTTTACAACCATGTACATTTGTGATGCTTACAACATCCTGCATGCATTTAATCACCATTTCCAATCTTCACAGCCAGCTTTCTACAAGAAAAATCAGTGGAGAAGTGGCCAGAAGTTGCAGGTCATGGTCGCATACTATTGTGCTTAGCAACCTACAGTGATACATTTATTGACCATAGTGCAACTGAAAGCCTAAATCCAATGCAGTCATGTGATGTTTCACTTAGTTATTGGATCGCTTAGAACAGAGTTGCCAGTCGTGATTATGATCAGTAAGTGACAGCTATTTGTATATCAGATTATGCATATTCTTTATTTAAGTCTGTAGCAAGTAGATCAGTTCTTTGTAATGCCTCTCTGGACAATGATAGAATTTGAGATCACCCATAAGTTTTCCATACAGTTGCTCCTCATGGGGAGACTGCAGAACAGTGGGTGGTGTGTTTAGATCTCGGGGCGGGGGAGGGGGTGCAGTTAGATCTCTGGGAGACAAGGAAATAGGTACCTTGCTCAACCATTGTGGACATTTCAAAAGGACACTGGATTTGCATACTTCCTTTTTTAGTCAATTTCAGAAATTGCTTCTGAACTGCTTTTTGACTATTAGGAAACCTTGGTTTGAGAAGTTATATAGCATAAGGTAAGTTTTGAACGTTAAGTTGAACATTGGACACTAGAGGGAACTAGAAAGAACTAAAGATTACAATTAGGAACACTTACATTTGACTTACTAATATAGAGTGAAGCAAAACATTTTAACATTGGACACATTGAAGGATATTTTTGAACAATGGACTCAAAAGTTAATTTTAAGAGTATCTTCCTATATTGATAGACTATGTTTAAAAGATTTTATGAACAAGGAACAAGTTTTACCTGACAATATTATGACTGATTTGAAAGTGATTTTTAAAATGACTACAAGAATGATATGGAAAAAGATGTTACACTGGACATACAAAAGAAATTGACATATCTTAATAATTAAAAGAAATATACATATAACAAATCAAGAGAGTGACTTGAATAATTTTCCTATATTAGATTTACTAAAGAGGCATGCTAAAGTTTTGAAGAATTTTATGAGAAAGTATAAAAAATGAAAAGAAATTAAGTTTTAGGATATTGTTTGAAGGAACTAAAGATCAAGATTATTCAAAGTAAAAGGAAGGACAATAAAATTGGTTATGTGTTAAAATAGATACGTTGCTATCTCTGGTGACCTTAATAGATTTGTCAAGCAAAATCAATGGAGAAGCTGGCACCAAAATTGCAAGTTTCAGTCACCTGATGTCTTACTGAATGACCATGGGTGATTCAGTCAATGACCATGGCAGAAGTAAAGTCATACGCCCATCACAGTTATGCGATGACTTGCTTAATGCTGATGTTGTTGATCCTAATTGTAGTAATAAAGCAAGGACTCCATGTAATAAGTTTGTAATCAGCATTGCATAGGGTACTTAAATCCTTTACTGCAGTCATGTAGCATGAGAACCATGTTAGTCTATGATAGCCAAAACTCAGAACAAATCTGGTAGCACCTTTTCCCACTAACAAATTTTATTGAAAGAAATAAGTTCTCTTCATCAAAATATATTATATTACATTTACAGCAATCTGAACATCTATTAAGAAAGTTAACATATCAAACAATGACATAAGATTAGTTTGGCAAGATCTTTCTGGACAAATTCATGCTGACTTTTGTTAATTACTTCACTATTTTCAAGATTCTCTCAAGTTGATCAATGTGTTTTCTGCTCTAGAATCAACCAATATAGAGGTGGTATTCAGCAGGTTCTGACCAGTTTTGGAGAACCGGTAGCAGAAATTCTGAGTATTTTAGAGAACTGGCATATACCACCTCTGACTGGAGATTTTACAGTATCCTTCCCCTGCCACTCCCACCAAGCCACGCCCACAGATCTGGTAGTAAAAAAATTCGAATACCACCACTGAACCAATCAATCGAGAATCTGATTGACTTGTGGTTTCCTGGATCTTCCTTTTCCCCTTTTTGAAACTAGTTTATTTAATATATGTTTTTAATATATATATTTGATTTATATCCATGATCTACCCAGGAGATCATTTGTTCACATTAATATTGTGAGTAAAATATGAATATTTTTCTTTTATTACAAAGAAAGCTTACAAGGCAATGTTTGTTCTTTCCTCAAGCTATCATACTTGGTGATCATTACTTTATTTGTGTGTGTATGTGTGTGTTTGTGTGTGTGTGTGTGCGTGTGTATGTATTTCCAAGTCATTTATATATTCTACTGCCTAAAGAGCAAATAAACTGCCCTATTCAGGCATGCATAAATTATTGCTCTAACTTCATTCATTATACTTTTTGAGATTAATTCTTCAGGGGTTCAAACATCATTCTCAAATCAAGAGTATGGAATTTTTAACACTGTGGCCATGTTTCAAATCATTCAAAAAAAATCAATTGAGTGTGTTCACAGCTTCATAGAGTACTTTATCTGCTGGAGTCCAAAAATAATTTTCTCACTATCATTATGACCATAAAATCAGAACATTTAACTTTGCAATACCCGTAGATAAAATTGCATAATGCATATATTTCCATAAACTTAACCAGCAAAAAATATTTTGTATGTGTATTGTTGTTTTAAATGGTTATGGAAAGTGGTACATTAATGAGCTACAAATGCCTACCTTGAATATTTGTAGAAAAAGAACATTTCAGAGTAATATGCCATTTTTCCCAATGTTGAAGGCCCTGTTAAGAATCAGCTTTGATATGAATTTTCTGAATAACCATTGGTAACCTGTTTTTTTGACTACTATATTTTATCCCCAGATATTAAATCTAGGAATATTAATTATAGCTTGTCAGGCAAATGCTGTATAATTAGTAAAGTTTTAAAAGATTATAAATTTTGAAAGGCAAAACCATTGTTTTCACTCTTAAGGAAATGTGAGTTTTCAGCATCTGATTCCTCCAACCAAAACTCAGTAAATAAATCTCTAACTTTACATAGTTAAATCTATTTTCCAGACTACTGTTAGCAGTAGGTCCACAGTCTCCATTTGATTAGTTAAGAATCTTGATTGCAAACAAGAATCAAGCCGAACAAAATAGTTAATTTTCCACTGCTACCATACTATCTGTATGTCTTAGTGCCTCTTTAACGCACAAAGGTGCAAATCCCTGCCTCTCTCAGGCATTAATGGATTCTTGCTGTGATGCTTCAGGACCCTGAAGTTGAATGGTTGCTGATTGCTTATACAACTACCTACTCTGAGCTGAGAATCACTGGTCCACATCTTCTCACAGAGTTGGAATGTTATCTTGAGAAAAAGTGCTTGGATGTTATTTAATCATAGGTATATGTGTTGGTGCAGGTGTCTTTAAGTCAGAGAAAGGGAGCTGGAAAAGATTTCTGGGTCTACAAGTGAAAGTACCAAAACAAACGCAAATGGCTTTAACTACTAAAGGAAACACCCTTTAAAATAAGCCATTAGTGCCAAATCACAACTAAAAATTCAACTTCAGTACCAGCAATAAATGACAGAACAAGTACAGGTGAATCTCAAAAAATTAGAATATTGTGCAAAAGTTAATTTATTTCAGTAATGCAATTTAAAAGGTGAAACTAATATAGGAGATAGACTCATTACATGCAAAGCAAGATAGTTCAAGCCATGATTTGTCATAATTGAGATGATTATGGCTTACAGCTCATGAAAACCCCAAATCCACAATCTCAGAAAATTAGAATATTACATGCAATCAATAAAACAAGAATTGTACATAGAACAATATTGAACCTCTGAAAAGTATAAGCATGCATATGTACTCAGTACTTGGTTTGGGCCTCTTTTGAAGCAATTATTGCTTCAATGCGGCATGGCATGGAAGCTATCAGCCTGTGGCACTACTGAGATGTTATGGAAGACCAGGATGCTTCAATAGCGGTCTTCAGCTCTTCTGCATTGTTTGGTCTCATGTCTCTCATCATTCTCTTGGCAATACCCCATAGATTCTCTATGCAGTTCAGGTCAGGCGAGTTTGCTAGCCAATCAAGCATAGTAATCCCACGGTCATTGAACCAGGTTTTGGTGCTTTTGGCAGTGTGGGCAAGTGCCAAGTCCTGCTGGAAAATGAAGTCAGCATCCCCATAAAGCTCGTCTGCGGAAGGAAGCATGAAGTGCTCCAAAATCTCCTGGTAGACGGCTGCGTTGACCCTGGATTTAATGAAGACAAGAACCAACACCAGCAGATAACATGGCTCCCCAAATCAACACAGACTGTGGAAACTTCACACTGGACTTCAAGCATCTTGCAGTGTGTGCCTCTCGATTCTTCCTCCAGACTCTGGGTCCTTGGTTTCCTAATGAGATGCAAAAATTGCTCTCATCAGAAAAGAGGACTTTGGACCACTGAGCAACAGACCAGTTCTGTTCTATAGCCCAGGTAAAATGCTTCTGACGTTGTTTGTTGTTCAGGAGTGGCTTGACAAGAGGAATACGACATTTGAAGCCCATGTCCAGGATCCGTCTGTGTGTGGTGGCTCTTGATGCATTCACTCCAGCCTCAGTCCATTCCTTATGAAAGTCCCCAACACTTTTGAATGACCTTTTCCTGACAATCCTCTCCAGGCTGCGGTCATCCCTGCTGCTTGTGCACCTTTTTCTTCCATACTTTTCCCTTCCACATAACTTTCTATTAATGTACTTCGATAAAGCACTTTGTGAACATCCAACTTCTTTTGCAATTAACTTTTGAGGCTTTCCCTCCTTATGGAGGGTGTCAATGATGGTTTTCTGCACAACTGTCAGATCAGCAGTCTTTCCCATGATTGTGATTCCTACTGAACCAGACTGAGAGACCATTGAAAGGCTCAGGAACCCTTTGCAGGTGTTATGGTTTAATTAGCTGATTAGAGTGGGACACTTTGAGCCTAGAATATTGAACCTTTTCACAATATTCTAATTTTCTGAGATTGTGGATTTGGGGTTTTCATGAGCTGTAAGCGATAATAATCTCAATTATGACACATTGTGACTCGAACTATCTTGTTTTGCATGTAATGAGTCTATCTCATATGATTAGTTTCACCTTTTAAGTTACATTACTGAAATAAATGAACTTTTGCACGATATTCTAATTTTTCGAGTTTCACCTGTAAATGGTAACAGGTACACAGGTACACCTGTAAATTTTGTAAAAACCTACATTAAGCATAACTAAAGTCTATCAGACCTCACTGTCAAAATTAGTGAGACTGCAGACAGTTACATATCACTACCATTTTTACTCCCCAGCCTCTTAAAAAGGGTTTAAAGGCAAACAGTGAACTAATACACTACCATCAGCTTCCAAACTGAAACAAGACCATGAACCTCTCAAGGTCCCCTTCAACAGAAGAGTGAAACTGTACATCATTCAAACAATATCTCCGATCCACATTTTTGGTATATTTTATATACATTTAATTAGCAATACACCATTTTGACATGTTGCTAATCAGTGAAATTGTAGTATGTCAGCATGGTGCTCTGGTGGCTAGATTCTGTTGGAAAGGAGAGGCTAGGTTAAGACCAAGAACTGGGGTAAAGCAAAGGCCACTGATGGTGAAGAAATGGCCCAAGGATAAGCCTCAGCATTTCAGATGTGTGATTTCACATACATTGCAGCTGAGCTGGGAATAAATAGACACATCTGCCAGGCACATATGACAGTATGAGATCACAAAAGTTTTGATATGATGCTGGAGTAATGCAAAAACCCTATGTGGAAGTGTCTATGGAAATTCTCAGTCATCCAGGTCATGGCTGTCCCAGAGGTGATTTTTTTCAAGAGGCAATTGGACTTTCTCAACTTTCAAATCCAGTTGCCTCTTGAAAAAGCACCTTTGGCACAACCATGTGGAAGTGCCCTCTTTGGTCATATTAACTTTTTTGGGGAGTTCCAAACTTTAGGACAAATAGACTTACAGATAACTAATAGACTTGTAAAAGGAAAAAAATGATTATCTCATTTATTTATTTATTCATTTATTTAATTTGTTTGCCACCTATCTCATCATAAAGCGACTCTTAAAGCGAGTCTTACAGTATTATCCAGTCATAAATGAAATAACAGAAATCATTTTACTGTTATTTTGGTACAATATTGACTGAGTGACTTTAAAAGATGCTATGCTAATGGGGAAAATGATCTGTATTTGTTACATAATACCATATTCCTAAGGTCAAAAATTCAGGATTTTTTTAAATAAATTCAATTTTTATTATTCTCATCAAAGACTCTTTACATAATCATATTGGCCTATTGCCTTGTTAAATTAATTTTTAAAATACGTTTACTACAGTAATGGTGAAAGGTTTAATTATATTCATAAACAATACACATTGCTCCAAAGTAGTCCAATTTTTTAAAAAATAGAATGGGTTTTATTAAATTTAAATTAGCGCAGCATTTATACGAAAATGTCACTGTCTTTCCCTATCAGGTTTTTAAAGTACAGAGTACAAGTTTAATTTATTTTCAAATTGTTACTGGAAATGCTTTTGAAAATAAAAATGAGTCAGTTATAACTACTAGTAGAAGCAATAATTAGTAGGGCAGGGCTGTGCAGCATTTCAAATAACCAATTCTAAATTTTAATAAAGTAAAATAAATGATGATCTTGTATTGTTATTCTTTCTAAATTCTGTTTTTGTTTTGCAAAAATAAAGGGGAAAGCAAGGGAAAGAAATTAGCCAGAAATCACACTATCATTATTCAGCAGTTGACTACATAGTGTTAACACTATAATCTTTTCCAGGGACTGAAAAAAGGGGAAAAGAGAGGGGGAGGGAGGGAGAGGAGCTGTTGGTTGGAGGCAGCCTGCAAGCCATGGCTTGCTAATTATAAAATAGCTATTAAGAACTAGCCTCCATTCATTACTGCTAAGGATATATTTCAATCAATGTGCATCTCTCTCTAATTCCTTCCCTTTCTTTTTGTTTGGTTTAATCACATACCTCACAAGATTTCCCCAGTGAAGGAGGAAGTGTTGATAGATACCAAGTGGTATCTGTGCACCTGCATTCATATGTGTGGGTATAAAATTGAAGGAGTAATTCTGATAGTTCATGAGAAGGATATAATGATTGTGTTGTTGATTGTTTGCTTGTTTCATGAGAAGTGGAGATGGAGCCTCAGAAACTTACCATCTCTTCTTGTCTCTTTGATTGAGCTGTGGAGATTGTGCTAATGGGTGCTAATGGCATCAGAAATAGTGCTCCAGATAGCCTTTGTCTCCAAAATATATCTTGTCATGATTTTATTTTCAAAGTATACTGGAAAGAGGATCGTTTTTAAAGTAAAGTCACTCATACATACATCCCCATTTCCATGTCCCATCTAAATTTTATCTCCCCGCACCCCCCCAAATCCAAATTTTCTTTGACAAGAAATCCTCAGTTTAGATGAAACAGTATTTAGGGAAGAGTCAGCACAGCCCACTTCCAATTGGGCTTATTATGACTAATATTAATTTGATGAAGGCCAATCATTTTTCAAATGGCACAATAGCAATTAAAAGGGTAATAACTTGCAAGTCCATTTCTATATCAGTTACAGGATAATTTAAACCATATAATCACTCTTTTTCATCAATATCTCCATCTCTCTTAGGTATGCTGGCAGAATTGGATGAGTTCTTCTACAGAGTTTAAGATGGTGCCTGATACCAGCTACTGTGATATTATTGTACCTACAATGAACACTGTCCAAATGGCATGTCTTTTAGAAATGTTACTGACTAATCACAAACCGGTATGTATGTGTCGTGATTTTCAAATAGGTACAATCTAGTGTCATACCAATGCGAGCATTCTGTTGCACAATTAGACTATTGGGAGCACTTTTCTCAAGCAGCCAGTAACATGACTACTGTTAGTACATTATTCTTCACATTCTTATTGGCATTGTAATCTAAAAGTTATTTAATGTTTCCCAAGTTTTATCTGAATTTTACTGGACAAAAAAGTTATAATTAAGCATCATTTGAAAAAAAAAGTATATTTGGCAAATGTACCCATAAATAAATAATTACAATTTTCTTTTCCTTATATAGGTTCTTTGTATTGGTCCCACAGGAACTGGAAAAACACTCACTATAGCAGACAAACTTCTGAAGAACCTGCCATTAGAATATATCAGCCATTTTCTGGTGTTCTCTGCTCGAACCTCAGCCAACCAAACCCAAGATCTCATTGACAGCAAGCTGGATAAAAGGTACTCTGTCTTAAAACAATTCTCTAATTTTCTTCCTGTTTAATTTATTTGTTTTTGCATATATTAGTTGACTTTGCTTTCCAAATCTGCTAAAATGCATATTGGTGATCCACAACTTATGACCACAATTAACTCCAAATCTTCCATTGCTAAGCAAGACAGTTGTTGTGACTTTTGCCTTATTTTATTGCCTCTTTCCATAGTTGTTAAGTGAATCTCTGTGATTGTTAAATTAGGAAAATGGTTGTTAAGTGAATCTGGCTTCCACATTGACTTTGCTTGTCAGAGGGTCGCAAAAGATGATCAAGACACTGCATAAACACTGCAGTCAAATGCTGGTCACATGACCATAGGAATGCTGCAAGTGCGAAAAATAGTCATATGTTACTTTTTTTAGTCCTGTTGTACTTTTGAAGAGTCACTGAATAAATATCTCCCTATAATTTAAAAGCTTGAAGTAAGAAACAAAATGTTAAGGAATGACTTCTCCTGTGATCTATGGCAAAAAGAAACTTTGGAGTTAATAATATGGGCAAAAAAATATTGAAGAAATACAGCCCCTGGAATGCCTACCCATTATATCAATAATTATCACTGAGTTTATAACATTATTTCTTACTGTTCAGAATTGTTTTTTAATCAAATCACATAGTGATAAGAACGCATGATTATGAATGTGCACTCAAACATTATATACTGTATGATATTAATTATTTATGAGTACATTTGTACAACATGTATTTCTGTGAAACTGAATATAACTTACACCTACCCTACTAAGGGGCATTATGTTATTAAGAAATGTGGGAGAACTGTAGAAAATCTGTACTAAGAACTCTTCTAAGGTGTGTGAAGTATCTGACCAATAAATCATTTTTCACTTGCAATAAATTCTTACTGTTGACACTGGGAGCATACTGTATATCAGTAATTCTGCAGACCCATGGCAGCACAGAGCACAGCCTGCCATTGGAGATCAGGCTAGTCCCCACTTTGTTGAACTTCAGGAAATTGAATTCTGTTGGAGAGCCTTCTCCTAGGGTCATACCATCGTTTACCCTTTTAGTTTCATTTTTGTTGTTTTGTTCATTTAGTTGAAGAATTTTATGATTGTTTGTTGTTTAATTTTAACCATGAATGTTTTTAATTTTTTTTGTCTTATGTACACTGCCAAGAATATATTAAATATATATTAAACATAATATTGACAGTTTATTAAATAATATTATACATTATATATGGTATAGAATAGATGCAATATATATCAATATATATTTCATAAATAAATACATCTCCAACCACGATTATCATGTATCATGTATTCCAGCCAGTAACTTTTATTTTTGTCTTGTTAAATGTAGGCGTAAGGGAGTTTTTGGCCCCCCGCTTGGCCGGTATTTCATTTTTTTCATTGATGATCTGAACATGCCAGCCTTAGAGACCTATGGTGCCCAGCCACCCATTGAACTTCTTCGGCAGTGGATGGATCATAAAGGCTGGTACGATAGGAAACAAATTGGTAAGATACAAGTTCTTTATCTAGTTTCTGTACAAAACACTGTTTTTCAGAACAGGAAGGTCAGTTTTAAATCTGCACTGGTATACTTATATTTCTGTCTGTTGGGGGTCTATGATATAATGTTAATGTTTCATCTTGGGCATGTTTTTGCTCGTTTTCAGGTACCTTTAAGAAATTAGTGGATATTAACTTTATTGGTGCCATGGGACCACCAGGAGGAGGAAGAAATGCAGTTACACCACGCCTCATGCGCCACTTCAACTATCTCTCATTCACTGAGATGGAAGACAGCAGCAAGAAGAAAATCTTCTCCAGTATTCTTGGCAGTTGGATGGGTAGGTTATGTGAAGCAGGGTCCTTTCTCTTTCTTATCTCTCTTATTAGGTGATCTGTAACTTTAGAGAAAGATATCCTGTTGTTCCAAGAGATTGTTATTTGGACTGCTAGTCCTGTCTGGGCAGACAGTGAAATCATAATAGAATCTACAAAGCAGTCATATGCTATTTGTTATCTTTTTTCCAGAATACTGTCCAATACTGCCAGATAAATGCTAGATTGTCTATCCAGTATTCTTATTGTATGGAACATTGCCTGAGTGAGAGGCAAAATCAGGCCATTGAAAAATAAGACATTTTACATAATCTCAAGTTTTTATGTACTTGAGGAAATCCCTCCTCAAGAGGGATGTGTAGAGATATGTGCATCTTATATACTGTAAGAAAAAGATGTTTAAGTTCCTTGGATTCCCAAGCTTATGTTAGCTCCACAATGTATGGAACATTTAGGTGGTCATTAAAAGCTCTCCCACATTCTGCCATTTGTAAGGCCTGAACACAGCGGGTGGGATTTGGCTGGTTTGGACCGGTTTGAGCGAACTGGTTGAATCGACAGGCTGGCCCCACCCACTCCTCCCCACCTCGCCCAGGCATCTCCACACAGCCCGTTTTGGATGCAAGTAAATGCAGGATCTGTGCAGTCACTCTGGGAGGGCAAAAAACAGCCCTCCCAGAAGTTCTGGAAGTCCGGAAATGGGCCTATTTCCAGCTTCCAGAAGGTCTCCGGAGTCCAGGGGAGGCCGTTTTCGCCCTCCTGGAGGCCCGAGGAAAGCTTCCAAAGCCTAGTGTGGGTGAAAAATGAAGTTACAGTAGGTCACGCCACCATGGCCATGCCCACACAGCAACCAGACAGACAACCTGTTGCTGGGATTTTTGAATCCCATCCCTGCCTGAACAGCATGACAAAATTCTTTTGCAAGCTGGTGTAAAAGCCTCCTCTTCAGACCATTGGCGGGGGAACTCTGACTTTTGTGATACCTTCTTTAGTTCACAAGACTGCAGCCATAGCTGTCCGAGAAATAAAATGGGCCAAGAAAATTGAGTCAGCATCAAGAGCACTTTCAAACAGTCCTTGAAGCTACCTCTTTTCTTTTTTGGAGGGAAAATTGATTGCCCTTAGAAGACAATTGTATCTGGATTCCTGCCACTCCCTGAGAAAAGTTCCTTGGAGTTGGGCAATCGATAAATTTAAATAAATAAATAAGCAAATAAATAAGTACATGTTTTCATTTGAAAAAGCATGGAGAAGAAACACATCCAGATCAGTGGTGGGATTCAAATTTTTTTACTACTGGTTCTGTGGGCGTGGCTTGGTGGGCGTGGCAGGGGAAGGATACTGTAAAATCTCCAGTCAGAGGTGGTATTTGCTGGTTCTCTGAACTACTCAAAATTTCCGCTACCGGTTCTCCAGAACTGGTCAGAACCTGCTGAATACCATCTCTGATCCAGATATATTTACATAAAGGTAGCCCTAACTTAGTGATTGTCTTAGAGAGTGGCTATTCATAGTTAGGGCCATGCTGTAAAAGTAACTTTTGGACAATGCCTGCATTTATGACTTTTACAGCATCTGACTCTGTCTCTGAATTGCAACTTTAAACTTCCCTTCTCTACAATTTTCTCTTGCTCCCCGCCTCCCCGGATGTATATGTGAGTACAAGATAAACAATGTCTTTATGAGGGAGAGGACACTTCAACTTGGCACAGTTTGTACTCTATTTTCACTCCCTAATCTCACACAAATGTGTTTGAAACCAATCTGTAATCATCTTTGCTTCCATTGGCTTCAGAGCACTGAAAGGTGTCTTTGTGGGGAAGGTAGAAGCAAAAGGTGCATATGTTCGCCACCTTATGTTATTTGTAAAAATAATAAAGGTAGGATACAAATAATAAAATAAAAAAACCTATTATAAACTTTTCAAAACTCTCTCCAGATAGCCAGTAAAAGATTTTATTTTACTTTTTTTAAAAAAGCACTTAAAAATTATAGTACCCTCTGAGCATCATAGCTCCTGGAGTAATAAAAATTATTTTGCTCCCATTCAGCAAATGTTTTCCTCTACATTTTCATTATGTATAGTGTGCACTTCGTTACCTAGGAAGCTTTCTACAACTGTATGCCATTGCTTCTGTTTCTATTAAATCAGAAATTCGAGCTGTAAAAAGAAAGACTATCAGTCTGAACAACTTCTTTCATCAGGGTTTGCAAAGCTTGCTTGAAATAATAAAAATTGGGTTCATAGTCTATTTTACTTCTCTAACAGACTTAGGTTGTAGGTTGAAACTGAAGAAAAGCTTGCTTAAACCCAAAAGCTGAAAAATATTGGGATGCATGGCAAAACAAGAGCAGAACCAAGAGAAAAATCAACTTTCCAGATAGGATCAACAAGCTTCCTACTAAGGCAGAGTGTCCTTGGGGCAAAATAACTCCCCCCCTTTCTATTTTGAAGATGGAACTTTTTGTAAAAAAATAAACATACTAATTTTTTTCTTGAATTTTAGCTGGAAAACTAGGAGAAATATGTTACAGAGAGCCAGTCCGTAAGTAATTTAATATATTAATTTCCAGTATATTAGTAATACATTTTAGAAATATACTTTTTCAATTACTTATTTTTAAAATTTGGGTGGTGCCCTTCAGATTTGGACTTTATTAGAGGAAAGCAAGGAGTTTGTGTACAATAGTTAATAGTAATATAATTATAATATATAAATATAATACTGTAGATTGACTACAAATAACAGCATGACAAAGCAGCAGCAATGTTGCATTAAAATATCTGCAAGAGATATCACTTGCCTACAAACAAGTACTGATGGGATCATAAAACAGACAAAATAATAAAATATGAAGAAGCTAAAGTGCTCTGAGAATTAAGTATTCGAGCAGACAAACACTTGTCATATATTACCCCAGACTTAACAATTGTTGAAAAGAAAGACAAGTAAATCTGGTTGGTGGACGTTGCAATACCTGGAGATAAGAGAAAAGAGGGAGAGAATCACAAAATAGAAAGACCTGTAAATAGAAGTAGAATGACTATGGCAAAAGAAAGCCAAGACACTACCTATAGTATTACGTGCTTTTGGTGGAATCACAAAACATCTGGAGCACAACTTGAACATTATTGGCATTGACCATCAGTCAATTGCAAAAGGCCACCTCACTTGGAAACACTTACATCCTGTGATAATACCTTTAATACTATTAAACAACATCTGTCTATCTCAGATCCTGGGAAGGACTCAATAGGTGGATAAAAATGCCAAATCCAATCTAAAGAAATGGCTGACTGTGTAGAAAACAATGATAATAATGAAAAGTCACCAGATCTCATGCATTCCCATTTGAAATCTTGCAAGATTGCGAGAAGGAACAAAAGAAAGCATTTACCAAAAAGTAATAGTGAAACTCATGCTCTAGTGAGGTCTAGGACAACTCACCACAGCCAACTCACTGCAGCCAACTTGTCACAGCCACCTTGCTGTGGCCAACTTGCCACAGCTAATTTGCCAAGGGACAACTTGCCACAGGACAAGAGTTACACTAATATCAAAGAAATTGTGGAATAGAATCATTAAAGAAAGGATGCAAAAGGAGGAACAAAATGAAATGTGCATGACAAATTTTTAATAATGTTTCATTACTTTAAATGCTTAAATTGAATTGTTAAATTATCCTGCAGTGAGTTGTCCCATGGTGAGTTGGCCACGGAGAGTTGTCCAGCCACAACTGGGCCAGTGGGCCATGACGAGTTGTCTTCAGAGAGTTGGCTGCACCAAGTTGCCCCATTCCGCTGTAGTGTTACAATAAGAAAAATATATATAGCTGAACTTAATTTATAATAACATAATACAGTATATTAAACCTCTCCATATCTATCTCTCCATATCTCCATATCTATTAAACCTCTCCATAAATAGCAATAGCACTTAGACTTATATACTACTTCACAGTGTTTTGACAGTCCTCTCTAAGTGGTTTACAGAGTCAGCATATTGCCCACAACAATCAGGGTCCTCATTTTACCCACCTCAGAAGGATGAAAAGTGGAGGCAACCTTGAGCCTGGTGAAAAATCATCTTCTTTCTATAATATCCACGTATTTGTCTATATTTTATACCTTATGGATTTTTATTCTTTAGATTTCTCAGAATTCCCTATTTCATATTAATATGAACTCAGTCCAGTAGTGACTTTTTGGAATTTCCCTTTGTCTTGACCCTTTTTTCTATCTTCCTTCATATATTTGATTTGTAATATAATTATAATATATAAATGTAATATTGCAGACTGACTACAAATAACAGCATGACAAAGCAGCAGCAATGTTGCATTAAAATATCTGCAAGAGATTTCTCTTTATGACTAAAACATCTTAAGGTACTTCTTTCGTATGTTCCTCATGTTTATATTCAGTGCACTCTTCTTCAGCATTCATCCTTTCCTGTTTTTCTTTTGTTTTAGTGCACATACTCAACCCATTCCCACTGCATTTCAATTTGCTTTATTCTTTCTCCTAATACCAGGACTCACTTCCCTATGCAAAGAGGGCAGAAAGATGCTCTTGAATGTAAATTTTATCTTTTTTTCAACAAACATTCATCCCTCACAATGAAGCATATTATACACACCCGCTTTTTGTTAGCATTTTCCTGTCTTAAAATTTCTTCATTCATTTCCCATTTAAGGAAATATTCTACCAAGATGCACAAATTCCCCTGTTGACTCTGTTTTTTTCACCATTTATGTGCATAAGAAGCAATTATTCACTCCATTTTTCCTGTCAAACATAAATACCTTGGTCTTTTATAAATTAAGTTATATGCATAAGTCATGTCATCAAATCTCTGCCATCACCACAAGAATTCCTTATATACTTATCCATAAATATTTTAAACAAGCAAGCAGACATCACACATTCTACTCTTAGGGATGTTGCACTGACTGCTTTTTCCCTTGATTACACACAGCATCTAACAAACAAGGAGGAAATAGAAGTGGACCACAGAAATGGAACCAAATTTTCCAAGATACTAGAACCAAGAAAGAACTACTTAACTAGTGGGGATTGGGGTGGGGAAAGCAGAATTCCAATTTGGCATGACCAGGTACAATAGTCAAGATTTTGTTGATGATCCAAACTCTGTCAAGGATCTTGGAGTACTCATCTCTAATGATCTAAGTGGTAGAGCTCACTGTAACTACATAGCCAAAAAGGCATTGTTGACCTTTATTAACCTAATGCTACGTAGCTTTTTGTCTGGTAATATTACACTACCAACTAGAGCATACAAAACATTTGCTAGACCAATACTCGAATACATCTCATCAGTCTGGAACCCACATTACGTATCTGATATTAACACAGTTGAGAAAGTCCAGAAATATTTCAGAAGGAGAGTTCTCCACTCCTCTACTCATTGCCACCAGACTTGAAATTCTAGACCTAGACAACCTAGAACTACGCCGCCTTCTGTCCGATCTAAGTATAGTATATAAAATCATGCATTGCAATGTCCTACCTGTCAATGAATACTTCAGCTTCAACCATAACAACACAAGAGCAAACAATAGATACAAACTCAAGGTTAATCGCACCAAACTTGATTGCAGGAAATACGACTTCAGCAACAGAATGGTCAATGTCTGGATTCTACCTGATTCTGTGGTTTCTTCCCCAAACTCCAAAAACTTTAACCTTAGACTTTCTACTATTGACCTCACCCCTTTCCTAAGAGGTCTGTAGGGGGCATGCATAAGCGCACCAATCGTGCCTACCGTCCCTGTCCTATTGTTTTTTGTTTTTTTTATTTTTCTTATATGTATCCATGTATTCATAACTATGTTTTTTACTTATACCTATTATCTTGTAAGCAGTTGACAAAATAAATAAATAAATAAATAAAAATGTTAGCAGCTTTAAAACAGATTGAAAAGAACATTGAACAATAAATAAAGCTTTGGTATAATGCAGATTCAGGAATAAAGGTAATAGGTATTTTCTTCATCTGTTTGTGAAATAATTATCTTGTTCTGTCCCAAGCCAGGTTTCTATATTGTCAGGCAACCAATACTCATTTTATCTCTTTTGAGAGGTCCTCCCTTTAAGACTGATCAGAAATTTTGTTTTCTTTTAGCTGGATGTCCTCAAATAGCAAATCTAAATGAACCTCTTGTTGATGCTACAATATACGTGTATTCAACCATCACATCTCAACTGTTGCCCACTCCAGCAAAATCTCATTACACGTTTAATTTAAGGGATCTCTCCAAGGTTTTCCAAGGAATGCTGGTGGCAGATCCAGCTAAAATTGTGGTGAGTGCTGTTTTCATAACATTGGCTAGAATGCCTACCAAAGGGACTTGTGATTAATTTTCTAATTAATCAATTTCCTGATCAATATCCTTTTCTATGTATCTCATAGATCACATTAAAAATGACTTTTTAAATTTAGAAATTCACATTGACTTCACTTAAAGTGTATTTGAGATTTTAAAAAATGAAATAGTTTTTTGTGTGATAACAGCAAATGAATCACATCTGCATGATTCAGCCAATCACATTTTTATCTAGACTATCCATGATTAATATGAAATGGCAAACTCAAGCACCAAGATATATACCAGGTTTTTGTTTATTAGTTTATCACATTGTTAATAATATAGCAAGTATAACAAATTGGGGAATGGAGTACATAAAAATTGTTAGATTCTGTATAATGAGATAATGTTTATTTTAACCTTCTTTAAGGAAAATTCTAGTAATTGCTATCTTTATCGCTGAGTTGCTGGTTGTTTAGACCAATGCCTGTGATTCTCAGGCATCCAGGTCATGGTTGTCCCAAAGGTGCTTTTTTCCAAAAGACAACTGGACTTTCTTGGTTTTTTTCCTTTGAAAACATTTCACTTCTCACCAAGAAGTTTCTTTAGAACTTCAGAACCAAAGAAGCTTCTTGGATGAGAAATGAAATATTTTCAAAGAAAAAAAAACAAGAAAATCTAGTTGCCTTTTGGAAAATCAAGCTTTGGGTTTAGATCAGTATATAAAGAAAAGATTATTTATGTATATATATATATAATTTGTTTATTTGTTCATGAAATTTATACAGCTACCTACCCCTACATATGTGATTTAGAAATGCTTTGGGGTCCTGTGGAAACCAAACATGGAACATTACTAAAGACTTTCTTTGTAATTCTTTGCCAGGATAAATTGCCCCTATTGAGGTTGTGGTATCACGAAAGCTGTCGTGTGTTCCGTGATCGTCTAGTTAATGATGAAGATCGAAATTGGTTTGATGACTTGATGAAGGACATGATGTTGGAATGGAAAACCAGCTTTCATGAAGTTGTTCCTTTTGAGCCCCTTCTTTATGGAGATTTCATGACACCTGGGTCTGATGTGAAGCTTTATGAACTGATTGATAGCAAAGAGAAAGTAGGTTGCAAGTGATACTTCTCTGCTTCTTCTGTTTGCTATGTCTTTAATTCACCCTGCACAACGTATAATTTAGGTGTGGTTAAGGATAACATAAAGTCTAGAGAAATCTTCCAGCTATATTGCACATGTGGGCTAAAACAGGATGCATATATTAAAAGTATGTATTATTTTCTGTGTACGAAGAATAAGGTTGTGCAAGGATAGACTGAACTCTAGAAGCATGCTGAGAATGATAGATGAAAGTGGATAGAACAGACCTAGATTATGCACTTTCCCCCCAAGCCCCCTGCTTCTTTTGGTGTTTAGGCAAGTAATAAAGAACAGTTGGGAATCTGCTATGCAGATGACTTGAGCATAGTACTTACGCTTGAAAAATGCAATAAACTAGGAAAGAGAACAAGTTTTATGTTCATAGTACTGCAGCGAATGCCATTAAAATCTTTACAGCTGACCTTTGCAAGTAATTACCCTTCCCACAGAACTCCCAAGTGGAAGGAGAGTGCTTACTGAGAAAATGTTAATTAAGCAGAGGGTAAAAATGTAAAGATTTTAATAAGGAATGATGTCCTTTGCATTCACTGCCATGCCAGAAATAATAATGATAACAGTATGCTTTCTTTCTTGATCACCAAATGAATTATAGTCATTAATTATTCTGGCTTCTTTGGTAATCAAATGTTTGTCACATCTGTTGCTCAGATAGTTGAGGCTATGAGGAGTTAGATGACTTAATCAAGTCCATCCATCCTGGCTAAAACAATGAATTTTATTCTGGAATCTTATCCAATTTGTTGATATGGCCTCTGATCATTACAACAAAACTGAGGGTGCTAGTTCTAATTCTATGTGTACCATGTTTGGTCTCAGATATCAAAGTCAGTGTTTTCAAAGTGTTTTCCTTTGTTGCCTAAAATATATTAGTTTTGGAACTCAGATTCTAATTTTATTCCTTCAAATAACAGTATTTCATTTATTATCATCAGTGGCATTTTATAATAATAGAGAGAAGGGATGCACGTCTCCTAAGTTGGCCTCCAAAAATGTGTCTTTCCTAGTTGATTGGTCTTATTGCTCTTCCATTTTGCTTTGTTCCCAGCTTATACATGTGATAGAAGAGTATATGGATGAATACAATCAGATCAATACTACTAAGATGAAGCTAGTGCTATTCATGGATGCTTTGGCGCACATATGCCGAATCACACGTATTCTACGCCAAGCATTGGGCAATGCTCTTCTCTTGGGTGTTGGTGGTAGTGGAAGACAATCGCTGACTAAGCTGGCATCTCATATGTAAGATATGAATGCAGGTTATTCATTTCTGCACTAGTAAGCTGTGACAAGTTGCTTAGAATACAAATTATTTGAAGCCTGGATTTGCAAGTTAGCATGCCACAGATCAGAAACCAGGAATTAGGATCTAAATAATATATATATTCCATCACTGAAGACATAGATGATTGTTTCCAGTGGTAGGAAGTGCAACAAAATCATCTGGATATGTTACTAACATATTGGGGGGAGGATCACTTTTGCAAGGCAGCAATAACAACTTCATCTGATCACTGAGGGTCATTGCAAAATAATTCCATAAGTCAAACTGTAAATGATAGAAATAAGTCCACACAGAAAAAACTTAACAGTTTTATCAAGCAGATTTTAACCTGTTCACTTCAATATATTTCTTGCTAAAGAAATAAGCTATTTTATTTTAAAAGTGACTTGTTTCATTTATAATTACAACTTTTGTAATGAAAATGTTAAAAAAATGGTGGCAGTGTTTGAAATCTTCCTAATGATGTTCTTCAGTAACATCTTTACAGGAGTAACTCATGTCCTGATTCAGATTCCTTTCTTTTTAGAGCTGATTATGAATGCTTCCAGATAGAGCTTTCAAAGAACTATGGGACAGCTGAGTGGAGAGAAGATATCAAAAAGATCATGCTGAAAGCTGGCTTGCAAAGCCTCTCTATTACTTTTCTATTTACAGATACCCAGGTAAGCAAATCTATTGGCAAATTTCAAGGATTGGAATTTCTTCATGTACTGTATTAGTTAACATGTTTCTTAAATCAATAATAGTCATTAGTGTGCTCAGAAGAGTCCCAACAATGGGCATATCCAGCTCATCTACCTCTCATATAATGCAACCCGGTACTATTTATATCTATTTATGTGTTATTCTCCTTAAATTCAATGATAATTAATCCCTGATAAGCATGCATAAAATTGAAACTATTAGCCTCATTTTAGAATCTTTGTTATAGAGGAGAGAATAACTTCTGTGATATGGCTCTCACTCTTAGCCTGTCATCCATTCCTTACATGAGAAGGAAGGTTTATTGCAAAACATATGTGCATTTATATTTACTATTTTAATATTATATTTGTATCTGATTAGTCCTATTAGAATTTCCAAAGAGTACTTAAATTAGCTATAGGAACTAGAGGAGGAGGATGAGGATGATACTTATATGCTGCCTGTCTCACCATGGGGCTACTCTAGGTAACTCACAACAATTAAAAAAAAAAAGAAATAAAAAGGAGGTTTAAGCAAAGCAAAAGTAATATAATAGAAACAATAAAAGAAAACAAGGAAAAAGAAAACAAACAAAATACATCAATATAACTGCTAAAAATGATGGCAAGTGTGGAGGAGGGGAGGTGGATTCAGCTGTCAATGTGCAGCCACCTCCAAAGTAGAACTCCCTCATCAGATCCCCAGACCAACCTGCAGAATCAGAGAAAGATAGGAAATTGAGGCAGATGTTGCACTAGAGGGCAGGATGTTTCAAGGGGCAGGTGATGCAGCAGAGAACACTCTTCTGGATTACATCAGTTGGAGTTCTTTACCAATAAGTTCCCAGTAGGCCTTCTCTTCCAGAATAAATAGGATAGGATAGTCTTAGTGGGATGAGAGAGTTCACCAGGCAGCCTGGGCCTATACCATTAAGGGTTTTAAAGATCATAACCAAAACTTGAACTGCACTCAGAAGCAGACCAGTAGCCAGTAACAGTTTGTGGAAAAGAGGTGTAATATGAGCCTCCAATCCTTATTTGATATTCAAATAGGGTTCTTGAGGTATTCTACTTTCAATTACAATTTTAGACTAAGTTCTATTATGATGGTTCTTGGAAGTCAAAAAAGAAAAAAAAAGTTTATAAAATAATGTGACAAGTCTATTCATGGAGTGCATATCCCTAACATGTACTGGAAAAGAAAAAGAGGAGAAGGAAAAATAGGGATATTGAATCTTTCAGTATATAGAAAGTGTATTGGTTGGTTGGTTGGTTAAATAAAATCTGCTAATATAAAAATAAAATAAATGCATTGGAGAAAATTGAAACAATGAATATAATATCATGATATGTTATTTAGATCAAAAGTGAATCCTTCCTAGAGGATATCAACAATTTGTTGAATTCAGGAGACATACCTAACTTGTATGGCCTAGATGAGCAAGACCAGATTATGACTGCTATGAAACCAATTGTTCAGGACCAGGGACTTCAACCTACCAAGGCCAACCTGATGGCTGCATATACAGGAAGAGTGCGAAGTAATATCCATACTGTACTATGTATGAGGTATGAGCTAACCTGGAATATATGGCTTACAGGAAAAAAGAAACCCTTCATCTTCAGCAACTTTCCGCTCTTCTAATGGTGATTCATATCATAGAAATCTACGTAAATTACCCCACAGCAACCTTCCCAAGCTGATACCAAAAGCAATTTGTAACACTTCATCTCTGCAGGGATAATGGGAGATGTCATCCAAAAGGCCTACATAGCCCCAGATTAAGGGATTTTAATCTAAAAATATCTAAAAAAGAAGACAGGGAGTTCTCTTTATTCTTCACATTTGCCCCAACATGTTATGCAAAAAATACTTGAGCCAGTGGTACTTCCATCCTAGTCCTGCCCATTTAATTACACACGTGGTCCTAAGTTTCTATAAGCTTCTCCTACCACTGTTGCAAAGTGAAGATCTCAATTAAAACATGCACCTTGAAAAGTTCTCTATATGCCATGGTTGTCATTTTTCCTGTTTTGGAAGAATTTGTGAAATGTGTTAACCTTCTTTTCCATTACAGAGAAAATATCATGGCACCTAGAATTTGTTAGAGTTTGGGAGAAGGAGAGTGTATCTATCTAATCTATCTAGTATATCTATCTTCTATTTGTACCAGCATGGGGTTTTGAAGCAACAATTCCATTATTATTTTTACTGCAGGACTTTGTTTGGCTTTGCCTTAAGTATTTCCTTGAGTGAATGTCTCTTCTGAGCCGCTTCTCCCCCTCACACCCACACCAGGCCTTATACATTATTTTGCATATCTCAGTAACTAAAACTTAAAGTTCAAGATTTTGCTTTGGATTACTGTAAATTTAAAGTCCCTTACTAATCTTTGTGAAATGAAGTGCTGAGAACCTGGGATTTTTTTGCCCTTAGATCAAGCTTTCAAGTCTATAGATATTAGATGGATTAAAGCTCATGAAGCATAGTGCTTCCACCTTCAGTTGTAATGGAACCCGCTACCCTTCGTTGTGTCTCCAGGACAGCCTTTCCTGCCTATAGTGTATTCCAATAGAACAAAACTGATACAAACTGTTCTAACAAGAACTTTTCTTACTCTTTTCTGTTTCCTGACAATTTAGTCCTATTGGGGAGGTGTTCCGAGCACGGCTCAGACAGTTCCCATCTCTGGTAAACTGCTGTACCATTGACTGGTTCAACGAATGGCCTACAGAAGCCTTGGAATCTGTTGCTGCTTCCTTTTTCAAAGATATCTCAGATGCTGAGGTTACCCCTGAAGTTTTAGAAGGCATGGTAAATACCTCTCTTGAAACAAATTTGGCATTCTGTGAAAGAAGTTATAAAGTTTAGCAGCTAATATGCTGACTCTGTAAACTGTTTAGAGGGGCTGTAAAACATTATAAAGCAGTATATAATTCTAAGTGCTATTGCTATTGCTGATTACTAAACAAAGACACAAGTCCTTCCATTGAGGATGCATGAGTCATAAAGACAGCTGAGAATATATCTACAGACCCGCTCACATCCTGGACATAAATGGTTTCAACTTCTACCCTCAAATTGTTGTTATAGAACACTAGAACAACTAGACACAAGGACAGTTTTTTTTCCTGCATGCCATCACTCTACTAAACAATTAATTCTCACAACACTATCAAACTATTTACTAAGACTGTATTACCAGAGGTGGGATTCAGCTGGTTCGGGCCAGTTCGGGCAAACCAGATGTTAAATTTACATCTGGTTCGCTGAACCAGTAGTTGAACTGACTGGCTGTCCCCGCCCATCCTCCCCCACTCTTCCCAGGTGTCTCCACATGGCCCGTTTTGGATGCAGATAAGTGCAGTGTCTATGCGGAGGCTCTGGGAGGGTGAAAAATGGCCCTCCCGGAAGTTCCTGAAGTCCAGAAATAGGCCTGTTTCTGGCTTCCAGGGGGCCTCCAGACCCTGGGGAGGGGCTATTTTTACCCTCCCAGAAGTCCAAGGGAAGCCTCCGGACTCTGGGGAAGGCGAAAAACAGCTCTCCTGGAAGTATTGGTAGGCCATGCCCACCATGGCCATGCCCACCCACTAACCGGGCAGAGAACCAGTTGTTGGGATTTTTTAATCCCACCCCACATGTTACTATTATTCTTCTCATCTTTCCTATTACCTATCTCCTTCTACTTATGACTATAATATTGTTGCTTGTGTCTTTACAATTATATTGTTTTATTTAGTTTCCTGGTATGATTTTGATTGCTTATTTAATATCCTATGACTATCACTAAGTGTTGTATCTTATGATTCTTGATGAATGTATTTTTTATGTACACTGAGAGCTTATGCACTGAAGACAAATCCCTTGTGTGTCCAATCATACTTGGCCAATAAAGAATTCTATTCTATTCCAATCCAATAATCATTAGAATTTAGAGCATTTTCTTTTAATAGTGGAATGTGCGCTATTTTTCATGTTCTGTTTTATATTTTCCTAAAATATGTATTCCATAAATAATCTCATTTGGTTCAAAAACCTACCTTATTAAAAAGTCTTTGGAGTTTCTTAAAATTGTTTTCTATATTGTAGATTCAAATGTGTGTAGAGATTCATCAGAGTGTTGCAATTAAGTGCAAGGCATATCTGGCAGAATTGGCAAGGCATAACTATGTCACTCCCAAAAGCTATTTGGAGCTGCTTGGTATCTTCATTGGTTTGATAGGAACAAAGAAACAGGAACTCAACAATGCGAAGAATAGGATGAAGAGTGGATTGGATAAGGTGGGATTCTTTAGAAACATTTGCATTGCTTTGCTTCCTCTTTTTAGAGGAACTTCACATAATGGATTGTCGCAATGATTCCAATATGGAAAGGTCTTGAAGCAACTTTTGATATTGCTTTAAAATTGCACCCAATGTTTTACTACAGCAAAATCACCACCTCCTCACCATATTCACCATAACTGCTAACATATTTATGTTGGATATAAGCAGGCATTCGTTTTTTCTTTATGTGTGTGCATATGTACACAGAATGATGAAAGCTAAACATTTTGTTGCTATCTTTTCCTGAATAAAGCTGGCCTAGCATTTTCCTGTTTTTTGGATAGGGAGAGTTTGTTTTTCTAAAATTGGATCTAGCCTAAGTTACTGAACCTGCTTCCCAATAAAATCAATGACAATTCCAACAGATCAGTCTAAATTATCCAAGTGATGTCACTGAGTCTTTAAATTTAATTAATGTGAAAATGCTACTATTGATGCTGGTGAATTCTGTTTATTTTTAAAGAATTAACTACTTTCAGAGAAAGTTAGAGATGATTATAAACATGACACTGTATAATAAAACGATGGAAAAGCCAAACTGACAATGGAACAGCTAACTTTAAACTAAAGAATAACTACAACTGACAAGTCATTCAAAATTAAACATCTGTATTTACCATTTAGTTCATGGCATAGTTACATGTATGCTCAAAATTGCACTAATACTTATTCTGACTGAATTTTATATCTGAAAGACCTTGATGACAAGTATAGTCACATTATTCTGTGCAAACTAGAATCTCTAATCAGGAGACTGCCTTGATTAGAGATTCTACAAGTTACCCATATCCCCATCTACTAGGCTGTTTGGTTCATGTAGGGTACTGACACACTCAGGATACAAGAGAAAATAATTTCTATCCCACTTAAATTCTTTCAAGATGATCACTACATTCTTCTCTTCATTTGAGATTCACCTTGATGGATTTTATATATAGTTTTCTTTCCTTCCAGCTTTTGCGAACAGCAGATGATGTAGCAAAAATGCAGGAAGAGCTAGAATTAGCCCGCCCCCTGCTGGCAGAAGCTGCCAAAGATACGCTCGTGACCATGGAACAAATACAGGTACTGTAGGCTCTGCAATGTACCTTCAGAAGCAATGAGTGCAAGATAAACATATTATGTGCAAATGCTAAATCTCATTGTTCCTATGTTAAAGAAAGCAGCATTTATATTGCATATCTGTGTTATTTTTGTCTAGGCCCTGGCCTGCACTTAGAATAGGGAAGTATAGGTTGAATATCATTAAAGAACCACAAAATATTATTTATTGTTGTCTTTATTATACAAGGGAGGGGTGCTGTTTATATTTCCTTACAGAGGTGACAAAATATCTTAAGTTGCTTTTGCTTTCGTACCCAAACATTTAATTCAGTATGTAAGTTGCTTCTCAAGTAAAAATGTATTCTTTAAGCCATGTTCCTGAAAATGATTTTTCATGCAATCAAGAATTGGGAATTTACATTTATTCCTTTAGAAATGTTGAAATTCATTTTACCCCATAGCACAAATAGCCTCATTCAGCAGCCTTTCATGCCAAAGGACATTTCAGTCTCTGTAGTCATTCCATTTGCATTTTCAATTGTCCTTCCATCCTCCAATAGCATCTTTTGTTCAATTTGATGCCCTCCAAATAACTTGGAATTCAGTTCCTCTAATACTGAAGTCCTTCTGCTAGACAATTGCAAGGGTTGAGGTTTTTTCTTCAATTCTGAGGGGCAAGAGTTACGGAAGATTGTGCCACACTCTGTAGTCGTTGAGCCACTCCAACTTGCTACAGGCAAGTAAATAAATTGATACCACTTTGGTGAGAAAAATAATACTGTTTTGTGTGGAAGTATGAACCCAATCGGTGCTGGACCTACCCAAATGTTTTGCCCAAACATGAGGCAACATCAATGGAGAGAAAAAGCACTGGATGACTGAGTCTAGAGCTAGTCCACCTCCTATTGTCCGCCTATTGTCCTTAGATCTGCCTTCGGTCCGATCTAGTATATAAAATCATACCTTGCAATGTCCTACCTGTCAATGAATACTTCAGCTTCAACCATAACAACACAAGAGCAAACAATAGATACAAACTCAAGGTTAATCACACCAAACTTGATTGCAGGAAATACGACTTCAGCAACAGAGTGGTCAATGTCTGGAATATTCTACCTGACTCTGTGGTTTCTTCCCCAAACCCCAAAAACTTTAATCTTAGACTTTCTACTATTGACCTCACCCCTTTCCTAAAAGGTCTCTAGGAGGCGTGCATAACTGCACCAACATGCCTACTGTCTTATATGTACCCATTTCATGTATTCATAACTATGTTTTTACTTATACCTATTATCTTGTAAGCAATTGACAAAAATAAATAAATTAAAATAAATAAATATCGTGCATTTCCGAACAGTGCACAAGAGTGAGCCAAAGGGACTCGTAGTCTTAGGAAACCAAATTCAGAAGTTGTGGGAGCTTCATCACTAGAAACTTTCAAGAAGAGACTGGACTGCCACTACAAAGTTCCTTCCAACTTTTTTAATCTGTTAAATAACTACTCTGTATTAACACAGTAGTCTCCTGGCTAATGTACCATCATCATACACTAAATAAGTTAGCTTCATTCCCTTAATAATAATTGTATGTTGCACAACTTGTAATCCCATTAAACTTAAAATTTTGGTCACAATTACATCTTCATCAGTTTTGTCCATTATCAGGGAAAACAACTTTTTATTAAATAGCTGCACCTTAATTATAGTGGTAAATGTATTTAAACTATTTCAAATCTTCCAGAAAATAAGGACAATAAGGCTAAAATGATTAGATTGTTGAATTAGATTTACAACCTTGATTGATAGTAATGTCTTCTTCTCAATAAAAGTACATAGAATCATGCTTTTAATATTGCTTGTGTTTCTTTACATGTTCTCTGTGTATCTAAATAAAATAAAATTATTGCTAATAGGTCTTAAAGATCAACTGAACCCTAAAGGCAAATTTATTAAGAATTTAAGTTAGTCTACATTTGTCTTAGGGATAGTTATTAATGCACATCAATAAAATATTGCTACAGCATATCAGGATTTGAACATCTTTAGCTTCTCTAGTTCTTACATTCTCATCACGTCTAGCCATCCAGAGATGATACTGCTAGTATGATATAGATTCCAAACATTTTACAAAATGCACAATGAAAAAGTATCTACAATGACTATAATGTATATAGGTAATCAATGGTAGGATTCAAATAATATAACAACTGGTTTGCCCAGGGTCAGGTTGGCTGTTGTGGGAGGTGTGGCCCAGCCCCGTCGTCTAGCTCTGCTTCACATGCAGGACGAGCCTCCTGCAACAGCCAACCTGACTCTGGGTAAATCGGTTGTTAAATTATCCACCCCCCCATGCTATCAAAGTAGATCATGGGCACTGCACTGCAATGGAGAAATGGACAACAAAGTGGCCAGCACGAGGGAAGGAGGAGGAGCAGGGAGAAGAAAGAGGGAAAGCGGCCTTCTCCTTCCCTCATGTTGGCCACTCCATTGCCTGATTCTCCATTGCAGCACAGTACCCAGGATCTACTTTGATAGCTGGGAGGGGGGGGGTGTAATTTAACAACCGGTTCGCCTGAACTGGTGCGAACCAGCAGAATCCCACCACTGTAGATAACCAATTAAGCTATATTCTCCAATGAAAATTTCAGTGGGATGAGAGAGAGAGAGATTGCACACAGTCCTAAACACTTTTGTGTTATTGCAGGTAGACACTGCTGTAGCAGAAGAGACAAGAAATGCTGTTCAAGCAGAAGAAATGAAAGCTAAAGTGAAAGCTCAAACTGCCCAGGCTATTGCTGATGATGCACAGAAAGACCTAGCAGAAGCCCTCCCTGCTCTGGATGCTGCCCTTGCCAGCTTGAGGAATCTCAACAAAAATGATGTTACTGAGGTAATTAAGAGGATAGATTTTAGCACAAATTTGGTACAAGCATTTTTAGGGTAGCTCACTCTCTGCATGATACAAGTGGGCTATCTCATTTGGTACATGTACCTCTAATATGATGACATCATGGTACCCAGATAGGTATAAAAAAGGTCCTTGAAACTCTGCCATTAATTACACTTCCTGAAGCATAAAAGTTAGGCCATATGCCATCCAGTCCCCTTATGACTTTTCACCATTATACCATAGCAGTTTCAAGTTTTGAAGGAACTATCTGATCAAGATATGGTTTCCATCTCCTCTGGATGTGGTGCTGATTCCCAAGCTGTTTCCTTCCTAGGCTTTTGAATGTAGTGACCCAGGTACTGAAGATAGGAGCCAAGATAAGTCAGTCATTCCCCACCTGAACAAAGCTAGATTTTGTACCAATTCTTTCTCAGTCTGGTATAGTCATTGGATTAGGAGTGGGGAGTTCCAGTTCCTGCCATGGAAATTCTAAGGGTGGTTTTGAGCCAGTCAGCATTTCAGCCCAATCTACTTCACAGGATTGTTGTTAGGAAAAACATAGTTTTTGTGCCATACCAAATATACCTGCTAAATACTATTTTAATTCAAGATTAAATGTTTATTTACTGCTTGAATCATGTATCCATGCCATGACAAGTAGGGATTAGTTTACAAATGCTCTTCAGTAGAAATTTCTATGGGACAATTGGATCTTTGGCTGAATTTTTGTTCATTATCATATTTTTTAGTTGCAATCGTTTTTGGGGCTTGTATGAGATTACAGTTTTGTTTAGTATTGCCCACATCGAGTCACAGTTGATAATTACATTCAAGACTGGTTCACTTATTGGTTTTCTCTATTCATACTACTATTTTGTAGTATCACTTGTAAGATTCATCAAAACAGTTGTCAGCCTCTGCTGCATTTTCATGAACCAGTACTTTATAAGGGCACATAGTTAGGCTTTAAGCTGATGGTTGGTGCATGATGGGAGGCAGAATTGAAGCAGCTAAATCTGGGGAGGCTATGGTGGACCATGTATGAACTTTCACGGACCATACTTTGAAAATTATTGTTGTCAGATTTTCTATTTCCTCAATATGAACCATGCTCAGTGGGAATTGTAGATGCTGTAGTGTAATCCTTTCAGAGGGCATTAGATTGAGAAAGGTTGATTTAAAATGACTGTAACATCCTAATGTTTAGAGAATATTTGCAGAATAAACTTATAATTATTTCACCATCAAGTCTCTCTTAAAATTACTGGATAGTTCTCTCGCACTGAAAATAAAATGTCTGAACTTAAGTAACATTTATATAACCAAATCACAACCAGATTATGCAATCTCAGCATAGTTATAGCTTTGTCAGCATACTTTGCTTAAACTATGAAAATTAACAAATAATTAAGACATTTTCAAAAATAATTTCTATAGGTCCTTTCCAACACAAGTAATATATGCAAAGGTGTATTTAAGAGAACTGAATTTAAAAAGATATCAACATAAAAGGGGGAAAATAATTGAATTTGGCCTTCCTGACAGCTAAGAAAACACACAGTAGTCTTTGAATTCACTGGCAGCTTTTTGAAGTAAAAAGTTGAAATGGAAAAAATATCAAAGGACGGATAGAGTATAAGCTGATAATACCAATTCTTATAAGTATCTTTATTTCAGTTCTTTAAAATATTCATAGTTTTATGTATCCCATCTCAATTTCTGCACAACAAATTCAGAAGGAAACCACCCCCGCCCCCACTATGTATACATTCTACTATTCTATACTGTAGCATTGAAGAATCCAAAAAAGAAGAATGTCATACATGGAATCCTTATACTGTACAATATTTCCCAGATGATTTATGGTAATAGATACATTTTGTCAAATCAACTCCCAGAAAAAGGCCTCCAATTTAATAGACATTAATGTATTCTTCAGAGAAGAGATGGTAAGAAGATGAAACTTTACCCTGCTAACAATGCCAGAATGTTTCTCTCGAAAGCTTTCCATTCAGTTGAGATGGAATTTATATGAGAGCACTTTGGAGCAAGATTTTCTTCTTTTCTTGTCCACTGATGGCTCCATTATGCTCATGAAGATACCTGTGTCATCTTTTCAACTTTTTCTACTGTCTTCCTCAGAAGGTCTGGGTTAGTGAAGAAGTAAATGTAGAGGTTGCGCTCCATCTTCTTGAAGTTATTCTGCAGAGATTTGTGTTTGGCCTTTAAGTCAGTCTGGGTGTCCATTAGAATTTGATAGATTTTAGCTTGTGTGATGTTAAGTTGCTCCAGAGGTTCTGATAATTCCTGAAAAGAAGAGTGGTCAAAACAAATGTGAGAAAAGCAGCATGTAATTCGTTTAATTCACATGGAAGGGAGCTTGCCATCCAAATTTCATTTAGCTTTTATTTCAAAGGGAGAAAATGTAATTATGGTAGGATAGACTGGTTCTTTGGTATTCTGGGATGTCTGTACATATATAGCAATAATAGTAGAAGAACAGAACTTAATATATAAAGGACAAAGACCATTGCACACCTGAGCATGAAGCATTAATTATTGGAGTCATCATGCATCAAACAGTACAGTGCCTTCTTTTCAGACTCCAGTTTAAGAACCTGAGGAAATGGAGTGGCTAGCTGTATTTGAAGCATTTTGAGTTCCTGGCACAATCTTGAACCCTTGCTTGCCAAAGTATCATACGAACGAAAAAGTTGTTTCTCTTGATTGGGTTGGTCCAGCATCTCCCACAACCTGAGAGAGAAATTAAATGATTTAAGATTTTAATTCAAAGAATATTTAATATGGCTGTTCACCACTCCGAGTCCCTTTTTGGGAGAGGGGGGTGGTATATAAATTAAAACAAATAAATAAATAAAATAAATAAATACAAAGAGTAGGGGGATAATTATATATTATCACAAGCATATGTGCTAATAAAGTTGCTACCAAGCCTTAAGTCTATTTATTCCTGTTTTATTATTGTGAAAGAATTCAGATTCTTTCTAATTAAAATCTTAAGACAATTCCAATATTTTTCTGAAATACAAAGAGTTGGTTTATTGATGTGACTATTGTGGATATTGTACTCTATATAAACTCTTCCTTTCCTCCCATTCTGCCTCAATATTCCATTTCTTCCCATTAAATGAAAATTCTATCAAACACTATCCCAGAGAACATTTGCCACTAAATTAATAGTGTTAACTAAATTAATAGTGTTTGATAGAATTTTAATTTAGTGGGAAGAAATGGAATATTGAGACAGAATGGGAGAAAAGGAAGAGTTTCCACTAAATTAAATTTGCCACTAAATTAAAATTCTTTAATTTAGTGGCAAATGTTCTCTGGGATAGTGTTTGTTTCAGATTTAGTCAAATATTTAATTTTCCAAAACAATCCAAACCAAGCAAACCTTTCTTCATGTCTAGTAACTATTAGGCACTTGTAATTCAGTAAAGTTCCACTGCCATTCCACCACCATTCTTTACCATAAGGTAGTGAGATCGCTCGACTCTATCAATATCTGTGGAAATTGCTTAATGGAGAATCTTGAATCCTCGAAACAGGATTGCCATTCTTCTGACTTAGACTGAGATTCTTTAAGGACAGTCATCAATTCCTCCAGCTTAGTTCCAGTCCATTGCAGATTCTTTGTCTTCAACATCAGCAAGAGTCTCATCACCTCAAAGTGGCTGAGCTGGCCCAATAGCTGGTCGATAGCTTCCTTTTGTACATGTTCAAGATACTCAAGTTTCATGTTTTCCAAATCTAGTTCTCCATTTATTATTGGCAAACGAAAAAGGCGGGCAATGCCTTGAAGCAAGGGCATAAGCAATTGGGTGTTTCTGTCTACCTCACTTTGGAGAATGCATAACTGTTCCTGGCATCTAGTCACATGAAAACTCTTCGCTTCCTTCATCTGGAAAACAGCAATTAAATTTTTTATAGGCAAAGTTACTGGCTTCACATTTTTCTATCAGTTTTACTGCCAAGTATAAAAATACTGTATATTCTGATACCCTCCAAAAAGATTACGCAAACAATAACATTTATGGTTTGCAAAGGCAGCTTGAGAATCTAATAAAAAAGACACATGGGAATTACAGCAAGATACTCCCTGTACATCTCATGTCAAATTTCTGACCTTAAAACAATTTATTTGTAAATGGAAAATTGCCAAAAGACATTCAACATAGTCTCAATTGACTTAAGAAAAAGAAACATTTAAAAATGCAGAAGGAAATTGAAATGAAACATCAGGAGGTTTAGATCTTTTTTCTAACTGTTGGAGGTTGCTGCAAAGAAGAATGAAAATTCAGTTAGCATGCGCAGCATATGTCAGGAGAACTATGGCAAAATTTAAGAGATCACCTGAGAAGCTAACAAGAAATGTTAAGGAAGTTAGTGGAGAAAGGAAAGATTAATGTCCTGAAGAACGTGTTAAAAATTCACTTAAAAAATAAGTAGACAATAACAGATTCAGAATTATTTTGAGGAGTATATTGTGAATATTAGAGCCAACAATAATATTTTTTAAAAAAATATTGAACTAAACTAGACTTTTGATCTGCTCCTTATGTTACTGTAAGTAGAGTAACTGACCAAATAGGATCAATACCAAAAAAGGTATTGCTAAATAGAAATTGTTGAAGGAACATTACAGGATAGTAAGGTGATTGCTGAGAAGGTTTGGCTTAGAAAAATAGGCAGGTGAAAGAAATATATAAAATTGGCCATGATTTTAAGAAAGTAGGTTGAAAGTAGGTCTTGTTGTTTTTTTTCAACATAGGTAATATAAGATTCAGGACTGATAAAGTCTTTTTAATAAATTGGCATTTGTGTCAAACTATGTAGCAATAGAGCCACTAGTTTGTACAACTTTAAAATAATTATATAAATTCATGCACAATAAGGTAGTTGATGGCCATTAACAATAATGGTAAAGCATATCAAATAAAACTTGATTATCAATAGCAGCTGCTAGAGTGGCAGGGCAAAACACTATTGGCGTTTTGTCTTGCTGTGGGCTTTTCATAAGCATCTGAATGGCCATTACAGAAATGAAAAGTTAGAACAGATTGACTTTTGATCTGCTCCTTATGTTACTGTAAGTAGAGTAACTGACCAAATAGGATCAATACCAAAAATGGAAAAGAAAGGGCTGTTTACTTAAACCTGAAGGCTTAACCTACCTTGTTCTCCTTAGTGACTTTTAAAAGTTTTTCTATCCATTGCAAGGCAGATGAAATTCCTTTAATTCTTGCAGTGGTCATAACTGCATTTGTTTTGCTCCACAAATATGTTAACTCCATGTGTCCCAGTTCTTCCCTATAACTTTCCATGTTTTTAAGGTGCTTTGTTTCACCAATTTCTGCCTGTGTCTTCAGCCCTTTTTGACAGAAATCCTGAACAGGTAGGCTTTCAGTCTTGAAATAATCTGCTTTTGGTTGATCTGTTTTTCCTAGCAAATCTTTCTGTTTAAATTCTGGCTTATTCTTGCTGGACAGTTGCTCTTGATAGAGAATTTGGTCCTGCAAAACTTCCAGGGTGGTTTTGTGATTATTAGGATTCTCAACATAAACTAAGCTCTTGTCTTCTAGTTGCAATTGTTGAGCTGTAGATTCTGAAGTTAGCTGTTCTGTAATATCACTTTGCTCCTTTTCCCCCAAAGCAGTTTGATTAATCTTCATACTTGTCACAACATTTGGAAACAATCTCAGAAAAGCTTTTGTGAAATTTTCTTCTGTTTCCAGATAATGCTCTAGATCTCTTGACAAAGTTAGTTGCTCATACCCAGGTTCCTTATGCCAGTGTTCTAACTTTTCTGTTATCTGACAAACCTCACTGAGGATATCATTATTTCGAAAATTCTCTAACTCAAGCTTTAGGTGTATCTTCTTTAGTTCTCTGTTTAATCTTTCTTTTTCATCTTCTAAATGGCAACGCCTTTGCTTTAAACTGGCTACAAAAATCTGAAGCTTGTTGCATCGCATTTTTTTGCATGCATGTTGATTATTCAGCATCTGCATCTCTTGTTCAAGTAATTCAAGGGGGAGGGCTTCATTTTCTTGTAGCTCACTGTTTGGTTGAAAAGACTGGCTACAGGTTCTCAACACTTCTTCCAATAGTTCACCTTCTAAGATGGGCTTCCCAGAAATTACCAGTTTCTCATAGTCCTCTAGTTCTGCAGTAGTCAGCATATTCTCTTCTCCCACTGTGTTGCAGAACCATTCCAGAAAGTATTCTGTCTTGGGACAATCAAAGAGCCAGTCAAAGTCTTTCGCATCAAGAGTAGTTCCCTTGGGATATATAGTTTTCAAGACCTCTACAAACTCTGTTCCTCTGTCAATGTCTTCCATCAAGAAAGCTCTGGAGCGTCTCCGTGTGAACATGTTTGGGTTGTTCCTGTAACCCTGAGAGAAATATTCAAAATTTATTTCATATGAGGAAGAATATGTGTTGCATGTACAATATAGCTGAGCAATTATAGCCCTTATCACCTCAAAGTATAAATCTGTCCAGAAAAGACCTAAAATACTAGGATTTTTTGTTACAGTATATAAAAAATACACTAGTCTTTGAAAATATGGATAATGTTCTCATTCATCTTAGAAAGCAGAGATGGGCTAAGTAAGGTTTCCAATAGCCAGGGTCAAACTCCAGAGTCTTATGCAAATATTGGTTCTATCCTGACCTTAGCCTAATGATCAGAGGAAGAGTGTTTAGAAAATATAGCTTTTACAAGCAGCATAGGAAATGAGGTTTCTTTGCATGTTAATTCTAATAAAAACTTGGGTATTGTGATATAAAACAGTCATCCATAATATTTTCTAATTACAATCTTCTTCCTACACCAAGTAGACATGACAATAACAAAAATACAGATAGCACATTGCTATCCTTTTTTCAGTCTCACTTCTACAACCACAGAATTTAGGTTATTACTTTCTTTTTAAAACACAAATTGCAGTTCTTAGGCACATTGTATAAAATTGCAGAGCACCACCACTACTGGTTAATCAATGAGAAAAACAGGTTCACGTATTTCTGGTCTGTAGGCTTGCTTCTGCTAATATAACTCTACTGATTAAGATGAAGCTTTTACCTGACATATAGTGATGTTGTGCCTGGGTTTGCTCTTTTTTGTTTTTTACTCTGCCAAATTGTCCTTGCTAAAGTTAGCTATAAAGGTCATCTGAAAAAATGATAACCAAGTTTCAGTCCAGTATCTTATTCCTCTATCAAGGCTGCAGTCTATTTAATCTTTTTCTTACATTTTACTTCACTTAGGGTAAACCGATACCAAAAATACAAGGCTTCTTGTCTTGTGCATAGGAGAGACTTTCTACAGATGAAGCCTATCATGCTGAAAATTTCCTCTTCCACATGCCTCTTAAAGATAAACAATCCTATACACTTTTAAGCTCAGTCACACTGATTCCAGTTACAACCCTAATATTCTACACTGACAAACTGTCTCCCTCTCTCTCCTGTTGGAACACAATTCAGTTTTAAGGTTTGATCCTGCAATAGTTAAGTCACTAGGTAGAACGTACGATTGCATTCAAAATATTCTCAGAATTATATTCCCTCTGTGCTTTGTAGAAACACACATCACTTAGTAACTACTGACAAATGCTGGACACATCTTTCTATTATCATTTAGATAGTTTTATCTAGGTGACTCTGTGCTTATGCTTGCACCTTTATTCGAACATTAATCTTACTGAACATACCATAGCAAAGCCTTAATAAAAAGACACAAATTGACCTTGTGTGACTGTATGTGCACCCCTACTGGTAACTTAAATTAACAATTTCAATCACAAATGTTCTTTTCGCATGCAGCATAAGTCTAACATTAGTTACCTGCAATATGAAACCAGCATATCAAAGAAATACATTTTGTCCCTTTAATTGCTATATAGTTACTGATTACTGATTTGGCTTTTAGAACAACATTCTTGCAGGAAAATTGTAGTCCTGAAATTTTAATTTCATTTTCTTGAATTATAGAGGGGAAACCTGTCTTACCCTCTGCATCAAACTTAAGCAAGCAGCATCTCAGACTGATTATAAAAGGACCATAGGTGTATTATGGGGCAGAAAGATTACTTTTGTTATATTAACTGGTCTGACCCCACCCCAAAAGAGTTAATGAACTAATCTAAAACCTTTTGGTTAGTAAGTCTTAGAAAGGATCAGCCTTCTTGATAGGGATGTGGCCTTCCAAATGGTTTTGAACCCCTCACTAGTGGCCATGCTGCCAGCGTCAACAGCTGAGTATGGTTCAACATTTGAAGTCCCCCCAGTTCTTCTCCTTACAATAGACAAAGCCTCATCTTGCGCATTCCATCTTTTCAGTTATAAATAGTTTGTTATTTCTATGCAGTGATTAGACCGATAATTTCCCTGTGTTGAATTTTCAATTTAAAATTTCCCATATTTATCTGTGAAGGACAAATATTTAGCAATCAAAGTACATCTTTTAAATATACAACAAATAAGTTTCTTGGAGAAATGCACGTTGGCAGACTTCACGTGTATTTTATGCACACAAATCCTAAAGAAAATAAATGCCATCAATTCTAATAAAATTGTCTTTTGCATAATAGTTTGCCTAAGGGTAAATGCTTGGTAAACATATATTGCAGCATTTTATATTTTCTGATGAGTTTGATCTTTATTTCTGAGGCTTTTTTTTAAACAAAAACTAGGTAATGTTATACATACAATCTCTGCTTTATTAGGCTTGAGTTTGTCTCCCTATCATCATCAACCTGTACTTTACTTCTGCAACTTTCAAGGCAAGGTCACTCAGGACCCAGAAACTTCATGCAGTTCCCTATCCCTTAAGATACCCTTTTTTTCCTGGTAAGCTCCAATGTTTATTTGGTTTATTTGTTTCCTGGAAAATGAAAACAGAAAAATGAAAACAAAAGATGTCTTCATTAGTCATGATCCCTGAATTCTTCAAAATTGCAGAAAATGTCCATTTTCCTTTATTCCAGTCAGTTATGCAGTTGTTTCTAATATTCTAATCTAGATTGTTTGGCCAATTATCGTTCATTTTTCCTATTCACAAATTCTAGTCACAGTTCTTAAAATTTTCCCCTCTTGGCTTCTTTTATTTTCCATTAAATTGCCTCATTCAAATAATGAACTTTTTCTCCCCTGCCAAAATCGGTGATTATGCAGTCTCAATTTTTCTCCATTTTTGTGCCTGTCTTTAATAATCATTGTTACCTGCTTTAATCCATTTTCATGTTTCAGTCTTCCTAACTGTCTTTAACTTCTCTTGTTCACAGTTCTTTCCAAATGTATCAGGATTATAACTTCCAGCCAGAAAAGCTAATATCCATGCTGGTTGAAGACATTAGGCTAGGGAAAGCTGCCTAAAGAAACTCTTTACTTTACTTTTTCTTCTGTGTTTGAATCCCTCTTAAGTTCTATTCTTGACTATTTTCTCCCTTTACCCATTATAGAAAAAGGACAGTATCAACAAAGCTGTTCAAATGTTCAACTATGACTTGTACTAGTTCCAGCCAATAAAACTAAGAGCTGTGGAAATGTATAGTCTATCAATACTCAACAGAGAATTTGTTGTCCATTGTTTTTAGAGCGAAGAAGACATTGAATTAGGCCTATATAGCTAGATGCTTTGTTCATCTAATCTCACATTTGCAAATGCCTTTCTGATATTTGCATTTGGATGCTTTATTGCAATTCAAACTTTGTATATCCAAGACAGTATTTATCATCATCTCTCTCCCAAGTTAACCATGGGGAAAGCTCTTTTCCAACGTTTTTCCCTCTCCACATGTCATATCATATCATATAGCACACATCAATTTATATAATCTACAGCAATGCATCTCTTCTAAAAATCTGTTTGCACCATTTGCAATGATCTCAGACATCCTCATGGTTTCTAACCTCTCAGTTTATATTTTTCTTTCTGTCTTTATATTTTAAACTTTCTACCATTGCTTTATTGAGTTGGAGATAAATATCAACGCTCTACTGATAGAAAGACATTAATCTGAACTATTTTTTAACATATTTTGTTGTAAAATATTTCCAATTAGGTGCGAGCAATGCAGCGCCCTCCACTTGGAGTGAAATTGGTGATAGAAGCTGTTTGTATTATGAAGGGAGTCAAGCCCAAAAAAATAGCAGGTGAGAAGCCAGGAACGAAGATAGATGACTACTGGGAACCTGGCAAAGGTCTTCTTCAGGACCCGGGAAAGTTTCTTGAAAGTTTATTTAAATACGATAAGGTAAGTACTTGAAAGGTGTTTATTCTTACTCACAGACACATGCACTTTTATTTCCAGGGTCTTCTCTTACTTTTCAGGGACCAACAGTATATGTTCTGTCCTGGATGAAAGGTTGCTAAAATAGTTTCCTGGGCTTTTAACAGCAACTTGATCTGCAAGATACAGCAGGTGGAGCCTTTTATGGCAATCGGTAATAATCCACACTACCTCCTGATATCTGTAGATGGAGCTGTTGCTATAAGCAAAAGAGCTGAGTTGTGTTTAAAAAACATAAATAGTTTGGTAACTTTAAGCATCTGGCTAACCGTGGAATTTAAAATGGTCAATTTGTATGTATGTGTGTTACTTTTTTTTTTTTTAACCCTGTGCCTTTTACATATGGATGGCAATTGTTATTTATCCCAAATAAAAATGCCAGAAAAATCTGTGGGAATCAAGAACTTGCAGTGTTAAACTAAAAGTAAAATGGGGTTGGTAGGGGCAGTTAAGGGTTGCAACCCCTTACTTTTTCCCCCAATTTAGATTGGAATTCAAATTCTTCCAGGACACAAACCTTTACCTGATATTTTTGCAGAGATGCAGAAGTCTTACTGTGTTATTTTCTCATGGTCATATGTTATCTTGAAATAACATATAGTAGTCCACTCAACTGTAGAAATTAAATTATATTTTAGTTGTTTATGCTTAACAAACATAGTTTTGTAAGTATGGCTTATGATTCAGTGTGTTTAAATCTGTCCATGTTTCCAGGCTGCAGGCTGTTCCAATTGGAACAGCCTGCAGCCTGGAAACATGGGTGCTCCATTACTAGAGGTTTTCAGACTAAGGTTGTACATTTGTTTGGCATAGTCTTAGGATTCCTGTTCAGATTTAGAGAATTGGGCTAGAAGACCTCCAAGATCCCTTCCCCATTACTGTGCTTTTATTACATAATCCATGATTATAACTTTGTGACTATGTGTTAGGAACTATTATCTTAGCTCGGCTTCAGGTGGGGAGGAATAATACAACAAACTGTAAGATTCCTCTGATACAGCTAACATATTTTTATTATAAAACCTTGTACTGTTTCTCCTGAGCATTCATATTTTTCTCCTACCAGCATTCATAAGCATTTTTTTAAAAAAAATCATTTCAGGATAATATTGCAGATACCGTGATCAAGTCCATCCAACCATATATTGACAGTGAAGAATTTCAGCCGGCAGTTGTAGCTAAAGTCTCCAAAGCCTGCACATCAATCTGCCAGTGGGTCAGGGCTATGCATAAGTACCACTTCGTGGCAAAAGCTGTGGAGCCAAAGCGCGTAAGAATTGCTTTTTTAAAAGATGTGCTTTTTCAAAATCACGTACTAGATACCTCTGCCATCTTCTATGCTTTAGGACAGAGGTCTCTAAACTTGGCAATTTTAAGATCTGTGGACTTCAACTCCCAGAATTCTCCAGCCAGCTGGCTGGAGAATTCTGGGAGTTGAAGTCCACAGATCTTAAAATTGCCAAGTTTAGAGACCTCTGCTTTAGGATCTTCTTAAAAAGTACTTGAGAATCAGGAACAATGACTTGGTGTTCACAGTTATTTCCATTTCCATAGCAAGCCCTGAGGGAAGCTGAAGAAGATCTGCAAGCCACACAGAAAATCCTTGATGAAGCTAAGGAACATCTCCGAGAAGTGGAGGATGGCATTGCCCATCTTCAGGCTAAATACAAAGGCACTTTAGCCACAAAAGAGGAACTAGAGATGAAGTGTGATCAATGTGAACAGAGACTGAATCGAGCTGACAAAGTAAGCATAAATCAAGTAGTAAGATAAATTCAACAAATTAAGTCAAATAAAATTTTATCTTTTAGTTTATGTGCAAAGATTGACTAATAGATTGCTTCATTTACACTGTGGAAACCCAAGCTTGATTTTTACAGCTATATTCAATTATGATTAATCTCACAAGCTGAGTTGATTTTTAAACAGGCCTTCAATGCAGGTTTGAAATGGTGGAGCTTTTTTATTTTTTTTAAATGATCTGCAGACAAATACAATGATGAATTTACTCATTTGAACTATTTGGCCAATGGAGTAATCCCTCTTATCAGAAGCAGCTACAAAAATAAGGAAGCAAACATCAGTAGACTGTATGTATGTATGTATGTATGTATGTATGTATGTATGTATGTATGTATGTATGTAAATAGATGATGGATGGACAGAAAGGAAGGAAGGAAGGAAGGAAGGAAGGAAAGAAAGAAAGAAAGAAAGAAAGAAAGAAAGAAAGAAAGAAAGAAAGAAAGAAAGAAAGAAAGAAAGAAAGAAAGAAAGAAAGAAAGAAAGAAAGAAAGAAAGAAATCTGAACCACTGGGGATTATGATAGTTGGCATATTGGCAATTTGATTCCAAAGCATCACAATTGTGATTCAGTTGAGATGGCTTAGAATCCAGCCAGCATCTGCATAAGGCAGGGTAGCTTAATGGTGCAGTGCAGAAGGGCCCAATAGTGAAGGACAGTACGAATTAATACATTTTCTATCCCTTTTTTTACTGTCTTAAATAACATGATTGTCTTCCTACAAATTTTCTTTGTTTGGAAGTGTTACATTGGGAAAAATAATAACATTATCTCTTTCCACCAAAATATATGTTGGCCAGGAAAGGTTTTCTAGTCCCAATTTACAGTTATTTTATTAGTTTAACCATATGTGGGATTCAAGCCTAATATTTCGTGTTAAATGTACTTTTTTTGTTTTTTTAAAAAAGTTCATGTGTTACCTTCTTGCATTTCCTATTAGAGTTTTCTGCTAGGAGAAGCTCTGACGAAGAAGCAAAATAATACATTCTGTATCTGTTGTGTTTAGCTAATTAATGGTCTGGCTGATGAAAGAATACGTTGGCAGGAAACAGTCCAGAAACTAGATTATATGATCAACAACATTGCAGGCGATGTTCTAGTTTCCTCTGGCTTCATTGCATATCTAGGACCATTTACGGTGAGTATGAAAAATGTCTTCTTTTCACCAATATCTGAGCTTGATATTGAATAAAGGCTGTATACCAGGACAATATATTTGCTGTCCAAACATTTCAAGAGAATTATATTGTAGACACTTGTACACAGATGAGCCCTTTCTTACAGTCTCCCAGGAAGCAAGCCTTTCCAGCCAAAATGTCTTACTACTCTTCTACTGGCTGCTATTCTTCTACATAGCTTCACTGCTTTCAGCTCCCAATTCATGCTCTGGAAGGTCAGCTGAGATGATGGGGATCTCCCTCCTAATAAAAACAAAGGGAGTGAGCCAAACCGTGAATTTGGGATTGGGTTTATCCTGGAGCAATGAACAAAGTTTCTTTCAGAATAGCAGGAATTTAAGCTGCTTGCAGCAATTCATCCCTGGTCTATAGTCCCATGGTGAGATAGGCGGCAAATAAATTTAATTAACAAACAAAGAAATAATCTGAGAGATGATCAGCTCCATTAAAAGTAAAGTATTTCCTCATTACTTTTCTCCTTCAATTGCGCCATTTTCAGAATTACACAGATATACAAAGTTGTTCTTGCTACCCAAGTATGTTTCATAGATTGATAACCTCCTTTCATTGCAGAAGGGGACTCCATCAGTGGTGGTATGCTACCAGTTCGGATTGATTCACCCAAACCGGTAGTAAAAAAAAAGCCTCCAAGAATCAGCTGAGAAGAGGAAAAAAAGCCTGGGACAATCAGCTGAGAGGAGAAAGAAGAGAAAAGCACATGATTGGCCCTCCCACTCGCCCCTGTGCTTTTCTCTTCTTTATCCTCTCAGCTGATTGGCACTTCAGGCCTCAGCTGCTGAGGGGAAAGCTGCGAACGCACATTAAGTGCACGCAATCACCGAACTGATAGTAGAACAGGTGGCATCCCCCTGCTGGAATTCATGGTTTGCTCTTATCCATGTGAGGCCTAAATTGTTGTTAGATTAGATCCAGACTTGCTGTTAAATTTATCTAAATTAAAATCAATTACGCAGTACTAAGAGGGAGTATGCACACACTTCAAACAGTGTTTTCTAATCATGCCTTGGGAATCGATGAGCTCTAAGTGCATAGTTGAGGTTATGTTTACAATAAAATCTGAACGTAAAAGGGAGCATGTGGAACCATAATCTATAATATTTGAACTGAACCTTTATATGAAACTTCCTAAAATAGTTATACCCTACTGAAACTACTGTATGTTCTAAAACAGATTTGCGTATTGACATCAAGCCTCACCTTCAACCTCAAGAGTTGGCTAAAAGTAGCTGGGGGAAAAAGCAATTTAATTAATCATACTGGTAATTTATGTTAATGTTTCAATATTTTCCTTTGTAGGGTCAATATCGCATATCCCTTTGTGAGGAATGGCTAAGCCGGCTGGAGTTATATAACGTTCCACACACCAAAGAACCAAATCTGATATCCACACTTGGTGACCCAGTGAAAATCCGATCATGGCAGGTAATCTTATTGTGCATACCAGCTAGTTTTGTCATATATCAAAGCTTTGAATTGCTATGCGTTTTTTAAGGCATGCAAATCCTAGAGGGTGATCATACAAAAGGAACAATTCAGGGCAATTTTAAAAAGTTTTGAGAATTTTATACATTCTATTTGATCAAAAATATTCAAGAAATTACACTGAGAAGCAATGTTTATGTTGGTGCCTTCCAATTATTTGGGATTGTGATTTCTATATCTTCTAGAATTGATGCCTCCTTGAGAGGCTCTATACTGTTATTTCAATATGCCAACTGGGCATCAATACATTGGGATAACATCGGATGAATTCTTATGTACAGAAAATCACCAATACAATTTGCTTGGACTTGCTTAAGAATAAATCAAAACAGGGAAATAAATCATATTTGGGCCATCTTAAACCTAAATTATTCATTTTATTTAAAAGAGTTTAAGATTAGTTATGATTGCAATCTTCTTGTAATATGGACCATTGCAGTATTTCTGGAAAATATGGGCACTTTTTCCTTTTATATACTGTATTCTAGAAGCTCTACTGGCTGCTGTCATTCATGTGGATCGGTCAGAGAGTATCTTAACTGAACCTTAACTAAACATATTCAGTTGTTCGATTTGAAACAACATGCCATATGCCCAACTCTATAAATAAAAGCTGTGCAAGGATGTCTTTAGTTCTTCTGTTATCAATAAAAACTTTACAGTGAATCAAAGGACAACATTACAGTGTAGTGTAAAATTCTACTCATATTTTTTATTTCTCTCCCATTAGCACTTAATTTACATAATGTGTGTACTTTACAAGATTTAACTTATCTTGAGGCATAGCAAACATGTGTCTTATGTTTTTCATATGCAGATTGCAGGTTTACCTAATGACACCTTATCTGTGGAAAATGGTATGATTACACAGTTTTCTCATCGTTGGACTCTGTTTATAGATCCACAGGGACAAGCCAACAAATGGATAAAAAACTTGGTAAACCTTCCCTGTTGATATTATTAAACACTTTCATTTGTATCAAAGGAGTTTTTCTAGGGACACTTGTTATTTCTTCCTCTTAAAAGGTTTAACTTACAAATGGCAAATATAACACTAGAAAATTATATTCTGCTATAATTGAACAGTTATTATTTATAAGAGATTATTTATAGTATATTTTTGTTTAATTTTTACCTTAATTTTTCTAGTTTTTGATTTCCCTAGTGCAAAACATGTTCTAGAATTGCTAAGGTAAAAAATCAATTTCACCCATGTTGAAAGATCATGGTGATGAGAAGCTGTGATAAACAGAGTGACTATAATTACTTTATTTGCTATCATTTATCAATTAGTTTACACCTCATTGAAATCAGTCTTCAAAACTTTGCAATAATATGGTTCCTAATTTCATTCACTATACTTTTTCTTATGTTCTTTGCAATATCAAAATTTATGTCAATACATTAATCCTTTCTCTCCATAAATGCACCCATTTTGATCCATGTCTTGCCTTTGTTCCTTTCCACTTGCATATAAATCAGTCATCTGATTCCACATCTGCTGAGTTTCTTTGTACCCTGCTGTTTTTCAGGAGAAAGATAGCGGGCTAGATACATGCAAGCTCAGTGACCGGGATTTCCTACGCAGCTTGGAGAATGCTATTCGTTTTGGGAAGCCATTTCTCTTGGAGAACGTAGGGGAAGAACTAGATCCAGCTCTTGAACCTGTTCTGTTGAAACAGGTGACTGTGTGTGTGTGTGTTTTATAAGGTAAACAGGAATTGGCTGTTTCTAAGCTGCCAGCATTGGACAAGCAGGTCTAAAGTAGTGCTGAAATTAGTATTAAACTACATTCCACTCCACATCTTTAAGTCCAGTTTGCTGGGAGTTTGTGTGTGTGTGTGTGTGTGTGTGTGTGTGTGTGTGTGTGTGTGTGTGTGTGTGTGTGTGTGCGTGCACGCGCGCCAATCAACACTAAACTGTTCTATATTGCAACTGAGTTTTGTTCAGTAGGGAATTATTTTTTTCACTTTGTGATATTTTTCTTCATAACAATCTTCTACCACTCGCTATTCCCCATCATTTATAACACAGAGGAAAGGAAGATGTCAGTTAATTTATGCCAATATTGTTATTGCACTGAGTAGTTTGCAATGAGATAATGTATTGATGGAGTAAAATGCGAGATTACTGCTGAGATGTACAAATCATCAGAATAGCTGGGAACCAGGCATTCACTTTTGGCCAAGAATCTCCACCCCAACCACATAGATTGATTCATCCCAAATGATACTTTCCATGCAGTCTCCTCTACATAAGATAGATAGAACTCACCGTGAAAATTAAGATTTTTCATATCCTAATTTTTATTATAAAAAATTAAAGATAAACTAAGCATGGAAAATCCAGAAAATAAAATTAAGAAAAATATAAAAGAGTAAGTGCCGAATAAACTTCTTTACAGCAGTTACAAACGCATGTAGGAGGGAGAAAACATGATATTAACATTAAATGTTATTGCTCCTGCATCACCTTCTCTCTTTTTCATGCTTCCCTGAAAAGTTTTCATATTTCCCTGTTTATATAGACTTACAAACAGCAGGGTAGCACAGTATTGAAGCTGGGAGACACAGTGATTCCGTATCATGATGATTTCAATTTATACATCACTACCAACCTTCCTAATCCCCATTATACTCCAGAGTTATCAACAAAGCTGACCCTGATTAACTTCACCCTATCTCCTAGGTAATGTCAAATTACTCTTTCCTATATTAAATATCGAATCAAACTGTTGTGGTCATTAATGGATAGCTAAAATGTGCTTTTTTATTTTCATTTTCTTCTTTGCCTGCTCTGCTTACTTGCTTGCTTACTTAATTACAGTGGTTTAGAAGACCAGTTGCTAGGTCAGGTGGTAGCTGAAGAACGCCCCGACTTAGAAGAAGCTAAGAATCAGCTGATTGTCAGCAATGCCAAGATGCAGCAGGAACTGAAGGAGATTGAAGACCAAATTCTGTATCGTCTGAGCTCTTCTGAAGGGAACCCCGTGGATGACCTGGAGCTCATCAAAGTATTGGAAGCATCCAAATTAAAAGCAGGAGAAATTCAGGTACTGATTTAGGCTCCCAGCTCAGTCCCTTATTTCTTTTGACTTAAGATAAATGGGCATTTTCTTTTGCCTTTCACTCTCCTACAGGCCAAAGTAAAGGTAGCTGAGCAGACCGAGAAAGATATTGATATCACTCGATTGGAGTATGTCCCTGTGGCTGTCCGCACCCAGATCCTTTTCTTCTGTGTCTCAGATCTGTCCAATGTTGATCCCATGTACCAATATTCATTGGAGTGGTTCCTCAATATATTTCTAACAGGAATTTCAAACTCAGAGAGAGCAGGTATTTTAAATGACTTACAGGTATATAATACCTATCCTTTCCCATCCAGAACATCTTGCTGTCCCACTGAAGATCAGCAAAGGGAGACACATTTTATATACACAGGACAGTGTAGGTCTTTGCATGGTCCGAGTGACAATTTATGCAGTACATAAAGGGACTGAATATTCATATACAGTGCATTCAGAAAGTATTCAGACCTCCTGCCCCTTTTGTCAATGTTGTCATGCTGCAGCCTGACTCAGTTCCCCACAAAGGCAAAACAGAATTTTAGAAATGTCTGCAAATTTATTAAAAAGAAAAAAAAACTGAAATATCACATTAGCATAAGTATAACAAAATAGGCAAAAGTGAAGGGGTTCTGAATACTTTCTGAATATACTTGTTTGTCTGTTCGCTCTTCTGCCTCCATTGAAACATTACAGGTATTAAGGTATCAGAAGCAATGATGGTGGCAGCATTCAGTCTGCAAAATGTGTACTATGTTGACATGAGTGTTTACATGCTTTCCCCCCCCTTACTATTCTAAAAGCTATCCCTATGATTAAAATTCCAGATGAATGGATTCTTTTTAAAAGTTTGGCATCTTCAGCAGTATGAGTTTTTCTCACAGAGTTTTTGAATGCCCATAAGGGTGAGGCAAAATTTCAAAGAACATTGTTGCTTGTATGGATCCTTTTTGGGGTAATAATCTCTCTTTAGACTTTGCTTTAAATCTGCATCATTTTCTGAATTCTTTTGTGAATTACTGCTTTCAGATACGCTGAAGAAGCGGATTGCAAATATCAATAAGTACCTCACCTTTAGCCTTTACAGCAATGTTTGTCGCAGCCTCTTTGAGAAACACAAGCTCATGTTTGCATTCCTGGTGTGCATCCGGATCATGATGAATGAAGGCAAAATAGACATGGTAAGACTAATGACATCTTCTGTTAAGGGCTTATATGTGGGTGTAAAATGCATCTGAACAAAAGAACAGCAGTCTAAGATATTTAACATATTAAAAACACCAGTTGTTATCAATAGTAAATCAGATTATAAACTGAAACCTTCTGAAAGAATATTAGTGAGAAAATAAGACAGTTCTCCTTCACAAATGGCCTTCTGAGCTTAAGCCCAGCTATCGTGAGCTAGGTCTTTAATATACTTGCTGGCTAGAATAGAAGGAATACGTATATGCATTAATAACTGGTCAAGAAGTAATAGTTTCTACTAATCATGCAGAGTGTAATGTGCTCTATAAAAAGTTTTATAAACATTTAGATTTATAAGATCAAAAGGAGAACATTTCCATATAATTATAGACAGAGGTGAATGCAAAGACCAAAAATGAGTATAATAAATAATTGTTACTCATGACAAACCTTCACACTCTATCCTTTTCTAATTTCAACACACAGGAGGAATGGCGTTACCTTATTTCTGGTGGCACTATAAAGATCATGCGAGATAATCCAGCTCCTGCCTGGCTCTATGAAAGAGCATGGAATGATATCCTGGCCTTAACCAACTTGCACAATTTCTCCACATTTGCAGATGATTTTGTGGCAAACTTGTCTGGGTTTCGCACAATTTTTGACAGTGCTGAACCTCACAGGTAATTTTACTTTCAATCTCCAGATTTGCTACATTTGCCAGTCACATTATCATTTAACACTGGTTAAAACTAAGGTACCATTTGAGTCAAGTGTGAGTTCTCTTGACTTCAGGGATATGGCCAGTGGTGGTATTCTACTGGTTCGGCCCGGTTCTGACATACTAGTAGCGCCAAAGATCAGCTGGCAGAGAATTGGTTCGTTCTGAGTCTCCCCAATGCTCTGCAATTGGGCTCAGCCACCCGCCCCTGCTCCTATTTTAACCTCTCAGCTCTTTGGCGCGGCAGAGGGTTTTTCTGACAATAGCATGAATGTGTTTTGCTACCATGTCTTCTGGAATAGAATTTTAATTTTCCAATCTAATCTACAAAGTGAAATTCTCTGAGAGTCCCCTAATCAGATCTGATCCTGCTAAACCTTCTGAGAGCAGCCATACTGTAGTAGGCTAGCACATAGTTGCGTATGCAGTGGTTTCCCTTAATTAAAACCCATTTATGATAGCAATTATGCTCAGAAAAGTACTTGAGAAATGTCATCCAGCTGTTGACCCTTGTCTTTGGTCTTTAAGTCTAAACCTAATGTAACGCCTTCTATTTTTGCAGGGAGCCTCTGCCAGGCATATGGGACAGCACACTGGATTCTTTTCAAAAGCTATTAGTCCTGCGCTGTCTGCGTGGAGACAAAGTCACCAATGCGATGCAGGACTTTGTGGCTACTAACTTGGGCCAGAGCTTTATTGAACCACAGGTAGCTAACAGTGTTTAATCACATATGCAGAGGCTGAGCAGTAGAGATGACAGAAGTTTTGGTTGACAAGACTTTGGGCTCCTGCTCTGGTCCCATGTTGCTCTTTTCTTGCCCAGCCTTACTCCCAATAGATGAAAGCATAGGAAGAAGTTCTAGGCAATAACAGTAAACAAATCAGTCTTTTTTTTTTAATATTTCAGACTGCAAACCTTTCGGTGGTCTTTAAGGAGTCTACTTCTACCACCCCGTTGATATTCGTCCTCTCTCCAGGCACAGACCCGGCTGCTGATCTTTATAAATTTGCTGAAGAAATGAAGTTTTCCAAGAAACTCTCTGCAATTTCTCTTGGACAGGGACAAGTAAGAGCTCATCCAGAAGCACTTACCCTTTTAAGCAAACTTCCAGGTCCAGACCAGTTCAGTCTCTGAAAGGCCACAGAAAGTATTCCCCTGCCACAATCGTGTTACTAACTGGCATGTAAGCTACAGGCATGCTCAGAGGCACCAGTGATTCTTCAGGTGTCAAAGGGACTTTGAGCCAAGTGATATTTGAACCTATTTCTTTCCCCAGCATTCAAGAGCACTGGGTACTGACCTTCTACAGGTGGTCTTTGACTGATGACCACAATTGAGCCCAACTTTTCTGTTGTTAAGCGAGACAGTTGTTAAGTGAACTTTGTCCCATTTCACAGCCTTTCTTTGCCACAGTTGTTAAGTGAACTGTTGCAGTTGTTAAGTTAGTCACACAGTTGTTAAATGAATCTGGCTTCCCCATTGACTTTGCTTGTCAGAAGGTCTCAAAAGGGGATCACATGACTTTGGGTCACTGAAGTCGTCATAAATAGGAGTCAGTTGCCAAGCATCTGAATTTTAATCATGTGACCATGGAGATGCTGCAACGGTCATAAGTGTGAAAAATGATCACAAGGCACTTTTTTCAATGCCGCTATAACCTTGAACACTCACTAAATGAACTATCGTAAGCCAAGGACCCCCTGTACTTTTGCTGTAGTTCAGGCCAATTTCATACATTCTCCAAAAAGAACTTATGATATTGGTATATTGCTAAGCATTCTCTGATACCACAGCTTAATTTAGAATGCAGAGATAGTTTGTTATTATTATTCTGTATTGATTAAGGCATCAAAATCTTTCCTACCTATTATAAAATACCACACTGTCTATTGGGAGGTTTCAGTTCTATTTAATGCCTGAACTGAAACTATTTTAGTTTCCTTTGCCAACACTTTATGCTTCCCCCCACCTTTCTAATAAATGTAGCTGCACTAAATCTTTGAAAGCTAAGAAGCCTCTCATTGAATTTTCTACTCCTAGTCATAGATTTGGAAAATAAACTTGCTCCCCGAAGTGTACCTGATGATATAATATTCTGTGCTGTTGGTTTTGTTTTGGTTCTTATGTTTATATTAATTAAATCAGTAGAAAACCAAAGGGAAAAAATAAACTATACTTAAAATTGTAAAGAAAGGGCGGGGGGGGGGGAGGAAAAGGCGGGGGGGGGGAATCAAAAAAAGAAGGTAACTTTGCAAACCATTGACTAGTTGGGACCATGCACTTATCCTTCCAATGTTGAAGAACAAGTCACTGTGTGTAAAGCACAGGGAAGCTGTGTGCTTGGTTCAGATGTCAATCTCTGTGTCATTATTTAGGGACCACGAGCAGAGGCCATGATGCGCAGTGCTATGGAGCGTGGGAAGTGGGTCTTCTTTCAAAATTGCCACTTGGCTCCAAGCTGGATGCCTTCTTTGGAGAGACTCATTGAAGGCATTAACCCTGATAAGGTGAGATGCATATGGACTTAAAACCATCTTTTTTTTTTTAGTAGTTTAGCATTGAAAATAAGTTTCCCATCATTTGGGAAGATTGTGCCCCCTCCCCCACTTTCAGGCTGGAGGGGGAGGGCTGCAGATACTTGGGCTCCCTGCTGTCCTCCCCCAGACTTTAATTTGATGGCAAAATTTGTAACAGGATTTTTGCAGGGATAAGAGAAGTTTCAAAACTTTGATAATTTAAACAGACATTATTACCGGGAAAGAAACAGAAACTTCTATTCTATTAGCACTGTGCGTTTGCCTAGTGTAGAAAGATTGCTTATTGCTGACCTGGGCATAGAAACTCTGATTCTACATTTCTTGTGCCTAGAATGAAAACTGTTTTCTTCCAAAGTTTGGACAGTAATTAATAAATATTCAATTCTTCTTCAATCATTGGTTGCTAACTCAATGTGCATTTTCAGTAAGAAAATAAAATATATCCAAACCTATCCCTAGAAGGATAGGAAAACTATTCCAATCTATTTTTTTTTAGACTTTTCCATGCTTTCTAAAATAGGATAAATTCTTTAGGATGGCTATCTTATTTTATTCCCCGCCAAAGAGAAACATTTCTGTATGTCTGTTCAATGAGGATTTTTCCGATGAGAGAGAAACTGGATTCCAGTAGAAAAATTACTTTCTAAAAGTTTGGCTTCAGATTACTGATGTCCTGCATCCATTTTTCTGGTTCAGGTACACCGAGATTTCCGACTTTGGCTGACCAGTTTGCCTAGTAACAAGTTTCCAGTGTCCATCCTCCAGAATGGATCCAAGATGACCATTGAGCCCCCTCGAGGAGTTAAAGCTAACTTGCTGAAGTCTTACAGTAGTCTGAGCAATGACTTCTTGAACTCCTGCATCAAGGTAAGGAATCCTACCCTTACCTACACATAGACTCCTCCCTCTACCCCCAAAAAATCCTTAGTGCTCTCTTCCTTTGACAACTTTGGTTTGCCCAGAACAGGTTCAATGTTCCTTACATCTGCTAATGTGGAAGTAATACAGAGGATACAGAGGAATTTTTGGTTCTGTTCTCCTTCGAACCATTCACTATTATTTCTCTATTTCTCAACAGTTTGTCCTCATGGAAGTATATTTCTTTGGTTGGAATGGAGTTAAGAAAAAGGCATTCACCCTTTCATTCCACCAAGTCTGAAATAGGAACTAAACAAACCCAACATACACATTCATATGCATGCACCACAACATTTTAGTTGTGGCCTTTTAGAATCACAAGAGATGTTGTGTTTTACAGGTTACTGAATTCAAATCCTTGCTCCTTTCCCTTTGCCTGTTCCATGGCAATGCGCTAGAAAGGAGAAAGTTTGGGCCACTGGGTTTCAATATTCCGTATGAATTCACTGATGGAGATCTACGCATTTGCATCAGCCAGCTGAAAATGTTTCTGGATGAATATGAAGAAATCCCTTACAAGGTAGGCTCCCTAGGCATGCAAAGGGTGAAATGAAGCATAAGCATGAGAATTTACGAAGCGGAAGGTTTGTCCTATTTCTGAATCCAGCTGGATCTTTTGCAGAAACATAATTTGTTTAGCTATATATTATTTTTTATTTATATTACTTAAAATGTTTGGTTTGTAGCACTTCAGTCTAATAAAATCAAGAAATGGTGCAATAAAATTGTATATAGAATGCAGATGCTTTTCCCTACCTAATGGAATAATGCTTTTCTTTCTACCTCAAGAGATAGCAAAAATGATTAAATGGTGCCTCAGTGAATTTGTAAAAAATAAAGAAATAAATAAAATAGTGCAATAAAATGGATAGCTTGGGGAAATTAAGAAAAGTAGTATTTTTGTTAAAACTGCAAATGTGGCAGCCATTGTACTAGGGAAACATCACAGATAGGCTTAGCAGAGATTAGAGAACTAGACCTTGGAAAAATGCAAGAACTCTTTAATTTAGAGTTGGTTGCCTTGAAATAGCTATACTTATAATTATGAATGTTATAATCTAATGCACAGCTTTCCAGGAAAGCAATATGGCAATAAACAATTATTAATAAACAAATTTTAAAATTATATAAAGTCAGGCTAATAGTTGCTAAAACCATGTCTGACAAGAACAACATAATCTTTGCTTAATAACACAATGGAGGTACAGTAGCATTTGCGATATTTGATTGTGATTTGACCAATCGACCAGGCGCTGCAAGAGACTTCTGGGTTTTCAACTGGAATCCAGTGTTGTGGGAATCTGGCTGGCATATTTTCCTTTTTGGAAGAGTTCCTAGGTATATGAAATGTGCAGCAGAATAAGTTGACCTGTACATATGTGTATTGTGATGCTTTAATTTTATAAATAGTATTATTATTATTTTCAAAATATAGAGATGTGTCTGGTAAGACCTGCCTGGAAAAAGGGTCTGCCGATTTGCTGTATGTTGAATTTTATTGTTAACTTATGAGGCTTTTGTTTGAAAATATTGGCTATAAATACAATCAATGTTTTCTGTGCTCCGGTGCTTTGCAGGTTTTGAAGTATACTGCTGGTGAAATTAATTATGGAGGCAGAGTGACTGATGATTGGGACAGACGCTGCATTATGAACATTCTGGAAGATTTCTATAATCCAAGTGTTCTAAATTCAGAGTTTTCTTATTCTGAATCTGGTATCTACAAGCAGATAAATACCTCTTATGACCTCAATGTAAGTTAAAGAAGAAGCAAAAAGACAAATTGACCTTGTCCAAGCCCAAATGACTAAAAACGGTCAGATCTCAATAATATTTGATCAGAAAATTTTTGAGAAATTCCAGAACTGAAAGGGTGATTGGAAGTAAACACACACACACACACACACACACACACAGACAAACCACTTGGAAATCTAGACAAGATGAGCAATGTATTTGTTCAATAATAAATAATAGAGAATCCCCTTCCATGGCCAAGGGGATCTATATAGATGTAGGAGTGCAGCTGAATTGGAGCAAAGCTTTTGTTTATACTATGCAGAAAATGAAGTTTGTTCTTCTTTTAAGTCTACATAGTTTGAATTATAGGTTCAAAAATCCATTGGTTAAATTCCCACTGTGGTATGTGGAAGCTTCTTCCAATGTATAAATTTTAATTAAAAACTAGGGTGACCAACATAGCCATGTGTCTCCATGTCATATTCAAGTGCGTATCATGGTTCATTAGCTGCGCCTGAAACATGCAATATCACACTTACTGGGCAGCTTATTTCATTTCTGCCTTATTTATTTAAAAAATATTCATCCTTGCCTTTCCTTCTTGACTGGTTCCCATCCCCTTCCCCAAGGGATACATCCAGTACATCAAGACCCTTCCCCTTAATGATATGCCTGAAATCTTTGGATTGCATGACAATGCCAACATCACCTTTGCTCAGAATGAGACCTTCGCACTGCTTGCTGCAATTATCCAGCTTCAGCCAAAGACTTCAGCTGTAGGAGGACAAAGCAGGGAGGAGGTTTGTAAACTTATTTCTTGCGGCTCTTATGGTTGGGAAGAGAGGGCTGACAGGTAAGTGGCCATACATGCGTAGTAGTGTCAGAAGCCAGAATTCAGCAAAATGTTGCTTCCAACGACAGAAAGCTGAGGTGTATGACAGACACAGCTGTTGGGCATGACTGAAGAATTAGGTAATGAAATTGTTCAACATGATTTGCATAATTTTTCAATGTTCTATATTTACTGTTTCTTTGAAATGCAGTCCCTGGTCTGTTAGATTTTCATCACAAAGTGCTGGTCATAGGATCCCATGCTTTAAGAACCTATACAAATTCTAGGTTCAAATTCTAGAAATCAATTCATTGCTACTGAATGAGGAAACAGAAGGGTAGGCTACAAAACCCTAAAGCCCAGTTGCAATTCTGAAGGTAATCTAGATAATCTCATTTCCTTTTGAGGAAAGCACTTCCTGTTATCCTGTCATCTAATACTGAGATTCCTCTGACATTTTCTGCCACAATTTTGTCTGTTGTCTAGATTGTAGAGGAGACCTCAAATGACATATTGAAGAAAGTACCTCAGCCCATTGACTTGCATGAAGTATTGTTGAAATATCCTGTGTTGTATGAGGAATCTATGAACACTGTTCTGACACAAGAGGTGATCAGGTACAGTCCATGCATTCATTGAACTTTCTGTATTTTGATAAACTTGTCAATTGAAACTACTAGAGGAATCATAGAATCCTAGGGCTGGAAAGGGCTTCAAAGATCTTCTAGTTCAACCCGCTGCCCAAGGCAAAAATCCTTATATCATAGCAATAGCAACAGCACTTATATACCGCTTCACAGTGCTTTATAGCCCTCTCTAAGTGGTTTACAGAGTCAGCCTATTGCCCCCAACAATCTGGGTCCTCATTTTATCCACTTCGGAAGGATGGAAAGCTGAGTCAACCTTGAGCCTGGTGAGATTTGAACTTCCAACTTGCAGGCATCTGGCAGTCAGCAGAAGTAGCCTGCGGTACTGCACTCTAACCACTGCGCAACTCCCAGATAAATGGTTTTCTAACCTTTTCTTGAAAACCTCCAGCGATGGAGCACAGATAACTTTTTATGCCATTTTTGACTGGTGTCTGCAGACTTTCTCTGCTTTCATCAGAATGAAAAAAGCATGGTTCCACCTTTTGAGTGTCCAGGCATATGGAAAAGTTGTAGAGCTGCTGTTGCCATGCCTGATGCTCCCTCTGGTTCCCATGCAATGGAACTCGATACTCAAGAAAGTAAAATTCCCTTCATGTTGCCTATACAAAATATTCGCTGAACAGTTATCTGAAATGGTGGAAAAGTGGTGATAGTGAAAATTGCAGTATAAGTTGAAACTGTTTCCAAAATCAGACTATTTTTATGAATTGATCCATTGTTTGGAGGGAATATTTTCTGTAGCCATAATCAACACAGTCTGATATGAGACCTGATATTCCCCATAATGTATAACTCTTATGAAGCATCACAGTCTGTAATTAACTGAGACTACAGATTAAAACTTGTTTTTTACCCCTTTGGCGCCTCTGTACAGTTGCATATCTTTGCAACTGAGTGCTATCAGAGCTTATTGTGTGTCCTGCTGATATATAAAAACCTACATGTAGGTCTGATTCCGTGACAGGTATACAAAAGTCCAAAGATTGTTAAAAAGAGTGTAAAAATGCATAGAATTTCAATGAACTGCATTGGGAGTTAAGATTAATAGATTAATTTGCTTTTGAACAGATACAATCGTTTGCTACAAGTAATTGCACAAAGTCTAAAAGATCTGCTCAAAGCTCTTAAAGGCTTAGTAGTAATGTCTTCCCAGCTGGAGTTGATGTCCAACAGCCTGTACAACAACACTGTCCCAGAGATGTGGAAGAGTAAGGTAAATACTAAGCAGTGTTTTCATAGAACAGCAATTTCTGTATTCATGAAGTCATCCTATAAAAATACTCTCATTCCAGTTTCCAGCTGTGGTGGCTGATCGGATATTTTAAAGGAGCACAAAATCAAACTATATATCATCCACAAACCAAGGCAGAACAATCTTGATAAAATTCACTTCCACAGTTATTTTTATTGCTTGTCTCATAACCACAAATGTTCAACTATTGAGAGAGAAACACACTTTCTTAAAGGTCAATTTATTGAAAAAGTGCACTGCATTTTCTCTTGCCATAGGCATATCCGTCTCTGAAGCCCTTGGCCTCCTGGGTGAACGACCTGCTTCTTCGCATTGACTTCTTGCATAAATGGATTGCTAAAGGAATACCACCAGTTTTCTGGATAAGTGGCTTCTTCTTCCCACAAGCTTTTTTAACAGGAACACTACAGAACTTCGCTAGGAAGTCCGTGATATCTATAGACACCATCTCTTTTGACTTCAAGGTCTGTGAAACCATCAAAAACTACCCAGAGAACCCATTGACATATCAGTCAAAATGCAGGTGTTAAAAATATAAATTACAAGTGCTTTTCTGCCTTCCCAATTAAGGTACTGAGGGAGTCTGTGAGTGAACTAACTGAGCGTCCTGATGTGGGGTGTTACATCCATGGCTTATTTCTAGAAGGGGCTCGATGGGACCCTATATTCTTTGAGCTAATGGAATCCAAGCCTAAGGAACTATACACAGAGATGGCTGTCATTTGGTTAGTTCCTATCCCCAATCGCAAGTCTCCAACCACAGGGATGTATCTGTGTCCCATTTACAAGACACTCACTCGGGCAGGTAAGAATCTTCTTTGCTTCAGAGGCAAAAGGCATGCTAGTCTGCTAGTGTGCCCAAGAAGATAGGCACAAAAAAGGCTCTTTTTTGCCTGTGAGTGAAAGGAGCAAAATGGGAGTCTTAAGCCTTGCACATTCCAAAGCTTCATTAGGTATATTTTTAGACATATTTCTCATTAGTTTATGATATGAGAGGAAGAGACTTACTCGTACGAATAACTGGGTTAGGATACAGATTAGGCCGAATTGCATTGGTAATTATCCTCTTCCTCTCTAACCCCAAAACAAGTGAGGAACAAGTCTGTCTCTTGAAAAGATAGCACAGGGCTATCAGTGACTGGCTCAGCGTTTGAGCTGATATATCAAGCAAACATTTCTGTTGCAAATGAAGCACTTAGCACAGTTATGGTATTAAAATAGCCACATCTAACTAGGCAATTAACATATCCCAACGTTTACCCTCTCTCTTCCTCTGTCTCCCTCTCCTGCCCACACACAACTTTGCAGTTGCTCTGTGATCTATATTTATTCTGAGTTGATTTATTTTGTGAAATACTGGGTATTTCTAAGAAAAACATGCTATATATTAGTCACTTACCAAGAAGATTCCTTAGGGTTTGACGTGATGGAGACAATTTAAGTACAAATTAAATTCTGCTGCCCAAGAATGTAGGGAATCATGTGGCTAAAAGGTCAGTACTATGTTAGCTCTTCTCATACTTCTTTCAGTTTTTATTCATAGCCAAACTTTGAAGAGACTTTCAAGAAAGCCATAGAACAAAGAAGTATGAATAGATACTTTACGCATTCCCACATGGTGGTTTTGAATTAATGTTAGTCTCAAGAGTACAGCCTTCAATGTTTTGTTTACAGCATTCTGGAAGGAATTGGCATGTTAAATTATCTGTGTCCTGTTCATTACTTGGTATTTGGAGGCATCCAAATATGGGAGATACTTTAGCTGAGGTTCTCATAGGATGGAAATGGCCAATTGACCCTAATGAAGCAGCTTGCCTTACATTGGCAAGAAACATAATAGTAAATGTGAAAGCTTTGACTTTCTGGTTTATTAGTGATGAAATATTTATAAGCATTGCTATGGACCTGGTTAGAATAGAATTCTTTATTGGCCAAGTGTGATTGGACACACAAGGAATTTGTCTTGGTGCTTATGCTGTCAGTGTACATAAAAGAAAAGATACATTTGTCAAGAATCAAGAAAAGTTATTATTCTAGAAGAGAATGCAATGATCCAAGAGGGCTTGGGCAGCTTTGGGCTATCTTATGGTGTGTAGGCCTTGAGTCCTTTGGCTAAAGTAAGTACTTAAGAAGGTTGTGCTAAATGAGACCAGGATTTCTAGGCTTGTTTCTCAAAGGTTGTTTGAGAAAAATGTTAAGCAAGTTCTATGAACCAGATCATCATACTGTCCTAATATGGCTTGTTGAGGCATAGCAAGGTATGCAAATCTAATACTTGCTTCTTTTAGTCCAAGTTTAGGATTTAATGTGTTGCGTGAACCCATCCTGATGGTCTGTACATATAGTGCTCAGAATATAATTGCTTTATGCCACACTCATGTATGAAAGATTAGGGTAGATTAAATATAGAGTTGCATTCCTGAAATCTATTAAAAGGTGCTACTTTTTGGAAGAGGAGCTATATTGTTAGCGTAACTGGGTTATTTTGGAAAATATAAAAGTATTTGCTGTCAGTTCAGATCATTTGCTCATCCTCGATTTTAGAAATAGAGCCTCCTGAATTTTAAAATCCACATTTCTATGGTTGCTAAGGTTCAAACTAGGTGGCCATAAGGAACATTTAGAAACCTTTATTTATTTATGAACCATACTTACATGCCACCTGCTTCTGGTGCTCTAGGAAGCTAACAATAGTTTTAAAATCCTAAATTCAAAAACATACAGAAACAGAATCCATATAAACAAGTCAATACTAATTTCAGGTTTGAAATTTAATTTACTATTGTCCATTTAGAAAACCTTCAGGGTAGAATGTAATCTGATGGAACATTTGCCTGGTTTGGGAAGAATCAAAGATAGGTCTAAACTCTAAAAGATATTTGGTGTTTTAAAAAATGGCTGTTTAAAGTCAACTGACATATGAACATGTTTCCTGGGGCACCAGTATCTGAAACTTCCATGTAGTCTTATAAATTGTTGCTGGAAGAAATTCTTTTGCTGTGTCCATTACAGATATGACAATACATATAGTACTGTAGACATTCCAGAGTAGGCAGTGGATTGATCCTAATCTAATAATTGAAAAGGAAATAGGAGAATTAAGGGATTTTGAAGAACTGTGGAAGGCAAGGCCAGTATAGAGTGAGAACTACAGTAATTGATTTTGCTCTGGCCTTCCTCAAACTTTAGTATTAACAGGAAAAGGAAGAAATCTGTAAAGGAGTCCTTTGGATCTAGAAAATTAAACCATATTTAGAGCCTCTGCTCTCACTCTGTAAATGAGTAAATCAAGACATTGTATAATTTTTGGATAGATGCAAATATGTCACATTTTGGGGGCCCAAAGCAATTCTGTCAGAGCCAGTTCGCTGTTGTGATTAAGACAACAGACTTTTGAGTTCTAGTCTTACGGCCAGCTGGAAGACCTTGAGCCAGTCAATCTCTCTTAGTGCTGGAATGAAAGCAATGGCAAGCCACTTCTGAAAACTGCAGGGATTAGTCCAGGGAGTTGCTAGGAGACAACTGATTCAAAGGTACATAAAACATTCACAATTTAGCATGGTACAGGCTGTTTCCCAGCTCATATGCATTTGTTGAGGAAGTTGCAAATTGCATATTCAGTGTTCTCTTGATGTACTAAACTGTAAAAAGACAAAGACTGTCTTTTCTATCAAGAGAAGTGATATTGTCCTCTAGTGGAGAGATTTGGATCTTTTCCTTCAGGTGGTAAATGGATTTCACTCTAATGCTTCTTTTATGCATTTATGCACATTTGAAGATTAGGTGGAATGTCGCAAAGGTGCTTTTTCAAGAGGCAGCAGGACTGGTTTTTTTCTTTGAAGACTTTTCGTTTCTTATCTGAGAAGCTTCTTCAAAGTCAGAGCTGAAGAAGCTTCTCAAATGAGAAGCAAAACATCTTCAAAGAAGTCCAGTTGCCTCTTGAAAAAGCACCTTTGGGACAACCATGACCTGGATGGCTGAGAATCTCCATAGACATTTAGATGGTATGATTTCCAGCCAATGTATACTTTGAAGAGATTTGACAATTGGATTTCATTCTTTGAACTAACCAAAGCAATGACCAAAGATTAGCATCCATCAAGTTAGGCATTTTCTAATTTGTTTTTACATGACTAGTCCAAAAGGTTTGCAATCATTGGTATATGGAAAATGGGGGAAGCAAGAATTATTTATAAAAGTACTTATAGCATAGTATTTCTTAACTTTTTTATTGAGCCCTGGAGAAATGTTTGCTACAGAAGGGAAGTAGTTTGATGAAAATGTAGTGCATATTTAAATGTTGGCTTTAACCAAGTTTATTCTAGAGGCTATGGTCCTTGTGGAAACAACTCTTAGCAATTAAGTCATTTGTAATTTCTAAACAGTATCAATTGTGATATCAATACTCCAATATTTTGTACAATATAATGAAGATATTATTTAATTCTGTTCCATTTGGTCTTTACTTTCAAGTAAATGTTGTACCAGTAAGAGGGATACTTTCCTACTTTCCTTTTTCTTCTTCTTAAAACAGTAAAGTATTTATGGATTTGAAAATGCTGAGAATTTGGTACAGCTTTAGAATACAAACCCAAAGCTTTTTTAGAAAACAAAGAGAAGTTATCTAAATTAAGGTCTATTAATGCACGTGTTCACTGTATTGCTTTTGTGTTCATAGAACCAATCTTTTTCATACTTATATTCTCTGCTACCAACATCTGATCAATCATCAGTGCAATTGACCATTAAGGGCAGAAAATGGTAAAACCTTTTCCTACTCTGGCCCAAATCCACAGATCCAGACTAATTAAGTGCATTTTATTCCTGTCCTGTGCACGGTTTAAGGCCGCCTGGTGGCCAATAGGCATATGAGAAAATGGTACCTAAATACAGCATAGTTAGGTTTTCCTATTCAGAATTGTCTTCCCTATTTGAGATAGGATTGATGTGCTTTGGGGAACAGGATAGGGGATGACATCCATTTGATAAGCTCATTTGGACCAGTGATCCAATAAGCTGACTGTGTTTCACTATCTAAGAATCCTGGGAAGAAAAATCCTCTCTTGGATGCATTTCCAATCCAGGTCCAATGGATACGCTTGTTGGTTTTTCTTAACCAGGTTACACTACATTGGCACTGAAGCCGGAATGTTATCAGCTGGCTTTTTTGTGCAGGCTTTGATAGTCTGATGTGGTTAAAAACATTCATTTTGGAATGGGTCCATAATTCATCCTTTTGCGGGAACCACCAGAAGAAAAACGAAAGGTGTTTTTTTTTTCAAGATAAAGAGTAATGAAAGAAGGGAATGAGTCTCAACCAGGCTCAAAGCAGGAAGAGCCTGTGAGTAAAAGATTCTCTTGCCTTCAAGGACAGGCCTCCAAACACCAACAAGAGAAAGAAAACTTTTGAAATGTAGGATATGGAATTGTTTTTAACCTCATTTTAACATTAAAGACATCAACCTATAGTAGCAAAAGAAGCCCTCCCTATGTCACAATACAGCATTAACTTTAATTTTCTCTTTGCCAGGGACACTATCAACAACAGGTCACTCAACTAATTATGTGATTGCTGTAGAAATACCTACCAGTAAATCTCAGAGACACTGGATTAAACGGGGAGTTGCCTTGATCTGTGCCTTGGACTTCTAGACATGAACAATAAAAGTGCAGTCCAATAAAGCAGAATAATTTGGAAGCTGTTTGCAAGTTGTTTAAGACTGGATTCATATCTTGAAGCCTGATCCGAAGGAAGCACAGAACTGACTAAAATGAGACAACTACAAGGACTTAAAATGAATATACATAATGTGTATCTTTTCACTTAAATTTATATTAAAATGTTTTTTTTAATTTCACAAATGACTGCATGGTGTTGTTCTCTTAATATGTCCCATTCAGTTCTTTTTTAAGGTAGCCTATAAATTGTAATCAATTACAAGGGAAAAAATAAGTACACATCATACACAATTAAGGTGTATAATACTAAAAAATTATGTTTGTGTTACGTTTAAGCCACCATAGATCACAGAGATGATCTTACAGCACTAATTTAGTATGTTCTTGGCAAAATTCTGTCTCCATATTAGATACTGCAATTAAAGAACACAAGTTGACATATAGCACTGGCATGGTGTAATATTTTCTCTGGTGTATAGAACAGCCAAAGCCAAGTTCAGCAGTAGTTCAAACATTACTCCTTGCCTAGTTTTGTGTTGTTAGATTTTCACACTGAAGGTAATTTCTTATTCAGAAATGTTACCCCAAATTCAAGTTCACTATAGAGCTATTTGTACATATTTTCTGGTGTACAGATTCCACTATACAGCCATCTCCAGAAGACTAGAGATACATTTTATTTTTAACAGAACTGATATATTTACAGCACTTGACAATGCAAGAGACAGGTGATTCTGTCAACAAATAAAAATAGTAATTTTACAGTCAGGCACTGTACATATTTGCAAAGAAAGCAAATATAGTTCACCATCTTCTCAGGAACTGTTCCTTTTCACATTGAACTTCTTTTGAATCTCATGATGATTTTAATATCTATACTAAGAGACTCAACTGTACATATTCATGGAATAAAAGTTGCAGAGGAAGCATTAAACTGTTCTTCCAAAAACAATTTGCAAGGTTCCTCTGGCCATCAGCTAGCATAATTTAATGCAAATTTGCTATCATTCTGCCAAAAGCTTAAAAACATTTATAAATCTGCTGTATTGACAAAGGACTGTTCTTACAGGACAAAGATAAAGCCATGTAAATAAGGAAAAGCTGGTAACAACACTTGTCTTAGGAGTATCTAGGTAGGTAACTGATTACACTGCAATTAGAAACTGTAAATGGACTGGAATGAGAAGTGCTGAGGCGGCTCTGGAAGACAAAGGCAGATGATAACCAGATCCTGCTGGCCAAATATCATCTATACTCTTGCAGAGTAATAAGCCAGATGCTCCAACCTGAGCCATAATCAATAGGAAAGGGATACCATCTACTCAGTAATGCAAAATTATTACTTTGTGCCCTATCTTGTCAGAGGACCTACAATCTGCAGACATTTTCCACCTGCAAGCTTTGAAGTGAGCTGGAAGGGCTCCAGGTAAGCATATTAGACTAAAACCCTACAGTACAGACACACATCCTTCACTGTCTTGCCATCCCAAAACCAGGCCTCCAGCTCTTCCTGCTCTACATTTCCCCTATCCTTACATCGTAGAAAACTGCAAAGTTCACTATTCCACTTCTTGGCTGTAAGATAACATTAAGCACAGGGATTATTTTGCTATAGAATATTTCCATCTTCCCCTGAAATGTTAAGCATGAAAAAAAAAAAACACCCAAACAATGATTCATATCCCCATTGAAGCACTTTATCCCAATCTTTTTCAAAATGTTGGTCCTAACAGTTCATTATAAAAAAAGGATGTGGGGGATATCTTTGAGTATTTTTGATTGGCAATTTGTAGCATCCAGCCACTTTGCACATAGTTTGATATCCTAAAAATGGTTTTAGGAATTTGAGTAAAAAGGAGCAACTGCCAAAGAAAATCTAAAAAAATAAGTTAATTTCATGGTTTGAATCATGGTGTATGCGTAACTTCCATACATACAAAGAAAATACCTTCCAGACTGCAAGGCCTACAGGCTGTTACAAATGAACAAATATATCCTCACATCAAAAGACCTTACTCTGGACATATAAAATCCATAAAGGAAATTCTCCTCTCTGTGTCAGCACCATTTTGGGGGTGGGGATCAAGAGAAAAATTAGCAGGATTTGAAGACCAGTTGGGATTTGAAGGGAGCCTGATGTATAGTTCAATAGAATGAAGGTCATCACTACCTGAACATTATAGTGATAAATTTGATTCAGGAAACACACACATACTTAAAGATGTAATGTAGATATTTGTTCCCCTGGAAATAGCTAATCCCGAGGATATAGCACATTCTGACTGTCTCTGAACTAAACAATGCATCAACTTAACTGAAATGCACTTCTACAAAACTGCAAAGATTTTACTTATTTCTTTTTAAGCAATATTCACGTAAAACCTCTGAAAACTGTCATTTACTACTGCAAGATGCACTGCCTATTGGTTTAAGTTGCTAAGTAACATATTCAAGTGCTGTGTCAGCCAAATATTCAAATGGTCCTGCTCTTTATGCTTCTCACATCCACCTCTGGAGGGAAACTTTATCTTTGGATGCCCAAATGGTAAACCCTGGAGCAATGTCTAAAATGAATACAGGTAGACGTAGTCACACTAATACTGATCACGGTGAAGACAATTTCAGTGCAAAGCTCTGTCCTGAGCACTCTCTGGTTGGTGAAGAAGTACATGAAGTATATGCACCACATTATCAAAGAGGCAAGCAGAGGAAATTGAGTCCTGTCCAAAGGTTGAGACTATTGACGTTTAGCTTTATATGGCCTGGAACGTTTCCGTCGGTCGGGCTTTCGCTGCTTGTGGAGACGCCCAATGCTGACCCCTTGCCGTCTACGAACAGAGATGTTTTGTTCAACAAGGCTAGGCAACATTCCTGCAAGATGATAGTGCGTAAGATTAGCCAAATAGAAGCAAATCTTGCTTCCCTTTCAACATTTTTAAAATATAGAAGTCCAGAAGATTGCATCCCTGTTATGGAAACCCAAAAAGGGATAAAATTGGTCCTTAACCAGATTTACTATGACATTAAACTTTTATGGAATAAACCTTTCTCAGCTCAAATTCTCTAATGGTTATGTCTTAATAAATGCTCATTTTGAAGTGCCAAATGTTCGTTCGTTCTTCCTTATATGGATTTTCCCTTTTAGTTAGCAATAAATATCTGGGAAAAGTTATACCAGTGAAGAAGGCTTGCTAGTTTCAGATTCATCATGTTTACCGACATAAACGATTCCAGATCAATAGGAAATCACAATGTAAGATAACCAGAATCCTAAACATACATATTTGAATTTAATTTTTAATGGAAGCAGGTGGGGAAATTATTGTATTGACCAATCAAAATATATATTACTCAAAAGACTGATCAAAATCTCATTCACAAGCTGTTTTTAAAAAGTGTTGACTTGTAAGATAGCTTTATTTGGATTATTCATGGAAAACTTGCTCTATTGATAGTCCTCATTTAAGAATAGTTAATGAAACATTTTGTAGGGTAAATTATTATTTTATCATCACTAAAACTGAACGGATTGATCTCTGAATGCCTTTTACAGTGTATTTAACTTAAGCACTTGTCTGATTCTCTACTACTGACACTATATTACCACGTCCAAAATTTCCTATTTGCTAAAGATGAGTAGGAAATAGATGAACATATTTTGAATAACAACACAGATATAACCTGATATATAACTAGCAAATGGTTTTTAAAATGATGGAATTAATTCTTCCACCATCTTAAACATATTGTATGTAAATTAGACTCAATAGAAAGAATTTATTAAATGTTCACTCATTTTTATAAATGACCATAAAAACTAGAGCAGGAGATAACAATTTAGAATCCAGATCACAAATGGTAGCCTGGGCCTATCTAATTACTGCTGTGTTTTTAGTGTGATCGTTTCAAACTTTCAACACTATATGTTACAGCTATTACTATTTATTATTTGGAATTTATCAAGACATCAAGATTTATGAACACTTATAGGTGGGAAAGACAGATTATAAATTTTTCATGTTGCTATTTGTGCTAGAAAAATAAATCTACCTCTGATTTGGAGCAAAAGGTTGCTGGTTTTGTGCTGTTTATCAACCTATGAGTTATAATACAGTGCAAAGAAAAGCTCTTTCAATCAAATTCCTCTCACCTTCTTGTGCCAACATGGAGATAAAAGTACATATAAATTCATCATAATTGTGAGTTCTTCTCTGATCATCAATCTAAGAAAGTTAGAAAAGGGAAAACAGAGTATTTGTCCAACAGCAGTATTGAAACAAACGAGGGGGGAAAAGCCAACACTTATCTTTTGGCTAGTGAACAAGATTCAAGATCATTAAAAAAACTCTATAGCATTCCAAACAGAGTCTCAGTAGTAAACTAAATCAAAAAGGCCAAAAAAACTTCTTCGTGTTCTCAACATTTTGCCCCTTATGTAATAATTGAAAGACAATGGGATTTTCAACTTCAGGTAAGAAGTTTAAATGTTGTAATCCATACTTAGCAAGGTTAAAAGAAAACAGAGTAACTCAGACTTTGCTGGACTAAGACTTAACTTCTAATTTGTTTTCATATCAGAATATTAGGTCAATCTACCAAGACATAATCTTCAACTGAATCTACAATTTGACTAGAATTGAACAAGCCTGAGCAAGCTCAGATCTGCCTGATACCTGAATAGGAGACTACCAGGAAACCCCAGAACTAGTCTGGGAGTCAAAAACACATAGTGGAAAAGCTAACTACTTCTATGAAAATTGCATGATTGTCTATGTACCCATTAAGAACTGAAGTCAATCTGAGAAAATAATTATCAAATATTAACAGCTTTTATCATTTGGTATTTGTAAGCCACCAAGAGTGTATAAAAGTGGATGGCTATAAAAATAGTAACAAAAATAACAACACAATATTCTCTATTAGCTACCTTGAATTTCTTTCTTTTCTCTACTTCCTCCTTTAAACAGGCCTCATAGTTTGCAATTTCAGCCTCCACACACTTAAGTAATGCCAGGAGCTCCTGTCAAAACAAAACAGTAGCAGTATAAGCAGAATGGCTCACTAATGCTAATGGCAAAGCAGTACCTCATAATCAGCTTAAAGCACTAGCAAAATCTCAGTATAACTTTATTCTAAGAGTAGATCCCCATCTAACTAATCTATTTTGTTAAATAAAAAGCTTCTACAATCCCAAAGCACTCAACAGGGAACAATCAGAGTCAATAAAGTAACACAACTTGGGAAATTAAAGGAGAAAAAAAATCATTGTAAACTATCTTGACGTAAGCATAAATAGTGCCTAAAAATTCTTACAGCAAAAATAAACACTTATCTTGATGCCATTTCAAATTTTCTATTGGCACTTTTCTCAGTATTCATGTCACTAGAGTAATATGTCTTGAAGGGGGAAAAAAACTGTCAAGAACAGCATTTTCTTCATTCTTAATTTTTGTTTAAAGAGCTATCACTATAATGTGTTTGTTTGCTTGTTTATTTATTTATTTATTGAATTTATATTGCTGCCTATTTGCCCATGGTGATTCAATTTGCCATAATTGTGGTTCCTTGCTACTGGGCTTTGTCACTCTTAATAATAATGACCTTTTGTTATTGTATTGTTTTGGAAAAGATGCCTAGTCAATTGCATTCAGAATCTTTTCTGCATAGGGGTAGCATCAGAACATTGAATTAGCAGGAGATGTGCAAGCCCCTCTATAGCACTGCAAAAGCATAAAACATCTGGACTTCCCTTCTTTCTGCATGACTCAAGCACCGAACCCAGAGGAGAGGCAACTTGTTGTTTAATAACATCTATAGTAGCTACAATGATGTTTTACAATGACGTGACCAGACTGATAAGTGATGACTCTGTCCCTCTGCCAAAAGAGTCTCTTTTCCATGCATTTTCTTATCAGATTCAGATAAGACTCAAGAAAAAGCAGATTCCTGTCAAGTTTAATGTCACATATTTACGAACAAGGTCCAGCCAATGCAACCAAATCTAGGCAAATAGCACCCGAAAGTACTTTCGGCCATCACAGAATTACTTTAGGTCAAAGGTAACTTACTTTAGGAACATATTTTTCCCCAGCAGGAGGATCAGTAGACCGGCCAATTCCAGCCTTCTCCTTGCTGTCACGTGGCTCATTAGAGTCCACTGCTTCTGCTTTTACAATAATCTGAACCTCTTCATTTGATTTGCTAGATGGAGGAGAGTTTTTTGCACCCTCTGGAAAACAAAAAGAGGAATTATTAAACATAATGTAATCTTCTTTTACATTCTGTGGAGGAATAAATAATGGTATTTTCCTTCTAAGCCGAACAATGCATGTTCTTAGCCCAACAAAACATTTCATTTATAAACCGGTGTTGGAAAAGTAGATAACTCAACAGAGAAGGAGCTCCCATTCAGAGCACACAGAGAATTTTTCTGTCAGGATTGTTCATAATTATGTGCCTTCTACATTATTCACAAAAACTCAGAGGTAAGTGGAATTTTCTCCAATGAGTTTATCCGTTGAATTCCCATCCGTTGTATGGTGTATAAATCTATTTTGAAAAGCAAAAGGAGTCCCACTTGGAAGCAGAATGAAAAATGGTCCTAAGTAGTTATCTTACCAACTAGCGATGCATGATTTAGACCACAAATACAACAATTTTTTTGAACCTTGGACATGTTTGGAATATTGTGAGCAGGCAATAAATACGTTCACAAAATGTCTGTCCAAGAAACTTGCCTATACATTAATAATGACTGAAATATAGTTGGGCAATCACTCGCCAGAAATTGAGCAAGTCGTCCAGAACGCCATTACCCTAGTTGAGTCCTTTACTAGGCCCAAAGACAATGCAACAAATCAATATGATGCTCATTTTACCTACTGTCCTTTTTTGTTACAAGCCCTTTTGAATACAAACAGCACTGGCCTTTCATTGCTTTAAGTGCCAACATGTTTAAAGTTGTAAATTAGGAGGTACCAAAAAATAACCTGGAATCCAAATTTAAAAGCCCTTCCACATTCAGTTTGTTACTGTTCATCCTGCTAATCACCAGAGTCGTCCAAACAGACCTCCCTCAACTGCCCAGCAAGCAAAGAAGAGGACCCACATAAGAGTAAGAAAATAGTAAACTATCGTTTTCTGTTGGAACCATACCTGTGACAGTAAGAGGGCAGAAAACTCCCTCCTCTGTGAGGTGCAGTAAACCCGTACTGATGATGGGACCCAAATCTCTCACAGCCCGATTGTAGCGTATACTGTCTACACGGAGCAGGCTGTCTTCCTCCCCAAACAGCACCTTGGAAATATGAGAAGTGACAGGACTGGAAGGGCGAGTGGGATTGGCTGATCGGATGGGGGAGCGAAGAGGGGAATTGAAGGCACTCCCAATCTCTGAGGCAGTGTCTGTGCTTTCATTGCTGGGTGTGGGAGATGGTTGAGAGTGGGCAACAACAGCTACTGCTGTGCCTCCACTGCTAGTCTTAATAGACAAAGGAATGGAGAGGTCCTTCTGAGTTTCTTTTAGCTTTTCCGCAAGGACATTAATGGTGTTGGGCTGCAGCATAGACAGCTGGGCATCTCCGCTGCCCATCAGGTGCTCCTGTTTCACCAGGCCCTTCCTCTTGTAACTGTCCAAAGCCAGAGAGAGGGGGAGAAATATTAATCTGAGAAGGTTATACTTAGCAGTAGCAATCAAAACGAGTGGAAAGGTTTACGTTACATCCATTATGTTTTTATATATCAATCTCAATTTTAACAAGGTAAAATAAATATTATATAGCATTAAGATATGTTATTGTAGCATCACAACGTTTATACATATTATATCTCTGTGATTTCATTTATGTTTTTGTAATTAACACTTTGCTAAATAGTCTCTTTTTTCTAATATCTGAAGATCAAACATCCCATTATGAAAACAGTCCACAGATGTCATTCAATAACTCCAATTTGTACATCTACTGCCATTTCTTTTCCAGCTATGTATCAAATTCTTGTAATTTTTTTTAAAAAAACCACGCAATTGTAATTTTAACATTTTCCAGATTAGACAATGGACAGTTCCTTGCTTCTAATACATATATAGCTCTCCAAACAGATGATTTACAAATAGAATGGACCTACCCACATATGTTCCGTATTAACACTCCTCTTTTTCCACAAAGACATTGGGCCTCATCTCAAAGCTAAGATGCAAAACACCTTTCTTTCTCATGAAGCCCTACACAGTACAACTAAATGCTAGAATATTTTTCAAGAACTGGAAGTGAGGAAACTCTCAAATTTGACCTAGGTAAAATGGCAGACTAAGTAACTACCGAACACCATCAGGACATTACCTGATGGCAGGATTGGTATTACACACTTCCTCATCCTCGTCATCATCATAGTCATCCTCATCGTCAGAGTATTGCTGGTGTTGTGGGACTGAGACTCGGCTTCGGCCCACTCCTGCTGCAAGGTCCTCTTCCTCCTGAAATACAGTCATCCAGATGGCTTCAGATAAGGTTAGTATCTAAGATCATCTCTGGTCCTCCAAAATCCATATTTTTTTAAAAAAAAGCACTTGAAGAAATAACTGTTCTCCTGCTCAAATGATACTTGGAACTCATCAAAATACAAGTCTGAATTAGAGAAAGAAAACAACTATGAAAATCCCTTCCAGACAGGTATGCAGAGTAAACTATCTAAAATAGTTTTAATTCTCTTATTTGCTAAGTAGAAAGAGTGTAAAGCAATGTGGGGTTTTGTACGTGTCTATATCTCTATCATCCACTTTTTTATATGAGAAATGAAATATTATTAAGATAGGGGAATTCCAGTTCCCTTTTGAAAAACACCATTTTTGTACAATATCCCAGGAAGTTACTTGACAGTGGACTTTCCTTTAAACAAATAGCGGTCAAGTTGATTTTTATTCAACTTAAGAAGGATTATACATTGAATAGCATATGCAAAATAGCAGTTATTCCTTCAAGTATTTTCTTTACTGGAAAAGTATTCAATTATTAATCTGCATTCATGAAAGCAGCAGAAAGGTGAGATGATTACATTTAATAGCTTTTGCATGGAAACACAAGATGCACTGGTTTGCATGGCATAGAAGAATAGTGCTAATGGGAAGATTCATTTTCAATTTTATTATAAAAAATATTTTATGTGTGAGATTTTGAAACAACTAATTCCAAACCATCATTAACATCTAGTTCTCTTCATCCGCAGAAGGTGAACATGAGAGTCTTTCAAAGGTTATAGCTCTTTTTAACAAACAAATGAAAAATACACTGCAAGACTTAAGCCAACCATTATACTCATTAAATCCCTAGTATTAGTCAAAAACACAAAACAGAGATGAAAATTTCATCCCACAACACCAGGGGTTCTGGGAGCCACAATGTTGGTGCTTACTGGTTATACTTTTTGCAATGATTCAGTGGGACTTAATAAATCTAGTACATTCTGATAAACACTTCTGGAAAGAAGATATTAAAAACTCAAGGTTAAACATTCCAATGATGGTAATTTACAAATGAAGACAAGATTTAAAAATGAATAGGCATTGTTAACCAAAAATTCATCAAATAAAACTCTAAACTATGAAATTCTAACGTTAGATGTTTTCAATGCTTTAATATTTTAATTCTGTTAGATTGCGGTTTTTACGATGTTCTAAGCCATCCAGAGTCATTTGACAGTGAAGCGGGTAGCATGTAAATTTAATAAACATAGGTGAATAGAAATTCAACATACATGTACTTAACATATTCCACACTGCTAGGTTAAAAAAAAAAAAGACTCCCAGCTATTTAATGATAAAAACATCCAAGATAAAAACAGAACAAAATAAGAATTCTTACCCAACAAGTGCAACAATCTGCTCTGGAAAGAGCCAGATAAGCTCAATGTATATAGCGTGTGGCATATAAGGCAGAAAAGATAACATGTTGTCCAAAATCCCACCTGCATAGGTGACTTGGCATAGTTGTGGTTATCCAAGAAAGCCGGCAGCCTTTGCACGATGGGGTTGGGAGCTGACAGGGCCCCATTTATGCTGCTCACATGTGGTTTAGTGCTCAGCTTTGCCTTGCTTGGAGGGCTCTGGGTTGAGACAGGCAAGTCCTGGGCTCTAGAATCTTCAGCACCCTCTGCAAAATGCACATGCATTAACTTTCGAGCTGCATATGTTCAGGCAGTATATTTGGGGTACCTCATCTTCATCCTAACCATTTTCTAAATCTCCATACCTTCACCCAAAGGAATAAATGTCTCACTTGCGTACAGCTGCCTAACTATTAGAATCCTGGTTGCATTAAGTTCAAGGCCACAATGACTTTCTTTGAGAAGTCAAGCTTAGAATAAATTACACAGACAAAATTGTTCCTTTATAATCAACTTTGGGAGGCAAAAGCCTTATTTAGGGATCATACCTGGCCATCAATAGAATCTCAATTTCCCTTATTTCCAAAAGCACATGCTATAGATTGTGAGTTGTTCAAAGATACTTTAAAATCATACCCAGGATGCATGTTGCTCAAATAAAATTCTACATTCCTAGTAGCTCTGGGTTTTTTTTTAATATTCAGTGCTCCATACCTGCCTGGGAGCTCTCTGGAATTAACTGTGTTCTTCCTGCTTCCAGTGGGGTGGAGCTCTTGCTGTTAGCTGACCTGGGCTCCTCAGAAGTCTGGAGCTCTTGAGATTTCTGGGTATGTACCAGTTCCGGTTGAGTCACTCGGATGAGCTTACATAGGAAAAAATGGTAATAAAATTCACAAAAGAACAGAAAAATGAAATGATCGTGCTTTCTATATATCAATACAGCTTCCAATGATACACTCATTATATATGGGGAAAGAGGCTGAGATTATGATTAAATGTGCATGTTGCCAAATCATTAGAGACTAAGAACAACTTACAAAAATAAAAAAGTAGTAAAATATTCACTGTAAAATGCTATTTCTCCACTATCTCACAATACCAAATAATATGAACAGAACACTCCACAAATAAATAGGAAATATAAAAATTAACTACTGGCAAATAGCCACTTCCAAAGAAACTTTCATAAACCATCAGTGTGTCTGGACAAAAAGTGGTTTAGTACACTGAAGATTTTGACTCAATATATTATTTCCAAACAGTTCTGATTTCAAAGGCAAGTACAAAATAACCTACCCACCTAGCATAACCCTCTTCCATGTTCATACCCACTTCTAGTATTTGGGCTTTCTTCTTCTTGTTAATATATGTTTCTAGATCATAGGCCATTTATGGTTAAAAGCAAGCAATGGTATTGAGGCACAATCTAAGAATCATTGAGAGGAGGAGGAGGAGGAGGAGGAGGAGGAGGAGGAGGAGGAGGAGGAGGAAAAGACAACTAGAGTAGGTTATCATGGTGAAAAAATTACAATGAAAAAAGTTTTTTTTAAAGTATCAACTCGATTAGCAGACATGGTCTGTCAGTTTCTTTCTGGAAAAGCTATTCAGCACTCAGAACTCTGCTCTGCTTGGTGATCCTCAACCTTGAACCAATTGTTGTCTCTTTCAAAAGCCAGATATAATCAGAAAAGATATGTGACTTTTAATCTTATCTTCTCTTTATCTCCTTCTTACCTGCTGCAAAGCTTCCAGTACAGTTTGCCGGTTCACTTTTAAGATGTGTAGCTTAGATTCATATTTCATTCTCCTGTCGGGTACCACAGCCATCAGGTTAAAGCGGATATCATGATATGGTTCCCTGTGAGAAATAACAGTGTGTATTAAGCATCCCAACCCTAAGTAATTGTGGCAAAATCTCTTCTGTCACTTTCATGTCAACCTAACTATCACAGTCAGTGGCATATATAAATGCTGTAATATGCTTGATTTTCAATTCTTGTGCAAGCACTGCAGAACTTTTCAGAAACCGAAAGAGGATTTCTGTTCAGTAAACACCCAAACACTACATCACTTCTCAAATATTCCTCTCAAATTTTCACATAAATCTAAAATGCATTGATTTGTTCATTCACCCTGCTGTAGCAAGTCCAATCCTCTCCATGATAACTCTCCTGGCTTTGTCTGTCCATTCCTCATCTTCTGCCCAGGGCCCTGGAAAAAGGAAATAAAAGAAAAGGCAAATATAGAAATATACAGAGCAAACGTTTCTACTAACAGATCAATTTGTTAAACTGACTTGCATACTGCACAATAGGTTCTTCCTTGTTATCTGGCTATTGATTTGAGATATGCAGTGCTTTAAAGACAATTAAAAAAAGAAAACTAAATAAAAAATAAATAAAAGGGGTGCGGTGGCTCAGTGGCTAAGACGCTGAGCTTGTTGATCAGAAAGGTCAGCAGTTCGGCGGTTTCAAATCCCTAGCACTGCATAACGGAGTGAGCTCCCATTATTTGCCCCAGCTTCTGCCAACCTAGCCATTTGAAAGCATGTAAAAATGCAAGTAGAAAAATAGGGACCACTTTGGTGGGAAGGTAACAGCGTTCCATGTGCCTTCGGCATTTAGTCCTGCCGGCCACATGACCACAGAGACGTCTTCGGACAGCGTTGGTTCTTCAGCTTTGTAACTGAGATGAGCACTGCCCCCTACAGCCAGAAACAGCTAGCATGCATGCGCGAGGGGAACCTTTACCTTACCTATGCAGTGCTTTAAGACAATTAACAAAAGAAAACTAAACCCTGAAGGAAATTAATTCAAGCTAACTCACACAATGAGTTACCAAACAGAAAATATATTTATACAAAATATATTTGTATAAAATATCTAAAAATTCAAATACAAACATCTTGTTCTTACATGATTTTAGCAATAATTCTATTGATATTAATCTGCATTTAAACTGCTTATTGTTTTTCTTTTAAACATTACTATCCACCTTATGCTTCTGAGAGCAGAAAATTCAAATAAATAAATTCAAATTACAAAACAAAATATTAATCTGCATTCCTGCCCTATGCTCTCTAATGCTACAGACAAGGTCAAAAGAATTGTCATCTTTCCAACTCTAGTGCAAATAAAGCCCAATATATGTTACAGAACAATACCTAAGAATAGAATAATTACAATTCATTCTCCTCCACTATCTAAACTATTCCATATCTATTTTCCCAAATCATTATGTTCATCAATTGGGATGTTCATCATTATGTTCATCACTTGTATTTCAGTTGTGTGCAAAATGTTTCAAAACAAACCACTTCAAATTCAAAATGTCTCATCTTGAATGCAAAATGGACGATTTTAGCAACTTCAAAAGTAATGCAAGCTTGAAGCAGCCCTGGTATTAACTACAAAATACTTCTGAGGATCAAATTAGCCTATTTTGGACTCAAACCAACTGCCTCACACTATTTTTTTAAATTCAAATGGTTAAAATCTTGGCACAACTTTATTGTATTTTTTGTAGCAAACTACTGATGACCCCAATTTGATTCCAGAACAAAATGAGAGACACAGAGCTCCTTGTAAGCTAAATCAAGGCAGCAAGGTTCCTTACCATGATCAATGGGGTAAACTTTTAGGCCATCCAGTTCAAAGAGCCGCCCTTTAATGGGAACATAGCTGACAAAATGAAAGGCCTCCATGGTCCGTACAGCACTAATTCCATTCTGTTTTTCTGGTAAATGTCGGGGTTCTGGTCTGATTCAAAAAGACAAGAAATCTATGTAGACGTAGTTTAATCTATGCTGTAGAAAACACATATTCTGCCCTCATCCAACTTACCTAGCATGGCTGTTATGGGCCTTGGCCAATTCTGGAGCATTCCCAATGGCATAGCCTTTGCTCTGGGAGGTTGGAAGAAAAAATAAAATGATAGGAAACTCTGTAAGATCACATATAGTTTTTTTAGTAGACCTAAATAGATGCTCTATCCCAATTGTCTTACTCTATTTTACAGACAGGGAACAAAAGCCTTCAAATTAATTTGAGTCATATCATGTGGCCATGAGGATTGCTGTCTTAGGGTTAAGTAAGGGTAATTTTAAAACAATTTTGTGTACACTTTTATTTAGAAAAATTGAACCAATTCTCTGCAATATCACTTACGCCAATATTATTTGCATTTCTCCAAGCAAGTTAGTAGCCTCATTTCAGAATTCTGAACTTTAATGCACCAAATTCTTCTTTTTCAAGAGCAATACTGACAAAGTGAGGTCTACAAAAATAATTACTTAAAACCAACTTTCCCTAATTTGGTGCCCTTTCAATGTGTGTAAGATCCAGAATTGCCACCCAATAAGACACACACACACATACATTCATTCTCTCTCTCTCTTTTTCTCTCTCTCTCTCTCAACTTTTTCTTCCTTCATACCTCTGGACTAAAACCTTTGGTGAATTCTTTCATTCGGCTCAGCGTTGGTCCCAGATCCACACTGTTACAATTCAGGAGTACACTTAACAGTGCATGTGTGGCACAAGAATTGGGAATCAGCTACAAAGCAAAAGAACATATAGATGAAATATGAAATTATGGCAATCCGTCAGAATAGCCTATCTATACGAAAACCATATGTACATTCTTGTTCTCTTGTGTATAGATTGGCCTTCTCATGGTGCCCTCCATGTGATTTTGTCATGGTTAAATAGTCTACACATTGTGGCTGCTGGCCCTCACAAGGATCTCCCAGCAAGAAGCAGCAGAACAAGTACCAAAAATAAAAACAACAGATAATGCTGTATTCTATTAAACCACAAAATAAGTAAATTCTTCAAAGCCTCCAAAATGAGCAATTTATTAATTTATATAATATTCTATCAACACATTTTCTCTGAGTGGATATGATAATAAAAGTAAAACCAATGAAGTGTTAAATATATTATACATAAAACAGAATGCATATTACACATTATATGGAAAACATCTTTAAATTCAATCCCCCAGTTATAAAGTTTTGCCATTTCAGAGAGTACGACTCTTAAGAGTGTAAAAGAAGCATCTAGCAAAATTTCTTTCTTCAGATCAGTTTACCTGGTGAGCAAAGAACATGTTGTTGACAATGTCATCATCAATCACTGATGTCTCATCTACCAAAGTAGAAACTTTCCGTCGGGACCGACGTTCTTCAATCCATTTGAAAAGGAAGATAAATCCATAGACAGGCCTGAAAAAAAAAAACAATTTTGCAATATGTAATCCATCACTTTTGAAGGATAATTCTCTATTTACAAACATATTCAATATTCAATAATTCTCTAGGCAGACATTAGTCTGAGAAATTTCTGGGGTAGGCAAACTAATACATTTAGATAATGAACTGCAACTTCTATGAGCACAAAGAGTTAAAGCAAGGATTTTTAGAATTATAATATAAAACATTTTAGTTTGTTTTCTTTTATTCAATTTAGGCATCATCTAAACTCCAGACTGGCTCTAGGTGACTGACTATAATATAAAGACAAAATAAGAAATGAAACAGAAAAAAAGAGAAAAAGAGTGTTGATGAATTTGGCCAACACTCATACATACAGATATATCCAACAGAACCTCCAACTACCTTAGCCCAACACCTAGGAGAACAGTTAGGTCTTTAAGGCTTTCCAAAATTCCCTTGTGGAGGAGCCACGTGGATTTGAGAGGCCACCATATTCCAAAGGGCAGGTGCTGAGAAAGAGAAGGCATGCTTCCTGGGTCTGATAAATGTTTAATCAAAGGGATTCCAAACACACAAACCCTGTTGGCTCCTACAGTGGACAGACATCACAGGAAATAGGCCCTATGCTATGTAGGGCTTTATAGTTTCATAACTAGCACACTGGAAGAATTCTGATGAAAATGTAATCAATGGTGGAAGAATATAAAAGGAATCTTAAAGATTTTTTAATAATTTTTATAATAATTTCAATAAGGGCACAGATATAAAAATATGTAAGGTGTCAATAAAATCTGTATGCAAGGACAATAAATTGAAAAAACAAAGACAAGAAAAGGTGCAGAATATTTTAAGGGATATAAAGACAAAAGAGGATAAACTAATGAGATCTTTCGGGAGAAAAAATATCTTGAAGCAAATTAAACTTCTGCAGCGCTAACTTTCTATAATAATGGTGAGAGGGATGGAAATAAAATTGAAATTTGCTAAACTGAGGATTTTGAGCTAGCAAATAAATCAGGTAAGTGGCTGGCTTATTGACTGAGAAAGGAAGGAAAAAAAGATATTAAAATTACAAGATGGGAAGCTATGTTGACTGATAATGTAAGTATTCAGAGAAAATATCATCAGTTCAATTCAATCCTATGTAAAAGACAAGAAATTTCACTAACAAGGACAGATGAATAAAGAAACAAAATCTACCAATATAAGAGATACATAGACAGAAATAATGAAAGAACCAATAAAAATAAAGGAAATGTGTGATGCTACAAAGATGAATAAAGATAGAGTTCTTAGTCCAGATGGAATATCAGTGCCCTATTATAAATATTTTGAGGATACGCCTTTATTTCTTTTTTAATAAAAAGAGAGAGAAAGAAATGAATCTATTTTGAATAATGGAAAGATACCAGATAGTTGGACAGGGCATATATAGTATATATCGTATATTCAAATGGATCAATGGGAGAGAATGTGGTTCAAAAGTTGGAAATTCTCAGAGTCTTACAATTTGAAAGAAAGCTTGTTTAAAATGATGTTCTGTTGGAATGTAACACCAAATAAATTGTATAAGATGTATAAAGGTACTTCTAATTATGTTGGAAAAGTCAAAAACATATTGGAACATTTTATCATGCATGGTGGGCTTATGAAAATGTGAAAAGATACATATGATACATATGATGTAGAGAGTTCTAAAAATGAACTTCCAGATGACACTGGAATTTTCTTATTAGAACTTACAAATAATCAACTAGAAAAGGCTCATTGACAATTACTTTTATATATGAAACTTTACCAAGGCCATTATATGCACAAAGATAGAAGAGAATAGAACCCCCAATGGAGGAATGAATTGGGAAAATCACTGAGGTGTAGAAACAGTTACACTGATTTCTTTGATTAAGAAGGGAACTAAAACAATTTTCATAAAAGCCTGGAAACTCTTCATGTAGTCTTTACTGAAAACAAATGAAAATGAACCAATGGTTTTGGGATTTACTGATCTGTCCATAGGAAAAAGGGAATCATGACAGGCAACATGGGAAAGTTAAAGATGGTAATTGCTCTGTTTGTTATCTGATGCAAAGAAGATAGGGAGTTACTTCTTTAGAAATCTGTTTCGTGCCTTTTTGTTATCCTTTACTTTTACTTCTATGTTTTCACAATTCTTTATTTTTCTACTTCTTTCGTAGTGTTTAAAAATGTTTGTAAAATCATCTTAATAAAAATTGTCTAAAATGAATCACTGTCCAATTATTTATAATTGAAGTGCTATCTTACACTGAAGCACAAAAGATTGGAACATTTCTAGACCTGTGTGACATCATAAGTAACAACAGAATTAATTTAAGCAATTTAAACTTAAAAATGAAAACTGAATGCAAAATAAGTGTGATTCTACTCCACCATTATAAGAAGTGTTTTAAAACAGATATTACATCTTTATTATGTCCCTTTTTGGCAATCAGTTCTGCTATGTTACTAGACATTATATTCCAGCCTATTTCCAGAAGATTTCTGACATTTATTTGTCAGAAATGGAATAATTTCCAATACATTCCAACAACATCTTCATCATTATTCATACATTTTGGACTGTGCATTATTTCAGAAGGATACTTTTTTCTAGTCAATATAACAGCCAAAATCTTACCCTTGGCATTTGCTCTGTAGATCATAAATTTCTTCAACTTGCACTCCCTTAACACCTATATGAACATAAACCTTGAGTCAGTATATGAAGAAAAAAAAGCAAGAACTGATTAATATACTACCATATGATTATACTCACCAAAATCCTCCACTAAGAGTGTGAAGAGGCCTGCAAAACAAAAAGTTGGGGGGGTGTGAGACCAGAGGAGAGGATATTATTAGGTTATTATTTGGAAAACATTAGTTACAAAAATAGTTTTGGGCATATAATTCACTCCAATCAATCTACTGCAAGCACCAATGCAAAATCAAAATTAGAAATTCTACAGAACATCTTCATAAAAACATTTAAATAATATTCATTTCCCACTGCATAATCAAGGTCAGCTTGATAAATAACTGTCTGGGGTAAAACAACTCAAAAAATATTTCAATGGCACAATGCTAGCGCCTGCTCTCTTCCATTTTATCACCTGGTCCTAAAAATCAGGTAACGCAAGCCCCACTTTCTTGTGAGGTACCTGAGATGGGAGCTTGATGAGAATATATATAACGAATCTTACTAGATCAAATATATGTACATATCTTCCAAATTTGAAGCTTTATTATTGTTATACTATTTATAGCACTTTGCAGAGAAGCATGCAGGGACATTTTCAAAGTGAATGGAAATCAGTCATTTCTAAGAAAATTATATTGATTTTAAATTTTTAAATTTTATAGTATGCCATTATGATTATCTGAACTACTACTTTGATAATTTCACTAGTTTCTGGCTTCTTTATAATTTAATTCTCATGTATACATGTAGTTCTTGATTTATGATAATTAAGCCCAAAATTTATGTTGCTAAATGAGACAATTGAGTTTTGCCCCACTATATGACTTCTCTTACCCCAGTTGTTAAGTGAATCAATGCAGATATTAAGTTTGTAATATGGTTGTTAAATGAATCTGAGTCCCACATTGACTTTGTTTATCCAAAGGTTGCCACATGACCATGGATACTACAACCGTCATAAATACATGCCAGTTGCCAAGTGTTCAAATTCTGATCACGAGACCATGAGATGCTGCAATGGTCGGGTGAAAACCGGCCACAAGTAACTTTTTCAGTGCCGCTGTAACTTTGAGATGTCACTAAACAAACTGTTCTAAATCAAGGACTACCTGTAGTTTTTGATCTTCAAAGATCTTCACAATTTAGAATAAGTACTAATAAATCCCTTAATTCCAGAGAGTGAAATATGGTTGTGGCCTAGGAGTTATTGTTTCAAGATGACCTTGCTGGCACCGAAACATTATTGAAGCAACATAATTTCATTTTAAATTTTAAGAGTATTTAATGTCATGTCTTTTGTGAAGTAATGATTTGCAGCTTGAAGAATGATTTAGATGCACAGTATCATGGTCAAATCTGATGTAGAAAAGGAGAATGACCAGAGGCATCGAGCTGTCTATTTCTATATTGGCAATATTGAATTGGCTCAAGGGGGTGGGTGGGAAGGAATCTGTTACATAGTCCTCAGCTTACTTTCTGAACCAATTCAGCATAAATCAGGAATAAAATCACTCAACTGTACCAAGTCTAAATTAGTATCCAAATCTGCCTGGCTCAGATGATGGGCCTTATATGATTCTTATACATTGAAAAGAAAATAAGAGGCTTTGTGTAAGACAATGGAGAAATATAATAAACATTTAAGCTTTGCCAAAGCAATATGTAATACTCACATTATGATATTATTATTGTTTTTAATGACAACACAGAACTGTTTATTGTTTATTTCCAATAGAGTTTTGACTAACGATCCCGATCACCATTTTCAAATAAAAATATCTGTGCGCTTACTTTGAAAATGTTATTTACCTTTAAATGCATTTTAGAAACTATGTTCACTCTTGAATACTAAGCCTCTGGTTATCTTATCCCATCTCCATATGGCTAAAACAGACAGGTGGGCCTAAAAAAACAAGATGCCCACAGGAAAATACGAGGATAATGAACTTGTTTATTTTATTTATTTTGGTTTGTCAATTGCTTACAAGATAATAGGTATAAGTAAAAACATAGTTATGAATACATGGATATATATAAGAAAAAAAAAAGAAACAATAGAACAGGGATATTGGTGTGCTTATGCATGCCCCCTACAGGCCTCTTAGGAAAGGGGTGAGGTCAAGAGTAGACAGTCTTAAGGTTAGTTTTGAGAGTTTGGGGAAGAAACCACAGAATCAGGTAGAGTATTCCAGACATTGACCACTCTGTTGCTGAAGTCGTATTTCCCGCAATCAAGTTTGGTGCGATTAACCTTGAGTTTGTATCTATTGTTTGCTCTTTTATTGTTATGGTTGAAGCTGAAATATTCATTGACAGGTAGGACATTGCAAGTATGATTTTATATACTATACTTAGATCGGACCAAATGCGGCCTAGGTCTAGAATTTTGAGTCTGGTGGCATAAGGTATTCTGCAACGAGTAGAGGAGTGGAGAACTCTTCTTGTGAAATATTTCTGGACTTTCTCAACTGTGTTAATATCAGATACGTAATGTGGGTTCCAGACTGATGAGCTGTATTCGAGTATTGATCTAGCAAATGTTTTGTATGCTCTAGTTAGTAGTGTAATATTACCAGAGAAAAAGCTACGTAAGATTAGGTTAACAACTCTTAACGCCTTTTTGGCTATGTAGTTACAGTGGGCTCTAGCACTTAGGTCATTTGAGATGAGTACTCCAAGATCCTTGACAGAGTTTGGATCATCAACAAGGTCTTGACTATTCACCCTGTATTTTATTTTCTGATTTTTTTTGCCAATGTGTAGGACAGAGCATTTATCTGTCGAGATTTGAAGTTGCCATTTGTTTAACCATTCTGATACATAGTCAAGATCTTTTTGAAGGGTAGCAGTATTGTCTGTGGTGTTGAATAGCTTTACATCGTCAGCGAAGAGAACGCAGTTGCTCTTAATATGATCACAGAGGTCATTTAACTTGGGTCAAACAGGTACCTACACCTTTCAAACAGGCAATGCCGTCCCCTTAAATTACGACCCACAATTCCCTTGGAAGGGGGACAAATCTCAACCGAATGGCTGACGATTCAACCGTTTGTCTAAATCACGGGCATATGTTATATACATCGTCTGGGGAAAGCAAGGTGGGAACCTTAGTCCACAACACAACACCACAAGACAGGGACCACAATTTCCAAACAATAACAGGGCTCACCCTCCCCTAAATGGTACGCAAACCTCGTCGTAACTTCGCAGGAAGACGGCCCGCCCTCTCGGGGGCAGGTCGGAGGTCCCCCCCCCTGTTGGCACGGCGGCTCCTTCCCGAAGTGGGCTCGCTGAGCCCGGAAGGCGGTAACGGTGCTGCTGGCACGCAGAGCCACACCCTGTCGGTCGGTGCCCCGCCGCCCCCCCGGGAAGCGAGAGGGGCGCCCCACTCCGGAGCCCAGGCCGCCGCCGCCACCTCCTCCCCTCGCCCCCCACCCCCACCCGAGCTCGCAGAGGTGCCTTCACTCACCGGGGTCGCTCTCCAGCTCCAGCCAGCCCTTATTCATCTTCCCCTTGGTCAGGCCTCAGCGCCATGACGAGTCCTGGGCGCCCGGAGGGGAACCATACCTCCGGGTTTCCCCGGGCACATCCGGTCCGCGCTTACAGGCCGGCTCCCTGGCCAGCCGGGAAGGAGGAGTGACCTGAATACAGCCAGGACAGCCGGGCCGGGTGGGAGGAGGGGGGGTAGGGAGACCAGGGGGAGGAGGAGGAGCAATGGTAGGAGGACGGAGGCATCGGGCTGCGCGCGCATCAACGGCGGGACCACAAAGGGGCGGCACTTCCCTACAAGTAGCCTCTCGGAGAAAACTTTCGCTAGCGCTGTCTCCGGATTGGTGCGGGAAAAGGAGAGGGGGCGGGATTAGCAGATTGTAAATGCTAGAGTTGGGCGCGCTGCTGCTCGGATGATCGCTTGCCCTGAATAGGTTTCCGTTGGGGTGACGTTTGTTCATTGCAGCCTGAGCTGTATTTTATATGGCAAGCGATGGTCTATAAGGGTCTTCAAACTTGACAGCTTTAAGACTTGTGGACTTCAACTCCCAGAATTCCTGAGCTAACATGACTGGAGGAGGAATTCTGGGAGTTGAAGTCCATAAGTCTTAAAGTTGTCAAGTTTGAAGGCCCCTGGTTTATCTACTTAAAATAGTGTTTTAAAGGCTTTTTAAGCACCGCGATAGGTTTTGTGGTATGAAAGCTACAAAGCGGGTTTCTGTTGTTAAAATGAGACTTGCTCGTATCACGGTACCTGATTTGGTTCACACACAGAGACCTATGGTTTCATACTGCAAATACTGATTGACTCCAGTTATATTTAATTTTGTAGCACAAACTGTAATTAACTGACAGTTGGGACTCCATATTGCCAACAATATTTTAGATGACCGTTTGAAAATTTGTTTCTTTAATGGTAATGCAACTCGCAGAGACTTCTGATTTCATGCCACAAGCCAAGTTGAGCTAGCTCAAATTTTGGATTAATGTAAACAAATGCTGTTTCAAGTGACATGACTGGTTAGAATAAAACAGTTACAAATCTATAATTATCTAATACATTCTGCATCTCTACATATTTCTGTTCGTATGTGTGTGCATGCACACACATGCCTGTGTGTGTATCTAATACATTTAGGTGTATTAGCTTTTTTACTCTTTCTGTACTTATGTAAAAGGATTCCCACATTTCCATACACACATATGCACATACATACAAACTCTACAATAGGCAAACCATTCATAGATAGAATGGTCTTCAATCCAGAATTTCATATTTCACAACAGGCATGCTTGATTTTTTCATTATTATTTATTTCCTGTGTTTATTATTTGTACAGATAACTCAAGGCAACAAACATATCCAACACATCTTCCTCCTTACATTTTCTCCATAACAATAATCCTGTGAGGTGGCACATCTTTAATGGCTAAATTGGACTAGAGCTCCAGTCTGAAAATCAAATCCACCCCCATCAATTAGTAATTGCATTTTCTATAAAGATATCTCGGAATTGAAGAAGCCCATTAAAATTTTTAAAAAATATTTCTGAAAACATTTTCCAGATTTTTGATGTATTTCAGGATACATTTCAGAATACAAATTAATATTAATTTTGAGAGCAAATATATTTTACCAAAGGGTGGAATTTAATGGCGCCCATCTACAGGTAGTCCTCGACCTACGACCAATTTTGAGCACTGCTAAGCAAGATAGTTGTTAGTTTTGCCTCATTTGATGTCCTTTCTTGTAATAAATTTTGTACTAAAGGAAATTCTCTCTATAGAAGATATTGTAGAATATTTGGAAATGAAATCCCTAAAAACATATTTTATTCCATATTGTTTGCCTTGAATGAAACTCCAAACTGAACAAGGTGGAATCTAGTGTCAACACTTTATTGGAGAAGTAGCTGCAATTAATAGGCCATGATTTAATTAATTTAGCAATCTGAAGAAATCCATAGATAATTACTAAATCATGAAAGCTTAAAATATCTTTGGGCCAATTATTGCCAGCTTAAACTCGTCCCGTGGAAGGAGTAGTTATACCAGGATGGGTCTTCAAGGAAAGGCAGGAAACAAATATAAATTAATAAATTATTCCATTTTACAATGAAAATTTGGGGCAAGTTTTTTCACTGATACAAAAGTAGTGGACAAAGAAAAAGAATAACTTGATCACTGAGTTGCTTTAACGGGCTTCCATAATTCAATTTTTACAAAAACGTTTTTCATTCTAGAAGACCAGTAAACCATATATAATGAATATATTTATTCATTATATTTATATGGCCACCTATCTCACTATCAAGTGACTCTGTGTGTCACATAACAAAATTAAAAAACAATATATACAAATAAATATTAATGTTATTAATATTAAAAACTTCAAAATTGCAAAAAGCTCAAAACTAAGAATTAAAACCATTATGTCAAGAAAAAGTGTTAATTACACTGGAGCAATATCAATATTTCACCTGTTTTCTGGGATCTCCAGGCCTGTTGACACAACTGAGTCTTGAGTGACTTGACTGGCTGGAGAGTTAAGTATTGATGGGTCGCTGCTGGAAAGATACTGTACAGTGGATAATATTAAGACAGTAGACTGGGTGGAATGGCTCTCCAGCTAGTATAGGAAACAGCATTAGAACTATAGCCATTTCATAAAATTGGTGCACAAACACACACAAACATTCCCTATTCTATATCAACTTCTGGAAGGCAACCAAACATTTTTGCTCTGATTTATGACCAGCATGTCTATCTTGATGCTGAATTGTTTTTAAAGAGGAAGTAAAAGAAGATAGCAATCACTCTCTACAGGAGCATATAGGAGCATATGGGGCTGGCACTGGCAGATGTTCTTTGAAAGAACATTTTTAACAGATGAAGGAAGAATGAAAAACAAAAACATAATGATCATTCCATACCAACTGTCTGGATCTGTGAATTTTAGCACACTATTTCTTGTGCTTTTGAGCAGGGAAGAATAACATTTCTCTGGTGTAGTTAGGAGTTTTAGCTGGATGGTGGCTGCACAGGAAAGTGGTATCATACATGGGTCTGATGCACTAAGAGAAACCTATCTCTTTGAACCCATTCAAAATGAACAAGAGGAAAATGTAACAGGTTTGATAAAGATCCATAGTTATAAAGATTGAGGAAAAGCTGAATATGAACCCAAGCATAATTAAGACAGCTGGCATGGCACTCTAACATCAATATTCAGGACAAAAATAGAGAGTATATATACCCATATCTCAAGCCCTCTCAACTATGCAGTTACATAGTGACATGCTCTGTTCTTTACAGACCCTACATCCATGATGGCGAACCTATGCCACACGTGCCAGAAGTGGCACACAGAGCCATCTCTAAATTTCATCATCCTAAATTTCTGGAATTTCTCTGAGGGATTGAGAATAAGGAACACTAATTCTCCTTCCAGGACTGGTTCTAGTTGCTAGTAGTGGGAGAAGAAAGGCTGATTTTTTTTTTTTAACCTAGTGTTTAGTTTCTGCATGAAGTCCCTGAACGAAAGTGTCAAGTATCATCAGTAAGCTAATGAAATTCAGCTGTACAACGTTACCATGGGCAGAATAGGATATGTGGTCAAAGTGCTGTCTGAGGGTCACGAGGCTTTTAGTGTTTGGATGGAGAAGAACAGATTCGGGCTCAATTCCAGCACCACTGAGTAGCTTTTGGTTTTTGCCAGGTATATTTCACTGTTGGTTCTGAATAGGATCCACTTGTTTGGAATATTTCACAATCTAATGATTCCCTTGAATTTCCAACTCTGCTCAAAGATCAGGTAGCAATGGTAGCTAAGAAGACCTTTCCACAACTTCATATTGCATACCAGTTATAACTATTCCTGGATCAGAAAGCCCTATTCACAATCACTCATGCCTTGATTGCCTCTCAATTAGATTATGCATTGCAATATGCTTTGCATAGGGAAACTTTTGAAGAAGCCCCAGTCTACAACTGATTGAGACTGCCACGGCTTAAGGAATTATAGGTGCTTTCTCTTTCACCCCATGTAACACCACTACTTTAAGAGTTGCACTGATTACCAATGAACTTCCACGTACAAGTAGTCTTTGACTTACAACTACAATTGGGACCAGAACTTCCATTACTAAGTAAAATAGTTGTTAAGTGAATTGCATTCAATTTTATAACTTTTTTTTTTGCCATGGTGGTTAAAGGAATCATTGTGATTCTTAATTGAATCATGTTGTTAAGCAACTTCAATTTCCCTAATTGACTTTGCTTGTCGGAAGCCAGTTGGGAAGGTCAGAAATAGTGATCACATAGCCTTTGAATGCTGCAACCATCATAAATGCATGTCGATTGCCAAGCACCTGAATTTTGATCATTTGACCACAGGGATTCTGTTATGATCATAAGTGCAAGGACTAGTTATATATCACTTTTTGAACAGTTACTAAACAAATGATTGTAAATCAAGGACTGCCTGTATAATTAAAGCTGCTAAATTTTTTCCCGAAAGCCATCACTCTACTAAACAAATAATTCCCTCAACACTGTTCAACTATTTACAAAGTGTACACTACTATTACTGTTAATCTTCTCATCACTCCTTATCACCCATTCCCTCCCACTTGTGATTGTAGGACTGTAACTTTGTTGCTTGTATTCTTATGATTTATATTGACTGTTTCCTAGTATGATTTGATTGTTGATTGTACCTTATGACTATCATGATTCTTGATCCTTAACAAATGTACCTTTTCTGTATGTATACTGAGAGTATTTACACCAAGACAAATTCCTTGTGTGTCCAATCACACTTGGCCAATAAAGTATTCTGTTCTATTCTATTCTATTCTATTCTATTCTATTCTATTCTATTCTATTCTAAACGTTACTTTTAAGGTTCTAAAATTATAAGAGACTTCAGCATTTGCTACAACTGGTTTGTTCTAACTATTGGAGTAGACAGAGCATCTGTTAATCACAATAGCAGTATCAAGAAACACCGCATGATGGCACTCCCATCAATATTTATGTCAAGCATCCAAGTACTTAAGTGTTCTAATGCCTTTGCTGTTTAACAAGTTGTGCTCCAAGATTACTTGTCAAAAAGATGCTTTGGTTCATAAGACAACTTCCAAATGCATATAAGAACCATGCATTTAAAACAGAAAAGTGTTCACTTTGTTTTTTTTTAGTAGAACTAAATTCCCAAAAATTAGGTAGACACATTAATGTAGGTTACTTAGCAACCAAACTGAAGTAGATTGCCATTCCTTTTTCAGGGATGTTTTTTAAAAGTCTAAAGGGGATGAAAGGGGATGAAATTTCCTGATGTTTTCCTATCCCATTATTAGGCCAAATCGGTTTTTCAAGATGAGCCAATGCCAAGTCCTGCTACCTGCCAATTTATTTATTTTATTTATTTATTTTAGGTTTTATATACCGCCCTTCTATAAGCTTCATAAACTTCAACAGTGAAGAAGCTGTTACTCTTATCATTTATCAAGCAATTTCGGATGATTCCCAAATGAAACCAACTTCATACTCCAGAAAATAACTCCCTTGTCACTGATATGTATTGATAACATTTCCATCTGCTTGTAAGCAGGTGTAGGGCCCTGGATCATTTGACTGATTTTTCTGGCAACAAATACAGTGAGCAATCTCATCTGTACAACAGAAAATGACATTTCCCCCCAGTTTGATAAAGCATTGTGTTCAATGGATCCAAGTCAAATCCAATTCACCCAAATGCAATATCTTAAAGTGTTTTATATGAGTTCATAGACTTTTGTGTTTTCTCTATCCTGATATTAGGTGATTTGAAATGGGTATGTTTTAAAGAATGAGTCATTATCTGTAAAAACCTTGAAATCAAATCTTAATTCATAGGACTGTCCCTTTCAGCTTCTGTAGAAAAAACTGTCTTTTACTTTGCAGCAAATTAGAAGAATTGAACTTTGGTATTGGAGAAAGTTCCTGAGAATATGGAGGATAGTCAATTAAAACCCAACAAATGGAATATCAAACAAATCAATATAGAGCTCAAGTCACAAATGACCAGGTTCAAATTAACTTACTTTGGACACACTATTCTTAGACTTAGCCCTCTAGAGAAGGTTATCATGCTGGCAAAAGGGAAAGAAAAGAGAAGAGAAAATAACCAGCAGCAAGGTAGACGCAGTCAGTGGTGATGGATGTACTGTTGAAAGACTTGAATGACATGGTTAGAAACAGATTATCATGGAGAAATCTATGTAAAATCAACCCAACTTGATGGCACCTCATCAATCAATCAGATTAGACGTATGCAAGTGAGGGCCAGCCTACCACAGCATACCAAGTTAAAAACGATACTCCTTAAAATAAAAGCAAGTGTTATGCCCCAATTCTAGCCGTGTTGTGGAAAATTAAAATAAGGAGCTGTTTTTCTCTCTCTTTCTGCCCATCATAATACTGAAATCTGGAATCAACCAGTCAAGCACAATGGAATGATGATTCAATACAGTAAAAGGAATGTGCTTCAAATCACATGTAAATAAACTTTGGAATTTAGTACCATAGGATAGCGATGGCCACCAACTTGGATAGCTTTAAAATTAGATTAGAAAAATGGGAAAGATACAGGGTACGAAGTGCAGCCAGTTATTAGGCTGATGCAAAACTTTGGGAGGGATGCTTCATGAACTCAGAGCTTCAACATCCTAGCAGAAATGTCTTCCATACATGCATGCATATATTAAAAATAATGCAGAAAAGCCCCAAAGCAGCTGTATCAAAAACATTGCAAGGCACCGCCCCCATCAGTCATCTGGGCAGCAGATCCAGAGTATTACCCGCCCAATAGTTTATACAGCACTATTACTGTAGTTAGAAAAGGGCTGCTAGTTGGTCCTGTAAAAGTACATTACATTCATTCCTTTGAGGAAAAATAATAGTGGTAGCGATCAGTTTTATATTCCATTGGCATTAAGAAGCTCAGGGGTGGTATACATAACATTTCTTCATCCAGGTTTTCACCACATAAAAAATAACTCAGGGGGGATAGGTGGAGCTAAAGGCTAGTAAGGTTTATCATCAAGGGCTGACTTGAACTCAGTTCTCCTTACTCCTAGTCCAACATTATATCATAAACAGGAAAGAGTCTGTCTTTGAATACCAATTACTGTGAAACATAAGCAGGAAAAGGGAAGTGTGCTAATATTCTGAGTGGCTAGCACCATGATGGCGAACCTATGGCATGCATGCCGGAAGTGGCACGCAGAGCCATCTCTCCGGGCATGCCAGCTATCGCCCATTGCTCTTCCGGGTTCCAGCACATGCTTGTGTGCCAGTCAGCTGGTCTTCGCGTGTGCATGCGTGCCAGAAACCAGAAGACCGGGTGGCTGGTGCACATGCGCGTGGCGGAAACCAGAGGCTCAACTCTTCCAGTTTCCAGTGCTCCCCCTTGCATGCACGCTCCTGCTTAGCACTTGGTGCTGAAAAGGTTCGCCAACATTGGGCTAGCAACTATGGGAATACTGTGTTGCTGAACTCTGCTTCAGCTGTTTTTTCCAATATTCCTAACTCACCTAATATAAAAGTATATTGTATAATCTGTGTGTGTGTGTGTGTTCGTGCAATGATTTATTCAGGGAGCTTAGAGTAGTGTACCTAGAACTGTTCCTCTTCTCTATCCTATTGTTATACTGTGGATTGTTACTTCTATCTAAGCTATAACCAGCCTTCTTGTTCTGACACAAAGGGCTAAATAATGGTATCTGATTAAACTAAGAAGGAATTAACATTTGGTAATGCTTAGCAGGGGCAGTCTGTCTGCATATCTCCCATTGAATCAGCTAGGCTGACAGTAAATCTGAACCGATTGTACAATTGATCTATTGTAATTGCGTCATAAGCAATTTCCCCTCAATCTTTATTACAGATATCCATTACATCTTCCTAATGCCATTAAGTGAATCTTTCCACACATATAAAGTAATTACTTGTGTAATCGGTACCATTTGGACAGCGTATCAAGAATTGCGCACATTATTGTGAAATAAATAAGCAGTTGCTTAACCCGTGGGAGGAAAGCCAGCCCTAACCATCGCTTCTTGGCACTGGCAGCCTGCAATGATCTCTCTTTCTGAGTGAGCAGAAGCTTCACTTGGGGCTAACAGCTGCCAGAGTTATGCTGAACCAATCTTTTCAATGAAGCAGCTGCTTAGGAAGTCCCCAGGGGAGGCATTTGAATTGCCTGAAAAGCCAGATGCAATCAACCCTTAACAAGAACGTACACAGGGAAATGTGGGACAAACCAGTATGGAGGACACCATAAAACAGCCTGCACAGCCTCAAGGAGTCTCCTTGGACAATTTAAAGAGGCCAGCCACATTCACAAGATTGTTATGGGTAACTAGCATTTGCTACATTTTGGTCCTTGGACAGAAGAAACCTCATCTAGTCTCTGACAATGTGCAGAATGCCCAGTTTTAACAGAAGTCTTTACAGGATCAGTACTCATTTACGAGGAACATTGTCTTATTGTAGGCTTATATAAATGAAGATAGCACAATACTTTATGTATTAAAATGTATCCAAATATTACACACTACATCGTATTGCATGTGAAGCAGGGGGTCCTTGAAAAGACACACGGACTAATTTATCAGTGGTGTTCATAATGGGAACATCAGCCATCAATATAGTGTGGCAATGTTGGAGACAAAGAACCCTCATTTGCATAAATATCAGGCACTACCAAAGTGAGAAATGTCACTTTCTAAAATAATATCAGGAGACCAACTAGAGTCAGGGGTGAAAAAAACCACCACATTTCAACCCAAACCTGAGCAGAATAATTAATCAGTTAAACGAAGGCAGGCATACCATAGATATATAGTATCACATCCATAAGTCATATATTGTAACTTTGCATGCCACATTAATTGACTTCAAATTAAAAGTAAATTCTATGCTTTGGACCAGTAGTTGCCAACCGGTGGGCCACGGCAAAATGTCTGCCCAAAGCAGCCCCCAAAGCCCTCCCACCTGTTGGCTCTCACCCTTTGGCCAGGTGCAAACCTGCAAAATGCAGCGCAGCCCTCGCCAGGCAGAACGACGTAATGGTGCTATTGCAGCAAGAGGGGGCTGGTGGCACAGGCGGGCTGAAGCGGCAATGGAGATGGCCGGAATGTGCAGGAACACCACGCTATTTGCATTTGCGTGGCACTCCCACACAGGGGTGGGATTCAAAATTTTTAACAAACCGTTCTGTAGGCATGGCTTAGGTGGTGGGTATGGCTTGGTGGTCATGTGACTCGGTGGACGTGGCTTGGCGGTCATGTTATTGGCTGACTGGGCGTGGCCAACTCAATATCACTCACATCGAGGCACGCATCTCCTCACCTGGCCTCTCATGACTGTGGGGATGCTGCAACAGTCATAAGTGTGAAAAATGGTCATAAGTCACTTTTTTCAGTGCCACTGTAACTTTGAATGGACACTCCACAAAAGCAAAGTACCAGCAAAGGAGGGAAAAAAGACTCCAGAGATGTTCCTGAGACAGGAAGTCTAGTCCTGCCAAGAATGTAATAAGGGTTAACAGAGAGGCAGTTTCTGTAAGCAACACCAGAATATTTCCTTCCTGCCTTCCTTACAGGATTAGGCCAGTAATTTCTTCTAACAACCGGTTCTCTGAACTGCTTAGAATGTTAATAACCGATTCTAGCGATTAGGTGCGAATCTGTAGAATCCCACCCCTGCTCCCACATCTTCCAGTTTGCCTTTCCTGGCCTGGGTTCTTCCTCGATGGCCACGTGCTGTAGGGATGGCCCAGGGCAAGAAAAGTACTGGCTGCTGGTGGTGGGAGGGGCGGAGTGGGCAAGTCTGTGCTTACCATCCAGTTCAGAGGTCCAGAATGGGGCGTTGGCGTCCGTTTTCTCGTCCCTCTCGGCGCTCTGCTGCCCCCCCCCCCCCCCACGGCCCAAGCCATCGCTGCCCGGGGAAAGCATAGGAAAAGCAAGCAGAAACATAGCTCTTGTGGGGCGAAAGAGCTGAGATCGAGGAAGGCACAGGCAAGAGAAGATGGAAGCTGCCGCCTTTGAAAAGCACCGCTTTCTGTTGTCTGTACCTTCCGATCTCTGCTCTTTCACCCCAGCGAGAGCTGTTTCTGCTTGGTTTCTTTTCCTGGAGGAGGGCAGCAGAGATGTCAGGGCTGCTCTTCTGCCTCAGCAAGCCAGGCCTGAAGGAACATGAAGAATTGCGAGCGAGCGCCGGAGAAAGGCATGTTGGAAAAGCCAACACACATTTCCAGCACTCTCTCTTCTGTCCTGAAGTAAGATTTAGTGGGGGGGAAGGGTATGAGGGAAGGAGAAGCCCGGCTGGCTTTCCTTTGACATGGGGTTGGGGGGAAAGACCAAATGCCCAGACCAAAAGAGCACTAAGGAAGACGGGCTCCTAATAACCAGCCTGTTTGTGCAGGTGAGAACTCCAGCTTTTCTGGACTCGACACCCCCCCCCTCCCTTCAGCCTCCACACAGGGAGGGATCCTTCTCTGCTTGGAAGCAACAGGAGAAACCTGGAGCTTAGCCTCGGGGAGTCCTCTTCTTATGTGGAGGCTGAAGGGGGGGCGGGTTGCCTGGTTATTAGGAGCCCGTCAGCAATTCCAACCCGGCTCTCCTTCCCTCCCCCAACTCCAGGCAGCCACACCTGGCAAAGGAGGGAGAGGTTTCCTCTGACTTGGGGGAGATATGAGATGGCTCTGCTTTTCTTCCATTTGAGGGGGAGCCGGTTCCTCTCCGTCCAGATCTTCCCAGCCTCCAGGCACCATGTGGTTTCTTAAATCCTCCCTCTTTCCTCCCCCTCCAAAAGATGAGAGAGACCCCTCCTTTCCCTTCGCTCTGCCCCACAGTTATGATTAAGCATTTATGATTTTGTTATAATTAAATAAGCATTTATATGTGTGTGTGTGTGTATGTATTCAAATTATTTTTTAATATTAAATTTATATTTAATATAAAAATAAATTTATATTAAATATATTATCTTTTTTAAAAAAATTGTATTAGTGGTCCTCGGGATTTAAAATTATGAGTTTGGTGGTCCCCAAGGTCGAAAAGGTTGGCAACCCTGCTTCAGACAATTATTAATGGGATCTTAAATCTTTCCTGAATTATATACTGTAAAACTAGAACAATCCTGCCTTTTAGAAATCCCAAATAATTGAATTAAGGAAGCATAAATCAACTTTGAACATGATAAATCTGAGTATACGCATACTGGAAATTATAACCAAACCCTATGATGTTATCCATTCAGTCATGTTTGACTCTTGACGATTCTATGGGTCAGGTTTCTCCACATCTTCCTAGCACTACTTCCTTGAGCTTTTCTATGTCTGGCTGGTGTCAGCTTTGATGGTGTCCAGCCATTGTGTTCTTTGGCGACCTGATTTTCTTTTACCGCAAACTCATCAAAACATAATTGCTTTCTCCAGTGAATTCCCAAGTGTGACTTGACCAAAATAAGTGAGATGCAGTTTTGTGGTTTTTTTTTCCCTTCCAGTTATATGTTGGTGTTATGCACTCTAGTCTTTGCTTATTGGTCCCCCTTGCAAGGAATACACAGGAGTCTTCTCCAGCACCACAATACAAAAGAGTTGATTTTCCTCCTGTCTTGCTTTTTAAGTTCCAACTTTTACACCAGATGTAGCTACGGGGAACACAATAGAGCAGACTAACTTACATTTGGTTGCCAAGCTGATGTATTTGCTTTTCCGTATTCTGTTCATATTCATCATTGCTATGCAACCCAGTGCAATCCGATATTGAGATCATTGTTTTTCAGTGAAAAAAATGTTTATAGAGCAGCATATCAGACTTAATGCATGTTGAGTAATCAAGAAGATTCACCCGTTTAGGAACTTATATGCAAAACACGAGGCTTTAATTATCCATTTGATCTCCTTTGAAGACTACTCAGGGAATTTACTATATACACAAACATACCATCATGCACTCATTTCTGTAGTTAGATGATACTATTGAGATGTATATTAATTCAGAAAATTATGTCAGGGAAAGAGAAGATAGAGCTGACAATGATTGATGATTTGAATTTCAGCAGTATAATACTACGCTATGCAAACACTTCCCATTTCTACCCTACTGTTCTGATAGGGGTTACCTCTTGCCAATCCATAAAAATTTTCATAACCAAAGCTTTTGCTTTTCTCTGTCCTGATTGTACTGTATTAAAACAAACTGTCTCTTCATGTTCTCTGTTAATATATAAAGTCGACCATGGACCCCAGGAAGATAAAGAATTCCTGGCTGGCAGGGGTGTTAGTCCCAATATCTTCTCATGATGGGTACTTTTTAAAATAGCAGTTGTCATTTCTTGTATTTATTTCTCAGTGAAAACAATACTTGGGAATCTTTTAAAATGAACTGCTTCAATATCACTGCTATTGGGTCTTAAAATATTCTAGCAATTATAGAGAAAGACAGATTTTTTTTTAATCTTTCAAGAAAGTCTCCATGTGCTGATCAAATGAAGACTAGTAAACCACAGTCAAAAAAATAGATATTTTGATGCATAATATTTATTTATTTATTTATTTTTATTTATTTATTTATTATTTATTTATTTAACACATTTATATACCGCCCTTCTCCCGAAGGACTCAGGGCGGTGTACAGCCAGTATAAAACATTCCACTTTACAAAAGTTAAAAGAAGATTAAATATCTTAAGGCTGCCACTAAAATTTATGCCCAACCCCAATAAATTAACAATAAAACCCCTGAATTTAAAACCCCAAAATTTAAAACTCCAATTTCTAAAATTACACTTTAAAATATACTATTTCAGTTACGATCCATTAAACTGGGAGTTCTATTAAGGGCCACTACTATGTAGCATGGAGAAAAGTATAATCATTTATCAATTCTAACATGAATTTCATGTTTAAATTAAAATAAATTTAATTGTCCATATCTTCCATATACGATAGAGGATCCTTCAAAAGTGGTTATCACCTTTCATTCCTGTAGCAGCAGATACATTTTTTTAATAAATTGGGGAACAACTAACCACACATTTTAAGAATATGTTGGGCAAACCTCATGGAAGTTGGCTGACAGTCCTCTAGTTAGGGGGAGTCAAATATTTCCAAGTTGAGGGTTTAGCTTCAGTAATTTGGCATATTATAACAATAAAAGGAGCTTGTAAAGGATTTCATCTGGCTATGACACTGCATTGTTGAAACCACTTCTGCCTCTAGTTTGATCTGAATGAAATGTCATATTAAATCAATAAATCAATGTAAAGGGAAAATATGACAGCTATTTTTTAACAAAACCAAAATAATAAAAGACAAAATCAAGCAGGCATCTCATTGAGAACTTTAGCTATAGCAGATTCTGTGTATCTATGAAGATGCCTTACACTTGTTTCAGCCCATTTCTTTAACCTAGTCATATATTGGCAGCAAGATTTCTAAGATAAATGTAATACTATCTTCTACCTTCAGTTATCAAGAATGGTGCATACTTTGCACCAAAGTATGTTTATCACTTCCTTTTCTATCTTAATTTGCTATGGAGACCAATGCCAGACAACACTGAGAAAAAAGCATTAGAAGTCAAGTGATTAAGTAGTCTAGAATAGGACCTCATATAAGTGGGGCCTATAGCAAATATACATGAATCCTCAATGTGGCTCTCATCTCAGTTAGACAATGAATAAGCCCACTTTGCCTAAGTTACTCCAAGGTTAGCATCATGAGAGCATGGCCTGATTCACATACTGTGTTAAGATTTTATGTTAACTGTTTTTAGCTTGGTGCATTGTGTAAACATGACCAATGAAATTTGTAAATCATGGTTTATGATTTCATATGCTGTATGAATCCAGTCTATTGCGACTTAATAAACTGTGATTAAACTGAGACCTAGTGTCATGTTGATCAATAAAGGGCAGAGCTTTCACAATTACTTGTCAATAGCCAATGGAAATTGTTCCTTTAGGAAATATCTCATCTCATTATGAGCATCTTACTTTTTCCTTTGGAAAACTTTTCAAAGACGTAAATTGAAAATGTGTGTTTATCACTGAAATTTGGTTAGCTTCTTTGCCATGTTGCTGACCTGTATCTTGTTCATGACTGTTCAGACCCTGTATTTTGTGACTGTAGTCTCCATTTGGTAAAACAGAAACTAGCAGGTTTTCTTAATAAATCCACAGACAAGTGTTTTCCATAATGTTTCTCCCAGCAAACATTAGTTTAACCCCATTTAATTAGATGTATATTATCCTCTTGGCAGCAGTTTCCATACCTGCACATTCTAGAAAGAGATGAAATTTTATTCAGTTCCTTGTCTACATTAACTTCCCCCAGGAATAATTCCTGTTGAGACCGTTTTTTGTAGGCAGCTGAGATGGAGGAGGCTGATATTAACGGGTAATAAATTCAGAAAGAAGAGGGACTGTGGTCATTACAATTAAGTTGCTGCAGGCTGTTCTAAGTAATTACAGCCAGTAATCAACCATGGATTTTCCATTTTATCTTCATCTTATAAAAGAGTTTAACAACATTCTCCTGCTAAACCCCTAGATTCTAAGCATTACTTACATGTTCAATCTTGGCAGTAAATGCCAATTTTAAATGTTCTGCTGAGAAGTTCTGAAGATGGGAAATTACATCTAGAATATTCCTTTGTTTTTCCAACTAGATGTAAGTTAACAGTTACTTTTGCTAGACTTTATAAATACTATTTATTTATTATTAAACTTCTATGCCATCCATTTTGTTGAGGCAACTAGGCAGCTTACAGTCATGCAATTAAAATACCATATAAAATGTTTTAAAAAATGATAAATAAGAACTGGCAGTTAAAAATTCAGATAAAATTTGATTAACCATGATGGAAAGGAAGGGAGCAAACTGTGCACGGGGAAGAATTGGAGTCTGACTAATCCATTAACTACCACTAAGTTGCCATGGGCCAACTGGCATAGCCATCTTCAAGCCCTTTTGGAAGGCCAGAAGGGAAGACAAACATCTCACCTTGGAGGGGAGGGAGGATGTTCCAGAGGGCGGGTAGAAAAGAGTGGAAAAGGCTCTTCTCCCTATGTCAAAAGGTAATTTTTAAAGAACCCAAGGATTCTCTGGAGATTTCTACCTCACCATTATTCTCAATCTCCAAACTCACCAAATCAGTTTAAATTTGGTTTATCACAATCCTCCAAGCCATTGGTCTTAAAATAATGAAAATAAAGAATGGAAATTACTGTCACAATTTCTCCAACAGCAACATCCTTGCCATCCTACTTTACAGAACCCATTCCCATTTCAGAGACAATTCCTTCCACCACCAAATTCCTTCCACCAACAAAAAAGCCCAGCCATTGCAGCCAACTGGTCTCCCTTGAAGAGAAAGGGGAACCAGAGCAATCTCTAGTCACATTCACCTCACAATCTTCCCTTGGCTCCTATGGGTGGGATCTGAAAAACTCTCAAGCCATCTTTTCCCTTGAGGAATCTTTCTATAGCAGGGCTGTCAAACTAGATTTCATAGAGGGCAGGATCAGGGTTGTGTTTGACTCGGGAGATCAGTGAGTGTATGGCCAGGGTGGACATGGCCAACTCGATGTCCATTTTTGGCCATGATGGCCTCTTGCAACCCTCTGCCAGCAAAAATGGATCTCCCTATGTGGCCCTCCCGAGCTTTCATTGGCAGAGGCACCACAGGCCGGTCCTTCACTGTTTCCAGGGAAACCCCATGGGCCAGATCTAAGCACTCCGCAGGCCAGATCCAGCCTGCAGGCCTTGAGTCTGACACCCCTGTGCTAGAGCATCTGAACCCAGGGATGAGGTGAAGCATAGCAGAACATCTGACATCTCATAAAAAAACCCAGCCTGACTTCCCTGCAATTACAAATAAGCATGTAGATGGGCCAGAAAGAAACCAGCTTAGTTCTCCAGCATATTGTTGGGGAATTACAGAGATCCAAAGATGCTTTTCAGCTGCCTTAGAGTCTTCATGTAGAGGCGTTTTGTGTTATCTTTGGGGCAACAAGCTAACATGGTGTCTGGGTGCAAGGAGGGCGGGTATACTCAGGGTCCCATCCATCAACCAATGCCATTGTTCTGGATTTCACAGTCATGCCTTCTCTGTGGCTACATCTATGCTGTAGAACCCCATAGCCCCAGATATCCAGATGGCCCTTAGCCTTTTGTAAGCTTCTGAAGACTTAGCTGTCCTCAAGCCATTTGGGCTCAAAGTCACTGCTATGAGATGCCTAACTTTGTAAACCATTTAAATAAATAATACAAGCGAAGAAATTCAAATAACAGCTGCAAAACTGGTGGAAATCTTTTGACACAAGGGACAACGGGGTTTGAGTTATATGAACATACATGTACCTGTTATCAAGAGGTTTCAAACCATTGCGTGATTTGTAAACATTTAGAAGCAGACACGCACATCTCTTTGGGCAGACCAGACACGACTGGTTTAAATTCTTGATTTTTCTATTTTTGCTCTGTAACAGAAAGGGGGAGAGGCTGAAATCTGAACCAGAGCCTGCAATGCTCTGTTTTCTCTTCAAAACTGTGCCCTGAAGCTCTGTGTTATCCCAATGGATTGTTGCAGGAAATAACTTCGTGTGTGAGAGGAATCTTCAACTAAATCAGATATGCCCAAATCAAAGTAGGATGTGGAAAGCTGCTTTCAGCTCACCTGGAATTCCACGTCTCCACCACCCTGTTGCCCTTGAAGTTAAAGGATGTAATCAGTACAATGCAAGCAGTTCCATTTGATGAGATTCTCAAATGAGTGACATATGTTTCTGATCTCAACTTATGGAAAGCTGGGGAAGAGTCTTGCCTTCTAAAGCATGTTGAATTAGGGAATTTTGGGGCCTGACATCCACATATCTTAAAGTAGCTAAGGTTGAGAAACACTGTTCCTAAAGGGCAGCTGTTTCTTAGAGCTATCTTTGCAGCTTTCCCTGAGTCCAGCTTGTAGACATTGCTTTTACCTTTGTTGTCTGGTTTAGTCCAAAGGCAATCTACAGATACCCATCTTTTAGCAATAATTGGTGAACTATTCCAAATTACACCATTTGTTTTATGACTGTTTGCTTTTTTTCAGGTATAATAGAAATAAAGAGTTAGACAAGGAGATGCCACAGTGGCAGAGTTATGTTGGCTACTGAGAATATATATAGAATATAAAATTCTTTATTGGCCAAGTGTGATTGGACGCACAAGGAATTTGTCTTGGTGCATATGCTCTCAGTGTACATAAAAGAAAAGATACAGCTTTTTGGTACAATTCAAAGTTCTGATATTGACCTACAAACCTCTACAGGACTTAACTTTTAGGTATGTAACGGGTACATCCTGGAGATGGAGAAGTTCCCTGAGGATGAGCTCCAGCACAAGTCTGAAACCTCAAAAGATAAAACCTCTGGTCCTGGTGACCGATTCAGACTGGATCCTGCAACATTATCCTGGGACACATATATCTTCCTCCATTCGCATGTAAAGGACCATCTACTTCAAAACAATCCTAGCTCTTTAGATATCTTCAGGGGAGCATGCAGCACATGGCCTCTCCAAAAGAGTTTTGGGGGAGACAGAGTGTTCCTGTGACAGCACCCTCCCTTTGGAGCTGCCTCCCACCCTGCCAGGGATCCTGTCGTTGAGTTTTGAGCAGCTTTGAGAATTGCACCATTCAGAAGGGCCTTTGAGGCATATTTCTTGTATGGATATTTATACTATTTCAGTGACAGAGATTTCTATCTATGGGTCTATACAATGACAACCATGGCATAGATTGGAATGTAAGAGAAGTAAATGGTAAAAAAAAACATGAGTTAACAAATGAAATGAAAGTAGTATTGATGGCCATGGATTTTCAAAAAAAAAAAAGGATGTAACAAATCTCAGTCAAAGTGGAAAGCCATCCGATCTTACTGAGTAGTATAGGTGAATATAAGCATGGAGACGAATGTATAAGATTAATTATGAATGAAAATGGTAAAAGGGAAGTCAGATTATCCCTTTTTATTAATTTATATTTAATTTATATTTATATTTCCATTTTATTTTAATTATGAATAAGAGCTCTAAAAGGGAAGTCAGAGAGTAGGAATCCATAGGTTGTTATATTTTATTTTATTTATTTATTTATTTATAAAATTTCTATACCGCCCTTCTCCCTAGGGACTCAGGGCGGTGTACAGCCAATCTAGACCCCAACAATACAAAAGTTAAAAGGAATTAAATTAAATATTGGCCGAATAAGAAAAACCCACCCCACACCCTTAAAACCCCAATTTAAAATTATAGAACAAATGGAGACAAATTAAAACCATCTCAGCCCAGGCCGGCCTGCTCAAAAAGCCAGGTCTTCAGCGCGCGCCTGAAGTTACATGCTACCTTCCAGAGAACAGTGATACCGGAAGAACCAGATATAATATTTAGGAAAACACATGTGATATTCTGGATAAACATGATCAGGAGAAAATATTCAGCTAGCGGTCATGAATGGATAATTGGCAAAGAGATAAGAGAATAAAGAAAAAGCAATTGGTGGTCCCTTCAAAATCCCAAGAATGAATTAAAATCAGAGGCATCTTCTACAAATCTGGCATTTTTGCATTGCCAAAAAATGACAAATCTGCATCATAATGTCATGATGAAGAATTGACCCTTTCATGTTTTATGTTCTCAGATTGGATGCAGATACATAACTCTTGGGATCTGCATTGTGATGTCATGACAGATGTTTTGTCACTTGTTCTCTCCATGGTGCCAGTGATGAGAGTGTCGACTGGTGAGCATGTTTGTTTTTTTTAAATTAAAAGTTCCAGCATGAGTCTGTATTCTATACTGTGTACGCTGTAATTGATTTTTAATTATGATTTATTCACAGGTTAAGGGGTTATGAAACAAAATAGGTGTCAAAGTTTAAGGCTCTTAATTCTCCCTAAACTTCATCCAAACAAACTGAAATTTTTGTATTATCGTGTCAAATGATGCTAAGATCTGGATAGGGCCTAAATTGCAAATCTCTTGCTGGGAATAGCATAGTTAAAAAGAGGAAACCAATGCCTCAAGATATGCCTCCTGCAACCCTCAAAGGCCAAAACAATATTTCCCCAAATGTAACTCCCCCTTCCCCGTTGCTTATTGTTCCTCAATACTTTGCAGTTGTATCAATGCCATTACACTGCTGCACAGTAATTGCTAGAAGAGGTTCTCAAGTGAACTGCCAGGGATAAGAACATCAATGGTGCCCTGATGGATTGGACTCTTGACCTAATCTAATTCAGCAGCCTGTGGCCAATCAATTCCACAAGGAAATCTTTAGTCTCCCTGCATGAGAGCAAGTCACACTGTCCTTAAGGCTAATAGAATTGGTCCAACCCTTTTTTTGAAGCCAATCAAGCAGATAGCCAGTACTACATCTAGTGGTAACGAATTCCAAAATTAAATTATATGTTGTTTACATTTTTTTTTACAAAAGATAAGCTGGCAATTCTCAAATCTCAAAAGGCTCTATTTGAATTGAAGCTCTGTGATCAGGATTTCAGGCTTATCTTTTTAAAGATGAACGTTGAGCTTAAATTCAAGGAAATGGAGTGTATCATTTCAGTTGATAAATACTCAACCACTGCTTTATCTTCTATGTACATCTGAATGAGAGAGGATAGCAATGGGGCAGGGGGTAAGGGAATAATCTCTCCCACTTATTTCTATCATAAGGTGATCTAAATTTTCCTTCCAAGCTACCTTTCTTTAACTGATTCTCTCTCTTCTCCCCACTCCCCAAACTTGAAAGGACATTCAGGAATCAACTAGCATCCAATCCAATTCTGGAACCAGAACTGTAGGTTGTTTTGCTGTGGTTCCTGGCATCTTCATATCCAAAATGAATTGATGTGGTAAAGACAAAACAATTCTTCTTTGTACCATCCAACATCCCTCTGTTTTGTTTTGTTTAATGTCTGTGCTGAATCTATAAACATCCTCAACCAACTATGTAGTCCACAGAGATTCTTGCTTGGTAACAATGTTCTTTTTGGCAGGGCCACTGGTTCTCCATACTGCATGAGATCTGATTGGCAGCAGGAAGAAAAAAGATTTTCATCAGCACCAGAGAGATCACTGAGCAAACAAGATGATGCTGTTTCTTCCAAAAGCACATCTGCCTTTTCCAATCAAAGCTGCTGGTGACTATGACCAAACCAATCTCTCCTTTCTTGCTTTGTTATAGAAGGTTCCGCGCCTCCCCCCCTCCTTGACTTCTCTTCTAATCTGCTCTAGTTTCAGGGATAAGATCCAGCCCAGCCAGCACAAATCACATAGGAAGGGGGTGTAGTCTTCACTGGTTAGATGCAGCTACACAATCGATCTGCCTTGGCTTAGCCTTCATTCTGTCAACTGATCCTGCTAAAGCCAGAAGGCTTATGGGGGGGGGGGGGCACTGAATAGTGGTGAACAAAAGCATATCCCTCACAATTAACTCTAGTGTGTGTTGCACTAGTGGTTGAAACTTCACAAAGGATAAGTTGGGTGGGAATTTAGTCATTTACACATTATTGGAAATGAACAAGGGTGCTGATGCAACATATAGATCCTGGTTATTGCAGATGGCCACCTTTCTCAACTTGATATCTCCAACTGTGTCAGAATTGTGTTCTCTCCAACACCAACAACTAGGAATTTGGGTGGAAATTTAGACACAGTTATGGAAAGCACTACACTAGAAAAAGTTGATGGATGATACTTGGAAAAAGCTTAATCTGGAGAGTGACAGAAACACGCATGCATTTAAGTATGAAATAGGACTAAGACCAAATGATGAACTAATTATATTTGCTTTGAATCCAAATTGGAAAGCCCCAGTGCGGATTCTAATGGATTTTTCTGGTTATGTGGTTTGCATAATGCTAACTTCATTTTAATGTGCACTGCCAACTAGCAACTAAAGACAATAAGAATCTATTGGTGTATCACAAGGAATCTATTACCTCCAGATTTTGGCAAACTACAGGTCTGAGTGGTCCCAGCCAGTACAGTCAAGCGGAAGAATTCTGGGGGCTCAGTAATATTTGAAGGAGCACAGCTCCCACAATCTGGGTGTCTCTAATGAAAACATTCCCAGTTCCTGTTTTCTGCATAGTTTTAAAATTTTAACTGCTTTTCTATTTATCCTTTTATGATCTGTAAGTTGTTCATAGTCAATTTATTGGGGAAATGGACAGCAAATAAATTTAATTAATAAATAAATAAATTCTTACCATTAGATATCATTCATAGAAAATAGTTCAGCAGTTGGTCTGTACACAGACTGATAACAGCTTTCCAGAATATCAGAGAGCAACGCTCTGCTGTTTTGTCTGGCATGTTCTAAGAACTGAAACCAGAACCATTTGCATTCTAAGTATATGTGCTGTCATTGGTTTATAATACTTAGGTTGGAGGGAGATGTCTATCATGACCAATCTCCAATTCCTAATATGTGGCCTTAGTGGGCTGGACATATGTCTTCTCTAGCTAATCAGATGAAGCATTTCCTCCCCTAGTTTGTACAACTATTTATTTCAGAAGCATTCCTGGGCTGCTCTTGAGTACAACTATTTGTACAACTATTTATTTCAGAAGCATTCCTGGGCTGCTCTTGAGTTGCCACCCATCTCCAATGCTCTCATTTCCCTGTTCCTGAAGACAAAATAATAGACATCAGAAAGGCAGCTTTTTCCATGTGTGTTTCACTGCTTATTTGGTATTCAGGACATGTTTCTGGCATCACCCCACCCCTTCAATCCTAGGTTTCTGATGTCTAAATTGATCTTACTGTTCTTGGATGCTTTTATTACTCAGTTTAAGTTCTTGATTGTTTTCCGGTACTGTCATTCTGTAATAATTTTGAGAGCAACTGTGCTATATATATATTTGGGGTGATCTGTAATGGACTGAAGGCTGGGCTATAGTATAGTGTTTATGAAGTTGGACCTGAACTAGGAAAACTGAACATCACGTGGAGTTCAACCAATCAATCTCAATTTTCTTGTGGGAATAAAATTAGTTAAGATTCCCCCACTGGAGCCATCTTGAACTCTCAGAGAGATGTTGGTATAAAAATGCATTTGACGGTGATGATAATTAATAATAATTATGTTGGAATCAAATGTTAAAATGTTATTCTTCACAAGTGACAGATTTTACCCATAATATTAAGGCATAAATTGAATAATAATTTGAATTTAAATTGAATAACTCAGTGTGTGAACTCTGTCTACATAAATCTGCCACTTCAGAATAACATTCCACATATCTGATGAAATGGATGCTTCTACACTTCACCAAACCTCATGTTGCCATAAATCTCTTATGCCTTTATATTTTATGGTGGTTAGCTTGATGTTCTTTAACACTGAGCTATAATGAGTGAATAAAAGACCCAAGACACCAGGGAAAATGAAATCCTACCCATTTTGCTCAGAAGCCAGTTGCAATCTCCTCCAACATTGTGGTCTTGAGCGATATTGGACTACATTGTCCATCTTTCAAATCAGCATTATCATTATGGAAGGTGGATTTCAATAGGTTTGTAAGGAACTTCGCTGGGAATGAGGGTGAACTGCATGGGCATTTCATAGGCTATAACATGTGAAATCCATTGCTTATTATCATACATTGTTTATTATCTTACTCTACATCATGCTCCTTTTGCACTTTGTAGGACTTATTTTTAAAAAATAAGCTTCCTGTAATTATAGCCTGGCAGATGCAACAAAGAAGTTCACCAATTTCTGTCCTCTCTCTGATCTCATCACTCTCTGGTCTTAAAAGTCCTGAGGTCCACATTAGCTGAAGGGATATAGCCAGAGAAGGCAAAGATCAGAAAGGCCATCCTTTCAGAGAGACTTCTCTGGACGGAGAACAGATCAGGTGTCAAATCTACACAAGATGTCAATTTATATCCTTTATCCCAACAAACACAGGAATGGGAACAGTACTAGTCAATTTGGTTTCTGTTCTTGCTTTTCTGTTTGGCCTTCTGAGGGGGACCCCAAAATGCTCTGATCTCACTTTCTGCAACCTGACACTCTCTAAAGACTGGGTTTCCCAATATTTCCAGCCATGAGGAATTCTGGAAGTTGCAACCCTCACACAAGCAGACTCCAGGGTGAAGAAGTCTGCACTAAACATTTGACCAAAGAAGTCTAAGCAAACAGAGACAGGGTGAGGAGGAAGTGTGGTTTCTTTTCTTCCTAGAGTCTGCATGAAAAATCCACTTCTGGAGATCCATCCACATTAGAGCTGAGGTCATTCAAATACCAAACCAATTATTGAAGTATATGCTTGGCAGTAGCTGCTGCAGTCACAAAAGGAATTTTACAACCAAAAATGCCTTGCTGAACCTTAGGGTAAATATATTCCACTAACCAAGTCTGAAAAAAATGTTATATTTTACTCCTCCTTTTTTTTGAAAATAGGAATTACTTCCCTACTCTTTATTAAGGATTTAAGGTAGACATAATGGCACTGGTGTTTATCTTCCCCACACATTCTATGCTACGCTACCCATTCTGAGGATGCTATTCTATTTATTTATTTATTTAATTAATTTATTTATTTATTTATTTATTTGTCAATTGCTTACAAGATAAGAGGTATAAGTAAAACATAGTTATGAATACATGGATACATATAAGAAAAATAAAATATAAAAGAAACAATAGGACAGGGACGGTAGGCACGTTGGTGCGCTTATGCACGCCCCCTACAGACCTCTTAGGAAAGGGGTGAGGTCAATAGTAGAAAGTCTAAGATTTTTGGGGTTTGGGGAGGAAACCACAGAGTCAGGTAGAATATTCCAGACATTGACCACTCTGTTGCTGAAGTCTGAATTTCCTGTAATTAAGTCTGGTGCAATTAACCTTGAGTTTGTTTCTATTGTTTGCTCTTGTGTTGTTATGGTTGAAGCTGAAGTATTCATTGACAGGTAGGACATTGCAATGTATGATTTTATATACTATACTTAAATACTCTTGGCAGTCTTTGCTGGTTAGCAATATATAGAGGAGTAGTTGGCCCAGTTATGGAAGCTACCAGTTAATACACAATATAGCCACAACAGAAAGCCACAGTCCCCAGTGACTTTCTCTTCAGTCCCGGATAGCAGGCCATATAAAAACCTGATTCCAATGATTTCAGAGCCCAGAGACTATCTGGTAGAGGTACATGTTGATTACTTGGTGTTGAATAGCAGCTGCACTAGAAAAAGTTATGTTCACTGTACCTTTCCCCCACCTTGCTTGCTCTTATCACTTTTTATGCCTCCCCATCCTTTAAAAGTTTTTTGAAGACCCCCCCACCCCCACCCCAAAAAAAGTCTTAATTTTAGTCAAGAGAAATGCTTAGAACCAGAAGTGAAAATGAGTGATTTGGCCAGGTTGTGCAAAACGACCTCCCAGTCTCAGTCAATGAGAAATGGAGGCAAAATAAATTACTTTTCCTCCTCCACTAATCCATACTTCCTGTTGCATTTTTTTAGCTGTCTATCAAAAATTCTTCATCATCATTATTATCATGATGAAGTAGTTTCTATTAAGAGGAAGCATTTAAATCCCGCTTTCTCTAGAAAGACCTAGCGGTACGGATATAATCCAAGAACTGAAAAGCAGGATGAGGCAATAATTCTTCAAATGGGAGGAGAAAAAAGGAGTAGCATTTCCAAAAATGAACCACCTTTGCAGCTGTTTCAAATATACCACAACTGAACCAGTCATGCATCGGCTCATCTGTTGAGCAGAGATAAAGTGGTGTGATGGATATATTCACTGTTTTTTCTCTCTCATATTTCTCAGCCTTTTCATCTTATTTTCATTTCCCTATAAATTCTTTACTGCAGTCATGTTTTAAAATAAATCAAACCATCTTTATATAACCTATTTAATTGCTTTCAATCAGTACATTGTACAGTGATTGCAGCTCTGTGTTTCTTTAAAATAAAACATTCCAATGTAGCAAAGCTCCAATTCACAAAAATGAACTAGTCCTTTCGGCTAAATAAACAGATTCTTCTCCTCTTTCACCCCTGCCATTTTAATGACTCTTTTCAGAAGGAAAAATGGGTGCAGATTTTTCCAGTTAGATTATGAAAGATCTTTTCAATACAAGAGTAACTTAAAAGACCACCATTACTTTACCAACAAGTGTTGGGAGTGATTTACTGGGGCTAATTATATAAAGTAACAGTGTTATCTTACAATAAGAGGTATTCATCTATTTTAGACATTTCCAACATGTTGGCCTCTAACAGTGTTGAATGATAACTTGTGTCATTTTCAGCCTATTCCTACTTCATGAAATATCCAAGATTGCTTGATTGGAACAAGATGAGCTCACTATTAATTGGACTACTTTCTTTTAGTCTATTTCCAGGATGAGTGATTCTTACTTATCCTTCTTCCTTCATTCTTTTAAAGATTTCTTTCGATCAAAGCATTTTCACTTTTCCAGCAAATATTAGTGGAATTCCATAGGTATAGATGTTGCAGGACAGGCATATTTGTCTATGGTAGCAACATCGATGGAGGATTTAAAGGAGAGAGATGTGTTGGAAAGAACTGGAAGTTAGGTTGGGTATGCAAATGTTATGCATATGAGTTATTCTGTGAATTTAAGATGTTTTCAGATGATTGGTATCCAAACTAAAAAAAAAAACATGTTTCAGATATTTTGGTTCATACAAACAATGGGGCAAAGTTGGTTTGTTCTGGATGTAAGCATAGCATGATTCTTCTGGATAGAAGTGATTCAGAAGAGGTATGAAGAAGAAAAAGCCAAGGACATTAGCAGCAGCTATTAGGAGGGAAGAGTAGCCACACAGGAGATCTAAAATGGGTGGGCTGCTGGGATACAGCGATGGCGTCAATGGGGGCTCAGGTTGCAGCCAATGGACTGCGGTGCCCGGGTGGATTGGACCTGACTTGATTGGACATTGGAGGTACGACCGGCTGGATGCCATGAGACAGGGCTGATCACATACTTGTCGGTGGACTTGCAGGCCCTAGGAAATGTCCCCCTTTCCTGGAGATGGCCCCCCGGACTTTCAATGGCCTACCTCAAGGACAGATCTTGGGATCCCGAGAGGTGTCACAGCCAGGTGAAAAGTCGTAAGGGTAACACCCAATTGTTTTTGTTTATTTTTAAATTTTTATCAGGGTTAGGGAGGGTGACCAGGCTGGGTTTGGGAGACAACCCACCTGAGATGGGGGCCAGACCGGGGGTCAAGTGTGACCAGGAGGTTTCGGGGTCGGGAGGGGTTGGATCGAGGATTGGGGACTGTTTCTGGGAGGGAGGGAGGATGGCTATTGGCACGGTCAACGGGAGAGGCAGATATGGCAATGACAGGGGGCTGGATCAGGTTTCGGGAGCCCACCCCCGCAGTTTGTGTGCTCTGACCCCCAGGTCATTTCCCGTTCCCCGGGTTGTCCAAATTATTAGACCCCGGGCCTTCGGCTGATGTTATGTAATGCCAGGTCTGTAGTTCATAAAGCCCCCCTCATTCATGATCTGATTTTGGATGGGGGAGCGGACCTGGCAGGTGTTACCGAAACCTGGTTGGGCCAGGAGGGGGGTGTTCCCCTGGTGGAGATGTGCCCAGCTAGGTTTCGGGTTCTTCATCAGCCGAGGGCCCAGGGGAGGGGTGGGGGGGTTGCGGTGGTTATTAGGGAAGATCTGTATCCTAGGGAATCCACTGTTCCTCAGACGACCGGATGTGAATCCCTCTTCATTAAGTGTGGTTCCGGGGTTCAGATGGGCCTATTGATCACATACCTGGCTCCCTGCTATGTGACGTCGGCCCTGCCTGAGCTCCTTGAGGTTATAGCCGGCTTGGCGGTTGAGACCCCCAGGCTTATGGTCATGGGGGATTTCAACCTACCCTCAGCTGGCGGAACCTCGGGGATTGCTCAGGAGTTCATGGCTTCCATGACAGCCTTGGGCCTGACCTAACTAATTAGGGACCCCACTCATGTTGGGGGTCACATCTTGGATCTGGTTTTTGTCTCTGGTCAGTGGCAGTATGATCTAGGTGTAGGGCATGTTGTTGTAGAGCCCCTGTCATGGTCAGATCATTCGCTCCTTAGGCTGGACTTCCATACCACACCCCCTCATCATGGGGAAGCGGGGCCAATAAAATGGTTCCACCCCAGGTGCCTGATGGACCCAGATAGGTTCCTGATGGAGCTTGGGCCTTTTCCCGATGCTCGCACACATGACTCAGTTGGGGACTTAGTGGCCACCTGGGATAGGGTGGCAGGTGAGGTCCTTGACCGGGTCGTGTCCTTGCGGCCTCTGACCCGGTGCCAATCCCAGTTGGCCCCTTGGTTTTCAGAGGAGCTGAGGGAGATGAAGCACCAGAAAAGACACCTAGAGAGCGGTTGGAGGGCCACCCGCTTCGGATCTGACCGAACACTATTGCGGTCCCATATTAGGACCTATTTAGTGGTGATAAGGATGGCAAAGCGTTCTTACTTTTCCGCCCTTGTTGCATCCGCGGAAAATCACCCGGCCGCCCTTTTTAGGGTGACCCGCTCCCTTTTAGATGTGGGAGTGTGGGAGGATCCTCTACAAGGATGGGCCAAGGATTTTTTGAATTTTCTGCAGGACAAAATTGCTCAGATTCGGGACGGGTTGGACTTTGACTGGGCAACTCTGGACGGGGGGGCAGGGGCGGAGTTTGGGGAGGTCATTTGGGGGGAGTTTGATCCTGTGACCTTCGAGGACATGGATAGGATGCTGGGTGGGCTTAATGCCACATGTTTACTGGATCCGTGTCCCTCCTGGCTGGTTTTGGCCACTCAGGAGGTGACACAAGGTTGGTTCCAGGGTATCATTAACGCTTCCTTGAGTGAGGGGCTTTTGCCTGCCACCTTGAAAGAGGCAGTGGTGAGGCCTCTCCTCAAGAAACCGTCCCTGGACCTAATATTATTACCTAACTATCATCCGGTCTCCAACCTTCGCTTTGTGGCGAAGGCTATTGAGAGTGTGGTGGCACGACAGCTCCCTCAGCACCTGGATGAAGCTGTCTATTTAGATCCATGCCAATCAGGTTTCAGGCCCAGGCACAGCACGGAGACGGCATTGGTTGTGTTAGTGGATGATCTCTGGAGGGCCCGTGGCAGGGGTTGTTCTTCTGTCCTGGTCCTGTTAGATCTCTCGGCGGCTTTTGATACTGTCAAGCACAGTATCGTGTTGCAACGGCTGGGGGGGATGGGAGTGGGAGGCACTGTGTTGCAGTGTTTTTCCTCTTTCCTCTCTGACCATTCGCAATTTGTGTTGGCAGGGGGGCAGAGGTTGGCCCCGAGGTCCCTGACTTGTGGGGTGCCTCAGGGGTCTGTGCTCTTGCCCCTGCTGTTCAACATTTATGTGAAGCCACTGGGTGAGATCATCCGTGGCTTTGGGGTAGAGTTCCATCAGTATGCTGATGACACTCAGTTGTACATTTCTACCCCAGGCTACCCCGACAAAGCCGTTGAAGTGATGACCCGGTGCCTGGAAGCTGTGCGGGGTTGGATGGGGTAGAAATGTACAACTGAGTGTCATCAGCATACCCGGCCAAAACTGAGTTGCTGTGTTTTCCGGCTCCCAGATACAGCCAGCTAACTCCATCGCTGGCCGTGGGGGGAGAAATTCTTGCCCGCACGGAGAGGACACGCAATCTGGGTGTCCTCCTGGATGTACAGCTGTCATTAGAAGATCATATAGCGGCCATCACCAAGGGGGCTTTTTGTCAGGTCCGTAGGTTCTACCAGTTGCGGCCCTTTCTGGATTGGGGTGCATTGCACAGTCACTTCTGCCCTTGTCACCTCCCGCCTAGACTATTGCAATGCCCTCTACATGGGGCTCCCCTTTGAGAGCATCTGGAGGTTTCAACTGGTGCAGAATGGGCAGCGCAGGTGATCTTGGGGGCTTCTCGGAGCTCCCATGTTACACCGCGAGCTGCATTGGCTGCCGGTGGCCTTCCGGGTGCGATTCAAGGTGTTAGTGGTCATCTTTAAAGTGCTCCATGGCTTGGGACCTGGGTATTTATGGGACCGCCTACTGCCACTGACCTCCTGTCGGCCAGAGCACTCCCACAGGGCGGGTCTCCTCGGGATGGGCGATGCCGGCTGGCGGCCCCGAGGGTGCAGGCCTTCTCTGTGGGAGCACCTCCCTCTGGAATGAACTACCCCGGAAATGAGGACTATCCCTGACCTACAAACTTCCGGTGTGCATTGAAGACCCATCTTTTCCATCAAGCCGGTCTGGCCTAGAGTTATTTGTAGGGCTTTTAATTGATTTTAATGGTTTACTTTTAAATTCTCTTGATTAGTTTTTTATCTTTCAGCCATCAATTTAATCATTTTTAATTCTATTTAAAAATTGTATTTATATTTGTGCTTTTTTACTTGGCTGTACACCGCCCCGAGTCCCGTTGGGAGAGGGGGCGGTATATAAAATTAATAAAATAAATAAATAATATGCCACGCTGGAGCTACTAGGGAGAAGGGATGAACCAGTCTTTCCTTGTTTGTCCAATCATCACACTAGACAATAACTTGAACTGGTGTTTTGCACAGAACATTAGACACAAACCCCATGAACCTCCAAGAAGTCCTAATTGTGTGTCACAAAGGAACTGTTCTATGTGCCAAGAGAATCTAAGATATCATTTGTTTATTATAGATATTATGTTGGTGGTGAGCAATGATAAAAATGGATTCAGAGGAAAAACTGACTTTATGTAGTAGTTCTGTTGTTTTTCCTGGTTACATGTGATGATAAAAATTGCATCCATCCCACCTACCATGGGAGTCTATTCTGCTTCTAGGCCCAATAGATACCTTCATATGAACCTCCAAAGCATATTCATTCCATCTAGTCCATTCTTTTTTTAATGGAACAATGTCTAGTACTATTGTCAATCAAGATGTTAGTAGTAGAATCTAGTTTGCAAAAGGTTTGCTTGATCATCTTGGCTTGTTTTGAATGAGCTATACATTAGAGCAGAGGTCTCCAAACTTGGCAACTTTAAGACTTGTGGACTTCAACTCCCAAAGTTGCTAAGATTGAGGATCCCTGCATTTAAGCTTAAGGGACATGTCACACAACCTTGGCAAAAGAGAAACCCACAAGTTTGGGGTATACAGAAATAGAACAAGGGTTGGAAACATACCAGTGGATTATTGCCTTAGCGCCAGGCTCTCTGATCGTCTTGTCCTTTTGCTACATTTTATTAATTAAACATATTCATGCTGATATATTACAGGACAAAGCACAGCTCTAGCGTCATCTTTATTTCCAAGAACGTCTTTGAGCCATATGTTGGTTCCATAAGCATTCTCAGGAGTAACGACGACTGATGATTGCAGCCCAGTGCGTCCTTTGAAAATGTGCCCATCTGTTAGGAAAAAGTCAAGCACATGCAACAGTATAGATAGGAAGGTGCTTGTGGTGGTGGTAGGTGGGAACAGAGGACAAATTGGAACAGCCAGAACCACCATGGTAACCATTTCATGGAATTCTTCCTGACATAGGCTATTCCTTCTGCTTTTCTCACGAAGACGTGAATTGCTCTGCCCTGACAGTCATCTACAAGTCTTGCAAGTAGCACTTTCATAGTTTAATCTGGGACAGATTAAGGAAAGTAACAGGAAAAATCCTGTTGATGGGAAAAATCACTCTCTCTAACATGAGATACGGCTGACGCTTGGAAAGGAAGTGAGTTTTGATTGATGGCTTGACCCATCTGTCAGAATCTGCCCGTCAGTCCACACATGGAATCAAATCTCTCTGCTAAACAATATTGTGATTGTTGAGAAATAATATTTCTACTTGGCAGTCACCTTTGTTTCTTTCAAGCCAATGCTTTGAAATGCCAACTTCTTAAACCCTTCTTCCCTCAGTGAGGTGACCTATCTCATGGGCTGGGTCAGTCCCCCATGTTGGGACCTTCTGTTTTGGGATCTCTCCCACTGCAACTTTGAGGAAACAAACTGGAAATGCTACACAGTCTCCTGTTTTATTTTTATTATCTATTTTTGGCAATTACAGAGCCACGGGCCACTTAAATCAAAGGCACCTGTGGGATTTAAAGCTATTAGTGGGCAGATGTCCAGACAAAACTGTTTCCTAAAAGGGTTGTTATAAGGCTGGACAGCTATCCTGCACCAGCATTTCCCATTTGACAAATGTAACAATCCAGGTCTCTCTCATTCTCCCACTCTCTTCTCTGCTCTTTTTCTATACAGATAGTCCTCGACTTATGACCACAATTGAGCCCCAAATTTCTGTTGTTAAGCAAGACATTTGTGAAGTGAGTTTTGCCCCATTTTACAGCCTTTTTTGCCTCAGTTCTTAAGTGAATCACTTGCAAGTGATAAGCTAGTAACCTGGTTGTTAAGTGAATCTGGCTTTCCCCATTGATTTTGCTTGTCAGGTTGCAAAATGGGATCACATGACCTTGAGACACTGCAACCGTCATAAATATGATCCACTTTCCAAGTGTCCAAATTTTGATTCCATGATCATAGGGATGCTGCAAAGGTCGTAACTGTGGAAAAATGGGCGTAAGTCACTTTTTTCAGTGCTGTTGTAACTTTGAACTGAATGAACTATTGTAAGTCGAGGACCACCTCTATAAGAAGGGCAGATGCTGGCAGGGCTGTTGATAGCTTCTGACAATGAACTCCCCACTTTTCCTGCCACCTTCCCAGCACTGCTGCTGTAGCTTGTCTTCTCTGCTGCAGCCATTGCCTGAACAGCAATGAAAAGACGAAGCCCTGGTCAGTTGGTAAAAAGTAACTTAATGTGGATATATATTATTCCAGGCATATCAGTAACAAATGCTTGAGGGAGCCAGCTAAAAGCCTTCATGCTGTCATCAGAGCTGAAAAGTATATTTAAAAGTCCTTCTGATGCTGCTTGTCCCCCTCATCCCACAACATTTCTTTGCAAGAAAAAAAATCTTTAGGAAGTTTCATATGAAAAGCAACACTCAGCACTGGCAACCTGAGAGGAGTACAAAGATCTTGCAGACTAGGAGAGAATAGAAAACCATTCCGCATGTCCCATTCGAACCAGCCTCTCCTGGTCTGATTAAAGTTGTTCCAGGCACCCTTGCTTTCACCCCTCTCTTGCTCATTGAGGAAGCTGTCCCTATGGAAGCCAAGTGACCAAGCCAAGCCAAGCCAGCAATGATGGGCGGTGCCAAGCAACTGAGAGGACAGTGTCTTCACCAGTCCAAACTGGCCCATCCCAGCTTGGTAATGTAATCAACGTTGTTATATGCTGGTAAATTTGCAAGATTTGTTTCTCTCGCCATGTACATGTATACATCCAAACTAGACTGTGTTGTTTCTCTGTGTCATATAATATATGTGGGTACATGCATAATTTTGTTTTTATTTATTTGTCATATTTATGTTTATATTAGAAGTGGATACCCTTTGAGAGCTGTATGCAACATAATTTCATTTTAATGTATGCCGATTAGTGTACATTCAAAGTGACAATAAAATTATTCCAAATATTCCTAGTGAAGTGTCCTAGAACATGCCCATAGCAAGAGTCAGAAAAGGGAAATTTCTACATTTAAATTGGAATAAAGACATATGTAGGCTCCCCTCATAGCAGACTAGGGATGAGATGAAAGCACCATCATGGGGACACAACCTCTACCATGGTAGAGTTGGCAACGGTTGGCAACTGTTACCATCTTCATCCTCTAGTTAGAGAGATGTGAGGACGAGCCCATTGTCTCCATATATACCCAATGACCCCTGGAAATAAAATAAGCCAGGATGAAGGTGGTGGGGATGATGATAGGAGTTTCAAGATGAATTTGGAGTGGAAGCTTGAGAGGCTGCCCCAATTGCATCTGTTGATCTGCTTTATAGGAATTCCTCTTTTCTTCCTGTTATACTATCTTTGCATACTTGCAAACACGGCAAATATTACTCAAATATTCACTTCATTTAGAGGAAGGTGGGTACAGTGCCCTTGCAGTTTTTCCTTCTTTCTTTAATATGCATTTAAAAAAATCCCACAATGATTCATATTTCTTGGAGGATGGGAGTGCTCATCTACTTCAAAATCAGCACCATCTGCAATAAGTCATTATCTGAAAGGAGTCCCAAAGAACCATTATCTGCATCAGTATCTATCCATTTGCTCTTGAACAGGTCTATTGGCCAGTTTTTCTAAAAATTGGTTACCTAGTTTACACCTCTTAGCCAATTCACTAACTTACAGCAACTTGAGCATTGTTTTCTACACTCTAGATCAGTGGTTCTCAATGTGGTCCATGCCATATTTCTAGGGGGCATCATCCTGCTGCAGCTGCTAGGCATTGTATATTTTTGTGTATTTTTTAAAAAAATGGTTGGCAATTACAATTATGTCTGCATAGAATTAGCCACTTTGGTAACTACTACCAATGACTTTGTCTTAATGTTATAAAGACAATTATATTACATGATACAGTTCAAATTAATAAACATTGCAGGTGGTAAAAATAGGCAGCTAACAGTGACCACGAAAGGGATTGCGAGGTAAATTGCGCTCATGAAAGGCCGTGAACAACAACCGAAAAAAGGTTGAGAACACCTGCTCTGGACTAGGAATACTTAGGAAGTACCAGGAAGAAATCAGTGTGCTTCCTGGTAACCGTTTCAACGAGGCATTTCGATCCCAGGGCCAGCTGGTCCCAACTATTCATTATACTGATGAAAGTCAAGAAGCAGGTGTAAAATTACCCCCAAGTCAGAGCTTGCTATGTAAGATTTAATTTATTTGTTGAACAAACTGCTAGTTTTCACTTAGCTGTCAATCTTTAAAACAAAGGAATTAATACAAGTCCATGAAAGGCAAGGCTTATTGAGGGCAAATGCTCATGTGTGCCTCCGGTGGCGGATGGTTGTATTGCCCAAGAAAAAGTGGCCAGCAAGGAAATAATCAGAGGTGGTGCAGAGAAGTCAGACTTTCCCAGACAGGATAAGATATCGGCAAGCAAAATATAGGAATTCAGGAATAAGTAAACCAAGCTACGTTTTGTGGCCAAGGTTAGCTTAGTGGTTCCTCTGTTTTTCGACAGAAGGCTTGGGAGGGGGGGACAATTACAGCAGAAGGCGGGGCTAAGGAAAACAAAAGCTTAGCTGCTTTTCTGCCATTCATTTCCCCACTAAGATCTCTGCTCGGTCTGAGAAAAATCTAGGGAGGTAACGGGAGCTGCATAAGATTTTATTATTATTTTTTTGGCTGGTCCATGTTACCCCCAAGGTTTCTGTTTATTTGTTTGCTCATTTCTTTATGAGGTTTAGTTTCGCCTCCAACCGTTGGTTATTTGAAAGAGAGTGCATGAGAAGGACACATGTGGTATAAACAAGCATAAGGGTCAAATCATGTCATAAACGTAACTGGCCTTTTTAAAACTCATATGCAATCATGCCCAAAAATTGTCATTGCTTTTGACCTGTTGGGCAGGACAAGGGAAAGCAGGAGGCTGAAATTGCTGTAACGATCTGCTTTGCACCTCCAGGTACCAATGATACGCACAATTCTATGGTCACACCCATACCCAGCATGTAGCATGGGGAGAATAGGTCACTGGAAGCACCATCTGCTCCTTCAAAAGGGTGACTATTATCTATGGCTGATCCTCCAGAAGAGCATAGGTTACACATATCCATTCTTTCCATCTCCCCATGGTTTCTTCTCAGTCTTGGAAGAGGAACGGGTGCTGCTTTTCCTTGGTTGCTGGTAACAGTCTCCCGGCCACATGGTTAGATCCTTAATGGCGCCTTTTCTGAGTCATGTAGCTCAGCCGTACTGAACAGGAGGCTTCAGGGATGGCAACATTTAACACACACGATCATGAGTGAGGCCACCTCCACCCTTTCTTTGACTTGATACCGTGTGAAGTGTGATACAACTCACACCAGGGTTGTCAATACGGGACAGAAAAACAATACTTTGGTATTTGTTAAATCTCCAGCATTTTGACAGAAGGAAGGGATGTCCATAGGCTCAGTTGATCAGCAAGGGCAAGGGGGGGCCTCCATCAGGGCAAGGACAGTTTTAGAAGGGTGGATTTTAATTCACAGGATGCTTTTGCCAAGAGTTGGCTCCATGTCCCCTTCAGTGGCCACCGCTTGCCTGGGCACCCGGTTTCTGTCACTGGGCTGCTTGCCTCTTCCCTTTTTGCCACCCTCCAGCAGGTTCTTGCTCTTTGGGAGTTTGCCTTTATGCCACAGTGGCCGATCTCCACACCACACCCGCTCACAATACTCCTCCACTCTCTGCAGATTGGCGTAGCCGATCAGATGCATGATGTCCTTGAACCACGGTCGTTGTCCATGCAGCAGGCGGAGGTTGGGGACTCGGCACGGAGGTCGAGGCAGCTCCTCCTCCTGCTCCTTCTGGAAAATGTGTTCCAGCTGCTCATTCTGCACCACTTCCAAAATGATTTTGGCGACAGTCTGAGCAAAGCCCTGCTCCTGTGACCTGCAGTAATAAGTTCCAGTATCCTGACGAAAGAGTTTCCGAAACAGCAAGCCGTATTCTGTCTTCATGATCCGTTCATCTGTTTTCACCTGGAAGAGCCAGGGAAAAAAATGAAAGAAATAAAATTAGGAAGCTAAAGAGTTTTCTAGAAATTCAGTTTGATTTAATCGAGATACTGCAGGAATGTCAAGAAGTCAGCAATGGCTTGACTACAAACTTTCCTGAAAAAGTAGACCCAGTCTTTCTTAGGGACAAAAGACCGGAACAGGTTTCTAAATATGCTCTGATTCACATCTTTTCTGACATATATTACAGTACACTTGAACTGATGCAGCAGTGTATGACAAAATGATAACAATATGGGTATGTGTAGAAATTCCTATGGTGAGAAATGCATCTTGCTTCTCCCTATAAGCAGTCAAGGTGGAATTAAAAAAAGTAAATGCTTATTTCATGTAACTGATGTGACTCTGAGAATCCAAGGATTTTTTTTATAATTGATTAAGGAAAGAAAAAGTAGAATTACACTTACTAAATACTGAAGATTCTGGTAAAGAATGGGCCCAGAGAAGGAGCATCTAGGCAATCTAATAGATTTATAAAAGATCGTCCCTAAGATCAAAGCTGCTCAAAAGAAAGCTTCCACTTCATTTGCACTATTTCATCTCTCTTTGTATTAGAGCTTCTGAAACATCCAGTCAGGCTCTAACATTTTCCTAAACCGCCCTGCTTATCCTGACCCAGAAGTCTTGTCTTTCCCTCAAATTGCCAGACTCCTTTGGTGGCTGGCAATTTTCAATAAATGAAAACATTTCTCTAGCTTTGAAAAGTCCCCATCTATAAAAATGTTCTAATTCCAATCCAATCCTTTCTCTGCCATTAGGTTGTGAATGCTTAGGGTGACTTACTTCTAGTTGTATGCTGAGTAATGATAGCAGTACCCAGGGGTGGGATTCAAATTTTTTAACAACCGGTTCTCTGTGGGCGTGGCTTAGTTGGTGGGTGTGGCTTGGTGGTCATATTATTGGCTGGGCATGGCCAATTCAATATCACTCATGTCGAGGCACATATCTCCTCACCTGGCCTCTCATGACTGTGGGAATGCTGCAACAGTCGTAAGTGTGAAAAATGGTCATAAGTCACTTTTTTCAATGCCATTGTAACTTTGAATGGTCACTCCACACAAGCAAAGTACCAGCAAAGGAGGGGGAAAAAACTCCAGAGACATTCCTGAGACAGGAAGTCTAGTCCTGCCAAGAATGTAATAAGGATTAATGGAGAGGCAGTTTCTGTAAGCAACACCAGAATGTTTCCTTCCTGCTTTCCTTACAGAATTAGGCCAGGAATTTCTTCTAACAGCCAGTTCTCCGAACTGCTTAGAATGTTAACAACCAGTTCTAGCGAATAGGTGCGAACTGGTAGAATCCCACCCCTGGCCTAAAAGGAATTTTTCTAGGAAGTAGCAGTCCCTAAAAACTAGGTGTGGTCACCCAGAAACCTACCTAAAACGCTGCAGCATTTTTGTTCATCTCAACATGGGTTTCTCCTGCAAAATGGGCTTTCACCTGCAAGGATTTTATTCCAGCTGAGTCTCCTGACACAAGCCCTACCTTATAAAAGAAGTCACCCAGTACTGAAACTAAATAAAAACAGCAAATAGACATACAACGTGCTAATTTCTTCCCTTCTTTTAAATGATTGTATTTATTGTTTTATACAAAGAACAAGGAGCCCAGCAAGAGCAGCACATTCCATTAATCTGTGTGGTCCTTCAGAAAGTTGATGGGGAGACATGGGAGGCGGTCTAAAACCACTGCACCCTCAGGAAGTACCAGCGTTGCCCTTATTAGCAAATGATGATTTTGGAATGAAACTCAGCAGCTGTGTTTACTTATCAGTTCCCACCTTCTATATCTCAATTGCCCCCCTTCCCCCCCCCAAATAAACCCTCCTCTCCAATCATTGTGTATTATCACTTCACTTCCTGGGAATTAGACTAGCCTGGGAAAAGAGGAGAAAGACCTCACACAGTAGGCAAGGCGGGGGCGGACTTCCCTATTTTCAGTTTAGTCAGGAATTCCTCATCACACTCCCTGAAATAGCAATTCCCAGAACCAAATGTTTGGTGTGATGATTAAGGCCTACAAAGCAGGAGACCATGAATTCTAGGCCTACCTTAGGCATCTGGGTGATTTTGGGCCAGTCATTCTCAGTCAACCCTATCTAACTGGGTAGTTGTTGAGGGGAAAAGAGGAGAAAGATGAAGTATTGGGTATCTTTGCTGCCTTGAGTAACACATAAAGTAATAAAGGTGGGCTAATTACTAAATAATCTATATGCAGATAACATCAGGAAGAAAACTCTCTCCTCAAGGCTAATTGCCTTTACAAATAAGTATTTAATGAGGAGCAGAATTCAGTATGAAATAGTAAAGTTAATAACATGTTATTTACATTATGTAGAATAATTCTTGGGCTTTTTAAATTTTAAATATTCACGGACTGTCTTCATTTTGCTTGCGTGATATTTCTCTGGTTTCCACAGTACTTGCACATATTGTAGAGGCAACTTTACTAATAATTTTGTAATTTTTACTCCAGTTTCTGTGTTGTTATTTGATATGCAAGTCTGCCTCTTAAAAAAATATTGTGACTATGGCTAAATAATTTGTGGGCAAATATCCCCCAAATCATCACACACTGAAGCAGCAATGAAAGTTATAGAATTTAACTGAGAGCCACTCCTTGATTATATATGTATTCCAAACAACTGAAATCAGGCCTGAAGAAAGGGAGAAGCAAGGCTATGCCACTACTCCAGAGACCTGCTTTAAAATTAATTGGAGAGTCTATACCTCCTAAATTATTAATTGGTTCCTATAAGGATGGACTATCATTTGGACAGAAAGAATGTAAGTTTACCTTCCATGCTTTGAATACAAGTGAAAAATAAATAGAATTTTGGATTAGTTAGTGATGGGAGGGTTGTTAGTATGTCATTTGCTATAATTCAATATTATAAGAACTTGCTGGATAGTTCAGTCTGTTTAATTAAATATTTTATGTATTTAATGAGTTCCTCTTTCACATGAGTTACATTTTTGTGTATTTTTTAAAAGAAATTGCAGTGAAAAAATATATGCCTAACATTTTAAACAATTATTCTGAAAGTATTTTCTGTCAAAGTATTTTCTCAGATATTTCACTGCCCTAAAATGTATACTCTTTATCACCAAATCTATCACCAAATATTTCTTAGCTGAGAACTGCACCATAAAATTCAAAGAATAAAATGGGAAGGACATATCTTTCCTTGGCCACCTTTGAATTTAGGACAAGATTAATTTATTTTTGAATATTCAAGCAATGGATAACAAAGTATCTTTATCAGGAGTTTAATAGAATTAGAATTCAGTGGATCTGAACATCAAAGCATGTCAAGCAGAGAATGACATGTCTTGTGAGGTAGCATTCTGATCACCAGAAGATAAACAGAAAAAGAAACCCACCACCACCCCTCCTCAGTGGACTAGGACCTGTCCCTGAAGGTCCATTCACAAATGTCCAAACTTTTTGAGAATACCCCTTACACACACACATTCCTACAATGAACTCTGAATTAAGAGTTCTTTATTCCTCATCTTCTCTCCTTTACTTCAGCTGCTGTTGCTGAAATACTTGTGTTGATACTCCTAAGGCCTCCTTGGTTTCTTCCAGTAGGAAAAAAAGCTGGAATATTGCTTTCTAGGCCTGAAAGGCAATCAATCTTTTAAGTATACGGCGTTTTCCTTCTTAGCTGCAGATGGCAAGTTCCTCTTCTTAGTGTACTCTCCACCAATATCACAACAATAATCTTCCCAAACAATTTCTTCCCCACAGAGGGCTTGCCTGCCAAAGTAGTTCTTGACTGATGGTCAATTTGCCAATGTCTGAACCCCAGCCACCTGCAAATTAACACTTTGGTTGCCATTGACTGTGGTTGCATCAGTAATCAATTCTGCTGTTTTAGCAAACTCACTGCATGCCTCCTTAAGGAGTTCAGGGTCAGTTAATAAAACCTTAAACAACTCACATACCCATATTATCAGAGCTGGAGCATGGGGAACAGCTATAAAAATAACTTCCAAGTCTTGAAGGCCCATAACAGCTGTTTCATGTTATTTAAGCTCTATCCAACTTACATTCAGTAGAATCCATAAGAACTGTACTTCCTTCTCTTTGGACCACTGTCTTGGCAATAATGGCCATGAGTAGTTTATTGACAGAAGACATTCCAAGCTATTGTATTGCCTCCATGAAAAGGAGGTACAAATCGAGAGAGGAAAATGCTTTACATTTAGTAGGCTCAGTTACATGATAATCTATTTTCTTTTATTCAAGTCTGGATACAAACCACTTTTTTCCCCTAGCCCAGATAGAGCCAAGAATTAAAAAAAAAAATCAGATTGAAGAATGAGAGGGAGGGCAGATCGCCTCAACCAGATGCAAGAGTAGCTCAGCCTTATGACTGAGGTTGAGGAGACCTTTCTTATCTGTTCATCATAAGTAACCAAGAACTCCATATGTACTTAATAGCCTGAGGAGAAGGCAATTTTATTCACAGACAGGGAACAGAATGGGAAGGGGTACATTTGGCAGAGATCCTCAGCTTTTACAGCTGTATTGTAGACTGAAATTTAGTAAATAAAGATCTCCCAGACCGCCCCCCCCCCATAATGCTCTATATAACCAATATCTGTTGTAAGAAACAGTCAAGACAAAAAAATGTGGTACTTATGCGGCAGAAGCAACAGGAACAATAATGTGCTAAGATGACTCATATATTTACATGAGAGAGTATATGTTTGTGTATACTTAGAGGGAGAAGACATAAAGAAAATTGCCATTAAGAAAACAAAAGCAAGAGTGCCTCACCTCATCTCTTAGCTCCTCTGGAGATCTGCGTACAAACCATTGCACCGCAGCTTGGGGTGACTTGGGGATGCACTCTAAGAAGGTACTGTTGTGCTCTGTCCCATAAACCACCTTCTCCTCAATTCTGTCAAAGTCATCCACTACAAAAATGCAAAAATGGAAATTTTTAAAGAAGAGATTGGACAGCCATTGTCTGAAATGGTTCCTGCCTGAGCAGGGGGTTGAACTAGAAATCTTCCAAAACTTCCAATTCTGTCTGTTCTGTTCTGTTCCATCCTGTTCTGTTCCTATTCTGTTCTTACTCTATTCTGTTCCTACTCTACTCTACTCTACTCTACTCTACTCTACTCTACTCTACTCTACTCTACTCTACTCTACTCTACTCTACTCTACTCTACTCTACTCTACCATACCTTACTCTACTCTATTCTTTCTATATGCTAATTACCAAAGATCAATCATTTGGAAATCACCCATTTCCATAAAAGGGATCACGATGGTCCAGGATTGCTTCTGAACCTGTGGGGGGTAGGAATGGGTTTGAAGCCTGGCCCAACCTGCTATTTTGTTCTTTGGAATAGAGAGATATTTATTCCCCATCCAAAACACTGAGTACTGAATCAAAATTGTCAGAATGTTTGCAGGGTGTTGCCAAAGACTCCAAGGTCTCCTCTTTTTCCCAATATTCCAGTAAAGATTGTGGACCTCTGTTTATGTTTTCATAAAATAGATGCTGTCCAAAGCAAAAATTTGATCATGTATCCGTGAAAATCTCTGTTTCATGAACACAGAGATCATTATTAGTGGTAACACAGCAGACCCCTTAACTATTTGTAACTGATCTTAATAGCAATAGCATTTAGACTTATATACCACTTCACAATGCCTTTCCATGCGGTTTACAGGGTCAGCATATTGGCCCCAACAATCTGGGTCGTCATTTTACCGACCTCAGAAGAATGGAAGGTGGAGTCAATCTTGAGCCTGGTGAGATTTGATCTGGAAAATTGCAGTCAGCCAGCAGTCAGCAGAAGTAGTCTGCAGTACTGCATTCTCACCACTGTGCCACTGTAGCTGCCATGTTCACTCTCCAGTGTCCTTGAAAGCCAAGGATATTTATTTATTTATTTATTTAATTTTATTTATTTTGTCAAACAATTATTAGATAACAGGTCTAAGTATAAACATAGTTATAAATACATGAAATGGATATGAATAAGAAAAAAAAGAAACAATAGGACAGGGACGGTAGGCACATTTTGGTGCGCTTATGCACGCCCCCTACAGACCTCTTAGAAAGGGGTGAGGTCAATAGTAAACAGTCTAATGTTGAAGATTTTGGGGTTTGGGGAAGAAACCACAGAGTCAGGTAGAGTATTCCAGACATTGACTATTCTGTTGCTGAAGTCGTATTTCCTGCAATCAAGTTTGGTGCGGTTTATCTTTAGTTTATATCTATTTTGTGCTCTTGTATTGTTTTGATTAAAGCTGAAGTATTCATTGATAGGTAGGACATTGCAATATATAATTTTAAGTACTATACTTAGATCAAACCGAAGGAGGCGTAGTTCTAGGTTGTCTAGGTCTAAAATTTCAAGTCTGGTGGCATAAGGTATTCTGCTATGAGTAGAGGAGTGGAGGACTCTTCTCATAAAATATTTCTGGACTTTCTCAATTGTATTAATATCAGATATGTAATGCAGATTCCAGACTGATGAGTAGTATATCCCTCCACAAACAGCCATCCCATTCTGCCCCACTGCTCTAAACATATATTCCCAAGTTTCTTCACCTGTTAGGTTTTGATCCAAGCACTGATGCATGGGGTTCCCGTTCTGGATGTCTTGTCTGCGAAAGCGACGTTTGCCCGATTCCTGGTATCTGGTGCAAGTGAGACCATCCCAGGCACAATAGGGGTCCCGTGCCAGGCAGCATTCTGCACAGGCGGTCCCGTACGTCTCACACTGATGCAGTTTCACTTGGGAAACACCGACCCGTGAGCCCACATAAAGCATTTGCTGTCAAAACAAGTCAAAGCAGGGTTAATCAGAGGAGCACCAAATGACCTTGGAGCTGTTATTTTAATAGCAGCCTCGTACTGATGAAGAGTTATAAAGCACACAGTGAAATTGGTGGGCATTATTTTAAACAGGGAACAAAACCTGTAGGTAAATAGTCAATGGTCAAAGATATGGCACACCGACTTGACTTTTCTATGACCTATTACTGACCTTTTCTCTGTTCTATTACTGATCTGTTTCTGTTACATTGAAAGTCTAAGGTTTTTATCCCTCAAATTCTGAGCTGTACTATTTTAGAATAAAGATCTTTCCTCGGGAAACTAACAGGCTATCAACAATATGTTTGAATTCATCCACCTGCATGTTTCTTAGCTTACTTGTATTAGCCAATTACTGCACTGTTACTATGCTGTAAAACCTGGGGTAAATGCAATATTGAGCTTGTATCTCTAAGCACATTGCATCATTTAGAATATAACAAAGCACAGTGAATCGAGGAAAAGGTGGAACTTCTGAGGAAGAACTTCTGAACTCAGAGAGATCTTCTGACCTCGGGACACTGGTTTAAAAAATCATGTATATGTGTCCTTAATTGCAATGTCTGATTGCAACAAAAAAACCCCACTCACTAACACTGATAATACTACCTGGTAGGGTAATGAAATGTCTGCAACTAAATAACCATGCTCAGAGAATACCAGGACTCCACAGTTCAATTCTCAGTTACAGATATTCTCTTCTACTGGGACATCTTTTGTTTCTATCAGAATTTCGTCTGCACTTTTCAGAAAAGAAAACTGGAGTTTAGCTTGTTAAAAGCACCTCCGTATGATGATACTGACCCTACTTGAAGCCAACTCCAAACCTGCCTAATTTCAGGAGACTGGCTTGTCTGGAGAGTTGGCTGCCTTACTCCTAGCGGTGTTTTGTTCAGTAAAATGGGAATACATGGGTAATGTTTGCTGGAATGCTGCTGCAGCTGAGGTGGGAATTGTGAGGGGGGGGGACAATCTTCCTGGCTCATTTCCTGGGCTCAAGTGAGTCTTCACTCATTCCTTCCCCCATACCACTGAGGGTCAATTCCTACATCCTCAACTACGTGTTTATTTCCCTCCCATCCCAAAACTCTTACAGGTCCTGGAAGAAATGCCCTACCGTAAACTCGATGATATGCTTTTGTTCTAGATACATTGTTAAATACAAAAAAAAAAACCCAAATGATGTTTAGGCTATCTAGATACTTAAGATAAAGCAAGGGGTGGAACTGAAAAAATAAAAATAAATTATCGATTTTATTTTTATTTTTCAGTTCCACACCTTATTTAATCTTAAGTTCCCATAAGAGTAACATGGGCATTGGAAACAGTGAGAGGCAGTTTTCTTTTTGCTGTGAAATGGGGAACTGGAAATTTTTGCTCCTTTAGGACCCAGACAAAGTTAGGAATCAGATCCTGACTGAACTATTTTTTTCTAAGCTACCCTATTGATCAGCGGGCAGGAACACTGATATATGTTGAACATTAGACCAATCAACAAGAGAACCAATCAGCTGCTCAGAATTTAAATATAGCTCCAAATGAACAACCAATCACACGACCAATTGACCAAACTGCCATACAAGACATTTATAAGCTAAGGAGAACAGGACAAGGAAATCTTGCTGATGATGTTACCTAGTCTGGTAATGCAACGTTCAGAAACTAACTTGAAACAAGCTTGGAGAGCTAACCACTGGCAAAATCATGCTGATCTTTTACAGGTAAGATGGCAAATGCCACACCTGCCATCTTGCTGTAGAAACAAGTGCAGCAAATTTCATGGGAACAATGGCACTGAGAAGGACTGTTCAGTCTCTTCCCCCATACCCTGCAATCTATTTTCCTGATGTAAATTGCTGTCTTCCTTTTTCTATTGAATTTGGTCCTCTGAGTGAAAATATAGACAGCTGTGTCTTCAACCTTCTTAAGTTACAGCATTTGGAAGAGCAATAAAATTAAATGGCTTTGGAATTCCCACAGTTTCCTGGATATGTTATGACATTATTTATGGCCATTCAGAATTGAAACTGATCGTATATATGTTAATGTCAAAGAAAACCTACTCGGTAATGTCAGAGGTCTTAGAAGTCAAGACATACAGAAAGAAGCCACATTACATATGCCTTGAGATAATTAATATCTGCAGTATCAAACTACAGTTAGCATTTTTAACAGATCTGTGTGATTTAAATAGAAATTCATGATTTAAATAATGATTTCATATTTCTAACTTGCATATCAATGACTATTGGAGAATAATTGGAAGTTGTCCACTATTTATAAAGCAGGGACATGTTTTCCCCAATTTATTTTATTTTATTTGGTTTGCCAATTGCTTACAAGATAATAAGTATAAGTAAAAGCATAGTTATGAATACATGGATACATATAAGAAAAATAAAAAAACAACAGGACAAGGACAGTAGGCATGTTGGTGTGCTTATGCATGCTCCCTACAGATCTCTTAGGAAAGGGATGAGGTCAATAGTAGAAAGTCTAAGGTTAAAGTTTTTGGGGTTTGGGGAAGAAACCACAGAGTCAGGTAGAGTATTCCAGACACTGATCACTTTGTTGCTGAAGTCGTACTTCCTGCAATCAAGTTTGGTGCGATTAACCTTGAGTTTGTATTTATTGTTTGCTTTTGTATTGTTATGGTTGAAGCTGAAGTATTCATTGACAGGTAGGACATTGCAATATATGATTTTATATACTATACTTAGATCAAACCGAAAGCGGCGTAGTTCTAGGTTTTCTAGGTCTAGAATTTCAAGTTGGTGGCATAAAGTATTCTGCAATGAGTAGAGGAGTGGAGAACTCTTTTTGCGAAATATTTCTGACTTTCTCAACTGTGTTAATATCAGATACATAATGTGGGTTCCAGACTGATGAGCTATATTCGAGTATTGGTCTAGCAAATGTTTAGTATGCTCTAGTTAGTAGTGTAATATTACCAGAGAAAAAGCTACGTAGGATTAGGTTAACAACTCTTAATGCCTTTTTGGCTATGTAGTTACAGTGGGCTCTAGCACTTAGATCATTAGAGATGAGTATTCCAAGGCCCTTTACAGAGCTTGGATCATCAACAAGGTCTTGAGTATTCAGCCTGTAATTTATTTTCTGATTTTTTTGCCAATATGTAAGACAGAGCATTTATTTGTTGAGATTTGAAGTTGCCATTTGTTTGATCATTCTGATACATAGTCGAGGTCTTTTTGATGGATAGCAGTATTGTCTGTGATGTTGAATAGCTTTACATCATCAGCAAAGAGGACGCAGTTGCTCTTAATATGATCACAGAGGTCATTTATGTAGAGTATGAAGAAATGTAGTGCCCATTGAAATATTAGACTACACAACCTATGATTTACAAAAAGGATTCCCAGTCTATCTGAGATTATGGCTACTAAATTCAACAGAGCTGAATAATGCTAGATTGGAGGAAGATAAATTATATTGTGATAGTTCCCTGTTTGAGTATAAGTGTTTGCTGTGAAGTCGGAATGGGTATCTGAACTTTCCCTGGTCTCATTAGAACTTAACATCTTTATTGTATTTGTTTTACCCTAGCTAACTTGCAACAAAAAATCACCACATCAAAAATCTTGAAAATGTTTTGTTGGGCTTCAGGCATGGTGGTGATTGAAAGCTGTTTTCACCACCACCATATTCCCATAAAGAACCTATTCTTTAGGGGGGTTTTGTTCCTATTTCTTAGTTTAAATAATCAAAATTTGGGCTGGCATTTTACTAGTTTAGCATCCATATTGTCTCACTATAAACCATATTATGATTTCTTCATATCCTTTGGTCTGACAGAAGATGACTTACAATTGTTTATAAAATATAGTGTCCCCCCCCCAGCCCAGATCCTGTAAAATGACAGTTTGCCATTTTGTTTTTTACACATTCATCTTGTAGTTTTTCAAATAGAATTTCTGGCCAAATTTTATCATGGGACACCATTCTGGTGAGAGGGGAGGCATATAAATAAATAAGTAAATAATGCAATTTTCACATGGTAAATTATTCAAATATAAAGCTGAGTAATTCATGATTTAACTGAGATAAATAAAATGGTAATAGGTTTTTTTGCTACTTGATTCTATATTTATCACATATACTGTATGGAAGATTCTAAAACTGAACTCTTCGTTTATACTATTTGTTTATACTATTCAGTTCATCAAAAACTTTTTCTCCAAAATTTGATCTTTTTCCACATATGAATCTAAGGTGGAAAAATGTTAAAGCTGATACTTTTGCAAACTTTTGCAGCTCCCTTTTAATATGAAACAAATGTGCTGTGTTTGATATCTATCACATCGCCTGCAAAAATTTAGTAATTTTCCTTCTCTGTCTCTGTCTCTCTCCATACACACACCAAATTATTATTCATGCACATATATAATTTATTTATAATTGAGGGGGATGGGTCATAATTTAAAATTTATAATCAGTTCACAGTAGTAAAATGGGTCACTATATAATTACATCGTGTGGTTTCTTACTTGGTTTGGGAATAAGGATAATTTTACAATTGTAGCAGAATGTGGGAAGATTTTTCTCTTGAATGCACTCAAATACATATTAATAAGAACTCTTGTATTTAAATACCCTTATGCTGTTCCTAAAATTCCTTACTAAGTCTGATCCTTGTGATTGCCATTCAGCACTGAAACATTTGTAATTTAGATTATCATTAATTTCATCTACTATAGAATTGCTTGAAGCATATAAATTTTTCAAAAAATCATAAATTAATCATTAATATTTTAGTATGGTAATAACTTGACCTTTAGAGATTTTTCAAAATATTTTATCTTTATTTTTAAAATCTATTTGTTACCAATTTTGAATTGTATTACTATATTCATAATATTTTTGTTTTAGATATAAAAGCTGTGCGGTGACTTTATTAATCTCTAAAATACCTTATTCTTTTCTTTTTCATTTCTAACTGTTCATATACATATTAACAGCCTGCTTCCTGTATTTTGCTAATATATTCTTGATTTCTATATCTAATTTATTTGCAGATGATAAAGATTCATTTTCAATTATATTGATCTGGTTTATATATTTGATTAATGTACTAATATTAATATTTTCATAGATTCCTTTTTTATTATCAGTATTACGAATATTTGCATAATTTTCTTTTAAAAATAAAGGTTATTTTGCTGCTTCATTAAAATTAATATAGTATTAAATGATAAAAATGAGTGTAGGTTATATTATTATCTAATTTTAACTCTAAAACATTGTTCATTGGGAAGTCATGGCTCCCTATGATTAGATTAAACTCTGAACCTGCATAATATTCTACTGGCTTTTGTACAGTGATTTTTGGGTTTTACTTTTTTTTAATAGCAATTTTTGTTCAAATTGGTCCTGAGTTTGTGTTTACCATTTGTCCCAGTAGTAAGTTTTCTATGTCAAATCCATTTAAACACTGCATTACATTCTGAAGGAACCTTGTTTGTTAATTAATTAATTATTACTTTTTTTGTCCAATTTCCTTCAGTAAACATTTAAGATTTTTAAAATTCATCTATAGCAATGCTGCAGGAAATTCAACCAATAGAATAAAAGATAAATATTTTGGAAAACTACAATTTGTTGGAAGGAATGAAAGAGTGAATGGCTATGCCTAGCTTAAATATTGAGTGTTATAGTAAAAATGCAAAGGGATAGAGGTTGATGATTTATTTTTATAATTCATTCATTACTTACCCGTTTCACAGAAATCTCCATCTCAGTGATGGGGACTGGTACCTGGAGGACATGAAAACATGGCAATTCAGCTAAAGTATGTCCCCAAAATGACTCCCAATCCTATCCTATGACTCTGCATTTATGTATTTTTAATAGTCATAGGTCATTATTGTCCCAGCTATTTTCTCACAAAAACAAATGTGTACACACAAATGGCAGTTGGACAGATAGCTTGTTACAAACTTAAACTTTCAGTAAATCTGAAAATTAAGGCTAATGGAGATATGCAACCATTTTCTTTCCCAGTTATAAGTATAAATAAGTATACTTTCTATGATCTTTTTCTCTGAAAAACTGGATCAAACAGAATAGCAAATTCCAAAAAGCAAGGATCTTCGGCTATTTAAAAAGCAGGGCAAGGTCCCATTATCCATGAAAGTTCAAAGCCACATGGGAACCAAGCCTAAAAGTAGACTTAAATAATTGCTGCGGTATTCATATTATGGCTACCTTTATCATAGCTCCTTCATGTACGGAAGAGTATGTATATATACATACATACATACATAATACATACATACACACACACACACACACATACATACCTGGATTCATAAAATACAATTTTTCACTTTACAAGATAGGCTTCTAATTAATATTGTGTTCAGGATGATGACTGTCTTCATAAAACACCTTACAAACTTGGAATTATATAGCTAAGTAGTAATCAGGCACAAAAATGGTCTATGTATGACTATTACCGCACACGTGCACATTGATATTGCAAGACTTCGTCAGAGAAACACTTGTAAATGCTATGCAAGAAATCAGTGAATACCAAGCAATGTGCAATATAGTCAAAATTAGCCAGCCAGGATTGTTCCTTTACTGATATATTCATGAAGCTCAAACATATACTGCTATTTTTACTGTACCTTAAACACTTGAAGCTCTTCCAAAATGACTTCTTCAACAGCAGCAAAATTTCCTCTTTGTAGGGCTATGACCTTCAATATGGTGCCAGCATCTAAAAGGGAGGAAGGAGAGAAAGCCCACTGAAACAAGGCCATCCCTGGGGTCGCCTAAAATCCTGGCAAAGCTCATTGGGAACTTTTTCAAAAGCTGCTCTTGATAGCAAGTGGCCTAGAATCTGACTCCTAGTTTTATACTATGAGATACACTACGCTATTAATACGTTATTTTGGATCTCTGCTCCCAGAATCATCTTTATTCTTTTACATTTAAAAGCTATTGGGGAAATGTTAATTTTTTAAAAAAATATTTTTCAATGCTCAACTTTCCACCTTAAAAAAATGAAATGGTAATTTCACCAGTTCATTTTTTTTCTCATTCTCCGACCTTGACTTGGAAAACATTTCTTGTAGCTTGCCAAGCTATTGTTTTTCTCACTGTTGAATGGGGCGTACATTTTGAAAAACAGCAAGCGAAAGGACACAATCTCTAAGAAGGGAGCCTTAATGGCAGACAAATTTGAACATCCCTTCCACACAACACTGTAATTGGAGATTCCCTGAAGAAGTATTTTCCTTGAAAAAAACACATGTGTGACTCACTCAAATCCATCCATCTCCTTCACCATTTCTATCCTCCTGAATAAGTAAAAGCTGAAAATATTCTATTTTGCTGGTATAGGGCAAACTTCCTGTAGCGCCAAAAGATGCCAAATCATTCAGACAGCCCCATGGTGGTCACACTGTAGTTCTAACTGCTTCACAAATTGGTCCAAATGGCTCACTTCTATTCTGAATTCAGCTGAGCATGATGCACAGGCCTTGTTTCAATGCATAGCACAGTTTGGCTTGTCCATTTATCAGTATTTTACCCAAGACCCCTTTTCAATGTCAGGGTGTAGTCTGAAGATTTGAAAATTCAGGAGATTATCTTCAAGCTCACAAATTCTTCTACATAATGACAAACAACTCCATATACTGTATCTGCAGTTTGGAAGAGAGATGTTCAGGTACTGCTGAACTCCTGTACCTGTTCCAATGAACATGACATCGTAATGCCCGTCCTCAGCTTCCACACGATCCACCACTAACTGCCGCAGGCGATGATGCAGGTTGGTTTTCACCAGCACAGGCCGCCGTTGTAGTGGATACACAGATTTGCTCATCAGGGGGTGAGCACGTGCAAATTGCAGTACCTCATCTGGGTAGTCTTTGGTCGAGGAGTACTGACGACTTGGCTGGTTGGTGGTTTTGCTAGGGCACTAGCAAAAGGAAATCATTTTAGCAAATAGCTCTGTTCTTACTATTTATTGGGAATCAAAGCCAACTCTTTCCCCCATTTCATTATGTTCCTTGATTCTTCCCATGCTTGCAAAATTTATTCCAGAAGTTGAGAAACTTATTTTGTTGTCATTTCCACTGACGTGAATAGTTCCGGCAGCTTTAGATAATCACACAAAACATTATTTTGCATGTTATTTTTAAATTTCTTTGTTTTATGGCAAATTGGTCTTCCTATACATTGTTCTTTTCTTGTTTTTTTTCCCCCAGGAAAATCATCATCTTAATTCTTATACTTACAACTCCTGGCCTTGGATAAGGCACTTTGCCCTCATAAGCTGCCCACTGATGATCAGGACCATCTTTATGAGCAAATGGTCCATTAAAAACCTCCCAGATGTCTGCCATACGATAGACACAGATGGCGAAGCCTTGGAAGACATTGCTGTAATGAGAAAAAATTACCCAAATATTGCTTGTAACACAAGATTTAAATGTCACTGAGATTTGCTTGTTATCTCTCTAGGCCGCAATTCAGAAAGAAAAAAAATGGTTTTAAGTAAATAAATGCCTAGAAGGTTACACTTTTTGAGGGGGGGGAATAATTCATATTGTATGAATCCTACTGAAGTTGACTGAAGAAGAATTGGAGAAAAAGCAAGCTATATTGGGTATACAAAAAATTATAAACTCATTATTAAGGGCATTTTTAAATAATTCACTGTTAAAAGTAACTACAGACAGAACTACAAACCACAGATGGAAACATCTCACCTGATGGTGCTAAACAGTGCATAGACTTCAGGATTCTTGCCATCTTTCGCCCTCAGAAGAAAGACGTCCTCTGTTGAAAAGTGGATGATCGAATGAGTTCTGTAATATACTCCCTCTACACAAACATTTTTCTAAGTATTTTTTTTCTAATATCTTGACTGGCTCAGGAATTCTGGGGGTTGAAGTCCACAAGTCATAAAAGGGCCAGAGTTTCACATCCCTGGCCTAGAAGATATTTGTGCTGTCCATTTTGTTTCACTGCTACTAATTCCTGTTACACTACCACTGCCTAATCTAAAAGAAAATTGCATGGCACCACATTCTAGCATAGGAACACAAACTTTTTCTAAAGTGAGGGTTGTGTTAGCTAGCCTGTGGGTATTGTGCTGGAGAAGAGAAGAGGCCCATTCGAAAAGTTGGGAAGCTGTGCAGAGTCAGAATAAGACTACAACTGATTTCATTTCTATGTAATTCAACATCATCAATTTATCTCTCTATTTATTTCAGCAAGCCGGTCTGGCCTAGGGGCTTTTAGAGTTTTTAATTCGGTTTTAGTTTTCTTAATCTTCTAATTTTTTTAATCTTTTGATAATTGGCCAATGTATTTAATACTTTTAATTCATTTTAAGTATTGTATGTGTATTTTATATGTATATTTTATCTGGCTGTGCACCGCCCCGAGTCCCTCTGGGAGAGGGGGGCAGTATACAAATTTAAATCAATCAATCAATCAATATGATTACTCTTCATCCATACATTTAATAATTTCCTCTTTCTCTTATACCGAAAGTTGTAATTTTTCTTTGGAGGTTGCAGACAAATCGAGGGGTGCTGCATAAGACCATGGAGCTTAGATTATGAGTTCCTAACACAAGGATGCATCATTGACTTTAAACACCCAGTGATTTTTGATCAAGCTCTGATCAAATCTCCACTGGCTTAGTTTTAGGATTAGTATAGCATTAAATGTCCCTGGTCATTCCTTTGGTTCCACTTTCCCCATACTGTAAATATAAATTCCTAATCCTCTACAAACCAACCAACTGTGATTATAGAATATAAATCACACCCAGTTCATCAAAGTGTGTGTCAATGCCATCTGGTCCTGGAACAGAACACACAAGACGAGCTTTGTTGAAAGTGCTCCATTTGTTGACCAGCACTCGTTGTCCACCAGCATCATTCTGGAAGAAGAAAAATAAATATTGTTCAGCAGTGAAAGCCACTGACACCGTGGCACATAAATGTTTTTGAACCTTTTGAGTTTGTAATATTTCAGCATAAATATGAGTTAAAACATTATCTTTTTCCACACAAGTCCTGAAAGTAGATCCCGAGGAGCTAGTTGAACAAACAAAAACATTACATTTGCTTATTATTTTACTCATTGAGAGAAATGACTCAAGGGTACTCTTAAAGGTGCTCTTTTTTTCCAAAAGGCAATAGGACTATAATTAAGGAAGAAGAATAAGACGTTTCACTTCTCCTCCAAGAAACTTCATTGATTCTGGCAGGATGGTGGAAGTATGGTGGAAAGATCATATTTATTTGCAATCATCTGGTTGTTAGCATTTTCCCTGAGAGCTTTTGAGGCCACTTGGGGGTTTGATAGACTTGAACACTAGGCCCTAACTAACAAAATGAAATTCAATATAGAGAAAAGTAAAGTCTTACACTTAGGCAAGAAAAACCAAAAATACACATATAAACTGGGTGAAACCAGGCTTAATAGCAGTAACTGTGACAGGGTTCTTGGAGTTTTAGTGGACAACCAATTAAATATGAGCTAACAGTATGTGACGCCAGCCAGAAAAGCCAATGCAATCCTAAATTACATTAACAGAGGGATACAATCAAGATCAAGGGAGGTGCTAATACACTCTATAAAGCTTTAGTAAGACTACACCTAGAGTACTACATCCAGTTTTGATCACCACACTATTAAAAAGTTGTTGAGACTTTAGAAAGAGTGCAGAAAAGAGCAACCAAGAAGATTAGGAGACTGGAGGCTAAAACATACAATGAACAGTTGCAGGAACTGAGCATGGCTAGTCTAGTGAAGAGAAGGACTAGGGAACACATGATGTCAGTGTTCCAATATCTGAGGGGTTGCCACAGAGAGGAGGGGGAGGGGTCAAGCTATTTTGCAAAGCACCTGAAGGCCAGACAAAGAATAATGGATGGAAACTGAACAAGGAGAGATTCAATCTGGAAATAAGGAGAAATTTTCTGACAGTGAGAGCAATCAACTAATGGAACAGCTATAAACCAGTGGTAGGATTCAAATTTTTTTACTACCGGTTCTGTGGGTGTGGCTTGGTGGGCGTGGCCAAGGGAAGGATACTATAAATCTCCAGTCAGAGGTGGTATTTGGCACTTCTCCAAACTACCGGTTCTCCAGAACTGGTGAGAACCTGCTGAATGCCACCTCTGCTATAAACTATATTTAAACTATATTTATTGCCTTCAGAAATTGTGGGAGCTTCACCATTGGAAGCTTTCAAGAAGAGACTGGACTGCCATCTGCCAAAATTGGTGTAGGGTCTGCTCTGGTGGAGGGCTGGACTAGATGACCTACAAGGTCCCTTCCAACTCTGTTAATCTGTATCTAAATTTGTATCTGTTTATCTGTGCCCTCATCGTATATAATGTTAAAAGAAAAGGGACACCAATGGCTCGTCTAACATTGTAAACCCTAATTCTGCCCATAAGACCTGAGTTTTGATAATGCATTTCTAAACAGAAGTAACTTGTACTAATTCTACATGCAATGTTATTATTAATTATTTTGTTTATAATTAACTGCTCTCTTGAGAAACAGAATAATCCTTTCCCACATACACACTTAAAAATGTTATACTCCAAGAAAAACACTGATAAGACTGAAAGTAACCAATTTTATCATTTTGGGAAGTTGGTGGCAAGATTTTAAACTATATTTATTTCTCCCCCAAATAAACTTTAGACTTCTGACTAAAATAAATCTCGTTTCACCACAGGAAGCCTAAAGAAGTAACAATATACATACTAAAATTATTCTTTGCAACTAGAAAATGCAAAGAAAAATACCCCAACATCCCCAGAACCCCAGGAAAAACACAGAAAATCCTTGTTCAGCCTACACATGTAATTTGACTCTACCTACTTTTCATCACTGCCCTACTCAATGTGGTTTTCATTCTCCCTCCCAAATATTCAATATAACCCACAACTAACACGTCTGTTTTTCTTTGCGATAGAAGAACCAAAATAGACTCCAACTATCTTCCAACAATTACCAGTGCTACATTTCAGATATTGTTCTACGACAACTGTTCCTTTTCCTTCACAAAAGCAGCCCTTACAAAATCCAGAAATCCCTCTGGGATTATTGTGGATTAATACTCTCAAGCGACTGCAAGCAGTTTATCCCGGCCATTGTGTGTGTGTTTTGACTGCCAAAGAGGCAAAAGGACAAGGCCACAGATTGTCTTAACTAAGCAGGGTACTTACTCCCCCTTCCCTGCCCTTGATTTATCTGTGCCCCCTGCGAACTCTGCAAATCAAATTAGATCCTCATCCTGGATGCCTCTTAAACACAAAATCCCTCTTTGAAGAAAGGCTGGTGAATCCAGCAAATAATTGCTTCATCTCTGTGTTTTATTGTTTATGTGTAGGATTGGGACGAGAACAAGTAATTCACAGCCAGCAGAATTAGTCCATTTGCATGGAAATCTGCCATCTCCATTTCTCTAGTCCATTGTAGTACACTGACTTTATGACTTGTTGCAGGGAGTTTGAATTATTGCAGGCAGGCGCCACTAGGATAATTTCCATCTGACAAATACTTCTCCCCAACAGCTCTTTAGGCGGAGAGAGGTGGGTTTCCCGCCCCCTCCTCCAATTTTTCAACAGCAGTGATAGAAATTGAATTGCGTCTTGCCCATTAGGCTGGCTCTTAGCTTTGCAGAGGCCAAGTTCCGACTTCTGCTTCACAAATATGGCAAGTCTTTGAGTTGTTAGCTATGGCTCATGTTTCCAGATGTGTTTTTAGAATGCAGGCGCTCTGCCTCAAAGGCAAATATTCAGTGGATTGGATGATTTTCTATTTGATACCCTCCCTCGTTTTCCACCTTATTTAATATAGTTTTCCTTTTCTCCCTTTCTCTCTCTCTCTCTCTTTTACACACACATATACACACACAATTAAGAGGGGAAAGATGGTTGACTTCTGTTCATCTACAACAGGCCACATCCACAGGCTGGATGTGTCACGCCCAGGCCATGCCCTTCCTGGCTCCGCAAAGGCAAAAATGTCACGATAGCTCACATGACCTGATTGAGTTTGACGCCTGTGATCTACAAGGACTCTCTGGAAAAGTGTTCTGGCCCAAGTCTCGTTCAAAGCAAACAAACACCAAGCAGAGATAAAAGCAAAACCTTTTTATCTGTTCATTCACAGTAAAACACAGTAAAACACAGTAAAACACTATTAAAAACTAATTGTCCCAGCCAAGAACACTTGATTAAATTGCAAGGAAATAATCAAAACCAAAGTCTCCAAACACAATCCAGGATAGTCTGAATTTCCACAAGACTTGAAGTGCAAGAACCCAGGGGTGGGATTCTATCAGTTCGCACCTATTCACTAGAACCGGTTGTTAACATTCTAAACAGTTCGGAGAACCGGTTGTTAGAAGAAATTACTGGCCTAATCCTGTAAGGAAGGCAGGAAGGAAGCATTCTGGTGTTGCTTACAGAAACTGCCTCTCCATTAACTCTTATTACATTCTTGGCAGGACTAGACTTCGTGTCTCAGGAACTTCTCTGAAGTTTTTTTCCCCTCCTTTGCTGGTACTTTTGCTTGTGTGGAGCAACCATTCAAAATTACAATGGCACTGAAAAAAGTGATTTATGACCATTTTTCACACTTACGACTGTTGTAGCATCCCCACAGTCATGAGAGGCCAGGCGAGGAAATGCGTGCCTCGATGTGAGAGATATTGGCCACACCCAGCCAGTCACATGACCACCAGGCCACACCCACCACCTAAGCCACGCCCACAGAACCGGTTGTTAAAAATTTTGAATCCCACCCCTGCAAGAACCTCTTTGCTTCCTGCAAAGAATCCCACCTCTGAGAGCTGGCTTTTATCCCTTAAGGGAGGGGTCATCACCTTGCAGCCTTACTCCTGAGTCACCCGTGCTGCTGCATTTGCACTTTCCTTCAAGCAGCCCTGTGCACATATGCACTGGGCACAGGCTCCTCGGGGTCCTCTGCATCATTGCTGCCAGCCTCTACAAGCTCCAACGGAAGTACCCAATTCTCTGATAGTCATCTGAGGCCTCGTTCTCCGAGGCTTCAGCCGTCCACACCTGCTGCCGGTGAACCATAACAAAAAGTGTCTCAAAGAGGGCATTTCCTAATATATGTAGATTTTGAATAAGTATTTATGATTCCCTGTTCAGGTTTTTTTTTTATTTGTTTGTTTGTTTGTTTTTGGTACAGGTTGTCCTCAATGTACAACCACAATTAATCCCAAAATTTCTGTTGTCAAGTAAGACATTTGTTAAGTAGTGTTTTGCCCCATTTTACAATCTTTCTTGTCACAGTTGGCTTCCCCATTGACTTAGCTTGTCGGAAGGCCACAAAAAGTGATCGGGACACTGCAACTGTCACAAATATGAGTCAACTACCAAGCGTGCCTATTTTGATCATGTGATCAGGGGATCTTGCAACAGTTGTAAGTGTGAAAAATGGTCTGTCATTTTTTTCAGTGCCATTGTAACTTTGAACAGTCACTAAACGCACTGTTGTAAGTTGAACTGTTGTATCTGTATTTCCGTTATTCTTTTGCTATAAAACATTAAGAGAGAAAAATAATATATGGGCAAACGTTTTGTACAGGAATATGTCTGACGCACCCCCCCCAAAATAGGAACATGTGTGGAACACACACCCAGGTTCAAGTCAAGCATCAAATGATAAATGAGAGAAAATTCTTTGCTGCCTGTTGTGCAGCATATTGGTTCATCTGGCAATAGCCTCTCTTTTCCTGATTTAAGAGACAGTAGATTGCTCTGCATTTCAGATGAATATAAACATTATAAAAAAAACCCCGGCTCTCCTAAAATATGCTGTGAATAATCCAAATACATTTTATCAAGCTGTAATATGACAGATTGCACACCCCAAAGTGCCTTATGTACCACACCCATTCTGCAGAGTCTAGGGAGCTGAGTCTTAAAGATGAGGCTAGCAATGTATTAATATATTCCAGTATGGTGAAAAACAATGGCAATAGATTACCAAAATCGGGTCACGAATGAGCTGGCCAGTTGGAGCACAGGAGAAAGGAACCCTAGACTTGAACAAGATTAACTTTCTGGATTGCAGTCTCTTTACACATGGATGGACAGCTCCATCCAGCATTTTTGGCCTTCGCTGTTGCCATGGAGCATCCATAGTCTGAGAGATATGGTGAGATGGAACAGTAGTACTCATTCATCAAAATGTTAATGCTCTAGCACTGAGCGTAAGAACTGATGAATCCCAAGAATGAAAAGGGAGGGAGGGGAGGGGAGGGGGCTAAAGAGATGAATGTATTTTACAAAGTGCTCAACCAAAAGCACTGGAACAATTTCAGCCAAGGATGGCATAGTAGGCGGGGGTGTAAGACTCTCCACTTCCCCACTTGGTGGAGAAACTCTTTGACATTTCAAGTATACAGAGATGTTATGATGTTTGCTGGATACCCATTTCGAAGAGGGCTCCTCTCTTAACAAATAAGAAAATCTGTCTGTGGGGGGGTCACCAGGCGTTGAAAACGAACGAGTGCACGTAACTGTAAAGGAACCAGCAGTCAAGAAATGTGTCAGAGACTGGTATTCAGATGGTGAGGTCTTCCCTGTAACACTCTAAGAAAGTGAAAGCTGGACTATGAAGGAACTAGACAGAAAAAGTAGCGATACTTCTGAATTTCAGACAGCCAAAAAAACAAAACAAGATCATCAAACACATCAACCCAGATTTCTCACTTGAGCCAGAAATGACCTGGTTCCATAGCTTGCATAAGAAAAGATGAAGTATCTGACACTGAGTCAGACCATTGGTTCTTTCAAAGCCAAAAGAAATAAATCTGGGCAAATGATTCTGTCAGGTCTCTCCCAGGCAAGCCACTCTATCTGCTGTCTGAAAAACGGAGATGCCAGACTTGGATTGAAATGTGCTTTCTACATTTATCAGATATTTCACCACTGAACCGTATCATTTTCTCACAATTTTAAAGTCAATAAAACTCTGCTTTCCTTACATAAGCCATCAAATGGAGGTGTCTTGGGCAGCAGGAACCAAAAAATGGGAGAGAATTATTAAGGAAAAGTGTGTTCCTCACAGTCTGTCTGCATTGTACTATCTTAACTAACTTAGTTCCTCCAAAATGGCTAGAAAGTAAGTTTCTGTTCATTAAAATCTACTCTTGATGAGTGAGATTCAGATAACTACTTTTTCTCAGACTATTTGTTTTACCATGAGTATACAGAATATTTCCATGTGCTTTTTTTTTCAGATTTTTTTAAATTACATCTTTATTATTTTTATAAAAATATCAAGGCTATGAAACAGTTTTACTTCCTAGTCCACCCTACTGTTTAGATTTTCGTGGTGGCCTGCCATTAACCCAGATCTGACATTGCTTAGCTTTTTAAAAGCTACCAGATGGTTACTTGCTGAAATTTATCTGGGAAAACCCAGATTTATTTATTTACTTGTTCATTTGTTTTAAATGGATAATTTGGTCATGATCAACATCTCAGAAGCAAAGGATCTGTTTCAGGTACGCTGCCAATAGCACTTAGCAATAGCACTTAGACTTATATACCTCATCATAGTGCTTTATAGCCCTCTCTAAGCAGTTTACAGAGTCAGCATATTGCCCCCAACAATCTGGGTCCTCATTTTACTCACCTTGAAAGGATGGAATGGGTGAGTCAACCTCAAGCCTCTCAAGATCGAACTCCGGATTGTGGGCAACGTAGGCCAAGCTAAAGCATATGATATTACCTTTTCAGTTGCAGCATCCAACTTTGAAATGCTTTCCCCAGTAAAGTATGCCTGGCACCATTTTTGCTATTTTTTGGTGCCAAGTAAAAACATTTTTATTCTGCTTGCCTTTTAATAATAGTTCTGTTGTAATTTTAACCTTATGCTGCTGCTTTTTCTTGTTACTGCCTTATTATTTTTCCTCTGCATATATTTTATAATGGTTTAACTTTTAATATATGTTTAAATTTCTTAAACTTGTAAATTGTTTTAATTGATTATCTCTGCATTTTTTAAAAATGAGTAAACTTACTTTAAGTAAGTTCAGTGTTGTACATGTGTGCGTGTTTTACATGTACATGAAATCTTAAGATACTTTAAAATTAATATATATTACAATTTCATGAACTTTGGCATGTAAAAATGTTCTGCTGATTCTAAACAAATAAGCAAGACAGATTTAGCAAGGGGCTGCAGCTGGAAAGAACCTTTTTAGATATTCATTTTTAAAAGAAAAATCATTCTGCTGCCTGAAAACCTTATGAAGAGAACTGAGTCAAGATAATTCACAACATTTTTAGTTGGGAAGTGATCCAATCTCAACCCCTCCAGGAAACTATGGAAAATTTTCTCTGTTTTATTGGAGAAGCTTGGCAATTATCAAAGTTACAGAGAATTGTTAAAGTGGGCATTGGCTGAGAGAGAAGAGGTGGGTTTCCAGTCTCAGAAAAGGGTGCAGGATTTTATCTGTGATGTATCAGCTTAGCCCTCTGGTTTCAATGATGGGGATTGCCATTAAGAGTGGGAATAAGTACAGCTTAGTTAGGCTTCAGATCCAAATATAAAAAGGTGTTTCAGATAGTAGAGGGAGCCCTTCATATAGCACTTATTTGCAATTCCTTCAAACAACTGTGCTTTTTCCTAGAATCCTGCATTTGCTTTCCATAGCCAGTCAGTAATCCCAGGAAAGATACGTTTGGATTTAAGGAGTTATATCAGGTATTACACATCAGTTCCACATGAGCTCCAAAGCACAGTTTTGGCTTCAAATCTGAAGCACTGTATATCCCTATTAAAAAGTAAGCTCATCAGTGCTCCAACAAGAAAAGGTTCCTGGTCAGTGAGAATGAGAAAAAGTAAAGTGCTAGGAATGTATTTGCAATAGATCCATTTTTCTCAGTTATTTCTATAGCTCTCTACATGAGACAGATGTCATAAAATACAAAGGGGAACATTTAAAGAGGTTTACTAGTGATTTATTACTCCAATTCATTTATGTTGTGCCTTCAATTTAGTTTTGACTCCTTTTGACTGTTTGGACCCAATCCCTGCTGTCTTCTAGGCAACATTTTGGAAGTGGTTTGCCATTGCCTGTTTCCCAGGCTGAGACAGCTGGCCAAAGATCAGCCAGCTGCTTCTCTACCCAAGGTAGGATCAGAACTCCAAGTGCCTAGCCTGATGCCTTAACTATAAACACCAAACTGTCTCTCATGTTACTCAAATGACATAATCAATTAAAATACCATAGAGGTTCAGTGAAGAGGAACTTCTACGATCAGCACTTTTCCCATTTCTACAATTAGCCAATTTCCTTGCAGAGTTTCATTACATTACATTGTGGGCATGCGTGATATAGAGAAATCCAGGAGGCAGAACTGAAGCTGGCATCAAAATGGCTTTGTGGAACCTTTGGCTGGAAGGAATTCCTTGCAGGAGAAGTGTAAAAAGAACAGTTGAAGAAAGAAGGAAGGAAGTGAAAATGGCTTGAACAAAAATATTGGGGCATTTCCATTTGGAAGAACAACTGAATTCAAAAGCTTTAAAGTATTATCCCTTCCTCTCATAAAGCAACACCAATCTCTCCACCCATCACTTTTTTGGGGGGGGGCGGGGAAATCACAAAAAAAGAGAAACACCAGAAAGAAAAGGTCCATGTTCATAACTTGGCTGGAAAAGAAACAATTGTGTCAGGCAAGATTTATGCAGCCTGCGAGAACCAGGCCCTACCAAAGAGGAGATCTTGATAGGAGAACTTAAGGCCAGCAACTTGTTCCAAACAGACTTCCTCCATTACATCACTCACTGCTCTTCTTTAGGAAGGAGAGGCAAGGGGACAGCAGGTTTAACGTCAGTATATAAACCAATTTAGTATAAATTAGGAGAAACCAGAAACAAGTAGGCTCAGCTAAGTTTCAGATATATTTGTCAACATTTTCTCCCCTCCTGTTTCAAAACATTTTAAATCCTTTTTTTAACATTTCAGATGGTTCTATTTTTAGGTGGGTGATTACTGGAAGCCAGTGAATGTACTGTAAATTGGAGAACACAGTTGATAATGATTTTCTAAGCATTTTCCAGCTGTAACTAGCTGCATTTTCAACTCTGAATGTTAAAATAATCCTAATCCTAATCCCAACAATGTTATACAGTATTACCCCATCATGAAACTGATCACAAATAAGCAATTGTACTTAACATGAAGGTAGAAAAGATACAGCTACATAAAGCTACATACTGTGGCAAAGATATCAGGGAGTCTTTCAGATACGTATCTGCTCTTGCAAACTTCCTTTCTTTTTCATCACAGGAGAGCAACTGTTTGGTACTTCCTTGCATGAAACACTGCGAGACCTCATCTTTTGGGATGTAAGGCACTTTAGGTGAAAGGGAGTTTATATAAGGAGTGTGGATGTCCCAACAGTAGAAAAAGAAAATATATAGTCTCCTGTGGACATTTTAATCTTGATTTGGGTTTTAGCAACACATCCAACTTTGGCTATTTCACTTTTTGTATATTTTTTATTTATTAAATTGATATGCCCTCTATCTCACTGCCGAGCGACTCTGAACACTTAGGCTACGATAGTCCATAAATCCCTACTTGATATACCTATACCACTCACCAGAACTCATACACAGTGATAGCATCTTTCCCCAAATTCTTTAGTGAGTTTATTTAGCCTCTTCAAGATTTCTGAGCTGGGCTGGACAACTTTGTTTAATTTAAAGCAGACAAGACCTCCATGATCAGAGAGAAACCTTTTAAAATGTTTCCATGTTCAGTGCATATGTTGTAACATTGCCAAGTCCTAGAGGCAATTCTTGTTTACCAGCAGAGCTTAGGGCTTCAACGGTTACTACTTGGTTTTCATTTGGACCCTTGGCTGCAGATCATGCGTGCCAGTCCTTTCCCTGGAAAGTTTTTTATTCCGATCTCCAGAGGCCATTCCTCTGGAGTCTAATTTGGTTTGATTATTTCTTCTGCGTAAATCCAAACTATCAATTCTTGGGTGTATTTTTTAATAGGGAAGCTGGTTCTTATAAAGCAAAAATGAAGCTGAAACATTTATCCTTTCTGGTATGGAAATCTATACACTCTGGGTGCAGGTTTTGGTCTAACTTCTGCTGTTTCTACATAAAAGTATGCAATGCCATTTAAGCCCTAAATGAAACCTATACAGTACCACTTTTGCCACTGATACCAGGAGAGGATTCATCTTTAAATATATATTTTTTTAAAAATCAATAAAATGAATGTACACATTCAGATATTCTCATTTCTCATATTCTCATTTGACTCACAGAAAACAAGTAATCAAACAGACTGAAGGCTATTATTGCTTAACAGTTTTCATAATAACCAGCCATGCCATAAATCACAAAATGGCATGCCCTTGTACTATAAAGTGGCCTTCTATCTATTAATAAATCTCTTTAAACTCATCCATGAAATATAATTAGGCACTAGTCAAAGACCAAATGATCCACTTCAGTTGTGTGTAAAGATGTCAACTGAGTCATTTAATCTATATTTATGATTTATTTATTACATTAATTTATATACTGTCTCCTTCTAGATCTCTAGGCAGCTTGCAATAACATCCTCAAAACACATTACAATACCACTAAAACAACAGAGCAGCAATAAAAATAAAATAAAGACACATCATATGGCCTTTATCTTCAAGTACCATACAATAATTCAATTGCTTCTCCTAAATTAAATCCCAAAGGCCCATAAGAGCAGCAAGCAACCACTTCACAAGGGATAAGCTGTCCCAGGACCTATGGATTTTAAAGCATGATATCCAGAGCTGCAAGCTTTTTTTTTTTTTCATTTTAGATCAATATCAGCACATGTCTCTAAGGGGCCATCATTATGCCCAAAAATGACCTGACAAACTCACCACACAGATTCTGCCCACACGGCTGAAGATGGCATGCCCTTTGCTATCTGATTCTGCTGCCTTCTCCGTGAAGAAGAAGTAAACTTTGTCATTGTCCCGATCATCATTCTCTGGGATCATATAAGCAGCAACAAATTTGGGAGCTGAGAAAAGAAAAAGAATCATTGGACAGATTAAGAAAAAAAAAAGATCCCCAGAAGCAGTTTGTAGCTTGATGCTGGTCCTAAAAGTTTAAAATCTTGGCAGATTCTGTCTTGGAACAGTTAATGAAGGTTATTGCCAAGAGAGATAACAGATAAGTACTCTTCTTATTAAAACTATACAGGGTTAGTTATATAAACACTTCCCCATCTCCTCCTCCTTTCCCATGTACAAATTTAGAGTGATCATGACCTCCATTTCACCTTTTCCCCCCCATTCTTATTTTCGTGGACAACACTCCCTTTTTCATTGATTGCTGTGTACATTATATGGGATTTGGTCAGTCATTTTTCTTCTGATCATCTCTGAGCTTTGCATGAGCTTTGTTTAATCCCCTTTATACCCTTGGCATGATCCAGTGCACAGAATTTATGGAACACACCCCTACAGTATTTCATTGTTTGCCTAAACTGAAGCAATCACAACTTCTCTAAAGCTGCATATTTACATGTTCAGTATGTGCCTTTTGACTTGATAAAAAGTCATAATTTTTGCCTACCATTAAGCAGTCTCTGGTCCATCTCTGTACGTAGAGAAGAGTGATGTCCCATGGTCCGGAAGATCACAGAGTCCCTGCCCAAGAAATCGGCTGTTAGCCCCGTATACAAGTCTCCACCTAGGGAATAAGTTCAATTAAAAACAGTAGCTGTTTGTACATAGCTTTTGTGTTTGTTGACACCTTTAATAATAAAGGCAGCAGCACATAGAGAGATGCACCCCATTATATTTAAAGAACTTCATAAGTATTCTGATTGCCTGATAACATTCACAGATGGTTCAAGGTGAGAAAGGACAGCTTGTCTAAAGCCATCAATTGCATTTATGGCAGAGGTCAGACCTTGGCTGCCATTCTTGACAAGTCTGTCTATCAATTCTCAGGGTCTTTCTAGATCAACCCTTTATTATGCAACAGCCCATGGGATCTGATAGGGAGGGAAGTCCAGATGATTTCATCTGCCATTTTTAATCCTCCCATCTGTTCTTGTTACTTTTCCCATCATTTTTCTTACCATGGACAATTCATTACCAAAGGCAACACTAAAATGTATAGCCCAATTTTTTGTGTGCGAGATGAGGAAAGAAAATAATAGAAGCACAGTGGGGAGCAGTTGTCCCTGGAAAGAATGAATGGGGTTTTGTAGCTGCCTTTCTTTTCTCTTTTTTTTTTCTTTTTTTAAATTACGTGGACTCAAAATCACACTGAAATTCTAAATGAATGTGACTAAACTGGGAAGGAGCAGCCTCACATTCATAGGGAAAACTCATCGATATAATAGTCTTTAAAAAGTCAACCCAGTGTTTCTCAGCTTTAGCAATCTTAAGATGTGTAGATTTCAGCTCCCAGAATTCCTCAGTCTTAAAGTTGCCAAGGTTGAGAAACACTGGGTTAAACAATCCTTGTCCTCACCCTGGTTCCTCTCACATATTCCACTAAGCACTAAAACATAATTTAAATATAAATTAGGAAATCTAGCATAGAAGAAGTAGCGGTCTTTTATTTCAGCAAAACAGCAACTGTTTTTTTCCCCAACCCACAATACAGCTGGCTGTAGCTCTTGCTATCTGGATTATTCGTGTTGCACTCTCTCCTAAGTTCTCAGAATTTGTCCATTTATAATGGTAGTCTTAGAAAAAACAACAGAACCAGAGGTGGTATTCAGCAGGTTCTGACCAGTTCTGGAGAACCGGTAGCAGAAATTTTGAGTAGTTCGGAGAACTGGCAAATACCACCTCTGACTGGCCCCTATTCTCTGCCTCTGAGTCCCACCTGATTAACTGGGTCTTTTTTTGTTGCCCTGCACAGGAGAATGGAGCTGGAAAGCAGGTTAGTGGGGTGGGGAGGGAATGGGGATTTTACAGTATCCTTCCCCTGTCATGCCCACCAAGCCACACCCACAGAACCTGTAATAAATTTTTTTGAATCCCACCACTAACAGAACCTACATCTATTATAGAATCATAAATTCAGCAATTGCCTAGCACAGGGGTAGGGAACCTTGGCTCTTTTATCACTTATGGACTTCAACTCCCAGAATTCCTGAGTGAGCCATAAAAGGTTCCCCATCCCTGGCCTACTGGTTTTTCAGTTGTGGGGGAAATCAATTTTTGACTGGAATGGGATTGTTTGATATACAAATGTAGGACATATAAAGAATATATAAAGAATATGTCCTACATTTGTATATTAAACAGTCCCATTCCAGTCAAAAATTGATTTCCCCCACAACTGAAAAACCAGTAGGCCAGGGATGGGGAACCTTTTATGGCTCACTCAGGGATTCTGGGAGTTGAAGTCCATAAGTGATAAAAGAGCCAAGGTTCCCTACCCCTGGCCTAGCAGATTTTACACAAGCATTCAAGAAAGGCCTTGGAGAAATACAGCCTCAGTAGTTTATTATGTTTTTGGTTTTGTTGAGCTTTTTAATTTTGTTCATTATTGTTATTGATATTTTTTTCCATTTTGTATGATGCCCAGAGTCACAAATGGTGAGAGAGAAGGCTTTCTAATACATGCGTACAGACAAATAATCTAAGTTATTGATTCTTGAGCAGAGTGACCAGCAGCAGCCTGGAAGAATGATTGGACAGATTCTTTCTAGACTTTTCCGAATCCACTTGAAGAACTGAATTCTTTCTGATGAACAGAAAAACACCAGGCAAAGAAGCCTATAAGATCAATTCCTGAGACAACGAATTTCTTCAATTATTTCCAGCACATATTTGCTGAATGTCTTAAACTGTAGACTAAGTATCAGAAAAAAAAATATACACATAAAATAATAAATATCCATGTATAGCCATTAGAATACAAGATTCAGGTTAATTTACTGTGGCACCTACCAAAAAATGTACTTGCAAATGCCCGATTAGGCTCATGTGGACATCTGCCTCGGCCATTTTCTATACCGGTTGGATCCATGCTGAACATGTGCTGGGAAGAGAAATGAGGGGGAAAAAATTAGGTGTCCACATCAAACTAATAGAATCAAAGGAAAAGTAGAAGTGTTTATGTGATAAGGATGAAGAGAACCCCAAAAGGCTCTCAGATCATAGAATGTGTAAGGAAACCCTTGTCATGATAGCACAGATTCACCAAGAGGAAGTAACAGCAGGTTTTTTTGTTCTTAATATAAGCAAAAATCAAGTTACTAAAGACTGATGTTCATCCCATTATTAATCCTATGGGTTTCTCAGTGCCAATAGATCTTGGAATGTTTACATCTTTATGAATTAAAGGTTGCAGTAGAGGTTAAGGAGAAATTGACTTGAGTTTAAGAACTCAGAGACTCAGGAGAGAGAGAGGAAGAGAGGGAGAAGGCAGGAGGGGAAACAATGAAAGCTACAAGCCTCAGCATTGCCAAAAAAAAGATGTCAGTTTCATTCTAGGTTCAGATAAACCAGCATGGAGCCACAAAAACACTGACTCATCTGTACAAACAAGCTATGTTTGATTTTAGTACTGTTAACTGTGTCTGTAACTGTTGTTGGTCAATGACAAAATAAATGATTATCAAGCTTACAATATACGGAGGAAAAGGCCACAGCCAATCCTAGAATGACATTTAACGTCCTTGCACGGTTAACTTTTATTTTTTATTTATTTATTTGATTTGTCAATCACGTAGAAGATAATAAGTATAAGTATAAACATGAGTAAAAACACAGGAAATAGGTACGAATAAATGGGGACAATAGGACAGGGACAGTAGGCACAATTATGCACTTATGCACACCTCTTACAGACCTCTTAGGAATGGGGTGAGGCCAATAGTGGATAGTTTCAGGGTAAAGGAGTGGGGGTTAGAGGATGTAACTACAGAGTCAGGTAGTGCATTCCAGGCACTGACCACTCTGTAACTGTTTGGTAAAATGGTTTTGGTACAGCAGTATTCGCTATCCTGTTCAGTTTCAAGAAATATCCCTCGGGTTAATAAAATTGCCTCCTTTGAAAATTGCAATGCTGATACTATTTCTGCAATTTTTGACTGTTTCGCTGGAGTCATCTCCTTGGCTGGACAAAGCGATCTCTTCAAACCACCTAATTGTGGGACCTTCATTCAGGCTTCCCACACACCCACACTCGAGGCCCAACACAGGGCTTAGATTGTGTTTCTGCTTTGCATGGCAAATCAGGGTGATGTCAGTCTGAACATTTCAGAAAGGGGAGTTGCATGAAATGAGAAGTCCAAGTGATCATCCCAGGGTCTCATGATAAACAACTGTGCTGAAAGGACTCTTTCTCCCACAGGCTTGGTCATAAAAGCTTCTGAAATTGCCAGAGCCAAGAGGGGTTATGAGGTGAAGTTGGGCGACCTTCCTGCTTAAGCCAGTTTGATTAATGAGGAAAGGACAAGAAATGCCACCCACAGATTTTATATCTGGTTGTTGATCGGGGTGTTTTTCATGAGAGGCCAGTGGGTCAAATGGCTGCTAATTGGTTTTAACTCTTGGTTAGTTTTGATTTTATTTATATTAGTCCTTTACAGAGCTAGACTGAACATTTTAACTGAGTTTGAGAAAATGCAAAATTTTATTAATATCTTATTTGTAGGTACGTAAGCAAAATGACACGAGGTACAAGCGGTTTCACAAGGCAGTGAAAAAAATCAAGCTTGTCATCTCAACTTTTTGATCTATTTACACGCCTCCCAGAATCCCTAATGACTAGTTCAGGGAACATAATCAGTTACAAAGTATCAAAATATCAGATGGATGTGTAGGCTCTCAGCAGATGATTTCTACTAATTTTACCTCATTCCGGAGCAGGTGTGTATAGGCCAAAGGTCCAGATGGCAACCATCCACCGTTTTTGTTATAAAAAAAGATTATGGGGCCTATTTGGGATCCAAAGGCATTTTTGAAAACAAAGACAGAACTGGAGACCATTGTTTCATTTTAGAGCAGACTTATTTCCTCATTTAAAAGATGTCCTTGAAAATGTGAGAACCCACAGGGGAGGCAGGAAGGTTTAGCAGCCTTCATTATAGATCTCACAGTTCCAAAGGAATCCATCCTTGGAAGCTACAGTACTTGTAGCTCATATCCCAGATATCCTATACATGCCAATATTTGTGCTGTCCCTCAAACACAAGACAGCTGGCTTAATATTAATGTAGACCATTATACAGTTGCAATTTCACTGCTTGTATAGGTTGTTAGCACTCATGATGTTGCCTAGGTTGGGTTATGAAACATCTCATAACTCAGCTTTCAGACGTGCATTAAAAACCTGGCTCTTCGAGCAGGCCGGCCTAGGCTGAAATGGGATTTTTAATTTAGTATTTGTGTTTTAATCGGGATTTTAAAATTTGGGTTTTAATAACTTATTGGGGGAGGGTATAATTTTAGACAGCCTAAAATATTTAATTTATTTTTAACTTTTGTAAATTGTAATAAAGTTTTATGGTTGGCTGTACACCGCCCTGAGTCCTCCGGGAGAAGGGCGGTATATAAATATAATAATAAATAAATAAATCTCCAGGAGAATAATCGAGCTCATAGAGCATCAAGGACTCCTCTTTTTTTAAACCTATCCCCATCTAACATTATTTCTGCTCTCTTCTTGGAAATACATCTAGGAGTCAATGAACATGTTCAAATGGAATATAAATAGGGTTTAATTTGTTTTTTTTTTTAAGAGAGCAGACAGAAAAATAGGCAGAGGAAGAAAGCAATATAAGTAGGAGTTAGATATGAATGGAGCAGTGCACTGATTTGCTTGGCAGCTTAATATATCCTACATTCATTTCTTAGAATGCTGAGAAGGCTGGACAAATTCCACAATGGCAGTTATGTTTAGTTGCAACAACAAGCAGGCTAAGTGCACTGAACTGATAAATCAAGGGTCTTTTCCTATCTGAGAAGCATAAGCACATAAATCAACCTTTCCGAATTTAATACAATATAAGACATTTAACACAAAGAATTGCAAGTTGTTGTCTGCATTTATTCCTTCCTGGAATTGGAAATATCACTGTTTAATCTTTAAGTGAGTAGACCAGTTCACATATAAGAAAAACTGTTAAATCAACCAAAGGCTTGCCCAGTCTTTTCTATGATTTCAAGAGATATCTGTCAACTAACAGTAACAAGATGCTAGTCTGATTAAATCTCTCTCTGATCCAAAAGAGATCGTTTTTTCCCTTTTATTTGCAAAACTGTAGTTTACTGGATTTAATACACTGAATTGCTTTGAATATAACAGCACATTATAGTTTAGTATTTTATAACAATGATCCTCGCTTCCTCTCAGGCTGGCATTCTTCTCTCTGCAATATTGTTGCATTCATTTACATGTTTGTGTAACTACAACTTAATGAGTCAGGAAAACCAGAAGAATTATAATTATTCCTAACCATGATTAAGGAGAAGTTGAGTTATCTTTTTCACCACTATTAAGGCCAGCCACAATACTACACCTTTGTGTGAAACTAATAGGCAGCTATTGCCCATTATTGCAGCTGCCTTGGAAATGGGAAGGGAAGTACAAGGGAGCTGATGGGGGAAACCAGATGGGATATAATGGTTGAATCATTGGAATGGGACTGGAAGGGCATGGGTTCAAGTCTCACTCAACTGGGATACCATGGGGCAGTCACTGCTTCTCAGTCTTGTAAGGATCAATGAGGGAAGCCCCCTCCACAAGGAGCCCACTTTTATTTCTATAGTAATGGGGGTGGATGCTATAAATATAATATAATAACAAATAAAATAAAAGAGTACCATTTTCCACAAGAGAAGGAAGAGCTCACCAACAAATCTTCCTTCTTCTCCTTTATTTGCTTTATATCCTACTTTTATTTTTTGCAACTCATACTTCTCCTATTTGCCATTTTCCAATCTTTCTGTGAGATGAGTTGGACTTAGAATGGCTGACCAAAAGTCAACCAAGTTCAATAAATAAAGGAAGTCTAGAATTCAGGATCTGCATAAGGTTTCTAATCTAGCTTCTTAGCTACTAAACCAAATTGGCTTCCCCCAGTTTAAAAAAAAAGATTGACTCAAAGAAACTAAAGTCACACCTGCCACCCCAGGAGAGGTATTGTTGGTCACAATTGCTCTTAACAGAAAAGGGTCTCGATCCTTCACTACAGTACTTATATGGTCTACCTCAGGTGCATGTCATCTCCTTACCTCTCCTCTGTGTCCCACGTAGATGAAAGCACAGACGGGATGAAAAGCTCCAGTCCCGCAAGCTAAGAGATGAGTCCGGTTTAAAGGATAAAGAACTCGGATATAGTTTGCACACTCCGTCTGGAAAAAAAATAACAACTGATATTTGCAATGCTTTCCATGTTCTACGTTTCTATGAAATAACTTCATCTGGATGGTCACAGCTAGGTATTACGATTGTGTTGAGAAAAGGATGACCCAGTTAGAAGGAGGGTGGATTTCTGGTTCAAGTGATAAAATATCATGAAGAGATACAGAGTTATTGAGAACCAAGCTCTGTAGCTTTGGTTTCTGAACACTGAATTTGGCTAGTCTTTCTCACCCATTCTCCATGCTTTGGGACACCTTCCCCATAGAGATTGAGGAAAGCACCTGCAATTTAATCATTCAATCTATCCCAGGAGGAAGGCATGTTGCGATGGTTAGGTCATCTGGTCAACATATGGCTTAGTATGTTTTCTTCTGCTTCTATATAACTGTAAAACCATTAGTTCATTTATTACTTTCAGATGAGTTTTCTTGTTTTATGATGGTTTTGACTGTTAGCAGTGAAGAGCCTTTGGGAATGAGCAACTTAATAAAGAATAAATAATCAAAACAGTAAAGTGATATATTGAGCATAATGAACCAAATAGCGTTTTCCTCTTGCCAAAGACTAATGTTCTTTTAGATCCAATATCTATACTGAAGTACAGAGAACAAATCCTTCTCATATTTCAAATTTTCACATGTCATTCCCCAGGGTCATAAAAATCTTTCTTCCTGGTGAGATCATATCACCAACTATCACTGCACCCCTTTTGATCAAACAGTAGACTTTTCTTGTGACTTCCAAAATGGATCGCAAATTCCTGTTTATCAGTAGGTTGTTAGGTACTTTACAATCCTCCTCCCACGTTCCTGTCACTTCAACTGAACCAATGACGATCTTTCCTTGCCCCAGGCTGCCTGGGTGACTGATGTGACTGAAACCATTCATAGGTCAGGAAGTGAGGTTGTCATATTGCCTTGTGCAGTGATATCCTGTATTAGCCTAAGTACACACAATGTAACACTGCTGTTAAATCAGGAGAAAACAGGAAGAAAGTACCACAATGGGTCTAAAAATAGCATTTTCATTTAGAAATTCAAAGGGGCATCTTGACAGAACCTTATCCAGAAAATTAAGTCTACCCTGCCATAGTTCACAAGTATGTCCAATGGAGGAAGGGAGGAGGAGACAGACAGACAGACAGATTCCTGCTTTCCAGTCTTTATTTTTCAAACTGGATTTCTGTTCTCAGAAATGTTCATAGAGACACATAGAATGCGTCAGCCTCCATCATTTGGTGCCCACCATATAACATCCCTCATCTGCATATGTCAAAGACTGTTTTAATTTTTAAAAGTTTTAATTTAAGTTTTAGTTTAGTTTAATTCAGTCTAGTTTAGTTTTAATTTAAAACTAAATAAGAAGTCAAAACAAGGCAAAGCACAGTGCCAGTCTCTAATATCAGATTCATTTGTAGGAATGATATGGGGTCCTCAAAGATCCCATTGTGATGACAATATTTTGAAGGATTAGTTCTTTTTTTGGTAAATGGGGTGTAATGGGACACACATAATCCTGCATGTGGATGGATATGGTAGGTTGGTTTGGATGGGAAAACCCCTCCATACAGTCCCCTCCCATACCACGCGAGGGGGGTAATTGCTGCTACATTTCCCTAAGAACAGATGAAAGACAACCACTTTTCTTGCTTTCTTCCTTTTCTGTAGCTTAATCAATCAGGGAGATGTTAGAATCCTTTCAGAAAGAGAGAACTGGCATCTTTCTAAAATAATTATAAAAAACAAAGGATAAAGAGTGGGGAGAAAGGAAACAACAAGTTTCTAATGGGATCTCGGCTACTTCTCTAGTAGCAAAACCTCCCAGACGTACAATACTAATCCCACATCTAGTTTGACTGTTCCCTAGATGGCTATTTTCCTTATATCTCCAATGCAATTCCTGGTTCGAAGTTCTGCCTTCCTGGATTTGATCCCAAGAAGTGATGCTCCCATGATCAGAGGACAAATGGCAAAGAGAGAATGGAGCTGTCCTTTCCTTTTTTTAAAACCTACCTGAAAGGAGAATCTGTTTGATTCTTGTGAATTTTGGACATTTATATCCATATTCCTGGATTGATAGGCTCAGGAATTGCTTTCAGATTTCAGCATCTGTATCCCTTGAAATCAGTGCCAGGTTTACACCTGGTGAGGCATTGAGCTATATAAAGCTTGGAGGCCCCTTGTTAAAAATGTAAACTAAAAGGCCTCACAAAGGGGCCTATCGAAACAGGACTTTGGGTCACCACAAAAAAAATTGTAATATTATATTGTTATATAATATATATTGGTTAAAAACAAGGCATTCAAAATGAAAAATACAATTTATTTTCAAATGAATATATTTACTGCTAACATATTTATCATTTGGCTGGCTTAATATCTCTCATAAATTATAATAAAGTGCAACATGCCCAAGAAACAATACTTAAAAAATATAATTTCTAAAAACAAAAAGAAAATTATCAAATATATTGTGACATCCTAAGTTGTAGCTTGTTTGCCTTACATCTGAATGTAGCACTTCTTAAAAGAGATTCTCCCATTCACTTTTGGGTTCTTTGTAATTGGCCATATTTCCCCAGAACCTGCCAAGGGAGCCATTTGGTGAAGTTATTTGCTCTATTCTCAAAATCTCAAATGTGCCCCCAGTTTAAAAGTATTGTCTATTCGTGACTGTAATTGCTAAGAAGTTGATTTACAGTAATCACATGCTACTTTAAACTCCAACCGTTATAATATAATTGTTGGCAGACATTCTCAAAAGGTAGCAGTCTTCTAAACAAAGAGGACTTTAGGAAAAGTTGTTTCCAAAGACAATAAGAGACTCACTGATTAAAGAGGGAAAAAGAATATGTATGATTTAATTGTTTGCTTTGTTTCCTATGGCAGCGAGTTTGTCCAGCGAGTTTCATAGAAAAATGGGGATCTGTATGTCTGAGCTCCATGCTCACAATTTAACAGCTGTAGTACACAAGTTGAAAAACATATTTTCGGACAAAAGTTGATGAAAAAGATTTCTTCTGTTTTAGGAATGAAAAGAACCTAGATTCTGTGACAGCCATCATCCCTACATGCTAGTTTCCAGGAACCAAGATAATGGGAGATTGTAGATCAGAATCCTTCATGCAGAACAGAATGCCAAAGAAGCCTGGACACTTGACACTGACTAAGCCAACTTGGTCCTACGGACATACGGCAATATATAACAATTTGAGGCCCATGAATAGACATAATGGGAATTGACATAAAACATTCATCTCCAGGGTCCAGCAATTCAAAAAGCCATCTTGGGCTTTTTCCTCTGTTCTAAGTGTCTTATGGAAATTTAGGGAAATTTGAAATGAATTGGCTAATGCCCCTAATAAGAAAACAACTGACTTATAAGCAACCACTGTAATATTTCAAACTAGATCAGTCTTCCTCAACATGGTATTCCTGCAATTGCGTTAAATTACAACAGTTCAAGCCAGAAGACTGCCAGCTGTGCTGGATGGAGATTATGGGAGTTGTAAACCAATGTATGCATGCTTGGTTGAGACTGCATAGAACAATGAGGCACGTAACTGTCCCATCTGTGTGTGTGTGTGTGTATGTGTGTGTATGTGTGTGTATCTCCCTCCCTCCCTCTCTCTCAACAAGACCTCTTCACGACTTCTTAATCCATTTTGCTTTTTCCACCCAAAGGGAAAATTAATACCAAAAAGGAGGATATTATAATCAGAGCAAGGGCCTTAGATTCAGTTTTGCCTGCAAATTCCAGTTAAGATGTAGAGGGGAGGAGGGGAGTATTGCTGGTAGGGAGACAATTACAGGAAGTGAAAGAGACGCACAACCTTCATCAAACCAAACCAGTCATTTAAAAAGGAAGCTTAGTTACATAGGAGAATGACAAACGACCACTCACAAGTCTGTCGTGGATTAATTATTGACTTTTCCGGAGCAGAAGTCATTGGCAGATAAGCAGAAAGAAGCCATGGAGTCTCTTGGAGGCACCAATGGCAATCACACATAACAAACTATGTGTATACTGCTATAGAAACCCAAAGCCTTACCCTCCCTTTCTTACCCTCATCTACTTCTGCAGTTCGGCAGTTTGATTCTCACCAGGCTCAAGGTTGACTCAGCTTTCCATCCTTCCAAGGTGGGTAAAATGAGGACTCAGATTGTTGGGGGCAATATTACACTGACTCTGTAAAACTACTTAGAGAGTCCTGTAAAACACTGTGATGTGGTATATAACTCTAAGAGCTATTGCTATTCACAATTCCTGGTGGCAAGTTGTTCCACTGATTAATTGTCAGGAAATTCCTCCTTAATTCTACTGGTAAGTTGCTTCTCTCTTTGGTTCGTTTCCATACCTTGCTTCTTGTCCTGCCTTCAGGTGCTTTGGAAAATAGGCTGACCCCCTCTACTTTATGGCAGCCCCTCAAATATTGGCACACTGCTATCATGTCATTGTGTCATCTTTTTCATTAAATTAGACATACACTGTGATGGTTGTAAGTAAGTGGACAGGTTGTAAGTCTTGTAACCCCAAGTAGTTGCTAAATGAATGACTGTAAGTCAAAGGCCACCTGTACTTAATTTTAATTAAATATAAATCAATGAAATCTTACTTTTACTTTTGAATATGCTCTCCCACCATTCTGCCTCTCAAACTCTGTGCGGTGCCTCCAGTTGGGGAAGAATTCTATATATCCATCCAAATTGGATCTAATTCATCTCCATCGTATTTATTTGGACAGAGATCCTTATAATTCAGGCATGTCCAACACGTGGCCGGCACGCAGCCCTGGACTGCTAGTAATGCAGTCCCACAAGATTGTAAACTTTTAACATTATTATGTGATTTTTTAGCAATATTTATATACATTAACTGTATTATATAGTTTATATATGCGGCCCAAAGACAATTCCCCTTCACTTAATGCAGCCCAAGCAAGCCAAAAAGCTTGACACCCATGTTGTAATTCATATTATAATACCATCAATTATTCCTTTGTTAATCTTTGAGCCAATAATGACATTGCTGGTGCTGCTAATTACCTTCATATATTTTTCCTGCTCAAGAGATTGATGAAAATTGAGCAAAAGCAGCCCAGACACTTTGAAACAGGCAGCGTTCCCCAGCTCGGTATGTTCCAAGCACATGAGCAATTCCCATAATTCCCAAAAGGCACAATTCCTGGCCCTGATGACTTGGGATTCTGGGAATTGTACTCCTAAAGACATCTGGCCGGGCATGAGATTGAAGAAGGCAGAGCTACAGTAATTCCCATGTTTCTCATAATAAAATGCTTATTCAAAAGCAAAATTATCTCATTTCCAAAATATAATTAAAAAGCCAGCCTGCCCTTTGAGTGATTATTTTCTGCCTTGTTACTCTTCTTCAGTTTCCAAAGAAGAGTCATTTATTTGAATTCTTTCATAGCTTGATAATCAATTCCATATTTTCAGCTTTCAACTTTTCGCTTTGAGGACCTTACCAGAATAAACAGTGGATAGATCTCAACCAGAGATTTGTGTTTCATATCAGGTTAATGCCTTTTAATCTGAAAATGTTATTCTTTCAAGGAACAATAAACAGGCATGACATTTTTTTTATCATATATGTAATAGCAGAAAAAGATGGCACTTTAAAAAATACTTTGTATTAAATTATCCTGGTCTGGATGGCAAAAGTGCGGAAAACATATTTTATCATATCAGGCTTTTATTTTATTTTTATTTTAATACTTCAGGAACTGTGATTTAGCACAAATTTGCAGGTCTAATATGCTAGATTTAGGACTATATTTATGAAATTTGAAATTAATATCTTACAGAATGATGTTTTTGTTGGATTGTTTTGCTATCTTTTTAAATTTATCACACTTGAAAATCCTAGACATAGAAAAATAAAAAAATGAGTGCAATTATTCATTGGATTTCTACCCTATCTTTTTGGCAAGAGCTCAAGGCTCTTACACTGGGATTGCCTTTCAATTTATCCTAATAGTAGCCATCCGCGGAGAATGATTGGATTGACAGAGAATGGTACCAACAGAAGAAAATATTTGTAGCTCAGGGTTGAGCTATGGAGTCCTTGGTGCTCTCTGAGTTGATTATTTTCTTGCTAGCATTGATGATCTAGTTATCTAGTCGTTAATGAAATATCTGCAAGAAAACCGAGAGCGCTAAGGAGTCCAATGACAAAGAATAACTGCCACAACCTAAACCAACAGGGTTCCATGGCTAAAGATGGACATAACCTGAATCTCCTTGGTGCTGGTCCCAACTATTAAACACACTGGCTGTCTTTTTCATGTCCCATTATGATTTAGGAATCCAGAAATTCAAGATCCCAGCTTCAAAGAGCTCCCTATTCCTTAGACTAGGCTACAAACGAGATTACAATTATAGATATTGTAAAACTAAAAGAAAGACATCTGCGTACACACCACCATATCTAACGGCAAGGGATTATGTGAGTTATAACTCAAAACATCTGGAAGGCACCAAGTTGACTGGCCTGAACTAATTATTTTCCTGCATCCAACTCTCCCCCCATGAATTAGCTTCCTTCTTCTTTCCTCCTTCTTCCTTCCTTCTCCCCCTTCCTTCTACTACTACTGTTATTTTTCTATGACGTGAAGAGTTCTAATGAATCTGTCGACTATGATTAACCTGTTTCCATTTTGCTGATTTGTGGTGTTTAGAAAACCCTTCTAACTCTCAAACTTTTAAATATACTTCAGGAGAAACTTCTTTTCTTCAGCCAAGATGGCACTAGAATTCAATGTGGAAAACAATCCATCTTATTCATTCATCTTCTTTTCTCTTTATGCAATAGATTGTTTCACAAATCTTAAAGCAGAGAAGATGTACAAAGTGCTTACAAACATATCCACTTATTGATGAACTGAAAGTCCAAATAGCTGAGCAACAGTACCTAGGTAAAAAGGGAGAAATTTAAAACAATCTCTTTGAATAACAGTTTAGAAAACAAATTGCCATTTCCTATTAGGTTATTTATATATTATTTGTCTGCGATCATACAACCAAATTATGATGAATAATTTATGATTGTTAAAAGGCAATTGAAATGTAAAACCAGACAATATTAAACTCTAATAGCAACAAAATGCAGAATAGCCTGGAATTACAAATGCAGATTAATTGTATTCTTTCCCCCTCTTCACAATATCTGACATCAAAATGCCTCTGCTCAAATAAGCTGTGTCTCACTCCTACAGGGGACGGATCAAAGCAAGAGCTGTAACAGGAGAATTGTTCCATTCCTTCTTCTACCCCAAGAGAGGCAAGAAGCAAAGTTCTTTTTTCACTGTTATCAAATCCACTACCAACACTCAGTTCTTCAGCTACATCCACTGAACAGCACTGGATATAAATATGGACAAGTAAAAATAAGAGTTCCTTGAAAAAGTAAAAACCCAACAATCCTTAATGACTCTTGGTGTGTATTACGTAAGGCTTCATTTTATAAAAGTGGAAAGATTATAAGCTAAACCTAGAATGTGTCTGGCAACAACAAGTGTTATTGGACCTCTAAGCCGCAGTCTAAAAATGTACTGGGGAACTGGACATATTTTCCACTTTTACTATTCTAACAATGCTTTTAACCAACAAGGAGGATAGTGAAGACAAGGCATTTTAACTCAATTACATTAGTGAGTCTTTATTAGCTGGCATATTCTATAAATGTAATCATTGCTTCTATTGATCTATTCCTTCTGGATAACATTGGTCAAGTTCTCATGTATCCTATTAAAAGCAGAAATGCTGGGAAAAGAATACTTTTTTTCTGTAGCTAAAAGAATGGGACTTTTGTGCATTTTGTGTTTGTAAAAACAAAGAATGAGCATTTTAAGACTCCTTCAAAGCCTGAAGCTTTTTTTTTTTTTTTTGCAGACTTCAAAATAAATACCATAAAGGCTGAAGGGAGTAACACTCACTCTTGAGAACCATTACAGTGAGATAGACTGTAAACAAAAGATCCCAGGGCCCTTATAGATCCTATATTTCTCACCCCACCGCTTGTCCCAGATTATTGCTCGCATGATGTATATAAAGAATAGGCACTATGTAGTAAAAAGATCTATAGTGAATCTAACACCAAAATGCAATCCAGTAGACAGTTTGATGTCTCCCGAGAATGTGCTTTACAATCAATACCTAATCAGTTCTGACTTCCCCTATCTGCAAGGAAGATGGAATTTCAGCAATAAATACCCCAAACGTCAAAGGTATAGAGTACAATACCTCAAGGAATAACATCAGAATCAAGGGGGCAGCTCAAACTGATGACACAAGAGCACAGAACAGATATAAACTAAATGTAAACTACTCCAAGCTTGCTTGCAGGAAGTATAATTTCTGCAACAGAGTGATCAATGTCTGGAACTCACTACCTGATTCTGTTGTCACCTGCTCAAACCCCCACTCCTTTACCCTCAAACTAACCTCTATTGACCTCACCCATTCCTAAGAGGTCTGTAAGGGGAGTGCATAAGCGCACAATCGTGCCTACTGTCACTGTCCTATTGTCCTCAATTATTAGTTCCTATTTCTTGTATTTAAACTTATATTTGTTCTTGTTTCTGTTATTGTGCAAGCTCTTGACAAAATAAATAAATGAATGAAATAATAAATAAACATTGTACTAATGCCTTTACCCTGTAGTGCTGGAGAAAAAGCTGAGAATACCCTAGCCCATAAAAAGAACAGATCATTCAATATTGGATTAAGTAAGATTCGACAACTCCCTAGAAACACTAATGATGGAGCTATGCTATTTTGAGCGTATAATACAAAGGTTACTGGAGAAGATGCTAATGTTTTGGAAAACTGAAGCAATCCACAGGGAAGCCAAGAAAAGACAAGAGTGTTAGATGCTATCTCTGATGACACAAGAATAAGTTCGAAAAAAAAAACTCAAAAGAGAAGAATATCAGATAATCTTAGAAACGTAATGGTCACGAAATCATAAAGAGTATCCAATAATGGCCCTGTGAGGCAGAACTAACAAGGAATAGGAGTTGAGCTCAAAGCATTAAAAGTGTATTCCACACTATTTATACACAAGCGATGTGATGGCCTAGCAATTCAAACGCTGGACTTGTGGACCAGAACTCGGCAGTTTGAGACTATCAAGTACTATCAGATGAAAAATGTCATAGGACACAGCAGATACCAGGTCATGTTTGCGCTTGAGTTGGTACAAGTGAGGAAATAGATTCCTAATCTCCTCCTTCCTCACGGAGTGCAATTTCCTTAAGTTAGGGCAGGGAGTGATATTCAACCATGGATGAATACTTTAGGTAGAAGGACTGAATGAAATTTTTGAAAAAGATAATCCAATGCGTTCAAGGTGACCAGTGTCATTTTCAGAAACTGCAAATTCATTTCAAATGTATCACAGAGTGGAGATAAAATTTAGCAGATTTTGAAATGTTACAAGCAATGGAATGACCTACCGCTAAGTCCTTTCCTTTCCGGAAGCATTCCTCTTTCTGCCCAGGAAGAGGTGGCCAGTAAATCTGTAAAAGAAAACAAACTTGAGTTCAAATCAATTGAAGAACATGTCTTAGGAACTGGGGAATGTTCTGAGTCAGAAGGGTAGTTTCAGTTCAGTAAATCCCAAGTTTCAAGATCTGCTTTCTAAGAGATATTTTGGAAATATCACAAACCTTTGTAAGGTTGGTTCCAGTTAGCAGGAGTAAAACTCTCCCAGAGATAATATTATCAAATTTACTTATCTCCCCGCTCCCCAGCCCCACAGATCTTTGTCAGTGTTAAGACAAGTGACCACAAGCAGCCAGGCAAGCAGATGGAGCAACTCTTTGGACTGAGCATTCTTGGATTCAACAAAGAACTCTTGACTCTGAACTGACATAGAAAAAACAGTTTCTCTCTGCAGAAGAAGGAGCAAATTAAGAAATAATCATAACTCTAAAATGAGTATAATGTTTATGTTATGTAATAAATGCCAAATGCAGTTGAAAGCATTAAACAAGCAAATAAGAGATGAGACAAGGGGGAAACCACCTCAGTCATTAAAATGAGTAATTCAAATAAATTCATAAGGACAAGTAGACAATTGATAAATGGTTGAACCAAGCAAAAATAAGAACGGAATTCATGAGATACAACAACAATGAAGTGATGACAGAATTTAAACAAAACAGCAGAAGGGAAGAAAGAATGTGAGAACAATCAACCAATGGAACAGCTTGCCCTTGGAAGTTGTGGGAATGCCATCACTTCAGACTTTCAATGAGAGATTGGACTGCCATTTGTCAGAACTGGTGTAGGGTCTCCCACTTGGGTGGGGGGGTGGACTAGATGACCTACAAGGTCCCTTCCAACTCTATCTGTTATCTGAATAACTCAGAATAAACTTAAATACAGAATAATCAAGCATTATAAATCATATATAGTGACTATCAAAAAAAATCTTAGAAAAACAAGCTCTAAACAAAAAGAGAAATAAAGAAGAAAATAATCAGTGAAAGGAAAAGAGAATAACACATATCCACCAGGGAGGAAAATACTCAAGTCCTATCATACCAAGATTTCTCACCCCAATTTTCTACTGGACATGATCCCATCTCTCTCATGCCGCCAGCTGCAAAATCATACTGGTAGATTACAAACAGCCCAAAAAAAAATCTAGATTCTTTCCAAAAGTAGAAAAACAGCTTTTAAAACTCTTCTCATGCTTCTATTGTGGGTGGAATACTCAAGCAAGCATGTTTCTCCTGAAGTTTTTTTTTTTTTTTAATTGGCAGATTGACTGCCCATCATCTACCATGCTTCCTGCTTCCAGGTTCACATTTCACACTCACTCAACCAGCAGTAACAGATTCCTGAAAGTGGTTATTGCAATTGGTGTAGACAAAACAAAGGAAAGCAGGTTGGCTTTATATGCACTGGCAATGGCTTGCAAGTTGAGGGGGTTGTGCCTGGCAAGGCTCAGAAGCAACATTAAGGGTTTCTCAAGGATGATGAAGGGAAAGCAAGGCAATGGAAGGCTAAGAAAATGGACGACAAATTAGATCATTCGTAAGAAATGTTAGAATCATCAAAAGTGAAAACTAGAGAATGAAACTAGAAGACATCTGGTACAGATGGATAAACAATAGAAACCAGTGAGGAGACAAATAAGGAAGGAATAGTATAAAGAGGTTAAAGTATGAGTAATAACCAGATATATGAAATAAGTATTAGAATAATATTTGATATATAAGCACTGTCTAATTAGTGTGTAATATGTATAGTGTTTTTTGTTTTTAACGAAACATTTTATATTTTATATTTTGTATGTATCTTTTTAATATTTAATAAAGTTTTTGTTTAATTAAAAAAAAGAAAGACACTAAAAGACATGAAAAAAAGCGAAAGTTCATGTGATGCCTTCTTTGGATGCTTCCCCAGATGTTAGTTCGGACAAGGAAGAGCAGGATCCAGGGTTGTTGGGGGAGATGTGGAGGAAGAACTGAAGACTGCCAGAGGCTGAGCCAGGAGCAGAGGGGTTGAGCACAGTGGAACAATCAGACAAGCAACTGGTTGAGCTAGGGACAGGAGAGACACATTTGCAGCTGGGAAGCCCAGAAGAGGCTTCCGATAGAGAAGACACCAGCTGTAGCTGGTCAGTGGAGATCAGAAAGAATTTCCTCATCCTCCTCCCAATCCAAGAGCACATAAGGGCTGAGAGGAGGCAGGTTACAATAAAGATCAGCTATGCTACTTGCGAGGCGGCAGTTTTGCTCCTCTTGATAGGGCAGGAAGTGTGAAGTAGCTATTTAGTTCTGCAAGTGGATTGTAATGATGCTGGGAACAATGTGCCCATTTCCTTGCTGTATGTTCTTAGCCTTTGTGATTCTTGTCTTGACTCTCCAACTGGATTCTGTACCTTGAACTTCAGATCATGCCTCTGGAACTTGACTTTGCCAGGTGGATTTGCCTCGCCTTTGAGCTGTGAAGTAGCACTGGCTTCTCTTGAATAGCCTGTTGAACTCATTGGGGGTGTGCTGGTGTTGGCAAAGGAAACTGCTGAGGAATACTAATTTAGGTTTGGAAGCCCTAATAAAGACTCCTAATGTACATCTGTCTGTCTGTCTGTCAAAGAGAAACAGAGAGAGAGAGACAGAGAGAGAGAGAAAGAGACAGAGACACACATACACAGAGAGAGAGAGAGAGAGAGAGGGCAGGACAGCACAGTTCAATGTTAAAAATAGAACTAAATTTTATTATGCTACTTGGAATTAATCTATTCATCTATCTACTCTGAGAAAATGAACTTAAGAAGCTATCTCAATATTTCAAATATAAAGGAATCTCTGGGATTGTTTTTATTTGAAATAAAAACATAGTAATTACGTTATTGAGCTGTAGTTTCATGACACAAGAGAGAATTAAGATAAAATCTTAAATAAGGGACTTCTGATTAACCCTAACCTGACCCTACAACTTGGCACTTTTATCTCTACTTGTTTATGCAAGCCAAGACCTGATTTATAAAGTTTGTTTTACTGGCAGATGAGCTAGCAGAGGATTGTAGAGAAATATTCATTTTAAAAAAGAAGTGTAGAGGAGTAAATGTTGACTTTTAATTTCTCTTTTGTGTGGTCTCACACCCTCAGGAACATAAATGACAAATTGCTATTTCTAAAAAACTTAACAATTTACAACCCTTCGGATTTCATTCAAATGCAGTGGTATTCAAAATCTTTCTTTCAAAACGGCTGTAAGAAGCCAAACTATATAATTAAGGAGAATAAATTTATATAATTAAGGAGAATAAATTTGCTCTTGTCCCATAGAATATACCAGACAAGCATGTCTCAATGTCTTTTATTAATAAAATACCAACAGGGATGGACTCCTGTAGGTTAGTAGGGTAAGCAATACAAATGCCTGAAGGCTATCTAAAATGAAAACCATAATTTTGGCTTTCAGCTGCCGTATTTTAAAAACCAAAGCACCAAAAACGGAAGTGATCAACATTAATGAATGATAGTGTATGACTCCATTTAGGCATCCAAGAATATGTCACAACTAATGCAACATTTGAGCAGAATACTCCAGGATGCATCATAACAGATAACTGATAATCAGAGTGGGAAGAGATCTTGTAGGTCATCTAGTCCAACCCTCCGCCCAAGCGGGAGACCCTACACCATTTCTGACAAATGGCAGTCCAATCTCTTCTTGAAAGTCTCAAGTGATGGCACTCCCACATCTTCCAAGGGCAAGGTGTTCCATTGGTTGATTGTTCTCACCGTCAGAAAGTTTCTCCTCATTTCCAGGTTAAATCTCTCCTTGTTCAGTTTCCATCCATTATTCCTTGTCTGGCCTACAGGCACTTTAGAAAATAGCTTGACCCCTTCCTCCCTGTGGCAGCCCCTCAAATATTGGAAGACTGCTATCGTGTCTCCCCTGGTTCTTCTCTTCACTAGACTAGCCAAGCCCAGTTCCTGTAACCTTTTGTTGTATGTTTTAGCCTCCAGTCCCCTAATCATCCTGGCTGCTCTTCTCTGTACTTTTTCTAGAGTCTCAACATGATAGAATTGATCTAAAGGGAAAAATGAACATTTTTCAACAGATAACTCTCTAAAGCTAGTTCAGAAGTACCCCTGATCTTATTGGTGATCCTTCCTGCTTCAAAACCTATGTTGTTTTGGATGTCCTTCCTTTACATATAAAAACTGAAGAGCAAACAAACACATTCCTGGCTGGGGACCATTTAGCTGAAAGTCAAAATAGTATCTGATTAAATGCAACTACAGATTATAACTTTTTATTCCCTACATGCTGGATTCCTACTTTTTTCAAAGCTGTTAATGAAGACTTCCTCTATACAGGAGACCAACCTCTATAACCTTCCATCTTTGCATGGCTAATGATGATACTGGATTTAAAAAAGCAGAACTAATTCCAAGACATATGTAGCTGCACACTCAGAGGTTATCTATTGCATCCGCTCTTCTCCCAAACATCCATACATATAAAACTCTTCAGTCTAGGTTCAGTACACACAGATATTAACTTGAACAGATATAACTTCTTCTGTTGTCACTGCATCTATTATATTCTTTCAGGTTAATGAAATTACTTTTCTTTTATTGACTGATTCGGTACGACCAGATTTAGGTGGAGTTAGTTAGTTTATTTATTTATTTATTTGTTTGTTTGTTTGTTTGTTTGTTTGTTTGTTTAGTGTATGGCACATGTTAGCCAGGAATCACCAAGGTGGCTTGCTTTCTCTGTGAAAGGAATTTTTGGGGGCAGTTTTATCTTTACCACAGGATGCCTGAATGCTAGTAGGCATTCGGGGGAGGCTCCTGTCTTGTCTCTGCATGGTTTATTCACTTATGGGAATTGAACCGCTGAACTGCCAACTTCAATGGTGCACAGGCCCAGCATCTTACAATGTGAGCCACCGTGGCTCCCTTAGGTAGAGTAACTTTATATTACATCTTTACATGGATTGAAGGAAAAGTTTGTTGTGACTCATGTGGGCCAGACAGAGACCAATGATACAAAGAAGACAGGCTTCAATGGGAAACCCTATCTTGGCTAAACCCATTACATTAGTTGTAGAAAATATTTAAACATATGTTCCATTCATATTAGTTCTGTGCATTTGCAGTGATCCCACAAAGAAAAAATGGGACATAATTTACCTTGAAGTTGCAGCCTTATGGATTTGTGGATAGCTTCCACTGAATATACATCCTTGCACAAATGGGATCAAGCAATTCTCTTCCAACATGCATGATTTAGAGAACACAATGTTGGCCACACCAAAAGAGGAAAAAATTCTGGATTTAATTACTCACTGGCCAGATTCCCTCTAGATAGTCTTGATTTTTTTTCTTTATAGGCTTATGAAAGTGTTAATGGCCTATCTCACAGAATTAATGAACAAAGAAACAGAACAATTACCATTAAGAAGTTTGCACAATACTTGTACTAAAAATTCCTAACCTGTCGGATCTCGTTTCCTATCTCAATTTATGCTAAGGTTGACCTAGCAGTTGATTTACTCATTTAACATTATGGCAGAAATCCTTTTGTAAACTTCTATAAATTACTCAAAACCTGATTGTGTCTCGGCTTCCCATGCTTTCAATTATTTTAATTGCAATATAATCTCTTTTGGGCTGTATGTTTTGCAAAACCCTCATCCATCTATCCAATCTAGTGTCACATTTCTGGCTTCTATTTAATAACGTTCACTCTGCTCTTGACTCTAGCAGAACTTAGGTCTGACTTTGCAGAGCTCCTTCTGTCCATCTCAAGTTTCAACTTCTATGGAAGAAAAACTCCTCTAGGGATGATTTAATATCCTGATCTAAAACTACTGGAAAGTGCTTGGTCATGCTAGAGCAACCATTCAATGAGCACATTTAAAACCACACACAGAGACAAAGAGAGGTCAATATGCAAGATTGCGAAATAGCCACAATGGAGGAAAGGTTGCTAAAAATAACAGAATTAAAATGGAAGACAAAATTGACCTGTTTCATTACAGAAAGACAAATAATCATATTTAGTGATTGGAAACCCTTTATGGACTTTTTGTAAAAGAATAGGAAAATGAACTTTTGATTAGAAAGCGTAGATTTTGTAAAGCAGGAAATTATGATGTAAACTTAGAGAGAGAGAACAAAATATAAAATAATTTATAATAACTGCGAAGAAGACTGGGAGTCCTTTTTATAATCTTTTCTTTTTCATTCTTTTCTGTATTCTTTTTCCTATTTTCTTTCTTATCTATTCACTATTTTTTTCTAAAATTTATATTGTTTTTATCTTGTTAAACATTTGTTTAATAAAAAAATATAAAACAAATACAACTCAATCTGCTTGTAGAGACATTTGACTATTATCACATGAAAGATTAATGTTAAGTATACATTTTACAGCAAGTTTTCCCAATAATATTTAAACTGGTCAGCAAGAGGGAAATATGTAACTAAACACAAGTATAAAGACATACTCTTAGCATCTCAACAATTTGCAAAAAGTTCCCATAAATGGCACAGATGGCTGTTTCAAAATTCACTTCCATTTTTTGGCAGAGCAGGGAATCCAATGACTTCTCTCCCCCATTTGCTGCTGTGGTCATGGAGAAGCAGCTGGAGTACCCATGGTGGAATGAACTGGTGCTCTGCAAACTGTGGACTGCCACTCATCCAGTGGAAAAGGGCAGACATCCAGTCCTGCTGGCTAAAACCTAGGATTTGAAGTCTTCTTCTCTTCTACCTTAGTTCTATTTATCCCCACTGCAAGCAGGTCATCTTCTTCTCCACAGTAGGTCTCCAAATAGTCAGATTCTTAGAAGACCATTCAAACTGAAGTCTCCTTCGACTTTGCTGAGCTTGATCCGTAATGAGCTTACAAACATGTCCATGTAGTTTGCTTGGCAACAATAGGGAAATAACTTGTCATCTTCTGGGAGGAGAAGGGAGGAGCCTTCCCAGTCTAGGTTTCAAGTCCTAGCATTCCATTCACCAGGTACTAAAGCTGTGGTGGCACAGTGGCACAGTACTGCAGGCTACTTCTGCTGACAGCCGGCTGTCAGCAGTTCGGCAGATCAACTCTCACCAAGTTCAAAGTTAACTCAGCCTTCCATTCTTCTGAGGTGGGTAAAATGAGGACCCAGATTGTTGGGGGCAATATGCTGACTCTGTAAACCACTTAGAGAAGGCTGTAAAGCACTATGAAGCGATATATGTCTAAGTGCTATTGCTACTACCCAGGCTTGAGCCTGCTTAGCTTGGAGTCCAGACAAGCTCAGCTAGATGCTAATCAGTAATAAAACCATATGATAAATACATTCCTAAATTATAGCATGAATGGTGAAATTTTAGTTCCAATTTCAGCTGAGTACTGAGGCCATTTGATGGTCATAAATAAGCCATGATCTCTGGCTTCTTTCATTTTATGTTCTATGATCATCAGTAAATTGCTCTCCTTTCAGAAGGTCACCATGAAGAAGGTCCATAGGGAGCAATTTTTAATTTTTCCTAGGTAAATAATCCATACCGTACAATTACAAATACAATCCATCTTAAGAGCATTACCTCCTTAACATCCATATTGGTTTGGTCTAGCCGAAGGGAGTAAAGGGCGTCCTTTCCTCCAATGAATAGACGATCACGGTATTCATCTAGGTACAGGGAGCGAAAGTCTAAACATCCCCGGTGACCAAGAAACAGGACTGAGCGGTTAGTGGCCAGGAGATCTAAGAGACAGGAGTCAAATGACAAAACAAACAAAGTTAGGACAAATAAGTTGAAATAGAAGACATTCTATGTACCATATAGCTTGGGTGAGACATTGCTTTGTGTGGGCACAAGGCACAATTCAACAAAAGGGAGTAGCAACAAGTGAGTTACAGCAAGTGGCTGAGAATTTGCTATGATTAAAGTCTCATTCCTTCCAACAGAATTTTCTTATGTGCTTTTGCAAGTATGGGATATGTGTCAATTGCTGAATATTTAGATAGACACAAAAAGTTACTGTATGGGATCTTTGCAGGCAACATTTAAACCAATGTCTATCTCTCTACCATTTATCATGATCAACCGAATCGCACTGTAATCCCCCCAATTTTCTTTCTTTACATGGCTTACTGATTTATATATTAATCCTAGAAGAGGGTTTGCTGTGAGTTTGCACAACAAGGCAAGCAACCTTCTGACTAACTAGCAGGTCTGCAGATCAGACAAAGGCATAATGTGTTTTGCTTGATTTTGGCTTAGCGTTTCGTAAGCCCACCTACTGTGATTTGTACACCATAGTTGTAGCTTGGTGCGTTACATGACTGTAGCCAATAACAGACTCATAATCAAATCCTAAGAACTAGTTTACTGAATTCATACTAAATGCAGAAGGGGATATGCAGATATAACCAAATAACAGAGTTGGAAGGGATCTTGGAAGACTTCTAGTCCAACCTTCTGCTCAAGCAGGAAAGCCTATACCATTTCAGACAAATTGTTGTCCAATCTGTTCTTAAAAATCTCCAGTATTGGAGCATCCATGGCTTCTGGAGACAAGTCATTTCACTGATTAATTGTTCTAATTGTCAGAAGATTTCTCTTACATTCCAAGTTGGTTCTCACTTTGATTAGTTTCCATCCATTGCTTTTTGTCCTGCCTTCAGGTGCTTTAGAGAATAAATTGCCCCCCTCTTCCTTGTGATATATCAGTGCCTTGTTTCCCCTAAATGCCTTTACAAAACTCATCTTTTCCATGAAGATTTTGGCAGAAATGCTTAGTTGTACTCCAAAATGTTACTAAACCTAGGAATGCATATCTTTAAATATATATATATTTAGTTTACTCTGGGATCTCTCTATTTTTCTTTGCTTTTAAGTTGTGATTGTGATTTTCTCAGGATGAGAAACTTTAGAACTTTATTAAAACTGCAAACTTGTATTGTTCCCTCTATTTTTCTCTAGTTCAGGGGAGTAGGAATCTTTATGGAGCCCTCTCAAAATCCCAAAACTCAAAGGTTGTAGAATTACAAAGCAGGCAAGGGGAGGAACCATTAAATGGGAAATTTCCTCTGGATCACAAGGCCAGGAAAGAGGAGGGAGGGCAGAGGTGGTATTCAGCAGATTCTGACCAGTTCTGGAGAACCATTAGCGGAAATTTTGAGTAGTTCAGAGAACTGGCATATACCGCCTCTGACTGGCCCCGCCCCCATCTATTCTCTGCCTCCTGAGTCCCAGCTGATGGGCTGGGTCTTCTTTTGTTGCCCTGCACAGGAGAAGAGAACTGGAAAGCAGGTTAGTGGGGTGGGGAGGGAATGGGGATTTTGCAGTATCCTTCCCCTGCCACGCCCACCAAGCCACTCCACCAAGCCACGCCCACAGAACCAGTAACAAATTTTTTTGAATCCCACCACTGAGGGAGGGGTCTTAGAATAGAGCAATCAGCCACCTTCAAGACCTTCTGCCCTCTCTGCTCTCCTCCACAGAACCATCTGCAAAAAGGGAGCCAAGTGGACCAAAACGGCAGTCGTCAAAGCCCCGGCCAGTTTATGTACAGCAGTCATACATATGTTCTGCCCACTATTCTAGTCCCCTTATTCCTCTAGCAGAGAATAAGAGCAAGGTGGATGGACTCAGCTAAAGTGGCAATGAATGCACCATTGGGAGACTTGAAAGAATACATTAGGGACAGATCCATCATAGAAAAAAGATCTATCTTTGTAGTTGCTAGGAATTGAAAATGATTTTATGGCACATAATTAATCAATCAACCTGCCTTGCAGTTGACTATACAGAGATGCAATACGGGATTTTCTTTCTTTCTTTTTTTTTCTCCATAGCCATGTTGCCAGATATAGCTGATTTTCATACTTAAGTCTATTTTTTACTGGCTTCTCCAGCTACATCAAATTTAATCCTACTCTGCTTAGGATGGGTGTTTTTTGTTTTTTTAGCATTACCATGTTGACCCACAGATGGGTAGGCAATCCTGAGCTCCTTTACATAATTTTTCCAACATTCTTTTGGTTGGAAGAAATAAAAAGTAGGTGGGAAAAGAACTGGAATAGAGAAGGGCAGGGCTGAGACTGCAATGCTCAATAGAAACAATCCAAATTATAACCCTTTTTTGGTGGTCCTGTTTTGCATAGAAAGATATATATATACACACATGCATACAATTTCCTATTCTTTTTTTTTTTTTGCGTTATAAAATGGACCGTATTGTTAATTTTCTGATGCAAATCAAATGACAAATACATTTCTTATATAAATCAGTGTATGCCAGACAACAGGGACAGATTCAACTCAGAAAATCTGCTAAATCTCCTTTTTTTAAAAATGTATTTTTAAAAAAGTGATATCATCTTGTAATGTGCTATTCTTACTCATTAAACATCTTAGTTTTAAAAAGCACATACTTCTGAAAATGAGAACCACAAAATCTGAGAGTGTTCATTCTTGGCATAAACTCCAAGAATTGTGGAATCCTTGGTGAATCTCTGAGCCTTGTTGTTAAAAGTCCAACTTAGTTGTAATAGAACTCCAGGAACTCTAGTTTCAGAGAGGGTGTAGGGCCTGGAAATGGTGTTCTAACATCATCTAAGACCTAAGAAAGTACTGCAAGATGACAGATGCTAAATTAATCTTTTTCAATTCCACAAACTCCACAAGTTTCAGGGGCAGAAGTGGGGGAGAGGAATTATAAAGGAGGATTTCTCTCAATCAGTTACTACAAAAGTTTCTGCCCTTGATATATACTGAATTTGTCAAGAATCAAATGGCTTCACATCAAAGAAATTGGATACAGTATAAACAATTTTGAACCTTAGTTCAGATTTCTGCTTTGGTTAGGAAGGAGAAGGGAATGGCTAGAAAGGTAGCATTTGTTACATCCACCTTGTCTCAGCAGAAATATGACTGGTAGAAAGGACGGGGTTTAAACCTGGAAAATTAACACCTATGCTTAGCTTCCCAAGAAATTTTTCTAGCTAGGAAAGCTGGGTAGTCCACCTGAAAGGCTGGAAGGAGTTGCCATTATATTGGAGTGAAGACAGAAGGATTCTTTAAGGCTGATAAAAAGGCTAAAGGATGAATGCTCTATAAAGCAGTCAATCCTGTGACAAGGATAACTCCCTGACAGTTGCAGAATGAGTCTTATCTCTGGCTGCTGAAAGCTGCAGTAGATTTGAGGTCTTGGAAGACTGTGGGGAAAAGTCAGGCAAAGAAATGTGGGTAGATGAAAGAACAGCACACACAGGAGGGTTTTATAAAAAGAGAAACTAGAAATATTGATTAAAACCCCTTTTACCAATTAAAAAAAAAGAATATTTGTAGTTCAGAGTTGAAATGAGGAGTTTGGTTGTTTGCTGATGAGATTACCTAGCTTGGGTAATGAAATTGTCTGCAAGCAAAGAACATCAGAGAGCATCAAGGACCCCTCAAAAACCTTTATAAAAAGCTGAGGCCCAGCAGATGCTCTTCACGTGTGTTTCTCACGCTCCTTCCGCAGGGCTCTGATGCTTTGGGGTAATGAGAAGTCTTAATATGTCCAATGGTCAAAGCAGCTGACATGGTGATAAATTTTAAAAAATGCTCCTCGTGAGATGTAACCCATTTAGAAACCACCAAGTTGATGAAGCACTGTTGCTCTTCAATGTAGGAGGAGATACAATATCTGCAAAAGAATACCATCTGTATTTATTTTTCTTCTCGATAGTCTGCTCATTACAGAAAAATATTCGCAGATTGAAATTTATTTGAGCTTTCTCTTGTTAAATTTGACTGACCAAGGTCAGGAAGATATGATATTAGAATATATAAACATCATACATATTCCTGTATGTTACTATCATCACTGTGGAATTCACTACATTAGCATTTCCTCCTGTTGTAATGCTGAAATACTGTATGATGAAGTTTTTTAAAGATGGAAACGGTCTTTGTGAGAAGAGGCCTCTGTCAAGTCAGATGGTTAGTATCAATCGCACAACATAATTGTTCTGTTGTACAGTGGTGAGAAAATACAAGCCTGAGGAGGAGAAATCCCCAAAGGAATTGTTTGGCACATGCAGGAATCTATCTTTTTTTGCCCCTGAAGATGGTGAGCTTGGAGTCAGGTGCTTGTCATGCTGAATAGTTCCCAGCTGTTAACAGCATGCCAATACAGAAAGCATCCTTGGAGATCAGCATTCCAGTTGACTTCCTAGGCATTCATCAGCTGTTTTGCTGTTTCTCTGGCTGGGCTGGAACTATTATATGAAGTATAATTGTGTATTTATAACCCTTACTCCACAGGAGGATAAAGCAGATCATATATCTCTGACTTTTTAAATCAGCACTGGCTGTAAGAATCTGACTATGGAATATTTTGCAGTATCTAACAGGATTGCTCAGATCTGACTCAGGAATTATTGAAATCCATTGCCAGGCTCGGCGCCTCAAGACAAATTCTCAGACACAATTTTATTTCATTAATCTGTTCTTGCTAAATTGTGCCTTCCTTGAATATGCAATGCAATGCTTTTGTTTCAGTAGCTTTCTTTCCCAGCCTTATTTTGCCTCTCTAAATCCAAGAATTCGCAGTAACATCTTCCCCTTTCCTACAAGTTTTCTGCATAAATTGTAGCAGTAAAAGGAGGGAGGGAGGCAAATAGGATGACATGTGGGAGACGTTGCTGAGCATTTGTAAGTTGGAGGGAGAAAAACAACCAATCCTGACTTCAGCATGCTTCCCACATACCAGATTCAGCTCTGGCAGACTTCATTTCACCCTCATCATCTTGGCTCAGCATTTAATCATTTGGTACACCTTTTTGCTACCCTGAAAAAAAAGACTCAACTACTGCATCCTAACTAAAGCTTATTCCAGAAGAAGGCTGCTCTGGATCTTCAAAATTATCTCTAAGTTACCCTTATTAAAATGGGTGGATAATAAATTTAATAAATAAAACATTTTTTAAAAAAATCACTCCAATACTACAAATTGGAAGTGCATGGAGAGGAAATGGGAAAATTAAGGGAAATACAAATGGATTTAATAACTCGATTTTAAAGTTAAAATATTTGCTACCCCATTACTGAGAGCTGGACATTTCCAACTTGCCTTCTTCAGCATGACATCACTGTGGTAGCATTTTGTATATTTTGTTCTCTTAAAGTACAATGCCAAGGTTGCCTTACTGTCCTACTATATATGACTGACTGATGTGCCATCAAGCCAGTATTCACTTTTGGTAACCACATAGATAGATTTCCTATATCTTCTGTCCCTAGCCTCTGCCTCAGACTTAGCCTTATAAATTATAATCAAGTGCTGGAGTAGGATTTATACCTAAACTTTGCGGAATGCAGATCCCTACTTGAGGCTCAACACTTCTGTTCGGGAAACTGCATCACTCCTGATGATGATAGCAGGTCACACAATGCTCAAGGCACTTTAAAATTCATTCCTAAAAAGAAGTAAATGGGAATACCAACTTTTTCATATTCACAAGAAAATCTATTGGGTATTTTGCATTGGGCATCATATATATGTAGGTTTGCAAGGATCAAAGCAAAGGGCAGAAGAGATTGTGCACCTGAAGCATCATCTGTGGACATCCTGCTCTCTTGTAATCAAATGATGCTTCCAACTAAAGTGTAATGGAAGATATCATTCATTTGAGGCCAGGCAGGGACTGAAGCCTTCTGTTCTGATATTTGGGGTTTGCATGCCAGAGCCCAGCATTGCAGCAACTGTCCTACTGTTGCTCTTCCATTTGGCTTCCTTTCCACCTGGTTGCATTTTGGCTGGAAATAATTATTCAGACTAGGGTAGAAGGCAACAATAAGTCATTCCGCCTCTTCCCATCCCTCAAAAACATTGAAATTTTTCCCACTAACATGCCTTTATGTGGAGCTTGGTTCCATTAATTCCCCAATTATGTTGCCTCTTCGTGGAAAACAGTCCTTCTTCATCACACATCTGGAATGGTTTTGACAGTCTCCCAATAAAAGGAATGATATGTCATGTTTCACTGCCAAGTCCCCTAAGACCACACACATCACCCTCCTCTCCACAGATGTCAAATCAGAATTAGGATATTAAGGGGGCAGTATATTATTAAAACAGGGGGGGAAGGCAGCAGGTTAATTTGAGGAAGCCTCTCTTCAAACTGGGATATCAAACTCCTCACTATTCAGTAGAGCAAAAATTAGGAAAGATAAAGGTATGTATGTCACATGCCAAAACAGTCAAATCTTTCACACAGATATTATATTCGGCATGAGGGTCAGTCTTTCTATTAGGCAAAAAGAGTCAATTGCCTCTGGAGGTAGTATAACAAAGTTTGAAAGAGGAACGTGTGTGCCATATATTCATTTGAGTAGCCTCTGGTCTCTGTACCTTCAAGACTATCAAAGAATGACGACATTATTTGGCTGGACAGCTTTTATAAAGGGACCAGAAGAGTGTAACATCTGTTTTATACTACAGAGATTAAAATAATTTGATTGATTCATTTTTCAACTACCTGGGGTCTCAATGCCAATTTACATACTCCCTACTTAACTGAGATAATACTAGAAGATTAATTTACATCAGTACTCCAATCATTGCTCAATTAAACAACTACAGGAATCGATGGAATATCCACAGAAGTACAGCCAACTACAGAAAAAGAATCAGTCAAGATTCATACCAAGCTAAGCCAGCAAACCTGGAGAATGATATAGGGGTCAACAGATTGGGAGATATCAGCCTACATTCCAAAGGAGACTTAACAGAGTGTGCAAACTATCATACATTATCCTTAATTCCCATGCTGGCAAAATAATGCTTAGAATCATCCAATGCAGATTAGAATTTTATGTGGAAAAAGAGTTGCCAAATGTTCAAGAAAATGCCAAGGAACAAAAAACATTATTGCTGATGTACATTGATAATTAAGAAAGCCAAAGAATAGCCAAACAGAAGTCACTATGTATTTGATTGATGATAGAAAGACCTTTGATTGTATCAATCACATCAAGCTGTGGAATGTGCTTAGAAAATGGGAATCCAAGAACATCTTGTTCGCCTCGTGAAAACGCATATAGAGATCAGGAAGCAACAGCATGGACAAAACATGATGAAATAGACAGGCTCTAGGGGAACTGGATTGGAAGGGTATGGTTTTACATTGGTGGAAGAAACATTAATAATCTGCACTATGCTGATGATACTTATAACCAAAAAATGGAAAGGATCTGCAAACTCTAATAATAAAAGTCAAGGAGTTCAGAAAAAAAAATAGAACTAAAATTAAATAGAAAGAAAACCAAAATCATGAGCATAGATACAACATCCAGTCTTGGAATTGGCAATAAAGATATCAAATTGGTTAAGAGCTTCAGCCTTTTAGAATCAACCATCAACCATAAAGGAACAAGGCAACAAGCAGTCAAGAAATTAACTGCAATCTAGCATTTGGTACAGCAACTGTTCAAATGTAAATATACGTACAAAGATCAGAATCATCTTGATGGAACATAATCAACCAATCACTTAACTGAGACAATAATTAGGATCTGATTATCAGTTGTGGGATCTGGGAACCTCTGTAACTTCCACCTTCTCTTAAAAACCAACCACAATTGATGAAAGTAAACAAAAAATGGGCAATAGGAAAGGGAATCTGCTCATTTGTCAATAGAAGTTAATGTAATGGCAATAGCATTTAGATTTATGTACCGCTTTTTTAAATTTGATTTGTCAATCACTTACAAGATAATAGGTATAAATATAAACATGAGTAAGAATACAGGAAATAGGTATGAATAAATGGGGCCAATAGGACAGGAACAGTAGGCACGATTGTGCACTTATGCATTCCCTTACGGACCTCTTAGGAATGGGGTGAGGTCAATAGTGGATAGCCTAACTGTAAAGTTATTGTAAAGCTTCACAGTGCTTTACAGCCCACTCTAAGTGGTTTACAGAGTCAGCATCTTTCCCCCAGCAATCTGGGTCCTCATTCTATTGACCTCAGAAGGATAGAAGACTGAGTCAACATTAAGCCACTCGTAATTCAACTCCCGGAGTGAGCAGTGACTTAGCTCTGCAGTACTGCATTCAAACCAATGCACCACCACGGCTCTAATGAGAATGGGAGAATTACAACAGGAGGAATGGAGGAATCTGTGATTCTCCAATGTCATTGAACCTCAACTCACACCAGCAGCCACTAGGTGGGATAATGGTGAGGAATGTTGGGAGCAATGGTTGAACAGCCAAATGACTGTCAGGAGATAATGACTAAGCTACTATGGCTATTGATTAGTTCTACCAAATGAGTGAGTGGTAACTAATCTGCCCTGGCTGGTGTTACTACCACCCAGGGAGGAGGGATTCCCTTTCATCAAGAATCAGAAGAGACAGAAAAAGATGGCATTTTATGCATCTCCTCATTCCTTGGGTGACATACAAACCAGGACTTTTGTTTGGGTTTAAAAAAGCAAATATAATCATACTATTTAAAACCCTATTATAGGTTGTTCCTCAAGGTACAACCACTGGCTTAGTAACTATTCAAAGTTACAATGACACTGAAAAAAGTGACATGACCATTTTTCACACTTACAACCATTTGCATCATATCCCTATAGCCACGTGATCAAAATTCGGATGCTTGGAAACTGGTTCAGATTCATGACGGTTGCAATGCCGCGAGGTCATGTGATCGCTTCTTGAGACCTTCTGACAAGCAAAGTCAATGGGAAAGCCAGATTCACTTAACAACCATGTTACCAATTTTATAACTGCAGTGATTCACTTAACATCTGTGGCAAGAAATGTCGTAAAATGGGGCAAAACTCACTTAACAAATGTCTCACTTAGCAACAACAATTTTGGGCTCAATTGGGGACTGCCTAAACTTCCTCAGATCCCATCAAACTCCCTCAAGTGCCATCAGGCTTGGATAGAAAAAAAAAGTATACATGAGCTAATAAATCTAAATGAAAATGGTCTGCACCTCAGAGATATAAAAGCAGCCCAATTCTGAGTTTTGTGTGGGTAAATAAATTATGAGATGTCTGAACCCAAGACTAGCAGGTTGTGGGCAACATGCTGAACACACTCTTCAATTCTTCTGTCATCAGCTTCTCTCCTGGCAGCCTTCTTAATCGCTTTGCAAATCCTCCCCTTGAGTTTCTTCTCTCTGCTTTCAAAGGAGTTTATTTTAAAAGCCCAATGTCCTCCCCAGCCCACATCCCAGTGTTGTTTTCTTTAGCTGTGTGTCATTTATTTCCTGTTGAGACTTTGCTTATTTGCATTGGACTGGGTAATTATTTCTCTAGAGAAACTGGTTGGGCTCAGACAGGGCCAAAGTCACTTGATCCTATGAGAGCACAGACACGGAAAATAATTACTGACCCCGCTGGGATCACAAAACGCATCCTATCAACACAAGGCAGAGCTTGAAGGGATGAGAAAAGGGTGTAAACAACAGATTTGAGAAAGACAAGAAAAAGCTAAAACAATTCTCAGCTATAAATAATTTGAAGCCTGTACTGACGTGTAAGAAGAAAACCAGTATAGGGATACAATTGCTTTGAAATATACAGCTGCCCTGTTCCTTGTTTTAAAATGTGCCAAAACTGAACTCATGAGTTATTTCTTTCAATCATGTACCAAGAGCTCTGCAACATAACCTGATCTGTTATAAAAAAACTTTATTAATTTATTGCTGGGCAGGACTGTAGGATTGTACTGACCGGAACTATACTTATTTATTTTTATTTTCTTAACATGCAGGACTATAGAGAACACAAAAACAAAACAAAACAAAAATGCTCAGGATTCCTACCAATACCTGGGAGGAAAACTACTCTTCCTTAGCCCCTGCTACCTACTGTATGCAATGGCAAGTCCCCAAAACCAGGATTTCTGATTATTTCTGTATAGGAGAAAGCCCTGCAGACTTCTGTTCTGCAATGTTTTACTTATTCGTGAATATAAAAGCAGAGCGGAAGGATATTGGCAGTAGAGTCCCCAGACAGCAATTCACTGAAGACACTTATAGTTGCTTTCCTGTCACAGCTCTCAAGAACAGGCCACAAATAAAGTATTTTATTGGATAAGGCAGTCCAATAAAAATCCAAAAGGAATAGCTTTTTTTAAAGCAAGAAAAAATAACTAATATGCTTATACAAATTTCGTAAGAGGGGAGGAGAGGAGAGGAGAGGAAAGGAGAGGAAAGGAGAGGAAAGGAAAGGAAATCATTTCAGTTATGATCTATCAGGCACCAAAAACCAAAAAAGACACATTGAGATTCTTCTAAGCAATTTCGTTTATTGTTCCTCACCTACAGGCAGAATTTTTGCCAAACTAAAGCCGACTATTTGTACCATAAATATATACTCTAGGAACTATTTGGGAGGAGCTACGTATCTTCACTCTTTCTCCCATACAAGCTATCTAAACTGCACTTCTGTTGCTCCTCTGGAATGTACATTGCCCATCTCACTATGTAAGTGACTCTGTCAGGATGCTTAAAATATAATGAAAGCAAGATACAAGAATATTAAAACATTAAAATTAAGAAAGATTGAATAAAATTAGGAACAAATATCTGAGTGGAATGGAGATAAAAATCTTCTTTCTTAGTCCATTAACCACCTCCAACATGGGACATCCCCATTGGGGCCCCAAGCTAATGGGCTCTGGGAACCCATCATCCCCAACATTAGCTTATCCCCAACTCTATGGGCGTTTTGGAAAGCACTGGCTATTGGCATGGGGGTCAGGAAGTTAGTTAAGCCCAGATGAATTGGCATCCTTGATTGCCATAGTACATTTGTCTTGTCTTCAGTTTTTATTTTTAATTATTTTTAATTCACTGGTTGTATGGTTTTTAAATTTTATAGCCACCCAGAATCGATTGTGCATGAAGGATATAACATTCATCAGTCAATCAATATTTTCTGATAAAATTTATGCATCATATATTTCATTTGGATTTGGATTTGAGAAATATGTTTTTTTCCTCAAATTGAATAAAGAAGCTACATGGCATGTTCGTTCGGGAAAAAGTGGAGAAACAGGTGCCCTTTTGAATTTCACAGGATAAGGATGAGTAGATGAGATAAAATTGCTACTGAACAACCTTACAAGAGAGAGTGACAGTTTTATTAAAAATATTAAAAATTTTAAAAAGCAGATATTTTTTCATTTATTTACTTATAGTATTTGCATAGCTGCCCTTCTGTAAATCAACTCAGGGCAGTTTTTGAATCAACAGTGGTTTAACTTCTATGTAATGCAACATATAAATACTCAATACCACACAGATCCCCAAATCTGCACATTATCCTTGTGAAAGAGAGAGGCAGAAGGAGGGAGGGAGAGGAAGGAAGGAAGGAAGAAGAAAGAAAGAAAGAAGAAAGAAAGAAAGAAGAAAGAAAGAAAGAAAGAAGAAAGAAAGAAAGAAAGAAAGAAAGAAGGAAGGAAGGAAGGAAGGAAGGAAGGAAGGAAGGAAGGAAGGAAGGAAGGAAGGAAGGAAGGAAGGAAGGAAGGAAGCTCTCCAACAATCGGCAGGCAATTAAGCAGGGACATTAGGAAAATTATCACGATATCCTCTGCATCAAGAATGGAAATCATGTTCTCTTGGGCACATCCTCTAATATGGAATTAACTCCAAATTCACCCAGTCAGCAACATACAGTATTTCCCACTGTGAAAATTATAGTTCCCACTGCCAAGAATAGAAATTCAGACACTTTCTCTCTGAGCTGGTTCCAGGCATTCCCAGGAAAACTACTGCCACCAGTTGCCACCCGCCTGGCCAATCCTCATTTCCCCTCCTGGGCAGATGGTACCTCATCTCCTTCCTTATGCACCCCAGCAAATGAAGCGTTGTTATTGAAGAGCAGTGGCCCAACATAAGGGTCTTGCAGCTGTCTCACAGACCTTTGCCCCTCCTCTGCATTCCCATGGATTCCCACAGAACACCCACAAACACACATAAAGGTTATAACATGAGAAACAGTTTCCCATTCCTTAATTTTTTATTCCATTTTCAACCAACTCCCTGAACGTAACCACCCAGAATGATTATAAAATAAGAGTTGCACAAGGATGAAGCTTTACAAGAAAGGTTCCAATAGATCAGTATTAGGTTTGAATGTAACTGCACCAATTCATTATTTTAAAAAGATGGTTTGTAATTTTTTTAAATACTCTATATATTAATTATCACTTAATGGAAAATATTTTCAAGACAGCTTGTAGTGATAATAAAACAACACAATACAAAAATGAAACTGAAAAGAGCCACCAGTACATTCTTACACCTCTGCTAGAATGAACCTGCTTCTACTCCAAATTGTGGAAGGTGTGCCTAAACACCTTGTCCTTTGTGATCTTATGCAGTGATTCAAAAATTCAATAATTTCAATACTTTTCCCCCCTAAGAGCATTTATGTACATACACAGATGCTGAGACTGAAGCAGTTATACTCTACATGAATTTTCAACTGTTCCATGTATATGACTCTTGGCAATTGCAGCTAATTTCCATTAAATATTGCACCACTCCGGTTGGCCCCCAACAACCAACTTTGCATTTCCAACTAAATAATCACTATTCCAAAGTTTCTAGAAAGTGGCTATATTCTGTGCCATAGAAATTGCTGATAGCAGTTCCCAGTTCTGAACAAAATCCTGTTATGCTTAGTTTCTGTTATGCACAAGGTTTTTATGCTAGACGCCTGGATATGTTTGTCACCTTGAGTTAAAAATAATAAAGGGAGGATATAAACAAACAAACAAAGAAACAAAGATTATAGGATTTTGAATTTGCCCCCTTCCTACTTCTCACAATTAGTACTAAAGAAATTCCCAGTGGAACTTTCAGTTCAGCTGAAATGAAATTCTTTTTGCTTCAAAATAACATACCAAGATTGAAAAATAGCATCCATATGCATGGAATTTGTGCTATTGTTCAATTATTATTTTTTTTTAAATATTTTTTCCCCTATGGCAGTCTCTCAACCTTAGGAGCTTCAAGAAGTGTGGACTTCAATTTCCAAAATTCCCTAGCCAATATGCTGGCTGGGGAATTCTGGGAATTGAAGTCCACACATCTTGAAGCTGCTGAGGCTGAAAAACACTGTTCTATATAATGAGAAAGAAACTGAAGTGAATTAGAATTAGGAAGACAGCGGTTAGACAATGAAAGTCTATGTATGTCTTTTTACGTCTAAATGAAGGAAACACTGCAATGTCATACTAAAACCCTATTTTGGAAGCACCTGTACTGTTTTTTCTATGGCACCTTATACATGCTATTTATCATACCTTGAAAACGGCGGTGGTGCGACCCCTCCTCAAGAAGCCCTCCCTGGACCCTTTTGAACAACTATCGTCCTGTCTCCAACCTTCCCTTTGTGGCGAAGGTTGTTGAGAGTGTGGTGGCATGTCAGCTTCCCCAGTACCTGGAGGAAGATATGTACCTGGATCCCTTCCAATCGGGCTTCAGGCCCAGACATAGTACTGAAACGGCATTGGTTGCGTTGGTTGATGATCTCTGGAGGGCCCATGACAGGGGTTATTCCTCTGTCCTGGTCCTATTAGACCTATCAGTGGCTTTTGATACTATCAACCATAGTATCCTATTGCGACGGTTGGGGGGGTTGGGGGCACCGTGTTGCGGTGGTTCGCCTCCTTCCTCTCTAACCGCCTGCAATGTGTGTTGGCGGGGGGGAGAGGTCCACCTCTAGGTCCCTCGATTGTGGGGTGCTTCAGGGGTCGGTCCTCTCCCCTCTCTTGTTCAATATTTATGTGAAGCCGCTGGGGGGGGATCATCCGTGGTTTTGGGGTGAAATGTCACTGTACGCTGATGATACTCAGCTGTATATCTCCACCCCAAGCCACCCCAACGATGCCATGGAGGTCATGTCCCGCTGTCTGGAGGCCGTGCGGAACTGGATGGGCGGGAACAGGCTCCGACTCAACCCTTCCAAGACTGAGTGGCTGTGATTTCCGGCGTCCCGATATAGCCAGATAGTTCCTTCGCTGGCTATTGGGGATGAGATTTTGCCCCCTTCAGAGAGGGCTCGCAATCTGGGTGTCCTCCTGGATGTACGGCTGTCCCTGGAAGATCATATTACGACCGTCTCTAGGGGGGCGTTTTATCAGGTTCGCCTGATCCGCCAGATGCGGCCCTTTCTGGATTGGGATGCCTTACGCACGGTCACTCATGCCCTGGTCACCTCCCAACTGGACTATTGTAAAGCCCTCTACATGGGGCTCCCGAGTGGGAGCATCCGGAGGCTTCAACTGGTACAGAATGCAGCCGCGCGGGTGGTTATGGGGGCATCAAGGTTCGCTCATGTGATGCCCCTCCTGCGCGAGCTGCATTGGTTGCCAGTGGCCTCTCGGGTGCACTTTAAGATTGCAGTGTTAACTTTTAAAGCGCTACATGGCATCGGACCAGGATATTTACAAGACCGCATTCCGCCAATTTCCTCTCACCGTCCGGTGCGCTCCCACAGGGAGGGTCTCTTGCGGGTCCCATCGGCATCTATGTGCCGGCTGGTGACCCCGAGGAATAGGGCCTTCTCTGTGGGGGTGTCTGCCCTCTGGAATGGGTTGCCTCTGCAGTTACGTACAGCCACGGACCTGGGGACCTTCAGGCGTGCCTAATTTGGGTATTTTAATTTTATGCTAATTTTAGGGTTTAAGGTAGGGGTTTTAACTGTTTTGCAGCCAGGGTATTTAATTTAATTTTAATTTTTGTATATTTAATGTTTTTAATTGCATGGCTGTACACCGCTCCGAGTCCTTCGGGAGAGGAATGGTATATAAATAAATATTCATTCATTCATCATAATTTCCAACCATCTTTAACTACGAGTGCTGCCTTCCCAGAATTCTTCCACAGTTCATCCTGCAACCCACAAGCAAAGACTTAGTTTGGAAACTGACCTGCCTTGCTGGCATTTATTACCTTTTGTTCAAAAAAAGAATTCTTCCAGGGCTCTCCAGAAGAGAGAAAAGAGGAAGCAACACAGCTGAAAGTGAAGGGGAATGGAATCTCAGGGCTAAGATTGTGAAGTAGGGATGGAACTTCATTTAAAATATAAATTTCAAATCCTCCTCCCCAATTCCCACAAGACTATGATGGGGATAGAAGAAAAGAATGGGGTTGTATATCAAGCATGTCACTGAGCATTACCTGAGAGGCTTATTCATAGATTGCGCCATTTTTCATATGAAATAGTATTGGCAAGGATAGCACTATAATGCAGGAAATGGGCTGTGGGGAACTGGCATTAGTCCAGCAACAAGAAAACTGGGTTTGCTTGCTTAGAAATCCAAAGCTATCAGAGCAACTCCAATTAGTCAGAAAAATGCCCAGCTGGTCTTGCAACCAATGGACATTTCTTGCATGCCTCACGTTTTCATCTTCAGGGAGGACCATCATTATCTATGATAGGTATCTAATAAAACAGGGGTCCTCAACCCACCCCAGTCCATGAACCAGCACCAGGCCGTGGCATGCCAACAACTGGGCCACACAAATAAGTGAATCCCCATCGATGGGATCAGAGGTGGTATTCAGCAGGTTCTGACTAGTTCCGGAGAACCGGTAGCGGAAAATTTGAGTAGTTCAGAGAACCAGCAAATGCCACCTCTGACTGGAGATTTTACAGTATCCTTCCCTTGCCACACCCACCAAGCCACGCCCCCAGAACCAGTAGTAGAAAAATTTGAAACCCACCATTGGATGGGATGCAGGCAGTATGCAAAACCACACCTCCTCCGGTCTGCAGAAAAATCTCTATGGAACCAGTCTTGATGCCCAAAAGGTTGGGGCCTCTGTAATAAAGTGTTTTTCTTCTTTCTGAACATACAATGGCCCCTTACCTATTCCTGTGGAAAGCTCCTCAGCAATACGAGTGCCACAAATGGCCACTTCAAAAGGAGCTATTTCTTCTGCTGTAATTAAACAAAAGAAATATTTTCCTACCTAGAGTAGCATTGGACTTAAGCACTCAACCTTTTCTTGTTTCAGAAAACTTCCACCAGCCAAGATTTCCACCAAGACCCCGGAGAGCTTTTATATTTGTATTAATCCAGCAGGATTTTTCCCTGCTTAAGCATTATGGCCATATCAAAAGAGATTAATGGCACAAGCAAGAGAAGAATGTCTGTGGGCCAACTCTGGCTGTGACTGTTCAGGGATTATGCCCAGCCCTCTTTAGGCTTCAACAAAATTCATTCTCCTGAGGCAAAGAATGAAGGATTTTGCAACATTATGGTGTATTATAAACTATACTATGATTTCCTTAATTAATCCTTCAGCTTTACTGAAAAAAATTAATTCATAATCAAACTTCAGTTCAGTTATGCACCAGAGCTATGGTCCTTGGGTGCTTCTTGAATTACTTATGTCATAAATTTTCTTCTACAGCCAAGTTAATGCAAATTCCTTTCACTTCTCCAGAAGGACCTTTTCTCTTTAAAAACCATTTTCATGCTATTATTTTTCACAGCACCTTTAATTTTTACTGTTCTTTATTAACGTTCCTGTACTCCTTCATGTAATACTCCTATATGAATTCTAGATAAGACAGTTCCTTCTTGTAAGATCTCAGGAGACATCATTTAGTGAAATATCTGCAGAAATCAAAACTAAGAATTATTTTTAAAACAATATCGCAAAATCTCAGCGTTCTTGCCTAAGCATGTCGCTTGATTTAGCAATCTTGTACAATTTTATTCCTTTAAAAAATATTAATGCCCAGCATTTAAAAAGACTGAAAAATCCTCTTACTATTAATTGATATTTATTATTATTTCAGTATATCTCATTGTTGTACATTCCAAAGTGATTGGCTAGGAAAATGTGGCTAGGAAAGCCAACATAAAAATACAAGTTTGGAACAGCATGCCAATATTCTCTACCAATAAAACATCTTTGCACCTCCCCCATAATCTACAATCCAAAATAACAATAGGATCTCCTGTAAAGGCTGCAGATACTTTTTGTGGATGTGTAAGGAGTTGCTTTGTTCCAATTCAGCTCTGCCTGCTTTTGGGATACCGTGTTCTATATGGAAAATAGAAGTCTTTATTATCTCTAAACAGCTTAGTTACATACAGTACAAAGAAACCAAGATAATAAATGAATCATATATCAGGGTATTCTAGGATAAAATAGTGACCAATCAGCATTTTTAAAAATCATGTAGGCAACAAAGTGTGTTGTATGTGCAAATGATGTTAACCATACAGTATAACTCAAATCCTCTCTACTGATTGAGGGCAGCATTAAACTCAACAACAGTTTCGTTTATCCTAGATTTCCATATGATCCCATAAAACAAAAACTTTGCAGCCAACATTTCCCAGTTCCTGAGCACACTCACTCCTCCAGGATTAAGGTGTTTTTTTTTCTTTGCAAATAATTTTCTAATTCTGAAAACCTTCAGATTCCCCAGATATATTCAGACTATTGTCTTGAGCATGAATTATACATTCTAGGTGCTTCAGCTCCATGTTTGCCAGTAGAAAATAGGATATGCAAGGATATCATTTGAAATGTATGCTCTTCATATCTCTGTCCATGGTAAAAAACCATAACCTTTCCGAGATTTAAAAAAGATAAAAAAGCAGTTGTCACCTACACATGTCTCATCAGTTCTCTACCTAAGCAGCTTGTGGAGTTGAAAGTATCATCACATATGTCCACAGGCTTCATTCAAATCTTGATGGAAGAAAACAGAATCCTAGGAGCAAGTCCACAGCTTTCTTTTTTTCAGCAGAGACCAAGTTTTCCTTTGCATCTGAAGTCTAAGCTTTCAACTAGTTTTTCCCTCACATTTACTGTTGTCAAAATAGTGGCCTCCTTTTTTGTCACCCAATTTACCAGCAAGCAAGGAGACCCTGGAATCTGTGTTGACAGCTTCTTCTCACAAAGAGAAGCAGATACACAAACAGACCCTTCCAAACACACATCTATTCACCAAGATTCAGCAGTTAAGCAAAGAGCTTCATCTGGTCCTTGCTTATGATGATTATGATGAATGCCTTCTGTAAAATCTCAACTTGGCTTTTGACAAGACTTCATGCAAACTATCCCCTCCATATTATTGTGTCACCATGGTACTTTGTGAAAAAGATGAAAACCTGGCTTTGCTTCAAGAGTTCCTTTTCATTTTAAACCAAGGCTATAAATTGATATATCTGCTGCTGGCAGGACATATGGGAGATTGCCAAACAATGGCCCCATATAGTCTGAGAATGGAAACTCATGGGATTGGTAAACCAAGCTCTCCTCTGAAATCAATGTATTCTCTCCCTTGGAGATCATTTTTCATTTTTTTTCCATTGAGGAAAACATAAAAAAAATGCATTCTGCAGCTATTGCTATACTTGTAAGGACAAAAGTGGATTAGGTGCAGTTTGACATCCACTGATTTTGATCAATACCATTCTGTGCTTTCACACAAAAGTTTACTCCTACCCCAAGTCTATCTAGAGTTGCCTGGAACTAAATCTAAGTTAAGATCTTCCGAGTTCCACTCATGGGCTTTACAACGAAGCTACAGTCCTCTTCCTCTAACTTTGAAAGAAACATCCAAAGAACCCTTCCCCCAAAAACCTAATCTTTTTAGGAAATTATTATTTGCAGGCATTTTTCAATCATTTGCTGCTGCATAAGAAGTAATGGAAACAACTTAATTAGAGAAATCCTCAGAAAACGCTTGCTCTGATGAAACCCCAAGTGTAATCACGGAACAAAGCAACTGTGTGAACAGGGGACCACAGGGTCACAAGTGCAAAGAATAGATGATTATGCTGAAATGCTGTATACATAAGATTTGCAAATATTTCAAATGTGACAGTTTGGGAAAAGAGGAATTTGGGGGGAAGACAATGTATTAATTATGGCATAATGTGCTAATTGTTACTTGAAACTAGTGGCAAATGTGCTGATTGCTGCTAGACAATGCAGATGCAAGCTAAGCAATATTACTGTATTTTCCGGCGTATAAGACGACCGGGCGTATAAGACGACCCCCTAATTTTATAGTTAAAACATAGGTTTAGGCCTATATTCGCTGTATAAGACTACCCCCCCACTTCCGAGGCAACACCAGTTCTTTTTTAATTAAATTTTTAATGAACATACCGTAACATACCGTACATTGATACGATAAATGGAAGGTCTCTTCACAAATGGCAATGCCATGAACATTGTATAATTTGCATGCATAAAAAGCCTGCTTGGATTGGCTGAGTTAGAGAGGCGGTCCGAGCAGCCTTGCAGTGATTGGTGCAGGATCGAGTTGGAAAATTCGTTTTGTGGCAATATCCAGACGATTTTCGTTTAGCGGCATATCGAAACGTTTTTCGGAATATACTCGGCGTATAAGACGACCCCCGATTTTCGGTTGACTTTTTTTCATTTCAAAAGTCGTCTTATACGCCGGAAAATACAGTAATAAACATTGATAAGATCATAGAATGACCTAAAAGGGGCTGGTTTAAGGCAGGCTCAGGAGAAGTACCTATAAAAAGTGTACTGTTGAAGAGTGTGGTTTTATTGGGCATTGCACACTAGGAAAAGCTATCCTGTAAATTTGTTTTTCGGAAGGTCACTGTTCTCTCCCAAATATCTATTTTGTTAAAAACTTGAATTCTCAACTACCACCACCAGAAAGACCTACGCACTAGGTAAATGTCTTGAACATGAACATTTTCATCCATTATGTTTATGCTGAGAATATGGCAGCAGTTCCTCTCTAAGATGCTTTTGGTCTTCTGTGGGACAAATCATATCCATGTCTTTAGCAGCAACACTTGCAGCTAAAGATTTTATTGAAAATAAGTTTCGTGGAAGTGCTGCACCTATTTTGCTTCTTCCGCAGCTAGCTTTAATCATGTGCCACTACTGATAAATCCAGGTCCCCACGAAGCAGTGTGGTATTGTCAGAACAGAAGTCTTAAATTTGAAAGAATCAAAATAAAACTTTGGAGATTTGGCGTTTGGGTGGGATTTTCATCATTGCTCTTGTTTTCTTTTTACCTTTCAATCAAATATGTAAACATCAATGAATACTATACATGGGATTTAAAAAATAAATTGTCATTTTTAACACCTCATGTTTAAAAATTGTCTGGCAAAGACTACTACAAATCCCATTTTTATATTAGAAAAGCCAAAGCTGAAACTCTGTTTCAAACAGCATTTTTTCTACAACAACGTGTTTTACAATCAGTCTCTTTTTCACCATTCATTTCTCCTAGATCTCATTATACACTAGGCAATTTCTGCCTTGAAAATATGGGCAATATGTGGTAGACAGTATCCAGCCTAGATACATAAACCATTTCTCCTCAGTATTCATACTAGGGTGCCTGTCTGAGAATGATGAAAGGGTTGGAACTGGACCTCAGAACTAAAGATTCAAACCAACCTGATACTTTTTCAATGATCTGCTGCTTTTCCACCTAAGTTACCTTAGAAAACTTATTGCACAGATGAAATAAAAACTAGAGCCGTGCAGCTATTTTGCTCGTGTTTCAGAAGGCATGCAAGTCCAAACAGCACCAATTTCCAACACCACCTGCTTTCTCAGGATCACAAGGCAGCTGCAGAGAGCAAGTCCACAACCACAGGAACAGGTAAGATGCTACAGGCAGCTGCTACAGTTACGTTTCTACGTGCTTGGCAATCCAAACACTATAAAGTCACTATAAAAATCCTACATTTCTTAAGTAAATAGTAGAAGTCATTCTAGACTTACGATCACAATATCATAAGTCAGTGTGATTATAAAGTGAGTGATCACATGCCCAGATCTAATTTTATGATCATTTTTACCATGGTTGCTAAGTGAATCATGTGGTCATTAAGCTCAGCTCCTTAAGAAGCAAAGGTATGAGTATCCATAACTGAGATACATCTGCAGCTGGGCTGTATCATAACAGTTGCCAGTGGTCAGCTGTTGTTGGGAACAACTATGTCAACCTGGAATCCATTATTCCTGCTTTGCATTCTAAACTGGCTGACTAACCTTGGTGACTCCATTTTTGAATAGTTTCAGAGTGTACCTTCCTTTCTGAATCTATGCTCTGTTTTGACTCTACACTGAACTGTCCAACCACCCAACTCTCAAGCAAATCCTTCCTTTCCTATATTCATTTCTGGGGCACAGATACTGGCTCTCTGCCTGACTGTGATTGTTTGGTACTTAGTAGTAAACTATTTGCAAATCAAGTTGGTGTGTGTGCACATGATCAATTTGAAATAGGACATTTTGCTCAAGTTTTCCAAAGCAAACCATTACTTCTTACGTTTACTACTGTTTACTGTAGTACAATATGAATTACCACTAATCTATTGTATTAATTTCTATTTGCATAGGCACTCGCCAAAACCTTGTTATCATCAATGTATACTCACTGATGTACATGTTAGCCCTATTCTTCATAACTCTACCTGCACCTTTACTTCCTTCAGTGTAACTCTAGTCTATAGGTCAGATCAACTCCATTCAGATTTACAGTATTGCTTCCTTCCCCTTTCTCCTTTTCACACACACACAAATACCTGTTTTTTCTTTCTCTCACTGCAGTGGTTAATTCATTCCCTTTGCCATTTATAGTCCTCATAGTATACATTCCAAGATGCAGTCTTTGACATGCATTTATTTATTGTGTTTATGCACCATTGGACTCAGAAAATAACTCAAGGCACCTTAACAAATGAAAACCACAAAAACATAATGCAAACCATAAAATCAGAATGCTCTCATATTGCAGTAATAGGCCCACTGATGACCATTCATTCATTCTGAAGCAACTTCCTATTTAATTGTTTCTGGAAGACCAACAATGAGGATGCCATCCTAATATTAATGGGGAAGTTGTTCTGCAATATGGGAGCTGCAACTGAAAAATAGTGCCTATGGATCCCATATCTTCACTGCTCTCACCTATGGGAACTTTAGATGATACTGATAGCAAATCAGTATTGGATGAGTTTGGTGGCCCATTTCTGAATGGAGAAGAAGATCCTGGAAGTCCCTGAGTGGCCAAGCCATAGATCGATGACTTTAAAGGTCAAAACCAGCAGCTGAACTGTACCTGGTAACCAATGTGGCAACTTCAAAAGAGGTGCTGCATGACTGTAATGGCTCTAATTTGCTAATATCTGGGCTACCATATCTTGTAATAATTATAGTTTCTGATCGGTTTTCAAAGGCAGCTGCATATAAAACACAGTGCAGAATCCAATAGGGGGTGATGACAGAACACCATCATAGGTTACTGGGACAAGAGCTCCATCCTCCAGGTAGGGAAATCACAGCTGCAGAGACACAGATGGATGATGGCTCACTCAACTGTAGACTCCACCTACTTCTCAAGCAAAAGCTGTGTGTTCAGGATGAGAAGTTTTGATAATTTAGAATGGTCTGTTATGTTTCCACTTGTGAAGAAGATAGACGCTTTTTCAGATTTTTTTTTTAACCAGGAATTCAAAGTCTTATCATGAAATAGTGAAGATAATAGTGAGTGAAACTATATCTAAACTGGGTGTCGGCAACCTACAGCTCCAGAACCACATGCAGCTCTTTGGGCTCTCTGCTACCGCTCCCTGTCCCATCACTGGCTGGCCCTGCCCCTCGCCCTCCCCTCCCTCACCAGGCCTGAGAAGGTAAGGGTGACGGTGGGGTATGAAAAAGCATCCAGGGCTGATTCTCTGGCACCTCACTCTTGCTGGAACTTCTACCGGCCCTTGTTGATGGGAGTGAGTGACATTGAGTTGGCCATGCCCACCCAGGTTTTGTGGCTTCCCATGTTTTTTCCTGTGGGAAATGGGTCCAAATGGCTCTTTGAGTGTTTAAGGTTGCAGACCCCTGATCTAAACCATGCTATATCATGGTTCATCATCACATCAAGGACAAGACAAGGTTGCCCAATTCTCCCTTTCTGAGTTTACTGAACCATTAGCAAAAAAAATTCAATAGGATAGTAATTTTTTTAGAGTTAAAATAGTAAGACAAGTATATAAGTTCAAAGTGTACACTGATTAAGTTGTGGTTAAAGTTACTCATTCTAGGGAGTCTCTAGAATTAATAATTGAATATATACAACAGTACAGTATAGGACCTTGGATAAACAACAATAAGACATGGTTGATTGCATGGAAATTCTCCAAAGAGGAATAACAATTTCTAAGATAAACATCAGGGTTTAATATTACTATTAAATCAATAAAATAATTAGGAATTTACTTAGCTAGAAAATAATATGTACTCTAGAACAATTTGTAAATCTGAAAGAGTGTAATGGACATTCTTAGATGAAAAAATTTGAACACATTTTGGCTAAGGAGAATGTTAACAATAAAAATGAACATTCTTCCACGAGTTAGTTTCCTGTTCCAAATGATTTCAATAAACATTGATGAAAAGATGCTGAATGAGTGGCAAAGATAAAGTGTGTAATTTCATCTGGTTAAATAAACAAACAAGAATTAAATTTCAGATTTAAACTTTGATTCATACTAAAGAAGGAACAGGATTTGCAGAAATAACTGTGGATGATTATAAGTATGAACTCTGTTCAAAGCAGCTTATTAAATGCATAAGATAAATATTTTTTAATAATTCTTCTTTATGACTTTAGTTATTTAATAAAATATAGAATTTATAGGATAAATATTTCTAAATGAATGAATAAAAATAAAAATATATTTTCATAAAGAGATCGATGCTGAAAATTGGACAAAAAAATCTTGACAGCATGCAAAAATAAAATCACTTGAGATTCTTTCCTTAGAATGGTCAAAAGTGCTTCAAGTGTTTTAAATGAACAGTCTAGTCCAGAAGGAATTAAGAAAACAAGGTGAACGTGCTCAGAATGTTTAACTGAATTTGAAATGCTTGTCATACAAAATACAGAACATTTGCTGGATTTTTATGTAAATTGATATTGAAATGTGATTCAGAAACCAAGCTAGTTAAAGATTTCATAATCAAAAAGAGACAAACAGAATTTAAATGATATAACTGACAAGTAACAATGAGAGTATTAACAGAAGATGGTCATCAGATTCACTGCGAATAATGCACTATACGAAAGTAGCTACAAATGTTCTGCTGATTAAATTATCCCAGTGATAATTTTAAAAAGTTGTGTAACTGTAACAACTGGAATGTTCTACGATATCTGGTGGCAAAGTGATTTACTGCAAGGTGCAACGAATTCTAAGAATTGGCTTTTCTTTTCTACCACATATTTTTCTGTTAAGTATTACTAAACTTAATATAACTATAAAATACACTGAGCTCACTTTATATAGAGTAACTGTCCCCAGAATACTTCATGCTTTTTATTGGAAATCACATCTCATTCCTTCATTAAAGAGATGCCAACTTAAATTGTGGAAGTGTGCAATTATCCCCAAAATAATGGCATTCTGAAAAGAAGACTGATGTTAATTTCAACTTGAAACTGTTTATGGAGTACAGTTAGACAGAAGGTTGCTGAATCATCCAAGCTTTGGCTTCTCTTTAAAGTTCTAAATGCTTTAGTTAGAATTATTTAATTTTATTATATAGAAGTCTTGTTTTAATTTTTTTTAATAACATAAATTTAGCAGTGGACAGTTTAACAGTAGAATATTAAAATGCTAAACTGTCTTAAAATTATTTTATTTTTATTCTAATCCAAATTAATATGTAAGAATAAAAACGAGACATTTCTTCCAATGGAAGAGTTTGTATTTTCTTCCAGTTTTATCTAGAATTGTTCTGAAAACATTTCCATGTAATACCAATTTTTTGCAAATTCTGTTCATCTTTGTTTTTTCTCTTCCTTCTCTTTCTTTTAAAACAAGTATTATACAAAAATCAAAAGTTATCATTGGTGTCAATAGAGATACTTCATCAGAAATGGCTTGCTTGGGTTCAGTTTTAACCTGCTTCATCCCATCCAGTTCTGAGCAGCCTCCCAAACACACATTCAAGACTTCCACAGTATCTTAGGCTCAATCCAGAATAAGAAAGCAAAGTATTTATCAGTATACTGTCTCACCCCAAAACTAATGGGTGATGTCTCCCATTAGTCTTATCAAGATGACTCAGGATAAGTCAATCAAAGCATGCTGGATTCTATAAATCAGGGCTGCCAAACTCCTAGCCCGCTATCAGATGCATCACGCACTGGCCACACCCATGCCCAGTTTAGTGAAGGGGGAAAAAGTCCCTCTACATCACATGACACCGCTGTGACGCTGCAAGTTTGACACCCGTGCTATAAATGATGCCATAGCCATCAACCAACACTTTGACCGACACCATCCCTTGTGGTTTGACAGATTGACCAACACCATCTCTTGTGGTTTTGATTAATTGAGGCTTTCAATAACTTTCTTTAATAAGAAAGTTTCACATGCTGAATTCCTTTCTAATCATAAGGAATTCCCTTATCATTTTTGGCACTATAGTATAAGTATACCTCAAGTAAAACTGAAGTCCAGTAGAATCTCTAATCTAGACATGACCTTGCAGGCCAACACATTGTTGCATCTCACCAACTGGGAGGCACAGGCAGTTTACTGACAAACTGTGCACACAGGCATTCCAAGCCATGAAGTCATTGTCTTTACAATATTAGAGGGAATAAAATGAAGACAAAAATACTCTGTAACAAAAAGACCATGGTCTTACTTTCTTACATGTGACTACATAGAGTAAAGGAAATGTAGCTGATCCTAGGCAATGGGAAACAACATTCAGGCTTTAATTATTCATTAAAATATTTATTTTTATAAATTACTTTTCTGCCCATCAGGGCCCTTAAACTAATTTAAACCAGGAAGGCAAGAAAATTACAACAGAGTAAAAGACAAAGCAAAGCATTATTTAAAACTGGGGATGGGATTGTGCCAAACTGATCTTTCCTGGGAACTGCTCACACACTGCTTTGTCTAACTTAGTACATCTTCATTTCTCACTCAAGGAACATTGATCTACCCCATTCAATCCAAATCAACCATTCAGTGACTCCTAAAACCATGTTCTTATTTTCTGCCACTTCTCTTATTCTGAGGCTACTTCCAATTAGGCCTCAAATGCAGTTGGGAATGTGATCTTAGGGGTGTTTGTGTATTTGTTTGTTTAATAAAAATAAAATAAAAATAAAAAAACCTGCGTTGATCCATTAAAAAGAAAGTGGATTGGGGCTCCTAAAAATCACATTATACTGTGTAGCTCATTGAACAAACTACACCCATTCCCTTTTTATTATTAAGAATATAAAATACAAGTGAAAATAAAAATGATAGGAAAGTGGGAAAAGAAGAGAGAAAGAAAAAAATGAGGAATAAGATAGAAGAAAAAAAGGCATTGCCTTCCAACTTTTTTCAGTGCAGTAAAATGCAAACTAGAATTACAGCCTCAACTTTTCACTGTGTCACTCTAACAAATACTAGCCAGTTCCATAACAAACTAGTTTAATTAGGAAAACCCCAAAGTCAAAATTTAGATAGTATTGATATGTTTTTAGATAAGGATGGAGAATCTGATATTGGAAAAGAAGGAGTCACTTCCTCGAATCATACCTGTACATTTCTATATTGTATAGGTTTCCAACAGGTTCTTCTACTTGTTCTACATCGGAATAAGCTCCAATGGTAGCTTTTTTAAAAAAAAAAAAGTTTTTAAGCCAAACAATTGAAAAAGAAGACATTTAGATATGCAGTTAGACATCTGTGTACATACAGTAGGAGGCTTAGTGCTCTCTGAGCTTGCTTGTTTTCTTGCAGATGTTTCATTACCTTAACTAGGTAACATCATCAGTGTTAGTAAGGAGTGCTGATTGCTGTCAATTTATATTCTAATGCAGGGCTGTCAAACTCCTGGCCCGTGGGCCAGATGCATCACATGCTGCCCATGCCCACGCGCGGTCTAGCAAAGGGGGAAAAAGTCCCGATATGTCAGGTGATGCCACCATGACAACATGAGTTTGACATCCCTGTTCTAATGGCTTGCCCTATCAGTGTTGATGGGGGTGCTCTTAGAGATTATTTTTTTGGGCTGTTTACTGTTGGCTTCTTTGGCAATTTCTTCATTAGAGTATTGTTTACTTGATTGTCTGATATTAATTTTGGAAATAATTTATGCTGATCGCTTATGGAGAAGTCTTGTGTGTCCCCGCCTTTGGGCTGGTTGATTGTCTCTTTTGCATAATCTATAGATGCTGTTAATGTCAATGTGTCTATTGATGGCTAATTTGTCAGAGTACCAGGCTTCTAGAAATTCCCTGGCATCCTTGGACTTGTCTTTGAGTTAGATTAACTTCAAGATTAACTTCAGACCAATAATCAAGTAAACAATACTCCAATCAAGAAACTGCCAAAGAAGCCAACAGTAAACAGCTCAACCAAAGAAACTCTAAGGCAGGGCAAGCCACTAGAAATATATACTGAGAGCAAACCGCACTCCTTACTAGCACTGATGACTGCATTCCCACTCACGCTAGTAATACTATTGCTAAATTTGCAGATGATGCAACAGTGGTGGGATTTATCTCCAGGTGGGATGAGTCTGCCTACCGAGATGAGGTAGACTGGTTGCTTTTGTGGTGTGGAGACAATAACTTGATCGTCAACACCAGTAAGACCAAGGAGCTTATAGTGGACTATAGGAAGGAACAGATCAGACATCCAGCCCTTACTTATCAATGGAGACCGAGTGGAGCAAGTGGCCAGTTTTAAGTTTCTGAGTATTACCCTAAAAGAGGATCTGACCTGGGGTGCAGCCCTGATCAAAAGGGCCCAGCAGAGATTATACTATCTGAGACTTCTCAGAAAACAACAACTGAATGGAAAACTGCTGGTGACCTTCTACCACTGCACCATAGAGAGCATTTTAATATACTGCACCTCTGTATGGTTTGCCAATTGCACAGGGGCAGATAGGAAAGAACTCCAGAGGGTTAATGTCATTGCCCAGAAGATCATTGGTTGCCCTGTCCCTCTTTGAAAGAGCTTTATAGCTCCCACAGCCTTAAGAAAGTTCAAAACATTCTCAAAGATCCATCTCATCCTGGGAATCCTTTTTTTGAACTATTACCATCTGGCAGACGGTACAGAATAATAAAAACAAGGACAAATATGCTGAAAAAACAGCTTCTATCCCAGGGCAGTAGCTCTTTTGAATTCTGCTGTATAGTGCAGTGTTGGTGTGGTGTCGGGGGTTTCCGGTTCAATGTGTGAAGGGTGAAGGAGGTGTGTTTGCGTTTATTTTCATGGTCATGGTCATGGTCATGATGTGCACTGAAGATGGTGTTTGATTTTGTTGTACGAGGTGCAATGACAAAAAAGTAAACTAAACTAAACTGATGATGTTCCCTAGTTTGGTCATGAAACATCTACAAGAAAACAAGTTCAGAGAGCAGCAAGGACACCTCATTTCAACCCTGAGCTCCAAATATTCTCCTTTATTAAGTGGCTTAACTGCAAGAAAGACATACACGTGCAAATTCAGCATTTGTTATATTTTTTTCCCAGGCCCAAACCTTCCCTGTCTGGTCTATTGTGTATGATTCGGTCAGAGAAGCAGGAAAAAGACCATCAGAGTCCCCTACTTGATAAATAAACTGCTGTTTAAAAACAAACAACATAAGAAAGGAAGTAGCAAGGATGAGAAGTAAGCAGGATGGTTTCAACATATGAATGGAGAAAATGGATGCTTGGCCCTGCTTCTTTGAAACGAAGAATGGGGAAGGACAACATTTTGGGCAACAGGCATGATCAACAGCAGCCAATATAGTTCTATCTCCAAACATCTGCTCTCGCCAATTCAGAGTTGTGTTGACCTAGCCCAGGGGTGTCAAATGTTACATCATCACAATGGCATCATGTGTAGCATTGGGACTTCCCCCCCCCCCACTTTGCTAAACCGGGCATGGGCATGGCCAGCACGTGATGTGACGCATCCGGCCCGTGGACCAGGAGTTTGACAGCCCTGATCTAGGCCCACCTGATCCATTGCATGGTATTGGAGAGATTCAGAATTTAGCTCAACTTGCATTCAAGGCTCAAGGAGCTCCTTCCCCCCTTCTCGCCTCCTCCCCGAAAGTAGAGTTTTGATCGACTGGCAATTGTTGGTATTTTCTGACCTGCTTAGTGCCATAATGCCAAATGAGAGGTACAGCTCTGGGACAGGCATAGTTATATTTCCAAAAATTAAAGAGCCACCCAGCAGGTAGTGAAAAAGCAAGAAGTAATACAAGAGGGCTTACACAGGGATTTTTTTTTTAAATACGCAGACATACTGTTATCAATAGTCTAAAAACAATTTGCTAAAGACATCCCTTTACAATGAAGTGGCTTACATACATGTGTGCATGTGTGCATTGGCCCTGTTTATATGCACGCATATGTGTTGCTTATGGCAATTGGACCTATATGTGTGATAACATTTTTTTTGCCTGAAAGGTGCACTAAGCTATGGTCATAAAGCAGAACAGTGGGAATGGGGAGATGAGAGTGTCCTACAGTTGCCTCGTCTCTGCTTCCCATTTCAAGATCAAACAGGAGGCACAGACATTGTCTAATTCTAATCTTAATGAAGGGAAAAAGGGAAAATAAGTTTTTTAAAAAATCACCTAATGCAGGCTACAAGTCAATATTGGATACTTGTGAGCTCTCTGGTTTGCTGCAGAAAGTTCTTTCATTGGAATTTCTACAGATCCAACCATTCTTTTGTTTAAAGTCCCATCAGGCAGTTCATGGCACCTTAAACATGAGACAATTGTGAGTATTGGCTATAATAGATCAGGAAGCTTGTCCCTAGAATTCCATATCCATTGTTAAGTTGAGCTACTCATTCACATTTTTAGAGTCTGTTCCAAGTGCCTTGATTATCACTGGAATAATTTCAATATTTGTTTTCAATATTAGCTCTGGTTATTGTTTCTTAAGTATCCATATGGATACTTAAGGGCTCACCAAGTTTAACACAAAGCTGAAAGAACTGTTTGCAAAAGAACCTTGCTGTTCCCAGTAGCACGGGACTAACCCCCCCACTTCAAAGAAGTGAGCGGTATGGACTTTGTCCCAATGCCTGGATTTGGTTAAGTGAGTGGCATGGGTTGGCATCCGCTTGGATGATGAAGGGTTGTTCGGGGACAGGATGCTGCAGCACTGGTTCTTTTTGCATACAGTTCTTTCAGTGTCAAATGCCTTTTGGCAGGTTAAGTCCCACTATAGGGGTCGTCCCGGGTGGTATTTCATTCCTGGACTCCCTGTCTTTAGGAGGTCAATCATGGGTTTGGCAATCCTCGTGAAGGAGGGGATGAATTTCTGGTAGAAGTTTGCAAACCCCAAGAAGCTTTGCAGCTCTCTGTGGGTGCCTAGGACAGCTTATACTTTGGCTGGGTCCATCTCTATGCCCTCATTACCATTTGGTACCAGAAAAGTAAAGGAACCGCCGATTAACCTAAATATATTAGACAGCATTCTAGACATCTTTTTGAGATGGGAACCATGTGAGAACCATCTCCATATATGATTAAATAAAAATAAGAGAATTGACTGTGATTGAGATCACCCTGGGTGAGGTGGGATGAAATAAAACCTTGTGTCCCTATTTTACTCTGATTCTCAAAATGAATTCTCTCTCTTGGAGAGCCTATAAGCCATCTGCAGTGGCCATCTGCAGTAACCAACTATAGGTAGGAAGAGGGTAAATAGCTTTCCTCCAGAGTAAAGAAACTAGAAGTCTGATAAAACACTGGCAATAACTGGGATAAAAGTTCTTTATACAACTTTTTTTTTCAAAAATGCAGCACAAAGAGCCTTTTTCAAACACATTTTCTAGCTATATCCATATGTTTGGATTTATACTGTATATTTCTCTGATTGCAGAACTCTTGTGCTACCGAGTATAAGCTTCTAAAAAACTAAAACATTACATATTGACAGTGACAAGTGACTTGTTGCATTATTGCTTTAAAGCAGCTCAAACATGTTTCTCCCTTTTCAGATGAGGCACATGGATAGCCTACAGAGTTCCTTGTAGAATAATTCCACTTAGACCCTTGTGTAAATATACCCCTTCTCAGATTCAAGGTTCCCAGATCACAGCCTACAACATCCCATCAGAATGGATCTTAGCCAGAAGGACATGGTCTGTCTTTGGAAAAAAAAGATCTCCATAGCTATTCAGTCTAAGCCAGCACCAACCCAACTCTTCTGTTTTACATTTCCTTCCCTCCCACAGTTGCAGATTTTCCCTATTTCCTTTAGCCTATTTGAGGTTACACTATCTTTGTTTGCTGGCCACAATATTTCTTTTTGCATGGAGCAGCATCTTAGAGCAAAGAAGAGAACATTAGTTTGGAAACTGAACTATTTGTCTAAATAGATGCAGATGCAGCTACTTCACCAATACCTCAGTACAATGTGTGTGTCAACCTTAACATGACTCATAAGGGTAGAAGTGCCAATAACTATTCCTCGGAGAAGCACATGTGAATTTTACTACTGGCTTCTGTGGGAACAAACCATCGAAAGAGCAACTTCTGCTTTTCAGTATAATGCAAGGTTGTGGTCCCTAGTGGGTGGCTTCTTGGATTTCTTACTGCCACCAACCTTCATATTCCACAACAAGGATCAGCTTCAGAGATTACAAAATTCCCGCATCCCTTTCATGCGGCCCTCAAGTGCCTTTTTTGTGGCCATCTGATCATCACTGTTCAAAATGGAATGCTGAGTTTATTTCCATTTTGTGATGCAAAACAGAAGAAAACTAACATACTGTAAATCCTAAACTAAACATACCGCAAAGAAGGAACAATCCAAACAATTCTGCTTAAACTCTGCTTATATAAGTTGTGGCTCCACTCCCTTTGTAGCCTTCAGATCCTCAAAAAAAAGTCTGTGAAGCCTTCAGAACATTCCACCCCCATCTCTAAATTGCACCAAACCAGGATCACTCAAGAAATGTTCAGATTTATGAGACATAATATTGACATCAAGTGACATGTGTTCCTGTTCATCGAAATTCCTCAGCTTTTCTCTCCATTGTTGGAATCTTCTCTAATGTCACAGAGCACCAGAACTCCCTATTCAGCCTTTAAGTCCAATATTGACAAAAGGACTAACATAATAATTATGTCCTCACTTCCAAACTATTACAACTGAGGCTTTACTGGACACTGACAGCTTTCTCTAGTATTCATATTTGAACAAGACACCAACTCTGAAGAATCTCTTCACAAAAGAACAGGTATTTTGCTATTCCAGAAGAGCCGCTGAGAACAATAGTGGCAATCCACTGATTATTCTCTTGACTAAGCCCAGACTAAGAATTATGGGGTTCAGAGCTAGCCTTAAGAGATGGCATCTTGAAAAATGAATTTAGGAAATTAAAAAGCATCCCCAATGGTAGAAAGCAAAAAAAAAAAATGTCCATGACAATAGAGACAGCAAGTTCTGCCAACTGATCACTGAACCACTGATTGGGCAGCATAACTGCCCTAGGCATTTGGGAAGAAACAATATTTCAGGAGTTGGCAAAGTGAATGACTAAATATAACAACATTCCAATAATGTTTCCTTACCCTGCAGAAAAGCAACATACAAATTTTCACAGTAGAATTCTAAATATGCAAATTCCACCTAACCTCTCAGATTGACTCTCAGTTGTCCTGACACTTAGGCCCAGACTCATTATTTATAATGATAAATGCAAGTAATGCAGTCCATCTGATGCCTCACTGAGAGTTCAGACAACTTTACAAGCATCAGAGACACCTGGAGCATTCTTTCCCTTGTTCTCACCCACACTACCCTCTCCAGATACCATCGTTCTGCTTCCATTCTGGCCCAAAGAAATGCAGCCTTGGAAAAGGACCGCTTGTTTTGTGATCCTTGTTACAACCCTCTCCAGGGAATGCAGGTCAAGAAAGAAGGTGGGGAGGAAGATAGCCCAGCAACTTCATATATAGAAGATCCCAAGTTCAATCCCAGAGCTGTTTAGATCATGCAAGAAGGACTGCCTCAGCTCTTAGAAAGCCAGCCAGTTTGTTATAGATCTGTGTTGGCAGACCTATGCCACGCGTGCCAGAAGTGGCACACAGAGCCTTTCCCCTGGCACACGAGAGGTTGCCTGGAAGAGCCCCACTGCGCATGTGTCTGATTGTCAGGTATCTGGCGTGCATGCTCAGGGAGTGGAGGGGGGTGCACAGGAGATGCGCATGAGGGTTCATGCATGCATGTGCAAAGATGTGTGGTGCGCAAAGGGAGGAATCGCGTGTGCATGCACAGACATGTGATGCATGAGGAGGGAATCGCGTGTGAATGTGCAGGTGCACGATGCATGGGGGGTCACGCATGCATGCTCTGGGGGTGTGGGGGGACCAGTATGCATTGCCTTCTGGGTGCTGGCATGCGAGTGTACACGAGTGCGCGCACAATTACCGGCACGGGAGCCAAAAAAGGTTAGCCGCCAGCCATGGCCCACTGGTGGGCTGTGAGAAAATTTTGGTGGGCCGCAGAGAAATCCCATCCCCAGAGCACCCCCCAAAGCAATTAATCCAGGCTGCGCAGAAACACAAGGCTGCTCAGCCCACATGGCCCACGGGAACCTTCCCTGCCCACTCACTCCTTACCCAGTAAACTTGTCAGCTAAATTGCTATTTTTCCTTTTTCGAACCATCATCTGTTCTGCTGTGCCGAGAGATTTAGATTAGCTAGGAAGCAGGAAACGGTTGGATTTATTGCTTTCTGGCTAGTCTTTAGATCTTCGGTTCAGCACAGCCAAACCTCTCTTAGGACTTAAGGTTTTTTGCAAGCAATTTCAGTGCAGACTCACAGCAAGCAAATTTGAGAGACTGAGCTAGCCAATGGCAGATAGATAGATCACTGAATGATTCTGTGAGCAACTCAATCTGCCTGCTTTGCTTGATTTTGATAAAAGTTGCTCTTTTTTATAAAAAATTCAATATTTACATACAGTACATGGTGTGTTGTAAGTTAATTTTGTGAGTTTGCTTGCAAGCAAATTTTATGTGACAGACTGAACTAGCCAATGGCAGATAGATAGATCTCCGAATGAATCTGTGATTCTGTGAGCAACTCAATCTGCTTGCTTTGCCTAATATTGGGCAAAAGTTGCTCTTTTTTAATAAAAAAAATTCAATATTTATATAAATATTTATTATATTTACATACAAGCCATGCCCAGCCAGTCACATGACCACCAAGCCACACCCACAAATTAGGCCATACCCACAGAACCAGTTAGTGGTCCCTGAGATCTAAAATTATGAGTTTGGTGGTCCCTGAGGTCCAAAAGGTTGGCAACCCCTGTTATAGATGATACCAATAAAGGAGAATAGGTGTACTTCAGAGTTGCAACGAGGGGTCCTTGGTGCTCTTGGAGCTTAGTTGTTCTCTTGCAGACGTTTCATTACCCAAACTAACAGTGCTAACAAACATCTGCAAAGAAACATTCAAGCTTAGAGAGCAATAACCCCTCGCATACAATATCATTTATTGGTGAAAGCAGAGCCACTGGTTTAACTTCTCACAAGTTGTCTTCATATTCTCTCATCAGCACACTGCTAACAGACAACAGCTTTCATGAAGAAGCACCATATAATTTGGTGGTGGTACAAGTACTAGTAATAATTATTGTTTTAATTATAACTTAAATAACACAGGGTGAGAGTTTTAAACCTGTAGTCCTCAACGTGAGGTCCATGGACCCTGGGAAGGGCGCAATGTCATCACAGGAGGTCCACGAAAGCTTGAAGAAATGTTATGATTTAAAACTTGAGTTAAGTCTTGGAGGTCCGTGGCCATAAAAGGTACTAAAAGGGGTTTTGTGGTGATGGAAATGTTCAGAACCACAACTGAAAAGCAATGAAAATTCCTCTGCAAATCCAAAAAAACCAAAAAAACCAATCAAATTACAGCACAACGCATTGCAGAATATAATGTGTGGAGATAGAAAAACAAGTAGGAAAATAAAACTGGAAACTGTAGGGAATTTCAGTGAAAGTTGCTCAGCGATTTGTGACAAAAAGCACATCCTGGGGCTAAAGACTTCGTTGTAATGGTGATTCTTGTAAACCTGCTTTTTCCAGGCAAATGCCACTCAGCTGCAAAGCTACAATAACTAGTATGTTCCTGAGATCGTGCATAGAGGCCCTATTAAATATGAACCGTCCTTAGGTGGGGCTGCATAAATACAGGCATTGTTCACAGGACCATGTCAGAGAAAACTTTATAAGTGCTTGTTATATCGCCCAACCAGAAAGAAAATGAGCAAAAATCCCACAGAGGTGGGTTTTTTTTTCCCCTCCTCACCCTCTAGTGGTAAAATTTCAGGAAAGACAAATGTAATCTATCTGTATTTACCCCCCAGGGCTGACAACTTTTACAAAAATCTAATGTGTAAAGTTTTCTTGCCTGCATGCTGATAAAATAAAGCACACTTGTTGATTTTGATGCATCAAGTTGCTGTCATGGGTATCAAGGCATTGGTATGGCCGGTTGATTTTGCTTTTGGATCAGTTGGCAACCTTATCTGATTTGTATGCTTGTTTGACATGCTTTTTTTCTGGGCTGATTATATTGCATGTATCTTACTCGAAAACATCCTTGCAGAAATGTACAGTGCAAATTCCGATATCTCTCAATTGCATGCACTCCCCCATGCTCATGCAAAAAGCATCCCATACACGCTATTTCAACCCTTAACTTTTGCACTCTTGATTTGGAGCATACTCCACACACGTGCACAAGGCTAAAGCCAAAATCAGCCTGCCTGCCTTTCTTAGGTGTCCCCCCCTCCGCCCCTTATCTCAGTATTGTTCACTTACCCCTAACCGTGATATAAACGTGCCCAGGAGAAAATGAGTCACAATTTAAAGCAGTTCAAAGGATTTATTTATTTTTTTAGTAATCCCCACCTCTTTAAAGAATGTGGATCTCAGTCCAAAGATCTCCCTTTGAGATTGAGGGACTTGTAATGAATCTAGCAAGTGCATAATGAAAATAGCCTGGCTGATCTAACGCTGCTAGTCCCGGCCACTATCTCCACGCGTCGTCCTCCAGATTTAATCAACGCACAACAAAAAGTGAAAGAACCGCGATTAGATCAAAAAGATCCCAACAAGTTTATAGAGATAAATTTATAATGGGATTCACCCAAACAGTTCAGAAACAGAGTAAAGAAAGGCGAAGGCAACTGGGAAGCAAGTCAACGGCCCCTGGATCGCTCAACTTTTTTATTTATTTATTTTATTTTGTCAAGCGATTATAAGATAACAGGTATAAACATAGTTATGAATACATGAAATGGATATATATAAGAAACATAAAAAAGAAACAATAGGGCAGGGACGGTAGGCACGTTGGTGCGCTTATGCACGCCCCCTACAGACCTCTTAGGAAAGGGGTGAGGTCAATAGTGTGAAGTCAATAGTTTGAGGTTAAAGTTTTTGGGGTTTGGGGAAGAAACCACAGAGTCAGGCAGAGTATTCGAGACATTGACCACTCTGTTGCTGAAGTCGTAGTTCCTGCAATCAAGTTTCCCTTGCTCAGCCTCAGTTTCCCCATCTGCGAAATGGAATCATCAGCGTCCCTATCGCCGGGGCTTAACCGACGGCAAACAAATAAATCAGAAAAGGTTTAATTAAAAGGAACTTTCAAAGGCGTCTCCCTTTTACCTTTATAGGAGAGGCGGAGGCGAGGCACGCGGCCCTTGGCAGCCTCGCAGACGGCGACGAGGTCCCAGCTGAGCCACCACCACATTCCCAGGCCGGCGAAAAGGGCTCCCGCGCGCTGCATAGCCCCTCACTTGCCCGGCTGGGCAGCACTAGCGGCCCCGCCAGAAGTTCTTTCAAACTCCGTGGCCTTTCAAACTCCGTGTCCCGAGCCCCGCAGCCTTTCCGAGGCCGCGCGTCCAGCTGCCTAAGGGAGGCTCCAGAAGCCGGCTCGCTCGCCTGCCCTCAAGCGCGTCTTGCTCTTCAGTTGGACGCCGCCGCCGCCGCTGCCGCCGCCGCGCATTTCCCCCGAAATTCTGCACGCGCGGGCTCCACCCAGTCTTCCAGCGCCGGAGACTGCCGGAGCCCGAGAGCCGAGAAGGAAAAGGCCGGAGGGAAGCGCTCTCCGTCTCCAAGCCCAAGACTTCCCGGCAGCTGCCCGCCTCTGCGTTGTCCGCGGCGGATGGGCAAGGGGAAGCGGGTCAGGCTAGCTCGGAGCGCAGGAACCACCCTCCGGGCAGCGGCCGGGTTTGGATCTGGAATTCTACCCACTTTCTCCTCCGCTGGACCCCAAAGTTCAAGTCCTTCCTGCTGGAGGAATTCCATTTACGGCCTCCGGTCTATTTACCAGTTAGGGGGTCTGGGGTTAATCCTTGAGAATTTGGGGGTGGGGGGTGGGGTGGGGGGTTCAAGGAGAAAAAAGGAAAAAGGGAGACAGTCGCATTTGACGTCCCGGATTTGTTTCCTGCTGGCTTTGTCTTCAGCTGGAAGGAAAAAGAGGTGAGGTCGCCAGTAGCCAGGTGAATGCTGCAGTGGCATGGGGTCACTCTTGGAAGATGTGAAGGACCAGGTTCAGGATGGATCATCATGGATAAAATCTATGTGATCCCTTAGAGTGGCACAAAATCAATCAATTAATACATGTCTGTGATAGTTTTTTTTTTTTTTTGTCCTAAAGAATGCCCTTCAAAGACTATTGACTCCAGCCAAAGAAAAGATTCCAGGGAGGTCCAAATCTTCTGGCTGCTAAAGGACTTTTTGGATTGCCCCTTTGGATTCCTTTGCATGAGTACCATGCAAAGGGCTGCACTTTTTTTTTAAAAGGGGGGGGGTTGTGCACAGAAATGTGCTGACATTGTTAAGACCAATCAAAGTAGTCATAGGTACGACCTGCCAAAGAACAGCTCTACCAACTGCTATAGTCCTGTAGCTTTGTAATGTTGCAAGTTTCATGCTTAGTTGCTACACCTTATGATTCTTGACTCTTGACGAATGTATCTTTTCTTTTATATACACTGAGAGCATTTGCACCAAGATAAATTCCTTGTGTGTCCAATCACACTTGGCCAATAAAGAATTCTATTCTATTCTAAACCAGTCGTTAAGATGTATCATTTCTGCTTGATAGCTTGGGGGAAGTTGGGGGATTTCCAGTAAACCACAATTAAGCAAATCAGCTCTTAGGTTAAGGGATTAATCCAGGCAACATTCCTTATTTCCAAGTAAGCAAAGGCCAACATTGTACGAAATACTTTGTTTTGTAAACTACAATATATAGAGTTGAGAAGTGTTATTGAGACTTCGGAGCCCAACTATTTTCAAAGTCTGCATTAGTAATACATATTATTACTAATCTTCTCATCACTCCTTATCACCCATCCCCTCTCACTTGTGACTGTATGACTGTAACTTTGTCGCTTGTACCCTATGACTATTATTAAGTGTTGTACCTTATGATTCTTGACTCTTGACAAGCGTATCTTTTCTTTTATGTACTGAGAGCATTTTCACCAAGACAAATTCCTTGTGTGCCCAATCACACTTGGCCAATAAAGAATTCTATTCTACTCTACTCTACTCTACTCTACCCTACCCTACCCTACCCTACCCTATTCTATTCTATTCTACTTGTACAAAATTCCAAATCAAAGCATCCCAGGAAGAGGGTTCTCTCGCTTCCTCTTGAGCACATCCAAAGAGTCAACCGGTTTTCTGGGTGATTGGTTCCCCCTGTCAAACTGCCCTTATCATTAGAATGTTTTTATTTTAATATTGAAGAGGAATCTTCAGCCCTATAATTAAAATCTGTTATTTCCTGTTCTGGTCTCTGGCACAAGACAGAACAGGTCCTGACTTTATTTATTTATTTATTTGATTTGTCAACTGCTTACAAAATAATAGGTATAAGTATAAACACGAGTAAGAATACAGAAAATAAGTATGATTAAATGGGGACAATAGGACAGGGACGGAAGGCACGATGGCGTACTTATACACTTCTCCTATAGGGTATCTTTTCAGGTATTTCAAGAGTGCTATTCTATTCTCTCCCAGCAATTTTTTTTTCTCAAGGCTAACATATCGTGTTCATCCAACTTCACTCTGCAGGTTTTAGTCTTCTAAGTGTCTTCATTGTCTTTTCTGAACTGGTTCCAATTTCTCAGAATCCTTTTAAAGTGTGATTTCCGCTTTAAGTGCGGACTTAAATTGTGGGGTGACCCAAGCAGAACAGAATGGAATTATTACTTCCTGTGATTGGATGCCCATTTCATTTGCTTTCTTTTAAACAGCCACATCATATTACTGGCTCATTTACAATTTCTAATCAAGGATTAAGCCAAAGTCTTGTCTTTTCTTTTTTGCAAATGTTATTACTGAGCCAGGTGATCCCTGATTCTTATTCTTGTACATCTGATTTTTGTCCCCTAGGTAAAGCATTTTGCACTTGTCTATGTTAAACTTCGTTCTTTTCTTTTCAATCCATTTCTTCAGTACATTGTGAGTCTTTGGTTTTTTTTTATTTCTAAAGCATACAATATATCCCAACCCCATTTTTACAATTTGCAAACTTCATAAGCATTCCCTTCACTTCAACATTCAAATCTTTAATGAAAGTAGTGAAGAATAGAAGATCCTGGATCTTTTTTTTTTTTTGAGGTCTTCAGTAAACCTGCTCAATTACTGTATCAATCCTTAATTTTCTCTACTCACCAAACTTTCATATCTTGAGTATAAGCTAACTAATCCAATTTTGTATCATCTAGAACAGTTGTGGTATTCAGCCAGTTCACACCTGATTGAGCAAATCAGTAGCAAGAATTTGGCGGGGGTCACCGAACCAATAGTAACCAATAGCCACGCCCCTGACCCGGTCACCCTCCCGCCCGATGCTTGCTCATCCTGCCTGCCTGACGTTCGCCTAAGGTATTTCCTTTCTTTTTTTCCCCCTCCCGACAATCAGCTGTATATAGATCAGCTGCACCGGGATTCCCCTTGCTGAGGCCCAGGAAGTCAAAAAATGGCTCAGCCCCCCACCCTCCATTTTTTGCCTTCCTGAGCTTCAGAGGAGCCTTAGGGGAGCAAAAACGCTTCCCCAGAGGCTCCTCTGAGGCCCAGAAGGCCCAAAAAACAGGTGGGGGCTGCAAAAAGGCAAAAAAAAAAAAAAAGAGCCACACCCACCCAGTCACATGGCCATGCCCACCAAGCCACGCCCACAGAACCGGTAGTAAAAATTTTTGAATCCCACCACTGATATAGACATTCCATAAGCATTCCTTCCCATCCATCTTGAGCGCATTTTCTTACATGCTTCTCTTCCCATGGAATTCTCTTTATCAGTTATTGATCTATTAAGATCTGCTTTTCTGAAGACAAAATACAGGTTTTGTCTATATTTAGTTTTCCTTAAAATCAAGAGTGATAATTACTTACCTGCAGTGTTCCTGCTGCTTTGACATTCTGAAACTATATTTAAATGCAGGGAGTGCTCAACTTATGACACAGCTGAGCCCTATGTTTATGTTGCTAAGTGAGAAATTTGTTAAGTGAGCTTTGCCCCATTTTATGACTTTCCTTGCCACCTTTGTTAAGTGAATCACTGCAGTTATTAAATTAGTAACACGGTTCTTAAGTGAACCTCGCTTCCTCATTGACTTTACTTGTAAGATGGTCGCAAAAGGGGATTACATGATCCCAGGACACTGCAACCGTCATAAATGTGAGTCAGTTGTCAAGCGTCTGGATGTAAATCACGTGACCATGGGGATGCTACAACAGTTGTCAGTGCAAAAATGGTCTTGTCGGTTTTTTTTAATGCCATTGTAACTTTGAACAGTCACTAAGTGAACTGTTATAAGTCAAGGACTACCTGTAGACAATCTTTAAAATAGTTCAAAAATAAGTCTAACAATTATTCTGGCTCATTCAGATTGATATCTGTTATCTTGGCTAAACCAAAATGCCTAATTGTACAGTTGTGAAAAAAAAAAGGCCTAACCCAAAAAAAAAAATACTCCATCTCATCATCTCACTGTGTATCTAGAAACAGACGATGGAAAGTAATAGTACCCATTTTGTGTCCTTTGGATAAACTGATGTTTCACGGGGATTTTCAAAAGGATCCCCCAAAGGACAATGGTACCACAGTGTGGATAATGGCATAAAGTGAAGCTATCTGTGGTGCATCAGCTAAGTAATAAAATATGCTCCAAACACCATCTATGTAATGTAGTATTTGAGAGTATCCCAGACTAAACATCTGATCCTATAGGGATTATGCAATTTTACTCACATTTTATACATCTCTCTCTCCTCTCTCTCTCTCTCTCTCTCTCTCTCTCACACACACACACACACACACACCACATTAAAGACCCTTACTAAATCCAGGCACCAATTTAAAACATCCACGACTTCAAGAGGATTAAGTTTCAATATCATCTGCATAAGGATGATACCATCATCAGCATTTTAAAATGAGCTCTCTCAGAAGTTCCATGTCATTGTTGAATAACATACAAAATAAAATTTAGTCACAAGCCATCATATTTTCACTAAAATATCATGGAAGCTCTACTTCTAAAAATAATTTAAGATCTTCATAGTAAATGGCTGAGCCTAAAGCAGAGGCGGGATTCAAATTTTTTTTAACAACTGCTTCTGTGGGCATGGCATAGGTGGTGGGCGTGGCTTGGTGGTCATGTGACTGGGTGGGCATGGCTTGGTGGTCATGTTATTGGTTGGGCGTGGCCAACTCAATGTCACTCACATCGAGGCACGCATCACCTCGCCTGGCTTCTCATGACTGTGTGGATGCTGCAACAGTCATAAGCGTGAAAAATGGTCATAAGTCACTTTTTTCAGTGCCATTGTAACTTTGAATGGTCACTCCACACAAGCAAAGTACCAGCAAAGGAGGAGGAAAAAACTCCAGAGAAGTTCCTGAGACAGGAAGTCTAGTCCTGCCAAGAATGTAATAAAGGTGAACGGAGAGGCAGTTTCTGTAAGCAAAACCAGAATGTTTCCTTCCTGCCTTCCTTACAGGATTAGGCCAGTAATTTCTTCTAACAACCGGTTCTCCGAACTGCTTAGAATGTTAACAACCAGTTCTAGCGAATAGGTGTAAACTGGTAGAATCCCGCCCCTGGCCTAAAGGGTGAAAAGCTAGAAGCCTCAACTCTTCTCCAAAAAGCCTTCTGGTCTGTTACATCCTGGCCCAATCTCCTGCTTTGTGGTAGCAGCTTATTAATTTCTGCTGCCATCACCTAGTTTCCAGGGAGCAGTTGCTTTGACATCAACACTCTAACGGCACTGTTGAGAGAAATGAGACTTTCATAAACTGTGCTGCCTTTCTGGCAATGAAAACAAAGAGCAAAAATTAAAATAATTTCAGTAGTGACTTTGTAGTATAAAGGCATAGTATCTAGAGGATTTAGCCTTTTTTCCACCTTATGTGATAGTTCAATTTCACAAGAGATATACAAAATTAAAAAGAAAAGAAAGAATAAAAGACAAAAGCTTTTTAAAATAATATTAAAAAGGAAATATTCTGTGTTTCAGATAAAAAAGAGAACAGCTCAGTTCAAGGGAAAAGCAGCTAATAGCAGAAAATTCTAAGAGACTATACCACTTGGATGGTATTGTTTTGCATAAAGAGATGAGATAGAATTCCAAATTCATACTACTGTAGCAATCAAAAGAATATTCCATAGAGGAAAATGTATTTTTTATGGAACTCTGCCTAAAGTATGCGATAAAAGTTGCATGTTCAGTGTGAAGTTAAATAAGTTTTACAGAGAAATAAAAGACAGAAGAGCATGAGAAATTATCATTAAACAGCAAACAAAATCAGTAAGTTTCAGGCTATAACTTTAATTTCTCTTTATTTTATTATTAATAGCATTTCTATTTTGCTTTATTATACTATAGAACAGCCTTTTTCTAAAACAAAACTTGGAATGGTTGGTTCACAAGCTGATACAGATTCAGGAGATGGCTTTGTAAACAGGCATCTGCAAATTTCTCTGTTATCTATGAAAGAAATCACCTCTTTGTCAGTTCCCAAGAAATGTGTTAGAAAGAATCTGAAGGAGTCTCCACCAGAATGTATGTTAAGATAAATTGGTACTAAATGGGAAATAATTCAGCTGCTGAAATGCTTGTAATCCTATCTATTTCATCTCAATAAATCCTGTCAATGATAAAGTTGCTTGAAAACATTACTTTCAGTTGAGTCAGCTACCCAATGCCTGATGTTCTGCTTCAGTTATCTAGACTTCACCCAGAATCTAGAACTTGTCAGAACGCCTCTATTTTAATAGATATTTTTCCATAGTTGCATTTTGTCACATTTGTGCATTTTGTCACATATCTTAATGCTGCAATGAAAGGAGAAATTAATTATTGAACACACTTAACCTAGTGGCTGAATTAATCCATTATGGATTCATCCGATATATTGAACCATAGGTTAACAACACTCACAGTTGAAAAAAGCTAGACCAAAATAACACAAGCCAAGCATTGTATGTTGTATGCATGAGCCTACTAGTTCTTTAAATGACCTGGATAAGTATGTTGTGCGAACATGTATAGTAAATTTGGCAATCACGGGAAAAAAGCTCTTTGTTGGCTTGATTCTGTCGTTCCATTTATAAATTGGTCCTGATGCAAGACTAGGTTTACTTGCTTAGAATGAAATTCCTCAGAAGCTCGATTTGTGATACACTGAACCCCAAACTGGTCAACTACATTTTAGTCTAGTATATTGTGCAAATATGTGAGGTTAGTTTATGGTGGTAGGTGAACCAGAAAAATTGAGTTAAGTAAACTACAGTTACAATAACTGTGGGTAAGCAGGCTCGAATAAATATTTCGTACATCTGAATAAATATGCATGCAGCGTAAATGATTAATTTAATACACTTTACAAAATCCTTTATTACTCTAATGTAGCCTTGGGGGAATATAAGGGAAACAATACTTATTGTTTCAAGTTGATAATCATTAGCTATCGTGTGCCATTACTATAGATACACTATTAAATATCCATGTCAAACATTTGCATTAAAGGTCCAGATAGAAATGAAATTAAAAAGACAAAGCACATCTTAAGAAATAGATGAGCCAGTTTTAAGTTGTCGAGATAAATTTACTACCCTTTCCTATGGGGCTAGCAGGGGAAGGTGAGCTTTGAAGAAAGTTCTGGAACTCATATGAAAACTCCCAAATTATTGACCCTCCCTCTCAGAAATGACAGGCATTTTATTTTGGCAGGATAACAGATAAGTTTTCTCTCTGACTTTCAGTCCAGATTTTGTAAGAATTTGGAAAGCCTGTATGGTAAGCAAGGGAGACAAGTTGAATGTCAGAGACACCAGACCTGCAGCTGTCAGGTTATCTTACACCATTTACAGAGTCTTAGGTTTGCCTGAGTGGCCCAGGGAAACCAAGTGCCCCACTCAGAATTCCTTGCCAAGAGGATAGTATCATGGCATAATTTAATACATTCAGAGACTCTGTCCTGATGAATTATGTTAGATTGTTGATTTAGGTAGATTACTGAAAATATTATTCACAGAAGCAACACATTACATTCACAGACTATTGTGCTGGCTTACATGCTATCACGGAAATTGGGTACTGAGTTTTATTTCATTTTATATTTTATGTTATTTTATTTTCCCACATTGCCAACACGGTTACACTGTATGTTTGCTTTTGTTTATTTCTCAAATGCTAATGGACATAGGTGCTTGGAAGCTAAATGAAAGGAGCAAGGAAAACATTTTAAACAGATGTTAGGCTACAGAGACGAAGGGCAGGCATAAGGAGTGGGGTCCACCAATTACAGTATGTCATTGAGGAGAGAGTGCTAATTGAATTCAATTAGTTCAGGGCTTGCCCCCAGAATCCCCAAGGAAGCATTTAGGAAGCAGATAAAGGTAAAAGACTTGTACTGTTGGACAGAGGAAGAGAGCCTGGGAAAAAAAAGAAACAATTGGACATATAATACAACTTTCAGCATGTGTTAATGTCAGCCCTAGAGAAAATTGGGTGTTTTAGAGGGAAAGCAGTCTGATAATTAATATGCTGAGACCTGTCAAATAACTACAATATAGAAACCGGTGTATGTGTGTGTGTGTGTGTGTGTGTGAAATGAGTAGAAGAAAGAATTTCTAAATTGCCAGCTCAACTAGTAAATATTTAAGTGTTCACCAGCCTTTTACTCTATATTTCATAGCTGAGCCCAAAATAGTATAACAATCTGTGGAAAACCCATTGTGGATTTGTTCATATTTAAACAAGCTCTTACCCCCCACAAAGGTCTACCTTTTAAAACCTTCTGTCTTATTTACAGCTAGTCTTCAGCTTATGACTGTAATGGACACTGCTCCTTATATTCTTAAGCCGTGATGGTCGGAAAGCAGGTTGTCATGTGACTTGTTTTGCAAGTCATGAAGTGAATGCAACAGGTGTAAAACAACTATCATGGTCGTTAAGTGGACCATTTGTTCCCTGCTAGCCGGTTTTGCTGAAAATCATAAATAAATGCCAATTTTCTGTTATAAACAAGTCAGTGTAAAATATATCATCCCATGACAGCAGGGTGCTGCAAATGGCTGCAAATTAGGGTTGGGAAAGTTGCATATTCAACTGAAATGCAATCATTTCTGTGGGGGTGGGGGCATCTGAACTAAGACTGAACTAAGTCCTAAGTGCCCTGGGCAGGTCCATTGTAACCTTGATTGGCTGCTAAGCAACCCGTTCATAAATCAAGGACTACTTTTTGAGAAGAGATTGGATGGCCACTTATCTGCAATAGTATAGGTTCTCCTGCTTGAGCAGCTACAAGAACTCCGATGTCCTATTCTAATTCTATTCTACTTGTATTGGCTGTTTACTCACCAGATAGTGGTCCTCAAAGTAGCCTAAGCAATTATTTTCTAAATTAACAATCACTGTTTTATATAATATCCTTAATTAAAAGATCCACCTAATGTCTTTCTTTAGGTCAGTGAAAGATCATAAAACAATGGGCAGATTCCAGGATCTGCAGAATTCTTCTCCAAGCAGATGCTCAAGACAGCCTTCTCCTCCTACCTCTGATGTAAAAATGACTTGTGTCAGAGGCTTAAGTAATAGCCTAGAAAGAAATTGCAGACATTCAGACTGGGGATTATTTGCTGTTGTAATGGTTTCAGCAGTCTCTCTAGGTCTGCTGGAACATGAAGGAACAACAATGGGTTGACCCTCCCCACCCCCATCCCCAGTTTTGAAAATATGAAATCCAGCTGTTACCCAGATCTATCTGGATTTTCAGACAATATACCCTGGGCTCCTTAGAAGATGGAAAACAGAAATATATAGTAATTAGAGAGAGCTTTTCTTTTTTAATTAAAAAAAATCCTGCAGAAGTAGTGCTTGCTTCAGACTGCAGAGGTTTTGGGAAAGTACCCTGACCTTTAAGTGAAGATTTTCAACCTGTTTTTCATTAGGAACGCAAACGATCTTTAAAAAAAAAACCTTGATACCCATTAAACTGCCAGCATGAACTAACAAGGCAATCTAAGCAAATGAAAAACAACCAGCTTGTCATTTGCAAAGAATCAGGTGCATTTGTTAGGTTGCATCATAAACGATTTCTTGAAGCCTATACATAAAAATCTAGTCAATTAATGGTCAACAGTAAATTGGTACTAAATAAGAGACAGCAGAATTTAAGGGGGACTGGACTCGTGTGGCAACTCAAGGACTCTAAATTTTAATGATGATGCATTTTACTTTGTATGCCCCCAGCTCTGCTTACTCTTCTAATTAAGCAAGTTTTGCTTAATTACTTGTTTGTTCTCTGACACAATCTGAGCTATTCTTGAAGTCAGCAGGAAATCAGAAAGCTTTGTTATTACCTCACTTACTTGCCAAAGTCAGAAGGGCTTATCTTCTGAAAAACTAACCTTACTAACTGAAAAATATTCCTGCTTATCCCTGTTTTGAAACCTGTATCAAATCAGCCTTTCAGTGATCCCTCTCAATGCAAATTTATTTCACCCTCAAGCAAAATTTTTCTCCAGAGAAACAAACTTTTTCAGTCTCTTTCATCTCAGTCGAACTACAGTCATATGAAATAAACTTTTGTTCCACTGTTTGCCTTCTAATATTCTGAGGCTTTAAAGGTGCCGGAAACTTCACTTTTGGTTATTTCTCTTTTCTATTAAACACAACCTTAATAACTCTGTCGTGTCTCTCATATTCTTGGGTATGTTGTCTGTTTTCTGAGTAGGAAAATATGGAGATCAACTGCCTTTTAGGGAAAGTATATTTGGCATCTGAATATGGCCTGTGATGTGTTATTAAACATCAATGGCACACATCTATACCCAGGCAGTTTCCTCATTTCTCGTGTTCTTTTTTTTAACTTTGAAACTCATTATCTGTCTTTGACAATATGGCAACTTAGTGCCATTGCTATGCATACACCTCTGTTAGTAGTAGGTGCGTCCTTGCCTGTGTGGATAGGTCAATAGTGTGCAAAGGTCAATAAGGCTCTCCATCCCTCTATATCAATATTCCTTAAACTTCTTTCTCTCAGGATCCCTTCTCACTTTTAAAAATTATGGAGGATCCCAAAAGAGCTTTTATTTGTATGGGTTATATTTATTGATATTTACCATATTAATAATTAAATGTGATGCATGCATTGCCATTATGCTTCTCATGATGATTGTTTCATGGGATTTCAGTACTGGTGGTACTTATGGGTCGACTTATGACCAAAATTGAACCTGGAATTCAGAGGTGGCATTCAGCAGGTTCTGACCAGTTCTGGAGAACTGGTAGTGGAAATTTTGAGTAGTTTGGAGAACCGGTGGTAACCTTCCCCCAGGAGTGGAGAGGGAATGGAGATTTTGCACTATCCTTCCCCTGCCATACCCACCAAGTCACATCCACCAAGCCATGCCCACAGAACCGGTAGTAAAAAAATTTGAATCCCACCTCTGCTGGAATTATTGCAGTTGTCATTGCAGTTGTAAATCAAGGTATCACATGACCAGATCCAAGTTTTCAACTTTTTTTGTGGCAGTTGTTAAGCAAACACCACAGTCAATAAGTGAATCCCTTTTTTCCCAATGGGTACATTTTGCTAGAAACCAAAAATAAATGATAGAAACCAGCAAAAAAGTCACAAATTGAAGCCATATGACTGCATGAGGCTGCAAACCACTATAAAGCTGAGCCGGTTGCCAAGTGACCAAAAGTGATCATGTGACTGTGGGGAGCAGTGCCACTATTGCAACTTCAAAACTGGTCATAAGTGGCTCTGGGGAGGTCTGTTGTAACTTCAAACAGCTGTTAAGCAACCCCAATGGTATGTGAAGGATTATCTATGTTGTATTATTTTTCAGCATAAGCTGGCAAATAATTTTGATTTCACGGACCACTGGGAGGGTTTTCGTGGGGCCCAGGGGCCCTAGGATCACTCTTTAAGGAAACACTGTTATACATTTTTCACACTGTTCTCAGAATGTTTTAAGGGTTTTGTTCTGTTTTTTAAAAACAAGTTTTGATTCTGTACCTCTGGGCTAGTACTGAAGCGTTATATTTTTTAATGTTCACACTGTGAACTTTAATATAACCTTTGGATTAGGAGGCAATTGAATATATATTTATTTAAAGCAGGAGTAAGCAATCTGGAGCTGTGCAGATATTTTTGTATTACAACTCCCACAGTTCCCTGTTATTGGCCATGCTACTTAGTGCTGATGGGAAAGTATCAAGCTGTCTACCACGGATGTAAATATCTTGCATCCCTGCTCAGCAGAAAACGTCCCTGAAAAAGAGTGAAACTCTGAAATTTAAGTGACATGACAGGAAACAAGAAGCATATGAAGAGAGCAAAGCAAAACAAGGAAACCCTGGCAGTGATGCTTCAAGTTACACTGTAGTTCTGAAAATAATTAGTCAGGTGAGAAACTTTTCCAAGAGAGAAGCCAGTCAGAATGGGCTTCAGAGAGGAAAGAAATGGTTCAACTTCAGTCAGGACTAGGATCAAGGAATACCCATTGAATTGCTTGCACTTACTTGTGACACTGTTTAGCTCTGCACACCACACAATTACTACACTTTACATTGTACAGTAAATAAATTTCTCTCCCACCCACCCGCCCCTCTCTTCAATATTACAAATTCCAACAGTTTTGGCTCCAGCATACATGTGAAGAAGCCAGCATACATGTGGGCTCTGTTAACTTAAGATGCTAGCAAAAGGCTGAAAAGGAAACAGTTCTTTCCAGGTTTAAACAGATAAGGCTTGTCAAAAGATATAGTGGTCCTCATAGCTTTCAGAAATGTCATGCATTTTGCCAAGTTCTGCTAACTTAGAAAGCATAGGTTTTCCTTTATGCCATCTGCCAAATATAGAGACACATTGCTAGAGGGAAGTGTGCTTCAGCCAATACAGCTGCTCAAATGATGCACAATACCAAATCTGAAAAATGACTCAGAAAATCCTCCAAAGATGTTCAAGTTACTCTTCTTCCTTCTATCACTGACAAACTAGCCATCCCTCACACTCCTCAAGATATTTAAACCACACCAGGGAAATGAGCTTCTGTCCCACACAATTATTATTATTTCTTTCACCTTATAACAGAAACTCTATAGGGGAGTTTGCTGCCCGGGGATAAAATTGCTTGAAATAGTCTAAAAGTGTTGACATGTACAGGAAGCTGCAAATATCGTCAGTCTGTGACAACCAGATGTTCTTCACTTTCATTCTGGGAAGGACTGATTCCATGTATCTGAGCATAATAGTTTCATTTCAGTCTCCTGTCCTGAACTCCCATAAACTCAGGGTGTATTTTCTTTCTCTGTTTGTTGCCTGTACACTGCCAGAGCAACTGATCTCACTGTCTGGAGCCAAGGGTGACATCTGCACAATTATCACTTGTAAAGTTCTAGTAATCTCCTTCCCACCAAAGCCAAGCCACAGAGAAATGTATTTGAAAACCTATAGAAATACGGCACTATTGTATCCCAGCAAATGAGGTTGATTAAGGGTTGCTTATAATATTCTATACTAGATAAAAAATTCATGTTTCAGTTTTGTTTCCATCTTTACACACAGAAATTTCTTTCTTTATTTCTCCTTTGCTATTTGCTGTTCCTCTAGACAGGCCATTCCTTTGAAGATCATATTCCTACTTGTGCTGTGCATTTTTCTACCCAGTGACTCACCCTCGTCTTCCATTTCCCTATCCTATACTATCTTTCCATTTTTATTGTGCTCATCCACCCTAAAACTCCCTGCCTAGAAAGAAGAAAGGATTTAATATTACTCAACTGTATTATGCAAGGTGGAAGATAAAGTGAGTGTTGGCATGCTCACATTTCTCTGGGTCTCTGTGTGAAATGTCTGTCAGCTGCTTAGCTGATGACGTTCTCCTATTTTTGTAAGATGCTCGTTGTTATTAAGTACTGGTAGAGTTTAAAAAAGTAACATAAATTGCATTCGCTCATAAATTGCATATCTCCTGGTTCCCTTTCAGGGTAAGTAATGTAATGCAAGCATAGAAAGAGAGTAAGAAATAGTTTCCCTCAAAAATTAACTGTATGAGATTAGATAGGGAAGGGAAAGCTGACTCTGGTTTATACTAACATCATTCATCAGATCTTTCTTTCCTTGCTTGATCACATCCTGCAATGCAATATATGTGGATGACCCTGAGGGATGAAAGAAAGAGATGCTATCTAGAGAAGGATCAATCAATCCTTTCTAATTGATCAAACTGATAAAAGTGATGGGAAGCTTGTACTTCAGACTTGAAATATTCCGATAATGTAGACTTACAATAAAATGTTGTTACCCATTTAGCTCATCTAGTCATGTTTTCATACCTGGATGATGCAGGAGAACTTATATCTTTCTTTAATCTTATATACCGCCCCCTCTCCCAGCGGGACTCGGGGCGGTGTACAGCCGAATAAAATACAAATATAAATACAAATACAATGTTTAAAATGAATTTAAAAAGAATTATATAATTGGCTGGAAAGATTAAAAAATTTATCAAAGGATTAAAAAACTAAAAACCATTAAGGTCAAATTAAAAACCCTACACGTAACTCTAGGCCAGACCAGCTTGATGGAATAAGTAGGTCTTTAGCGCATGCCGGAAGGTTAATAGGTCAGGGATGGTCCTCATCTCTGGGGGTAATTCGTTCCAGAGAGAGGGTGCTCCCAGAGAGAAGGCCCGGATCCTCGGGGTCGCTAGACATCCAGCCGGCGGCACCCCAAAGAGGTCCGCCCTATGGGAGCACACTGGCCGACGGGAGGCCAATGGTGGCTGTAAGTGGTCCCGTAAGTACCCAGGTCCCAAGCCATGTAGCGCTTTAAAGATGACCACTAACACCTTGAATTGCACCCAGAAGGCCACCGGGAGCCAATGCAGCTTGCACAGAAGTGGTGTAACATGAGAGCTCCGAGAAGCCCCCAAAACCACCCGTGCGGTTGCATTTTGCACCAACTGGAGCCTCCAGGTGCTCTTCAAGGGGAGCCCCATATAGAGAGCATTGGCATAATCTAGGCAGGAGATGACGAGGGCGGATGTGACCGTGCAAAGTGCATCCCGATCCAGAAAGGGCCGCAACTGGTAGATCCTACAGACTGAGAAAAAGCCCCCCTGGTGACAGCTGCTATATGATCTTCTAACGACAGCCATACATCCAGGAGGACACCCAGATTGCGCGCCCTCTCTGTGGGGGCCAGAATTTCTGCCCCCCACGGCCAGCGATGGAGTCAGCTGACTATATCGGGGTGCCGGAAAGCACAGCCACTCGGTTTTGGCTGGGTTGAGCTGAAGCCTGTTCCGCCCCATCCAACCCCGCACAGCCTCCAGGCACCGGGTCATCACTTCCACGGCTTCATCAGGGTGGCCTGGGGTAGAGATGTACAGCTGAGTATCATCAGTGTACTGATGAAATTCTACCCCAAAGCCACGGATGATCTCACCCAGCGGCTTCACATAAATGTTGAACAGGTGGGGCGAGAGCACCGACCCCTGAGGTACCCCACAAATCAGGGGCCTCGAGGCCGATTTTTGCCCCCCTGCCAACACAAATTGCAAATGGTCGGAGAGGAAGAAGGAGAACCACCGTAATACAGTGCCTCCCACTCCCAACCCCCCCCAGCCGCCGCAATAGAATACTGTGGTTGATAGTATCAAAAGCCGCCAAGAAGTCTAACAAGACCAGGACAGAGGAATAACCCCTCCAGAGATCATCCACTAATGTGACCAATGCCGTCTCTGTGCTGTAACCAGGCCTGAAGCCTGATTGGCATGGATCCAAATAGACAGCTTCATCCAGGTGCTGGGGGAGCTGTTGTGCCACCACACTCTCAACAGCCTTCGCCATAAAGCGAAGGTTGGAGACTGGACGATCGTTAGATAATAAAATTGGGTCCAGGGACAGTTTCTTGAGGAGGGGTCTCACTACCGCCTCTTTCAAGGTGGCCAGCAGAAACCCCTCACTCAAGGAAGCGTTAATAATACCCTGGAACCAACCTCGTGTCACCTCCCGAGTGGCCAATGCCAGCCAGGAGGGACACAGATCCAGTAAACATGTGGTGACATTGAGCTCACCCAGCATCCTATCCACGTCCTCGAGGGTCACAGGATCAAACTCTCCCTAAATAACCTCACCGAACTCTGCCTACACTCCCCCAACCAGAGTTGCCCAGTCAGAGGCCAACCCATCCCGGATCTGAGTGATTTTGTCCTGCAGGAAATTTGAAAAGTCCTCAGCCCGCCCCTGTAAAGGATCATCCCATACTCCCACCTTTAAGAGGGAGCAGATCACCCTAAAAAGGGTGGATGGGCGATTTCCTGTGGACACAATAAGGGCGGAAAAGTGAGAACGCTTTGCTGTCCTTATCGCCACTAAATAGGTCCTAATATGGGACTGCAGTAATGTTCGATCAGATCCAGAGAGGATGGTCCTCCAACCATCTCTAGGTGTCTTTTCCGGTGCTTCATCTCCCTCAGCTCCTCAGAAAACCAAGGGGCTAATTGGGATCGGCATTGGGTCAGAGGCCGCAAGGGCACAACCCGGTCAAGGGCCCCAGCCACCATCCTATCCCAGGTGGTGACCAGGTCCTCAACCGGGTCGTGTGTGCGAACACCAGGAAATGGCCCAAGCTCTGTCAGGAACCTATCCAGGTCTATCAGGCACCTGGGGCGGAACCATCGTGTTGGCCCCGCCTCCCTGCGACGAGGGGGTGCGGCATGGAAGTCCAGCCTAAGGAGCGAATGATCAGATCATGACAGGGGCTCAACAACAACGTCCCCTACACCTAGATCATCCTGCCACTGTCCAGAGACAAAAACCAAATCCAAAATATGGCCCCCGATGTGAGTGGGGTCCCTAATTAACTGGGACAGGCCCAAGGCTGTCATGGAAGCCAAGAACTCCTGGGCAATCCCCGAGGTACCGCCAGCTGAAGGTAGATTGAAGTCCCCCATGACCATAAGCCTGGGGGTCTCAACGACCAAGCTGGCTATAACCTCGAGGAGCTCAGGCAGGGCCGATGTCACATAGCAGGGAGCCAGGTATGTGATCAATAGGCCCATCTGAACTCCGGAACCACATTTCACAAAAAGGGATTCACATCCGGTCGTCTGAGGAACAGTGGATTCCCTAGGACACAGATCTTCCTTAATAACCACCGCAACCCCTCCCCACCCCTCCCCTGGGCCCTCGGTCGATGAAAGGCCCGAAACCCAGCTGGGCACATCTCCACCAGAGAAACACCCCCCTCCGGGCCCAACCAGGTTTCAGTAACACCCACCAGGTCCGCCCCCCCCCTCCATAATCAAATCATAAATGAGGGGGGTTTTATTAACTACGGACCTGGCATTGTACAACATCAGCCGAAGGCCCAGGGCCGGATCATTCGGACAACCCAGGGAACGGGAGATGACCTGGGGGTCGGAGTGCGCCACCATATGTAAACAGCGGGGGCAGGCTCCCAAAACATAATATGGCCCCGTCAATGCCATACCTGCCTATCTTGTTGACCTTGCAGATAGCCATCCCCTCCTCCTCCTCCTGAAAAGAAACCCCCATCCTCGATCCAACCATCCCTGCCCCCCAAAACTCCCAGTCATGCCTGACCCCCAGTCTAGCCCTCGTCTCAGACGGGTTATCCCCCAAACCCAGCCTGGTCACCCTCCCTAACCCCACTAAAAATTTAGAGATAAAAGAATACAATTGGGAATAATTTTTAACATGCTTCCCTTGGCTGTGCCACCTCTCGGGATCCCAGTAGGATCCATCATCAAGGTATGCCATAGAAAGGCCGGAGGGCCATCTCAGAGAAAGGGGAACACCTTTGAGGGCCCATAAGTCTGCCGACGTGTAAGTAATCGGCCCAGTCATTTGGCGATCAGCTGGTTGTATTCCCAACATCCCAGGTCGAAATCGAAGGCCCATACAATTGGGACCGACTCGCCTGGGCCCCACTATCAAATAGACGTGACCTCATCGATGTCGCCATTGTCGGCGTCGGCAGGGACAAGATAGAAATGGATCTGGCCCCGGCACTGCCATCGGAGCCGCCGAAGCCCGGGCCCCCGTCGTCAGGACCGCCACTGTCCTCGAGCCAGTCGCTTCCACGACTGAACCAGATGACGTAGGGCCAGGCCGCCATCGTTGCCATTGTCACTGCCACCGTCGAGGCCTCTGGGCCACCACCATCGCCATCATCCCTGGAGGGAGCAATCCAGTTGAGGCCACTGCCACAGCCATCGAAGACCCTGTCCCTGGAACCATCGCCACTCAGGACAACGCCATGATCACCGAGCTTTCCATGACACTCTCGCGGCCGCTGCCATCACCGGGACCGTCGCCGGGGCCCTCTAGGCCTGGGGCCTCATCCCCGAAGCCAGCAGTTCCAGTACGCTGGGCAGCGCCGCCATCGCTGGTCTTGGCCACCACCACTGTCGCCATTGCTGCCTGGACCAAGAGCTGGACTGCAGGTCTGGTCGGGACCAAAACCACGCCACCCACAAGTTGCCATAGTCCCCAACTGGGATGACCAAGGCTGGAAACGCCGGCTCCCGGTCGGGCCGCACCACTGCCAGCGCTGTCTCCAACAGCGCCGGGGCGCAGGACCAGACCATCGACCTTGTAAAAGCCGAGGTGAGGTGGGGGCCGGAGGGGCCGAGCAGCTGGAAATCTAGGCTGCCACCAAGCCAGGCCGAACTACAAACCGCGGCAATAAGATTTTTGAACGAGGCACGATGGGGAGGCACGATAGAAAGCGCCATCACCCCGCCCGCCGCCCGGACTGCCCACGCGGCTGCCTGGGCCACCCTGCCAACCGTTATATATGTATATCCATGTATTGCTTTATACTACTGATATCAGCAAAGCCAAAATGGTGGTCACTTGAGTTTTTCATCCCAAATAATTTCATTGTTTTTATGGTTAATTCCATTCATTAGAGTGAAGGCTTCATACTATGTTTTATTCATACTATGTTTTATTTCCCTATCTAGTATTTTCTCTGCCTCTCTTAATTTTAACCAATTCTTGCTATTTTTTATTGTATTCATAGAAACCATCTTTTTTCTCCCTATATATATCAGCAGTTTCCACAGCCCATTTTGTTACATCCATATTCTATTCCTTCTGTTGGGAGGCCAATCTGCCTTTTTATACAGGGCTTATACTTTTACTTCCTGCAATTATTCTGTTTTCACTCTCATTTCCTTCATATTTTCTTTTCTTCCATTGTCCATTTTCCCCCAAGATAGATTTTTAGCTGTACTGAAAATGATCTTTCCAACATCCATTGTTTTTGTGTCATTCAACAAATATCTCAATCCTTCATCAAAAACAATTCTATCAATCATGCTTTTAGATTTCTATTCAAAACATAGAAACCCTCTGTGCCTTGGCCAGTATACATTTGTTTAATCTTGCCTTTCATCACATTTTTTCAGGTTTTGCTCCCTAAGCTTCTTCTTGGTTTGATTATTTTTCATTCTAGTTCATGTGATTATTTTTTATCAAGCTCTTACCTTTTTCCCACTAATCATTTTAATAAAGCCAGAACTAATTAGCATTCTAACTAACCCATTCTGAAGTCCTGCCAAGTTGTAAGAAATCTAAAAAATCCTCTGCAGCTTCTACAGCCAAATGGCCTCATCCAGGTTGTCTTGTCTATGTAAATTTTGATAGCTTTCACAGTATTGCTGTGGAGGTTTGTGTTTCTCCAGGGATAGTAAAATGATCTTTGTCCATTCCCACATCATCTCTACTTCAGGGAACATGAAGGGCTTCCTTCATCTTTAGCCAGATTTCTGTTGTAAGCACCTTGTGATATCTTTTTATTTAAAGTCTAATTTCTGGCTAAAATCTTTTATAGGATAGCAGTGATAAGAGTTGTTCAGGCAATCACATTTCTTATTAATAAAAACAAGGACAGACTTAAAGAATACAAAATGCAATTTAGGAGAGATTTCATGCCAGGCTTATTTGAGTGGGAAATCACTCAGTCTGCCACAATGAATGAAAAGAAACTCCAAATTATATTATTAGTTGATCTGGAACATTCACATTGCATTATCTGTCATAACCTTCTAGGCAGTTGATAGGAATATTTTTAAAAAATAAAATTAAAATAACCCAGCAAACCCAAAACAGCAGCAGACAAACATAGTGGAAACAATTAAACTATTTAAAATTTTGAATTAAAAATGAGAAGGATTATATTTCAAAGATCTTCCTCTAAATGAAGATTATCATAAATTTCCAGACAGTTGTTAATGAAAAAGGGAGTTTTACAGCATTCTCTCTCTCTCTCTCTTTCTGTCTTTCTTTCTTTCTGTTTGTGTGTGTGTGTGAGTGTGTGTGTGTGTGTGTGTGTGTGATAGAATCCTTTATCCATTCTCACATCATCCGGGATCAAACATCTATTGTTTCCAATATTTTCCTTAAACTAACTCACACGGGAAAACAATACAATAAATGTGAATAGGTCCTGAATTCTATTTCAGTCAATGAAGTCATAATATGGGCTGCAAAAATCCAGAAAGTCCGTAGATATGGCAAAGAGATACAGAAACCTCCAACCTTTTGCTGCCATCTGCTGATCTTCTGGAAAGTTGTAGCTGAGATTTGAAAGCCCTACGTTTAATCAATAGAATCTGAATGGAATTGCCATCTTCTAGACCATATTTGCATGTTTAACGGGATAATATACAGATTACTTTCCAATTACTTTCATCATTCATGAGATGACTGAATAGGTGGTTAAAGTTTGCTTGATTGTGAATGGATCTTCATGTTTCCTGAAGAACAAGACCCTCAATGGATTCAGATGCTTCACTCAAGTATGTTCTCTTCATTGGAAACACAAAAATCATATTCTTTGGAAACTACCCATTCAGAAACTGTCGAAGGCAAAGATAATGGGGGCTTAGCCTGAGAAATTATTCAGTCAGAGACTTTTGAAATCAAGATATTAAAGAATTGTGAACAGAAGTGTATACTGAACTTGATTAGATAATGAAGCTTTACATCAGAGGTGCAGGGGTGGGATTCAAAATTTTTAACAACCGGTTCTGTGGGCGTGGCTTAGGTAGTGGGCGTGGCTTGGTGGTCATGTTATTGGCTGGTTATGGCCAACTCAATATCACTCACATCGAGGCACGCATCTCCTCGTCTGGCCTCTCATGACTGTGGGGATGCTGCAACAGTCGTAAGTGTGAAAAATGGTCATAAGTCACTTTTTTCAGTGCCATTGTAACTTTAAATAGTCACTCCACACAAGCAAAGTACCAGCAAAGGAGGGGGAAAAAAACTCCAGAGAGACAGGAAGTCTAGTCCTGCCAAGAATGTAATAAGGGTTAACGGAGAGGCAATTTCTGTAAGCAAAACCAGAATGTTTCCTTCCTGCCTTCCTTACAGGATTAGACCAGGTAATTTCTTCTAACAACCGGTTCTCTGAACTGCTTAGAATGTTAACAACCAGTTATAGCTAATAGGTGCGAACTGGTAGAATCCCACCCCTACAGAGGTGGTATTCAGCAAGTTCTGACCAGTTCTGGAGAACCAGTAGCAGAAATTTTGACTAGTGCAGAGAACCAGTAAATATCACCTCTGACTGGCCCTGCCCCTATCTATTCTCTGCCTCCTGATTCCCAGCTGATTGGCTGGGTCCTCTTTTGTTGCCCTGCACAGGAGAACAGAGCTGGAAAGCAGGTTAGTAGGGTGGGGAGGAAATGGGATTTTGCAGTAACCTTCCCCCAGGAGTGGGAAGGGAATGGAGATTTTATAGTATCCTTCCCCTGTCACTCCCACCAAGCCACACCATGCCCACCAAGCCATACCCACAGACTAGTAGTAAAAATTTTTGAATCTCACCACTGCTTTGCACCAAAAGAGACTCACAGCTTGTTGGAAGCATGCATAAATTTCTTTTTCCAAAAGAACCTGGCCTTAGAATATTTAATCCAAGAGTTCAGAAAGGCAAAGAGAGAATCAGTGATTTTCAAATGCTAAAACCAGAATGTACCATTCTTTAAAATATGTCTTCTTTAAAAGTCTCCTTCTTCCAGATTCTCCTTGGCTGTTAAGTAACCACAGTCTAAAGTTCCTTCAGTTTAACATCCTGGCTACTCAGAAAGTATGGCTTCTAGTAAACTTGAGCTATGAATCCTCCTGTTTAATATATTTGTCAAGGTGCCAAGTACTTTACAAATAATTGTAATAATCATAAGAGAATAACCATACAGATATTATAAAATTGTATAGCAATGTAGGAAGAAATGAGATCACTTGAACTTCACTAGTGATTATTTTCATAAATGTATAATGCTGAATTGAAACCGCTCTACTCTTCATACCAAATTAGCCATAACATGGACATTATCCCACCACTGCCGAATAATTGTATTTGCCTGTCTTGAAAAATTCTTCTCTAATTTCTATTCCCATTGTTGAAACCAGATGTTAAATGTAGAGACAGATGTGAAGACAAAGATAAGATTAGTAGAAGACAGAATATGAATAAAGTTAGGAAAATATATACAGTATACAAGCCAAACTCTGCCTGGAGGAACTTGGGAGGTTGTTTTCCACTTGCTGGTTTGGACGTTAGGCTAAGATATGGTTTGCTTAACCAAAATTCACTGAATACATCACAGTTAGCATGTTGATGGTAAGTCATAAACCATGGTTCACAGCCATATGAAGTCAAAACAATGGCTTTGTATGTTGTGTGTGAACCTAGTCACAAAATTAAACCTTTGCTCATTCTAACTTCTCAAGATTTGAGAGAGGAGTTTTTGTAGCTCTACCTGGAGATGATATGGATTAAGGATATTTTTGGTACAAAGCAGATGTTCTACCAGTTAAGTGGAAACTATTTAACTGATATGATGTTTGAGTTTCAGCTACAACCAGATGATGGTGGAACATGAGAAACAGACCAAGCCCTGTTTTACAAACATTGTATTTTCCATTCATCTTAGGGTCAAGCAGGCCAAAGAAACTTCATGAAGTAGGCTTTCAGGGGTGTCCCTAAGGAATGTCGTAAGAAAAAGCAGAAGTATATACATGACATTTCAAACAGCCGGAAGTAAATTGGCAGTACAAGATCATGAGAGGAAAGCAAACATCTGTGAACCATGGTGGACATGGACAAGTTAGGAGATGATGGGATTAGAAGTGACACTAACTCAAAGCCAGTCCTCCCGTAAGACAGGATATTTCTTTTTCTGAACTTTTAGTGAGACGTTTAACCCTCCCTTCTTAAAACCACAGCTTTTCCTGAATAAGAAATAGGGAGCCAGCAACTGAAAGCCAGATGGAAGAGAGTCTAGATAAAGAAGCAAATCAGGAAAGCTTGATTAAAACACTGACACAATCATTGGCTGGAAGAGCACAGGAAGCAGACCAGATTGGCATTCACACTTGCAAATGTATACATGCAATAATTGGCTTGCCTCATAATGGCTCAACAAAGACAGGGTTTCATACCTTCAGTTTCAACAAACCGATTTATTATTTCTACTGATCATTTCAATCATAATATTCTGTACGGGCTGAATATTCAGTTGCCCTGAGAAACTGACAGCAATTTATGTACAGTATTGCTAAGAAAACCAATTTTTAAAATGGTTGGTACTAGACAACCCTCCTCCTCCTGTTTGAAAAGACTATGTACAATCATTCATATTTATATCAGGTAATCAATCTAATTTTAAAAAATCTTATAATCCTACAAATTCTTGAGTCTAACAGAATATAATTTATATTGTCTAAGAATGTATAATGCTAGCATTAGATTATGCTTTTCTTTAATTTGTTATGTGAGAACTTTAACTGTGATGTTCCGAAGACTGGGATTTTTTTTTCATTCATAAATCCAGTTCATTAAAAAGAATAAGCCTTGCCTTGGAATAAAGAAAATTGTACAAATTCTCATTTTGTTTGAGTTCTCTATATTTTTTCAAAAAAATAATATTTCTCCTGCTTCATAGGAATACAGGATTTCAGTGATTGTGCAAGAAATGATCTTAAAACAAGAAGGCTATCAACTAGAAAAGAGAACCTGGAAAGGAATTCAAATATCTATAAGCTGAAGTTTTACATCTGAGTAGAACATATAGATTTTGATCACAGGAGCATGGATTGTGTTAAATGGCAGTAATATCCCTTCCATGCAAAAGATATAGAAAGCAGATTTAATCAATGAAATACTTAATCCAAGGAGGTGTACACATTAATATTACAGCATATGTTTCTCCATCTTGGATACCTTTAAGATATGTGGACTTCAGCTCCCAGAAATTGACAGCCAATCTTATAGGCAAGCATTTCACAGCTTAGATTCAATATCAAAAGTCCTTACTCCTAATGATAGCCAGTTGTATAGTTTTCTAGCTGTGTGGAATATTAAGGGTGGCTAAAACGACTTAAAGTAATCGAAATTTCAATGTATGCATCTTTTTCATCCTGTTCTTCATATTCAGAAAGAGAGAGACATTGTGCATTACACTGTATCTTAAAGTTAAAAACTGACTCGTGATGCTTAAATCATGTAGGACTAAGACCAATTATTTTATTGTAACAATGAAGTGATTATGGTCCCTTTGTAACTCATTTGGACTTCATAATGCAGAAAGAATGCACTTGAAAGACAGTACTTTAAGAGGAACTGCATCTGTATTTTTCTTATTAGGATTTTTTTTTTTTTGTCATGTATTTCCTTATTACTGATATGGCAAGAAGAAATTTGGCCAACTTCCAAGAAAACAAGTAGTCCATTCACATTGAAAAAGATGGGAAGACACCTTTATCTGATCCTGCAGCAATCCTAATGTAAAGCACTGGATTTGCCAGCCTTTGACCTCATGGTCACAATAAGTCAGAGGTCAACTTTATAGTCATATACAGAGCATTAAGGAACCCTGGCTTTATTATGACTGCTCCCCTGATGAGAAGGAATTCCTTCTAATCCCTGATTCTTTGGCATATATCTTCAAAGACAAGCTGTTTTCCTTTCTTTCAAAAGATTGCAGCCCTTTGGCATTGCCTGCTGATCCCAAAATTATTAGGAAAAATATGTAACTGAATATTTCTAAACAAATAATGAGTTGATTCAGCTGTTTGGAATCCTTGTTTATTTATAGAAATGTACAAGAACTTTATATTGGAGATCATCTTGTCCAGCGGTAGGAAACCTGTGGCTCTCCAGATGCAGATTACAGTTCCTATTATCACTGACTGTTGGACTATTGGGAGGCTGCGAGAAAGTAAATTCTAACATCTGCCAGTTCAGAGATTTACTATTGTTGACTTAATCTAATTAAACTCAGGGAAGGTAGGCAAGCCGGCTGAGAAAAAATTAGGACCCATTCCATTGAAGACCCAAATCTTGGGTCCTTCACAATGGGGTGGATGGCTAGAATTGAAAGGGCAGGTCTTTCCAAGAACTGCTTGAATGAAATGGCCTTTGGACCAAGCCTTAATTTTCACACAATTTCTGAAGAAGTTTTTCAATGGAATACAGTCACCAGTTCAGCTTCTTTATGGCTAATAATTCACAGTCACCTCTAATGAAGTATGCCGCATACATTGACTTTTCAGTTGTGTTATGTGCACTGCAATTATTGATTTAGAAATTTGTTTAAAATATTGATGTCTACCAACGATGAAGCTTCATAATCAACAATTAAAACAAAATTCTGTATGGTGAGCTTTCTCTGAATCCTTGAAGACACAAAGACAAACCTGTAGTATTTGACTAGATCTTCCCTTGCCACACTAGAAAAAGGGATTGCCATCCCAAAACTCAGATCAAATCAGGGTTATACTTCACTATACTAAACCTGGGAAACCAGATGTATGCTCTTGGTTATTCATAAAGCATAGGTAAAAAAACGGATAGGTTATGAATATATGAAATATCCATATTATTCTTGGTCCTACAAAGCATATAAGGGAAAATATAATTTTAAACAGATTGTCAGAGAGAAAGTTATACTGGATTCAGTATAGACTACAGTATATAGTTGATCATTTTCCCATAAAATACCCCCTAAAGGCCAAGCATACAGGAAGAAAGTCAGCTTGAAGAAATTAGTGGGAAGGAGGAATGGCAGCGAGAAAATAATGGAGCATAATTGTGCACACAATCACACACATGTGCACACTTTTTGCATTACCTGGTTTCATTTCCAGAAGAAATGGTTATCTGAATATACATATTATACATATTTGCATGAAGTGTCTTGCTTTCCTCCTGTAAAAATAAAAATAAGAAAATGATGCTTTTCTTAGTACAAGTTTGCAGAAATCAAGTTGGCCAAATTTATCACTCAATACCAGTCTAAAGCATACCTATATACCTTCTTACATTGAACTATTTCAAGATATAGTAATTGTCATACATTTATTTTCAATAAACCATTGACATTCTCTTCATTTAGTATTGTTTCATACTTTTTAAAGACATATGATTGATAATTACTTTCCATGACTTAATCAAGGGATCATCCCCCATGTTATCCTAAATAGAGCTTTTGCCTGTGTTTCTGGACAACACAGTTTCCCCTTTAGGGTTGTACTATGCCTTCTCTATGCTTTTGATAGCTTTTCTTATTGTTAAAATATATTATGGTTGCACAGTCAGCCAGATGTTTAGACTGGCTTGCTGTTATTGTTGTAATGGTTCATTGCATGATCATACCCACTGCTCCTCCCTCCTATTTTCCCCACAACTACAACCTGTGAGATGGGTTGGGCTGAGAGTGAATAAGTGGCCTGAAGCCACACATCTGGCTTTCATGCCCAAAGTGGGGCTGGAACTCATGGTCTCCTGATTTCTAGGCCAGCACCCAACATGTATCCATTACAGATGGTGAGATAGCTATATCCACAATATCATCCCCTAATCACTCCCAGCCCAACCTGAAGATGGTCTCCTCCTGTGTTTTTACTGCTTCAGGAGAATTGCCTGCAGGGTTTACTGGAATATCTTTGATAGCCATAGCCACAGCAGCATTATATAGCTCAAGGTGATGACTGTTTTGAAATTCTGGAAACAGCCTTCCTTTCTTCCTTCCTCCCTCACTTCTCTTTGCAGTTCTTACTCATCTGGGCTATCCCACATTGTAACACTGAATTCACTGAATCAGGTAGTCAAGTAAACTGCTCATCGATGTTCTTACTAATCAGAACTCTTAGAGAGTTGATTTTGAGATTAATAGAATTCTTTATTGGCCAAGTGTGATTGGACACACAAGGAATTTGTCTTGGTATAAATACCCTCAGTATACATAAAAGAAAAGATACATTCATCAGGAGTTGAGAATCGTAAGGTACGATACTTAATGATAGTCATAGGGTACAATAAGCAATCAATCATACTAGGAAACAGTCAATATAAATCGTAAGTATACCAGCAACAAAGTTACAGTCATACAGTCACAAGTGGGAGGGGATGGGTGATAAGGAGTGATGACAAGATTAACAGTAATAGTAGTGCAGACTTTATAATAGTTGAACAGGGTTGAGGGAATTATTTGTTTAGCAGAGTGATGGCTTTTGGGGAAAAACTGTTCTTGTCTCTAATTGTTCTCTATAGCATTGTTTTGAGGGAAGGAGTTGAAACAGTTTATGTCCAGGATGAGGGGTTGTAAATATTTTCACAGCTCTCTTTTTAACTCATGCAATATATAGGTCCTCGATTGAAGGCAGGTTGGTAGTAATTGTTTTTTTCTGCAGTCCTAATTACTCTCTGAAGTCTGTGTCTCTCCTGTTGGGTTACAGAGCCAAACCAGACAGTTATAGAGGTGCAGATGATAGACTCAATCATTCCTCTGTAGAACTGGATCAGCAGCTCCTTGGGCAGTTTGAGCAGTTTGAGTTGGCACAGAAAGAACATTCTTTGTTGTGCTTTTTTGATGACGTTTTTGATGTTTGGTGTCCATTTTAGGTCATGTGATATAGTAGAACTTAGAAATTTGAAGGTCTCTACTGTTGATACTGTGATGTCTAGTATTGTAAGAAGTGGTAGTATGGGAGGGTTTCTTCTAAAGTCTACCACCATTTCTATGGTTTTGAGTGTGTTCAGTTCCAGATTGTTCCGGTTACACCACGAAGCAAGTTGTACAACCTCCTGTCTGTATGCGGATTCGTTGTTGTCTCGAATGAGACCAATCACTGTTGTGTCATCAGCAAACTTCAGTATTTTAACAGATGGATCATTTGAGATGCAGTCATTGGTATATAGGGAGAAGAGGAGAAAGCACACAGCTTCACCTGCTGCTTCCTGTCTGTTAGGAAGCTTATGATCCACTTACAAGTGTGTTCAGGTACCACCAGTTGGTTTAATTTACTTAGAAGAGTATCTGGAATGATGGTATTGAATGCTGAACTGAAGTCTACAAAGAGGACCCTTGCGTAGGTATTTGGAGATTCAAGGTGTTGTAGGATGTAATGCAGAGCCATGTAAACAGCATCATCTGTTGATCTATTTGCTCACTTTGCAAACTGCATGGGATCTAACAGCGGATCCGTGATGGTTTTCAGGTGGGACAGCACAAGCCTTTCAAAGATTTTCATAACTACCGATGTTAGAGCAACTGGTCTGTAGTCATTCAGCTCCTTGATGGAGGGCTTCTTTGGCACTGGGATGAAAGTAGAGCATTTGAAGCAGGAAGAAACATAGCACATCTCTAGTGTTCTATTGAAGATTCGGGTGAAGATGGGGGCCAATTGGTAGCACAGACTTTTAAGCAAGAAGGAGTTATCTTATCTGGACGTGGTGCTTTTCCTGGCTTTTGTCTGTGTAATAGATTTTACATTTCTTTTTCTGTGATCACCAGAGGTTGTGAACCCAATGGATTTCCATTCCAAGTTTCCAGTCCAAGTTGATACAAAATTTTTTTTGCAATAATTGAATAGTGTCTTGGTGGGACAGGAGTGTCAAACAGAATGGAATGGTTTTGGACAAATTGCCACTACCCTGCTGGTAACCTGAACTGAAGTGCACTTTATTAGCATATTTGTTGTAAATCATGTTACTTCATTACCACTCAGTTGTCAACAATGAAGCTGCTCCTTGGAAAGCAGGAGATGAACTTCCAAAAAGGAAGCTTTCAATGAATAGTCACAAACACCAGCAGCACTTGCAGGGTTAAATTAATCCATATGATGAAAGCAACATTGTCTCATCATGACACAAGAACTGTCCTTTGTGACAGAGCACACCCATCCAAAAGGGACAATTAGATAGTTTTGAAGAAATAAGCTGGAACTGCAGACCCCTGTGTTAGCAATCTTCTGTTAACAAAACCTTCTTGTGAAGGTTTATTAGGGGAAGACCTTGGCCATGAAAACCATTGTTGAATAATAAAGCTCTTAAAGATATTTATTCAATCATTTCCTCTCTTGATTATACTTAATTGCCTTAGCAGCATTACCAGGCTCTTACAGTCTTCTCTGAAAGTGTAAAATGATAATTGCATGAAAAAATTTTTGCATGAATAATCTGATTTAGTCAGTAGCTTTGAAGCTGAGTTATTGAAACATATAATTTAGGGCCAAGCTGATTTAAAACTACAGGCAACAAGACTTAAAGGCAACCTCCATCTATTACTCACATTTCATCTGAGTTTAGAAATGGGAAGTATTGTCAGAATCTTAGCAAGGGGGGATGTCAGGTAACATTCCCTCTGGGAGAGAATTTGTATGAAAAAGACAGCTTTTTAAAACATATTTTTCTCCAGATATTTTAAGTCTTAGTCCTTTCAGTTGAATGGGAATGGTGGTTGGATTTTGGGGGGCTCTGTATTTATTGCAGATGACAAGGTCAAAGTTGATTTCCTGCAACTCCAACTTTATGTTGACAGATTAATTAGCACACACAAAAAATATTCCCTCTTAGTAGGATAGTCAACAGGATCTTCCACAAGAGCCAAAAATGAAAGCAAGAACTCTTGGAGGGGGGTGTGTGGAACTGTGCTATGTGTACTTTCCAGGCAAATCAGTGCAGTGACCCTTGCAATAAAACATCCCACAGGATTATATTTAATATTCCTGGTCCCTTCCACTGCATCATCTTACATCATTCATTTTCAAATGGCTGCCTTTCCTTTGCTTAAAAGTGCTGGCTGTGTTATTTATTTTGGTTCAGACATTTTTAAAGAAATGCTTTCAAAATAGAACCTTTCGTATACCAATTTCTACCTGTGATTTTACTTGCCTGTTAATTGTACCTAGTTGCACATTGCACTAAGTCATAGACCACAGTTTATAGAATAAGCCATGATGACTGGATTCACACCACACATTGAACCAATGCTAATCAAGCCACATTATCGTTTATGGTACAGTGTGAATCAGAATGAAGAAAATACATCAATTCATATTCTTCTTCAATGTTATCAGTCACTTTAGTAGACAAAGCTGATTTGGATGAATAAAAAGGCAGCAAATAATTATTGGATTCATCACTATTGCATTTTCTACTACCCAAAAAATAAGGAAAGTTTCCAGCAGAATGTTCTGTCTTTGATATGAAAGAAATTCTTGTATTTGGGGATATCTAAGGGAAGTCTAGTACTAAAGGAGCTAGACTTCAGGAAGAAAAACAAAAACTAATTAAAAGTACCTGAATTTTTAGAATTAAAAAACAAAGGCTAACTTTCAAAGGAAGTAAGTTTGGCAATTTTGGAGTAATCAGAAGAACAGGACAAGCACCAAAATTATCAGTATCCAGTGTGCAGGGGATAACTTCATCTTCAATCATAACAATACAAGAGCACACAATAGATACAAACTCAAGGTTAACCGCACCAAACTTGACCGCAGAAAATACGACTTCAGCAACAGAGCGGTTAATGTTGGAATGCTCTACCTGACTCTGTGGTTTCTTCCCCAAACCCGAAAAACTTTAACCTTAGACTGTCTACTGTTGACCTCACCCCCTTCCTAAGAGGCCTGTAAGGGGCGTGCATAAGCGCACCAATCATGCCTACCGTCCCTGTCCTATTGTTTCTTTTTATTTTTCTTACAAGTATCTATCTCATGTATTCAAAACTATATTTATTCTTATACCTTGTATCTTGTAAGTGATTGACAAATCAAATCAATGCTAAAATACTAAATAATTTATAATTAATTTCCCATTCTGGCATGTGGATGGTAAAGAAAGAAAATGGGAAAGTTTGAAAAGGAGGCCTATATGGACAAGAATGCAATTCCTGGTTCAAGAGGAGGCAGATTGAGATGTCAAGGGCTCTTTCCTGCTGCTTAGCCTCGTGTCCGGTACAAGCTGTCTGTTTAATAGGAGTGCTCCAATGCTCGGATTTGATGTTTTAAGAGGCAGGGATGACCTGCTGCCACATCATTCCTAAAAAAAAACCCAAAAACTCTGTGAAACGACATTGGCTGGAGGGATCAAAAAGACAAAATGGGGCAAGTAGGAATTACAATGTAATCTCCTTCCAGAGATGGTATTCAGCAGGTTCTGACCAGTTCTGGAGAACCGGTAGCAGAAAATTTAATTAATTCATAGAATCAGCAAATACCACCTCTGACTGGCCCCACCCCCATCTGTTCTCTGCCTCCCGAGTCCCAGCTGATCGGCTGGGTCTTCTTTTGTTGCCCTGCACAGGAAAGCAGAGCTGGAAAGCAGGTTAGTGGGGTGGGGAGGGAATGGAATATTGGAGTAACATTCCCCTGGAGTGGGGAGGGAATGGAGATTTTACAGTATCCTTTCCTTGCCACACCCACCAAACCAAGCCAAGCCCACCAAGCCACGCCCACAGAACCGGTACCCCGGTACTGCCTCCTTTCCTTTCCTTTCCAAAGAGGTGCCATCTTGCCTTTTTTCGATACACACGAACCTCCCACCTCCTCTGCAGATGACACTGCTTCTGTGCTACTTTCATTCAAGCAAAGCATCCCTTCCTTTATTTAGTCTCAACATCAGCCATTAGAATCTGAGAGATCACTCTAGAACACCCCTGCTCAGATGATAACAGAAGAACAGTCCTGGGACAAACTGGCTTTTGCCTGATATTCCGGTCTTTCCTCCTTGGGGAACCCAAAGAAGGAAAACAAGGGTCCCTGGAAAACAATGATACTTAATTAAGTCCTAACTTAATATTTCCTCTCGAAGCCTTCCAAATCTTTGTGGTTAGCAGCCAGTACTCTTTGTCTTTGAAAACTAGTCCACGAACACAGGAAAACCAATTGTGCTTCTCGATTTTTGAGCATCCAGACTTAAGCCAGCGCAGAATTGTTTTGACTTATGGGAAAATCCTATTTATTATTCTCTCTGCCTTGCGTCATGCTCCATTACCAAGGAAAGTTCAGGGGCTTATTTAGTGGAAGCCATAGGCAGATTCAATAAGACGTTTATTGCCTTGGCTGAACTGAAAAGCAATGCAACAGAAGATTGGGTACCAAATAGTGGGAATCAAGTGATATCACAGATGTTGGCACTTGTATTCCCATTCAGCTGACTCTGGAGCTTAACTTTCTAATATGCTGGATCTTCTGTTCCATGCATGGTTGGAGATAACACAGTGAGTTTTCTGGCAACCAGGCTTACAGGAAGAGTTGAAATAATTAAAACTATGAAATTATTAAAACTATAGCAAAATTATGGAACAAAACCAGTTTCTTATCCCCCTTTTCTTTTATTGAAGTAGTTGTTTTCTTGAGCAGAACTTGCTAAAACACATTTTAATTCCATAACACGTTGGAAATTTTGCAGTGTGTGATGAGATTATTTCTGGAGTGAGGACCTGTTGGTGTTTCACTTAACACAGAGTCTACATTGCCAGAGAAATATTTCTTTTGTTTACAAAGAAGACATTTTTTTCACTGTTGGGGGCTGTTAAAAACAGAATAGAAAAAAAAAGACTAGGAAGAAGAACTGATAAAGGGAGGTTTCTTACTGAAGCTCTTATAGGGACAGGTTAGTTTGTTTAGATTTATTTTTGTATATGAACCTATTGTGCTAAACTCATTAACAAAAGGAACATACAAATATACACATGCACCCACTTGAAAAATGAAATCTTAATGAATATGTAACTTCAAAACTAATGATTATCAAAATTTTAAAAAAGGAAAGGGGGAGAAGAGACCAAAAGGTTTTATACTGTGATACATACAAAATACTGAAGAAGTAGAAAATAAGAAAAAAAATGCATCCTAAATACATAACAATTGATTCAGAAAGAATGTAAATCAGAAATAATTCTTAGACAATTTGAAATGTGATTAATGTCATGCCAAGGCATTTTTATTTTTTGGAAAGCTTTTGGACATTGTAGGAAGTTAATTAAAGTTGCATTAAGTACTTATAATACCTCTGGAATAATAAGCTTCAACGTCATGCCCTAATAGAGATTATTTTAAGCAATCTGAAATTACTTTCCTATGATCTTATAATGAATTCTACCCAAAGTTGCTTTATACAAGTATATAATGGATAATTCATATCTCAGAGGATTTTTTTTAAATAAGCGTTGATCTTAATCACCTTGTTATTAAAATGCAACTCAAGAATCGGAATACTGACATCTATACTTTGGTCTTGTTTTATTGGTGGCTCCTTTGTGGCTAAACATCTACAAAATGTGATGTTGACTTTTGATGTTTGACTTTTGACTTTTGATTTAGTTATATATTAAAGCCTTCAAGCTGCCTTCCACAAATGCTCATGCTGAATACTCTGTAAATAACTTTAAATAGTGCAGAATATCAAGCTTTGTATTCTCTTGTAATTTTGTCAAATCTTTGATAAACATTGCTTAATCATTTAGGAAACACAGCTGGTGCAAGGTAGATATCTAATAGAGATTTAGGAGGGGAGCCAGGAAGGTAATTAAAACTTCCAGCTTGCCAGAGCAAAGGGAAAAATAAAAGTCTTCCCTTTCCCCCAAAACAATAAAGGCTGTTCTCTGACTTTTCATGCTCTCCAAGGACGCTGATCTCATGAAAAGCTCGGTAATATTAGAGGGCCTCCTATCCAGCTCTTAGCCTCAAGCCTTAATTAAAATAAAAGCCAGGAGCACCAGGTTCACATCTGACTAATGTACATTTGGATGAATACTGACTGAGGGAGTGGCAAAGCCCCAAAACAGGGAGCCATCTCTTGTTAAGATTATCCCACCAAGAAGCTATTTCTCGATACCCTTCTTTCTCCCTCTTGTACCACAATTACCTTATTCTCATATTTACTAATAGCAATAGCAAAAAATAACAAAAAATGTTATCTTATAATCGCTTGACGAATAAAATATACAAATAAAATATACGTACAATTACAGGGGTGGGATTCAAATTTTTAACAACTGGTTCTGTGGGCGTAGCTTGGTGGTCATGTGACTGGATGGACATGGCTTAGTGGTGATGTTATTGGCTGGGTGTGGCCAACTCAATATCACTCACATCGAGGCACGCATCTCCTCGTCCGGCCTCTCATGACTGTGGGGATGCTGCAACAGTCGTAAGTGTGAAAAATGGTCATAAGTCACTTTTTTCAGTGCCATTGTAACTTTGAATGATCATTCCACACAAGCAAAGTACCAGCAAAGGAGGGGGAAAAAAACTCCAGAGACATTCTTGAGACAGGAAGTCTAGTCCTGCCAAGAATGTAATAAGGGTTAACAGAGAGGCAATTTCTGTAAGTAACACCAGAATGTTTCCTTCCTACCTTCCTTACAGGATTAGGTCAGTAATTTCTTCTAACAACTGGTTCTCTGAACTGCTTAGGATGTTAACAAATGGTTCTACTGAATAGGTGCGAACTGGTAGAATCCCATCCCTGATACAATAGCACTTAGACTTATATAGCACTTCACAGTGTTTTACAGCCCTCTCTAAGCAGTTTACAGAGTCAGCCTATTGTCCCCAAAATTTGGGTCCTCATTTTACCCACCTCGGAAGGATGAAAGGCTGAGTCAGTCTTAAGCCAGTGAGATTCAAACTGCCAAATTGCAGTCAGCTGGCCAGTCAGCAGAAGTACCCTGCAGTATTGAATCCTAACCACTGTGCCATTGTGACTTTTTCTTTTTTAATGCTTTTGCTTTTTTATTCCATCTGGACTTCACATCTGGGTGATTATGTGAAAGTTGAAGGGTGGTTGTTTCAGAGGAGATGTGGTTGGAGTTGGCCAAAAGCTTCAATGCAGAGACAAGGCAGAGGGGCTGCATGGTTGCCTTTGGGTTTAGTTGCCAAAAACTTACGTTGAGCAAAGCATGGCAGTTCTATCTGGATTACAGAGGAAGTCCACTTTTGGTATTTGTAATTCCATCAGGAACACAAAAATGCTTAGATCTCTGATTTAACTATCTTCCTCTACTTTTACCTGTATCAAGGTAGCTTTATTTTTTAATTGCTTTCCAAATCTTTAATTTGGGAGGTCTAAAATTAAATACCCCAGGACTTGCCAAAAGTCAGCCTAATGAATTTTTTTCTCCTCTTACAGTAATTGGTTTTGCTGATAGTAACATTTCCTCACCTTTAAATTACCAAGTGTAATCAAGGAGGATTCATTCATTATCTGACAGATCAAGAGGAGATATTATCTTAGAACAGACCTATTTAGGCCCACTTTCCTTTGGGCTAATCAATATTATAGATTTAATTCCATTTAAACTTTTTTTTGTAATGAAAGCCAGGCTCTAAAACAAGTTTTGGACAACTTGCTGGGTGGCTAAGAGTTATGCTAAAAAATGGGAATCTGAGTTGAAAGCAGAAAATTTAGATAGGATTGTATCACACAGGAGAGCAGAACTACCAGGTTTTAGAGAAGAGTTTGAAGTATTTTTTTGTTTTTAAATAGGATCTTGCCAGTTTTAGTGTATTTTCCATTTCAAAATAGTAGGAAACTATTTTTTTATTTTAATTTATTAATTTATCTTGCTCTGAGGCAATTTTTCAACTACCATAGTCACAGGGAGCTTCAATAATGCAAAAACGAGCATTTCCTTCATCTAAATTGCAAACGTGGTATATATCATTATATCAACATTCAACTTTGTCATGAAATTATTTATGACTTTGACTTGCATCTCTTCGTGATATCAACTCCTGTTAAGTAGCAATGCTTTCAGGGAAATGTCCAAACTATGTTTACCAGAGAAGACTGATGATGTAACAGGTAACCCTAGAGGCAACTTGGTTTTAGTGGTTAAGCCATCAGCCTAAAAACCAGAAAATGATGAGTTCTAGTCCCACTTAAGGCATGAAAAATTGGCTTACGCTGTCAAAGATGCTTTGAGTCAGTCAGTGTCATTCAGCCCAACCCACCTCACATGGTTGCTGTTGTGGGGAAAATAAGGAGGAGTAAGGAGTATTAGATATGTTCACCATATGTATGGTGATAGGTTTGAGTTATTTATAAAAATAATAATGGTGGGATAAAAAGAAAACCATAAAATAAACAGTAATTTCAGCGCTTCACATATACCTAAGACCAGGGGTCCCCAAATTTGTCAACTGTAAGACTTGTGGACTTTAACTCCCAGAATTCTCCAGCCAGCCAGCTGGCTGAAGAATTCTGGGAGTTGAAATCCACAAATCTTAAGGTTGCCAAGTTCGGAGACCTCTGCCTTAGACAAAGGAAGTCAGAAAGTATGTAAAGACTTCTGATGACCAGATAAAGTCATTTAGATCAGCGGTCGCCAACCAGTGGGCTGCAGTCCATTGGTGGGCAGCAAAAAAATTTTAGTGGGCCGCAGAGAAATGTCACCCCCAGAGCATCTCCCAAAGCAATTAATCCAGACTGTGTAGGAACACTAGGCTGTGCTGCCCACATGGCCCGCAGGAACACTCCCCGTCCACTCACTCCTTACCCAGCAAACTTGCCTGATAAATTGCTATTTTTCCTTTTTTTTTTCCCGACCATCAGCTGTTCTGGTATGTCGGGAGATTTAGATTAGCTAGGAAGCAGCTCTCCTTTTAAGCATAGCCCAACTTCCCTTAGGACTGAAGGTTCTATTATTCAGTGCAGACTCAGGCAAGCAAATTTTATGTGACAGACTGAGCTAGCCGATGGCAGATAGATAGATCACTGAATGATTCTGTGAGCAACTCATTCTGCCTGCCTTCTTTGTCTGATTTTGGGTAAAAGTTGCTCTTTTTTTAATAAAAAATTCAATGTGTACATTCATGGTGTGTTGTGAGTTAATTTTGTGAGTTTGCTTGCTAGCAAATTTTATAAGTTTGCTTGCAGGCAAATTTTATGTGATAGACTGAGCTACCCGATGGCAGATAGGTAGATCTCTGAATGAATCTGTGATTCTGTGAGCAATTCAATCTGCCTGCCTGCTTTGCCTGATTTTGGGTAAAAGTTGGTCTTTTTATATAAAAAATTCAATATTTATATAAATATTTATATTTACATACAAGATATGCCCAGCCAGTCACATGACCACCAGGCCACACCCACAAATTAGGCCATATCCATAGAACTAGTTAGTGGTCCCTGGGATTTAAAATTATGAGTTTGGTGGTCCCTGAGGTCCAAAAGGTTGGCGACCCCTGACCTAGATAATGTAGTACAAGTTGAGCTGCCCTGGTAATTTTTTACCCTGCAAGTTCTAAATGGATTTGTAAATATGCTTAGCATAAGGTGAGTCACTACCCAAGACTTCCTCCCTCTTAAACGTATTTCCCCATCTTAATGCTAAGGTGATCAACCGTCCTCCTTTAGAGAGGACAGTCTTCCTTTTGTAAGTTCTGTCCTCACTCGAAAAGTGTTCTCCTACATGTCCTCCTTTTTGATATTTGAAGACTAATCTGCACATCTCCGTATATGATCAATGCCGATCCGATCCATTGTGTGTGATGAGACGTATTTGTATTTGACATGACGATTCGTCAAGACTCAGTACAATGCAGCGAGATGCGATTATGAGACGCATGCGCTCCACACAGAATTGTTTTGAGACAGTGTGCCACACGCAAGAATGCACCATGCATAAGAGTGCGCCGTGCACAAGAGTGCACCGCACACAAGAGTGTGTCATGTGCAAGTGGCTTTGTTTTTTTTCTTCAATTTATTTGTGTCCTCCTTCTCATTGTAAAAAAGTTGGCCACCTTATTAATGCAAAACTTTGAGGAATAACTTCCTGACTTTACAGGCTGTACAGGTAGTCTTCAACTTACAACAGTTCATGCAGTGACCGTTTGGTATTGAAAAAAGTGATTTTTGACTGTTTGCACACTTATGACTATTGCAGCATCCTCATGGTCACATGATCAGACTTCGGACACTTGGCACCCAGCATGTATTTAATGCAGTTGCAGTATCCCGGAATCATCAACTTTTGCAGCCTTCTGACAAGCCAAGTGAACGGGGAAGGCAGATTTAACTGTGTTACTGCAGTGATTCACTTAACAACTGTGGCTTGAAAGGTCACAAAATGGGGCAAAAACTCACTTAACAGCTGTCTTTTTTTTTAGCAACAGACATTTTGAGCTCAGTTGTGATTATAAGTCAAGGTTACTTGTGTTTCAGTTGGGAGGTGTTCTTCAAACCTTCTGAATCCTGGCATAAGGTTGGAAGAGGTTTCTTGGTGGTTATCTGCTCCATGAGGATAAATAGCGGAGAAATGAGTCCTTTGATCGTAGTCTCCTTTTCTCCTGGCTATCAGTGCAAATATGTGTAGAATTCTTCAACTTCCCCACCAAGCCATTTAATTCCATCTAGGCATCCAATGGTTCACATAATTTTTCAGTGAGAAGAGTGGAGCCTCTTCCTAAAACAAAATCATAAATTATGATTACTCAGAGGTATCTCTGAGTAATGTGGCACAGGCTGAACTCTAGGTGGATATGAATCACATTAAGAAGAAAAGGCCTCCTTATAAAGAGAAACATTCTCACATTGACAGAGTTACACAAACAGTACCAGCCGGGCCTTGAGACAAAATGCCTCCCTGGTCTCCCCTGTCTCGTGAAGAGCAAGACATTCTGAACTTTTCATGCCAGCTCTTGACTTTTCTCACGTCCTCCCATCTACAATGCTAGAATCAACGTAAACATCTCATAGAATAACAGAGTTGGAAGGGACCTTGGAGGTCATCTAGTCCAACCCCCTACTCGAGCAGGAGAGTCTATTCCAAATATTAGTCTCCACCTAAGATTGAATTCACAGCCTCATGATTCCATGCGTGTATTAAAAAGTCCCTTCGTGCAGCAACCGATGGGCTGAGAGTCTTTTTCAGATTCATATAATTGCTAACATATACACGAGGGCTACAGATCCAGTCAATCCAAACACCAGCTGGATATGAGTTAATACCACGACTGACTTTCCTCAGGGATACTTGTGCTGCTTAACCATGGGATTTTATGGGTAGTTATAAATCATCTTGCCACCCATCTCTGCTTTTCCTTTGACTTCTTCAGCCACTTTTCTTATCACAAATATCCAATAGATACACATATAATGTTTTATGTTTGGTGACATTAGCTTCCCATATCACAACATATCATAGACAGAATTGTGCTACCTAGAAGTTACATTGGTCCATTTCTCACTTTCCCCATCTTTAATTACAAACTAGTTTTGTGACTAAATGATTCATAAAGCAGCTTTCCCCAACTAGATGCCCCGTTGAGATTCCCGGACATTATTTAGAAAGCACCAAAAAAATTCCATGTTTGGGGATGGATGGATCCCTGATATCAGCTCTTTGAGGTAGGCAAAGGCCTGGAAGGACAAAATAATAGAATCTTGAAATCCTGTCCAAATTTCACTCTCTCCCACCTTATCCAGGAAGTCATTTAGTGACCGTTCAAAGTTACAATACTGTAGAACTGAAAAAAGTGACTTATGATCGTTTTTCATACTTACAATCTTGGTAGTGTCCCCATGACTTGAAATTCTAGACCTAGAAAACCTAGAACTACACCGCCTTCGGTCCGATCTAAGTATAGTATATAAAATTATACATTGCAACGTCCTACCTGTCAATAAATACTTCAGCTTTAACCATAACAATACAAGAGCACACAATAGATACAAACTCAAGGTAAACCGCACCAAACTTGATTGCAGGAAATACGACTTCAGCAGCAGAGTGGTCAATGTCTGGAATACTCTATCTGACTCTGTGGTTTCTTCCCCAAACCCCAAAAACTTTAACCTTAGATTGTCTACTATTGACCTCACCCCTTTCCTAAGAGGTCTGTAGGGAGCGTGCATAAGCGCACCAACGTGCCTACCATCCCCATCCTATTGTTTCTTTTTATTTTTCTTATATGTATCCATTTCATGTATCCATAACTATGTGTATACTTATACCTGTTATCTTATAATTGCTTGACAAAATAAAAAAAATAAATAAATGATCATGTGATCAAAATTCATACGCAAGACAACTGACTCATTGTTGTTTTGCTTGTCAACCTTCTGACAAGCAAAATCAATGGGGAAGCCAGATTCACTTAACAACTGTATTTAACAACTGTAACATATCAACTGTAGTACTTCACTTAACAACTGTGGCCAGAAAGGTTGTAAAATGGGGCAAAACTCACTTAACCACAGAAATTTTGGGTGCAGTAGTGGTTCTAAGTCAAAGGACTTACTTGCATATACAAAATCAAGTCAGGGTGTTTTCCTTGTGCTTTTCTCTTTCCCAGGACAGAAATTCACTCTTAATGGCTTGCACATTCCTTCTCTTTTCTCAAGATTAGCTCCACTTTTATACCTGACCACTTGTACTTCTGTTTCCAGGCACCAAAGCAGAGACTTGTCACCCCAAGTATACTTTTTCAAAGGACAACTGGATTTTGCTTTTCCTTGAAGATGTTTCATTTCTCACCCAATAAGTTTTTTAAGTTCTGAAGCCTTTGGGACAACCATGACTTGGATGACTGAGAATCTCCGTAGACCATCAGATTTGTCATAATTGAAGCATGTTATGACATTTAAGGGCATCCATAAACATTTAAAAGACTTTCACGTTTGTGTGGCTGCTTAACAATGCAGCCAATTTGAGGACTTTTCTGACCACTTCATTACAAAATTAAATGTCTTTCAAAGAAGTTCTTTTTTTCCCTACTTGCAGAGGAATCTGGCCCTGAGAATGCTAAAATAATCATTTGTCTTTTTTTTAATGGTAACTTCATAAGCCCCTTGCCCTCTGCAGAATATGAGGAACCAAATATAACTTCATTTTATATGTTTTTGCTTGGATTTCAGTCTAAGCATAAAAGGAACTATTTGATTTTTGAAATAGTGTTTTGGGGAAAAAATAATATTCATTTGAGCCCCGAAGCAAGTCTTACATATAAAATCTGTTCTGGATAAATAAGGTACCATGACTTAAGTATTTTTTTTTTTTTTGGTAAAAATTTTATTTGGGTTTCCAAAAAAAACATATTAAAAAATAAAACATCTTTTTTTAGAGAAGAACATGTTTTCAAGTTGTCACATCTCCATTCAGATATAATCTTAATTACATACTCATCTTTCTATATTCAATTTCATATCTTATCACTATTTTATAGATTTCATTAATTTTTTTCTTCATTTACTTTCCTCCGATTTATTTTACAACTTCTCATTCATTTCTAATTTTATTACATATCCTTTTCCAAATTTCCATATCTTCATAGTAATTATACTTATACTTTTATCTGTCCTGTTTACCATTTCATTGTGCATTCTTTTTCTTCCATCATCATCTTGAAAAGAGAAAAAAAAAATTCCCTCCCCTTCCGGGCATTACAAAGCAAGGTTTCCCCTAGAATTAGCCAATAGAGCAGCGGTTGCCAACCGGTGGGCCACGGCCCACTGGTGGGCCATGAGAAAATTTTGGTGGGCCGCAGAGAAATCTCACCCCCCGAGGACACACACCCCAAAGCAAGTAATCCAGGCTGCGCAGAAATGCAAGACTGCTCAGCCCACATGGCCTGCGGGAACCTTCCCCACCCACTCACTCCTTACCCAGCAAACTTGTCTGCTAAATTGCTATTTTTCCTTTTTCCGACCATCATCTGTTCTGCTGCACCAGGAGATTTAGATTAGCTAGGAAGCAGGAAATGGTTGGATTTCTTGCTTTCTAGCTAAGCACAGCCAAACCTCCCTTAGAATTGAAGGTTTGTTTGCAAGCAAATTCAGTGCAGACTCACAGAAAGCAAATTTGAGAGACTGAGCTAGCCGATGTAGATAGATCGATCACTGAATGATTCTGTGAGCAACTCAATCTGCCTGCTTTGCCTGATTTTGGATAAAAGTTGCTTTTTTAAAACAAAAAATTCAATATTTACATGTATGGTGTGTTGTGAGTTAATTTTGTGAGTTTGCTTGCTAGCAAATTTTATGTGACAGACTGAGCTAGCCAATGGCAGATAGATGGATTTCTGAATGAATCTGTGGTTTTGTGAGCAACTCAATCTTCCTGTCTGCTTTGCCTGATTTGGGGTAAAAGTTGCTCTTTTTTTATTAAAAAAAAACAATATTTATATAAATATTTATAATATTTACATACAAGCCATGCCCAGCCAGTCACATGACCACCAAGCCAAACTCACAAATTAGGCCATGCCCACAGAACCAGCTAGTGATAGAACCCTGGGATCTAAAATTATGAGTTTGGTGGTCCCTGAGGTCCAAAAGGTTGGCGACCCCTGCAAAGAGTGTGTCACCTTTATATCTTATAATTATTACCCTTTCAAATTCCATTAAACATTTGATTTATACAGTATCCCCTTAAATCAATTATAACATTCAACTTCTAATAACTATTTTATATCATATATCTCTTTCCAAACAGATTCCGCTTGGTACTTTCCTTTTAAATTCCCCCCAATACATTTCAGATTTCAAAAAGAAGAAAAAAAATACAAACAATAGATAACATAGTCAATCTATTCAGATTACTCCTAGAAACTGATATTGATTTCATTACAGATCTTTCACAATTCATTTCAATTATATTGTGTATATCATTAAAGATAATTAATATAATTTTCTACAATCATCCTCATAATTTATTTCAATAAAATACCCTTAATTGCTATTTTCCTCTTGTTTTTCCTTCTTTCACTTTTATTCCATTTTTCTCTTTATTTAATTTAAATATTACTAGACATTCCATTCCTTAACAATACCAGTTTCATCTTTCACTTTGATCACCTATATTTTCTATTTTATTATTTATTTATTTATTTATTAATTACATTTATATACCGCCCTTCTCCCAAGGGACTCAGGGCGGTGAACAGCTCGTCTAAAAACCCCACAAATACAAAAGTTAAAAAGTAATTAAATATTAGAATTAGCTGCAGACTAAAATTAAGAAACCCCCCCACCCTTAAAACCCAATTTAAAATTAAAAATGGAGATCAAATTTAAAATCATTATCTCAGCCCAGGCCGGCCTGCTCAAAGAGCCAGGTCTTTAACGCGCGCCTGAAGGCCCTCAGGTCCGTGCCGGTACGAAGTTCCGGTGGCAGAGTATTCCAGAGGGCGGGGGCACCCACAGAGAAGGCCCTACCCCTTGGCGCCGCCAGACGACACATAGCGGCCGACGGCACCCGGAGCAGACCCTCCCTGTGGGAACGCACCGGCCTGTTGGAGAACGTTGGTAGAATGCGGTCCTGAAGGTAACCTGGTCCCATGCCATGGGTCGCCCTAAAGGTCAAAACTAGAACCTTAAAGCGAACCCGGAGAGCCATCGGCAACCAATGCAGCTCGCGCAGGAGAGGCGTCACATGGGCGCTACGCGACGCCCCCATAATCACCCTCGCGGCTGCATTTTGCACCAACTATTTTCTACCTTATTATTATTTCTGATATAACTACACTATCTCTTGTACCCTTGCAGAATCCTCTCTTTTAATTTATCTTATTAACCATTATCTCTGTGTCTTTTAGATAAATTAATACTTTTCATTCTTGTTTGTTTCCTATTTCTTTATTTCCTGTTTCTGTCTCTTATAACTTCTATTCCCATTTATCTTCCCCCTCTTTTTCTCATCACAATTTTTGTCCCTCTCCCTCTCTAATTCTTCCTTCTGCAATCCTCCCTTCTGCTTCTTCCTAGCATCTTGTTTGCTTTTCAAACTGTTTTTTTATTAATTGCCTCCTCTAATCTCAAGTTTTTAATTCCCTTTTCCCCATTTTTCCATTTTAATCTACGTTGCATCATTTGTCATTGAAGATGGCCTCTTTGTCCAGCCCTTCTTTTTCACATGCTTCATGTTGTTTTTCACAGTTTAAAACCTCCATTTCTAAAAATTGTAACACGAAGCCAAATGATCCTTCTCTCTCTTGTAACTCTTCTTTCATTTTTTAAGTTCTATTTTCAGTTCCAAAAGAGTTCTGCCATCTTTAAACACTTGCAAATAATATTTAAAAGCAACCACCCAATTAATTAAGTCCAATATCCAGAATTTCAAAGATCACCAAGTAATCCAGAACAGTTTCTTCTTAATTCTTTCTTTGTTCCACACTTTAAAGTTCCACTTTTCCTTTCTGAGGGCTCTGTTTATTGTAGCAAAGTTTCAGTTACAATGTATCCTTTGGGAGTCTTTTAAAATTTCACAGTCAATTTCTTTTGCTGTCAGGTGGCACTCTCTGTTATGTCCAAGTTCCACCTTCCCCCCCCCCCTTGATTTCTTCACTTTCAAGGCTTTAATATATTCAGACAGGTCTTTACTTTCCCTTTGATACTTTAATTTCAGTTTAAGTTTTGCCTAGTTAGTGTCAAAGTAAATTCACACAGATTTCTTCTTTAAACTCTTCTTTTTTAAGTTAAAAGCTGATTACAGCTGTCAAAAAGTCCCCCCCTTTTTTTCTTTGCCACTTTAAAAATCTTCTTTAAAAAGGACTCTAATAAATTTAAATCCAGGGTACCTTGCATTAAATGTTGTTTCTGTTTTTCCTGATCAATCAAGCCATTCCCTTCATCTCTCCTCCTGCACATTCTTGTCCGGTCGGGTCTTCCTCTTTGGGGTGGCCATTTTGGCCACCGCTACGACCGCTTTTGGGAAAGGGAGTATTGCCAAGCTAAGGAGGGAAGACGCGGCTCCCCTCAACTCATCTGGTGGTCTCCCCACTTTTTGCTACCTCTATGGGGTGGCTTCAGCCCCAAATCCAGAGGGTTGGGCCCCTCCAGCGGCGAGCACGGGTCGAAACCGTGCACAATCACGATTTTGGTTTATCACTGAGGAAGCCCAAACCGGAAGCCCCATCATGACTTAAGTATTAAAGCAGTATTTGAGAATTAAAAACTGTTTTGGATAGAATCATTCATTTGTGGTCTTGAGTATATCTTGGAAAGAAAGCACTGTTTTAAATCAGAAATTATCCAATTTCTTTCTTTTAAAAAGAAATCCACAGTAAAGTTAGATTAGAGCTAGTTTGGCATAGAGTTTACGCACCAGGCTAGAACCCAGGAAACCATGAGTGCTAATTGTACCCTACATATTAGGCCAGCTGGATTTCTCTCCCTCTCCCTCTCTCTCCCTTTCTTAAAGTAATGGTAAATGGTAAAGAATTTGCTACTTATGAAACTCCTTCCAAGAAAAAGTACAAAGAGTAGTTGAGGCAAACATCAGGATTTATAACTGATTCAAAGGCACAAAAATAATTTAAAAAGTAAATCTGGATAGAAAAATCAATTTCATTTATTTTATTCATTGATTATAATATATCTATATATTTACAAAAAAAGCAGTGTCTGTCCTTCAAAGGCCCTAGTATCAGTGTCAGATGCCATATTGTTTCCTGCTTTTTCTTTTCGGTATATTCCCTCCCTCGAAAAAACTAAGACCCACATGATACATCCCCAAGCATGCAACTTGTAGCAGGAAGTTACTGCGTGTAATGTTACTCAAGACTCTCTTCTTGATATAAACATCTTTTCCAATCTCTCTGTCCATTTGGAGGCATTTGTGTCTCTTATTGTCTCCAGGGACTCTGCCAAAATTTCAATTGTCCAGACTTCTTAAAACTGGGCTCCCTCTGCCTGTCCTGTCCTTGTAGTCAAAATCCCAGGATTTTGCAATGGGAGGAACCATGAAAATGGCACTAACCTTGAAAAATTATTGTGGGATGGGGAGGGGGAATCACAACAGTCACAGGCATCTGTAGTTAATTTGTCAGGGTTCTTCCTTTCTTAGCATTCTTTAAATCTGTAAGAACTGTTTGCTCTCAAGAACACCTGCAGTGCTACATAGACAGAGACTGTGGTATTGAGTAAGGTTTATCTTATGGCACCTATGTTGTCTCTTGCTATGATGACTTTTCCGAATGTAACTGTTGTTCATTTCATCCAGAGTTTAGTAAAACAAAAAAGCCACCACTACGTGAATTAATGTGGTCTACACACACACACACACACACACACACATACACACACACTTAAAATTGGGAACAGATGAGTTAATTATAGCAAATTATATTTTTCCTGACCAAATTTTCTTCTATAAAAGTTTGAGGTTATAACTGGTCTCTCTTTTTTGTCTTTGCCCATCTAGTATCTCAGATATATTCTTTTTACTTTTCACAAGTAGAAGAAATCTAAACGTAATCTATATATTTTACAAGCTTGAAATAAAAAAAGTCAAGTTTAAGAAACCAGTCTGCAGGAATAAGTTCCAACAAATTCAAGGTAAGCTTCATTTCTGGGTCAATACGTACAAACCCCAGCAACAATAACAACACACATACACACACACACATACACAGACACTTCTTTCAACTTTTTCAGCTCAAATAAAATCCATATAAATCCAAGATTTTCTTTTCAAAGGAAAACAGTTATACCTATACATTGAATCACAAACTGGTAATAACCCAAAGATTATAGGCACAATGACAAATCAGGAATGTTATGAAGAAACTTTTGGAACACAAAGCTAAACAAGGCCAGTCCTAGTGAATACTTGTTTGAGGAGCCATGAGGAAATCTGAGAGCTGTCACCTGGATTGTAAAGCCCTCCTCCAAATAACAAAATAATAATAACAATCGTGGAGCCTGGGATGGTGTATCCACAGGGTATGGTGAAAAAAAAGTCAGGATAGCAACCTACATTTAAAATGAGTAGATCTCTGATTTTTTTGGACTACACCCTATCCTGGAAGAAGGTAATGGCAAACAACTTCACAATGGAGAAGTATCCTCTAATCCCCAGGAGATGAGCACAACTCATGAGAAATTTCAGTTTTATTCTTTTACTATGTTAGTCTGATTTATGATGGTCTTGCAAAACAAATTGTCAATTTTGCAGGTGAAATAGATGACTGTAATGCTGAAATAACCATCCTTAGATTTGTATAGGTATAGGGGTTGGAGGAAATAAAGAAAAGGCCCATTGCTTTTAGAAACTCAAAGGCCTTTCTTTATATTTTCCATTAAGAGAATTACAGGGGAAGGAAGGAAGGAAGGAAGGAAGGAAGGAAGGAAGGAAGGAAGGAAGGAAGGAAGGAAGGAAGGAAGGAAGGAAGGAAGGAAGGAAGGAAGGAAGGAAGGAAATATAGATCCAACAAGATTTCTTTATAGATTTTCCTTTTAATTCATTAACAGAATAACAGAGTTGGAAGGGATTTTGCAGGTCTTCTAGTCCAACTCCTGCTCAGGCAGGAAACTATACCATTTCAGACAAATGGTTGTCCGATCTCTTCTTTAAGAACTTCCAGTGTGGAGCATTCACAACTTCCGAAGGAAAGTTGTTCCACTGATAAATTGATCTAATTATCAGGACATTTCTCCTTAGTTCCAGGTTGGTTCTCTCCTTGATTAATTTCTATTCTCCTTGATTAGTTTCTGTTAGGATATATGTGCAGAGTAACCCTTTGTATAAAAAGGATCTGAACACAGAAACGGTTTATGAGAACAGTTATGAATAAATATACAGCCACCCAGAGTTGAACAAGTTATATTAATGTTTACTTGAAGAAATAGCACAGTCCAGTCCATGTCATACATGTTTTTATCAGTCCAGAAGTATCCAGTTATAAAGTCTGCTTACCAATTCCAAATCTTTTACAGCAGACAAATATCAAACCATCATACAACAAATAATCTTCAATATCAACAGAATATCAAAATAAACAGGGTTAGTCAGTATCGGTCCATAGCCAGTCAGTATCAGTATCAAGAGAGATCATCAGTGAAAAAGAGAGAGAAGAAAGTTAACCATGATCTATAGCTCCCTCTTATGGCAACTTGTAGCATAATTAACCAACCAGAACACAGCATAACAAATAACTATGTTATTTACAATATACATAACAGTTTCCATTCTCCTTGATTAGTTTCCATTAATTCAGTAATTAATGGAAACCATTAATTAGTTTTCATTCTCCTTGATTAGTATTCCATTTATTCAGTAATTTTCAGAATTTAGTTAAATCAGTCAATGTTTAAATTTAATTAAATCATGATGATATAATTCTTTGAAATAAAGTTCCTGTTAGATTTATATGAACATTCCTGCATTGTCTTTCATAAACTCATTTCTGGTTGATTTCGTTAGATGTCTTTTAGCTTTTATGTAATAAGGACATGTGGCTGTTTTATGTACAATATTCATAAACTTTTCTGTGCGTTCCATTATGACCACAGAAGAAGACTAGAATTTTGTATTAAAGCAGCTATCTTCAATAAGTAAAATATGCTAATATCCTACTACTTTCTTCCTACTAACTTATAGCTTCATTAATATACAATATCTTGAGATTAAAGATTTGTCTGTAATAGCTGCCATTACATAGCCATTGTATATGTTTTTTGTGACACAATAAACTTATAGGAAAATACTAGATGCTTACTATGAATTTGGCTGAACCTCCAGTCAAACTGGATCATCGTTTGGCATCATAAATGAAGCAGGATTCTCTTTGAAACAGCCAGAACCAAACCTGGATTTTCTCAAAGATTTGTGACTCCTTTATGTCTAATTTAGGCCTGAACTAATTAAATAGCTTTTTTTTTCTACAAAAAGAGAAAGACTGTTTTTGATTTGTGATATCTTGAATATGTCAGGCTAGGGTGGGTGAAGAGTTGGATTAACAAACATGTCTTCTAATTATATAGTTTCCCTGAGTTGTCCACTCATAGGGCTTTGAAGGAGAAATCATAATGGAGTCCTTAAAATGATTATGTAGAATATAGAACTAGTGTGCTTTGCCTATTATCATAAAACCCAAAATATTTCCCTTGGACAAAAAACAAAACAAAACCTTGCACTTATCTGTTTGACATTTGAAATGTGTCCACTATATTTAAAAACAAAGTTTTAAATAATCAGCCATTTGTAATTTTCTAATGACAGTTGATTAGAGGCATGAAATTTCAGGTTTCCAAATGTTGCTTCAAATTGAATAAGGAGAGAGCTCTGAAATTTAGTCAAATTTTACTGTTTTGTGAATTTAAATCATAAAAGTGGCATAAACCCTTATAAAATGTGCTATCGAATAAACTAAGAAGAAATTATTTTTTGTAGATTGTCTGCTGTGTTGATCATAATCCATTTGGTTTTTTCTCTCTGGGTACTCAATGACCATGCCAATTACTGACTATAAAATAAAAGTATGAAATATTAAAAATGTAAACATAATTGCCTTCTTTTAATTTTTTATTTTTTGCTTTGTATGTCATCTTATGAGAATAGTATTGCTGGAATAGCACTGTTTTCTTAATTATTGCTATAGTATTGAAACAATTATAGGTACTCTATAAATGGAGGAGAATATAACAGTTATGTTGAGACCAACGAGATTTGCTCTCAAACTAATGCACGTAAGATTTAAATCTAAATATTGTATTATGCTACAGTATACAATTGTATTGTATTATGCTACAGTATACAATTATCCTGATTAGGATAGTAAGGAATGAAAACAAAAAAGATATTACTTACTGTAGAAAAAAAACATTTCAGTTTATTAAACAACATTAAAAAATAACCTTTTTGACAGATTAATGGATCCTAATGCAATTGGTCTTGTTGGTAAACTAAGGAAAAATGTGTCTTGCTTTGTAGGGGAGAGCATGGGGAAAAGTAGAGAGATTAAGGAGTTTTAGCTGATTTTGTAACTTTTACTTGCAAGGCAAGAAAATTATTTCCTTAATGGGTAGCTTTTAATGCAAGTTCTTCAGTGGGTCCATTTTAATCTGCTATCAAGTATGTACATTTTTCTTCCTTATATGGTTGCTTTTGAAAGGTATATGTTAGCAAATGCAGTGCACTATTTGATACATTTATATAGTGATAGAATGGCATATACCACCTCCCACTCTTCTGACTTGTAGGAATAGCAGAATAATAGCAACATTTGAAAGGTTGTATGCATCCTTACAATGTGGGCGCATACTTCAAGCTGCATTGAACACTGCAAGAAAATCCACTGCTGTTGTTCCTGTAAGTTGTTTTATCACTCTTTGCAACCTAGAGAAATTGGATAAGGAGGATTGAAACTGCCCATCAGTCCATCTCTCTATCAATGGGATAATACCCCCCAAAATGGCATAGGATAAAAGCTTGTTAGTATGGCAGAAGAAGCCAACAAAAGAAAGATGGAATTCAAAACTGGGTTAGATCCTACTGATAAAAAAACAAATAAAAAAATATTATCCAATGTATGGGTTAGCTACATTTTGTATCAATTGCAGTTTCTGTGCAGTCTTCAAAGGTTAGCCCCAGGACAGGGCAAGGCAGAAATCTGGTCTAGAGGGTTTGTGTGTAATGGTGTGTGAGAACGCCCTTGACAGACAGGAGGAAGAGGAACAGGAGCAATGATTTAGGCAGGAAATTTTTGCGAAGCTTTTTCTCTGGTAACATTGAACTGCAGACCAGTGCATACAAAACCTTTGCCAGACCAATTCTTGAATACAACTCATCTGCCTGGAATCCACACTGTATAACAGACATTAATACAATTGAATGAGTTCAGAGGTATTTCACGAGAAAAGTACTCCACTCCTCAGCTCACAATGTATACCTTATGTACCAGGCTTGAAATTTTGGACCTGGACAACCTAGAACTATGCCACCTACAGTCTGATCTAAACTTAGTACACAAAATTGTCTGCTGTCCTACCTGTCAATGACTACTTCAGCTTCAATTGCAACAATACACGGGCAAACAAGAGATACAAGCTCAAAGTAAACCACTCCAAACTCAACTGCAGAAAATACGACTTCAGCAACAGAATGGTCAATGCCTGGAACTCACTACCTGACTCTCTTGTTACATCCTCAAACCCCCAAAACTTCAACCTAAACTGTCTACCGTGGACCTCACTCCATTCCTTAGAGGTCTGTAAGGAAGCATGCATAAGCGCATCAGCATGCCTACCATCCCTGTCCTACTGTTCCCATTTCTTCATACTCATGTTATTATATATATATTTATACTTATATGTTTATATGTTATGTTCATACTTATATTTGTTTTCTCATACATGCTTGACAAACAAAATAAATAAATAAAAAGAAAGAAAGTCTGAAGAACCGCTTTCAGACTTGCAAGATTCTGCTAATGTAACCTTGCAACAAACTCATTTTTGCTGAAAATGTTTTTTTCCCTTGTTTGTTGTTAGTGTTGGCTGTTTGTTAGTCTGTTTTTTTTCTTTTTTTCCCTTTTCTTTGTTTTGTATTTTATCTTTGGTTATAAAAGAATAAACATGTTTTCTTTAAAAAAACTTCTTGTAGAACAGGGGTCTCCAACCTTGGCAACTTTACGACTTGTCGACTTCAACTCCCAGAATTCTTCAGCCAGCATAAGCTAGTTGAGGAATTCTGGGAGTTGAAGTCAACAAGTCATAAAGTTGCCAAAGTTGGAGACCCCTGTTCTAGAATCAGCAAGCAAGCCATCTTGTCTCCCACAGTGGCTGACAAAGCTACTCATCTGTCTTTCTAGGAATCATCCTCTATTTGTTTTGTCCCATCCTAAAGATGGGACATGGATGTCTATATAGCACCCCTTAAATTCCTGGCAGAGGTGTAAAAGTGAATATTATTAGCATATTGATGATTCCTCTCCCCAAACCGCTGGATGACCCTTCCTGACAAACTATGCTGCTATTTTATCCTCTCTCTCTCTTTAGGGAGATTATCTGGATCTGATTGTCAACCAAAGATAAAGCTGAAGAGACTCCTCAGCTGGCAGTGAGCCAGCCATGTCTACAAATTACTTTCATATAGGGGAGATTTTTAATTATGTAATCACAATTTATGTAATCACAAATTTATAGGATGTCACGGAAAAAATCATCTCCCAATCGTAACTCTTCTGTGTTTCCTTAGCAGGAAAAAAAAAAACTATTAAGTGGAGAAATACAGAATAACTGCACAATATGTTGATTATACAAGATTTCCCCTCCTGGAAATACTCACTGTTTCTGCTTACTTCACTTCTTACTTCAGCCTTTTATTGTGCAACCACTTCTCTATTCATACAACTATATTGTGTCTTTGATTTGTAACCCCTTACCACAGAAAATTGATTAAAGTATTCAAGTGGAACAGCTGGACACTCTCTTTTGATTGATAGAATCCGTGCAAGCAATGAATGGGTTAGGGATAGTTAAAGATATTTCTGTAAAGGACACAAGATATCCTTAGGATTTATGTCTACTTATAAACATAGATGAAGGGTGGGAAATGAGCACTTTGGAACTACTCTGATAAAAACATCGAAAAAAACATTATTTTGACATTAAATTATACATGTTCCCTGACCAGCAAAATGTTGGGAAGCTAACAGGTATCTTACAGACTTTTAGTGACTACAATTCCCAGAGGTTTGGAAACAAATTGAAATTTTGGAAGGCAACTAGTTTGGAAAAGCTGGACTACAAGTGGAGAAATAAAAGGTATAAATCTGGGTAATAAAATACTTACAACCACAATTGAGCCCAAAATTTATGTTGTTAAGTGAGACAATTGTTAAGTGGAATTTTGCCCCATTTTACAACCTTTCTTGTCATAGTTGCTAAGTGATTCAGTGCATTTGTTAATTTAGTAATATGGTTTTAAATGAATCTGACTTCCCTATTGATTTTGCTTGTCAGAAGGTCAGGAAAAGTGATCACATGACCTGGGACACTGTCATAATATGAATCGGTTGCCAAATGCCTGAATTTTGATCACATGACCATGAGGATGCTGCAGCAGTCGTAAATATGAAAAATGGACATAAGTTATTTTTTCAGTGCCACTGTAACCTTGAACAGTCATTAAACGAACTGTTGTAAGTTGAGGACTACCTGTATTGTCGATTTTAATTATAGCCTTTTAAAAAGGCAAAACTGAATAGTTTTTTGTACCGTATTTTGCTCCCTAACAAACACTGAGATTGAAGAGGTTTGTACAAGGTTTCATCCAAACCAAGCCATTTAACCACAATTCCATGCCGCTGGCCCTCCTGTCCAATGTTCCTATTCCAGTCAAAACAATGAAGAAAGGGATGATTTGCTTGTTTGAATTTAACCCAAACATGGAAAGAAGTGGCCACTTTCTGGTCCAAAGTGTCGTCAGGAGACAAAAGAATGAGCTTGTGCTATACACAGCTTCTCACAAAACAGGAAGCAGAATGTTTAAGCAGATTGGGTGCCACCAGCCCAACCCCCAATATTTCAGCTATTATAAACAAATGATTTTAAAAGTATTGTGTGCTTGCCACCGACTGATCTAAAGTGGGAAATTGAGAGACCCTTCCCATGTGATATGTTCCATGTGGCAAGAATCATAGCCACAGGAACAGTGTACATTCACATCCATTACAGCATACTAGAACTCTGATTTTTAGTCAATTGCAAGTACAGCACACTGGGTTTTATTTTATTTTATTCCATTGTATTTATTTGCAACCAAGTATAAAGGTTACATTAAAATGAATTATATAATGGAAAACACCCATTTTTACAGCTGATCTGAATCCTTGCCATGTATTCTTGTTATGAAAAAAAGGCTCCGCTCATATAAACATGATCTGTTTTTCTGGACAGGCATTTGATAAATTCATTCAGTTATTTATCAGGATTTAAAAGGAACTCATGTCATATCTTTAGAGAAAGAGAGTAAAGTATAATATAATTGTAATTTCTGTTAAGACAATTGGAAGATGCTTCTTTATAACTTTTCTTTCCTTTTTCTCTATTTCTTTCTTTGCCCTTACTTATCACTTTTCATTGTTTATACTTATTTTTTCTTTCAAAACCTGCATGGTTTTCATTCTTTTAAACATTTATTGAATAAAATTAAAAAAAAAATTAAAAAAAGATTCAGAAGAAAAATGCACTACGTTGACTTCTAGAAATTGTTGGCTATTGATTCAAACATCCTTGCATGTTAAAGAAACAGTGCGATAATAATATCAATCATTTCCAGAGCATTAGTAATAATTGCCAGTTACAGAGACATTTGATTTATTTAAGTCACGTTGAGCAAATATTTTTGCCAGAAGGACAACATTCATTCTCAAATAGAGGATAGCAAACACTTGTTAAACATTCACATACATTTGACACAACGCTAAAGTTAAAAAAAAAAAAAACCACCAAGATGTATCAGTCTTGCCAAACCATATGTCTCTAAATCATTCTTCACATAGAAAAATACCACAAGTCTCAAACAACTCTTTCTGATTTACAGGCTATAGATGAAGTTTTCAGTGGAGACTAAAGCTTTACAGGGCTTGGTGTCAACCATAATTTTAATAAAGAGAGAGAATTTCAAACAGGGAAGTTCTACATTAAGAATTGCCTTTTATAGGTCAATATATGGATATGAACAACTGGAATTTGGCTTGCTACCAAAAGGCACTCAGTGCAGCTCTTACAAAATAATGAACATACAATGGGGATGGGGTGCAGTGGTTAGAATGCAGTACTGCAGGCTACTTCTGCTGACTGCCAGCTGTCAGCAGTTCAGCAGTTTAATTCTCACCAGCTCAAGATTGACTCAGCCTTCTATCCTTCCAAGGCAGTAAAATAAGGACCAGATTGTTAGGGGCAATATGCTGACTTTGTAAACCGCTTACAGAGGGCTGTAAAGCCCTGTGAAGCAGTATATAAGTCTAAGTGCTATTGCTATTGCTAACTTCACCAGCTCAGCAGAGGTAGTAGCTCCTATGCGAAACTCAAGAACAGGCTCCCAGAAAATCCTTTAGGATCAACTAATCTTGAAGATTATTGCTATGTTGATTTAAACCCCACATTTTCTTTTGTACAACTCAAGGTGGCATACATCATGCTAGTTCCTTATATTTATTCCCCAACAACCTTGTGAGTTGGGCTAGCCCAAAGTCCACCAGTTTCCATCCAACAGGATAACTAGAACCCAAAGTCAGACGTAACAGTGCCTTCAAAAAGCTATAACACACGATGACACTGTTGAGTTACAGAAACTGCCATGACTAAAATCTATAAGCAGTCTTCCTTTCATCTTCATTAATGACTAGAGAAAGAAGACTAAATTTATATCTGAAGTGAGGCAAAGAATAAAACCAGGGCTCTCTTTAGAATAATGAAAACATTAGAGTATTGTTTATTACATTAAAAAAAATTCTGGGCTTAGTGACAAAATAATTTCATTTTATTGATAATAAGGTACATCAGGTCTAGATTTTCAGAAGATAAATAGATATTTTAGTTGTGTCCAAGATCAGGATTTTTTTTTTGCTCAGACATAAATCTGAGAAGTTACTCATTTCATATGCATTTTAATAGCAGTATCTTTGCAAGAAATAATTTCAGAAGAGAAACAAAAGAATGAATTTTGCAAAGTGAATAGCCTGCAGCCCTATGGAACATGAGAATTGAATTCAATAGCCTCTTAAAGAGATATAGGTTACCCAGTGCTGGGTATTATCACATTGGCTAATTGTTTGCTGTGGTTAATACTTAAGCATTATAATCTTAATATCTGGATGGAGAAAAACTGAATGGAACACTGAAGTCTATAACTGGAGAAAATCCTAGATCTGCTGAGACTTTGAATGGGCTTCTATCAAAGGCTCAAGTTCTTTTATCATGGAAGAGGTCTGCAAATCTTTGAGCTGCCATCACAGAGGCCTATCTGGAGATAAGCAAGCAAAAGAAAAATAGCATTACTGAGTATTCTTGCCTTTGAAGATATGGTTCTCTTTAGGGTATTTACGTAAAGCACGATAAGGCCCTATAAGTAGAGCAAAGGCAAAGCGAGCCCTGAAGTGTAAGGTATCTGGATATGACCCAGGCTCAGGCCTTTTAAGTGGCAGATAAGCAAAAGCTTTGTGGTTGAGCCTACACCTGGAAGTGATACATTGCTTAGGCATGAAATTAGATAACACATTGCATTCTCAATGAACAAAAAGCTGATTGATTCAATTGAGAAAATAATTGCAAAACTTAAGCTATTTTCTGTTTTCTATACATTAGAAAGAACATAGTGCTATAGCACTTAGACTTATATATTACTCCACAGTGCTTTACAGCACTCTCTGTAATTACAAATTTCAGCATATTGCCCCCAACAATCTAGGTTCTCATTTTACCGACTTTGGAAGGATGAAAGGCTGAATCAACTTTGAGCCAGTCAGGATTGAACTCCTGGATGTGGGCAGAGCTAGAAAAATCAATGCACCACTGTCCCATCACGATTCCTATGATTGTAGCTGTCAACCCTGAAGTTGGCCAAACTGTTTTGTACTTTTTGTAGTTTTTCTCTAGAGAGTTTTCTCTTCTCACTACTTCAGGGCTGACACAGCCTGGAGCCAAGAGGCCAGGGTTGTGTGTGTGTGTAGAAATAGCTGGGGTGCTATAGCCAAAATAAATTTATTTCTCCTTGGAATCAAGGACGTTGATCCAGGTGTTCGAAACGTGGAGACTGAGGTCACCTAGCAACTACACTACATGTTGATTGGACCATATGATTGATGACTCTGGGGGGAAGGAACAATTTACTTTTAATTGGGTGTAAAACCGGCAGGAACTTAGAGCTGGTTTTCCACCAAGAAAATGCCAATTTGATATGTCCCAAAAAAATGTTCTTTGAGCAATATGCCTGCTTCGGAGTTCTTATTGAATAGGATCAGGGGTGGGATTCAAATTTTTTAACAACCGGTTCTGTGGGCGTGGCTTAGTTGGTGGGTGTAACCAACTCAATATCACTCACATCGAGACACACATCTCCTTGCCTGGCCTCTCATGACTGTGGGGATGCTGCAACAGTTGTAAGTGTGAAAAATGGTCATAAGTCACTTTTTTCAGTGCCGTTGTAACTTTCAATGGTCACTCCACACAAGCAAAGTACCAGCAAAGGAGGGGAAAAAAACTCCAGAGATGTTCCTGAGACAGGAAGTCTAGTCCTGCCAAGAATGTAATAAGGGTTAACGGAGAGGCAGTTTCTGCAAGCAACACCAGAATGTTTCCTTCCTGCCTTCCTTACAGGATTAGGCCAGGAATTTCTTCTAACAACCGGTTCTCCGAACTGCTTCGAATGTTAACAATCGATTCTAGAGAATAGGTGCGAACTGGTAGAATCCCACCCCTGAATGGGATGTATAACTTGGAACCTTGACAGCAGCACTGGTATAACTGAGTATTCTGGCTATGCATACTGCAGATGCTTCAACAAGTTCTAAGAAATACCTAGCAGATATTTTAATATGCTTTCTAGCAAACCACATAGTGCTGTATTGTACTCCATAGTCTAGTGAAAAATATTACTGGAGGAAAGGACATATCAATTCAAGATTGAATCGTGATGGCCTGTTTTCTGCTCTTGAGCATAGATGTTACAAGGTACTAACACTCTGAATCCCCTACTTGCTTGCAGGTAAGTGACTTATATAAACCACAAGATCTTATTCCAGTTTAGAGATTCACCTCTCTTGGTTTTTCAGGCTTAAGACTATAGGCTTCAATTTATGCACAGATCAACAAAGCTTTTCTTAATATCTTGCTCTCAGTAAAACAGAATAGGTATTACATGTATCCTTTCCCCCCTCACTCTAGGATCTCTTCCAAGAGGTCCTATAAAGTGGTAATGCATGTGGTGGTGGGGATGACTTTATTCAGTCCTCTGGGAATAACTGTAGCCAGTTCATTGAAGACTAATTAAGCACACACTAGTCGGATAAAACTCTGCTGAAGGTTGCAAGGAGCCGCATCAGCTTTATTCTTTTACTTCCTCAATTAAACAGAAACGCAAATCCAACAGAGCTGTAATTGGAATCAGATGCGTTCATTCAACAGCGTACATTGGCTCTATTGTCCGATTGTGTATCTCCTCAGCAGGAGCAGTTTGGTTCCTACTGTTAGATTTAATGGGATAGTTTCTACAGGGCACGGAGTCAGACAAACAATGGAGACTTCATTTGCTGAATAGAGGGCCAAGAATGTATTCATCCAAGATGAATCTCACCAAGCTAGGAACAATGAAAACGAAAAGGCAACCAACTGAAGCTCAAAAATATGATGCCTGTGAATGGTTGCTTTCATTCCACAAAGATATTGAATGTCATCTGACTCTAGAATGGAAATTTCAGACATGGAAATTTCAAAATTGAGAAAAAGTGGATTTTCAATGATGTCAAAATATTTTTATGATAAAGAATTATTCAAAATCACAGGAACAGATGCTCAACCAGGAGTTCATGAAAAATATCACAATATCTAACAATATTGTAGAATTAACAAACAATATCAGAAGAATTAAATTCTCCCAAAGGTAAATTTCTTTGCAAATAAGGATACAGCTTATACATTCAAAATTGCATTAAAATGTATTTAGGCAGATGATAAAGGATTCAAGAAAATAAATAAAGAAAAACATATTTTTAAATTTATTATTTATCAATTTGAAAATATAAATATATCACAAGCAAGATGCAAAGTGACAGATAAAATCTGTTTATTATAATTGCCTAGAGAATTCAATTTGAAATTCCTAATTGAATGACAATAATTAATATTTATTTATCTATCAAGTAAATAAATATTTTGCATCTCATACTCAGATATGTCCACAACATTAATGTCTATGCAAGAGGATTAGAATTTTTTCAATGTATTACCAATTTTTCAAAAGCATTTCAGATGGTAGAAAGAATCCAGAAAATTATAAAGCAGATAGCTTGTGAGTCTGTCCTGGATAATTATAAGGAAAACATTGGCTGTTCTTATACTTCTGTATGCTTACTAATGCTATTTTCAAAGAGCAATTAACATGGTTTATGTAAAGTTAACTCCTGGTTCATTCGTTTTTAGAATTCTTAAAGAATTCAATAAGTATGTGAGTACACTTACCTAGTAAACATAATTCATCTGGATTTTCAAAGGGTTTTGAAAGGGAAATGTTCACCAAAGAATTCTGAGAAAAATTAGTAATATCAAGCTATGTGGAAAAGGAAATTGATTAAACATTAGAGCACAGAAAGTGAAGGTTGGTTATTCAAGTCAACTTTGCTTAGACTTAGATTAACTTTATTGTCACTTTGAATGTATACTAATTGGCATACATTAAAATGAAATCATTGCTTACAGCTCTCAAAGGGTCTCCACCTCTAATATACATTACATAAACATGACTAAATAAATACATACAAAATTATGCATATACTCATATATATTATATGATATGGAGAAAGTTCACCTATTCAATATTAGCTCAGGAAGTTAAGCAAAATTGGACCTTCTTACTTCTTCGATGAAAAACTACAAGGCAATACCAAGGCTGAAAGTTGAAAGTTACCAAGATTGGGAAATTGGAAAGGGAAAACAAGGAAGAAGGGGAGAAGGATGTGATAGCAATTTGAAACTATTCCTTGTCCACCAAACACAGACATTGAGCTTCATATAAAATATTTTATATTTTTTTCTTTTAAAATGAATAAATATGAATTCTAAATAAATCTCTCCATACTTTAGGAATAATTAATGGCACATGTACTGCATCAAATATCCTACTTTCAAACATATATTGATGAACACTGAATTACTAATAACTGACTATGGGTTGTCAATTGACAACTGACAATTGCTGTTGAAAAGGCAATTCCATACTGGGGACATAAGGAAAAGAATATATAAAACTGTAAACTTTGTAAAACTTTAAATTTATACTAATGTATGAATGTTGAATGCAATATTAATACTTTCACTGTTGTAAGTTGTCAACAGATGGCACTACCGAGATACTATCGTAAATGCTCTGATATATTCTTTGGCATACAATGTTCTTTCAATGCAGTTACTGGAAAGCTGTGAGAAATGTGGTCTTCCTGTTGATCGCAAAATGAAAGCATGCAGTGAGAAGCAGCAGCACATTAAAAGCAACAACTCATGACTGAATTTTGTTTACTAAAGGAATCAATAGAAATTCAATGCTTAAACACAGGTTGTTTATGGTGATAACTGTGTTGACATGAATACCATGCACTTCCTGTAAAGGTGACTAGCTGGGAAGAGCTAATTTGTGTGATCAAAAACAAAGTGGATGACCTGTGGGAAAAATAATTTTGGTGAGTTTTTGAGAAAGGCGAGTGAACTGATTAAGGATAACCAACAAGCCACTTAAGTGGAAAGTGCTATCAAGCTTGACATTTCCTTGGAACATGTAAGTTACTTTATTGATGTTCTTCAACATTGGAAAGTTGGTGCTAAATGGACTTGCACAATGACAACAGATGAAAGAATTGAAACCTGGCAGCAGCCATTGTCATAGAATAGTGAGAAGTTTATTCACAGCATCATCATAGCCAATAAAAGGGGCAAGAATAACAAAGGCAGTCATAATTTTAAATTCTGCCTGGGATCCAGCTTACTTTTATAATTCCAAAAATTGACCAAATGATAATTTTTATATAGACATTATCTAAGTTTTGTCTTACAAAATAATTGTTCTAGAAATGATAATATCTGTATATTCCCAGCCTATTCCATCATTTGAAGTGATTCTACTGGATGCGCTATATATACAGTATTTAACTGCTGTTAGTTAGAAGTAACTTATATTATGAATGTATAGGATCCAGCACTATTTCTTTTAAAAGAAGGAGAGCAACAATGGGATTCAGTTGTTTCCTTAATTATTATAGAATAAACAATTTAAGAATATTTCAGAATATAAATTATTATGTACCTGTGATATGACTCAAAGAGCCTTGACTTCTGTACCAGTAGATGGTCAGAGTATCTTTTATGTAGCTTATATGGCATCAGATACTACTTTTTTATGTAGAAATAAAATTCTTTTCTCTTAATTTTTTTTGTTTCTATCCTGCCTTTATCATTTTTACAAATAACTTAAGGTGGTAAACATATCCATACTTTCCTCCTCCTTATTTTCCCAGCAACAATGACCCTGAGAGGTGAATTGGGTTGAAAGAGAACAGTGACTGGCTCAGGGTAACCCAGCTGTTTTTCATGGTTAAGGTAGGATTGGAACTCACTGTCTTCTTCTTTGTAGCTTGGTGGCACAGTAGTTAGAGTGCAGTACTGCAGGCTACTTCTGCTGACTGCCAGCTGCCTGCAGTTTGGCAGTTCAAATCTCACCAGGCTCAAGGTTGACTCAGGCTTCCATCCTAAGGTGGGTAAAATGAGGACCCAAATTGTTGGGGGCAATATGCTGACTCTGTAAACTGCTTAGAGAGGGCCGCAGAGCACTATAAAGTGGTATATAAGTCTAGATGCTTTTGCTATTGCTATTGCCAGTGTGCTGTCCAGATTAATCATCTTTTTCCTGCCTCCTGGTATCAAAAACAATGCTTCACGCTATTTCTTCCAGGAATCAAGATTAAATTATCTTTCTACTGTTCTGCTTATTACTCTCTGGATGGGTATAAAGCAGACAGATCAACTCCACGAAGCATCCATACAAACTCTTTTTTATTGGTTCAACAGGCATTCCTATCAACTCACAGTTATGACGAGGTTCTTCTTAATGTCCAATCCTTTGCATATCTGCATTATGGTGTAGAAAGATAATAAACTCTCATCCCCATGATGATTGAAGCAGCTGCATGCTAATGGATTCAGGCAAGAGTGAGGGAGCCTCCCCCAACCCAACAAGGGTCAATTTAATGACCAATCAGGATTACAGATGTGGCCACATGACATGAACTACATTTCCCAGGATACCTTAACTACATTTACCATGATGCATTCCCTTAAGGGGACAGCTCTCAATTCCTAACTAACTATCCCAAATCCCATTAACTCTAAACTATCTGGACAGCACAGCCAGGCTTAAAAAAGCAAAAGACACCTTCCTCAGTCATTTGCTCCCTATAGTCCAAGACGTTTTGCGCATAGCAGAATTGATGTTCTTTGCAAATTCAACACCAGATCCAGTCAATTGGATCAGGATTTGTCTGTGTTCCCTGGAATCTCAGAGTTCCATGACAACTTGATGGGGGAATCCACGAAAATTCAAGGCAAAAAATTCCCCTTCACTGAAACACAGCCAATGTTCTGTGGATTACTGGAGTGTTGCCTCACATTTCCAGGTTTGGAGGCTTTTTTTAAACTTTCAGACTCTACAGCCTGAAGAATTTTGAAAACCCCTATGCGACACAGCTAGCAATAGCAATTGAGACAGTCCCTTAGTTATAAATCTAGAGGTAAAAGCCCATCCAAAGACTGCAGTTTGGCAACGAAGAACCAGGTTTATCTACTCTGATCCCTTTAAACTCTGGGTTCTCCTTCAGGAAAGACTGTTGCTTAGCTTAGATCTGACTGTACAACTTAACAGAATAGAACAGTATGGCAAAGCTCTTCAGCTACTACTTTTTCCCCTAAATAATGATGATAAAATCATTATCTCTACATTAGACTATCATGTTTTGAAAGCAGTGAACCTGATGAGCATGGAATGAATGGTGGCTTATCTCTGTTGTGGGTGCTACAGTCGCATTTAAAACCAGACCGCAGACTCTCAACAGGATGAATTAATACTAATCTTTTTCTACCATTTATCTGTTTTATCTGCCCTCATTGGCACTGGAAACTCATTTGTCCTTTTTAAAATCTAGTTTTGCCTTGCTGCACTTGTTGACAGCCTTAACGATGTGATTATGTGATTGTGATGTAAAGAACTTTATTTGGATCTAGAAGAAAGAGGCAAGGAATCAGACACGTACAGTGTTAGACTAAATTGCTTTAGACAACATGCAAGGAATTTTAGTTTTAATATTCATTTATGTTAAAAGAAACCTCACCATATATCTTATGAATCCCTTGAGGACAATGATTTTAGTTCAGTCCTTTTCTCTATATCGTATATTTGTAAGAAGATTTTTAGAGTAGCAAGTCACTCAAAAAGTATGATTGATCCCACTTGACAGCTGAAGTTGGATGGAACTTGGTATAACTTCATAGAACTGCCTACATAGAGTGAGAATTCACTTAAATCAAACTATTTTACTCAATCCAGTTCTGTGTGCTTTGGCCCTTCAAATCTCAAAGCTCTCCCAACTCCGCTAAAGATCAATTGGATATCACAAAAAACAAATAGAAATGTCCTCCTTTAAAAAGCAGAATTAACTACTAAGAATAAGCTGTTAAAACCCTTTTAGAAAGCTGTTTAAAAATACAAGACATTGTTATGGACAATAATTCACCATCTTTCATATTTTAAGTCCCACCAATCATTCTCTAAAAGAAAGTGGGGTCCATCAAAATAGAAATAAAAAAATCACTTTTCTGAGAAAGACATAAATATATTTTATAGACCTTCTGTTATTCTACTTATAAGTTACTATAACTTGTAAGGTCACTAAATATTTTAGTAACACTGTTGACAATCAGTTTTACTGCATAGCTATAAAACAGATATAATGTAATAACCCAAGAAAATGTGATACTAATTCAGCATCATTAGTGAAAACCTTGTGATTGTATTTTACTGAAAGGCATCTCAATTTTAAGCCTAGAATTTGAAACACTGACCCAAAAAGCTGCTTTGAATTGAAAATTTGTTTTAGCATTCCTGTCTTTTAGAGTTAAGTTGGTGTGTGTGTGTGTGTGTGTGTGTGTGTGTGTGTGTTTTCAAGTGCATTTGCTGCTTTTCACCCACAAAATAATTAGTAGTACATAGTTATTTTAATATTAGAGCACTTGGAAATTAAATATAGCTGCTTCCTCTTACGTTGTAAGAAACAATTTTGCTTTTTACCAGGGTGAATGAATGGATCCATCATCCACTACTATCGTATTCAAGGATCATCTGCAACTTTTTAAAAACAAAGCATTTTAAATTATCTGATGTTTAATCTGGTTAGCTGAAATAACCTATGCAATGTAACAGTTGTTGTTCTTATTTCATCTGAAGTATAATTAAATCTACCATATGTATTTGCAAATTTGCAAGGAAGGGGACTTCGCTTTGATGAAGGGATGAATGAGACTTTAAAGGAAGCTGACAAAGTCAAGGACCACCTCCCTTCTAGGAGCGAAAAGAAGCAGCCAAGTTCCTTCCCTCAGCTTTGCACCAGCTCCTCATCTTCACCACAGCATTTACAGAAGCCAGAAAAAGCTTTTCCAGCTTTTATAAGTGCTGGAACACAAAGTGTAAGTGATCAAAGAAGATAAAAGGGAAGAAGTAGAAAATAATGCAGCCTGCAAAGGATTTTGGAAAATGCAATATTTTCTGTTAATCAAAGAATACACCAATATGTATTACTATGTCAGAGATTTTGTGATATATATATTTAGTGGTTATATTGTAGTTAGCGAATCAGTGACTATTGATGTATATGAAATATCAGCTAGATCCCCCCCCCGTTTTTATATATATATTAAATTATAATGTAGGTTCACTACCCTTTTTACTCTTTTTTCTACTTTTGTTAGGTTTTTTTTTCCTAGAGGTTTTTTTGTTTGTTTGTTTGGTTTTCATTTTAAAGATTTAAAATGGAAAAGATTGTTTAAAGATTGTTTTGTTAATTATGTATTTTAAGAATATATTTTTTAAACAAGGAAAAACAAACTTTTGAGGGGAGGCAATGTTTTTTGTTAAGACACCGGGTTACCTCTTTCCCTCTGTGAAAAGGATTATATTGTTTCTGATGTGTGAAGTTTGTCAAGGCCTACTTAATTTCCCTCATGACAGCAGCAAAATTTGCTGACATAATTTATGCTGTCTGAAGGATTACATTCTGATCTATTTCAGTAGCAATTCAGGCACCCATCTTGTCCTTGAGGCTTTACTGCAGGTTCCTTTCTTCGTCATCTTCAAACAGCTGTGAATCCAAGAGGGTCTCAACATTATAGACTTGCTCTTTTGGGGGAATGCAAGTTCATCCAAAACTATTATGGGAAAAAGTCCAATGAGTTTAGGTAAACAATAACTCCACCTTGTTATTCAGATTCAGTTTGAGCTTTCTTCACTCCACTAACACCCTCACAGCCATCAGACCAGTGGCGGGATTTGAATTTTTTTACTACCCGTTCTGTGAGCGTGGCTTGGTGGGCGTGGCAGGGGAAAGATACTGTAAAAACTGCAGTCAGAGGTGGTATTTGCCGATTCTCCGAACTACTCAAAATTTCCGCTACCGGTTCTCCAGAACTGGTCAGAACCTGCTGAATACCACCTCTGCATCAGACCTAGTCAAAACCACAGCAATTGGACCTATTTGGACCAAGGGGCCCCACTCCTTACCTTCAGGCTCCAAGTGTAGTTTTGCAAGATGTTTGTGATCTGAGGCATAGTCAGTATCAGATTTTATGAAGACTATCTTTCCTATTATTTATTTATTTATTAACACATTTATATACCCCCCTTCTCCCGAAGGACTCAGGGCATTGTACAGCCAACCATAAAACATTCTACAATTATAAAAGTTAAAAAAGATTAAACATCCTAAGGCTGCCTTATAAATTAAAATTATACCCACCCCCAATAAATTAATAAAACCCCGAATATTAAAATCTCAAAATTTAAAACCCAAAATTTTAAAATTACTCTAAAACTCCCACTTCAGCCCAGGGCGGCCTGCTCAAAGAGCCAGGTTTTCAATGCATGTCTGAATGCTCTCAGGTGGTGTTCTTACGTAACTCCGGAGGCAGACCATTCCAGAGGGTGGGAGCCCCCACAGAGAAGGCCCTGTTCCTTGGGGTCACCAGGCGGCACATAGATGCCATCGGTACCCGAAGGAGGGCCTCCCTGTGGGAGCGCACAGGTCGGTGGGAGACTACTGGCAGAACGCGGTCCTGCAGATAGCCTGGTCCAATGCCATGGATCGCTTTAAAGGTCAAACCAGAACCTTAAAGCGAACCCGGAAGGCCACTGGCAACCAATGCAGCTCGCACAGGAGAGGCGTCACATGGGAGTTTCTTGACGCCCCCATAACCACCCGTGCGGCCGCATTTTGTACCAGTTGAAGCCTCCGGGTGCTCCCCGCAGGGAGCCCCATGTAGAGAGCGTTACAATAGTCCAGGCAGGAGGTGACAAGGGCATGAGTGACCGTGCGTAAGGCATCCTGATCCAGAAAGTGCCGCAACTGTTGAATCAGGTGAACCTGATAAAACATCCCCCTGGAGACGGCCGTAATATGATCTTCTAAAGACAGCCGTGAATCTAGGAGGATGCCCAAATTGCGAGCCCTCTCTGTGGGGGCTAAGATCTCTCCCCCAATAGCCAGCGACGGAGTCAGCTGACTATATCGGGGTGCCAGAAACCACAGCCACTCAGTCTTGGAAGGGTTGAGCTGGAGCCTGTTCCCGCCCATCCAATTCCGCACGGCCTCCAGGCACCGGGACATAGCCTCCACAGCATTGTTGGGGTGGTTTGGGGTAGAGATGTAAAGCTGAGTATCATCAGCATACAGATGACACTGCACCCCAAATCCATGGATGATCTCCCCCAGCGGCTTCACATAAATGTTGAACAAAAGAGGGGAGAGGACCGACCCCTGAGGCACCCCACAAATGAGGGGCCTAGAGGTAGACCTCTCCCCCCCCGTCAACACAAATTGCGAGCAGTTAGAGAGGAAGGAGGAGAACCACCGTAGGACAGTTCCTCCAATTCCACCGTAGGACAGTTCCTCCAGTTCCTCCAACCACCGCAATAAGATACTATGGTCGATAGTATCAAAAGCCGCTGAGAGACCTAACAGGATCAGGACAGAGGAAAAACCCCTGTCACGGGCCCTCCAGAGATCATCAACCAACGTGACCAATGCTGTTTCGGTACTATGACCAGGCCTGAAGCCTGATTGGAAAAGATTGAGGTAAGTCGCTTCCTCCAGGTACTGAGGGAACTGATGCACCACCACACTCTCAACAGCCTTCACTAAAAAGGGAAGGTTGGAGACTGGACGATAGTTATTTAAAACAGCCGAGTCCAGGGCAGGCTTCTTGAGGAGGGGTCGCACCATCGCCATTTTCAAGGCAGTAGGAAGTGACCCCTCTCTCAACGAAGCGTTGACAATCCCCTGGACCCAGCCTCGTGTCACCTCCCTGGAGGTTGAAACCAACCAGGAGGGACACGGGTCCAACAAACATGTGATGGTATTCAGCCCCCCCAGCAACCTGTCCACACCCTCAGCGGTCACAGGGTCAAACTCCTCCTAGATAATAGTCTCAAGACTTGCCCTGGACCACCGGGACCACCCAATTGGAGTCCAGCCCACCCCGAATCCGAGCGATTTTGTCACACAGAAATTGGGAAAACTCCTCTGCCTTGCCCTGCAAGAGGTCCTCCCGCGCTCTCGGCTCAAGCAGGGAGCGGGTCACTCTAAACAGGGCAGCAGGCCGATTTTCTGCCGACGCAATAAGGGCAGAGAAATACGAATGTTTCGCCGCCTCTATCACCACAAGATAGGTCCTAATATGAGACCCGGTCGGACACGGCGCGGCTAGTCCTCCAAACACTCTCCAGATGTCTTTTCCGGCACTTCATCTCCCTCAGCTCCTCTGTAAACCACGGAGCTGGATGGGATCTGTGCCGGGTCAGAGGTCGCAAAGGCACAACTCGGTCCAGTGCCTCGGCAGCCAACCTATCCCGGATGGTCACCAAGTCTCCAGGCGAGTTATGAGCCAGAGTCTCAGGAAATGGCTCAAGTTCCCTCTGGAGTGGGGCCAGAAACTAGTTGGGTCAGGTCCATGGCCGCCATGGAAGCCGTGAACTCCCGAACCACCCCAGAGGTTTCCCCGAGTGAAGGCAAGTTGAAATCCCCCATGACTAAAAGTCTAGGGGTCTCAACCGCCAGCCCGGCTATCACCTCAAGGAGTCCGGGCAGGGCCAATGATACGTGGCAGGGAGCCAGGTACGCAGGTACGCTATCAAAAGGCCCATCTGAACCCCCTGCCCCCACTTCACAAAGAGAGACTCACAACCAGCCGTCTGAGGAACAGTGGCCTCCCTAGGACAGAAGACTTCTCTAGCAGTCTGTTTCCCATAAACTCAGGCCCAGTTTTCCCATTATTTCAGATGCCAGATTTCTTCCAACTTTCCTTTCTCCTATAATTAGTATATCTTTTGTGTGTTTTGTCCATTGTTTTAACAAGGTGCTGTAGGTTGCTCTCTGTTATCTTAACTTACTCTCTGTTATCAGTTAGTCAACCATACATTTAAATTACCGCAAACTGATTGGCTTGCCTTGGATTTGTATTAAGGTTCTTTTATCTTTGAGTGGGGGGTATCTGAGTATTGACTTTCATGCTCTTTTCTTAAAAATAATGTCTACTCTATTTTTTTATGATTTTCTTGTGCTCATTAAAAGTTCTGAACTCTTCAGATGTGAAGTCACCCATTTCAGTCCATTTCAATTCATTGATTCCCAGAATATCAGTGTTTAATCTTGACATTTCTGTTTTGACAACCAGTTTACTTTGGTTCATGGGTCTCACATTCCACATAGCAATGATAGCCACATCTTTGCAGCACTGATTTTTTTCCTTTGCCTCCCTTCCCTCTTAAAGGCTTTGGTGTGTTCATGAATGGAATATCCCTGTAAGATTTTGTTTGAAATCTCCAGAAAGTAACATTAAAAATCTCCCAGTTCTTGCCAACTCTTTATTTTAGGGCAAGTAAACATAAAACACAACATCAACCCAGCTTCAATCATAAATTTAAATTTAATTAAAACTAATGCAAGGTTGCTTTGCCAAAAAGAAAATAACATTTATCTGTACATTGGATTAATGTGATGTAATGAAGGGGTTATCTCTCTTTGTCACAAGAAAATAAATGTTCTCTTTATACTGATGTATTAAAACATCACAAAGTGTTTACCTTAGTCAAAAGAAAACTATATTTCTTCCCACATAGAAGAATCTAACACAATGAAGATACTGTTCATCTCAGTCCAAAAAAATGTTACCCCAGTTCAGCAGTCTAAGCTGGCAACCATCCAAATCTGGACACATCAAGGGGTCCTTCCTGGGTGGATCAAATTTTGGCATGCACAAATGGTCCAGGTGCTACTTCTTTTGAACATGCATTGCACGGAAGTATAGAGAGGTAGGGCTGGGATTGCCCAATCATGCCCACAATTTTGACATTGTTGATTTCCCTTGAAGATAGCCCTGACCTCATCTCCCTCTAGTTGCCCCCACAACTTGTCTTCTCTTCAGTATCCACCTCTTCCTAATTCTTTCCAAAGGAGCAGGGGAAAAATACCTCCAATAACTATAGCAGAGGAACCTTATAACCTCCTGCCCACTGGAATGTCTCCATCATGACCAAGAGTTAACCTGTTTTGGTGCATTGAACTGTAGAATTGACTTCTCAACTTTCCTTTCTCCTATCTGCATATTTGGGGAGGTTTATCAATTCTCCCTATCTCATGCACTTATGGCACCGGTAGAGAGACACAATTTAGAAAAGAGGACAAGAGAGAAAGCATCTTGGCTGAAACATTTTAAATGTGTGGGAGTGGAGTTGGGAGTGAGAGGGGACTGGAATTAGAATCACAAGTCAGAAGAGGCCTTGAAAACAATCAAACCTCACCAGATAGTTAGTGAAGGAGCCACTAAATTACCTCTGACATATGACCATCCAGTCTTTGTTTGGAGATCTCACTAAAGACTTGTAGGAAAAGAGAACTCACTATTTCATGTGGCAGCCTGTTCCACAGGCTAGCACCTCATGCAATCAGAAACTTTCTTCTGATATCCAGCCCGAATCTCCTTCCTGTAATTTTAATTTATTGGTTTGGTCCTGTCCTTTGGGGCAAAAGAAAATAAATCTACTTTTTTCTGAGTGAAAATCTTTCAGATATTTGAAGTCATCTCCTCTCAGTCATCACATCTATAATCTAAACATAGCCAGAATCGTTTCACCATTCCTGGTTAGGGTTGTTTTCAGATTCTTCACAATCTTATAATTTCTTACTATCCTTTTTGAACTTTGGTATCCAAAACTGAATATAGTACTCCAACAGAGGTTCAATCAAGGCAAAATAGAATGGAACAATTATTTCCTGTGATTAGAACTTTACGCTTCTGGTAATAACCTCAAGCCAACATTTGCCTTTTTAGAAGCTGCATCACACATATGACTGTATTTAATTTAGGGTTAAACAAGGACATCCTGTTCCTTTTTATATCTACCACCAAACATGCCAAGACATGTTTTCTTACCCTATTCCAGTGATGGCCAACCTTTTAGGGACCAAATTCCCAAACTGCAATCCAAAACCCACTTACATTTATCACAAAGTGCCAACATGGCAGTTTATTTATTTTATTTATTTATTTCTAAGTTTTATATACCGCCCTTCTCCCGAAGGACTCAGGGCGGTGAACAGCCAACTAAAATACAAATAAACAAAGTATAAATTATTTAAAAAAGAATTAAATACTAGACTGTCCCAAATCTAAAAACCCCAATTAAAATCAATAAAACATCATACCCCGTCCCAAGTAATCTAAAAACCCCATTTAAAATCCCATTAGTCAGCTCAGGCCGGCCTGCTCGAAGAGCCAGGTCTTCAGGTCACGTCTGAAGGCCCTCAGGTCACTGGTCGTTCGTAATCCAGGGGGCATCCCATTCCAAAGGGCGGGTGCCCCCACAGAGAAGGCCCTATTCCTCGGGGTCACCAGACGACACATAGAAGGCGTCGGGACCCGGAGGAGACCCTCTCTGTGGGAGCGCACCGGTCGGTGGGAGACTACTGGCAGAATGCGGTCTTGTAAGTATCCTGGTCCGATGCCATGGAGCGCTTTAAAGACCAAAACCAGTACTTTAAAGCGAACCCGGAAGGCCACTGGCAACCAATGCAGCTCGCGCAGGAGGGGCGTCACGTGGGAGTATCTCGACGCCCCCATAACCACCCGCGCGGCTGCACTCTGTACCAGTTGAAGCCTCCGAGTGCTCCCCGCAGGGAGCCCCATGTAGAGGGCATTACAGTAGTCCAGACGGGAGGCTAGCACCTCAAGTTTAATCTGAATACTGAGGTTTTACTACCTAAAATAATGATAAACAAGGCAGAGTTCAGCTAATTCTTCCAAGAAAAACGGGATAAATGCACTTTTATGCCCCTTCATTTTTTTTCTGCTTTTGAAATATTATGCTTAGCAACAATAAAAAAGCAAACCTTTTGTAATATCATTTTTCTTTCCTTTCCTCTCTCTCCCCTTTCTCTTCCCCTCCCTCTCTTTCCCTCCATCATTGTCTCTCTCTCTTTCCTCTCTTTCTTTCTCTTTTGCTGCCTCTCTCTCTCTCTCTGCCTCTTTCTGTTTTTCTCTCTCTCTCTTTCCCTCCCTCTCTTCTCTTCCCCTCTCTTTCACTCTCTTTCCCTCTTTCCGCCCCTCCCTCCCCCCCAGAGGGGAAGGAACCCCTGAACTGGTGCTGGGTGGTGGGAATCTGAAGTCCAGAGGCTCACAAGCCCAGGAGCAGCACACCCACACCCAGCTGGTCTGCGGAGAGCTGAAGATCATTTGGCTGGCAGGGAGGTGGGGCATCCCAACACTGGCAGCTGTGTAGGAAAAGCAACTGACATCCGGGAGATGAGAGTCGCATTGTGGCTCTGTATAGTAATGGACTCCAGGAGGAGAGGACCCCGTCTCCCCCATTGTGAAGTGCACTAAATTTCATTGTGCTGCACAAGGCACTGCAAGATCAGCGGGCAGACCATGGAGAAAGGGATAGCAAATGTACCGTGAGGAGCGCTGTTTCGTGCATTTTTTTTTAGTCCCACAAACTTTTGTTTCTCTGCAAACGACGGTGAGAAACGCGACGAAGAAACTTAATGGAGCTGGGCTGGGGTGACCGCATGCATGCCCACAGAGACGGTTCTGAGTGCTACCTGTGGCACGTGTGCCATAGGTTTGCCACCACTGCCCTATTCTGTATAGTAACTTCAAAACTGCAGGGTCCCAATCATTGCCCACTAATTGGACCCTTATGGTTCAATTGTAATTGATAGAAGATAAAACAAAACAGAAATAAAGAAAGAGCAGAAAATAGAGAGGACTTGGCTTCCCAAAGACCAAGATCACTCTCCAACAGCAACCCACTCACAGGTTTTGAGTAAATGTCGATTATTCTTCCTGTGTTATTTCACTTTCTCTGCATCTTTCTTATGCTGGCTATTAGCAACCTCAGCGTGTAATAATTATATGGAACTTTACCTTTTCTGCAGAGACAGTTATTGATGTCCAGAAATATTTCACAAGAAGAGTTCTCCACTCCTCTACTCGTTGCAGAATACCTTATGCCACCAGACTCGAAATTCTAGACTTAGAAAACCTAGAACTACACCGCCTTCGGTCCGATCTAAGTATAGTATATAAAATCATACATTGCAATGTCCTACCTGTCAATGAATACTTCAGCTTCAACCATAACAACACAAGAGCTCGCAATAGATACAAACTCAAGGTTAATCGCACCAAACTTGATTGCAGGAAATACGACTTCAGCAACAGAGTGGTCAATGTCTGGAATACTCTACCCGACTGTGTTTTCTTCCCCAAACCCCAAAAACTTTAACCTTAGACTGTCTACTATTGACCTCACCCCTTTCCTAAGAGGCCTGTAGGGGGCATGCATAAGCGCACCAACGTGCCTACCGTCTCTGTCCTATTGTTTCTTTTATTTTTCTTATACAATGTACCCATTTCATGTATTTATAACTATGTATATACTTATACCTATTATCTTGTAAGCAATTGACAAAAATAAATAAAATTAAATAAATAAATAATAAATAAATAAATAGTCACAATCCACAGCTTTGCCCAGCTGGAGTCACTCATTGTTAGTTTTAAAAAGAGACTGAACAACCATTTGTTTGGAATGATTTGTTTGGAACTGCTTTGTTTAAGGACCAAGTTGCCAGTCCCAATTATGGCTGTTAAACCAGGACTACTTATAGAGATTTTTGGGGCAGCCTTTCCAGCCCTGCCAGTTGTCAAGACAGGAAAGAAACACAATTTTGAGAAGACTGGACAGAAGCCTAGAAAGGCGGAGAGTTTTCCAGGGTCCCCTTTGTTGAAAACAGCTTGTTGCTTTCAAGGATATGGCAGCCAGCCAGAAATGGAAACCACTGTACTGCTGCCTTGTGTCACTAGGGTAAATCTGCATAAGGCATATGGAACAAGGACTTCCCTCATGGTTGCAGGGATGTGATTTGGAATGCCGTGTATTGTTTTCTTCTTCTTGGTTTCCATTTCCATTCTCTAGCATAATAAATGGAAACTTTCAGCTTTTCATTAGGAGTTTGGATTTCTCAACTAACTACGATGAATTCAGCTTGAGTGGAAATTGCTGTAGGAGAAATTTCTCTAGAGGGAGCTTGTTGCAATTTGTGAGGCAGTTTGTAACGGTGTTGAAATGTGGACAGTTGCTTGAACCCTATAAAAAGCTGCTCATAATACTTTCGGATAATTTCACTAGGGTCTTGTTTTTAGCTGCTAATTTTAACATAATCAGAGCCCAAAGAAACCTCTTGCCATTGACACTGAACAAGCCAGTGCAATGTTATGCAAGGTCCCCAGGTTCTAAGTGCATATATTTAGGCAAGTCTGAGCTATAATTAAAACAGTGGGAAGAAGTTAATTAAATTTCACTTACGTTGGATCATAAATATGAAAGGTAGCTTTGTAATATCCTTTTAAATTTTAGTAAATTCTGGCTTAGTTTAGGGAATAGCAAAATCCTATTGTGAAAGTCACAGGGTTCCATAAAGCACATAGGATCAAATCTGATCATCAGCACCCAAAACCTGACATGTGACGTCTGAATCACTCATCATCAAGATATTTCTGAGAGGAACAAACATGTTGCTCCTGGTGCCAACTGAAGCCAGTGATTCAGCAGGTGGTGGAATGAGACTTTTAAAACACCGAGTGATCAGTTCTGCGTTCTAGAATATCCCAACAATTCTCCAGTTCCAATATAATCAGGCTATACTGCATCTATTGCATACAAATTGAAAACTATTAAGCAACTGATAATAAAGGGATCTTTTAAGCCATCAAGACCACCTTTCCGTTTCAAGGACCTGGGAACAGGAAGCCAGCAGCTGGGGTGAGGCAGGAGTTCCTGCCGATGGACAGTCTGTCTGCAAATTCAGCAACGTTTCAGCACTGCAAAAAGAAAGATGTGTTTTCCCAGTTTGAGTTACACTGCAATTAAATGAGAAATAAATCAGCTCAGTTACCAAAGAGATGACTGGGGGATAACACTGAACACTGATTCTGGGAATCATGCAAAAGAGAAGAGAATGTATGAAGAACCTATTAGCCACTGGGTGACACAGATACCATTAAGATATATGCATTTCCAGGAAAAGCTATTTCAAATGGCAGATGCTGCAAGAGAGGAGACCCACTTCTCATACTAGATGGTGTTATTTTTTAAAAGGGGGGGTATCAAAGCAAACACACTCTGTCAGAACACGAGGGCGGACTCTATGGAAGGCAGGCACTCTCTCAAAGAGGCAAGTTGTTAGGATGAATGATATGTCAAAATCCTTTTCTTTTCTCTTTCCCCTGCCCTGCTCCCTATTTTGGCTCTAGAGATTAGTTCAGCTAGTTTTAAACCAGGGTTCTTGGTTTCCCTCTTCAAATTGTTACTATTGTGTTGTAATAATTTACTAGAATTATGTGCAGGTATGCCACTATTTATGTACAGCTCTCCCGCTTATTATTTTGTATACACTGGGGAGTATTTGTGATTTTTAAAAATATATATACTCATAATGCTGAGTGTCTCAGGTATCAAGAAATCTTAGAGCTTCAAAAGTAGCTTCTAAGAGCACTTCCAAGCCTTCCTAATATCTTATATAAAAATCAGTTTTATCCCATAAGCAGTATTTATTTTTGTAAGTTCCATGCTGATATGCAAACACTGTTAACCTTAGATCAAAGTTGGCCTTATTCTGTTATCGTTTTTTACTGTTTATGATCTATAGGCAAATATATTAACTTTGGCATTTGTGTGCTCTGGATAATCTAGAGTTTCCAACATTGAATCTAATTACTCACTGCTTCTTTGCTGACTCCAGCTTCCTAACAGATGAATATCCTCCTTACCAAGACCCTCAAGAGTCCACTAATTGCAAATTAATTTTTAAAAAATCCTGTACTCACCCCAATTACAATCCATTTATAAAATTGCTAATAGTGTACTCCCCCTGCACACACAACCGATATACATTTTCTGCATTTGGTGAATTTAAAAAAAAATGATTTTCAAGAAGCATGTAGGAGGGGGACTGTGTGTGTGGGGGGGGGAAACCCTATAAAATAGATAACCTGAAAAATTTAAGAAGCCTTCATTAATGATTGGGCCCTGCATTCCAAGCCACCATGTCAGATGGCATCTTTGTAATGGGGAGGTGGGGCTTTCTGGCATTTCCCCCTCCATTCAGATGCCTTTCCCAGGAATACTTTACTATGTAGAGTAGCTAGTAGTAATAACAATGCTGAGGAATGAAGGAAGATCATCTTTTAGTCAAAAGCTTCATAGCAGTTATTATAATGGGTGGAGGTGGCTAGAAGCTTGGGGAGAAAAGATAAAAATCCCCTCCAATGTAAAAACAGATGCAACCTTCTTTTCCATCCCTTGCACATTTGCAAATGTAGAGAGGCCTCTTCATCTTTGCAACTGATCCACTCTAAAGCAAGTAAGTGCCTATGGCCCCCTTCATGAACAGTGGATTAAACAGATAAATATGGTGCATTAGGCTACAGGGAGTCAATTGCTCTGCTCTGCTTTCTCTCAGAAACCCAGAAAGTAATTATGGCTGTGAAAGGAAAGATGCAATGGAGTTAACAAGTTCATAAGAGGAAGGCAATAAAGTTGAAGGATGAGTGTTATGGAAAGTATATGAATTTTGTCAATTTCTGCATTGGTCATGGAGACAAATACTTTTAGGAAAACCAATCTCAGTATACAACTCAAAATAGATTTTTTTGAAAAGATTTTATTGACATCATTTTTCAAGGGGAGTTTAGTTACAGTAATTGGGGGGAGGGCCAGGGTTAAAATTTCAAGATGATGAGTGAAACCCTGCCTCCTTTTTATGTGCAGTCACCCCTAACAATTAAAAAAATATGAGGTTACACTTTTTAAATCTGTCATGATATACTGTATGAAGCTATTCATCGCGTTGTTTTTTCAGCATTAGGAATTGAACTACTGACTCAGCTTCACATTAGAATATTATTTATTAAAAAAAGAATATTATTTATTCTAAGAAAATTAACGTTCAAACTAAATTTGTCAGTCTGAAACCAGTAACCTGAAACAGCCCAAGTTGTTTTTGCAATACTGAGATGAAACCCTAATCTAAAAATTCCACCTCCCATTTTTCCCACAGAAAAGTCATCAGTCCTAAGACAAGTAGTAAGGTCCATCTTTTATCTGGGGCTCAGGAAATTGAACTGTGGGGACCTGCATTGACCCATCTTATCCTCCTTTGGGCTGCCAACACAGCTACTCATTGGCGATCACTGATCAAGGCAGCATCTGGGGGGCTCTAGAGAAAGAGCCCTTGCCTTGGAAGACATGGGTCTCATTTATGAAGAAAGTTCAGACCCAAAGCATAATATTTTTGCATCTCGTATGATTTCAATTTCAACAGCTGCTTTAAGCCAGCTTTCTGCTTGCTGTTGTGTTTTGAATAGTGTGGAGACAGCAGGGCGGCAGAGTAAGAGGTCTCGGCAAATGCTGGCAGGCAACTTCAACAGGCTGTGGTGGAAACTGATCAGCTACCCTCCCACTCCCCAAAGAGAAACCATGCTGTTTTGCGTGATGCCCTCTCTTGACTTTACATTGCACCATGTAGATATTTGTACTGGGATATGTTGTGTACAAAGATGCTAAAGAGCAGACTTGACACTCCACACCTGGCTTGATTTATCGAATGGGAGAAAATAGCCTGTTTTGACACTCAAAATTTGGAGGCCGAGTCAAAGCCAGGTCAAATCCCAGATGCATTTAGGCTGTGTCTAACTCAAGAGGTTTTGATCAGATCTTTGTCAAATATCCAAAGTAGTAAAGTAGTATCCTGATTTACCTCTTTTTCCCTTCTTCCATTCAATCATATCCAATTCTCAGGGATTACTTGGACAAGTCCCTGCAGTTTTATTGGCAAAGTTTTTCAGAAATGGTTTGCCACTGCCTCCTTCCTGGAGTTGAGAGAATGACTAGCCTAGTCACTCAACTAATTTTGTGCCCGAGGTGGGACTAGAATTCACCGTCTCCAGGTTTCTAGCCTGATGCCTTAACCAATATGGCTTCCAAACAAGCAGATTCAAATGCAAGTAGCTTTACTGGATCAAAACAGCTGTCACCTTTCTCCTTTTTTACCCCCGGCTGCCAGTAACAGAACACATTGGAACAAAACAAAATGGCTCTATCCCGTGTGGCTCCGTTCCAGTCACTTTTGTGATAGCTACAGCTAGTTAGGGGCATGGCTTCCACAAGCAGGCCAGTTATTCCAGGATCTTTTTTTCCCCTTCCTCTGAATATTTTTCTTTTTCTTTCTTTCTTCTCCTTCTCCCCTCCTCTTTCTTCATAGCATTATTCCTGTGCTATGGCAGAGTCCTCTTGTCAGCAAAGCTGCCTCCATTTGGGTCTATCAAAATCAAACAACACAGCCATTTTTTCTAATGCAACTATTGCTAGATTTCTTATTGCCGCTATTACATTCTGATCAAATGTGTATGGTCATTTCCTCTTGTCATTTTGATTTCCACTTTTCCAATATTGATTATCACTGATCACTGAAGGTCTTTCCAACTTTGCTTTGAAAAGAGCTATGCTGTCTTTTGTGAGTGTATTTTCCCCCAACTTGGTTTTCATATCCTTTTTCATGTTCTTAATAAACTTTCTGCATTGCTAGAGCTGGTCCAATGCATTTTGCTTCCTTAAGTGATTCTTTGCCTCAAAGTTGTATAATATCTAAGGCTGATGATGGCATTTGAACCTGAGACTAAACATTCACACAACTTCCTATTCTCCTCAGTAAAAAAATAACCATAAATAACATTGTATTTTTTCTTTTGAGGACATTCAAAATAGACAGCTTGAATTGCTTTCTATGGTAAAATTTACATCTGTTTTTTTATAACCAATTCATAAAATTATTTTATGCTACCTGTATAACCACTTCTGCCCAGGTTCACATGATATGTTAAAGTCAAAACCAAGAGATTACATCAAGTCCTTGAGTAGAACCTTCTCCTTGTAAAAGTTTTGCTGACTCTTGCAGAACTTGTGATGTAAATGTATCAGTGTATTAATATTTATTCTATGAAGTAATTGAGTAATTGCAAAAGAAAATATTATCACTTGTCTGTATTCACTATCCCTCAGCTAACAAAGTTCACATATTGGGCTCTGTTTGAAATGATCCCCCCTCTAAGCCCTCTGATAAAGTTGGCCTATGAACTGAGAATGGAAAACTCATTTTCCTTCAAGGTACATAGTTCAACTTTTAATCTATTGTTTATCGTGAAATTCTGTTGTTGCAAAAATAGTTTTTAATATTTTACTGTTTGTGCATCTTCTCCTTTTACCAAGCAATCATTTTTAATTATTTCCCTGAGTTATATCCATACACGTACTCTTGCATCCCACTCCCAACAAATATGAGTAATATCAACTATATTTGATAGTTGTTCCATAGGTTGAAATTATTCCATGTTGGAGGATTTTTAGGCACAGTTCGCCATCTAGTGGAAAATAGTTCCAAGCAATTATTGTTCGGAATAAAAAAGGAAAACCTGAGAGAAGTTAGATTATTAGTATACAGGGACACTTCAACTTATTAGTTTAACACCTGTTTGAAATTTTTAAAAGGTGCTGAAAAAGTGTCTTCAATCAGTCCTCACACTTATGACCATCGCAGCATCTCAGGGTTACGTGACTGTCTTTGTAACCATCCCAGGGGACGTTTGACAAGCAAAGTCAATGGGGAAGCCAGGTTCACTTAACAATCACCTGATTCACCTGATCACAGCAAAAAGGTCAATAAAATTGGATCCAATTCACTTAATGAGTGCATTGCTTAGCAACAGACGTTCCAGTCCCAATTATGGTCATACATTGAGACTATCTATAGGCCCATTAGTTTTGTAAATGGTTTGCCACTACCTTTTTGGGGGAGGATGGTTTTGAGTTCCCAGACAAGCCTACAGCCCTAGAATTCCTCATTAGTCTCCTATCAAAATGCCACCCGGCCCTGCTTGGTTTCAGAATTCCAATAAGGTCAATCAACTGTTACCCCCTGCTGAGTTCACACCTCCCAAGTTAGCACACAAATCTAACTTTAAAATTTGAGTAAGTTTTGATTTATTAATTCTATTTGTTTCTTAAAATCACCTCTATATAAACTGGAAAAAAATATTTCCAAGACTGAATAAATTTCTATCTAGGTTTAGATAGGAAGGACAGCAAAGAACACCTGATTTTAAAAGACCAGAAGTTCTTTTTAAACTCTCATATATGGCCATTCACAGCCTGCTGAGGAAAGAAACAGAGTGAAATGATAATGCTAGCGGCTCCCATATATCTGACATCCAAGTTTTATATAGCTGGTTTTGTCGATATTTATAGAAACCAAAAATAGCTATACTGTGTGCTGAAAACTATATATTGCATGTTGTAGGTTTCTATCTGTGGAAAAACAGTCTTTCTGTGCTGTTGAGGAGACATATGGTAGCTAGTTTGTTATCGTGGTTAAGGTGCCAGACTAGGAAGAGGAGGCAAGTGGACATTCTAGATAAGCCTTAGGCACAAAGCCAGTTGGATGCTCTTGGACAGATCATTCTCCTTCAGCCTTGAAAGCAGGCAATGGCAAACCACTTTTGAAATCTTGCCAAGAAAATCTTAACATGGGGAATTCTGGGAGTTGAAGTCCACACATCTTAAAGTTGCCAACTTTGAAAAGCGTTGCTATAATCCATGGTATGAATTGTACCATTTTGTTCATGTAGGCACAGACAACTTAAATTTATGTGAGACAAGATGCTGCTCATCCCTCTACCTCCCCCAATAGGTTGCACTGGATCAAAGAGCACTGAAAGCCTCTTGGAAGCCCATAAGCAGCTTTCTGCTCATCTTCCTAATATACAATTATTAATCTAATAACCACATATAGTCCTATTATTTCTCTTTTTAGCCAAAGTTAACTAAGAGAAGCAGTTCATCCTGGAACATGGCAAACAGAACAAACAAAAAGCAAATCTAAACAAAATTTTGATACTATAGACTTATGTGGAAGCGTCATTTTCCCGAAGGAGCTATGTTCATCTAAAAAAATCTCCACATCTCCATATATGCAAAAATTCAGTACATGTTTACCAAAACACAACAGAATACAATGGGACTTTCTACCAAGTAAGATTGTACAAAACTATACAGAACTGTAAAAACGCACGCGTTAGTCTTTTTCCCTAGGCTTTTAAAAGAATCCTGATTTAGCTCTATTCTGACTCCTGAACATTATGGGACACAAGACTTTACAAAGCATTTATATTTTCATAGTAAATTTCACAGATTATGATTGTATATATAATAAGACAAATCACAGTGTTATCTGTGCTTCAGTTTCATATTAAAAATCACCTGTAGTTAATAGTCTACTAATAAGGGGGTGAAATTTCCATATTCCCTAAGTATGTGTTGCTCTATGACACTAGACAGTATGAGTGAAGTTTCTAACAGATGTTACCCAATATTAAAAAGAGAAAAGTGTACCTGACAGTGTAAATACAGTGGGATGATCTTGCGTTACAGCAGTGTGTGAAAAATAATCATTCTGGAAGAAATTCAGGTTTTGTTGCCAATGACAAGTTGGATGAAGAGAACCCGAGATAAAGTGTGTCAATATGATATCTGAAGAACTTCTCTCACTTTCCAGCCTGAATCAATTATCTTATATAAAACTGGGGAAAATACCCCTTTCGTGGGATGGTTTGCCTTTTGCTAATGCTGTGAATGAGGGAAACATAGCTAACATTCAAGAGGCAGGTGTATGTTAACAAATTCTTTAGAGAATGGCATCTATTCAAGGAAATGTGGCTGAATGTTTCTCCTTATCTTAAACTATATAAAGTTCCTTTACTGATGGATTTCAGTTTACTTCAATATTTCAGCAGAATTCCAGTTAAAATATGGAAAAGAATGCCTCAAAGGAAAGGATGCACTATTCTGATATAGTGCCACCCCCAAGGTATTCTTGGGAGAAAAGTCATCCAGGCTATTGATCATCTCCATTTCACCCTTAGACGTTCGGCATTCAAAGAATCCAAATGGCAATCATTTATAATTAGTTGAAATACAGGTTCAGTAGATAATTAAGGCAGTCAGCCATAGCGCTAGTGAGTGTGGAGTAAAAATCAAGGCGTAAAAATTCAGGGACATCCCCATCTTCCTGTGGGATAAGATAGTAGAGTAGGGAAGAAAGTTCCTAAGCAAGTCGTATTAATTCTTAACTCCTCCTTCAAGATCTTGGTCTCTCACTGTAATTAAACTTTATTTAATAAAAAGAGCCATAGTGGCACAGTGGTTAGAATACAGGCTAATTCCGCCGACTGTCAGCAGTTCAGTTCTCACTGGCTCAGCCTTCCATCCTTCCAAGGTGGGTAAAATGAGGAGATTGTTGAGTGCAATATGCTGACTCTGTAAACTTGCTTAGAGAGGGCTGTAGAGCACTGTGAAACAATATATAAGTCTAAGTGCTATTGTTAAATTCCCTTTCATTTACTTTCAAAACATTTTTGCCTCTGAAAGAACTCATGAAGCAAAGGTTAAGTGTCATAATTGATTCTCCTTTACAAATAGGGAAACTAAGAAAAATTGCTCAGTATTATAGCAGAGTTGGGAAACTTTACTCTGTGGTAGAATTCTACATAAGTGTTGAGATGGTCTTCCATAGTAGAGTTAGGCATGCTAGACAAAGTAAAAGAAAAAATAATAACTCCACATCAAACCCATCAGCCTAAATAGCACTCTCAACTTCTCAAGATTTCAGGGTCTTCATCTCTATTTTGCCTTAGAGTTACCAATGTAAATGATGTTCTTTTTCTTTAAAAAAAACACCACACAGCAAAACGGCATGGTAGTAACAGGAAGACAACTAATATGACAATAACGTTTTCCTGTTCAATTGCATTTCAGTAGTGAGAAGCTAGTATTTAGAATTTGCTGGTTTAAAAGCTATGAAGACTATCCTTTTATCTCCAAATAGAGAAATTGTTAGTAGAAAAAAAAAAAAGACATGGTTTTCCATCTGGAATTGTGAAAGGAAGGGTCTCTGTGTTCATTAGTATGCAGCAGAGAAAAAGTCATTGACATTAACAAGACCCTAATTTACATATGGTTGCATTAACTGATGCTGCCAGATTGTTTTGTCTCTTGTGTAACATCCAGGGATGCTGGAATTCCACTTCCTCTTGGCAAAACACAGATTATCAGGCCCTATAAGCCCTCGGTCACAATATCATAGTGTTCTTTCTCAATTTCTTTGGTTTTTCTCCCCAACCCCTCTACCACCACTACACAGCCCAAATCACTGCCATCTGCTAGGATCTCAGGCTTCTGCTGGCAGAGGAGGGACACTGGCCAATGCCGGGATGAGGTGAGCATAGATCTCAATCCCATGAAGGAAGACCTGCTCATTCAGCAATTCGTTGTGGTCATGCAGCAGCACAGGCGTGTAGTTCATGGGGGAAAAGCCAATTGCAGGGTGACCTGCCTGAAATATATTAGAAGGAGAAGCAGGTGTCAGAAACCAAGGCCAGAGTAAGTAAGTAGAAGATAAGCACTTCCGCTGGTCAGGTGCCTCTAGGAAAGACATCTATACTCACTGCTCTGATGTAGCGGCTGTCAGTGGCAGCAGGGAAGATCTCACACTTCAGCTTCATATTCCTGAAGAAACAGAGACACAATGGCAGAGAAGCTCCCCGTTTGATGGTTGTTATTTAACTTGGTCTTTTTGCAGTTTCAGAAGTTTCAAACTAGTCCAAAGATAGAATTTATCAACTGGGAAAAAAATGGAACTGTAGGCTTCTGAGATGATCCAGAATTGGAGTAGTTAAGAAGATGGAGTTTCCATGCTTCTCCCAACTTGTAAACATTCTGTTGGTTTAGCCCTTACAATCTCTGAATATAGACAAGTGGTAGTCTGGGAAAACTGGTCTATGCTAGAGGATATTTCAGTATATACTTTTTTTCTTAACAGATTATCAGAGTTGGAAGGGACCTTGGAGATCATCTAGACCAACCCCCTGCCCAGGTGGGAGACCCTACACCATTTCTGACAAACGGCAGTCCAATCTCTTTTTGAAAGTCTCAAGTGATGGCTCTCCCACAACTTCCGAGGGCAAGCTGTTCCATTAGTTGATTGTTCTCACTGAACAAAGTTTCTCCTTATTTCTAGGTTAAATCTCTCCTTGTTTAGTTTCCATCCATTGTTCCTTGTCTGGCCTACAGATGCTTTAGAAAATAGCTTGACTCCTTTCTCTGTGTGGCAGCTTCTCAAATATTGGAAGACTGCTACCATGTCTCCACTGGTTCTTCTCTTCATTAGACTAGCCATGCCCAGTTATTGTAACCATTCTTCATATGTTTTAGTCTCCAGTCTCCTAATCATCCTGGTTGCTCTTCTCTGTACTTTTTCTAGAGTCTCAACATCTTTTTTATAATGTGGTATAATGTGGTTCTTAATGCAGTCCATAGCAACTTCTCCACCAAATATAAATATAGTTTCCGCCTATCTAGCAGGTAAAATTGCTCCTATCCCAAAATGACTAAAGAAAAAGGAAGAAAAATGAGAAAAGGCTAATGTAATAATGTACTCACATGTCTTTGCAGGTATCACTGAATGCCTTCCACCAGGGATCAGATTCCTCTGTGGAGGTAACTGTCTGATCCATGCATTTCTAGCCCAAGGGAAAAGGTAGAAGGTGAAACTCGTAGGAGGCAACAGATTCTCAAAATCCAGGAATGTCTGTCAAAAGCCTGGCAGAAGAAGCAGTAGGACTAAAAGAGGCTGTGGAGCACAGGGCACCATAGAAAGACAGCCCTGTTGAGATAAAGGCCCAAGGAGGAAAGGGAGAGAAAGACAGTGGCAGTACACTAGAAGGCTATAAGCCAAAAGCAATTTATAGTTTTGCTTCTAGAACTAAAGGAAAAGTAGTTGGAGTGAACCCTCATTTCCCAGTTACCTGCTGGAACTCATATGTAACACCTTCTCCAGCTGCTTTGCACCAAGATTTGAGTTGCTCCTCAAATGCCTGCAAAGCAAAGACAGATCAATATATGATATGAGAAAGCACTTTGTTCTGAGCAATTCTTGGCCACTTTTCATTGTCTTATTCTATTCTACAATTCTCTACACTCCTTCCTGCCTGTTTAAGAATATTTCTTCCCTCACAGGTAAGGAAACATCAAATATGTAGCTTCAAAGCTACATATTGATCAAAGGTCTGTATGATAGATACCTGACATTTCTCTCCAGGGCAGCTTTTGGGGGAATGTGTTGCAAAACACTGTTAATCTTTCATTAAACAGACATAGAGCGTGAAAGCCCTCAAGGCTACCTGAATTCAGGACTCTTGCAAGTAATATATAAGTAAAGGTATTAGGCTCTCCAATTTTTTCAAACATCAACAAAAGTTATTAAGGACTCCCATATTAACAGCTACAAACACTGCAAGATTGTTAAAGAAATGAATAATATTTTATAGGGCAGTTTAACAAGTTTTGTAAAAAAAAAACAGCCAAAAACAGTTTAAGATTTATAAGATTGCTCATCTCAAACAATAGGTGGTGTACATCATAAAATAACAAATCAAAAAAGGAGGAAAAAACAAGAAAACCATATATAACAATAAACAAACTAAATGTAAAATGGTGACAGGCACACAACAAAATCACCACAGGAGAACTCCCATATAACTAGCCCCAAATGCCTGAGGGAAAAGCCAGGTCTTAATGGTTTTCTTAAAGGTGAGAAAGGTTGGGGGCTGTCATATATGGGGGAGGGAAGGTACTTCTAGGGCAAAGCACAAAAAATGGCACCCTTTCTAGGTCCTGAAGATGACAAGATTTAAAAGAAGGAACCTGGAGCATGCCCTCCATCTGAGAGAATGTGACACAGGGAGATGTTCTTAGGAGAAGTAATCCAGTCCTATGCCATGTAGGGCTTTAAAGTAAGAACCAGCAGCTTGAATTGCACCCAAAAGCCTATTGGGGATCAGTGTAGTTCATTGAATAGTGGTATTACATGAGCGTAACAAGATATGTCCATAACTACTTGCAAATAACTACTGTACATTCATTTTATATTAAATAATAAATAATGTCTGAAATGGTATAGGGTTTCCTGCCTAAGCAATGGGGTTGGACTAGAAGACCTCCAAGGTCCCTTCCAACTCATTCCATTCCATTCCTGCTGCTTTTTCTAGCATAGGTGGGAACAGCAAATACATTCTTTGGCCAATTATAATGAGATATTCAAGGCAAATCTTTATGGAATGAAAACTGGTAACCTTCTCCTTCTCTGTACCTTTAAGTCCTCTGTTGGAGGGAGCCGGATGTCAAAGGCAACAGAGAGCTCAGAGGGGACCACATTGAATGATACGCCTCCATTCAACATGGTCAGGTTCACAGATGTTACATCTCCTAAAGTGAGATGTCCCTCACTTTTCAATCTGTGAGAAAGAACAACAAAAATTATACATTTTGTTTGTCATTTTTAAATAAATTCATTGCTAAATCCCTGAGAATGAAGAAACTGCATGTGGCAAGGGCATGTGATCGCCTGCCCAAATATTTTAGGAATCACTGCCCAACAAAAACTGCAGAAGATACCTGATTCTGTAATTTACACATTATCTTAAAAACATATATACAAAACATAACTTCTATCTATCACTGGCAGAACAGATGCCATCACAGTAAAGCATCCCTGCATTTATCAGAATTGTTACATGCATTAATTTAATCTGACGTGTTGGTCAAAGTTTTCAGATTTTAACCAACTATATACTAGTGTTGTGAGAATGGCTCCTACAAGTGGACCCAGCCATATTTCTGATGATTGGCTCTTAATACATGACAAATGGTAGACAGTGCAACATCCAACAATATATTAATAAATGTATCGCACAGATAATTTTCAAAATTAAATGTCCTTTGTGAATATAATGCCATTCTGGATTTACAAAGCACCTCTTTAAAGTGCTTGACATCAGAAATTATTAGGAATTATGCAAAGTGCATCACTGTATATAGTATTATATGAAGGCAAGGATAGGTTTTGTGAAATTATTTTGTGAATTTCATCTCAGTAGAGTTGTGGCAGAGCTGGGCTTTCTAATTCATTACTCACCCTTTTCATCATTAAAATGAAAAACTGCCAGATCTATTTTAGAGAATCAAAGGGCGATGTAGAATATATGACACCTATACCTTTCAGTCCAGTTGTAGAAAGAAAAAGCGGAATTGTTTTCCATATCACAGCTGAAGGTTCAAATGGACATTTGCAATCTATTTGTAATAAAAGACTGGGAGAGCAATACTGGATCACTTTGTATATTTTATGTACTAGGATACAGTCTATGAAGCCATGCCACAATCAATTGTTTTTGAAGTGAACAAAACCCTCTTCTTTTATTGTACTTTATAAAAAAAAAATCACAGTAATGGGGAAATGCCGTTATTCAATCATAAAGATCAGGCATTGCCTTTCTTTAGCTTGATAGACTTCACCTATTTGCATTTCTTACCTTTGTTTTTCATGTTCTCTGAATTCTAGGAAAGAAGTGATCACTCTGTGCTATGAACAGGAAAATCAAAAGTAAATGCAATGATAAGCATTCTCCCCCCTTCTACAGGACTGCCTTTAGTGTCAGCTTCTGGGCAAGATGGGATTTTACCTCTTTTAGTGAATTATGATAAAATGGGAAAAATATTTGCAAACAAAAAATAGGCATCCTTTGTCTCTCTAGAAACTGATGGGCTATAACTTTCATAACATCTGACCATAGAGGTTTCCTGGCTGAATTTCATAATCAAGTGTTATGACCTAACAAAATTACAGCACTGCAGTTTGATAATCTTACTCTAAACTGCACATTACAACCAGCAAAACAGACAGTTCATATAAAGTGTCTGCTTTGATTTTCTACTTTCACATGTAGATATAATAAGAAGTTCTACCTCCTACCCTTACTTGGCCCTGTATATTATACAGAATGGTATCTTACCATCTTTTCAGCAGCTGTATTCTCAATAAATCTGGATCCATGTCCCGGATTTCCTTCTACTTTCACTTTAATCCCTGAGGTCATTTAAAGAAAGACCAAAAATGTAAATGTAAACATAAAGTAAAGCAAAGCAAGCCAAACAGTTACACTATTTAACTACCACAGCAAGTAGAACTGGTGCAAGTTAAAAAGTACATCAGTTTCCTGGTAGTTTTGTTTAAGATTGGATATTATTAATAGAAAAAATTTAAATAGTTTGCAAACTAACTTTGAGTTAATCAGTTATCCCCAGTATTTCTTCCTGTTAAATACAAGTGTGAATCAGAATAACTCTGGGTCACTCTGTGCTTCTGTAATGCTGACAAGCTCAAAAAACTGTGCTAGAATCTTTTATCTACAATAAAGATGTCAATGTGCATTTATACTGCCTATGGTTCCTAGTGCATTTATACAGTGTATGACTCCCAAGATACAGCAGGTATTTGACATAATTGCCATTAATATACATACATACATACAAACATACATACACATATATTATATATATATATGTGTATGTGTGTTAGGTTTTTGAGCTGATAAATAATTAAACAAGGGAGACTAGGATAGATCTATTTCAAGCTATTTAGCTTTCGTCAGCTAGCCATACCCTTACTGGGATTCGAACTAGGGAAGAATTATATGTGAGGCAGTTGTAATTGCCATTAGGTCACTGGTTCTCCTCCAGATCAGCTGAGACAGGGGAATGAGTATATACCTGTGTTACCACACCCTGGTAAGCCCCAGTCAAGGGAGGAAGCATACTGCTGTCCTTTTCTGTCTTTCGGCTCATCACCAGAGACCATCCAGACAGAAAGCTATTTGTTTCGTTGTCTTTTGTTTATATGTGTGTTAGGTTTTTGAGCTGATAAATTATATATATATATATATATATACACACATACATATATATAAGTTTTATATATCTATATCTATCTATCTGTCTGTCTATCTATCTATCTATCTAAATTATAACTATAATTTCAAACTATATCCCAAAGATTAACACATTTTTAATAAAGGGTATATACATGATGTATCTTTTTAGTGTGCCATGTTCCAAAGAAATAATGCACTGAATGACACAACTATAATTAGCAGATAAACTCTTGTTTCAAACTAATCAGCAACTTTAATAAAAGAAGAGCTTTGCTTCTTTACATTGGAAATGGCAACAAAATGATCCATAAAACTCTACTTCCTAATCATAATGCATGTACCTTTTGAAGAGAAACAAAAATTGGGAGTGGGGGTGTTAATCTTTTTTCTCTGTATTCTTTTGAAGATTATCTCATTAATTATGCATGTTCTTTTTTGTTGGTTTTTAAAAATGTATTTACATTTTACATATTTTCTTGTAATTTATAAGTAAAATTTGGAGAAAAGATAATGCATATAACATATTTTATAATAATAGACTATAATAGAATATAATAAACACAATAAAAAAATAACAGATATACACCCCCCCCCCCACACACACACACAGCTAGTAACTAGAGTTAGTTGCCAACATTAACTGCAGTAATTCTTGGGTTTTCAGAAAATCAGATTTTAATACTTGAATTAAATTAAATTGCAGGCATATACTATAAAACTTTAGAAAGTTTCCTAATGCCTTTATTGAAATTCCAAACTATAAAACAACAGGCACCAGGGGAGGTCTAAAATTCTACATCAATCCAGTGATGTAAGTGTGACTACAGTTTTACAGAGTGAAAACCGATGTAGCAAAGAAATACAGCTGCAACTAAGAAAAAAATATACAGTAGACATAAAACTGACAAACTCCAGAAACTGTTCAAAAGAATTCATGCATTATGTGTAGCGGAGATACGGCAGATAGTTTTTAGTATAGGTCTTAGGATGATGCAGATTAAAATGAAAACAGATGAGAGGAAGTAGAACATTTCAGATCTTACTTACACCATGGGCATTTCTCACCATAGAATACAGTGAAAGTGTCCGTTGGGTTTGCCAGGCCTAGGAGAAAACAAAACAACAATCGTAAATAACAAATGCCATTCAAATATAGAGGCTTTCTTCAAAGCCTTTTGGCAAGCAACTATAGCATCAACTAACTGGCTTTGTATTCATGTAGGGGAAGACATCATCATCATCATTATTAAAAGAATCTGCACCAAGGCTGCATAGGCCTTGCTTCTGAGACAACAAACCTATGCTCATACAGCTTTGAGAAGGAAACTAAGTAATCACCAAGAATAATTTTATTAAGAAAAAAAGGAAAATGATTTCAGTGACAGCATATTTTTCAATTGCAAAACTGCTTCCCAAATGTCATACGATAGAGTTTCACCTTCATCCAGGGCAAAGCCAACATTAAGTGCTGCAAACTCAGGAGTCTTCACAAACAATTCCATCCCCTTGTGGCCCCCAATCTCTTCATCTACAGGAAAAAGAAAGCCCAGACAGTTACTTACTTTTGGTTTGATCTCCAAACCAGCATTTCAGAGTGGAAATATTTGAAGAACTAATTACAGTGCAAGGTTCCCACTAGGATCCCAAAGAGCTTTTGTGCTTTGCAATCTGGCACGCAGGGGGCCTCCTCTCTTTGTGCTAGCATAGCCCACAAAGAACAAAAATTGTTTTTTCTCCAAAACCCATTCATCAGCTTTTTTGTGTGTCTGCCCCAAAATTTGTCATGCACTAATTGTTTCCTGCTATTAATCAGGAAAGCAATCGCTCTGTTTAACGGGACATAACATTACATTTGAGACCACAAGTGCCGTCTCACTGGGATGCAACAAAAGAACAGAGTAGAACTATCTTAGAAGAACTGCAGAAAGATCCCAAATTATTTATTTGCTCAAAAGCTTCTGCGTCATTCTTCAATTAATTTTCCCCCCAAAGCTGCTGTAAGCCCTGGAGTAGAATATGACACACCCTAGTAGTATGTTGCTTGATCACAGATGCAGATGGGATGAAGGGAATTAATTGTCAAAGAAACCATGTCAAGGTAAAGGGTTAGTCTCTTTCCCTATATTAGGGTCCTAATGAAAATTTGGAGGCTCTGTGATTTTTTAAAATTATCATTTTAAAAAATGGCATCATGATGATGCTGTTATCTAACTACTTCTCAATTTAACTATCTTCTTCATATGTCATCTAATATAATCCAATGACAGTCTGCAGCAAAAGAAGATGAAAACTCTATCAGTAAATATTTTCTTTCTCTGGTTAAAGAAATCCATCACCATCATCAGAAATTTCTCATTTCACCCAGCTGCTGCTACTGGGTAATCTGTGGAACAAGCAGCACCCAGAGAGGAAATCAAGGGTTATCATTCTTCTATGGTTACTGAGAGGGAACATGGACACTAAACAGAGGTTTGGTATAGCAATAATTACAGAGTTATTAAAGCTATCATTTATGATTTGATAGAAGTATTAAAGAAACAACTGCTACAGTTTGTGGGGTTTTTTTGAATTTTAATCTTGAATCTACAAATTAGTAATAAAAACAGCTAATCAACCTTATGATGAAATTTTGACCAATATTTATTTATTTATTTATTTATTTATTTTAGGTTTTATATACCGCCCTTCTCCCGAAGGACTCAGGGCGGTGAACAGCCAACTAAAATACATATAGACAAATATAAATATTGTTAAAAAAGAATTAAATCCTAGGCTGTCCCTATAAAAATCTAAAAAAACCCAATTAAAATAAATTAAAACTTTGTACCCGATCCCAACTAATCTAAAAACCCCATTTAAAATTAAAAATGAAAGACAATAGTTTGTCTTTCATTCTTTATCTATTTTTCCATTCCCAAATAGAGCTTTATCTCCTGATATAAAATATGTATGTTTATAGAGTCCTTGATGTTTTCTTGCAGATGTTTCCTTACACAATTAAGGAACATCTTCAGTGCTAGAAGCAAGTGGGGTTTGCTCTCTGTATATACATTGTAGCTTGCCCTTTCACTGTGGGTGGGAGCATTGTTTTCTTCTTGGTAGTTTCTTGATTAAGCTATTGTTTATCTAAGTTGATAGTTCCTTAATTGGAATATACTGTTTGATTGTTGATTGGTTGTTGATCTAGTATTAATCCTGGTGTTATTCCCTGCTTATCTGATTGTTGGTTGCTGGCAAGGAGGTGTTTTAGACTTTTGGTTTCCTTTTTAGCTTTTTTATTTGAATGACATGTGATACTATTTTTATCTATATGCTGTTATCTATATGCTGTTAATGACTGATTTGTTTGAGTTCTAGACTTCCAGGAATTCTCCAGCATATTGGATTGAACTTGGTCTATAGGCTACTCACAGTTTATCAGTTGAAACTATGGTTAGCTCTGTCCATGTGTTGTGAAATTAAGGAATTTTCATCATGCCTTCTGACTGCTAATTACCATTCATGGATGCACTCTGCTAGTCTTCTGCCTGGCTGTCCTACTCAGTGGCTAGAGCAGTGCTTATACTATATGTTGTAGATGACTCCTGTTTTTTTTTTCTTTTGGAGCTGCTACCATAGGTCTTTTAGTTTGCTTACAATATTTTAGAATTTAGAGGCTTTAGTTGGTTTGTGGGCTATGGTGATACCGTTTTGTGGTAATAGTTTGTTACTTGTTTTTGATATATGGTAGTGTTGTCTTTTTCATAGCTTGCACTGGTTGAATTGTAGTGTGTTAAAAGGTCAGGTATTTTTTTATGAAATTGTGTGGGTATGCATTTTGCTGGAAGATGTACAAGTGATCTGTAGAAGTTCAATCCTGAGCTACAAATATTCTCTTGTATTTATATATTTTATATAATCTCCCCATATTGTTTAGTCAACAGTGATAAAGATGTGGTTTTAATATTTTGCTGCAGAAATGAAATCTATGCTTTTCTTCCAAAACAATATAGTGAAAATATTTTGTTGCAAATCCATACTGAAAATGTTTACTTTATTGACTTCTGTGGGTTTTATTAGGCGACGTAGCTTGCATCTCATTTGCCTGGGGAAATAACATCACCTACCCTAAGTAAAAACTCTTCCTCACATCCATAGTAATGGCTTCTGTCCTCAAGTCAAAAATATGACAGCATAAAAATGTTTCAGAGCTGTGGTTGGAGGAGTACTTCTTCTCTTTTTCCCTTTCATGAAGAATTATCTCTTAGGAAAAATGAACTGCCAATTGCTGTCCTTGTTCCTCTGCTCCAGCTGGCTCTGATGCTTGCTTGGAACAGTTGCTTTGAGTATCTCTGAAAGCCCTTTTTACTGAATCACATTTTTAACACAGCACTGCATGCTTAGAATTACAAGCTTCAACCCTTTAAAATTATTATCTGGGCTCTGAAAATCATGCAATGGTTTTTAAAATCCTAGATATATATGCATCAATTGCTGGGCATTCTTGTAGACAAAACTTTTAAAAACCAGTGAGTGACTCTCGATTTGGAAGAAGAGAAGCTTCTAGGTGAAAAAAAAGCCCAGGGCACAAGTGGGCTGCCACCTGCGAAGATTTTAGTTTTGTATCTCAACAGAAATACTTGTCTTGTGGAAGATCCAAAGCATGCTCCCATGTTTGAACAATAAGAAAACAGAAAAAGTATGTCAGTATGGCAACCAGAGCAAGAATGGCAGTAGACATGAAACACCAGCTGGTTGGGACAGGGCAATTCTGGAGCAGGCCAACAGATGCTAGTAGACGGTTGATCTCTGACGTTTTCTCCTCCATATATCATAGAATATCCACATGGGAAATTTTCTGCCAGCATATCATTGTTTTCATACCAGAACACCTTAGCCTGACTTTGGTCTGCTGCTGAATGGACACACAAGAGATGCTCTGTTGTGAGAATATATCCTCAGCAGACCATTAGTGAGGCCCAGAGGTGGTATTCAGTAGGTTCTGACCAGTTCTGAAGAACCGGCAAGTAGTTCAGAGAACCGGCAAATACCACCTCTGACTGGAGATTTTATAGTATCCTTCCCCTGCCACACCCACCAAGCAACACCCACAGAACCGGTAGTAAAAAAATTTGAATCCCACCACTGGTGAGGCCCCTTTATACATGAAAGCAGAGTGGACCCTATGGTGTTGAGTTGCTGTATTTTTTGCTTCCAAGATCTATCACTTTGAGCAAAATTAGGAGACACATGATTATACTATGTGCTATTATTTAACTCACCTGGGACAAAGCTCATATGAATGGTTCGTGGAAAATGTCTTCCTTCAGCTTTCAGCCTCCGTATGGCTTCTAGGTATCTGAAAGAAAAATACCTTATTTAGTGGCTCATTAAAAAGATAACATAGCCTTTTTAAGGGAAAGGAATGTGTATGTATTGATAACAGATGTTGTATATTGGAAAGAAGCAAACACTTAGCTGGAGTCTGGATCAAAATTCCCTGAATTCTAAAACATGCCTTGCAGGGCAAAGCAGAGCTTGATATTCGCATACAAGGCACCTATTTTCTGCTTGCAAGAACTAACCAGGTACCATTTTGGACCCTTTCTGGATCGGGACGCCCTGCGCACGGTCACTCAGGCCCTTGTCACCTCCCGCCTGGACTACTGTAATGCCCTCTACATGGGGCTCCCTGCGGGGAGCACCCGGAGACTCCAACTGGTGCAAAATGCGGCCGCGTGGGTGATCATGGGGGCGTCGCGTAGCGCCCACGTGACGCCTCTCCTGCGCGAGCTGCATTGGTTGCCGATGGCTCTCCGGGTTCGCTTTAAGGTTCTAGTTTTGACCTTTAGGGCGATCCATGGCACTGGGCTAGGTTACCTGCAGGACCGCATTCTACCGGTGATCTCCAGCAGGCCAGTGCGTTCACACAGGGAGGGCTTTCTCCGGGTGCTGTCGGCCGCCATGTGTCGTCTGGCGGCCCCGAGGGGTAGGGCCTTCTCTGTGGCGGCCCCTGCCCTCTGGAATACTCTGCCGCCAGAACTACGTACCGGCACGGACCTAAGGGCCTTCAGGTGCGCGCTGAAGACCTGGCTTTTTGAGCTGGCCGGCCTAGGCTGAGATGGTTTTAATTTGTCTCCATTTGTTTAGTAATTTTAAATTGGGGTTTTAAGGGTGGGGGGTGGCTTTTCTTATTCGGCCAATATTTAATTTAATTCTTTTTAACTTTTGTATTACTGTTGGGGTCTAGATTGGTTGTACACCGCCCTGAGTCCCTAGGGAGAAGGGCGGTATAGAAATTTTATTAATAAATAAATAATAAATAAAATTTGGTACCATCTTCTGAATGCTGCAGCAATCTGCCTTTTCCAGCTTTTTTTGACCAATGAGATACAAGTTTTATATTTTTATTTAATTGCATTAATAAACAGAAATGAAGGAAAAAAGATATAACAATTAAAAAACAGAAAAAGAAGAAAATAAGGGCAAAAACATTACAATGTATATTGTATTTATATAAGGCAGCTCTTTAAAATACAGCATTAAACCTGAGCAAATGGAGTAATATTCATCAGCTGATGGGCAGTCAGTTTATAGGTGGAAGGAAAGAGAAGAGGAGACAATCAATAGCAAGGTGGATGGACTCAGTTACAGAGATTATGAATGACCTGACGGACTAGGTTAGCAACAGGTTATCATGGAGAAAGTCTATGTCACACCTGGGCATTTTACGGCCTCCAAGCCACATCCAGCCCTTTGATTATTTCTGTCTAGCTCATTAAAATTAAACTGGCTTAACGGCCAGAAGTACCAAAGGGGGAAGTTAACCGCTTCAGCAAGTCTGGCAGGCTGGTTCCGCTCATGCTTGGAAGGTGGGTAGACCAGTTCCTCCTTGGGCTGCCAGAGGTCCAGTAGACCGGTCTCATTTATATCATGCATGCAATTCAAGTGCATTGTTTTTATTTTGAAAGCAACTATATATTTCTTTCAACTGACATATGTGCATGCGTTCCTGCCTATATATCTTCACGGCCCTTTTGGTTCAGCCCTCCACGACAGTCCAATATAGTCCCTTGGGAAAATTAATTGCCCACCCCGATCTATATTGTCACTATGAAACAATATGGCAAAGTAGCACATAATCAAAACAGATAGGATTAACAAATCAAGTTATGCATTGATTTCTATCACCTTCACAACCATAACTAAAATGCTCTTTGCACGAATTATTCCCTTGGTCACATCCCTTCATTTCCATCATTTTGCAAGACAAAATTTCAAAGTAGCTTTCCTTCTTAAACAAATGTATTTTGTACTGACATTTTGTACTAGAACACAAACGTCAAACTTGTGGCATCACGTTGCTGTCACAGGACATTTCACAACGTTTTTCACATTCACAGAGCTGGTGTGGGAATGGCCTGCGCGTGACGCATCCGGCCCACGGACCGCCAGTTTGACACCCCGGGGGAAGAACATAAATAGAAGGACAAGATAGGTTACACATACTGGATAGATACACATTTCATATCTTGAGCTCCCCGTCCATAGATATTTCCCTCAGAGTCCTTGAAAGCCAAAAAAGGATCATGCTGCCAATATTTCTGCAGAAAAGAAAATGAAACAATGAGAAAAATGTGAATGGATGAGAAATGAGGCTTTGCTTTTACAGCAGCCTGCTAAGACATTAAAGGAAAAGCCTGACTATTTTCAGTGATTCCCTACAGTACTGGGAACAAATCTAAATAAACCTACACATTTCCTGACTTGAGAAACTAGGAAACCTTTGAAAAACTTGCTTCTAAGTTCAGCAAGGATGACTTTTGGGAAGGTGGTTTTTGGATTCTCTGTTTGTGTGAGGAAGTAATTTTACTGGAAAATGTTGCAAAGTATGGGAGCTGCAAGGTAACCAGGAGCAAAATAATCATGAAGGCATCAAGTTAATTGTCTCCTTTTATCATTACCGAAAGTTGGTGAGTCTGTAAATCTTCTATGGTAATTTAATTAAAGCTGGGAGATTCATTTAGAACGTTCTGTTATCCAGTTCCAAATTTTGTTGAAGCTTTCTGGATTTAAATTAACATTTCACAGAGCTTCCTCTTTCAGAATCATGTTTTAAAACCAGAGTTTTAAGCTAACAAATTCACTGCCCTGGATGGCAGTTTTCTACTATTTATACCACAATAAAATCTCAGCAGCTGTGGAGTAGTTGTTTTGTAGCAATTTTCCACTACAGTAGTACAACTGTAATACAAACTCAAAAAATTTGTCTGGAACAAATATGCAGACTTTTATACTGCATATGGACCACAATTTTAGAGTCAGACTTATAGTTGGAAAGAAAGCAATGAAATTTTTTTGAATTATTGGGTTTTTTTATTTATTCCTCCAGTAAATAATGCGCCAGTCTAAAGTGTTGGGCTTAACTATTTCAGGAGAGTGCTAAACATAAGTTCACACTTAAGTGTTATTTCTTTCTTATCTCATTCCAAGCTTCCTTTCTGCCTTATACTTGTATTTTCCTTTGAATAGTCAGGATCTAAAGCATAAACTCTTTATATCCTATGTTTGTACTATATTCCAAACCATGTTTCAGTGAGGAATTCTGGAAACCTTAGAACAAGGCTATCAAACTCCCGGCCCATGGGCTGGATGCGTCACACGCTAGCTACACCCACGCCCGGTTTAACGAAGGGGAAAAACGTTCTGACACCCTTGTTCTAGAATTATTTAATCAGTCATCAGTGCTTTTCTTTTTGCTCAAGTCTTAATATTTTGGAATATTTCAAAGCAGAGAAGCATCAGTCCTCCTTTTGAGGACAAACTCAGGATGCCAAAGAATTGGGATTGACTAAAGTATAGCCCTTTGTTTTCTTTTTCCATTGAAACTAAGCAAATATACCCACTTTTTACTTTCTTTATTATTAATCCTTGCAGTTTAATCTGAAATGTCTCTGTTCCAACACACTTAACCCACCAAGGGTGAGAATGAATGTCTGGAAGATCCAATCTGAGTCGGTCCCTGAGACCAGAGATTTTTTCTTCCAGCTTTCAGACTTATGCTGGAGTCCATCCTCAGGGAACAGTACGAGTCCAAAGCTTGGAAGAACAAACTTCTGGTCCTAGGGACCGACTCAGATTGGATCCTGCATCATTATCCTGGGACATGTATATTTGCCTCCATTCACAGAATGAATGTCTGTTTGGTCCATTAAATGCAAATTTTTGTAACTGAGATAACTTATGTTACTTGGATAATTGATATAATGATATAATGCCATAATGTTTGTCAGTTGTGTGGATTGCTTTGTAAACAATGTCAACTTTAAAAAATCCACTGAGTGGCGACTATATTACACCTACCCATTCTTTTCATTTGGGGATATACTTCTACTTGCTGAAAAATATAGATTTCCTCTTAGCTTACAAAGTCCTCTCTTGTACCCATCATCATTTTGTTTGCTATTTGACAGCCAATAATCATTAATTATTATTATTCATATAATTATTGTTGTAAGCCATCTTGAATGCTTATATAAGTAGTATCAATTTACTGCTCTGGTACGAAGTAAATAAATAAGCAAGTTGTTTGATTTCTATTTCCATTCTTTTTATGAGGAGTTGCCTGCTGGTACAATAGTATAGATAGATATACCAAACAACCATTTTTTTCTTTACAAATATCCACAGTAAAATAAAATTTCTTTACTAAACAACCACTAGTTAATAAGATTCTTATTTTCCCCCATAGTGTTTCTGTTCCTACAAATGTAAGAATTGAAAATGTTACAAAGTGCAGATCCAACCTTGATTGAAAAATCTTGAGATTCATCCTATAACTCATCTTTTCATTTCCAGAGAGGAAAGTAATTTTCATATACTACTAATGGCCCACATATGAATTTCCATTACATCTTCTTAAAAGCAGTATAATCTGTATTTTGTGTACAGGTAACAATAGCACTTAAGACTTATATACCACTTCATAAGTGATTTAAAGAGATAGCATATTGTCCCCGACCAATCTGGGTCCTCATTTTACCCACCTTGGAAGGGTGGAAGGCTGAGTCAATCTTGAGCCAGTCAGAATTGAACTCCTGGCAATCAGCAGAGTTAGCCTGCAATATTGCCTTCTAACCACTGCACCATCAACAGTTTTAGTCCCCGACTTACGACCAGACTTGGAACCATAAATTCATGGTTAAACAGTGAAGTAGTTAAGTGAGGAATCAAGTGACCATACCCAATTTTATGACTTCTGTTTGCCATGGTCATTAAATGAATTACCCACAGTCACTGAGACATCACATGATCTCAATTTGCGATCTTCCCTGCCAACTTCTCCATTGACCTTGCTTGTCAGAAGCTGGAAGGAAAGTGGTGAAAGGCAAATGGTGATCGCATGACTGTATAACATTGCAGCTACTGTAAATGCAACCAATTGCAAAAGTGCCTGGATTATGATTACATGATCACAGAGGCACTGTGTTGATTTTTAAGTGCAAAGACCAGGCACAAGCCACTTTTTTCAGTGTCATTGGTACTTTAAACAGTTGCTAATCAAATGTTCACAAGTCAAGGATTACCTGAAAACTAAAACAAGGGATAGCAAAGAGGAAGATAAGATCCACCACTTCTCCCCTGGAATAATGTTTCCTGGCTTTTGCAAGTTTTGTTTTGAAGAAGGAACCCAACCATCCCCCAACTCTTTTTCCAGCAAAGCTAAAGTTGCTACTGAATCCCCATTGAGATCTCCTAACCTCAAACACGGGTACAACGTCTGTATGAGAATTCAGTAAGATGGAGCGGAGTTGTGGGTTTGTGCCTCTCCAAGTCAGAATGGTGATCACACGGTCAGGACAGACCTGCAACAGAACATTAGATCAGATGGGATTCTTCTTTGTGTAATTTGGAAAATAAAACTTTGTGTAGTTTTCACACTATATACACCCTCCTCTCTTTTCATGGGGAGAAGAAAACAGTATGATAGTCACTTTTGCTAGATACGTATGTCTAGCCCAGCATTTTGCTCAAGACCCTATCATTATACTTAGCCTGATGTGTGAATCCAGACACTGAAAACAATAGAAGTATAGACACAGAAAGTGGAAGCAATAATCATTTATAATATTTATACATACAATACTGCTTTTCAGATTTAAGCAACTGCAAAGAAAAATACAAAATGATTTTCAAACAGACATGCCTTCTTTTTCTACTGTCTCTTCAGGCAGCTCCAAAGTACCATATATTCAAGATCCATTTACCACTTCTCAATTTTAATTTTCTGTTTAGAGAAAATCCAGATGTCATTAGAGGGAGCCCACAGCAACTCCAAACGACATGGAAAACTCAAACTGGCTGGAAGTCAATTCAGTTTTATAAAACTGGTTCTGATTACCATAAATATTGAAAGAAAGGCAAGTTCCAGTTCTTGAAATGATTTATTTACATAGGTGCATTGTAACACTTTCAGCTCAGTCAACTTGAGGAGAATCGGTTTTAATACAGGAACAGAAATAAGAGAACAGCCTAGCAAAATAATATTCCTTGCCTTTTCCTAGTAAAATCTTTTTCCGTAGCATTCATTTGTAACACGTATCAGTCTAAATGTGGCACATAAAGCTGAAAAGGTCAGACTGGGTTATTGGATATAGAACCTGTAATAAACAGATTAACTGGATAGCAGGCTCTTCAAAGGATCACAGCTCCAACAGGTTTACTACCAACTATAAACAATCTAAAACATACCATAGTATGATTCAATCAAAAACTTAATAGTTAAGTCTGAATCAATTATCTTCATGCCATGAACCCTAATAATCGAAATCAGCATTCAATGGACCCTAATTAATCAAAATTAAAAATCAATTTTAAAAACCCTGGCAGTGGAACTCTTTTACTACATGTCTACTTTGCTTTTTGTCCAAGATGATTAAACTAACCTAAATGGATCCTTGTTTGTATTATCAGCTCATTTTCATCCTCATAACTAGATTCTGGTATGTGAGGCCATCAAATCAGTTACATGAAGTTTGCAGATTCAGATTTAAGTTTCTCCAACACTAGTACAGTTTTTTTAACATTACATCAGATGATAACATAGAAATCCTACCAGTTTTAAATAATATTGTTATAACTCTGAAGTCATTAATAAATGGTTAAAATGGATCTTTGTTGAATCAGGTCAACTATCTATTTCATCCAGCATATTACTCAATAAGATACAATTATTAAGACTAACAAATTTGGACACCCATTTCTCTATAAACTTATTCGCTGCCTAAGTAAGCAGCTAACACTATAGCTGGTAGATGACATGTTCCAAGTGATTTTGAATAATGATCACTATCTCAATAATATGCTTCTTTGTACAGCATAGCCATGCCGTAACCCTAGACAATTATATGTGAATGATGCAACTGTCTGGACTAATTCTAGCAGCATGAATTTATGCTATGTGAACTGATCTACTGCCTGCATATCTGTATCTTTGCATTTCTATCACACATGCAATTGTAACATGGGTATGTGGCTTGCAACTATACAGGAAATAAGACTTTACACATCTCTGGGGAAAAGAAACAGATGAGAACAGCAAAAAACGTTTTAAGGGGATAAGTTGCAAAAAATAAAATTCCATCAACTGTCCACTTTATCCTGTGGATAATTAGTATGTGCTATTAGAGTTTAATTTTGATAGATGTTGAGGTCACTATTTTTTAAACATGTTTCTAGGTAGCAAGCCTTTAGCCTATGCTACTGAACTTCGTTAAAATCTTTTATAGTTTTTTTTCTCCTAATTTGAAATGAATGCCATCTTATTCCTTATTATTAACTCAGATGACAGAGTAAAGCAACGTTAGTTAAACAACACATAGAAATATCTCTTTGGAAAATGGCCCAAACAAAAATTGCCCCAATGTACCATTATATCTATTTTAACAATGGAATGAAGTTGAAACCCAGAGCTATAGCAGTAATATATGAGAGACAGTATTCCTTACTTTGACTCAGCAGATAGCAGGGTCTAGCTGACATTTTTATAAGCTAAAAAGTATATTAGATTAGATTTGCATAGTACTTTAATGAGAGACTTCCTGATAATATTAGATAGGGAAATCCTTGTAGAAAGCAATAACAAATCACTTCTATGTTGCTATCAATAACAATATATGCTGGGGAAGTTTTATTTTTTTAAATTTTATTTATTTATTTATTTTATTTATTTATTAAACTTTTATACTGCCCCCTCTCCCAAATAGGGACTCGGGGCGGTGAGCAGCCTTAATAAAACAGTACAATCCATAAATTTTTAAAATAGATTAAAAAATCATTAAATTAATGGCTGAATTAAGAATACAGAAAACCCATAAAAACCCAATAAAATTTAAAAATTAAAACCCTTCTAATGACACTAGGCCAGACCGGCCTGCTGGAAAAGGTGGGTCTTCAGAGTGCGCCGGAAGGTTCCCAGGTCAGTGATGGCTCATATCTCCGTAGGTAGCTCATTCCAGAGGGAGGGTGCCCCCACAGAGAAGGCCCGCAACCTCGGACCGCCAGCCGGCATCGCCCTTATCTCAAAGCTTAAGCCTGCATGACTAAGATAAATGATGCTGATTTTCTTCTTAAATTATGAACACAAAGAGGCCATATAGCAACGAATCAGAAATTGACAGAATCTGCATAAGTGCAAGAGTTTCTCATTATTTTACCTCCACTTTCAGACACTGTAGATCGAGTTCAGAAGCTATTCTTTCCAGGAATTTTACTGCTGTTTCTGGAAGAAAATATGAAGTCACCATGAAAATTACAAATGTCTTTTTATTTCAATCAATATTTAATTTTTAAAAATGACAGTACAAGTTCTATAAACTTTTCCCCATGTGCAATATTTGAATTAAATCTTTGCCCCAAGGATAAAGCAATGGACAAAGTTTGAAATCTTGAGCCTTCTTATCTCTTCAACATGTGTTTAAGTTCACTTGTCATCTATTATATGTCTATTTTAATTATTCTACTAATATTTTTAAAGATGACAACCATTATCGTGGAAAGACATACAGCAAATTGCCCAAAGCTGTAAAATTAACAATGAGCCCTAACAGACAAGTACTGCTTCTAGCACTCGGTCAACTAAGTCATCATTGTTTCTACTTTCCATTTCAAGGTGGTGCATTTCAGTCCTCCCTTCAAATATATCACCCAGTCCACAAACAATTAAAATAAAAAAACTATTATTTTAGCTTTTCAACTATTACCAGTAGAAGGAGAAATATTGACACACTGAGCATTCTGGAATTAATATGGAGGCCTTAAGATTTCAGAATATTATTCCAGATTTATTTACAATGAAAGTTCTACAAATTTATTCAGTAGAAACATTTGTTCCTCCGCAATGAAAATGATGAAGATCTAGATGGAGGTCACCTTTGCACTTTACACTGATTTTCTATATGGACACGGGCACTGGGGAAGAAATCAACTAGACGGACTTGTATTATTTTATTTATTTATATTATATGGACATCCAATAACATGAATCTTTGGGAAGGTAGCAATCAATAAAATAATCATAATGAAAATGAAAATCAAGTTAAAAGATAATTGGACACAAAACAAAATAAACAAGCAATCGCCATCCTAAGTGGGCTCACGCAAAACCCAGACCTGACGCTTTGTTCCTTTTGGGGATTATTTCTAAATATCAAGTGGTAGATATAAAAACTGTATAGAAATCACTGTGAGAATTAAATAAATATATTCCTCATTCAGATTATTACAGCTCTTGAGTCTTGTCATTTCCATTAATTCCTTTATTCAATTTTTATACAGTGCAACTGGGTTCTTCCCCAGATAGTGCAAGATCAGCCCTATGCATGGTAGAGACAATCTGTAGAATTACGCTGCCTCATTCATCCCACAGATAAAATCGTAAGTGTATTTTCTGCATAAATAGTGTCAGGGAGGCAAATGTGAAACTGCTTTCTTGCCAAGTTGCAAATGTGAAACTGCTTTCTTGCCAAGTCTTCTAACTTTCAGAAAAGTTTATATTGATTGTATAGGTTTCTGGCTGTATAAGTGTATATGGCCAGAAAATGAAAGTGCAAGAGGGAAAAAATCTTTAGCTTTTACTCTTAAGAATTTCATTAGCTATGCAAACACACAGCTGATATTAGCTTTTGATGGATTCTTCTTCTAGAGGAGCTCCTTCAAATCAAGCTAAAGATAGGTAATAATATTTTCTTCCTTCAGTGCTTGCTGGAATGTATAAGTGTAACTTTCTTTCTTTCTTTCTTTCTTTTTTGACATAAAGAACAAGCCACATAACACCATTCTGCTTAGATTCTACATCTCAAAAGTATGCCATACTTACTAAAGCAAAAGAATCTTGTTTTACTCTCAACAAATTTGGATCAAATACTCCATCATTACAAATTCAGAGGAACCATAATATAGTCATAACCTCCTATTTAAAAAGGTAAAGTTTTCACAGGATACACTCAAACTCTAGTTTTCTACTGTTCCATTAAGCATGAAGCATGCTTTAAGAAGTACACCAATTTTAGATAACTAACACTTCTATCTTCTACAGTTTATTTAGAAGTAAATCTTACTAGGTTCAGTCAAAATGACTTACAACCAGTTCTGGCACTTATGACGATTGTATCATCCCCACAGTCACATGATGAAAATTTGGTTGCTTGACAACCAAAATGTAGTTTCGACAGCTGCAGCATCCTTGGAACATATGATTGTCATTTGTAATCTTCCCAGCCACTTTCCAATAAACACTCAGTGGGGGAAGTTGGACTTCCTTAATGACTGCACAATTCACTTCACAACTGCAGTGATTTGCTTATTTTACAACTATGTGAAAAAGGTCATAAAATTGGTATGAAAAAAATTGCCTCATTTAGCAATAGAAATTCTGATCCTTATTATGGTCATAGATCCAGGACTACATGCATACACACACAGATGCATGCGCGCGCACACACACACACACAAAACACAAAGAAAACCACATATATATTTTTTCTTATCACATTATTTTGGGCATTTTTAGTAACAAATAAACTATTCTAAATAATCATACTCTGAATATGTTTCTTACATAGGCAGAATTCTGTTTGAGAGTACCAGGAACATGCAGGTGTATAAATAAATCATAAATCAAACAGATATATTGGTACTGTGTATTTGTTCAGAAAAATCTTCATTTAATACATATATATTTAAAATGTCATTTAATACAGCCAGCTTGCAAAGATATGGTACGCATTGTGCTAGCTATTTGTACAAAAGCACATAGCAAACTATGCATAATGAAAACACACCTTTTCTTGACCAAGAATTATAATCTCATAATGTGATATAGTACAGTCTGATCATAAATTGCTCTTAATATAAAAAACCCATGATATAAAATGAAAGTTAATTCTTCTTCCCCTGCCCCCCTGCATTTTGTAACAAGTTTCAGGTACTGAATGCTGATTATCAGTGCAACAAAGTCTGAAAATCAATAGGCACAAGATATGTAGTATTGCAGCATTAAATTCATATGGAATAAAAAGGCATGAAGAAGTTTAGGCATATACTATGGTTCACATATATACAATTGAATTGGATGAGCCTTTTCTTTTCACAATAAGACCAACGGTATCCTTATGATCTATATTGACTGTTTCCTAGTATGATTTGATTGCTTATTGTACCATATGACTATCATTAAATGTTGTACCTTATGATTCTTGACTCTTGACAAATGTATCTTTTTTTTTATGTATACTGAGAGTATTTGCACCAAGACAAATTCCTTGTATGTCCAATCACACTTGGCCAATAAAGAATTCTATTCCATTCCATCCTATTCTATTCTATTCTATTCTATTCTATTCTATTCTAACTGTACGTGGCAAATGAACTGAATGCATCATGGACAGAACTGGTAAGATAAATTCTATTTAAGTAAACTTTAGAAATCAGCTTGCTTCTCTTTGCCTAACAAATCATGCATGAATGTCAACTCTGACTGATAAAAGGAACCAGATTTTGAGGGTGTGCTCCTATCGGATAGTGAACATCTAACAGTTCATCCAAAAGCTGGCTGCAGATTGGATCTAGTCAAACAGAAAGCTTTATAACTTTGGCTTTCTTTAAGGAAAGAAGAAAAAGTTAATACCATAATCAGGCTGAGGCTGGACTGTCTTGATTCTCAGATATTCCCGGAAGAGAGTGACAGATGGGTCTTCTTTGGGATCCCTCTCCCCAAGCTTTTTAGAATCTGGTAGCATGTTAGCCGTCTGGACTCCAGAGGGTAGAGTACTATATCAACTACAGGAAGAGAGGAACAGACAGAAAGTGAGGGTAAAGAACACAAGAACTGCACTTTTTCAACTAGGACTGGGTGAGAAGGAAGTTATCCCGGAAATAACGAATGAAATTATGGTAGAGTTATGTTTCCCACTTCAAATTCCTGCACTGTACAGTATAAAAGTACCATACTGTACTTCAAGTACTCACTTCAGCCAAAAGCAACAGAGTATTAAAAATACCTGGAAGAGTCCTAGAGGATAGAATGAAACTGCCACTCTCTCTGCTAAACAAATAATTCCCTCAACACTGTTCAACTATTACAAGGTCTGCACTACTATTACTGTTAATCTTTTCATCACTCCTTATCACCCATCCCCTTCCACTTGTGATTGTAGGACTGTAACTTTGTCACTTGTATACTTACGATTTATATTGACTGTTTCCTAGTATGATTGATTGCTTATTGTAACCTATGACTATTATTAAGTGTCGTACCTTATGATTCTCAACTTCCTAACGAATGTATCTTTTCTTTTATGCATACTGAGAGTATTTACACCAAGACAAATTCCTTGTGTGTCTAATCACACAATAAAGTATTCTATCCTATTCTATTCTATTCTCTCCCCCGATTCAGGATTGTCTGTCATTAACTGCTGCAGTCAAGGCAGAATTTCCACAGCTACAACCATGCTCTGCAGAACTGTGAGAGTTACACCCCATTCACAGAGTGTTAATCGCTGCAGGGGTGAAAGTCCGGCAGACTAGAGTTACAAGCCCGCAAGGCAGCTTGAAACTGCCCGGCTCTGGCCCTTAGCGCCAGCCAAACACCCCCCACCCCCCTTTCATTGGATTTCTCTCTCCCGGGTACCGCAATCCAGCGCTCGCCTGCCTCCCTTGTAAGCTCCTGGCCCAGCGGCAGCCAAGTAAACAAGTTCTTCGGCAGGCACCTTGGAGGCAACGGTGGGCCCTCGTTCCCCCAGGGAAAAGAGCCGACAGTGGGGCGAAGCGACAGGGAAGCTTTTCCCGGGTAGTAAAGGGCCCCCCGAAGTGGTAGTCTCCCCCTCTCCCTCCTCACCCACCTCTTTGCTCGTTGCGGAAGCTGCCACCGCCTCCCTCAAGCCTTGCTCGCCGCGACTTGACTCCACATCGTCCTCAGGGGCGGCGGCGGCGGTGGTAGCAGTAGCGCCGGGGCGGGCTGAGCGCAGAGCAGACCAATCTCCAAGGCGCGCGCCGGCCCGCCCGCTAGCGCCCAATCCGACGCCCGCCCTGCCTTGCAGCCCAGCCTTGCTCCGGCCCAGGCCGGCGGAGACAAACCGGCGCTGCGGGATTTCGCTTGGAGCGCCTAAGGTTCCGCATGGCGTGCCCGTGGTATTTGTCTTCTGCAAGCAGGGAAGCAGAAACTGAGAAGTAGCTGGGTAGAGTAGGCAGGGACTTCGTGAAGCACTGTCAGGACTTTGGCAGAGGGAATGGGTGGCCTGAAATCTACCCAAACAGGTAGTCCTTAACTTATGGGCCGCGATTGAGCCCAAGATTTAGATTGTTGAGTGACAAATTTGCTGAGTTTTGCCTCATTTTACCACTCTTAAGTCAATCTGGTTTCCCCATTGACTTGACTTGGTCAGGTTAGCAAAAGGTGATCATGTGACTGAGACACTGCAATTGTCATGTGAGTCAGTTGTCAAGCATCCAAATGGAAATCACATGACTATGGGGATGCTGCCAAGGTTGTAAGTATGAAACATGGGTCGTAAGTCACTTTTTTCAATGTTGTTATAACTTCGAATGGTCACTAAGTGAACTGTTGTAAGTCGAGGACTACCTGTATTTGGGGTTACTCAGGACAATGGGCGATGGCCCTTCAGGAAAAATATGATTTGGTTGCCCTCCATAGCAGGCCCAGTCTTAAACTACCACTAATCATGAGTCACCATGATACAAAAAAGATGTTGAGACTCTAGAAAGAGTGCAGAGAACAACAAAGATGATCTGGGGACTGGAGACTAAAACATGAAGAACAATTGCAGGAATTGGGTATGTCTAGTTTAATGAAGGACAAGAGGAGACATGATAGCAGTGTTCCAATATCTCAGGGGCTGCTACAAAGAAGAGGGAGTCAAGCTATGCTCCAAGGCACCTGAAGGCAGGACAAGAAGCAATGGGTGGAAACTAATCAAGGAGAGAAGCAACCTAAAACTAAGGAGAAATTTCCTGACAGTTAGAACAATTAATTAGTAGAACAACTTGCCTCCAGAAGTTCTGAATGCTCCAACACTGGAAGTTTTTAAGAAGAGATTGGATAAGCAATTTTCTGAAATAGTACAGCGTTTCCTGGAAGGGGGTTGGACTAGAAGACCTCTAACATCCCTTCCAACTGTTATTTTGTTATTGTGAATTGAGGTCCTCCAGGGTTATAAACATTTCCTCCCCAGCCCGAAACACTTGTTTTCATTTTCAGCAGCACAAACCAACCAAGTATATTTTAATTTACTATACTGTTTAAAAGCAGAGAAGATGGAGTAAATCACAGTAAAATCACTAAAAATGTACAAGCACAGTCAGTTGGAGTTAACGATTTGTGTTTTATGGTTGAAGTCAACAGTTCAGATTTTGGGCCAGATGTACGTTTAAGCACTTAGGTAACTTCTAATGAATTAAAATCAGGTTTTCTATACAGCCTGATGATAAAAGTACTGCATAAATTTAGCATTTACATTTATATAATTTATATAAATTTATATAGTTTGTGAGCATCATAAAACCTATAATAGAATCAAGATCTGAGGATGATTAACTTATGGCAGAACATTGGGAATTCATCCATTATACTTCATAATATTCCAGTAAAACTAGGTTACTAAAATTCAGCATGTGGAGAAAGAAATGTATTATTTTTCCATCTCTTGCAAAGTTTTAACAGTCAAGAGACAAGGCTCCATTTCTGAAACAATTCCAAGATTCCAGATTCCTCTCCTGCTTGGATGTTTTTTTTTTTAAAGAGAGTCATTTATATTCAATTATTGTGTTGCCGATTTAACAAAGGGAAGAAAGAAGTACCAAAGTTTCCTCCTTTGAGTGCAAGTCTTGGTAGAACACTTCTAAGATCTACCCCCTCTGTCCAGTATTTCAGTTTGTAAGCCAATTTTAAGTAAGCAACTGTATCTATTTTTCATGTTTGGGTAGAACCAACAGGTTCCAGAAGAAATGCAGTTATATACAGAAAGCATTCTGACTTTTAATAATACTGTTCAGTGACTTTTGAATGCATCTTGTGTAAAAATTGCATACTTTTAATCTTCCTGTGACATGTAGTGACATGGCACCAGACTTTTTGCTGGAACATTTGCTGCCAATGTTCCCTTTCAGCTTCACAAACTGTTGGTATTATTTACTGTCTTCGCCATTCAAGACCTTACAGGCCAGTGTCTTCATTCAAAGTTGCAGTTTTGGCTACAGCACAGGGTCTGAATTTTAAGCATCTTTCAGCATTGGCTGGGAGAGCCAATCTGAATATTGTTCCTAAAGCAGCCACATAAAGTTCCAGATTGAATGGGTCTCTAAGGTTCCAGTTATACAGTAGAAAAGACTAAATCTAAATTTTGATTCATCACTATTCAGTAATGACAGTGTTTTCATTACATAGAATAGGGCTTGGCACACTTTGAAAATCATTTGATTGAAGTGCTTCTGATCTCATGAGCATGATCTCTCTTGCTATTCATGAATGTAAACATGGTTTATCACTTATGCATGAGTTTAAAAAAGATGGTTGCATTAAAAACATGCTGTTTTAATTATTTGATTCATTCCAGAACAGTATCTCTTTTTGTTTCTGTTTGTACAGAATGCCAGAGAGGTATTCTGTATCAACCCACATGAGGTCTTTTTTGCAAATTGTTTTCAAAATATGAGGACCCTATTATGGATGACTCCACAATAGGAAAAGCTTTTTGTTATAATTTGAACCTTTCAGATTATAGTTATAGTTATATATCTGGGGTTTTTTTGTGTGCATGTGTTCCTTTTGAGTTCTGTTGTGTTGTATTGAGTTCTGGTGACTTCTGGCGACAACCTGGAGTAGACCCTGCAAGTTCTCTTGGCAAAATTTCGGAAGTGGTTTGCCATTGGCTGCTTCCTACGGCTGAAAGAAAGTGGATGATACAAGGTTACCCAATTGTCTTTGTGCCTAAAGGGAAACTAGTATTCAGGTCTAGTCTGATGCAAGATGAGACTACATTACACCAAACTCATGTTTTTACCAAGAAGTTCTAATTAACTTTTATTCATTTTGCTAAAGAAATGCCTATTTTTGGTAAAAAAAAGTATCAAATTCTAGCTGCTTCTAAATTGAGCTGATTAAATACTTGCCCATTATTTTAAATGGTAATTTAAAATTGTTTTAAGAAAAAAGTTGCTGAAGTGCTTAAGGTGACTTTGACTACAAGAAGTATCATTTATGAACAAAGTAAAATAAGGATACAAAATATTTTATTCATACCTTTTAAGTCGAAAGCCAAATAAGCAATTCATATTTGTTCCCAGGACTGTCACCATTAAAATTCAAAGTCAGCAAGAACAAGAATTTGTACGAATATGTGGTTTAGGTTTCTCTCCCTACACCTAGAAAAGATCTAGTATTGCAGTATTGCAGTGCTCACATAGCAGCAATAGCTTAAATGCAACAAAAACAGTTATCATGAAAAATATATAGAACATACTAATGATACTTTAGGTATAAATGCACTTGATCATTTTCCTGTTACTTTATTACATGCATTCTTATAATTACCTGTAGTCATGTTCTGGGATATCCTGAGTTTATCAGTACACTGCTTCTACCTCCAGGTTGGTGGGTCATAGTACACCATCATACCAGATAGTCTCTGGGGTTGGAGTCAGAGTTAGCACCACAGGCAAAAATCTTACCCAGCCTTACCTATTGAACTCCTGGAGGGAACATTTTGGGTGGGCAAATTCAACAATTTTAATGAATGCAGTTGGAGAAGAGGGGGAAGAATTTAGGTGCCAAGAGAATAAAGAAGAAATAATTGAGCTACATGGATACCTAAGAATGAATGAAAATAGTGACAAGTATCTGCTTAGATAATATACTTTCTTTAAAAAAAATGTGGTTTAAGCAGAAGTCTTCATACCTGGATGTGCCAAAGGAATTAATATAAATCTAAAAGTGTCACTGATTTATTTAAGATGAAAGACTGAGACAATGAAAGGATGTAAAGGTGACGGGAGATTCTGAATGGAGGATAGGGCAATTTTTGTAGTATCAAAAATGCAGTTTGGCAAGAATGAACATAGGAGAAAAAAAGATTAAGGAAAGTAGAGTGAAAGTAAAGCCATTATAGAAAGAGATTATGTGAATGTATTAGAATATGAATATCCTAACAAAGACAAAGAAAGAAAAGAAAAGAAAAGAAAAGAAAAGAAAGAAAGAAAGAAAGAAAGAAAGAAAGAAAGAAAGAAAGAAAGAAAGAAAGAAAGAAAGAAAGAAAGAAAGAAAGAAAGAAAGAAAGAAAGAAAGAAAGAAAGAAACAAAGATGGATGGTGTGGAACCTGCTTGGCAAAAAATGAAAATGATTATGTTACAAAGTACACACACAATTTTGTACAGAATATACCGTATATAGAGAGGAAAATTTGCAAAGGATGCTATCAAAGAGGAGCAATTAAGCAAAGGAAATGCACAATGGTTTTCATGGAAATTAAAATGGTTTAGAAAGTAGATGAAGATGAATTTAATTAAAAATAAAAGTGTTGCAAGGAATTAATACTTCTCCAAAAAAGGTAAAATGGCTGTTTATTAAGATATACATCTACCCACTGTTAGAAAGACTGATTGATTGATTCTGAAATTAAGACAGAAACTTAATGATTGTAAGTTGTCCAAAGTTACCTTGAGGTGAAATAGGTGGCCTATAAATTTTATAAATAAAATAAATAATAAACTTTAAAATAAGTTGAATAAAACAGGAATGGAGTACTTAAATGTGGTAAAATAAGAGAGATCAAGGATAGATAGATATTCAATGGAAGTGAGCAGAACACAAAAGTGAGTTACCAAAATGAAATAATGTTAAGATTGTTTCATCATACAGTGAGGATTAAATAAAAGACAAATATATAGAGGGAGACTAAACGGGGTAAGAAGAAAAATGGTAACTGAGAAAGCCAAAAAAAGAAGTTGATGATACACTCAAAATAGAAAAAAATGAAATGTGTGAAGATGAAAAGACAATGTATGAAGTGGTAGAAGCAGAAATGGTTTGCAAACAGAGAATGGTCCAAAGTGGTACAGTAAAAGGTTTTTCTGTATAATGATATAACTAGAATTCATTATAACTATTATAACTAGAATTAGTTATATTTCCTGATTTGTAATCACAAACCTTTGGAAAAAATATTTTGACTTAGTATTTATTTCCTTTATGCACTTTTAATCACATTGCTTATCCTGAAAGTGAAAGGAAAGACAGGTATATATGCCATATTCCTAGTGGCTTGCAAAAAGGAAAGATTAACATAGACATGAAGCTTTTATAGAAATTGAAGTTTCATAAAAGGGATGTTTCAAGGTATTAGCAAACAGGATCAAATAAAATAGATGGGTCTCGCTTATTGTATCACCTGAGAGACTTCTTAGCTATTAGATTTCACATGAAGAATACAGAGCGATGCTTTCCATCACTCATATCATTATGACAATTAAGCTTCATATTAAATTGATATTTTGGATCCAATTTATTTTGATTTTGCAGCAAATAGTAGTTAATATGCAGCATGCATGCAGGCAACAAGGCCAGACAGCATTAGCATTCTTATCCACACATTTAGTGGTGTATAACATGGCTTTTGTGGTAGCAAATTAAAGGATTAGCGGATATGCTTTTAATGAGAGAAATAACCAGCCATAGCTTTTGAAGCAAATTATTTGAAATGATTTGCAAATGCTAAGAGAATGTGTATGTGTGTATTCAATAAAATATCAGTAATAAAATGTTATATTCTGCGGAGATCCTAGTATTTCACATACATAAATGCTTACTTGCTTTAGTAATCTAGGCCAAAAGGAAAATTAGTCCAAAAACAACTTCTATTGCATACAAAATATAAGAGTTGGACTTTGTATGTGCTGCATTGTGCACAGGTAATAATTATTACCTAACTAGCCTTTCAATAATTATCTTGAGCATCTAACTGTGCAATTTAGCCTCCTTCTGGATTTTGTATTATTGTACTGTAGGTCAGCCTCCCCAACTCAATGCCTTTACAATGGGCTGGATACTGTCATAATATCCAATTAGCTGGAAATTATTTGAGTAACAGGCCAAGGAATGCTGGTTTAAAATGTTAACATGCTTTCCAATATTAATTCATTATCTATGAAAAAGAGAACTAAAACATGAACCTAGTCTTTTTCCCTCTTATTCTATAACTAAGTTACCAAACATGTAACACAGGTCACTATAAGCCAGGGGTGTCAAACTCGATTTCATTGAGGGCCGCATCAGGGTTGTATTTAACCTCAGGAGGATGGGGAGCATGGCCAGGGGATGTGGCCAGCTCAATTTCACTCATTGAGGCTCAGTTTTCAGCCACAAAAGCCTCCTACAGCCCTCTACCAGAAAAAACAGAGCCCGGGGATTGCTGGCAGAGGGCTCCAGGAGACCATCATGAAAAAAACAAAACCTGGGTGGGCCTCACATGGCCTCCCCAAGCTCAGTTTTCACTGGCAGAGGATTGCAGGAGGCCATCATGTCTGAAAACAGAGCCAAGGGGGGCTGCATACGCCCTCCTGGGTGAGCCAATTCTTCTCTGTCTCCAGGGCGGGCCAGATCTAAGCACATTGATTTTGGCACCCTTGCTATAAGCTAAGGAAAAGTTCACAATCTCCAGAAGAATAGGAGAGATCTGTTGATGCAAGGACATATATCCAATTGTCTCAATCTACAGTATCTTCTTTTAATTGCAGTCTCACTCACATGAGCACTTGTAATTCTGACAAATAAAAGATGGGTCTGGATGAAATGAAAGTGAAAGCACATGCCATTAAATGAGAACCTTAAAATATAGGCAGTTAATTTCTACAAAAGCAGTAGAATGTATCAGGTATTTTCACTCTAGCATTTAGTTTCAAAAGGTAGCTAGAAGAAACATACATTTACAAACTTTCTGTTCTACTCTAAAACTATCACTCATCAAGATAAGTTACAAAACCCTCAAACCTCTTAAATAGAAGAAATTAGAAATTTCTGAATACCAGAATTCAGACAAGTTTTATCTCTTCTAATAAATTCATAACTCTGTTTTGAAATCACAAGAAAACAGAAGTTCTTAGCTTCATTTATGATGGAAGAAAATGAATTATCATTTTTTCTTATTCATCTAATGATTGAAAATACTCTAGTAATTCAGTGTGGAACAGAATATATAAAGAAACTCATTTGAACATATTTAGAGATAATTTAGTAATTGAATGAAAACTCAAAGTAGGAGTCTGTGCATTATAGTTGGAACACCTGTTTGGAAAATACAAAATTAGATTACAGGTAGGTAGGTAATCATGGGCATAGTTCTTATTATAGATTATAAATAAAATACCAAACATAGAATCTTGTTCCATAAGGCATGGGGGTCAAACTCGATTTTATTGAGGGCTGATCAGGGTTGTGTTTGACCTCGGGGAGGGCATGGTGCGCGGGTCAGGGTGGACGTAGCCAGCTCAATGTCACTTGTGTTGGGGGTGCATGTGGTGGCTTTAAGCGCTCTGCCAGCAAAAACGGGCTCCTGAGGTGTTTTTGACTGTGACGGCCTCCTGCAACCCTCTGCCAGCAAAAATAGTTTTCATTGGCAGAGGCACTGTGGGCCGGTCCTTCACTGTTTCCAGGGCAGCCCCATAGATCAGATCTAAGCACCCCATGGGTCAGATCTGGCCCGAAGGCCTTGTTTGACACCCCTTGCCATAAGGCTTTAACAAGTCAATGTTCTAAGCTATCAGCCATGACTTCATAACTTGATCTCTAGCATAGTCTCTGTCCAGCATTGTATTGTTTGCACATAGACACATAACACCAGATACCAGTATAAACAATTTATTAACCCTTAAACAGTTTGCAACACTCAAAAACCTAGATAATGTATGACCTAATGAGTAGGAAAAACTATCCCTCTCCTAACTTGTGGAATATGCTTCTTTGAAAGGTTGACTCATTCTCCTTATGTCTTCCATATTCTCCTGGTCAGGTGAGTCTGGATGACACATTCTAACTATTTCATTCACAGTCAACATGTTACAGCTGGGCAACCAATGGATTACAGTGGTCATCAAGGTTAAAGGAAAAATACACTTTAAAATGTGCCATTTTTTCCCAATGTTTTTCTTCAAATTTCCCAAATGTCTCTTGAGCAATTTCAAATATTATCTGCTCCTAGCAAGGACAAGCACATCAATGTTGTGTCCTTCCACTGCTGAAAAAAACTGAAGCAGACCCTCCAAACCACAACAGTAGAATTAAGATTAAAAAGTACAAGAAAACACCCTCAAAACAGAAGTATGCACACTAAAAGTAGTAGATGGTAGTTAATGAAAAAAAATTATCAATCTTGAGATATCTGTGGCCCAGGTTCCTGAAAAAAGATATTAGAGTAGATGTTGTACCTTTCTCTGGAGAGATCAGCTCTTAAAAGGAATGAATATTGAATAGTGATGTGCAGATCCAAGTTCTTCAGTCTTTTCACAAGCATGTTGTGAAAATGCTACCTTGCTCTGTATGTCCTTGATCCAATACTTCTGCCAGTTTGTAGGATTCTGGCAATTATACCTTGAGCACTTGTAAAAGAAATAACCCCACAAAAAAGTAGAGATAATTCTTCTATCCACAGTCAAGCTCTATAGCCCTTGAAGTATAAAGAACCAGATTTATATGCACATCATCCAGGTTACGTAACAGACATTCAGTCTTCACTTTTTCCCTGGGAAAACGAAAATGAGATTCAGTAGAGCAACTGAGAATGGATACCACAGTCACTTCAATTCACTGAGGAAGCTCAGCAGTGCTTTGTGGAACTCCTGAGGTTTATCAAGATAGCAGGCATGGCCAGCTCCCAACAACATGACAACTCTGGATCTGGGAATCTGCTGAAGATTTTGCAGAGATTGTACACCCAGGTCAGTATCCCGCTGTCCATAAATTATCAATGTTGGTATCTAGAAACATTAAAACATAAATAAATGAGCAATGGTCCACAAGAATTATGTAAATTAACACTAACATCACTTCCCAGTCACTGCTAAACAATTGCCATTCTTTTCCATGCAACTTGCAAAAAGGCCCTGTGAAATACATCCGCATAACATATCTGGATGCTCTTTCCAAAAGAAGCACCTGAGACAGTGATTGGAATCTGGATACAATGGTCTACTGCAGAGGTCTCCAAACTTGGCAACTTTAAGACTTGTGGACTTCAACTCCCAGAATTCTCTAGCCAGCATAGCATAGCATAGCATAGCATAGAATTGAAGTCCACAAGTCTTAAAGTTGCCAAATTTGGGGACCCCTGGTCTACTGTATGGGAATGATCTTGGGAGACAGACTATCCAACGGTCAGACAAATAGTAGCAGCTAAATCCATGGAAGCAATGAGGGTGTGGCGAACATGTCAGAAGGCACCCTTTCCTAGTTTCTTAGATTGGCAAAGTGAGGTGGGGAGAGATTTACTGTACTTTCAGACTCTCAAGATTCTGTTAATATAACTTTAAAATAAAAGTTAGACTTCTTGTCTGCAGTACTCCCAAGACTGACATTAATAAAGAAGATAAAGAGGGCCAATTATTCTATCAATTCTAGAAGGTGGGATCTTCAATTATTATGGGCCCTTCGCCCAGTTGCTCTTGACTATCCACATCAAGGGACAGAACATAAGGACCTTCAAAGGGTATTGTTATGGAAATGTGTATTTTATTTATGCAATGCATATAGTCCATCTTTTACACTCTAAGCAGCTTAGAATAAAGAAAAAAATGAGAAATGGAAAACAAAAATAAAAACACATAGCAGCCAGGCACCGTCTAATCTATCATCCATACAACGAGGAGATAAACTATAACCAGTGCTTGTGCTTAGGCACAAAGGCACGTTTTCAAGATCTTACAAAAGGCCAACAGGGACAGGGATAATCTAATCTCAGGAGGCATGATGCTCCAAAGGGCAGCTGCCATGGCAGGAATAAAAAGAAATAAATGGTAGGGATTGGTGATGAAATGATATTTGGAGTACTGCAATCCTATGTGTATTATTAACACATACTTGCTATATCTGTCGTAAGGAGAATTGTACAAATCTAGCAAGTGTTTAGAGCAGCCTTTCTTAAGTGGGGTTCCAAAAGAGGTCATAAATGAAAAAAATGTTTATGTAATTTTTTATTACACACTTTGTGCAATGTTGGTGCTCACTGGGAAGGAAATTTTACATCCTGCATCTTAGCTGCTGGCCTGCTGCTTTACTGTTGTTGTGAACAGTGTAAAATGAGGATTGTGTGGGCTAGAAGTAAATTGTATTGTGATCTTGGTTGTTTGTTTGTTTTTTACCATTTTTATGCAGAAGTTCCCTGAGGCCTGAAATTACTTCAAGGATTTCTCCGGGCTATAAAATTTGGGAAAGACTGGTCTATACCATACTGACACAATGATCATGCTACCTAATATCTGCATAGTAGAACTTCTTTTCCCCAGCTTCTTTCAGGCATATAAAACTAGAGAGATTGTCCTTCCTGGCATCACTGTCTACACAACTTTCTTTTTCCAAGTTCTGTCTCTCTTTCCTATTTCTGCATTTCAACATACACGAGACATCTATAGTATGGGGCCCTATGGGTTTGTATAAAAAGCCCTCTATGCCAGACATCAGATTCTACACCCCCTATGCATCCTTGAAAGGTTCCATTCATCCCCCCATTCCACTTCCTTACTAAAATCGCAAGGAAAATTTAAAACATTTTTTCTTAATAAAGTCTAAATGAGGAACTGTACTGTCTGCATTCCCAGGGAGACACATGTTGCTGCAAAACATCTGTGACTCACACAGCCCTGAAAGTTAATACTCAAGAGTGACTATTTCCTTGGGATGTTAGGAAAGAAGGGTTTCATATATTGAAAAAAGCCACACTAATTTAATGGAATTAAAGTTTATATTAAATCAAATGAATTGTATTTGTTTGAAATGAATACATGTATTTTTTTTTCTCAAATCATTTGTTTTTAAAATAGAAGATCCTCTTAGATTCACTAAGAGACTCTCCTCTCTCTCTCCTCCCCTCCCCCCGCTTTGGGAAGAGAGATGTTTTCTTCCATGCAAATAAATATAATTAACTTTTCCAGTCCATTGATCTCTTACCTCGACCTGCTGATATTGTTGAGCTGTAAAATCTTTTGTACCCACTAGTGCAATAGACACAAAGCCCTTTAGCTGTTCTCCACTAGAAAAGAGAAATGGAATGGAATATCGGCCACTCATAGATGAGCTGATCAAAATGGGCTTCTGAAGACCCAGGTCCTTGAAGACTTGCTCCAGAAAGGAAATGCGGCCTTTTGCAGTCCCGACGGAGGCTGAACGTGGGGAGCTCCCATAACCTGTTCAGAAACAGACAAAAATTGGAATAACTAAAATAAATAGAATTGGGTAATAATTTTAAGAAAACAATGAGAATCATTAAAACAATTCTAATTAATAGCTTTAGTCATTGATACCAAATCTAGAAATCAAGACATGTATTCTAATTCAGGAGTGTCAAACACGTTTTCATTGAGGGCTACTTCTGTTTGACCTTGGGGGGGCAGGGCCGCATGGCCAGGGTGGGCGTGGCCAGTTCATTACTCAATGAGGCTGTTTTCGGCCATGATGGCCTCCTGCCTCCCTCCGTCAGCAAAAACAGAGCCCGGGGAGGCATATGTGGCCCACGTTGGCTCTGGTTTCGGCCACAACAGTCTCCTGCAGCCCTCTGCCAGGGATAATGGAGCCGGGAAGGCTGCATGCAGCCTCCCCAAGCTGTTTTCACTGGCAGAGACACCAGGGGCCAGTCCTTTGCTGTTTCCAGGGTGGACCTGCGGCCAGATCTAAGCACCTCGCAAGCTGCCTTGAGTTTGACACCCGTTTTAATTCATATCATTCTGATGTTTATAGACGAGGACCTTTTTTTTTTTTTAACCTCCCTCCAGATATGCTGAAATTACAACTCCTAGAATTTCTCAGGCCACAGATCTGGAGGGTACCAGGTTCAGGAAGACTGTCATAACCAGCAATGTACCACTATCCTCCAACTTTCAAGGGAAAATTTGGCTCTTTTTTCTGATCCTCTAGTCAAATACCATTTAAGAGAAGCTATGACAAATTTATGTCCTTTCAAAATAGCATTATTTATTTAAAGCATGTTTAAACTCCACTACGCACTCCTGTGAGACTGAAATATGCAATAAAATACAGCACTGAATTTGTGCAGAGGTCAAAGTATTCTTCAAGAGAAAAACTACATGGCTATGCAGGAATCTCTGTAGCTTAACTATTACTTCTGGCTTTTTTTTGACTAGTTAAGCAATTTCTCTCACCCTATAGCACCAGCCATTAGAAATTCTTCTAAAATATAAATCATTTATAATGCAAGCTAAACTTTTATAAATTAGCCCTCCAAAGTGATAGTTATAACTCTGCCCTTTGGAACACCTTGCCTTCAGCGGTGAGATCCTCCTCCAATCTTCCGGTCTTCTGGAATGGCTTTAAAACCTGGCTCTGCTGGTTGACTTGGGACCCCGATGGGGGTGCACTATACTGGAGGTGGCTGAGCGAGTGAGAGACAAAAGGCTACCTAGTGCTTTTGGTTTTAACCTTCTATTTAATTGCTGTTAATTTTAATTTTAAAGCTATTAATGTTTTCGTATTTATGCTTTTCATTAGACTTAAGGCTACCCAACTCCAGAGAGACATTGAGGCTTACATTAAAGAATAAAAAACAAGGACATCATACATAGCCAGACACAGGTTTTGTATTGAGTACAAAATGTACTCAATAGGGACTCAATAGGGACTTTTGTACTCAATACAAAATGTACTCAATAGGGACTCAACAGTCACCTTATTCCCAAAGCCTAGAAAAGCCAGGTTTTTAGGGACTTTTCAAAACTATTAGAATGGGGGCTAAAAAGATTTGAGGTGGGGAGGGGGATGCTAAACAAATACAAACCAAACATTTTCCTCCAGCAAAGACAATGAAATACAATAGTATTTGAAAGGGGAAATAAAACTGGCAAATATATTTGGCAATGAAATCTTCAGTGTGCTGCTGATCACAATCTTTACAGGGCATGCCATTCAAACAAATCTGGCTCACCCTTCTACTTAACAGATTCCAATAACTTTTCCCCCTTATTAAGTAATAAACTACATTCTCCCTGTTATGAAAATAGAGCAGACACATTACAAGAGCCTCTACAACTGCTGGCATTCACTCCAGGGAGAGACAGAGGGATTACTGCCAATGGAACATGCAGATGGAAACGATTTACTAAATAATGCTCATCCCTCTACTTTGGTTTGCTGCCCTCATCCAAAGTGTTTTCCAAAGCAAAACCCCCAGAAATGTATATTATTACTGAATATCAGCCCATAAGAGAAAACAAAGCCAAAACTGAAAAGTCAAAATGGGTTTTTTTAAAAAATGGTTTCACTGCTTACTCTTACCAGGCAAATCAATAGCTACTGCACGATAGCCATTCTCTGCAAGCAAAGCCAGTGTTCCTAGAGTTTCCCATGTCTTGGATGTGAAGGACTGGCCATGCAAGAAGATCACTGCCAGCCTGTTAAGAAAAAGAACTAGCAGCTAATTTCACTTTTTTTACTATTGTTATATGTGTAATGTATTAAAAAATACTTAAGTCCCACAATGTTTTATTTACATAGTAAAACAAAATCCCTAAACTAATCTCAAAAAAGGTAAAAAAAAAAAAGTGATAATTTCAAAACACCATTCAAGTATTTTTCAGGAAAATTAAGAGAATTGGGGGGTTTTTTTTAGCACCAAAGTAACACTTGCCTGAAGTATGGTTGGAAAACGTTACATGAGATACATGAGCAGTATAATGAATAAATACAGGTGGGAAAAATAAATGTCTATTCCATTGTTTATGACAATATTGTTTGGTGGATACGTTGCAATACATCAGATATGTTGCAATACAATCAGTAGAGATCTGATAATGATTATTTCAATACATCCAATTCCCATCAAGTTAAAGAAGACTAATCTCAAACAATTTGAAGATTTGAAAAAGAGTTCATAAAACAACATGGTATATTATTAAAGAAATGAGGTATTTGGCAATCTTTGCAATATTTATTTTCCAATCTTTAAAATCTATACACTATAGATACTAGTACAGAAGAAAATAAATACTCAGATTCTATCTAATAGAAAACATATTCTTAAATAGCTTGAATAATTACCATAATCACTCAATAATAGAAGTGTATGGCAGTCATAGAGTAGACAAAACATATGAAACTCCTAATTACAAATAATTGGTGATTAAGAGAAAGCCATTTTTATAGATGAAAAGTAATGCTTTTACAAACTTAGAAAATGAGTTTGCTTTGTCGCAAATGTGATGAGAAAAATGTATTTAGGCTCCCTGCAATATCCAAGTAGTAGTTCTTTCTCTTATTTTATATACCAAAAAAGCAACAGATTAACACAACAAATGCACAGTTGAAAGAAAATTCCAGCATCAGCAAGCATGATTCAGCCATGGATTACCAATGCTGAATTACTCTGCACACTGCACGAAATAAGCTGTATTCTCTCTATGGATCCAGGATCTAGTTACAAATAATAATTGGTTTTTTGAAAGCTGCACAGTCATAGAAATAGGAGCAGTTTAAGAATCAAATGAGTAATATGACATCCATCTAGGAAGTGCCAAGGAAAATAGATCAATGTAAATATATATTTCATCATCTGTTCACTGAAATACGAAAATGGTAACTTTTACTGGAGCAAAATAAATCAACCATTCAAGAGAACAATTCACTTTAAAAACTAAATCACCCAATACTCGTCATACTTTTGGTACTCTTTAAACCAACCAGAATTGCTGCCAGTAGCCCAAACTCAAGGTAATGTTTCTATGTACTATTAGAATAGATAAAAGATGCTTGAGTGCTATTTGTTATGTGAAGGAGATTTAACTCTTTGAAGTCTCAAAAATCAGGAAGGTAACTTACCTTTCAGTGGAGGAAGCCACATCTTTTTGTACCAACACAGCTTCTCTGAAGAAAACGGAAGAGTGTAAAATTGTCCCTGTTGCGATAGTGACATTTCCAGCATTCTTCACCTCTTCCTCCATGGCCCGTGGTTTAGGGATGTCTACTGAAGCAGTAAATTTTTCATGCTGGATTGCAGGAAGCAACAGGTAGAGGACAAAAGTGACAAGGATTCCTAGGACCAGCAGCGCCAGCCTGTTGCGGATCAAAGTCATAGTCATCTTTTCTGAAAGGATTTGAAAGAAAAAAAGAGATCCACTAGGATCAGAGCTTGCTATGGTAAGGCAATGAGCTAACAAATACCACACAGCACAAAACTGCAGGATTACCGCTACAGCTTTTCTGGCTGAGGAATTCTGGGAATTGAAGTCCACAAGACTTATAAAGTTGCCAAGGTTGGAGACCCCCGGTGTATAAGACATGTTTTCTTTCTTCCTCAACCGTTATGCCTTTTTTGAGGAGGGAGGGAAATAATTATGGCTTTATTTGATACAAGAAATCAAGTTTATGGTTGAGTGATTAGGATAATCATATTTATTTATTTATTTGAAAGATTTATATACCGCCCCCCTCTCCCCGCGGGACTCGGAGCGGTGTACAGCCATTAAAAAATACAATAATAAAACAATAATTAAAAACAATTAAAAAGATTAAATTAGGTGGCTGAATACCGTGTTTCTCACAAAATAAGGCAGGGCCTTATTTTTTTTTGAGCCCTGAAAAAACGGCTAGGCCGTCTTTTCGGGGGTAAATTAATTTCTCTCCCCCATCAGCGGGTGGGCGACAGCGGTGTTCCCACCGGCACGACAACAGCAGCAGCGCCGGCGGGAACGTGGAAGCGTTTCTGCCACTGCTCGGGTGTGTGCGGAAGAGGAGGCTTCCGCACACACCCAAGCAGTGGAAGCATTCCTGCCACTGCTCGAGTGTGTGAGCGTTCCTGCCGCTGCTCGTGTGTGCGCAGAAGGTTTCCGCACGTTCCTGCCGCTGCTCGAGTGTGTGAGCGTTCCTGCCGCTGCTCGAGTGTGTGAGCGTTCCGAGCAGTGGAAGCCGCACACACTCAAGCAGCAGCAGGAACACTCACACACTCGAGCAGCGGCAGGAACGCTTCCACGTTTCCGTCGGCGCTGCTGTTGTCGTGCTGGTGGAAACGTGGAAAGCGTTTCTGCCGCCGCTCGGGTATGTGCGGAGCTTCCGCACACACACAAGCGGCGGCAGAAACCCTTTCCACGTTTCCGCCGGCATGGAAAGCGCTTCTGCCGCCGCTCGGGTGTGTGTGGAGCCACACACCCAAGCGGCGGCAGAAACGCTTCCACGTTTCCTCCGGCGCTGCTGCTGTTCTCGTGCCGGCAGGAACTGTGGAAGCCATGGAGGCAGCTCCCCCACCCAAGAAGCAGCAGAAACGCTTCTACACTTCCTGCTGGCACGAGAACAGCGGCAGCGCCGCGCAGGGCACTGTTAAAGACAAGTTCCCCCCCCCGCCCTCCCCCCCAGCATGTTTTAACCCCCAGCCTCCCCCCCCAGCATGTTTTAACCCCTGGCCTCCCCCCCCAGCATGTTTTAACCCCCGGCCTCCCCCCCCCAGCATGTTTTAAACTAGGCCTAAATTGGGGGGGAGGGGCTTAATTTCATTTCATGCCTAGAAAACATGCTGGGTCTTCCTATTGGTGGAGGCCGTATTGTTGGAGAAACATGGTAATAAAAATGAGACAAGGGTTTAAAAATAAGGACTAAAACTAATTAAAGCCGAATTTAAAACGCTATAAAACCCTAGGCCAGACCGGCTTGATGAAATAAGTAAGTTTTCAATGCGCGCCAGAAGGTCAGAAGGTCAGGGATGATCCTTATCTCCAGGGGTAATTCGTTCCAGAGGGAGGGTGCCCCCAAAGAGAAGGCCCGCACCCTCGGGGTCGCCAGCCGTCCAGCCGGCAGCACCCCAAGGAGATCCACTCTATGGGAGCGCACCGGCCAATGGGAGATTGATCGTGGCAGTAGGCGGTCCTGTAAATACCCAGGTCCCAAGCCATGGAGCACTTTAAAGATGGTAACTAACACCTTGAAACGCACCCGAAAGACCACTGGGAGCCAATGCAGCTCGCGCAAAAGTGGTAACATGAGAGCTCCGAGAAGCCCCCAAAACCATTTGCACGGCCGCATTCTGCACCAATTGGAGCCCTCGGGTGCTCCTCAAGGGGAGCCCCATGTAGAGAGCATTGGCATAGTCTAGGTGGGAGATAACGATTTAATTTCAAGTTCATTTTGCTTATTGTTAGCTGTGTTAACTTGTCGTTGCACCAGGGCTTAAATCTTTCAATTTCCGTTGTAACCACTGAAGTTGGAGATGGTGGGTAGCACTGCACAGTGTGACATAGGGTTAAGAACTAAAACTATTGGTACGCCTCAATAACAGTGCCATATTGAATTGCTATTTAAGATTCAAATTTATTTTTGAAGCAATAACCAGCTTTGAAAAAATATAGGCAATAACCAGGGCTGCTGGGATGTAAAAGTTAAGAATGTTGGAGTATGATTGGAGAAAGCCAGATTAAAATTCACACTCAACCATTAAGATTACTCGGTGATTCTGATCAGCAACCAAGGGCTACTACAAGAATCAAACTGCATGCAGAACTAATTATAGAACTAATTTTAAAGATGGAGAAAGTAGAGGGTATATACAAACTATAAAGTAGAACCAGTTTGATATAGTGTGGATAGGTCATGGCCACAGGAGACTCTGACTTCTAGTCCCATCTTAGACAGGAAAACCGGCTAGGTGACTTTGGGCCAGCCACTTTCTCTCAGCCCAACTCACTTCATAGGGTTGTTGTGGGAAAAATAGTGAAGGAAAGAGTACTGCTCAGTTTGCTGCCTAGAGTTGTACATGAAAAAAGGCAGGATAAAAATAATTTTTAAAAGCCCATCTGTGTCATTTCATGTATCCCAGCTGCCTGTTCTTTTTCCTGGTAATCAATAGCAATAGACAAAAGCAGCTGTCAATATTAAACCCCACCTTTCTCCTTAGCAAGTAAGTATAAACTATAAATCTTTTGGAAGGTGGAATATTTCTACCCACCTTGCACAAATGATTTCTAAAGCCCAGAATTTGTATTAGTAGGATCCAATTCATAATCAGAAGGTAGTTGTAGAAACTATCTCATTTCCTATAATGGTTGATGTTTTTATTAGCTGGCTAATTAAAAAGAAATGCATTCTACTATTTACTGCCAATACTTATTTTCTGCATATCTATGCCAGTGAAAACAATTTTAGTACAATATGAAATAAATCTTAAATATCAAACAGCAACTATTTTCTCTTGTCTTCTTTACAGTTTTAAGACCTACCCATACCTACAGGAAGGAAGATTCCCACTTTACTATACTTTCCTTTCTCTAAACTATTTAGGCCTCACGGAAGCTCAAAAAGATCTGTCTTTCCTTTTATTTTGCTATTGAAACAAAATTCTGCTAAGTTTACTTAGTACAGAATTAAAATGGCTATGTCTCCTATATTGGTGCTACATATCAGACTAGGTTTTGCAAAACTTTTGCCAGTCCTTTCCTTCTAAATCCTTAGGTTTTGCTGCTCCTCTGAGTTTTTCTTTCAATCTTTGTTAATGATACTTGTGTCTAACATGTCAAAAAATTAGGCCTTTATCAAAACACAAAAGATAATTAGATTCAATGCATAAATAGTGGAGTCTATGGCCTTTTCCCATCCAAAAATATATTAAACTTTTTTACTAACAGAGCAAATTTCACTTTCAAAAGTGATAGGAAAGCTGTTGAATATCTCACCCAGATTATAAATATCCATGCAAAAGTGCTTACAAAGGAATGATTATTTCTGTGCTTTTAAGGAAAATAATTCAGTTTCCAATATGTGAGACTGCCTAAGGTAAATATTTAGGTACCCCACCTTCTAGCTGACCTCACAAAAATTGGGGTTTTATATTCAAATAGTTCAGAATTCATCATTTTGATGCACAGCAGATTTAAAATAGTTCTCCCACCCTTTTAGCCAGGACAGATGTAAACAGTAACCAGACTAATTATTAATATACCCTAACTTAATATATAACCCTAACCCTAATCATCACTACAATTGGGAGATGAATTATTTTCCAGATCTCCTAAACATACTGATCTACATCTACACAAAATTTGAATATGCAACTTTGTGACTTTGTTACTTGTCCTAGATGAATTTGCCAAATCCCCTAAGTGAGGTTGCCATTATAAAGATGGACTACTTTCTCTGAAAGCAATTCCTGCTGGGCCCTATAACAACAATTGGGTAACTAAACGGTGAAAAATATACTGCAGGAATGGCCATACATCTTTGAAGAGATTATCCGTAGTGAGGAACATGTATTTTTTGAAATTATAGCAAACTAATTGTTATGCTTATTATGTACAAACTTGGCAAGTATTTCATAAAATCAATTTTAGGCAAACCCCATCTGCAGACAAAGTTGAGTATGTATGCAAAGAAGAAACACCAGTCCGTTATTTTCTAGCACTATATAGGCTATAAGAGTTCTGTATGATTGAAAACACAGTAATGAAAACAAATCTCTTGCTAGCAGAATGCCATTTCAAAATCCTTTGTAAATATGGTAGAATTTGGGTACTCAAAGCAAAAAAACCCCTCCTGTAAATGATGTAATTCTCTAGTGGATTACAAGGGTTGGAAGCACTTTTTTCACCGCTGTATCAATAGCAGAATCTTACAAATGAATATAAAAATACCTCTCAACCTTTTATGCTTACTAGTAAGAGATAAAAGAATCACTGAGGAAGTAAACTCAAAAGGAATCAAGATACTTTTATTTCATTAAATAGATTCCGTTAAAAATCCTAAGTCATATATTGGCATTTGCCTATTCAGGCATATGCAATGTGTGCTGAGGAAGATGAAGGCCTTCCAAGATTACAAGATTTTCCCCGTGTCTCATGATATCACTATCTGAAGTGAAAGCTAGGTTTGCATGCCTGCATATTATGGCACACCTAAACTAGATTTCATATCCACTGAATCTGCTACTATTCATTATCCTTACTTCAAAATAATGGTCAAAGATTTATAAAGTAATCTTGTCAATACTATACCCAAAAGGAGCAAAGCTTTCTTCTCAAAGTCTGTACTAATTTTTCTCCATTTACCAACTACCTTTTCGGATTTCATCCAGTAGGTGATCTGCAGACTGAATGTCCTTGAAGATGTACATTTTTTCCTGGTACAGAACCTTTAACTTTGAAGGGTACAATACATAAGCCTGAACTCCTTCCTTTAGGAACTGTTGCTTGAGAGCCACAAAACGTTTCCGTCGGACATATGTCAGTGGGCTGAGATCAGGAAAGAAGGATACCTTGTGTCCATTGAAGTTTGTTGTCCAGGATGTCTTCAGTATTTTCTCCCGATGCCGCAAATCAGAAAGAGTGATTAATACAGTACTACCTTTACCCACCTGGGCATTATTTGCTGGGAGACGGTAAGCACTTTCTATACGGATGGGAACCTGTTTGCCATTTAAATCTAAGGAAGCCGGTAACAGATTTTCTATGAATGGGATAAGGTTCACATTTCCAATGGCTGCTGGGATACCTGTGACCCTCAAATTCCGAGCTCGCAATTTGTTTTCTAGTGTCTCCAGCTTGTAGTCAGCCACCAACTTTCCTACTGCCAATTCTTTCATTAAAGTAGCATGTTTGACAACACAGCCTTGAGTAGATACCACCTTTGCTTCCAGGGCTCCCACGCGGTGATCTGTGTCTTCCAGGCGTTTCTCAAGCTTTGCTAAACCAGCATTGATAGATGCCAAGGCCTGGCGTAAGGCATCACGTTCTGATATTATTTCCTCCAACAGCTCCTGAATGGAATTTGCCACAAGAGGAGATAAGTGCGCATCGTGAATTCTTCTAAGATCCATCATAAGCTTTCTTCGACTTTCTTTTTGGATTCTTTGGAGCTATTAATTAATTCCTGCTCAGAACAGACACAACATGTATGCAGAAAATAGCAGAAGCGGCACCATTTCTGCTGAGACAAGCTGAAGCTTTCTACTGCCTTTGCTTGGTTTAAGTATAGGACACACCCTTGTTTACCAGGTGATTTTTTTTTTACCTCAGACTGCGCACACCTACTCATACAAACCTGTTTCTATTCAAGCAGTTTCACTGACATGTAACTGTGAGAGAAAGGCATTGTTTAATGGGGTGGGAAAATATAAATTTTACTGTGCGCTTACAAATTCACCAAGGCCTATGAGAGCAAGAGTTTCTCAGTCGACACCATCTTCTCCCTCTCTCTAACTCCCCATAGACTTCTTCCATTGACCCAGGAAGCCTTTCAAAATCCCAACCTCCCGTGTTTCAGGCACTTCCAAGAGCCCTTCGCCCCCAACACGTCAACCTCTTATTTCTCTCCTCCCGTTTCGAAGGATCTCCTAAGCTGGAGACCGACGCACCTGTCGGGCTCCCGCTCTACTCCCACGCCCGGCACGTCGGCCCATAAGCTATTAATGAAAAAAAACAACAACCAAAAAACACCACCTTTTGCATTGGGAACTGGAGGAGGGCACCCGTTCTGCGTGAGAGGGGAACCAGCCTCGGCTTCAAGGGGAACCGTAAAAAAAAATGCCGTCTGCTTTTCCCCTTTGACCGCGCACTTCTCGCAAAATGACCTAACATGCAACACGCGCGCAACCGAGCTTTAATCTCTGCCACGAAAACTTCAGTAGGCCGGGAAGAGACTCCCGCAAATTCTTCCCGAGTACCCAGGCAAGGCACGATCCCTCGGCGAATCCTTCCCCGAGAGGGAAGGGCGCGCATAGGCCGACAGCCACCCTCCCCAAGCGTCTTTCCCCGGCCCGCCCAACGCGGAGGGCCTTTGTCAGCCGCCGGTCATGGACCCTGCGAGCCAAGCGAGACGCCGCGGGAACAAAACGCTCCTCCCTCCGCGGGGCAGGCCGGCCGGCTGGCCGGCCGACGGTACCTGCGCTTCGCAGCCGCTGCGTCTTCTCTCTCGCTCTCGCTCTTCCCCCCCACGAGCGGGCGCTGCGCGAGCTGGTGACGCGAACTCTTTCTCTCCGCGACCCGCCAGCCCGGCTCCCCGCCTCCACGGGCCGGGCCCCATCTAGCGGCCAAGGGTAGCCCTGCCGCCCGCCCGCCCGCCCAGGATCAGGAAACGCGGCTGAAAGGAGAGGTGGGGAGGGTCTGTCCGCGGGGGAGGCTGGTCCTTGTGTCTTCCTCACCACCTCTTCCGAAAGGGTCCTCCGACCCCTCGCCTGATTTGGCAATGGGCGGGATCGAAGCGCTTTAGCGTTTGAGGCGAGGAAAATTCAGGGCATTTTATTTAAATTAGAGGGGCGAGACTCTAAGGCGGAGGTCCCCAACCCCAGGCTCTTGGACCGGCAGCGGTCCGAGGCATGCCAGAAACCGGGCTACGCAAACAAGCCCCAAACAAGCAGCACGCGAAATCATCTCTCTCCACGGAACTGGTGCCTCGCGCCCAAAACGTTGGGGGCCGCTGCTCTAAGATAAGGGGGACCCAAACGGGAAGGAGCAATCTTTCCCCATATAGGGCTTGTTCTCCGTTTATGCCTTTCCATTTTATGAAGGAGCCTGACCTTCTAGTTTTCCAAGTTTTTGAACTTCAGACACCCATTATCCCCAACGATAATCATGCTCTTTCCGATGTAGGCTGGGTAAGGGACTATCAGAATAGAAATCCAAACTCGCCTGTGGACTGCCAAGCCAAAGAATGCGCACTGCCATCTGATCAAAACCTAATCAATAAATTATGCTAAGCCATGGTTTGTTCAAAAAGCATAGTGTGCTATTCACACACACACACACACACACACAAAGTGATGGCTTATCTGCAATCATGGTGGCACGTTTCATGCAATACACAAAGCCAAAAGCAAATCATATTCAGCATGTATGAACAAACTGTTCACACCAGGAAAAACATTGTTTAGGGGAAGTGAATGTGCAGGTGGTGAATATTGGCTGCTTAGGATGTATTTAGGTTGTATCTCCACTTCCACTCAGTCTTTGTATGGCTGTTTTTTCACATCAGGCTAAAACCATATGTAATAAGGTTTGTTTACAGCAATCAGATTGCAGCTGCAAAATTAACATGATCACTAGATGCAGCAAAGATGTCCATAAAACTGGGTATTGTTTAGTACTTGGCTGCACTACAGTGGGTTTATCTGATTTTAGCTTAATGAAGGTAAAGTAGCGATTTATTTAAGATACAATAATGGCTCATTGTGATAAGCAAATTCAGCCTATTTGTAAATAGATACAAGGCCACAAAATACTGTTAGTACAGTTTGAATCTTTTCTAATCCAGCACAAATCCAGGCCAGTTTTGTGCTATAGGTATTTTTGTTACTGAGAGAAATGGGAAGAGACTATGTTTGTTTCTATTTTGTTCAGATGCTTAGCAGGTGTTGATGTTATTTTCGAATGTTGGTGTATAGTAAGGAATAGTATTCCCCAAGGAAAACCTTGAACAATTTTAATGAGATATTGCAATGGAAAAAAGGAGCTGCTCTTAGTATAGTTCTTTTTCCCCCTGGAATTTTCTTAGTCATGAGATCAGAGCCTTGGGCTGAGTTTTGGTACCTAAGAATGCATGACTTGGTTACTGAAAATGTTGCTTCTATGCTTGTTGGTAAAGATAGATTACCAGTAATTTCTGATATTAACCCGATCTATTTTTTTAATGAAACCTGCCCTGAACGCCAGTATATGATTGACTAAAATTTTTATGCAATGCAAATTTCCCGACCAATTGCTTCTTTTTTTTCTTCCTTTAACAAGAAACACAAGATAGTCTTTTTCACTTAAAAAAAAATCATGTAACTCTTACAAAACCTCAGACATTTGCACTTTTATTTAACTTGTGCTTTGCACCGCACAAGAAGGTAGGACTAACAATACAAGCTGTTCTTCAAACATAGCTGAAAAAAACACAGAATGAGCTTAACCTGGCATCAAGTTTGGATATCTGTTTGTAAGTATTTATAAATTAAGCCACAAGAACTGAGTTGGGTCAGATAAAGAGAATATCTGGTGCAGTGTTTGTCAATTTGTCAATTTTGAGACGTTTGGACTTTGAGCACAGCATGGACCGACTACCAGAAAGTTCATGCCTCAATGCCACACACATTGTTCTGTGACTGCTTCACATTATACAAAGTCAACAGGATACTAAGGACCTACTTGTTGGCAGTATGCTGCAGCTGCCAGAAAAGCCAACATAGTCCTAAACTGGATTAACAGACTCAAGATCATATGAAGTGTTAGTACCACTTTATAATGTCTTGATAAGACCACACTTGGAATATTTCATCCAGTTTTGGTCACCATAATATATATATAAAAAAGATGTCAAGACTCCAGAAAGAGTGCAGAGAGAAGCAACAAAGTTGATTAGGGGACTGTAGGCTAAAACATGTGAAGAACAGTTGCAGGAATTGGTTATGTGTAGTATAATGAAAAGAAGGACAAGGGTGACATGATAGCAGTGTTCCAATATCTAAGGGAGTCAACCTATTTTCCATAGCACCTGAAGGCAGAACAAGGAGCAATGGATGGAAACTAATCAGGAAGAGAACACAGCTAGAAATAAGAAGAAATTTCTTGATAGTTAAAACTATCAGAGGAACGGCTTGCCATCCGAAGTTGTGGGTTCACTGGAGGTTTTCAAGAAGAGATTGGACAACCACTTAGCAATAGCAATAGCACTTAGACTTATATACTGCTTCACAGTGCTTTTTACAGCCTGTCTAAGCAGTCAGCATATTGCCCCCAACAATCTGGGTCCTCATTTTACTGACCTCAGAAGGATGGAAGGCTGAGTCAACCTTGAGCTGGTGAGACTTGAACTGCGAAACTGCTGGCAGCCAGTGATCAGCAGAAGTAGCCTGCAGTACTGCATTCTAACCACTGCATTACTGCGGCTCTGCAAGCCACTTGTCTGGATTCATATAGGTCTCCTGCATGAGCAGAAGTTTGGACTAGAAGACTTCCAAGGTCCCTTCTAATTCTGTTAGTCTCTTATTTGACCTTCCTCAAGAAAGGGCATGTGGAAGACAACATTGGAAGTCAGTTCAAGGTATCGCCATAAGTGTCCATTAAGTATGGCATATACCAAGGTAATGCACTGTCCCTGCTGCTATTCAGTATAGGCTTGAACCCCCTCAGCTAGGTAATTACAAAGATCGGATACAGATACAAGTTCAAGAGTGGAACTACCATCAACCACCTCTTCTACATAGATGACATTAAGCTGTATGCAAAGAGTGAAGAAGACATCAACCTGTCGATCCACCTGATAGGGATCTACAGTAAGAGCACCTGGATGTCATTCAGACTGGAGAAAATTGGCAGGATGGGAGTCAAGAGAGGGAAAGTTGTTAAAACTAATATAGTGAAACTACTAGTGAGCCACATAACATAGACCAGCTGCAAGTGTTTTGGTATCTCACAATAAAATAGGAACCAGGATGAGGAAGCAAGGAAGACAACAACAACTACCACCAAAGGATAAGACAAGTCCTGAAGTCAATGAAGATCCTTGCCTTGAACACATATGACCTGCCAGTCATCAGCTATCCTACCAGTACAATAAGCTGGCCAAAGCAGGACATGAAGGCTGCCAATGTGAAGATATGGACATTTCCACTCCCAAATCCAAACACCCAGAATTTAGACTAGGCATACCCAATTCCTGCAACTGTTCATCATATGTTTTAGCCTCCAGCCCCTATTTCTTATTTCACTCATATGTAAGGATATTAATGATTAAGTTATTTAACTCAAAGGGAATAGCATGATAGGTATTTGTGTAGCTACAAAACATTTATAAATTCAATAGCAATAATTTTGATGAGAATCATTTATTACAGCAATATATAAGTACAATAAGTATATTTAAATATTTAACTATGCACATAAAATTATACTTATTTGATTTCTATAGCTGCCCATTTCAACTAGTAATTCATGATACAGCTTTAAAGACTTAATATATTATACATAAGCTAGCAGTGGTAACATAATGGTACTTTATGGAATATCCTTTGGTTAAGGTTTACTCTTTCCACTCAAATGAATTAGAGAGTTTTTAAAAGAAATCTGTGCAGAAGCTTACAGTCACAAACAATAGCAATTTGTATACATGTAAAAAGGGACATCTTGGGATACATAAAAGTTCTAAAAATGGCATAAAGGTGCATCCAAACTGACAGAGAATTCTGAGATTTCCTCCCTCCTCTTCCTCTATGAAGTAAGATAAGTCAGTATAATGAACTGGCCAAAGCAGGACACAAAGGCTGCCAATCAGAGGTGGTATTCAGCAGGTTCTGACCAGTTCTGGAGAACCAGTAATGGAAATTTTGAATAGTTCAGAGAACCAGCAAATGCCACCTCTGACTCGAGATTTTACAATATCCTTCCCCTGCCACGCCCACCAAGCCACGCCCACAGAACCGGTAGTAAAAAAAATTGAATACCACCACTGCTGCCAATGTGCTGCTCTGTCAGCTATCCTTCTGAACCAAATGGATAATGTTATTACTGTATTACTTTTCATTTCTAACCTTAAGCTACAAGTGTTAATACTTATTTACAGTAAAATAAAAATTTCCTATTTCCTAATGTAGACCTAAGTCAAAATATGCAAGCTTTAGCAACACAGATTTATCCTTGCTGCCCGAATGATCAAAAGGTCAGATAAACTCATTTTGTAGTCATTAGCTATAAACTGGAAGCTGGAGTATTCTTCCAAAATAGTTGGTTTCTAGAGCATCCAAAAATTAATGTTTCAAGCTTTCCATATAGATTTAGCTTACTCATCCCATTTAAGATCACTGTTTGGATTTCAAATAGCAGCTCATTCAATACATCAAAATTAAATACTAATCTGCAAGTAAAAAGTAAATTTACGATCATGCACTATATTAAATTTGGTTTGTTTAATTTTCATTGCTTGAATAATTTATGCTAGGTTCACATATCACACTTAGCCAAATAAGCCATAACATCAGTTAATCCATTGTATGAACCTTCCCTACTTATCCATCAAGCCCAAAACTTTATATTTCAATTGTTAGTTGTTCTCCAAGATATCAAGCAAAACACTTGGTATTTATTTATTATAAATTATTGTATAAAATTATTTGAATTACGTCTGTTTGGAAACAACTTACTCAGACATTGCTTACAAGATTGTTTGATACATATGGCAGAGGAACTGGAAGAACAACAGATTTTATTTCCTAAAATAGAGATGGAGAATGATTTGCATGTAGATTAGGAGTTTTAAAATTATTGAATTATAAAAGTGATATGGAAAAAAGATGTTGTGGATCTGAAAACAGATTTTAAAGTGCCAGAGTGTGATATGGAAAATAATGCCAAAATGGATTTACAAATGAATCAGTTGATGTCTTAATAATTAAAGAGGACATACAAATAATAAATTGGAAGAGTGATTTAGCAAGCTTTCTTATTTTAGATTTATAAAAGGAATATGAAATCAAGGGAACTCTTTCTGAAATGAAAGGCAAAGGGGTGCTGTTCAAGTTCTTGGAAGGAGACAAAGAAAAATGATAATGAATTAATTTGTGAGTTACCACTTAATAGATCTAAAGATTAAAGCTTTTTAAAATAACAAGAATATTTATAAAATGAATCTGCTTGATTAGGGTTAAAATATACATGTTATGGCCTCTGGTAGCTGTTAATGGAATTCCTTTTGGACTAAGATTAAATGATAAGGCTTTAAAGATTTACTTATAGTGTAAATGTTTTATTAAAGTGCTAGGTTTTGATTATAACTTGAATTTTTTTATTAAGATTAAATTATATATGTTAATATTCCTGGTCTTAATAGGCAAGATTAAATTATGTGTTTCTGTAATGACTATTGATAAGAGATAAGATATGGGATAAAAAGAGGTTTTAATTGAAATATTAGAGAAGCTGTTAAATTATCCAAATTGTTTAGCCTTGTCTGAGGGCAGAAATCACTTTTTTAAAAATAAAGTTTATTTAAGATTAATATATTTAAAACATTTTAAAAAACAAATAAACAAACATATAAACATATAAACATATATATATATATATATATATATATATATGTATGTATGTATGTATGTATGTATGTATGTATGTATGTATGTATGTATTTCCACCCCTAACATTGATGTGATCTGCCTTGTTACAATACTTTCCTCGTTCTTTTAATGTTTTAATTTCACAGAATACTTTATGATTAAACGCACATCTTCCATAATTTCATAGCTTATCTAGTTGTCCAATATTGCTTTTTCTTTAACCATTCATACTAATAATTCCAAATTTTATGGTAGTCACTATCTTTGTTGTTTTTTAATAATTTAGTTAGGCTATCCATCTCTGCGCACTCGTGAATTTTTTTAATGACCATCTCCTCTGAAGGTACAATTTTGTGCATAGCTTATTCTGGTTGCCGTTATAATGTGCAGGATTAAATATTGATATTTTTTTTCTATTTTTAAATCTATCATACCCAGCAAGAAGATTTCGGGTTCAAATTTTACATCTTGTTTGGTTATGTTTAGAATCCAATTTTTAATATTTCTCCAAAACTTCTGGGCATATGGACACATCCACCACAAATGAAAATATGTTCCCTGGACGCAGTTACACTTCCAACAATTTGGCCGGAGATTCGGAAACATCTTAGCCAGTCTCGCAGGTGGCAGATGCCAACGATATACCATTTTATACACATTCTCTTTGTATGAGACTGACATTCCTTAACTGTTTCTTCTTTTAATTTGTAATCCAAAAGATATTTATATATTTTACTAATCAATTTCCTTTCCTCTCCACGCCAGATCTTGTCTAATTCTTGGTAGGTCATATTAAAACCAAATTGTTCCTTATCTTTTTTATAATGCATTTGTATCTGTACATAGGGCCACCGTGCTATCTCTTTTCCTTGGATTTGTATTTGGTTCCTATCCTTTAACTCTCCGGTTTCGTGTAGTAGGTCTTTATATCTTACAATATTATCAAAATCTAAAACATTAGGATGTGTAACTGCCTCCATTGTAGATAACCAAAGTGGGACCTTAAAACAGTGCATTTTTTAATCTTTTCCCAAATAGTTAATAACACGCTCCTTATATAATGCCTCTGAAAATACGAATGATGTTTACTCTTTCCATCCCACATTAATGTGTGCCATCCAAGTTGGAGATCAAAGCCCTCTAATGTTGAGATCCTTTTATTTATCAAATTAACCCAATCTTTGAGCCAAGTTGCTATCGTGGCATGGTAGTATGTTTCAAAATCTGGAAAACCGAAACCTCCTTTCTTTCTGTCATCCTGTAACAATTTATATTTTATTCTGGGTTTTTCCCTCTGCCATATAAATTTAGATATATATTTATTTAATTCTTCAAAAAAGCTTTTTTTCCAACTTGACTGGCACCGTCTGAAATAGAAACAACAATTTTGGCAAAATATTCATTTTTACTATTGCGATACCACCCAATAGAGATATTTGTAATTTAGCCCAATTATCTAAGTCTTTAAATATTAGAATTGTTAATTTATCATAATTATCATTTTTAATTGATGAGCACCTGGCTGTCAGCCATATCCCAAAATATTTTACTTTGTTTACCACCTGTATCCCTAATCTATTTGTTAGTTCTTCCTTTTGTTCGTTTGTACAATTTTTTGTTATCACTTTTTTTTTATTTGTTAATTTTCAACTCTGCCACCTTTCCATATTGTTCTATTTCTTTCATTAAAATGGGGATCGTTTCTTCCAATATAAATGCCATATCATCAGCAAATGCTTGGAGTTTGTACTCCTCTTTTTTAACTTTTAATCCCCTGATCTTTTGATTTTGTTGAATGTGTGCTAATAGCGTCTCTTCTGCTAATATATAGAGTAGAGGAGCTAGGGGCATCCTTGTCTTACACCCTTATTTATCCTTATACTATCTGTATGTTCCCCATTTATTAATATTTTTACAGTTTGGGTATTATATATTGTTTTAATGAATCCTAAAAAAATTTCGCCAAATTTCATGCCTGTCAATTGTTTGATAAGAAAGTTCCAATTCAAGTTGTCAGAAGCCTTCTGGGTATCTAAAAACATCAGTGCCATTGATTTAATTGTATGTACTTCATAGAATTCTAAAACATCCATAATTATTCTTGTATTTGTCTTCATTTGTCTATATGGTAGAAACCCATTCTGGTCAGTATGAATAATCCTATTTAATACTTTCTTTAATCTTTCCTCCAATATTGTGGCCAAAATCTTATAATCTACATTTAAAAGTGATATTGGCCTATAATTTTGAATTTTTTGTGGATCTGATTGCTCTTTAGGAATAAGGGTTATATACGCTTCAGTCCATGATTTCGGTATATTAGCACTATCCAAGGCTTCATTATATAAGTCTGTCATTAACTCCTCCAATAGCTCTTGAAACTCCTTATAAAATTCAGATGAAATTCCATTTGGGCCCAGGGTTTTGTTTGGTTTTTGTGCTCCAATTGCCCTTTTAATTTCTTCTATCAATATTTTATTATTTAAAATACATTTCTCTTCATCCGTAATTTCCAGTGAATTTTTTCCTTCAAATATTAATGAGCTCTTCTGGTACTTCTTCTTGATTGTATAAATTCATTAAAAAATCCTTAGCGATTTCTTTCTTTTCCTTAGCCTGAGTACGTACTTTCCCTTCTTGGTCTTGGAGAGCTACAATTGTTCTTTTCCCTTGTTCTTTTTTTATTTTATGGGCTAGCCATCTCCCTGACTTATTTGCGTTTTCAAAATAGTTTTGTTTTGCTAATTTAACTTTTCGGGCCAGGTCTTCCTGCATGCTTAAATTTATCTTATGTTTTACCAAATCTATTTCTTTATTGATATTTTGATTATTCGGATCAATTTGTCTTACTTGCTTCCAAATCTTTACGTTCTCTCTCCATATGTTTTGCTGTTGCCTTTTTTCTTTGTTCTATAGGCAATGGTTAGACCTCTCACATAAGCTTCTGTTGTATCCCAGAGGTTGTGTAGGAACGTATGTTCTCTCTTATTTCAAAAAATATTTTTAGTTCTTTTTTTGCCATTCCAATATATTCGTTATCTTTTACTATACTATTATTAAATGTCCATCTTCCGGTCATTCTCTTTCCTTTCCACTTAATTTGAACAGGATTATGGTCAGCCCAAGCATTCGGCAAGATCTCTTTATTTTCAGTGTTTTCCATTAAGCTTGGATCCATCCATATCTGATCTATTCTGGACCAAGAGTGGTGAGGATTGTAAAAGAAAGTGTATTGCTTTTTAGCTGGATACAGTTCTCTCCACACATCCTTCAAATTTAATTCCCTCACCATGTTGTTAAAAGAAGATGGGAATAGTCTCCTTTAATTTTTTTTTAGTTTTTATTTTGGAACTTCTATAGTCTTTATCCTTGTCTGAAACACTATTTAAATCTCCTACAATACATACACTTGTATATTCAGTTTCTATTATCTTGTGATGGAGTTTGGTATAGAATTCTTTTTGATTTACATTCGGGGCATATACTGTAGCTAATAAAATCTTTATCTGATTTAGTATTATTTCTATAAATAACATTCTCCCTTCATCATCCTTATATACTTGTTTGTGTTGCAGCCAATCTTTTACATATACTACAATACCCCTTTTTCTTTGATTTGAAAGAGCCCAATACATTTTACCTAAATTAATACCCTTTAGAAGGTCTGCCTGTTTATAATGTGTACTTCTTGTATACAAGTTATGTCTGCATTTTGTTTTTCAAGTTTCTCAAGTGACTGTTTTCTTTTTAATGCTGAGTTTAAACCATTGATGTTAACTGAGAATAGGGTAATTTCTCTGTTCGTGTTACTGTCTGTGTAGAGCAGAAATCACTCTTATGTATCTTCTTTTTCTTTTTTCTTTTCTACCTCCTTTCACTTTTCTTTTTATATTTTTAATAGTTTTCATTTATTTTTATCTTTGTATTTGTAAGTATTAATAATATTGTAAAAATAAGAATGACAGAGAGAGAGGGAAGGAGGGAGAGAGGAAGAAACCCTGGAAGGAAAGATGTGAGGGGGAAGAAAGGGAAAGGGAAAAGAAGGAAGGAAGGAAGGAAGGAAGGAAGGAAGGAAGGAAGGAAGGAAGGAAGGAAGGAAGGATTTCTGATATTCTCTGCCATTTTTCTGCAAGAAATTTGGAAGTCACTCCTGTTTCCATTCCCCCCCACCCCCCAGCTGTGGTCATTCTGTGTCTCTATTTAGGTAAAGAAATATCTCTGAAATGATGGCATGGGTTGTTCAGGACTACTTTACAATATTTAAAATTTGTAATATTTATTTGGATTTGGGCTTTTTAAAAAATGACTTAAGCCTGCCTTAGTCAAAACCAGCTGAGTGACTTGAGCCAGTCACAAACTCTCAGTCCTAAGAATGAGGCAATAGCAAACTATTTCCCAAAACTCTTGCCAAGAAAACTTCACGGATTTGTCCAAGCACTTGTCAGGGATCAAAAATTAACTTGAAGGGAGGCACAACCACATACAAAACCACACACACAAATGTTTCTGTTACGAATAAATATTGGAAGCAGGGGTGATATTCAGCAGGTTCTGACCAGTTCTTGGGGAAATTTTGAGTAGTTTGGAGAACCGGCAAATATCACCTCTGACTGGAGATTTTACAATATCCTTCCCCTGCCACGCCCACCAAGCCACACCCACAGAACCAGTAGTAAAAAATTTTGGAATCCCACCACTGATTGGAAAACATTGGAAAATAATGCAAATACCATATTTATATAGTAAGCGATAATACTAGAACCACTTACCTGCACATTTTACTGAATTATTGTAGAAATAAATGTATTCTGTTCATGACCACTAGGTGTCCCTAGTGTTTGTTTGAACTTTTGCTTAGAAAATGTTGTAACTTTCACAGTACTACTACCCTTTCCTCTCTTTCCTCAAACTTCCTCTAACACCTTTGGACCCGGAAGCTCTGGAGACTGTTAAATCTTTCAGCAATCGGTTTGTATGCCTCTTGCAAGATAGCCTTGTTCTCGAAACTTCACCATTTTGATTAATTAAGGCAATAACTTGGTAAGTTTTACAGAGACCTCATTTGTTTTTTTCCCCCTCAGCTGCTCCAAAACAGCCAGTTCACTCGACAATGGATCACTGCATATATTGTGAAGTAGGTTGCATTGAGAAAAAAAATCTTCATTTTATTTGTCTAGTTTATTTTATCTTGGACTCCCTATTACATTGCAGTTTACATTAAAAAAAACTGCAGGAAAGAATCCAGGCATGTATGGCAAATTTAAAAAGTTACTGGCTGATGAAGAGTGATTTGGTTCTTGAATTTTTCCTTGTTATTTTCTTAAAAGAAAAAAAAAATCCTAGCTGCTTGCAACAAAACCTGCAAGTTTCACACTAACTGAAAGTTTCAGGCAAACATCTTTATTTCTAATTATTTATTACTTGTTTAACCCAGTTTTGAGATTGCTGATTCCTCAATGACTCTGAACAGCTTGCAGATAACAAGAAAATACAGATAAAAGGAAAGTACAGATAAGAGGGAAAGTATAGATAAGAGGGAAAATACTGCATGTTAAAGGAGAACACTGGTGAGCTAAACATAAAGAGGATCCCCTGTCCTGAGATTGCTTGTATGAAGGGAAATGGACATTTCTTGTAATTCTGTCTCTTTGGGAGGGCTTTAGGAGATTTTAGGTTGTGCAGAGTCTCAGGCCCTGAGCACCCGGCTGATGTTATGCAATGCCAGGTCCGTTATAAATAAGGCCCCCCTGATTTTTGATCTGATTCAGGATGAGGGCGTGGACCTGGAAGGGTCACCGAAGCCTGGTTGGGCCCAGAGGGGGGGGGTCTCCCCCTGGTAACGATGTGCCCACCGGGTTTCCAGGCATTTCATCGGCCGAGGGCTCAGGGTAGGGGTGGTGGTGTGGTGGTAATTATTAGGGAAGATCTCTATCCTAGGGAGGCCACTGTACCTCAGATGGCTGGCTGTGAATCCCTCTTTGTGAAGTGGGGTCAGGGTGGGCAGATGGGTCTTTTGATAACGTACCTGGCTCCCTGCTACGTATCTTCGGCCCTCGGTAATAGCCGAGCTGGCGGTGGAGACACCCAGACTGTTAGTTATGGGTGACTTCAACCTGCCTTCACTCGGTGAATCCTCTGGGGTGGCCCGAGAGTTCTTGGCCTCCATGACGGCCTTGGACCTGACCCAATTAGTTTCTGGACCCACTCACATGGGAGGACACATGCTGGATCTGATTTTCGTCTCTGGACAGTGGTTGAACGATCGGCTAGGGGATATAGCTGTTAAACCTTTGTCATGGTCTGATCATTCTCTCCTTAGACTAGACTTCTGTACTGCCAATCCGCACCGCAGGGAGGCAGAGCTGAGGAGATGGTTCCGCCCCAGACGCCTGATGGATCCTGAACGTTTCCAGACGGACCTTGGGCCATTACCTGAAACTCTGGCTCATAACTCGGCCACAGACTTGGTAGCCGCCTGGGATAGGCTGGCTGCCGAGACTCTAGACCGAGTTGTGCCTTTGCGACCTCTGACCCGGCAGAGATCTCACTCGGCTCCGTGGTTTACGAAGGAGCTGAGGGAGATGAAATGCTGGAAAAGACGTCTGGAGGGCCGGTCGTGCCGAGTCCGACCGAACACAGGTTAGGTCCTATATTAGGACCTACCTAGTGGCGATAGAGGCGGAGAAGCATTCTAACTTCTCCACCCTTATTGCATCGCAGAAAATTGACCCGCCGCCCTGTTTAGAGTGACCCGCTCCCTGCTTGGGCTGCGAGCGCGGGAGGATCTCTTGCAAGGAAGGGAGGAGTTTTCTCTATTTCTGCATGATAAAATCGCTCAGATTAGGGCCAGGTTGGACTCTAGTTGGGAGGTCCCGGGGGAGGTGACCGCGACGAGTCTTGAGACGGTTATCTGGGACCAGTTCGACCCTGTGACCGCCGAGGGTATAGACAGATTGCTCGGGCGGCTGAATGCCACCACATGTTTATTGGACCCTTGCCCCTCCTGGCTGGTCTCTACCACCAGAGAGGTGACGCGGAGTTGGCTCCAGGGAATTGTTAACGCCTCTTTGATGGAGGGCTCGCTGCCCACTGCCTTGAAAACGGCAGTGGTGCGACCCCTCCTTAAGAAGCCCTCCCTGGACCCAACTCTTTTGAACAACTATCGTCCTATCTTCAACCTTCCCTTCGTGGCGAGAGTGTGGTGGCAGGTCAGCTTCCCCAGTACCTGGATGAAGATACGTACCTGGATCCCTTCCAATCGAGCTTCAGGCCCGGACATAGTATTGAAACGGCATTGGTCGCGTTGGTTGATGATCTCTGGAGGGCCCGTGACAGGAGTTATTCCTCTGCCCTGGTCCCATTAGACCTATCAGCGGCTTTTGATACTATCGACCATAGTATCCTATTGTGACGGTTGAGGGGGTTGGGGGTTGGGGGCACCGTGTTGCGGTGGTTCGCCTCCTTCCTCTCCGACCGTCTGCAATTTGTGTTGGTGGGGGGGCAGAGATCCACCTCTAGGCCCCTCGATTGTGGGGTGCCTTAGGGGTCGGTCCTCTCTCCTCTCCTGTTCAACATTTATGTGAAGCCACTGGGGGAGATCATCCGTGGCTTTGGGGTGAAGTGTCATCTGTACGCTGATGATACTCAGCTGTACATCTCCACCCCAAGCCACCCCAACGATGCCATGGAGGTCATGTCCCGTTGTCTGGAGGCCATGCGGAACTGGATGGGCAGGAACAGGCTCCGACTCAACCCTTCCAAGACTGAGTGGCTGTGTTTCCGGCATCCCGATATAGCCAGGTAATTCCATCACTGGCTATTGGGGGTGAGATTTTGCCCCCTTCAGAGAGGGCTCGCAATCTGGGTGTCCTCCTGGATGTACGGCTGTCTTTGGAAGACCACATTACGGCCGTCTCCAGGGGGGCGTCTCATCAGGTTCGCCTGATCCGCCAGATGCAGCCCTTTCTGGATCGGGATGCCTTACGCACGGTCACTCATGCCCTGGTCACCTCCCGACTGGACTACTGTAACGCCCTCTACATGGGGCTCCCGAAAGGGAGCATCCAGAGGCTTCAACTGGTACAGAATGCGGCCGCGCAGGTGGTTATGGGGGCATCAAGGTTCTCTCATGTGACGCCCCTCCTGAGCGAGCTGCATTGGTTGCCAGTGGCCTCTCAGGCTTTAAGATTTTAGTGTTAACTTTTAAAGCACTCCATGGCATCAGACCAGGATATTTACAAGATCGCATTCTGCCATTTTCCTCTCACCGTCCGGTGCGCTCCCACAGGGAGGGTCTCTTGCGGGTCCCGTTGACATCTATGTGCCGGCTGGTGACCCCAAGGAATAGGGCCTTCTCTGTGGGGGCGTCTGCCCTCTGGAATGGGTTGCCTCCGGAGTTACATACAGCCACGGACCTGGGGACCTTCAGGCGTGCCTTGAAAACCTGGCTCTTTGACCAGGCCAGCTTGGGCTGATTTTAAATCTGGGTATTTTAATTTTTATATTAAATTTTAGGGTTTTAGGGAGGGGTTTTAATTGTTTTAAGCCAGTGCCTTTAGTTGAATTTAGTTTTAACTTTGATATATTTATTGTTTTAATTGTATGGCTGTGCACCGCTCCGAGTCCTTCGGGAGAAGAGCGGTATATAAATAAATATTATTATTATTTTAACAGGATTGGGGAAAATGCAGTTCTTAAATATTTTTATATCTTAATTCCATCCTGTTGTTTATAGCATCAGTGTCCATTCTGACCAGTTTAGGCATTTACCTGTAACAAGAATCCTGCAGTTGTTCAGTCTATAGGCAATACACATAACACAACTCACAATCCAGTCATTATGTGTGCATCTAGGAGCCCTATCCTCTACTTATTTTCTCGATCCAGGGTTCTTGTATTCTGCAAACAAAAAAGTATTGGCAAAGCTTTGTCATACGTCTTGCCTATTCTTCACTGACTAGGCAGGCAAAAGTTATTGTGTCTTGGACATTGCAGCCAGACAGTTATAAGGGCATGTTTTATGTCAGTTTTGTGTCAGAGTGTCTTGTTGGCTGCACTGGCATCCATCTTGTTTCATGCTTGGACCAAGTGGCTCAAATCTGAACATTGTAACTCACTTGACTGGATTTTCAGAATTACATAACAGCTCAGCAGGTAAGAACATGCGAATAACAGATTTGAATTAAATCCTCCTCCTGTATTAAGTAGGTCAGCAGTTCACATGACATGTAATGTATTAATTACCTAGAGCAGACCCAGCTCTATTTTTATAGCAATTTTAAAAATAGAATTGCAGATAAAACTATATACAAAACGTTTTTTGAAAACCAGAAACATACTTAGATCTAACAATTTAATTACTAACTATAATATCAAACAGGTAAAATAATAAAAAAATGTAAATATCAGACCAGCGAAGGGGAAGAGACTTTTAAGAGTGAACATACCAAATCAGTTAAGTATGTCATGTGTACATTTAATAACAAAAATTAATCTATTCTTACAATATATTATAAAAATCAATGCCAGAGGCAATCTTTGAATCTTTTTTCTGCTCACTTTTAAAATTTTGCTACATTTTCTCCTTGTTTGATACTCATGTCTTCAGACTTCTCAGGAGATCCCAGAGTGATGGCTGCAATACAGGTGGCAGAGGAAAACATTGTAGTGGGTGGGCAGACTCTGTTCTCCCGCCAGGCTAAACCTACACAACAGGCTCCTCGCCTTTCCCTCCTGCTGCTCCATGGCATTCGTTTTTCATCAGAGACGTGGCTCAACCTGCAGACTTTGTCTAAGTTGGCAGAAGCTGGATACCATGCTGTGGCTATTGACCTGCCAGGTGGGGTTGACTCTCAGTGGGCAATGGAGATTTGGGCAAAAGAAAGGCAGGTGTATACTATTTGATATTTAAAAAGACTCTCACTTTCGCTTCTGTCTTGCCAGAAGCAAAAATAAGGCAGAATATATAAAATCTGATTCCAACAAATTGTGGTTAAAAATGAGGCTCTGTGTAATACAATACCAAAGTAAAAAAATTATTCTTTATCATGTTTTATTATGTTTTTAGGCTTATGTATTTAATAACTACATACACACACATATATATACATTATATATACAATATACACACACACATACATATATATATATATATACACACACACACAAACATATACCTATATATACAAATGTGTACATATATATACATACACACGTATTTGTGTTACAATTGCCATAAAACATGCACACTAATTCTAAAATATAATTTAGCTCAGTTGCAACATCAAGTCAACAAATGGATTGTTTATGCGAACTTAAAAATATGTTTGAGCTTCCAGAGATGCAACAGGAAAGTTAAAGTTTAGAGAGACTTCTGATTTTTTTCTGGTCTCATTGTCATGGTATTCAACTTTGTAAGTTCATTTCCATCTTTATGGTGGTCTTATATTATAAAATGGGCAAATAAAATATGTAAGAAAACATATACAAGCTGTTCCTTATGTGTCAACCATGTTATATGTTTTTCTGGATTCAAGGGAAGACATAGATTTTTTCCCCCAATGCTTTTTTATATGCAAGGGATATTTGCAATAAAATGCATCTGTTAATAGTTCTTTTGTCCAAAGATACAATTTGCTGGTTATGACTTTTCCTGGATACTCCAATTCATTCCCTTTTTCTATCTGCAGTCAGTAGCTGATACACATAATAAGCATCTTCATTTCTCAGTGTACTAATTTTGGGTGTCCTCTTATGGTTTTTTTCCCTTAACGTTTTTTTAAATTGTGAAATCAGGGACTATCTTCCTTTTATGCTACATTGGTTACCTTATAATAAATATTTAAAGATTGTATAAATATGTGGGACTGTAGATTTATATAATCAGTAATAACAGTTTGCAATAGTGGTGAATATCTGTAGCTCGGGTGTAGGATGCGGGCAATAGTAAAAACAGCAATTGGCACCAGCAACTTGGCTGATGCACAACATAGCTGCTTAAGCCCAAAATCAAGTTATTGTAATGGGTTTACCATCTTATTTTGCCTTTGTTTTTAAGCAAAGTAATGGAGTCACTGAGCAAAAAATAATGCCACTTAAGATTTCATTTCTGCATTCTCTATTAATTACTTGTCATAAGCATGAATGGTGATCATGTAACTGCAGGATACTGAGACAATTGTAAATGCAAGGATTGGTTGCATTTTTTAATGCTGTCATAACTTCAGTTGGTTGCAATCAGTAAGCAAGGACCACAAGCAATGACAATTGGTAAAAGTATAATATATGGAAGAACTTAGTTGTTTTCTCTTCTGCCTGGGAAAATCTAGTGAGTCAATCCACATAGTAACAAAGCATGGTCTTTGTATCTTCCAATTACAGGGACACATACCTTCACAAAGCCAAGACTTGCAATAGGATGGGGTAGTGAAATATAACCAGAGGGTTCTGGAACAGGATTTTGGAGGTGCTTTCCATCTGAGTCTACCTAGTCACAGTTCTCTGTCCAATGAAAGGGATAGACAAAAACATCTTACTGAATGGTTTATCACAATTTTGATGGTATACTATTGGGGCTTCAAGTGTCACAAAAATGAAACTTGGGGATTTATAATTTAAATGCTTATATATGGCTCAATCCTCAAACAGAATTCCTAGCCAAATGGGGCAATTGTCTTTCTGAGCTGGGAATGCTGGGAGTTGTAATCACCCAGCTGAGGATGCTTGGTTGGAGAGGGCTACACATACAGAATATGTGTGATGCAGGATGTCTTGTTTCTTGTGATCCAGGATTCGGCCGCTCTAAAGATGCTGTTGCTCCAGCTCCTGTTGGAGAGCCAGCCCCAGGCAGTTTCTTGAAGGATGTCTTGGAGGCCCTGAAATTTGACCAAGCAGTGGTGATCAGTCCATCTCTCAGTGGAATGTATTCACTCCCATTCCTTTTTCAGCACAATCACCTTTTGAAAGCCTACATCCCAGTGGCACCCATCTGCACAGAGAAGTTCCCTCCAACCCAATATGCCAGTGTCAAGGTATGTTCGTCTAAAGAAGGGAATTCTGGAGCAGAATCTTCTTTGGTACAAGACATAATTAGAAGGGCTGCGTTATCTCAGTTATGCAACTGGCATTTCACAACTATGTGAGGAAAATGTGGATGGAAGTAGATTTACAGATTTATTGTAAATCTTGCAGGAGTTCATCAGTTGTCCATTAGGGGGCAATGCACACTGCCTTACCCTCAAATACAATACTAATAATGAAAAGCAGACCTATATTCAATCTGGGGAATATTTATAGCTTTGTGAAGATATACCAAGAAAATGGGCAATACCATTCTAAAAGAATACTCAGATGGGTTCAGAAGATTCTGGGTTCTGTTTCATTTTATGCATGTTTTATTTCATTAGTTGAATAAGTTCCACGTTTCCATCAACTGTAAGAATCTGATACACTTAAAATGAATTGTAGCTTTGAATGTAGAAGAATTGCAACAATCACTGCGATAAATTTCTGTGAACATTCTCTGATCTTTATCATGCCTCTTGTGAGTGTAGAGCATTTAATTTGACCCCTATCCAGATTGCTCCCTTTTGGGGATTTTAGTCTTTTTTAATATTAGTCTCCAACATGTACCTTTGCCCTTGCAAAAATTTGATCTGCATTTTTTTTTAGCTAGGGTGATGGTGGGTTTTGATTATAATGGGAATTTCCTGTAGTCCTGCTGAAAATATCTGCTGCAGTTACTCTGTTTTGCAAACGTAGAAGAGGTTTGTTTTTGCTGAAGATTTGCATTTCTGTCACCACTAGGAAAGGATCATCCTCTTGCTAATACTGATTGGATATATTTATAGCCTGAAAACTGGGCTAAGAGCAGGCCATTATAAAACACAGAGAGCAAGTACAAATTAGCTACATGGTTAATGTAGCCACATAAATTGAACAGCAATACGGGAAGTATTTTTTTTCACGGAAGAGAGCACCTCTGTCTCTATTTTTCATCTGAACTAATTTTTCATTATTAGGATCTAAGACAGGCAAGAATGTTCACTCGTTGATTGAACCAGGGTTGATTTTTTTTCTCTCTCCTGCATTACAGACACCAACTCTCATTGTATATGGGGATCAAGATGTCCAACTGGGTGAAGTGAGCCTGAACAACTTGAAGAATTTACCTAATCACAAGATAATGATGATGAAAGGGGCAGGCCATGCCTGTTATCTTGACAAGCCAGATGAGTGGCACCAGAGGCTGCTAGATTTCCTGAAGAACATAGAATAAACAGCAAATCAGCCAGCACTGGCCTAGTCAACCCATAATCAACGAGGACCTCACCAGTTTTTCTGGCATGCACATGTAAGGAGCTGGGATTTCTTCCTGCAGTTCTGTCAGTAACCTGAAGGGGGCCCAGGTTGTTTATGGACTGTCTAACTATAGTAGACCTAAAACTATCAAAAAGTATTAAATCCAGAATGCATTCACTGATTCATGATTCATTAATTGCATAATTAAAATGACCAGGTATGGTTTTTCTTGCTTGGGTCATGAGATATTTGAAGTCAAATTTACATAAAATAATCATTCATAGAAATGTATTAGGATTTGTGCCTGGATATATTAGGAGTTGGTCCTCAGTCTCATGAGCCCTTCTGCCAAGATTTTAATCATGAACAATTTTTTTCTAAAAGCTGATTGAGTGCTGGCTGAGATAGATGTAATAAAGGTAAGGCAATGGCTGGGTTTAAGTAACTTATAAACATATAATGATTTAATTGTTTTGACTTAGCACACCGAAGAATCTATCCATTATAACATATCATCATGTATGACATGGGGGTGGTGATTAAAATTAAAATTCTGGTTTGTTAGCAGCATACAAAGTGGCTATGGCTGATTTATTATATGAAAACCAAAATGTCACAATATATTTTTCTAACCCATAGATTCTTCTATAAAGCTAACTTTCATTGACAGCTATTATGTTATTTTTGTTAGCAGGACACTTTTTGTTTTGATGACTGGACATAGCGTTCTCCAATTTGATGGATTGCATGTATGTTGGGTTTTAATTTCCATAATTCTCAGCAGGCTTGGAAACTATGCATGGGAATTGTGCTAGTCAGAATGTATGTGAGTTGGTATCCATTACATCTGGACATTGAGTAGCAGGTTTGAAGAAAGCTATACTGCAATTTATGCTATTTGAACCACATATTTTTGCATCTGAATTTGCTTCTTTAGGATGGAAGAACCACATACAATATTCTGTTACCAGAATCCATAATATCATTAGAGACTTTGTGAAGAGCACTTGTATTGGGAAAAACATATGTTGGCACCATCTGCTGACTTCAATGAATCTTATATTGGGGGATAAATTTTTACTTTCTCCTGTTGTTTTTCAAAGAAAATTGACAAGGTCTATACATAGGTTATATGACACCTCCACTCTTGGAAGCTTGATTTCTTCAAGAATGTACAAGTATTCATAGTGATAAACTTGCCTTCCACAGATAGTGTGTTCTTGGGCAAATATTTTTTAAAAGTTTTTAAAAAGGTTAGAGGGGCTATTTAATTAGAACTGTGCTTGACCATTGATGTAGAACTTATAGGATTTCTTGGATAGCACCTGTAGTCATTTTAAGGAGAAACTGATCACATTTTTTGAACAAGTGAGTGTGAGCATTCTGTTACACTTTCATGCTTGTTCCTTTGCTCTCGAAAAATAATCAAAGGGAATGCGGACTTCTGAGAATAAGATTGGAGCAGGAAAATTAATAACAATATATGTACAGGTGCTGCCTAGATTTCAGGTGAACTCTTGCTGTACCAATTTTGATTATCAAAATGTGTTCATTTGTAATCAAATAAATCTGATTTATATCTGTTTTTAGAATTATTCTTTTTTTTAAAAAATCTAAATATAACGTGTTTCTGTAAATTAGATTTGGAGTAGATTTACAACAAAGGTGTGAAAAACTGGTAGTAATATTTGGTCTGTGTGGAACTGGTTTTAGTATAACTTGATAGCCATACTATTTTACTTTTTTCAATACTAAATTAAAGCTGGCTGGAGAATTCTGGGAGTTGAAGTTCACAAGTCCTAAAGTTTGGGGACCCCTGGTATAAATCAGGGATAGATTCCACATACATTAACAGATATCAACATCATAAACAAAAGTTTAATCCATTATTTGAACAAAACATTCTTGAACGTTCTTAATATTGCCTTTTTAAAAGATCAGAAAAGTATCAGCAGCCATGCCATTAAATTCAAGACATGATAGTCCAATTGTACTTTTGTACAATTTGTACAAAATCTTTTGTAAGCAAAAGAGACTCTTAGCCTAAGAAACTGAGCATCTGCCAAATCTTAACTAGATGGTCTTCAAAACTGAAATTAGCCTCAGACAATATAGATCTAAAATTCTAGAAAGGGACAAAACCTTTTTCTATTGGAGGGGAAATTTGTGGTGTAGCAAGTGAGGATAATTAGAAGGCTATGAGAAGTCCTTGTTGTTTTACTCTATCTCAGAGCTTTTATCAGTCAAAACTTCAGCAGAAAATAGGAAATCATACTGTAAAAGAGAGAATGAATCTGTAGCCCTCTTGATCTGGTTGGTGTATATCTTTCATAGTCCTCAATCACAAAGGGCTAATGGGAGCTGAACAGTTGGAGTGTCATCGGGAACAGATGGATCTGTCTTATACAATACCAGATTATCTAACCAGGATTGGGATCTTCTCTGTGTAGAACAAAAATATATAACATTTGGGATTAAAAAGCCACAACTGCCTTTTGAGTGTTATGTGGGTACTGTATGCAAAATGTAGGTGCTTTTGAGACAAAAAAAATTGCATTCCTTTTAAATTTGATTAAAATCAAATTAAATCTGTTAGCACAAGTATTCCTCATGTAACTAACATTTACCTTCTGTCATATTCAAATGACAACCTAGTGACAATTTGGGGACAGACTTCAGGAATTACCTGCAAGGCTTTCTAAATAAAAACTCACTCTGCATCAGCGAGGTAGGCCATGTGCCCTGCCTAGGTTGAGGCCAACATCCCTCCACTGTCTTTTCCCTCCACTGTCTTTTCCGTCACTGCATACACAGTCCAGCTTAGTATAATATGAAAGAAAATGCCAGCTCAGCCCTAGTATAAAACCACAAGTAGATTCCTTTAAATTCCTAGGGGATTATTACATTAGCAACCAAGGTGAACAGATGGGAAACAGGTTAAAGATGGCTATTCCAGAGCCACCTGGCCTAGTTCCTTTGTGCTTGTTTTCCCCAGATGGACTGTGGACAGATGGAGCCAGCAGTAAGAAGTAGAAAAGAAGGCTGTAATTGTCACACTGAGCTCTGAGTAGCTAAAGGCCGGCCCGGGATGGCTGTCAAGCATCCAACTTTATCCTGTCAGGCAGAGGATTTGTTGGCAAAGGGTGGGCCAGGCCTGACGGGTCTTTAGTCCACAGCCAGAGACATCCCTTGAAATCTAGGATCTAAAGCCCTGGGATTGACTGCACCTCAAAGTGCACTGGCATTTCTAAGAAGCTGAGACCTTTAATGCTGAAATGTTGTGGTATGAAAACACATCAAAGCTACTGGAATGTGGAGGGGACTCATATGCAGAGGCGTTGGTGTAAAACGAGTAACTGATGGAAAAGGATTCAAGTCCTACAAGGCCAACCACAGCTATATTGGCCAAAAATATAGCATCGCTGTTAATGCATCTTCAAGGCAAAAGATGTTAGGGCTTCTGATTTCTGACCTCCATGTGTTACTACACTATCTTGCCAGCCAGCTGCCATAACTAAACTAAAGTCAGACCAACAGTGAGAGATGCTGATAGATGTAATTCAGCAATATCTAGAGGACCAATGTCCTTCATTTTATTCAAAGACATAAGACATAAATCGGACAATTTCAAACCCCCTTCTAGGTATCTATTGAAGTTACAGCTTCCAGAATCTCAGCAAGCATCCCTGAAAATTAGTATGGCTAGAAAATAGCCATACAAATTACTACTCATCTGTAGCAAATGAAATATCTCTGTGACAAGGCAAGCTAGTTTTTACAACTGGAGAAACATGTTTTACTTCTCTGTATTCCTAGTTCCAGGCCTTTGAACAACCTCTTTTATGCTTAAACAATATGTGATCATTTTATTTCATGGTAATTCAGTGTAACTTATTGCCTTGCCATCCAGTCTTCGATCTTGCATTTGATTCTAATGTATACAGATATGTTGGTATTTCTTACAGATTACACATTTCTTCTGTATTTCTGTATTGTTATTTTATAACCAAGTATGAGAATACAAACAAAACATTAACTTTTTTCATATTTGCAAGTATGTAAACGTTAATTTTAGTAGCTGCTAAAAAGTAGTAAGGCTTACTGGCTGAATGAAAATGTGGCTGTTTTTACTTTAGCATTTGAAAGAAGGACCTTGCTATAGAAAATTCAGTTAGGATTTCACTTATTGCCTTTCCTTCCTGCATGTCCTAATGTAGTACTGAGGCTGCCATAAGAAGCACTGGATTATTTCCATATAATTATAACATAACAAAAACAAATAACTAAAGAATCATTGCGTCCACCAGTAATCTTTGTCCTAGTAAAAGCATGTTGCCTGCTGTCCCTTCTTTTTTTCATGGTGGTGGGCCCTTGCCTACTGAAAAAGGCTGACCTCATCTGAACGACAACTCAGCCAGAGTTGGCTGTCCCCTCTCTGCAAGTTAAACCTCCAGTCTGCCTCTGTTCATGGCCACATGCAGACACACATACACAACATCTCATTTCCAACTTCTAGATAGAACCACTGACTTTCTACCTTTTTTTTAGTTTAAGAAATATTCTGATTATACTGCTGGTGGTCCACTAAAGAAGTTTACAGAAGAAAAATCTTCCCACTGTGACTCTAAGTAAACATTTACCCCATTCACTTCTCTTTCAAGAAATCTTCTGCTATCCAGGGTATGGGGTTACTCCTGAATGCTAAAGTCCTACTTACAAAAGATATGGCGCCACAATAGGTGCTTGGCAGTGAACCCTTACTGTATTTACGAAGCAGAAGGATAACAATGGCAGTTCCTTCACCCCTCCACCTTTAGAGCAGTTGTTGTTTAGTGCATACACAATTTCTTATGTACTCAGTTGCATCCAGTTCTTCTGTTTGGATAGTTGGTAGCAGCTCACATTACTGTGTAGCTTTTCTCACATCCCACACGAGCGTCACATATCACTGCCAAGGCTGAGCTGACGACTGCTCACTGGTGTAAGCTGCATTCTTCATTGTGTGCTTCAGATTTCTGTGCAGATTTAATTGTGAGTGAATGGGGTGAACTCTACACTATGTGTTCAGAAAACAAGGATGGTGTCAGGGAAGTATAAGCCAAAACAACAGATGGATTTTTGTTCACTCAATATAGAATCTGGGTTGAGAAGGAATTTTAGTTCAGGAGAGATCAATAAAATCAGGACTTCTGGGCAAGAAATTGTGCAGTATAGCCAATGGCTTCAGCAAATGAGAGCCAGAATAAAAAGACAACTCTTTTGAATTCCTCTCCAGACAAGGAGAAGATGATGATCATCCCAATGTGCTCTAGACAGTTGCTCCTTGCAAGAAGACCACAAATCAGTCATTTCCAGTGAGTTTAGAGATCTGGGAGATGAGAAAACACCACTGTAGTCCAAACCATAGCTTAAACAAAACTGTGATCATATACTTCTTTCTTAATCACTTTTGGAAATTGCTTGTAAATTTCAGATATTAGGAAATTCCATAATGCCATGTTTTTACTATATCAGGTAAGTTTATTCAATCTTTCATCCAAAAGAAGTTTTATGCAAATTTAAGGATTAAAAAAATCTTTTGGTTTAGAATAAATAGCAAATGGATAATTAGAACATTGATTTTTGAAAATTGCAAATGAAGAAAGAATTTTGAATAGATTATGAAACTAATTATAAGAATCATCCCATGGGAAAATATTGTTCTGAATAGTGTATGATAAGATGGGATTTGGAAGGTTGGACACTATAGGACACTAGACCGAATTAAAGATGTGGCTTAATGTGACCATTGCATAGTCAGATGTCTACCGGATTCAAACCCTCTACTTGAAACTGAACTCACAGAAATTGAACTTATTTTGTAATTTAGATGACTCTATACTTTAAAACTGACATTGGTGCTGGAGAAGACTTCTGAGAATGGGCAGCCAAGAAAACAAACAAATGGATCATTGAATAAATCAGCTCAAAATTGTTTTAACTTGAGGCACAAATGACTGGGGTTTAGAGTCAGTATCAAAGATCTAACTCTGTGCAGAAAACTGTAATGATGGGAAAGGTAGAAAGAAAGAGAAGAAGAGGACAACTAGTGGCAAGGTGAATGGACGATGATGAGTGCACTGTTGGAAGATCTGAAGGACCAATTTAGGGACAGATCATCATGGATAAAATCTATTTATGTGATCGCTAGGAATTAACAATATTTTGATGGCCCATAATCAATCAATGAAAAGGTCTTGGTCTTCAGCATTTGCAGGAAGGGATATCTAGAAGCATTATCAGAATGGTGCATAAAGTCCACCTTCAGTTAAATTCCCAAAGCAAAGAGATACAGATCTTATGTTACAACCCCATTTAAAGGGTTTTACATGACTTCTACCCCCTCCACTTTTACATGGCTTCCAGCGGGGTGGAAGTCATGTAAAACTCCATACTTGGAGGTATATGACATCTGACGATATATAAAAATAAAAGTTGTGTTCACCCAACTTCCTTAATTTGATTATTGAGTGAATCCATTTTGTAAGTTTACACTTTCATTATACGTTATACAGTGGGTCACAAAATGTTCTAAGCCAATATACGCTAAACCAGGCTTACTGGTAATCAATTTTCATTTGCTGTGCTCTATTTTTTTTTAACTTAGTGTATTATGTAAACCTCAATACATAATAAATAACCATTCCTAAAATAATTAAATATATACTGTATATAAAAACTAGCCCATTTTTTAAAAAAGGGTTGAGTCTTTCTTACAACTAAAAGTAGGGTTGCATATGTGATTTTACCAAAACATATGAGTAAGAAATCAATATAACTTACACAGGTTACTCAGATACAGTAATATGGGTACTATAAACTAGAAGGCAACACAGTATACCACTTTCAGAACACCTTAAAGCCCAGCCCCATCTGGAGCAAGATAAGAAGCAAACATAAAGAAACATCTTTTCTACTGTACTAGAGTGATAGTGTCCCTGATGGCAGAAATGATATGGCTTGTTCTCAGGAGAATGTTAATGATCCTTAATAGAAAAATTGGATCGTATATTTGAATGTAGAAGCTTGCAGTCCTTATAAATAAAGCATAGGATGCTAGAAAATCAACTTCTTGTTTCAAGAACCTGGTCCTGTATACTTGGCATTGTCCATGGTACACAAAAAAGAAGAGTAATACTGCATTTGTAATGCTTTTGATACACAACAGAGAAGACTAACACCCCAGAGGGGGTGATGCTGTTTTTCTATGCTGAGAGTACACTTACATCTATACCATCTGCATTAACTCCTCTTCTCCATATTCCTAGATATAACAATGGATCCAACTCTTCTCAGAGAAACCAGCATATAGTTATCTCTTACCTCTTACTATTTCATAGCGTTGAATGTTTTTACCTGCATGTTCCCTCCGCCCTCCTGCTGCAAAAAAATCATGCCTTTATGACAACAGTGGGCAATGTAAAAGATCTTTTGGCAGTCATCTGCTGGCAGTAACACTGCTGCCAACAAATAATTAACATGCATGTGTGAACTGATTGCTCTACTCGCCTTTCTTTCTGTGATGCCTACTAAAATAGATAGGCGCATTTAAACAGCAATTGCATTATGAGACAATGCTAAGCATCCAAGTTCCCTTCATTACTTCCCTTGCAAATTGTCAGTCCTTTGCTTGCATTTTGCTAGTCTGGTGCAAACAGCTGGCTATTTTACAGGACCTACTGCACTGACTGAACAATTATACGTTTAGGAATGCAAGGTCCTCTGTTACTGCAGCGAGATCCAGTCATCAGAACATATTGTAAAGTAATAAGGAAACCATTGACATGTTATGAAAGAAACAAAGAAATTGGGAAGTTTCTTAAAATAAGAGCAAATAATTTGCTTAATTTCACTGCAGCAAAAAAGGGGGGGAGGGAGAGACTTGGCTTTAATACTTTAGGAAAATAACACATTTATTTCTCTTATGATCAGAGCCATAAAGAGAAACTCTTTCCTCCTGGAGGTGATGGGCTCCCTTTCACTGCATATTTTGAATCAGAAGCTGGGCAAAACTTTGGGAAAGTTTTAATTCTGATTCTTGCCTCGAACAGATGGGGGTCTCCGTTTCCTAACTCTGCTTGTAGGACTCTTTCTTTTATGACTGCTGTAGTAAACAAGTGACCTACAGTAAAGACCATAAAGGACTGCCACTCAGGGCTGTCTTGACGCATGGGCCTGATGGGCACTTGCCCGTGGGCCCCACGAGCATAGGGGCCCCATACTAATCTGCATATGTTAACCCTTCAATGCACCTTGTATCATATAAATACAGCAATGTATTTATTACATTTTACTGCATTTTTTATTAACAGTAACATGCAAATACATGTTTAATTTTATCGACCATCTATATTTTTATTCCTGTGAGTAGTTGTCATGGGGACCCCCATGTTTTGCCCGGGAGCCCCATAATGCCATTAAGAGGGCCCTGCTGCAGTTCCATGGCAGAACTCATGTGGTATCAGCGGAGGGTGCCCTATTGAAAGCCCAATGTCCAGATCAAGTAACAAATGATGGAGCGGAGACCCTCGGGAGTTGCCGGCAGCTGGAGAGAGAAACAGCTTGATCTGCTGCACATACAAGGGGGCAAAGGTGGCATAACCAACAGCTGAATGATAGACAACACATGGCTTTCCTTTTCAGGACCCATCTACTATAAATGCATTATATATTTCATCAACAATCCACCCTCTTCTTTATATTTCTTTCAGCTGTAAGCAGCTTCTGCTAGATGACAGAATTTATTTCCAGGCAATTTTTTTTTTTTTTCAGCCAGGGGAGGTAAGGAGTGATCATGTGTCAGAATGCTTATATGGCATCTCTAAAGCACTAGGTGGTCTCTGGTGGCTTCCTGCAATGCAACATCTCACATTTCCATTCAGCGCCACTTTTTTTCATTTTGCTTTTTATTAGGCAAAAAAGCTTATTCTTTTCAGTCCAGAGCTATTGTTTAATTTAAGGCAGGGAGGTGGGGGAAGCAATCCTCAAATAGATAACACAGTGCAAACCTATATTTTAGTTTGCACTTGAGGACTGAGACAGGAATTCAGGGTAGTGAATAAGGGGTTGTCATTGAAACAGTCCAGCAACAGTTCAGGGCATGGCTGCTAACTCTGAGTGGGCGATAAAAGCACCCTGCTTTGTCACCCTTGTGGGCTCCTACTGTATTTCCTACAGCCCCGTTAACCATGAAGGCTCTTTCTCACAGCTCAAGATCAGGGTTTATTCAGCGCGTGCTTTTCAAGTGAAGAAGGCTATGCGGTAAGAGAAAGAGCCTATTCAGTGGTGGCCTCCAGCTGTAAAACAATCTACTCGGAGAAGCAGATCCATTTTGTTTCATTTTGGCACAAGACAAAAAAAAAAAAAACTTTTGAGAGCCCTCCTAATCTACGCCAACATCAAAAATACCTCTGCAACTGTTCTAAACATTTCTTCTTGTTTTTATTATTATTGATTATATTTAAAAAAAACCCATCCTTCTGCTCAACCGTCCTATAAATAGCCAGAAGCATGGAAAGGGCACAGAGTTTTTAAAGGCAACCTATAGCTTTCCTCTGGACTGACAGGAACACAGTGTTCAAAGGACATAGTTTGTGCTAACGGTGCTGATACTTTCTCTGGTGTAAGAATGGTTCTGAGGCTGTAAGAACAGTTTTACCACCTTCCTGAATGTATTCTACAAAAACGGAACGTATATTACAATAAAACAGCTGTAGTCCACTTCTCTCCAAATGTAAAATGAATAGTGTTCTGGCTCCTTGAAAGATATATAGGACTTAATTCAGCAACCTCTCTCCAACTTAATGCCTAACCTACCCACCTACCCACCCTGTTTTGGATTTAATCACAATAATTCCCCAGAAACATGTCTGGGATTTCATAAACCCAAACATATTGTGGAGGTGGGGTGAGTACTAGTTTAGCAGTGTGGTGGAAATCAGGTCGAACTGGGGACACAACCAAGAGATATATTAGCGGAGAGCGCGGAGTGCGGGTTCTTGATCTGGATGGTTGAAAAATGCATTAAATGCTAAAGACATCATAATAAATACAAAACTCACACATTTAAAGGATTCAGCCTATCTTGTTTGAGGATAATCTGACTCACTTTTCCTGCTGGTATAATTGCACGGTATGCACAAAATCACCACAAAGACGCGGTAACCGCACAGCGATTCTACCATCAGGCTTCAACTCCTCTCCCGCCAACTCTTATTGCAGAATTGCACGCGTTCTGTTCTGACAGACAGCAAGCAACCAAACCCATCTGGTTTCGTATACACAAATTGAGGGGAAAACCAGCGAAAGTGGGAAGATCAAGTATTGCAGGCGCGAGGAGGGCCAGCCTTCCGCGACCTCCAGCTCTCGCTGGCTGCAAAGCAGGCAAGTGATGCCCGCTCGCTCACCAGTTTCCAGGAAAAGAATTCAAACTACAACAGAGGAAGGGCAATCTGCATTGCAAACGGGGGGAGGGGGGGAGAGAGAGAGAGAAGGGGGGGGGTATAATGTCTCTGTCCTTGGCAGATGGTCTTACCCAGTGTGCATTGTTCCTTTAGTGTCTCCTTTATCCACTGTAATTGGATCCTGGAGGGAGCCAGCGAGCAAGGGAGGGACGGAGGGAGGCTGGGCGAGATCGCTGGGGGCGGAGGGGAGGCAAAATAGTCCCGAGGCTTTGGCCTGCGCCTCCCTCGCCTGTCAAGCGCTTGATTTCATTGTTCCAGGCTGATGTCACTCCCAGTTGTTACAGACGCTTCTTCGGGTAACAATGTGGGACTAGGAGGCACAAAGGACCTTTCTGGAGATACCCCAAAGGTAAGAGGGTGAGAGAAGTAACTGCGTCGCAGTTGGGGATGCTAAAGGAGCTGGGCGTCCTGGGGAAGCGAGCCCGGAGCAGCTACGCGCAACCCGGGCACCGTCGCCTCCAAAGCAACTTTAAGCAGCTGCAGGAGTCGCTCGCTCCCTGTCGCCGCATGGAAAACGCGCGGCCCCTGGGAAGGCGCGCGGCTCGGCTCGGCCGGCGGGAATGCTAGGGAAGGAAGGAGGGGGAAAAAAAGTTTGGCCTCCCATCTGCCTGAGCCCCGTGTTTCCACGCCAGTTTTGGACCGAAGTTGGAAGCTTTTCTTCAGGGAGCGGTGTCCGGTGTTGTGGCACTGGGAGTGGGTGGATTAGTTGTCGGTGCCCGGTTTCCCTCCACGCGCACGCATAGCGCGACGCGCCTTCCCACCCCGCCGCTGTTAGCTCTCCGGTCCTTGCGGGATTCGGAACCACAGCGCGTTTCAAAATCCGATGCCTAGAAGATCGCTTCCCTTCCCCCCCCTCCCGAACTCTTTTTAATGAGTAAATCCAACGGCCTAATCTGGCGCTGCGTCTTTGCAGAACTTTGGCAGGTGCGACCGGTCGCACACGTACTTCTCACGTTCTCAGAGGAGGGGGAAAAAAGTGTTGACTTAATTGAGGCGGTTGGAGTCCAAGAAAAGACTATGATCCCTCGCCGAAATTCGACAGTTCGGTCTTGATCTTAATTCCTAGCTCTGGTCTACATGTACCAAATCTCGCTGACGCTCGGGGATCTTTCATCCTTCTTGTGCCACTGCTGTTTTTCTCGGCACCTGCTGTTTTCCTCCTGGATGTTCCTCTCAAAGGCAGACTTTTCTGGGTCAGCACCTTCAGCCCCCTCTCCCCGGGGCTCTTTTGATTTTATTAGCTTCCTGCCCTGCTTTACCTGCGTGATTCCTCCTTTCTCTCCCTGGCCAACTTCTTAAATTGTCTGGTGGCACAGATGAGTTGTTAACACCTTTCAACTAACTTCAGGGCTGTGCCTTTTTCCATAGCTTGTGGTTGCTTACACCTGCCTGTGCATCCCCCCCTCCCAATTCCTATATTTGTAGCCTGTTCGTCTTCCTTCCTGTCCTGAGTTTAGAACTGCCATGGCCTATTTCTGTGCTCAGATTGCTATTGTGGTGAGGCCCTTGGGGACAGCTTGGGTGATGAATCTCTACCCAGCTCATTCCATTTGTCACACAACCTCTGTTTCCAGCACCTGCCTCCTGCACTTTTGGCAGCAGATTGCATTTGTTCGTACACATCCTTTTGTTCCCCTCCATTACAGAATGCTAGCCCTCTTCCCAATCATTTCTCATCTTATGATAACCAAAAATAAGGATGAAGATGGTATTGGCCTGGAGGGGAAGTTTGAGGGGAGGGAAACTTTGTTTCATCCAGCCTTATGTTAAGATGTTGCCAAGAAGGGTATATGGTATTTTAGTTTTTGGCTATAAACTCTTTTTACTAGCAGGTGACATTCTTTCCGCCTGGTGTATTAAGAATGCCACTCCCACAATCCTCAGCCATGTTGGAGAGGACCACCAATGACCTATCACCATACAAAGTAGCTTATTGTGTCACATGACCACTCTAGGGCATTCTGTGGAGATAGATTTGTCTCCCTAAAGCTGTCTGACAATATTGTGGGGGAGGTTCTGATACGAGGTCCTAAACATACTTACTTAAAAATAAGTTTCTAATAGTCTTCATTCCAAGCAGATGTTTTTAAAATCAGAGGCATCAATTCTGCCCAAGATGGTACCTCCCAATTTGTTACAACTACCAACAGCCTGAATGTCTAACCAGAGCAACAGAACTGGAGAGCGCAAATTTAGGAACGGCTGGAAAAGCCAATTTGTTAAAGAAATTCAGTTAAAGTAAGCTTTTGTTTACTGAAATGTTGTTCTCCTAAAAGGCATAAGTGTGTGTATATGTGTAAGTATTTTTTTCCATGTTTTTCCTTCATGCTGGAAAAATGAAAGTATAGAAATGTAATCCTGCGAGCTCCAAGAACAAAGGTTGGATTTTATTCCCGTCCAGAATTTTTTCTCCCAAGTTAGGGATCGGTAGTTAAAGGGCTACTCCAGGTTTTTATGCAGCATGTCAAGAGCCACACTCCAAAAAAAGCTGGGCCGGAGCCCATTTTGAATGCAGGATCAGGTGTTTAAACACATGAAATGGATTCCTGGAATATCCACAAGGCTTAAGACATCCCTTAACCTTTGCCCTTGCCCTAAAAAAGGGTCACAGATCTTTGGTTCCACCTGCTCAGCAAAAAAACGGTGGAGGGCTACACACAGTTCTGGACTGTACCTTTTATAGAATTTTTCCTAACAAATTTTGCCTTTTTAAAAAACAGCCCTCATTAAATAAATAAATAAGAACCTTGTCTCCTAAGGGTGCCTCTTTGCCCTCCTCCCTCCACTCTTCTGATAATAATCTGTTTCATGTGACCAGCTAACTCATCCATAAGGCCTTCTGTTCAGGAATTCTGCAGGGCATCCTCTACAGTAAAAGCCCTGTTCTAGTGGATTTTTCATCCTCTGGTGCTTTTACAGCCTTGATTACATTATCCCAATTCCCCTTTTCTCCTCAAACATTTGCCTCTTTGTCTTGCTAAGATCCACACATCCTCCACCCTTCCCTGTCCATGCAGTTTGGGAACTGCACATCAATATTCAAAGCAGCAATGAGGTCATTTTTCCAAGGGCTTCTCCTCTCCTCCTCTTCACTATTCAGGAAACACACCAGGAATTGTTCTTGAGCTCCAGTAAGAGATCCCGCTCATGTGAAAGCTGGGGTTGAGTGGGGGAAGATTAATGAGAAAGCTGCCCACATAAGCAAGCTTCCATTGGCAGCTTATTAAAACTATGTTATTCTTTGTGCTCTCCAGCTGCATTGGTAAGAAATGGAAAAAGAGTTCTTACTTAGGGTGCTTTGTAAAAATCAGTGATATGGCCATTTCAGGAAAGTATCGGTGTTTAGCCATTATTGGGAAGGTAAAGTAAAATCACTAAACGATGAGGATTTGTCATTTTTAATTGCTTTAGGCTGGGTGTGATTAGAATCAAGCCTGAAGATCCTGTCTCACCACGGCAGCATGTCCCTCTATTGTCATCAGTGATAAAAATAAGTTTTGCTAATACCAATTTCAAACTGGTGAGGTACTACTTTTAAAGTGTTCTCTTCTGAATATTTTCCAGTAGCCACGTTCATATTTGATTCTTTCTACCCAGTAGAAAGAATTAAAGGCACTCTTTAAAAAAACCCAGTTGGGAGTGATTGGATATGAGAAATTGTTAGTCAACCTTCATCATAACAAAATCCACATTAACTAAGTTAATGTTGGTTTTATTATGATGAAGCTAGACGGACTGTTACACCCTGGTTTCATTTCTATATCTTCCAAATAAGGTTCTTAAGATTAGTAAATTAAGGACGCTCTAAAGAAGTATCAGGATGAGCTAAAGAAAGACAACACTGATGATGTCATGCAACAGGGAGAAATTGAGTTTTCTCAGGGGAATAGAATGAGACAATAAATCAAACTGCAGATAATCAAGGTCAGGAATGAGAAATGATGCAGAGCCCTCTTTACCACAATGCAAAGTGAAACCCATTTCTCAGATATCAGATTGTTAAGGAAGCATCTTTTTCCACCATCCGTTCCCATATATTGGGGAACTCCAAAGACTATAGACATTGTTTTGATTGATACTTTTAGCTTTAATAATATCTAAAGCAAACATTCATAATTTGTCAATATGTTTCAGAAAATAATAGTTTTATTTGAAAGCTTTTCTTACATGAATGTTTACAGATAACGTTAGATTTGCCTACAATATTTCAGACCAGACCGGAATACTGCCCATAGGTGTTACTAGGCCTGGGCCCAAGTTTCTTCAGTTCTGAATCTACTTTGTGGAGCCTAAATGTCCACTAGTCTTGTACCTGCCTTAAGGTTATAAATTCATTGTTAGAGTTATTTTTTTCTTAAAAAGGGGGGGGTGGATTTCCAAGTGGTACAAGCATGGTAGAACTTTTTTCCCACACCTACCTACCTACCTACCTACCTACCTACCTACCTACCTACCTATCTATCTACCTTCCTTCCTTCCTTCCTTCCTTCCTTCCTTCCTTCCTTCCTTCCTTCCTTCCTTCCTTCCTCTGGAAGAAATGATGCCCGAGGTCTAATTTATTTTTAGAACAAAAGATGGCAGATCTATTCACCCTGAAATTCTGTATGTGCAAATTACATACCCAGCACAAAAAACTATAACACGAATCTTGTCAGTCTTGGAAAAGGATGGGAATACTGCCAGGAGCATGCTACTGAATGCTACAAAAGCTTGTATGAAATTAAAAATGGCCTGGGAGTCCTATGGGAATGTAAAGTTGAAGTAATATTTATTGAATGCATATATAGTGGGATGTGAATAATATGACATACATAATAATGAGATTTGTATATGACATTTAATGTGTACTGAGTACTTCAAGTATAGTAATGTATCCTGGTAATATTATTATTGCCATATACAATTGCTGCATATGGTCCAATGCACAGGCCTGTTCCCATAGCTCAGAGTATTTTGTATAAAAGTAGGTGTGAAAAGCTAATAAGTGAGTCGGGTATGATGATGTATCTTAGAAGGGCTTGATATCAGGCTGCATGTGATGCCATTCAGAATAGGGTTTGTGGATAGAACAGCAAAGTGCCTTTCAGCCGAAGGCCCTCTAATATAGCAGTGTTAGCTTATCCCAAAGATAGATAGATAGATAGATAGATAGACAGACAGACAGACAGACAGACAGACAATATAAGCTCAATGCCAAAATTATTCAGCTGCTCCATTGTCTCAGTGTACATCCTGCATCAGCCAGGAAGGCTTCCTGGATTGGCAAAGTATTTTACCAGCCAATTGCTGGAAAATGGGCTAAGCTGTTGAGCCTTTTCTTTGTAAAGTTGTAAACTAGATAGTTTAACTTAAAACTATGTAGGTGGCAGCTCTATAGCTCAAGAAGAAGAGACTAATGTAAGATTCATTGAATCTGAGATACTTTTTTTAGGGCAACAATTTGACATTGGACTTTCCTATCTGCCAAAGATTGGCTTTTTCTAAGATTAGGCCACAAAAGAGAACACGAGGGGACAGATAGGCTAAGGAAAAAATAAACCTAAAGTTTCCCTGTCACCTTATTCCAAAGAACTCCCCCAATAAAAAGAAGTTTAGTGTTTAACAAAAAGAAAAACACTCTAATGTGGAGCAGTGAATTCTTATATCCATCCTGTTGATTTTCAGTTGGAATGTCCCAGATATTCTGGTGAGAATTTAAGATTTATTTGCCCACATCTGAAATAATTTCATCAAATAATGTTTTATTATTTAAGAACTACATATAATGAAAAAATGTGTATTCACAAATTAGAATGTAGCTAGGGAAATATTGTGATCCTGGCTAATAGAAAAAAAAACTTTTGTTTTTTTATAAGAAAGCGAGTTGCAAAACCTGTCCTATTTGTACAATAAATAGATGCAAGAGAATGAAATTAATTAACAATTTTCTAACTTTCATTTTTCCAGGCCTCTTGCATTCATTAATTATCACAAAACTTGGTTTCCATGATTTTATGCATAGGTGTGGATTCTAATACTTGGATTAAGGTTACAAAGTTTTATTCAGAACAAGTACTGTAATAATAAGATATGTAGCTTGGATTATGAGGAGGATAAAACCCCAAATTCATCTCCCCATAAATTAATTCATCCAAACAATCTAAAGAATCAAATGTCCAAATTAAAAGCAAATCAAGTTATATAACTGTTAGATTGTGATTTGCTTTTTAGGACTTGAACTCTTGTTTTTATATTTTTCAGTGATCCATATTAACATTGACTAATAATTTAATGAGCCTATTCCAGTACTGAGTTTTCAGTAAACCTCCACTATATATCCTGACCATTGGGTAATGTTTGATCTTGGCTTTTCATGTTGGGTTGCTCTTCTTTTTTTTTTATTGAGTTGACTTCACCCTACATAATTTCATGTTGCTAATCTCAACAAATATCTAGGATGCATTAGAAGAATAGTGATTGAACCCTGGCATTTTTAGAAACCCTAACATAAACATATTAATCTGATGAGACAGGCAAGGCCTATCTCAAAAAAAATAATATCACATCTCTAACCTTGTCCAGTGATAGACCCTGGCTAATCTTGTCTGTGCTGAAAAGCTAGGACAGATTTGGTATGATTAAGACTTGGTGTAGAGGCCGCCAGAGAATTCCAGAACCCTGGGAAAATTGAAAAATCACCCCGAAAAAAGCAATGCAGCCAACTACTTCTGGATTATTGTCAAGGAGAACTATGTGGATATGTCCATAAAGTCACCAGGAGTTGAGTTGAACTTGAAGAAACTTTAAATTTACCTATTATTAGATGTTTGTTTCTTATGAGTCACCTAGATATTATGTGTTTTTGCAAAGGTCACTAGTGCGCTGTTATCTACCTTGCAAATTAAGAAAATTTACTTGATTGGGCCTCCTAGATAAAACAAGAAAAGTTAATCTTTTGAGACTTCTGACTCAATAATTAACAGGTTCCATAGCACTTTGACAGCCTACTGCCTGAATGGTTTGTGGCTGCAGCTGGATAAAATTTCTTCTCTGATGGTAATCTGAGGGTTTTGAGAGGTGGATTGAGACCTGGGAGCCAAAGTGTGTCAATGGATCAGGCACTAATAAGATGCGAGTGCTGATGATCCCTTCCATTGGCAAATATTGTCATTCTTACCATCTGCTGTCTTTTCAAGCTGCTGGTTGCTTATACTGTCTGTGGCATCTTTGTTTTCCCTGTCATCTGTGAAATCAACAATAGCCACAGCAGGAGATTTCCTATCAGACAGGCTTACTTTGCCTCATTTTCTAGAGGCAGGGGTTGGCATTTCTTCCTATTGCCAAATCCATCCAAAGTATGACAATATGAAAATGTGCTTCAAGATCAATCATGTTTGATGCAGTCTAAGCATGTATGCAGTGGTGGGATTCGATTGGTTCGGACTGGCTTGGGCGAAGTGTGTGCTCACCGAACCGGTTGTTACACTGGTTGAATCGCACCACTGCATGTATGTTCAAAAACAAGTTCCATTGATTTAATGTCAAGTCAGTAAGAACTATATGTTTGGGACTATAACCTTAAGAGTACCACAGTTCTTTGACAAAATGATAAGATCATGAGTGAATTCAATTCAACATTTAACATTTCTGATATCCCTCTGGTTTCAAGTTGTTATGTATCCCTTTTTCTTTCTTGTTTTTAAGATGTCTGCTTGTTCATTACCATTCCACATAACTGAGTAGCTCTTTACTTTTCACTTGTCCTTTATTTTTGAAATTTTATTCAGCTGGGAACAGAGCTAAAGTCTCATTTTGTAGTTTCCTACTTTCTGTGAACAAGTCACATATTTACTCCTCGGAATTTCATTTCTGTAACTTTATGCCAGAAATGTAACAGTGACAGTAAAATGCCTATGTAATCCACTGAGCAGTCTTTGTTTTTTTAATCACAAGATCCATTGTCATGGTAAAAATAACTACTTGGATTGTGCGAACAAACGTCTAGGATCTAAATTGACCCTTATAGCATTGACGTTACCGCTGAAACTTCTGAACTAAGCCAGTCTCCATGGTCACCAAAGAATCAGGATATAAATGAGATTAAATGCTTAATGAGGTTGTGTTTCAATCACATGTATGGAGTTATATTGATTACTTGCTCAGGAAAAGTATTTTGCTATGTTGAACCATGCAAATGGCATGTCATTGTGTGTGATCATACAATCTAGATGTAGCACCTCATGATAAGAAATACAAAGCAGCTTGAAATGTAACATTATACTTTAGTAACAAATTATAGTACATTTATATGTGAAAGTTTAGTCAAAATAAACTCTGTTTACAAAGTTAAGCCGCCTCTCTTATTTCTTCTCTTATTTTCTTGTCAATGTATTTGTTCCCTAATGTATAAATCTCTAGCTGCACATTAATAATAGTAAATGCTTGGTATGGGTCAAGAGCTGAAATCCATCTGCAGAGATAATGTTAAGTATTATCTTGGCAAGAGTTACATTTTTATTGCATGACTTTGGAAAAATACGTGCCCTCTGCCAATTGGCTTGTGAGTAAATAAAAATATAGAAGGCAAGTCCTTTTACAATGAACATGGACTAGGCACAGAAATATAGAAGAACATCCTTAATGGAATATGAAATATTATGGACCATACAGAATAAGGGGAGTACTTACATAGATAAGTAACAATGGTGTGATTTTTTTTCAACAGATTTCATTGAATTGACTTGTACAATATCTTTTTAACTTAGAGAATAAATAATATCTCCATCTATATTAAAGTTTAATCCTCAACTTAGGTTCTCATCTAAAGTTTATAATAGCATTTTGGATTGTTCCCAAGATAAGGGAATGAATGCATCTCAGTTTTAGTTATATGCTTCAATGAAGTTGAGTTCCCAGGATTGTTTTGGTCCTATTAAGGACTCATCTAGAATCAGTTCTGGTGTACCTTTGCTATGTAATAGGCCAAAAAAGGCTCAACACAGTAAATCCCCTTAAAATTACCTTCCAGACGTCACCAAACTTTTGGAGTTGATACATTTGGAATTTTGAGAACATGTTATGGCCGCTAGGCAGCTTTCTTATTCACCAAATGGCTGCCACAGACAAATACAATCATTTACGAAGTACTGATTTACAAGAATACTATCTGAAGCTAGTGTCCCGCCCCCACCGTATGACGCTCTCTACCACCACTGCTTATCTTTGTCCTTTTTTCTAGGCAGCTGTGCACACTTCTAAGCAAAGTACTGTACTTCAGCCACTGATCATGCTTATGGTGAGGCCCAGAAGCATCTTGAAAATAAAGGTGATGTTAGATGTGTGTTGGGGGAGGGGTACTTTACAACAAGATGGTGTTCTGTCTCATGTAAAAAACAAAATGGCTGGGATAGGAAGACTGATGGTTGGAAAGAAAAGTGTCTACTACCACGTTAGTATTTCTAGATGTGACCCTAGGGTCCTCTGTTTTGTCCTATGCAGTTTGGAAGCTTTTGTCAATCTTACCACCCTAGAGAAACTTGAATTGTATGCCATATTAAAAGTCCACTCTACTTTTTTCCACTCTACTTTTTTCAAACTTTAGGGTTTGTGGAATTAACATGAATCATTACAAAAAGAACTTTAGGAAATTAAGTCCCATAGTTTCCTAATGGGTCTGTCTGTCTGTCTGTCTCTCTCTCTCTCTCTCTCTGTCTCTGTCTCTCTCTCAGGGGTGTCAAACTGGCATCCCATGGACTGGATGTGTCACACGCAGGCCACGCCCCCCAGCTCCTGAATGGGAAAATGGTCATGAAATTTAACATGACGGCAACATGACGCAGCGAGTTTGACACCCATGATCTATCTATATTAGATTATTGAGATTATGAAGTTAGGGTAAAGTATCTGAATTTAAAATCACAATACTTAAAGTTCTGTTTGTTTTGAACACTCCCAGTTCTGTTGCCTTCTACCTGGTTTTGTATATGGTAAAGATATAGAACAAAAAGCATAATGGAGGTGAGACATACAAATATAAAATATGTTGATATTGTATTTATCAGTTAAACCATTTAACTTATATTATTAGAATTTCAAATAGCATTCAGTAGATAAAATTTGAATTAGTCTTTGGCTATTTAGAGTATCATTCTTCTATGACATTCAGAAATTAATATCTACAATTCTAAAACCATTTTTAAAATTATGTTAAAATTTTTGGAACCAAGTACAAACAATATTTATCTCCAGGTCTTTCTCTGTTTTCCCCATCCCAAATCATCCTTCTTTTCAGCATGAGAATAAATTTGTTCTATTCAAGGAATAGCATAGAAGATTTTATAGAATTAACTATTAAATTATTGATGGAAATTCTGGTAGTGATGAATATATTCTGCAAAAGATTTGTCACAAGTTCTAGTGAGTCAAGTTCAATCCTTCTCTCATGAATTATTTATGTTTCATCAGCTCAGACTCTTATCAGCAGTTGAAGGATGGTATACATCTACTTCATTGAAAAACAAGGGATTTTTTTCAATCTTATATTAATCATACCTCTTATATGAATCATAAGTCTTTAAGAATTTTAGGAAGGTGATCTAGAATCACTACTTGATGAATCTGATTGAAGCTTTTGGCAGAGAATGTGATACAAATTAACAAGCACTGAGCATGAAAGTGATATACGGGTGGCATTCCATTCTGTTAAAATTACAATTATGTAAGCTTTTTAATTTTGTTGGTACGGTTGCTATCTTTGTGATTAGGGACAATTATGTAGTTGCTTCAAATGAATGTTGCTAATGAACTATTGTTGAAATTAGATGATCATTCAACTGACTTTCACAGTTAATACTGTTGTTGGTTTATTGTACATTTTTCCCTAATAGATAAGAATTCATGCAGCCTAAGGAAGTGGTTCATTTTCCATTGCCAATACAAGGCTTCTTAGCTGATAACGCTAGAAAACTGCAATATATCTGATCAGTAACATTTAAAAGTGTTAGTTAATTGCTTTGGCTGAAAAAATATAAACATTTCAGTAACCAGTTATTAATTATATTGGCAATAATTTTTCCTAGGGAGGTCACTAGGGAACAAAAACAATGCAGCATTCTTTGGTATTGCTGCGAAACATATGAATGTGTCCATATTATGATTAGGAGATCAGCATCTTTCATCCTTCCAAGTGATGGCATAAAGTTATCTTTCAAGGCAAGTTTGGGTCGTGATGATTTCACAGGCACACCTATGTAGTTTTACTGTATTATAAAGTGGGTTTTTTTTTTTTCAGCTTCATGGTCTAGACCAGGGGTGTCAAACTCAATTTCATTGAGGGCTGCATCAGGGTTGTGTTTGACCTTGGGGAGCATGGCCAGGGTGCGCTTGGCCAGCTTGATGTCACTCATGTCGGCACCTGTGGTGGCCAGAGCACTCTACCAGCGAAAACGGGCTTCTGAGGTCCACATTCGGCCACGACTGCCTCCTGCAGCCCTCTGCCAACACAGCCCTCCCAAGCTGCATTTTTGCTAGCAGAGGCACCACGAACCAGTCCTTCACTGTTTCCAGCAAAGGCCAGATCTAAGCATCCCACGGGCTGGATCTGGCCCGCAGGCCTTGAGTTTGACATCCCTGGCCTAGTATGTAGCCCTAGGATTTCTTAGCATCTTTCAATCTAAATCTATTGCCTTTGGCCCTGCTTAATTTTTAAACATTAATTGACTAAATATGGCCCCTTTGCTGGGCAATAGCATAATCTTCACTGACTGTTTTTGCCATTTTTTTGCAGAAAAAAACAAAGGCTTGATTTGATAAGCAAGCATGCTTCTGCTTGGCCCAGTCCAGGCAATCCCCACATTCAGCAGATTGCCTCACTTGAATCAGTGTAAAAAATTTTTTGAATAAAATTGCATAATAGTGGAGTGTAATCAAATTTAATCATGAAATATATATCATTACCAACCACATTAGAAATCCAGATATCTGAAGATAAGAAAGGAAGCATATGTGTAAATTTGCATAGTGACATAGTAACAACACATGTAAAAATTGCAGAGCATTTTGATTGCCATATTTTAAATAATAGTCCAAGGTGGTTTGGTTTGGCTCAAAACATAATCTGAAATAGAGGATTTCTCATTCTGTGTTAAAAAAAAACCCACAAAATTAAATGTTATAGGTTTTTCTTTGAAATAAAGTATTAATACAAAAGTTTGATTTCTCCTGGGAAACAGAAACTAGAGAAAGGGTTATTGGTAACAGCCAATTATGTAGAAAAATACCTGGAAAAAAACCTTCCTAAATACAGGCTAGTTGTCAGTAATTCCTCTGACTAAGAGCATAACTTTAGCTATATAAAATCTGACATTTAAAGAAAAGTGATTCTATGATTGATCAAAAGGCTTATCAGCAGGAGTGTATCCAACTAACTATTGTCTTCATTTTTTGAAAGTTACACAAATATTTACTGAGATTATATGTTGCCAAGTAAATTAGAGTTGGTCATAGGCATTTACTACAAACTGCAGTGCCAAAACAACATGAAATCTATATTGTGACATCACAGCATAGTTCCCACAATATCACAATCCTGACCTTTTCCACTTGCATTCCAGGGGTGTTATCACAAAGCATTCACACCCGTTGCCCCCTTTTCCCTACTGAATTTGTGAGAAATTGTAAAGTAATGATTTTTTCTAGTGCATGAGAAATAGTTTGCACTGGCTGATAAAAATATAATTTTTGTTTTGTAATGTTCCTCTGGAAGAACAATACTGGAGGTTCAAAATATTTTCAAATCCTTTTCGAAGTAGTCAATTGTCCCATTTGGGATTGTTATTTATAAAATTCAAAGTAAACATGGCCATTTAAAAAAATAAACACAGAGAAAGCAATATACAAAAGAAATTTAAAATATCATATACCCACTTAATTAATAATCATAATACCAAAGCAAATGAAACAAAAATAATTAACTTGCTGAAATTATATGCACATTTAGTCCAGCCCTTTCCAGGAGTGGGAAAGGGTTAGGCTGAAAGACAGTACTGAAGCACTGATTACACCAGGAAGGAGTGTGAGAAGCTGGAGAAGTACCAGTGCTTGAAGGAAGAACTAGACAAGATGTGGTGTATAAAGGCTGGAGTGGTTCCAGTAATGGTAGGAGCATCAGGGCTGTGACTCCTAAGCTTAGAGAGTGGTTCCAACAGATCCCAGGAAAAACATCAGAGCTCTCTGTCCAGAAGAGAGCAGTGCTAGGAATAGTAAGACCCTGTGCAGAACCCTCAAGCCCTCAGCTCTCTGGTAGGGGATACAAGATTGTGGAAGACAGACACATAAGAGTAAGAAGGGAATGGGTTTGTTTTAATTTAATTTATTTATATATGTTTGGTGCAGTGGTTAAAGCACTACACTACACAAAATCGGGACACCATGAGTTCTGATCCTGCCTTAGGCACAAAACCACCTGGGTGATGTTGGGCCAGAAAACATAACGCATACACACTGTATATCAAATTGCCTATTAAAATGTGTTTGTTCTTCTAAAATATGGAATCTATAAACAAAAGGAGGAAAACAAACATCTCATTTTCTGATTAGTAGGTTACAAATGGGGTCTTTCTCTCCCCATTTGGGGGAGGGAGGGTCTTTTTATCTGTGTCTACTGAAGGAGAATTAAAGTAAGACTTGCGCCTCCGAGACCAAACTTGTGTCTGGAAGCAATGGTACATCTTTCCTTCTCTCCGAGGCTCTGTGCCCCAGCCCATGACTTCACTTTTCTAATCCTTTTTCTAAAGTCTTACTGCATAGGAGTGGCATGCAGGGCTCCCTTCTTTAGATGGTAGAAGAAGTCTGATGGCTTGACTATAGCTGTCCAGCCTGCCATAACTTGTCCTCCCAAAACAAAGCCCCAGGTTTTTCTGACACTCAATCTGCCAGGCAAGAATAAAAGCAGTGGAGTCTAAGTAAGCCCCTTAAAACTCTTTGATAAGACAGTTGCCGTCTGGGACAGCTGAGAGATCAGAAGGGAGGTGGTGACCACGGTTGCATTTACACAGCTGTTGCCTCTCGCCTCATCCCAGGGTTAACTAGCATTTTCATCCTGCTTTACTTTTGGATTTTCAGGAGGGATTTAATATCATTTATCTTAGGTAATCAAAGAGGAAATCATCATAATCACCAACCCAAAGCTTTTTGGAATCCCTAGTTCCCCAGAAAAATGATACCTATGAAATCAGGTCACGGTGGGAAGTACTGTACATTGTCCAGCACTGATATGCCGGAGGAAAGAGATAGAGAGTGTGAGAAGTAAGATTAGTATTGAAACAGCATGGCAAAGAGGGCAGTACTAGTTTAAACATGGATTAGCAGGCAAATGTGCATTGAGCATGGACGTTTTGGAATGGGAAAGGTTTTTCCCCAAAGAAGATAGAAGGAGGGAGCTGAGATTGAGGAATGGATTCATTTCATGCCAAAACAATAAAAGCAGCAACAAAAGACAAAGTAGACACGGGGAAACCTTATCATGAATTGATTTTGAAGATTATTTGGCATCCACGTGTACTAATTTCTTTAGAGAAAAGGGTAAGCTAAAATTTCACTTGCCAGCTTGTGCAAGCATGTAAGCTCCCATCTCTGAAGATACTAGGCAGACCAACTCTTGGGCACATCCAAGTCCACCCATTGCCATCTTCCACCTGGCAAAGCACCTGTCTTGTCTATTAATGGTAGTGCCAACCTGAAATGGAAAGGAAATAGAGGCATAGAGAAAATGTATGCAGATTAATGGTTCGTGCTCCTAGTAGATACCTTGCAAATGGTACATTCACAAACTCAAAAGCAAAACAATGGCTAACATGGGAAAATATATTTCACAAGTTATAAGCTACTTTATAATAGAATATTTCCGGTGGGAACCGTCACATTTGCAGTCTAAATTATATATTGTATTGATGTTGGCTATAAAAATGGTAGTTGGGGGGCACGTACAAATGAAATCAAATAAATATTTATTGCATTTTTAGTTATTTTTTAGTGTAATTCTAAAATAATATCTCTATGCATTTTTGTTTGGGAATGAACTCTATGAAAATTCCCTCGAGTAGCCTTGTGGCCAGATAGGTGATAAATAAATTTAACAAATAAATAAATAGATAAATAAAGTCAATAAAATGTGTAACATTGTGTTAAACAGTAATGTACATAAACAACATTTTTTTATACAATAAAACTTCTAGGTTGTCTTTCCATAATTTATCTTACCTCTGCTTCATCCCTGATAGAGTGGCAAAGCTTTTATTTCTGCACAGAAATTAGCAAAAGTCATATTTTCAATTAAAAAGAGTAAGAATTACATTAGTGCAATTTTAATATAAATAGTTTCAAACAAAAGGATGTAATAGGACCATGTACCTGGTGAGATTTTGGTTTGCAACTTCTGAAGTCTTATTTTCTACAAATATGTGATCATGACTTTTGACACTTGCTTTCTTTCTGTAAAAAGTACATGTGACTATAGAACAGCTTAAATGAGACAGATGGGAATCTGATAAATTAGAGGGCACAGTTAGGGTTAGAACCTGCTATAAAGAAACAAATTCAACCTTACCATCATTCATAGTAACCATAAAACATTAGTTTAGGAAGTAGGGAATGAACAGCCACAATATTTTCTTACATCCACAAAGCTTATTCCAAACACTTCCATTTGTTTCTTTTCTTCCAGTGATTTCTGTACTGTATTCACTAACCCTCGAATAGCTCATCAAATAATTTTCTATTAGTTATTTTAAATCTCGATCAAGAATTCGGAAATAATGGGGATAATTAGAAGAAGGGGATGGAAAATTCATTACCAGTTGTACATCTGGTTTAGCCATCAGATGACTTTCTGCTTTCTTGACTGAGCAACAATCTAATTCTTTTGTGGTTTTGTGGAGAAAGTGGGGATATTTTTCCTTCTTTCTGGCTCCAACAAGTAAGCAGGGAATTAAGAAAAATATTTGCAACAACAGGATGAAGCACAACTTAAAAAGAGGGATGCTCCTCTGTACAGGGATAGAAAACTTAAACCAACTTCTTGTACATATTAAACTCAACCTTAATGTTAATGTTTATTGTTTTAATTTTTTTAATGTTTTATTCTATTGTTTTAAATTGATTGTAAACCATCTGAAGTTGCTTCCATAATAAATAAAGAAATAATGACTATGTCCTGAGAAACACACATTGGCCATCTATTTACCATGGTGACTTTTATGGCTGGCCCTAAGCAGCTTCCAAAGTTGAACAATTTAATGATTTGCAAAATACTAATAAACTTGGCAACAAATCCATTCCGCCAAGCATAGCACCACTTCTGACCTAAGACAACATAATGTATTCCGTGTCATCTTCAGTCCCCAAGGCTTTTCAAACTTGCCAGGTCTAAGCAAGTTTCCAAACAATGGAGGGGAAAGGGCCGCTTCATGATCAAGTTGATTCCCAGGAGGGAAGCCTGCAGTAGGGGATACTCACATCAGAGCCCCCTCCTGCCAGCTTTCTTGATGGATGGGGATTTTTCAAAAAGCATTCTCTGCAAAAAAAAAAAAAAACATAAGATGAGATGATTACTTTTGTTTACTGAGGACTTTTTGAATATTTATAACACCCGAAAAAAGAGAAGTAAAGAAAGAAGCAGGTTATTTTTATCCGCCTATTTATTCTTGAGTGGAACTGCATTATTAAGACCATTCCATTTTCCATTGTTGTAAAGTTTGTTTCATTAATATTTGTTCATTGAAAGCAATAGCCCAATAAACAGGAGTATGGAGAAAAACTGGTGTATGAAAAGAGTCCTTTTGATGTCCCAGGTCTTAATTTGTGTGCTACTTCTCTTCTTTCCTGATCAAAGAATTGATCTTTTGCTTACATTATAAAAATTATGCAGATAGTGTATCTTCTTTAATGTAGTTGTATTTTTAGCCCCTTTCAACTGAAACTAATATTACCTAAGTCATCATCTAAGCACCTATTTCATTATCCATAATCATGTTCTCCTTTTCCCAAATGCAGACTTCTTGAAAACTGTAAACTGTTACTGTATGCATGCACTTCGGAGTGCAATTAAACAATTTCTATGTTTATTAAAGAAAATAATTAAAAACAATATTCTTCCTATGTTCCTGTGGGAGTAAGCATGTATATCCAGAAAATAAAGATCGGTCTAAAGATATTAGAAACCAGTATGGTTAATAAATAGACTATTATATCAGAAGCAGGGATGGGATTCTATCAGTTCTCACCTATTCGTTAGAACCGGTTAACATTCTAAGCAGTTCAGAGAACTGGTTGTTAGAAGAAATTACTGGGCTAATCCTGTAAGGAAGACAGGAAGGAAACATTCTGGTGTTGCTTACAGAAACTGCCTCCATTAACCCTCACTGGATTCTTGGCAGGACTAGACTTCCTGTCTCAGGAACCTCTCTGGAGTTTTTTTCCCCTCCTTTGCTGGTACTTTGCTTGTGTGGAGTGATCATTCAAAGTTATAATGGCACTGAAAAAAGTGACCTGACCATTTTTCACACTTACGACTGTTGCAGCATCCCCACAGTCATGAGAGGCCAGGGGAAGAGATGCATGCCTTGATGTGAGTGATATTGAGTTGGCCACACCCAGCCAATAACATAACCACCAAGCCATGTCTACCCAGTCACATGACCACCAAGCCATGCCCACCAGCTAAGCCATGCCCACAGAACCGGTTGTTAAAAATTTTGAATCCCACCCCTGATCAGAAGGAGAAAGAACAATCTGGATCAAATGAACCTTACTAAACAGGAGACTCAGATGAAAATCTGGAACACTTTTTAGCTTCATCTGTTTTGCAGAATTGTTGTAAAGATCAAGTGGAGAAAGGAAAGAATGCAAAATAAATATAAATTGACATCCTGTTATCTTGTTAGCTTTTAAATTTATGTCTAAAAACATAAAATATGAATGTAACTAATACGTATGCTCATTAGAGAGTTAGATTAGTAGTGAAAAACCAAGGTTTGATTGACAGGTGAACTATAATATCAGCAACTTTCATTAATATTGCTCTCTTCACCTGATATTTGTTTATCAGGATTAAAATTCCAAGCTGTTTTTATCTAGCCTGTGCCATGTCCCCAAAGACCTAAGCTGGATCCTGTAAATGTTCTCATTTTATTTCCTTATATCAGTATTGTAGAGACCATGTGTATGAAGGTTTTTAATTGTTCCTCCTCAGAATGATTTATTAGGCTTGCAGTAAATTATGATAGTATATTAATAAAAATAATTCTCAGAATATTCACAAACAAAAGGCAAGTAGCAAAAGGCATCTCATTCTAAACTTCTAATTAGACTTATTAGTATCTTTCTAAAGGTTTGCAGGTGGTCAGCTAAATGGGTAGATAAATGACCCCTTTTTTCATTTTCTTCTATAAATATTTGTTACAATTTCTAAAGCTCCTGAACAGAATGAAGCTTGTAAGACAAAACATGTTAAAAAAAAAAGCCAGCTTTACAAGGTCTGCAAAAAACTGATATTATTACACGTTTTATAAATGTATCCTTGAATTTACAAAAAGACTGTAATGGTGTATTACTTTAAACATAGAGATTAACTGTAAAAATACAGAGATATTATGATCTATGCAAAGGCTATAATAGTACCACAGCATTAATTGTAACCTATTCCCTTTGCAGATAAATACATGTAAAGGGTTTTTCAAGTGCTTTTAAAAAAGATAATGAGACCTTAGTCTTTCTGAGCTTGGCAGGAAGTATTTCTAAGAAAAGGGAGATGTCTTTAAAAATAAAAGCTCTGCTTTAAAACAAGATGACAGCTCAGTACATTTGAATTCAAACAATTAATTTACTTTGCAGTCTGACTCTCTGCATTGTACTCAGAGCAACGTCCTCCTAAGTAATTTCAATGCTTGACTGATTGTAACAACTCACTTTAAGATGATGTTACGTGGTTTTAATTTAAGGAACTTTCACATCATTATGACTTGGAGTTTTTCTGTATACTATCTTATGAGTATAGGAAGCCCTATGTTTTTTGAACCCATAAATAAAAAATAAGCAGATTTATTCTACTTATTCTAAATCACAGGACAGTTGGAGGTCTCAGCTGCAAAATTAGGAGCAAGCATCAAGATCCATCAGTGGTTTTAGAATAGAGATGATGGGGAGGGGATATGAGAGAGACATATAAAACTCCCTTCAGAAAGTAAATAGGAAGGGTTTTTTCCCTTCCTCTCATTGAACTTGATATAGGTCAATCAATTGAGCTGAACAACAGGAAATTCAGAGCAGATTAAAGCAATGCTTCCTCATGGATTTTGTTATTTCTAGATTAGTGTTTCTTAAATTTGATTCTACAATCCCTAGATACTCTCAGCTATATTGAAAAATACCATATTAAAATTCCATCAAACAATGGTGAAAAGTTGCAGGAGTGAATATGTCAAATTTAATTTCTTAACACAATACATATCAATAAATATAATCCACACAAACAAAAGCTCTTTGGGGGTCCTCCACAATTTTTAAAAGTGGGAAAGGGTTCAGATACAAAGAAGTTCAAGAAACCCTCTTCTAAATGTAATATCATCCATCCATCCACTTCTGAAAGGATTAAGAGGCAAATTCATAGAAGTTAAGAACTAACTGTTACCAGCCTTAATAGTTTTACGTGATGGCCCCACCATAGGAGTTGATACAATAAGAGAAGGGCATTATGGGACTCAGGTGGTTTCACTTAGCTTCCTAAGGGCATCTCATTATCAGCTCTGCTGGCTTGACCTGAGTCAGCATGGCTGTTTCTTCTAATCCGAGACCATCTGGAGTTACCTCAGCACTTACCATAGTACTTGTTATTTGCCTGAGAGATAGTCCAATAATGTGGCTAAATCTACTAACATTTACTGTTTATTTATCATGACATTCATACTGTATTTTTGGAGATCTGATTCACAGGATCAATCCCGAAAGGATTTATTCTGATGGTCCTGAAACAGTTTCTTGGAGAGGGTTTTTGTCTGTATATTGTCATATGGAGAACCCTGTAATGTCAAACCAGATTGTCTCTGAGGCCAGGAGTTTCAAAATAGCACTTTATCATATCCTCTGTCCTATTTTTAAGTCCTTGGTTGCTTTGTTGTTGTTGAGCACACAGACTGGAGAAATGCTAAATCTTTTGTCCTTCTGCAGTTTCTTTCTCTTGTCTCTCTCTCTTTTTCCGCATTCTCTGCTCTGATATTATAGGATGTTTCCAAAAGGGGGGGGGGAGTGTTTGAACCATACTTTGTACACACTACACACATACATCCCAAATTCAAGATGACTGCCAAAACTTTTGAATAAATTGCTAATATTTCCCTATTTATCTATTGATCATGTGGAAGCAGACAGGCACCCAGACAGACAGACGGCATCAATCTCTGAAGTAGCATCAGTTTTCCTAACAGCAAGCACTACTGGACTGAGCCTCTTAAGGGGCCTTTCTGTAGCAGTTCAGATCTTTCTCCCTCTTGGTAGCCATATTGCAGTTGACAAAAGGTTTTCTCATCTACAGCAGAACATTGGCCGATGCCCCACCCTTGTTGGTAGGCGTGCTTGGCTGGGGCCACTGGAAGAAAAATCACTAAGCATTAGCAAGCAATCAAATATATGAAAGACGACCACTTAGCAGCTCTTCCAATGCCTTCCATTAAGCTGTAAAGAAATAGTGAAGAAAAAAAAGTACAATTTCTTGGTTCCATGCCAAAACCTGCATCAATCTCTGCAAATGTTTTTCTCTCTCTTAACAGCCTCTCCCCAGCATTTACTTGTATTCAGTCTATCCTGTAAATTGAATTCAAGGGAAGTTTTTGATATATATTTTGATATATCTATACAGAGAGGTGGGGGAGAGAGAGAGAAATACACCTATTCTCAAAATGAGACAAAAATATTTGTGGAAGTTCTGCCATCTTAGACAAAGCAAGATAAGTATTTTGAGAAAAGAATAAATATCCAGCATTGCCTTGCATTTAAGGGCTTTGCTTTGTAATACCATTGTTGTGAGATCCATTTGTAACACAGTGGTAGAATTAGCCATGCTCTATACATAACTCCAATGGGATACATAAAAGTATTAGGGTAAAGATGGGCTGAAACAACCACCAGGAATCTTTGCAATATATTAACTCTTTTTTTTCAGGCCATTTCTCATAACGATCATCTTTGGCAAAGCTGAAACTGAATGCGTATAGTTGTTCCTTTCTGTATGTCTATCATCTACTCATTTATATTAATCTTCCTCCAACCTGGCGCCTCTTATAATTCCCCAGATAGCATAGTCAGCAGAGGGATTATGGAAGTTGAACTGCAATACATCTGGAGGACCTCAGCATAAAGCTGATACTATATATCTATAAACAGGTCACTTGATTTTTGTCATGATAGATATCTGGGGCCAGATGCCATCTTATCTAAGTAGAGATATGTGCATTTAGAAAGCATTTGCAATCATAAATTGGAAATCTTTTTTTTACCAGGGGGGTGTGGGATTCTCATTGCTAATCAGAACCATCAGTTTCTTCTGCTTTGGTTTTTATATGTGGATGCTAGCTGGGAAAAGAACGGTCTCAAGCAAGGAGGAAATGTATCTTTGGATCTATTGTCCACAATTTAACTTCATAATGCTTGCTTTCAGTTATGAAAAATTATCATTCCTTTCTCATCAGGGAGGCATAGATAGATCAATATTATTTCTGGAGTAAGGAGGATAGGGAGGAATAGTTGAGCTGAATGTAAGAATGAGACTGTCCTCATAATCAACCTTCCCTGATCCATCTGCAGATACAAATAATTCTATAGACTCTTCCTCTTCAAGATACATTTGGAGAAAAAACTTGTCCTACTTGTATAAAAAGCTATTCAAGACATAGTTTGTAGAACAAACTGAACTGACCTGGTTCATCCATAATGCCAAGTCATAAAGCATGCTTTACAATTATATCTGTATTCACATACCATATTAAGTCAAAACCAAACAACTATATTTGTGACTGCTATCTATATACCTGGTGGATTGGTAAATATGTGTTGGTGGATAAATATAATTCCAAATGTATGTACTTGAATAAATATGGCCTCCCAGTCTGCAATTGGCTTCACCACTCTGTATTTTTTTTAATGTACACAGATTGTAATATTTCACAGATCAGATACAGATATGTGTTTCCATTAGTTTTCTCCTTCCTAACGGCTAAATAAGCCATGTTTGCTTATGTGATGTTACCTTTCATCATCATTATCATTATTCTCTAGATGCTCTAAGACAGGAATATCAAGAGATGTTGCATAAAAGCCAATCCCTTCTTACTAACATTTGACTGAACCCTGGTAAGACTGAATGGCTTTGGGTTTGCGAGGATCCAGGACTTTGTCATTTTTTACTCTGGGTGAGGTGGCATTCCTCAGAAAGACTCAGTCTGCAACTTGGAGGTTCTCCTGGACTCGTGGTTTCCTTTCAAGGAACAGGTGGCAATTGTGGCTAGGAGAGGCTCTGCACAACTTTATGCTGTGTGCCAGTTGCGATCTTTCCTGGACCAGGATTCCCTGAGTTCAGTCATTCAATTCCTAATCATCTCATGACTGGACTATTGTAATACACTCTACATGGAACTCTCTTGAAGACCATTTGGAAGCTACAACTGATGCATAGTAGTAGAATGGGTAGTTTTGGGCCCCCCAAGAATGGCTCCTTTAACAATACTGCTCTGTGAGCTGCACTGGTTACCAATCTGCTTCCGGGTGCAATTCAAGGTATTGATGATCACATTAAAGGCCATACTTCATGGCATGGTGACTTGAAAGACCGTCCCATACCACTCGTGCCAGTAGAGGAGGCATGTTGCGTGTCCCATCAGCCCGGGTACTCCAGCTGGCAGGGTCAAGGAAGAGGGCCTTCTCTGCTATTGCTCCTGCCCTCTGGAACATCTTGCCCTCCTATATGAGATTGGCCCCAACCTTCCTATCTTTTTAAGAGCCTAAAGACATGGCTGTGCCAGTCAGCTTAGGGCCCCAGTGGGGGAACAGCACAATGGAGGTGATTGATTGAGTAATAAGAGATCCCACCTCCTCTTCCACTCTGCTCCTGCCCTTTGCATGTGTCTTTGATTGTAAGATTTGATTGTAAGTTATTTTTTAATTAAGATGTAACTGTAAGCTGCCCAGAATTATCCTGTGTAACATGGGCGGCCAAATTTATAAATCAATAAAATACTAACCACCCTTACCCTTCCAACTTAAGGAACTGATTTACAAGCAAGGTGCCATATAAGGCTTTTTATTTTTATTTTTCTCTGTGCATCTACAGATTTGCCGACTTCAACACCTTCTAGGCCCAAGGTGTTGATTTTCCTTAGAAGCAAATCCATGCATTCCTACACCGTGGCATCACCAGATAGGATGAGTGGGTCAGATAATGGATTGGATGAAACAGAACTCAGCATTACTCTCACTCTTCGGATGCTTATGCATGGAAAGGTAAGTACTTTAGGACTGCCATATTAGGCTTTGCTCTTAGTCTCTGCATAGTCAGTAACAAATCTTGCACAGGACAGAATGGCCGCTTATATACAGTGTGTGTGTGTGTGTGTGTGTGTGTGTGTGTGTGTGTGTGTGTATAATATTAAACTTTAAAATTAATATTAAAGTACTATAGTACTGTTCCAAATTTGCATGGGAGTTTGAAATATTCTCTCTAACCTATAGTATGTTTTCAGTACACTGCAGAGGGGCTTGAGGTGCACTTGTGAATTAATCAGTTAAAGCAAAATAGTGGGTTAAATTGCCAAGGTGACAAGATTAATAGAAATTCAACATTACGTTCATTAAAAGATCTAATAGTGAAGGGGAAGAAAAAGTATGATCATGAAAGGGAGAATAATCCTTTCATTTAATTTGTCGAATCATGAATGACCTTTACGGGGGGGTTTAGAAGGTGTGCGATTGCATCCTCATTTTCCAGCCAAAAGTATATGTTCAGGCATTGCATCTTACAGATTCGGAGATCTTTTCTAACTCCATTTTTCTTGTCTCTACAGGAAGTTGGCAGTATCATAGGCAAGGTAAGATCAATGCAGGTCACTCTGTGCTTTCAAAATTCCTTTGCTCTACATTCTAAGAGTAATTGCCTTTATTGTCTTTAATCCTACAGAAAGGAGAGACTGTGAAGAAGATACGAGAACAGGTAGGTATCATTGGAGAGGGGGGAATAGCCCAAATACAGGTGATCTGCTATTCCAGTGTTTCTCAAATTCAGCAACTTTAAAAAGTATGGACTTCAATTCCCAGAATTCCCCAACCAACCAATCTGGGTGTTGAAGTCCATACATCTTAAAAGTTGCTGAGGATGGGAAACAGTTATCTATTCTATGGTTCTAGCTGGATGAATTTCTAACAAAAATGAAAATCTGTCAGGGAAAAAGGAAGGAGGCAGAATGAGGATCAAGAGAAATGTCCTAGAAAATATGGAGAGACAGAAAGCAGGATCAATCTACACAAATATTGTAGTCTCTGTTTTTCTGAATGTAATTCATAATTACTGTATTCTAAAGTAGATTCTGAAATAATGAACATACTTTCCTCTAGCCCAGAGATCTCCACAAGTCTTAAAGTTGCCAAGTTTGGGGACCCCTGCTTTAGCACCTCATTGTCACTGAATAAACACTTGTAGATAAGATCAGTATTTCTATCCTCAGAGATGCTTTAATACTATATTGCATAAACCAGTGGTGGGATTCAAATTTTTTACTACCGGTTCTGTGGGTGTGGCTTGGTGGGCGTGACAGGGGAAGGATACTGTAAAATCTCCAGTCAGAGGTGGTATTTGCCGGTTCTCTGAACTACTCAAAATTTCCACCACTGGTTTTCCAGAACTGGTCAGAACCTGTTGAATACCACCTCTGGCATGAACCTACCCAATGCTCTTTCCTTTCAGAATTGCTGTGCCTTTTTTTTGGGGGGGGGAAACTTTGCCTCATATCTTTATTGATAGTTAACTGCTGTTGTTGAATTTGCCAGTTTTATTTCAGTATTAATGTAGGTCAAGCTCACAATGAAAAAGTTTTCATGAGAACAGGACTGGAAAATAAAAATGGAACAGAATTGATTATCTATTTAGATATATTACTACATTATATGATTGCAATAGCAATAACACTTAGACTTGGGTGGGCTGCTACTGGATCTCCCCAGTTCAAGCAAACTGGTAGCTAATTTTATCATTTTTAATAACTGTTTCAGTGAAGCAGCAAATCCCACCCCGCCCGCTTCACCCCACCCCTCCCCTCCCAGGAGTCTCCACGAGGCCCATTTTGGATGCCAGGTAAGTGCAGGGCCCGCATGGAGACTCAGGGAAGGTGAAAAATGGGCCTTTGGAAGGCCGGAAACGGGCCCATTTCTCACCTCTAAATGGCCTCCGGAGCCCAGGGAGACCATTTTTGCCCTCCCGGAGGCTCAAGGAAAGCCTCCTGAGCCCAGGGAAGGTGAAAACATCCCCCTCACCATGGTGCAGGAGCCAACTAGGCCATGCCCACCATGGCCACGCCCACCCAGCAACTGGGCAGAGAATCGGTTGCTAAAATTTTTGAAGCCTACCCCTTAGACTTATATACCGCTTCACAGTGCTTTCCAGCCCTCTCTAAGTGGTTTACAGAATCAGCCTATTGCCCCCAACAATGTGGGCCCTCATTTTACCCACCTCAGAAGAATGGAAGGTTGAGTCAACTTTGAGCCTGGTGAGACTCGACCTGCCAAATTGCAGGCAGCCGGCAGTCAGCAGAAGTAGCCTGAAGTACTGCATTTTAATCACTACACCACCACGGCTCTATCAGCTCTAACCACTGCGCCACCATGGTTCTAATAGGATACTATAGGTATGAAGAACTTTTGAATTTATCCTCTCTTGAAACGAGAGGATTTGATTCTCAAGTAGCAGATTTATTTTTACTCTATTCAATTATTGTGTTCAATTTTTAGGGATTTCCTGGACAAGTCCCTGCAGTTTTCTCAGCAAGGATTTTCAGAAGCAGTTTGCCCTTGTCTCCTTCTTAGGGCTGAGAGAAAGCGAGTGGCCCAAGGTCATTTTGTGCCCAAGGTGGGATGAGAATTCACAATCTCATGGTTTCTAGCCTGATGCCTTCACCACCACACCAAACTGTTCTTTTAGCAGATACCTCGCAGACAAATGCAGGGATGAGAAAAAGAGACGTGAGCCATGAAGTCCTTGCTACTAATTTAAATTCAGACCAGACTCCCCAAACAGACAGAGCCTATCTCTTCTGTTTCTCAGCCACATCTGCAGTATGCAGATAGCGTCCAGCTACTTGACAGACTATTGGGATGTTTATGAAACATTTTGTACGCTGGGTAGAAGCGTTATATAAACAATTAGAAAACATAAAACGTATTTTCCATGATTATTCTGGTGTCTTTAGAGTACTGCCCGGATTACCATCTCGGAAGGATCCTGCCCCGAGAGGATCACCACCATTACAGGATCCACAGATGCCGTTTTCAGAGCTGTTTCCATGATTGCCTTCAAGCTGGAGGAGGTGAAGTAGCTCCAGTCTCCGTCTGCTGCATGTTGCTCCCAGAGCAGGTCTTACTTGCTCACATTAAGCATAATTGTAGCACTAAAAAAATCTATCAGTTTTCCATTAAAGATAGAAGCTTTCCAGTGAAAGCTGGCATTGGCCATATAACCATGTCTAGTTATTTAAGAGCCTACAATGGTTGTTGCGTTTATGATCAAATGGTGAGATTTCATACCAATCCTGCCAAAAAGAAGGAAGAGAGTCATGCAATTTATTATTTGAGAAAATTGATTTTCTAGTGGTATTTTGAAACAGGAAAGTTCTTAATAAATTTCTGGCATGTACTGTATCTCGTTAAAGCAGTAAGGTTAAACAACCATTTGTCATTTTATATATATATATATATAAAACACACATGCACACTTCTCTTGGTGTATATAATTTAACTATCCCTAGGAATTCAAAACGACTATTAAAGCCAATGGAGGTGATGTCACTGTATTTACATCTCACCAAATTACATTTGTGATTTTTTTAAAAAAATAAAATAAAGACAGAATATTATTAGGATGACATCAGGTACAAAAAACCTGAATATCATCTAATAGTGGATCTTAGAAATTAGGAAGAGAATAACTAGATTCTTAGGATTATTATTTTTTTTTACCTACAATGGGGGTTCTAATACAAAATGCTACATGCTAATAATAACTAAATGTGACTTTGAAAGGATCCCATTGCACTTGAATTGAATACAAATTCTTTTATTTTAGGACTTGGGAAATGGAGCAACCAATGGAGGCACCATCTCCAAACCACCCGTAACACTGAGGCTGGTCATCCCAGCTAGTCAGTGTGGCTCACTCATTGGCAAAGCCGGAGCCAAAATAAAGGAAATCCGAGAGGTAGAGCCTTCAATCATTGTATCTTGTTCACTTGAGAATTACTGTTACTTTTTTTATTTTTTTATTTTTCGTGCCTTAACTTTTTTCCTTTCTAGTTTCATTGCTATTGATCTTATGCTCCCAGTGCGAGTGGCTTAAATCTCAGAAGCCGGCTTGCACACTTCTTTCTTGTTAAATAAAAACCTAAACAAAATTTACAATTTTTTTTCATTTGCATTTCTTTGTGAACGTCAAATGAAATATTTTGTTTGTACAAGGAGCCATAGCTATGTCGGGGAAGAGGTATCACAAGAAGCATTTAGATCTCTGAATAAATTAGCTCCTTCAACAATGCCGTAATAATCTCGTGGGATTAAAAAGTGTTCCTGACCCAGTAAGTAGAGGCTGCTGAGAAAAACAGAGTATTTGTTCATTCCAGACAACAGGTGCTCAGGTCCAGGTGGCTGGAGACCTTCTGCCCAATTCCACTGAAAGGGCTGTAACAGTCTCTGGGGTACCAGATGCCATCATCCAGTGTGTGCGACAGATCTGTGCAGTTATACTGGAGGTACAGCTTTTGTTTACTCTCATGTGTTGGGCGAGAATAACTCCCTGCTCCTTTGTGGAGAAGTGGGACTTGGGGCTTTGCGTTCAGAGGCACTTCTTGGGTACTTCAAAACTTGTATCTGTTTGGAGTGCCATTGTGATTTTTTTCCCCATTTGGCCACTGTATGGATACCAAAATAACTCGGCCCCATTGCAGATATAATTTTAAATGAACAGCAGCGACAGCAGTGCATGTGCATTATGAGCTGCCCAGAGTTGATTGTAAGATGAACAGCTACTGTATTTCTCCGAATCTAAAACCAGGTCTTATATTAACTTTTGCTCCAAAAGATACACAAGGGTTTATTTTCTAGTTAGGTCTTATTTTCAGGGAAATACACTACTAAAGTGTACTGGCTGACTATCTAGCTTATTCTGGGGGTAGGGCTTACATTATGAGCATCCTGAAAAATCATGCTAAGGGTTATTTTCCAGTTAGGTCTTATTTTCAGGGAAATACAGTATATAAATGTTGGGTGGGAGGGAGAGAGAGAGAGGGAAGGAAGGAGAGCACACTCACTTATGCACATGCACTTTTTTATTTGCAAACATTTTTTACTGCTAATAATCTGCTATCTAGCTGTTTTTCTACTCTAAGGAGAAAAAATGGTCATTCCTGAACCTTTCTTTTCTATTGGAGTAGTGATTTGATTGGTCAGATGGTCTATGAAGAAAGGTTTAAGTATACTTCTAGCACATTACTGTTAATTCCTATTTGCAGCTGCCAGACCTATTTCCTAGGAAAGAAAGCAAGCAAGCAAAAAAAGGCATTTATATAACTGTTGAGTCAGACATTTAAATGAGTTAAGTATCAAGTACCCTCTTATAGATATTATGCTTTAGGATTTCAGGCAGGAATCTTTCTCAGCACCTTCTGAACACCAATCTGGTGCTTCCTTTCTGAGTTGTTTGCCTAGAAGACTTCTTGCGTATTGATTGCACAGGGGAAGATGATTTCCATAGCAGAAATCTTGGAATAGTTTTGATTCATCAAAATCTGCGATTTGCTGGACAGCCATGTCAAAGATAGATTTCCTTCCCCAAGGATATAGAATAAGTAGCAACATGTTCTACTTTCTTGTATTCGCTTCCTTTAATTGTCTACTAGGGGCAAGAGACTAAACGTGATCAAAGGTGAACATTTACTTTTCATATCCTGTCCATGTCTGAGATTACTCAGCATTACCAAATGGGAGTTAGCTAAAAATATCCCCTCTTGAGGTAATGCCAGAATGCCTGTCGTATGACAGAAGGCAGTGCCTGTTGGCATTAGAAAGCACCTTGGGGTACAGAAAGATATAATTGTGCAGTGATGCTTCCTTCTGATTTCCTTCAGTCACCCCCAAAAGGTGCCACGATTCCTTACCATCCCAGCTTGTCCTTGGGACCGGTTCTTCTGTCAGCCAATCAGGTAAGAGACCTTTAAATAAACTATCAGTAGATTGTTTTGCCAAGACATAAAGAGGCTTTGAGTTCCCCTGTTATGATAGCATTAATGGGAAGAGGTTTGAAAGATGGATGTTGGATGGGCCAGCAAAAAGACACTGGGAATGAAAGGTGGGATGGTGAGGAAGAGAACTAAGAAGAGGTTGAGCAGGCCAGCAGGAATGTGGTGGGAATCTGAGGGGAAATGCTGGAAAGGAGAATGATGTACCCGAACCAGCTTCTGCTTGATAGAGATAATACTCCCAGCATAACTGGGATTTGGATTGCCATTTATTAAGAGCAATTGTGATACACTATTGGGAGGGGGAGCTTGACTGTTTACAATATGTGTGCAGTAGTGGAAATGGTCAACTATAAAACATTTCCTGGCAGGCAAACTAGCAAGGTGGATATCTTCTCCTAGGGTTAACTCCCAGAATACTCTCTACCACTTTAAATTGTTTGTTTGTTTGCTTATTTTGCACTGGTGGGAATACTTCCAAAGAAACCACTGGATACATTTTATCTTCTGGGGCTGAAATATTTTCTTGTAAATGAAGAAGATGCTAGAAAACTGGTTTGTCAGGCTTGAAAAACAAGGTTCACATGTGAATGTTCAGTTAAGCTGATTTATTGCTAAAAGACATAGCTACAGAAATCTCAACGATCAGCAGCTGGTTAGAGTTAGATAAGAATCAATGGCACTCAAAGAAATTTGGAAGGAGGTTTGGAACCTCATTTGTGGCTACACCTTCATTTGTGGCTACATAGGGATTCTAGGCTGATCCCTCTTTTAACTCCGCCCTTAAGTTCTGCTGTTCCTTCTCCTACATGGTGCTTTGTTTGCAGCATGCCAACTTCCCATATATTCCTACATCATTAGAAGAATCTAATCAAAAAGTGTCCAGAGTTTAGTAAAATACCTATGATCTCACTTATGTTTGATGATAGAGGGAAATGGGCAGCTTATAAATTAAATAAATAACATTGTTTGCCTGGGAGACCACAAAGGGATTTTCTTTAATTGGAGCATCCTGATAACGCTGAAAGGAACCCCAGTGGTCCCCATCAATCCCTGAGGCAAGAGAGCTGACCATGCACTGAGCAAGCATTTCTTACATCTTTATAAGTCAGGACAAGCCATTCTTAAGAAGCGATTCTGACTAGAAGAGTGAGGTTTAAGGTTTCAGAATTTTCCAGATAGAGTCAAAGAAAGAGGAAAGAAAGAAAGAAAGAAAGAAAGAAAGGAAGGAAGGAAGGAAGGAAGGAAGGAAGGAAAGAAAGAAAGAAAGAAAGAAAGAAAGAAAGAAAGAAAGAAAGAAAGAAAGAAAGAAAGAAAGAAAGAAAGAAAGAAAGAAAGAAAGAAAGAAAGAAAGAAAGAGAAATACAATCAGTTTATCAACTTTCCTGTCTACGTCAACCCCAGGTTTTAACTGTTCATTTATTTTGCATGGTCACCCATCTCACAAAAGCAACTTTGGGTGGCATACAGCAATCGAATAAAACAACAAATATAAATTCAACAGATATAAAGATATAACAATCTACATTAAAAGATAAATATTATTTTTTTAAAAATACAACTATACAATCCCTAAGCAGAGAAAGGATAAAGATGCGCACCTCAGCAAAGAAGAAGCCATAGAAGCATTCTCTGGTTCCCTGGGAGCCCCAGGATTGATAACTAGATCTTGAGGGAGTTCCAGAACATCATGGATGGAGCTAGCCTAATATTTGGGAGAAAGAATGTTTCATAAGGGTTAGGGTTAGGGTTAGACCATGGCAGGGAAGATAGGTCCCTAACTGATGGTACCCATAGCATGTACCCATTTCTTTCTTATACTAGCATTGAAATCGGTGGTGGGATTCAATTTTTTTTACTACCGGTTCTGTGGGTGTGGCTTGGTGGGCATGGCAGGGGAAGGATACTGTAAAATCTCCAGTCAGAGGTGATATTTGCCGGTTCTCCAAACTACTCAAAATTTCCGCTACTGGTTCTTCAGAACCGGTCAGAACCTGCTGAATACCACCTCTGATTGAAATCTTAGTACGGTCTAACTGCTAGTAGGAACCATATAAAAGCAAAATGAGCCATAAAAGAGGAAGAAAAATGTTCGTCATCAAAGCTATGTAATAACAATTGACAATATAATCCAAATTCGGAAGTGTCATAATTTCAGTTTCTCCCAGACAGGATTACTATATGAACCTATAAGTACTTAGGGAGAAAAAACAGAAATTAATGTATTCTAGTAAGTCAGTTTATAGGGATTTCAATGAGACTATAATTTTGAACAAAATCCATCACTGTTTTGTTTTTCTTACATTTTTCTACACTGATGATCATAATGCACACAGTAATAACTTTAATCTCTTTTCATACTGCAGTACAACTGAGAAACATTAACTACTGTTTAAAAATTAAAACATATTTACTAGATGGCCAAAGATGTATGAGCTGATGCACAAAAATGCTGAATGACAGAATAAATCAAATTACTACTGCATATAAGTGCTCTTAGTAAAATGAATGAGGGTGACTTAGTCTCACCCAGTGACAAAGCATTGATATATATTCAACTTTTTTTGGTAACAATCAGCATTAATTGTAAAGGTGTAATGGTATGGGTGGCCATTTTAAAATAATGTGTAGTAATACTTAACTCTTCTGAATTTTAAACTCAGAGCATTTCATTTAATTTTAACTCAGATAAAATAGATCATAAGAGGAGAATCTAGTTTTTAGAACAAACTAAAAACTTAACACATTAGATATGGAAATGGCCATTTTTTTGTAAATGAAAAGACTTGTTGCATTGCGCAGGCCATTTAATCAAGCTTGAAAAAGAACATTTGTTTTGGCTACTCTTTACAAAATGTATTTTTTTGTGTTGGTCTGTTGAATCTTACGTGTTCAAGAGACAAAACTATACAGTTGTCCCTGCATGGTTATAAAACTTGTGGTAGAATTTCTACAGCTCCTTTGTTTTTATAATGTTTTTATAGTTGAGAAATCATTGAGCATATTAGTTTCCAGGGCAAGGGAGTCAAACTCGCGTCGTCACATTGTTGTCACGTGACGTATCATGACTTTTTTCCCTTTTCACTAAAACGGGGATGGGCATGGCCAGTGCGTGACGCATGCGGGCCGCAAGTTTGATGCCCCGATCTAGAGCTATGCAGTGCTTTGGATTCTGTTCCAAAAAGGCACTTCAGTGTGCATAATGGTTTAAATGCAGCCCCTGCCGGCAACCATTTAAAGTAACTGAGTCTTTCTCTAGCAGCAAGAAAGACTGAGTCTCTACCTAGAATAGCATCAGAGGGCAGCTCTGCTTTAAAGAATGGCAGGCAGGTGCAATGCTTGCTTGAACACTGAAGTACCTTTTTAAAATCAAATGGGAACTGTTGTCCAGTTCTCTAAATTTCCAGGATATCTACTTTTGTTTTGTTGCTGTTGTGGCTTTTTTTCCCCTGCTGCAACTGCACCTGCCACTCCTCCCCCTTCCCTGCTTTTCTCTGTGATTTTCTTTCTTTCTTTATTCTTAAGCCCTTTCAATAAATGAAGGAGGCTCTAATATATTTTCTCCTTTTTATAGGGATTTTCCATGCAAGGACAGTACAGTGGAATATCTCAAGCTGAGGTGAGTCCAGCTGGCAATCTATATTTAAACTCCAGGTCTTCCCCTCTGTAGATCCTCACATCTTGTTTTTGGTCTCTGGACTTGACCCATCCTATGATTAATTATTTATTTTATTTTTTTAAAGATTATAGAAGCACCTTTCCAACCAGGTGCTTCAAATATATTGGCCTCTCCGTAGTGTCTGGAGATCACAGACAGATCTTAGAGGCACTTTATTGAGGTCAGCTATTAAAGGCTGTGGCAGAATTTACAAAAACAGACAAAAGCATTTAGAATGACTTAATTTTAAGCAGTCAATGAATCTTGACCTTCAGGAAAACCTGTCTTTGTATCCTTAGTGATAACTGTGTTTAAGTGGACAGAGACAATCCCACAGCTATAGCCGGAACCTCATTTAAAATTAGCATGAACCATAGTGAAAAAGAGCCTCTGCTGTTATGAGACGGATAGCTCACGATTGCTTCTTAAAAGATATCTTCATAAAAGTTTACTACCCCAGACTTATTTGAAACAGTAATACAAACACAGTGGTTGATAGTTTCATGGGTTTCTTTTCACATACAGCTAAAATGAAACACAGTTTTTCCAGCCATGCAAAAATCTTGAGCTTTGAGAGACCTTCCAAGATACTGTTAAGAGCCACTTATATAGAATTAACAATTATTTATATTTAAGGGTTATCTGCCTTTTTTTCTTCTTCCTGCTGTGCAGGTGACAAAGTTGCAGCAGCTTTCAGGACATCCTGTCTCATTTTCATCCTTGGCACAAACTCCATCTCTAGTTGCAGGTAAGAGATCTGGTGTAAGAGTTCTGTAAAATGACCAATCCCAGAATCCTCTGCATCACTATCTGCCCTGTGATTAGATTAGGCTGTAGAATCTCTGATAATCTTTAATTACAAAGTAAAGATTTTGCAAATAATACTTTTTTTGCCGAGAGAATAGACTAGGGGTGTCAAACTCAAGGCCTGCGGGCCGGATCTGGGTGGCAGGGTGCTTAGATCTGGCCGTTGGATCAGCCTGCAATGCCTCTGGCAACAAAAATGGAGCGCATAGCCCTCCCGAGCTCTATTTTTGCTGCCAGAAGGCTGCAGGAGGCTGTTGCAGCTAAAAATGGAGTTGGCGGGGGGGCCGCAAGGCCCTCTAGAGCTCCATTTTTGCTGGTAGAGGGCTGGAGCAGGCCGTCACAGCCAAGAAAGGAGTTCATGGGGGCTGCATGTGGCCCTCCTGAGCTCCATTTTCGCTGGCAGAGGACTGGAGCAGGCTGTCGAGTGACGTCGAGCTGGCCACGCCCACCCCAGCCATGGCTCCTAGATCAAAAACAGCCCTGATACGGCCCTCAATGAAATATAATTTAACACCTCTGGAGTAGACAGAAACATATTTATAAATAACCCTAATTAGTAATAATTTTTCACCAAGAAATGTCACTCAGAACAATGTAATGTGAATAAATAAAACATTATATTCCAAACAAAAATATGTAACTTTTATTAAAATGTACACAGTATTTTTATTAGAGTTAGATAAACCTATGGAGTCATTCTTTTATATCATATCTTTGAATTGCATAAAATAGGCATAAAAATGAATCTGCATTAAAATGATTTTTACAGATCAAGCAGAGGATTGATAGCAGATATGATATTGGTATTGGTAATTGATATGAAATCTAGTGAATTGTTAAGGATTTATTTGGGATATAAGCGCTAAAAGAAAAAACCAAAAGAATTGTGGAGAGCATTTGAGAGCCTCTTTCAAGATGCTTACGTTTCTAGCCTGAAATTTTATAGTAGCCTGCCTCAACCTCCCATCCTTTTAAGTGTGAGCGTTATCCCATGTTAGCAAAGGCAGATGGGCTGGATGAGTATTATGGAAGTTGTGGAGGATGCCAGGTGAGTAAGGCTATCTTTTATGGAAAAAGAAAGCAATCTAAGAAATAATAATAAATAATTATTGGGGAAACTTGAGTCAGAAACATAAATAGGAAATGTGTGTATAAAAATACACAGTTGGTGAGGTAGCTTTGTTGAGGTAATGACAATTCTTTAATGTGCACCTCAATTTTTATACATAATCTCCAGGACATTCATCCACTTATTAAGATGCTTACAGAGTCCAGTTGTAGATCACTTGGGTCATTCTCAGTCTGCTTGAAAAACTGTAATTGATTGTGCAAAACACAGACATCTGGATGACATCATCTACAGCAGGACAGGAAGAAATATGGCCAGAGAGGGAGGGAAAAAGCTGTTAGTCCAATTTCCAAAGTGGTTCTCATCTTCTAGAACAATCGGTGGCTATTTCCTCAGCGCTGACCAGAATCCTAATTCATAATAAGTCATGGTGTATTGAATAAATTGCAGTACACTGGGTTCATACATAACTGAAGCAGAACCTGTAGCTTACAGAGAACAATAATTGCACTCACCAAAACAGGATAAGCTGAAAGCCACATTACAGCTTAGTATTGCTTAAAAACAGATATTAAAAATAAGTTATAGAGCACCATCAAGTCAGTCCCCCTGTTAAAGAAGAATATTTTGCAAATTCACCTTAATAGCCAAGAGTATTTTTGTTTTTATTAACTCTTTATTTTCAATATATCCATCATTATAGCAATCTTCAGATTAAAATACGGAGGAGAGGAACAAAAGAAATCAGCTCAAGAGGCCAAGTATACACTCCTTCTCAATGTCTCCCATCTTTCTCTAAATACAAACAGAGACAGAGACAGAGAGGAAGGAATAAGTGATTTTGAATTTCTTGGCTCAGGGCTGTTAAACTCCCAGCCCGCGGGCTGAATGCATCATGCGCTGGCCAAGCCCGCACTCGATTTAGCAAAGGGAGAAAAAGTACCAATACGTCACGTGATGACGTTGTGATGCCATGAGTTTGACACCCCTGGCTTAGGCCTTTGTATGTCTTGGGCATCTCTTGAAACTTTGCTGGGATACAGATCAGCAATCTGTATTGTTGTAAAGATGAGGTCTTTTGCTAACTATAGCAAATCTTGAAAAGCAGCTTTGTGGCAGCAGTCAGAACCAGCAGATGACTTCGAGCAGTTTTCAAAGGCAGAGCACATACTGAGCACATTGCAGGAACCCCAAGTGAGGCATAACGAAGGCATGTATCATTCTGGCTGGATCTGATATTGCTGAAAATAGTTTTAGCATCTTTGTTCTTATCACAGAAAAGCCATTAAGCAAAGAACAAAGCTACAGCTTACACAATATCCTTTGATTTTGTCCTAATGTAAAACCTATGCCCAGGACAGACCATCATCCACACAAACATAACAAAATAGACTAGCTCCACATGGCAAAAAAGCGAGACAAGGCTTTTCCCTTATTTATTTATTTTTAATCTACATCCTGAATATATATTGAGGGAAACCAGATTGGAAAAAGATGAGTGTGGTTTTAGAATTGGAGGAAGAAACATCAATAGCCTTAGCTATGCTGATGACACGACATTACTCGAATAGCTGAAAATGCAAATGATTTCATTGCATAATGGTTTTTCCTGTGACACTTTATGGAAATGAAATCTTTACAACAAGTATACAGGTTGCTGCTCTATATTCAGGCAAAATTTCAAGTAGTTTGAAGAAGTAGGTGAGAAAGAGTATTGATATTTTAAGTCAGTGGTTTTGGATGGCCAAAAAATCATGGATCACAGAACAAACCAAGCTACAGTTCTTATTAAAGAGACAAATGCCCAGGTTCACATAATCATATTTTAGACATATCTGGGACTCTTTTGAGAAGTCTGTAATTTGGAAAAAAGTGAAAAGAATTAGAAGACAACCAGGTGTAGGAACTCATGGAGTAGTGTGTGCAAGCAGTGTTATAAGATTGGAAAGTCTAGGCCAGGGAGGGATCATCCTGGAGAAGGTATCTGTGGTCACTCAGTCAACATTGAATAGATGGATTCAGATATTCCAAGAATAATTAGGAGCTGAACATCTGGATGAAGCTACAAGTCCAAAGTTGAAATCTCTTTTAAAGGAAGGAGCTCAGATAAACAATGCACAACAATAAAAAGCCTTCTTTTGGGTTTTGTTTATTCATTCATTGAACTTGGCTTTTCCAAGTAGCCCCTGTAAAAATGCAGCAAATCCATGCAATTGAACCAAAACTCTTACCATCTGAATAAGGACAAGGATTGTTTCTTATGTTGATAAAAGAATATCTGTAGCCAATGGGTTCTGCATCAAGCAGGAAGAGGCAGGGATAGGCTGGAATTCCACCGGGACTATCTAAAATTAGTCCTGTGTAATGTGACCTAAGTGAAATGGCATAAAACAAAAGCCTCTTCTTTGAGCTGCTGATTGCTTTGCAAGAGCTGGGAAGCCATCCAATCCTTTTTGTGTCCTCCCTGCTCTTTGTAACTATGGTGCCTAGAAAGGATCTTTAAGATGCTAACATTTCAGTTCAAGCTTATTCTAGGGAAGGCAGGATTATGAAATACCCATTCAAGGAGTAACTAAGTGGGGGTAGGCGAAGGGCCCCAGTAATTCTGTGTCTTCTTTCTCTCTTTCTCTGTAGGCCTGGATGCAAACTCTCAGAATAGCTCTCAGGAGTTTCTAGTTCCCAATGATGTAAGTCAGACTTTGATGTGAGCTGCCTACTCTGCTGGGTTAATGCTGTGGTTGGTTTGGTCTTTTGTTTGCACTGTTGTAATTGTACCCACTTCCGTTCCTCCCATTTCATATCAGTATAAAAGCTCATTGGGCATAAATCCAGACCCTTTTTCATTCCTTTCCTCTGCTCCTGTTCACCAAGGTCTGTAGAGAGGGACTCCATTCCGATAAAAGCAGGAATCTACTCCCCAGCCAAATCTTTCCCAGTAAAGGGCCAAGTTTTGCTGAGCAACTATGTCAGAATCAAAAATCCAAATTCTTTTATTGTTGCAGTTGAGAAAGCTGCCTTACGGCGGCTCCAGCTATTTTTTTTTTCAACTGGACTAATTTTGTTTACTCGGATGGATAGCAGATCTGCAGAGTCTTGGATAAAGAAAGGACTTTAACTTCATCTGTTAATACAATTATTTTGAACTGGAGCAGCCAGTTAATGATTTAGGAATTGTCTTCTTGGGAACCTTGTGTTCTGCCACAGAAATATGGTCTTTGGGGAATATAGTTAGGTAGCAAACAGCTTTTAAAAATAGAATTAATATGTCAATCTTCTACAACAAGCACAGGCAACTTTTTAAATTTCAGACAATGCAGTTTTTAATTGTAATTATTTTTACCAGTAGCTTTCAGGGCTTGTAAAAAGTGTGGCAGGATACAGTAATTTCATTAGACTTCAGAAGACATGAAAATTCAAATTCTTTTTTTTAATTGGCATTTGTGGCTTTTTTGTTTTAAGATAAAATGGGTTTTCGAGCCTCTTAAACATTTAACATACCTATTTTAAGAAATTAGTTTTGTCCGGAGTTCCTGAGAGGCAATGCACAGCCTAGATTTCAGGGATAATATGCTCTCAACATAAAATACTTACTGGCAAATAGACTAATAGCAGTGATTCTCAGACTGTGGTCCATGCTGTCACAGGGGCCCCACAAAGGCTTGAAGAAATAATATAGTTTAAATCTTGAGTTAAGTCTTGATTGCCCATGCTATGGTCCATGGTTACAAAAGGTATTTAAAGGAGGTCCGTGGTGAAGAAAAGATTGAGAACCACTGGACTACAGTACTTACTGGTGGTAAGGAAGGTAAATTCAAAGACAAACTCATGTAGGGTGCATAACAGGCATCTTGATGAACAGTGTCAACAGTATTAGTTTCTTGTGGCAAAATCCTGTTTCAGACAAGAGTTACAAATAGCACGTCCATCAAAAAATCCCCCAGTTACAGCCTCAACCAGCTCACCCACCATATGATAAGAATCCTGAAGGATCTCAGGTTGTAGCCCCACTCATTCAGGAATAATATTTCCTGTCAAAGAGAAAACACAGATAGTCTGATGCACAAACAGCAGCTCTGTCTTGCTTGGGTTCAGGTCTAGCCTAGTCTATCCCATCCAGACTCTGTCTGAGGACAAAACATCTATAGCATAGCCCAGAGTAGTAATACAAAGAAGACGTTCATGTAGATATCTAAAAGGGGGGGGGGAGCGGGGAGGGAAGGAAATCAAGCTCTATGGCATGCCACAGGGTTAACTCTTCACTATATCTGCCAAATGGAACCACTGTGAAATGGTGCTCCCAACCCTCACAAACAGTCTGGAAGGACACCTTGAACTCAAAGGCCTCGAGGAGGTGGAGGAGGAAGAGGAGACTAAAAGTAGGGCATTCCACCATCTGGAATCTGACAAAGATAATTAACTTGAGTGACCTGTGCTACCTCTATCTCAGGTCTAACACAAAAAATACAGTGTTATTTATAACTCTGCTAAGACAAAGAAGCAGGTGGAAAGCCAATTCCTAAGCTTAGCAATGCTTAAAAGTCCAAGCTTCATCACCTTATCTAAGACAAATGTTTTAAAGAATAATGCAGTCTATACCGAGGTGGCCATCCCAGGGAGGAAGATTCGAAACCACAATTTGAGTTTTAATACTAATTGTGCTGCCACGTCTTTCAGGGCAGCCTGACATGGCAACATGTAACTTAATAGTTGTACCATGAAGGGATTATCTGGAAATAATTGAATCTTCAGACATTAAAGGGAATAAAGATTGTTTTGCATCAACAGTTACTTGAGTTTGGATCAGCATTTGGCTTTTTCCTTTTGTCACAAGGTTCAGTTGTCATTGCGGTTGTAAAGGAATGTAGAGATGACTTTGGAAGGGAGTAACTGCTAAGGGAAATGAAACAACAACTCAGTCCTGAGAAAGTGAGAAAGAATCTCAAAATAGTCCTGTCTTGATTCTGTTTCATGTAAGAGGGGAAAGAGATAAAGTCTTGTAGGCTTTTATGATTCTCTTATTATACCTTACCACAGTAACAAGCACTCCTAGAATCCTTGTGGGGCCCGTTTCCTGTCCTGGCCTACCTCACAGGACTAGCAGTAGTGGACAAAGCACAGTACTCACACAGAAACGTCCTAAGAGAGACGGGTGGAAAAGTTGTATTTTAAACCCACTTTCCCGTAACTTCAGAAGCCTCACACTCACTCCTCCCTGGGAGCAAAAGCCAGAATATCAAGCTAAAAGGAGAATGTGCCAGTTGCTCACCCACACAGCCAACCCAGCTGCAAGCCTACTCTGCAGATACCAGCAGAATACTGTTGGGGAAACTGAAGACTTTATTCAGTCATTTTTGAAGGCAGGAAGCATGTGGGTAGTCAGCAACATTGACCTTTACATAGCACCCCAATTTTACATGCACAAGAAAAAGAATGATGGAATATTTTGCTCAAAGAAAAAGGTCTTACAAAACAAGCTGCACTGCTTTATTATTGTAGGTCAGTTCCTGCCACAGTCTGGTAGAAACCTGAATTACATGACTTAATTATTTTTTCCTTTCCCATTCGGTCTCTCGCTTGTCTAATCGAAGGTGGTTCAGTCCAACAAATCTTTGTAGCTGAATAGCTTAAACAGCACAATCCTGGGGACCCACTCAGCTACAAACAGGATTGATACTGTCCTTTAATAGCATTTGAGTTTGAAGCCGTGGCTTCTAGAAAAGGACAGTGCCTTCTGGGCGGATGAACCTGGTCACTTCAACATTAGATTCATGTGCCTCCTGGCTGGTGATGGCTATCCAGTAGTGTGCCATTGGTCAGTGTGGTGTGTGTTTTTTGAGGGAATGGTGGCTCTTCCTGCCTTGAACATAGTGTCCTCTCTTCAAAAAGCCTTCTTCACTGGACCCAACTGTCCTAGGCAATTTTCATTCAGGTTCCAACCTTCCCTGGAATGTTGTGAATGTCTCTTAAGTTACAACTTCGGTGGCCCCTGAAAGATTCAGATTATCTTATTTCAGTCTGGTTTCAAACCAGGGTATAGTATCAAGATGGTATTAGAATTTGTTGATAACTTTGATGGAGTCAGAACAAAAGGAGCTGTAATGGTTCTGGTTCTACTTAATCTCTTGGCAGGTTTTCATACCATAAATCATGGTATCTTTTTGGATTGCCTGAAGGGAATAGGAGGTGGAGAGAAAGTGTTCCTATGGTGGTTTTCCCTTCTCTGTGGTTGGGTTCAGTCAGTGTTGACAAAGAGAGATAAATTGAGCCAGAATCCCCACTTAAGTGGGATTCTTAAGGTTAGGTATTCCCATCTTTCCTGGTTAGCATCTGCATGAGGCCACTTAGTGAGGTGATCTGTCAATTTGGGGTCAAATTATCTTGGCTTAGGGGGTAGCCAAATGATATTGTCCATGTCTAATTCCAGTATGTGGAGGTTGTATGATCCTGGTTTGGAAAGGATGCACTTAAGGTTATCTCTGACAAGACTGAGTAGCTGTGAATATTTGCACTTCCTGAGTCTGGAATGGTTTCATCGTTAATCCCAAATAGGATTGTACTCCCCTCTCAAGAATTGGTACTAAAATTGGGGTCTTCTTGGACTCATAACTTTTGCAACAATTGGAAGTTGTAGCTAGAAAACTTCGGCATAATTTATCTAGTGTTCCATTTGTGTCCATACTTAGACTGGGAGGCCTTAAGACATTCACTCATGTTTTGATCACTTGTAGACTCCAATAATTCATTGTACTTGATGCTGCTCTTGAGGCTGTAGCTTGTCCAGAATGCAACAGCGTGAGCAGCCATGGTATGCCCCCATAATAACCTTCCCACGAGCTACAATGATAGTTCCACATGCAGTTTGGGTGCTGGTTAACATGTATGCTTCACGGCCTAGGACCTGGTTATTTGAGGAATCACCTATTTCCAGTAGTCTGTCATATTCTGGATCCCTGTAAATGATTGATAAATACTTGATTAAATAATCATCCAGTTAGACTCAGAAGTAGGCCTCTATCATGCAACTGCCCTCTGTAACACAATTTTCTTCCAGATTTATAGAGCTCCACCCTGGCCTTATTTAAACAAGCCCATAAAATCTGACTCTATCCTTAGGCTTCAGGCTAGATTGGATGATAGGTTTCTTCTATTCTATTCTATTCTATTCTATTCTATTCTATTCTATTCTATTTATTCTGTTTTGATCGGTGGAACATCTGTTTCTGAATGTTACTTTTCTTTTAACAAGGCATTTCTTTGATTATAGTGCTGTAGCCAGGTTGTGACAGATTGGAACGGCCTATTGATTCCATAACTGAAATAAGGCATTACGGCATTTATTTGTATCTTGGGAGTTTCTTGTCTAAAAAGTAAATATTACTGTAAGTAAGGCACCAAATCCCACTGTTTCTCAGTGCAAGAAATTGATCACTTAATGATTCAGTATTCTCCATGCAACTTAGTTCAGCTGTTTTCTTAGGGGATGAAATTCCTCACACCCTTTCCTCCTATAGATGATTCCTCTTCTTTGTCCTCCTTAGCTCATTGGCTGCATCATTGGCCGGCAGGGGAGCAAGATCAGTGAGATTCGGCAAATGTCCGGAGCGCACATCAAGATCGGGAACCAGACAGAGGGTTCTTCCGAACGTCATGTGACCATCACAGGCACACCAGTCAGCATCACTTTGGCTCAGTACCTCATCACAGCCTGGTAAGAGCCAATGCAGCCTCTGGGGGAGATGAGGCAGGGAGGAAACCTCATTTGTCACAGATATATGCAGGTATTGCTGTGGCTTCCTCCTCCTGTGTCTTAAGCCCTGGGACTTTTAGATGGATAGCTTTGTAGGAACCGAAAGGCAACTGTTTGCTATGGTGGGTGAGTTGTTAGTTTTTGCAACCATTCTGCCTTTTATTTAATAAACAGGAATGTTAAAAGGTAACATCCTGCTGCACTCCCACGAGGGTCAATAGTTTTGCACACTGTCTCTCCAGCCTAGATGACAGCCTCCAATCTTTGAATTTCTCATGAGCCAGCCTAAGACTATTATCATTAGCTACAGTATTTTGGGCAGCTGCCTCTGCTTTCCCCTCAAATTCCCCTTGCAGCTGCAAGTACCGATGCAGCCTTCAGTTCTGCTCAGAAAGGACTCTTGTTTTCAATGTGGAATAACTGCCTTTTATCCACAAAATAACAACACTTGAATGGAATACATGAAAGGATATTTGCGATGGTGTATCACAATCTGGCACTTGAGATGCTTTAAGATTTGGAGCAGGAAAGTAACTGTTGTTCTCTTTTTGTGCATTATGGCCACTAGGGTAAAGGCTGGTAGGACATGGCCTGCTTCTTGAAGGATGCGCTTTCCTGTTTATATAGTCAGTTTTCTTATGGAAATCATTCTGGCACTTATTTTATACATTAATATATTTACATATTCAAAATCGAAGTAAGCTAAATTTTATCACCGCTGCTGCTCACCGCCTTCAACTTCGACAGGTAAATTGGTTTCAGGGTATGAAATTCAGATATTGATTCAAGCCATTAGTCATGAATCCAAGACACATAAGTGCCTGAAATACCTTGGAATGCTTTGATTATATAAACAGGAGCTACTAAAAGTATAAGATAACTTCCCTCAACATAACCAGCTCTGAACACTGATTGAGGAAATAAGCTCCTTTTATCACAGTAAAAATTCCTTACTGTAAATGTATGATCATAGTCCTAGGGGGATTCTGGAGAAAAAGATCTTATCCAGATGCTGAAATGCTTCAAAGCACCTTGTTCACTATTTCCAGTCTGTGTGTGTACCTATTCTGTTGCACATGTCATTATGCATGCCAGTAAAAACACGTCTTTCTGTGAATGCATATCCATATCCATAACCATACTGTTATATATGTATTAAGCAAACTATACATATTAACCCATACCTATGCATATTATGCTGTGTGCAAGCTTGTTCCAGCACACATTGGTACATATACTTCCAAGTATATGTCCACAGATGTCTGCATTTTTATATGTAAATGGGCATGCATGCACAGGTCTCATTCTTTCTCCCTTCTTGTTCTTCAGTTTAGAGACGGCCAAATCTACCTCCCAGACGCCCCCCGTTGACCTCGGCATGACTTTCTCCCAGCCCCTCACCCCTTCGCCAGCCCCAGCGCTGACAGCAGTGGCCGCACCTCCCCCAGCCTTGCTTGGTCCCCCCTATGCCATCTCCCTCTCCAACTTCATCGGCTTGAAACCCATTCCCTTCTTGACACTGCCCCCTTCCTCAGCCACGGGGCACAATGGCAACCTTGCCACCTACACGACCAAGATCTCCACAGCCAATGCAAGCAAGAAGGGTGAGAGACAGAAGTTCTCCCCATACTGAAGCAGGAAGGTGGGGTTGTGGGGCAGGGAGGGGAAAATTTGGGGGGCCCTCCCATGCTTCACGAGATGGCATCAACATCAGGCCACTCCAAAATGAGGTTACATGGGGGAAGACTAAATATGATGTGAGAGGCAAATCAATTGTATTGGAAAGTAAGGAGATGAGAGAGAATATAACCTCGGCAGCTGTTGAGAGCAGTGCTGACTAAGAGTCACGAGAGAGAACTGGTTCTTCTCCATAGTTCCTATTTGATCCTAGCTGAGAAGTCTGTAGTGATTAAGACCATCTAAACTTAAACTTTCTCCTCCGTTGGACAATTACTGCTCCACACGCAAAGTGTTAGGATTTTTTACCTTCCATAAATATATCTGATCTCCTTCAGGAAACGGCTTCTCTCACTATCTGATTTCCTATTGTGTTGTTAGGAAATCTACCAGTTTACGTAGAGAAAAATTGAATCATACACAAATTCTCTATTTCAAATTGAAGGCACTGGAGGTCTTGGGAAAGTTCTTAACTCAATTGTGGGAGTAGATGAAGCTTATTTGACCAATGGTAATGATAGAGTATATGCTGTGCCACTGCTATATCTCATGGATGATTGTTTTCAGTGGGGGAAAATGGAAAAAAAAATCTGACTGATAAAGAAGAAAAAGGCATATAGGATTTATATATGACGGAACATACCAAGAAGCAAACTTTTTGGTTCTCTGTTCTAAGTATTTCTCTCTTGATATGAAGCTGCTTATGTATCTCATTCTAACTATCTAAGAATCTCAACATTTTAAAAAAATCATGGCTGTTTCTGACAAACACACAGGGTTCTGAATTTTTGCTTCCCCCTAAAAGCTGGCTAGAATAAAAAGAGACTGAAAGGAGTAACTTTTACCAGAGGCCCTCTCTTGTTGACGGAGTTGCATAGCAACCATTGGCATATATTTGGTTTCCCTGCTAAAAACCTGGGCAAAGGCTAATCAGATAGTGTAGTGTATTGCTAAATTTGAATCTCCAGCACTGGCTGCCAATTCTATTTAGTCTCAATGGAAGACACCTATTCCATGGTCTTTTTTATGGCAGATACCTCAGGAAATCTCTTCTTAACAGGTCATAGAATAGCTATCATGCCACTGAACGCATCTTTGAATTTATCTTATCCTCATGGGATGTTGTCTCCAATGAGTATTTACTAATACTGTTCAACTCCTTATAGTTCAGCTCTACTCAGCTCTATTCAGTAATAAAAAAAAAACCTGTTTACTCTTAAGCATAGGAAACTGCCATTTAATAACAAGTCCAGCTACCAGCCATCTCTGGTTCTATGTTGTCTCCTATGTTGCTAGCTGATAGTAGCTCTCCAAGGTATCTGACAGAGAGTTTCCCAGCTTTACCTGGAAATGACAAGGATTACATCTGGGACCTTTTCAATGCAGCCTTAAGGAATGAGTACACGCTCCAAAAAGAGTCCCCACTATCCCCATACCCTCTTTCTTATCTATTGTTATCGGGAGGGCACTTGTCAATGCAGATAAATTCATGTGAGTGAAGAGACAGGAATTATAATTTATCCTGACCCTTCTGTCTAAGATAAAGTGTCATCCCAGAGATATCCAACCACATAGCTACATTTGGTAATTATCTCAATAAACTGAGGTCCTGTCTAGCAGGAATTCAGCATAGCTTAGTCCTGAGTAAATAGTTACAGGTTTGCAATGTACAGAAAATATACTGCCAAGCCAAGGATTTTACAACCAAGTCCCTAACTGGTTATAAACAGTATAGCTTCTCCAAAGTGACTCAGATTGCTGACTCAAGTTGGCATGTTGTATTTCTTTACTCAAATGCTACAAGGTGAATAGCAAGCTGTTATCTTTATAAGGCATTGGATGGAATGTGCTTGTTCAGTGAATCAGGCTAGAAAAGAAACTGAACTTGCCTTTTGCTCTGCCTCTCCTGTGGAACCAACTGACTCGTTAGCAAAGCCCAGGGCTGTGTGTAGTGTCTGCATTCAAGTAAAACAAAGCAAAAAAAAATATTTAAAATTCTGCATGCACGCAACCACATCCTGTGCCATAAAAAGTTCGTTATCTGACCTGTATAGAATATGCAACTATGCATACATATCTCCTTTGTGCATGGTAATTTTGGGAGAGGAATGTTTGTTTGTTTGCATTGTACCCAGATTTACAATTCATGGGAGAAGCAAGAAAATCAACCTGCCCCTTTCTAAATAAATGCTAGTTCCCAAGCAGCACATCCTGTGGGTTTTTTTTTTTTTTTTTGCTGGATTCCTCCAGGAATCACAGGTTTCACACAGCCCTGATTATGTTGAGCTCACACAATTGGGTACGATGCCAAAGATGTCTGGGAGAAAAAAATTAGCCAGGCTGACTCAAAAAGAAAAATTCAGGATAATTGGGTTTAAGGATATCAGCAGATGCGGAGTGTTGAAAGGCAGTGGCATCTGTTTGCTGACGAGATTATCTCATACCCTCAGCATTGCAAATATACATTTTGGATGGCCACCATGCATGTGTAGTCATTGGCTGTATGGTGGTTAAAGGATTGCCATCAATAAAGAAATGCTGTAGGTTTACAGATATAAAATTCTCAGATGGTGTAAATCAATATGAATTCCAATATTTTGATTTCACAAGAAAGGGAAGGATTGGAGCAAAAAGCAAAGGGGGGGGGGACTATTCTTATAAATCAATACAACCAGTTGTCCGTTTGGCATTATACCCTGGCTGGTACAGATCTCTTTAATTTCCCTCTATCACTTCCCGGCAAAAAGCTCTCATCTTTTCTTGCGGCTCTGAGGAATTTCCCTCCTACCCCATAATCCTCTTTGGCTTATCTTTGGAAATGCTGTACATATAATTCTATATTTTTCCTCCTTTGTAACTTATCATTGATTTAATAAAAATATAAACTTTGTCCACTGAGAATTAATTGTTGTACATTTGAGTCAGGCAAAATGCGGAAAGTATTAGCTGGCCACTGGAATGATTAATAAAAGGGGGTGGTGGGGAGAGGAGATTTTGTAATGCTTTATCTAAGAACACAGTGAAGGCTAGCATTGTTCGTTTTTTCTTTTCCCTGGCAGCTGGACTCCTGCCTTTTGACAGCCAGGAAATCAGCAGGTGAAACTTTTCTTGTTGTCTTGAATGCTGGAGGAAATATTGTTGATTAAATTTCCACTTGACACCGATACTATGTTCACAGAAGACCTGCAAAGGGACAAAGATACATCTCTAGAACATGTCATTAATTCAGAATAACCAGCACATCTTAGTTATGTTTTGATTCGTGGCAAAATAAATCAGCAACTCAAGTTCATCAATCATAGAAACTATAAGAACAAGTATTTCTAGATAAGCTTTAAAGATCAAGGTTAACCTATTACATAATAGGGGTTTCCACAAATCTGGACTCTACAGCTTTGTGCCCATACTATGCTACACCGTGATTATGATTGTTAAATAAAGAATTATTGCTGGCGCACACTAAGCCATATACTGTAACTTGCAACTATAATGAATGGCTCTGTCTTATGATCATGGATCTTGATCCATGACATTGTGATTTTTTAATTTATTTTTTCAGCAATGCAGTAGAGAGGTCTATGGGTTCTTTGTCTGTTTAGCAATAGTAATAAGACTTATATACCACTTCACAGTGATTTATAGCCCTCTCTAAGTGGTTTACAGAGTCTGCATATTGCCCGGAACAATCTGGGTCCTCATTTTACCGACCTCAGAAGGATGGAAGGCTGAGTCGACCTTGAGCCGGTGAGAATTGAACTGCTGAACTGCTGGCAGTCAGCAGAAGTATCCCGCAGTATTGTATTCTAACCACCAGGGCTCTTAGTACCAAGATGAGCAACTTTTAAGCAAAATGTTTTCCACAAAATGTGATTTAAGCTTAAAATATTCATCAAAAGTCCAGATGGCCATTAGATGGTATTGAAAGGATATCGGACGTTCTAATTCTTCATTGTTATCCTGGTGATCGTTCAAATATTTGCAGCCCAGATATAGCGACCCTAATAGTTACCCAGTTCAGAGCAGACACAAGATGTGCTTTCAGTCCATGCAAAGTGCCAAAACACATAAACCGAGAGTGTACAACTGGTTGCAGATCCAAGCCTTGTATTCATCCAGTACCAAATTGTCCTGGTATTGTCAAAGTATTTATCTGTGTTGAAAAGAATAGAATGGATACTATACAGCCCTTGGTATTCACCTGCACAGATTGCCATTGGTCCCATGCTAGTTTCCCCTTTAGCTCCAGCAAAAGAATTCATTATGGCAGCATTCCCACTCTCAGTAGCAGCAAGAACCCAGCAGTAGTGACTCCTTCAGTGAATGGAAAAGGGAACATTATGTAGATATACGTATCCAATGTTTTAGTCCCTTTCAGAGCTAGCCACTTAATGTGGTATGCAAAAAAAAAAAGGGTTTAAGGAAACAACCGCTTCATGCATTGCATTTTGTTCTTTAAACTTCTCATCTCTCTCTTTTTCAGGAACTCTACAATTCTAGATAACCACAAATTTTTCCATCTTCCCTTTTCTCTTTTAACCGAGCCATTTTTCCTTTGTGTATTTATTTTAACGATAATAAAGTATTAAACTTGGATGCCGCCCATCTATCAATGATTCCGGGCAGCTCACAAGAAGGAAACAAGAAAAATATCAAATCAGTAGAACATTAAAGATATAGAAGATGGCAAATGTAATGAAGCGAGGGTCTCATTTTCCCTCGCCAAAGGCCTGGGTGAAGAGATAGGTCTTCATGGCTCTTCTAAGCAACAATGGACTAGAGTCTGTCAGGCCTCAAGGGGAAGCTCTTTCCAGAGGGCAGGCATTGCTACAGAGAAAGCCCACTTCCAGGATCCTGATAAATGATATTGTTCAATCAAAGGAACCTGGAGGGCAACAGCCCTGTACGGTAGAATCAGCCAGGCAGATGTCATGGGAGGCAGGCAGTCCCTTAAGTGTTTGTCTAATTTGTATACTTCCCATCTCCCAAGTAGGTGACTCTGGGCAGGGTACAACAAAATTAAAGCAACAAGTATCTAAAATCATTATCAATCACAAATTTAAAGCATTAACAAACTATAAAGGCAGCTAAAACAAGATTAATAGATGAAGGGATGTTATTAGTAAAGGTTCCATCTCATTCATTTACCTGTCCCTTGATATCTCCAGGCCTGTCCGCATAACCAAGTCTTATGGACCTCCAGAAGCTTAGAAGTGATGAGGTTCTCACTTTAGGGAGTGATGTAAAATTCCACATGTGGGAACGACAGCCAAAAAAAAAGGCCTGTGGCCTAGGACCCACCAAATGTAGCTTCCCTTTCTGTTGGATCTGGTGGCATGGCTAGATGAAAATTGGGGTGAGGCTATCCCTCAAATATGGTGGTCCTGTGCCATGTATGGTTTTAAAGGTCAATACCAGCATCTTGAATTGGACCAGAAGCAAATTAAGAACCAGTATAGCTCTTGCTGCAGAGGTGTAATGCGTGCTATACATTATATAACTGCTCATACTGCTGCATTTTGCAACAGCTGAATTTTTTCAAATACTTTTAGAGGACATCCCAATGTAAAGTGAATTGCAATAGTCCAACTAGGCAATCACCAAGGCAAAAATGACTGAGTGGGGCCCCTTGAACCAGGACTGGTACAACTGGTGCACAATATGAAGTCGTTCAAAAGCTCACCTAGCCATTACTCCCTCCAAGTTGCACACAGAGTCGGTTGGGGGAAAGGCAACCTCATCCAGTACCAAAGCAATAACAGTAGCACTTAGACTGATCTACTGCTCCACAGTGCTTTACAGCACTATCTGAGAGGTTTATGATGTCAGCATATTGCCCCAACAATCTAGGTCCTCATCTTACTGACCTCAGAAGGATGGAAGGCTGAGTCAACCTTAAGACAGTCAGGATTGAACTCCTTGCTGTGGGCAGAGTCAGCCTGCATTACTACATTCTAACCACTGCACCATCCCAGCTCCTGGTAATATAGAATCCAAATTCACTCAGTCTTGCCAGGGTTCATTTATTGTATGTTGATTCCCATCCAGACCTTCACAGCCCCAGACACCAGGATAGCACGTATCGTATAATTCACCAGGGAACAAGTGCCACTAAATTCACCAGGAACCAAGATATACAACTGGTTATAATCAACTTACTGACAATACTTCATTCTATGTCAACAGATATGTTCACTTAGTGGGCCCATGTAGATGTGGAATATGGGAGGGGAAAGTAACCCCTGTGAGGCATCACATAACAGGCCAAGGGTGGGAATATCTCCCCAATCGCCACTAACTGGAACTGACCCCATAGAAAAGAAGTGAACCCACACAACTATGTACTTCCCACTCATAATCTTCTAAATTGCTCCAGGAGGATACCATGATCAAAAGGATACCAGTATCAAAAGCTGCTGAGAAGTCAAGTAAGGCAAGGATAGGCACCCTACCACTGTCTTGTCTTTGCCAGGGATCATCCAAAAGTGCAACCAATGCTGATTTTGTTCCATACTCAGTCTGGAATCTGAAGGAAAGGATCCAGATAATCTGATGCATCTAGGATTCGCCGAAGGGATTACACAACCACCTTCTCAATCACCTTCCCCCAAGGGAAAGTTGATTACTGGGCACAAGTGTTGTATTGTGTGATCCAGTAATTGCTTCTTGAGGGGTGGGCACATGAAGCCGCCTTAAAAGGTAAAGGAACAATCCCCTTAGTCAAAAATTAATCACTAGCTAGTACCCATTCACACAACACCCTCTGTCTACTCTGAGCTAGGAAGGGCATGTATCTAAAGAGCAAGTGACTGAGCCCATCATTCTAAAGATCCTGTTCACTTCCTCAGATCCAACAAATTCAAAACTTTCCCAGATAATCAGGCAAGACTACCATAGGCATCTCCTGAAGACCAGCATCCAACCGTGAGCATATTTGAGCAATTTTGTCCAACAGATGTTGAGCAAATTCTTCCACCAGTCCCTACAAAAGGTTTCCTTGCTCCATTTTAATCAAGAGGGCTGATATCACCCAAAACTGATCTGCGGGGTGGCAATCTGAAGGCACAACATGGGCAGAATAGTATTGCCACTTCACTGTCTTTGCTGCTAAAAGACAGGCCTCTTGCCATGGTAAATGATGGTCTAAATCAAGTTTGTCCTTAGTTGAGTATTGTTCTAGACATCTCCCATTTCATCTCCCTCAACTCATCCATAAATCATGAGGAAAGACAACATTTGCAAAAGGGGAGATGTCACATAGACATGATCCAATCCAACACCTCAATCAGCCCTGTATTCCAAACAGTAATAAATTTCAGAAGGACTATCTAGCAGTGCAACAGGAACAACCCCAGCTACCCTCTGAAATCTCTCTGGGTCCATCAATTGCAAGGGGTTGACCAATCTAATGGCTCCTGCAGTGGATTGCAGCTTCAGGGAATCCCATAGTAATCAAGACATGATCTGACTATGACAAAGGGGTCACTAATAGCTCCACCAGCAAAAGATCACATAGCCACTGCTCTGACAGGAAGACCAGATCTGGTGTGTGACCGCTGTCCCATGATGCCCATTGCCATAATGGTAGCTGTGAACTCCTGAGCTACCTCAGATTCCACTCCCAGGTAAGGCAAATTGAAGTCCCTCAAGACCATTTAATCCAGAGAACACCAACAGCAACTAGGAGGTGGACTCAAGGAGCTCAGGCATTCAGTAGCAAACTGGAAGCCAGGGCTACTGAAAGTCTGGTATCCAGATATCAAGAAGCTGGAATATAAAACTGATATAAAACACTGGTCGAGTATTCTCTGGGAGTGGCCCGTTCCTCATGTCCTGCCATATTTCCTACGCCCATAACCTGTACCAGGTTATATGCCATGTAGGGCTTTATAGGTAACAACCAACATCTTGAATCACACTCTGAAACAAACCAGCAACAGTACAGTTTGTGAAGCAGAGATGTTACATGGACATATTGAGACATGCCAATTACTGCTGACGCTGCTACATTTTGGACCTGTGAGTTGACATTCATGACGAGTGACCCTTCCATCTATGAAAGAATGCAGCTGGTGCACCAGGCGAGTTGTGCAAAGATCTTCCTGGCTATAGTGAACACCAGCTGCAGATCCAAGGAGATCCCCCGATTGTGTACCAACCTTGAACAGCGAATTATTACCTCATCAAGTAAGCAAAGCCTAAGATGGAATATCCATAGATCTGGGTGAACCAAACACCCACAGCCGTTCTGCCTTGGTAGGATTGAGGAGATATATTTCTCCCCATCCAAACTCATGTGGCCTCCAGGCCCAGGGTTTTAACAGCCACTGTCTGGCCCAGAGTCAAAAGATATAACTGGGTATCATCATATGTCAATTCAGCCACTCTGGCTTATTAAGCAAATAATGGCTAAAGCTAATTGCAGCTCAGCATGAGGAATGAACCTTTTCAAGCTGGAGGAGTGGAGGTAGAACCCTCTGTATGTGTGTTTCTATTACAAAAATATGTATTTCATAAGGATTTGCTTTAAATACAATAATATGGGATTAAGTCCTGAGAAACCACCAGAGGTGGCATTCAGCAGGTTCTGACCAGTTCTGGAGAACCGTTAGCAGAAATTTGGAGTAGTTTGGAGAACCGGCAAATATCACCTCAGACTGGAGATTTTGCAGTATCCTTCCCCTGCCACGCCTACCAAGCCACGCCCACAGAACCGGTAGTAAAAAAAATTGAATCCCACCACTGGGAAGCACTATAGAGAAACCTTTGTGGGTACAGTTGGCTTCCATGCATCTTTCCTACATGAAAACACAGGAGAACTCTGCAGTGCGATTTGGGTAGCATAGAAATCCTGTAAAATAGACACATACATTATTAACTTGGGAATTTTCAGTAACGTTAGTCTTGGTGAACATTCCCCAGACTTCCTTTGATTTGATATCTTTGCTTTTCTGCTTAAATAAACTAACGCAGAAACCCAGGCATTCCTTTCATAAAACCACTTTTGCTGGTCAAAACTAAATGTTTGAATCAATATAAACCAGGGGGTGGGGGGATACAACCAGGGGTGGGATTCTACCAGTTCGCACCTATTCACTAGAACTGGTTGTTAACATTCTAAACAGTTAAGAGAACCAGTTGTTAGAAGAAATTACTGGCCTAATCCTGTAAGGAAGGCAGGAAGGAAACATTCTGGTGTTGCTTACAGAAACTGCCTCTCCGTTAACTCTTATTATATTCTTGGCAGGACTAAACTTCCTGTTTCAGGAACTTCTCTGGAGTTTTTTCCCCTCCTTTGCTGATACTTTGTTTGTGTGGAGTGACCATTCAAAGTTACAATGGCACTGAAAAAAGTGACTTATGACCATTTTTCACACTTACGACAGTTGCAACATCCCCAGTCATGAGAGACCAGGCGAGGAGATGCGTGCCTCAATGTGAATGATATTGAGTTGGCCACACCCAGCCAATAACATGACCACCAACCCATGCCCACCACCTAAGCCACGCCCACAGAATCGGTTGTTAAAAATTTGAATCACACCCCTGGATACAGCCTATGCAGCTCCCAGAAACAGCTGAAGCAGGAAGAGCCTTTCTCCCCAGATGCCTCCAAATTATAATTCTAAAGAAAAGTTAAAAACGGTAAGAGTTCTGAACTACATCAAGAAAAATCTTATTTACTAAGGTTTAATATGGACAACAAATGTTAAAATACTTAAATGCTTGACACAACACTGTTAAAAATGTAAATGGATATGCACTTTGAAAACAAATAAAAATTAAAAAAAAGAATAATCTTATTTACTATGTGTTAATTCATGTTAATTACATGTGATTCATTTAATCACATTTACTCTTCATTTTAACTCCAGCTGACTGGGTTTGGAAAGTAGGTGGCTTGGCAAGCCACTTAACACTTTTCCTGAAGTTGTGCTCTCCTATTACAAAGTGAACTCCAAGTGAAATGGCCAAGATGCCACACACAAGTACGAGTGTGATAACAGAAGATAAACCATTTCTTTCTTACACAGGGTAGCAAGCTAGGGCTACAATTGCAGCCATGAAAGTTACCGATGCCACTGTGAAGGGCATGATGGCAGTCTAATAGAAAATATTGGTAGCTCAGAGTTGAACTGTGGGGTCCTTGATGCTCTCTTGGTTGTTGTTGTTTTTTGCAAACGTTTCATTATCCAACTAAGTAACATCATCAGTGCTGAATGGTTAATGAAATGTCTGCAGGAAAACAACTAAGCTCAGAGAGAACGAAGGGCTCCCACAATGATGGTGGCCATTTGCAATTCAGACAGCACATTCATACTATGAGAGCCAATTCCTGATTAAAACATGATAAATAAGGAAAATACTATCAAAACATAGATGCCATGCAATAAACAACATTGGCACAATGTCTGTTACCCTGACAAAAGTGCTAAGACTGCAAAAACAATGGGATCAAGGAATTCTGGGAGTTACAGTTCCAGCAGACAGAGAAATTATGCTGCAGATGGCTGCCTTACTTTCGTTGGAGATTCTGACTGCACATATGAGATCTTGCATGCTCCAATATTGTGACTCCTGCGGGGTCCTTGATGCACTCCAGCTTGGTTGTTTTCTTGCAGACATTTCATTACCCAACTAGTTAACATCATCAGTGCTAGCTAATATCAAGATGATATTTCTTAGTTGGGTAATGAAATATCTGCAAGAAAAGCACCAAGCTCAGAGAGTATCACGAACCCCTCATTACAACCCTGAGCTACAAATATTTTTCTTTATTGGTACAAATATTTTCTTCTATTGGTTGTGACTCAAGCAGTTCATCTTTTGTTATCGGTAATTGACTCATTCGCGTCCTTGGATGTGCCTCAATAAAAGAGGATTCTCAATAAAAGAGCTTTAAAGAAAGAAAGGCTCTCTTTTAAAAGTACCTGTTGGTTGTTTTTATTATCACGTAGCCTCTTTTCCTTTAGTTTCTTCTTTTGGCTACCCAAATCTGACATATTCATCAGGAATTGAGAGAGAAAGTATGTTGTTCTTAGCTCATTAGTAAAAGTAGTGTTGAAAGAAATATCCTTCTGGGTTCAGTTCCAAGTGGGGAAAAAGACACTGGAAACATGGAGGCTGCTTGGAAAGTTTAATGGTGTACAGGGCCATGTGGCCTGGAGCTCCAGAGAAGTCTGATCACGTACTTCAAGGTGAAGGAAAAAGGAAAAAAGGGCTGAGATACTGAGAGCGCTGGGTTTTATATCCTTGGGATTTGTTGAGATTTGAATTGGAGCTTGCATTGTAATTGGTTGTCAGACTCCCAGGGGCAACTCTGTAGGCTGTCCTGAGTTCCAGGCTTGGTCTAGGCTTGCTGAGTGATTATGCCCTTAAAAGGGCTTTTGGCAATTTCTATAGCTTTACCTGGAGTTCCTTCTTATGTAAAGTATTCTGGCCCAGGCCTTAATGGCCCACCCATTAACAAAGATGTGGGTGAGATTCTGCTTCTGAGGTGAGTTTCTGCTTCTCGAGTGAGTTTCTGCTTCTTGAGTTTCTACTCTTTTTAGGGGAAATATTTTGTGTTTTTAATATTTCCTAGACTATTTTCAATTTTCTAGGAGTGGGGTGGGTGCTAACTTCCTACAGTAGCTACAAAGTTCTCACAAGTTGCCAACACTTCTTTATGCCACAGAAAAAAGAAACTAGTGAGAAATAATAAATTGAAACAACATTTTGAAACAACATTTTGGAACAGCTTTATTTGTTTTAAAATACCTGGGAGAAAGAGAGAATGTGTATTTCCAATAAATATACTTTCTATTACCATTCCACTCTGCCTTTCTCAAGGCTTGAATTAGAGCAGGGAAGAAAAAGGACATTTGACACATTGCATTGTAAATAAGGCTTAAGAGAGAGAAAGAGGAAATGAGGTTTGTGGCTGTCATCAAGGGACTGGCTACCCACTCGCTGTAAATCCAAGGTGCTATTTCTATACTGTACAGGGAATATCATTCCAGATAATAAAACATTAAAGGGAAGAATGGCCCACATGCTTTTGGGAGGCACCCTTCAAAGGGCATATAAAGGATTTTCTCACTGAACATTCTACTGTGATAGCTGGATCAAACTAAGAGAAGAAAACAAATCTTGCAAGATTTTTTTTAAAAAATGCCCCCAGCATCCCATTTCCATATCTTTTGTAAGTTTTCTTTGTGAGAGCCCCACTTCCCCAAACAATTCTTCTTTTAAACTGAGATAAAACAGAAGCAACCTCTCCATTTCCAGTCCACTCTTGAACGACTTTGGAGAAGGAAGAAACAACTTTACTTCCTGTGCTTTCCAATACGAGAAAAGAGAAGATCTTTCACCACTCATACAGCTGCTGTTTGCAACCATTTTGTTATTTTGATGGAGGCTGCCAGAGCTCCTTTTTCAGAAGTCCTTGGACTTCCCCAACTACAATTCTTTTGCAGCCACCACTTGTTGTGGGCCGCCAGCAGCAGGTGCGGAGGGCTGAGGCCTTGGAGAGTGAGGATTCAGATGAGGGGCCTACGTGTGATGCAGGGATGGGGCTAGGACTATCAGAGAGTAGAATGCTGCCTTCGGAGCTTGTGGAGGCTGGCAGCAGTGATGCAGAGGACCCTGAGGAGCCTGTGCCCAGGGCTGCTCGAAGGAAAGAGCAGCTGCAGCAGCATGGGTGACTCAGGAGTAAAGCTGCAAGGTAATGGCCCCTCCCTTAAGAGAGAAAAGCCAGTCTGAGAAACCGGGATTCTTTGCAGGAAGCAAAGAAGTTCTTGCTCTTCAAGACTTGTGGGCATTCGGACTGTCCTGGTTTGTGTTTGGAGACTTTTTGTTTTGAATATTTCTTGGCAACTTAATCTAGTGTTCTTGGCAGCCTTGCACAATCTTGGCAAAGCTCATTCTTATCAGAGACAATTAATTTTCATAGCCTTTTAACTGTGAATGAACGGAATTCACAAGGAAACATTAAAAGGTTTTGCTTTTACCGGTGTTTGTTTCCTTGTAACAATGTTTGGGTCAGAACACCACTGCAATCATAGTGGTATTAAATAAGAGACAGAACTCTACTGGTCCTGAGAGAGCCACCCACTGTGTATGAAGGCAGTCTGGGTTTATTCCCTGCCCTCTTCAGATTAAAAGAATCTGCTCTCTTAGACAAGCAGATGCTAGTAAAGTTGCCAATGGAAAGTCTAAGAAAAGGAGAGAGTCTGACCTAGTATAGATAGAATCCTAAGTCTAGGACTGAGCCTAATTCCTTTTTTAAAAAGTATCCTTAAAAAAAGAATACTTTTTAATATTTTTATAAAAGGATACTATACAGATAGTCCTCGACTTACAGCCACAGTTTGAGTCCAAAATTTATGTTGCTAAGCGAGAGTTGTTAAGTGAGTTTTGCCCCATTTTACGATCTTTCTTGCCATCATGGTTAAGCAAATCACTGTAGCTGTTAAGTCAGTAACCCGGTTATTAAGTGAATTTGGTGACAGCTTGGGAAGCCATATTCCACGCTGCCACAGAGCCTGAGAAAGTGGGAAGGGCGTGATTTCAATTGAGTAGTTCTAAGCAAACAAAACAATTTTTTTTCTTAGTTCAAGGTTATTAAATGTGGCACAGCAGAGGAAAAAAAGGATTTTACACCGGGACGGATCGTGATTGGTCCATGGGATGTGGTGATGGGAGAAAAGGGGATGGATTGTAGTTTGGGACGTTGTGGGAAATCCAGGAAACTTTTAGTTTCGAGATTCCACAGATGTGCCTGGTGCTATTCTAATAAAGGTACTTTTGAGATTATGCTTCTCTCGGAGTTACTGATTTGATTGGAGGTTTCCTGGAACGCTGACATCTGGCTTAATTGACTTGTCAGAAGGTCGCAAAAGGGGATCAATCACATGACCCCAGGACACTGCACCCATCATAAATAGGAACCAGTTGCCAAGCGGCTGAATTTTGATCACGTGACCATGGGGATGCTGCAACGGTCATAAGAGTGAAAAACAGCCATAAGTCACTTTTTTCAGTGCCATAACTTGTGAACAGTCACTAAGCTAGCTAATGGTTGTCCTGAAGCTAAGTCCAGGACTACCTGTATTTTCCATAGCTCTTTATATCCATTATGCATTTCTATGACCAAGAGAATAAAGTATTTGGGTCACAGACAGAGAAAGCAGAAGAGGCAGTCCTATGATCCTTGGCTCATAAATGGGACATCAAGCTGGGTACAAGCACAGAGGAAACTGCAGAAGGAATAGCACTGGCAATAGCACTTAGACTTATATACCGCTTCACGATGCTTTACAGCCCTCTCTAAGCAGTTTACAGAGTCAGCATATTGCTCCCAACAATCTGGGTCCTCATTTTACCAACCTTGGAAGGATGGAAGGATGAGTCAACCTGAACCCTGGTGAGATTCGAACTGCCAAATTGCACGCAGTCAGCAGAAGCAGCCTGCAGTACCTCATTCTAACCACAGTGCCACCACAGCTCAATGGAATTGCAAGATAAACCCTAGTCCTGGTCTGATGTCCATCCATATTTTTCACCCTGCTTCTGAGCAGCACCAACTCTGTCAGAATATATTCATTAACTGGCAGCAAGTCAGCAAGGGAGTAAGCATGGCAACAAACCACCCAATGGGAGCTGACATCCTGGGTGTGGTTTGGCTCTGATATCTGCTCTGAGCTGCTGCTGCTTGCTGTTTGTGCTTATGTTACCTTGAAAGAAACTACTGGTATTGTAAACTTTACTTCAATATGTTAATATGTTTATAAAGAAGTTAATGATCCTGCTGAATCAGTCATCTGTGTGTTTTCTGGACTTGAATTTCTGCTGTAAACTCTTAACAAACTCTGCTGATCAAATCTACTTCTTATAATGAAGCTAGACTCAGTAAATACTGGGAGATGTATTTACTCCTTTTATTCTCATTTAATTCATCCCACAAGCGGAAAAAGGACCACAATAGAATCAGATCTGGGCCAAATAATGGGCAGTTGGCATGCCACCACTGATGCCCTGGCAAGGGTGTCCTTCCTTGTAGACATCAAAGGATTCATCAAATAGGTTAGTACAGTTTGAATGAGTCTCAGTGATGTGGCTGAAGGTTCCCATTTGAGTCACAATTCTACATTCACATTAATTTGATACTCAAAAGTCTGCTTTTGCACAGCTCACTCTTCTAATACAAAGCTCCTTCAGAGACAGAAAAATCAAACAGAACTGCTCAAAAATCTCTTTACAAAATCAATACAAGTTTTGCTTGTATTGTATTAACAAAGAATTGTTAAGATACACATAACACATTCTATATCTGGGGTTGCCAACCTTTTGGACCTCAGGGACCACCAAACTCATAATTTTAGATCCCAGGGACCACTAACTGGTTCTGTGGGCGTGGCCTAATTTGTGGGTGTGGTTTAGTGGTCATGTGACTGGCTGGGCATGGCTCGTATGTAAATATTATCAATATTTATATAAATATTGATTTTTTTATAAAAAAGAGCAACTTTTACCCAAAATCAGGCAAAGCAGGCAGGCAGATTGAGTTCTCACAGAATCACAGATTCATTCAGAAATCTATCTATCTGCCATTGGCTAGCTCAGTCTGTCACATAAAATTTGCTAGCAAGCAAACTCACAAAATTAACTCACAACACACCATGTATGTAAATATTGAATTTTTTATAAAAAAAGAGCAACTTTTATCCAAAATCAGGCAAAGCAGGCAGATTGAGTTGCTCACAGAATCATTCAGTGATCTATCTATCTACCATCGGCTAGCTCAGTCTCTCAAATTTGCTTGCTGTGAGTCTGCACTGAATTTGCTTGCAAACAAACCTTCAGTCCTAAGGGAGGTTCGGCTGTGTTTAGCTAGAAAGCAAGAAAGCCAATCATTTCCTGCTTCCTAGCTAATCTAAATCTCCTGGCAGAGCAGATGGTTGGAAAAAGGAAAAATAGCAACTTAGCAGACAAGTTTGCTGGGTAAGGAGTGAGTGGGCAGGGAGGGTTCCTGCGGGCCATGTGGACTGAGCAGCCTTGTGTTTCTGTGCAGCCTGGATTAATTGCTTTGGGGGAGTACTCTGGGGGTGAGATTTCTCTGTGGCCCACCAAAATTTTCTCATGGCCCACCAGTGGGCGGCGGCCCACCGGTTGGTGACCACTGTTCTAGATCTTGGATCCTCAGTAAGAGAGGATCAAAAGAGAACCAAGTGGCTCTAATTTGGAATTTCTGTCTTAGTGCATCTGAAAAAATAGAGTTAAAATAGACACAAAGTTGGGAGTGATTAAATGGCTCGTAAGAGTAGGTTAAAATGGTGCACTGCCTTTGTGCCAAAAGGCATTCCAAGTGAGTTGGCGGTAATCTGAAAAGAAAGCACCAGAGCTTGCTTTAAGATAAGAGAGTGCCTCCTTCCCATTCCCATATTTTAAAAATGCAAATATTTGCATCAATAGGAATGGAGGCATCACTCAATGTGGCCTAGAGTCATCACATACCCTTGAGACAGCACTGGAAAATACACCCTTGATTGATTTGATGTGACATATAAGTGGTGAGATCAAGATGGGGAGTTGTTCAATCAGGGCATTATTTGGTTCCTGCTTACATATACTGAGTTTCACTTTTTCAAGGGCATTTGCCTAGAAGTCTGCATAAGATATAGATGTAGGCTGACTACTGTGGTTAAAAAGTTAAGAAACTTGCACAGAATATAATACTTTTAAAAAGGCTTGTAATTATTAACAGTTCCTCTCTGCCTTCCCAAGACCCTGGAAAGTGGCAGCTACCACTTGTCACCCATACAAATCTAAGAATACTAATAGTTGCTTATTTGAAACAACCAACATAATAATCCAAGGGATCCAATCTTCCTTTGCAGTATGACAATTTCTGCCTCCCGTCTTCATTCATAGGCAGTCTAGATTAACTTGAGATTTGGAGAGGAAGTGGAAAACTTAGGATATAGGATGGCAGTTTGGATTTGTGAAACGGTTTCTCAAAAGAAATGGAATTAATTCTCAAGAGATCTTTTTTCAAGGTTGTCTTATTTTACTTCAGGATTAGTACTGAATGGGGAAAAAATAGAATTGACACAGAAGTTTTCTGCAGTTTAAAACTTTCAAGAACCACCACAAGTGTAAAGGTTTCTGCTTTTTATTATAAACCTCTGTATTAGAACTTTTTCCAAGTTATTATTGCACAAGAAACAGACAATAGTTCTAATATGCTAAATGTGATTCTGAGAACATTATCTTATTCTTCTTCTGAATTCTTCCCTAAATCTAAATGTTCTCTCTACAGCACCAAATTATGGAAAATTACAACTTTATACCTTTCTTCTTCAACAATGGGAGCAAGAATAGCTGTTTTATCGGTGACATTGACCATAATCATATCCACAAGTCTGTCTTCTCCCCTTTGTCATACTAAAAGCAGTCTATCACTGGCCTGTATTTTTGGAGACCGGGCAATTCTGTTCCACAGCATTGGGGCATATACTATTTTCTTAAGGACAAAGTGACTGCCTTAAGTATACAAACCAAGCAAGCTCTGCATTATAAAACTAAATCTGCCCATTACACTACGTGAATAGGAAGAAAGACCACCCTTGGCGCTGACTTGGGATTAATTGCATTTTAGGAAAGCACTTTGGAGAGTTTTCTGACACCCTCCTCCCCCGCACATATAATATTTTCTCTAGAGTCTCTGCAAGTATTGTTAAGGTGTCAGGTCTCTGCACACAGCTATCATGGTGAGTTCAGTACAATTGCTTATTAGTACGACTGATACTTCTGAGTCATCACTTAACACTCTTGCTAGCCACTGGGAAGAGAGAGGATGCTGACAACTCATTTAATACATTTCCATTTATACTTAAGAGAAAGCCATTGCTCATCTGACAATCCTTTTCATAAGGAAAGCTTGTTCAGTATTTTCAGTGCAGGAGAAGATAAATGCTAAGCCAGAAAGAAAGAAAGAAACAGGGAAATAACAAAAGACACAACACAGCATTCTCTCTTCAGTTGGTTTCTTCTGGGATTTGTCCTGGGATCCTGAATCCCAAAGTAGTTTGGTCCAAAGTGTTCCTGGGGCTGGAATTAGCATAGCTGGAATGGTTCTCAAATGTGCAACTTGTCCTCTGAAGGAACTGGAGGAAGTTCTCATGAATAGAGCCTTCTGGGCTGGAGATACAAAAGTCCTGGTTCAGAGGCTTGCTGAGGCAGTGTCGTCCCATCTTGGCCAGCTCTTCCCTGATTTGACGGTTTAGCAATCCATAGAAGAAAGGGTTGATCGCAAAGGAAGAATAGGCGAGCCAGGTCACAACTATTTCAATGGAATCCGGGGCCGAAGGGGAAGAATGGAAGGAGCAGTGGAGGTGGAAGGAGAAAAAGGGAAGCCAGCAGCAGAGAAACTGGCCTACGATCAGCACCAAGGTCAGGGCTGCTTTATTCCCACCAAAAAAGCGTTCAGGGGACACCCTTGGAGGCACATTCCTGGTCGTGATGATGGTGACTTGACTATGGATGGACTCTGATCTTTGTCTGGGTGCAGCTGTCCAGGATGGGACAGGAATGTGCTGCAAGGATGCAATGCGGGCCACTTTGTAGATGCTACCATATACGGCAAAAATAATTAAACTGGGCAATATGAAGCAGAGAAGGCTGAAGATTATCACAAAAATCTTCTTGTGGGCTCCAGGGCTCCAGTTAACAGTACATTTACTGGCACTGCTTGCACCATTGTCTTGGGGCCAGCCTACTAATGCCAGGGCAGCAACCAGCATAGACTTAATCCAAATGAACACCACCACGGTAACGGCCAGCCCAGTGGTCATTTTGACTTCATATCTCATGGGGTGGACAATGTAGTAGTATCGTTCAATGCTGATAACAGAGATGGTGAGGATGGAAGCGCTGATGAAGCAAACATTCAAGAAGATCAGTGTTTGGCACTCAGCGATGCTGTACAAAATTTTGTTGAAGCATGTGGAACTGGAGATGATCCCCAGGGGCATGATGAAAATTGCTGACAGCAGATCTACCAGGCAGAGATGGCAGACAAAGATGAATTTCCTCAGGAGAGGTGTTTTGAGAATAACAACCATAACTGCTGTGTTGGCAACCAAAGCAATGACACTCAACATAACCATGAAGAAAACACCAACGGCCTCCTGGAACTGAGATACTCCAAAAGCATCAAGTCCATGAGTAGAGTTAATCCTAGTTCTGTTTACCATCATTCTGAGGAAATCTATTTCTAGGCAGCCTGGCCTTTAACAAGAAATGCTGGGGGGATGCCTAGCTTGCATGTCAGTATGGCTGTGTCTTTTTCTAGTATCTTTCGATTCCTGTAGAAGAAATAAATAAAAAAAGCATTAACCAAATATTGAGTGGGATAAGATGAAATGAAATGTCATTGCCTTCAGTGAGATATCTTGCTTGTTTCACATAAAGGCTCTAATAAGCTAGAGATTGGGACATTGCAAAAAATCTTAGAAGAAGGTAATGGAAATCACTGTATAGGTACCCAGATATGGTCTTGAGAGAGGAATTCAACAATCCTTATCTAAGCATCACTTCAACTTGGATAACAAGAAGAGGTGAGGAAAAACTTCAAGGTTGCCCTACCTTGATTCTTTTTAGTATAATAAAATATAATAAAAATATAACTATAATAAAATATAACTGTGGCTTACTTTGTAAGAAATGCTATGGAGGATTCAGATGTAATTCAATAATTCAATAAAGGAGGATGAAAATCTTTGTCTGGCTTTCAAGGTTCTTTTATTATATTCTAGTGGTATAATAACCAAATTCTAATATTTCATGCAGAGTCTGTTTTTTAACCTAGTTAACTTGAAAGACTGAACTACTTCTATAGTCTTGCTAAGAAAATCACAACTATCCATATGATACAAAGGCTAATTTTATACTACATATTAGACCGCAAGGTGTATACTTTGTCATTTAGACTCTTGCGAGAAACCAGTTCTTTGTGAGTAACTTATGTGACTTAACTTAACCATATTAAGTATGATTTATTTAGATTTTGCATTATAGAAATTTGGGTTGGATGACCTCAGACACAGAAAACAGTAAGCTCATGCTTACATAAACTGTTCTTTAGGAAGTTGGCCAATGCAGGCAATTAGAAAATATGGATTATAGATTTCTGTTGGGGTCCAACAATTTTCCTCTATTATTGAAGCACTAGACTATTTGTTATTTTAATTACTAACCAGCTGTGACTTTCTCCCTCCAGCTCAATGTTAATTGAGGTAATTAAAATGGATCCTTTCAGACAGTTATTATGTAATAAGACTCATGACTGCTGAGATGTCCTACTCACTGTGTTCAATAGTTTATTCTCAGTTTACTGTTCACTCAGTCTTCAGCTAGTTGTACATAGCTTGACATTCTGAAATAGTATGGAGAACTATACAGCAAATGTAACTGCACATTTTCATTTATAAGATGTGCAACAGTTTATTTGATTTTAAAAACAAGATTCTAGCCTACATGGCTAATTAAGAAACTAGCCTATAGAAAATATCTAATGAATTTCAAAATCCATCTGTAATTTTTTTTCAGGAATTCAAACTTGAATTTCAATTCTCTGTCCTTCTCATAAAAATGCAACATAAAACATTATTAATGAAGTTGTGGGTGGTCCACAAACCTATTTTTTTATAACAATTCTGTTGTAATTATAAGAAAAATTCCAACTGATTTCCTACAATAACAAGCGTAGGCACTTTATTTGTGTTTAATACCAGTAACTGTGACATAGCTGCACTGAATAAGGAAGTTAATTTCAACCAGAGATTTGTGAAGCTGCTATAATTCTTCAGTTAGCTCCATTGTAGTACTAACTTTTACATTGATCTTTTAACTAGTGCTAAAAAACTGATCGCATGTTTGAAATGAACTGTCCTAGCATATAATACTATGTGATCTTTTAACTAGTGCTAAAAAACTGATCACATGTTTGAAATGAACTGTCCTAGCATATAATACTATGTGATAACTTTAAAAGCGATGAGGAAAAGCAGTTGGAAATGCCAATGGCAGCAATCAGAAATGGTTTCTAAGATTCATTTAAAAAAACTTTTCTTTTGAAATGTAACCTCCATAGTGACTCTGTGATGACCTCTGAGAGACTTACCACACCATCTATTGCCCCCCACATCAAAATCTTGCCTTTTATAAAACCAGAAATACTACTCAATTTGAGGCAGCTTCATTGTTCATTTGGGGCGTGGGGGGGGGAGGAAACCCAGATTTTGGTAAGCAATATTTGGTAGACGTGTGGTAAAAAGGAAGGAATGGTTCATTAAGGCATGTCTGGAAATACAAACTTCAGGTATGTTTAAAAGAGTACAACTCTTCTTGCTTCCGAATAGCATGGCCCTAGAACAGGGGTGTCAAACACAAGGTCTGCAAGTCACATTCAGCCCCAATGTGGTCAAATCCAGCCCGTGGGACCATCCTGGTAAATATAAGGGGCCAGCCTGTGTTGCTTCAGCCTGTCTACCCAATGTGAAGAGGAAACATTGGGCCAGCATGGCTTTGGCCCAGTCTACTCAGTATGAAGAGGAAACATGTCAGCAGTTTGGGGAGTGGCATCAGTTTGGGGAGTGGTGTCCACCCAGTTGGCCACACCCACACAGTCAACCATGCCCAGTGAGTGGCTTCAACCTGGCCATGCTCACCCAGTCAACTGTGCTCAGCTGCCCACCGCCCCCGAGGTCAACCACAGCTGAGATCAACCACAAGCCCTCAATGAAATTGAGTTTGATACCTCTGCCCTAGAAAATAACACTCTGTGCCAGAGGGGGAGAGCTGATGTGGCTGCACCAGTCTTAAATGGTTAGACTGGGCTGTCCTCACTCCCAGGGGTCAACAAACTTGGTAAAATTGCCATATGCTATTGACTACTTCAGGAGGGAGGATATTGCACCATAACTGGAATAGTTAAAAAAAGCTCAAAGGTGTCTCTGGTATGGGTGGGGTCAAGATTAATGTGGCATCATGAGGACATGGCAGAAAGACATCATTACCCAGGCAAGTCCAAGTTATAAATTGAATAAATAAATAAATGGTAAGCACAAAAAGGGAAAGTCCCATTGTCTATGAAAGTTCATGCGTTATGCTAATACTTTGATCTGAATTAATTCAGTGCTTGTAATATTAAAAAGAGATTCCATCCTAATTTTTACAAGTTTCCTCTTGAAAGGAAAGAGTCTGGATTATGAACTCATTGCTTGCACACTGATAGATGTTGGTGCCAAGAATACTGCTTGCAGTTATTCACTGCTGCTTTCATTTCCGTTAAGAAATCAGGAGGGAATTTCCTGATAAACCTTATCAAGTTTATCGGCAAGGAACAGGCCACAATGATTATTTCCCACACTGCTATCTCCTGGAAATAGATTGCTAATTAGTTGTTATGAGTTTTATCTTCTGGACTGAATATTTACTTATTCTGCTTCTTTTCCCAGCGTTCAAGTAAGTAAGTGTTCATAGCAAGTTCTCATTCAATTTTTCATACAACGATCAGCCTATTAGATAAAAGATATTGACTGGTCCCAAATCACTTAATGAGCTTAATGGGGAAAGGATTAACTTAAAGCTGTCTTCCCAGTTCCCAAATAATCTTCATTTGTTTTTCTTCTTGCAACTATTCTCCTTTTGCTGTCATTTTGTTCACTGTTTTTCTTTTTTCCAATTCTATTTTTCCAAAGTTCTACACTTGACACTACCAAAAATTCTATGGCCCATATTCAGAGTCTCTCATCATCCTTTCAGTAACGCTCCCAATCTTTCATCCTAGTACAGATCAGGCTTTTAAATTTACCTTCATTCTTTTATTATTTGCATGGATGAATAGGCTTAAACTTTGTCACAGCCACGGGAATGTCTGTTTTTCCTTTCTTTCATTTCACCTGTTAATTCGTGCTCTTTACCCTTTACTCCTCTTCTGTCCCAAGGCCAATCTCCCTTGCACCATGTCAGATCGTAGACATTTAGTACTTCTTCTGCCTTTCATCAATCAAGGCTTCCCCCCAACACTTTTTATTATGATAGGGAAGGTATTTATTGTGACAGGAAAATGCAAGACAGAGTTATATCCATTTCTCTTCTAACAGCAAGGAATGTCAGTATCGGTTTTGGTGCAAAATAATACAAGTGCAAAAAAAGCCAGTTTTAACCCATTATCCCATATTATTCTAGGAAAGTTAATAGCAGTTCCCTTGCAAGACTCAACAACAGTTTGGGCATGTAAAATTGACTGTTCTTTCAGCACCACCCCTTTCTGTTCATCTTCTTGGTCCTTGGTCATACAGTCTTAGCCTAGGTTAACAAGTGGGGGAAAAGCAGAAATCATTTTATTTTATTTGTGTGTGTGGTGAGGACAAAGGTACATGAAAAATAAATATAAATGCAAAGTATAGCATTGGAAGCTTAAAATAAGGAGCAAACCACAAATATCCTTGGAAAAGGCAGGAGCAGACCATTTCCGTATGTCTGCCAAAATCCCTTCATTGAGGCATCCATCAAGTCAAGGATTCTATTCAATATTTGATTGACTTATATCCCCTGGCATTCTGACAGGCATTAACACACTGACACAACATGGGATTATTCCAGACATTTGATTCCTAGCACCAGAGTGGTCACTATCCTTGACCCTTAAACTATATGTTAAACCATTACTTCCATACACACCTGACTCTTCCCTCTTTTGGATGTTTGCTTTTTGACAATAGAGGGAGTTGGATATTAAAGACAGAATGGCTGAGTCCTCATTAGAACTTCTGTTCTGGAGCAACTGTTCCACATCACTTCAAAATATTATTAATCCTGATTTTTGTAGTCTATTATACCTGGTATTCTCCCAGTAATGAATTTCTTGAGAGCCTGATTGTCGCCTTACAATAGCACTCTTGGAAGTTTTCAATTGTGACTCGTTCTGGCATGTATAAGTTCAGCCTGTATAAGTGGGATGCAAAGGAGTATTAAATTTTATAGTCTAAGGTCTCACCACTGAAATACTCCCAATGAAATCTCATTGAAACATCTCTATTAAGAAGAAAATGCTGAAGATCTTAGAGGCTGGGGCTTGGGGAGGAGACATATTCATCATATTCTGAAGCGGCAATCCATGTTAAGTTTTCGTTTTAAAACTGAAATAAAAAAGCAACTTGCCTTCCTAGTGGCAAATGAACTGTACTGGAAACTTTCTTCAATTATATTCACATTTCTTCTGAATATCTTCCTGCACTTCCTGACCCTATCTACCTATCTACTTTCTTTCCTTTTCTTTGCCGATAAACAGCCATGGAAGAAAGTTATGACATCTTAGAGTGAGTTCAGAAACTTTGTATCTCTATCGATGGCAGCTATGAGACAAAGGTTCCCCACAAGTCCAGAGACCCACAATAGCATTGATTTTAAAACCCACCAAGAGGAAGAAAAAAACTCTAGGTCTGAAACAAAGAATTATTTCTTTTAGTTTTTGTAAAAAAATAGATCTATAGTTTTAATTCCTGTTGTTGTGAAAGTAGAATCACAGGCCTATAAGGGACTGTAGAGATCTTCTAGATTCAACCTCCTACACAAAGCAGGAGACCTTATACGAACCCAGTCAAATGGTTGTCCAGAGTACTTTTGAAAATCTCCAGTGATAGAGTACCCACAACCCAAGGAGGCAAGTTATTCTATTGATCAATTGTTCCTCACTGTTATTTATTTATTTATTTATTTATTTAATTAATTAATTAATTAATTAATTAATTAAATTTTTATACCGCCCCCTCTCCCGCAATGGGACTCTAACTACTACTGTTAGAAAATTTCTTCTTATTTATAGGTTGGATCTCTCTTTCACCCATTAGTTCTTGTCCTGCCCTTTGGTGCTTTGGAGAATAAGTCAATCCCCTCTTCTCTGGGACAGCCCCTTAAGTACCGGAAGACAGTTATATGTCCCCCCCTCCCCAACCCTTCACTTCAATAGGCTAGGCGTACCCAGCTCCCTCAACCATTCATCATATGATTTGGCCTCCAGACCTTTTAGCATCTTTATTGTTCTTCTCTGCACACTTTCTAAGGTCTCAGCATCTTTTTTTGTATCATGATTACCAGAACTGGATGCAGTAGTCCAAGTGGGGCCTCACCAGTGCAGTATAAAGCAGTACATCTCGTGATCTTGATGCTATCTCTCTACTGAGGCAGCCCAGGACTAAATTGGCTTTTTTTGGCAGCTGCAGTACGTTGCTGGCTCGTACTCAAGTGGTGACACCTAGATGTGTCTCACAGTTATTACTGTTGAGCCAGGTACTGCCTTTTCTGTACCTATGCATTGGTTTTTCTGTAATATAGATCCTTTCCATACAGTTGTTCACTACGGTTGCTTAGAGTATGATTTGCCTTAAAACCTTCTTTTTAGAATGCTTTTGAGCAGTACATAGACAATAGATCTGGAATGTAAACTTATAAGAATTATCTCACCCCCTTACTTTTTTTTTTTTACTGGACTAACCAAACCCAAGCAATTTTTCAAGTCTCTCCTAAGATGAGATGAAAGCTTTGCCACCACCTTCATTTTCATAACTCTTGACACTTGTTTCAGTTGAAACTCTTCCTTCTTTAACAGAGGTGAGTTTTCTAATAAAGACTCACTCAGGCCTTATACAAAACCACATTCATAAATACATTTGTCTTTTCTGGAAGTCAATAACCTAAAACATACTACAATTAAAATAGGAAAATGTGAAAGAGATCCTTTTTTTTTGTTAAAGGCCCAAAGACTCATTTGAAATAAAAATGGGATTTTCTTTTCATTTAAAAAAAAAAAACAACTTCTGATGATCCACATTACTTCCAACTCAAGGTGCTTCCAAACTGACAGCTTCATATCCATCCAAGAGGAATTTGCAACCATTTTTTTTCTTTGCATATTATTTGGAAGAATGGGTGGGTGGGGGAGCAGCTAAGAAAATAGATCACAGTTATCCTGGAAAACTTTGTGATCTAAGTACATTCACAGTTCTGTGAATAAGGTCGAGACCCTTCACCATAAAAGTCTAATCTGGAAAGCCCAGCCATTTTCAACCTTCCCAGAACATCCCATGAAGAAGTGACTTACCAAACTCCAGTTCACCATCAGATTCTTTTCTGGCCAGCAGAAATGCCAGATTTAGTTTTCTCCTGATCAGTGAGCTCTTCATAGCTGCCTGACATGGTCTAGAACCACTGAGTGGTATTCAAAATTGCTGTCTCAAATGTTCATCTTCCATGGGCAGCATGCCGGTGTTATAACCAACACCTTTAAGGGAACAAGGACTGCTGTCCCACTGCTTCCAATAACCAGCTTTGTTTGTGGAATCAAGGTTCTTTACTGTTGTAGGAGAAGCAGTTACATCTTGAAGACAGGTTGGTGAAGATGCACACCTTTGGGAAGGTGTTCCATATTCCCAATGTTGTTAGATTCTCTGCAATTGGAACAGAGCTGGGTAGAGTGGTTGCTGCTATAACTCCTGCAGTAGCATTTGCTGGTTGTTTCTTCACTGTAGATGGCACAGGCTGTCACATCTGAGCTCTGTGTGGCCTTTTAAAGCACTGTCTATCATTCACAGAGAGAAGTCTACTGGGTCCTAAGTACCTCCTATAGTGAAACAAAATTGCAGGTTGCTTGATCCTGATTTTATCAGAAGAGATGGAGTCTAAAGGCACAATTCTCAATTCAGCAGGCAAGATAAATTGGGTATGGATGTTCCATTTAGTCAGAAATTAATGAAAAAAAAGTGAATTATTGTCCTCATAGAGTGCTGGTGGTAGAAAAAGTAAATCAATGGCATTCTTTCTCAGTTTCCTAGGATCTTCACAATGTTACCAAATATTCTTTAAAAACACTGTTTTGTATTGACAATTATGAATGTGTTTTTTAATCTTGCTCTGGCTTTGATGGGAGACTTGACATATATAGCCATGTCCCTCAATTTATTTATTTTTCACATTTTTGAACCAGCCATCTCCCTCAGACACATACATTAAGTAACTGATAGCTTTTTTTTCATTTATTATTCTGCATGACTTAAGAGTAGGACCAGAGAGTCTGTGCCTTCTAGAGATTTTGCTACTCAACTCAAATTGGCCCCAATTAGCATGGCTAATGACAATGAAAATTGTAATGTTAGCTACCTGGAAGTCCCCAATTTGTTTACAGTAATACTGTCTGACAGGAGAAAAGTCACTCTCAATCATGATAGCCATAGAGGTCTTTATTTATGAATCACAGAGGTCTTTATCCTTTATCCATGGATCATGAACCTATCAATAACTGCTATAATGCTTGACATGTGATGTAAACCTGTCACTCCCAGATCCAGATATATGTTACTGGCACTAGTTGAATAAACCATTTCCTGGCTTCCTTCCCTGCCTGAATTTTACAGTTTTTAAAATTACTTTGTGAGTAAGAAAGAGAGAAAGAGAATTGAGAAGCAGGCAAACTACAAAGTAAAGTTCTTGTCTCCAGTAATACTTCTAAGTTCAACTGGGCCTCAAACTATTCCAGTAAATCAAAAGAAAAGGCAGCTGCATCTCAATGTTTTTTTCTGAAACTGTCCAAAAAGGACAAAGGCAACTTTAAAAGGGTGTTAGTGGGGGCTCATCAGCTCAAGAAGATTGGCTTAAATAGTATTTCGGATTTCTATGGTCAACAGAGAATTAACCAATGATGTTTTAAGTTAAGAATCATCCAATTAGTCATGAATGAAGAATATAGGGCTTGTGTTCCTCTAACCAGAAAAGATAAAATCAAAACAATTTGGGATCTTGGATGGTGATTTTCTATATTGCATTGCCTGAGACAATCTGTTTGGAAACTTGTTGGATCAAATGATGGGATGGGATAAATTAATATTATTATCCCAGAATAGACAACCAGATGCTTTAAGGAAGTTAAATAACCTGGGTATAAAAGCTACAATTATCTCCTGCTGTGGCTTCCAGACATCGGTGTTCAGTTGCCTTCAACCTCCAAATCGAGAGCTCTAGAAAGCTGGGATTACTAGTGCCGCTGGGTGGCATAGGGAGGCCAAGGTACCCAGAAGCCAAGGTGAACCAGCAAATTCTGGAGCTCACCTCCTCCTCCTGAGCACTGGATCTGTTAGCTGTTGAAGGCATTCTGTCTTCCAGTGCCTTGCTCTGAAAAGCAGTTGCACCATTTTGTTGCAGGTATCTTTCTTAGCGTCTCTGCCCCCAAATCCAGAGAGCTCTTGGAGCACTGCCACTATTTTGCTGCAGTGGCAAAAAAAATGCTGCCTGAAGTTTAACAGCTTAGTCAATAAAGCAGGTATGTGTTTCCTCTGAGGCAATAGTTACTTCAAGTCCTAGGAACATCCGGGCCCTTTTCTTTCTTAGACGAGAGAGTCCTCCACCCAATCCTTGTTCATTCCCCTGAGAAAAAAGGTCACTCCATCCTCGTGACAGGACCAGGCTTAAACACCTCCTCATATATTTCTGTAATTCCCAGTTGAAAACATGTCTTGATTGTGCATAGAGGACGGCTGTGTGGAGAGAGTTTCCTCCTTTAAATTCCTGGAAGTCTACCCCAGCGAAGATCTTACCTGGAAAATCAACACAACCCAGGTGGCCAGAAACATCCATTTTCTTAGGGTCTTGCAAAAGAATAAAGTGGATGATGACCTCCTTTTACTGGCCCACAATAGAAATCATACTCTCATATTGCATTACAGTGTGGTATGCTGGCTTGACAACCGTGGATAGAAAGTCATTACAGAGGATGGTGAGCACAGCACAAAACATCATGGGTTGTTCCCTGATACCGCTAGATGACATTGCTAGGGTTCGCTGCCTTAGAAGAGTGAGGAAAATTCTCAGGGACACCGCTGTCAGCACTTCTTCACTCTCCTACCATCAGGTAGGAGATATAGAAGCAAAGTCAACCGCACCAACAGGCTGAAGAGCAGTTTCGACTCGTGGGCTGTCAGACTTCTGAATGGAAAATAACTTCATGTCAACATAGTATGATAGACTTGCGGGACCGGCGCATTATGCAACAAGGTCACATAGTGTAATAAGATTGGGACTGGATTAGGGACTTTGGTCCTCACTATGAGTTGTGTTGGGGGTGCAAGAAGGGAGACTCAGCCTATCTCATTGTACACATGTTGTACTCTGACAATAAAGGTAATAATAATAATGTCTGTCATTTATACAATTTGTGGCAGAAAAATTGAGCCCTAATTTAGAGGCTCCTGTATCCATGGTCCAATGTAATGAACTAACACGGGAATAACACAAATGGCACTTATTCTTCATTAATCATGTGTACAATTCAGAGGAGAGTTATAACTCTCTCTGTATGATCCACAAATGATGGCACTTTCAGCTAGGATGACGCAGGACACAGACTGTGTACACATTGCTTTACCAAATACAATGCCTTTGGCAGTTTAAATGCTATTTCCTTGACTATTTTGCCATTGATGATTTAGAGTGAGTGAAACCTGGAAAACACTTTCATTTATCTAAAGAAGAGATAATAGAAAATGGAACCAGAATACCAAATATCGTAGACAAACAAGCTCTCTTTGGTTGCTGTAAGACACAGGTGATCTGCTGTTGTTGGTAACAAAACAGTTTTAGCTAGAAGCATTGAATGGGATTTATAGTGCTAGTTTTAATCAAGACCAAGTTCTCATATTGCCATAGACCAAACTGTGGTTTTACTTTACTTTGATTTATTTATATGAGACCAGCTACTCGTGCTTTATAGTTTAGTGTGTGACTTAGTTTTTAAGATTTATTTAGGACTGGATCAGGGCCCTATCTATGCAAACACAACTATCACTACCAAACTATGACTAATGGCAATAGTATACAACTTTTTATTCTTATATTGATCTTAGTCAGTAGAAAATCCTCACCAGGACTAGTAGCAAATTGATAATTCTTAATGAGCTTGTCTAAATTCTGTTTAAAGCTGTCTAGGTTGATAATAATTGTCAGCACATCAGTAGTATATTCCTTAGACATGTTGATAGGTTTCATCATATATTCTTCCCCTTAGCCTTCTGCTAAAGTAAAAAAAAAATGAATATATTTTGCAAATTTGCTGCAGTCTCCTATCAAGGAAAAATTTTTTTCTAAAAGTTTTTTTCTACAATAGGCTAGTTTTCTCTTTGGGGGGCGGGGTTTGAAGGTTTTCTGCTTTGGCTGGAATTTACTTTTATACATGTTGGAAGTTGCGAGCAATTCCCTCTCTTCTAGGAAAATACCCCCCCCCCCCTTTGTCAAGTAGAGCTATTAAGATAGCTGGAGCCAGCTTACTTTTCACAACAAAGGAAGGAGAAAATTACAGGCATGAGATACAGAGAAAAAAACCCTACAAACTAGCTAAGATCCTTTCCCATAGAAATCAAATGGATGGCAAGCTATAAAAAACTTTTGAAAAGCAAACCAAAAGGCATAACAGGAAACTCAGGATATTGCAACAAGCAGCTACTAAGAGATCCCAATCTCAAGAGACAGGAACTCATCACACACACACAAATCAAAGTCTTCAAAGATTTACACCTACAAATCAAAGAATCTGAAGTTTATAAAAGAGAGGTTTTCCTACTCACTTATTAGATTAATCCTAGGAATGCTGTGAGATTTCTTCTTATCTGCCTTCCTATTAATAAACTGATTCTGACTTTCAACGCAGCTGACCAAATCATTTTACATTTCGCTCAGCCAGGAAATTAGAATTTACAAAGGAAAGAACTTTGCCTATTACAAAAGGGCAAGGCTTCTTTTTTCTTTCCTCATATAAAAATAGAATTAAAGCCTTAAGTAAGTCTATTCCTGAAGTTTAAAGTGATACAGCCCAAACATGAGCTGAATTACTACAATAATTGAAACACCCTTTAAAAAAGAGAGAGAGAGAGAGAGAGAGAGATGATACTCTTAATATAATGGATGAGGTATATTGTACTAATTTTTCTACAGGTGTTTGTGTATCATTTGCTACATGGTACCAACATTAAACATATGCAAATCTAGGACACTGTGTCATAATGAAAGATCATTAGATTGTTTTTCAATGAAGCTGAATAGTGGTAGTTTTCATTGGAATCCAAAAATGAAAGTACCTATCCCAAAGCACTAATTCTAGGGGTGGGCTGCAGGGGTTCGAGAGATCCTCTAGCTAAGATTCTACACAGTTCAGAGAACCCCCAAATAACACTCCTGGCTGGCCCCACCCACTCTGCCCCTCCCCTCCCAGGAGTTCCCATGTGGCCCATTTTGGATGCAGATAAATGCAGGGTGTGTGCGAAAGCTCAGGGATGGCAAAAATAGGCCTGAAAGATTGTGAAGGCCGAAAATGAGCCCATTTCCTGCTTCCAGAGAGCCTCCAGAGACCGGGGAGACTGTTTTCGCCCTCCCGGAGCCTTCAGAGCCTGGGAAGGGCAAAAATGCCCCCCTACCACCATGATGCAGGAGGCCAACTAGGCCACGCCCACCCAGCCCACCCAGAAAAACATTTTTGAAGCCCACCCCTGATTAATTCCAACAATCATAAACAGATAGCAGCATAAAATCATAGGGAGAGATTTGAATCCAAATACTTCTCCTTTCAAAAATTTAGGGGCTGATCACAGTTTATTTAGGAGCTGTGATTTTGAAAGAGTTGGTCTAATTCTGGCTTTCAGCTGAATCACATCTCCTTGTGGTTGGTTTGGGGTTTTATTTTTGGTCAACTACAATTAGTAAAACCATTAAGTTTTACCTTCTATCAGGTGGAATGTGATCCTGCACAACCAAGTCCAAACAGTGTTTCCATACACACGTATAGGCATAGGAAAAGGCATCAGTACATGCATTATCAGGGCCAGGATAAAATATAAAGGTGATTGAATCAAAATGTATATAAGCTTGAATCAACACAATTGATGTGATTACTCCCTGTGTTTTTAATAGTTTCCCTTTTTGTCCAATAAAAAAATCACAATTGATTGACAACTTTTTTTTTAAACAGCTGGGTCCATGCCTGTGGTGGGGCCTTGGAACTCTGGCTGTGCACCTCTTGAGGTGGATCTAATCTTGGTATTGTCTCTATCTGTTTTAATCCATTCTAGCTTTTAATCGCCCAAAATAAAATAAAATAATCTATAGCAGCTATTTGCAGCACCCCAAATATTGATTCCGCCCTGGCTATTTCTAAAGCTTTCAATTTCCTTGTAACACGACATAGTGATAAGCGTGGTTCTCCGATGGCTTGTCTTCACTGGGTCTGCTTTACCTCTTTTTTCTCTTATCACTTATTTGCATGTAAGAAGGCGGGCTCCTAGACTTTCATGTTTGTTTAATTAATTAAATGTTTGCACAGCACTTGGTGAAAAAGTGGTTCAAAAAAAACAGATGGCACTTGCTGCCTTGTTTCTTTCTGGCAGCACTTGATTTGGTCGAACCCTGGGGTTCAGATTGAAAGACTCCTCTTAATAGGCAGTACACAGCTACCAGCTCACTGGACTATTTAGCAATTAGACTTAACAGTTTATTTTAGCACTTTTAAAATATATTTTACGTTGACTGAACATTCATTGCTCTCACTGAACACAGCACATCAAATATGTGTGATGTTAACAGAGACAAAACCTTCAGCTGGCCACACTACTGTCTAAGTCGTTTCCATCCAAGTCATGGTACTTTCTTTGGGCTGTCTTTAGCGGCTATATCCCAATGAAAACAAAGAGTGATTGTTTAGCAGATAGAACGTATATGAGGATGAGACAACTAAGTCCAAGGAAATATTTGTAGTTGCTTGATGGTGCCAGAATTGAACCACTGGAGAGATAAGTCTACAAATTTATTTGTAGATATAATGTGCTGTAAGGAAAATTGGAAATAATGGTGAAGTTAGGAAAACTGTGGCCAAAGGTTCACTTCTTTCTCCATGCACATTCAGGTCTTTGAAAGAAGAAGAGAAATATAACTGCAACTTCCTCCTTGAAGTATTTGCCAAGGCTTTTTGACTTCTGCGATTGCACATATCCAGAATTTGCTATTTGACCATTTTCAAGGTACCAGGAATGCATCTAAAAAATTTGGGGGCACTATAAGCAATACCCTGTATTACTGCTGAATCTGACAACAAAGGGCTTTACCTCCTTTCCTTAACCATGGGTCAGCCACGCCTCAAAAATGTCTTGTTTTCTACCATGTTTGTATACTATTGCCTTCATCTTGTGTTTGACTGATATCTGAAACAACTTTAAATTGTCCACTGCTCTACTGTTATTGAAGCAGTGTTTTCATCTTAAGAAGCCAACAACCTGCTTCAGTTCAATCATGAGTACACCCTGGGATACTTCCCTGACCATTTTAGAGATGGTACTATCAAGTCATGTATAGGATCAACTCACTAACCACTGGCTGCATTAAGCAGGGATAGACATATTCCCTACCCACCAGTTCTTGGGCAATGTCTTTCCTACAAGACTATTCTGGTTTGAGCTGGAGAAGACTCCAGCCCTTGGTTCTCACCTCTTTGTCAGATCTCAGAGCCAAGCCTTGATTCAGGCTTAGTTTTTATTGGGAGATCAACCTAGATAGCCATTAATTGGGTGTGGGAGCGGGGCTGCTCAACCAATCAGGAGGCCTGGCCCTCATTCTGGAGATTTTCCTATTCCCCCTCCATAGTTTTAGCAGTTTGAAGTGGCTCTTACTGACAGAAATAGGTGTCTCTGTATTTAAGGGATTGTGTAGGGCTGCTATAGGGAGAACCAGCTCCTGCTTTACTGGACAACTGCCCCCTTCTCTTAGTGCTAATTAGCTGTTTGTTGGGCTCTCTTTGAACTTTAGTAGGGCAGTAAAACTTCATGTTCCACAGTAACCCAACTAACAGCTCACCAATAGAGGAGCTGAGAGCTGCACAACACTCTCTCTTGTTGCACCATACATCATAAACCAACAATTAGTGAGGCTATATATGTTTTATTGATTTATTGATAACAATGTTTAAGATATGTTTTATTGTTCTTTTTTTATTGTACACTGCCCAGAAACACCTTTGTCAGATGGACGACTACATAAATCTGATAGATAACTGAATAAATAAAGCCAGGAGTGCATTTTGACAAATGGCTAAATAAGCCCTTCTATCAAAACTCCCCTGCTCTTTTCTCCAGTCCCCCCACCCCACCCCAAAAAAGGACCGTGGTTAGTGAATATTCTCCCACTGTCTAGAAACAGTTAGTGAGAAGGAAAGACAAAAATACCAAGCCAAGCCACTAGTTCCCTTCCTTTACTTGCTAAAGACAATACCATTTGCATGATAAACCAGAACAGACAGGACAAGAATGGTTGCAGTAAGAACAGCCAGTTTATGCTGATAGTTTTCTTCCAGCTAAGCAGGGACTAGTGGATAGTAGTAGCTTAAATTTAAAATGAGGAAAGGAACTTGTCCTCTAATCCCTTTTATTTTATTATCAGAGTTTGCCCCTCCAATACTGAACCATGAAGCCAAGACAGGCAAACCAATCCACTTCCATCCCTTCCATCTTTTGATTGTTTAGGAAAAGACAACATATGCAACTGATAAATCAAAGATAGGTATTATTAAGTTAGAGCTCTGGGTTCGAAATCATAGGCCTAAAAAATTAAAAATGATTGTTAATGCCAAAGGAAACAAACTTCAAGTTTGTGGGATCCATTTGATTTATTATATGTCTGAGATCCAGCAATCAGAGATGGAAACCCAATCATTGTGGACAAAAGGGCAGCTCGGGAAATGGAAACATATATAAAATTAAGAAACAGGTTTTTTGTTGTCATATATCCTTCAAATCATAATCCAACAGTCAAAACAAGCCTCCTATTTCATTTCCTACAACTCATAGATCAATTTTTAAATTGGCAGTAGAAAAAAAAAATTCACATGGCAATTTATATGCATGTGAACAGCACATGCCATGAATGACATATGCAATTAAACAGCTGGATTTTCCTAAAGCAAACAAAGTAATGTGTTCTAAAAAAGAATAGGACTTTTACCTCATTGCTCATTGCATGGAAACCTTGACATTTAACATATGGTATAATGACATTCAGAACTGATATTTCCATGCATTTTGCTATTAAAATGTAGATTATTTTTTAACCGAAAGTTTAAAAATTGTAATCTAATATTAATTGGCTTTATATAGCTCACCAGTCCATGGCTTATTTTAATTGAGTTTTGCTGTTTAAGCTAGTGTGGCTGGATTCACACTTTGCATTTTCATAAATTACAGTTTGCAAGCCACTGGCAGTTTGGGCTGGTTTCATATCTGTAACGATGCTAAGCCATATAAATCACATTTTCACTTTGCATGAATCCAGCCATTTTATACCAAAACGTATTGGTAGAAGGAGAATGAGACTTGATACTCTTAGATTTGATATTGTATTTATTTTAGTGCTCTTGGAGACAATATTTTTCTTGCATTCCTATTAACTTTGCTTCTTCTAATTTTAGTAGTACTATTCTGTCTTTTGTAGTGCATTGCACACACTGTCTAAAAAGGGCAATAATAGAAGTAAGACCACAGAAAGTCAATAAATGCCTCAACACATGAAGGTTTAAAAGCAGCCACATGCTTTATAAATATTTTATGCATTCATGTCATGTCAGACTCTTGGCACTTCTATGGGCCAGGTCTCTCCACATTTTCCGATCTTGTTACTATTTTGAGCTATTACTTTTCTATGCTCTGGCTGGTGTCAGCTTTGATGATGTCCAGTCACTGTATTCTTTGATGGCTTGGTTCCCTTTTAATATTAATTCTTCCAAACATAATTGCTTTCTCCAGTGAATTCCCTTTCATGACATGGCCAAAGTAAGAGATGCAGTTTCATGATTTTGCCTTCCGGTTACATGTCTGGTGTTATGCATTCCGATATTTGCTAGTTAGTCACCTTTGCTGTCCAGGGAATATTGTGGTGCAGGACCTTCTCCAATGCCATAGCTCTTTACACATTGTTTTTTTTAAGTATTCAAATCAGAAATACCATCTTTCCATTAGGTGGATAGGATATAATGCCATTGAGTTACTCAGTACATTTTTCAATACAGAATCTGTATCCCTCTTCTGCCATTTTGACACACAAACACAATCCCAAACGTATTTGTCACAAATTCTTATTTGCAACTATAGCTGTGGATTAAAAGGGAGAGGGTTTAAATATCCAGGAGTGGAACTTTATGAGGTTTATTGGCTAGACAGCAAATGGTTATTCTCAGATTGTGATGAACATTTCCAGAAACCCATTTTTTCCTTATTTCTTGAGATACATGAACTTCTTCTGCCATAAAATATTCAGAAGCAAACGATGTTGTATGTACTGTATTTCCAAGATATTTGATTCCTTGCAACCTTCAGGAAACATCTTTACATTTTACATTTAGGGGGCGTGCATAAGCGCACCAACGTGCTTACCGTCCCTGTCCTCTTGTTTCTTTTATATTTTATTTTTCTTATATGTATCCATGTATTCATAACTATGTTTTACTTATGCCTATTATCTTGTAAGCAATTGACAAATAAATAAAATAAATAAAATTTTCTTTCCCTTGCTTCCAAAAAAGAAAAAAGAAACTCCTGTTTCTAATTCATCCCATTTTTCTAGGTATGTTTGTTCTTCCATTAGAGGAACTGCTTTTGATTTTTCACTCCTCACTAGCATTTCATTCTATCTAACCTCAGCAGACCTCAAATGCAATTTTGCTGGCATGCTATTTCTAGGTTTGCTCTGCTGTATTGATCTAGCACAACGGCAGAGGTTTTTTTTTTAGATCGCTCGGTATACTTTTAAAATAATTTTAAAAGTCAATCTTTCTCTGCTTTACCTCCGCCAGGAGGGATATTTTGCAAACCATTGGACACATGTATATAAATACATGTGGGAAAATATATGGACTATGTATATCTATGTATGCAAATGCTAAAAAGGTTCTTTGTATCTTTGTAATGGAAAAAAGGCTGATAACTCACAGAGATTTGAAATTGTGGGGACAGTGACTCAGAGACTAACAAATTGTAAATAAACAGATAAACAAATAAACAGTAAATAAATAGAGAACACTGGCTGGAATTCTCCATGCTCAGCTATTGGTTAGCTATTGGTTAGCATAGATTTGCAAGGTGTATCAAAAGACATTTTTTGCAAAACTTCAGAGTCATAAAGATCATAAACAAAAGATGGAAATATTTGAGATCTGTAGATGATGAAGATGATATGGAGAAATTACATGTTGATTTTAAAATAGAAATTATTATCTAACCAAAAGGCTATGGGAGGGCAGAACTCTCCATCGTGCTGGTTTGTTTTGGTTTAGTAGCACGCAGGTTTCATTGAGGGAACAATGGATGACAAGAGACCACTTGTTGTCAGATACAACTTGTTGCAAAAGAACAAAGAGCAGTATTCTTCTTTGGCATGGTACCGATGAGGGCAGCTTGTGAGACACTGTGCTAATTTTAGCTCTGACTTCTGTCACATCCGTGCCTGAATTGATAATAGTGCCACTAATGGATGAAATGTGAACCTCTCATGCAATTTAGTTTCTCTCCTTTGCAACTGCTAGAATGGGGCCATAAAGATGATTAATGCTAATTCTTTTTGATGGGTGTGATGTGTATTTCTGCCTGTTGAGTAGATAGACACAGCAAAGCTTTCTGGTGATGCTGCACAAAGAAAGTGTATTGTTAAAACAATTGCTTAAAGCAATATATATTTCCATTTTTAAACTTCAGTATTGCTGATTTAAATACAACTTCTGGATGAGAGCTAGGTGAGCAACTGTCCATTAAACTAGGCCAGTATTTCTCAACCTTAGTAACTTTAGAAGTGTGGATTTCAACTCCCTGAATTCCCCAGCTATGGGGAATATCTTAAACTTGCTGAGATTGAAAAACATTGGATTAGGCAATACTATACTGAGCTCCATGAACCAATACTTAGCTGCATTTATCAGCCTCATTAAACAACATCTCCCTCAGAGGCAAAGATTTCACTCAGTAGTTCTTATCACCATTAATTACACGCATAAAGTGGCCTTTTAAAATAAAAAAGGATTTTTTTCCCTTCTAGATAAGGAGAATAGAAGGGTTAAATATCGTCTTTCTTTCAACATACACATTTTTGTTGTTATTCAGTCGCTAAGTCGTGTCTGCCAGACCCCACATCCTCCACTGTTTCCAGTGGTGGGATTCAAATAATTTAACCAGTTCGCCCAGGGTCAGGTTGGCTTTTGTGGGAGGTGTGTGTAAGGAATGTAAGTCATCTAACAGTTGGGTTGGAAATATATAAACCAGGATAGACATTTTAATACTGTCTCTTTAAGGGAATGCTAAAATTGTAATTTGGTGTGGTTCCTCAAACGGCCATAAGATGGAGCCAGAAACCTGGTTTCCCAGAGTGTTGCTAGTTGCTAGTTGGTTGATGTTCTGATGTTCACTGTTTTTCGTTCCTGCATTTCCCTATTGACTGTTGCTGATCGTCGTTATTCTTGGAATGATGTGAGTCTATTACTGAATTGTTTTTGATACTGGACTTCGTTATTGGATTATCCCTGGACTGAAAACTGATTGCTATAACAGTGTATGACTTGGACTGTTTGTTGGACTTTGATTAACCGTTTACTGGAAGTAAAACCTACATTTTACTATACAGTGTATCTGTGTGCTGTGTGTGTGTTATTCAACATTACTCTCACTACATCTCCCTGTGTGCACTCATTCTCCTAATGGGGAATTATTTCAATAGTGTGGCCCATCCACATCCTCCAGTTCTGTTGCACATGCAGGACAAGTCTCCCGCGATGGCCAACCTGACCCTGGATAAACCGGTTGTTAAATTACCTACCCCCTGTTATCAAAGTGGATCCTGGGTGCTGTGCTGCAATGGAAAAACAGGCAATGGAGCAGTCGGCATCAGGGAAGGAGCAGGAGCAGGGAGAAGAAAGTGTGAAAGTGGTCTTCTCCTTCTCGTGCCAGCTGCTCCGTTGCCAGTTTCTCCATGGTAGCGCAGTGCCCAGGATCCACTTTGATAGTGGGGAGGGTGGGCAATTTAACAACCAGTTCACCCAGGGTCAGGTTGACCTTCGCGGGAGACTTGTCCCGCATGTGCAGCACAGCTGGAGGATGGGGATGGGCCACACTGTTGAGGTAATTTCCCCGTTAGGAGAATGAGCGCACTCAGGGAAACCCGATGAATCCCACCACTGACTGTCTCCGTCAATCTGCCGAAACTCATGCCTACTGAAACTGCATGGATAATACTATCTAGCTGTCTCATCCACTGCTGTCTTCTTTTCCTCTTGCCTTCAATCTTGCCCAACATCAGAGTCTTTTCCAATGAGTTCTCTCTTCTCATTTGGTGGCCAAAGTATTTGAGCTTTAGATTCATTATCTATCCTTCCAAAGGTCAATCAGGTTGGTTTCCTTTAGTATTGAAATATTACACATACCTCAAACCTGTAATTGTTGCTTCTCCTTGTAGATACATGAAAGTTATAGTGATAGGCACTATAAACATATAGATACGAGAAATGTGGTGAAACTGTGATAGAAATGAAACATATTCATCATAGATTTAGAGAAAAACTCTAATGGCCACGCTACCTTATTCAAGTTAAGAGTATGCCACACTAATTTTTCTCCTACCTCTTGTATTTCCCTTAGCAGAATTAAAGGAAGAGACAAACTTTGAAAAAAAAAGTATAGTTATTCCAGGCTGACATTTTCAACTCTCAAACTATGCAATCAATGTAATTGTGGCCATGATGTCTGGGAATTCTGGGAGCGGCAATCCCAACATATCAGCAGGAGAAAACATTGCAAAAGCCTGACTGACAAGTAGGACCAGGCATCTGTCACTGTCTTCACACATCCCTCTAGTGCCCATTTCTATCAAATTCCTGCAAGTAAAGATTTCCTGAGGAAAACTGTGTAACAAACCTAAAGAGGATTTTGCAAGGAAAAAAATGGAAAAAGAATACCATCACAAATGCATAATTAAATAAAAATAAAACTCCATGTGATTTCTCCAAACAGAAATAGTCAAGATGATTCTCCTCCATGCCATTCACACATTGGTAAGAACAGTGATGGCTTTATTCAGGGATTGCAGAGAGAATACAGCATGCAGGAGTGTGCAAATCCTGCCCCTTTTCAGCTTACTTTTAATTTCAGTGGGTTCTTTTTTTTCCTCCCTTCTTGACAGCCCTAGCAAAAATTCTCATGTCTGCTGTTAAGTATGTGCAGCAGGAAGTTCTGAACTTATATAGCAATAGCTATTAGACTTATATACCACTTCATAGTGGTTTACAACCCTCTCTAAGTGGTTTACTGAGTCAGCATATTGCTCCCAACAATCTGGGTCCTCATTTTACGCCCCTCAGAAGGATGGAAGGCTGAGTCAGCCTTGAGCCTGGTGAGATTTGAACTGCCAAATTGCAGGCAGCAGCAGGGATTAGAAGAAGCCTGCAGTACTGCACTCTAACCACTGTACCACCGTAACTGATATATGAAGGGAAGATAGTGAATGAAACTTTTAATAATGTGTAAAGCCATTTTTCTCAAGAGCATCTATATTGTAGGCTAAATATCATCAAACTAAATCTGTTGGACTATCTAAGACAAAAAAGGAAAAATGGTTCAGGAGAATGCATATGCCTAGTAGTATAACGTTGGAGAAGAGGAGATTTAACCCAACCTTGTTCTTCACAAACAGCTTGCTTCATCATCCTGGCTCTTAATTTCTACCAGATCATATTAACAAATGAAGTTTAGCAAGAGTATTTAAACATGACCGTATAGAAGAAAATACAGAAGGATGACACCAAGTCAATTTAATAGAGTTTCTTTTATTTTCAGACTATTCAGATCCAAGAGATTTCCAAAAGTCATTAGCCCTTGTCGTGATACCTTTTATAGCAACAGTCTGGCCATGATTTCATCTTTGTTTTGCTGGACATGAACAGAATCCTAATCTGCTTTATGGAAGCCACCATATTCAAAACAAGATAGTCACATCAAGCTCTTCTCTGCAGAACTAGAAGCCATGATTACTGAATGAACTCTGGATGGAGAACTGGGGAATATAACTGACCAACTCAAGGTAAGTTCTTAAGACAGCCACTCAGCATTGGAAAGATGAGAGCCAGTAAATGAGTGGAGTCCAGCAGAAAAAGCAGCCCATGAAAAGCCTCAAAAATGAAGCTGGATCAGGTAGCGGATGCGACATTGATTCTCCTGGTAGATCAAGTACTCACTCTGGCTGAAGTGGCTGTTTTGGTACTTAGTCATGACAATGGGCTTTCCTTGTGGTATCAGCACTTTTTTCTCATCCAGGATAAGCTCTTTATCACATGCAGGGTCTGAGGACATGAACGCAAATGCAAATTAAGAAATTGCGAGGATTAGCAAGAGCTACAAGTTATTAAATTGCAAGTCTTTAAAACTTACCAGGTTCGGTATGGCCACAAGCCTGGACACTATCATAACCCACTGGGGGCTGGCACAATGAAGAGTCATCTTGAGTGATGTAATGTACTTTGCCCAGGGCCACTTCGTTCAGGAACATGATTCCCTCCCGCCTGGAGGTAGTGCCCACTGTAAAGAGAGAAAGGAAGTCAATTGTTCATCTGATTAGGTATGGAAAGGGAGCTACCTATCACCAGGGTTTGAGTCTCATACACTACTGAAATTCAGGTTCCCATTTCATTTTGGGATCACGACCAGATTTTCCTGCAGCCAAAGACCCTCCAAATAGAGGCTATTCATTCATGTTAGATAAATGTTTAAGGTTTTTACTTCGGTATTCTACTTCTTTGCTCTAAATGGAGATATTTCACATACAGCCCTTGACCTCTCCAAGTGCATACTTACTGCCTCCTAAGGAGGACATCTTATCCACCTTGACCCTTTCTCAAGTGGGAAAAGTGAATGTAGTATAGATAGTAAGAGGTTGAAATGCTAGTTCTTGGACAGCTGGTTTGCATGCCCTGCACACTTCCTGTTTATTAAATGCTGCAGTTTTCCCAATTAGCACATAAAGATGGCCGTAGAAGGATATACTTTCAAATGCTGGTTTCTTAGAAGCCAGCTTTACCTGCTTTGGGAAAATGCCATTTTGAGGTTCTCAGTTGTTGGCCCATGAGATGGAGACAAGATTTATTAAGTTATATTACTCTCATGGTCAGAATTAGACAATACATGACCTGGCTTGACCATATCTCACCCTGGTGTCATCAAAAATCTGACAACAGCTGTGGAGATTTTCAGTCACCCAGATCATGGTTGTCCCAGAGGTACTGTTTTGTTCAAAAGGCAATTGGATTGTTTTTTTCTTGAGGATGAAGAAGAAAACGTTTCACTTCTTATTCAAGAAGCTTCATCAGTTCTGATGGCAGGGGGATGGAAGGATAGGTACTGACAATTGAGACTGAATGGTGGGCAGATGGAAGGATAGGTTCTGATAGGAAACTGGGGAGGGGATGGAAGGATTGTATTTCTTTGCAGTCATCTGGTCATTAGCACTCTCTGAGAGGTGTTGAGACCACTGAGGCCTCAGAGATTGGTAACGACCAGATGATTGCAAAGAAATATAATTCTTCCATTCCCTCTCCCCACATTCTATCAGAACCCATCCTTCCATCCAGGGGTGGGATCTGACAGGGTTAACTACTAGTTCAGTGATTTACGAGGTTTGGTGATTTACGATGCGTGTGTGCGCCTGTAAATCGTCATCAGCTTGCTGCTTGGACAGCTGACTAGCGCTGAGTGCAGAGAAGCAGCACTTTCCCCCTGCTTTTTCAACTGCAGCTGTGCCTTGCACAGCAGCTGAGCTTGAAAAAGCAGGAAATAAAGGTCAGGTAAGAGCCAGGGCAGGCGGGTGGGCCAAAACATCAGCAGATATAGAACTGGTTCTATGTCTGCTGCTCTTCAGAGCAACCGGTTCCACAGAGCTGGACAGAACCGGTAGAATCCACCCCTGCTTCCATCCCCCCTCCATCAGAACTGATGAAGTTTCTTAGATGAGAAGTGAAACGTTTACTTCTTCTTCCTCAAGAGAACAGTCTAGCTGCCTTTGGAAGAAAAAAAGCACCTTTGAGAAAAGATCCAATTGTTCAGCAGAATGATTCCCCCCCTTTCCAAGTAGGCTGAGAATGATAACCAGAGGTCTACTTTTCCTTTCTTAAAACTTATACATTCCCTTAAACCAAGTGAAACCACAACAATGAAATTGAGTCATTTTGTCCCTGAATTTTGGCCTGCATGATTAAAGCAGCAGTCCAAAAACTGGGAGATCATAAGTTCTAATCCCACCCCAGACGTGAACCCAGCTGGGACTTCTGGGGAAGAAATGGCAAACTGAAGACAGATCTGCTTAAAACAGAGCTGACAACTGCTGCAGAATTAAGAGCCAGTGAGTAGACCAACTCTTCGTGATTCCTCTCCAGACAAGGAGAGGACCTGAAATCACCCTCAAATGCTCCAGACAGTTGCTCTTCACAGAAACAGTGGTCTCCAGTGGGCTTAGAGCTCTGGGAGATGAGGGAATAGCCATCTTGCTCAAACCACAGTTGGGCCTTTGAAAGGACACTGGGTTCACATACTTTCTTTTCTAATGCCTTTTGGTTGCTAACTAATTGGTTCAGCTGCTGGGAACTTTTGGATTATTATAGCATTGGTTTCCTTCAATCCTTAGTGAAAGAAAATTTAAATACAAATATAAGAACAAAAAAAAAATCTTTTTATTGAAATAAAACAACAAAAAAGTGATTAGAATTTTGATTTTGGAAATGGATTTGAAATAAGATATTGGAATTATAAGAATCCTTTCCATGGGAAAATACTTTTGTTTTGAATTCTTTCTTTAAAAAAATATAGGATGGGACTTTGAAGTTTGGATACCAGAGGAACTTGAAGGAACTGAAGATTATAATTAAAGAACACTTAAATTTCATGTATTAATACAGAAGTGAGCTAAATATTTTAAAATTCTACACATTGAGGGATATTTTTTTAACACTGACTTCAGAAGTTTATTTTAAGACTGTCTGCCTCTATAGTTAGACTTATGTTTAAAAGATGTCATGGAAGAAAGCAAGTTTTACTGGAGCAGCCTGAGGCTGATCAGAAAGTGGATTTAAAAATGACAGGCTACAAGGATGATATGGAAAAACATGCTAAACTGGACATACAAAATAAACTGACTTATGTTTTAATAATTAAAAGGGATATGCAAATTAGAAACCAAGAGAGTGACCTGGATAATCTACAAAAGAAGCTTGTTAAAGCTTTGAAGAATTTGTGAGAAGAGACAAAGGAAAAATGAAAATGAATCAAGTTCTAGGACATTATTTGAAGGAATTAAAGAGCAAGACTGTAAAAATAAAAGGAAGGAATATAAAGTTAGTTTATTTGATCAAGATTAAAATAAATATGTTTCTATCTCTGGTAACCCTTAATGGACTTTTGCTGACTGGAACTAAAATGATGAACTTTTAAGGATTTGTTTATAGATAAAAGATGGGATACGGGAAGAAAAGTTCATTTGTTATATTTTAAAACAATATGTTAATTTACTAAAATTGTTTTTATTTGTGATGAAGTCATTTCTTTTAAAATTTTAGTTTTTTCTTTATTATAGTCTTATTTTTTCTTTACTATTTTTTTCTTTACTGCACTTTCTATTTTTTCATTTTATTAATTATTTTCTAATTTGTACTATAGTTTTTGTCATTCATAATAAAATTATTATTAAATTAAAAAAATTAGGCATGAACTGAGTTGGATGACTTTGGGTCAGTCACTCTCTCTCAGCTCTAACAAGGAGATAATGGCAAACCATTTCTGAAATCTTGTCAGGAAAACTGCAGGGATTTGTCAGTCAGTTGCTCAGAGCCAACACTGACTCAAAGGTACAAACATGATAAAACAAGTATTATAGTTGGGCATAGTTAGGGCATTTTAACACATAAGTGATATTGGGAGATAAATTATTATTCCACATGAAAGAAAGTGACTAATCCAAGCACACTGTTGGCTTGAGTATAAGGCGAGGCTCGAACTCATGATCCTCTGGTTTCTAGCATGATGCCCTAACCACATCAAAATGGCTCTCATATATAGTCCCAGTGTATGCATGTTTGTGTGTGTATGTATATTATATTATCGTATTTATTATATATTTATTGTATGTTTTTTTTTTAGTAGGCTGTACACCGCCCCGAGTCCCTTTTTGGGAGAGGGAGCGGTATAAAAGTTTGATTAATAAATATATATATATATATATATGTGTGTGTGTGTAAGGTTTTTAAGCTGATAATTTTAAATACATGTAAAGAAAAGACAACGAAACAAATAGCTTTCTGTCGGTATGGTCTCTGGTGATGAGCCGAAAGACAGAAAAGAAAGCAGTATGCTTTCTCCCTTAATTGGGGCTTAACAGGGTGTTGTAATACAAAGTATATATATATATATATATATATATATATATATATATATATATATATACATACAGTGTGTGTATCTATATATATCTATATCTATATATACACACACACTGTATATATACACATATACATACATATGTATGTGTACACACACAGAGATATTTATAGGGGAGAGAGAGAGAGACTTGTGTATGTGTGTGTGATTTAGCCACTACATCAAATTGACTCTCTTGTCTCTCCTTCCCTTGTGTTATTCTCAGGAAGCAGTAGCGAGGAGAGTTTGCTAACAATGGTAGAGCAGCAAATGTTAGAATAATAATGAATGTGGCCTCACCATAGCCTGCTGATTTACTGTTCTCAGAAGCAAAGTAAATTCCCTTGCCAACACGGCCACCGGAATGGGGCATGATGCGCAAGCCACTCTTCAGGATGGCAGCAACGACAGCTATGTTGGTCCCATGCCAGAGTAGACGCCGATTTCCCAAGTGGTCATGAGTCTTAAAACGATGGCTCTGTTTAGGAAATGAAACAAGAGAACCGAGCATGTAACATCTTTGCTCCTATTCAAGTCATATTTGAATAAAGGAAAGGTAGAAAGTCAAACATGACTTTCCCATGTCAGTCTGCTGTTGAACTGCAGACTCATCTGCACACTTGATGGTCATCCCCAATGTATATATATAGAGAGAGTTTTGCTATTGCATAAAAGAAGAAGACTCCTACTGTAATTAGTAAATGGGCTTGTTTTTATCCTGCCAATGGATACATATAGTTCTTTAAAGTCTTGATGTCTCACAATCAAAAGTGGTCTCATCATCTATCTGACAAACAACCCCCCACTCCAAAAAAAAAAAAAAATCTTAGGAGCTAGATCTGGTCAGATGGATTGCAGAGCTTTTGATCTCAATCATTCTTTTGGTATCTCAAAAATATTTGTGCCTCAATTGGCACATGCCCCGAGAATCAGAGTTACCAGGAGTAAAGAAATATGGCCTTAATTTTTTTGTATCAGTTCTGATTATATGTTCCTATGGGCAATCTTCCCCAACCTGGTACCCTTTAGATGGGCTGGAGTAACTCTGATTCCTTCAGCCAACATGATCTTAAGGTAGAAAGAAAGAAATCTCAGCCCTAGAATAGACCAGGGAAAGAGATATTCCTCTTTGACCTTACCTCACCCTCTCTGTTCACCTTCCAAATATTCATGATACGAAGCTTTTGGTATGGAGAACTTGTCTTCTTCACATAGGTTTCAATCAGCTAGTAGGGTAGAGAGGAAGAGAAGTAAAGAAAGTGAACATCAAAGATTAGATTAGATTCAACTTTATTGTCATTGCCATGGATTCAGGCAACGAAATGCAGTTAGCATCCAACCAGAAGTCCAAAACAACAGTAAAATATAAATATATGTCTGCAAATATGCAAGGTATCAATGAATATGTCAATGGAAAACACAACAAAATATATGTACACGAACACACAAAGATAAGTGTGACTGCACATACCGGTATATGAACATATATAACTGTACAAAATGTTTATGAACACATTGAATATAAGTACAAATGCATAGAGAATTATACAAAATACATCATATATTATCAAGGGAAGCATCAGCATATGTGTGGGGACAATCGAACTGAGGAGTTCAGCAAGGAAACCACTGTGTGGTAAAAGCTGTTCCCTAGCCTGCTGGTCTTAGACTGCAGGCACCTGAACCTCCTCCCAGATGGAAGAAGAGTAAACAGTTTGTGGGCTGGATGGAAGGGCTCCTTAACAATGCTGTGGGCTTTACACAGACATCGTTTCCTCTGAATGTCCACAATGGCCGGAAGTGGAATCCTTATAATGTGTTGGGTGGTTTTCACCACCCTCTGTAATGCCGTTTTTTCTTTTATAGTGCAATTTCCATACCAAACTGAGATACAGCTAGTTAAGAGAACTGAGATAAATAGGAGAGTGATTGCTAGCTGTAGAAGAGGCTATTCCACATATTGTCCTTTGTCCTGTATTCATGTGTTTCTGTTGTCCAGTCTCAGCTGTTTGAGTATTTAAAGCAAATAAGAAACAACTTGTAGGGCCATCTTACCTTATAGTCCTCAGATGATGAATCCACTAAGGTGAGCTCACATTTCAAAAGCCCATAGTCCTTGTCCAGTGGGTGCAGAACTTCTTTCACCATTTCCTTCTCTTCCTCTTCCTCCTCCTCCTTCTTTTGGGCTTGTAAACTCTGGGCCAGTTCAATATCTGCTAGGACCTACCAATAAAGTAAACCAGTCGTCACCAACACTGGGCTGCAGTTGAGATGCAGATGGAAGCAGTAATCTCACATTTGGGCTGTTATCCTGCATCCATTTCCAGAACAGCCAGTCCCACTGAAACTAAGAGGGCAATTGTTTGGAATAAGCACATTTAGGAACACACTACTAGTAGTGAATTGAACTAGTTGAATGCAGGCATCTGCTGGCTTGAAAAGAATAAGAACAAACTTCTTTTTTAATTCAAAATAATGTTTTAGTTATTAGATTTATATCCCATGTTTCCTCAAGTATACAGCACTCTTTCTTCCTCCAAATTTTCATCAGCACAATCTGTCAGGTAAGTAGGGATAAGAACTAGTGAGGTTTTATGCCTGAGAATAGACTTCAACTTGGATTTTTTAGTACTAGTCCAATTTCTTAACCATCTATTATCTTGATTTTTATACTGTAGAGGTATAGATATATAATCTACAGCTCCATGGCAAAACTTTTCATTAATTAAGCATCTAGCTGAAGAGTCTTATCATTTGAGAAATGCAAGGCCAAAAAGTTGGCTTTTTTGTTCAGGCTGTTTTGTCTTTATATGTCTAAAAACTTCAAGTGGTACATTAGCTTTCTCTTCCATTATAAAGCATGTCAGGCTATGTTATTACCACTGACCTAGATATGTCCAAGGACAATTATTAGAAAGTGCTCATCTTATTCAACTTATTATATTTCTCTTTTTTTAATTTAGGGCTAATATGGACACAAACAGGCTACAATACATGAGATAGAAGGGTGTGAAATATTAGAGCTGTATTTCATAGGATGATTTTTTTTTTAATCAACATTTATATGCCGCCCTTCTCCAGAGACTCAGAGCGGCTTACAGTCTATGGAGCACCATGCTAAGTGCTCGGCAATAGACTTCATTCCATTGTATTATATGCTTGCTTATTACTAGGGCTTTTTGGCACCCCCAAGCAACATTTTTACAAAGTCAGCTTATTGCCCCCAACAATCTTGGGTCCTTAATTTACCTACCCCGAGAGGATGGAAGGCTGAGTCAACCTTGAGCCTGGTGGGATTCGAGCCTGCACTAATTGCGGACAGCTTGCACTAAGTGCTAGATGATTAACAGCCTGCACCACCAAGGCTCATCACCAAGATTACATTCTTATCTTTTAAAGAAAAAATTCTTCTGTGGTTAAGGAGCCAACTTTTAAAAAATGTGATTTTTGTTTCACAATCAAGAACTACAAAAGCAGTTGGTGGTGATGAGATGTTGCCCTCGGAGAAGACAGGGCCAGAATTATCACCTTTTTTTCAATTTGGGAGTGCTTTAGTTGGTGTTAGGTGTCTAGGTGTTATTTATGCTTTAATTACAGTAAAATATAGATAGATACAGATAATCAGAGTTGGAAGAGACCTTATAGGTCTTCTAGTCCAACCCCTTGCCCAAGTGGGAGACCCTACACCATTTCTGACAGATGGCAGTCCAATCACTTCTTGAAAGTCTCAAGTGATGGCGCTCCCACAACTTCTGAGGGCAAAGTGTTCCATTGGTTGATTGCTCACACTGTCAGAAAGTTTCTCCTTATTTCCAGGTTAAATCTCTTCTTGTTCAGTTTCCATCTATTATTCCTTGTCTGGCCTACAGGGGCTTTAGAAAATAGCTTGACCCCTTCCTCTCTGTGGCAGCCCCTCTGTGGTAATCCTTGACTTACGATAACAGTTGAGTCCAACATTTATGTTGTTAAATGAAACATTTATTAAGTGAGCTTTGTTCCATTTTACGACTTTTCTTGCCACATTTGTTAAACTAGTAACATGGTTATTAAGTGAATCTACTCTTCCCCATAGACTTTGCTTGCCAGAAGGACACAAAAGATGGTCACATAACCCCAGAACACTGCAACCGTTATAAATAGAAACCAGTTGTCAAGCATCCGAATGTAAATCATGTAACAATGGGGATGCTGCAACGGTCATAAGTGGGGAAAATGGTCAGAAGTCACTTTTTCAGTGCCATTGTAACTTCGAATGGTCACTGTTGTAAGCTGAGGACTACTTTTAGTATACTTTTTTAAAAATTACCAGAAATTGGCAGAAAAGCTGACTATCCTTATTATGTTGAATTTCAGCTGTGTGATTTTAGAGGAACTTGAGGGCAATCACAAAGGAGTTAAAAGATTGAACGAAGGATTGCCCACCTCTTTTTAAAAGCATAATATAGAGTATAATGTTTACAGCTACAAAGAAGCCCATTTATTACTCATTTCAGTTCTCTGGTTTTGTCAGCTAGCTTGGGCATCCCAAGCCAACCAGTGGCTGCCAGGAGAGATTAATAAAGATAATGCAAAACTGAAGGCATGTCATCAATGTATTTAGTATCACAGCTTATCCACATAAGATTTGGATAGAAATCTACCTGACTGACAATTCAAAACATGATAAAAACTGAAGGTTGGTGCTTTTCTGAGAACTCCTTACCAGAAGCATATCCTTCTTAGCTTGGACAACTTCTTGTGTGTTGATGGATGGAGGCCGATTACGACCAAAGTTGTGGGGAATAATGGTATAAAAGCGAGATGAAAGTTCCTCCAGTTGCTTCTGGGAAGGTGGTTGCTTCTTTAGAGCTTCTTCAAGAGTCTCCAAAGCCTCAAAGCCTTTGGCAATCTGCTGTTTGCTCAGCTTTCCCAGTGGCATCTTCTTTACATCTGACAGAGAAACAAGAAATTGCCACACTGATCGATCTAACACTTCCAGGATATTTACAAGTCAGTGGCTAAAGCCACCAGGATTAGAATACCATCTGCAATTGAAATCTATGCCCTTTACAGTACACTGAGCATTAATAGTGATTTCCAAGTTGGACATCATTTGTGAAGAAAGCCAAGAGAAGAATCTGCGCCACGGTGGTGCAGTGGTTAGACTGAGGTACTGCAGGCTACTTCTGCTAAGTGCCGGCTGCCTGCAATTTGGCAGTTCAAATGTCACCAGGCTCAAGGTTGACTCAGCCTTCCATCCTTCCAAGGTGGGTAAAATGAGGACCCAAATTGTTGGGGGCAATAGGCTGATTCTGTAAACCAGTTAGAGAGGGCTTTAAAGCACTGTAAAGTGCTATATAAGTCTTAAGTGCTATTGCTAGTGCTAAACAATTTAATCCCTAGGTTACCTAACTTTAATTGACTTGACTTGATACTAGACCAAGCAAAGATAAAACCATTCTGGAAAAAAAATATCTCTGTTAATTGTATAATTGGGTTATAAGTGACACCTAGAGGAAACAAGATTAAAAAAAGGGATGGTTTTCTTTCATGGGGCAGAGAAGTGGTCCCTCCACCATTTACCTATATTCATGGTCTGCATGGCTTCTTTAAACATGTCATTGCTGAATATGAGTGTCATAAGATTCTGGGTGTGCTTGTCCAAAGTGCAAGGTAGTATCTTTTGTTTGAATGACTTAATTCCATCCATATCGTCCACCTTGAAGACAAGAAGAATAGTTTGGGTCTGAATTCACACAATTCAGTTCCTCTAATGGAGCAGCATTAATCTTCAATGCACACTATAATACATGCTTTCCTCGGAATAATAAGACAATATTTTTTCTGAGTAAGTATGCATAAAATTGCATTGGTGAAACTCATATTGTTTCTCTTTCAACCCTCTCTCAAGATATCAAATGACTTTATTTTTCCTCCATTTCACCAACAGGTACTCTGACTTACACATATTTTATTTTTATATATTTACCATTTTTATTAAAACTTTAAAAAAGAAAATACAAACTAATATAAAGTAAAAGAGGAAAAAAGAATTTGAAATGATTGTATGCATTCTACATAATGTCTTTGGTGTCGTATACCAACAATACATCTTTTTGTAAAAATTCTCTTTGAGATCATAACACAATGCAAGCATCAATACTTTTAACCACATATTTTCCCATTGACCCATCTGAATATTATAACCAAGTTCTTAGCCAACTCATACATTCTTAAATCTTCCTGTTTCAAATTCTAACAAAAGTTTATGGATTTTATCAATTACATATTCATTATCAACGCACAATTGTACTTCAAATTCTGTTTCGGTTTGCTACATGCCATAAGTCTTTTTGTCCATTTTAAATCTTTCTTTGTAAATGGTGAAACTACATATAATCCTTGAGTTGGGCCCGCTATTGAGCCCAATATTTATGTTGTTAAATGAAACATTTGTTAAAAGAGTTTGCCCCATTTTATGACTTTTCATGCCCCCAGTTGTTAAGTGAATCATTGCATTTGTTAAGTTAGTAACATGGTTGTTAAACTGAATCTGGCTTCCCCATTGACTTTGCTTGTCAGAAGGTTACAAAAGCTGATCACATGCCCCCAGGGCACTGCAACCATCATAAATGTGAACTACCTGCCAAGCACCTGAATTTTGATCATGTGACCCTGGGGATGCTGCAATGGTTGTAAGCACAAAGAACAGTCACTAAATGAACTGTTGTAAATCAAGAACTACATGTATTGACAATATCTCTCTCTGCTGTTAATTGCTCTCTTGATCTAAGTTTGAATTACCCTTGATGGTTTTCTAACAGTTTCCACTATTTCAATCATTTGCCTTTGTCTGCTGTTGTTCTTTTATAATATGTTTCTGGAGCTGGGATCTATAAAGGTGCTTTTGGGTTTATCAACTCCATACTCTCAATATGGCAAATTCAATGAAATTGTTCTTGATATCCACATTAATTTCAATTTTATCATATCATATAATAGCAATGCACTCCAAACTATCTTCTAGCTCTAAAACTTCTAGGTACTAAATTTCCTAGTTTGTAACTCTAAAAGTCTCTTGCTTTTCAGAAACATCCATTCTTTCATCCAGATCAAATAATAAGCAGTGAAATGCAATTTCAAAATCTACCGGCGGTAAATCCAATCCTCCTCTGCACTTTGCATCTTGTAAAATTTTATATTTTAATTTTAACTGATATACAAAGCGACGCCTTTTTTCCCTATCCTGCTGAAATAAATTCTTCCCTCAAATTTTTGCAACTCAAATATTTGATATCTTTCTCTTAATATCAAAAAAAGGTTTCTGCAGAGTCTAGTCTGAATCTCCTGTTTAAAAGTAGATCTCATCTCTTCCGACTTATCCTAGCTCAAAGGCATTTTCTTTTGTTTAGATTTGTCAAAAAAAAATTCTCTTTTGTACTCAGAGAAATTCCAACTAGAATACTACAACTATATCTGTACTATCAATCCTCAATCTAGTATTACTGAGAAAGTGGAAGTTTGAGAAAGTAAGATTAGAAAGTATTAATATAGAGAAATGGAGAGAGAGTTGGGTAACTTCACATTACTGGAACTGAGAGCAAAAGATTTTTTTCAGATTTACAGCCATTCTAGAACAACAGAGGGAAGATATTAGACAAAAGAGAGTTACGTTTCTGTTTAATTTTTTGAACTGGGAGCTCACTGAGCAGAGATTGATCAAGTTTATCATATTAATACACATTTTGCAAAATTAGGAAATGTTCCAAGGGATGTCCTTGTGCACTTTGTTAGGAAGAAGACCAGGTATCATCTTGCAATAGCACTTACACGTTTCTTAGAAACCTGCAGATGTCCTGAGAAAATATTGCTGAACTGATTATTCTTTCCATCGTTAAGCAAAGGTTCTGATCTCAATTCATTTTTACAGAAAATCATCCAGAAATCTATCCATACTTCCAGATCCACTTGCTTCCCAATGTATACTACTTAAAGTATACTCTTTGAACACTCACCTTTACTGTTACCTCTTGTTCCTCTTTATCTTCATGTTGTACTTCAATGAGGGTATACTTGCCATCATGAGCAATAAAATTCTCTCGGTTAGCCCATTTATTCTTTGTCTTCTCTTGAAATTTCTTCTCAAAAGCCTTTATGGCAGCTTCCAAGGTTGGACAACTGCTGAGTTTACATTGCCCTACTTCCCCCTGGAAAGTCACAAAACATTTGTTAGCCTTAAATTATCAGGAAAGTGTTTCTAATATTTGCTGTTTTTTAAAAAATAAACTATGATTGCCTCATCTGCCAGGTCTCACATTATTTTCCAGTTTTGAATATATCTGAACTTTAACCACAATTAGAATTGTATAGAATGAAACCAGGCTTACTTGATAATATGGTTTTTCTAGTCTTAACATTTGAAGGCTTACACCTTCATTACATATTCATCCACTCTTTCCATCATAGTACTGACTTTTTGCATTATCCCCTGTTCTTCCTCTTCACTGAATATCAAAATAAATAAATGTACTGAGGCCTATAACAAGCCTTTTTCTTTTTCAAATTCACACACACCACACAAAAAGGAAAGACATATTATGATCAATGCTGATAGAAATCAACTCTTTTCAAGCAGAGATTTTCTGCCAAGATGTTCTTGGAAAATTAAAGCCTTATATAAAATGAACTTTGGAGGAAAAGAAGGCAACTGTCCCAGTCACTAGCTGCAATCTCAGACTGAGCTAGAAAAAAACACAGGATCTTGGATCAGTAGGCCTAGATGATGAGTATAATCTGACCTCCTCCAAGAGACGGCTTTCAGAGATGAGGTCAAACAGTAGCAACCTGAATACAAGATCCTCCTGTGAATTAAAATATAAAGGGCTTTCAACTCAGTAGATAAGCAGTTGAGAGCCTGTCTAGTGGTTAAAGCACCAGACTAGAATTCAGGAGACTGTGAGTTCTAGCCATGCCTTAGGTACAAAGCTATCTGGGTGACCTTGGGCCAAACACTTCCAAACAGCCCTAGGAAGGAGGCAATGGCAAACCACTTCCAAAAGCTTGTCAAGAACACTGCATGGACTTGTCCAGGCAATTGCCAGGAGTCAAACTGATGCCATACATACAATAGAGAAGCAGTCAATGCAGGGACATGAACCAATTTTTCTGCCTTCATTGCCAAAATAAAAACACAAGTAACCAAACCACGGGGCTTACCAAGAACTTACGTGGGGAAATTTTGGCAAGGCACTAGAATCAGGCAATAGCCAAATCTAGCAGTTTGGAATGCGGCATGATTCGAAACCCTTTTTATGGGCTGGGTTCAAGGATCTGGTCTGTGATGTCCTTCTCCTTTTGGGTTTCTCAGTTAATTAATCAATTCCCAAGCTTTCTGCTCCTTGCCCTCTCATTCCATAGTACTTTTTATATCAGGACTCTGCAGCTGCCTTTGGTTAGAGCTCTGTTTTCCTTTCCACCAATTGGAAGATTCTTAGGGTTTATCCTCACATCCCATTAACTGAGGGACAAAGACGCCTGGCTAACTGTTTTCGGAGGAGATATCTTCATGGCATCACCTCTGTTTCATCTCATTTTGTCGTGAGGACAGTCAACATTCCTTTTTAGCTATTCTACTTGTACAATAGTGTTTTCCCTGCTTTTCCAACAGAAGCTCATAAGAATGACCTATGACAATGTTGGTGATGACATGGTCAGAAGTGCCACCTGCTATGGGCCATGTTAGGCTGCAGCAAGCACATCCCTTGCCATCTGTTGGGTGCCTATTTTGGCATGGGTTATCACAGAGGTCAGACACGTGGCTTCCACAGATGCATCTGCCTGGATAATACTTTAAAATTTTACACAAGCTTTTCATACATTCAAAATTTTAAAACATACCTTTTAAACACATAGTTAGGGGTCTTTTGAAAGAGCACTAGATAATCAGCAAAAAGATGAGGCCGAAATCATTTAAATTGGAAAATAAAAACAGATTTAACAGCTGCATGTTGCTGTCAGGTTTTCCACGGCTTCTTCTGAAAAGAATTCTCATATACTGTAGCTGCATTTTCATCTGCCTAAGCTATTTCCATATGATGCTAGCTATAGCAACTCTTAAGATCATGGATTTGGGATGTATAGTAGCTAGGTGAAATTGATAAAGAGTTCTGTCTGTTTCCTCTTTTAGTGACAGGTTACAGATGCAGTGGAGGAGTGCAGGGTGAAGTGGAAGATAGCCCATTGCTCCTCACAACCCCTTTAATCCACTAGTGACCTGTCACTCAATCTATTTTTGGACGTTATATCTAGCAATCTACTGAAAAATAAACCTGAATTCACAGTGACAGGTTGGTAGAACGTAGCAGAACATATCGGTAGAACATGGTAGAACATAATATTTTCAATTCACCTAACACTCTTCGCTTACCTGATTGACCTTTTCATTTGGGCTACTTCTGAACATGGGCTTAAAGTTTTTCCACAAGAATGCTAGATCCATATTCAGAAATAGCCTGAGTGACAGGGCATTGCACAGATAACTTCCAAGACCTGTCACTCAGTCAATTTGAAGGGTGGCTAAAACCTTCACTTCTAGGAACCTGCCCATAGTTACCCAAATCCATCCCATAATATATTAAGAACAGCAGTTGCTGGTTGTTTCTCACATTGGCAGGTCAGGGGATATGGTGGGTACCTAGGAGGGGAATTCTACCAACCACTGACTTAACTTGTCCTGCATTAAAACATGGTATTAATATAAAGTCTTGTCAGTAAAGCAGAATAGAGCTCAAGCACTGGGGCAGCACAACTTATATTTTTCTTCTGGCCCAAGGATATGAAGTCTGTATATTAAGGGGAAGAGGTCTGGGAAGAGCCCCGGATTATTTCCTTGTGTTTGTTTCCTTGTATTTTGTCTTTTTAGACTGGAAGAACCTATCTCTATGATATACCTGGTAGCAGGGGTGGGATGCTACAGGTTCACACCTATTCCCTAGATCCGGTTGTTAACATTCTAAGCAGTTCAGAGAACCGGTTGTTAGAAGAAATTACTGGCCTAATCCTGTAAGGAAAGCAGGAAGGAAACATTCTGGTGTTGCTTACAGAAATTGCCTCTCCGTTAACCCTTATTACATTCTTGGCAGGACTAGACTTCCTGTCTCAGGAACATCTTTGGAGTCTTTTACCCCTCTTTTGCTGGTACTTTGCTTGTATGAAATGATCATTCAAAGTTACAATGGCACTGAAAAAAGTGACCTATGACCATTTTTCACACAACTGTTGCAGCATCCCCATAGTCATGAGAGGCCAGGCGAGGAGATGCGTGCCTCGATGTGAGTGATGTTGAGTCGACCATGCCCAGCCAGTCACATGACCACCAAGTCATGCCCACCAACTAAGCCACACCCACAGAACCAGTTGTTAAAAAATTTGAATCCCACCCCTGCCGGGTAGGCTTAATTCTACTCACACATCTAATTATGGATCCTAATGAATGAAAGGCAGGATCCCAACTGGGAATTCTCAAGTAAAGAGATGCTCTTTCAGAAAACAGGTTAGAGATTTTGTAGTTAGATTTGAACTGGATCTAGAAATTTACTGCTAACCAACAGGGAGGAGTGGTTGACAAATGACTGCTATAGATTGTGTTGGCCAAGCCCATCAAAGGTACCCTGTTTTGAATAAACTGAAACATCTCATGCATTTTCAAATAGTGATACCAGTAAAATAATCTAAATAGGAACTCACCAAATAGTCAATAACAACTGCAGGGCTGCTATTTCTGCCCATGAGTAGCATATATTTGAGCCACTGTGAGAATGATCAGTTCCAGAGAATCCCCATGCTACATTTCTGATCCTGGTGAGAATGGATCTCCTTGAAGAACAGTGTTGAACCCTACTTATTTATTAAAAGCAATGAACCACTCATAAACAGCAGCGTGACTCACACATCACACTAAGCCAAAATGTGAGTATGCACGAAGGAGTTATAAACTAGCTTGGCATTGTGCATGAACTGGGCCACTACAATTTTTGTAATAAAAAGCTGAAACAAACCATAGTTTAACACAACATATTATGTATCTCCACCTTATCAAGATTGAATTTTAGCTTACTGGCTCTCATCCAGCTCATAGTTTACTGTTTTTTTAAAATCTGTTATAATAAAAATTGCTTTAGGTTAGGCTAATAATTTGTGAAACAAGAATGCCTTACAATTTCCAGGAAAATTATTGCATCTAGGAAATGATTGCTTGAGAAGCGGAACATTTTTTACATGTACATAAATATTTTATGTTTAATTTGGTCTCATGGGAAACATCCTTCTTAATTTTTTGAACTATGGTTTAACTTAAAAAAAAGATGCCATCAATATAGTGTACACGTATACATGTGCTGCCATAAAGCATGCACTATTGGAAGCATTAGCATCTTGACTCTGACTTTTTGCTACAGGCTCATAACGGCTGTTTGATCGGCAACTAACTTGTTTGATTTTGTATTTTTACAGGAAAACTGCACAAGAGCAAATACTTACCGTGTTTCTCCAACAATACGGCCTCCACCAATAGGAAGGCCCAGCATAATTTCTAGACATGAGGTGAAATTAAGCCCTGCCACCAAAATTTAGGCCTATTTAAACCATAAATTTCCCCGCTGTTTCTCACATCGTTCGTTAGAACTACAGTACATGAGGTGAAGAGAAATGGGGGGAAGGGTGGGGGCGGGGGGTGAGAAAACTTGCCTTAGGAGCGCCCTGCAGGTAGCCTAGGCTAGAATACCCCGATTGAACATCAGGCGACAGAAGCTCCCCGAAGGCAGATTCACCAGCCACTTCGATCAGCCGGTAGAAGCAGCTTCGTGGCGAGGGGAGTATGCGTGGGTGCTTGCCCCGAGGCCGCTTCTACCGGCCGATCGAAGTGGCTGGTGACTGCCCCTGGGGAGCTTCCATCACCTGAAATAAACTGCCTCATGGCGAGGGGACGCAGGCAGCCACGTCTTGCCCCGAAGCGGCTGGAGACTCTTCCTTCGGGGAGCTTTGTTTGGCCTATAGAAGCGGCCTCGTGGAGAGGTGAGTGTACATGGGGCACTCTAGGTAGGGAAGTAAATTAAGTCACCCCCGAAAAGACGTCCTAGCCATTTTTTCGGGGCTCAAAAGAAAATAAGGACCGGCCTTATTATATGAGAAACACGGTATTTGATTTTTCTTCTCTAACATGAAAGCTTATAAATAATAACCATGGTTGTGCATACTGCCTGAAACATTTGACCATAAGACTTCCAGATGAGGTTTTTATTGTTCAGCAGATTTTACAGGGAGGAAAGCAACATCAATCTTCCACTTGTCATCCTGCCATGTTTTTTTGCCATTTCTTTTTCTGTTTGCTTGGTTACAGAAAACCCATTAAGGAAGGGAAGATGGAATTGTTATGTAATGACTTTTGACTTATAATGCTAAGAGCTGTCCATTTGGAGACCAAGATTGCATATCTCCTCCTGTGAAGGTACTGCGTGTTACAAGGAAATGCCTTTCTTTCTTGATATTCATATAGCAGCAATCACTACATTCAGCAAAGCAAATTGTCATTTGGGAAACACAGTTGTTCAACTAAGGTATACTTTATGAGGTTTCAGTAATTGCATGCCTTGTTTTGCGGTTAGGAATCACCGGGCATAATGAGGCCAATAATGCAAAAGCCATGTTAGGAAGAAGCTGCCTACCATGTCCCCCACTAGACCCCTTAACTGTTGAGAAACAAGGTACCAATCCTTCTGTTTATACAGACAAATTGTGATCAAGAGACTTACTACACGGCCCCAGCGGTTCCAGCAACTGTAGTTCCCATTTTGCTCTATCAGCTGGATGATGTAGAACTTGTTGTTGTTGTGGCCAATGTTGGTTTGGTTCAGCATACAGTCATAGTCTTGGTAAATCTAAAGTGATAAAACAGGAAGCAAGGAATATGAATATGCTGCTTTCAAAGCACCCATAAACCTCTGCACTTCTGCCAAATTGTAGTTTTGGGCTTTTATTTTGGCCCTTTACCTACTGTATTTGGCTCAGGGCCATCCTTATATTTCAAACTATACCTGCATTGAACTAATGGGAAGGGAAAGGGCGTTGGTTCTTACCTATTCTCCGGGAGCTGTGAAGAGCATCCAGGTCAGGGAAGTGCTTCCATCTGCTGTTCGATAGGCTGCACAAAGATCTGAGGACACTCCTCCCTGCTGCTGTCCCAGCGTCCCCAGTTTTGGCAAAGTCAAAGTGATAGGTTCATTATTGTCCTTCCTTCACCATTGCTCTTTGGTCTTGGCCAGTATAGGACCCAGAACCAGAAAGACTCTGGGTGGGGCTGGATGCTCTTCACAGCCCCCGGAGAATGGGTGTATCAGATAAGAACCAACACCCTTTCTCCAATAAGCTGTTCTGAGCATCCGGGTCAAGGATACACCCAAGCTGGCATGTCCTATGGGAGGGTTTCCCTCTGGTTTGGTGTTTCCTTTCCCGTATTAATTCTCTGTAAGACATGTCTGCCGAAAGCGACTTCTGATGAGGCAAAAATGTCCAGTCTGTAATGCCTTATTAAAGGCAACGATGTCGACCATGTTACCGCCCTGCAGATTTCCTCAATCGGCGCTTGAGTTGCCTCGGCTGCTGATGTAGCCGCACTCATGGTGAAGTGCGCCGTGATCCCTCCGGGCACAGGTAAGGTCTGTAGTTTGTACGACTTTGCGATTGTGGCTCACAGCCATCTGCCCACTGTCGAGGCTGTGACTTTCCTGCCCAGAGTTGAGGGCTGGAATGAGACAAAGAGGGCCTCTGTCTTCCTGTGTGACACTGTCCTGTTTTTTAAATGTGGAGAGCCCTTTGCATATCTAATGAATGCCACAGTCTCTATAAGTGTGGGTCAGCTTTGGGCAGAAGTTGGAGAGGATCAACTCTTGCACTCGATGGAAGGCCGAATTGACTTTCGGTACAAAGGCCCACTCTAGGAGAAGAACGACCCTATCAGAGTGGAATATACAAAGGTCCTCTCTCTCTGACAGGGCAGCCAGCTCAGATATTCTTCTTGCAGATTATAGCTACAAGGAACACCATCTTATAGGTAAGAAGGTGGAGGCTAGTAGTTCTCAAGAGTTCAAATGGTGGTTTGGTGAGCACTGTGAGAACCTTGTTCAGATCCCAAGTGGGATATCTATGGACCACCGGAGATCTTAAATTTGTGGTCCCATGGAGGAAACTACATACCCTCGGGTGATGTGCGAGAGACCATAGATCCCCGCAGGAGATAACTGAAGCTAAAGCCGCCACCTGTCTATGTAATGTATTTGGGGAAAGCCCCTTGTCCAGACCCTCCTGGAAAGTCCAGTATGTTCACCACCAATGGTGAGGTGGGGTCTATCTTCGTCTTGTTGCACCATCTGCAATAACTTCTCCAAGTGGCATTATAAATACAATTAGTGGATGGACATCTTGCCGCCTGGATTGTCTCGATTACACTGTTGGAGTTTCTCATCTTTCAGAAGTCTCCGCTCAAGCACCATATGGCCAGGTGGAGCCACTGTGGATCCAGATGTTGTATGTGGCCCTGGGAGAGGGAGACTCTGTCCGGCGGGATTCTCCAGTGGTCAGTTATCGATAGGTCCCTGAGATCCGTGAACCACACGTCTTGGGCAATATGATCCCAGTAGTAGAAATTCTGCTCATTCCTCCAGGAGTTTCCTGATCACCTTAGTTATCAGTGGGAGGGGAAGAAAGGCATAGAGAAGACCCTGAGGCCAGGGACAGTGTAGGGCATTGACTCCCTCCACTCCCTAGGTTGGGAATCTCGAGAAAGATCTTGGTAGCTGGGCATTGAGTAACGAGGCAAAGAGGTCCAGGATCGGTTGGCCAAATCTGTCCGACTTCTCTTGGAATAATCTCGGATGCAGGCGTCACTCGGAATGGTCAACAGTGGCCCTGCTCAACCAGTCTACCTGAGTGTTGGACTGACCTGAGATGTATTCTGCCCTGATGGATTGTAGATGTCTTTCTGCCCAGCAGCAGAGTCTCTCTGCCTCCCTAATGAGGGACTTTGAACGAGTGCCCCCATCGATTTATGTGGGCTTTTGTGGCCACATTGTCTGTCAAACGAGGACATGCTGCCCCTGGATCTCCTGTTGGAATTTGCGGAAGGCCAAATGAGCTGCCCTCAGTTCCAACCAATTGATGCTGCAGGCTCCCTCTGTCGGAAACTAGCGACCCTGTGCTACAAAAGACTGGCTATGACCTCCCCAGCTGAATAGGCTCGCGTCTGTTGTGATTGTCTTTCTGCACGGTTCTCTGAAGAGGCAGCCTTTGGAGATGTTTCTGGTAGTCCACCAATGGAGTGATAAAAGATCCCTTGGTGGGACGAGGGCCTTGGTCATTGAATTGCTCCTTCCTGATCTTTGGTATGGGAACAAAAACCATTGCAAGGGTCTGGCATGGAAGCGGGCCCAGGGAACTATTGCAGTGCAGGAAATCATCTTTCCCAGCAGTTGGGATAACTGGGCCAGGGATACTTGCTCAAGGGTCCGAATGCATTTGGACAACTCCTTGATGCTGACCTGTCTGTCTGGGGAAAGAGAAGCCTCTCTCATCACTGTGTCTATAATGGTGCCCAGGTGCAAAAGATGAGTTGTAGGCGTCAGGTGACTTGGCCAGATTGATTGAGAAACCAAATTCTCAAAGTACTTGGAGCATAGTTTGTGAGTCTATCTCTGCCTGCCGGTAAGTTGATAATAGTATTAAAATGTCATCTAGATAACACTGTAAGCAGACCAGCATTCTCCTGAGGTACGGCGTTAATACTGCCAGAATCTTTGTAAAGGTTTGAGGGGCCGAGGCCAGACCGAATGACATGGCCCTGTATTCGTAATGGTGGTCACTGTAACAAAACTGCAGGAATCTTCTGTGTGTAGGCCTTATTGGAATGTGCAGATACGCTTTGGTCAGGACTACTGAGGTCAAGACATCTCCCTGCCTGATGCTCAGGAGGATGGATTGTAGGGCAGTGGTCACCACCAGTGGGCCATGGCCCACTGGTGATCCACAAGAAAATTTTGGCGGTCCAGAGACTCTTTTGTCTGCGAAAGAAGCAGCCCGGGGGTCAGGCGAGGTGTGTGGGGAAAAAATTAGGATACCCCTTGAAAAGATGGCCTAGCTGTTTTTTGGGGGAGGGTCAAAAGAAAATAAGACCCTGTCTTATTTTCTAAGAAACATGGTAGAAGACCAATGGCGGGAGAGGGAAATCCACCCGGGGGTGGCTTGCTGATGTTGGTAGGAAAGTCGATCTCATATTCCAGAGTTGCAGTAGTCACAGGACTGGCCCTTTGGTCATCCCAGAGAAGTTCCGGGATGACCAAAGGGCCAGTCTTGTGACTACTGCAGCTCTGGAATATGGGATTGACTTTCCCACCAATGTCACCAAGCCATTGTCAGTCAAAATTCATATTAGTGGTCCGTGGGATTTAAAATTATGAGTTTGGTGGTCCCTGAGGACCAAAAGGTTGGCAACCCCTGTTGTAGGAAATTCATCTTGAACCTTCTGTAGACAAGAAAAATTCAGATTTTTGGGAGGGCAGAACTGGCATCATGGCGGTACAGCGTGCGATCTTGAAGCTCCAAGATTGTTGCTGATATCTCCGTTGCAGGACGTTCCCACCGGACCTAAACCGTCCTATAGAGAAGGTGACTGAGAAGGGCACATCCTGTCGATCCCAGGGACATTGCAAAGTCCCTGGTAGATCCAGGAGAAGCCCTTTTTTCCTATGGCGGAGAGGCAGCCATTCAAGCTGCTGAAGCTGGGACAGCTCCGGAATGGAAGAAAGCTGGAAAGAAAGTGTGTTAGTTTGGTGAGATAAATTTCTATTTACCATTTTTTGGAGAGAACACCCTAAAAGACTAAAAGTAAAATTTAAAAGTGAAGATAAAAGTGATTAAGCGGCGAGATTAAGCACAATTTAAACCTGAAAGTTTTTTTTTCCTTTTTATTGGAACTTGGATTTTTGTGAAAGCTTCTCAATTCTTAAACTGGACTTGTTTTTCTTTTTTTAAATAACTCCTTTGAAAGGCCCTTTTGGTTAAGATTCTTTTTTTTCTTTTCTTTTTAATGGCTTTTTTTTTTTTCATTTATTCCTGGCTTAAATATTAGAGGGGAAGTGAAAACGAAGGGAAATAAGTAACACTGCTATCTGGAGGCTTGGATACATTGTTTTTCTTTCTTACTTACTTGTTGATACATCTGGTGTTATATTCAAGGACTCTGAGCTATTCACTGAAAAGATAGTGGGAAGAGCATGTAGATTGTTTATGCAGGTGCTCTTCTGTGAAACTACTGATAGCCGGAGTCTGGAGTTGAAATTGAAAGAAAGAAATCTGAAGAGACCTTGAAAACTGAACTGGAAACTGTGTTTTTTGATTTAGTAAAGAGCCTTGGATATTTAGTGGCAGTGCTCTGTTTATTGACAGAATAGCATTTTATCCCTCCTTTTTTTTTTAACTTCCCCTCCAGTTGGATTTTTATATTTGAATTTTAGCCTTTTGCTACAGAAATTAGATTATATTTTTTTCTCCCCCACTCCTCTTTTTGTTCTATCTTTTTAGCAAGGGGAATACACAGATTTCTGTCTTTTTAATTTTTTTATCCTTTCTTCATTTTACATTTTTTTTCTTTTTTATAAATAACTGGAACCAAGTGGATTAAGGTATACAAGAGCCTGAAGATCTTTTCCCTTCTCTTTTCTCTTTTTTATTTTTTTGTTTTTATTTTTTATTGGAGTGGCAGTTATCTGCTTTTGCTTCTTTTTTCCATTTTTCTTATCAAGCATCGTAAGATGAGCAGAAAGATACCAGCCTCAGCTTCTTCAATTCCGACTTCTTCTTTCTCACTATCCGGAGGACAACGATCAATACAGATGATGTTGCAACAGGAAAAGAAGAAAGTGACACTGCAGATGATTATGCAAGGAATTCAAAAGATACAAGCAAAAACAGATAATATTGAAAAGAGAACGGAAAATATTGAAAAGAGAACGGAGAATATTGAGCAAAGAACTGAAAAGACAGATGAGAAAATTGAAAATATTCAACAGATGATGATGCAATATGAGGACAGAATTAAGAAAATTGAAGAACAAGATGTACCAAGAGATAAGAACATTTGAGATACGGATACCCGATCGAGTGAAGTTGAAAGAGACAAGAGCAGATCACTGGGATCACTGGGATGGGAAATCGATAGGTCAGAATTTTATCTTAGATTTCAAAATGTAGAAGAAGAAAAGGGTGAAAACCTTGCTGAAATGATGACAGAAATCTTGGCAGAAGCACTAGAGATAACTAAAGAGAAGATGATGGATGGAATGGATGTGGTCTTCCGTGTCTATACAAGATATGCGATGAGAAATAAACTACCAAGAGAAGTTCATATCAGATTTATTAAGAAAATAATTAAATCACAAATACTGCAGGCGGCAAGAGAGAAAACACTAAAGTACAAAGATAAAGAAATAGTGGTACTGAAACAGGTACAGAGAAGAGTGAGAGAGATAAGAAGCGAATATTTATTTTTGACCAAAGAGTTACTTTAAGAGAGGAATAAATTACAGATGGCTGATACCAGAAAGTCTCATGTTTACCTGGCAGGAACAAAGACACAGAATTGATACAGTTGAAAAAGCCGAGTTATTCTATTTGGAATATTTCAGAGGAAAGGAGGAAGACACAAGAAAAGAAGAGTCGTTAATTGAATTTCAAGAGGAATGTATAGCAGTAATTGAAAAAGGAGCCGTAGGTGGGGTACCCAGAGAGCAACGAGAACCGAGATCTACTAGAGCAACGAATCCTTCTTATAAAGTCTAAAATGGATGAGAGAAAACTGATTACAATTAATATAAATGGACTCAATTCAGCTACTAAAAAGAAGAAAAATATTCCATAAACTAGAGAAATTAAAATTTGATATAATCTGCTTACAAGAAGTACATATTAAAAAACAACACGAACACATATTGAACCAACAGAAATTAGGAAAATTATTTACAACATTGACGTAATGTAAAAAGAGAGAAGTGATGTTATATATTAGAGATACAATCCCAGCAGAACAAATATATACAGATGATGATGGAAGGATTTTGATGGTGGAGATAATGGACAATAATATAAAGACACTTTTAATAGCAATCTATACTCCAAATGACAATCAAGAAGATTTTTACAGGAAATTACATATGAAAATAATTGAACTGGACTCTGCTAATATTTGTATGATGGGAGATCCTAATGGAATAATTAATGACAAATTGGACTATAAAACACAGAAAAGAAAACTAGAAAGACATTGCCAAAATCCTTCTTTCAAATGATACATGAGATAAACCTAAAAGATGCATGGAGAGAGAGAAATGCAGAAAATAAACAATATACTTTCTATTCAAATAGACACGCATCATGGTCCAGAATAGATATTTATTTATTTATTTGTCAATTGCTTACAAGATAATAGGTATAAGTAAAACATAGTTATGAATACATGGATACATATAAGAAAAATAAAATATAAAAGAAACAATAGGACAGGGATGGTAGGCACGTTGGTGCGCTTATGCACGCCCCCTACAGATCTCTTAGGAAAGGGATGAGGTCAATAGTAAACAGTCTAAGGTTAAAGTTTTTGGGGTTTGGGGAAGAAACCACAGAGTCGGGTAGAGTGTTCCAGACATTGACCACTCTGTTGCTGAAGTCGTATTTCCTGCAATCAAGTTTGGTGCGATTAATCTTGAGTTTGTATCTATTGTTTGTTCTTGTGTTGTTATGGTTGAAGCTGAAGTATTCATTGACAGGTAGGACATTGCAATGTATGATTTTACATACTATACTTAGATTGGACCGAAGGCGGTGTAGTTCTAGGTTTTCAAGGTCTAGAATTTCTAGTCTGGTGGCATAAGGTATTCTGCAACGAGTAGAGGAGTGAAAAACTCTTCTTGTAAAATATTTCTGGACTTTCTCAACTGTGTTAATATCAGATACGTAATGTGGGTTCCAGACTGATGAGCTGTATTCGAGTATTGGTCTAGCAAATGTTTTGTATGCTCTAGTTATTAGTGTAATATTACCAGAGAAAAAGCTACGTAAGATTAGGTTAACAACCCTTAGCGCCTTTTTGGCTATGTAGTTACAATGGGCTCTAGCACTTAAGTCATTTGAGATGAGTACTCCAAGATCCTTTACAGAGTTTGGGTCATCAACAAGGTCTTGACTATTCAGCCTGTATTTTATTTTCTGATTTTTTTTGCCAATATGTAGGACAGAGCATTTATTTATTGAGATCTGAAGTTGCCATTTGTTTGACCATTCTGATACATAGTTAAGGTCTTTTTGAAGGGTAGCGGTATTTTCTGTGGTGTTGAATAGCTTTACATTATCAGCGAAGAGAACGCAGTTGCTCTTGATATGATCACAGAGGTCATTTATGTAGAGTATGAAAAGAGTTGGTCCTAGAACACTGCCTTGGGGGACACCACTGTTGACAGGTATAGAATTTGATAGGATTCTCCCAATTTTGACCATTTGTTGTACCACTGAATCAAAGGCTTTACAGAAGTCTATGTCAGTGGTGGAATTCAAATTTTTTTACTACCGGTTCTGTGGGCGTGGCTTATTTGGTGGGTGTGGCTTGGTGGCCATGTGACTGGGTAGGCATGGCTTGGTGGTCATGTGGCTTGGTGGGCATGGCTAACCCGCCATCACTCATGTCAAGGGGCGTTTCGCCCAGTTCCTTCCTTCCCAGCCACTCCTTGTTACCCTCAGCCTCAATGTATCTATTGTTCTGTTAAAAAAAAATCATCTTTTTTTGACTTTATTATCTGCATCCACATATTATAGATGTACTTTTATGGACCACTGAAAGGAGGAAATGGCTCACATGCTTTGTCCAAGAGTGTGATAGGCAGGTCACAAAACAGGGTTTTGAGGGGTTGCCACAAAGAAGGGGGGGGCAATGTATTTTCCAAAGCAGCAGAAGGCAAAACAAGAAGCAATGGATCGAAATTGAACAAAGAAGCAGCAACCTAAAACTAAGGAGAAATTTCCTGACAGTGAGAACAATTAACCAGTGGAACTGCTTGTCTCCAGAAGTTGTGGACGCTCCAACACTGGAGGTTTTCAAGAAGAGACATTTCTCTGAAATGGTATAGGGCAGGCAACCTTGGAAACTTTAAGACTTGTAGATTTCAACTCCCAAAATTCTGGGGGGAATTCTGGGAGTTGAAGTCCAGAAGTCTTAAAGATGCTAAGGTCGGAGACCCCTGGTATAGGGTCCCTCCAAAGATTATTCTGACACCTTTGCCTGGCCCTCCACTCAGACTTGGCATCCTCAGTTTTCCTGCCTGAGCAGAAGGTTTGGACTAGAAGACCTTTCTCTCTCATTCCCTCTTTTTGTCTCTCTCTCTCAAAGCCATGGCTGGCCAAGTGCTCTTCCCTATCTTCCCCTTCTCTCTCCCACTCTATGTGTGTGTGTGTGTGTGTGTGTGTGTGTGTCTCCCTCAAAGCCGCGGCTGAGCAAGTGCTCTTCCCTATCTTCCCCTTCTGTCTCCCACTCTGTGTGTGTGTGTGTGTCTCTCTCTCTCTCTCCCCCACAAAGCTGCGGCTGGGCTTTCCTTTTTCTTTTTGGAATCAAGACTGGCTGAACAAGGATTGCCAGCCACGCTGGAAGCATCCCTTCGGCTGACCCATCTCCTCCTCCTTCTCCTCCTCAGGTGTGCATGCATGCTATCCTCCCGGCCCTGCCACAGCTGCCAGTTGAGAGTGGAGGGGGAGGGGGAGATCGGTCGATCGAAGAGATGCTTCCAGCGCAGTTGGCGATCCTTGTTCAGCCAGTCTGGATTCCAAAAAGAAGAAATGAAAATAGCAAGGAGCACCAAGGAAAGCCCAGGCGTGGCTTTGAGGGAGGGAGACAGACAGACACACTCACTCACACACACACACACAGTAGGGGGGAGAGAGGGGAAGAAAGGGACCCAGCCGCTTCGCTATCCCCTGCCGTCACCCTTACCTTCTCAGGCCAGGCGAGGGAGGGGAGGGTGAGGGGCAGGAGGACCAGCCACTGTAGGCATATCGGGACAAAGGAGAAGCCCTGGGACATCTGCCTGCCCACCTGCTGGCTGGCTGAGCCAGGCTGGGCTGGAAGAGGTGTGTCAGCCGGTAGAAGGCAGAAAATGTGCTCCGAGAGGGCAGGCAGGCAGGCGGATGTCCCGGGGCTGTTGCACATGCGTATTGCATGTGTAGCAGCTGCACACGCAGTGCGCATGTGCAGCAGCCCTGGGACATCTGCCTGAGCTGTGCCATGGCACCACATGGTTGGGAAAGCCAGGAGAGTGAACAGGACAAGCGGGCGACCGGGCGACCCGGTTTGGGGGCGTGGCAGCCAGGGGTCGCTACCAGTTCTGCGACCCATGGCAAATCACCGTTACCGGTTCTCTCGAATAGGCGAGAACCGGTTGAATAGCACCTCTGGTCTATGTAGATGCGTCTATTGCTTTGCCCTGATCGAGTTGTGTAGTCCATATGTTTTTGCAATGTAAGAGTTGCAGATTACATGATAGTTTTTTCCTAAAACCAAATTGTTTATTAGAGAGTAGGTTGCTTGTTTCTAAGTGGAGGATAATGGATTGGTTAATAATTGATTCCATGACTTTACGGGTGACGCAGCATAAAGAGATTGGTCTGTAATTTTCAATTAGGCTGGGGTCTCCCTTTTTGAAGATGGGGATGACTGTCGCTTGTGACCATAGTTTTGGCAAAGAGCTGGTCCTGAAAGATTTTTCAAAGATTATGCTTAGCTCTCTAACATACAAGATATTGAAATGGAAACAAGTACCTGGGCAGATCATAGTCCAATAGCAGTTGCATGGAAAGGACAAAAAAGGAGATCCAGATGGTCTCTAAATAATATGATATTAAAGGGAAAAGATTTTAAACAGAAAATTGAGAGAGAACTTTCTTCTTTAAAGAAAACAGAAAGGAGGATACATCACTACAGAATCTCTGGGACACGATGAAGGCTTATACAGGAGGTCTGATAATGGACTACACAAGAAAAAGAAACAGAAAACAAAAAAAAACTTTTAAAACATTGGAAGATGACTACAAAAGGCTGGAAAAAGAGTTACAGAAATTTCTTCAAAAAAGAGACATTAAAATTAAAATGGACGTAACTAAATATGAAATGGGCCTAATGGAAAAAGAGGAAATAGCACAAAAAATGTAAAATGCTAAACAGAACTACTTTGAAGATACAAATAAACCAGGCAGGTGGTTAGCTTATAAATTGAGAAAGGAAAGAGACTCAAGAAGGATAAATCAATTAATAGATGAACAAGGACATGTATGCTATGGAAATGAGAAGAAAAAAAATCATTCAAGATTATGGAAAAACAAATGGCTTTGATGTTTTTAGATGCACAAAAAGCCTTTGACAATGTTGAGTTGGCGTTTTATGCTATTACAATTGGAACAAATGGGCTTTGGTAAAAAATTTACCCAAGCCATAGATACTATATACTTTAAACAAATGCAAAGGTTATGATAAATGGAGAGTTAACAGACTTTATAGATATAAGAAAAGGGACTAGACAAGGCTGTCCACTGTCGCCTCTGCTGTTTGTGTTAACACTGGAAGTGCTGAATAGGAACATCAGAGAAGAAAAAGAAATAAAAAGAATGAAAATTAAAAAAGAAGAGTACAAATTGCAAGCCTTTGCAGATGATCTGGTATTTATATTAGAGGATCCATTGGAGTCAGCACCTAAGCTAATAGAAAAGATAGAAGAGTGTGGGAAAGTAGCAGGTTTGAAAATAAATAAAGATAAAACAAAGATTTTAACAAAGAACATATTAGCACGACGAAAGAAAGAATTGGAGGAAGTCTTGGGGATCCAGATCACAAATAAGGTTAAGTATTTAGGGATACATATAACATCAAGATGTAGCACACTCAAGGAGTACGATTATCTTAAACTCAAACAACAGATTGTGACAGATTTGATAAAATGGGAAAATTTACTATTATCATTGATTGGGAGAATATTTACAATTAAGATGAATGTATTGCCTAGAATCTTATATTTATTCCAAACAATTCCAATTAGATTAGGAAAAGAATTTTTTGAAGATCTAAATAAAATAGTTGTAAAATACATTTGGCAGGGGAAGAAGCGAAAATAAAACTTAAACTGTAACAAAATGCAAGAATAAGAGAAGGACTCGCTTTGCCCAATTGGGAATTATATTACCAAGCGACGAGTTTGATGTGGGTAAAGGAGTGGATAACATTAAGGAATACTAGACTATTGATTTTAGAAGGACATGACTTGCTATTAGAGTGGCATGCCTTCCTCTGGTATAAGGGAACTAAAACGCAGGGGTATTTTAGAAGACATTATATTCGAGCAGCATTGTTTTTAAACTGGGAGAAGATAAAAAAGCAATATGATTTAAAAATTCCACTATTGAAGCTTTTTCTTATCCAATAATATATAAAAAGGAACAAACAGTTAGATATGGTGAGATATTAATTGAAAAGAGTGAACTTAAATTTATGCAAGCGTTGGAAGAACAAGGTGTTAAAATGAATTGGTTTTCATATTTGCAAATACAATCTAGATTTGATAAAGATTTTAAAACAGAAGGTATCTATGATAAGTTGACTGATTTAGATAAAATTTTGACAGGTACTGATGAAAAAGTAATTACACTTTATGAACATTTGCTGAAGTTTAAATTAGAGGAAGAAATTAAATTAAAGAAACGATGTTTGCTTGGGGGAAAAATTTTGTTTATAGGATTGACTTAGATAAATGGCAAAAATTGTGGTCTCATAATTATAAAATGACAATATCAATTGCATATAAAGAAAATTTGTATGTTTTACAGGTGGCACTTACCCCCGACGAGAATTGCAAGAATGTTCAAGAATAAATCAGATAAATGTTGGAAATGTCATCAGATACCTGGTTCATATTACCCTATGTGGTGGACATGCTCAGATGCAAAAAGATACTGGACTATAATCCACACATGGTTGGAAAAAATGATAAAATAACATATAGACTTTAAACCTGAGATATTTTTATTGGGAATTATACTGGAAATATACAACAAAGAATTGAAATATTTGATTGTAAATGTCTTAACAGCAGCTAGAATTGTATTTGCTAAGAATTGAAAAAATGAAAAAAATACCTATGCAGGAGGAAATTATTAAGAAAATTATGGACTGTGCTGAAATGAGTAAATTGACATTTGAAATCAGAGAACAAGAAAATAAACAATTTTATATGATATGGGATATATTTTATCAATGGTTAGATAAAAAGACATGGTAAAGAAATAGATTAGGAAGTTTTACAACAAAAAATTAATAGATTGATATAGAATATAATATAAAATATATAACCATTGAATGAATGTATAAGATTAAACTATAGTGAAATTTAGAATGTCTCGCATAAAATGATGGAAAAATAGTTTAGTTAAATGATTAATGATCGATAAATACATAAGCATATGTTAGATTGACAAGATGAGAATCTATACAACTTGTGAGTAATGGCAAAAAAAAGAATAGCACAAAAGATTGTAACCAACTGACACACAGTATGTATATAATTGAAAGATGTTTTTATGTTTTGTTTGTATGTTTGTTGTAAAAAATAAAAACTTTATATATATCAAAAAAAAAAAGTTCAGATTTTTCAAATCTAAAATTGCTCTCCACCCACACCCCAAACTCTTTGGGACTATAAATAGGTGGGAATAGAATCCCTGCCCAAGCAGATCCACTGGGGTGGGATGAATGACGTGGATTGCAGCCTCCATAAGGGCCTCCTTTGTAGAGTCCCTTGAGACAGGGCATTGTATAAAAAAGTTCGGGGTATGGAGAGAAACTCCAGAGGGAGACCTGATCTTATGGTCTCTCTTACCCAGGCATCTGAGGTGGTCCTTTCCCATTGGTTGGCAAAAAGGGCCAACTGACCTCCAATGGGAGGGTCAAGTTGAAATTCATTTTGAACGACGAGAGGATTTACTCCCTGCGCCACAAAAGGGTCTCTTAGCTTGGGCTAAGATTGCTGATTGCTTCTGTCTCTGAAACCCATCCTTTCTGATTGTTGTCCCTGACGAAAATCAAAGGGCCTCTGAGACCTTTGAAAATAGTTTCCTTGGTAGGAGGTTCGAAAGGAGGTCCTCCGAAAGGACTGGGATGGGCGAAAAAGGGAAGGTAATATTTTCCTCCTGTCCTGTGTTTCTACCAGGACCGGATCCAGGGCGGATCCGAACAATTTGTTTCCATCAAATGAAGCTGAAGCCAGCTTACATTTATGTTTGGTGCCTGCTTGCCAATGGCGGAGCCATAGCAGACAACGGGCTGTTACCTGTGAAGCTATGGCTCTAGATGAGAACTTAACTGCATTCAGCATTGCGTCAGCGGAAAATTCAGTGGCCGCCACTAGTTTTGCTATGTCCTGGTGTGCTCTGGTGTTGGTGGCCGGAATAGATTCTTGTAAGTGGCGAAGCCATCTCAGGGAGGTTCGTGTGAAAAAGGATGCGGCTGTAGCCGCCTTAATAGCCCAGGCATCTGCCTGGTGTGCCCTACAGAGTTCAAGTTCTGCTCTCTTCTCTTCAGGTTTCAAAGCGTCCTCTGCTTTGCTTGGTATGGCAGAGGAAGCTGCTAGGGCCACCACTGGGTCATCTACCAAGGGAGTCTGGAGCGACCCTGCTAGATCTGGGGCTAAGTTATAGAACTTTCTCTCATAGCTCGTGGGGCTGGGATAGGTGCCTGTGGAGGTCCACTGCCGTTGGACCATATCTACAAACATTTTGGGAACTGGGATGACCTCTGCCTCGGTAACAGGTTGTGAAAAAATGAAATCATCGTACTCCCCCAAGGCCAATGGCGGCTCAGAGGTAGTTGTCAGATTGTCAAGGCGTGCAGTGGCTTTGGCCTTGAATAACAAGGATTTAAAGAGATGTGGACGGAACAGCCCTGTGAATGTCGGCTGGTCTGTGGTTATCCCTTCATCTTCCGACATATCCTCTGTATCTGAGGGAGATGAATCATTGTCCTGGGATGACACTGAAGGGTAAGGATCCTGTTCCTTTATGGGTTCTCCCCTGTGTTGTATGGGTTGAGGGGGCAGCTGAAGGTCTGGAATATTTGCCCTCTGGTGTGGTACCTTGAACTTAGGGAAATCCACCCTGTGTTGCAGAGGTTGAGGATGTCCCTGGTACTGGGGAGGGACCGTCAGTTGATATCTCGCCTGGCAGGTCTGTTGTACTCCCACCGCGATACCTTGTTTGATTGCCTTTGATATCCAAAGCCTCATCTGTGGGGTAATGTCCTGAGGTAGGACTTCCCCTGCGCGGAGTCCTGCTGCAGTTGGGGTGAATGTAGCCTCTGCTAATCTGGGTCTCTTGTTTTGTTGAGTCACCTGCACCGATGGTGACATAAGTTGAGCCGTGTTGCTGATTACAATCTCCGGGGCCTGAAGGTCAAGGGCCTCAGGTACTCTCATTGGAGCCTCAGCTTGGGCTCTCAGGTAGGCACTGCCCCTGGAGGACACCGACAGATCAAGAGGAGAGGCTGGAAGAGGACAGGGAGAAAGTACCGTAACAACTGGAGAAGCTGGTTGTCTGTTTCCCTCAGCTTCTCGGAGACACTTTTCCAGTTGTTTCTCCAGTGCCTTTTGTCGCCTTTTCGCATCCTTCTCCGCAGCCTTGGAGGATTTTTTGGAACACTGGGCCTTACTCTGGTTCCTTGTCATTGCTCTTCTGGCTGCCGCTCTGGGTCCTGATGTACTGGAACCAACTGAGCTTTCCCCTTCCATTGCACACCTGGAAACAGGTGCGTTTGAAAGAAATGAGGCCTTAAAAAAAGGAAATAACAAATAAAGCGGTTGACACATCTGGAGGGTCTGCACCGGAGTGCAGACAGTGATTCCCGAACTTATTATTTGGTGCCTTGGAAATAGTGAGCTGTGCTGTAAAAAAGGGGGAAAAAGGGAGGGAAATTTTTTAAAAAAATCTCAAGATGAAAGAAGATTGGTACTGACCTGATCAGGCTAAGGGATCAGGGTTTTTTTTATTTATTTAAATCCTGATTTCCCATAAATGGGTTGGAAACAGTTTTGAATGTGCAGGCGGTCAAGGGCCTAGGCGCTAACTGTTATACTCCTCTTAAGACGCCAGTTGTCCAAGGGCTGGTCACGATTGCCAACTCTTCTGCAGCTTTCGCGCTCTTGGATAACGTAGATAGTCTCAAACACATTTAGTTAGGCTGTCAAGGACGAGCCCGCAGTGGGAAGCCCCGAAATCAAGCTTTCAGTCTCTGGGTGAAGTGCCTGCTGTTTTTTGGCGTGAAATTTGAAAATTGCAAAAATAAAATGCCGAAAATAAAATGGTGCCGGCCGTTACTTCGTTTTTGGCATGAAACAACCCATGGCATTGGCAGTTAATAAGACTCGGCAGGAGCTACTAAGACAAGGGAGCTCCTAGAAATGAACGGGGTCGAGTAGAGGGATCGCGCTGCCGCTCTTCCCTCTCAGGTCAGCTTTTTTTTTTTTAAATGTATAATTAAAAAAACAGAAAAAACAGGGGAAGTCTCTGCTTTTAGCGGCTACTGCGGCGAGATCGAGATGCCGATCGTCGCACCGCTATGGCCCTTCGTTAAGGACCTGCTGAAACCGACAGCCAGCTGGTTAGAAACAGCGTCGGAGTCAGCTTTTAAGGAAAAAAGATCCCTTTCCTGCTGGAAAGGAATCGCAGGCAGCCAGGGATTGCGTTCTCATCGTGGATAATCACTCCAGTGAAAATATAGTTCCGCAGATCCTAGTCAAGGAAAACACAACTAGCTCGAACGACAGGCTGAGTTAAAACTGGAGACGCTGGGACAGCAGCAGGGAGGAATGTCCTCAGATCTTTGCTCAGCCTATCGAACAGCAGACGGAAGCACTTCCCTGACCTGGATGCTCAGAACAGCTCACTGGAAAATAATGACATAGCATCAGAAACACTATAAAAACAAGGAAAAGTTCATAATGTATTATTGGGACCTGAGCCAGGTAGTATTGTATCCTGCATTTTATTTGTTCAGCAAATAATGGAGTCCAGGACCTATGACAGACATGCATTCAGGTTAGAATTTGACTGACACCCCACCCATTACTCCCAGGGAGGCAGCTTCAGCTAACAAGATTTCTGTTTGGCTTGGTCTAGCAAAGAACATTCTAAAAAATGAAATACAATGCAGTATGCTGGTCTAAGACCATCATAAAGATTTGATTAGATTTAAATACGATGCATCCCTCTGCCAAAAAAAAACTATTAGCTAATTAGACTTCATTATGGGGAAAAAAACAGATTTCTTCTCCTCCCAGACTGACTCTATGTGTTTTGAATAGACATGCAAAGAAAAAACAAAACTCTACTTATGTAGAGGAAACCTGAAGAAGCGGGGTACATACAGATTCTTATTTTTCCTTTACTAGTGGCCTCCAAATGTTTTGGGGCTTCATCTCCTAGCATTCCCAACCAATTTAGCCCACTTACAGGCACTATCATCCAAAACATCTAGAAGGGAATACCCTATTGTAAGGAAAGCCAGACACAGGTGATCATTTGGCCTAAACTCTTCGCTCTTACCTGGGCACCATTGTCATGACTCAGCTGACAGGCAGTATCAATTTTGGCCTTGGACTTCTCCTTGGGAGCTGCTTTCAGTGCTGCCATGGTGGACAAGAAATTGTCTTCCTCTGGTTCAGGTTTCAGCTCTGGTTCCTTTTTAATCTTCTTGCCCTTGATGGCAGCCCGAGTTTGGACAGCTGCTTTACGTTTTGGAGGCATGGTTCCTGTCCAACTTTAATTGTTATCTGAAAAAAAATAAAACTGATATTCAGATTTACTTCCTCAGGGTGCTGTGGACATTGCCCCAATAAACAAATCAATTCCTGGCATCACCCTTATTATTATCAGTTCATATTAATTACTGCAAAATTAAGGCCTCTTCATTGAAGATTATTTATTTATTTACAAGATTTATATACCGCCCCCCTCTCCCTGCGGGACTCGGGGCAGTGTAAAGCCATTAAAAAATACAATAATAATACAATAATTAAAAACAATTAAAAAGATTAAATTAGGTGGCTGAATAATAAAAACGAGACAAGGGTTTAAAAATAAGGACTAAAACCAATTAAAACCAAATTTAAAACCCCATAAAACCCTAGGCCAGACCGGCTTGATGAAATAAATAAGTTTTCAATGTGCGCCGGAAGGTCAGAAGGTCAGGGATGATCCTCATCTCCGGGGATAATTCATTCCAGAGGGAGGGTGCCCCCAAAGAGAAGGCCCGCACCCTCGGTGCGCCAGCTGACCAGCCGGCGGCACCCCGAGGAGACCCACTCTATGGGAGCGCACCGGCCGACGGGAGATTGATGGTGGCAGTAGGCAGTCCCGTAAATACCCAGGTCCCAAGCCATGGAGCGCTTTAAAGATGGTAACTAACACCTTGAAACGCACCCGAAAGACCACCGGGAGCCAATGCAGCTCTCGCAGGAGTGGTGTAACATGAGAGCTCCGAGAACCCCCCAAAACCACCCACACAGCTGCATTCTGCACCAGTTGGAGCCTTCGGGTGCTCTTCAAGGGGAGCCCCATGTAGAGAGCATTGGCATAGTCTAGGCGGGAGATAACGAGGACGGATGTGACTGTGCGAAGCGCATCCCGATCCAGAAAGGGCCGCACCATAATCTATTATTCTGCTCCAACTAGGCTGGTCCGGTGTAACCAGTGGTGGGATTCAATTGTTTTTACTACTGGTTCTGTGGGCATGGCTTGGTGGGCATGGCAGGGGAAGGATACTGTAAAATCTCCAGTCAGGGGCGGTATTTGCTGGTTCTCTGAACTACTCAAAATTTCCGATCAGAACCTGCTGAATACCACCTCTGGATGTAAGCCAGTTGATAGCTTTAGTCCCACTCCTAGTCCAGCATTTTAACCACCACTTCACACTCATTTTCAATTCTATGTAACTAAAGACATAAATTGTACAAAGACAGGGACTGAATTGTTTAATTAAATGGGAAAGGAAAACTCTGCCAGCTAAAATCTTATGTTAGCAGCAAAATAAATGCAAAATTCCAGGACAAAGGCAGATCTGGGAAAAAAAAAAAGAACAGTGATCATTCTGCTGGTTGGTTAATAGATTAAAAAATACTGGAAATGATGCTGAGCCCTTTGGCAACAACTTTGGCACAATCTCAATAAAATTTGGAAGAATCACTGATGTTTCAGGCCCACCGTTTTAACAGCTCAAGTTACTTTGGAGATTAGTGCTAATATGCTTTCTATATGCTTTCTGTCATTCTGATTCAAATTTCATTTTTCCTTGTACATATTTGTAAATCTTAGTGAGAAACAGGAGACTATCAGAAGAGTCTCAGTGGCACAGTTGTTAGAGTGCTGTACTGGAGGCCACTTCTGCTGACTATCGGCTGCCTGCAATTTGGCAATTCAAATCCCACCAGGATCAAGGCTGACTCAGCCTTGCATCCTTCCAAGGTGGGTAAAATGAGGACCCAGATTGTTGGGGGCAATATGATGATTCTGTAATGCCGCTTAGAGAGGGCTGTGAAGACCTATAAAGCAGTACATAAGTCTGCTATTGCTATTGCTATCAAAGCATAAACTAAAATAAATATGATGTAAGACACTAATGGAAAATAATTATAACAAACTACTGCAACAGATAAAAAAAGACTAGAGCTATGGGTTAAACTGCAACTCTCCCTATTAGGGAGGATTGCCACTATTAAAATGACTATTCTTCCTAAATTTATTTATTTGTCCTTCCAGACAATACCAATAAAAATACACAAAAATACTTTGTGAAACTGAAAAACCAAATTAAGTCCTGTGAACAGCAGTACACACAGTAAGAAAAAAATATTTCTTTGTAGGTTGTGTTTTTCCAAGGTATCTACTAAATTACTAGATAATAATTAAAGGGAAGCTGGAGAAAGGTTCTGCCTTTGAAATCATATCTGAAAGTTACAATTCTAATCTTCCCCTCTCCAATTCTAATTGTTTTGTTTGACTGTTTCATTTCAACCATATTGACTGAACACGTAGGTTTGACAGATTCTCCAAAGAGCTAGTTTTTATTTAAAATTGCAACCTAATTGTGATTGAAGCCACAAAAACTACACCACAGGCAAACAAGAAGAGATAATTCATAAAGAGTTTCTAAGCTTATTCACAATTTTGTCCTCAGATTATGTATAATTGTAAATTTTCACCTCCGACTAGCCTTTTTACAATTGTATTCCTTAGACAGATCTTCCTATCTTTCTATTATAGGTATTTGGAATTCAGTTTTCTAATTAAGCAGATATTCATGGGAATGCCATAAATAGAACCATAATTTTTTTCACATTGCTTCCCAATGTTAATAAGCACAGTTCTGAATTACTCTCATTTTCAATGAAACATTTAAGGCTATTCAATTAAATGGCCATCATAATACCACTAGGATTGCCTTGCTCATTTTTAGGAATTGGAAGGAGAAAGCTAATTAAAAAGCATATCCAAACTAGTAGGCAAAATATGAAAGATATAGTCCTGCGTTACAAATTTAACTTATATGCAAGTCTTCAATGCAATTTCTTAACAGTGCACAAACATACACATGTCAATTTTAGTCAACAAAAGGGGTGGGTTTTTTGTAGCCATACAACATAAATTTAAATGCATATGCAATACAGGAATGTGTTGGAGATAAATTTGGGGAAAGAAAAATTTTATTTCACTTGATCCAGAAACTATCCTAGAAGTTCTGTACTGATTGTGGCATTCTGTAGTATGTCTTCCCTTATTATGAAATGGATAAAACATCATTAAAGATACATACAATTAGTGCTATGGTATAAAAACTATTCTCACAAGAAATATGAAGCTACAAATTAATATATAAATGAATTACATTTAATTTTTTTATATCAAAAGAACAAAACACATATCCAGAGCCTATAAAATATTAAACCCAAACCAAGATTCCCTACAACTGCTTTTGAAAAAACTCCCATCAAGATCATGAGATTGTGAGAAAGGCATTACCTCGTATTTAAAATACTCCCACAAAGTATTCTAGCTAGAGAGCTATTTTAATTTTAAATCTTTCCTCTTTTGCCATGTCTTGCATTTGTGCAAAAGCTTAGCATGCTAAAATGACTGACAGACAAGGTCTCTCAAAGAAATACCTATTCCCTATGCTTACGTATAGTATGTATGGACATGGTTAATTATGAGTTCCCAAAGTAGGCTAACATAGTTACTTTTTCCATGTACTTCAGTATTAAAATGATATAAGAATTTTGTGATTATAAAATCATTCATATATTATTTTATTCTTATGTTTTCCATTTTAAGACTGCTCATTCAACAATGACTTTCAGTGGTTTGCAATGGGTGAATTTATTAATTAGATCTACATCCTGCCTTTACCAGGGTATCAAACTGTCGGCCCGGATGTGTCATGCGCAGACCATGCCCAGGAGAAGGAAAATAAAAACCAGTCATTTCCTAATCTACATATTTTGTTGTTTCAGAGTCTTTTCCTAAATCACAGTTCTAAATCACAGTTCCTGTGATTTTCTGCCACCATGAGCGTGGCCAAGGAGGATGGGAATTGTAGTAGCCTGCAGCTGTAGAAGGCATCAAGACTGTCATAGATAACTAGGTATAACTTATAATTGTTTATAAACCGGATTGAAGTGTGTCTTGTCTAAAAGTTGTATAGGGGCTCTAAACCTTTCAGAGTTAGCTTCAGTAGTAAAAACACTTCTCTACTCCATCCCTAATACCAGGAGCAACACCAAATCCCGTTTTGTATGGCAACTCCTGCCACCTTTGACATTGTTTGTGAGATGCTAACATCGCTTTATTGACAAATTCATCCCAGAACAACGAATCAGGGCGGCTGTTGTTCATCTTTCACGGTTCCCTCCTTTGGAAACAAAGCATCAAAACAAAGTTTAAGTGCGGTCTATTTTTAAAGCCCACCTTCTCCTTGCTTGGAATACAAACTCACCGGAGGGAAGGGGGGGCTCTCGTTGCCCGGAGGTCCCACCAGAGGAGCGAAACGCCGGCACCTAGCAGGCAAGCAAAACAAGCCCGGACAAGCAAAAGGTCGTCAGGGAGTGCCGCTGTTTCGCTTCCCGCCCCTCCTGCCGGGTGAGTCCAGCCTTTTACGGCGCAGCAATGGCAACACGCCTCTCTGGGGAGAATGCCAGGCCGGCCCAGCGGTAAGGAAAGGGCGGGCGACCTGCCCCCCTCTCTCCTCTCCGCTAGCCGCGGAGGAAGCGGTGAACTAGCCCCGGTCGAAACGCGAGAGGGATCAGGTCAGCAAAGGTCCGATTGAAAGGGAAGACCCGCTGCGGAGACAGGTCCGCGATGACAAGGATACAGCATTCTTCTCCTGCTTCCACTGCCTCAATTTGGATTAACGCAGAGGAATGATGCCGGTCACGATCTTTCGGGAAACCTGGGGCTTATTCACATGTTATTATTACACGTCCAGAAAGCGAAGAGGGAACTTTTAAATACGTCGAGTTAATGCAAGCGGGAAATACCCGATGCCCGAGAACGTTTTTCTTGGAGGAGACGTTTTCTGACAGCGACAACAATCAAACCAATGGAACAGGTTGCTTCGTCATTGGAAGCTTTCAAGAAGACACTGGACAGCCATCTGTCAGAAATGGTCTCCTGCTTTTTTTTTTTTTTTGGGGGGGGGGGTGTTGGACTAGATGACCTACAAGAACCGTTCCAACTCTGCTCTGCTCTATTCTATCCTATCCTATTCCTTATTCTATTTTATTCATTCTCTATTCATTCTATTCCTATCCTATCCTTCTATTTTATTTTCTATTCTACTCCACCCTACTTTATTTATCCTGTGCAATTTTGTGGGCAAGTTAATAAATAGCCACAACCCTCCGGCGTCGCTTCTGGGGTTTCAGCATTCAGCAGTCCTCGCTTCCGTCCTTACGCAGCACAATCCGTGCCCGACTGCGTAGGGACGATTCCAAACCCTGGAGAAGGGCTGCTTCTCCCTAGTCTGCACCAACTTCAGCATCTCCGACCTTCCCACCAAGCGCGCTCGAAGCTCTCCCGAGGATCGCCGTCCCGTCGCTGCCTCGGAAGTAGTCACCGGACTGAACAAGCTCCATTCCTTTGAACCAACGAGAGGGAAGAGGCAGAAGGGCCTTTTCGGAAGAATGCCAGCCAATGAGAAAGGCCGGAAGCGGTTTCGTCCAATGGGAAAGCGCCGGGGGTTGGCTCAGGGAGCCACGTGTAGGAAGCATTCGCCAGAGCAACTGAAGCGGCATGGCGGCGTCTGGTCCCAAAAAAAGACAGCAAAGACAGCGAGGAAGTTCTGCTTCTGCCGCGGCGGCTGGGCGCAAGAGGCGAAAGGTCAGTGCAGGGAAAATGGGAGGGAAGGCAGCTAGGCGACCGGATGAAGGGGAGCGAAGCGGTCACGGGAAGAAAAGGAAAGTTAGTGAAAGCAGCAAGAGTTATAGCAGAACTTCCGGAAAAAAAACTATTAATCCTGTTACTAGGAAACGAATGAATGTCAGAAAGTGTAGTACATGCTTGTTGATTTAAAAAAAAAGTCTCGAATGAAAATAGAAGGGTTGAATTATGAAGTAGTTTGGACAAATTTGAAGTTGAGGTGGTTACTGAATATGATGAGTTGTGAAAATAAACCATGCATAAAATAGATATAGAATGATTAGCAAATGCATCAACTTCTGCTGCCTATGCTCTGCTAATGGTGAGGATTGCATTAATCAAAATGGGCATATTTGAGCCTGTTTATTCCTGCTTCTTCAGCTTTTCAATAACTGAGTTATTTATTTATTTAATCAGTTTTGATCTAAAATAAGTTTTTTACTTCCCAGGTCCCTGCTGGCGAAGAAAAGGTTTGGCAAAAAGCTGGCTCCAAATTGAATGAAGAGATTTCTAGTGATTCTGAACCAGATGTGTAAGGATATGGTATTTTTCTTTTCTAATTAAGAAGCTCATGTCATAAAATTTAGGAACTTGCATAAGAACTTCCTGTGGAGATGGTTGCATGAAGCTCATGATGAGAGATTCATGCTATGAGACCTCATGATAATATAACAAGTGGTGGGATTCCTGAAATACAGTTCTTTGTGGCATCATCTAATGCAGGGGTTGCCAACCTTTTGGACCTCAAGGACCACCAAACTCATAATTTTAGATCCCAGGGATCACTAACCAGTTCTGTGGGCGTGGCCTAATTTGTGGATGTGGCTTGGTGGTCATGTGACTGGCTGGGCATGGCTTGTATGTAAATATTATAAATATTTATATAAATATTGAATTTTTTATAAAAAAAGAGCAACTTTTACCCAAAATCAGGCAAAGCAGGCAGGCAGATTGAGTTACTACAGAATCACAGATTCGTTCAGAGAGCTATCTATCTGCCATTGGCTATCTAAGTCTGTCACATAAAATTTGCTTGCAAGCAAACTCATAAAATTTGCTAGCAAGCAAACTCACAAAATTAACTCACAACACACCATTTTTTATAAAAAGAGCAACTTTTACCCAAAATCAGGCAAAGCAGGCAGATTGAGTTGCTCACAGAATCATTCAGTGATCTATCTATCTGCCATCGGCTAGCTCAGTCTGTCACATAAAATTTGCTTGCCGTGAGTCTGCACTGAATTTGCTTGCAAGCAAACCTTCAGACTAAGGGAGGTTCGGCTGTACTTAAAAGCAGAGCCGAAGATCTAAAAACTAGCTAGAAAGCAAGAAATCCAACCATTTCCTGCTTCCTAGCTAATCTAAATCTCCCAGCAGAGCAGAACAGATAATGGTCGGAAAAAGGAAAAATAACAATTTAGCAGGCAAATTTGTCAGGTAAGGAATGAGTGGGCGGGGAGGGTTCCCACAGGCCATGTGGGTGGCGCAGCCTTGTGTTTCTGCGCAGCCTGGATTAATTGCTTTGGAGGGGTGCTCTGGAGGTGAGATTTCTCTGCCACCCACCAAAATTTTCTCACGGCCCACCAGTGGGCCGCAGCCCACCAGTTGGCAACCACTGACCTAATGGCCCCAAAGGTCTGTACTTTAGGAATCTCATAACATATAATATTGAATAAGGTACCACAAATTTGCATAAAATTGGGACAAAGTACTGAAGTATTTGAGGGAATTGAACAGTAATTTTCTCTTGTTAATGGATAATTGTTGCGTGATATAAAGTATTTCTGTATAAATTGTTTCTTTTCCGCCTGTAGCTCAGAAAATAAAAATGAAGCAGAAGAAGAAATTGAAGAGACGCCACAAGAGAAGAAATTGAGATTAGCGAAATTATATTTGGAGCAGCTTCGCCAACAAGGTGAGGAGAAGCTAGATTTGATTTAATTGGACTCTTAAACATTTATCAGATTAAAATTCTTAATATATGAAATGAAACCAGTCTTTCTGTCTATCTATCTGTTAAATCTGTTAAATTTATATAGCCTCCCATCTCACTATTGTGACTACAGGCAGCTTATAAAATTAAAAAATGAAAAAAAAATGAAAAATTCAACGAAAAATAACCACAAAAATAAAAACTTTAAAAACAATGAAACTATTAAAACATAATCAGCAGGAGCACATCATTCCGTTTCCTAAATCCAGAACTAAAGATGATTAATGCCCAGATCCTGGTAGTTCCAAGACCCAAAGCCACTCAGTTTTGCCAGGGTTAAGTTGAAGTCTGTTGTTTCCCTATATATAAAATTAACAGTACAGTAATTATATAAATTACTTAGCCTGTTGTGAACTTTTATTTGCTTATTTAACTTTTCAACTATTTGAAAAGTTCAGTCTCAGCAAAGATGGCTGTGAATTCATCTTGAGAAATGTGGAGATTTTTTTAAAAAAATCTATTCCTTTGTGTAAAGAAGGCATAGACATCACAATCGTTTCCCAAAATTTATGACCTGGGAAATTTGTTTTTTAAATTAATTTCTCCACTAATCGGAGATACCAAAATACTTTGGGGTGAAAAACCCTCATCCTATTGGGTAACTGATTGGTTCTGGGCATTTGTTTTAATGAAGGATCTTCAGGATTTGCAATTGATTTCACATTGGATTCTTTGATTAAGTAAACAGCTATATCTATGATTTTTGCTCTGGCAGAAGAAGAAAAGGCTGAACAAGAGGCTTTTGAGAAAGACCTGGTTGCTGGCCGATTAAAGGAAGATGTGGTGAGTAGGACATGAGGTAGTAGACTGGAAAGAAATTGGTGCCTCTACCTATCTTGAATTGGGCATTAGAAAGCTTAAAACAGCTCCACTTTCCTCATGAAGTAAATAGTATCTTCTCACTGGAGAGTAGTGGACTTCATTGTTCCCCATGCTTCAGGCCTTGTCAGTTTCAATTCTAATGGATTGTGGGTATTGCTTTTATAAATCACAGTCACTCTCCTACATAGAGAAAGAGATTAATAATATACAAAACACAGGCATGCCTGTTTATGTAATCAGTCCACATTTAAGTGGCAAAAAGAGTATGAGGGCTTTTAGACATAAAGTCAATGGCTTGATAGGGAAATTGTACAATCAAAGTGATTGTAGGAGAGTTTCCTTTTTCTTGTGAATTAAACATCCTTTCTCAAAATTCAGCCTTTCTTTAAAGATATAGTGACTTCTCTGACATTTGTAATCTGATAACTTGTAGTGTGATTTCTTTTTACATCCACAATCACAATTTGTACTTGTTTTGAAGAAAAATCAGGCTGAAAAAAGCTGAGTAATTTTGGAGAAATGACTTTTATGGGCTTTCCCCATCTAATCCTTGGAAACTGGTTCCTGCCTTGCTTCCTTTCAGTCATAAACCAATAAGGTAGTAATAAGTCTGATACTCAGTGTCAGTTTGATAGAAGTATAAGTTGAAGTTCTTAAATGTGAATATCTCAAATTTTTTTCATTTACAAATTGATTATTTTGTCAAAATTGAAAGGAGATTATGATAACTCTTGAAATCCATATATAGAAGAATTTAAGGTCATTTTTAAAAAGGAAATTAATCCAACTTAATATTTAGCTATATGTGGGTATAAGAATGTGATCCATATACTTTTTCCTAATTTATGTATTATGCGAAGAAGGTAAAAAGAGTCAATCTAATTCTATTTTATTTGTCCCCCATAGCTTGAACAGAAAGGAAAATTGCAAAGACAAATTGCCAACAGTGTAAGTAGAAACTTTTTTTCACAATTGTGCAGAATTTCAAAGCACCTATTACTCTTTTCCTTGAACTATTTGTTGCAGATTGTTGCAGGATTTTGCTGTTTTTTATATGTTCTTTTCCTAGGGACAGAATTATTTTATTTAAAACATTTATTCTTACACCCAACTCTGGGAACATTGGATTAAAAGCCACAAGCAAAAACCCACTAGAACACTTTGTACCTGAGGCCATTCATATGCTTATGTAGTAATTTTTAAAAAAAGATGAGCTCATCTAATTTCCCTTGGACAATCCCTGAATCTTCAATGCCATGGCAAATATTCAGTACCTGCCAAGTCTTGAATGCCTGGCATGGTAAAAGCCATTTAGATCTTGAAAGTTATGCCATTGTACAAAACGGGCCACAATAGAGGGGCACAACTGATGACGTTGTATAATACAAGGGACAAAGAAACCCATCCAGTTGCATCTGATAGGGCAGAGGGAAATAACAGAAGAGAGATGGTCAGATAAACTGACTTTCTTCCATGAAGGCCTTTAGGTAATAACCAACATTGAATTGCAGTTCTTAGAACAGTGGTGTGTTGTGTCCAAAATAGTGAGGCATACCATGGTGTGCCCAAAACTACCTACCCCAGCACATTCTGGATCAATTGCAATTTCTGAGTCATTTTCAAAGGCATACAGTTGATATCTAACCCTGAGCTGGAGGATAGGCTCAGTAGCTTTATGTATATATTAAATATGAATGGAGAGAAAGTCTTGAGGAACCCTGCAAAACAGAATGGGCCTCTCTCCCTCACTAACACCAACTAGAATCTCCTAGAGGAATGAAAACCACAGCAGTATTATGCCCCCATTCTCACTCCTACCCTGAGCTAGTCTGAAAGGATACCATGATTTATAGCAACAAAGGCTGCAGAGAGATTAAGAAGCAGCAGATCAGATGTACCATTACCATTCTGATACCATCAAAATTCATCCTCAAATGCAATCAAAGCCATCTCACTGCAATATCCAATTCTGAAACCAGACTGAAAAAAGTTGAAATAACTCATTTCCTCTGAAACTATAGTATAATAGTTTCCCCTGTGGAAAGGGCACACAACTTGGGTGTCCTCCTGGACGTGCGGCTGTCTTTGGAAGATCATATTGCGGCCGCCACCAGGAGTGCTTTTTATCAGATTCGTCTGATCTACCAATTGCGACCCTTTCTGGATCTGGACGCACTTCGCACAGTCACCTCTGCCCTCGTCATCTCCCACTTGGACTACTGTAATGCTCTCTACATGGGGCTCCCCTTGAAAACTCTCCGAAGGTTACAGTTAGTTCAGAATGCAGCCGCGCGGATGATCATGGGCGCCCCTCGGGACGCCCACATAACACCTCTTCTCCGCTGGCTGCACTGGCTTCCTGTGGCCTTCCGGATTCGATTCAAGGTGGTACTAACAGTTTTCAAAGTGCTCCATGGCTCGGGACCTGGATACTTACGGGATCGCCTACTGCCACCAACAACCTCCCCCCGCCCAGTACGCTCCCACAGAGTCGCCATGCTTGGGGTACCACCACTGGATCGCTGTCGACTAGCGGCCCCGAGACTACGTGCTTTCTCTGTGGGAGCCCCATCCCTCTGGAATTGTCTCCCCCCGGAGATACGAGCCATGTCAGACATCCTAACCTTCCGGCGCGCAGTTAAGACCTTGCTGTTCAAACAAGCCGGTCTAGCCAAATAAAATCATTGGGGTTTAAATTTTAAATTTTTAATAAGGGTTATTCTTAGCCATCTTAGATTATTTATTTGATTTTCACTTCTGTTATCTGTATTATCTTGTTTGTTGGATGTACACCGCCTCGAGTCCCTTTTTGGGAGAGGGAGCGGTATAGAAGTACGAATAAATAAATAATAAATAATATTCTTCTCAGAAGCCAAAAACAAAAAAATAAAGTGTAGGCAAAAAATATTCAATGGCATTGTAGGCAGCAATGGTTTTGTGAGGAGAAGACAATCCGTTACCTTCTTCAGTGCAGGAGATGCCACCTTCCTGAAACGGATGAATTCTGCCTTGACCCATCACATATTTTTCCACGGAAGACTTTCATGGATCTAATATGACTTAGATACCTTTACACACATTGGCTAAATTCTCCTGTCGTCCTCCAGCAGCACTCCAGGCATCCCTTCTACTATTTTATCTTCCAGAGTTCCTCTGAAAACGAGAGCTCCCAGGGATTCACAAACAGGGAGAGGCTGCCAAATGCAGTCAATTCAAGACTGGGGTTGCGATTAAGGCCTCAGTTGAACTGTGCATCAGCAACTCCTCTAACTCTCAGAAAGCTGACAGGATCCATTAGCCACCTGGAATAGACCAATTAAATAGATCCTGCCTCTGTGGTGAGGCACAGTGGTTGAAAACCAGGCAATAAGATTCCAGTTAACACTGTGTCTTCAACTTCAGTGGTATCTCAGCACTGAGCAAGTTGGTATGCTGTAATTTTTTTTCATTTGTAATTTTGGTTCGGAACACTGATGTAACTGGTATTCTCTGAATAGTTGCAGCCTCCAGACATATCTGACATCAAGATACTACGAGGTCACCAGTTGCCCATCACCTGCCTAGTCATTTCACCAGATGACAAATATATTTTCTCTGCATCCAAGGACTGTTCGATCATCAAATGTAAGTCTTATTTTCTACAAAAGACGATAAACTATAAGAAAGAAGAGGCATGAAAGAAAGTATTCTAAACGTATACATTTATATTTTTATAACCCTATAAATATTATGATTTTTTTCTCTAAAGATGGCAGTTCAAAGGATCAAATTTACATTGCCTGAACTGAATAGATCACTGTTGGAGTAATGGAGAGCTAACTCCCAAATGCTGTTAGCCAAGAATGATAATCACCCTATTTTTTAAATAGCTGCATTATTCTTAATATGCTCCTTTCCACTGATGTATTTCAAAGCTATTTTGGTATTTTTAACTTAATCTTGTAACCACTTTTCCAATTTTAATTACTGTGTAGAAATTTGGGATTGGAGCAAACATTTAATGATCAATGCCAGGGAGAAAGCTGCAACCTAACTGTTGCAGGCTGACATAAATAAACACTCTACAGAATAACACATTTTAGAACTTGATCTTTCACCGGAGCATTTATTTGTCAATCTCTGTTGTGTCTGCATATAAGTTGGCATTGTTCTTCCATGCCAAGACAGAAGAAGATGGAGTGATCAGTGGTCTGCTGCAAATAAGTTTGCATCATTCTTTGAAGCCAAGGTTGATGACATTTGCTACAAATTGTTCTAGATTTGAGGTAGCTCATAGGTAATTTTGGAAAATTCTTGACCCATTTTTAAAGAATGTCTTCATCTTGTAGATCTTGAATAAGTGATTAGAGTGTGTGAAAAGATGAGGGCCATACACCGAGTGCAAGACTCTTACCTCTTCTGGGTGAATCTGGTTAAGGAAAGTGGTTTATGCCACTGTGAGAGGGATGTGTCACTTCCCCAGTAATACCAATAGTACTTAGACTTATATACCGCTTTATAATGCTTCACAGCCCTCTCTAAGCGGTTTTACAGAGTCAGCAAATTGCCCCTAACAATCTGGGTCCTCATTTTACCCACCTTGGAAGGATGAGTCAAGCTTGAGCCTGGTGGGATTTGAACTGCCAAATTTCAGACAGCAGATACTCAGCAGAATGGCCTGCAGTGCAGCACTCTAACCACTGTACTATAGTAATAATGGAAGTAATAATGTGTGTAGGGTGGGGGAGAGGTGTGACTTAGATAGGCTTGCTTCTCAATGGTAACACTTTATTGAACAGCTTCCCTTTAGAAATTAGGTTTGCCCCTAAATGTCCCGCTCCTCTGGAAAATTGAGTTATCTCTCAGGATGTAGATTGCAGAACATTGCATCAAGCCAGCTTGTTTATGAGATATTGGAGTTAGGTTGGCTTCTGTGAAGTGATTAGCTTGGCCTCCACTTGGAACACTTTTGTAAAATTTAATTCTTGAGTAGATCTTGGTGTGGTGAATAGCAAACGTTCAGCAAAAGTTACAGGAAGGTGGAATTGGCAGAAGTAATTACTAATAAATTAATTTGGGTCTGGGGAGTGAGCAAGGGTCTGACTAACATCATACTTAACATATTTGAGTCCTTTTCTGTATATTAGTATATTTGCAGTTGAAGTGAATGAAGTGCAGTTCCTGAATCACTTATTCATGTTTTTGAGGCAGTTGAAGCATGATGGAAGATTAATTTTTTCTCAAATTGTGGATTTTACTGAAATAATTTTCAATGCTCTAGCTTGCTTTCAAGTGTCAAAAAAGAATTGTAATGTTTGAAACTGACTTGAGCATCTTTATGCTTGCAGGGGATGTTGAGAGTGGAAAGAAGCTCCATGTGATACATAGAGGAAAAAAAGAGGCAGAGGGCAGCCATGTTGGACATACCGCACACATCATCTCAATGGCTGTGTCGTCAGATGGCAAATTCCTGGTAAAAAGAATCTTTTCTTCTGCTACGCTGAGGAAAAGAAAGCAACTCCACACAAATTTCTCCCCTGTGTTGCAAAAATGATATTTTTTTTGTGGTGGTTGGTGATCTTTTAGCATAGTAGAGAGATTCTTCTTCATAGTTCTTTAAGCTATGTTCAGTAGATCTTCCTATATCAACTAACTGTTGATATGAGTTATACTTCCACCTTCTTCAATGCGGTGGGATCTGTGTATCTTGAGGAAATTTCCCTGAATCTAATCAATGGATATAATAGGCACCTCTATCCACATAGACAGGCAATTTCCCTTTTTGCTCCAGGCAGTTCTATTGCTTTATTCCTGCTGGACTCCCTTTCTCAAAAAACTAAAACAAAAAAACCAAAAGGCAGTTAAAGAATGAGGTGTTTGAGTCATGCTACTGTAAGGAAAACATTATGGCAGGGGTCCCCAAAGTTGGCAACTTTAAGACTTGTGGACTTCAACTCCCAGAATTCTCCAGCCAGCTATACTGGCTGAAGAATGCTGGGAGTTGAAGTCCACAAGTCTTAAAGTTGCCAACTTTGGGGACCTCTGCATTAAGGCATTAAAATAAGTGTGTCCAGAGACTGAGACACTTGTGTTTCTTATACAGTAGACCCATGGCAGGTAGTCCTCGACTTTCAACAGTTCATTTAGAGACAGTTTGAAGTTTCAACAGCACTGAAAAAAGTAGCTTACGACCATTTTTCACATATATGACTGTTGTAACATACCCGTGGATTTACATTTGGATGTTTGACAACTGACTCACTTTTATGATGGTTGTAGTGTCCCGGGGTCATGTGATCCCTTTTGTGACCTTCTGACAAACAAAGTCAATGAGGAAGCCAGATTTATTTAACAACCGTGTTGCTAATTTTACAACTCCACTTGATTCACTTAAACAAATCTTGCAAAAGTTGTAAAATGGGACAAAGCTCACTTAACAAATGTCTCACTTAACAACATAAATTTTGGGCTCAATTGTGGTCATAAGTTGAGGACTATCTGAATGTGGGTGTAAAGTGATAGAAGAGGAGAGAACTCAGCAGGGTCTTTCTGTGTCGCTTCTAGGCCACAGGTGACAGGAACAAGCTCATTATGATCTGGGAAGCTGCAACCTGCAGACACCTCTATAAGTTCACAGGCCATCGTGATACTGTATCGGTAAGTGACCACAGCCTCTAGAGGTGTTCATAGTTATAGATAAAGTGCATTCAGGATATAGGGGAATGTTTTTATGGATGCTATTACTATGTCTTTCAAAAAGAATTTTAACAGTTGAATTTTTTTTTACAACAATCTGGAAAATGATTTGTAGAAACAACTTGCACTCCTCAATCAGCCACCAGTCAGAATGATTTGAATCCTTTTTACTGCATAGATTTTTCTAGAATAATATTTTTAACAATTTTGTTCTTTTGCAAATTGTCTGTATCACGGGAAAGCAAAATAAATATATTTTTTAAAATATGGGGAATCGATGTTAAATGTATCAATGCAAAAATTTGCATCCCTTCTCTTTACCATCCCCCCTCCATACAAACATGAAAATCTCTGCTTAAAGTATAATGAGTATGGTGTAACAAAAATATTTTTTATCTTGTTTTATTAGACAAGTGTACATGATAGCTTATTCCACCTGTACTTTGTATGTGTTGGTCACTCTCTAATAGAGAAGTCAACATTTCCCTCTAGGACAATTAGATTGGATGTGATAAAGAAATTGAAGATTAATTCTGCCTGCTCTTGGGCCCATCTCATTCCATCTCTTTCTCTCTCTATGATTTCTTCCTTTCAGGGCTTATCTTTCCGCAAAGGCACTCACCAGTTGTACAGCGCCTCCCATGACCGCTCAGTCAAAGTATGGAACGTGGCAGAGAATGCATATGTGGAAACCTTGTAAGGAATGGTTTTTTGGCATATATGCAGAATTCGTGATATACACATAGCATGTTTCTGATCTATGAAAACTAAATTCTATGAAGATCAGAGACAACAGGAAGCAGAATGAATGTGTTATTAATATATTGATATGGTAATTCATTTTTACACAGGAACTCTTATCAACCTGTACCGTAACGCTGTAGTAGCATTGCTCAAGATTAGAGTTTTCCAAACAGAGACCTTTCAGATTTCAGGATCTCTGACCCAGTGTTTCTCAATCTTAGCAACTTTAAGATATAGGGATTTCAACTCTCAGAATTCTGCTAGCCAGCATGCTGGGTAAATAAATTCTGGGGGTTGAATCCACACAATTTAATGTTGCTGAGAAACACTGCTCTAAATAATATGGGGACTTGTGGCTGGGCATTCATGGAGTTGCTGTCCCAATGAAACTTTTGAAGTGATCACCTTGGAGAAAGATGCCCAAGACCATCGTGACAAGAATCTGTAGGTTCTCATCAGTATGAAGCAACAATAAATGAGGGCGCTTGTATGTTCTTGTTACAAAGGTTTTAAAAGAAACACACTCCATTCTCCCTTTATTCACTTGGCCATTCAGAGAGCCAGGATTTGCTGAATATGTCAGCACCTACACAGTAGCTTGCAATAAACCCAACTGAAATACTGGGTTCTCAAACATAGACAGGCCATGATTGAATCTCATCCTCTTTTCTCCCAAGGTTTGGTCATCAAGATGTGATCACAGGCTTGGATAGTCTGAGCCGGGAGTGCTGTGTCACATCAGGAGGGAGAGATGGCACTGTCAGAATCTGGAAAATCGCTGAGGAGTCCCAGCTTGTGTTTTATGGACACCAGTAAGTATGAGAATCATTGTCTATTCAAGCTTCTTTTACAAAGTGTATTGTGTCAGAAAGAGAAATCTATATGCAGCATATTACAGAAGAAGAATAAGCTACCACACTGTACTTTGTTGCATCTCTGTTATCAAAACTAAATGCATTGATGATTGGTTTTTTGAAATTAGACACTGCTCAGCTGCAGTCTTAATTTATTTGATCAAATTATCTTTAGATCTTCTAAAAATAATTTGATCAATTTTTTTTAGATCTTTTAAAGCACTTCTTTTTAATCCTCTCTTGGAATTGGGTGAGTCTATAACTTCATGTTGCAGTCATCCTATGTTTCCATCCAAAGCAGTTTGAGAAGGTTGAGGGAATTGTAAGAATGAGGTGAGATCCGATATGAAGTGAGATGAAGCAAAGTACCAGAACTAGAAGAGAAAATGGCATGGTCAGGAAAGCACTGTTTTTGAGTTGAACCTTTCCCAACGGACTCATAGTTTCTCCCATCCGTGTGATTTTTGACCTGTTATGCAAACGTGAATCACTTTTAGCACATGAAATGACCACTCTGGCGAAAGATAATCTTTATATATTTTGCAGCACAAAAAAATGTATCCCTTGAAATGGGGACAGGCCCATTTTTTGCAAGTGAGAAATTCACTTTCTAAAACTTTTCCAGCGCTGTGCATGGTTTAAAAATGAGAATTTAGAAGTGCAACTCTTTAAAGCAGCTGAAGGTTTCATCCAAGCTTGCGTGAAAGCTTTTTTGACTCCCATATGTGCTGAAGAACCTCTTCTGAATCATTTTTAAAGTATGCACAGTCATGCCCAATATTTGGAGCTTTGTTTATTGGTTAGTTTTGCTAAAGGTTAGGAACACAGTGTTTTGCAACATAGTCATGGGGGGCTCTAGAGGATATAGAACAAATTACTGAATGCTGCAGATTTCCTAGCTGAAGATGATTTTTCTAGGCTGAATGGATATTATTCAAATGCTTCATCTCCATGGTAGAAGAGCTTTCTATCAAGGGAACGCTTAAGAGATCTTGCATTTTTCACCTTTTGTACAATATGTAGTTGAAAAATTGAGGGTCTTTCGTTATAAAAAAATGCTCTGAAGCATACAGTGTAGATAAATTACTAGGAGGCTGGAGTATTTGCATTGCTGGTTTATTAGTTGTAAGTATGGTTTTCTTTTTCCCAATAGAGGCTCGATTGACTGCATCCAGCTCATCAATGAAGAGCATATGATATCTGGTGCAGATGATGGGTGAGTATACTTTGAAACTATAATTCAGTAAAAGTAAAAACAAGTGATTTCCACGTGATATGTAATGATTGTGATTTTGTTTCCAAGGTCAGTTGCCCTCTGGGGTCTCTCCAAAAAGAAACCACTAAAAGTAGTGAAGCATGCCCATGGTTTTCATGGCATGCAGGGCTTGGAACAGCCATTTTGGATATCTTCAGTTGCTGGTTTGCTGAACAGTGACCTCGTAGCTACAGGTACCAAGAGATATTTGTCTTCCTTTTCTGCTTGCCTTTGGGACTAGGAAACCGGATGGTGCTCTTTTTTCTGACATTAGTAAAAAACCAGCACAGCATTTTAGCTTAAAATCCTTTATATAGTTCTAGGCAAAATGATATGTATAAGTACTTTGAGTTTACTTCTAAATAAACACGCATATGATTGTCCTGTCATCATATTTTTTAAACAATCTTCTGATTCCCAGTAGTCTTTCAAGGACATTCCAAGATACTTATAAATGATATTTAGAGGCATTCACTGCTCTGACTTTGCTTTTTCAACTTTTGCCAGATTTAAATACCACTCCATAATGCTTTACAGCACTCTCTGGACAGTTTACAAAGTTAGCATATTGTCCCCAACAATCTGGGTCCTCATTTTACCCACCTCGGAAGGATAGAAGGCTGAGTCAACCTCGAGCCAGTCAAGATCAAACTCCAGGCTGTTGGCAGAGTTAGCCTTGCAATACTGCATTCTAACCACTGCACCACCAGGGCTCTGATGTCTTGGTCTTGATGTCAGTGGATAATTATAGTTTTAGATAAATGCTTAGATTTATAAACTTGAATCAGTAGTTTATTCCTATTAAATAGATCATGGAAGCACAGACTGATAACCTGATAATAATAATAATAATAATAAATATTTATTTATATACCGCTCCTCTCCCGAAGGACTCGGAGCAGTGCACAGCCGTACAGATTAAAACAATAAATATGTGAAACAATAAAACTAAATTAAACCCAACCCTGGCTGTAAACAAATTTAAAATCATACTCTAAAACCCTAAAATTTAATAAAAACCAAACACCCCAAAACTAAAATCAGCCCAAGCCGGCCTGGTCAAAAAGCCAGGTTTTCAAAGCACGCCTAAAGGTCCCCAGGTCCGTGGCTATCCGTAACTCCGGGGCCAACCCATTCTTGATATTCTTGCACTTTCCACAGCCATGGGAGTAGCCACAAGATTGCCCCCAAAATTTACTGCTGACTTATAATTCTTAAGGTATCCGAAAGAAAACATTATTAAATACATGGGAGGTAAAAAAAATAAATAAATACATTAAAATATGGTTTTGGCCTGGGCCATATTCAGTTCATAGAAGTGTTCCCTCCTTTTTAGAATTATGTGCTGTTTGTTTGTGTATAGTATACTATATACTAAAGTTTATTTAACATGTTTATTTAACATACATCATTTTAGAAAATAATGGCAATAGTTATAATAATATCTTACATTAGGAAGGATAAAAGTTAGATTGAGAGTTATCCATTAATCTCTAGCTCTAGATTCTTCAAGAGCATCACTTGAAGAAATAGCAATGTGTCACTGAACTAGACTTCTTAAAGCCTTCAGACTGAATGTGGACATTTTAAAAACATTATATGCTGTGCTTTTGGCAGGTTCCCACAGCACCAGTGTGAAATTGTGGAAATGTGGAGAAGGATTTCGGAAGTTGGAACTCCTCTTTGAGATTCCCTTGGTGAGGAAACTGCTTTGAGCTGTGGGCTTAACTTCCAGTTTAAACTTTTCTAGCTTGAGATTCATATTAAACTAGTGAAGCAAGAAGAAATAATACTGGGGAGTTGTTGCAGGTGGAGTAAACCTGGGAATTCTATGCAGGACTTGCCTTGTTAGTTTTAGTTACACTTTGCTCTCAGTTTGTTCCCCTTTTATCACAGATTTAACTGTTCCAGGGATCTTCCTAAGGAATCCAAGATCACACAGTGTAGATCAAATGCTTTGAACATTACAGGAATCTACTTTAATGATCAGTTGTGTGTATAAATGAGTTCTTCTTCAATAACTCATGAAAGCTAATCCATATTGCAGCATAATCCAATAGTTAGACCCCCAAGGCTTCCTTTTGGGCAGTCAGGATCACCTAGCCTGATATAGAAAACAGATAGATAGATAGATAGATAGATAGAAGATAGAATACTTTATTGGCCAAGTGTGATTGGATACACAAGGAATTTGTCTTGGTGTAAATATTCTCAGTATACATAAAGAAGGAACATTCGTTAAGAATCAAGAATCATAATGTACAACACTTAATGATAGTCATAGGGTACAATCAACATCAAATCATACTAGGAAACAGGATACAAGCAACAAAGTTACAGTCACAAGAGGGAGGGGATGGGTGATAAGGAGTGATGAGAAGATTAACTGTAATAGTGTACACTTTGTAAATAGTTGAACAGTGTTGAGGGAATTATTTGTTTAGCAGAGTGATGGCTTTCGGGAAAAAACTGTTCTTGTGTCTAGTTGTTCTGGTGTGCAGTGCTCTATAGCGTCATTCTGAGGAAAGGAGTTGAAACTGTTTATGTCCAGGATGTGAGGGGTCTAAATATTTTCACAGCCCTCTTTTTGACTCATGCAGTATACAGGTCCTCAATTGAAGGCAGGTGGGTGGTAATTGTTTTTTCTGCAGTCCTAATTATCCTCTGAAGTCTGTGTCTGTCCTGTTGGGTTGCAGAACCAAACCAGACAGTTATAGAGGTGCAGATGATAGGGTTAGGGTTAGGGTTATGTGTCTGCAGATTACCTGCAACCCTTTAGTGAGTTTTCTATAAGTGACAGGTTGCTGCACTATGGTCTTGAGCTAGAAAAGGAGTGTCCCAACATCTAGCGAATGGGATGGAGCAGGAGGCCTTCAACACTGTAACTCAGATAAAAAGTTTGCCCATCCTTACTTCACATGTACCCCTTTTTCAAATTTCCAGTAACTTATAACTGGGATCCATGTAGTCAACTGATTCCTTATGGTTGCAGAGCAAAAATCTATTTCTGTCGCTGTCCAAGTAGAGGTCAAAGACTTAAAGGTTAACATTTAATGTGATAGAAATGGCAGAAAGCAGACTTCCTCCAGTGTGGACCCCTATACATATATTAAGACTTCCAAACTTCCCAGGCAGCATAGCGGGTGGGGGGTGGGGAGGAACCAATTACCACATTTTTTTAAAAAAATATTTTGGTTTGGTGTTTTTCAGATTGGTTTTGTTAATAGCTTGAAATTTGCAAATTCTGGAAACTTCCTAGTTGCTGGAGTCGGACAGGAACACAGGTATGTGCACATGAATTCCATTCATATTGGCAAACAGCCTTTAGACATACAGTGGAACCTCTGGTCGTGACTGTAATCTGTTCCAGGACTATGGTCGCAACCCGATTTGGTCATGACAGGAAGCACAACCGACTGCGCATGCACAGACAAAAATCAAAAATTTGCACAGACTGTACATGCATGGAAGGGGAAATTGGAGCGGAAATGGAATCTGCCGTGGCCAGGTTTGTTCGCCACCTGATTTTTGAATTGTGACCCGATTCAAAAATCAGGTGGACTTTTTGGTCGCAAACAGAAGTATTCGCAACCTGAAGTTCCACTGTATTCTCTCGCAGATTCAAGGTTGAATATACTCTGTTAAAAAGTGTCCTAGTCAGTTCCCCCTGGGTTTTTTGAGAACATAATTACAGTATTGAGATTTGAGCTCGCCTAAAATTCTTCTAGTAGAAATTATTCCTGGAAGTGCCACTGGCAGATGATTAGGTAGCAAATGCTGATGAACTCTCAAATAGGGATTTCTGTTTGGAGTAAAACATTTACCATGAACAGGAAGAAATTTGGGCAGGGCAGAGAGGGTCCTTTGCTTTAGTACCCTGACTTAGCTAATCATAAAATAGCTCTCCTGTGCATTAATACCAAATTGTAGGTAATCTTGTTTTTTTGTTGTTGTTGTTGCAAGGGTCAAAACAAAACAGAGTTTTCATTCAGAAAAAAGAACAATAAGAAATGTGAAATTGATTGCCTTCTCCAGATTTGGGGGTTGAGATATAAAACCCTGCTGTGAAACTACATGGAACTGTATTAATACTTTTAATTCCAGCCTTGTTAGTGTCTTATTGTTTGTCCTATTACAATTTTGGGAGGGTTGTTTTTTTTTTGGGGGGGTGGGGGTGGGAAATGTGTACATTTTACAGAAAAACTGCTAGTGTATTTGAATGGTGAAGTAAAATTTCCTTCAGCTGTTTTGTAGAATTCCTATTCAAGCCAACCAACAGAACGTTTCATAAGCAGATATGATTATTTTTTCTGGGTTGTATTTCAGGTTGGGTCGTTGGTGGAGGATTAAAGAAGCCAAGAATAGTATTTGCATTATCCCTCTCAAGAAGACCACAGCAGGCAATTCACAGAAACCGTCTGAAGGCTCCTAATGCTTTCTTTCTGCAAATCTAGTTCATGTTTCATGAATTACCTTATATATTATATATTAAAACTATCTTGTGTTTCTAGAACTTAGAGGTCATTTTGATTTTGTTTCATTTTTATTTCACTGTATGGATCAAACACACCAATCTAATGCTCTTCTAGAAACTGAAATGTTTTGCGTTAAACCATAAAATGGCTTCCTTGGTCTTGGGTTAGCATTTTGTGTTAACCTCCGCCATTCTGTACAGTGTCAGACTTTTCTGAGTCAGGTAAGGCATCTTATTTCAAGATCTGTAATCTTTGGCGATTCAAATCTACTCTGGCAATAGTGGTTTTATGATCTCCATATTCTCTATTTGGATATTAACAATACAATTATATGCATTTTATTAGAAGAAGAAGAAAATTGTTCACTAGGACTTATATTTCCTTCAACCCTTAAGTATAAACCTGAAGTAAGAAAAATGTGTTTGATGACTGTCAGGGATGATTAGAAAGGAGAACACAAAGGGGGTGGGTGGGAGGAGGACACACTGTTTTAACTTACTTAGTGCCTTCAACAATAATTACAGTGAAAAAGTGCAAAAAGATGTACTTGGGCCTACATGTCTATGAAATTATTTTTTCCAGCATCAGAACCGGTCTTATTCTGCTTGCTTTATTTAAAGTGTTTATATAGCTCCCTATTTTATATCGAACTCAGAGCAATTCCCAATCAACAATTAAAACAATATCAACAATACAATAATACATATATGTATTAAAGCCATAAACATTAAAAACCTGGCACCAAAGCCCTTCCCCTTGGTGTTCGGCAAGCCTCTAGAAAAGTATTTAAGCCTTGGCTTAAGTTGATATCTAGACCAATGACCTACCTCACCCAAAGTGCTGAGATAGGGTGAAGTGGATGAGAAAATTTAACAATGGTTTGCATGTGGAGGCTTAAATTTGGTGTCAGGTTTTTGATGTTTACAGTTTTAATACATGTATGTATTGTTTTATTTTTGATGTTTTAATTGTCGATTGGGAGCCACCTAGAGTTCAGTATAAGACGGGGGTGCTACATGAATGTTTTTAAATAAAATAAATAAACAAAAGAGAAAGACCAATTTTCAGTCTCAGCAATGTGCTAGAGCTAGTTAGGAAGCAAAAGCTTTGGGTCTGAAACCGATTACAGTCTTGTCAATTTAAGGCAGTAGGCAAGGGACCAGGTAGCAATGAGCTTGTAAACTCCCACTTGGTAAGAAGTTGCTTGACCAGTATTTGATTTTAAGGCTACGACTTTGGAAAGTAGACATGGGGGCAAAAAGGAAGGCATGTCCTTTTGCTAGAAGTCTGGTAACCCTATGTAAGAACGTCTCATGATTCAACACTTCAGTAATAAAAAAGCACTTTATTTACATAAATTACAAAAAAATCACAAACTGGATCACAAAAAGTCTACTTTAAATTCTGTTTTTTTTTTAAACAATATACATCACAATAATACTTTTTAAAGTTTAGATAATACTTACCGGTACATTCTTTTTTGTTATCATTGTTTTGTACAGGAGCACTTTTTCATTCCCATTGTTCACATATTCTGCAAACAGTTCTGTCCTTTGGCGAAAACATGTCCCTATTAATTATTGGTCCCATTCAGATGTGTTGACTGAATTTCCCATCTTTAGCAAGACTATATTGTATCACATTTGGGGAGGCTGAGCCATACTTGAATTATCAGGGAGCATTGTTTGAAATCAACCATTAACCTAGATATCAGTTGGTTACCCTGAGCCAATCTTAGTCTGAATTTAATTTGCAAGATGGTTATGAATATAAAAATATGGAGCAGGGCACCCAGGATATCCAGTATCTCCCTTGTGGAATGGAGAAATTAAAATGTGATAAACTGCAGAAGTGATTGGTTCAAATGACATAGTTTCAGATTTGTATATTTTATCAGAAATGTTTACTTTAGATATTTTCCACAAGGGAGATATATCCTGGGTGCCCTGCTCCATTTTTTTATATTCATAACTATCTTGCAAATTAAACTCAGAAACTAAGTTTGGCTCAAGTTATTCAGTTGATGTCTTGGTCAAGGGTTGCTTTCAACAAATTGACCCCGATAATGGTTCAATTATTGCTCAACCAGTCCAATTTGGCACCTTTCAGGTGAAAATTCCTAAATATCTAAATTCACATTTCTCTTCTGCATTTTACCTAAACAAGGTATAATACAACTATATTGCAGCAGAACCAGCCTTTACTCTGGCTGTCATTGAGGAATTAGCAGCTTAGGAGTTTTATCACACATTTTACTCCCTTTTACTTAGTACAAAATAGTGTTCAGCTGAAATATAAATGATGGAAAGATTGGAGTCTTTCAGCTAAGTTCTGAAACTTCCAAACTGAGATTTGCAGTCCACAGTTAAAGCTATTCTACTTTCTCTACTAAAACTACAGGCCTTAATCTTCAGATTATAATATCTAGTTGAATCATGCTATGACGCTAAAGAACATTAACAGCCTTTTCCCCCCTTCCTCCAGGCTAGCGTGTTTATTTTGTCAGGTTTGCAGGTAAATGTCACAGTTGGAGTAGCTATTCCAATTATTAGATTTAGAATTTTCTATTCAGGTTTCCATGTCATCTTGGTTTGGTTTTATTTCCTTTTTTCATGTGTTTTATCAGGAATATGGTATTTCCCAAATCCAGGGAACACATTTTTCCCAGCATGTTGAAATATGAAAAATCTTCCCTTAATTTAGTAATTTTTAGGCTATCTTTCATTATAATAATGGATATTTTGTCTTACCATTAAAGATACAAGTTCACAGTCACAGCACATGCAACACTTAAGCCAAACTTGTCTGTTCTTGAAAAAGTTAAGCTGTGTCAGACTGGGTTAGTTTTTGGTTGGGAGAGAATCACGATACCAGAGCCATAGACTAGATTGAGAAATTGAGACAGTATCACAAAAGAAGGCAAGGGCAAGCTAATAAACCAACATGGATATGTCCATCTAGTCCTTTTGAGCCAAGCTCAGTACATGAGAGACTCAGCTTTTAAAGGACAAGAAGAAAAGTGCCATCCATTATTAACAGCAAAACCACTAAACTGCTGTATTGATTATGACTCATGAAACTTTCCTTTAGATTCTTCAGTAACAATCTTTCCCCAGACTAATTAATCACTCAAGAAACTGCTAACCTATGGATGTTCTTTTCTTTCATAATCATAGAGGCCTCTACTAATCAATAATTTTAATATGATTGTTTTATTGGCTAAGGGAAATGTTTTCATCCATTGAGAAACACGGAAGTATCCAGTTCTAGAAGGCGCAGTTATATTCCTTGTGTAACAACTGCTGGTGTTTCTTGCAATGGATTCATGTAAGTGGATTGATATTACAGAATGGTCTGGTTGAAAGGAACCGCGGATGTTACTTAGTCCGACTCTGCTCAGGACAGAATGCCCTACTCTGACATAGGTCCATGAAGTTGGTTTCATTTTCAGTGAAACAGAATTCATCACTTCATTAGGCAGACTCTTCCATTGGCTAAAGTTTGCAACATCAGGCAATTCCTCCCAGTATTTAGCCTGAACCTCCTTTCTGTAGCTTATTCCACTGGTTCTGTGACAACTCTTCAGCTATTTGAAGACAGCTATCTTCCCGCAGTCATCTTTGCTTTAAGGTAAATATATTGTCAGCCACACTCTGTAGACCAAGCCAAGAAATCAATTCCACAAAAAGGCCCAAATTATTTTTATTAATATTAGCAATAGTAATAGAATTTTGCAAGTCTAACTGTGCTTTGTCATCCCACCCCTTATACTCGGGTGAACTAGCATAGGGTCTGCCTGATTTTCTGATACATACAGTACCTTCTTCTGGTTTTGGACTTAAACCATGTTTTTTCCCTTGGCCACTTTGGTAATGGCTCTGGCCTAGCTTGTCAACATTATCTTCCTTACTCGCTACACAAATCCTTTAATTATTTTTCCTAGGGTTTGTTTTCAGACCAGTCACCAACTTAGCAACCCTCCTCTGGATATGCTCCAATTTGTTCCAGAATAGAGTCCTATAAAAGAGAACCATATATCCAGAATTATAGTTCTGCCCCTTTGCTTGTTTCAGTGATTCTGGAGTTGCCTGCACAGTTTGGTTCCAGCTGAAGAAGACAGCCCTGACACATCTCCCACTGAATCAGAAAGAAGAGTACCCAAGTAGCAGTCCTAAGGCATTACTGGAGCCCCTTAGCAACCCCATTATTTCAAAGAGGGAGAAATGTCTGCTCAGAGTACATCATGCTGAGCAGCACCTAACAAAGTTCAGGCGAGTTGCCGTCACTGACTGGCAGGTGAAGCAGATCCTTGTGATAGTAGAAATGCTTCACAGCATCACTTACTTGCAGAAGAAATCTACTACTGGCATACTATCTGTGAAGCTGAACAAATAAAAAGAGGCATTGAAACCATATTATTTTACACCTAAGCCCCAACAATAATACAGTAATTCATCATCCCTGTATTGCCTAGTTCAAACACTGGAATTGATACGCTGAAAATTATTTCAACCTATAAACACCTTTAGATACCCAAGAAGCTGTTTTTATCATTTCTGTGGCCATTCTTCAGACAGATCCCCACAGGCAATTCACATGGAGAACATCTGAGAAGTGAGAAATATCGTTCAGTTTTTGAATCAATTTAAAATTGCAAAGTACGTGCTTTTTAAAATGATACTGGAAAAGTTAGTCTTCCTGGTTGTGAGGTAGTTCTACCTCCCTACCTCACTCTACCTGTGAGCTGCAGGGAGAACTGCTCATTCTAGACCACGAATAAGGCTTACATTAATAACTGCTACTGGTTCTAGTAGCCTTGTGATATACAATAAGTACGGTAGTTTTATAAACAGAATTGCTTTAGAGAAGTAAAATTGTGCTTTTGACATTTATGTTAGCTTCCCTTGTGGGTAAGACCTCAAATTCTCTTCACATTCCTTTGATACACTTTACTCTTTCCTGAACAAATTTAAGAACATACTGACATAATAGCATTTTGTTTTAGTGAGATAGAGAAATACAAGAATTCATTTTCTTCAGCTGCCAGGAAATGGATGTTTAAACCTTTCACAAACACAAGCTCCATCCCAAATGATTGTCGAGCATCAGAATTAACAGAGGTGTGTAATAAAACCACCAAAGCACACAAAGGGAGAAATAGCTTCTTTCTTTGTGTTACTTTAGGATGAGAGTAAATATTACCTTAAAACAGAGCAAGCATTGTGATATTAAATTCTTTAAATCTTATTAAAGAAGCCCATGTCAAAACCATAGATACCGAGGGGGCAGAAGTCTCCAATTCACCCTTGCCCAAAGAAATGTAGGAAATTGTACTGCCTTTGTGATTTCGCTTGGATTTGGCACATTCCCGAGCTTTCTCAGAAAAGCCACAAATTAATTTATCCCTTTTATATAGCACAAGTGCTAGATTTCTATAGATTGTGCAAGAAATATTTAAATCTTGCTCCAGCTGCTAACCACACTATCTTTTCCCACTCTTGAAAGTTTATGAAAGTCTTCCATGTGACCAAGGGTTCCTCAAAATCTGGATGAGCACAGGCTGTTTTTCCCAATCTAGCAAAGAATTTCATTTGCATTGTAATTTTGCCAGAAGCACTGAAGACCGTCAGCAACCCGCCTCACCCCTTTTTTCACAGCTGAGATTTCTTCCCTGTAAACAGCTGCCTGAACAAAGGCTTCTGTTTTTTTCCTCACTCAAACTAACATCCCACTTACAAACAAAGGCTCTTTCCTTTGTGCTGGCCTCAATAAAAGTTTGTTGAAGAAGTTTTGCCTCAACCTCCAACTTTGGAATAGCCCAAAGCTTTTCCTGTTGTTGACAGTAAGTTTTAGAAGGTTTCACAAGCCGTGATGAAGGATTTAGTGCCTCTCTGAGACAGTACGGTGTAAAGTGTGTCCATTAGCCAACTGTACATACAGCCAGTCATAGCAGCTTAGAAGAAAGCATGGCTATGTTTGCCCAAAGATATCAACTATGGTTAACAGAACTGTCTAATCAATTGGCTTTGTACACAACACCAAGGCATAAATTAGCAAAATATATTTTTAGTCTAACATACTATGCTAACTCAACAGCCAGTCACAGATGATTCTTGGCATAAATTGTAACTGATGAAGTGGTTTGCACCAAAATATTCAGCACCGTATATACTTAGGCATAAAGGGTTTCCTTTCAAACCCTTCAGCAGCATTTCTAAAGTAGATAAATTTGCCCAGAGACGACGAATGGAATCTTTGAGAGATGAACTTTCCCCCCTTACAGTTAGGAAGAGTTTGTGATGGTGTTTGGTGGCCTAGTTGCTCTTTCAAGAAAGCCTTTTGATGCTTAAGAATGACAGATACTGGCAGATACTCCAAAGAGTGACTCTAACTGGAGCACCCAGTTTCTCACTACTCATTGTCCCTTGATGCATCTGACAGATTTGAAAAGATTTGACAAGCAGGGATATAGTGAAGGAAGCATAGAAGACAGATGGAGGCTGGGCAGGCTTTTCCACGGAGAAAAATGTGCTGTTAACTAATTTAGCTCACTGGCCACACCGGCAGCTTAAAAGAAGAAATAATTGTGCTATAATAGAGCTGTTGCTGAGAACAGGCTACATGTAGACAAAGGTTCAAGAGTCTTCTGAAAGAGAAGCTTGACTTTTTTTTTTCCCAGATGTGTTCCTGGCCTAAAGCAAGTCCTAAAGTTCCTTTATAATTTGTTGCCTCTTCCTTTGGATACCAGAAGTTCTGTGCATCCCTTTAGAAACTAGCAGAAATGATTGCCATTCTCATTTTAAAAGCAAAGAACTTTAGTCCATAGCTGTGGAAGGCAGCTAACAGCATCAAAGGCAAGCAGAAGAAATATTTTCCATGATAGAAGGATATTCTCATTTTTTCCATCTGGGTGTAATGGCATTTTGTCCATTGTTTTTCTCTCACTAAGCTTGGATAAACTCTTGCTTGCTTAAGATCCTACGTTTTCCCATAACTGAATTCCTGTGAATCATTAGGACACAAAGAAATTAGTATTAGGCTTATATTGGCATGATATCTCTCAATATTTAACTACTGTATAATTCAAGTAACAAGATCAAGGTCTTCTTCCTCTTCATACAACAGAGGAAGGTCTGGAGATTAGAATCCCTCTGAATCAATGTCTACAGTCCTGAATCATCATGGAAGTTTTCAGACACCTTTTATTGGTCTATACAAGTAGTCCTTTGCTTATTCCACTGTTATTGCCAACTGTATTACCCAACCATCAAAAAAAATTTCAATGTGCTTCTTCTGTATTGTTATTAAATCAACACAATTTCAGAGCTTTTCTTCCTGGTTTTGACCAGCTCTGTGTATTAAATTCCATTTGTACATTTACTTTCCTTCTTAGATTATGTCATAAGTTTGTTTATCTGAGAAATCTCTCACTCAGTGCTAAGTTTGTAAAACAAACCAAAGAATATAACAATTTGGTTCAATGCAATTAAGACACCTGAATCTTCAGATTTTAAATGTAAGATTCTCTTCCACTTCTTGCACTGTACCAAATTTTCCTTGATTTTTTCATAATTTGAAGTCTAATAGAAAGAGACAAAAATTAATACAAACAGAAAATGTTAGTTTAGCTCACCGTCTTGTAGCCCAAATTGTACGTTTAACTAGTCCTTTTATATGTCCTACAATATGGAGCCACTGGATTACTTTAAAAAAAAACACTCTCTTAAACTATGCTGAAATATTCCTTCCTCTCTGCATTGGTCTTTGTCTTTGAGGATAAAGCTTTGATCTCATTTCTTGTGTCCCTATTCCTTTGCCTTGAAAAAGTTTGTCAACAGATGAACTTGAAAACTAGTTGCTGTTGTTATCTTTTAAGGAAAGAAAAGGCCCAGTGAGAAACAAAAAAAGGCATTTGTTTTGTAGGAGATGAGCACAACGGCTACAAATACTCATGGTCACCAAGCACAAGTGTTCACAAGGATGAGGTTGTAGAATCCACCACTTCGCGGCCATTGCAGACTGTTGGGACATATTGAGAAGTTGACCCTGGGAGACACAAATGGGGAAAATATTTCAAAGGACGGTCATTAACAATGTGTCAAATATCACCATTCACCAACCAACCAATTATCAATCCCCTTCCCCACTGATAAAGGAGTTCGCCATAGGCAAACTGTTCAAATGAAAAACATGACAGCCAGGAAAATTGCCAAAATGTGCATAATAGAAAAGGAACAGACAAAAGAGTGTATCTTTGGAGAAATCTGTCAAAACAAAGCACATAAAATGTGAAATAGTCATGGAAAAGGAGTAGAAATTGGTTGAAGCAAATTTTAAAATGGGGAGGGGGATGAAACTGGTCTTTTCAATTAATCACTATTTTCAAAAGAGCTAGAAATTTTACCCAGTACATTTTCTTACAGTTTGATCTGTTTGTCTAGTTTGATTTCTAAAATGACACCTGGCATGTTTTGTTATCTTTGCCCTTGAGAAGCTCTTAAGCAGCTTGATATTTATCTGATATGCCTGCAGGGTTTAATCTAGCCCACCAATTCTTCCGTTCAAGAGTCTGATTGGATGATGTTGCTTTCTCATGCAGATGAAGAAGGGCAAAGGAAAAGATGAGAGCAGCAGTGCCAAACTAGTGACATACTATTGGAGAAGATGGGAGAGCACCTTGAAAACTACAACTACAAACACTATACTCACTAATAATTGTAGGAATTTAAAATGCAAACTATGGATGCTGGAAACATATACATTTATTATTATTATTATTATTGTTGTTGTTGTTGTTGTTGTTATTATTATTATTATTATTAATCACAGAGTCAGCCAGATGTTCAGACTGGGTTTGGCATTTTTGTCCACCTATCGAGTCCTTACCAAGGATCTGGGATAGGCAAATCTGGATGTTTGATGGCATTACAGATATCGCTGCAGGACGCAAGCTGTTCCAAGTACAGTTGACTTCTGCAATTGACTGATGGCAAATTTGTCAATGCCTATGGTGTTCAAGTGGTGCTCCAGTTGTTTTGGGACTGCACCCATGACACCTATTACTATTGGTACTACCCTTGCTTGCCTTTGCCATAGTCGTTCTATTTCTATTTGTAGGTTTTTATATTTTGTTATCTTTTCCAGTTCTTCTCTTCTGCTGTCTTCAGGCACTGCCACATCCACTATCCAGACTTTTTTGTCTTTCTTATTGACAACTGTTAAGTCTGGGGTGTTATGTGGCAGGTACCTGTCTGTCTGGATTTTGAAGTCCCAGAGCAATTTAACTTTTTCATTTTCTATGACTTTTTCTATTTTATGGTCCCACCAGTTCTTGCTTACAGGCAAATGATATTTCTTGGAGATCTTCCAATGCACCATTGTTGCTATTTTGTCATGCCGTTGTTTGTAGTCAGTTTGTGCAATCTTCTTGCAGCAGCTTACCAGGTGGCCCATGGTTTCTTCAGCTTCTTTACCTAGGCGGCACTTACTGTCTGTTCCTATCTTCTCAATTCTGGCTTTGTCTACATTTGTCTTTAAGGCCTGGTCTTGCACAGCCAGAATTAGTCCCTCGGTCTCTTTCTTTAATTTTCCTCCTCTTAGCCATAGCCAGATCTTGTTATTATCTGCTTTCCCTGCTATGTTTTTAATGTACTGGCCATGTAGTGCTTTGTCTTCCTATGCCTCCATTCTCTTCTTCATTTGGTCTTTCTTGTAGGACAGTTTGGTCTCTCTGGTAGTCAGTAAGCCTTCCTGGCATATTAACTTCAGTTCATCTTCTTCATTGCCCTTCAGATATTCTTCCAAAGCCTTTGTTTCTTCTTCAACTATCTGATGTACTTGCAACATTCCACGCCTACCTATTTGCCTTGGTAGGTAGAGTCTGTCAATGCCGCTGCGAGGATGAAGAGCATTATTATTGTTGTTGTAGTTGTTGTAGTTGTTGTTGTTGTTGAGAGAAAAAAAGTGTGATTCATGGATGTTGCAATATCAGCCAATAGTTCAATTGACAAAACACATGGAAAAAGTAACAAAATACGGAATTTGAAAATTGCAGTTGAAAGGGTTTGGAAAAAAAGGTCAGCTTTAATACCATAGGAATTGGACTCTTTTTGAAGCTTTAACAAAGGGATTTTCCAAATATTTGGAAATTTACTGGACTTGACGCCACTGTTTTTGCAAACAACAACAACAACAAACAAACCCTATCTTGCGTGGAACTTCCTCCATGCCACAATGATGCCTCCAGGGTTCCTAGGCTTTTGGTTAGAACCAGAGGTAATATTCAGCAGGTTCTGACCAGTTCTGGAGAACCGGTAGCAGAAATTTTGAGTAGTTCGGAGAATCGACAAATACTACCTCTGACTGGAGATTTTACAATATCCTTTCCCTGCCACGCCCACCAAGCCATGCCACAAAATCAGTAATAAAATAAATTTGAATCCCACCACCCAAATACCCAGTCTAAAGGCTGTGATACAAATCAGTGAATAAACAGTGTAACAACAAGAACAGTATGCTGGCCAAGCCTTGTTAAGAAAATGTGCTAGGAGTGTTTCCTAACAAAGAGATTTACTTTCTTACAGTGCAAGCTACTGTTACTCTCTCCTTACAGTGTATTCTCATTCGATCTCTGAAAAGAATCTTGATTTAACTGTTTTGCCAGGACATATTTACTGGGAAAACAAAGTACTGTAGATAACACAATAACTAAATAAATGGCCTGCTTCACTCAATTCAAATGGCTTACAAAGATGGTTCTGCATTTTATATGCAGAAGCAGACAAGACAAATTCTGTGACAAAATAACTAGTTTTCATCTCTGTGAAGTTTCTTGTTTTGCTGATTATTTTCACAGATCAATTGCTCTGTGAAATCTTGTGACATTATTTCACATTCAGAAAAGAGACAAGAATAGTGACTCAAGAGAGGACAAGATGATGAAACAAAATTAACACCATTAGTTGATGGGATGGCTTAAGGGTTTGGTTTTGAGTAAGAAAAAATACTGTCACAGATCCTCCTTCTCCATCCTTCATTCATCCTTCATATACCCTCCTTCATACTGGTTCTTTTCAGACTTTTTCTAGGATAGTTATGCTTTATATAAATCATATAGTATATTACTTGTTATATGATATTCAGATACAAAGAGCTGTCAGTAAACTGTTTGTGGGGAAAATGGAATCACTTTATCAGATAAGACATTTAACAAATTTCCTTAGCAACATTGGCTGATACTGAGGGTGAAGGTTCATTCTCCGAGCTTGTGGGTTGGTTTCTGAATGTTTGATTACCAAGCTTGGTAACATCTTCAGCGGAATTTAGGGGATGTCACTATCCTTTTGTTTATAAGGGCTTCAGGAAGGGGTGGAATTCAAAAATCCCAGCAACCGGTTCGCTGCCTGGTTGCTAGGTGGGCATGGCCATGGTAGGTGTGGCCTACTGGAACTTCTGGGAGGGCCATTTTTCGCCTTCCCAAGGCTTACCCCTGGCCTCTGGGACAGCCGAAATGGCCTCCCCCGGGCTCTGGAGGCCCACTGGAAGCCAGAAACAGGCCCATTTCCAGACCTCCAGTACTTCTGGAAGGACTGTTTTTCACCTTCCCAAGAGTCCAGAGGCCTCCCCTGGGCCTCTATGAGGGTGAAAAGGCCTCCCCAGCTCTGGAGGCCCTCCAGAAGCTGGAAACAGCCCCATTTCTGGACTTCTGGAAGGTCTTTTTTCCCCCTCCCAGAGCCTCCATGCAGATCCTGCACTTACCTGCATCATGTGGAGACTCCTGGGAAGGGAGGGGAAGGGTGGATGGAGCCAACCAGTCAGTTGAAATACCGGTTTGGCGAACCAGTATAATAACTTAACATCCAGTTCGCCCGAACCAGTCCAAACTGGTAGAGTCCCACCCCTGGCTTCAGGTGTCTGTGTGTCAAGTCAGGGTCTTGTGATAGGTCAGGTGTAAGTCATCACTGAGAATCTTGTGACGGGTCTTGTGATAGGGAGATTACATCAGGTCAGGTCAGGGAGGTGAACTGCTGGTGGAGGGGGAGTTGCAGGGGTTGGTTGGGGGTCAGTGCTATCTCTGATTGGCTGTGCAATTGATTCGGATTCTGAGGGCCTTTTGGCTTCTTGTAGGTCAATGTGTCTGTTGATGGAAGCGCCAGGCTTCGATGAACTCACAGCATGGCTGGTGGTGGCATAACTGATGTTTTTTGTGTTGCTCAAACTGATACTGTTTGGTTTCAGTGTGGGGAAAAAGCTGATTGGTGACATATTAGCTGATACTGTTGTTATATTGATTATTTAAACTGGCATAAACTGCAGATGCACAAATGATTATTTTGTCCCGATCACAGTTAATAAAGGGAGACAGGAAATTGCCACATTCTGCCCAAATCCAAAACTATGCTTAATCTAACTACAGTTAGTGAAAACAGGTCAGCTTTTTGAGCTATGATTTCAAGATTTCTACTGAGCACACTTAAGCCTCAGTTCATCAGATATCAAGAGTGGCTGGGCTGGTCAAAACTGAAAGAAAGAAAAAAAATCCTCCTTCATTGGAGAAGGATAAGTACTGCAACTTGCCTTCATCCTACCAGATTTATAGTTTTGCATTATGTGTAAATGTAGCCATGGGTGACAAAACCACAACTCTCAGCAGTTATTTTTGTAATTTCCCAGGAACATTTGTTGCTTTTCAGAGTGGTGCACTTTGCTCAATCCTAACACCTACATGAACTCTCAGATGTTTAAGACAGTAGATTAAAGACAATTCAGCCATACGACAGTCGGAATAAGTTACAGCTGTAGACAAACTTATTTACTGAGTACAACGAGTAAGGAAAACTCTTTGCTCTCAGTCACACTGCCAATAAATAAAAAATGGGGATCGTTACTTATAAGGACTCTCTCACACACTCACCCTGCAAGTGGCTGGAGCCTGCAGCTGTCACACTGAATCGGTTGGTAGAAACGCGATGGCTGGCTACGTTCTTCTGGGGCTGGAACATAATGATATGCAGCTTGGGAGTAAAGAGGCAGCCAAGAACTACTGTGCCACTTAGGCTAACTGAGATACACATCGTCGTGGTCTGAACCTGTGAAGGGGAAAAGGAAGATGCAAACCAGTCCAGCAAATCGAAGCATAAGACAAAGACATGAAAACCAGGGATGAACCTACAGACACTTTAACTATCCAGGTGTAATAATCCACTGGTCTCCTTGGTGAAGAAATGTTCATATAAAGCCCAATCTCAACAACAATGATAATATTTGGGCAGCCTGAAGGACATTTATAGCCCAGCAACTTGCTGTCTCCCTATCACGATCACTGAAAAAGGTACAGAGCTTCCTTGTATCTCGAAATGCTTTTAGGTCCACCTGGAGGCAGCGGAGGTGCACCTCTGCTGGTAGAGATTAAGTCCTTGTGGGCAAGATGCTGGAAATGCGCAGATTTGCAGGAGAAAAGTTTGCAAGATTTTCTATCAATCACTTCCGCCCTCGTTATCTCCCGCCTGGATTATTGCAATGCTCTCTACATGGGGCTCCCCTTGAAGAGTCTCCAGAGGCTACAGTTAGTCCAGAATGCAGCTGCGCGGGTGATTGTGGGTGCCCCTCGGAGCTCCCACGTTACACCGCTTCTCCGCAGGCTGCACTGGCTTCCTGTGGCCTACCGGATTCGATTCAAGGTGGTACTGATGGTATTTAAAGTGCTCCATGGCTCGGGACCTGGGTATCTACGGGACCGCCTACTGCCATCGTCTACCTCCCGCCGCCCAGTACGCTCCCACAGGGTTGCCCTACTTGGGGTACCGCCGCCTGATCGTTGTCGGCTGGTGGCCCCGAGGGTGCGGGCCTTCTCTGTGGGAGCCCCCTCCCTGTGGAATGATCTCCCCCCGGAGATACGAGCCATGACGGACATCCTGACCTTCCGGCGCGCGGTTAAGACCCTATTTTTTAAACAGGCTGGCCTGGCCCAGTAAGGGTTTTTGGGGTTTTATACCTAATTTTGGGTTTTAGTTTTTAATCTTCCATTTTAAATTTTTATTAATCCCGGATTTTTAAATGTGTAATTGTAGTTAGACGGGATGCAGCCGGTTTATCTATTTAATTCAGTTTTAAATTTATTTAAATTATATTTACTCTATGTATTTTTATTAGGCTGTACACCGCCCCGAGTCCCTTTTTTGGGAGAGGGAGCGGTATAGAAATATAAATATAAATAAATAAATATAACATTCTGGGAAAGTGACACAGGACTCTTCCTAATTCCCCCCACCATGCCACACAAATAGCCCTGAATATTGGTGTAGGCAGACTTAATTACCTCCTAGTGGAAGCGGGAAAGGGGGACAAAGGAAAATAATACCCTGTGCCTCTCACCTTGAACTTCACAAGCTGACCATTGATGGATGTGATGGATATTCCATCATACTATCTCCCTATTACTATTTCCACTATTAGATTGTTGTGTAACATACTAAGCCTTCTTCAAAGCCACAAATGGCTTTTGGGATCCAGTGTCTTCTCAAACCACAATTGATAAAGATGCATGAAAGCTCCAGTAAGAAGCTTAACACTAGTTTAAAAAATAGAAAATATAACAACCCTATCCCCAAACACCCAGTGCTGTCCATGTGCCCAATACAGTTGTGTCTATTCTGAATTATTTTCCTGCAAAGATCTTGTCTAGCCAGACATTAAGATAGGCCCACAGCTGTCCAAATATTTATCTGAGCTTGATCAATATGGTGTCTCAGTTCAGTAATCCAATTCTAATCCAATTTAAGGTTGGAAGAATTAAACTGTTGGTAGGTTGCTGCTTTAAATGTCAAAACGAATGCATAAAAATACACGAAAAGAAGTGGGTGATTAAAGTGTAAGGAAGACTAGCAGAAATTTATACAATGTGGTGAAAGAGACTCATCTCAGAAATTAAGCAATCCTTTTTTTTGCACTCAATCAATGCATTTGCCATGTTGTCAGAAGTCAATTCCCACAACATATAAATGGATCTTATGCAACAGAGTGTGAAATATGAAATAAAAAAATTATGAGAAAGTCTCAGGAGACCCGTGACTGTCTTCAGGAATATACAAATAAATTGTTTTAATAAGTAATTAATGTATTTTCGCAATAGCCTTACTGATTAGAAGGTAAAAAGTAAATCTAGTTTTAGCAATATGAATGTATTGAGAGAGAGAAACTCAGCCAAAATGACTTTTATACTTGTAAATCTTACTAGTTAATTGTCTATACTTCATTTAAACTTTGTAACTATAATATCTTTTACTTTAACCCAACAGTAAGTTAGCTCCACATGAGGAAATATTGTGGGAACCCTGAAAATATGAAGACAGCTTTCTAGCAGGGGCGTCAAACTCAAGGCCTGTGGGCTGAATCCGGCCTGCAGGGCCGGCCTGGAAATAGAAAAGGATCGGGTGCCTCTGGCAGCCAAAATGTGGGGGGCACATACGGCCCCTCGTGCCCCATTTTCGGCCTGGACAGCCTCCTGCGGCACTCTGCTGACCAAAATGGGACATTGGGGGGGTGGGAGTGAGCTACCCCACCATGCCCCAGTTTGGCTGGCAAAGTGTTGCAGGAGGCCATCCAGGCCAAAAATGGGGTGGCAGAGTGTTGCAGGAGGTGTCCATCCCGTCTCTGTCCCCCCACCACTGGCCCACGGAGAACTACAATGCTGATCCAGCCCTTAAAGAAACCCAGTTTGACCCCCCTGGACTAGATAGAATAGTCAAGAAACAAATTTGTAATTTATCACAGGCCAATCTAAAGTCTTGAAAGAAAAATAAGGTGGATTACCAGGAATAATCTTGCCTTTCAGAGATTAATTCTACATCTTGATATTTTGCATCCTTTAACTTATTCTAGGAATTCTTCTGTTTGTTCCATAGAAGTTTAAACTCATTCAAGAAGCCAGAAAACTAAGAATTCATCTCCCAGCACCAGCTATTGTTTAATTCCCCCTGAAAACTTCCAAAACTTTGCTCCCCATCTATGATCCTACTCTCCTTATGTGGTTGGCTTCATACTCTGTGCTAAACCATGTTTGGCTTACGTGTTTTATATCTAAGCTCTGGTATCTAAATTGCAACCATTTGAATGACAACTAGATGGCAACAAAGTATTTTTGCAGCCCTGTTATGGAAGTATATTTTTGCTTCAGTACTCTGAGAGTCTGGTTTATAATTCATTGTAGTGCATTACACCAGCAACTGTGACTTTTTTAGCAATTTATGATTAAATTAAGCCACGTTTTTAGAATGATATGTGAATCCAATCTATTACAAATGTTAAACCTGGTTCCTCTTTAAGGATTTTTTTTTTATATTTGTTTAGGTATTTACCTCTACATTCCATGTCCCCTCTCAGATTTTAGGCAATTTACATTCCAAACAATTAAAAGCCATCAAAATATAGACCCATGCAGTTTCCTTGGCAACATTTTCCCAAGTGCTTTTCCAAGATCTTCTTCCAAAATGTTTTTAAATTCCCAGGGCTGAGGGAGTGGCTGGCTCAAAGACCCCCAGCTAAGGGTGGGATTCAGTCGGTTTGAGGCTGGTTCGGATGAACCGGATGTTACATTTACATCTGGTTTGCCAAACTGGTAGTTGAACTAACCAGCTGGCCCCGCCCACCCTGCCCCTCCCATGAATCTCCATGCATCTCCTTTTGGATGCAGGTAAGTACAGGAGGAGGGTCTGAGAGGGTAAAAAATGGCCCTCCTGGACGTTCCGGAAGTCCAGAAATGGGTCTGTTTCCAGCTTCCAGAGGGCCTCCGGAGCCTGGGGGAGGCCATTTTTGCCCTCCCAGAGGCCCAAGGGAAGCCTCCGGACTCTGGGGAAGGTGAAAAACAGCCCTCCTAAAAGGTCCAGTAGGCCACGCCCACCATGGCCACACCCACCAGCAACCAGGCAGAGAATCAGTCGTTGGGGTTTTTGAGTCCCACCCCTGCCCCCAGCTAGTGTCCATGTTTAAGGAAAGTCTAGAACTCAGGTCACCCTGTTCCTAGTTCAGTGCCTTTAATCATTACATCAAAGTGATCTCAACAGTATCATTCAATTCCTACTTAGTTCTTTCAGAGCAGCCTTCTGGAACTTTACCAGGAAGCCATCATTCTAATATGAGGTAAGGGCCAAGCTAAATCAGACTGAGGAGGTTGCTACCAAGGCTTGTTTCCAAACCCTTCTTCTCATGGCTTGTGAGGGAATTTTCTCAGCCAGCTCTCTTGGCAGGATGAAGTGGATGGACTGCTTCATTTGACAATCACTATGTTTCTTCAATAAATCCTTACAGCAACAATAAAATATTTCACATTGCATTTTGTGGGATTGTATAGCTTTGTCATAATGGCAAATGCAGCTCCCATATTGTTAGTAGAACTTCATAACTCTGGCTCCACACTAGCAACCCAGGCCTTCAGCAGATACTGATTTGTTAGAGCGGGATTAAGAACTCTGAAGCTGCTAGTGTGATTTCTCCTTTAGTCAGATAAGATCCCAATGTGAAGATCTCCCATTTCATGTGGGAGCAATATCTATCTCTGACTATTTTAGAGGAAGCTTAGCTGCTTGAGATTCCTAAAAGTAGATTCTCTTAAAAAAAAAGTTAAGGAAAAATCCTCTAGACCAGGGATCTCCAACCTAGGCAACTTTAAGTCTGGAGGACTTTAACTCCCAGAATTCCCCAGCCAGCTTTGCTGGGAGTTGAAGTCTGCTAGGCTTAAAGTTGCCAAAGTTGGAGACCCCTGATCTAGACAGCACAAGAACCATCTTGGTTATAGCAGTGAAAATGTTTTCAGGTTTCCTCATAAATCTGAAAAAAAGAAATTCTACTACCTCAATAGCTTGGCTCCTTAAAGGAGCAGCTGCAGTTTTCCAACTATCATATATTTATTCATCTGAGCTACACAAATCCAACTGGCAATAAAGAAAGATATCTTTGCCTTTTTAATAAGGCTCTCATAGGCCCTTGCTGAAATAACACATGCTTAGTCTTTAGTAAATTAGAATTTGCTAATAAACTCATTTTCTGAAAAATTCTTACCAGAGCAAACCCTCCCGTAAAAACAGAGGATTGTTAACCAATAACTTTAAGTGACAAGAACATGATCCAAGAATCTGCAACTCCAATTAGGCACTGGAATTCAAATGTATTAGGGGACCATCTACAAGTAGACAGAATACCCACCCCTTCTCAAGCATTATGTGGAATTAAATTACCCATTCTTAAAGGAAGCTTAAGATGGTGCTTAATTTGAATAAGCACATGTTCATTTAATGTACTTAATGCCCAAAGGCAAACAAGCTAACGAGAGCTATGCCAGTTGCCCAGTTAAAACAAGAGTAACACAACCAGAAAACTCATTATATGGCAATTCCTTTTGAAGCCTTTCATGCTTGTCGTTTGAAGATTTCCAGTATGAAGCAGGAAGAAGCACTGAGCGAACTTTTCAATAGCAATCCAGCTCCATGTCCAACAAACAGATTGTGATCTTTACGTCCTGCAGAAGCATCTCCCACAAGGTGATCCATAAGATTCTTGCATTAATGGCAGCTCTATTTTCAGTTTCTGAATTCTCAGATATTTAAAAGGATCGCTTGAAAAAGCTCTAGAACATTTTTTTCTGATGGACGAAAGGGCTTGCTGTTTCTCTGAAGGACAAAACACGATGGGTACAAGGTTCAAAGAGACTGGGTAATTGAAGGTGAGATCTAGAAATGCTTATTTTCAAAATTGCCTTAAGGTACAAAAAGTAATTATTTCTCAGTTTCTAATTACTCAATTATGGATAATTTGAACATGATGATAGTCTGCTGTTTCTGACCAAAACTGTGAGGTTCTTCTTATGCAATTATATCATTATAAAAACAGTGTGGGCCCATAGCTCCCAAATTACTTGAATTACAATAATTTTGTTATAAGAATAATGCCTTTAAAATGACCTCTTTTATTATATTTCCTCCCCCAAGAATACCAGGGGCTTTTCTAAGTAACCAGCTTTTCCAACTCTCAATTCTTCTGAATCTAATCTCAATGTACCCAAAGCTGATTCTAGCTGCTTTGTTTACTATCAGTTCTGCTCAGACACCAAGATGCTGTGAGTGCAGGCACATTTACCTTCCCGGGGGACCACCAGCTCATTAAGCATTCACCCTTCAGGCCAATGACTGAGTAAGAAGATGGTCATCAAAGCTGTTCCTGTTTGTCAGCCAATCAGTTGAGTGCTTTGTCCCACCTTTCTTGTCAACCCCTAAATGTATTCCTTATCACAAGAGAGAGGCAGGGACTAAATAGCTAGCATTAACCCATGTTTTTGTGCTTGCTAACAGGGGAAAACCTTAGTTGCTTTCCAAACTCTTCCTGGTGATGGGCTAGCAATTCTGCTTTTCCATCTAGTGATGCCAGGATACTGCCATGACTGGACGCCTGAAATGGGAGAGGGCAGGATTAAGTCTAGCACCCACTCCAGTAGGTGTTCCAATTGTCCTGTCAATCAGAAGGCTTGGATACGCTGCTATTTCTTGCTTAGCAATAGCAATCATTTCTCTAGTCCCTGGCTATAATATGTACACACCGGGATGTGGGGAATTCATTTTGTTCCACTGTACATTTTGTAGCATTGTACATTCATCTGGGACCCCTAAACTCTGGGTGGAGCAAAATTCTGTGTATTAAAAAAGAAAACTTGTGTCTCGCTATATATGATGAAGCATGTTCTTAGATTTGCGCTCCCCAAAGTGCAACATGCTGATGAATAAATAGCTCTATTGTTGTGGTGCTCTATTGTTGTCCTTGTCCTTGTTGTGCTATCCAGGATGCAATTACACAAGCACCATTGGCACTTTTTGAATAGTTCTTATGGTCTTAACAATAAAGAGCTACAGGTTTCTCCACCCCCACTGGAGCTATTATTATGTAAGGATATTCCAGAAACTGAATCACACTTAAGTGTATCAAGTGTGGAGAAACCCTGGAGAGTTTTATGTATTCTTTCCATAGGGAAAAAAGTGTTTCAAAAATGGAAAGAAAGAAAGAAAGAAAAAGTATGACTCTTTTAATTTGATATGGTGAAGAATAGCTTACAACTATCACAATGGCAACTAAATTGAGGGTATAGTGAAGAGGTCCCTAAACTTGGCAACTTTAAAACTTGTGAACTTCAACTCCCAGAATTCTCCAGCCAGCATAGAATACTGGAAGTTGAAGTCCACAAGTCTTAAAGTTGCCAAGTTTGGGGGACCTCTGGTATAGTGTGACACTCTTTGTCAGGTTCTCTTCCAGAAATTCCTAGAAGTAGACTGATAAGGGAAAGCATGACTGCTGGGATATGTGTGTCCTGTGCAAACTTATAATACAGATATGCAACTGAAGACCTTGGCTGTTTGCCCACTGAAGACCTGGAACGCTGCAGCATTGTCTTTCTGCAATTAGTTAGTAACAGAATTAACACAGAAGACACTTGTCACATTTTAGCTACTGTAGCACTAATTATGCAGCAAATCTCTTTCTCATGTCTTAAGATCTTCTTGGAATGTTTGCTCACAAAGAAGCCTCACAGATAAAGTTGCTAGCACCTTCAACTTAAATTTGACTATTTACTCTTTTTGCTGTCTTTTATTTTCTTGTTGGTGCATGCTGTGGAATGAATGAATGAATGAATGAATGAATGAATGAATGAATTGGTCTGTTAGTTGTTCCTTCAACTGGTTAACTAAAATTTGCTAGCATCAGGGGAGATGGATAAAAGTTGACATACGTCAAATGAAAAAAGATTACTTATGGAACAATTCATAATTTCTGATTGATTATGTTTATTAGTGTTATATCCCACCTTTCATTCAGGAGCTCCAAGTGGCATACATAGCACTCCCTCTTCCTATGTTTCCCTACAGCAATCATCTAATGAGGATGGAGCTTTGACTGAAAGAGAATAACAGGCCCAGAGTCCCAGTGATCTCCTGTAGATAAAAGTGGACTAGAACTTTGATTTCCTCCCTCCTAATCCAAACTCCATCAGTGGGAATTGTATCCCAGAACAACTGGGCTGGAGGATACCAGGTTGGGAAAGATTCTCTGAAGCTGCCTGCTGCCTGCTAAGATACGTTTTAAAAATCTTATTCCCAACAAGAGCTAACTTACGCGGTAATCGCTGGAGGTAACATAGAAGATGGGCAGGAAGGCTAGCCAAATGATGCATGTGGTATACATGGTGAATCCAATGAACTTGGCCTCGTTGAAGTTTTCTGGACATTTCCTGGTCTTGAAGGCATAGACCGTACACAACACGATCAAGAGGACATTGTAGGTGAGTGATATTAGCATACTGGAGTCTCGGTTGTTGCATTTCAGGGTGACAATATACCTTTTGTCAGACTCGGTCTCCTTTCGTGTGCCTGGAATCTCCACCATGAGCCAGATAATGACAATGATGAGCTGGCATGAAATCAGAGCCAGGCAGATGACCACCTGGGAGGTGGGGCTTATGAACCGTGGACGCTGCACGCCTTCTTTGACGCCACTGAAAATCCGTGCAATACGGTTTGTCTTGGTCAAGAGGGCAGAGTAGCAGACAGCAAAGGAAGTGCCCAATCCTAGGCGCCGCAGGGTACAGACCACAGTGGAAGGCTTGGCAATGAAGATAAATGTCATGCTGTAGCACATCAACACTCCAGTCAGCAGGATGTAGCATAGTTCTCGGCCTGATGCTTTCACAATGGGAGTGTCATTATTCCTAACAAAAACCCCCAAAACAAACAGAGTGGACATGAAACCAAGGCAAGAAATTGTGACTGGCCCAATAGCCCAGACATCCTTCCAGTGAATATACTCTTGGGGTAGTTCATAGCATCCATTTAAAGTCGTATTGGGCCAATAACCAAGGCCACAATCTCTGCAAGTAAATTCATCCAGCAGAAATTCATATGGCTGGCATGGGATACATATCCAACAGCACATATCTCCTGGTTGCATGCTCTTCATTTCATTCTTCTTGCAGGGATCACTGCACTGGGAAACAGGAATGGAGGTCTTCACCCATGGAATGAGGCTGGTGTTCAGAATGAGTCCTTCTGCCCAGTAGCCTACCTTCTGATAGCGATATCTCCCATTGGCTCTCTGGTAGTTGAAAATATTGTAACGACCAATTCCATCTCCACATTGGTCAAACCGAACCATACTTTTGGTGTCTAATGGTGGTCGAAATGGAGCTGTGAAGTGGAATTGGAAAATTGGGTTCAAGTGAGAGAAAAATAACATGATTACAAAACTGAGCTGTCCACATGGAAAAATTTTCCAAAAATTGGTTCTATTATACTTTTGTTACTTTGCTATTTAAAAGGAGAAGTTTTATTCCTCGTCCTTTTCGTAGGGATATAAATTACTTCATATGGATCTTTTTTTCTTTTACAGAGAGATGCTTATCACCCTCAATGTAGATAATTTACTTGCGTATTCTCAACAAAATTGATAGCAATATAATCTGTGCAGAAATCTTAAAAACTGAATTAGACATGGGGAACTATGGGAGCTGAAGTCCAAAATATCTGAAAGGCATCAGGATTGGAAAGGCTATCTTTGGAATCACTGCAGAGCAGCCAGAACATAATAAATAACCTTTTAATTTTTCCCCAAAGTTGTGCATTAGAACGATGCAAAGCATTCGGAAGTGGCATTTTTTCAAAGCATGTTAGTACAAACAACACCTCCTTCCTTGAAACACTCAAGCAGCCTCATCCTCTGGAAGGCTTTGCTGCTCCATATGCAGTTTTTGATAGTTGTATACATAGACAACACTTCTGTTGGATTGTCAGTGAAGCAGTTTTATATGTCCCTCTCCCACTTGGAAGAAACAGCCTTTAAATAGCAGCTGAAGCTTTCTAGAAGACATGGCTGCTGAAATGAGTGCTTTTCAAATGTGGCAACTTTAAGATGTGTGGACTTCAACTTTCAAAACTCCCCAGCCAGCATTCTGGGAATTGAAGTCCACACATCTTAAAAGTTGCCACATTTGAAAAACATTGGTTTAAATGTTTTGAGAAGGGACGCTTCCATCACACTGAGATTTTTGGGAAGCTTCCCTTCTGAAAGCTTTGCCCAGCCCCACTGGGTATTATATTAGTATAACTTGTTGTAACCTGAAAACTCAGGGGCTCATTATTGCTTTATTATTCCAGCGCCGTGACACTCAAAGGAATAGGAATATGAAATAAGAAATAGGAAAGCAAAATCAAATGTATGCAAGTGTGAACTTAGGTGGATACAGGTGGGGAGCCCTTTGGCTTGATCACAACAATACTGCAAATCTCTCTTAAATGAAGTTCAATGTGCGTAACTACCGTATCTTGCTTTCATTGTAAGATATAAGCAGAACTTATGGAAAGTCAAATTCTAGGCCAGGGGTCCCCGAACTTGGCAACTTTAAAACTTGTGGACTTCAACTCCCAGAATTCTCCAGCCAGCTATGGGAGTTGAAGTCCATAAGTCTTAAAGTTGCCAAGTTTGGAGACTTCTGTTCTAGGCAGTCAAATCTCCTAGCCTGAGAAAACTAGTGTTTTGTTCCATTTGTACAAGCATGTTAAACTAGCAGCTGTCATACCCAAGAGAACAAGAGTGAGACTTTCTCACTTGATGGCAACATTCAATCAATGAGGGATTTTTTTTCCAATTAATGTTACAGCAATTCACACAGAAATATTTCTGGTAACCACAACACCAGGCAGTTTGTGCTCATAGAGAAAACTCTACTTTTCAGGATACTGTATTTCTGCCATGATCTGCCCTGAGATTGTACCATTCAACTTAATCTGAGGCTCCAGTTCTGTTCTCCATGCCCTGATCTTCATGTTCTTTATTCCTCCCCACAATTCTCTATATCAAACCATTACTTTGGCTTACCATCAAAAGTTACGTTGAGCATGAAATCCTTGTAGAACCGCTTACCATTCACCGGCTTCATGGAATCACAGAGCTTGGTGGCATTGGGGCAGAGTGCTTGATGCATATTATGAAGGGCATGGGCCATCGCATAGACTGCATTGACCACAAACATGATCTTGGATTCCTGCTCAAACTGCCCTGACTTCAAGGAGAAGTGACTGCAGTTCTGGCTGTGGAAACTACACTGGAACTTGTGTTCCCAGAACTCCTGGAACCATGGATTTCGGCTGTTGTTGTGGAGGTTGAGGTTTTGGAAGTACACCGCAAATTCCTGTACTGGGTAGGATGCCAGTTCAATAGTGATAGCACCATCAGCAATTGGCTCACTGCCGGCCACTACACTTTCTAGAGCCCCCCAACCATCACTGGCCACCCAAGTGAAGGACACATTAATCCTTTGAGCAGCTGCTAGCAGCTCCCGAGCATCTTCACTTCGGGTGAATAGCACTACCACTCTTGCACTGGGTTTTTGCATCAGTGCCTTAATCACTCCATCAAAAGTCTTCTTGTTCATAGAGCGTCCCACTTTCTCAGAAGTGGCAATGCAGATGTTGCGGGCCCGAGCTTGTTGTTCAAAAGCTTCAATGCCTGTTTCTCCATAGTCTCCTTCAGAGGCCACAGTGGAGACGTAGGTCCAGTTGAAGAACCGCAGGATCTCAGACATAGCTTTGGCCTGGTAGAAGTCAGGTGGGACAGTGCGAGCAAAGTAATCATAACGAGACTTGTCACTCAGTTTGGCACTGGTGGAAGCATAACTGATCTGAGGGATCTGGAACAGCCGTAGGAGATTAGCCACCTGAGGAGAAAGAGATCAAGGAAGAGAGGGAAGATTCTTAGTGAGTAATTGGGGGAAAAAAGGAATGCGCAAAAAGGAACAGGACTATTCTGCCCACTAGCGTGGAAAACATTACTATTTAAGTGTAATTCACTAGACTAATTTTCTGTTATTTTTTAAAGGTGGTAGAGGAAGAATTAACATTTTCCCCTGTCCTGTTTGGGGATGATACAGACCTTCTGTAGACTCTAGTCTTGTTTGAATAACTGCTACATACTGTAAGATTCCGTTCTGACATTGCAACTAAATATGGTAAAATTGCTTAGGAATGGCATACTCTGAATTTATTATATAAGGTTTCTTATAATTGTTTTGCAGATCATGCATGTGCCCTAAACATAGCTTCTACTTCATAAGAACTTTGATAGATATCAGAATTTCGTGTCATAGTTCTGATCATCCTTCTGCCTTCAGAAGCTATACCTTCTTGACTGGAGTTGTATGGTTACACAATGGGAAATAAAAACAAACATGGCACTAGTACAGCATGGTTTACCCTTAGCATACACACAGTCTTAACGTCTACACTTTCTCTGAATAACCCCTTTTTATTATCCAATATATTTAAAGAGATGGAGGAAAGTAGACAAGTTCTCCAGGCAAAAGAGCATTTAAAGCAGTGTTTTGGTCAGTATATGACTTCCAGGAGACATGATGTGTATAAGGGATTTTAACACCACAACAGATCCTCTCATTTCCCCTACCTAATCTTCCATTCAAGCATTGTTTGGTTATTCTATAATTTTTTTTTTCTGCTGGCCCTGAAATGTTGAAAAGAAAATTATGGCAAGGGAAAGGAGCCAGGAGTAGAGTAAGCTGTGAGTAACCACCAGCGGTGAATGGGTTCCCAGAAACTCTCCCAAAAAGCATAGCACTTCAAGACAATCAGTTTAGCTCCAATGTTGTACACTCTGCAGAGAAACCAGGAATAGATTTATTGGTTTTCAAAGCTGTTCTGGAGTTTGCATTTGATTTTTTTCCCCAAACTTCCAGGCTGGAAGTGATCACAGTTTCAAAATTTTACTCATGGTCATAAAGACTAGGCTCAGATGCAACTGAGTGCTATGCCAAATACTTCATTCAGAGATTTTGTTGACAGGGAGCTAACATAGTATACTATCTACTTTAATGCAGTGAATTTTATATGTGTGTGCCTGTGTGTATTCTATATCTTATATATGTGTGTATGATATACAGATGTAGGATGTAAACATATAATGTATGAGTGTGTCATATTTTTATTTATTTGATTTGATTTGTCAATCGCTTACAAGATAATAGGTATAAGTATAAACATAGTTATGAATACATGAAATGGATACATATAAGAAATAAAAAAAACAATAGGATAGGGACGGGAGGCACGTTGGTGCGCTTATGCATGCCCCCTACAGACCTCTTAGGAAAGGGGTGAGGTCAATAGTAGACAGTCTAAGGTTAAAGTTTTTGGGGTTTGGGGAAGAAACCACAGAGTCAGGTAGAGTATTCCAGATATTGACCACTCTGTTGCTGAAGTCATACAATATTTCCTGCAATCAAGTTTGGTGCAGTTAACCTTGAGTTTGTATCTATTGTGTGCTCTTGTGTTGTTATGGTTGAAACTGAAGTATTCATTGACAGGTAGGACATTGCAATGTATGATTTTATATACTATACTTAGATATATATGGTGGCATGTGTCCTCCTCAACCTTGTGTCCTCTACCAGAGGGCTGGGAGTTCGAGGGTTCTGCACAATATCTTAGCTTTTCCTGGCTGTTCTGGACAGAGGGCTCCGGTGTCTCCTGGGATCCTCTCTCCCAACTTAGGAGTCACAGCCCTGGTTGTTCCTACCATCACTGGAGGTCACTTTGTTCTTTGCTTTCCACATCCTCTCTAGTTCTTCCTTCAGGCCCTGACACTTCTCCAACTTCTCATACTCTTTGTTCCTGAGGTTGCTGTCACTGGGCACTGCTACATCTATCACCACCACTGTCTTCTACAGGTAAGGTAGGTATCAGACAAGATTTGAATCCTGGTCTCCCACATTGAATGGTGATGCTCTATCAATTACCTTATTCAGCTGCTTGTGTGTGTGTGTGTGTACACACAAACACACACACACAATTACAGTAATAGAATTATATACTATTAGATGACATTGAAACATATTCCATATGCCCTTTTCAATTCAGATTCATGCAAAGTACAGCAACGGGTGCTGAAAAGATAATGCCTTAAATCAACCTTTTCCAACCTGATGCCACCTAGATGTGTAGAGGCTGTCTGAAAATTGCACTTGGCAGCCCATAGAACGAATGACAGCTTGAGGAAGGCAGACCTAAATGATCTTGTCCGTCAAAATGAAAAGCACTTAGTGGGATGGTTTAATTAATATTAGTCTCCATCACTTTATACAGTTAAATGAAATTTTAGATAATTTATTAAATTTAGATTTCCACCCCACCCTGGTCCCATAATGATGGACCATCTGGATTTTAATTTTGACCTGATCAACGGAAGTAAGTATTTTGCTGCTGACCTCAACAAGATATGGAGTGGACTTTTTACACATTGTATTTAAAAATGAAATGAAATGTTGCATTAAGTAGCAGCTGATATATTTCTGATACAGATTTCCATCAGCTGTTCAGACTTATCTCTGATTCTTTAATGGCATAGGTAGACATTTATATGCAATTAGGCTAAATTAATTGCACATCAATGTCTACCTATCTCATTAAAGTTATATTAATAGAAAAACAAACTAGGACCTGTTATATTCAATGAATCACCCACAAATTATTTGTTAGGTACATGTTACAAACTCTTTATAACTGGGTTGGCAAAATAACAAGTCTATCTTATTTTGGTGCTTTGCATTGTGATATCCTTTTTCTTTAGCATTGATTTTCATACAACTGGGCTAGAGGTGGTATTCAGCAGGTTCTGACCAGTTCTGGAGAACCAGTAGTGGAAATTTTGAGTAGTTTGGAGAACCGGCAAATATCGCCTGTGACTGGCCCTGTCCCCATCTATTCTCTGCCTCCTGAATAACCAGCTGATCAGCTGGGTCTTCTTTTGTTGCCCTGCACAGGAGAACGGAGGTGGAAAGCAGGTTAGTGGGATGGGGTGGGAATGGGATTTGCAGTAACCTTCCCCCTGAAGTGGGGTGGGAATGGAGATTTTACAGTATCCTTCCCTTGCCATGCCCACCAAGCCATGCCACGCCCACCAAGCCACACCCACAGAACCGGTAGTAAAATTTTTTGAATCCCACCACTGAACTGAGCATATTTCTCACCAAAACTGTATGTGCACTTGCATGTAGATATACATCATTCAGTGGGCTGTCCTCCTATCTCTTTGCATCTATCACTGATACAAACATCCTTCACTTTTGCAAGAAATTGCCTGAAGATAGCAGTTTGCAACAAAATAGGTATTTACAATAAAAGTAAATATTTTTTTCTTAAAACTACTCAAGGACAATCTTACTAGAATGTCAATTGTAACTAGGGGTACAGATGCAATTTAAGGGAAGCAAGGTCACCCCATGGCCAATATAGAATAGTACATCAACATGGGATGTTTCTTCTTCAAAATTCTCTGGTTTCTTCTTGCTCAATCTGTCAGTCAGAATCAGAGGTGGTATTCAGCAGGTTCTGACCGGTTCTGGAGAACTGGTAGTGGAAATTTTGAGTAGTTTGGAGAACCAGCAAATACCACCTCTGACTGGAGATTTTACAGTATCCTTCCCCTGCCATGCCCACAGAATCAGTAGAAAAAAGATTTGAATTCTGGGAGTAGAAGTCCTCCAGGCTTAAAGCTGCCAAGGTTAGAGAGCCCTGCTCTAATTCTTCCAAAGTCATCCTAATATAAAATCTTGCCTTGGGAGAATACAATACAACGTCTCTTATCCTTCTGTTGCCTCAGATGATGTAGGAAGAAGCAGACTCTGTCTCAGAAAAAATATCACTCTGAAAAACAGCCGTAAAGTCTTGTTAGTAGAGGCCCAGATCCCACAATATATCTAACTCCAGAAGAAGCATTAAAACTAGAGTTGAATGGGCTTGCTAAATCAAACCACTGCTGTTGCTTTACTGTTGGAGAGCCTTTCAGTAACCTTAGCTGAAAGTTTACTAAATTTAACTGCAGAAGGCAAATAGGCCTAAGTGCAACTAAGAAGGTAATTGGTGTTTTCATAAGAACATGTAAATGGAAAATACTGATCTATGGAAACAAATTTGCCTCTCATAACAGCTGTGGTTGCCCCCTACTGCCTTGATGTCCCTTTTTCATTCCAGTAGAAGCAGAGTATAAATAGAGCCAGGAACAGAAATGTTACTGTGGCTAAAATAGTAGCATTTTGGAAAAGTAAGAGGACTTGATTACAACCAGAAGTTGGCTTCTCAAGCATTGTTAGGAAAGACTCCTACTGTATCTAAGATGGTGGCTAACCATTGCAAGTCATTGTAAGATCTGAAGTCAACGTACATCTATTACTGGCTATATTTAGGACAGCTGAATCACTAATGGTATGCATGATCATTCAGAAGTAAATTCTAGGGAATTTTGATTGAGTTTCCATAGATATGACTCCAGAGCTGTAGTGGCCCAGTGGTTAGAATGCAGTATTGCAGGCTACTTCTGCCAGAAGTTTGGCAGTTCAGTTCTTACTGGGTCAGCCTTCCATACTTCCAAGGTTGGTAAAATGAGGACCCAGATTGTTGGGAGCAATATGCTGACTCTGTAAAACCACTTAAAGAGGGCTATAAAGCACTAGGAAGCGATATATAAGTAAGTGCTATTGCTATAAGACAGCCACTGCGGCATAGTGGTAGAGGTGTTGGACTGGCTTCAGGGACACACAGAATCTAATCTACCTTCAGCCACAGAAGCTCCCTGGTCAGCCATTCTCACCTAGCCCAAATCTTTTTCACAAGGTGATAGTTGTGGGAAAGACTTGGAGAAGGAGCAGGTGAGGTCTTATACAAAAGGTGGGATATAAATCTGTGTGTGTGTGTGTGTGTGTGTGTGTGTGTGTAGTCCAAAATTCTGGGCCCTTTGTATTATAACATGTTTTAAATATTTAGCATGCTGGGCTGTATAACTGCTTATGTAAAAGAAATATTCCTGCATTCACTTCAGGATAATATTGTTTCAATAGAAAATTGACCGAAAAGGCTCCTCTGCTATGCCATGTGTTTTGGCACCTGGTTCTGAGCCCCAGCAAGCTGCTGTATTCTGTAATAGTAGTTAAACAAATCATTGTTTGGCATGACACATGGATTGAGTCAAATTCTACTTCCAAAACTGACAATTTCCTTCTATCAAAGAACTTCCCCATTTTTCGCCAATTTTCTGCCAGGTCCTTCAAATGCTCAGACAGTTCCATCAAACTGAGGAACAATTTTAAACATCTACTCAAAAGTCCCATTGAATCACTCACTGAAAGTGGGTGTAGAACTATGGAATCGATTGTACTTGAAGTAATTTAACTGGAATTAATGTAACTAATATTATCCCTGTTGATTGCAACAGATTTACTCACTGTACAACTACACTTGGTTCCAACCCATTATGCAGTATTGAAGGAAGCTTAATCTGTTGATGTTCCACTTAATTTAGGACCTCCCTAGAAGCAGAGAAAACCAAAAGCAGTAAAATATTTGCTAGTAGCAGTTGCAATGTGCTCCAGAGCTGTTGCAGATGGCATCCCTGTGATCTGCAGCTCTAACTCTCCACTTGCTCCAGATGCTCTGCAGTAAGGCTTGCTTTCTTCAAAGAGGAGAAATCCTCACTAATGAGGTTGTTAAAAATACTGACTACAAAAGAGGCAGGCTAGAGAAAAACCTTCATTTCTGCGGAGAGGAGAGCCAGCACAGGCTTCACAGTTTGGGAGGTGTCAAAAACCTTACTGCATAATTAACGTAACAATTAATTTGAAGCAGAAAACTACATTCTCTAACTGCAAATAAAGACCCAAGGCTACAAACAGTCTTTCAATGATATTGCACACCTGGCATTAGAGAATTTCACCCAAAACTAGGGATTGCCAGATCCAGTCTGCAAGAACCTGGTTGACCCTAGATATCAGCCAAGAAATGTTGACCTCTAGTGGCTATTTAGATGTTGGAAGATCAGATCTAATGCCAGGTTTAACTAAAAATGTAGAAAAACGTAGCTGCTGTAATTCCTTCATCCTTGATTTTTACAATACTTGATTTTTACCATAATTTTAAATTACTGTGTCCTTGGTGAAGCCTGAAAAATGAAAAATTTATTCAGTCTCCATATACAATTAACTCGGTGCTTCTGCAAAAAAAAAAAAAAACCAGCTTTTTGCTTTTGTTAATGCAAAAATTTGGAGGTCAAAATTGTATTGTTAATATTTGGGGGAAATTAAATGGACAGTTTCATTGAAGTAGAAATGAAAGTCTAAACTGAATACTGTACTAGCTCCAGTGAGTTGCATGTAATAATCCTATTTTATTTGCTAGACATTTGTAGCTTCCAGTCCTAGAAAACACAGATCAGGTAAATACCTGGGGAGATAGTTGATTGTATTACTTGCTCTGTTGTAATAATTCTTCTGGCTAACAGAGAACTGTAGTGATTCATTTCAAATGAAGCAAAGGGATTTTAGTTTTTAAGCACTAATATAGCTTTTCTGAAGCCTATCAAGTACAAAGAATATTATCTTAAATTAGAAGTCTGTGGATACAGGTTTAATGGAAAAATAATGAACAGAAACTGGAAAAATTGATTGATTGGTCAATTTGATTGTTCTACAGTAAAGGAACTTCAAATTGCTCAATTTCAGGTTACCAAAAAAGTCCAGTTTTATCTCTGTGACCAGAACCAAAATGATGAGGTTTTATTTTAGTATACTGGTTACTTTATTGATGAATGCCAGGAAGATTGCTTCCCAGATGCTCAGTAGAATTATTTTTAATTGCTATCAAGTACCTAAGAATCTCTTCTCATTTTATCTTCCCACTAACAAACCATGCATTGGGCTAGCCAAAGGTCTTCAAACTTGACAGTTTTAAGACTTGTGGACTTCACCTTCCAGAATTCCTCCTCCAGTCATGTTAGCTCAGGAATTCTGGGAGTTGAAGTCCACAAGTCAAACTTGCCAAGTTTGAAGACCCTTGGGTTAGGCTAAGAGCTATAGTGCAGTGAACAACATGGTCAAATGGAAATTCGACTTTGAAGTTTTTCAGTCCAGCACTTTAATCCTTAGACTGAATTGCTATATATTTTTACAGTTGTGTTGATTGCTGTTTCCTTCCTCATCTTTGTCTTTCTCTTCTTGCTCCTCCATTTCTTTTGTATTGCAGCAAAGTATATCAATGCATGATGTTTTCTTTTTCAGTTGACTTGATGCTGGGAAGAAGTGATTGGCCCAAGGTCACCCAGCTGCCTTCCTTGCCTAAGGAAGGACTGAAACCTGGGCTTCCCCATTCCTAATCCAGCCACACCTGCATGCTTTTGGTTCTCATATGTTCTTTAATGTAACAATTGTTATATCTAGGCTCAGAGTGGATTTCTTTCACTCAATCCACCTCCTTAATCCAAGTAGTTTTTGTCTCTCTATCCTCCCATGATTTTGATTTTAAAAAGTCATTATACTATCTATGCTGCAAAAAAAACCCAATATGAAATTTTCCTTCATTTCAGCATTAGTTTCTTAAGCCTCCTAAGACCTATGGAAACAATGATAGGAAAATAAGTCTGGATCCTATTCCCTGCTCCAAGAAAAAAGTGTATTTCCATGGCCCATGCATGCTCCAGCGTCATTTTAGTGCACGAACTAAAGAACTAGCTCTAGAAACAATTCTACGTTGCCCAGGTTCATTCTTAACCAACTTAGTGGCAGTTGGAGTGATGAGCTCATTGTGTGCATTATGACATCATAGATTGCAAGACAACTTGGTGCTGCTATTTTAAGGGAACTTCAACAGTTGGAACTAAATTCTTTCTAAACAAACTCTGACTTTTTTCTGAAAAAATGGCAAAGAAACCAGAGGAAGAGAGTTTGTGGGAAAAAATAAAAGTAAGTGAAATATGATTTATTTATTTATTTATTTTTTATTAATTACATTTATATACCGCCCTTCTCCCAAGGGACTCAGGGCGGTGAACAGCTCGTCTAAAAACCCCACAAATACAAAAGTTAAAAAGTAATTAAATATTAGAATCAGCTGTAGACTAAAATTAGAAAACCCCTCCCCACCCTTAAAACCCAATTTAAAATTAAAAATGGAGATCAAATTTAAAATCATTATCTCAGCCCAGGCCGGCCTGCTCAAAGAGCCAGGTCTTTAACGCGCGCCTGAAGGCCCTCAGGTCCGTGCCGGTACGAAGTTCCGGTGGCAGAGTATTCCAGAGGGCGGGGGCACCCACAGAGAAGGCCCTACCCCTTGGCGCCGCCAGACGACACATAGCGGCCGACGGCACCCGGAGCAGACCCTCCCTGTGGGAACGCACCGGCCTGTTGGAGAATGTTGGAGATTAACAGAATAACAGAATAATAGAGATGGAAGACACCTTGGAAGTCTTCTACTCCAAACCCCTGCTCAAGTCGGAGATCCTATATCATTCTGGACAAATGGCTGCCCAAACTCTTCTTAAAAACCTCCAGTGGCGGAACACCTACAACTTCTGGAGACAAGCAGTTCCATTGATTGATTGTTCTCACTGTCAGGAAATTTCTCCTTAATTTTACACTAGATCTTTCCTTGATAAGTTTCCATCCATTATTTCTTGTCCTGCCCTCAGATAGTTTGGCCAGTCCCTCAAATATTGTTCTCACTGAGCTCCCAAATTAGTTCTGCTTCTTCTAACAACATTGAAACATCACCAATGTCCATCTCTTTGAATTCTATGAAGAATTCATCTTTTGATTTAGTGTTGATCTGATTATAATTGGATGAACACTTGCAATATGTTAATTCAAAACCTGGTTTACAAATTGTATTGGTTTAATATGTGTGTAAAAATAGCTTCCATGACTTACTAAGTTAAAATGAAATAGTATTCTGCATTCTATTCTAAGGGAGCCTCGGTGGTGCAGTGGTTAGAGTGCAGTACTGCAAGCTACTCCTATTGTAATTTGGCAGATTGAATCCCACCAGGCTCAAGATTGACTCAGCCTTCCATTCTTCTGAGGTGGATAAAATAAGGACCCAGATTGTTGGGGGCAATATGTTGAGGGCTGTAAAGCACTATAAAGCGGTATATAAGTCTAAGTGCTATTGCTATTCTTTAATGCAGTGGGAATCTTATCTATAATGGAATGGCTTGCTAGCAGATTTTTATTTGAATCTGTATTTCTAACTATGAGAGATCCTTCTGGAGTTGACCAAAACACCTTATCCATCTCAACTTTTATCATACCATATGTCCCTTCTAGGCAACTAATCTTTGGCTAGATTCATCTAGATACCTAACTGGGTCAAAAGTGGGGGCAACTAGTGCACAAATACACCAATTACTACTGATGCATAAGTGGGACAGTTTTAACCCCACTGGAAGTCTTGTCAGTCACATTATCCTTCTTCAGTCAATCATGCTGGGCTAAAAAAAAAAAAGAATTGGCAAATTGGTTTGTGAGTTTGGTGATCTATCACTGCCATCCTGAACTTGCTTAAAAACCTGGGGTTGAGAATTAACTTCACTAGGATTCAGGTATTTGTGGATTCCTGTTTTTCTGTGAGAGATGGCACATTTTCCTCAGGCCAGCTGACAGAATTTTTATTGCCTCCTTAGCTGCCTTGATCTGCTGCCTCCCTTTTTCCTGATGCAGGCTTTGATGATCACATTGCCTGTAAACAGAAGGACATACATATATTTTTGGGTCTTGAGCAAAGCTTCTTGTGCTGCACATAATCCCAAAGGTTTATGCTTGTTTGGGTTTCTCCCATCTAGGCTTTCTGGGTTACTTGTGCTAGGCAATGCATCTTCCATTTGCTGAGGTTGCAGTTATGGTGAACTTCATCCAGTGAGAAGACCACTGAGGTTGAAGAAAGTTTTTTTATTGATTTAAAAAACCCAGATCCTTGAAAGCCTACATCATGTTTTAAATGTCCACTCCCTGCATGGTGGGTCAAATTGGATCAGCAGGGCATCTAGAAAGGAGCATATATGCTTTCCCTGGCATCTGAGGTGGGCTATAATAGTTGATGTTGCAGTTTCCTACTTCAGTGGAATGCCAATCTTTGTTTTATTCAGTCTTATTTATTTAGATTTGGGCATCACAGATTGTAGAACTACTTCGGGAGGTTCAAAACATAACAAAACAAGACAAAAGCACAATACAAAATAGATAAACATGATGAGAACCTGGACATTTGACACAAAAATAGGTCCAAAACATATCTAATAAGGGTAACCATCCACCCTAAATCAAGGCCTGAAAGAAGAGTCAAGCTACCACTTTTGAATAGGGAAGCACTATTTCATCCAAATTAAGAGATGGAAATCTCCTGGATCTAGGTGACCTAATATCACCCCCAATGTCATGGTTGCATTGCTTCCTCCTGTTCCTTAACATTACTCCTGTAGCCCATTACAATAGTTTGGTTTTGGTGGAATTGAGTTGCAATTAGTTTCTCCTCAGCCAAGTCTATGTAGCCTCCACGCACTGGGTCTTGAAACACTCATGTGGCCAGCCTGGAGTTAGGAAATTGTATATTCACATACTAACTCCAAACTAGCAAAATGACCTCATTTAATGGCCTCCTATAGATGTTAAAACAGGAAGGTGAGAATATAAAAAAACCCATAAAGGAAGGGCCACGTTCCCCTTGCCGGGAGCCAGCCAGAGGTGGGATTTGACAGTTCACTGAACCAGCCATAACATTAGCAACAGGTCCACCCAAACCCGGGCAAACCCATAGCAGTCCATCCCTGAAACTATTCCATTGGTTGATTGCTCTCACCATTAGGACATTTCTCCTTAGTTCTACTTTGCTTCTCTGCTTGGTTAATTTACATCTGTTGTTTCTCATCTTATATTATTTGGTGCTTTGGAAAATAGTTTGACACCCTCATCTTTGTAGGAGCCCTCAGATATTGGAACTTCAGGCTTTCTTTTCATTAGGACAGACATACCCAGTTCCTGTAACCATTCATATGTTTTAGCCTTCAGCCCTCTAATCATTCTTATTGCTCTTTCCAGAGTTGAAACAACATTTACATATTGCGGTAATCAGAACTTGAACCAATGTTCCAAGTGTGGTCTTTACTAAGGCTTTGTAAAGTGGTAATAGAATTTCATGTGATCTTGATTCTATCCTTCTATTAATGCAGCCTAGGATTACTGTTGGCTCATCTCTAAGTGATTGTCCACTAGAACTCCAAGATCCCTCTCACAGTTACTGACATTAAGCCAAGTTTCACTTGGTTTGTACCTATATGGTTGGTTTTTCTTGCCTAAGTCTAAAACCTTATTTTTGTCTATACTGAATTTCAGTTTGGTAGATTGGAACCAGACTATCTTTTTGAATCTTGGGCTTGTCTTCTGGAGTGTTTATTATTCCTGCCAGCTTATTGTCACCTGAAAATGTGATGAGTTCCCCTTCTATTCCCTTGTCTAGATTATTTATGAAGATATTAAAGAGTATGGGCCTCAAATGGAACCTTAGGGTACCCCACTGCTTACTTCCCTCCATGTGGCTGTTGTTATGTTAAGAACTACACATTGAGTATGATTTGTCAGTTAACATTAACTGCATTAATTGATGTTATGTCTTCCACTACCTGATCATATCACTGCCTTGAAACAATGTGATCTACGCAGATCTAAAGTGCAGCCACTAATATATACCAGTCCATCATTTACTTGGGACAGGTTACCATGGAAGCCATAAATTCCTGAGCTGCCTTGGACTCAAAGCCATCAAGCAGTAAATTGAATTTCCCAACCATTAACAGCCTGGGGGACTCTATTGGCAGCCCAGCAATGAAATTCAGAGTTCCGGTAGGGATGATAATGAGCAGCAGCAGGGATGGCAATACACCTGCAGCAACCCCAACTGTTGCCTTGAAGTCAACTTTTATCTGGGCCTCATATCCAATTTATCTGGATTATCCAGACAGCAAAGCCTTTAAGGGTCTTCAAAGTCTCATGGATGACAATAGCCACCCTATCCCACATAGTCTCAGCAGATATAAACCTGAAAATCTCTGGGTCCAGCCAGGTCTCAAACATGTAGGTTTGGTGCCCTTATCCATGATAAGGTCATGAATGAGGACAGACAAACCAACCTCAAAAGCATAGCTGGAGCCCAGGGCCACTGAGGAGCTGATAGCCATGCATTGAGAGTGGAAATTGAGGGCCAAACAGTAGGACAGTTTTCAAGCACTAGATCCAATATTATTTAACCTGGTGCACGCTGGGTTCTTATCACACTTACCTCTGTCCATCATCATCCTGATGTTCCTTCTTGTCTTCTTGTGTTCCCCAAACAACTCCCTCCTCATTCCTTCCTCCTAGATCAAAGACACATTCACCAATCTCTTCCACCCATATTATACATTCACAAACCAATATCCTGGGTGCAGTGGTGCAATTCAAAAAAAATTACTACCAGTTCTGTGGGTGTGGCTTGGTGGATGTGGCTTGGTGGGTGTGGCAGGGGAAAGATACTGCAAAATCTCCATTCCCTCCCCACTCCTGGGAGAAGGTTACTGCAAAATCTCCATTCCCTCCCCATCCCACTAACCTGATTTCCAACTCCATTCTCCTGCACAGGGCATCAAAAGAAGACACAGCTGATCAGCTGGGACTCAGGAGGCAGAGAATAGATGGGGGCAGGACCAGTTAGGGGTGGTATTTGCTAGTTCTCCAAACTACTCAAAATTTCCGCTACTGATTCTCCAGAACTGATCAGAACCTGCTGAATACCACCTCTACCTGGGTGTCCCCTAGCTACAATCGCATAAGCACTTGATGGCCTCAAGGGGGACAATGCCCTGCAGATAAAATAATATACCCAAAGCCCCACTTAAACAGCCCATAAGTAGGGAACTTCAGAACTCTGAATAGTTAGGAAGGCTGAAGTGACACAATCCCCTAGAATTCAGAGCAGGGTCCCAGCCAGAAACTCTAGATCCCCCCAAAAGAGGGGCTGGAGCCAAAGAAGTGGCTTCCAGCAACATTGGTAGTCCTGCAGTCAGGACCACCAATGGCCGCCAAGTTAGCAAAAGAGGTCCTAGAAAAAATACAGCACTACCCCTGTGTTGCCAGGCACTGTACAACAACCATCAGCCACCTGGGTGCCATCAGGCTTCAGGCCAATCACATTAAGCATCTGAGGCAAGACATAGAGTCTTGCCACAGCAAGCTCCAAATACCTAACAGTCCACAGCACCTTCTTGTCACTGCCAGCTTCAAAAGTGTTGCTGGCTCCATTAATTCTGGAAGATTCCCAGGGTTCCAAGGTGGTTCCCAGCACCAGAGATGGCTCTGCTTCCCATGCATCTTCTCCCAGTCTTGCTTCAGATGCCCATTGGTTTTTTTGGTGGAACACGGTTCTGGTGAGCGGGCTAACTATTATAACCATGGTGGTTACAGAACTCTACAACAAAACAAACATAACAACCCCCCGCCCCTTCAGCCCATTAACTTAACAATCACTCTGACTCCCTCATGAACAATCAACACTTCTGGACACTAATAATGTGTCATGATGGGCAATTTGGAATATGAGCCTGAGGATCTCTCTTCTTGTTTCGATTGTTTGCTTGAAAAAGTTATTGATGCCAATTATCTCCCATGTTGCCTACCCTGTTTCTGGGCACAGTCCAGCATTCGGGCTGGATTCTTTATCATCTGCCTGAATTTTCGTTGCTCCAGAGGAGGATGAGCGCTAAAGACAAAAACCCTGGCAAAGGTTTGGATAGAGGGATGCTTTGAGAAGGGATATCTTGTGGTCAGTAACAGTGGGAAGACTGGACCATAAACAATTTCTACCCTATCCTGGCCTATTTGGCTGCTTGAAGGAGCAGTGACATCTCCTTTGGCAGATGGTTAGATAACATCTTCTTGGGGAAGAGTAGCAGTGAAACAAGAGGATGTATTGGTATGCTGCTGGAGGCCACCCCTTTGGCTCAGCTCCAGCCAATGTAGATGTCCTCCAAAGTACCAGCAGACAACAAATTCAATCAATTGACCAATCAGAATAGAGGTGGAAGGGACTTTGGAGGTCTTGTAGTCCAACCCCTGCTCAAGCAGGAGACCATATACCATTTCAGATAGGTCCAGTCTTTTCTTTAAAAAAAAACTCCAGTGATGAAGCCCCTACAGCTTCTGAAGACAAACTGTTCCACTGGTAAATTGTCCTCACTGTTAGGAAGTTTCTCCTTAATTCCAAGTTGCTTCACTCCTTGATTATTTTCCATCCATTGTTTCTTGTCTTGTCTTCTGGTGCTTTGGAAAATAAGTTGACCCCTCCTCTTCTTTGTGGTAGCCCCTCATATATTGGAATACTGCTATCATGTCACCCCTAGTCCTGCTTTTCTCTAGACTGGCCATATCCAATTCCTGCAACTGTTCTTCATATGTTTTTGTCCCCATGATTTTAATTATCTTAGTTGCTCTTTTTTGCACTTTTTCCAAAGTCTCAACATCTCTTTTGTAATGTGGTGATACAGTACTCCAGGTGTGGCTTTAATAAGGCTTTATAAAGTGGTGCTAATACTTCACCTGATTTTGATTGCATGCCTCTGTTTATACAACCAAGGGCTTTATTAGCTTTTTTGCCTGCTGCCACAAACTGCTGGATCATGTTTAAGTGATCATCCACTAGACGTCCAAGATCCCTCTCACAGTTACTGTTTTTGAGCCAGGTTTCACCTATTCTTTACTTGTGCCTTTGGTTTTTCCTACCTAGGTGTAAACCTTGCTTTTCTCTACATTAAATTTCATGTTGTTTAAATAGGGCCCATTGTTCAAATCTATCAGGATCTTTTTGGATCCTGAGCTTGTCTTCTTAGTATCATCTGCAAATTTGATGAGTTCCCCTTCTTTTCCTTCATCTAAGTCATTTATGAAGATATTGAAAAGTACTGGCTCTAAGACGGAACCTCGTGATACCCTATTGCTTACTTCCCTCAGAGTAGATGTAATACCATTAAGGACTACTTGTTGAGTATTCATGTGATATATGGCATCTTTATGTAAACAGCCTTGAAAAGCTTTTGTCCCCTGCTAATAGAATTAATTGTTAGCCTGTATTTGCTCAAATATTCCAGCCTCTATCTTAAACCAGTATGTGAACTCTTTGGGAAGCTGAAAATCATTTCCCCCTGAAGATAGAGTTGAATCTTTGTGATTAGGTTTTGATACATTTTCTACTTAATTTGAATTAGTGGGTCTAGGCATAGTTTTGATTGCCAGTAGTAAGCAGTTGCAAAATGTGATTCACTCACTGTTTAGCAGGCACAGCCACATAGATCTGAAATGGACACACCTGAATCTAGAAGGGATTCTGTTTATCCCCATCCAACACTTTTTAACTAGATGTCTCCAGATGTGTTGATACACAATTCTTGAGAATTCCAGGCAGCATTCAAAATTAAGGGAATCATGGGCTAGGAAAGGATGGATTCACCAGTTGCTTCATTACCACCCTTTTGTTCATCAACCTTTTGAAATATATATATAAAAAATACACAATGACACGAATTGATAAGCCTTTTGCCGTTTTGGGTAGAATGGGGCTCCATGTTTCTCAGTGCTCTCCTTCTGACAGCCCTATACTTTTTGTAGATATAATTGATATCTCACTGTCCCTTCTCTCTGCAGAAGAAATTCCCCTGGGCCAAAAAAGAGGAACCTCCTCCACCACCACGACCAGCGGCAGCGCAGACGAAACAGGTTTCTGCACAAAAGACATTAGAGGTACCATTCAGGGATTGGATGTTGCTGATTTTGAGAACATAAACTATTCAACTATTCATTAAGAAAAAAAAAACTATAGCATCTGTGTCACACCAGAGTATTATATTGTCAGGTACATAAACAAATATTCATATGGAAGCTAAAGAATATTTTGAGTGCATCCTTTACAGTCTTATAAAAGGGTTTATTTAACCAAGAGTAGATCTGATCCCAACCCACCAAGTCAGGTTCTGAATTATACGTGAAAATCTATGCCCCATGCACTGGAGAAATGATCTTAATAGATCTTGGAACTTGTGGTCTAAGAACCTCAAGGAGCCCTTCAGCTTATTCATGTCAAATGTTATGTCTCCGTAGAGGGTAATCTTAGGCGAGCAATATCTAGACTCAATTGTACTTGAACCACCTGAAAAGAAAGAGCCGAAGCAAACCTTGATACACTGCTGAGGGCCTGCTCCTGACACTGCCTGAAAAAATGGCAAGAGACATATTTTAAGTATTATTAATATTGGCAGAAAGTGAAAGGCAGAATTGATCTACCACTGGGAAAAAAATGTAACTACTCTGACACATTACACCAAAGGTCTAAGGAAGCCAGCATTCTCTTCTTTCTGTTGTCAACACCAAATTATTGCAGGTGTGCCTACAAGATTTAAGGGCGAGAGCAAGGGAGTGTCTTGCCATTGTGACTAGAAGCTTTTTATATAGGTAGATCTTGTCTACTGACTTACACATTCAGTTACTGTTTGAAGTTACAACAATGACACTGAAAAACATAACTTTACAACCAGTGCCCACATTTATGACCCTTGCAGTAGTCTTCAGTCACATGATCACCATTACAGTCAGTATACATTATTCTGTGCCTGACCTGTTGCTTCACGCCCCTCCCTCCCAGCTTTGCAGAGCAGAGAAATTGAAGAGAAGGGGAATACAAAAGGCTAAGCAGGCACACAATGGGGAATACACCAGCTATTTGTGTAATGTGGCTCAAGACAGCTAGTGCTATTGCATTCCTTTTAAGGTGGCATCCATTGTCTGCCTGCTTACTTTCTTATAACCCTTTCTTCTCAAAAGAATGTAAATACAAAGGTTAGTTCTGTTCTTCAATTATACCATGCAGTAGTGTGCTTTCCAAAGGATAGGGGAGTTGGGGAAAGAAAAGGACAGTCACAGACAGTCATCTGATTTTCCACTTAGCAATACTTCACTTAATGATAGAGCTGCTGGTCTGACTTGTAGTTGCTAAATGAAGACTACCTAGCAGTTTTATCTTCCATCCATACACTTAAGTTAATGGTTAGCTGCATGGTCCTTCATATGCAGGTCATATGCTTTCACTGAATTCAAGTTGCTGGTTATCACCATATATTGCTGATAGCCAGGATGTCTCCCAGACTTGTTATTATATTAACATATAATAATAATATCAAAATATGTAATGTTAATACACTTTATAATAATAAAATAATAATATTAATTAGCTTTAGAACACCAAGATTAATAAGAATTGGAAAAGACCAGAAATTATTAAGGTCTGAAAATTGAATTCGACAGGTTATAGCATAAACCAACCCAGGAGGTCTCAGAGGTTATCAGCATAATGGTGCCGTACTAAAAATCTTGGAGTGCATTTAGAAAATCTGTATATTGAGAAAATTCTCACCTGTCAATTGCAAAAGGCCACATTGCTTGAATCTACAATATATCTACATTAATATATTATGACAACCTGGGACCTAGGTTCTTAGAAAGAATTTAATGCATATGAAAGTCCATAGCAGCTAAACAACTCAGAGCTGGGACTTCACATTATAATAATAATGAACACCATCAAACAATATCTGCCTATATTAGATCCTTGGAAATGACTTGTTAGGTGGATAAAAATGCCAAATCTATTCTGAACATTTGGCTGACTGTGGGATCAACAACCATAATAATAGAATATCTGTGGAAGTTCCTATCTTTTCAGATATGTGATAAAGGAAGCCTGAAAGCAAACATTATTTTGGAGGACTGTCCCAAAATAAATAAATGCATTCTGATATTATTTCTGCACTTTCTCCAAATATAAAATATAATTTCTAGATCTGCATTTTCCCAATGTAACCACTCGTCAAACATACACACACACACACACACACACACATTCATCTCTCAACATATTTTTATATCATGGTGACTCTTGATTACATGGTCGTTTAAAACAACTACCAGTTTAAGACAACTAATATTCTTTCCTTTCCATACAGCAACAACTCTGTGAGGTAAGTTGAGCTGAGAGAAACTGACCAAAAGTCATCCAGCCAATATATAGTTGTCTTAAACTACCATATAATCAAGAATCACCATGATATAAAAATATGTCAAGACTCTAGAAATAGTGCAGAGAAGAGCAACAAAGATGATTAGGGGACTGTAGGCTAAAACATAAGGAGAACAGTTGCTGGAACTGGGTATGCCTAGTTTGATGAAAAGGAGGACTAGGGGTGACATGATAGCATTGTCCCAATATCTCAGGGGCTGCCACAAAGAAGAGGGAGTCCAGCTATTCTCGAAAGCACCTGAGGGCAGGAAAGAAGCAATGGGTGGAAACTAATCAAGGAGAGAAGCAACTTAGAACTAAGGAGAAATTTCCTGACAGTTAGTACAATTAATCAGTGGAACAACTTGTCTCCAGAAGTTATGAATGTTCCACACTGGAAGTTTTTAAGAAAAGATTGGACAACAATTTATCTGGAATATTATAGGGTTTCCTACTTATGCCCAGAATATGTTTAAAAAGTCAATATGTTGATCATGAAGATGTGTGCACATTACAGAAAAAATTATTTTTTGTGCATGCATTATATGTAAATTCAGTGTATTATCTCTTCTCCCTCTATCATGGTAGCAAAAGGAGAGAAAGAGAAAGAGAGAGAGAGAGAGACACAGAGAGACAGACACAGAGAGAGAGACAGAGAAACCATATTTAGAATAGCATCAGGGAGATTTTGTAAAAAGATTTGTTCCAGACTGAATCCAGGAAGAATAACAAATAATCAGAAGCCTTGTTTTTCTCTCTTGGGTAAAGAGAGGCCAGAACATGGATTGGTAGTCCCTGTGAATTCCCCAATTAAATTAAAATGTTAAAATGGTCAGCATCCCATGAAATCAACAATTCCCACGAGGGGTTGTCCAGGGGTATAGGTACAGCTGTCATAATAGTGCCCTGTTTTTGAGATGTTTGTCCCCTGTAGTCTGGAACAACTATATTTTAAATTTGTAGTTTCAGACTTTTGTCTCTTTACTCTTGTGCAGCTGATGGAAACAATAAAATGGAACACATGATTATTTAGTGCTACTTTCTCTCTCTTTCTAGTAGGCAGAATTTTTTCTTCTGCCTTTGGGTGCATTGTACTGACACTCTATTAATTGTTTCCTCTTCTCAGACTGCTCTCTTCCTCCAAAGTTGGTGGAGGGGTACGCTGGTCCGGCGTTCTCTTTTCTTTGCCACTCTGCGTGCTATGTCAATCCAGAGGTGGTGGCGCCAACGTGTCTTTCAGCTCAAAGAGGAGAGGAGGGTTAGGGCCTTGATGATGTATGTTTGGCCCGAGAAGTCGACCGTCCTCTTGCAGTCAAAGTTAAGGATGTGGCTTATAAAAACTCAGTTTAAGAAATATCAAAAGGCAGCCCAGGTTATTCAAAATAACTGGCGGAATTACATTCTTCAGCAGGAGTTCAGCAACTATTCACTCAACAGCCTGGGTTATGATGGCATAGATTTGAATATTGACATTATTGTTGATTAACAAGAACTCAGGAACAAAGGAGAAAAGTATTTATAGAATACAACTCCAATAAATAAATAATCAAACAAATTTCATTATGTTTTGAGCAAGGGGACAGAAAGCAAAGCCCAATCACAGTCTCTGGGATGAAATAAACTAAACTGGAACAGGTTTTAACACCAAAATTTCATTTTTAACACCAAAATTTCTTTGGAATACTTGGAATGGAAAGCCAGAGTTTGTAGAAAGTGTACATACATTAATAAAAGCAGCCTGAAATGGGAAGACACACATATGAGAGATTCTGGGAGAGGCATGGTGAATTAAGACATCTCTAAAAAAAGTAAAGACAATGACCACGGCTTCAGTCTATGGAACCCCTCGGGAAGACAATAGGTCATCTCTATGTGCTTTTTGCAGCTACTGTTGCAAGAAGAGTACAAAACAGTGGTCTTCCATGGGTTTGAGTGCTGGGAGATGAAGGAATCAGCCGTCATTCCCACACCGTCGTAGAACCTTTAAAAGGAATATGGAATTCAATAGCCTCATTTTCTAATCATTTTCAGAAATTACCTATTTAACTATCTTAAGGCTATGGCAGATCTTCAGAATTGTAAATTTGAACAGCCACCCTGTAACTTTATCTTCATTCTTGAACAAAAGAAGAAGAAAAAAGCTAAGTTTAGCAATTTAAAGAATTGGAAATAAATGCCAAAAAGTTAAATAAGACTTTAATCCAAGAAAGTTATAGACAAATTTAAGGGTCAAAATAAATTTGACATTTTAAGATTTTTATTCTAAGATTTTGGAACTAATTATAAATAAAGAACCCTTCACAGGAACTAAACTGTTTTCTGTATCTTAAGTCATAAGAAAGATATGAAATCTTATGATTTCAGAAACTGGATACTAGAAGGGACTAAAGGTTCCAGGAAAAGAAAAGAAAAGTGCAGATTTACCATTTGTTCTCAGTTGGTGTTGGGATTTACAAAATGATGCAAAATGTTTTGACATTTGAAACACTTCAGGAATTTTTTGAAGAATGGGACCAGAAATTACTAGCTACAGTTTCAACATTAATGCCTGTTTCTGTGGATAGATTGTGTCTAAAAGATGTTAACAAAGGAATGATAAATGAAAAACAAATTATTCTTGTTGTAGAAATATTAGAATCAGAAATACTGGATAATAAAAGAAGTATGGATTGCAAAGTAGAGAAGCTAGCTAAGGTAGAAATACAAATGACAAGCCAAGATAATGACTTGAATAACTTTTTGCTAGATATGCAAAAGAAAGGAGGTTAAGACTTTGAATAGTGGAAATACAAATGACAAACTAAGAGAATGACATGAATATGACTTCTTATGGTATTTACAAAAGAGATTTGATAAAGCTTCAAAGAAGTCTTTGGGATGGGTAAAAGAAAGACTGAAGAAAGATAGATTCCTATAACAACAACTGAATGAATTAAGCACCAAGATTGTTAGAAGTAAAAGATGAGAATATAAAGATGGTTTGTTTGATCAAAGATAAAATAACACATGTTTTTATAAATCGATGGCAACCCTTTTCAAACTTTTTGCTGACATCAGAATTGAAAAGTTGATGATTTATGGATTTGAATATAGAAAAGAACTGTATTATGGAAAGAAGAGATAATCGGTTTCTAACCTTATGGGGATGAAGCTTTACTAAATTCATCTGTACTTATTGTATGAAGATTGGAAGTTACTTTCTTCAATATTTTTTATTTATCTTTTCTTTTTTTCCTTGCACTTTTTATTCTTTCTATCTCTTTTTTTCTTTCTGAGTTTTGTTTGTATTTGCTTTTAATACAGTACTTTAAATCTTCAATTAAAAATTATATTAAAAGAGATAGGGTGATGGAAAGACATACAAACACAAAAAACTGGGAGTTCAAAGATAGAAGTCTCTTGCTTTCAGGGTGCTTCTCCCTTGAAATCAATAGTCAATTAGTGAATGTTTAGTTAGTACATGCAGTTGTTCCACTTATTTGGACATTTGTGTGTTTTAAGATTGCTGTCCTTCCCTAATTATCTGTTGGACCCCAGATGTCTAAAAGACACCCCTGGCCTTTTTATTGCTTGAAGAAGTGGGGAGTAAGTTACACCATGCTTTATTTTCTCTAATGGTGCCTTTAATTAACAAGCAAAGTTAAGGCCATGGCTCAGTGTAATTAATAAAACCAGCAGGTAAAAATAGTAAATTAGTACCTATGCTACTACAGTTTCTATATTTGAGCAACTAAATTATGCTGACTTCATTGAATCCTGAATATCAGAAAAGGCTAATTTATATTCTGAAAATACTTGAGAAGCAGATCGGAAGAAACTCGATATTTTTCTGCAGTGGGTGTTCCGGATGAATCAGGGTCTCATCTTTTTCAATGGGCCCATTTCCAGACACAGCTTTAAAAAAATAGGAGGAGGGCAATAGGACTCTATCTCAATTGTAATAGTTACAAAACAAGTTTGCTTATTTATTTTTTGTTAAGTTTATATGCTTGTTATCAAACTACTAATCGTTCTACAGACTGAGAAAAAGTTGATTTTGGCCTGTGTTTGATACATACAGTTGCAAAGCTTTTTAACCATGGCTTTAGAATAATCATTTGATTATTTAATTTATTAATTATTTTTATAGTAATTATTTATTATACTTAATACATTCTAAATGGCCCAATTAATTTGTATTAAGGCGTGTTTTTATTAATATAAATTGTTGAATAAATATAGTAGCCTGATTTGCACGTAACATGACTTAGCATAATATACAACCACTACTTTTTGCTAGCTTGCTCAGAATTAATGTAATACATACACACTCATGTCCCATTATATACAGCACAGTGGTTGGAATGCAGTATTGCAGGCTAATTCTGCTAACTGCCAGGAGTTTCATTCTCATTGGCTCAAGGTTGACTCGGCCTTTCATCTTTCCAAGGTCGCTAAATGAGGACCCAGATTGTTGGGGGCAATATGCTGACTCTGTAAACTGCTTAAAGAGGGCTGTAAAGCACTGTGAAGCGGTATATAAGTCTGAGTGTTATTGTTATATCTCCATATCTAAGAGAAATATCTCCCTATCTAGATATATTCATCCCATATCTTGTAATCAATATCAAAAAGTTATTAAGCCACAGTAATCAACACCAATCTGGCTTCCTCTGGGGAGCCATTTGCAGTCCTAAAGAAAAGAAATGGCTAGTTTTCTTTTTAAATTTCCTAAAAATATTCTCATTATTGCACTTAGGCTGCCCAAATCTGGATGATCCTTAGATGTTCAAATTTTCCCTTTCTCTTTGCCATTATCTAACAGTTATATCTTGGAGCCCAGATATAGAAGCCTTATTTTTACCTCATGTTTTTAAATCTTTCCCCCAAATGACTCATCTGGCACAAACCTGATTAATTTTGGGCACTAACGAGAAGTTTATTTGCCTAGGATGTTAATGTTTGCTCAGTGCTGTCTTATTGATTATTATGTTTTGAACTGTTAACTTCTGTTCTAATTTTTCTGTCGTACCATGTTTTAAATATTGATTTAAAATTTTATAAGTCATCTAGAATCTTTTTAACTAGACTTGGAGAACATTTTTTTCCAATAATTAAGAGACAGTAGCTTACAACTACCATATAGTTTTTAATATAGATGGATTCAGATGTAATGCAATGCTTTCTCACTGAATATTTCTCAGAATATTTCTCTTGGGTGGTGATGTAAAAATGTTGAAATAGGGCATCTCTGCACTGGCTAAACAAAAGAAACTCTACATTTCTAAGAAAGTAGAAATTGTTTTATGGTATATCAAATTAGGTTATTTGGCTTGAATCCAAGTCAAATGGTCTTACACATCAAAAGAAAAGAACAAGTGACAACCTGAGATATCTAGATCAAACTCAGAAGATTCTGCCCGTGTGCGGTTCTACTGAGTTAGGATGGCCTCTGTGGGGTCTTTCTAAAGATTGTAATTGAGTCGGAGCCATTGACAGCAAATATTACTGTGGTGAACAGAAAACACCAGTCTCCTTGTGAATAAAGGCTGCCCTGAAGAAGGGGTGGCCGGAAGGAGATGGCAAAGAGAAGTTTGTAGGAATGCACTTGCTGGATGACTCTTATCAGGCAAGAATAAGCCAAGCTTCCCAACCCTTCTGGACTGCCTGGTTGGAATTTAGCTCATTGCCCAGATAGAGAGGAGATGTGGTTCCTCATGCTAGAAAGCCTTCCTCAAAGGGAAGAATGGGCCAGAGACAGGGCTGGGCTTCTACCGATTTGGACTGGTCCGGGCAAACCGGATATTAAATCTGCATCTGGTTCGTCAAACCAGTATTTAAACTGAACAGCTGGCCCTCCCCACCCCATCCAGCCCCTCCCAGGAGTCTCCATGCAGCCCATTTTCGATACAGGTAAGTTCAGGGTCCATGTGGAGGCTCTGGGAGGGGGAAAAAAATGGGCCTTCTGGAAGTACCGGAAATCTGGAAACAGGCCTGTTTCCGGCTTTCGGAAGGCCTCCAAAGCCCAAGGGAGGCCGTTTTCACCCTCCCAGAGGCCCGAGAGAAGCCTCCAAACCCTGGGGAAGGCGAAAAACGGCCATCCCGGAAGTTCCAGAAAGCCACGCACACCATGGCTACACCCACCCAGCAATTGGGCAGTGAACCGGTTGCTGGGATTTTTGAATTCCACCCCTGGCCAGAGACTATTCATATGCCCAGAGATAAACTGAAAGGCTCACTGAGGCTATTGGTGTGAAAGCAGGAGGACCTGCCTCAAATAGCGGTGGCTGACAGACCAGTGGACTTCCTTGATTAGCTCTTTTATTTGGAATGTTACTTTGAGGTTCATGCTGCAGGGACTCCAAAGGTCTGCTTTGGTTTTCAAATTTTGTCCCTGAATGTTCAAGGAGCTGGAGAGAACGAACTTCAGCAGGCTGTCATCTTTTGTGGGAGTCTGATGTTTGTTTTCTGTTACTCACTAGTCAGCCCCCGTTCCTCCATCTACCAGGGTCTTTTGCACCATTTCTATGGAGCCAATTGTCTATGGAGATTCTCAATCATCCAGGTCATGGTTGTCCCAATCGTACTTTTTCAACAGGCAACTGGACTTCCTTTGTTTTTCCTTGAAGACATTTTGCTTCCAAGAAGCTTCAATTCCGACTGAATGGTGGGGAATGGAAGGATTTATATATGAAGCTGATCCTTTTTTCCTCTAAAACTGATCCCTTCATTCATTTATCCTTATATGAATGAAACATAAGTATCCTCTTGTTTGAAGGGTCCAGTTACTTTCTTAAATTAGTTGCATCCTGGCAAAAGATACCATAGGTGTGCACTTGTACATACGTGCATACATGCAGTTTTGCAAAAACATGCCAGCTGTTGAACTTTTTTCCCCTTTTAAAGAGCTTTTGCAGGAACATCTTAGAAGAAAACATTATAGAGATGTGGGGAAAAATGTTAATTCACTGCTTGCTTTGGACAAAAAGTGTCTTAGTTGATTCAAATGTGTTGCTTTCTCTGCCAATCCCAGGGGATGGAATGGAGAGAACTAGAGACAGAAAGCTCTCAGGTTCTTTCCAGCAAAACACAGGGGAGATCAACTAGTAAGAAGAACCCAGAGTTATTAATAAATATCTTTTGTGTTGCTACCACACAGCTCTGTGAAGAGGAGTAGCTACCTTAGCTAATTGATCTGCTTACTCTTTTAATAAGCTCACTAATTATCTTGCCATCTATAGCTCTTCCATTTTGTATCCTTGCTTGCCCTTCTTTGTTTAGCCAACTTTTGATTTGTTAGGTTTAGCAGAAGATTCCTTTGCAAAAATGGCCATCTATTGTGTTTTGCTTTGTATTCTGGATTCTGTCTTACATTCTTTGTCTACTGATGCACAGTGTTAAAGCTCTGAGGGGTGGGAGGATATGGGAGAGATCATCAGCTTTATATATTTATTTTATGGCCTCCTTATCCAAAACAAGCTGGAGTTTGTCAGCAATATTTGCTCTTTTGGTCAGAGAAGAAACAGTCACAGCTAGGTTGTCCCAAAGTTGTTTTTCCAAGAGGCAACTGGACTTTCTGGGTTTTCTTAAAAGATGTTTCACTTCTCATCCAAGAATCTTTGGGAGAACCATGACCTGGATGAGAATCTCCATGGACATAGCAAGGACATTTATGAAGAAGCTATCAGGAACAATATTTGCCCTTTTTAAATAAATGGCTGCAGTTTCAAAACTCCCTAGAAGTGGGAGGTTAAACAGATGCTGGGAACAGCAGAGTTGAGGTAGGCAAGCAACATTCTTTGAAATGTGCCACTTCAACTTCTGTGAGCCACTCATTGTTTGGGGTCATCAAGGGAAGAAGATGCCTCACCCTGCTTTGGATGTTGGAAGAGTATTGACTGCCATTTATTCTCTGGGAGAGTGCCCATCTTGTGATAGATAGGGAGTTTATATCCATTCCTGGAAAGGCTTAAGGGACATTGAGTATCCATGGGAATAGTGTGAAGTAGGGGGGGCCTCTCAAAAAGTATGTTAGTGTATAAGAATTTATGAACTGGAATAGCCATAGCAACAAGTCAGCCAATGGGATTTGTTGTCTAAGCCATGTGAGCCGGCTTGGAGCCAGGGCATTGCTTAGCTTAACTGTTCCGTGCTGAGAGAATTCATTTTGTCTTTGCTTGAGAGTACTTGCTTTTTCTTCTTCTCTCTACCACGTTGCAAGAGCTGCATGGGTTTTCTATACATGCATCATGTTTTATATATTTTGTATATAAAGACATTTCTTCTATATAATGAGAATTATTTGCTTGTGTGCTGGCTGGATCGCTACAAACTCTGACAAAGTAACATGGCCTTCTGTTAATATTTCAATCTGCATTTTATTTTTATCTATTAAATTTATATGCCACCCATCTTGCAACTCAAGCATGAACGTGGCTGGCTCTTATTCATTTTCTAGATATGGAATAGAGTAGACTCTTACATTAATTACTAGCTTGCGTGTGTGTGTCTGGTTCTGGAGAATGAAGAGGCAGACAAGAGAAGAAAGCTAGGAATCTCTATATTTCCTTGTTTTTCCAATCACATGGCTTTGTTTTTTTTAAATTATCTAAATATAAATCACTCTATTCCAGAACCAGATCCCTTTGAAAAGAGGGTTATTTTTTCTGTCTTGGAAATTCACTTACATGTCAGAGTAAAATATAAAGGCTGTAGGGTGCCAAATGGCAGGATGGAGAATGGAGTCCCAAGAGAGGAGGCGTACCTAGAGTTGGGGTAGTATCTTCTGCTTTTCCCAGTTTGAAGGAACAGGAAAAGGTTGAGCAGTCATGTGGTTCTTTCTAAATAAAAACAGAGCTGGGCCAGGTATGAGCCGGGATGTCACTGTCCAAATTTTTTTCAAGAGTCCAACCCAATTCTGCATTTCAGTGACCAATCCCAATTTTGTCTGTGTTGTTCTGCCAGCAAGATATCCTGCTGCACACATAAGATATACCTATGAGGAAAGCCAACATGTAGACAGCATATTAAAAAAAATGGCATAAGAATTTGTTTTGGGATCGTTTGTTCCCCCAAATATAACATTCCTGCCACAATTTCCTCTTTTTTTTTTAAGTTCCAGGCACTAAAAGCTGATTCTAACAGAACAGAAATCAGCTCTCGTGAAGTCCAAGACTTTAGTTCAACTTTGTTCTATTGCTTGTGCTTGCATAATGTTGAATTCCAATATTGCATGATCACTCCTCCCTAAGGTTCTTATAGCTTCAACAACTTCTATCATTTCATCTCTGTTAGTGAGAATTAAGTCCAGTATAGCTGACCCTCTAGTTCCCTCCTTTACCTTTTGGGAGACAAAGTTGTCTGCCAGGTTTGTCACAAATCTGTTTGATCTTCCACTTGGTGCAGTTTGTCTCCCAGTTGCTAGTAGTTGAAGTCTCCCATTTCTATTGTGGTGTGCTTCCTGCATACATTAGTTATCTGACTAGCAAAATGTTCGTCTATTTCTTCTGTTTGGTTGTGTGGATTGAAGTATTCCCCTATGACAATGTCATTCTTTTTTCATTTTATATTGACCCGAGTGCATTCAAGATGTTTTTCATCGTTGTTCTATTTCTATAGAGATATAGTTATTTCTTATATATAACGCAACTCCACCTCCTCTTTTATTAGGTCTGTTTCTTTTAAGCAATTTCAATCTATTTAGCTGTTATCTTCCATTCATGGCTTTCATCCCACCAAATTTCCATAATGGCAACAATATCATATTCTCTAGAGTTGCGAGGTCATTAGACTAGGCAACGAAGATGTTTCTCCTGGCATATCTCCAGAAGATTTGCTAAAATTAAGTGACAAGTAGCAGTGGATCCAGATATTTCTAAAGGAATCTTACGGTTTTTGGGCAACTAGAATTGAGGCCAAATCTGAGATTGAGGCAAACATAGCATGAAGCCCTTGAAGCTTAATAGAAAAAAACTAGGTTGGTGAGAGCTCTTTAGTGCTAATGCAGCTTCAACAAGCTCTTCTCAGCCAGAGGTTGGGCTGAATAAAAGTCCACCTTGGGACACTACAGGCTTGATTTGAAGGAATCGGTCTCCCTTCCTTATGTCCTGCTTTGGGGAAGTAGGTCAGAAATCTAAGAGCAAAGCCCTGGCAACCAGCACTTCCTCCCTCGGTAAATAAGATAGCAACATTCAATATTCTGTTTCTGTCTTTTGGCAGTGGCCCTCTACACGATAATGATATATTAATTTGCATTAATTGTAGCATTAATGGGGATTTTTCAACAGCAGCAGCAGTTAATTACTCTGTCACATGAAAGCTATGGGATATGGTCTTTACATTAACAAGCTTTAAATCAGAGAGCACTTTTGTGGAAAGGGATGAGCCAAAAAGAAGAGGTGAAGATCTGGCCGGAATTCAAGATGGTCTTCATTTTTGAACAGGTGTTGGAATTAACATGATTATACATTTCCTCCATTTCAGGCACTCCTGCCAAAATATTCAAAAACCGCTCAAAATCCTCAACTGAAGTTTTATATCATTTTTCCTAAATGACCAATTTCTCTTCTCCCGCAGTATAACCTATGGGTTCTTGCCTTGTTTGTCTATTTGTGTTCTTTGTCTGTCTGTCATTTATGTTACAAACACATGACGTTAAAATTCCACTCCAGGTAACAGTTCTATTCCATTTCTCCTCCCCCCCCCCCACTACCTCAATATTCCTTTTTTCTTCAATATTCTCTTCTTTGACAGGACAGAAAAGGTTTAGAATCCTTAGGTGGCCAATACCCATAGTTAGTGTGAGGGAGGAGAAGCCCTGAGATTCATGATTTAGATCAACATTTCATCTATAGAATCCTTTTTGACCCAGAATGAAAGAATTGTGTTTATTTGATGGATGCATAAGGCAAAACAATAATTTTTCAAAAAGAAATATTAACCTTAAAATTATGGTTATTACTGTACTTATTTTACCCTTATTATGACTTGTGAAATAATTCCACTCAGTCTTATGTTTAATCAAAGAATAAGATAGAAAGTGCTTCTCATTGAAAATGGATGTCTTTACAGCATAAACCCATACATTTTATGCAATGAGATGCGTGGCAAACAAATTTAATAATAAAGGCATACTTACACTATAGTCCCATATTAGTTGGTCTGAAGTAAATACATAGTAATGCATTCTTAGTCTTTAAGGAAAAAGAGGTTAAAACTTGTCCAGTCCCTAATAAATGAAAAGGAATGGGTGAATGGCATCTTTCTGAGTCCCATTGATATATTGAAAGTTTTATTTCCCGAGTACTGATTATGAATTATAGTCAGGAAATAAAAGAAATGGAACTTTTGCAGCTGTTTACTACAGTTATGTCTTACAACAACCCATAAACCAGAGATGGACAAACTGTGGCTCTTTAGATGTTGCTGTAATAAATGTCCAACATTCCTCAATGTTGACCAAACTGGCTGGAATGGAAGTGGTAAAATTTTGTAGTAGAGTAACATTAGGCAACCATAGATTTTCTACTTTCTTATGATGTACAGGCCAAGTTTAATTTCAGAGTAAAGATATCCTCCACATAGCATGCTAATGTTATTCCCTATTTCCCCATGTCCATAAAATCAACATAAATCTTCCAAGGCCTTTACTTAATGCTCAATTCTGCAAGCCCAATTCCCTTCTTTTACTTTGCTCAGCACCTTATCACAAGGTTCTAAACATAAAGTCTCTTGGTTCTAGGCATCAACATCCCCACAAACTCTCTCTTTCTTTCTCTTTTGTCCCTTGTACCTGGATTGAGACATCACTGTAGGAACCCCCAATGACACCTGTGATGGCTGTAGGTACATCGTCATGGATGGCGTAGGACCCGTCAGGGCAGATGTGCTCAGAGCCATCCACTCTGGTGAGGGAGGCACGGACAAAATCCAGCGATTGCTCCAGGGCATAGGTGTCTTTAGAGCAGGTATCCAGAATGTGTGCCCCTAGGGTAATGCCTGGTAGAATATGGTGGTTCTTGTTGATCTCATCTAGGGCAAACAGCATAGCCTCAAGACGCTGGATGCCACGATGTTCATTGATTTTGCCACAATCCTCTGCGGGGCCACCTTTCTCATGAACTGGGAACAGGCCTCCAATAACTAAGTCTCCTTCCAAGCTGATCTCCTTCTTGGTCGCCACATTATAGCTTGGATTCTGAGTATTGGCAAAGCATGTAACAGGACAAACCAGCAAAATCCATAGGTTAGCCAAAAATATCATTGTGTTGCTCCAAAAAGGCAGCAAAGGCCTCTCTGAACCACTAGGATAATCCAGTCAACACAAAGGCCTTAGATGGTTTCTCATTTGTTGTGGGCAGCTGAGCCCATAGAGTGCAAGAGTGCAAGCAGGCATGGAGGAAACAGAGCACCTTAGGTTCAACTGTAGGGATCAATTGTACCCCTCTCCTCAGGACAGGGCAGTCTCAGAGGAGCTTTAATGGAAACCTCCTTGCTTGTTGCTCCAGCTGCTGCTTCTTGGCTGGAGGCTTTTGAGAATGAAAGCCCAACGCCTGCAGGAGGAGAGAGAAAGAGAGAGAAAGAAAGAAAGAAAGAAAAAGAAGAAGGTGGTAGTGGATCATCAGTTGCATTAGGATAAGTTCTTTCTGTTCCAGGTCTGAGTTTTTATGAGGAGCCCTCTGGTTACCAATATTACCACTTCTACAGGGGTGGTATGTGTGCGTGTGTGTCTAAATCAGTCACTCCATACATGGGAATAAACAGAAGAAGCAAGGGCGATACAAATGACCTGATTTCCATAGTTGTGTCAAATGGTACATCATTACATAGCAAAGGCACCAGTTGTACAATGGTGTCATGATGTATGTATCATCATATGGACATTGGCATGGCCTGCTGCTCACTTCACAGCAATGACTTAAAGGCCCTCTGGCAAAGAAACCTGCATTTACTTTGGGTGAATCAGAATCTCCTTTTTCAGCATTCAAAGCAAAGTCATGGGGAATATGTTCCTCAGGCTATAATGAGGATCAAAGGTAATCTTTCAGATGCCCTTCAGATGCATTGTGCTGTCACTTCCATATCCTAAAAATCATGCTTTCTGGAATTGGTGGACACCAACCCACCTGGAAAATGCCTAACTGCAGGGTACTGCTGAAGTCCTAAATTCCCACTCTGCTTGGCAGGCCCTACAGCTTCTCTGCTTGAAGAAAATAAATTCTAAAATTTCTATTTCCTTTTTAAAATAATCATTCTTATAATTTTCAAGTATTTTCATTATTTATTTTCAAGTAAAAAAAGGAAATGCTGTACAGTTACACCAATCATAATATCTCCAAGGGTTGTTGGGTATTTTTTGTTCATATTTAAAACTTTTCCATAACAATTTATACATATCTATGTATCCCTAAATGTAATATAATTAACTGATATTGACAAACTTTATTTTTCAGAGGAAGCACCAGGGCTCCTAAAAGGGTAAAAAAAAATTACAAGATGGCGCCAGCGACCCATGGAATCAAAACCCCCTTATTTACATTCACATATACAACATGCCTACTTGAGGAAGGGGTTGATGACATAATTATGGCAATGTTGACTTTTTTTTTTTTTTTTGACAACCCTTGGCAACACTATTATCCTTTGCGCTCTGAAAAGAAATTCCAAGATGAAATAAAGTGGACATATACTGGGAGGTTAGATATGAAAAGTGCAGTTTCACAGAGCTAGAAATACTGCAGTCGAAAACATCCTTGATTTTTCAGTCATGGATAATGCTTCTTAATAATAGCAAAATCACTGCTATCATGGAAAGAGGATTGTTTCTAAAGTCATGGATAATGCTTCTTAATAATAGCAAAATCACTGCTATCATGGAAAGAGGACTGTTTTTAAAGATTCTTGAACAGAGTTGTAAACTGATTTATTTTTCTACATCGACTTCATATAGCCAGGATGCAAGAACCAATCTCCAAAGCCTTTTCATTTCTGCTTCTTTTATCCTCTTAATAGACTTTCCATCTTCTTTTGTCTTTTATCAACCCAATCCATTGCATTCTAGCAAGGGCCTCCAAAGAGAGTAGGTCAAAAAAGTCAAGATGGCAGCAGCAACCATTGGATCAGAACCAAATCCCTTTTGCCGTGTGCTTGTGCATCTGAGGCACTACAAAGGATAAGGTTTGCATCATTCTTATTTTTAGATTTTCCCCACCCCCCGTTTAAGGCCACCCCTGTGTTTTAGAAGCAAGACTGCACGCTAATAGCTGTTTGGCATAATTTTTCTGTTGACATTTTTTCTTTTGGAAGTTGTTCTCCTTAATTTGGAAGGATGAATGACACGGAGCTGAAGTACCATGTAATGCTCGGGGGTGGGCTGTTGTTGTTATAGCAAGCTGTTTTATTTTGCCAGGTCACAATCTAGTTCTGTCTAAGTGTCCTTTCAGAGGTGGACCTCTCTTCTAAAGGAGCTAAAATAGCTGACAAGCACTTGCAGGTAACACTGAAATTGCCTATTTGAAACCGTTGCTGATGATATTGAACAAATTGACTGGGAGTTGAAAATAAATTGACTAGGTGACTGTCCTTAACTGCTTCACTGAAAATAATCTCACTTGTTTGAAAGCATCTGAAGGCTTGCAGGACATAATAATAAAGCCTTCATTCCAGAATAACCTAAATTCCAGGGAATAAAAGCCGTGCCTTCCTATTGTTTCTATTTTTTAAGGCTGAAAATGAAGGAAGTCCCAATTTGGATCACTTGAAAGTTTCTTGTCACCATGGTGATGACTAGAAGGCAGCTTTACTGAGGGTGTACCTAGTTAAGGATGTGCCTCTCAAGGGGCTTCCTAGGACAACACTATGCAATGGTAGCATTTTATCCAGAAAATTAGTATGCCCCCCCCCCCCCCCGTTTGAGAGACAGGGGCTGAAACCACAGCATAGAGAAGCTTCTAGCTACTGTTGAATTGCTGCACACCCTTTATGAATAGCGAAGGATTGTAAGAAGGAGGAATGTGTGGAAGTTATTTTCACCTTCCACATAGGGAGTTAAAATATCTAAGACTCTGTGTGTGTGTGTGTGTGTGTGTGTGTGGTCAGGAAGAAGTGTTTTAAAACTTGAACAAACCATTCCTCTTAACCATTTCTAAAAGCGTGCACTAATATATATGATAATTCTCCACTGTGAAGAATTCTCTGGCCATTTTGGTCAATCTACTGTATCCTATTTCTTTGTTCTTTAAATAAATACAATATCCACAGAACTTCCTTGGCAAGAGGCCTGCAGGGAGCCAACCTTTAAAATTCACTCCGTGAAGAAGGAGCCCATGATGGCCACTGCGTAGTTTGCCAGTCCATTGGCCCAGGGTTGGGTAGTAGAGTGTGGTTGTAGGAACACAATGGTCCTATCATTAAAGAAGAATGAAGCCATCACCTGAACTGCTAATGGTCTCTGTCACCTAAGGTACCCCTGCTGAGGAAGCGTTAACTGCCATTTCAGATGATGTTTGCATTTCGAATCTACAATTATGCTGTGACTCAGACAGTGTAATGCTGGGGACCAGCCATTGGTAAAGATCTCATATGGCCTCAGGCATCTTTGGCATACGTGCTTCAAAACAGGCGAATGGAAAAGAGCTTTGAATGTAAATCCCCATCGCAGCCTTTATATAGCAATTGTTCATGATCTGGTAGCAAAGAAATGAATTGGAACCGTTCTCTTGTCCCTGTGGGGATCCAGGTCTCTGTCCAAGACCTATCCTACAAAATGGCAATGGTTTCATGCAAGGAAGCCGTAACGTGGAGTTTTCGAAGCTACAGGAGTGTCTGTAAAGGAGAATTTGTTTTTTATTTTTTTTAAAAAACGGTCAGCATACTGCAAAGCAAAAGACCAGCTCCTCACAAAATCTTGCTTTCCACGAATGCCTCTGGGATCCAGGTAGGCTCCAGAGCTATTATAAGGAAATAAAAATGATGGATAGCTGCAACCAATGCTTTGTTTGGAAGAATGTCCACCTACACTGAAAAAGAAAAGGTAATCTGTTGAGTGACAGAAAAAATCCTGGACGGTTAGAAGGATTGGAGGTGAGCAATGTCACCAGTTCATTGTTTTTTGATAAATAGGAATTTTCTGATTGCTTTTTCAGGAGTCCCCAAGTTTTTTTTGGACTGTTGGAGATATTGGGAGTTTTGAAAACTAGCTTTTGGGCAATTTCACAATATTTTCTACTATGGTCCGTGTTACCAATTTTTTCTGGACTAGTAGGCCCTGGAGCATAGCCACCCACTAATTTATTTTCTATACTTGCACCAACTCTTTTGGGGAGCTCCAAAACACACTGGGTAATCTATTATGCACAGAAGCTGTGTTTTGCTTTGCAGGATTACTACCTTCCCATTCATTTCTTTTTAAATGAAAGTATTTGTAAAAATATAATGGGCGGTTAGCCTGGTGATTGCCCATGAGTGTCATTGTTGGGGCTGAAGAATTATGCTCACCATGGCAACCATTTCACAAAGTATCTATAACTTACTGCCAAAATTCCAAATATGCCTCCTTATAAAAAATTGTGGTCCTCAGTTGCATCATTAATACTGCCCACGCTTCCACTCAATTTTAGCTGATCTGCAGGGACAAATGACTTGTTCCACTAGCCTTATTTCTTTTTACGGCAGGGGCATATGTTACACACCATGATAGGTCTCAGTTTAATGGGAGGGAGGAAATTTGAATTATCTGTTAAACCTAAATTTATATAATTGACATTAGATGTGCGTAATTAGTTAAGTTTATTACAACCATGGAATGGCATTACACAATTGTTATTTTTATTTTGTTTCCAACAATTTTGGTAAGTTGCATTGATGTGCCATTACCTAATTATTTTTATAGAACTTTTTACTGAAAGTTTTTACATACATAAAAGATAAATGTAAAGAAAAAAATAAATAAAAGGAAAAAAGATGAAAGAAAAATAACGTGAGAAGGAAAACAGGAAAAGAAAGAAGAACTAATTAAAGAAGCAAGAATCAGAAGAAGAAAATGACTTCTGACCTTCTTTTCAACATGTATATACACTCATTATTACTCCCCCTTTGTTAACTCTACAAAAGATCCTTTCAACCCCTTATTTAACCCTTTTTCAATCATCAAATCCATCGATCTTCAGTTTTCATTTCATTTTCAGCAAAAAGTCCCTAAAAAGTTTTCAATCTTTTATAAAAGTATTGGTTTTATTCCTAACCAAACAGGTCAGTGCCATTTCTCATTATTAGCACATAATTATGCAACTAACACTCATGTTATTTGTCCAGTCCATTGGGGAAACAAGACACCTCATATTTTGAGATGGGGGACCAAGTGGAACTAAATTTTGGATTACTGCATACCAACTCTTCTGAATGGAGATCTGTGGGACCAGGTTCTAGCTTGTTTATGTATGTATTCAATTTCTATAGCCACCCAACTCAACAAAGCAACTCTGGGTGGCTTACAAGTCTAAAAGCCTTATTACCATGGGGAGGGGGAAGGTTGCGGCTGCATTTTCCAACCCCTTGGTCAATGGATTTTCAGCACCCTTGGCTTATGCCCTCTCTTCAATGTATCCTTGACCAACAGGCCTTTAAAGCTTCCCATGAATTTCCCAGGACTGAACTTGTGTCTCTCAAACTTGAAGAGTTACAGACCAATCTCCTTATGCTGCGTCACCTGTAAAGTCATGGAATCAATTATTAGTCAATCCATTATCCTCCGCTTGGAGACAAACAACCTACTCTCTAATAAACAATTTGGTTTCAGAAAAAAACTATCCTGTAATCTGCAACTCTTACACTGCAAAAACATATGGACTACACAACTCGATGAGGGCAAAACAATAGATGCAATCTACATAGACTTCTGTAAAGCCTTTGATTCAGTGGTACATGACAAACTACTCCTAAAACTAAAATCTTACAGTATCTCTGGACAACTGCATAACTGGATAGAAGCATTCCTGTCAAACAGACAACAAATGGTCAAAATTGGGAGTGTCCTATCAAATTCTGTACCTATCAACCGTGTTCTAGGACCAACTCTCTTCATACTCTACATAAATGACCTCTGTGATCATATTAAGAGCAATTGCATTCTCTTCGCTGATGATGTAAAGCTGTTCAACACCACAGACAATACTGCTACCCTTCAAAAAGATCTTGACTATATATCAGAATGGTCAAACAAATGGCAACTTCAAATCTCAACAAATAAATGCTCTGTCTTACATATTGGCAAAAAAAAATCAGAAAATAAAATACAAACTGAATAGTCAAGACCTTGTTGATGATCCAAGCTCTGTCAAGGATCTTGGAATACTCATCTCTAATGATCTAAGTACTAGAGCCCACTGTAACTATATAGCCAAAAAGGCATTAAGAGTTGTTAACCTAATCCTATGTAGCTTTTTCTCTGGTAATATCACACTACTAACTAGAGCATGCAAAACATTTGCTAGACCAATACTCGAATACAGCTCATCAGTCTGGAACCCACATTACGTATCTGATATTAGCACAGTTGAGAAAGTCTAGAAATATTTCACAAGAAGAGTTCTCCATTCCTCTACTCATTGTAGAATACCTTATTTATTTATTTATTTAAATTTATATACCGCCCCCCCCTCTCCCTAAGGGACTCGGGGCGGTGAACAGCCAGAATAAAATACACATATAAAACACATATACAATATTTAAAAATTAAAAGAATTAAATACATTGGCCCTTACAAAAGATTAAAAATAAGGGAATTAAGAAAGTTAAAACCAGATTAAAAAATTTAAAAACCCCTAGGCCAGACCGGCTTGCTGAAATAAATGAGTTTTCAACGCATGGCGGAAGGTCAGGAGATCAGGGATGGTCCTCATCTCCGGGGGTAATTTGTTCCAGAGAGAGGGTGCCCCCAATGAGAAGGCCTGCATCCTCGGGGTCACCAGCTGTCCAGCCGGCGGCATCCCGAGGAGGCCGACTCTATGGGAGTGTATCGGTCGGCGGGAGGCCGATAATGGCAGGAGGCGGTCTCGCAAATATCCTGGTCCCGAGCCATGGAGTGCTTTAAAGATGATAACTAAGACCTTGAAGCGCACCCAGAGGGCCACCGGGAGCCAATGCAGCTTGCGCAGAAGTGGCGTAACATGGGAGCCCCGAGGAGCCCCCAACACCACCCGCGCGGCCGCATTCTGCACCAGCTGGAGCCTCCGGATGCTCTTCAAAGGCAGCCCCATGTAGAGAGCATTGGCATAGTCTAGGCGGGAGGTTACCAGGGCAGAAGTGACCATGCGAAGCGCATCCCGATCCAGAAAGGGCCACAACTGGTAGATCCTAAGGTCAAAAGCCCCCCTGGCGACGGCCGCCACCTGGTCTTCCAATGACAGCTGTACACCCAGGAGAATACCCAGATTGCGGGCCCTCTCTGTGGGGGCAAGAATTCCCCCCCTCACAGCCAGCGATGGAACCAGCTGGCTGTACCGGGGTGCCGGGGAGCACAGCCACTCAGTCTTAGATGGGTTGAGCTGAAGCCTGTTCCGCCCCATCCAACACCACACGGCCTCCAGGCACCGGGTCATCACCAATAATAATAATAATAATAATAATAATAATAATAATAATAATAATAATAATAATAATAATAATAATAATAAAAATAAAAATATTTATTTATATACCGCTCCTCTCCTGAAGGACTCAGAGCGGTGCACAGCCATACAGTTAAAACAATAAATATGTGAAAAATTAAAACTAAATTAAACTTAGACCCTGGCTGTAATCAATTAAAACCCTTTCCTAAAACCCGAAAATTTAATATAAAAGTAAAACACCCGTATCTAAAATCAGCCCAAGCCGGCCTGGTCAAAGAGCCAGGTTTTCAAGGCATGCCTGAAGGTCCCCAGGTCCGTGGCTATACGTAACTCCGGGGGCAACCCATTCCAGAGGGCAGATGCCCCCATAGAGACTTGAAATTCTAGACCTAGAAAACCTTGAATTACGCTGTCTTCGGTCTGATCTAAGTATGGTATATAAAATCATACATTGCAATGACTTACCTGTCAATGAATACTTCAGCTTCAGCCATAACAACACAAGAGCAAACAATAGATATAAACTCAAGGTTAACCACACCAAACTTGATTGCAGGAAATACGACTGCAGCAACAGAGTGGTCAATGTCTGGAATACTCTACCTGACTCTGTGGTTTCTTCCCCAAACCCCAAAAACTTTAACCTTAGACTGTCTACTATTGACCTCACCCCTTTCCTAAGAGGTCTGTAGGGGGCGTGCATAAGTGCACCAACGTGCCTACCGTCCCTTGTCCTACTGTTTCTTTTATTTTTCTTATATGTATCCATTTCATGTATTCATAACTATGTATATACTTATACCTATTATCTTGTAAGCGATTGACAAATCAAATAAATAAATAAAAATAAAATAAATAAATAAAAAGCTTCCCATGAATTTCCCAGGACTGAACTTGTGCCTCTCTTTGCTGCTGCTCAAATTTGAAGAGTTGTCTCAGCTAACAAGTCATATTTGCAGATGTTACAGATTCTTCACTCTGAATCCTTGCCGCATACGCAGCAGAGGTAATAAACTCGTGTTATTAGCTACCACAAGCCTAATGTTATATGCCTGGAAGTCCATTAGTCTCGGTGGGGATTAGTTAAGTGTAAGATTGCACATTGTGACAATTTCTGCTGCTAGCTCACTTATTGCACAATTAGCCTTGAAAATGGTTATTACTTTTTCGCTTGCAGCACAAATGTGTTTATCGTAACTGTAGTTGATTCAACATTTACACTGTACGTTCAGAGGAGATAAGAACTTGGCCCTGTCATCTCTTTGGCAGAATGGAGTAATGCAATTCAATCCTAAGAAATTGCATGGCCAAAGGAGGATTTCAAATATTTCCTTCCTGTTGCTAAGATTGATTTCCCCCTTCAAGCACTCTGCATGCCTCACAAATAGCATAGAATGTACTTTATATGTTTTCATTCTTGTTTAAATTATTAGTCCATCAAACTCACAGCTACTCCAAGGCTGCTATTAGTTTTATAATGCTGTCGTGCCAACAATTATTTTAAACAGATAATAGCATGTTAAAAAATGTAAGAGAGGCAAGAAGCTTTCCATAAAAGTAAGCATTGTTTAATGAAATGATTGGCATGGGATCTCGGCCTTCCTAACTCAATTACGTTAACACAGCTGAAATGTATTTTAGGGCTGTGCAGAGACTGTCCAATCCACTTCATAGCCATTGAATCTGGAAGTAGCATCAGTTCATGGAGTTGCCTGTCTCAGTAAGTTCTCAATTCTTCATCATGAATTGGGAAAAAACTTCCCAGTCATAATCGAGACTGGGAAGACCCTCATTATTAAATGTCCTCCAATTCTTCTCTTCTTACCCCAAGCTTTTGTAGGAGCCTTATAAAAACACAAGCAGAATTGTGCTTAGTTGGATGATCTCTATCCTATTCTCTGCCAAACTGCAAGTGGGAAGCCACAAATGACAAAAGCACTTAGACTTATATACTGCTTCACAGTGCTTTATAGGCCTCTCTAAGTAGTTTACAGAGTCAGCCTATTGCCCCCAACAATCAGGGTACTCATTTTACTGACCTCGGAAGGATGGAAGGCTGAGTCAACCTTGAGCCTGGTGAGAATCAAACTGCTGGCAGTGACAGAGTTAGCCTGCAATACTGCATTCCAACCACTGTGCCACCATGGCTCTTAAAGCACATCCCACCGGTACCTGGCAAGATTATAAGGCAGCCATTTTTCAAGTCTAACAAAGGGCTTTGCCTTTAGTAGTTGCCTCATAGAAAGAAATTTAGCCAGTGGAATTGGACCGCAGGAAAGGCATCAAGCTTCGGGAGAGGAGACAGGAGGAATGGCCCTGAGATGGCCTTCAGTTAGCCCTTTCAATTTGGGTAGCCAGCATAAAAAAGTGTGTAGGGCCAAAAGCATCTTAAATCAATAGTTCTAATTACAGCTTAGTAGAGAAGTTCCTATTTCATCAAGTAATGCATATTTGCTGGACCAAACCTAGGTTCATCAATTCTTCCCCATCTCCTGTAATATCCAGTGGGTTGAAATTCTTGATAGCCAACATGAGGAAGAAGGACTGATTAATGGTTTCAGTGCTTGTGGAGAGTAGCAAAGAGGGAAGGAAAAGTAACAGCTTGTGTGTGATATATATTATACCTTACTTTTAGGGATGATAGTTTGTTAGACCAGTCTTTTCTAAATTATGCTCACATATCTTGAGAAAAGAAGCAGTTTTAAAATATTTCAAATATTTCAAATCCTTCCCTCAAAACGACGTTATAGAGCACTGCACACCAGAACAACTAGACACAAGAACAGTTTTTTCCCGAAAGCCATCACTCTGCTAAACAAATAATTCCCTCAACACTGTTCAACTATTTACAAAGTGTACACTACTATTACTGTTATTCTTCTTATCACTCCTTATCATCCATCCCCTCCCACTTGTGACTATAACTTTGTTGCTTGTATCCTCTGTTTCCTAGTATGATTTGATGTTGATTGTACCCTATGACTATCATTAAGTGTTGTACATTATGATTCTTGATTCTTAACTAATGTTCCTTCTTTATGTATACTGGGAGTATTTACACCAAGACAAATTCCTTGTGTGTCCAATCACACTTGGCCAATAAAGTATTCTATTCTATTGCCCAGAGAGGTTACACTGATGCTCCCATGTGTCCAAAGAACCTTTTAAAATCAAATCCAAAGCATAAAGTTCATCTTTAGGAACACCAGGACCCTAATGCTACCTCTAATGATTCCACACAAGAGCATAAAATTATTCCTCATCTGCCTTCAGAAGCATCAAGCAAAATTGCAACTGATTTATTCAATTGATAAACTCTGTTTGGTTTGAACTGGAGGTGGTATTCAGCAGGTTCTGATCAGTTCTGGAGAATCGATAGCAGAAATTTTGAGTAGTTCGGAGAACCGGTAAATACCACCTCTGATTGGAGATTTTACAGTATCCTTCCCCTGCCACGCTCACCAAGCCACACCCACAGAACCGATAGTAAAAAAAAATTGAATCTCACCACTGATTTGAACACTATGATAGATGAATGAACCACAAATCTGGCTTACTGAGCTATCAGTGGTTAAAACAAATAATTGATTAGTACAAGGCACAAACTCAGTCCTTCTGATGCGGGAAAATGTACTCTGAATCTGTTTAAACATGTGTATCTTAAATATTATTCCTGTTTCCAAGCTGTATAATATAAAGATCAGTGGCTTAAACCAGTTTAAATTCAGAGGCAGTTTTATGAGCAAAATGGTATCATGGGAACGCTGTCTTTTCCAATAATTAGACAAGGAAAATGTTCTACTTTAGGAAACAGAATGATTCATAAGTGCTGCAGACATATCATAATTTCTGCAAAATCTAAACCCAAAGCTTATTATTCCTGTACCAAACTATAAATTCAATGCACATCCTTTTTTAAAGGAAAAAAAAAAGCAAACAAAACATTTACCCTCAGGCAGGATTGGAAAAAAAAAAAAGCACCAAACCACCTGTTTAAGTACAGCACACCAGGTGTGTGCTGAAAGTTTAAATAATCACTGTTGTCACCATCTTCTCAAAGCGCCAGCTGATAGCCCGCAATTAAAATGTCAATTTATATGTTACAAGCATTAAAGAACAATTCTCAGCTTGAACCCACCAATGTTAATGTTTCCCCAATTGCAGTTTCCAGCTACTGGAAAGTAAAATTGCACTGTGTAAAAATAACACAGTCCAACCTACTATCTAAGAAACCATCTACTTGTGTGCCTGCTTGTCTGAGCTGGGTGTATACCAAAGGGGAGACTGTTTATGGCTTGGAAAACACATTCTTCAGACAGGGGTGGACAGATTTGAAATTTGTCAGAACAATGTCTGCTTCCTTTTGTTTCTTAGTAGAACATTAAGATCCATCGACCATAGCCAGATCAACAGGAATATATTTACAATAAATAACATGGTGCCTTTGAGCACACTTGGCACCTAGAAATTTGATTTTGGCACACAAACTTCTTTTTTTTTTTTTTGTAATTCTAAGTTTTATTTATTTGTACTGGTTTCTTTTTTTCTTTTTTCCCCCTGTGTAATTGAATAAATACAAAGACTGGGAAAGAGATCATTTTCTTATTTCAGCTATTAAAGTCATTCCTATTATCAAATCATTCAAACACTTTACACTGAATCATACCAAATTATCCAGAAAGCTGATCTTGTTTCAGACCATTCCTACCATTAAGCTCAAACTGACATATTGAAAGCTTTGCTACCAACATCCAGCTAGGAATTTCAGTTCAGTTTGTCACTAAAAGGGGAAATGAAAAGGAGAGGAAGAGTAGCAAGAAGCAAAGATTTTCCTGTACTGGTTCTCTCTTGACAGGGGAACTCAGTACCACTGAAGCTCCATCCTTTTTGTGTGTAATCCTTACATGTGTAATCCATGTAAAAGAGGTGGGCTTTGATTGCATGGTTGTGGCTGCCATCTTAACTTTTTTGATCCCTGTGGACACTCCTGAGCCTTGTTATATTCCTCTCTGTAGTCTCAGCTATTTTATTTATTTATTTATTTATTTTATTTGTCAATTGCTTACAAGATAATAGGTATAAGTATAACATAGTTATGAATACATGGATACATATAAGAAAAATAAAATATAAAAGAAACAATAGGACGCATGTTGATGCGCTTATGCACGCCCCTACAGACCTCTTAGGAAAGGGGTGAGGTCAATAGTAGACAGTCTAAGGTTAAAGTTTTTGGGGTTTGGGGAAGAAACCACAGAGTCAGGTAGACCACTCTGTTGCTGAAGTCGTATTTCCTGCAATCAAGTTTGGTGCGATTAACCTTGAGTTTGTATCTATTGTTTGCTCTTGTGTTGTTATGGTTGAAGCTGAAGTATTCATTGACAGGTAGGACATTGCAATGTATGATTTTATATACTATACTTAGATCGAAGGCAGCGTAGTTCAAGGTTTTCTAGGTCTAGAATTTCGAGTCTGGTGGCATAAGGTATTCTGCAACGAGTAGAGGAGTGAAGAACTCTTGTAAAATATTTCTGGACTTTCTCAACTGTGTTAATATCAGATACGTAATGTGGGTTCCAGACTGATGAGCTGTATTCGAGTATTGGTCTAGCAAATGTTTTGTATGCTCTAATTATTAGTATAATATTACCAGAGAAAAAGCTACGTAAGATTAGGTTAACAACTCTTAGCGCCTTTTTTGGCTACGTATACACTGGGCTCTAGCACTTAGGTCATTTGAGATGAGTACTCCAAGATCCTTTACAGAGTTTGGATCATCAACAAGGTCTTGACTATTCAGCCTGTATTTTATTTTCTGATATTTTTGGCCAATATGTAGGACAGAGCATTTATTTGTTGAGATCTGAAGTTGCCATTTGTTTGACCATTCTGATACGTAGTCAAGGTCTTTTTGAAGGGTAGTGGTATTTTCTGTAGTGTTGAATAGCTTTACATCATCAGCAAAGAGAACACAGTTGCTCTTGATATGATCACAGAGGTCATTTATGTATAGTATGAAAAGAGTTGGTCCTAGAACACTGCCTTGGGGGACACCACTGTTGACAGGTATAGAATTGGATAGGACTCTCCCAATTTTGACCATTTGTTGTCTGTTTGACAGGAATGCTTCTATCCAGTTATGCAGGTGTCCAGAGATACCATAAGATTTTAGTTTTAGGAGTAGTTTGTCATGTACCATTGAATCAAAGGCTTTGCAGAAGTCTATGTAGTTTGCGTCTATTGCTTTGCCCTGATCGAGTTGTGTAGTCCATATGTTTTTGCAATGTAAGAGTTGCAGATTACATGATAGTTTTTTCCTAAAACCAAATTGTTTATTAGGGAGTAGGTTGCTTGTTTCTAAGTGGAGGATGATGGGTTGGTTGATAATTGATTCCATGACTTTACAGGTGACTAGCATAAAGAGATTGGTCTGTAATTTTCAACTAGGCTGGGGTCTCCCTTTTCTTTGTCCTCCTGCCAAAGAGTCCAGCAAAATGACACCAGTGCTACTTAGAGTGACTATTGCACTCCAAAATAGAAATGTATGCCCCTTTAATGGGGATTATGTGATAGAATTAAACAATTATGTTCGTTTCATTTTCTCCCATTGGATCTATGAACAGTGAAGATTTAACACTGCTCAGAGGCTGTAAATGAGACTTACACTTCAAAAGGTGTAAGATAGGGCCAGCCGGTCATATGTTAATGCACAGCAATGCTACTTGGGGCAGCAAGAGTTGCAAACAAATAGTTTTCATCCTCCAGAAGCCTTCCCGCAAAGCACTTTAAGGTATCAAGGGCTTAGTATCATCTGTCCAGAAAAAAAAAAATCAGCTGAAGAGCCCTCAAAACTTGTTGTGACAAATTTGCAAAGCACTTGAGAAATACATTCACCCATTTGAATGCCAGGCTGAATACTGCCTGGATACATTATGTGCTGTTTTCTTATCAGCACTGCTTTATGCTCGCAGCAAACCTGCAAAATGCATGGATATTCTTAAAGCCATCTCTGATATCTATTCTCAAATTCCATTGAGTTAGCAATTGCTTGAATAACTACTTGACAAATACAGGAAGATATTCGCCACTATCGCAGTTGAAAGAATGTGGAAGTAGCCTGGCTGAAACTGGTAATGCATTTAAGTTACCATTTGGTCCTCAATATAGGATGAAAGTTTGATAGACCCACAAATGTAGGCTTTAAATAGACCAACTCTTTCATTTCGTTTTCCCAATGGCAGGAATAGTCAAAGCTTGAGGAGCAAAGTAGGAGAATACAGATGGGAGCTTTACTCAGAATATCTAAGGGGCTTATCAGGATGACAGAATATCTAAGGGGCATACCTTATTGTGTTATTCCTTTGCCTGCTTGCGTTAGTGAGCTGTTTTGCATCCTGAGCTCATAATGCAAGGAAGAAAATACCCAGGAGAACAGGCAAGAGGTGGAAAAATAACTTCTCTATTTTCCTTCAACCAAATGGATCACCACAGATTCAGAATGCATCATTTATATGGTGCCTTTCAGTGACTTTTGTCACCCACAGATCCAATTCCACAGGTATAGTTCTGTGTGTGGAGTAAGTTAGTAACTGATTCTATATTAAATTGCAATTGAAAGGCTACCACATTTCTTCTATATGACAAATTTCTAGCAAAATCCATTCTAGGTACCAGCTGCTGCTACAGATCTCTAAAATTAGTTTATTAAAGGTAACATTTGTGACTTCCATTTATTGTTTAGCCCTCAAACTAAGAGGTAAATAAATTCTTTGTTTTCCTTTTTGACCCTCACGTTTCCAAATGCATCATGGCCAAAACAAGCCACAGCAGCCAAAGGCATTCAACCCAGTGGTGGGATTCAAAAATTTTTACTACCGGTTCTGTGGGTGTGGCTTGGTGGGTATGGCGTGGCTTGGTGGGCATGGCAGGGGAAGGATACTGTAAAATCTCCATTCCTACCCCACCCCACTAATCTGCTTTCCAGCTTCATTCTCCTGTGCAGGGCAACAAAAGAAGACCCAGCCAATCAGCTGGGACTTGGGAAGCAGAGAATAGATGGGGGCGGGGCCTGTCAGAGGTGGTATTTGCCAGTTCTCCAAACTGCTCAAAATTTCCGCTACCGGCTCTCCAGAACTAGTCAGAACCTACTGAATACCACCTCTGATTCAACCATCATTTGGAATCTGGCAATGTCAACATTGGTGAAACACATAATAATAATTAAAAAATGCACGTTAACAAATAATCATGCAGGATTTATTTCATTTCTTTTGGATTCCTTAACAGGCTGTTATTGTTAGAATTTATAGGACTAAAATGCTTTTTGTTCTTTCTTTACTGAAAACCTTTTTGTTTAAGTTATCTTTTTAACATTATTTTTCTTCTGTTTGTTTCTATAAGAATGCAAACTAGTGTCAGAGATCAATAGTAATTTCTTCACTCTGCAGTAGAGGATGAAAGAAGGAAAAAGAGAAAAAATTATTTTTCAGAACCACCCTTTAAGTCCCAAAAACACAGAGTAATGCTACCTAACAACAATTTATAACTACCACAGTCATTACACTACAGTATATTGTATTTAAACTAGCATTTTCAGATGGGAGAATGGCATAACTGCCCCCACCAGTAAAAAGTACAGATCAGGGAAATCATCATCATCTATAAAATGATCCACATTTTGAATCATATATTTGCTTTCTAATCTAACTTTCCCATCATGAAGAGAAACTATGTTTGTTCATCCTTGATTGACTTTCATTTTCCTAATCCTTATTCTTGCTCACTGTTAGAATCTTTGCACCAGGTGGCTACTGAAGTCTCTTTGAGAGAAGTAGAGGAGAAACCACACACCCCTTTATTTCAGAGTAGTGGTCACATTTGACATTGAGAGGTCTGTCGTGGTGTCTGGACAAAAGGGATGCCATCTGCAAGGATTTGCCATTCACAAAATGTGGCTACCAATTTACCAGAAAGAAAACTAATGAGGTAATCCTTTTCCCTCTCTAATTCTCAGGGTCAACACCAGTCTATATCTATCTCCCCTACACACAGCAAGTAGCCACATTTATAAATGAAGCACTGACCTGAAGACACTTACAGTTTTTATTTTCAAAAAGACCTAAAAAAAACTATACAAAACCTCAGGGCCTCCTAGAAAATAAAAGATTATTCTGGAGGTTAATATTTTACTGTATATCATACCCTACCAGCTTTCTTTATAATTTTTCTTTAAAGTGGAAACAATGTTTTAAAAGTTAAAACATTTGTGGGGCATATAGTTCTCACACAAGGATCCCAAACTTAGTGAATGGATTGCTCAATTAAGATGAATTTGGGGTTCATGGTATATATTAGATTTATTAGTATTTTTTAAAAATTATGACAGATAAGTAAATGCAGGGAGAGACAGAGTTCAAATTCTGTACAAGGAAAATATGCTTTGGTCAGTGATGGAGAAGTCAGCATTTCACATTCAATGAAGGGGTACTACCACCTTTAAGGATAACTTTGAGGATTTTCCTCACAACCATTCAACAGGAATGTTCCTCCCTTTAACGTGCCATTCTCTCTCTCTCTCTCTCTCTTTCTCTCCTCTCTCTCTCTTTCTCCTTCCCTCCCTCCCTCCCACCTCTCTCTCAGTCTGCCCATGTTCCTCACAGAGGGACTCTGGGCAGCGTTCAAGTGAAAATATTAAACATAACATTTACAATTTAAATGAGTTAAAATTTAATATTAAAAGTTAATTAAAAGGTGGGAGGAGGGCTTTCATGGCAGTGTGCTTTTCTGTGAGCCCAAGCAAAGCCACACAGCCACTTTGCCACCTCGTCTCTCTTCACACGGTGGGAAATGGCTAAGAAGGCTTTCTTCCTGGATCCCCAGTTGTGATTCTGTTGCTGAAAGTCTTCTCCATCCCGTGATAATAGAAAATTCATCACAACCTCTTTCCAAATGATACCCCTTCCGGTATCTGCAGTGTTCCAGATACAGCCCATACCTTGTAGCATCCTGCTGGATAGCTGATTCCACTTAAGTCTTTCGAGGAAGTTCATGCTGAACAGGTTTGTGACTTGGGTCCTGGGCCCTCTCTCTTCCATCTTACTACTTTGTCTTTCAAAGTCCACTCCCTTCATAAAACTAACAAAGCCAGATGTTTTTGAAGGAATGGAGAGCTGTTTTTCTGTCCTACTATATGCAAGCATAGAGGGGGTATTCCTACAGGACAAAGTATTAAAGCACCACAGTAAAAGTAGCCCTCCACAAATGGATATTTGAAAGAACCCTATTTAAAAAGGGAATCACAACCAGTTCTGGCTTTTTGAAGACTTCTCCTGTAACATCAGTTGCTGCATTCACATATTACATTTTTAGCTACCCTTTAAAAATAGAAATATTGAAAAAAAAATCCCCCAAATATGTCATGTCTCTGCAAACTCAAAATGACAATGCCCCCAAAACTCCCGTGAATGCTTTGCATGTAGTAAATTATGCATTCTACACAGTTAATTAATTTCTTCTCTCAAATACAATTATTTCAGAGTAATGAGAACAATATTATTATTACATATGTTTGAGGGTTTTTTTTCAAGTGTTCCTATTTTCTTAGCCAAAAAATCATTATTTTGTTCCTTGCCAGTTCTTTCTGTTTCACCAGTCTTATAGCATTCCCAGATTATGTACTAATTCTTTTTAAAAAATTAAACATTTTTCCCAAATGAAATGATATCAAATTAAGCATGCTGTACAAATCAGTGCGTAGGCTGGTGAAACAAAATCTTTTGCAGCATATTCAAGTTTCCTCCTTGCAATACAGTAGACATTGTTTGTTCCAAACAAAAGAAATGGTTTGTTGTTCATTTAAAATGCCTTTGAAACAAAGTAAAGACTGCCTTTCAAAAAGCTGTGCTTTCTCCCCCCCTTCTTTCTTTCTCTCTCTCTCCTTGTAAAATAAATGCAATAGATATTCTCAAAAGGACATTATCATATACAGGGTTTCTGCTCCTTATTAGCATAAACAGAAAAGGCAAACAGATGGAGGGAAGGAGAATTAAACAGAAAGTATCCACGTTGTCGTCCTTTGGATAATCATTGAACCAAAACATTAGTTTTTGATGGTGGAAGGCTGGCTTTGCTTTCTTCACATATGATTCAGATTGATCACTGGAAAAAATGGGAGGGGGGGAGTGTTATGTAAACTAGAATTCTTGATAATAAGGCAAACTAAGGTTGCATCAGCCTTGGGCTGTAAAGAAGCAGATTTTAATGAACTCAGAAGAAAGATAAATAGGATTCCACTGCAAGAAAACCTTGTGGGAAAAGCGGGTGTGAATTCGTAACATACTGTAGATACTAAATGCACATTTCCAATGAGTATGTGCATGGGGGTGGGGGGGGATAGCAGAAGTTACAAAAGTGGTTGCACAAAAAAGTTAGTGAAAAGTTGAAAATCAAAAGGGACGGTGGAAAGAGATCATTAAGAAAGTACATGTCCAACTAGCTTCACATTGTAGGAAAACTGCAGCATAGAACAACCTGAAGTTAATGAAAGATTGTAAGAACAGAAACCAAGGTATCTTTTCTCCAGTTATGTTCAAAAATAAAGTATTCAAAATAAAAGAAGAGAAAAGAAACAGGTTGCTAGCTGTTGAGTGAAGATGATCAAAGGGTGACAAAAAAGATAGGATTGCACACAATTCCTATTTTGGCTTGACTTTTCCAGAGAACATGCCAAGCATTCTACTGGGTAATTGTGAAGAGAAGCTTGAAGGAGCAACTTACAGTCAGGTTTCAAGAAATATGATTAGGAATCACCTCTCAACTTGGAATTCAAATTGCCAGTGGTCAGACAGAATCCTTCCTAGCAATTCCCTACTGAAAGGTAGGTCTTTCTCGTGGTCTTTCTGAAAGGTAAACTGTGATCTGAAAATTCCAGGAGATTGGGTGCAGGAGTGGGATTCAGCTGGTTCGGGCCGGTTCAGCCAAACCAGGATATTAAATTTACATCTGGTTTGCTGAACCAGTAATTGAACTGACCAGCTGGCCCCAACCACCCCACCCCTCCCCTCCCAGGAGTCTCCATGTGGCCTGTTTTGGATGCAGGTAAGCGCAGGCCCCACGCAGAGGCTCTGGGAGGGTGAAAAATGGCCCTCTGAGAAGTTCTGGAAGTCCAGAAATGGGCCTGTTTCTGGCTTTCGGAGGGCCTCTGGAGCCTGGGGAGGGTGTTTTTGCTCTCCCAGAGGCCTGAGGGAAGCCTCCGGACTCTGGGGAAGGCGAAAAATGCCCCTCCCGGAAGTTCTGGTAGGCCACACCCACCATGGCCATGCCGACCCAGCAACCAAGCAGAGAACCGTTTGCTGGGATTTTTGAATTCCACCCCTGATCAGGTGTCATAGTAAATGATGGAAGGAGGGCACATGCGGTCCCCACTTTGATAAAGGATGACCCAAGGAACTGTAGATCTGTTCTGATCTTAAGGCAGCATCCAGAGGTCTTTGGCCTTTGCACCTTTTACCCCCAGGATATTGAAGGGTAGAGATACTTAGCAAGGGACTCCATCTTCCTCCCTTCCTTTGCCTTTCCCCTGATTACACCTCTTTAGCTTTCCCATTCAATCTGCTTCCCTAAGAGAGGAATCTCCTACAATCCTTTGGAAACAGCCACTTTCCACGTGCTTTGCAGAACTAAAATCCCTCTCTCTGAAGCCTTCAAGCAACTACTGCTCTACAAAAGGGTCCCCTTGACATTCCAAGTGTGTTCATAGACAGCCTCTTCAATTTGCTGGTGGTCCCAGCAAAAATTGTTGTCTAGATATCTGCAGGGAAGTTAGCTTTGGGAGCAGCTTTGCAACCTTGCAAAGGAGACGGTCGTTTAATGGTTTGAAAATAGGCAAATTTCAGTTTATGGAATCGGCTGACATCAGCCTTGGAATTTTACTGAATGCTGGTGTGTCTTCTATTGTACCTATGAAACAAACAGATGTACAAAGAGGTGGTTAGGACTGAAGATGAAAGGATAAAACCTCCTGTGCAAAGGAAACCAGATCGTTCTTGTCTTTGGCAAAGTTCCCTAATTACAGCTTGCCAGAGGGGCCTTTCAGAGTGTCACAACTTTGGGGTGAAAAGCTATTGTTAACTTTCAGCTTATCCTGCTTTGGGTCCATCCTATCAACACAGTTTTCCTTCCTTTGTCTTTTGCCTGGTCTTTCTCAAGGCTCCTGAGGTTTCTGGGTCAAGCATTACCAAATAAAAGAGTTTGCTTCAGAAGCACAAGATATCTCAGTGGTCTACCTAAATTGAGAATGCCATCCAGGTTCTTGTTTTCTCTATTCAGAGAATCAAAATGGGCATTTAAAATTATGCGAGCATGCAACTTAAGCCCAAGGAAATTCAGACATGGCCATCACTGGAGCTGATGGCTGGGAGCTAATTATGACTTATGAATAGGAAATCTCAAATTCAGATTTTGTTTCAGGCAATAAATTTGGCAAAGTATTACTTTTCCCTAGTTCAGCTCTTCCCTAACATTTGCAAATTGCAAATAGAAAGTCAATACCCATAAAAATGCAGAAGTGGGCGTAAGAACGTTCAGCATGATGGGAAACTTATCAAGGTCGCCAGTATTCATTCTGTCAAATGTGGTGCAAATTTAAACTGCAGCAGAATTACAAATCCCTGTGATCTTGTACACCGTTTTCACCAAGAAACACAGTTTTGTATACACTTTTCTTAATATTAGCTGGAGTAGCCTATAAAATATATTTTTCCCTTGCCTCTTATGGTAATATATCCTTTTAAAATGTATCCCACATACACTTGATATGTCAGTCCTCTCCCCAAATGGATATTCTTTTGACTAAAATTGACTAAAATTATAGTACAGAGATGATGAAACGCTACTGAAGGTATGCGTTAAGCTGCTGTGCCACAAAACAATATACATGGAGATTTTATGGGACAACTGTAACATAAGGAAAGTGTGCTTAGAATCAATCCTCGGTGTGGTCTTTGCCAGAGGAAGAATTTATTTCTTTATGTATTTAAATGTTTATTGTATGTTACTTCCTGCCCTGTGGTAGGATTCAATTTTTTTTACTACCAGTTCTGTGGGCGTGGCTTGGTGGATGTGGCAGGGGAAGGATACTGTGAAATCTCCAGTCAGGGATGGTATTTGTTGATTCTCTGAACTACTCAAAATTTCTACTACTGGTTCTCCAGAACTGGTCAGAATCTGTTGAATATCACCTCTGTTCCTGCCATACAATATCCTGCCATATTCTCCTATTCCTTTTGGATGCGATCTTATACCAAAAAGGTTGCCCAACTCTGGAAAAAAAAATATCAGTTTATTTAACAAAATAAGGAATGGAAAATGGCTATTTATCATTTATATCTGATTCCATTTTTTCCCCTTTCAAAATAATCTAATTTATCTTAAAAAAAAGCATTCAGTATTTTCTATGTTTATTCTTTAGTTATATACATAGTTAGGATGGTTTTTGATTTAATGGGAGATGAGATTATTTGTTTGTTTATTTAATTTATTTATTTGTTTGTTCATCATATCTAGTGGCCACCAAACTTATAATGATTCTGGACAGCATACAGATAAAACCAGCATTCAGTTCAATAAAAAGCCAAACAGAAATGAATCCTGGGAACTGAAATACTGAAGCAGAGATCTCCAAACTTGACAACTTTAAGACTTGTGGACTTCAACTCCCAGAATTAAGACTTGTGGACTTCAACTCCACAAGCCATGCTGGCTGAGGAATTCTGGGAGTTGAAGTCCAAGTCCACAAATGTTAAAGTTGCCAAGTTTGGGGACCCCTGTATTAAAGCATTGTTTACATTTCCTCTCTCCTCATCCCCCACCCAGTGCATACACTACCTACTCCAGTGCCCAAGGAAAGGGTTTGCCCTTCAAGAAGGACAGCAAGGTCAGGGCAACTTAAACCAATATTTCTCAATCTCAGCAACTTTAAGCTGCATGGACTTCAACTCCTCAAATCTCCCAGCCAAAAAGGTTGCCTGGGGAATTCTGGGAGTTGAAGTCTACACAGGTTAAAGTTGCTGAGGGGAAAAAACACTGTTCTAGGGGCCTGTTGTTTCAGAGGCCAAGTGATGTGACAGAGAAAGCATGCTGCCTGGGTCTCATCAGGTGACAATGTTTTGTAGATGGGACCTAGAATATGCCCTGGTCTGTCAAATCTTATTGGATCAGCAGAAACATTTTGAGAAAGGAACTTTCTCAGAGATTCCCAGTCCAGAAAAGAATGTAATAGATACATCAGACAAATTGGTATCCTGAGCCATAGATACCATCTTCTTTTTAAGTCAGAGCATCTCTGAGAACACCTCCAAATTGCACATCCCTATTGTTCTGGGAAAGTGCTACCTCGTTCAGAACAAAATGTGGAAAATTCATGGAACTGGGAAGACCAGAATCATATGGCCCCTCAGTCTTGTCAAAGTTAAGCCTAAGCCTTTTCCTTTCCAACTAGACCTCTAGAGCCTTCAGGAACTGGAACAAGACCCCAACAGCATCACTTGGCCAGGCCAGAATAAGATGTACAATTCAGCATCCTACTTAACCTCTGTTGATGGAGGGCCTCACTCGGTGGTTTCATGTAGATGTTAAACAGAAAGGCTAAGAGTGTCAAGCCCCATGGTGCCCCACAAGACAGGAGGTTCTAGATTAGAAACTGAATGAAAATTATCTAGCAGCATTAGGTCCAGGACTGTCAATGTTTGAAGGGAGGCATCCCCTTGCCACCTACAGGAAGTATAAAACATTTCTTCAAGAATGCATTTACCACTGTATGGTCCCAACTACATATTACTCCTTAACAACCTTAAATAATCATGATGGATGTGGATTTAAAGGGCAGGTATCCAAGTTAATGGTACAAAAGATCCTGACAGTTTCTTGGAATTTACAGGATCAAACATCTCCCAGATACAGGACAAAACAATGCCTCAATTAACATGCACAGAAGCAGCCAGCCAGAGACTCTTATGAGCAGATTCGAGTGACTTCACCTGATAAGTGCCTAGAATATTGCTCACAGTAGCTTTGAAGGTGTTCCTATGACTTTGCCTTCCCAAACAGAGAGTGTGTCACCTTAAAAAAGGGTTGCTGGACACAGTAATAACTGAAAAATAATAGTGTTTTCTTGCCCATATGAGCATGAGGTTATCTGCAATGCATGTTGTTACAATCACTCTTCATCTTCCTCTAAGGCGGCTCTAAGTGTCTCTTATATCATTTAATCTCCTGGACTCCTCAGAAAACAGGAAGTCCCGGAGTCTAACAAACAGGGATGGGCTGCTAATCCAACCCAAGACCCTTGATACTTGTCCATTCCAGGTGCCAACTAAGACCTCAGCGAGATCCCCAGGAAAAGGACAAACTCCCTTTGGAATCCACTTTCAAATCAAAATGTAACAGTACTGAAGCAAAACTCAGATCCATGTGTGGCTCCTTATTGAGTCAGGACGTCAATAATTTGGGCACTGATCCATGATTGCCACAAATTCCTGAGCCCCTGCAAACTCAATACTTTATGAAGGCAACTTAAAACTACAACAAAGATCTGATAACCTTGGAGACCTCACTGTCAACTGAGCAATGGAAGCAAGTAGCTTATGCAGGGATATTTCTGAGTAGCAGATATGCTAGTTCAGTAGCAACAAACTCACCGAATGCTTTGAGCCCTCCTTCAACCACATTGTCTCACATCCTATTGTCGTTGGTACAATCAGAATCAGAATAGATCTGGAAGGGATTTTGAAGATCTTCTAGTCCAGCCCCTGCTCAAGCATGAGTTCCTATACTATTTCAGACAAGTGACTGTCCAGTCTGTTCTTAAAAACCTCCAGTGATGAAGCACCCACAATGTCTGAAGGCAAGCTGGTTAATAGTCCTCACTGTTAGGAAGTTTCTCCTCAAATCCAAGTTGCTTCTCTCCTTGATTAGTTTCCATCCATTGTTTCTTATCCTGCCCTCTGGTGCTTTGGAAAATAAATTGATCCCCCTCTTCTTTGTGGCAGCCTCTCAAATACTGGAATCATTACAAGACCTCTGGAAGCCATAAAGGCTTCCAGGATTACAGCAACTACCAAAGCACACTGACCCTGTGGTTGGTACCAAACTCAAAACCCAGTTGGGCCCATTTCTGAGAGGTGATCACCCCCTTAGAATCCTCTAAGACATGGGTGTCAAACTCACCGTGTCACATTGCCATCATGTGATGTATCACAATGTTTTTTTCTTCGCGGAGCTGGGATGGGCGTGGCCTGACACCTTGCCTAAGACATGCCAGGATAGCTACCTCATCCAAGATAAATTCTGGATGAGAGCAGATTTACCACAGGCCAAACTGGCCTTTAGCAGCAACAGCTGGAGGCCAGGGCTTAATTTCTTAGGCTCTGGCACTAATTGTAACTCATTCCACAATCACATGTCTATCATTTAGACCTGACACTATTTTCAAATCATTAGTAAAAAAGAGAGTAATTGAGAGAGCCAGTAAAATGCTAGATAATGTCAGGGGGAAACTAAAATTTAAACATCTTTATTGTTTGGTAGCTGTTTAATAGGTCTCTCTTTTGTTTTGATGGCCTACAGTTTTGACAATAGATTTGTAACATATATATTTTTCTGGATTGTTGACCTCTGCTCATTTACAGTCCTAGGGAAAAATTTAATTCATTTACTGTTTTTGTGTTCTGTTAACTAGTTCCTTGATTTCTATAATCTAGAAAGCTCTTATCCATAATAGATCATTCTGAGGGAAGACACTCTTTGCTTAAACCATCAGTGATAAGTCACTGACAAATTCTTGACCTCCAGATGTCCTGTCAATGAAGGTAATAGAATTGGACAATTCTGTTATTAGTAATTCCCCATTCAAGTCTAATAGAACCAAGGAAAAGATCTGTGTCAAAATAATTCTAGTTGAGTGCAAATGGAAGGTTCATTGCTCTCCATTTGCCCTTGAAGTGGCAAGCCCATTCTATCTTGTTAAGGCAGCAAGACAAGCCAGACATTATAAATTTGCCTCAATGGGGTTTCCTATCAGGATTGACATGAACTAAAGCTAAATAAAAATGGTGTTTTGAAAGTCTCCATCAAACTTACAGGTAAATAACAGTTATTGCCGAAATTTTCCATGGAAATATGTTCTCCACATCCGGCATAGAAAAATGGCTGCTTTAATAAATAATTGATATATTTGCTTTCATGCCAGATTCAAAACATGTCTTTTGAATTATTTTCAAAGTGTACATTAGTGTCCAGTGCTTACAGCTCTATCATCTATTTATATAAGCTATTTAGCCTTATGCAGGTAATGTGTATGAAATATTCGGAATTGTGTTCACTATAAAGTGTGATTGTATAAATGATTAACAGTGTGTGTGTTTATGGTGGCACAACATGCCAACTTGGGTACTGAATTAATCCAATTTCTGGATTAACTCAATACAATGAGTCATAAGCTGTCGAATAGCCTGAGTTCCACATAACAATCAAAGCTACAATTAAAGCTTCACACAATTGCTTAGGTCTTTTAACTGATCTGATTAAGCCTGTTCAGTGAACACAGCAGTGAATATAATATTTTGGCCTATCTTGACCAGTTTTTCCAAAGTTAGGTACTCTGACTATTCCATTCCTAAAGGCACTTATTTCAAAATCTACAATCGCAAGATTGGAGACTGTGGGAACCAAGTTCAGCATCCTTACCTCATAAAGAGCCATGGGAGTTATCCCAATGACATTGGATGCACTCATTTCTATTCTTCATTTTAAAGAATTTGAATTATTAAATGCATCACCAAAGACATTCGAGTATTCTTGGATAGCTTGAGGTCCGCCATGAGGTACAGGTGACTCACTACTGGTGTAAAAGAGATAATCTTCATATGGGTCTGGTGAAACATGAAATCCATTTATGACACCGTTGTGATGCTCCCTCATCATGTTTTTTACCCTTTTACCTTTCCAAGAAAGCTTTGAATTCCCATTCTACTATTTATGGTCCAAGGTTAAACTGTATGGAAATATACACACAAAAACACACTTACAAATTAAGCCAGGTCATCATTTACATAAGTTCTTTGCCCTGCATGCCCACACAGAAGAAAACCAAGATATCATAAGAAGAAACAGCCCTGCTCTTTGCCATGCTTATCCAGCTACAAATCTCCTAAGTAATTCCAAAGTAATTATGCAGCCTCCTTAGAGAGGATCTAATTACAAACTCATCACTAACACAGCAGCAGGTTGTTTTACCCCTGCACCTTTTTTTTTCCTGGCCAGGACAAAGCCATCTGTTTTTCTCCTACAAAATGTTTGGATAAATTGCTGTTGGCATAATGCAATCCCGTAGATTGCATTTAGATGGGAGTTAAATGAATTCAATGAGGCTGGTTCCAAGCAGGGGTGGGATTCAACCGGTTCAGTGACTACGTTTTGCATATGCATGTAACAAAACCTTCAGCTGTGCCGCCCAGACAGCTGAAAAGCACTGCGCGCGGATCCACAGCATTTGAAAAGCCATTTTTTCCTGCTTTTTCAACCTCAGCTATGCCGCGCAAAGCAGCTGAGGTTGAAAAAGCAGGAAATAAAGGACAGTTTGGCCCACCCACCTGGCGAGTGGGTGGGCCAAACTGCAGCAAACACAGAACTGGTTCGGTGTCTGCTGCCCTTCAGAGCTACTGGTTCTATAGAACCAGGCAGAACCGTAGCATCCCACCCTTGATTCCAAGATATGAAGATAGTAGAAGTGCAGTCTTTCTAAAACAAGACTGAAAAACTAGAATTAGAAAGCACTGATTTCCTGTGCAAATATTATAACCATTTTGGGGAAAAACACAAAAATCCCTTTATCTCCACTTCAAACCTTATTGACCATTGGCTTATTATACAGGTATTATATATATATGTGTGTGTATGTGTGTGTGTGTGTATATATATATATCTTATAATAATCTAATATAATATAATATAATACAATATAATATATTACGACTTAGGGCCACAATTGAGCCCAAAATTTTTATTGCTAAGCGAGACAGTTATTTTTTTTAGTTTTGCCCAATTTTACGACCTTTCTTGTCACCGTTGTACAGTGAATCACTGCAGTTGTTGAGTTAGTCACATGGTTGTTAAGTGAACCTGGCTTCTCCATTGACTTTGCTTGTCAGAAGGTCACAAAAGGGGAATCACAAGACTCTGGGACACTGCAACCGTCATAAATAGGAGTCAGTGGCCAAACATCTGGATGTGATCATGTGACTATGGGGATGAAAAATGGCCTTAAGTCACTTTTTTCAAGGCCATTGTAACTTTGAACGGTCATTAAACAAACTGTTGTAAGTTGAGGACTATCTATCAGAGCACTTCATCAAACAAAAATGTATTTGTCAGGCTACGGAACTTCTTCCCATTCAAACAATAAGAATGAACTTCTGAGAACCGAACTTATCAAAAGGAATCCTTTATTGAGATGAGACAGTCCAGTAGGAATTCAAAGCAGCGTCTGAGGTCCCTCAGGCATACAGTGATAGATAAGGGAGTTTAGAATCCCCCCCCCATCCCAATGTTTACTTAGGGAAACAAAAGCCAATATGTTAATTCCCCTCCCAGCCCCTCTGGGAGGGGATCCTTCCCTTTTAGGAAGGTTTTTTCTCATGTAGCTTTCCCAAGACGTACCTAACTTCCTCCCCCACCCCCTTTTTAGAACGGACTGTTTTTGGAGATTTCCCAGAGCACTTCATTGTGGAGTTTTATGGACCCCTCATCTCCTGGCTGTGCCTCTCAGAGGTGTTAGATTCTGGCCATCTGGCTTCTTTCCCCGCCATTGTATCATGTATGGGTGTGCATATTCGATATAAGGTTAAATATATTCAGGTTACATCAAGAAAGGATTTCTTTATCAGTTCCCCCCCCCCCCTTTTCTTCTTCCTCTGAAGAAATGACAGATCACGGATCTGACATCCTGCCCTCCTTTAAAAAACAGATAGGTCTACCTGAAAAACAAAAATCATGTGTTACATGTGCAGTTCAGGATGGTTTATCAGGGTATTTTAGGTGGAACTTTCATAGTAATGTGGGTGCTTTCACATGTCTTTTGGCTACCCACTCATTTTCTGAGGAAGGAAGGTGTTTCCAAGCTACTAAATATTGTGTGGATCCACGTTAAGTGCGTGAATCAAGGATGTCTTTAATTTCAAAATGTTGTTCCCCATGTATCATGATGGGGGTTGGGGGTGTGGGAAGGGGGGGTCTGAGGTTTGAAGTGATCTCCGGTTTGAGCAAGCTACAGTGAAATACTGGATGAATCTGCCTAAGAGTTTTTGGAAGATGAAGCTCTACCGTCACGGGGTTGATAATTCTGGAGATGGGGAATGGCCCAATGAATTTTGGTCCTAATTTCTTAGAAGGTTGTAATGATTTTAAGAATTTTGTGGACAAATATACACGGTCTCCAATCTTGAAAGTTTTAGGTTCACAGCGTTTTTTGTCTGCTTGAGTTTTGTAAACTACTCTAGCTTCCCGTAGAGATAATCTTACCACTGGCCACATGGCTTGTAAATTATCCATCCACTCCTTAAGGGAGGGGATTTCAGATTCTTTGGTGGGTAGTTCCGGCATGGGGTTGAATTCTTGGCCCGTTGCTACGTGGAATGGGGTGAACCCTGTGCTACTATGGACTGAGTTATTGTATGCTACCTCTGCAAAAGGAAGAAGGTCAGTCCAATTGTCCTGTTGGTGATTAATAAAACATCTTAAATATTGTTCTAATACACAATTCACTCTCTCTGATGCTCCATCCGTATGGGGATGGTTCGAAGACGATAATCCCTGGGTGGAGCCTAATAGGTTTAAAAACGCCCGCCAAAATTTGGATGTGAACTGAACACCCCTATCTGAGATAATTCGTTGGGGGGCTCCATGAAGGCGATAAATGTGTATTAGGAACATCTTTGCCAATGATCTGGCAGTTGGGATCTTTTGGCATGGAATAAAATGAACCTGTTTGGAAAAAAGATCAGTTACAACCCAAATGACAGTATTCCCAGCACTTTCGGGAAGTTCCACTATAAAGTCCATAGAGATCTCTTTCCAGGGAGCAGAAGGGTCTGCTACTGTTTGTAAAAGTCCAGGATATTTTCCTTGTCTTCTCTTTGCAGCAGCACAGATGGGGCAGCTCGCAACATAGTTTTCAATGTCCTTTTTGAGGGACGGCCACCAAAATTGTCTTTTGATGAGGTGCAGGGTTTTTACAAAACCAAAGTGTCCTGCTATTTTGGAGTCGTGGCAACGTTTCATGAGTTCCATTCTCTGGCTTGCAGGGACATAAAGCTTGTTTTCTACCCAAGCCAGTTCATCTTTGAGTAAGCACATGTTTCTGTTAGCCTGGAACCAATCATCTTTAAGTAGTGCCTCCTTAAATATTGACGTCGTTGTGTCTTCAGTCAGGGATGATTTTTTTTTCTCTTGTGCCCGGGTGATTACCTTGGCTGCTAGTTGGGTCGGTTGGATCATCGGTTTTATAACTTCAATCTTTTTGCTGTTGTATTGGGGTTTCCTGGACAGTGCATCTGCTAAGAAATTCTTTCTCCCAGGAAAATATTTGAGAGTGAAATTAAAACGTTCAAAATATCGAGCCCACCTTGCTTGTTTTTTGGAGAGTTTCCGTGGATTTCTCAGAGCTTCCAGATTTTTATGATCAGTCCATACTTCAAAGGGGATTTGGTTTCCTTCCAGGAAATGTCTCCATGTGAGCATTGCCCACCGCACAGCATATGCCTCTTTCTCCCATACGGCCCATCTTTGCTCGGTTTCCGTCAGTTTCTTAGATATATGAGCACATGGTTGTAATTGTCCACTTTCATTCTTTTGGAGGAGGACTGCCCCAACTACAACATCACTGGCGTTGCTTGGATGACAAAAGGTTGTTCGGGATCTGGGTGCTTAAGGACTGGTTCTGCTGCGAACAGGCGTTTGAGTTTCTCGAATGCTGCTTGGCATTCCATTGTCCAGATGAGGGGTTGCCTAGGCTTGGGTTTCCCCCCCCCCTTTGTTTTTAGCAAGTTTGTGATAGGGAGGGCGATGTTTGCAAAAGCTGGAATGAATTGGCGATAAAAATTTGCAAACCCCAGAAAACTTTGCAATTGTTTGCGTGTGTGGGGTGGATCCCAGTCCAATACAGCTTTCACTTTCTGTGGGTCCATCTCTATTCCCTCATGGGATATTCTGTACCCCAAATAGTCAATTTTCTCTTGGTGGAACTCACATTTGGAGAGTTTTGCATATAGTTTAGCGTCTAAGAGTTTTGTGAGGACTGCACGGAGTAGCTTGATGTGTTCTTCCATCGTTTCCGTGTAGATTAAAATATCATCAAGATAAACTAAAACCCCTTTAAATAAAAATTCATGAAGGGTTTCATTGATCAATTGCATAAACACTGCAGGCGCTCCTTGCAGTCCAAAAGGGAGCACTTTAAATTGGTAGCATCCCAATGGTGTGTTAAAAGCTGTCTTCCACTCATCCCCTTCCTTTATTCTGATGCGGTAATATGCTTCCCGTAGGTCTAACTTTGAAAAAATTTTCCTTTCGAGAGGTGGGCTAACATGTCCTTCATGAGGGGGAGTGGATACATATTTTCTATGCAAATGCAAGTTCAATTTTTTATAATTAACACAAAGACGCATGGAGCCATCTTTCTTTTCACGGAATAACACTGGGGCCGCTATTTTTGGTCTGGCGGGTTCGATGAAACCCCGCTTTAAGTTTTTATCGATAAATGCTCTGAGTTCTTTCAGTTCTCTGGGAGACATGCAATACATCTGTGGTTTTGGGAGTTTAGCCCCTGGTAGGATTTCGATAGCGCAGTCTGTGGCTCGATGAGGTGGGAGTTCATCACAAGCTTCCTCACTAAATGCTTGGGCCAGATCCTGGTACTCATGGGGGATGTTAATGGGTTTCACAGACTGTCCGGTCATGGCTGATTCTCTGTTCTCTTCCCCATTCTTTATCCTTTCCTCTGAGCTTTTTGCAAATATTACATCTCTCTGGAATTTTATGGTTCCTGTCCTCCAATTTATTTTTGGATTCCATTTCTGTAGCCATGTGAGACCCAGAACTAGTGGCTCTTCCATCCCTGGGGCTACAATGAATGTGAGCATCTCCCTGTGTTTTCCTAGTCTTAATTTCAATGGTTCTGTGGTAAACCTGGCTGGCTCCCCCCCCCGCTATGGTTCCATCTAATTGGCAGAAAGCGATGGGATTTTCCATTTCTTTTAGTTGGATTCCTAATTTATCTGCAAGGGAGGGTTTGATTAGGCATCAAGTGCATCCCGAGTCCAGCAACGCTGTAACTTCCTCCCCCTTCCCTTGGCTGGGGATAAACAGTCTCAGGGGTAGGGTGATTGGTTCAATTGGATTGCTTACCAGCGGGTCATCCTCTGGATCACTTTCGGACTGGCCCAGGTCCCCTTGGAGCGTTTGGGATTCTTCCTCAGGTTTGGGGGGGGTCGGGATCCCACATCTACTCGGCCTCTCAGGCCAGTCTCCTTCCCTCGAGGGCTGGATGTTGTGGGTTTCCTCCCTGATGGGTGGTCTAGCTTTCTGGCAGGAGTCTTCGAGTGGCATTCTGCTGCGCGGTGTCCCTCCTTTCCATACTTAAAGCAACCAGGCGTTCTTTGAGTCATGGTGGATTGGGGTTTGAAAACTTCCCGTTTCCCCAGGGGTGGGGATCTTTTCCAAAACTTACCAGCACGGTGCCGGTTCCGAGTCATGTCTATCTCTGCCTCCTCTGCCATCATGTACCATTCATGCAAGAGGTTTGGGGCCTCACGGGCCAGGCAGGCAGCGTATAGATCATCATTTAGTCCATCTTTGAACCAGCAGACTAAGATATCCTCTGGCCAATCTACCTGGCTGGCCAGATCACGAAATTCCTCGGTGTATTCTGCTACCGGGCGACGACCTTGTTTCATGACTCTGATGCGGTCCCGGGCTTTTCTATCGGCAAGCGGGTCCTCGAAACGGTGGCGTAAGGCCGTCATAAAGCGATCTAAGTTTCTTAATTCTGGGGCATTGACGTTGTGGAGCGTTACCATCCATCTGGCTGCCGCCCCTTCAAGAGCTAGGGTGACAATTCGCACCCGGGACCCTTGGGTTGGTAAATCCTGTCCATATTCTTGCATGTAGGTGAGCACTTGTGCCAGGAAAAATCCCAATTTCTGGGGGTCTCCATCGAATTTTACCCCCAAGGGTGGAACCTTCCTCTGTAATTGTATGTTTCTGGGTTGGCCAGGGTTAATTCTCTGATCCGGGGCGTTTAAGGGTCGGGTACCTGGTGTGGCTGCTGGTTCTTCAGCTTGTCCCTCTTCCCGCTCAATCTCCACTGAATCCAGGGTGGCGGCTCGGGTTCTCTCACCTTCTGGTTCCCTCGCTCTCCTGCGTTGTCGTCTTTGTGCATCCCCCATGTCGAGGTTCTCCAGGGCTTCCCTCACTAGGCGATTGATGTACCGTCTCATTCGGTCATCGGCCGGTGGCTCCTCATCCCATTCTTCCTGATTCGATAGGGCCTCTAGCTCCAATTTCCACACGGGTTTGCGATTTCCTCGGGTGAGGGTTACTCCCCTGGTTCTTCCATTCCAGGTGTCTCTCTTTCCTACACCTATAGACCACCGGGGCTTGGTGGAGGATTCGCAGGCAGCCTCGCTGTCTTCGATGGGGCACATCGAGTCAGTATCTGGCTGGGTAACTGTTGACGTTTCTCCCCAGCATTCGGCTCCCCCTTGCTCCTTGCTGTATTCAGACATTTTTTTTTTTCTCTTGCAGGATCCCCTCGGTAGAGTGAATAGTTTAAAAAAAAAATTCCTCTCCGGGTTGACCTCTATTGCAGACAGCTGCTTTATGTCAGGCTACGGAACTTCTTCCCATTCAAACAATAAGAATGAACTTCTGAGAACCGAACTTATCAAAAGGAATCCTTTATTGAGATGAGACAGTCCAGTAGGAATTCAAAGCAGCGTCTGAGGTCCCTCAGGCATACAGTGATAGATAAGGGAGTTTAGAATCCCCCCCCCATCCCAATGTTTACTTAGGGAAACAAAAGCCAATATGTTAATTCCCCTCCCAGCCCCTCTGGGAGGGGATCCTTCCCTTTTAGGAAGGTTTTTTCTCATGTAGCTTTCCCAAGACGTACCTAACTTCCTCCCCCACCCCCTTTTTAGAACGGATTGTTTTTGGAGATTTCCCAGAGCACTTCATTGTGGAGTTTTATGGACCCCTCATCTCCTGGCTGTGCCTCTCAGAGGTGTTAGATTCTGGCCATCTGGCTTCTTTCCCCCCCATTGTATCATGTATGGGTGTGCATATTCGATATAAGGTTAAATATATTCAGGTTACATCAAGAAAGGATTTCTTTATCAGTTCCCCCCCCCCCCCTTTTCTTCTTCCTCTGAAGAAATGACAGATACACGGATCTGACATATTTATCATTTGTACGTCATGTTATGCATGTTCATTTATTTGTCTTTAATTTCTAGACGGCCCGACTTTTCACAATTCTAAGCGGTTTACATGCTAAACAACCAAACCTATCTGCAAAGGGGGAGGTCCCATGTGCAAGATAATGGCTACCCTGTGTGATTAAGCCCTGCCCCCTTTTTCTATGCATTGCATGTGGTGATGCACTGTGAAAAGAGGTGTGGCTTTGATTGCATGATTATGGTTGCTGTCTTCACATTTTGGGTTCCCCCTGCAGATGTCCTCGGCTAAATATAAAACATAACTCACAAAATAATTACAAATACAATTTAAGCTCTCCATTGGAAAGAATTAAAACTTGATCAATGATCATTTGGCTTGCTTGCAAAGCACTCTTCTCATAGCCATTGCTCAGACAAATCCTGAATGCATAACCTCCTGCATGAAAGCCAGTTCTGGATGGCAGATGGGATACCATTGGCTAAAGCTGTTCATGTACCCTTATCAGGTTGCTTTTGTCCTATCTGGCTTCCATTCATAAAATGGAAGGCAAAGGGGGGACTTCAGAAGTAGCCCTAGAGAACCATCAGCTGGTAAGAACAGCAGGAAGTTACTCAAACTAAATGCATTGGATCTCACTTATTAGGGACTTGGGCTATTCTGGGAACAGCTTTGCTGCCGGGCAGCCCTTGGATATTCATGGCGGATGGTAGATACAGCAAGCTGTGTGTTCATTGGAGGAGTCCTACTATTTATTCAGAGAGTTCCTGTTTCTTGTAACTGATTGGACAGAAAATGGCCCATAGAATGGATCAGGTCAACAAACCATAAGATGCATAATGGAAGGTCTCACAGCTATCACATTTTGAGCGAAAGTTTTGGTCTTTTTTTTTTTGTAAAACTTCTCTTCTTTTTTCAGAACAAAACACCTGTAGGATCGTGGAAAGTTTTGGAAGCTACAAAGAGCCAGGCAGCAAATGACAGTGACAGCACAGATCTTTGTTTGCTTGAAGAGCAATAGATGAGGGAGAGGACATTCGGTGACAGATACCATCAATTACTGATTTAATTGTGTTCTCCCCACTCACCTCCAGGGCCCAAAGTCTGCATTTAGTGGCCAGAGTCATTATGTGTTGGCTGGAAAACAGTCACATATTGACTACAATTATCCAATACCAATTCATCAAGCTGCAGAAGACTGAAGAGAATATATTTTGAGTAACTATAATCAAGGAGATTCCACACCCGTTTCATTAAGGCTCATTTCTAATATTTTCAGCAGTTTCTGGCCCAAATTCCACAGCTATACCTCAGAAATCCCACAGAAGTAATTTGGCCAACTGGATGCCTCGTGGGGTTGAAGGTCATTTGCCATCTTAGTTATTTAAACAATCCAACAAAGCAAGGAAAACATGAGTAGGTTCTCTTTTAAACAAGCATCAGAAAGATAACAATTGCAGAAGTACTACAAAGGAGATAAAGTGATGTTTTAATGTTCACCCACCACAAGATCTAGGTAAATGCTGATATAGAATTGCAGGGGAGTTTTCAGCCTAGAAAGTATTTAAAGAAGGAGAAGGAGAGGAAGAGGAAATTTACAATGCTTTAAAAATAGTGCCCAGATGTGCATAGGTATGATTACACCCTTTTAAGTTTCTTCAATGAGATTGTGATATTAGGGATTCACAGGGGTGGGATTCAAATTTTTTAACAACCGGTTCTGTGGGCGTGGCTTAGTTGGTGAACGTGGCTTGGTGGTCATGTGACTGGGTGGACGTGGCTTGGTGGTCATGTTATTGACATGGGCATGGCCATGTCAATATCACTCACAATAAGGCACGCATCTCCTCGCCTGGCTTCTCATGACTGTGGGGATGCTGCAACAGTTGTAAGTGTGAAAAATGGTCACAAGTCACTTTTTTCAGTGCCACTGTAACTTTGAATTGTCACTCCACACAAGCAAAGTACCAGCAAAGGAGGAAAAAAACTCCAGAGAAGTTCCAGGGGCAGGAGGTATAGTCCTGCCAAGAAAGTAATAAGAGTTAATGGAGAGGCAGTTTCTGTAAGCAACACCAGAATGTTTTCTTCCTGCCTTCCTTACAGGATTAGGCCAGTAATTTCTCCTAACAACCAGTTCTCCGAACTGCTTAGAATGTTAACAACTGGTTCTAGCGATTAGGTGCGAACTGATAGAATCCCACCCCTTGGGATTCATTCTACTGGGATTTTCTGTGAAGGATAGCCCAGTAAACAAGAAGAGAAAACCAAAGCCTTCAAAGCACATTTTGTATGAATGGAAAACATGCAGAGTAAAGTAGGGCTATCATGGAAGTTTGGTCTTCTTTATATGACTTTCCCAGTATATTGAGAAAACTCTCTGGATCTAATAGCAACCCTGGTAGAAAATTCTAGTTCTTTCCATCAAAGATATCAAACCCAATAGCCAGTAGTACATACAGTACCACCTATTTTCCCAATCATGTTATATGTCCTAGATCAGGGGTGTCAAACTTGTGGCCCACAGGCCAGATGTGTCACGCACTGGCCACGCTCACCCCCAGTTTAATGAAGGGGGAAAAAGTTCACTACATCACATGATGGCAATGTGTCACTGCAAATTTGACACCCCTGTCCTAGATCAAGGACAACATTTTCCAAGGTGTATTGGACAAATGTTAACCAGCAACAGGGTCCCACCTTCAGCAAAGCCCAGTTTTTGTCTTGGAGATCAATCATATTTTGAAATTGTAGTTCATGCTACAAAAAATGATTACTATGTGGACAAAAAAAATTAGATTACTAATCACTAGCTTTCAGTTCAATAACCGAGTTAACGGCATGATTTGTAGCATTTTCAAATCATTTCAAGTAACGAAGTTCAAGTAAGGAACTTTGTCAAGGGATCAAGAATATTTTTGTCCACTAAGCCTCATTCCCCAGAATTCCTTGTCTTCAAGCTGTCTTGTTATGTCTTGAATCCTTCTGCACTAGGTTGAAATTGCCATGCAACCTTTAGCAGCAAAAACAAAATTGTATTCCTCATTCTCAGCCAGAGAAACGGTAGGGGTTAAAAAAAAACCTAAATATTTCTCAGGAATGAATAATTGTAACAAAGCACAGATTTGCTTACGGGTATTCCTGAAGTGAGAAAAAAACCTCTAAATTCTTCAGATGCATAATTCATCAACTCTCTTGATGCATTTGCATCTCCCGGTCTCTTTCTCCTGTTTGTATTCATGGTGATGTGTCCAGTCATGGAGTGGAACAGCTGGGAATATTAGACCAGATTTAGGGTCAAAGAGTACTGGATGGAACTTTAGACTGAATTTATCCATTCTCAGCCTCTGTAATGTTTATGGGCTGAGCCCATAACAGAAAAAAACAAATGTTTTTTGCAGGTATTTTTTTCCAGTGAAAAATTGCTGCGTTTTGAAATTTGTTTTTTCTGATGAGGGTCAAGAAAATAGTGGCGTTCACATGCTTTGATTGAGGCAAGGAAGCATCGTTAATCTTCTGAATTAACTTTGTGTTGGCATGTAATCAAATCTGCTCGACTTCTTAAACCCATTCTATTTCCTTTTGATTTGTTTTTTTTTTAAGTGAAAAAACATCATCAGGAAAGGACAGGTCCCTCTCACAAAGTGTTGTTGTTGTTTTTTTCCCACTGAAAACATTCACATAGTGAAGCCTTGGCTCTACAGTTTTGCCAAAGTCACCTGAGATAGTTGTCTGCTCCACAATGTGCCTGTGCTGTCTTATTCTGAGATCAAGGTAGACTCGGTATCAGAGATGGTATTCAGCAGGTTTTGACCAGTTCTGGAGAACCGGTAGTGGAAATTTTGAGTAGTTTGCAATACCACCTTTGACTGGCCCCGCCCCCATCTATTCTCTGCCTCCCGAGTCCCAGCTGATCAGCTAGGGCTTCTTTTGTTGCCCTGCATGAACGGAGAACGGAGAACGGAGAACGGAGAACGGAGCTGGAAAGCAGGTTAGTTGAGTGGGGAGGGAATGGAGTTTTTGCAGTATCCTTCCCCTGCCACGCCCACCAAGCCACGTCCACCAAGCCACGCCCACAGAACCGGTAGTAAAAAAAATTGAATCCCACCACTGCTCGGTATAGCATCAGAACATTGATTTACTGGTAGATTTCCATTTCACATGTGTCAGCTCCCCTCCCCCCAAATATATCCAGAACATTAGCAATGTTTTAAAGATTCCTGGAGAGGTCTCTGTAGAAACAAGAGTGGAGCATCTGCCTTCTGAGGATTCACACTTACACATTTGTTGTGCTGCTTATTTATGTGCCCTCTCCATGGCAAACACCTGCCCTGTTTCACAACCCTTCCTCCCACTGCTCACAGTTTATATATTTCCTTATGTTTTGAGTATGAATTAAAAAATGTAAACAACTTGCCACCAGGCAGTTCCCTGGTTCCTGTCAAATGCTTCTCAGCATAGCCAACCTGCAACAGAAGTGATGTCAAAGGAACACCGCGTTGTATCTTTTATTACCATTAGCCATTACTAAGCCTTTTTTTTTTTTTTGAGGTGAAGATCCTTGGCCCTTATGGAGCTAAGTTCTAGGTTCTCCAGATCAGAGGTCTCCAACCTTGGCCACTTTAAGCCTGGAGGACTTCAACTCCCAGCAAAGCTGGCTGGGGGATTCTGAGAGTTGAAGTCCTCCAGGCTTAAAGTGGCCAAGGTTGGAGACCCCTGCTCCAGATCATGGATTCTTAAGTATTCTCAAATTCACTCATCTCTACAAAGGCAGTAGTTAAATTTTATTCTCAGTCTTAGAAATACATGCCAGAAAGGAAACCAGATTTACACTGGATTTCGAATTCACTCTGTGGGCAGAGATTATACTTTCCATGAATTCAGCATTAGGATTACCAGATGTAAATTGCAAAAATCCACAATCATCATTAGATGGCAGAAAAACTCACTCTCTGTTGACTTCCAATGATTGTCTTTGTTAATAGCTTCAATATGGCAATTCTATTCAGTGAGGCCATTGTTTATATCTAGTTATAGAACAAGTTTTGTCAAGTATGGGCAAAATTGGACTAGTCAGACATAGCCCTCAAATAAGACACAATGTTCTCTCTTGCCATAGTTTTTTTTTTATCTTGAATAAGGACTAAACTAATAGATGCAGTTCGGCCATCTTAAATTAGGCTGCCAGATCAGCATCAAAAATCTGGACAGTTACTAGATGCAACATGGAGATTTCAAACTCTCTGCTACCATCTAATAATTTTTCCAGGTGTAGCCCAGATTCAGAAGCTGTACCTAAGCTGCCTAATACTACCAGCCTACCTCAGTGTGCATTAGCCATGTCTCCAAGCAACCTCCCTGTCTGAGCTGTCACAACAGTTGCACAATAACCAACAGCTCCAGCAAGAGAGCAGTTCCATTCCTAATAAATAATACTGGAATGACAAAGCTCCTGGAGCTACAACTAAGGTTATTAAGATCCCAGTAATTATCCCCTATTTCAGCACAATCGTTTAGCCAAAACAAGCCCACCAACTGTTGGAGTGTTTCTTGTAACTACAACTTAATCAGGTTAACTGTTTTGATATCTTTCTGGTAAAGGCCTTCGAAAAAGCACTGAAAGGTGGGAAGAATATGAAGTTACTTACTACTTACTAACATTTTTGGATGACTAAGATGAAATCTCAAAAGGTCCAAGCTCCAGACCTAAATCAAATCAAGAGGCCACTCGCTGTGATTTCCCAATGGTTTATTGCACCAGAGTCTTGGCACACAATGAGTTCAGTCGGGGGTTGACATAAAAGTTGATATGGAATGGATTTCCTCTCTCTGAAGAAGAAATCCTTTAATCCAGGGGTGTCAAACTCAATTTCATTGAGGGCCGCATTAGGGTTGTATTTGACGTCAGGGGCTGGGGTGGGCGTGGCCAGGGTGGATGTGGCCAGCTTGACACCACTCATGTTGGGGGTGCCTGTGGTGGTCCGAGCATTCTGCCAGAAAAAATGGGCTCCAAGCTCCATTTTTGGCCGCGATGGCCTTCTACAGCCCTCTGCCAGCAAAAATGGAGTTTGGGGGACGCACAGCCCTCCCAAGCTCCATTTTTGCTGGTGGGCTCAGAAACTACCACAGGCTGCTCCTTCACTGTTTCCAGGGCAGCCTCACCGGTCAGATCTAAGCACTCTGCAGGCAGCATCTGGCCCATGGGCCTTGAGTTTGACATCCCTGCTTTAAACACATCTTTGGGAATTTTATTTACAGACTGTTCTACAGCCACAAAAGATGTTTCTTATGCAGTGTAAAACTGCTGTTTTCATACCTTCCTTTAAAAAAACCTCACACAATACCAAGAAAATATTTGGCAAATATTTCAAAAGATAGGAGTAAAATAATCTGATTTTATACATTTATGCCTTCCACCCATCCCCCATCCCTTATTTGGTTGAGATCCACTCAAATGAAATTGACTTGAGATCCCAATGTTATCTCCTGAGAACAGGGGAGTTACTTGTTTTGCTGGGCAAATTGTTATTTCTCTATTTGAAATATTCAGCCTGATAAAATAGAAGTAGCTGCTGTCACAGCCCAACTGATGTCAGGAAAACAAATACTCAGGACATTTATGGAGCATAGTGTTATATTCAGATGAAGAGTCAGCCTCACCAACTGCCCAATCCTCAACAGACTTAGAAGCCAGCCCCACTTAGTTCTAGAGAGCATTTTCTAACAAGCACCTTTATTCTTGATTTATTATAGTTATAAACACCTGTGTTAGATTTCTGAGCAGGTTTTCTACTAAACGTTCCCCAAAGAAGCAAAGTGAGGCTGCCTTTATATTATTCTTCCCCAGCCATTAATTCCTGTAATGCCTTCAAGAACTGTTGCTTTCATCTTGTAATACTTTTGATATTTATTGTAAACTGTTGGGGATTTATTTTTACTTATTTACTTGCTCACCAGCATTTGGATGCTGCCTACTCATTTGATTTTAGGCAACGTTTAATATATACAACTAATCCATAAAAGCATCTATAAAACAAACTATGAGAAATACAGCATTTTTTTAAAAAAAATAGTTCTTGCTATCATTAGATTAGGTTTTTCTGACCAAATGCCCTCCAGAAGGAGACTATCCACTATTTTTCTAGAGGACATGAGTGGAATCCATCAAATGTCAGGTGCCGTGTTGTTTGAAAGAAAAATATCTGCTTCTAGAATAATGTTTTCTGAGTCCCATCTTCTCTGATCTTTCTGGGGATCGGGACCTGGTATTCAGCAGGTTCTGACCAGTTCTAGAGAACCGGTAGCGGAAATTTTGAGTAGTTCGGAGAACCGGCAAATATCACTTCTGACTGGAGATTTTACAGTTTCCTTCCCCTGCCATGCCCACCAAGCCATGCCCACAGAACCAGTAATAAAAAAAAATTGAATCCCATCACTGTTGATGACCCCTGACCTAGAGCATTATCTCCCCACAGACAAGAAGGAATCAAGCCAAATAGGGATTTTATGGTTAACCACCAGCATTTTCAATTGGGCCTCTAAGCCCATTGGCAACCAGTACAGCCCTCTCAAGTCAATGTTAGTTTGCTTAGGCCTCTAGAATTGGGTAGCAGCCAGCCAGCTGTGCCAGATGCAGCTTCCAAGTTAATTTCAAGATACAATAGCTAGACATAAAATGAGCTGCAGAAATGGCATGAGCATGTGAGCACCTCCTCATCCAGGAAAGATGAAGACCTATTGAAGCAGGCCAAACATCCCATCCTAATTATAGCTTCCATCTGTGGTATTGGCAAGACTGGTATGACTCCAGAAGAAATCTCCAGCTGTACACAAACTTGTTCAAGGAAATGCCATCCTGTTAACTCTCTCTCTTCTTCTCCCTCCTTTCCCTTCCTTCCTCCCCTCCCTCCCTCTCTCTCTCAATCTAACTCAATCCATTACCTTATTCCTCCACGCACTCCATTGCATCTCCTGCTTGGCTTGGGATAGAAGTATAAGTTAGATATTCTCAATATATTAACAGTACCTAATCCTAGGTGGATAATTTCCGCTAATGCCTTCCTCTAGATTATTAGATAAAGGGGGAAAAAACCCTAGTCCCCAGATCACTCTACAATGAAATGCCCATAGACTAAACCTCTCTTTCCCCAACTGCAATAAACTGGAATAAAACCACCACCACCACCAATAACAACAACAACAACAACAATAATAATAATTCTTGTTTCCATAACTTGTACACCCTTTTTGATAGCCTTGTTTTTCTGGTTCTACTTTGTAGTAGCATTTCATTACAGTGCGGTTCTCTGACATGGTGTATTTCTGCCATTTCTGAGGTTGTTCAGCTTCCAGTAGTGCTGCAGGCCTATGCCCTGGTTGCTCAGCTATGGGACCCGTGGCCTGTAGCCCACTTGTCGACAGATGCTCAGGTTCCCCAGCACCTGACGCGGTCCTTGTTAACCCGGACGACGACCGAGCTGGTATAGGATTCATGTGATTGTGTTTTACCATGATTCATTGCATGGGTTGTTGGGTGCACTCTGTTCTGCTCCTTGGCCTAGACCTCTCTGACATGGTTGGACCTGCTGGTAGTTTTCACTACCGCCAGCACAGCTCTCAGCTTCATTGGAACAGTTAAGCCCCCCGCCACATCAAGGCGGCACCCCGTGGGTATCAGATATTAATACTTGAGAATCGAACTGCAGAGACTCTGGCATAAACCAGTGCAGGTGGTTCCAGTGGTAATTGGCACACTGGGTGCTGTGCCTAAAGACCTAGGCAAGCACTTAAAAACAATTGGCGCTGACAAAATCACCATTGGTCATCTGCAGAAGGCTACCTTACTGGGATCTGCTTGTATAATCCACATCACAGAATCCTAAACACTTGGGAAGTGTTCTACTAGTGATTTGTGATATGAAATCCAGCATGGTTATCTCGTTTGCTGCGTATACTGTCATTTTTGTGAATAACAACAACAACAACAACAATAATAATTCCCAAGCTTCAATTCTTGCAGACAGCCCAAAATAATGTCATGATGACATTCAGTAACATGCTGAATGTTGCTGAAAAATCTAACAGAATCAAGAGATTGTACCACTCCTATCCACATCCCACCATTAGTGATTCTTAACAATGATCAGCATAGTCTCCATATCATGGCAACACCTGAAACCAACTGGAAGGGATTCAGATCCTTCATCTAACCCTGATGGCCTGTAAGCCAGATGCGTCACCTGCAGGCCATGCCCACCCCAGCTCTGCACAGGGGAAAAAACATTGCCAAGCATCATGTGACTGCAACATGACGCTGCAGGTTTGACACCCATGATCTAGCCAAGGGCCTCTGGAGCCTAAACCCAAAACTTTCTCAGTGACCTTACCAAAAAATGATAGGTTGGAGACTGACCCATAGTTATTTATCTAAGATGGCAGGATCAAGATATTGGTTTTTAAGGAAGGGGTACCATTTTTGCTTAAAAATAACTTTTAGATCTGATAAGAGCCCTACGTGCAAAAACAGATCTTTTCAAACTGGCTTTAGAAAAGTCTGAGGAATGTAAGACATTATTGCTGATGCATGCTGGGAAATTGTGAAAGGTAAAATAACATCCAAAAGAAGTCAATACGTACGTCATTGATTACAGGAATGCAAGTCGATTGTGTTGCTCATATCAAATGGAATGTGTTTAGAAAAATGAAAATCCCAGTATATCTCATTGTCCTTATGAGAAACCTATATATGGATCAAGAAGCCACAATGCAGACAAAACTTGGTGAATCAGACTGCCTCTGGGGTGATAAAAGAGGGAAACTAATTGTATTTGCCCCCCTCAATCATTTAGTCAACCTATATGCTGAATATATATTAAGGGAAGCTGGATTGGAGCATGACTTTAACACTGGAGAAAGAAACATCAATAACCTGTGATATACTGAGGACACTGCACTAATAGTCAAAAAATGCAAAAGACCTGCAAGGCCTATTAATAAAAGTCAAGGAGCACAGTGAAAAAAATGGGACTAAAATTACATATAAAAAAGGCCAAAATAATGACAACAGGAAGAGCAATCAGCCTTAGAATCTGCAGTAATATTTGAAGGTATCAAAATAGTGGGTAACACTTCTACCTTTTAACCATCAACCGTAAAGGGACATCCTGTCAATAAATACGCAGCAGAATACACTGTAGAAGAGTCATGTAGGCCTTGGAAAAGATATTCAAATGCCACGTTATGTTGTTGGAGGTTAAAATCCACCCCTCTCCTAGAAAAATGAAATATTTTAGGATATACTAAAAAGGCAGAATATTTCCCCTAAAAGAGAAGTAGAAACTCAGAAAGGCATAAACTAAGCCCCACCCCCTACCTTTGCTAATGGGCCATTAAGGCCTGAGCCAGTCTATTCTACATAACAAAGATCTACCTCCTTCAAGCAGAGCCATAATAGGAATTATCAAAAGCCCTTGCAATACATCATCCCCCAGCAAGAGTCAACCAAGCCTGGGACTCAAAAGACAACCTACAAAGCTACCTCTGCATGGCCCCACGGGAGTCTGGCAACCAATCAGAACACAAGCTCAAATTCAAAGCCCAACAGGGGGCATAAAACCCAGGCACTCTCAGCATCTCTTCCCTTTTCACCCAGGATCTCCAAGCCATGTGGTCCTGTCCACCATTAAACCATCTTTCTAAGCAGTCACCATGTTTCCAGTGTCTTTCTTCCCCACTTGGAACTGAGCCCAGAAGGATATTTCTTCCAACAGTATCTATACCTACAAATAGTGCAAGCCATGATATTCGCCGTGACACTCTGTGGAAATGAAAGTTGGACTTTGAAGAAGCAGAATGGAAAGAGTATCAAAGACTCAAAAGAATCCTAGATCTTCTGACAAGATAGGATCTCAGGAGATTCTCTGTCTAGCATATAGCTCAGAGAACATAAGGGAGTAATTCTCAAAACTACTTGGCAAACTGCTTATAATGGCCAGCAAAAGGATCTTCTGGTTAAAACTGAAGAGAGAACGTGTAACTCTAAATAATGCTGCTGGTCTATTTTCCACAGATACAATAAGTAAGATGAAGAAATAACAGTTTTGCTGCTCTTATTTGCACACTGTAGGCTCAAATGTGGAATTGCAGCAATGGTGGTATTCTACTGGTTCGGTCTGGTTCTGCTGAGTCAGTAGCGGCGATGAGAAGTGGAAACCAAACCGGTTCTCTCTGATGCTCTGTGTTGAGCCCACCCACCCACCCTCCCGGGCTCCCATACTAACCTTTATGTCCTGCTTTTGAAGTGCAATTGCTTTGTGCGGCACATCAATTGCCATGCGGCAGCTGCTGAAGCAATAGGGAGAGTGCAGGATTGCAGGAGGTGAGTCAAAATGCCTCTGTGCCTGCGCAAAGTGTGTATTTGTCATGTGCGTGTGCAAAGTTCGCCCATCAAGCCATACCCACCGAACCGGTGGTAACTATTTTTGAAACGCACCACTAACTTGCAGCCATTCCTCACTTTCTTTCATCATTGCTCCAACCATCTCCTTTGGAACTTCATCTCCCAGAGATTCTTACTAAAGTCCAGCACACAATAGATACAAACTCAAGGTTAATCGCACCAAACCTGATTGCAGGAAATACGACTTCAGCAACAGAATGGTCAATGTCTGGAATACTCTACCTGACTCTGTGGTTTCTTCCCCAAACCCCCAAAACTTTAACCTTAGACTGTCTACTATTAACCTCACCCCTTTCCTAAGAGGTCTGTAGGGGGCGTGCATAAGCTCACCAATGTGCCTACCGTCCCTGTCCTATTGTTTCTTTTATTCTTCTTATATGTAGCCATTTCATGTATTCATAACTATGTTTTTACTTATGCCTATTATCTTGTAAGCGATAGACAAATTGACAAATAAATAAATAAAAGAGGCTGGGAGCAAGTACGGCTGTTGGGTTTCCTCCGGGATGTGGAAGCAAAGAAGCAACACACACCACTCCAGGGTAGTTGCTCTAGGAGAAGTCATTTGGACACAATTTATTTATTTATTTATTTATTTATTTATCAATTGCTTACAAGATAATAGGTATAAGTATATACATAGTTATGAATACATGGATACATATAAGAAAAATAAAATATAAAAGAAACAATAGGACAGGGACAGTAGGCACATTGGTGCGCTTATGCACTCCCCCTACAGACCTCTTAGGAAAGGGGTGAAATCAATAGTAGACAGTCTAAGGTTAAAGTTTTTGGGGTTTGGGGAAGAAACCACAGAGTCAGGTAGAGTATTCCAGACATTGACCACTCTGTTGCTGAAGTCGTATTTCCTGCAATCAAGTTTGGTGTGATTAACCTTGAATTTGTGTCTATTGTTTGCTCTTGTGTTGTTATGGTTGAAGCTGAAGTATTTGAGAGCCCTAGCTGCTTTTCTGTTCCTGAGTTCAACCAAGTAACCCATAGACCTGCCTGCTAAAAGCAGGGTTCACAATAATTATTAACAAATAATAAAATAAAATCACTTTAGTCCGGTCAAGTTTAATTTGCAAATACTGTTCCTTTTACAATAAGGATTTCAAGAGGAAGTTATATTTAGCATTCCCCTTCTTAGATATAAGCTCTAAAGAAAATTTATCCAGGCCAAATCTATGGCAAATCTTTGTTCTACAAATATCAAGGTCACTGTATCTGCAAAGAGAAATCAAGTGATTGCAGCTGACATGTCATGATAATCATAAAGCTGATATGTGACAAGCACAATTACTTTGCAAGACTCGCTCACCGCTGCTTTTTGGAAGTAAGATGTTGCAGATTACTCTGTTCCACCATCAATGACTCTGTAGACCTCAACCTGCTCTTTACATGACATAAACGCCCAGGGGTATCCTGGAATAAAGTACTAAACTATCAATTGTTTCACCTATAGCATATTGTTTCTCAGGAGCCAAGCGGGACACCTTACTCTGTGTTTTGTTTTTATTTTTTGCCCACAGAAAAAACTTCGTTACACAGCATCCAAGAGAAAAAATGCTGATAAAATAATAGATTGCTGAGAGGGGGAAAAAAGGTGACCTGGGCCAAGATTGGTGGCTTCCACTTCTGGATGTTCGAATGTTCCTATGCCCATTTTAAAAAATGATAGAACTCTTGGAAAATTAGCACACCTGGAAAAGAGGCTTTAATCTGGCTCATTTCCCCCCTCTATTGTTATGAATTGGAGTTTGGTTTTCTTTGTATAGTGTATAGAAAAATATAAATGCTTAAAGGATTATAATCATACACACACAAAAGGACACTCTCCATTTTAGCACCACAGCAAGCATGCTAAGATCTCATTCCACACATGTGGAAACAAGCCTAAATAAATGCAGAAGAGCAGTTAAGAAGTAATTTTCAAAAATGAGACTCAGCTAACTTTATGTCCAGACAGGCTACATTATGGGTGTGACTTTGGTTGGACACTATCGATTACCAGATGCTTGATTCACAAGTCAACCACAAAAATCTTCGTTCCTGCAGTCTGTTTACAAGAAACAGTTGTTTGGAGTATAAGTGGACAATCTCACAAGCTCTCTCTTTTATTCAGAGGGACTTTGTTGGCTAGAATTCACTCTCTGGCCATCTATCTCCATCGCCATGTCATCCCTTTTCTGCCAGGACGCACAGTTTGCCATGAAGCCTCATTGGAAAAGATTTATTGAAAGGTTACATAGAAACTCAGAGAGACAAAATGAGTCCAAAAAGTAGAATCCTTACATACTCTGCTTCACTTGTTCACAAAAGTTCATTAAATAAACTTTTTAAGTGTGAACCCACTGAAACATATTCATTTCAAGCTTCTTAGTGCAGTGCCTTTATGTTCTGTGGCCAGAACATTATAGATGCTGGCTACTTTACTTTCAGCTTTTAGCTTTAGCTTGAACAAAAGACTGTTTGTATAGTTTGCATTATATTTGTCTAGCTTTATTGCTTTATTTGTTAGATTTCTACCCCATTGCTTAAGGAGCTCAAAACAGTGACAGAAGCTCCGTTTATGGCAGAATAGTTATGTCATGGCATACATACTATGATTATGTATTGCGTCTTTATCTGACGCAAGTACGTAGGTTACAGTATTTGTGTGATACTAGCACATATTATCACTTGTCCCCTTATAGTGCCTCCACCACACACAAACACACACATATCCATGGTTGAAAAACTAGGAATTTATGGTCACAGCAGATGTGCCAATAAAGTTTCTCTTGAGTTACATAAAGAAGATTTAGAAAAAAGTAGTTTTCACCTGGATCATAATGAGGAGAAAGAGAAATAATAAATCTTTCTTCCCTCGTTTCTAATACTCTGACTCTTCTGTTTATTACTTTTTTTAAAAAAAAGTATGTTAATTACATTCTCAAAATTCATTTTTCATCTGAAGTCTTATTATTTTACTTCCTTATTTTCATTTATAAAATGGAAACTGTGTTATTATTGTTTGAAAAGCAAAGATTGTTGGAATATATCTGTGAGGAGAAAATGTATATGCACACACACCCACAAACACACAGAAGGAGAGAGCCCTGGTGGCTACAGTAATAGGAGAGGAAATTTCTTAGTGCAACAAAATACCTAAAGTATTCAGAATGAGCCTGGCTGAATGGTCATTTCAGTTTTTCAAGAACTTGTTCCTTTTAATAGTAGCTCAACTCTATAAATTATTTAAAAAGCTGCATACAAAAAAAACCCACATTAATTTTTCTACTCAATTTTCTCTAGCATGTATATCTCAGTACACAACTTTCCTAAGTTAGATATTTTCAAACATGTATTTCCCTGACATGCCTTTTCTGTATACAAATTATTCAGCCAATAACTGCATTGCCAGGTATGTATTATAAGCCTCATCAAAGTTTGGAGACTATACATTTGACTGGTGGATTTAAAATGAAACAGAATTCTTCCTTATGCCTAAAACATTTTTTAAACCAAAGTTTTTAGACCAAAGAATTGTGTGCATCTTTTAACAAGATGTTTACTGAATTGCCTTTCTTCAGTTGAGGCCTTTAGCAGGCATTTTGCTCACACCCCAGTCCTAAAATGACACATAGTCACTATTTCTCACATATTTCCACGGTGGTGATTACTGTAAACAATCCTGAAGCTGTCATGGAGCAGAAGACTGAATGAGATATAAATAGTCTAGAGCTAGCTTCCTTGAATTAAATATTTCATTAGCAACCTCTGACCTTTCTCTTGTTAATAGCATGTGAGTGCAATGAGGCACGGGCTGGCAATCCATGCAGAATTGTTGGCCTCTTGCATTTCATAAATATGGTTGAGAGCATGATGTTTAAAGAGCAGAGGTTGACTCAAACAAGCTCCAACAGCTTTAAAAAAATATATCTAGTGACTTGCAGCCATGCAAGCTCAGACCTGTGGGGGCTCTGAGGAGGTTGAGAGATACAATAATTGAATGCGAAGATTATTTATACCCTTGCTGCGGGCTGATCTAGCATTAATCAGACCCTGATTACTTTCATAGCAGCGACTTTCAGTAATAGAATAAATGGCAGATTACAGAGAGAGCATTTTGCTAATATTGAGCTACTGTCACCTGCTTTTGAATTCTGGAGAGTATAATAATCCAACCTATCAATAAACCAGCTTTGTTATCAATGTCAGCATCAAGATGGAGCTAACCTAGCACTGAAATGGTAAGATTATTATTGCAGCTCAAGGCATTATTCAACTACAGAAAGTGAGAAATGGAAGGACCATTCTATTTCTTAAGATAAGAATAAAAGCCTTAAGACAAGTGTCCATAAAGTCCAGTAAAGATGTTTTATTAAATTATGCATCCAGCTAAATTGTGAAAAGATATTGAGAGCATGGGATTGCTTTTAGATGGAATGATTAAACACCAAGGTAACAGATAATTTGTGCATTTAATGCTCACATAACTAACATGCATGGATGGAAGTCAAGATACATTTCATAGTGATGTTGCATTTGTGGTTTCATTTGGGAAGCATTTCAGCGCCAAAAAAGCAACCTCTAGAAAACATGACAGTTCTTTCCCATTTGATCCAGATTCAGTAGTTGTATCCATGCCATGCCAGAGGAAATGAAAGTAATTATGCAGTTTCTAAAAATAATTCAAAAGATTGAAAACGTAATATTTTCGAGAAGAAATTCTCCTCCTTTGAGGCAACTATCTCTAATTCATCATTCTCTGCTTCCTTGAAAAGATTTGTAGCTCTGACCTTAGTATGTTGATATTGAAAGAAATTAAATGGAGGAGGATCATTGGCATAACAGGGCTAGATCCTGAAAAACCCTCTAGATCTGTAATGTAAAATTCTACTCAACCACAACAGTGGCCTCCATGGGGGAGCAGAAGTTGAACCAGCCCAAAATTTGATTTGAAAGATGTCCCTCACCTTGGGAAGGCTTTGCTTAAAAACTTACAGAAGCAAAAATTGCTTCTCCTTTATTTTTATTTATTTTTATTTATTTGATTTGTCAATCGTTTACAAGATAATAGGTATAAGTATGTACATATTTATGAATACATGAAATGGATACATATAAGAAAACTAAAAAGAATCAATAGGACAGGGTTGGTAGGCACGTTGGTGCGCTTATGCACGGCCCCTACAGACCTCTTAGGAAAGGGATGAGGTCAATAGTAGAAAGTCTAAGGTTAAAGTTTTGGGGGTTTGGGGAAGAAACCACAGAGTCAGGTAGAGTATTCCAGACATTGACCATTCTGTTGCTGAAGTCGTATTTCCTGCAATCAAGTTTGGTGCGGTTAACCTTGAGTTTGTATCTATTGTGTACTCTTGTATTGTTATGGTTGAAGCTGAAGTATTCATTGACATGTAGGACATTGCAATGTATGATGTACTAAAGCTCTGGAAATTATGGAATCTCCAATACTAGAATTCCATATATAAGATTGCTTTACTATTGTCTTCTGCTATCCACAGGCTCTAAGGGGAATCTTCCATCACTGTACAAAAGTTGCAGAAAAATAACCATTTGCCCCAATGGCCAATAAATCTGACCATTGAGAGCATTTCATTCCTGTTTGGTTTTATCTTCCACTGGCTTCTAGCTTGCTTCCAATTGCATTCAAAGTCCTGATTGTATAAGTCCTAATTTGTTTAGAGCCTTTCTACTTTATGAATCTTCTCACTCAAGAATGACTTTATAATTTCTCTCATATTCCTCTGGGTGATTTGTGTGATAATGAATTCCTTTTTGGGGATACCTTGGCCCCAAAGAGTAATTTCATTCTACCTTTTAAGAAGAGTCTATTCCAGACTGGGATTTTTTTTTCCTGGAAAATGTTTCAATTGGTTTGAAATTAAAGTATTCCTGTTGGATTCAATTGAAGTCAAGCTAAAGAAATGGTACCATGCAGCCTACCTCCTAGGTAATCATAATTAAAATGAAAGCATAAAAGCATAATGTAGTCTCAGTCCATTTTTCTTCAGAAATACCCTATTTCTGTGCTTTCAATATATCTCAGAAATTTTTTTAAAAGCTTTTTTTTCTAGATAGAGAATGTTTTGAAACAACTGAAGATGAGGTAGCAGAAGAGAATTCAATAAATCTATCCCAGCTGCATCAAGCTGTGCGCTCACTTCTTTGACTGATCTTGGGTGGGCTATTATGAAGGAAGACATCATTCTGTAAATGTCTACATTTTACAGTTCTTTAAAATCATCCATGGTACTCTCAACTGAGTCTGGAAAACAACTGTTAGATAGCAAGCACATTCTCTTTTTCCCACTTCAGTTTAATGTCAAATCACCACACTGTGGACCAGTGTTTGAATTATATTGGAGCATATCTGCATCTGAAGTGCATTATATTCTTTGGGTTATAAAGGGAAGTAAGAACTGTTATCCTCAGAAACAATAAATAATAATAGAATTGGAAGGCAAAGTATGTGAACAGAGCTTACCCCAAACTTGGCAATTTTAAGACTTGTGGACTTCAACTCCCAGAATTCTCCAGCCAGAAATTCTGGGAGTTGAAGTCCACAAGTCTTAAAGTTGCCAAGTTTGGAGACCTCTGGTTTACACCAATACTGTAGGGAAAGCATGCAGACCAAAACCTCTGGAATTCTTTACTAATAGAGGCCATACAGAACCCTGGGACCGGTTCTGACTCACATGGGAGGAGGGGCCTGGAATGGAGCCATTGCTACTATTCAAAGCTGTTTGCCCAGTTGCGTCTTGAAGGATCAGGGAAATTTTCAGGAAGTTCTCTCTCCAATCCTGAATAATTGGATTATCTTTAAATCTCATCTTTCTTTTGCCAAAGTCTTTCCCCATATGCAACCTTGTTTCCTTCTGTTAAGTTCGCTGATGGACAGAGCCCTGAATCTCTTTACATTATTTCTTCTAATATTTCCATTGGGTTGGAAAAAATAAAAATAGGAAGACAAACTCAGAAAAATCAAGATCTGCAAAGTTACCATAAGAGAACCCTTCATAAGGGGGAAGCTCCTTATTTTTATAGACCAGCTGGATTTCCAACTATGCTGTTCCTCTCTTATTTAGATGCACTAATGCAGTTTGTTCATTCTCATTCTCCCAACTTAACTGATTATTTAATGTGTGAAGAATTTTTCAATGGTTTGTGAATGGACACACAATAGCTGGGAGAAAGCAATATGTCCAAGGATCAGGTCTATAGTAGAATAGATGAAATCTAGACTTCAACTTGAGTCTCACCCCCACTTTCCATATTTTTTCAGGTTTAAACCAGGTTTTATCTTGCCTCTCCCTTCCTCACCCAGTGCTGGAAAAGAGCAGCTCATTCTTGCCAATGGTCCAAACAATATGTATCCACAGGGTTTCTGTAATTAGGACAAGACATCTGAATGGCAGGAAGCTGAGAAGAATTTAGCTGCCCTAAATTCTTCTTGGATGCATATTTCAAGAATATGTGCTGTAGAGCCATTATGAGCATGATCTGGGAGCAACAAATTGTATTACTTATTAGAAATGGCAAAATAGACTGAAGAACAGTTTACTTGATTTCACGGCTCAGATTTGACCACAATTCCATTCCAATCAGAAAGTCCTTCCCATTATTCATTAATTGAAGCCTAATTTAAACAAACCATGACTATGTTCTTTCAATCAAAATTAGTGTATCTATTTTGTGTTACTATAATAATGTGGTCCCATAAACCACAAATTGCATTGGAAAGGAATTCTGGAAGTGAGCTGTCAAAACAGTGAGAAGGCACTGGGTTACATCATATGGTCCAAATATTTGATGGAATCTGTTCTTTTAAGTATTCCAGAATCCGTGATCATTATAGGGGAAAAACAGCATTAAACTATATGTCTCTCTGTGTTTTATAGCCTGTAATGAGTGAAGCAGGCAACACAAAACAGGTGGCAATTTTGTTTTTGTTTTTTGTTTACCAAAAGTGTAATAACTGTTAAAGGGTAATGCAAATAAGAAACCAACAACAGATTGTTCCATCACTGTAATATAGAAGTGCATTTTATTTCTTTGACCATAAAGCAGAACAAAACAGCGTATGCTGTATTTTCCTTGGTTGAACATACTGTATATAGATATATCACAACTATACAAACTTCAACAAGAATTATGAAAAGATAAGTGGGACATAAACTGTCAACTTCCATTCAAGCATATTCGTATCAAAACATCTGGCAATGTCAAACTGCCATGTGGAAACATTCTGTTCAAGTGCTCTAAATTTAAATCTGAGAAAGGTACCTTTCTTTGTAAATAGACTGAACGTTGTACCACACAACAAAATTGCACCCCATACAAAACCATATCTAAGCCATTTTCTTTCCCTCATCAGTTGAATATATTTTCTGCTACTAAAGCCCTTCCTTGGTAGTTAATTGTCTTCTGGCTATCTGATTACTGGGCACTAGACCAAGAAGAGACTACTGTAATTTTTAACATTTCACATTTTGATTCCAATAATTAGAACTGAGATTTGAATTTGTATCAACATTTTCATCCTGAGATTCCAAATAATCACTCCCTGACATTCATTCAACTGGTAAATTTGGATTCCAGTATGAAAGTTGTTAATCAGATAGCAAATGTCAATTAAAGAATCGGGTTTGAGTTAATGCCCTAATTTCCATCCTTCACCAAGCATACACTATTTTTCATGCCTTACTTGTAATACTGGAGTTATTATATAGCATTTTTTCCCTATCAGGATAATTAGACAGCTTCTCCCAATTTATTTTTATGTTATGGATAGGATCCCACTAGCAGGAGTTTTCCATATCAAGCTGGAACTTGAAATGGGAATTGAATTAAACATGAAATCTAGAAGATCTGAACTGGTGCCAGGTAAGGATCTGGATGGAGCAAAACAAGCTCAGATTAAATCCTATCAGCATGAGTTTGCTATTTGTCATTGGTAGTAACTTTGAAAGGACTGGATTTGCCCGCTCTAAAAGGATGTGGTTCATGATTTGGAGGTCTTCTTGGATGCTCAGATACTGTACAAATAACAGGTAGAAATCTTGTATCTGAGCTTCATCTAATATGCCAGTTTGGGCCATAGCTGGATCAGATCTAATTAGACTCCACCTGGGACTGTCCATGGAAATGAAAGCTGAAGCTGGTACACATCAAGCAGACTGTTGACAGATCACTCTACTAATGCAGAATGACAATGGTTTAAAAAAATGATTGCCTTAAATATGTGCAGGCTTCTGTGTCCATTTCAAAGTCTTGATCATTGCCTATACAGATTTATCAGGCAACATCTTGCCAAAACTGATTGTGCCAATCCAGTGTGAAAATGTCTGGGAGGTCAGTTGAGAAGACTCTTGCACTAAATGGAGAAGTACATAGGGCTGGGATGAAGACATATCACCCCACATCATATTTTCCTCCATAGATATGTTCAACATTACCTCTTCTTGCATTATACAAGTAGGTAAAAATGATATTGTTCCAAATTGTCTTCAGTCCTAGATGATTCGGAATGACTCTTACCGCAGTCTTTAAATAAAAATCATTTGTTTTACTGCTATTGAGATTCCTTCTGCATTATGTTGTTTGTCACTCAGAGTTTGTTAGGACTATGGTAAAGGGTGACAAATATTATTACATAAATTAATTTGTGCACATTGATCTCTTATTACAAGTGGTTTGTTCATTAAGCAGTAAATGTAAATTGATACTGACTTGAATTTTCAATTTTCAATCATCATTTAAAAAGGGACAGCTGCTCTGTTGACTTTTTATTAGGCTAACAAAAGTTAACACAATTTGTGCAACATCAACATTAAGAGGAAGGGAAGGTTAGAACAAGGTATACCAGGTAAAAACATGTTGGTTTTTCTTCTTCTCTCTTCATAACCAAAAGCTTCAACATTATATCATGATGCTTCACATTTCTCTGTCCTAGTTCCCTTTTGTTGGCTGCCTCTCCCTGGTTCAGAGAAATTCAGAGGGCAATTGCACCATTTCATTAAATTTTTTTATGACTTATGGAAAAATAAAATATATACCTGTACTGTTTAGTGCATACATCCATAGCAATATCTAACTACACAAGAAAAACAACAACAATCTATCTGAATAGATCAAGTCCTTGATCTCATCAGTTACTGGCCAAGCTATTGACTTACTTGTATAGTATTCCATATTGACAAATTTGTAACACACACACACACAAACACACACACTGGTTTGAGCATTCCCTTTGTTGCGGGAGACTTGGATTTGAATCCTAAATAGTTCCTACCTTACCGATAGGGATCCTTGGGCAAAGACCCTCTAATATTTCACTTGCCTATTTCAAATATGAGAGTGACCTGGAGTGTTATAGCCAGTTCAGACATTGCCTGGATTAACAATCTGATTAGCAACAGATATGGGTGAACCAGGACCAGGATATGATACTATGTGGCCTATTGGAACAATCCAAACATGGATGTGACAAAAGAGCCCAGAAATGATGGGATGCTACTGCAACAGTAGACTTTATTGAGAGGGGATATAGGAAACATATGGATGGACAAAAGACTTACCCATGCTTCAGCATAACGTAGAGGTAGCTGCTCTCATAACTTGAAATACACCAACTACATATTACATTCTGAACTCAAGAAGACCTGGAAGAAAAACTGGGCAACCAACACCTAAAGATGGAACATCATTGCTGCCCCCTCCATTTACAGAGCACACCTGGTAATATGAGGCATAAACTCATGGATTAAGTAGCTACACTATGATTATCCCTCAACACACACACACACACACACACACACAATGTAAATGTCTAATTACAACAAAAGGCAAGTTCTCAGAGAACACCCACACATGCACACATGCTTCAAACTTTTCCCAGCTAGTCCAAACATTTATGCCAATGTCAGAAAAATAAAGGAAAATAAAGTAAAACCAAACCAACACTTTTTCAGGGAATTGAAAAAGCATGATCAAAGGTAAAACTCAATGTAGAAGCAAATAATCCTTGACACATAGAAGATCCCTGATTAAATTGTTATATTTTTAATTTTAAAAGGATCAGACAATTGATGGTGATGCAGCTAGAGTAGTCAAGACTACATTGGATAGGCAAGTAGTAGGACTATTAGAACAAGGTTGCAAAAATCCAAAAGGCCAGTAGATGGCAGCCATGAATTCTCTTTATAGACTTCTCATGGTCCTCTGGATTTCTGCAGCCTAGATCAAGTAATCTGATAATTTGCAGCTGTTTGAGTTTCCATTCAGTTTTTTGAACAAAGCAGAATCCTGAAATACAGAAAAATAATGTTGCTTCTGCTGATACTGGTACTTTCACGATTATTTCATTTTATTTGAAATCTCCTATCACATTTTCACCTTTCTCTAAGGAACGTTCGAAATTCTCTCTCTGAATACATAGAATTACCTCACTTTATGATTATATAACCATAGAAGGAAGTTGGAGCCAAGATCTACACACTGTTCTTTAAGGCTGAATAGTACATGATCAAAATTCTTTGATAAAGAGCTTCACCCAGTACAGTATTGGCCTCTGTCTTTATGTCAAGGCATTATACATGTTGCTGCTTTCCATCTCACTAAAACTTCCTCCCTATTCTGGTTTCATGTAATTTTGCTAAGATATTTAATTTTTTGTCATTACTTGACATCAAGTGTTAATTTTGCACGTGTTTCAGGTGTAGATGGGAAGGAGTTATTCATGCTTAAAAATGAATGGAACATATTTAATGTTGCACTTTCCAAACAATATATGAATATATTCAGTTATGCTGTGAAAGTCTGATTTCTCCAAGCGCAGTAAAGACCCTGTTCTTTCAACAGGCCGGCCTCACCCAGTAACGGTTTTCTGGGGTTTTAATTAACTAGGTTTTTAAATTAAATTTTTTTTTTAAATTTTAAATCTATTAGTTTTATATTTTTTATATTTTAAATTGTATTTCGGCCTTGATTTAATTGTTTAATCTGTTTTTAATTGTATATATTGTCTGTTTTTAGTAGGCTGTGCACCGCCCCGAGTCCCTTTTTGGGAGAGGGGTCGGTATAGAAATTCAATAAATAAATAAATAAAACTTTCAGGTTCACAATTAAGTGCAAAATGGATGTAGTTGGGTGAAATATGACAAAAATAGGTACACTACTTAAAAACAACATACAGAAATTAAGTTTTTCAAAGATAAATGCTTGGAAACCACTTGTACCCAATCATTTGCTAGGAAAATTAGCATATAAAAGAAATGCAGCAAACAGTATATTCTTTCAGATATGGAAATAGGATGAAGGTAAAATAGAAATGGATAAATTTTTCGAGGTCCATTTTTTTAATGTCCTGGGTTGACATCTCTGTACAAAAGGAAAATCTGAAATTCAAATTTTAAATTAGGCTTAATTATACTGCTTAATTTCCACTTACTTTCCATGCATATTTGAAATTTTATGTGTGCATATATATACTTATACACAACCTTTTGGAGAAATAGAGTTGCACATACTTCTGTGTTGCCCATTTCGACATTTTGGCATAGATATTTAATAATGCTTGGTGGAAGAAAATATTCTCCTTTTACTTGTTTTATCTCCAGAAATCTCTACAAGGATTGCAAAACTCTGTTATATGACTATTGTTTTCCCCCTTCTCTGTAAGATTATTTTTTATTGTGCCTTCTGTTCTTTTTAATTGTCTTTTTCATTATATGTAATATGTAACTGCCAGCCTATAGTTGACCATAAACTGTATACACACACACACACACACACACACACACACACACACACACACACATACCATTAGAAAATGTAAAACTCTTTATCATAAAATAAATCACAGAAGAGTAATGATTTTATTACGTGTGATAAAATACATTTCCATTTGCATATCATTCATGGATCTTTGGAGATACTTGAAATTGATCTCACGTATTTCAGAATGCAATCAATATGATATAACAATTAGAAATGCCCCCTTACAAAAAAGCTTAGGTATTAATTTCCCACAAGCAATTAAACTAATGTTGTTTTGACCCCAACTCAATCAGCCAATCCTTCACCTACATGATCCTTCTAGAATTATTTTCTTACCAAAACCACTACCTCAACTAATTAAATATTACCATTTAAAGGAAAGAGACTGAGCTTGGATGAAGGCCAGAACAGAGTCCTAGACTTGGTTTGGGCAACACTCATAAAAGCCAAACTACATAGCTTGTGCAAAATTCTTACAGCTGCTTCTTCTAAAGAAAAAAAGGAGTAGGCAGGAAGTGCTATCCTTCCCTGCCTGCCAGTTTCCTACTGCAACTTCACTCCTACTAGGATGTCTAAAACATATGGTGTCCAAGGCATGTTGGAGCTTCACCAAATGTTGATGTATCTAGAACAACCCTCAGAGGAAAAATGGAACCAAGAGGCTTTAAGAGGAGAAGATTAAGCTTCTTCTCGCCTATAATTTGCATTTGTTTCAGATCTCCTGTACTAAGCAAAAGCAGGGTTATGCGTTTTATTACGTATGTCGTAATGGCTCATGTCATTTGGCCCACATAAAAAGAATTAGTTAGCTCTGAGGTTGAAACCAATGCTTTAACACCCCTTTTTTTCTCTCTCTCCAAGACCCAAAGGTCAAGCTTTTGGATGCTGATGCAGAAGAATATTTAGCTCAGCAATATATTTTTTGATAAAAACTAGTGCTGTCCAATTCATATCAATAAAATGTCTCAGAGGAGAAAATGTTACCAGTCATTTGGAAACTTCAGCAAACTGTTTAGAAATACCTTCAGCCTTGGCTATTTAATCTACTGCCTTTGTCAGTGCTTCCATTTCTTTTCTTTCTTCTTGTTCTTGTTTTAAATCCATTCACAGTGTTTGGTAGTGGCAATATAAGAAAAGTCCTATTTGATTAGATCAAAGGTCCATTTAATGTAGCATTTGGCTTCACACCATAGCTGTGAATTGGCCAGCTACCGCTATTCCTCCCCTCTCCCTCATTACTGCTAAGGAATGTTTTTCTGTTATTGCTCCATTATTTCTGGACAGAACTAAGAGCAAAAAAAAAAAGTCCATTAATTTATATAAGGGCTTAGTTACCTTGTACTGTATCTTTCATAATCTACCATTTAGAAGCAGTGTTCCATGCACAAATGGATAATAAGGTTTTATTTTGCCAGGTTTCAAACCACAAGTATTAGAATCCTATTATTTCTCACTACATTGTAAATAGGAGGTAGTCCTTGACTTACGACCATTTGTTTAGTGACCATTTGAAGTTACAATGGCACTGAAAAGAGGGACTTATGACTGGTTTTCACATTTATGACTGTTGCAGCATCCTCATGGTCATGTGACCAAAATTTGGGCACTTGGCAACTGCCAGGTGTGCATGACAGTTGCCCTGTCCTGAGGTCATGCGATTTTCCCAGTCAACTTCCAACAAGCAAATGCAATGGGGAAAGCCAGATGTGCTTAATGGCTTAACCGTCAACAACCGCAATGATCCACTTAACACCTGTGGCTAAAAAGATCATAAAATGGAGCAAAACCCACGTAATAACTGCCTTGTTTAGCAACTGAAATGTTGAGCTCAATTGTGGTCATAAGTCAAGGACAACCTGTAGTAAATGAACTGAAGCAGCAGTTACTTTCATTGGGTCGGTTCCAGAATTAAGTTGAAAAGAACTACATGTAGTGTATTTTGATGGTAAGAAAAGAACAGAGATTATTTTCAAAATTTCCCATTAATTTCCTCCATATACCCAGAAACTGGGTTTTGAAGGAGTTGGTGGCATAATCTTCCTCACTGGATGCGGTGTTAGAATTATTGGATTTCAAAAATGGAGACCAAAGTCAACCTTCAGTCATGGGAACTCACTGGGTGACTGAACCAATCACCATCTATCCCATGCATACTTTCTTGTAATAAAAATTGGAGGGGGGAATTCTATATAATATATCACTTAGATCTTCTGGAGGAAAGGCAAGATATCAATCTAAGCCAAAAAAAATTAGATAATTTAATTCTTTATTAAATATTGTTCCACTCATCTTTTATGATATTCAGCATAGTCTATCTATGACTTTATCCCATTTTATCTTCAGTATGATCTTTCTAATGTAGATTAGACTATGAGGCAGATATATGCTTCATTTTTTTCCCCTTCAAGTGAGTTTTATACTTAAAATTGGAGTTGAAATGAAGTCTGATCTATGAGTACCCTACACTCGGGATCACGCAAACATTTGCATATGTGTTAAACTTTATAGGAAACCAATAATTCACTTGGATGATGCCATCCTCTTTAGGCCAAGAGGAGGTTTCCTTTTGCTTTCTTAGGCAAATAGCTCTGCCAAAACACCTGCCATAAATGCAATAGATAGGCTTCTTTGCACACCAGAGTAAAAACCACATGCGAACTGCCACATCACTTCAATCTGCAATTCTGCTTTGTATGCTCAGCAGGTCTTTTAAGAATTATACACATCCTAAAATGTACCAAGATCTGCTCAGGGTCAGAATCAAGTTACTCTTGCTCTTCATTTAATTGACACCATCACATCACATTACACACACACACACACACATTCCACACACTACAAAAATATATTTTTGGGGGAGGGGGCAAGTTTCTGAGTAGGGGATGATTTGACAGTGGCACCTGATGGATGGTAGTCCAGGGTGATTTTAAATTCAGCAATTCATTCAGAAGGCTTTTTAGAGTAGATGGCTGGTCAAACAAAACATTTGAAAGACACCAGTGGGAAAATTGGCATGCTGAGTTGACTTTCTCATCTTTTTCTTTGTGTCATGCCAGGAGATGAGCAGAGGAATAATAAACAGCTACTCACATTTGTAAGCGGAGCAAACTTTTTTGCAAAATGCATTTGAACATTTTACCCATTGAATGATAAACAAGGTTCTTTAATATCTGTTATAATGTGAGCTTCCTCTTGCGATTCCTTTTGAAAGAAACAATCCTTGTACATTCTCTCCCCTTGGAGTTTGTTAAATGCTCTAGCACTCTCTTCTGAGCTTGTCTCTGGCTCTAGATTATAAAGCATACCCTGCTGGGAATCTATATGAAAAGGGAGGGAGGGAGAATATCCTCATTCCGTAATGGGTTTTTTTTCCTCTAGTTAGAATTCTTATAAGCTTTTTTTTTTTTTAAAGATTGTGGATAAAGAAAAAGTGAGTAAAACTAGAGAAAGCAGGCAATTTTCCATTTCTTCTCACCTGCCACTGTGGATGATCTATGAAATTGCTCCAAATATAAACTAGTAACAAGCAAAAGGGTTAAATAATAAGGAAGCAAATACACTTATAAGTTAAAATGAAGAAATAAGATACTTCAGGTTTGATATGATTGTCTCAGTGGAGGCATATATTATCCTCTATTTTGATGTTATTTTCCTATTTAAGGTGCTTAGTTTCTACACATTTTAAATATATGTAGTATATATATATATACATTTATCGAAGCTAACCTGTTCATTTTTTCCCAATATAATTCCACCCATCTCCACCATCCATACCCTCTAGTGTCTCAGTGAATATCTGGAATCCCAGAAAGTCTCATTAGTCTCTAGTGTTCTGCAGATAGTATTGTTTTAATACTTTTAATAATAATTCCCATTACAAAACTTTTTATTTGTTTCAATTGTGAGGTCTCAAATTAGTTCCTGGATCCTGGACCAAGCAAGCTCCTATCATGAACTCTGAAATGATCTGATACGATTCCCAAATTAAACTTTGAAAGATAACCAGTTACCAGAAATGACAGTGCTGGCTGGCAGACAGCCTATCTCCTGTCCAATTGTCTAAATTTTGGGGGAATAATAGAATGCGATGGCAAGGATATCTGTAGGGTTGGAAAACTACGAAGGACTACTTTATCCTTCTACATCCCGTTGCAGTGAATGGGATGAAAGGAGGAGAGACCGGAAAGAGAAGGATCAGCTGGATGGCATGAAATAAGAGCAAAGAAAAATTTACAAACATGCCTTTACTTCTCCAAAAAGCAGCCCCGCACACACACACACACATCACAATGTATGTACAAATATCTAAAGAGGTACCCAGGCTTCTAATTCTCCTCATGGTCAATGCACCTGAGTAACAAAGCTTACCTGGTTAAAAAGACACCTGTTAGGTGAGGGGTGAGCAGCTTACTCGTCAGCTTCTTTCCAGGTGGCTTTTGAGGTTTCCCGGGGCAAGCAAACCAAACCAGCTTTTTTTCTCTTCCTTCCCGCCCCTCAAGGATCGGGTGCCTGCTTCATGCTGTGAAGATGCTTGCCTCTGTCAAATGCTGGAGATGCCATGCGTCCTCCGGATCCTTTCCTCTTACATAAGTAGCTGCCCACAGCTCGGGTGCTGAAAGCTCTTGATTTGCTTAGCGTGCGGGCAGGTCCCTCGCTCGCTGCGATGCTCGCCTATTTGATTCACATTTGAAACTCTGATGACGATGTGGATGTCAAAGCAGCTTGCCACGCATTTATTACCTCTGTGGGGAGCTGTCCGGAACTAGGGTGCTGCAATCAAACTCCCCACGCTGAGTGTCGGAGCACAAAATATTCCCCCGCGGGAGCTGTCCAACAACGTGGTGCTGAATTCTAGCTCCCAGGACAAGTGGAGTAGAGAAGGATGCTACATACAGTGCTCATGCAGTCTCGAAACAGTTTTTCTTGCCTGGGATACTATAGCGATAGATAACAGCGAGGGGCTCTCATCTTCCGTGCGACTGATTCTCTGTGTTGAGAGTCAGGATCAGATTAATTCTTTGAAGCAACTGGGGGAGGAGGACCAATGTGCCTGTTTAGTGATTCTGAGGATGGATCACAATATAGATATTAAACTAAAGGTTCATTTTCTAGACTGACTCAGGGAGTAGCACATGGTTAGACTAAAACACTTCTTCACAGACCTCAGACAGGTGGGCGTTGTTAATCTAAAGCTGTGAAGGCAAACCTGCCTGTGCATTGCTTTCATGGCCATATATTTTAGAAGGTATAGAGAAGTAAACAGGAGAGAAATATAGAAAACATTGGAGATGACATGCAAAAAAAAAAAATCTATCCAGCAAAATCTGGTGCCTTATGGCAATCTTCTTATGCAGCAAATGTGAACCTAACAAATTCAGATTCCACTCAATTATTCAGAGAGAACTTCTTTTTTAAAATGTCTTTATCGTGTGAATATTTCTGCCACTTAATTTCCTGATCTGCTTCAGGCCTTCTGCATGTATGGTTATGTCTTCTTTTCTTGTTTGGGCTTCCAGATAATATGCCGAAATTTAGACTTCAGATAAGAAATCCCCACAATCAACTTGCCTCTACTTTAGAAAAGTGATAAAGCAAGGACATAAATTTTATAAAGAAGACTGATGGCACTTTCTAGATTATGCTGGGAGACCTTGAGCTGCCCCAAATTAATGTGGGGGGAGGGGAGGGGAATAATTTACTTAATATAATTACATCCCAATAGGGGATAAGTCTATGATTTGGAATGAATTTAATTAAGTAACTGGCAGATCAGGCTGATGGTGTGGAAAAGCCAATGATTCTGTTGACTTGTTCTTTTTCTAGGGATAGTTTGTTTTCTCCCTTTCTTTACATTAACATCCACTTTAATCAGCCACTAATTATGTGCTATGGGGAAACAATTCATTCAGCAAAACATCTTTCTGTTTCCATTTTTTTTAATTGAATATCTTTAAATCAGCAACTCCCAGATGCATTAGACTAGAGTTCCCATCATTATATCACAGTATATTTTGCAACTAATGCTGCTGTTCCTACCTCAACCTCTTTCACACTGTTTCCCCCCTCCCCCTCATAAGTAGAAGATGTTGCTAGCAGAGACCAGATTTGACAAGTGCTGATTTTGTCTGTAAGATTATCTGCTATCGAGAGCTGTATGAACTGAAACCTGTGAAGACTTCTGAAGAAAAATATGCCAGAAAAGTGGGGATTTTTAAAGAAAACCATGCATGGAACTTATTCTGACTTTGTTAATCATTTTCCTTTTACAACTAAACCAGTGGCCACCCAAAATAAACTAATTATGGACTTTATAAAATGATGCTTTCTTTTCTTTGCCAATAAATTTAAATGGATGACCATATAATTCCATGCCACAAAAAGGAGAAAATCCTTTATCTACCCACTTTTGCCATACCCAGCCATAATTTGATAAACCATTGGAATATTTTTTTTTTTTAGTGTTTCTGCCTTTTTTAAAATATAAAAATGTTTCAGAACCCCCAAATTGATTTTAATACCTTTTTGGGAGGCATTTCCTTGGATTAGTTCATTCTTTTGATGAGAAAGTGATGTGTCTCAGTGGTAGAATATTTGTTTTGTTTGTAAAAGTTTGAGTATTCTACTTCAACAGCAATTTGTTTGCATGTAGAAGATTACATTTCAGATTTCTAATGATGGTTGTAAAGGGCTCCTGTCTGAATCTTTAGAGCACTGCTCACCCCAAACTAGATAATTCTGACTGGTTTCTTTTCTGAAATGGAGCAACCAGAACTTTATTCATAATATCCCAATGTGATGGTACTAATGGTGTATACAAAGCCATTGCAATACTGCCAGATTCATTTTCCACCCTTTTCTATAAGATACTGCACCAAATTTGCTTCCCCCACAGATTTATACTAAGCTGGTTATGATGCCAATATATTTTTGTGGAGATTCATAGGCATTTTAAATGCCACCAACAGGAAATTGAAGGAAGGAGGATGGTTGTACCGGGCACTGTATATTTATACTGAACCTTAATGTCATTTGCCTTTATTTACTTGCCTATGAGCCATTCTTTCATAACACATTGTAATTTGTCTGGATTTTGTCCTACCGAAATAAATTAGGGTATCTACAACTCTAGATACTTTACTGCCATCCTATACTCTAATTTCACACAGAGAGAAGGATCAGATGGAATTATTTCTGGGAGATCACAGATGGCTGTGCATTCTTCTCCGCTTCTGTACATTCATTATGTCTCTAAAACATTTTTTAAGAAGTCTGAACAAATTGCTAATTGCAATAGTTTCCAGTCAGACCTCTGCCTTTAAAAAACTTCCTTAAGAATATAACACTTTTGGCCTTATTAATATGCAATTTCTGCAGCATCCAAAATCCTTCCACATATGAGTATAGAATGGGTCTTATTATCGGAAGAGACCTTGAATCAGGCAAAGCTATGCTCAAACATCCTGTATACTTTGTGGGAGCATCCAGATTGTTGAATGATATTTATCAGAAGGTTTTACCATTCTTAACTATGTTGGATTACAGTTGGTGAGAGCCAGAATCCTACAAAAACTGGAAAGATATATATTTAAGAGAGCCAATTTGATATAGTAGTTAAAGACAATGGGGTAGAAATAGACTATAAATTCTATTCCTGTCTTAAGCAGGAAGCCAACTAGTTGAATTTGGACATTCATTCTCTCTTTCTCAGCCCCAGAATGAATGTGATGGCAGACCACTTCAAAGAAAATTACATAGACTTGTTCAGGAATTGCCAGGAGCTATTAATATAGAATATACACTGAGTAGCCAGACATTGAGTAGTTGTGGTTGCTTCAGCCTAGGAATTCAAGGTTGCTTGCTTGGGTTATCCCTTCATTTTATGCTAATATCCATATCCTATCAAAGTAGGTTGGATTAAGAGACATTCATTGACACAAAGTTATTCTTTCAACTTCCATGATTGGAGTATTAAAGGCTCAATCTCTTTAATCCTTTAACAATCTCTCCTTAGCTCATTTATCACTGCTGAATGAAAACCTTTTACAATCACATATCACCAACTTATCCAACAGGCTTGAATCAGTCACCATCTTACACTTTTTCATAGCAATATTTCTAGGATCGAGTGCTAAATTAGTAGTAGTTTGAAATGAAAAGCACACCCAAGCTATTCACTATTCAAACGACTTCTTCTGTATTTCTTCTTGCAACCAATCATATTTAAACTAGATGGAAGTTAAGTGTGATATACTGAGCAATGCATCTGGAGATGGAAATACAAGGGATGGATAAAAAAGAATTTTGCAGTGTGAATTGTGGCCAATACATTGATTTGTGATCAAGGCAGAACTCTTAGGAGCAATATGATTCAAACTGGAACCCTACTCAATTACTTACTGGGGGTGGGGCATTGGTCTTCTCTTTTTCAAGATGGCTGTGCAAAGTTCTGAAGTTGTACAGTTCTACTTTATTTTTAACACATGTAGGAAGTTCTTAATGTTATACAGTCAGAAGATTCTGATGCTATGCTTATATTCAGTTATATGATATGGGTGTTTTTTTTCATTGACACAATTAACAATATGTGGTGGAGAAAACAAGTTTACAAAGAAATAAAAAGACAGAACCTTTATTAACATACCATTCAGCTTTGAATCTGTGTTAAATGTAAGTGATCATTTCCCAGCTAGAACTCTCTCTCATGTCAGTTCACAATACTTGCCTGCATGAGTTAAAGTGTGGACATTTTTCTTGGTTTCCTGGAGTGCTGTACTGTACAAAAGATCAGTAATTGGCAGTCAAATTATTAAGGTTCTCTGCATCCAGATCTGCACTTTTAGTTCATTCAACAGGCCCATTAATATCTATACTATTGTTAATATAAATTAATAAAATAGACTGATGCCACATTAACAGAGTATTGTTACCAATTTATTATAGGGTCAGTTTCTTCAGGCTCGCACAAAGCCAAAAGCACCAGCCTGAAGGATGGTGAGTGGGATCTCGTCGAAACGTTGCCCAGATAGTCTCAATCTTACACGGGAAAAGACCCGAACCACCAAGACCTGCATATATAGATATTATATAATATTTAATATATATAGATATATATATATATATATATATATATATATATATATTAAATATAATATATATTATAGATATAATACCGACACACCACACACACACACATGGTAATAAATAAAATAAATAGATATATAATATCACTATATACGATACTATATATATAATATATATATTATATCCACAATAGATTGCCAAATGTCAAGTTAAATCTTCTGGCATACACCTTAGGTCGGTCCAGCAGGGGATTTCTTAGCCCTTCTACCGAGTGTTTTCTCGTCAGCCCAGCCTTGGGAAAACTTAAAAGAAAGGTGCTTTAAATCTTCCTTGCTCAAAGCCAGAAATATACAGTTTAACTACCTTTTGTGCTGGGGTTGCTGTGGAACTGTGCATGTTGCCCGTGGGGAAAGGTTTTATTGAAAAAATGCCATTATTAATCAAAAAAGCCACTCTTAGAATTAGAAAAGGAGGTTATTGAAAAAAAACTGAAATATAGGAAAAGCAATGGAAAGCAACATTCATATGTACACAATTCAGATAAAATCAACCAATGCAGACAGTCCAACTAAATTAGTTACTGACTTTGTGCTTGCAGAGATGTTGCTTTCAATGCATGTTCAGTGGACATTACAAAGAAGACATAGAGAGAGAGAGACAGAGAGAGAGAGAGAGACAGAGACAGAGAGAGAGAGAGAGACAGAGAGAGACAGAGACAGAGACAGAGAGACAGAGAGACCCAGAGAGACAGAGACTGAAGAGAGACCGAAAAGAGAGAGAGAGAGACAGAGAGAGACAGAGAGAGAGAGACAGAAAGAGAGAGAGAGAGAGAGAGAGAGGAACAATTCGGCTTCCTATTTAGATGTTAATAAGCAGCTGATTCTTGCTCTTTCACACCCTCTTTCACTTGGAGTGCTCAGGACAGGGCCAAGAGGCTCTTCTTTAGCCAATGGAGGAAAATTTTACATTTATGATTATCTGGATTTAGCCAACACTCAGAAATTATTTCATGGATAAGTACGTTTTCCTATACTGCTCCTGGGTGAAGTCATAAACTGCACTCCAGGTTTTTTTTACTACCTGTGCCATTGTATCAATGAAATTACATAACAGAGCATATTTTTTTTTGAGAAAGAAAAGATTAATTCCATTAATTCAGACCCTAGTCACCCCCCCAAATATGTTAGATGGCTTAGGGGGTTAAAGAGATTAAGCTTATCAACTGAAAAGCTGACAGCCCAGGTCCGAGACCCAAGTACCACACAATGGGATGAGCTTCCGCTATTTGCCCCAGATCCTGCCAACCTGGCAATCTGAAAGCATGGAAATGTGACTAGATAAATAGGTACCACTTTGGTGGGAAGGTAACAGAGTTCCATGATCTTTGGCCACATGACCAATGTCTTTTGGACAATACTGACTGGTTCCCCCAGCTAAGAAACAGATGAGCACTGCCTCCTAGAGTTGGACATGACTGGGCAGGAGAAATCTTTACCTTTATTGTTCCCTATCAAGTAGGAAGGGTTCTGTCCCAGGATTGGGAAAGAATTATCCAATGCATACAAGATACAATGCTTCCTCTTTTCACCTCTCTTTGCTTGTGGACTGAGTAGTCCATGGCTAATTCCATCTTTTTTCCTTATACCTTTTGGTCCTTTGATCTCTCTGTTCAGCAACAATCCAGAGAATTTTGACAGCTACAGAGGAATATCAGATCATACTTCTCTTATCCTTTCATTATTTCTTCAGTTGTTTTTATCCTAACCTCTGCAACAGAAGAGCTGCTGAGATAGAAACTCCTATGAATCACCACTATAAAAACACACAAGCAATATGTAAAATTAATTATATTATCCTTGTTAAATTAAAAAACGAGGCCCTTTGTGTGAGAGGCAGCATGTGCTGCTACTTGTTTGAACCCACTGCAAGCATTTCCTATCTCAGCATTTCCTGCGATGGATTCCTATTTCTCTATCCACCCACTCAGCTAAGCATGAAAATCCTTCTATCAAGCTTTGTTCAGAATACATTAAATGCAGACTCGCAAGCCGTGCTTGGGTGGAAATGAGCTGGTATCTCCATTTAGGAAAGGAGAGTTGAACATTAGCTTCCATAATGAAGGAATCCCTCAGCATGAATTTTACCAATAACATCTGGCCAAAGTGTCCAATACAGTGCAGAACTAAATGATTGGAAAATGAAATTGCTCTCAGGACTGTCCTCAAGGGAATCTGAGAAATATAGTTTGATACAATCCTGTAAGCAATCTTATAGAACTGAGATGTTGTAGATGTTTCCCCCCCGCCAACTCTATTGCGTAGAAATTCCTCTCCAATAGTCAGATAAATGATTGAAACCAGAAGGCTAAGCATTTAATTGTTATTTTCCCTTTAGAGTTCAATAATGTGACCTTGGATTCAGCCAAATATTTTATCACTGAAATTTGGAGAAATGTTATCCTTCTTTTGGATTTCTGCAAGACTGGATCTGATTATATTATATTTGGTATTTGTATTTTTGCAATCAGTAGGGAAATGTTGACTTTAGCTATACAGTATCATAATAATGACATTGAAAACTGGATAAAAATAGACAAGGGTTGAACGAAAAGTAATGCCTTTTATTTATAAGTTACCAACTGATAGCAGTAGTGATGCGCTAGAAGCTCTGACAATACTTTAGCATCTGTTCTTTCACTTCAATTTGTGGGAAGTTGTTATAAAAGATGGAAATTGCTGTAAAAAGGTTGTGTTGCTCTTGTTGGTGGAATACTCATCAATGACTTTTAAGCAATGCAACAGAGAGAGGGGGGGTGGAATCTTCTAATTTAAATTTAGCGCTGCAGTTGTTTATGGTAAGGACTGCCTTGAATTCTGGCATCACTGGCCAAAAAAATGTAAAGACGCTGAACCATGAAGAGCTGATTTGTTTTCCAGAACAATATGGGCAATCTGTGGCAGCAACCAGTGAGTTCCATGTGAGAAAGATTAATTAACTGATTAAGGATAATTGGCAAATCACAGAAAGGAAAATTGTTGTCAAACTCAGCATTTCGCAGGAATGTTATTTACCTTCTTCAGTATTGGAAGGTTTGTGCTGGATGGATTCCTTGCCCGCTGATGGCACAGATTTAAGCTTCAAGTGTTGGGATTTGCCAGCAACTGTACGCGCTCGTTTGTGACCAGTTTGCTGCAACATTTGATGTTAGAAATTGAATGCTATGTGGATTACATGTTTAGAGATTATTTCTATCCTTTTTCCTCCCTCCCCACACAATTGTCTTTAAAGAGCAATTGGGAATTCTCTGATAATGAACAAAGCACATCCTGGTGAGCAGAGAAAGAAATGTTGTAGTAATTCTATCATTCTCCCAGAGTCACTGGGAGTCATGCACATTTAATAAATTATTAAACTGTTGTTATTATATAGTTCCTCTTAGAAGTATCACAAGTAGAAGAGTTTCAGCTTCACCAAGCGGGATATTTGATAAGTTGAGCAAATAGACCAATTAAATAAATGTCATTTCACCAATCATGGAAATTCATATATTTGCTGTCATATCCAAGCCCTGTTCAACAAAGACAAATTTTAGGTCAATAATAAGGCATTCCTTGTGTTAGGAATTATGAAGGCACATTGTAACCTGCCTGTCCTCTCCTACAGAGCTTATGAAATACTGCACAATGTGGATTCCAGATACAGCCTTGGGCTTTTCCCTTATTGTTTCATGGAGATTTACAAAACCTGAAACTCATATCTCAATAGGAAAACCTGACAAGAGTTTGAACTATACTAGAAAACATTTATTATGAAAGATTGGGAGCCAAAGAGTATAAAGTCCATGAGAACTCAGGCTTATTAGTGGTATAAGAAACAGGGCCAATCTCTACAACTATACTTGGGCTGCTAAAAGGATGAATAGCAGTAATGTGTTGATGTTCTCAGCCTCATAGTTGATCTCTCTCAATTAGATTTCCAAATTCTTAATGCACAACCTAAGTATTTTCTCATAGTTGTCTTCAGCTGCACAGTTAGTGGTGCCATGAGTATCTAAACAACAAACAACACCTTAAGTTTCCACCATGCGTAACCTTCTGAGAACCGAGTGTCCAGCAGTACTAAGAAGATAGATATACATAAAATATAAAATCTACAAGTTAAGCTGGACTCTTGGTGAATTCCTTACCATATTTATGTCCTTTTCTTGAAAGTCATATAGATATGAATCACCACTATCTTCTTCTGTCCGTACTTTTCAGTTTGCCTACAGATGCAAAATTCCTTCCCCCCCAATACACACCCTCCCTATTTAACATCTGAGTCTAGACAAGGTTAGTTATATTATTCCTGAGGCTGGCATGAGAAACAGAATGGGCTAAAGAACTACATGTTAGAGAGGTGGCGTTAAGAGGAGTGGCACAGAACTCCTGAGACCCCCTAACAGAGGTCTAAGGAAAAACAGCCAGTCTGTTTAGTCTGTAAAAAGAGGTCTATTTAACTTTGCCACTGAAACCAGCATCAGCCAGCACTACATTAATTATTATGTTTAAGGCTGCCACAACATAGACCAGAGGGAGGATGTGGAAATGGTCCGGAATAAATACATTTTAAAAAACAGATTACAAATGTCCTTTAGAAATCTTCTGTTTCTAAAAAGAAAAAAAGAAAAAGGCTATTTCAGCATATTCTACTTTCTGGTCAATTTCTTCGACAAATTCTGTTGGTCTGCTAATGTACCATAGTTCATGGACTTTTCTGTCAATCATCAGACTGATGATTTCCCCAAATGCAACACACAGATGGCATTTCATTGCTTTATTACTGGGTCTGAGTTTCATCTATGGTTTTCCACACTAAGAAGGGCAGGGAGGATGTAGCTGAAATTTACATGGGGTGCTGCCAGGTGAGCCATAATTTACAAACCTAGGCAGCGGATCAGCCGTAGCCTGATATGTCTTAGGGGAGGAAGTCTTTGTGTTTACAGGCATCAGATGGCTGCTTTCCAAGAAAAGAGAATGCTGGCAAATGAATTGGTTTTTTTAAAATGCTCAATCACACCATCTAACTTCTCTGTTACTACAAGGTGCACTCAAACTGCTGTGTCATAGAGAAAACCAGGCCAAGGGTTGGGAACCACTATATTCTGGCTATTTTTATCTCTGTTGTTATTTCTAAACTTCATAGAGCTTATGTTTTGTTACATGTTGGAAGTAACTCTGATCATTTCACTTGGATCTATTCATTCTGTGTTATTTATAAATGTGTTATTTTATAAATGTCGCTTTGAAGCTTTTTTTTTTTTTTGGTCTAATTAAAATCGGCTGATGTAGTTTTAAAAATTATGAGAGATGTGGAGACGACGAGTTGGAGCAAAATCTGAAGAATCTGAACCTGGGTTCAAGTTCATCTTCAGCCATGGAAGATGAGTGACTTTGGGGTACACTATCAGCCTGATTTACCCCACAGGAAAACAAAGGAAGGGAAGGGGGCTACATCCTAGGATTGAAGCAATGTTTTGATATTATCTAGAAAGAGGTACTTCAGAGCAGGAACATAGACACAGCAGCTGCTTAATGAGTTGCCAACTAGTGTTGCACTTTTAAATGCACCTTTAAAATTAATATTAATTTTCTTTAATAAATCTCACATTGTCAACTCTGAAGCGAACCTAGCTGGGGCCATTTTGGAAGTTTCAGGGTTGCCACTTCTGCTGTCAATGGGGATATTACTTGAAACCTTCACACACATGCATGCACGCACGCACACATGCACACACACACACACACTGCATAGCCCCACTGTGTCTGCAGCCTAAGCTTTGGTGGGGAGGGAATAGAATATAAGAAATAGATAAGAAATAAATAGATAACTAACCCAGCACATTCCAGTACTCTGCTTATTAGGCATCTAAGTTCTAATTTAATGAAGTATGTTGCAATGTATTCTACTTAATGCAGCCTCAGTTTAGTAATAAATGCTGCAGATCGTCCACTTGGTTACTCTTGCCTCAGAGTGGAATGATCTCTCTGGGGTCCTTGTACACACACCATTGCACAGATCATCTTGTCCTACATATGTTAGGCTTAGTGTTTGTGCACTTAATTGCTGATGATTGGCACTGATGGTATCTCTGAAAAGGAAAACACTGGCCTTGTCAGTTTTTGGAAAATCGGAAAGGAAGGTGTTTCCCAAGTAAATAACAGGAAAAGAATACCATAGAGTGACTTTCACCAAGCAGAAAGTAGCTTATGGAATGAGCCTCACCCCTTTCTGCTTCAGTCCCCTTTCTCATTATTTTGCAAGGCTCAATGCCAGTTGCCAAGGTGAAGGGAGAGGCAGCCTTTTGGCATCTCAGTCAGGTAGAAGCCCTTTCTCCAGAGCATCAGCTTGGGGATAAATATTTCAAGCTTCCTGTTGTTGTTATTATTGCTGTTTTGTAATAACAAGGAACAAATAAACACGTGGGGAGAGAAATATTTTCCATCCAGTCTGGAAGGTTTTAATATTTTATCAGTCAGAGCACAAAATACTTCTGAATTATCACATGTCAGTTGCTATTTGAGGATTCACCCTGACCTTTTCTAAACAGGATGCGAAACACGTTCCTAAATAAATGTGCACCGAATGTCTGCAAGTCCCTTGGGCAGAGTCACTCTCACAAGCCCACAGGCACCACCACTTTATTAATGGGAAGAAACAAAAGCAGAGTTGTCTGTCACCTTGAGATGCAGGGATTCAGTTCTCCTAGGATGCCTAACCCAGAAAGAGGCTCCATAGAGCAATATCGCTTGCTTTTCTTGTCGTGGTATTCTAATCCTTTTTTCCTGAATAATTCTTGTCTCACGGAGGCTGGCAGATCATGAAACAGCAGATGACTTTGAGCAATTGTACAAATGAGCTAAATTTGATTTGATCTATTTGATTTGTCAAGCATTTACAAGATAATAGGTGTAAGTATAAACATAATTATGAATACATGAAATGGATACATATAAGAAAATAAAAGAAACAATAGGACAGGGACGGTAGGCACGTTGGTGCACTTATGCACGCCCCACTACTTATATTTATTTATATTTATTTATACATATAAATATATGACTTTTTGGGGGATCGGGTATTTTGGGATTGTTTTGTTTTTGGCATTATCTTCTTTGGAATAGCTCACATAACAAAAATCAACCAGACTTGTCTAATGCATGGATAATTCAGTAAAACATGCAGAATCAAAAGGGTATCCAATCTTCAAATGGGGGGGAGGGGGAGGGTCAAATAGTGCACCAATCAAAAGCATTTGACTTTCCCCAATTTTGCTCCTGCCTGTTCCTTTCTTTAAAAATGGCTAAGAGGAACAGGAGCAGCTAAAATGGAGAATTGGAAAGAATTGCTTGTGTGATATTCTGTAGGTCACTATTAAGGCCGGACTGTGTTTTTTCCATCTTCTTAAGAACTATCTTAAGCTTTGCATACTGTGCCATGCAGATAATGACACCAAAACTGAAGGTTGAGTGTCCAATTTGGGGAAGTTTCAAAGCTTTAAAAAAAGTTGAAACAGGTGCTTTAAATTACCAGTGGACTATTCAGCTCATTAGAACAGTTGAATCAAATTTCCTTGATTGATGGTTGTTGTTTTTTAATATAACCTGCTTAAGAATAGATGTGCTGGCGTTGAACTTCAAAGGCCTGTTTGCAAGTAGACTGGAATGGTCTCCCTCCTGTTAAATTTAACACACACAGTGATAAAGTCATCTGACTCTAGGCAATGAAGATATCTCTTACATGATATCTGATGCACCCAGGTCACCCATATGTTTGACTGTACTGTAGTGACCCTCAATGAACACTGCAGATTTCACACAGGGATAATGTGGATTGGAACCCTTTTCCTGTTGCTACCCCTCTAAAAGTTTTGCCTCTAAAGTTAACACAGATGCTGCTCAGCTTGGCTGGAATTACATCATAAGGGCCTTGATGTCTCTGGTTTTTCAATTCTCAGAAAATATTCACCATTTTCTTTATACAATGAAGGGAAAATTATGGTCTTCTTTTTGGATCTTCTGAAGAGTTAAACAGAGCAAAACGAGGTATTGAGGGGAAGTGATACAAAGGCCTAAGCCAGTAAAAGATCTTAGGAGCACAAGCAGTAAGAGAGGCAGTGACATGAAAGGATGACATTTGAAACCAAGCATGAAGGTATAGGAAGAACAAGAAAGACTACAAAGGGTGGCAGAATTAATGGGGACAGGAACTAGCAAAAATAATTCTTGCTGGCTGAAAGATAGGCAGTTAGGGATATATTCAGCAAAGGGCAGCTTTAGAACGGTTTGATCATTCTCTCTTTTCATTTATTAAATAGATGGATTTGCTATGGAAGGTTGAAATATAGCCATGTTCTACTTTAGTGTTTAAGTGGTGGGATCAATGGTGTTAATATTCAATCCATTCCAGGGTAACCATTTTAGTTAGTAAGTAGGTGTTGTGCCCTAGTAGATCACATATTCACTAAGCATTTCAATTAGTGGAATGATGCACCCTCTATGTCAGAGTTGTCAACCTTGTGACCCATGGGCTGGATGCATCGTATGCTGGCCATCCCCACGTCCGGTTTAGTGAAGGGGAAAAAGTCATGATACATCACGTGATGACGCCAAGATGACACCAGTTTGACACCCCTGCTCTATGTAAAAATAGCCTGTGTCTCAGGTATCACTTTGCTGGCAATAAGCTCAGTTTAGAAAATTGTTTTTTAAAAGCTTTCCCCATGTATTCAGCATTTTCCATCTTCCGTCTTTCAATAGATTCAGCTCCCTATGCTCTTCTCAAAGATCAAGACCTGTATATACAGTTAGAGTAATAAAAAGCTGCTGCAGTGCTCTTTATGTGCTTGTTAATGGAAATGCTGTCATCAAAAGACGGTCAAGTGAAGTAACTTTTTATGATTGATCAAATAGACAGACAGACAGACAGACAGACAGATCCAAATATATAGTCCTTAACACAAAATAACAAATGAGAATCTACCTGTTTTCTAATATTCTTGATCCATCATATTTACTAAACAGACAAGTTTTTAGGAATGTTTAAAAAAGATACCGAAAATAAAGCTGCCTACATCCCAATGAGAAAAAAAATTAACTGAAACCCAGAACAGCTTAGAAAATGGAATGAACTTTGGTTGAACTAAATATATACCCGTATTTTCCGGCGTATAAGACGACCGGCGTATAAGACGACCCCCTAATTTATAGTTAAAACATAGGTTTAGGCCTATATTCGCTGTATAAGACCACCCCCCCACTTCCGAGGCAACACCAGTTCTTTTTAATTAAAAAGCCTGCTTGGATTGGCTGAGTTAGAGAGGCGATCCGAGCAGCCTTGCAGTGATTGGTGCAGAATCGAGTTGGAAAATTATACTCGGCGTATAAGACGACCCCCGATTTTTGGTTGACTTTTTTTCGTTTCAAAAGTAGTCTTATACGCCAGAAAATACAGTATATATTAAGGAACTAGGTGTACAGTAACAGGAGCTTAGGTTTGCAAGCAACAATAAAATAAAACAATAAAAGCAACACTAATAGTGTTTCAGCCATGTCATGGGTAAGAGGAAGGAAAAAGAAAAGGTGTGACTGCTCATTGATTGCAAAACATTGGCTAGAATTTGCTGCTATACAGAACTAACTGAACAAGAATGCCAAATGAATGTGATGTATCACATCAAACTGAAAGGAAACACCAACTGGAGTACTGTAGGGTTCTGATCTTAAGCTGTTTGTTTATATTATAAATAATTTGGAGGAGGAGTTAGAAAATATGACTAACAAATTTGCAGATGACACAAAGATAGATAAGGACAGCAAACTACTTATCAGATTTAGGAAGACATTTAGAAGCTATGGACAGAAACTCACAGGAAGTTGGACTTATGATAGCAGCCTAGACTGGAAGTGGATAATACCAAGAACAAAAGCCTCAGAGTTTGATCATTAAGAATTATTATTGTTGTTGTTGATACTATTAAGGTTAAATAACACCTGAATTCTGCCAAGTAAAACTTTTCAAACTTTTTTCAAACAAGTAACCCAATTCATGTAAATGAATTAGGCTTTTTCTCACATTCTGTGTCAAAGGAACGAGGCTTGTCTCTTTTGTGAAGGAGGGGAAAACTGCACCTGTTGATTAGAAATGTTTAGTTTAGAAATGATTTCTAATGTCTTATCATTCTGAGAAACAACTCTTAAAGACTGGCTGAATTTATCCAATTCTGGATATATCATCCTAGAAAGGATAAATTAGAGCATATCCCTCCCAAAAAAATGACACTAATTTTTTTGGAAAATAAAAGACACAAGGAATGGTTAGAGACATTGAGTTCAGAGAAGGCTTTGGTTAATTGCCTTTAGGAATCTGAAGGGTTAAAATTTCAAGGAAGCAGATTTGTACTGAACATAAGAATTTTCTGATGATTAAGCAATTGGAACGGCCTGCCTTAGGAAGTGATACTTCTATTACACTGGAGGTACTTAAAAAGAAGCTGGATGTGGATTCTTGCATTGGGCAGGGAAGTTGGATTAAACTATCTCCAATGTAACTTCTTACTCCTGATCTGTATTTCCATGATTCTGTGGTTGTGTATTTCTATTTCTTTGTATGAAAGTATGTATCAAAAGTGAAGAGTTAAAGTTCATAGGTGGAGATAAATTTTGTAAATTGGATGTTTTATTTAATGGGCAAGTAGTATTACTTAATAGCTATTCAATCAATAGGTATATTTTGTCTGTGTTCTGACATTTTTCATTTCTTCTTAGCAGGGATATGATGCATGCATATATTCAAATATGTCACACCCACATCTTTTATTGAGTAGGTGGCAATCTCCAGCATTGATTTTATCTGAAGTTGGCAAACCAAACTTGACAAGATGGCAAATCTTGTCATAAAGTTTTTGTCTTTCTTTGTATTTTTCCCTGTTCACTCTTCCTCGGTGATCATGAGGGAGAGTTGTTTTAAATTCATGGTAGCCTTTCTTTTGGGCAAACACAGTATCATGGATCCTCAGCTAAAAATAGAATGTTACAATCGCATTGCATGTTGCTGTCTTCGATTTATCTTTACCTTTCTAAAGAGTTATCAACAGGTTACTCTTCCAGTTATACATACTACTATGAAGCCTAGAACCTGCTTCTCAAACTGTTACAGGAAGTGTTGATTCTTTGCTTTGCCATCTGCTCAATCAAGCATTGCTGCTGCAAACCTCGTTATACTCCTGTCTAAAATGTAACACTTCTGTCAGCAACGCAAACTTTTTTGATTTAATTACAGGTGACAATACATTGAATATACATCAACACGAAAATCATTAATAAACCTGCAAAGAAACATTGGAGTCAAGTGCTGCACATTAAAATATAAGTATTGCAGCTGTTTTAAGCATATCATCACCTGGTAGCATTCATTGTCCTTCACTTGTAAATCTCAAATTATACACTTGGCAATGGGATAGTGAGTTGCATTACCCCGTGGAATGATACTATACACTTTTATCAATTCCCCAAAGCATGTATATTTTTGTGCATAAGAATAATACAGCAATTCTTTCAACTGAGTTTCAAAAGTATTTTGGCAAGGTGTTTGTTGCTTTTTTTCTTTCTTCTTTAGGGATTAGGAAGAGACTTCCTGTATCAAAACTGCAAGAAGCCACCATCCTCCTCTAATAATCCAGTCTTGCTGTTCCCCCAAAATTGCCTCCTTTCTGGTGCAACTTCAGGAGCCAACATCCAAAGGCAATTGTCATCCAGTTTGACAATGCTTGAAGTCTACTTGGAAACGGCAATTGATCTAGAATGCAATGGTGTAAATATGTAACACCACCACATGCATTGGCTCCCAATTAGCTTTGAGAAGCAATTTGACAGGATGATTGCTACTTACAAAGCCTTATCTGGGGCTGGTCTAGGTTATCTGTGGCAGTGCCTTTCTTCCATTGTTTCTGCAAATCCCACATGCTCCAAAGATAGTAGAGACATGCTTCAAATCTCTTCCTTAAGTATAATGTCACCTGAAGAGGCATTCCTTTTCTATTGCAGGGCTTTGGTTGGCCCTGATCCTGTTGGCTTTTAGAAAGATATTAAAAACTTGGCTCTTCCCTTTGGCATTGGGCAAGGATGGTAAGAAAATCTCCTTGATAAGGTATGTGAATTGAAGATTCCCAATCATCTATACATTGTAGCTGTTGGCATTTTTTTTTCTTTAAAATATGTTTTTCCTTATTGATATATGCCATCTAGCAGACTAGCTGGGTATCTATGTACAATAAACAAATAATAAGTAAATAATATAGGTGTTTATCTTGATTTTCCTTCAAGAATTCAAGTACCCCTTCCCACCCATTTTTTGTCACAACATGGAAACAAGCTGGGCTGAGAGTGATCTGAATTCGCTCAGCAAGATTTCCTGCATGAAAATGGAGCTGAATCTAGGCCTTCCTGGCATCAATTCCTACATCTTAACCACTACATGCTGATAAATTTCTTGCATTGACCAACCCTTAGAAAAATTGATATATTGCCTGGAAAAGACATTGTGCCAGAGAATTAAGAGGAAAATTAAATGGTAGGGAGCACTCTTATGGACTGTTGCAGCACAACACCATTTTGCTAGGATCTCAGACTTAGAGTCATCATTCTTTGATCCCTTCCGTTAGTACTTTGCAATTATAAAAACCAAAATCCCACCAAAATAGGATATAAAATGATCTTTATAAATCTCTTGGCATCCCAAACTACTTATAACCTATGATGGGTGGTGAGATTTACTTCCAAATAAATGTGCCTAAGACTACAATTTCAATGCTTCTCCTGGATATATAATTGTCAATAACCACAATAAATAATGAGGTGGAGCAAGGCATTTATTCAGTCTACATGCTGTCATATTTTCTTCTTGAAGGAATGCCACAAAATTGTCCATTAGGATCTTCAATTACATGCCTTAACTTACGCAATAAGTTAAGACTTTGGCAAATGAGTTGCTACCAAAGTAAACGACACTACACTCCTAGATAAGTGGTCTCATCCAAGAGTATAAGGCAGGTAAATGGATGAACACAGCATATGAGGGGGGTGGGGGTGGGATGGCAGCCAATATTAGTTCCCAAAGCTCATTTTGACAACTCCCGGGCTCTTTTTCATTTTATTTATTGAAAACTGCTGCCAGTTTCCCATCATTTTCAGCACACACCAGTAGCAGTGGAAGCCATAGGATAATAAATGTTTAATGAAGTTTAAAATCAAACTTCCACTACGCTCCTCTCACACCTCCCCTCCCCATCAATCTCACCACTGCAGAAAAACTGAAAACAGCATCTATGTAAAGCAGACTCACCAGTGGTGGGATTCAATTGTTTTTATTACCGGTTCTGTGGGTGTGGCTTGATTGGGCGTGGCAGGGGAAGGATACTGTAAAATCTCCAGTCAGAGGTGATATTTGCCGGTTCTCTGAACTACTCAAAATTTCCACTAATGGTTCTCCAGAACTGGTTAGAACCTGCTGAATACCACCTCTGAGACTCACCCATTTATATAATATATAATTGTTCTCAAACAGATTGGGGTCCCACACATTTCAACGTCACAGCAACACAGCTCTAGATGACTGCTAATCCTGGTGATGATAGTATACTCGTTGCAAGTGAACAAGATATTGCTGCACTCACCAGGCAATGTGGTTCCCAAAGGCTTTTTGATATCATTTATAACAGAGTAAAACCATTCTATGTTAATCTTGAAATATAAGAAAGCTACAACTCCCCACTCTGGGTATCTTGGTTGGGTATATATTTTAGTTGTAAGAATAATTTATACTTCAGGATTTACAAACTGTGAGGCAGGTTCCACTTCACTCATCCCACGAGGCTGTTGCTTTTTGCTGGTATGGAGCGTGCACAAAATATGGAGGACAATGGCTTGTTTTTTTATGAGCCACTTTTAATTTTAACAAAGATTTACCCTCCACCCCCACACAGCCCTGCTCACCCAACACCTAGGTTTTAATCAGTCTGGCACATACATCATTTTTTAAAGCCTTGTACATTATACCAAAATAGTGATTAAATATATAACAGAACAAAAATTTTCACATCAGGACCAAACTAATAAGCAAACCTCTCTCACAGCTCAGCTTGTATTTTAATAATTAACAAGCTCTGAGCTGTCATTCCTTATCGCTTTACAGTGCAAAGGATGAAGGATAATCTGTGGGGTTAAGATCCAGATGTAATACCTCTTCCAGTTTACCTATTTACATGCAAGTTCTACAGCCACTTCAGTTTTGTCAGCTGCTTTTTGTTTAGGCAACTGTCAGATTCATGGCCATACACTCTGCACATACCACCTCATCTGCTTTGCAATGGAAATTAACAGAATGTAGCCAACCAATTCAGAGTGCTAGTGAAATGTATCATCACCCTTAGCAATAGGTACTTTATAGGTTTTAATGGGTGGATTCAGAACTCTGGACAGCTATATGGATAATGTTGGTGTGCCTATGAAATAATGCTTCAATAAAGAACATATATGGTTAAGAAATAACAATTTAGACCCATTGTTCCTGCCAACAGTTGGTTCAAGAGACATATTGTCATGGAACTGTACCCTATCTAGATGTACATGAACCAATCCTATGTGAGAACAGCATAGATATTCAAGCACTCAGCATTTTTCTGTTGAATAAGGCAGTTTTATCTAGACATTTAGGACCAAAAACATATTGGGATACAGAAGCAGAGATAAAAATGGAATTTTAAAAAAGTAAAGCACATCAGAAAATAGAAGTAACCCCAAAACTCTAAGGTGGTTAATTTGAACCAAATGTTTCAATACTCCTAATAATTTTGAGTGCATGGATACTAGCTAAGTATACTAGCTAAGTATTCCTTTCTACATGGGAAGAATGTGCTGCATTCTGTATTATCTAAAATCTTGTTCCACATTCATTCATGTTTAGTTTTCTGGATGCCCAGGTTATTCTTACTCATCATCATAACCTCAACCTTATTAATGAGAGACTTCTATAAGTATCAGCAGGCTTTTAATCAGGTGTTACTGATCTTTCAGAACACAGAGATGATAATGAAATGAGATGCTCACCATAGATGATATTTGGGCTAAAAAAAGGAAGATGTCAGAAAAGCTGCATGTCTTCACCTCTGAAATGTCTCAACAAGCAACAATAAAATTAGAACAATAGCAGGACTTCTTTATCTATCAGCATTATTTTCTTCAAACAGGTTCATTTGAAGTACTGCATTTTGTATCGGCTGTAGATTACAGAGTCTTTCTTTCTGCTGTAAGAGCCAGTTGTGCTTAGAGCAAGAGATGAAACATTAGTTGTTTTTGAGATGCTTGGATGTATTACTCATTATCACAGTACCTCCACAAGCACAGCAAGTGTTTAACAGAGAAAGAGAAATGTAGCAGAGAATAAGAAGAACATCTTAAAGCTGTCTGCCAGACAAATGCCTAAAACGAACTAACTCCAGCAATGCCCCAAGCAAGCCTGGGAAACACTCAGTCATATGACATAATTCCCGAAGCAGTCTGGAATATGTTACCAGATAGATCTTACTTCTTGAACACTAGAATAATCACTCTAAAGTTTGGCCCAAGGAATGGTAGCCAAGATTTTTAATAATTCTACACTCAAACCTGAAATTCTACAAAAGGCTAGTCATTCAGTAATGATCACTAACCAAAACCCTGTCCTCGCCCTCTCTCCCTTGGGCAAAAACAGGGAGTGCTGAGAGAAACTCAGAAAAATGTTAGGTTCAGTATCTACCTCAAGAAACCATAACAGGAAGTCTTTATATAAAGAAAAACTCCGATGGCCAACTCCAAATAAAATTGATTATGACTAGAAGCAGTAACTGGTCGGCTTTTCCTGCTCGTGGTCTGAATCATGGCAAGCAAACAATGTGCCAAATTTATCCATCTGATTAAGGTGTTGTTATTCTCTGATGGTATTAAAGCAACCAGAACTCTTGTGTTGTCTGTCTTGTTAAATTGGAAGATCCACCCAACACTGAATGAATGGAAAATTGCTTCCACACTGCCATCCTCAGAATGAAGGCCATTTCTTACAGTAATTCATCCCCAGTTCCTCATCCCATCAAATGGCATGTCCAGTGACTTTCTACCTTTCCCTCATGTTTCACAATGTCTTCAAAAAGTCCAAATGACTTCATATTGTTTGTTAACTTCCAGGGCAAGACAAAACCCTTCCAAAGTCCAAAGCTTAGCACTAGAGAAAAGAATGGGAGGGGAAAAAATCATGTATCTGTGCTACCATAAAAATATATATATGAGACATGTGTTTTCTTTTGGGCTAAGTAAGAAAATTGTCCCATGAAACATTTGCACCTGAGCCTCTAGATAATTCAGGTTGGCAAAGAAAACATTTTGATTCATTAACACAGGATATTTTAGAAGGTACATGAGGGATTTGCTCTTTGAAGATTTTTATTCTATTTTTTTGATCAGCCTTATTTCCTGTTGGTGAAAAACTGGTAAATCAGAGAAACGGTTTCCTAATTTAGAAATTCCCCTGCTATGGAAGTTGTCCAGATAACAGGCTAGTTTCCAGGTGTGCAAGACAGCCTCTACAATCAGAAGCAAGGTTTAATTATTTGTATGTATTTTCCTTGAACCTCTTGTCTATACCTATAAAACACTGTTAACAAATAAATAGCACATTCGCTTGTGCTCAAAGAAAAGAAGGTATGTGAATAGGCACGTGCAGAATGATGAATTTATATGGCATTACCTGTAAACACATGCACACATGCCCCCTCAAACTTGCAGATTATAAACAAGTATGAGTATGCATATTCATACATGGAAACACATATGAGGATGTATATTGTTTATCCACAAATATGTGAGATAAACCCATACACTTCACAACAAAACTAGGAATGTGCAAATTGTTCTGAAGACAGGATGGTTGGAGGAATGGTCTTAATCCCTTCTCCAAACCACACAAATTTGGCAGCTTCAAGAGTGGCCCAGCAGTTTCCCTAGAAGTAGGAAAACTCCCAGAAGTAGGAAGTGGACTTTTTCAAAGTAAATTTTCTAGAATAAGTAGTTTGAACATGGCTCTCTCCTGAAGATTTATAACCAGAAAGTTGCAAAACCAAAAATTCTAGAATGTCCAGATTGGCATGATCCAGAGGAGTAAAAGAAGATACTGGAAACACAATGTTTGCACATACAAATGAAACATCATAATCCAGTAAAATACTTTGATATTGATATACTGTATTGACAGAAGGAAGGAAGGAGGGAGGGAGGGAAGGAGGGAGGAAGGAAGGAAGGAAGGAAGGAAGGAAGGAAGGAAGGAAGGAAGGAAGGAAGGAAGGAAGGAAGGAAGGAAGGAAGGAAGGAAGGAAGGAAGGAAGGTAGGTTATCATATCAAATAAACTCTGGGGATAGACATAGCGTACTAATAGCTATATGCTGTCTCCTCATTTCACTGTACCCCTGTTGTTTGATAGTATTTGATATATAGGATATAGAGAAAAACATAACAATTGCATTAATGATGTTGTCTAATGTCTAATTTAGCCTTAATTGGGAGCACAAAAGTTTGTCTAGAGCTACAGACATGAACAGGCATATAAGCACTAGATATTCAAGCATGTCTGAGGAAATGGGAATGCATAGGGAGTCCTGCTCAAATGAAGCTAAAATGAGACAGTTGGAAGATTTTCATTCAAATAATTCTATGTTACACTCCAAGCTTCTGATACACAGTATTGATTTGGTTTATTACATTAAATCAGAATTCAGGGCATATGAATGTAGATTTAAGCATCAGGAAATAAAAAACTAAACTGGGAATTGAGACTTTAGAAACAACAACAGAGCACAAAAGAAGGAATCAATTTGATTGTTGGGGGAAAGGGGACTAAATGGCCTTATGGACCACAAAACTCAAAAAGATCATAACACTGCATTCCATGAATTACCCCCCCCCCCCCCCCAGGCTGTCAATGCCCAGAGCAAGGCAGGTCTGAAGGTGGCTAAGTTTTGAACTCCTCTATCTATTGTGTGGACACAAATCCATTAAGAAAAAGAGTGAGCCATCAATCTCTAGTAAGAGGATGCAATCAAGAGAACCAAGAATGCTGAAGAGGAGCAAAATATTTCAATACTTTATCCCTAATACACAGATATTAATATTTTCTTCAACTCTGCTGTCTCAATGCTTCCTTCAAACTACAACAATGAAACTGTGAGGATTCCAACTATTGTCACATTTCTCAGCTATTGATTCCTCAGTAGAAGAGCTTTACTAGAGATTCAGAAGTGACACATTTGGTTCAATACTTCAGAATACCATCTTTATGGAGACTTCTTTGTTCTGATCAAACATTCAAAACTATTGCCAGTACAAAATGATAAACACTGTCATTTCATCCTAATATAAGAGATGCTTTGGAATCATGTTGGAAGAACTCAACTTCACCAAGTCATAATATATAATAACTTTCAGCTGTGCTTCGCACACTGGCTCAAATTCTCTATGGTTACTATAGTACCTGAGTCTTCTGAACAGCACTGAACAGATTGATCTTTTCCTACATTCATTTTACTACCACATCACAGGTGTGAAGGAATAGTAGTGGCACAGGCAACTGGGTCATCTACTGATCACTGGCTTACTTTGCAATTCCTCATTCTCAAACAACTTGCTTCCCAACACTGCAGAAAAAGGGCACCATTAATACTAATAACAATGGATTTTTCTTTCTGATGGACACTTTCACATAAGAAACTAGAGAAGGAATTTGGCTCCCAAAGGTAACTATCAAGAACTTGGTTTATTTATATTATGGAAACCAAAAAGAGAAAGAAATGGCACCAATAATAGAGGGAAATGGAGCAGAAATACGTGACTAATTGGGATTACACTAGCCTGCACGTAATCCATTACCTTTCCAAGGGCACTATTGTATTATAATAAGAATTCATATGCTGCATTTATGATAAAAACATGTAAGAAAGTCTGCATTAGTCTCTTTCAATAAGTGCTACAGTTCTTTGGTCTTAATTAATGTAGCACTAAATTGAGTGTGCATGGTACAGAAAAGCAGCCAATTGGAGATCAAACAAGATAGAATGCAGGAAGAATTTAAAAGATGTCAAGTCCAGGGGTAGTCTATGTAAAATCTTATATTTACTGGTTCAAACAGAACTCACCACCATCATTACATCCCCTCTCATTTTCAATTTCCTATTGCAGCACACTTCCTTAAGTCTGGATATAAAATGTGATTATATTCATTGTTCTACTGAATATAATTTCCTCTCCTTTATATTACTCTCCAAATATTTGTTTGCAGACAAAATGTAGCAAGCTCTCAACATGGTTCAGTAACCATTTTTTTTTTTGACTGGACGGAAAAGTATCAAGAACTTTTATCAGTTTCTCTTTCCAGTCCCTAAAACATAAGTAAACAGATAACTTTATTCTTCACCCCTTTTTTCTTCTGGGGCGAGAGGCTCCTTGGTCCACTTGACTTGGGTGGGGTCTCGGTCTTCTGCAGAACCAAGGTCACATGACAGACCTGCCATTCCGTCACCATTGCCTTCCATGTCCAATTCTTCAAAGGAGGAACCACTGGCCCCCGATTCACTGTAGCTATGCTCACTGCGATTGTCTGCCTCATCTCGACTGTGGCCAGATGCAAAAGGAGATAAGATGGAGGTAGCCACCGAAGTCTCACTGATGTCAGTTGTAGCTTCAAGGCTGACAGAACTTGTCTCACTCATGGTATCCACACCTTTATTTGAAATTAAAAGAGAAAGTTAACATCAAACGGAGACAATAAATTCAGAAACCATCATTCTGTGTCTACAGCAATCATTCACCTTTGCATTTCTCTGAAGGTAGTTTAAATTCTCCAGTCATTAAGATAAAAACCACAGTAATCCATTACACTAAAAGGTCTCTAATGTGTCTTCGGTCTCCATTATAAGAACATGGGGAAATGTTACATTGCTGTTCCACAAGCTACATTGGGTTGCCAGTTTGCGTCTGTGTCCAATTCAACGTATTGGTTGTCATCTGTGAAGCCATTCAGGGCATGGGTCCAGGTTATCTGAGGAACCAGCTCATTCCAATGGGATGAGCGCATGCTGCGGACCCCATGTTTTAAGGAATTCCAGCTACGTCCTATGGTTCTTTATTTATTTGACTTGTCTGCCACCCATCTCACCAAGATTACCTTTTGAAATAGGGAGAAGAGTTTTCTGCCATGGTGCCTGCCCTCTAGAATGTCTTCTTCCCCATCCCCCACTGCCCTGAGATGAGATCCATACCCTCCCTTCTGTCCTTATGAAAGGGCCTGATGGCCTATCTCTGCCAACTGTCCTGTAGCCTCAATAGGAGAGTCACACCTTGGTGGTGGTTAATGGGTTTGTCAGACCCCACCTCCTCTCCACATACACTTTGCTCCCTTCCTTTCAATCTTGATTAACTGGGTTTTAAATGTATGGTTCTTATTGTTTCCCTCAGCGAGATGTTTAATACGAAATAATAAAATATACGTAGCAAAACCTCAAATTTTGTCCCATTGTTTTATTTAATTCTTATATAAAATGAAAATATTTCTGGGATCACTTCCTCTGAATTCACGACTCTTACACTCAGGGTTCTCACTGGATCTATAAGCACAAACCTAAGGATAATCATTCCGGGGGACCAATGGCTATCAAAAATGATATAATATTCAGCCAGATATGTGAATGTCAAGATAGCACTTAGCTATGTTTAGATGCTCTAAATTCCCCCAAACTGAGACTACAAAAGTGATGAATATATTTACATAAATCTTTTTTTTTTTAATGAATGTGATATAAAACATATATCTAAAAGAAGATAGGTGCAATTATTGTCCTATGTATTCATACCAAATTTACTCAAAAGGCAGAAACCACAAATTTAAGATATATCCTGTAAAGGAAGGAAAAAAGGAAGGGAAAAATATTTTAATAAATATTAATTAAAATGCATTGCCTATAAAAATAAAGCACACAATTCATAATCTTGATTGATTCTACTTTTGTATCTACCAACTATTCCCTCTTACTCATAGAGATGCATACAATTACACATAGACAAATTCCTGTTCCACCTTTCAACAGGAACGGCAAAGGAGAAGGAAGAGGAAAATGTGATGAATATGAAGCAAATAGATGAAACAACTGAACAAGGGAGGGAATGAAAAAGACTCCTATTCAGACACTATACATATAAAAGTCTTTTACTGTGTTCCATTCTTGATCACTAATTGGACACAGCCAGATAGCTTTTTTGGCAGCAATACTTTTGTTTTTCAACTTCCCAATCTAGTTTATAGTATAATGTTTTTGATGGTTCCCCCACAAAATTACTAATTGAACCTATGTAAACTTTAGACAAACTAAGGTTGACTAAATATTACTACCTACTTAACAGAGACACTATAAAAGGGTTATTGATTTTCTGAATAATGCAAATTCAAGTTCAATCCAACAAACAAGGACTATCACCAAGGGGATAAAAGATTGAAGTGTAATAAGGAAAGAATTGGGGGGGGGGGGAACATTGTGACACTCACTTCCCTTAGTGCCCTCTAAGAACAGGCTTATTTTGCTCAATGGCTAATCTATTCTCAATGGAAATGGAGGCTGTGACTTCTAGTTTTCCTTTAGGTATGAAAGCCAGATGGATAACTTCAGATCAGATGCTCTACCTCAGCCCAAGCCATCTCACAGGGTTGTTGTTGTTGAGAAAACAGGTGATGGGAGCATTAAGTATTTAGGTTGCATTGAGTTGATCAAAAATAAAGACAGGATATAAAGGTAATAAATAAATACATTAAGGTTAAGGAAGTTCAATGATTTACCTAATCTCTACTGAGAAAAAAAACCAAGGTGTTAAATTTAATTAAACCCCATTTAATAATTAATGTAATACTCTCATCAAAATTAATACACAATACAAATGTATCTTTTATTAATCCTTTTGGTCACTCTTCCAACCTTAAGGATGTTTTTCCAAGACTGGTCTGATAGTAAATTCAAATTTTGATGTACTCCCTTCTTGAAGTGTAAAAAAATACTATTTGTCAGGTTCTATATCTTGGTTATGGTATCTCCAAATTGTCAAATACTAGACACCATATTTGTCTCACCCAAATTTTTCTGCTTCAGAGCAAACATCAATGATGGAATTCATTTTGATTGCCCACTACTGGAAATTTTCTCAAGCAAGTCTCTTTGATTTATTCGAAGATCTAACAAAACCCTATTAGATACACAAAGAAATAAGACATTTTCTCCCTTGTTTATTTTGGTTCTTGAAATACTGAATAGAAATTTAAGACAAAATGAGAGAACTGTGGAAGTAAACGTTTAAAAAGCAAGTTATAAGTTAAGGGCTTTTGAAGATAACTTTGTGGTGGAAAATCATTTGAACAGAATTAAAATAATAATGGGTAGATTAAAAGAATTTGATATATTAGCAGGATTTAAGACTTAAATCCTGATTGATATATTAGCAGGATTTAAGAGTTAACAGAAGGCAATATTAACAAAAATATAAGAACAAAAGTTCAAACAGAATAAATAAAAAAAGAAGAACATTTATTTATTTATTATTTAAATTTATATACCGCCCCCTCTCCCAAAGGGACTCGGGGCCGTGAACAGCCAGAATAAAAATACACATATAAAACACATATACAATATTTAAAAATTAAAAGAATTAAATATAATTGGCTCTTACAAAGATTAAAATAAGGGGATTAAGAAAGATTAAAAACCAGATTAAAATTTAAAAATCCCTAGGCCAGACCGGCTTGCTGAAATAAATAAGTTTTCGGTGCATGACAGAAGGTCATGAGATCAGGGACGGTCCTCATCTCCGGGGGTAATTCGTTCCAGAGAGGGGGTGCCCCCAATGAGAAGGCCCGCATCCTCGGGGTCGCCAGCCGTCCAGCCGGTGGCACCCCGAGGAGGCCAACTCTATGGGAGCGTATCGGTCGGCGGGATTTCATGGAATGAAATTGGAAAAGAACATGTTAAGATTGGAGAAACTACAAGTCATTGCTGGGGAGAATTTCTGTGACAAATATGAAAGTCTTCCTTAGAACAATGTTTTATTTGGACAGTGTTTGTTTTGACAACTGATGCATCATTTAAACAGTGGCAGAATATATCTAAATTTGCACAACAGAAGAGAAAACATGATTTAAATATAAGGTTTTGCATAATGCAAAGAAAGAAAGGATTGAATCAACCTGATTTGAAATTGTAATATGCAGGTTGCTATTTGGTTTGGATGAAAGAATGGATGCTGCTGAGAAATAGAAAGCTCTTGGATCAGAAGGACATGACCTGAGATTTGGGTGTCATGGTTCTTTGTGGTATAATAAAGTCAAGGTTAATATGGATTTTAAAAATCTTTACATTAGGCAAGCCTTATTGAGAATAAGGGATAGACATAAACCCAAGTTGTGCCCAAGTCACTTCTGCAGCTTTCAGTACAAAAAGCATTTTATAATCAAGAAATAATAAGCAAACACAAATCACTTATTGTGACATATTAGAATCTGTCAAGCAGAATGCCAAATAAAATCAATAGAACTGGTAACAGAGGAACATAGTTGTCAATTGTTCTCTTATTTACAGTTATTAGAAAGATTTAAAGTAGATAAAAGAGTTTCTGGTTTTCAACCCAGTAAGACTGGGTTTGAAATGGAAATATGTACAAATATGTACAAGTATGTACAAGTATGTAATTGCTAAAACATATAGACTTAATTGAAATTTGAAACAGAAGAACAAGTAAAAAAGTTGGTTATAAAATAAAGATGGAATAATGGGAAAATATATGGCTGAAAGGATTGTAATTTACAATGTTATCATCTAAAAGATAATTTTTATAAAGTGATGTGCTGTTGGTAAGTATCATGCCCTGTCAGAATCTTATTCTGAGGGGGAGGCCGAGCAGCTGACAGGGAATGGGAATGTGGCTCTGTTGGCTGTGGAAGAAACTGGGGAAAGGCAAAGGCCGGCTGGGCAGAGCAGAAGAGAGGTAGAGCAAGGCAGAGGGAATTCAGAGGAAGATACAGGCCCACCCCCTCTTCATCCTAGGGCATGCAGGGAGGAACAGAGAAGGGAGCAACGTGAGTCGCATGGCTTACAGAAGAGGAAAGGGCCCTGATTCTCTTCATTAGCTGAAGCTGGGAATACAGTGTTTAAAAAGGGAGGTTCCGCACAGCAAATGGTTGAGAGCAAATTGTGAGTTATTTGGTATTGTCGAGGCTTATCTGGGGTCCTGGCGTCTTCCCAACTATGTGTGTTTGCTCGCCTTTCAAGTTTGCAATTCTTTATCCTGCCCTGTCAAGTTAATTACTGCAGCCTTGTTTGTGTGGATTTTTATTTACAATTTGTATGTACTTTGTTTTCAGACTGAATTTCCTCCATTTAAAGACTGTTCGTGGGAGAGTTTTTTTCTCCAGCTGAAGGTAACCTGGACATTGGGGGAAAAGTTGGACCCTTCTTACTTATGTGACTGTGTTGCCTTTGTGCCATGCCCCAGGTCATCACAGTATATGTCACCATTTGTGTAAAACAACTAAAAAAAATCTGGATTCAGATACACACACAGATTCAAAAGATTTAATATTTTGCTTTTAGGATTGATGAACAAATGGTTGGAAAAAAGTCATAAAACTTTGTGTTTTTTAATGGTAACTGCAGCAGAATTATTGTATGGATAAAAATGGAAAGATCTGACATTACCCACAATGGAGGAACGGCTGGTGAAAATGATGAAACTTGCTGAAGTGCTTAAATTGATGTTTTTGATCACAGCAAAGACATCTGCATTTATTGCTCCTTACCAGTGGTGGTATTCAACCAGTTCGCACCGGATCGGGCGAACCGGTAGCAAGAATTTGGCATGGGTCACCGAACCGGTAGTAACTTCTAGCTGGCTACGCCCCCGATCCGGTTGCCCTCCTGCCCGATGCTCACTTACCAGCCCGCCTGACATTCGCCTAAGATATTTCTTTTTTTCCCCCTCTCGACAATCAGCTGTGCCGGGATTCCCCTTGCTAAGGCCCAGGAAGGGAAAAATGGAGGGAGGAGCTCAGCCCCTCCTTCCATTTTTTTGCCTTCCAGAGCCCTAGAGGAGCCTTAGGGGAGCAAAAACACGCCCCCAGAGGCTCTTCTGAGGCTCCCGAAATGAAGCTTGCAGGGATGCTGCATGCCCCCCCCATGCTCTGTTTTTTTCCTTCCTGAGCCTCAGAGGAGCCTTAGGGGAGCAAAACCGCCCTCCAGAGGCTCTTCTGAGGCTAGGAAGCTCCCAAAATGGAGCTTGGAGGGGTGCTATGTGCCCCTCCCATGCTCTGTTTTTTTCCTTCCTGAGCCTCAGAGAAGCCTTAGGGGAACAAAAGCGCCCCCCCCCAAAAGCTCCTCTGAGGCTAGGAAGCTCCCAAAAATGGGTGGGGGCAGTAAAAAAGCAAAAAAAAAAAGAGCCACACCCACTCAGTCACATGGCCACGCCCACCAAGTCATGCCCACAGAACCGGTAGTAAAAATTTTTGAATCCCACCACTGCTCCTTACAGACTATTTGTGTGAAACAGCAAAAAACTAACTTATGGTTTTGATGATTAGAGGATAAATTATATAAAGAATAGAGTTATGTTATAACCATAGAGTAAGAGGTAAATTTATAATTGTACTTTTATTTGATATGAAGAAGATTGGGAATTATTTCCTTATATCTTTTTCTACTATTTTATTTTTACCCTTTTACCCTTTATTTGCAGTTTCTCTTTGATTTCTTACTTTTTCTTTTCTTTTTCTTAGTTTATATTTGCTTGTATTAGTTTTTAATCTTCCTTTTTAAAATGGATGGATGATGATAGATAGATAGATAGATAGATAGATAGATAGATAGATAGATAGATAGATAGATAGATAGATAGATAGGCAGGCAGGCAGGCAGGCAGGCAGGCAGGCAGGCAGGCAGGCAGGCAGGCAGGCAGGCAGGCAGGCAGGCAGGCAGGCAGGCAGGCAGATAAATGGAATTCCACCTAAAATGGTACAAGAGAGAAAAATGGTTGGACATGTATTCTATGATATCTAATCTAAAAAATAAAAAGATTTATGTTAAACACCAAAGACTGCAGTGTGAATTTCCTCCACAACAGTAACTAATATTCCCTAAAGAAACAATCTAAAACACAAACATGATTAAAAAGAAGATTTGGGTGGAACATTTTCTTTTGACATGGTTGAACGATTCCTGACTAGTAAGATGGAAAGCTTCCATTGTCAGCCATGAATGTATCTTTGATCTACAGGAAAGGAACTGTATCTACTTCATATTGGAAAAAATAAGTTATAGGCTCACCCCGCAGGGATATGATAATATTTTCAAGCATCTCATTCATATTAATGTTTTAGTATCTACTGGCTCAGGTCTTCTTCAGAATAGCTCTCATCTTCTGAAAAAGGAGCACCTTATTTTTGTTCCTTATGGTATGTATTGTAGCTCTTGGCAAATCTGACATGGGAATTCAGTAATAAATAAATAAACAGGGACAGAATACTTCATTAGAACAATTTGTTTCCTGAAAACAGTGCAGTGTTTAGATACATGCTGGAGAAATATGACCTTCACAAAGAAACAGCCTTAGATTTAGAAAGCATCCACTGTTATTGTTAATATATATAAATGAACTAGATAACTTATGATCTATTGAGTCATCTTTCTTTTAATGTATACTAAGGCTACTGCCATTTCTCCTCCCCTAACAACCCACAGCAGACTCCTAGTGAATCCTTTCTCCTCCTCCTCAGCTGATTCACTGAGCTGTATGCCACTATGCTGGGGGAGGAGGAATGAAGGGAACTGCGGACTACAAGGAAAACTGCAACCCCACTCCCCATCCCAACATGTCCCCAAAGGCCCCTCCCTTCAGACAGGAAGGAGGTTTACCTGTCAACTGCTGGTGTCCCCCAGCCAGCCCTATCTCACAGCAGGCATCCACGTTACTCCCTTGCCCTGTCCTTGCTGCCCAGCGCCATTAAGAGATTTTAAATTTTAGCCTCAATTCCAAAGCAGCCAATTACTGTTCAATTACCTTGGTTCAAAAAGTATTGCTCTATGATGCATTGTTTTTTGGCCCTCCTAAACCTTCAATTAGCTCTCCTTGATCTAGTAACCTTTTCGAACCATTTTTTTGTGTATGACTGTAAAAGACCCCTTTGATTAATTTATATTGGGTTTTAGTAGTTCTGAGCTATTTTTGTTTGCTCTTCACATTTTTCATTTGAAAATAAAAAGCTTCTTAATGTTAGAAAATAAGAAGTGGCCTAAAGACCTGACTGATTTCAAATGATGCCTCATTCACTCCTTGTATGTTTTGGGGCCATTACATCCAGCTCTTTGCACTTCCACAAAGGAGACAAGAAACTATCCCTTCTAGCACTTTTGTCCCTAATCATGAGTTACATATGAGGAACCAAAACTTTGTATTTTGGGAACACAGTGTGCCTAAAGCTAACGGCATGCTCATTTTGTCAACAGGCCCAAAGAGAAGTTCAAATATTTAATGAAAAATTGTCTGCTCCTTTTACTTCAGAATCTAAGACTTTTGATGATGTTGTTACTCATGGAGTCCTTGTTTGTGATTCAATTGACAGATAGCTAGCACCGTTATCTGTCTGCATGAATGATACATAGATATATCTCCTTCCTACTGGATTAAATGAGGTCAGACAAGGACAGTTTGTAGATCACAGTACTTTTTTTTAAGTGCATATAATTTATATAGCAATATATATTAATGGTTTCTTTAGAAGAACTAAACAGACAGCTCATAACTCTACACACATTCTGCATTCAGTAGTTCAAAAGTTCAAGCCATGACATTTTCAATTAAATCAATTTTTGGTAGTGTAGTTGGGTATCTGAAATCTTTGGAGTTGATATATATTCCATCCAACAGACTCTGACATTGGTGGCCTCCATAAAGACTCTCTCTCTTCTGATAATATATGAAAAACATAGCACCACTATCATGTTGCTTAGATATGCAATGCAGATTAAGAATCCAGATAGCCGTTTATTTTCTCCCATGTTCAAATATTCATTCTGACATATTTTCAACTAATTATTTGCCCTCTAATTTGGTGTAATTTTCCAGCAATTTTTGGAGAACTACAGTATATGATAATTTTATTTATAATTCCAATAGTCCCTATTTGATATATGATCACTGACATTCCTGGAATTTCAACTATGAGTTCTTTTACCTGGAAAGTAAGTTATGAAAGTTGCCAGAGTAGGCAAGAGGAGAAGTATACAAAACAGCAAAACTAAATATATTCGCTGAAGAATTTCCTTCTGAGAAGCAACCTTCCACTCCCCAAAGATACATTCTAATGCAGGGGTCCCCAAACTTGGCAACTTTAAGACTTGTGGATTTCAATTCCCAGAATAGCTGGCTGGAGAATTCTGGGAGTTGAAGTCCACAAGTTTTAAAGTTGCCAAGTATGGAGACCTCTGTTCTAATGCATATTACATACAAAGGTTCCAATCCCAGACTGGGTACTTTCTCCCAAAGGCACGAGGTGGCCTTCAATGACAAAAGCTGCAAGATCAATAGAAGTGGAAGCTCATTCTCCACAGACCTTCCTGTACTGCCTCTTTTATTCTTTGGAGAGGATAATTTTAAATGGCAAAATTAAAAAAAATGAGGGAAAGTAAAAGGACTTGATTTCCCGTTTCTGTACTTGCAGTGAACCTAATGCAGATAAGGCTGGTGGTGCATGCGTATGAGTAGTACACCTGAGCGCGGCTGAGTAAGTATGACCTTCCTTCCTTCCTTCCTTCCTTCCTTCCTTCCTTCCTTCCTTCCTTCCTTCCTTCCTTCCTTCCTTCCTTCCTTCCTTCCTTCCATCCATCCATCCATCCATCCATCCATCCATTAGAGCAGGGATCTAATGAACAAGATTTGCATTTGAAAGGTCATTGAGGATTGCAATTCAAAATTGCAAAAAGTTCTCAGGGGTTTGGAATGATGGAACAGAATAGCACAATTTCAGAGGTGATGGATCCAAAAAGAAAGGAAACCCGTAGAACCAAATGAGAGAGGTATTGCCTTTCCTTTGGCTTTTGTACACAGAATCATTTGCTTTTTCATTCATGAGCACAAAACTGACATTTACTTAAATGAAATCTTCAGTCTTTCTCCGCACAACTGTCATATGAAGCTGGCAGGATTATTTCCAAACAAGATGCTCACAGGTAATTTCTGCCCAAGGGGACAAGTACATGCAAACTTCAGCAAAGCCTGAAAAGGAAATAAGTGATAAGAAAAGTACAAGACAGACAGTGCATTTTCACATTCTCTTGAGAAGGAGGATGAGCTGAGGACTTCTTGCCTGGGGCTATAGTGTCTTACAAGCTATCAAATACTGAAATATTTGCCAATCAACAGCACTCTGTCAAAATTGGTCTGACACTCTGCAAAGATCATGTAATGATCCACGTATTCTTGCAAGCAAAAACATAAGTAAATTCAAAAATAACAGTGTTTGCTCTTGTCAACATTCTATGCGTTACAAATGCTAAATAGATAACCCTTGCAATGAAACCCCATTATTCTGAATTAATAAACACTCAAAATGTTGTTTGTTATATTCACTGCAACTGGAACATGAAAAATCAAAGGAAGACACACCGATGTTATATTTCTCCAAAAAAAGATTGGTTTTACTACTTTTGCTGTCAACAGAAAAATGTACTCATAGCCAAAACCTGGGAAAGGCTTGAGGCTGAGAAGTGCAGAGGAAGTTTAGGAGTTGGGTGTGTGTGTGAAGATATGTAGGAGAAAATTATGGCACTAGAAGCAGAGGGAAATATGGGGGGAGATGAGGATCAGGTAAGAAAGAGAGATTTGAAATATGTGTCTGGATCTGGGTCCAAGAACCAAATAGTGATATTGCTAGTTGCCTTGGGCTCACACTGAAGTGTTAAACACTAATACTGCCTGTAATATATATCTAACCTCAACAGCATTTAACCATCCGGCCTGTCAAAGATACACCACCAACACCTGGCTGAAAAAGGATGGGGAAGATTATTGGACAGATCTAGCATGTACCAGCAGGAGACAGATAGTGTGGGGAATCCCTTATCTAAGATATGCCGAGTCAGGTTTTGAGTGCTGCATTTCACTGGCAAGAGAGGTGAAGTATTGCATGGATAGTTTGTCAGAAGACCTCCAGGGTTTTAACAGCAATACTAGAAAACAACTACTCTCTTCCTCAAACTCCCCTTCATCACACCTTACCCATTGGACTAGACCACCTCCAAGGTCTCTTCCAACTATATTATTGCTATGAGAGTTACATAATTCGTTTCATATACTGTCTCATTCTTTACCTCAGAAATTACATGAAATTACATGCTCCTTAGCTGCTCTGTATTTGTAATAATGTCACCAAAACAACTAAAAAAACCTTAAATAATGTACGTACATATGTCAAATTAGAAGAAGTCCAAGAATTGCTATGATGATGAAACTTGAGATGATAAAACTGTCCTTGGAAGCCATTCATCATTTTTAGTTCTGAAGTTATCTTTAATTATTGATTATGAATATAAAAGGAACACTTTTAATTTGGAAAGAGAATTAATATTGCATTGTAACATTACAACTGTTGCATGGTTACATGGCACTAACAATGTTATGGTAAATGAAGTTAATATTTTTTTCTATTTTATTATATTGTTATAATATAAATTGTATTGTTGCAACACAGTAGCTTTTATAAGATGTGATTAGTGATTAATAACATTCTATTATTAGCCTGAGTACAAAACAGAAAAGGGAAAGAAAAAAAGGATCAATATTAATAAGCATTTATGATGTCAATATTATAAGCATGGATTTGGTTTTTTCATCCTATATTACATAATATTAAAAAAGAACATTGCAATTCACATGAAAGTATAAGTTATATGATAACAATTTTAAACTAATTACTTAATGTTAAACTCTCCACTGTATTGTTTATGTGTGTTATGTAAGTTACATAAACTTACAAACATACACCCACACAAAACCTCTGTCTGTCTATCTCTCTATTTTGATAAAAGGAAAAAAAGAGAATGCAAATTGAAGACAACTTAAAATACCTAAAAATTAAACAAAAAGAAAGAGAAAAGGACAATAACAGCTAAAAAATTGGCAGCTGTGACTTCACAGTGTTATGTACCATAATAACAATGGCTATTGGTTTCTGAGTCCCAGCTTTGTATATATTTGCTACTTGTGATTTTTGTGGACATTCAGGCCCCCTTAGAAGCTACTGTAAGTTAGTTGGTTATATTCACTATGCTTTGTGATGTGTTGTATGGGAACCATCCTTGCTGAGTTCAGGAGGGGGAACACCACCTTCCTCAAGGATGGATTCACCAACTTTATCAAGCAGTGTCATTTCCAGGCACCTGCAGAGCAATACCTTGACATACCCGCCATAGTGTCACGGATAATCATAACTACTCTAGCTGTTCTCCCCTGGGATCTTGGCTGTTCCACACTTAAAATTCAGGCAACATATTTCCAAGAGGTGGGCACCTCCCTCCATACCCATCTAGGTCTATAAAGTAATACAAAGTGATGGTTATTATCTGTAAAGCCCAAACTGTTTTGGCTAACAGATTAACGGCAGGACTGGGAGAGATGCTGAAGGCACCACACCCTACTGTACATGAGGTCAAAGGACCATGAGGTCTAATGATACTCATTCTCTGTGGCTGCCCAGATACTTTGGAACATTTTGCCTCTTAAAGTAGCTGTTAATTTTTAGATTCTTAATTCAATTTTTTATGAATCAATAATTGATATATGTAGGCACTCTTACAGAGTTACTGTAGTGCTTCATATTGTTTGGAACAGGTAGAAGTCTGCAACTCCTTGGAATTGCTGCATCTCCGTTGGCTGAAGGATGGATGCTGCATCCTTATAGAGGGGCAGATAAATGCTATACTCATGTCACCTGTACTCTCTGAAGCATCTTTTCACGTCCAATCAAATGTGCTACATAGCTCTATTAGTTTAAAATGGAGTTCTTTGAGAAACTCATATGAAAAGGTAATTTAAAATAATAAAATAATTGTCAAATCCAATCTAAATACCTGTCTGTGCAACTAGCCATAATACAGTATAATTCAAAAAGAGACAAAATACAAAGATAGTATATTTTTACATTATGGTTGCTAGAGATCAAGGCAAATAATTGTTATGCAAAAGTTCTCAAGGCCCTGAGAAATGCTTCTTTAACCAGTTTTGGTCTGTTTGTACTTTTTCTTTATGTATTTAAATTCTGCAGCCATGACATTTTGTCTGTATAATTAGGGAAAAAAATAAGAATTTAATTGGACATCAAATTGCAAGGGACTTAGTGGACAACTTATACTGAGTGGATCCTGTGCACACTTGCAAGCATTACAGATATGGATTTTTATGAATATGTTTGTTTATTATATTTGTTTCCAACCCAATCAGGTACACCAAAGTAAAAATAACAGAAAAAGCAACCACTGGCACATAGATTATGCAAAATTATTGCCTGCTTGGTGTTCACCTATATACATAAGATACATAATGCATAGATGAATACCCACTAGGCAACCAAGTGGAGCTGAACTCTAATTAAGGTTTTAACAATGTTCCAAAATAAATAAGGTTCCATAATATGAGGGGCTCAAAGAGAAACCCTTCCCCCATGTCTAAGTTTCAAATCCCCCACTTCTCATCATAAAGAGGAAAGGTCTCAGGAAATCTTATTGAGATGACCAGACCAGGCAGAGGGAGCTGACTTAGACCAGAAGGTGCCAATACATGCTAATTCAATACTGCAAATTAGTAAGTAATAACTAGGAATTTGAATTGAGCCTTGAAATTGACAGAAAACCAGTATATCAATCTCAGGATTAATGTTACTATACAATGACTGGGTTGTTCCATCAGTCTAACAACTATATTATCAATCAATTAAAAATTCCAAGTCATTTGTGAAGGTTGCCCCATATGGAATACACTGTAATATTCCAAGCACAAGATGATCAGGTTATGAATCACTATTGCCAGGCATCCTGGTCTAAGTAGGGCTGTCATTTCATACCAATCAAAGCTGAGCAAAGGCTCCGTGGCCATTAGTTTTTCATCTGCTCTTTAAATCAGAAGTGTCAGTTCAGAAGAATTACCAAATTATGACTGATTTCTTTGGAAAAGGAGCAAACTCATCCAGTGCGTCTACTAGGATTAATGGTAGAGGAATGCTCCGCTGTTTATTGACAATAAAAACTCATATTTGGACAGATTTGAGTTTGCTTTGCCCCATTTTGATCCTGAAAGTCTCCAGTTACTGGTACACATTGTTCATGACATTTCCAGATAGGTCCATGGTGGTGACCTATACTTGGGTATAATTGGCATACTGATGACATTTTATCCCAAACTGGCAGATGTCCTTGCCCAGTGACTCTGTACATATGTTGTATCATATAGGAGAAAGCATCAAATCATGGAACACTATTACTCACTGGAACCACCTGCTAGGAAAGAACTATTGTATAATAATGCCCCCAAATTCCAACCCGAGCAGAATACAATGGTTAATGTTAGCAAATATCAATAATAACAATCAGATTGTTATACCTGTTATTCTATTAGGTGTACCTGAACAAGCTATTAGCAAGTTGTGGCAAATAGCCCTTAAATCTATTTATTTCCCAACTGTTATGAACGCAAATAGGAATATGGCAGAGGATTTTTAATTTGATGTTATATGCTCCATTTAATGTGATTCCTTTCTTACTATTACACTCAGGATAGTTTAGACATGGACAAGAAAAATTGCTATTCTCTTGGATGATCTTTTGTAGGTCTTGGATAGAGGGAATGTGCCCTCTTGATCCTATCAGACATCTCAGCCTCTTTGAGTAATACAGTCAAGTTTGATATTCTTTTGACAGTATGCAAAGGTTAGACATAAAAGCACTGCATTGCAATGATTCCACTCCTTCCTATTCCAACTGCTATTGAACTGGGGAATAATGATTATGATTATTTCATTGTAGATTTCCACAGAGATGTTTAAGATCTACATGAAGTTTTTTGGGGATACAATCTGTCAATATGGAATGAAAATACCCATCTACATATCCCCTCCCTAAGATAACATGGGAATCACCAAGAGAACTAATAGAATTGTCTACGGAGCACGCACACACACACAAAACCAATGCATTAATGTTTTGGTGAAGTTCATCAAGCAGAGTTTCTGTCCCATGATTAGATTTTAAACCTTACTGGCATAGATTCAGATTATCAATCATATCTAGGATTGTCTATTTTGATAACTGTTTGAAAAAAATGTACACCAATCTAACACAAGCTCTAGATAACATGACTTTAAGATAGGATTAGTGATAAATGGTTCCTCCAATATTCCCAGAATGTATGTTTGATATCACTGCTATAGAAACATGCCCTGGAGCCATAGCAGTTTTGCTGAGATTGGGGTGATATCTAGTATACCTGATGAGGATGAAGTAGTTCATAAATTTTGAAAATGTGAACAGCGTTCAATTATATAACCTTTGCCAAGGCACAATACAAGCAAAGAATTGGCATCCACAAAGAAGGAATTGCCACCTATTGGTTATACTATATACTATAATTCCATAAAGTAAACTTTTATAGAAAAGTATGGAAACATCCACGTACCCAAGGCAGACATATTCTATTCTGTTTTCCCAACAATTTTACTCACTGAAATAAACTGTGCAATAATTTAAAAGCAAAAAGAATAAATCCCAAAGGTCTTTGGAAAACACTTGATTAGTTGTTTACAGAAGTGTAAAGAAAAATGTGCATGTTGGTAAATAGAAACTGAAAGGAAACTGAGGAAAAAGGCAGGAGCAGCAGAAGCATATGCACTCCCATTCAAAAATCTGTCTGTTTGTAGAAGGTTGTAGCATGGGTAAATATGCAAGTCCATTACCCAGAGTGACACAAACAAAACATTCTGATTAGTAACAATGATACTGTTCACAAACAATTCAGATTGGGCCAAATGTGGACATCACCAAGAAGAATGTTTATTTGGGTAAATTGCCTTCAATGTGAACTATTTCCATGTTTCCTCAGTGATGTCATCACATAATCAAATCTTAAATGCAGAAAAAAAAATAGTGAAAAAAGCTTTCTTCTAAACACTGAGGCTTCTGCCAACTGTAGTGCCAACAGACGTACAATTTGACTATTACCTCTAAGTGCCAAATATTAGGAGACACAGATTGCTTGAAAATATTCTATGAATGGTTTCATGATCCTTTCAGTTCCCTCTCCCCCACTTCCACTACAGTTCTCCCAAAACTCACCCCCTATCATTTTGAAGAGAAGGGATGCATTACATATGCTCCCTGGTTTGACCAACTGTTAACTTGCCTTGAAACTGAGGGCAAGATAAAACCAACAGGTTGAAATGGAACAAAATTAAGACTCAGGAGGAGGCAGAGGAATTTCCTGCTGGTAAGAGCTGTTAAGCAGTGGAACATTTGTTTGAAACAGTAGCAAACACCTCATGCTGGATGTTTTCAATGGGGACTGGATGACCATCTGTTTCATAGCTATCTACCCTGAGCAGGAGTCTGGATGAGATGCCCTTTGAATTCATTTATTCTATGATTTTGTACAGTTTTTATCAGCTCTGAAATATTCCTCTTTATAGTTCTGCAATGTTTCATGTTTAACAAAAATAAAAAGGTATTTTACAGCTGTGTGTGTGTTGTGTGTGTATATGTGTGTGTGTAACAATACAGCACTTCTCTACAACACTTTAAAGCAGTTCATTATTCAAATAGCAGCTGCAGAATAAAGCCACACAATCCAGGGAAAGATGTAGCTGCTTTTAAACTTGCACACACAAGTGCTACATTTATCCCCCAGGCTGCTTTATAGCATCTTTTTGGTATTGAAGCACAGCACAACTCTTATGGGAATTTTATTCTACTCCCATAAATTATTTTTACTAAATTGAAACAAACCCCCTTTCTCTCTCCTCCCTCCCTCCTTCTTCCGCTTCTTAGGAATTTCAGAATCAAAGAACATATACATTCAGATAGATCTTAAAAGTAATAAAACATAACCCTCTGGGTCTGGGCTGTGCAGGAATCTATCCTATATCATCCCCCACAGGTCAACCAGCCTCTCCCTCCAACAAAGGGGAACCTAGCATCTCCTGAGGAATTAGTGCCCATTGCAGAAGTGGGGTCAATCATGCAAATCAGTGGTGGGATTCAATTTTTTTTACTACCGGTTCTGTGGGCGTGACTTGGTGGGTGTGGCAGGGGGAGGATACTGTAAAATCTCCAGTCAGGGGTGATATTTGCTGGTTCTCTGAACAACTCAAAATTTCTGCTACCGGTTCTCCAAAACTGGTCAGAACCTGCTGAATAGCACCTCTGATGCAAATGCTATGATTTACGTTCTTGTATCAGACATTCTGAGGTAAGTACATAATGTTGCATTTGAATGATTATGTCATTAAGGTGTGTGTACCTATTTTGGCTTTGCTGCAGTCATCAGTGTCCTAATAATCACACAGGCTGTTCCAATGTTGGTCAGTTCTTACCATGGCAACTTCTTTCTAAAATCCAACTGCTTACTTGTTATTTATATCCATTGTTTTTTTTTTCATCTTCTTGTGACAGCCGTTCAGATATTTGAAGAAATATCTAAGGAATTGAAGCACCACAAGGCATATAAAAACACTCCCTCACACAGAGAATTAGCTGTCATATTCTCTCCTTCTCTTTTTAAAAAGAGAAACTGACAGCAAATGAAAATAGATTTTTAAAAAAAAACATATAAACAGCTTCACTTTCCTTTGCTAGTATTGTGAAGCCTCAGATTCTAGTTCTCCCTCAGCTTTGGAAGCTTACTAGATGACTTTGTACCAGTCATATTCTTTTACTCCAACTTGTTGTTGCAGGAAAAGTAGGAAAAATGCAATGTACACCATTCTGAGTTCCTGAAGGAAAAACAGGATATAAATCTAAACAATAAATTAATGAAGAGAAAAAACACAAAGAGAAAATTCTGCATAGAAGCAAGGGAACACTGACAGCTGTATCCAGAAGCATTTACACCAGAAATCAAATTTCCTAGCAAAAATCCTTCTTAGCTTTAAAAGGTTCTTAATCAGGACACCATTAAGTAAACTATCCAGTGATTAATAAAAACTACAAAAATGAAAAGATATATAACAAAAACATGTTGAGAAGTAGCCATTTCATGGAATGACTTGACATATGTAGAACAGAAGTATGGTAGCGCTATAGCACAAACCACTTAATAAAACAATATTTTTACTATTGTAAAAAAGCTTCAATATAGACAAAAATGTTATTACAAAATTTCACACTCCACACTTTTATACAATGGAAAGATAAATACTAGTAAATAACTCTCCTGTATAACATGCAATTATTGTCATCCCGCTAAGCAAGTCTTGAGTGAAGTGAAATTATTCAAGAAAAAATATACCAGACTGAAAAGCATAGCTTGTTGTAATATTTTCATCAAAAATTATATTGAATTTGCAAACTAGTTTTCCCATTTATTAATTTTAGTCCTGAGTTACTCTTTTAATTCTCCCCGCCATAATCTCTGCATCTCAACTTACCTTTTGTGTCATATATCTGGAAATCTAAAACATTTATATGTTTTATAAGCAAATCATTTTTAAAGTTTATTTTAACTGCTAACGAAACAACAGGAAAAATAACCCTGAACCATAATTTAAGATGGAAACTATAAGGAAGACTATTACAAGTAGTATCATGCAGTGAGAAATGAAACCAGATTTAAGGCCATAGTGGTTGAATCAATAGTAAGAACTGCTGTATTTCACATTCTAAATTTACAATATGTGAAAATATTTGAAGAAATGAACACATTTAAATACTAAACTTGGAAATCTTGAAATCATGCAAGATCCAGGGCCAAATGTGCATAAGTAATCATGCAATTCTCAGTCAAGTCATGCAAAGCACAGACAAGACGTAAGCAATAGTAAGAAATTAAGGCCTTGCAATAAGAAAATAAAACATAGTTAAGACAAGTGTATATCAGCACTATTCATGATATCTTCCTATGTCTTTCTGCCCTTGTTTCCACTGCGTTCATTGTATCTGTACACAGTTTCATTCATCAGCTTTTATTTTTTAAGCTCCATCTTTCTCTCTCTCTCGCTCTCTCGCTCTCTGAGGATCAATTTAATCTATCCTTCTTGATGTTCTTTCTCTGAGGCCATTCACTTTTCCATATAGTTTTTGCAATTCAATCCTTATTTGTTCTCTCTAGGTAATCAATTTTTCAAATATTTCTTGAATCTTGATTACTCACTTTCGTATTCAATTCACATGTATTTAGATCCATTCATTTTTTACCATATCTCATCTTGTTTTACCTCACATACTTAAGTACCTCATTTCCTCTATACTGAATTTATTTTTATATTTGTACTTACATTTGTACTTACATGTGAAACTTTCACTTGTAATTACAGCTATTTTCAGTTCTTTTGACAAAAGATACATTTCCTGCAGAAAACCATATACTACATACTATTTTTATAACAAACCTCATTTGCACTTAACATTTCCCGATCTTTAATGAATATTCTACTCAACTATAGAAATTCATATACTTGGTCTAGTTTTTCACTGTTTATGTATAATTTGCAATTATTCAGCCCATTTTCTCTATTATGCACAACCTGATACATTAGATGTGTTTGATATATTTTTGATATCTATTTCTTTGCATCATACACTCTAGATTCTAGAAAACATTTGCTGCATATTATTTGCTCAATAGAATAGCAAAGAAATACATAGACAAATCCTCCTACATTCACCTCTCATCACATCTGTACTATCAACTATAAGCATTCATTATATATTTATCTATCAGTATTTTAAACAATCAAGATGTTTGTCTTGCTTCTTGCTTAATGATGATCCATTGGCTAAACATTTTACTTACTCTCATGCATCCTTTACTTCCATTATATATCACTCTTACAACACTGATAAAGCAGAATATTTGTAGATCAGGGTTAAATTGTGGAGGCCTTGGTGCTCTCTAAGCTTAGTGGTTTTCTTGTAGACATTTCATTACCAAACTAGGTAACATCATCAGTCCTAGTAGGGAGTTAAGAGTTTTCTCTCAATTTATATTCTAGTGGCTTGCCCTGTCAGTGTTAGTAGGAGTGATGTTGGTGGTTCTTTGGTTGGGTTATTTACTATTTATTTGGCAGTTAACCCAATGCAACAGCTTCCAATAAACTGGATAGCCATGCAACTTCAACAAAAGGTGCCTGACCACTCAATCCAATATAACACGACCAACACAGTTGTAAAAAAGATAACACTCCCATACATCAAAACATCTCAGAAACTACCAATAGAGTTTTACAACCAGATGGTGGTGTTACCATAGCACACAAAGCCCTCCAAAATTTCCTAAAGAAACCAAAAGATCCAGCAGCCCCAAAAGAAAAAGCAGGAGTCAACTATAACATACAATATAAAGTCTCCAACTAGCCACTATATAGGACAAACAGGCAGAACATCAACTAGCCATCAAAAGACATGATGAAAACTCCTTAATTTCACAACACAGGGAAAGACTATATATAGACTATAGTTTCAACTGGGAAACTTCCAGAGAATGTCTGGAAGCCTGGCACTCTGAGAAATCAACCATCAACCGGCACACAGACATAAACAACATCTACATACTATTCAAGAGACAATCAACATACCAAAAAGGGGAAAAGACCAAAACATCTCACCAGCAATCAACACTCAGGTGAGCAGAGATTAAAACCAAGATTAACAATCAAGAAACAAACAATACTTCAATCAAGAAACTGCCAAACAAACTAACAGTAAACAGTCCAAACTAAGAATCACCAAGATCACTCTCAGTCTCACTGACAGGGCAAATCACTAGAATATAAATTGGAAACAAACCTCATTTCCACCCCTAGCACTAATGATATTACCTAGTTTGTTAATGAAATGTCTGCAAGAAAACCACTAAGCTCAGAGAGCACCAAGGACCTTACAACATTATTTTTCAATTCACATTCACACAAAACATTTCATAATTCAAGCTTACTTACTTTGTCCTATTCTTTCTTTACATCAACAAAAATATTTAAAAATATTTTTGTATGCTTTGCAGTAATATGCTCAACAGCAAAAATCTGGTGTATGTGTGTGTATGTGTATACATGCATGGATAGATAGATAGAAAGACACAGACAGACAGACAGACAGATTCATTGTAGTGATAGGTATTTCACTTCTATTCTTCTGGATAGCAAAATAGTGGCAGTAAAACCTTATGCGATATTCTAATAACGGACTGACTGTATATGACAAAGATCATTTGAAAAGGAGACAGCAAATCTGTATTACTAACACTGCAGTAGGATAAACATTTGAAATGCTAAGAAGGAAAAATTTGAATCTATTTATTAGTCTTCATTTATGACAATGAGAACTAAATGATTCAATATACAAAAGAATACCAGATTTTACTTTTAAAGAGGATTACCAGTCCATGGGGAATCAAAGAAGAGCAGAAGTTAAGGCCTCCATCTGGCGTAGAGTTTAGTAATTTATCGTTCATTTGATAACCCAGAATCACAAAATCCATATCAGGAAATAAAATACACAATCAACTTAAAAATCACTTCCTGAAATGCAAGTTTTTGAGAACTGCACTTTTTTAAAAATGAATCCTGGGATGGCTACATAAGCAGATTCTAATGTCCTTGGATGTAGTGTCTTTCATGTTAGAAGACAGGAACAAGCTGGAATGAAAGTGATGGACAGAACATTATGGTAAGAACTATGAGCAGGATCTATAACTGAAAGTGTGAAAAGAAACAAATTACTTCCAAATTAAGGAGCTGCAAAAGGAGAGACAAAAAACGTTACTGGTAACTTTTTATGTGAGCCAGATCCACTTGAAACAATCTCTGGATGAAGTTTCTTGAAAAAGAGCCTTGCAATAGTCAACATTCCAATGATTAAAGACCATCTGTCATCTGTGATAAGGAAGATATTTTAATAGTATAAAAGGATACCTGAACATTCAAAGAGAAAGTCTTAGAAAGTAGTTTCATCATACCAGATGCTTTTTCAGAGAGCTGGATTTGTTATACAAGATGAGAGGACTGAAAACATATACCTGAGTATTATTCATAATCCTTATGAAGCTCTGTGTAAAACCTAATTGGAAAACTTTACACAAAGACAGTGATAGAACATAAGGATCATTCTGTTCACTGGACCAAGGAAAGAAAAATATGTTGAATCTCCATAGCCAGGGATATCAATAATATTAATTCAAGCTATAGCTCAGGATCAGAAAATTTTAAAAGAATAATAAAACTATTCCCAATTAGTGAGTTCTGTTAGTCACATTTAAGGCTTAATGATGAGGCTTAGAAAATATCAGAAAATAAATTAAGTATTTAAGAAACTCTTGCAGTATTTTAAGCATCTAAGATTCAGGTTCTACACTCACAATTCTACAATCACTCTCTGTATTTATAAAGAAAAGAAAATCTTACCCCCTAAATATATTGACAATATATCCATGAATATATTAAAAGCACACTAACTTCTGTCTTACTTCTTTTAACCCACACATATTAAAAAATCTGTGAATGAAGAAAACAGAAAGAGTTTTTTGGCTGACAGCAATAGAGGTCCTCCATCTGGAAACAGCCATGGCCTCTAAAATATCCTTTACAGTAAACTTCTCGTAAGAATACAGCCTCTGGGTTTCTTAATGGCAATCGTATTGTTTTACATCACCAACTGCCATTTTGTAATGTGTACATTTTCATATAGCATGACGTTGAGGTTTACAAATTTAGTTTTCATGTAAATAAATAAACCAGAGATACATTCTATTTGAATAAATTAACTCATTTAATTTTATAATGAAGTCAGACATCGCAGTAGGAAAGGAAAACAAGAATACACTTTTAACATTTAACTACCTTTGAGATAACTCCATCATTCAAAAATGCCCACTATATTCAGGGCAACAATAAATATATTCATATTTCCATTTACCCAGATATTTTTTCATTCCATCACTTTCAATCATGCTTGAATCACCAGTTAGCAGCTTTGGCCATTCAGGCAGACATATCTCCTGTGAGGAAAGATCTGTTCTGTGATGTACCCCAAATCAACAGAAAAGTTAACAGATAGCTCAACTATTCATTGTCTCAAGCACTTATCATTCTAATCCCAAAATGAGCCACTAGATAAAGTTATTTTCTCCTCTACATCAAATCATGGTAAGAAACTACAGTAACGGTTCCATTATGTTCCATTTCTATCAACATGCTCCGTTCCTAACAGTCCAGCAAAGCAAAAAGTAGATCTGAAGCCACATTACTGAAGCAGCACAGAGACTATTCAGCTACAAAGCTGTGAACTAGCACATAAAGTAGGGAACCCGGCAGAATTACACTCAGAGTAGCTGTGCAGCAAGGAAAAAGTTTATAGATAGCCTCACTGCTTCATCCCTTCCTGGAGCATCAGCAGAACATTAATCTGGAGTATTGTTGAGAGCTCCTTCCCTGAGGGATTCAGAAGCAGAGACTTGAACTGCAGCTTCTTATCTCTGCAATGACTTGCAATTATAACTGGCTGCTTCTGCAGTGGAAAGGATGATTGTCAAAGATCTGCAATTGAGCTGCATGTCCCATCAGGATTCCCCTGATCTTGCAATATCCCAGGATGGTGTCTTTTCTAGAGTGGTTATTTCAGGGTGTCTGCCAGGATCCACTGCTTCCCCATGTATGCATTACAAATTATGAAGTGCTGAATACATGTCTGCCTCCTTTCCCTCCTTCAGAGCCAAAGATCCTTTTATAGGTCCTGTAGATATGTAAAAGGGTATACAATTTTAAAAACACAATTAAGTAAAAATGTATCAAAAGGTGCTATTAAAAGAATAACAGTATTTGTTAAGTAAGCAGCTAAACATCTTGAAGATAGCAATTCCGCCTCACTGACTTCAGTGTCTAATATATAAAGTACCCCACTACTGTATCCCAAACATGTCTTGTTAAGTCTTGTTTGTAGAACCTGACTTATTAGATGTTTCTGAATACGTTTTTTGAAAAAGAATAAAAAAGAATATATAAGGTCCTTTACATATTGGCACAACTTATCCATCATTTTGTTTTGCACTGCTCCTGCAAGATTTAAAGACTTCACACAGATTTAACCAAATAACTTGGCATGTGATTACTTCGACATTTACTACCAATACAATTAGCTATAATGGCCTATTGATGTAAGATGAATTATGCATTTGAGAAGACACCTGGATGCTGGTGAAAGAGAAAAATGTGAACAGACATAGATCCAAGTCTAAGATGTCTTGGCGATAAGAGTGGCAAAGCAGGAATAGATTTCAGCATTTATCACATCTGCAGAGTGCTGCGTGCTTTTTAAGGCAATTTCCTCTTTTGGGTCAAATGTGCATGGAAGATTGTTATGGAGAGTTTGCCAGGCACTTTGAAGGTGAAATTATTTATATTGACTCTGAATTTGACTCTAGATGGGCAGAGTCTTCTGAGATGATGAAGATAATATCCTGCAAGATTACTTGAGATTCTTTTTGAGCACCTGATTCCTGAGTAAGTAGGGTCCTCAGCTAGCTGTAACTCAGATTTCCATCCCTTCTGGTTGATATGTACAGAATTGAAGAAACAAAAGGATAGATATTAAGTGGTAAATAAATTGAGTGGGGGGAATTTGTTTTGTATTATATACCGTTGCTTAAGATTTTAGTTTTATTTGTTTAACCCACACAGAGTCTAGTGACTGAGGAATAATTTAGTTAATTTTTTTAATGATGGACTTCTGAACTTTTCCACCACTTTATCAATTTCATATCCTGTCCATATGCGCTCAAAAATGTTTAGATGAAAATTTACAACAAATAAATTATAATTTAAGGGTATCATGGTTCAGCATTCATTTACACAGTGAATGAATGAACAAATCAATCAATTTTATAGCCGCCCACTTAATGTGCAAGTCTTAGTAGCATACACTATTAAAAACAACAAATTACAACCAAAAAAATCTTAAAATACAATAAAGCATATTTTGCCAGAGAATTTCAGAGTGTCAGAAACCTGGGTTGGGAATAAAAACTCCCAATCTAGGGAGAAAACAGAATGTCAGTGTCTTTTGGAAGGCAGGTATGGTTAAATTTATCTGAATCCCCAGGAGATTCTTTAGGATAGGTACAGTGAGACAGAAGCTCTGTCTCCTGGGTCCCAATAGATGGCTTCAGTAAGCCTATGCTTTCCAATTTTATTGTATAGACAACAATAATCAGATATAAGTGGTTCACAAGCCCTGTGCCATGAGGGCTTTGTTAATAACAATCGGCACCTTGAATTACTTCCATGCATTTATAAAGCAGTGGTTTATATGCACATACCAAAGTGTGCCCATAACTACTTGTACTAATGCATTAACCAGATGTAGCTTATAAATGGTCTTGAATATACTTCAGAGATTCAGAGGGAACCAAGGCATGAGTGTAAAGCCTTCCAAACCAGAAATGGGTGCAATCAGGCATAGTTGCCAAGCAGGAGTTGTCAAACTATACATCAGACTTTTCTGAGACAGTACAATTCCATCCAGAACAAAAGATGAAAACTTTCAGGATCCAGACGGCCCCAAAATCCATAGCCACTTGATCTTGCTAAAGTTGAGCATTATCTGCTTTTCTTTAAGCTGATTCCCATGGAATTTAGATGATGAGAATTTGCAGTTTGTCCTTCTCCACTCCCTTACTACAGTATAGCACAATAAAGAACAGAATTGTTATTCCAGTAGGGACAGACAGTAGTCGATACAACATGACATGGAAGGTACCAATAAAATGAAAATAGATTCTGTTTTATTTACTGTGTGGTTCTTCTTTCAGATACAGGCCAGTTCAGATCAATTAGTATAAGAGATGCTTCCTTGGTCCACTGAAGCAGTTGTTGCAAAGTACAAGCTTGGAGCTAAACTGGATCTTTTCAATTATAAGGAGACGGTTCCAAATATGTGTGGTCTATGGAGAACTAATTTTAGTAACGAGGAAGATTCTGACTGCAAAGAATCTGCCAAACAGTGATTATTTAGGGTCAAAGAGTTAGCATGAGATATAGACTGTAATTATAACAATTTTGTGCTGCAATTACATACCTTTATCAACAATACTGAATTGCTGGCCAAATTACTGTATCACTAAACTCAAAGAATATGAGTACCAGACAATGTTGGGATCTGGACCAAGGTTAAAAAAAGCTTTTATTTATAAAAGTCTTATTCAGCCTGAACAAGCTAAAATCTTTGGGGTAAATTTAATATGCAGGAAATCCATCAACTATCATTATCACTATGGTGCTATTTACCCTTCTTCCCCATTCTCTTGGTTAAAGAAATCTCTCCAGATGTAACATTTTAGTGTTATAACAGAATGAACACAAATTAGGCCCATATTGGTCTTATTTATTCTTAAATATGTTTTGTAGCTTCATGTAAAAAATAAATTTATTCTTCGGTTCTTGCTACTGAATTTGTGCAGCCCTTTGGCCTTAACTAAAGAATAATGGGTTATGTTTGCTCAGTCAAAACAACACCTAATTTAATATAAGTCATATTTATAATGTCATTGTTTGCAATAATATAAGATATGCAAAAATGACAGGACATGTTGGAGCATGAAAATATTTGCTGCATCAGAAAGTTAATCTTTAGGGTATCTGGAGAATAGGCTTATCCAAAAAGCCAGAATCATGTGTAAAATTAGCCTGCAAGGAATTGAAACTAGGTGACTTTTACAGCCAGTTTCAGCCTGAAAGACAACTTAGATGAAATGGAAGAGCATGACCTCAGTACATAATAGCTAGATGATGGGATGAATGATTGCCTGATTCTTTCTCATTTATAGAACAGGACATACAATTACAGGCCAAAAAGAAAAAGAAAAGCCTCAATCCCTTGATTTTAAAAAGCAATAAAAATAAGGAAAGTGGTATAGTTTTACTTTGAGAGAAGCCTATGGCATTAAGAAGGGATTAATAAATGTGTGAGAGATTAAATGAATGAGAGAGAAAAAGAGAGAGAATTCACCTAGAGGTATGACAGATTGTATAACTTTATCAATCATACAAAAAAATACATTTTGTCTTCTATAACAATATAGAATCAGCCCACAGCAATGAATTCCATATAGACCAAGGGTCTTCAAACTTGGTAAGTTTAAGACTTGTGGACTTCAACTTCCAGAATTCCTGAGCTAACATGTCTGGAGGAGGAATTCTGGGAGTTGATGTCCACAAGTCTTAAAGCTGTCAAGTTTGAAGACCTCTGATATAGACAATAGAAAATACTTTTTTCAAACAATACAAAAATAATTTACAATATCATTAGGGGAAAAAAAATCACAGATATAATATTTGACAATTCAAAGAGGAGCATGCCACTGAATAACACTTGCAGCAGCAGGGTTTGAGCATTGCTTTGTTGATATTCCAAAATTTAGGAATAGATGTGCCTTTCATCAGATGCAATAACACATTCTTCCTGATTATATTTCATACATTTGTTTACCATTTGAAATTGTAAAAGAGATGCCTGCTTTGTTATCAGGAAAGATGGCAGACTCTTGATGCATCAAAAATATTCCTTTTTCACAACATCATTCAAATATGACATGATAAACACTTCAAAGACTTGTGCGGAATAAAGCCAACCCCACTGCAGAGCTAAGTGAGATAAAATCAAAGTATGATGTGTTGGTGGGAAACAGGATCTTTGATCAGTTTGTGAGTCATTCAGCCAGGCCAGAGGTGAGGAACCTGTAGCCCTTTGAATGTAGTACTTCAGCTACCACAAGCACTGCCAATGTAACTGCATCCAATATTATCAGTATATTGAGGGGTAGGAGGAAGACATATAACATAATTTTTAACTTTTTAATTTAATCCTGGAATTTTAAATTTTGTAATTTTATATTTGAAGGGATTCGGCCGGATTCATGTCATTTAATTTTTTTTTACTTGTATATACTCCATTTTTAGTAGGCTGTACACCGCCCCGAGTCCCTTTTTGGGAGAGGGGGCGGTATAGAAATTTAAATAAATGAATAAATAATAAATAAGGCTGAAAGATTAGCAAAATAGGGAACTAAATGTAGCTATGAAATAACATGCATCTCAGGTTTGGGAAGCTTTTCAACAAAGAGAGCTGAATCTTTGATGAACATTGAATTTGCCTTCTCACATCACTTCACAAAGCCACTATATGCTCCAGAGGATATAATAAATTTATATTCAGGATTCAATTCATCTGCTGTTTTCATCTGCATGGAATTCCCTATTTTTTCTATAAGATGGAAATGATGACATCACAAAGTACTATGAGAGAGGTCAACAAATATGCATTAGATCACGGGTGTCAAACTTGCCGCGTCACTTGCCATCACATGACGTTTCATGACATTTTTCCCATTCACGGAGCTGGGGTAGGCATGGCCTGCACGTGACTCAGCCAGTCAGCCAGTTTGACACCCCTGCATTATATGTAAGAAAAATACAAATAGCAGCATAGTCTTGATATCTACTGGAAGATGTACGGTAGTTTCAAGTAAACCATGATGCTCCGAGATAGGCTTTCAACTGTGAAATTTTAGAATAAGGAAAATTAGTCTTTCTACAGCTTCTTATTTGAGCTGTGGTTTATAACGGGTCTTATCCTGTACATATAGAACACTCACAAAGGAATAGAATAAAGAATAACCACCAAAAGGCAAGTCTTTTTTTCCTTCCTTTGTTAATTTTTTTCAAATGAAAGAATAAAATCTGCTTAGGGAAAAAACAAGTTTTTCAAAAACAAGTGCTGGAAAATTAAATATAAATAAGCACAGTATCTATTTATCTATCATTATTTTAACAATACTATATATAATAATCAGAACCATAATTATACGTTGCATACCAAAAAAACCCACTCCTTTACTTTTGTAAAATGTGGCTATCATGTTGTCTGACAACCAAGACCTGTAACTTGGAAAATAAGCTGAAAAGAGAGAAGAAGGGAGAGAATCTCTGTTGCTTTCTTGGAAGAAAAGAAGAAGAAACAAAATGAAGCACTGCATCAAGTCACCCTCCCCCAAAGATTTCTTGAGCACAGGTTTGACCAATCTGGCAGACTCTTGCTGTGGTAGAAGTATATATAATCCATGTAATATTTCCCCCTTGAATGTTTTGCCCTTCTTTCTCCAACCAGGCTCTGAGCTCTATCAAATATTCATCTCCTCGCTTTCTAAATAATAGATCAATGTAATAACAGACAAAGTGCAGTTAATCACAGCTTTTCAAACCCCACACAAAAGCTGCCAGGAGATGGGCAGGGATAGATACTGAGGCAGGGGGTCCAGAGACCCAAGCCGTCAGCAGCCTGCAATGACAACACATACCAAGGGGAAAGCAACTCCAAGCTTGGGTGCAGTCCTGTCCCCCGCACATAATGCAGCTGCAAGCTCCTTTGTGGGCTGGAGCCCAGCCACAGCTTTCCTCCCAATGGTGTCAAGGTGGACAGAAATACACAACTAAGACGAAGAGCGTGAGAGAGAAAGGGGGGCAGGAAGCAAGTTGAGAAATATTCAGATTTATATAGAGTTTCAACCCTACTGGCCTCCCTGTAACAAGGGACCAGAGTTCAACCCTTGGTACAAACATCCAGAATTATTGACCCACTGCAAAGTCCTAAAACAGTTAAGTTGAAAAGGTCAACAGAAGATTACAAAGATACTGTCAAGAAAGCTGACGTGTGTTGGTGAGCAGGGCTGCCTTGGGAACAAGAACTGGTGGCAGATGCATTGTCAGAAAAAGTAGTCTGCTGAGGTAGAAAACACATTATGCCTTTCTTGTAGCAAGTGCTGTGCTTAAATTCAAATAGAGGTAAGATATTTAGCCTTTTTTTCTGCTATAGCATATTTCTTCCCCTTCCCCTTCCCCACCCCCAATCCCTCTCTTTTTCTCTCTCTGAAACAGAACTGGAAAACGTTATCTGTATTCCTGAAATGGTGTAACTTTATTAACTGATGCCTCAGGAAAAGTCAGTCCCTTGTCACTAAAATAAGTGTAATTCTTTTCCTAACTCTATTAAGAGGCTATTTTTATTTACTTTGACTTTTGACTCATTGGCAAACCAAAGCACAGGAGATAACCCTGCTGAGAGCAAGGACGTAGTAAATGCTCTCAGGATTCAGAGCTTATGATTGAGAATTAAATGACAATTAAGAACACATACAACTAATTATAATTGAAGAAAAGCCCAGAAGCATTTTGGCTTCTATCATACCATCTATCTCATTCTAATGACATTCATTACTAATAAGCAACAAAGGGAATGATTTTCCAATTGCACTGGTAAAATCAATCTGCCTCAATTTATATCTATAGAGTTTTCCCTACTGTAATAAAAAAAATAGATATACACATATTAAGGGTCTCCAACCTTTTTATTAATAAGATTAATGCAAAATATACCAAGCCACTAAAACACGGGTGTCAAACTCGCCGCATCACATTGCGATCATGTGACATTTCACAATGTTTTTCCCATTCGTGAAGCTAAGGTGGGCGTGGCCTGTGCGTGACGCATCCAGCCCATGGGTTGCCAGTTTGACACTCCTGCACTAAAATATATATTAAATGTGTATGACTTAACAGAATTATTAAACCAAATATCTCCATCAGGTTTTATTAGCCTTCAAGAAATCATCCATTTCTGGAACATCATTGTTATCTGATATGTGGATATGAAACTAAGAAATGTTTCTTAGCTTGTAGAATTTGTCCTGTTTTAAAATTACATTCAAAGTACAATGAAATGTTTATAACAAGTCCTGAATATCATCTCCCTAGCCTGACTAGTTAGATGTCCTGACTAGAAAGCTTGGGTTCCAAAGCCTGCTCCTCTTCACTGTTTTTTTATAGGTATAGCCAGATAATCTGAGATACACCATGTGAGTACTGATATTACCCACTAGTCAAGGAAGCAATGAAATGATAGAGCAGTTCTCTCCATAATGAATGAAACAAATATTTACTCACTCACTCATTTTACATGGTTACCCATTTGTCAAGCAACCCCAACCCCAACTTTAACCTTGTTTGATGTTGCTGGGTGGGCAGAGATAATCAGAAACAGACAACTTCTTAAATATCTTGGCCCTATGTTATGAAGGGTTTCATGCAATAATCAACACTTGATTTGCAACTAGAAGCTGACCAATAAGCAATTCAGCACATGCAGTGATCAGTTGTATGATCATACCTTTATTCATCACAAACTAAGATGGAAAGGGAATAAAAATATTGGAAGCTAAAAGGAGCTTTATTGATGAAAACAATCTGACTGAATTAGTTTGGACAGAGAACCACAATAGTACATATACAGATGTGCTGAATGCATCATACACACAATTGCAGAGGATCAATATCTGGCACTGTCAGATTCAGAAGAAGCTTATAAATCAATATATTCTTCCAGAAACTGAACCCTATATTCAGGATTAAGCAACAACAAAAACCTCAAGGTCACATTAGTTGCTTTTCTGCTGACAAGTATGTCCTTTACACAGAGAGAAGATTTTCCTGTGCAGTATATAGAAATCAATCCAAATCTGTCAATCCTGGAAATCTTAAAACTTTCAGATCAATAGACTTTTGCCTCCCCTCGCCCCATGCCCAACCCTGAGATCAGAATGCACCTGTTGTGTTTATTTATTTGATTTAAATAGCCACCCATATCTCACAAGTGACCCTGGGCAGCATATGATTAAAAGAATTAGAAGAACACAAAATAAATATACATGGCACCAAGTAAAGCTGTTACTATGGATGTTAAGGAAACCAGTAAGCGGGGCCCTTAATACACATGGAAACCCAGGACATCCAACCAAGTCTTTATAGCTTTATGAAAGACCAACAAGGTCAGGGTCATCCTGATGTCTTGAAGGGAGACCACACCAGTGCCAGTCTTACAGGTGCAAATGTCGAAAGGCCAAGAACTTAACTGGTGGTATAATAAGTGAAAGACAAAAGAGCATATGTGATCCCATGGCCTCAAAAGAAAAGCAGCTTCATAATCATATGGCTTTGAGGAAACTGATCAGGAGATTGGCAAGACAGTTTTCTTGGGCACTCTACTTACTGCTGCCTTAGAAATATTCACAAGAGTTTGAGCGTGCCTTGGCCATCACAAACAGGAGCAGACAGAATGCAGTAGTGTGTAAGCTTTAGCTTTGGCCAGCATTAAAAGATTGGGAGGAAAGGAGGCTCGAGACTAATGCTGGTGGTGTTGGGGGCTCCTCGAGGGTCCCATGTTACGCCACTTCTGCGCGAGCTGCATTGGCTCCCGGTGGCCCTCCGGGTGCGCTTCAAGGTCTTAGTTATCATCTTTAAAGCGCTCCATGATTCGGGACCAGGATATCTGCGAGACCGCCTCCTGCCATTATCGGCCTCCCACCGACCGATACGCTCCCATAGAGTCAGCCTCCTCGGGGTGCCGCCGGCTGGATGGCTGGCGACCCCGAGGATGCGGGCCTTCTCATTGGGGGCACCCCCTCTCTGGAACGAATTACCCCCGGAGATGAGGACCATCCCTGATCTCATGACCTTCCGCTGTGCGTTGAAAACTTATTTATTTCAGCAAGCCGGTCTGGCCTAAGGGATTTTTAAATTTTTTAATCTGGTTTTAATCTTTCTTAATCCCCTTATTTTTAATCTTTGTAAGAGCCAATATATTTAATTCTTTTAATTTTTAAATATTGTATATGTGTTTATATGTGCTTTTATTCTGGCTGTTCACCGCCCCGAGTCCCTTTGGGAGAGTGGGCGGTATATAAATTTAAATAAATAAATAAATGCTGTTGCTTCATGAATAACTTATACTGAGTGATGCTTCATTCCTTGTTACCTTTGATGATGATGATGATGAGAAACAACTTGAAAAAAATCACCAGATGTCAGGACTTGAAAATCAACTGCAGAGACTCTGACATAAACCAGTGCAGGTGGTTCCAGTGGTACTCGGCACATTGGGTACTGTGCCTAAAGACCTAGGCAAAAACAATTGGCGCTGACAAAATCACCATTGGTCAGCTGCAGAAGGCCACCTGACTGGGATCTGCTCACATTATCCGCCGATATATCATGCAGCCCTAAACGCTTGGGAAGTGTTTGACTAGTGATTTATGATATGAAACCCAGCATAGATCTCATTTGCTGTGAACACTGTAGTTTTTTGTGTGTAATAATAATAAAAATTGTTCTTGCTGTTAAATATGCAGATATAAAAGGTATATATAAAAGATATAAAAGACTAGAGAACCAAGTTCAGCGAAGCCTTCAATATTCTCTCCTCTCCCATACAAATTATCAACCTTATCGGTAGCTTCTATTTATAATAAAAGTTAAATATGGGAATGAGGAATAGAAAAAAAGAAAGAATAGATTAGATGGCTAGATGTGGCATTATCTTTTCAACTCACAGGATTATTGCCTAATTTAAAAAATGCAAATTATTTGTTGGCAGGTCTGCAGGTCGCTAGCATTGGAATGACATTAGTTGCATCAGAAATCAGAAGGGAAAAATGGCAGACACCTCTGCAAGGAAATTTCATAAAATGAAATCATTAATTTGAACAGACCTTGGACATTTAATATTATTGTTCATATAAAGCTAAGAGGAAAGGACCTTCAGAGGTTAGGATAAAAATATTAAAAATGAGAGTGGTATTTAATTAAAAATAAAAGTAATAAAACTTTCTAATAAAATTCCTAGTAAAGATTTTGCTTAAGAAGAGCATATTTTATTTTTCTCTTCTTCCTCCATGGATGATGATGATATGATGACGATGACAATGATGATAGGAACTGTCAATGACCCACTATGTGATTTTTAAGGTTTTTTTAAAAAATTATTTATTTATATCCCACCTTTATTATTTTTTATAAATAACTCTCTCCCTCTATATCTATCTATCTATCTATCTATCTATCTATCTATCTATCTATCTATCTATCTATCTATCTATCTATCTATCTATCTATCTATCTATCTATCTATCTGTTTTCATAGATTTTCACTGGTACAGGTATGCAGGTCTTGGTGTACTCGGGTCTTTTCCCATGTAAGATTGAGAGTATCTTGGCAACGTTTCAATGAGGTCCCACTTGCCATCCTCAGGCTGGTGCTTTCGGCTTCATGCTTGTGTGAGCAAAGCATGATCGGAGCTGCCATCTCCCTATATATACTGGTGGAGAGGTTGGCTGTGCTGTCATTTCTTGATTGGTTGATGGAGTTGATGTTTGCAGATTGGCTGGGTTTTCTTAATATTCATATAATATATAAATATTCATTCCTCCTATTTTTCCCACAGCAATAATCCTATGAGGTGGGTTGGACTGAGAGAGAATGACTGGCCAAAGGTCACCCAGCTAGCTTTCCTGTCCATGATAAGCAGTGGTGGGATTCATTTTTTTTTACTATCGCTTCTGTGGGCATAGCTTGGTGGGCATGGCAGGGGAAGGATACTATAAATCTCCAGTCAGAGGTGGTATTTGCTAGTTCTCCGAACTAGTCAAAAGTTCTGCTACCAGTTCTCCAGAACTGGTCAGAACCTGCTGAATACCACCTCTGATGGTGAGGCTAGACTCACATCATGCCTTAGCCACTAGACCAAACTGGCTGATTGAAAGGAAGAACATGACTCAGCCTTCTTTAAGTTTCCCACAATTCTTCTAGATCATGAACAGTCAAGGCCAGGCTCAGAAATATTCAGAATCTTTCAGAACTTAACTTGATCATTTGCCACTTGCAACATATCTAAACATTCTAGTATGACATATAGATTTATCTATTTGCTTTTGTTTTTGCCATGTATGTGTAACTTTGAATCCTGTTTTCTTTGCCAAATACAAGTATTTGGGTCTTGGATGCACTAATTTTAATTCTATGCTTCTTATTGTAACATACAATCTAGCATTTGCTCAAATCCTTAGGTAGATATGAAAGTGAAACAGAAAATGTAGGTTTGTTGATTTAGAGAAAGTATATAATAAAGTATGTTGACATGAAAATAACAAGGAAGTCCAGTTGCCTCCTGAAAAGCACCTTTGGGACAACCGTGACCTGGATGAGTGAGAATCTCTACAGACTGTTGGCATGAATTAGACATAAAAGTGTATGTACTTTTCTATGCAGATAATGCTCTGCTGTTGACTGAGAACTTGAATAATCTGCAGTGAATATTAGACTGTATTATACCAAATACCGTAACAAATTACCAAATATTGTAAAATATCCGTACATTTTGGTACAGAAAATATCTAACTGACAAGACTGTTAGCTTACACCTTAATAATAGTTTGTCTTCAACTATGACCCATTTGTGTAATAAAGAAAGTCAGAAGTTCCTACATAAAATAAAAATAAGATAAGTAAGGGACTTCATTGATGGTATGAAGAAATCATTCCCCCAGTTAAGGTAGAGTAGTAAAGTACTACATTGTGATTCAATTAATTAAAAAGGAAGGAAAAGGAAAATATCCATTTCCATTCTATCTACATTTGTTTCAAATTTTTATGCTGCATCATATTAAAGGTCTTTTCATTGTTTATTTATTTTATTTATATAGTTGTCCATCTCACATAAATGAGCACATAAAATTAGAACAGACAAGTTCACCAAACATAACCCCCCCAAAGATAATCATTGACCACAGCTGCAATACTGCATTCTATATTTGGTCACCACAATCTAAATAAGAAGATGAGACACTAGAAAGGGTGCAGAGAAGAGCAAAATGATGATTAGGGGATTAGAAACTAAAACTTATCACAAACAGTTGCAGGAATTGGGTAATGTCTAGCCTAGTGAAAAGAAGACTAGAGGAGACACGATAGTAGTGTTCCAATATTTGAAAGGCTACCATAAAGATGAGTCAACCTATTTTCCAAAGCACCAGAAGCAAGACAAGAAGCAATGAATGGAAACTAATCAAGGAGAGAAGCAACCTAGAACTAACAAGAAATTCCTAACAGTAAGGATAATTACCCAGTGGAATGCCTTACCTTCATCATTATCATCATACCATTTTAAGAAGATACTGGACAGCTACTTGTCTGAAATGGTATAGAGTCTCCTGCTGAGCAGGGGGCTGGACTGGAAGACCTCCAAGGTCCCTTCAAACTCTGTTATTCTATGTTGAATAGAGGAATCCATCTACCACTGATCCAATGCCTGGGAATCAGCCAGGTTTTCAATGCCTTGTGAAAGGCTGATGGGATTGGAGTGTTCCCTTCCTTCTGCTGCTCCATAGAGCAGATGCTGCCACTGAGAAGGCATGATTTCATAATCCAGCAAGATGGCATTGCTTAATGGAAGGGGTCTGGGCATGCCCTTGCTGATAGATTTGATGGGGAAGGCAGCAAAGAGAAAGGTGTTCCTGTAAGTAGCTGGCCCTATACTATGGAGGGTGTTATAGTACTTGAATTGTACTTGGAAGTCTACTGTGAACAAAGCAGCAATGTTACATGGGCATAACAAGAAATGCAAAAAAACTGCCCACACCATTGGCAGCATTCAATAAACATTTAATGAAACTATTGCTGATCACAATTTTTGTGAATGTATAATCACAACATCAGTTGTAATCTGTTATCAGATGCTTGGCAACCTAAAACCAGATTACACAGGATGATCATCATGCTTAATATGATCCATAATCTATGTCCTTGGGTTCAGTATTTTTGCATCACTGTTTAATAAGGAAACAGGATGACAGACTGAACATTAGCAGGACATTTTCCAGTCTTTCAAATTGCGATTATATTATATTCCTCAGTGAAGGTGACAAGAAAAGTTAGTATAGGTATTATTACACACTTCCAACTGCATTGGGCAAAGAATGCAATGTGGATCTTATATCACTTAATGTTATAACCATTTGGAGTAGGAGCATTTTTATTCTCAGAGATTTCATTGTACGTATTATTCTTGGAGCTAATAATTATTTATATGATATAATTATTACTTTACAGCCCTCCGTTCAGCTTACTTCAGATGTCATGACTAAGATGGGAATCTGTATTTTACTCCAAATAAGAGACAAAGTCCACTGTTTTCAAAGCTGTCCAAGTAAATCAACTATTTCTGTACATGCACTAGCAATATTTCTTTTTTACATATACAGTACTGTTTCTGTCGGTAATCCTGGCATACACAGTTTTTGTTGATCTCAGAGCATTAGTGTAATTATAATACATTCTCCATTATGGTTTCAAAGGCATTTGTGAAGGATATAAAGGATCTTGGTGTACGTTTGTTTTTGCAATTACTTTACATTGGTTCTGAAGGTCTCCAGAGCAGACAGAAAAAGAGAATAAATCTGAGCTAAAATATTACTTATATTTGATTGACAAATTGCTCAAAGGTATCAATTATATACTGTATGTTTGTGAAGACTGTGCTATAAAAAAACCAAGAGTGTCAGATATTTATAAAATAAAGACTAACTGAAGAAATGTGAATTGCAGTACAACTAAAATGTTAGCAGTAAAACAGAAATTTGGCAAGAAAATTGGAAAATGGCGAGGCAACACAACTCAATGTAGTGGCAATGAAGTGGCATCTTTAGCAATTGTCATGTGGTCTTATTCCATCCAACATGGAATTAAGATCAGCAACTAACACAACAGCATAGCACATGAACACAAACATCAAAGCCAGTGATTTCATGAATGCCATAAGACAGCTAACAAACAAAGCCTCATTGGAAGGTTTAAGGAAGCTATTCGAGAAAATATTAAATGCACTAATCTACAAAAAAAATCACTAATAAAACCTGGACTTGGGTCCCACTTGGTTCGGCCTTTGCCTGGTCGATGGCAGTCAGGGAAGATCCAGCCAAAGACACAATTGACATATTCCTCGAAACATCTGCGGGCCCTGAGAAACGTCCCCCTATCTCAGAGTTGGCCCGCCTGCCTTTCTAAGGCCTTCTCAAGGACGGATCTTGGGATCCGGAGAGATGGTGGGGTCGCCGGAAACGTGGGAGGGAGGGTTGTTTTAAATTTTTAATTAGATTCTTAAAGGGGTTAGGGTTGGCCGGGCGGGGGTTGGGGGGACAACCCGCCTGGGGCTGGGACCAGGTCGTGGGTTAAGCGTTGCCGGGAGGGTTTGGGATCGGATGGGGCTGTATTGAGGATGGGGGGTTGTCCCAGGGAGGGTGATTTTAAAGCGATTAGTACGGTGAGCGGGAGAGGCAGATTTGGCGGTTATAGGGGGCCACATTCTGTTTTGGGAGCGCGCCCCCGCTATTTGTCGGCGGTGGCGCGCTCCGACCCCCTTGTTATGTCCCGTTCCCCGGGGGATGTGAGCGATCGGGCCCGGGGCCTTCGGCTGATGTTGTGTAACGCCAGGTCCGTTATTAATAAGGCCCCCTCATTTATGATTTGATCTGTGAGGGGGGAGCGGACCTGGTGGGTATTACCGAGACCTGGCTGGGCCCAGAGGGGGGAGTTCCCCTTGTGGAGGTGTGCCCAGCCGGGTTTCGGGTTTTTCATCGGCCGAGGGCCCAGGGGAGGGGCGGGGGTGTTGCGGTGGTTATTAAGGAGGATCTGTGTCCGAGGGAATCCACTGTTTCTCAGACGACCGGGTGTGAGTCTCTTTTCGTGAAGTTCGGTCCCAGGGTGCAGGTGAGCTTGCTGATCGCATACCTGGCTCCCTGCTATGCGGCATCGGCCCTGCTTGAGCTCCTCGAGGTTATAGCCGGCGTGGCGGTTGAGACCCCCAGGCTTATGGTCATGGGGGATTTCAACCTCCCTTCTGCCGGCGGTACCTCGGGGATTGCTCAGGAGTTCATGGCTTTCCATGACAGCCATGGGCCTGACCCAGTTAATTCAGGACCCTACTCACGTGGGAGGTTACACCCTGGATTTAGTTTTTGTCTCTGATCAGTGGCAGAGTGGTCTGGGTGTAGGGGACATAGTTATAGAACCCCTGTCATGGACAGACCATTCGCTCCTGAAGCTCGACTTCCGTTCCGCACCCCCTGACCGCAGGGAGGTGGGGCCGCTTAAATGGTACTGCCCCAGGCGCCTGATGGACCCGGATAGGTTCCTGATGGAGCTTGGGCCATTTCCCGAAGCTCACACACACGACTCGGTTGAGGCCTGGTTGCCACCTGGGATAGGGTGGCTGCTGGGGCCCTTGACCGGGTCGTGCCCTTGCGGCCTCTGACCCGGTGCCGATCCCAAATGGCTCCTTGGTTTTCTGAGGAGCTAAGGGAGATGAAGCGCCGGAAAAGACGCCTAGAGAGTAGTTGGAGAGCTAGCCGTTCTGAGTCTGACCGAACACTTCTACGATCTTATATTAAGACGTACTTAGTGGCGATAAGGGTGGCCACCCTTATTGCGTCCGCGGAAAACCGCCCAGCCGCCCTGTTTAGGGTGACCCGCTCCCTTTTAGAGATGGAAGCGCGGGAGGATCCCTTACAGGGACGGGCTGAGGAGTTTTCTAGGTTTCTGCAGGACAAAATCGCTCAGATTCAGGACGAGCTGGACTCCGACTGGGCATCTCCGGGCGGGGGGGGGGCGGGGGGTAGATATCGGTGAGGCCATTTGGGTTGAGTTCGACCCTGTTACTGTAGAAGACGTGGACAGGGTGCTGGGGGGACTGAATGCCACCACCTGTTTGTTGGACCCGTGCCCTCCTGGCTGGTCTTGGCCACTCGGGAGTTGACACAAGGCTGGTTCCAGGGTATTATAAACGCTTCCTTGAGAGAGGGGCTTTTACCCGCCGCCTTGAAGGAGGCGGTGGTGCGGCCCCTCCTCAAGAAACCGTCCCTGGACCCAGCATTGTTATCAAATTACCGTCCTGTCTCCAACCTTCGCTTTGTTGCGAAGGTTGTTGAGAGTGTGGTGGCCCGTCAGCTCCCCCGGTTCCTGGATGAAGCGAGTTATCTTGACCCCCTCCAATCGGGCTTCAGGCCCGGGCACAGCATGGAGACGGCGTTGGTCGCGTTGGTTGATGATCTCTGGAGGGCTCGGGACAGAGGTTGTTCCTCTGTCCTGGTCCTGTTAGATCTCTCGGCGGCTTTTGATACTGTCGACCACAGTATCTTATTGCAGCGGTTGGAGGGGTTGGGGGTTGGAGGCACCGTGTTGCGGTGGTTCTCCTCCTTCCTCTCCGACCGCTCGCAATTTGTGTTGACGGGGGGGCAGAGATCGTCCCCAAGGCCCCTGCTTTGTGGGGTGCCTCAGGGGTCGGTGCTCTCTCCCCTGCTGTTCAACATTTATGTAAAGCCGCTGGGTGAGATCATCCGTGGCTTTGGGGTGGAGTTCCATCAGTACGCTGATGATACTCAGCTGTACATCTCCACCCCGGGCCACCCCAACGAAGCCGTCGAAGTGATGACCCGGTGCCTGGAGGCCGTGCGGGGTTGGATGGGTCGTAACAGGCTTCGTCTCAACCCAGCCAAAACCGAGTGGCTGTGGTTTCCTGCGCCCAGATACAGCCAGCTATTCCTTCGCTGGCCGTGGGGGGAGAGGTTTTGACCCCCGTGGAAAGGGCACGCAACTTGGGTGTCCTCCTGGATGTGCGGCTGTCTTTGGAAGAACATATTGCAGCCGTCACCAGGGGGCTTTTTATCAGATTCGTCTGATTTACCAGTTGCGGCCCTTTCTGGATCTGGGCACACTTCGCACAGTCACTTCTGCCCTCGTTATCTCCCGCTTGGATTATTGCAATGCTCTCTACATGGGGCTCCCCTTGAAGAGTCTCCGGAGGCTGCAGTTAGTTCAGAATGCAGCCGCACGGGTGATCGTGGGCGCCCCTCGGGGCGCACACGTAACACCACTTCTCCGCAGGCTGCACTGGCTTCCTGTGGCCTTCCGGATTCGATTCAAGGTGGTACTGACGGTATTTAAAGTGCTCCATGGCTCGGGACCTGGGTACTTACGGGACCGCCTGCTGCCATCAACAACCTCCCGCCGCCCAGTACGCTCCCACAGGGTCGCCCTACTTGGGGTACCGCCACCTGATCGTTGTCGGCTGGCGGCCCCGAGGGTGCGTGCTTTCTCTGTGGGAGTGCCCTCCCTGTGGAATGATCTCCCCCCGGAGATACGAGCCATGACAGATATCCTCTCCTTCCGGCGTGCAGTTAAGACCCTATTTTTTAAACAGGCTGGCCTGGCCCAGTAAGGGTTTAAGGGGTTTTAAGTTAATAGGGTTTTTAAAATTTTAAACTTCATTTTTAAACTTTCGGGATGCAGCTATATTTATGTTTAATTCGGTTTTAAACTCTATTTAATTTTATATTCTTGTATTTTATGTATTTATTAGGCTGTACACCGCCCCGAGTCCCTTTTCGGAGAGGGAGGGGTATAGAAATACGATCAACAATCAACAACAACAACAACAACAACTATGAAAAAGTAAATGACATTAAAAGCAGACAAAAGAAAAACCTGAAAAAAAAACCCTCCTGCCAAAGTTTATGGGAGCACTGAACTGGAGGTCACTCAAATGACAGTAAAGGAACTGATCCCTCAAACTGATCCCTTACCAGGTCAGGCTATCCTCTCTAAGAACTAGTGAAGGTGGGGCATGGAGAATGAAAGGCATTGAAAAGATTGTCATATGATTTCACAACCAGAAACAATTCAACAGCAGGTAGGCTATAATGTTTTTCATGTCACTGTTCAGGGATTAAAATTACTGGAAAATTAATTTTCCACTAAAAATTAGTAGAAAAGAACACGTGATTCCTTTTTTTGCTTTGTGGCAAATGGACTTCAATCCACTTGTGGACTGTCTTTGAAAGAAAATTAGGAAAACTCAGTATCATCCTTGTTTCCCAATATTTCAGTTCAATTCAAGGATTCTGATTTGTCGTAACAAATGCAGAATTTAGTCCCATGCTATAACTCTCAGGTTCCTTGCAACAATAAGACCGTTATTTTGATTCAAATAGAACCAAACACCCATAAAATAGCCAGTTTCATTATCAAGTATGTAGTCAGTGATAAGCCCTTACACCTTCTTCTATGAAAGTTGCTATACTTGATTACCACTGTAAGGAATATTTAGACAACATAAATTATGTCTGTGGTAAAAATTCTGTAGGCAGATCCCTCTTTTATGGGGTTTTTTTAAAACTAAATTTATACTGTGAACCTCTGGTTTAAATTCTCAAATTTTGATACAAATTATCAGCTGAATTTTTTATCTGCATAAATCCAATCATTCTAAAATGTGTATATCATAGGAAAGTCTTGCTAAAAAAAGTGAAAAGTTTAGCTTTGTTTTCATTTTCATTTTCCACAGATGAGGGATGGACACAGCAGTCTTTCTGCTTTGCTGCCAGATCAACAGATTCCTCTCCCTTCATTTTCTTTGCCATCTCAATTTCAGAGCTACGATAAATCAAATGCAAAAGACCCTTGGCCAGTAATTTAGACAAAAAATGTCTTTTGCTTACCAAGTAAGCAATCAAGAATTCAAAGATAATGTTTGAGAGTGATATACATCATAATGTCATAATTTAAAGATATTAAAATCAGTTGTGGGATTTGAATAACTTAACAACTGGTTCTCTGGCTGGGTAGATGTGGCCGGTTGGTCATGTGACTGGGTGGGTGAGGTCACTCATCACACCCAGCCCTCTCTCCCAGACACTCACCTCAAAGGCAGAGGTAGGTTTCAGCCGGTTGGGGCTAATCCCCCACTGGCCGGTCCCACCCCACCCATTTTTCAGGCCAATTTCAGGCCGTTTTTTAAGCTGTTTTCGGCCTGAAAATGGCCCAAAATGGCCAAAAAATGAGTGAAGGCAGGGCCAGCTAGTGATGAGATTTGCCGGTTCACCAAACTGCACAGAATCTTAACTACTGGTTCTCCTGAACTGCTGCGAACTGGCAGCAGCCTACCTCTGATTAAAATCCAACTAAACTGGAAACTAGAGGTTGAAAGAGGCATGAAATTCAAGCAACTAAAATTGGGTTTCAGATCTATTTAAGAACAGCTACCAATTTAAGCATCCCTGGGTGCTTTGTCAGATAGTCAAACTTCTAGTGATTGTTTCTCCATGAATATTGTAAACCACACAGAGCATCAAAGAAGACAGCAACATTAATATCTGACCATTTCAGCAGATAATTTGCTCTGCCAAGAACTAAAGGAGAAGAAAAGCAATGGTATTAAGGACCCAAGAAATAGACTTATGATGAGTAAGATCATGGTTTTAATTAACTTAATTTATGCTGATTGGTTGCAGCTCATCAGAATTTTAAACAAAAACTCCTTTTCAGATATTCCTGGTATACCAAGAATTCAACCTGGACTTTCTATTTTACAGCATAAACTTTGCCACTTAGCTATGGGGCTTTGGGACAAAGGCTGAATCCACTGAACATGGTAAAAAGAGAGAGAGAGAGAGATATTCACTGAACTGTAAAATAAATATTGATCAGCTTGCACGGCTTTGAAGAATGGCAATGTTACTCTCAGAACAAAGTAAGAATTAAGCAATTGTAACGGTACTTCCTTTTTTTTCTGACATAATAAGTATGGCTTGTTCATTTCCCCCCCACAATTGTTGTAGCAGCATGACACATTGTGAGTGTTCTTTGACATTAAGGCAGTCCATGAGGATTAGAAACGTGCACAGTACTCATCAAAATAAGGAGGAAGAAATTAGTATTGACAAAAGAAGAAATATCCTTTAGGTCTTTAAGATTCACTCAATGCAGTTTAGAAGACACCAAGGCGATGCAGCTATTGCTCTTCAATCCTGCAAAGGTTTGGACTGTAGTAAGCAGCAGAATAGCGAAAAGGTAAAAAGATTCTGTTGACTTAGGTATATGTGCTATTACAATACTTTGAAAACTTTGTTAAAGAAAGTATGCATAAAGTAAATAATACCTAAGGTTACCATGTATAAATCAGTACATATCATCTCTGACAATTATTAAGGATAATTGCATTTTGCAACTAGGAATTTTATGTAAGTAGGAACCTGATTCACATTCTTCTCATCATAATCCAATATCCTTACCATACTAAGACTATCCTGCATTGCACAATGCCATACCTCCACCCCTCAAAAAGGAAGGCACTCTAGTCTGATTCTAGATTATGCATATACTTTGGAAAAGGTCAATACCATTATCTCAGGATAAAACATTATTAGAAAAGCTCTTGCGATAAAATATGTAGAAGGTCCTTTTCTTGAATCTATACTTGAGGGTTTAAATCATAGGAAAGATTTCTGTCTATGATTCAATAAATCTACTTGCAGTTAGAATCAAGATGCCAGCTTAGTTGAAGCTACTGAGTGTTGCTTTAAAGCAGATAGCTGCATATCTTCAAAATGAATTGTTTATGTTCTTAACATGTATATTATGTATTTAACAATAGTGAAGGAGATTTCCTTGGCACTTCAAAGCACTGCACACTTTATAATTCATAGGTACCTGTAATATCTGTTTGATCATCATCAGTTTCTACTGCTGCTGCGGCTGCTCTGTTTTTCTTCTCCAACTCTTTCATTTCAGGCACGTAGAAGTCCCCTTGACGTGCAAGGGGGCATATAAAATAGATTTTATTTCCTTTGTAGATCTCCAGTCTAGGATGGGCACATAGTTTCCGGTCCTAAAATAGATAAGGCACATAGCATTAAATATATATTTTTCTCTGCCACTGTATTACAATTAATAAATGCATCCCTGAATACTATGTCAAGATTAGGAATTGCCAGGTTGTAGTTTCTTGGTATTCCAGATGAATGCTACGATATATTCAGCCAATCCAATGTTCTTTATCATTTTCAGACACCATGAGATCAAATTTATAAATGGTTCAGCATCTTGTGAAAATGAGAAAGGGCTTTAAGGCTCTGAAATAAAACATATAACCAATTGCAAAGCACTGAGAGTGCTTAGCAGATCAATGAACTCCTTCAAGGAGCTGATCCATATTTCATTGTGCTAAATTATATGGCCCCTGCTTTGAGCACCAATTCCAAATGGTGTGAGATTCATTTCAGAAAGACCATATGACATACAGCAGTGATTAAAAAAATCTGAGAAATATTTCAGTCTGATTCCACTTCTAAATTATTGTAAGAAAAAGGTGTCATTAATTAAAGTTTCTGCATTTTCTCTTCCTGGTTTATCTATAAGCTTACTTCAAGCTCAGCAGCTTTTGGAAAAGGCCAAACGTTAAATGGCAAAGAATTATATTTTTCATATAGAAAGACCACCAAGTCCTGATATATTGTGGAAGGAGAGGAGAGAGGAGGGCGGGAAGGGGAGGGGAAGAGATCTGAGATTCTTGAGAAAAAAATAATATATGTAGCTCAGGAGTCCTAGATACTCTCCAAGCTTGCTTGTTTGCTTGCAGACATTTCCTTATCCAGCTAAGTAAGATGCCCAATCTTTCCACTGTGAAATCCTTGGGAGAGACATCCAGAAGGATTTTGTTATTCTTTACCCACTAAAAGTGCTAATCGAGTTTGTAAATTTGGGTAAATAAAACATGAATTAATCCAAGTAAAAATATCTTAAATCATTTTCACTGTCAGTTAACCTACTAAAATTATCATAGCACTGATTGTTGGGGGGGATTATATTAATAATTTAAAGCACTTTAATTTATTTTCTATTACAGTACAATCACAACAAACAGACTGCCATCTGTGAATGGAATATAATGTCATAGGGTCCGCTGACTCCTCCCTGAAAAATAGGCACAGTCATTTCATTAATTTATGTGAGGCCTTTCAGCAAGAGACATTTGGCAGTCAGTCACTTCTTTGAGCCTAATGCAGTTAGCTGTATTTTCAGCACTTTCACCTCAAAGTCCTTTGGGTTTCTTCACACAACATCCCTGGCTTTTTTTACAATCCCAAAGGAAGCATTTCTAGAAGGAGAGCAGCAACTCTTATCCTTTGAATGATACATTAATATTCATAGACATACAGTAGATGACAAATATGGTACTGCCACTACTGTCCAGTTCTCCTCATACATTTTTATGCCAGATGATAGGTATATTGCCCACTCCTGCTCCCTGTTCCCTTCCTATTCCCACTCCAAAACTATTGTTGCACTATTCTTAATTTTATGTTTACATAAATGAAGAAAAAAATCAGCCACAATATGTACCAACAAAGATTGTAATTTTACATAGGCTGTGTCCAATCTTTAATCTAGTTTCTGAAATACAAATTACACTAAATTTCCTCAACCATCTATCACCCTTGAACTGTAGAGAATAAAACTGACGAAATTCCAAGCCAGTATGGTCATTTTGGAAATCCTGGAACAAATGCCAAAGGGAGGTGTTTTGGTCTTCTCCACCAGCAAACCACACCCAAATGAGCATAGATTAACACCAAGATTAACACCAGACCAACAAATAAGAAGTAAACAGTACCCCAATCAAGGAATGCAAAACAAGCTAACAGAAAACAGCCCTCCAAGACCACTCCCACTAACAGAGTGGTCAATGTCTGGAATACTCTACCTGACTCTGTGGTTTCTTCCCCAAACCCCAAAAACTTTAACCTTAGACTGCCTACTATTGACCTCACCCCTTTCCTAAGAGGTCTGTAGGGAGCGTGCATAAGCGCACCAACGTGCCTACCATCCCTGTCCTATTGTTTCTTTTATTTTTCTTATATGTATCCATGTATTCATAACTATGTTTTTACTTATACCTATTATCTTGTAAGCAATTGACAAACCAAATAAAATAACTAACTAATTAACTAACTAACTAAATAAATAAATAACATTGACAGGAAAGCTACTGGAATATAAATTGAGAGCAAACTTCATTCCCTACTAGAACTCATGATTTTGCTTACTTTGGTAATGAAAAGTCTACAAGAAAACGACCAAGCTCATTGATGACTGTTTTCAACCCTGAGCTACAACTTCTCCTTTATTGAACTAACACTGAAAATGTAAGCTGCTAAAAATTATGGCTCTCAATGTCACATATCATAGTATCTTCTGAATTGGCCCAGGGGGTTAGAAATAGGGGCACTGCTCTTTGATAGTTCTCTTCCTCTCATCTGAGGTTAGTTCATTCAGTGTTGATAAGGAATGAGAAAGCCAAGCTTTGGGACTCTGGTTTGCAAGGTGCCTCAGGGCTTAACCCTCTTTTCACCACTCCTATTTAAAATCTATATGAAACTGCAAGGTCAAGTCATGTGCTGGCATGGGTTGTATCTAGCAGCATAATCACAATATTACTGATACCTGAAGTGCACTCATTTACAATAAATTTCTGAGTGCAATTCCAGGTTCTAGTTTATTACCTACGTGGCACAGGGCTAAGATACTTGATGGATTGCCTGTGTCTGATGCTTCTGCTTATTCCACCAGGACCAGAAGGGTAAGTATGCTTCAGATGCCTTCCATGAAAACAAAGCCACTTTATAGAACTTAGAAGCAATATTTCTCTGTTGTGGCACCTGATCCATAATCTTTGGATGGCCATATCCGTTCTGGGAGACTTTAAAAATCTGCCTTTTCCCTCAGTTTTTAGGAATAGATGGTTTGCATTTTTATCCTGTGCTGACTTGAGTTCATTTTTTTAACCTAGTATCTTTTATTGTTTTTTTTTAATTGTTTTTATCTGTATATTTCTTTTTTTATGCTTGCTAGCTACACTGAGTTATCTGATTAGAATGGGCTGTCGTATAAAGCCATATCGAAGATTAATAATGCACTTCCTATGGTCAACATTGTTTAATGTGTTCTTTTTTACTTTGCTTACTTTTAATGTTGATTTTGTTTTCAAATAATAAGCCATCCTCAATTTTTGGGACAAAGTGAATCGTATAAAAATAAACTGTAAGCAAAGATGGAATGTTTATACTTTCAAATATATTTTCTTCACCAGCTGACGAGCATAACCCTTGATAATATTTTGCTCTGTTCTTCAGCCTTTAAAACATGTTCATGCTAGGAATCAAGTCCTTATTTTTCTCTTCTCTCTTCTTTTCTTTCTTTCTTTTTTTTTGTTGGCAACTCTGGAAAATGGATGTTACTGTATGACCCCATTCTTAATGCACTCAGCAGTGCTGATCCAAGAGAATACCAGCTAGTGCTTCTAGCAGGAACTTGCCAATGATGAAGTCCCTGCTTTCAGCATGAAGAAACAACTCCTATGAGCTGTTTCTTGCTCAAAGCTTCTGCAAGTTATTAGTTCTGAAAACACAGATAAAAGAAATTATTTCTATGATTGGATATAAAGACTGAGTTCGGAATTCCCTTAAGTCCTGGCTATTTTCCCAGACAAGGAGGCTGGGAGTTAGATGAGCCCAGATGGATGGGTTGCTGGTTTCCCCAGTTGCCACAGGATATTTGTCTTCCATTAGTGTTTGGTGTACAGGCAGTATTCGACTTAAAAAAGGTTTAGTGACTTTTCAAAGTTACAACAGTACTGAAAAAAGTGACTTATTATCATCTTTCATATTTAAAACAGTTGTCATTTCCCCATGATCAAAATTCAGACGCTTGGCAACTGACTCTTATTTATGATGACAGCAGTGTCCCAGGGTCATGTGATCACCTTTTGTGACCTTCTAACAAGCAAAGTCAACAGAAAAACCAGATTCACCTAACAACTATGTCAAGAAAAGTCATAAAATGGGGCAAAACTCACTTAACAAATGTCTTGCTTAGCAACAGAAATTCTGGGCTCAATTGCGATTGTAACTTGAGAACTACCTGTATATTGTTCTTGCATTTTGTTAGCCTCCCATAGTCTCACTTTTAAGAAGAACAACCATACAATTCTATTAAGTAAGTTAGGTAAGTGGGGAGGAAATGGCTATAATCAATTATATCTTGTTTTTCCTCTAACTATATGTTTAGACAGAGTTTCAAATTTTAACAGCGTTCTTGACTTTTATAAAATCTAGTAAGTTTTATTAGCAATGCCACACTTCTACCTGTTGCCCACTAAATAAGGAGAGGGGATTGGATGGCAAAAATGTGAATTAAAAAAGAATCCTGAAACACAGAAGATCAAAAAAGGTAGGCTGTAATATACAGGGAATGGACTTTGCATTGAATTAACATCTGGCTGTTTAATGAACACCCACACCCTGCCACTACCATCTGCATGGCTCTGAATGCATTATCATTTGCACAAAATGTACATCTGAGGATTGTTGGGGTGAGTTTCCTTATGAAAAAGCAAAGAGGTGGGAAGGAAGATTAGTTTCTCCTAAATAAATAGCAGAGTGTGGCAGACTTGTTATCCTCAAATAGCCTCTGCTGATCATGGCTCAACCAGTATGCTATATACAACATGCTTCTAGTCAAAAACCATGACAAGCAAATTTTCCAATACATGAAGTCCAGAGTTAGCTGTGCAGAATTTTGAATTAGCAGTAGAAGGATGTGAAAATGAAAAGAAAAATAAATTAAATTGCATTTTTTTTGACCATGTCTCAGTAGAAGGAATAAATAACTTAATGTTTCTAAATGAATGACTGATAACCATTCAAAGCAGCCATTTTTGGAATAGCCTTCTCAGTATTCACAGTGTCTTCCCTCTTCGTCTCTTGCTGTCACTTTGTTTTCTGCAATGATGGCAGTACAGTCAGCTCGAGTTTCATCCATTATAAGTCTGCATATGTAATAAAAAGAACCAACTTCTTTTTCACTTGTAGAGGAGCCAATTTATTTCAATTTCCAGAGACAGGAACAGCATCTTTGACCTCTGCTGTCTGAAAGAAGAGGATCTACCTTCTTGCAAACAACCACTTAAATGCTTCCTATTGAGATTTCCCTATCATAAATTGCCTGTAATCAATTGCCTGAATTAAATTAAGACTTTTGAAGTGCACAAAGTTGGGAAACTCTAGTGTGAAGGTTTGAGTTAGACATCACTCCTTCTTGCCAGGCATGTGGAAGAAACTTTTGACATGGTGGGATCATATATTTTTGCATCTTCCCTTGAGGTTCTCGAAGTCGTTTCAAAATATAGAGAACCAATTTTATTGGGAACTCAGCATGTGTAGATTCTATAAGTACTACTCTTTTTTAAATAAAAAAAGTATTTACATTTAATGTTATCAGGTGAATGATCCTGCAAATCAGTAGATACCAACTGTCTATCAAAGAGCAGAAGCTCATTTAATGTTCCTTGTGGGAACTGAGAGCAGCAGATGATGCAAATTGGTGGGGCCACATTGCATATTTGAGCAGGACTGAAGATTTTTTTTTAAGGGGAATTGCCTTTTTTAATCTAGTTAACTTATTTTAGAGAATGCATTATAGGTTTTATGGCAGAAAACTGTGTTGCTGATTTTGCTATCCTGGACCTCTAGAGATAACAAACTCACACACACACACAAATGTGCACGCACGTGCACACACCCACACCCGCACACAGGTTCAGGACTACATTTAGCCTTGGAACTGTAGGTTGCTCATTCATGCTATGATACATGGATTTACTCAGTCTATTTACAATTCCCTTGTCTCAATGCAGTTTTTCACTCAATTGCTTAAATGTCTTTTTTTCTCAAACATACCCACACAAATTATTAAAGTATTTATGCAATATTAGTTGGCAATCAGCAACCCAATGCCTACACGTATTCCCTGATAATTCTATATATCCCAATGAGCCCTTTCCTTATTTACTGATAAATTACAGCAGTGTAACTTGCTACTGAAATCTCACAGGTAAATATCTAAACTGTATTAAATAATGTTCTATCTAGGGTAAATACAGATAGCCCATGACTTACAACAGTTCATTTAGTGTCCATTCAAAGTTACAACGGGGCTGAATAAAGTTACTTATGATGATTTTACAGCATCCCCCATGGTCATGTGATCAAAATTCAGATGGTTAGAAACTGGTTCATATTTATAATGGTTGCTGTGTCCTGGGGTGATCACCTTTTGTGATCTTCTGATAAGCAAAGTCAGTGGTGAAATCGGATTCACAACAACTGGGTTACTAATTTAACAACTTCAGTGACTCATTTAACAACTGTGGCAAGAAATGCCGTAAAATGGGGCAAACCTCTCTTAACAAATGTCTGACTTAACAACAGAAAATTTTGCCTTAATTGTAGTCGTAACTCGAGGACTACCTGTACACTGATATTTTATCTCTTCCCATTTGTGTAGGTTTGTCAAAGTTACTTTCACTGTTACTACCCTCCTCAAAACAATCCAGCTCTGATACTTTAGTACTTCATGCAAGCTTCACCTTGAATGACCCTTAGTTATTAAACCACTGCCTCATCATTACTTAAAACACAAAATTTCTTAAAGTGGACCATACAAATGGATACCAGTTCATAACTACTTTTATAGCTGGCACCATGTAAGCAACATATTAATTACTACGAAAGCAACCACACAATATCACTTAAATTTAAACAAAATCTTTTCAAGTATGGGTAAACTAATCAATTTTAAAAAGTAATCATTATATGATAGAACTGTGTACACTACAAACACATCTATAGCACTGCACATTTGTAAAGACAGAAGCTGATTAGGCAGAAACTAACAAGCCAAACAGAACCACTGTCTGAACACAGATATATTTCAATCTCAATGCTGGGAAGAAAATGGACAAAAACACATTGATTTGAAAGGACAGAACAAAAAAAGCTTAAGAATTAAATTATTCAGGAAAAGAGGGAGAGGGAGGGAACACAAACAGAGAGAGAAATGTAGAATAGGAACACAACACACCAGAAGTGTAAAAAATTGTAAATTAAAATATACTTTAAAGTAAAATAAAACACTGTGTTTTAGTGATAAGAAGCAAACCTTCCCATTCACTATTGTTCAGATTTATACAAAGAAAACAGATGCGCTCTGCAGGGAAGTCTGCCTCAATCTAATTATTAAAACCAAGATTTGACTGACTCTTCTTTCCATTGGCTCCTCTAAACTTCCAATGTAAAACAGAAGGAAGTCAGCATGTGTGTGTTGGCCTACTTCTTACCCAAGTGGCCCCATTTTTAACACCTCTTCTCCAAGTATTCTTGTGCACAGTTTTCATTCAAAGAATACTTTGAGAGGAATACTAGCCAATCCTTAGAATTACACAAAGAATCCCTATCAGAGTTCACTTTCTTCAATATTCAATAGCTCTTATCATTTCATTTATAGAAATAGGGTGAAAAATAGCTAATGAAATCTGTTGTCCGTACACACAAATTAACATTTTAAAATACAGTGACTAAATCAAGCAAGAACAAAAGAAGGAATAATGCTTTACTAAGACCGGTACAAAAAAAGAAGAAAATGCATTAAAGCATATACCAAAGAAACTGAAAATTTTATTACGTTGTGCCATTTGGCACAAAAATCACATTGCTTTCTCTAAAATAGAGATCACCTGGGAGAAGAAAATGAGCAATATTTTAATAACCTCAAATGTTTGTTTCTTAATTCATTTTTTTCCCCTTTTTCTCATTCTCTTCCCCACTCCCACCCTGCTTTTATGCAAGTACAATTATCCTTTTGGGCACAAAGTTTCCCATTGCCTTCATTTGCAAACTCAAGTCTTCTCAACTTATTTATTTTAGTAATATACACAAAATTTCTAAACAAACATAACGGAAACAATGATATCCTTACTTTGCCTCAAATAGAAACCACTTGGTTGTTAAAAGCAAAAGATTATCTAACTTCCATTTAAATTACTGGCAAAAAAAGCAAAACAAAATGCTCCCACACATGACACCACAGCTGGACTGCTGCTTTTAGCAATTATTAGAATCTAGTTTCTGTTGGTTCCTAAGATATTAATATATTTTAATTGATTTAAGACATTTCCATATGGGTAGTCCTCGAGTTAGGATAGTAACTGGAACCAGAATTTCTGTCTCTAAGCAATATCCCAAATTAATTCCTGTGAAACCCATAAGATAATGCCCATGGAATCAAATTTTCCTCTCCCCCTATTGTTGACTCCTATTTAAAAAAGTGTGGAATCTTATATACAAGCCTGCTTCAAACTCCAAAATTCATAGAAAGGTCTAATTTTGGGGTCTACCATCATCGAACCACCTAGCAATGGCTCTGAAACAAAAAGAGATGCAATATATGCCAATCTATGTGAACTCAAGTGCAATTACTTGGAACTGAGCCATGGTTACCATGGACACTATACAGTGTAAGGCCTGTCAAATCATGCCATAAGGACATGAATTGAAGTTCACTAGCATTAATAATGGGACAAAAACCAATTCCAATCCAACAGCAAGAACCTATAGCTCAGGAATGGATCCTTTCAGACAACAGGATAGACAATAGATGAACAGGAACTCCATCCTCTCACTAACACCCAACCTAACACACTGATACCTACATCCTATCAGTTCTGGAGTAGGGTGCCTGGTCAGAGGTAAGTTGTCTTGGAGAATCAATACTAATCATTCTCCTTCTTTGAGGTAAAGATTGGCACAAGACCTGAAACCCAAAATGATAGATCTCTACATCACAGCCTCTGCCATATAAGGTTGCATTCACAAAGGCCACTCTCCTTTATCTCCCGATTCTAAATGACTGATGTTTTATTGCAGAGTAACAATTGCATAATATTTAACTGCACCAAACCTCAAGAACTTTAGCAATCTGGCTTTCCAGATTCAGGAATGAAACATGAGAATAGCGTTGCTGTATCAGCCTACACTCCCTCTAAGTCAGCACTCCATCTAACATAGTGCCCCTACAGATGCATCTCTAGGAAGTACACAAAAGGGAAATTAAAACAGTATTTTCTCTCATTGTTCTCATGCACTTAGTATGTAATGGCAGAGTGCCACCATGAGTGTAAGTAGCACCTGGTTATTAGGTTAGTAATCAGTTATAGAAATGCTATTAGTAAACTATCTAGGTCCCTCCTGAAATCATCAAAACTAAAAGCTAAACCCTAACTTAAAACACCACTTTTAGGTAGCACTTAAAGTGAATGAAGAAATAAATATCTCTCTATTTTTTATTACCATATACTGTGTAAACAGTCAACTAAGTTCACTCTACCATACACTGATGTTGTTACCTAGTTTATTAGATAAGCTAAGTATTATATTATATTCTATTCTATTCTATTCTAGAATGCAGTAATGCAGACTAATTCTGCCAACTGACAGTAGTTCGATCCTTACAAGGTTGACTCAGCCTTTCATCCTTCCGAGGTCAGTAAAATAAGGACCCAAATTGTTGGGAGCAATATGCTGACTCTGTAAACTGCTTAGAGAGGGCTGTAAAGCACTATGAAGTAGTATATAAATCTAAGTGCTATTGCTATTAATGGGACAGCTGCAAGAAATTCAAACTCAGAGAATATTAGCGTTCAGGAATTCAGCTTCGAGCTACATACATTCTCCACTATTACAAGAGAAATCCCTTGAACCTCTAGTTTTTCAAATTAAAGATTCTATGCAGGAACCTACTGAGGTCCATCAGATTGGTCAGTGAGTCGGACTAACCATATATCTAAGAAATAGAGCAGTTTTTTTTTTTAATAACACTATGCTGGCCTGTTACTTTGTAAAACATTATTTACTAACTCATGTAACTAATAACATTTCAGAACTGCTATCTGTATGCAAACACCCATGAAGATTTAATTTAATTTCTTCATTAATTCTGATCTGTTGTAGTTATTAAAAACAAGAGAGAAAAGCATAATCTCCTGAATCACAAAACATATGCTGCAACTTCATTAAAAGTTTACCTAGGAAAGGAAAGGAATACACATATATTTCTAACAAGAGGCAGATGCCTCCAAAATATTGCCACAACAGCAACAACAAAATCATCCTAACGTTTTCAGGTAACTAAGTTATTAACATGAAATAATAATCAGGAAGAATATGAAAATTATATTAAATGAAAATAAACAGTCCAAAGGGCAAGAGTTTTCCAAAAGTTTTAAGCCTAAATTGTCAAAGCTTTCTGAGAAAGCTTAGCTATATATCAAATACGGCCTTTTAGGATTCATACCGGAAATGAGACTTTTCATATGTAATCCTTTATTTACATATTCTTCTTTGGACTCTTCAATGATCATTTATTCATCTGGCTACTGATTCCATCCTTAATCTGCTATTTTAGGACTGGCAATGGTTCAGCTCCCACTTCAGAATAAGAGAAGATAGGCTCTTCACCAAAAAGGTAGGTTTTAGAAAGCTTGCATATTCTCTATCCACAACTCTGAAGACCAGAAACAGGAGTTTCTAATGATAGCCAGTAGAACAAAACCAGTATTGGCAAGCCCAGTGGCTTTTTGGTAAGTAAGCTTCCCACTAGCTTAGTCAAGTTTTGTTTAATAGTTTAAATCTCCTCTTCCTCTCCCCCCCTCCAGCAAATACTTAAAGCCTGAGGATGTGGTTTAATGATGACGGATGATGAGTATTAAAATTCATGTTAGGAGGGAGATACGGGGGGATACCCATGATTTAAATAATACATTGTAAAATTTCATATATTGCTGATTGCAACTTGCAATAATCTTTACAACTGGACATAACTTCTAGGGACACCAGGAACTGCATTTAGGAATGTCCGAAATGCCACAAGTTGCTTCTGGTTTAGCATTTCATGATGAAAAAAGATGGTGATAACTGCCTATAATTTTTGAATTCAGGTCCAGTGCTTTACCTTAGAATTTTTCTAATAGGAACAGTGCTTTAGAAAAGTGCCACATACATTAAAATGAACAGGAAATAACTACAGAAAATATGATTTGACACTCAGTACATGCTTCAGTTAAGAGATGTGAGAAAGGAAAAGATTGTTGGTTGTGACTTATTTGAGTATACAATAAAGTTTTAAACTTTATTCTTTACTGCTTTTTCTGCTAAAAGTTTGACTCTTTCACTCAACTTTAACTTTAAAGGCTTGATAGTGTGAAGGAATAGGGGGTAATCAGACTACAAGAGATTTTGTACAGTTTTATTTATTATAATGCCTAAATAATTTCCAAGAATACAGAAAAATATCAGAATGTCTAACACACATCAGTACTATAGAAATTCTCCCCATTAATCTATTCAATAAACTATTTCTCATTCAATTTAGAATTTCAGGACAAAGTGTCCTGGTTTAAGAAGTTTATGCTTTGATTCTGGCCTTAATTTTGGGCAAAGTCCCAGGAGATGATTACTTCTCTTGTGAATTATTAAAATACGGCAATGTTTCATGGAAGCCCATTCTAGTTAAAATTTTCAACATCAGTTCTTCAAATCAATTTCCCCAGGGTCTGGATACAAGCATATCTATTCCAATTTATTTAAAAAAATTATCAACATCTGTCAAAAATGATATTAAGGGCAATATTTATGCAAGATAGTTGGCCAATAAATTAGAGACCTGGTTTATTAGCAATACAGTGCTTGTAGAGGAACAGACTGAACTTAAAGCAAGATATAGTATTCTCCAACAAATCATTGTTTTGGTTGATTTGCTAAGTATTTAAAGCATACCAAAGTGCAATTGCTTTTGCTTTTATTGGGTTTCATTTTGCCTTTGTCTCTATCAAAAGAAACTAGTTATTGTCCAAGCTGAGTCAGCTAAATCTTGTGCATCTTGGCCATAGGCTGAAAAAAACATGGTGTTGGGCTCTGTGAGGATCCTCGCCTGACAGCGGCGCCGTTTTCATGCTCGGGAAGAGCCGGCACTGCCCAATGACATCATCAAGGGCAGCCAAACTGCTGGAGATGAGAAATGTCGGGGGGGAACGGTCTACCTTAGCGTTCTTGCTGTTTGAATCGATCGTCGATGAGGGACAGGAAAGGGGAATCCCTCGTATAAGCTTGTGGAGGGGAATCACTTGCATTCAGGGTCGGACTCCAGTAGCTAAAAACGCTTGGGGAGGGGTTTGGAATGGGAGTATTATTGGAATGGGAGGAAAAGGGATTAGCTGGGAATCGGAGATAAGTGAGCATTCGGTGTAGAATGTAAGGTTTGGGGATGATTAGAGATAATAGGGTAATTGGGACACGAGTGTAGGGCGGAGGTAGAAGTGTGTAGGTGGGTGGAGTAAGGGGATAAATTACACTGGAAGGCATACGCTTCCAGTGCTAACCTTGATCGGGATCACCATTCTTGCTGATTACTGTACGTAGATGACTAAAAGACACTTCAAACCATTCTGTTTGTTGATTCCTATCTACAGTTTCTAGAATTGCAGCTGAGACATGGTTAAGTTTCTTAGGATGTGGATAGGAAGTACTGTAAAAGTAAAAAAAAGTCGCTGTTGACTATAGGGATGGTACTCATCTCCATTTTAAGACCACTGAGCCAGGACTGTCAAAAGACATTTCCACAATCATGTGGCTAGCATGTCATCACGGAATGCTGTTACCTTCCCACCGAAGCAGAACCTATTTATATACTCAATTTGCATGCTTTCTAACTGCTAGGTTGTCAGGAACTGGGGCAAGGATGGGAACTCACCACGTCGTGTGGCACTCAAATCTCGAATCTGGACTGCCAACTTTCCAGTGGACAAGCCCAATGTCTTAACTGCTGAGCTACCATATCACCCTCAATGGGAAAGAAAAGAATTATTTTCGGTCATAGCAAGTTGGAATGGCTGTGGGTTTCATTATAATCTAAATGGGCTTGTTATCTGGGAATTCCCTTAGAATCACAGTCCCAGTTCAAAGAGCAGCTCGCAGCTATAGCCAAGAAGGCCTCTGTACAGCCCCATCTTTTAATGGGGTTAATGACTTTTCCTGGATTACAGGTTTAAAACACAGAAATTTGGAATCGAAACAGTAAATCAGATACCAAGGCAACTATTAAAAAGCTAAAGAAGACGATGGAAATTCGAATATATGGGGGAGGGGGGGAGAATGCACACCAAAAAAAGGGTTTTATGGAGTCCTTGGTGCTCTCTGAACTTGGTTGTTTGCACTTGTAACCCTAAGCTACGTATATTTTTTTCTATTGATAAAGTGTTTTATGACTGTCCACAGGCTTTATTGCATATGATTTAAAGCCAAGATGATTAATTATTTAAAGTATAGTACCTCATTATTATTCAAATCACAGATGTGAGAACCTAAGAAGTTGAATATCTCTATGGATATCAAATTGTTATTATCTCTTATAATAATACAATTCAAAGAAAGCAAGAGGGGTGATTCTGTTAATGAAACTGCGAATTAGAGGTGGATACAAATTTATCCTCAACTTACAACCATAATTGGGACCTGAATTTTGATTGCTAAACAACACAGTCATAAAGCAAGACATCACATGTCCGGTTCACTTAGCAACTGCAACCCCAGCATTATTAGCTGCCATTGTTAAGGGAAATAATAGGGAAGAAGTAGGAGCCTACCTAAGGGGGCTGAGGAGGCCCTGGGAAGCACAAGCTGGAGGTATGCTGGGCTGTATCATAAAGCCACTGCCTTCCCTGGAAGGCTCAGCCATCCCAACCCAGCCCAGCAGTGTGATGCAATGCTTCTACATCCTGGGGAACTACATCCTACTCAGCCCAACAGCACTTGCAATTGCAGGGATGCTGCAACTCTCGCCACCTGCCTATCTCCCGCTGATATGTGTCCTTTTGGCCCTTTCCACAGTGGCATTCAATGGTGGCACAGCCAGGGCTGGAGCTAAAGTAGAAGCTTGGAGTCTATCACCCTCAGCCAGTTACCACCACCAGGTCTTTACTTCAACTCAAGTCCCACACTGCAGTCAATCATACCAGCACTACCGAGTAAAGCCCCAGTTGCCCCTGCTACCCTGCAGTTCCCAGGTTCTGAGGTGCCTCACTGACCTTCCCCACCTTGACCTGACATTCTCCAGGCTATTGGTCCCATTCCACATCAGCATTCCATTTCTTTTCCAATCCAGTGTCCAAACTGCACTGTTTGAAGAAGAAATGGTGATTTGGAGAATGGGATTCCTGCCATTCTCCAAGCCAGGTATCCATTCTCATGATCCTTTGGAAACCTTATGGTCTTGCAAGAATGGGATGCCAGCTTAGAGAATTCAGGAGTCTTATTCTCATGCTGCTTTGGAAGCCTCGTTCTCCAAATCTCATGTGCCATTCTTCTCTATATAGTACAATCTGGATGCCAATTTGGAGAAGACAGGAGACACCGGTTTGGAGAATGGCAGGATCCCAATACTTTGGAAGGCTCATTCTCCTAATCACACATATCATTCCCTCTCCAAACAATGTGATTTGGATATTGGCTTGTAGAAGGAATGGGATGTCATTTGTGGAAGTAATAAGATGCATAGCTTGGAGACCAGCATGAAGGTGTGATGGGGCATGGCAGAACCTGTGAAATGCAGAGTGGTGGGGGCAACTGGGGCTTTGTGTTATGGTGCTGGTGTGGCTGGTTGTAGTGTGGGTCTTGAGGTGGCATTTCTCAATGAAAGCAGGAGCAGCAGCAGCCCTGGGGCTAAAGTAGAGGTATGGGGGCAGTGGCAGCTGGTTGAGACTGTGGCTCTGGGCCTCTACTTCAGCCCAGTTCTGGACTTCCCACCATTTACAGTCACTGTGCAAAGCAAGCAAAAGAATACAGATCAGTGGGGAGACAGGCAGGTGGTGGAGTTCTCACACCCCTGTGGTCATAAGCATGAGTGGGCTGTCATGTACCCAAATTCTGATCACTTGACTATGAGAGCACGACAATGGCCAAAACTTCAGGCATGGATTCCAAGTCCATTCTTTCAGGACCAAGGTAATTTCAAATGGTCACTGAACAAATGAATATAAGACAAGGACCATCTGCAGAATTAGCTAATAAAGGGAGGCAGTCAAAGAATAAAAGAAAAATGAAACATGGAAGATATTAAAGATACTGATTTTAAACACTGAATGAGTGAAATGCAAATGAAAGCAAACTTTTAAAATTACATTCTGAGGGGCTAGGGGGGAAAAGGAGAGAAAGACTGGAACAAAAGGAGTCCTTAGCTTAGTTAAAAGTTATGGCTAACATCTAAAGGTGATGAGGCAAATGATTGTTTGGAGCTTAACTAAGTAACAGCTGACACAAAAAATAAGTCACTCGTTAAAAAAAAAAGTCAGGGTTGATGGGGGAAGCAGGCAGAGTAATAAGCAATTAATGAAATCCGCCTAGAAAGGGAAAGGAGGACAGTTTACCATAATTTAGTGGTGATTCTATAATGTAGTAAATCAATAGTGCCATTAGAAAAGAGGCTGGTTTAGAGGAAAATTAAGAACGAACTTCTGATGATTGTGCAGCTAATCAATAAACGGGATGACTGGATAGAGGCAGAAGTTTATTAGGCGAGACTCTCAAGTCAATTAGCTGATATAATCTGTCAGCAGGGATGCTGTTTTAGTGCCCCTCTAGCAATACACAGAAAAAGACTTTAGCAGGATTTAATAAGTATAAGTGACAGCTAACATGAGATTTAAATTTCAGAGACACAGCTAGAGAAAATGACGGTGGTAGTATTACATCTCTGAAGCACATCAGACAAAGGAAGGCCGATATTCAAATTTACTTATTGTCACAAGCATCCAATTTTAATCCCCAAAATAAATTCTACAAACAGAATAAATTATCCGTATGCTTTATTCTATTATTTTTGGTAAAATTTGGGTTACTTGAATTCTATGGTACCACCTATGAAGTCAACAAGAAGCCTCAATATTGTCCACAATTGTCTTTCTTTTCTTGAACTAAAAATATACAGTTCTGTAGACAAAAAAAATCACCAGACACAAAATCCAGACACCATTCTGTAGCTGTATTAACAAAAAGTGACCACAATTTCATACATGTTAATCTGCTGCAGCTCCTTATCCTTTTCTTTCACACTACAATTGCTCCATGAAACTGGATCAATGTACACATCAGAAAGAAAGAAAGAAACTGAAAATCCATATTTGTTCTTGAACAAAAAGATAAAAGCATGTGGACAATTTCAAAAGATTTCCAGATTAAACTATCATAGATTCTACACTAGCTGCTTCTTAGTATCAAGCTGGAAAGGAAAATGAAATCCTCTTTAGTGCTTCACCCAAGCCTGTATATGCTAGTGAAGGGCAGCCAAAATATACTTCTATTCCCAATTCATCCAACTAATTAGCTGTCCTATGACTCTCGAGTCTTTTGCCCAAATCTCTTTCTCCATCTGTTTTAAAGGGCAGCTAACAAGAAACACAAGCAAACAGAAGCTGGCTTTCTGCCCTGCAGCTGGTGGCCTAGAATAGTTTGGCAGAGGATAATTTTCTTTGATAAAGGGCAAATAAGTCCCAGTGGCTAACAAGCTCTGTTCCACCACCTGTTGGTATGACACTCCTTTCTCTGTAATTGCAGCCAAGAGTGTGAACATCTTTTAAGCAGTAATTTTTCATACTGTATTCAAGTGTGATACCCCAATTTCTGTAAAGATCTTGACATTTTTAAAGGAAAAGATAGCACATAACTTGTTCAATATGCCAAAGAAACAGCAGTTTGAGAGCTCAGTTTTCCTTCTAGGGGACTAGCATCCTGATGTTGTGAGAAAGCTCAGCATTGTGAGTAACATGGAGTAATGCTGATGGGAACATGAGTTCCATATACAGTCACTGTAAGCCTACAAGGTACATCAGACCAAGAGAGAGATACTAAATAGGCCTAAAACTACCTTCATTAAAAAGGCTGTATGAACAGAAACTTGTAAGTCTGAATGTACTTTCTTTCCTCCCTCTTTTATCTATTAAATCAATTAGGAAGTTGTCTATCTGAGACATTTTAATAACTTTTATTTGGGCTTAAGCCACATTCGTGTGTTCATTACCATGGTAATGGACCTTCCTCTTCCCTCTCTGCATGCCTGTAAGGTCAGAGAGGTTAATACTAAAGATAATTCATGGTGTGAGGACAGGTGGAGCTATGAGTACGGGGCTGGGTGGTGCGGTCCTATTCTGATTTGATTCCTTTCTCCAAGGCTGGTTCAAAATGGGGATAGGGGATGAAAGATTCAGCTCAGGGCTGCTCTTTTATGGCATGTTGCAGGTCTTGGTACTCTTTCTACTCCATCTAACATCGATATGAAGCCGCTGGGTAAGATAATCCATCAACCAGATTTGGAGTCTTATCCGTATGCAGCTGATACTTAACTCTATATCTCCACCCCTGATAACCTAAGCAATACTGTGACTGCCTTCTCATGGTGCCTTGACACTGTGAGGGCCCAGATGGGGAACAACAAGCTTCAGTTCAACCTTGGCAAGACTGAATGGCTTTGGGTGCATGGGGCTTCAAGATTCTGGACTTTGACCAACAGACAGACTAGAAGAGCCTTTGCACAACTCCGTGTTGTGCAGCAGTTGTGATCTTTCTTGAATCAGGAGTCCTGAACTCAGACATTCAAGTCCTGGTCATCTTATACCTGGATTACTGCAATGTGCTCTATATGGAGCTATACTTGAAGATTATTTGGAAGCTACAATTGGTGCAGAATGCAGAGTGCAGGCAGTTCTTCTGGCCCATGCTACACCACTGTACCACAAACTTCATTGTTTGCTGGTTTGTTTCCAGCTGCAATGTTGGTTATCACCTTTAAAGCCCTTCATGGCATGGGTCCAGGTTATTTGATGAACTGTCTCATCTCAATGGGATTGGCTGCCCCACCTGTACAGACAGTAGAGACATGCTATGTGCCCTGTCAGTCAAGGAATTTTGGCTGGAAGGGTCCAGGAGAAGAGCCTTTTCTGCCATGGCTCTTGTTCTTTGGAATATTATACCATATCCCCAAGGTAAGAGCCTGAAGATCTGGCTTTGCCAACTGGCCTGGGGCCCCAACAGAGGTGCACATTCTGCAGGTGACTATTGCATTAAGAAAAGATCCCACCTCTCCCTCTGTACTTTGTGCTCTCCCCCTCCCCATCTTTTAACTACTTACTATCAATGTTGTTATTCATTGGTATTAATGGTTTTAATGTTGGTAAATAAAACTAATAAATAAATGATAATAACATTTAAATAAGTTGGTGGCACACACTGACATCCTCCAAGTTTAGAAACACCTATAGAATAAATTCTTTATTGGCCAAGTGTGATTGGACATACAAGGAATTTGTCTTGGTACAAATAGGGCGTTGGTATTTACCTGACATGCCCATTCTCTTTGAGCTGTGAAGAGCATCCAGTAGTGGGAGGTGCTTCAGTTTCTGCTTGTCTAGTCTGGGCTAATTTGCCGAATGCTCCACCTCCTCCATGGGACCCCTCCCCAGCGTTCCCCAGTTTTGGTGAAGACAAGAGAAATGACAACCTTGCCCTCAATGCCCTAACAATTCATTGGCCGAAACAGGATCCCACCAGACGGAAAAAGGGGTGGGGCTGGATGCTCTTCACAGCTCAAAGAGAATGGGCATGTCAGGTAAGTACCAACGACCTTTCTCCCATGAGCTGTTCAGAGCATCCAGTAGTGGGACATATCAAAGCTTGGCCTGTCCTGCGGGAGGGACTCCGTCTGGCTTGGAATACCCTCCTGATCCCTGTGGACCCTTTGCAGAACTCTTCTGCCAAAGGAGGCCTCAGTGGATGCAAACACATCTATTTTATAATGCCTAATGAAGGGCAATGGAGAGGCCCAGGTTACGGCTCGACAAATTTCAGTTATTGGTGCTTGCGTGGCCCACGCTGCCGATGTTGCGGCGCTCCTTGTTGAATGAGCTGTTATGCCCCTGGGCACCTGTAGTGATTGAGTCTGATATGTTGTCGCTATTGCAGCCCGTAGCCAACGGCCTATTGTGGAAGATGAGACCTTGCATCCCTGAGTGTTGGGTTGAAATGACACAAATAAGGCTTCCATTTTTCTGAAAGTCGCTGTGCAGTGAATATATATTCACAATGCTCTCCTCACATCGAGCCAATGCCATTGAAGTTCCAACCCTTGGGATGGCCTGGGACAAAAATTAGGAAGTATCAGCTCTTGTGCCCTATGAAAAGCTGAATTAATCTTGGGTATAAACGTAGGAACAGGACGAAGGACCACCCGATCAGAATGGAAGATGCAAACATCTTGTCTGATCAAAAAAGCTGCCAATTCTGAAATACGATGAGCGGAAGTGACCGCTACAAGTAAAACTACTTCATACATCAGAAATTGTAGGCTTGACGATCGCAAGGGTTTGAAAGGACACTTAGTAAGTACAAGAAGGACCTTGTTAAGGTCCCAAGTGGAATAATGGTGAACTGCTGGTGGACGTAAGTTTATGGCTCCTCGAAGGAAACTCCGTATACGTGGGTTATGGGAAAAAAATAGTAAACCTTCACAAATGACAACTGACACCAAGGCTGCCACCTGTCTTTTCAATGTATTAGGTGATAGTCCCTTGTCAAGCCCCTCTTGTAAGAACTCTAAGATTTGAGCTATAGATGGATAAATAGGATTAATTTGAGACTTTGCAGAAACTGGGCCACGTGGCATTGTAAATATGAGTTGTTGAGGGGTGTCTGGCAGCTTGAATGGTGGCGATAACTCTGTTGGAGAACTGTTCGCTCTTCAGACGACTCCGCTCAACCTCCAGACGGTCAGGTGCAACCATTGAGGGTCCAGATGTTGAAGGGGTCCCTGGGTTAGCAAGACCCTGTCCGGCAGAATTCTCCATGGTGCTGATACGGATAGACTGCGGAGGTCTGCAAACCACAGCCATCTGGGCCAGTAAGGGGCTACTAGCAGCAGCTCTGCCTTCTTGTCTAGCAGCTTTTGGATGACCTTGGGGATCAGTGAAAGTGATGGGAATGCATACAGGAGTCCCAGGGGCTAACAGCAGCGGAGCATATTGAAGTTCTCCGCTCCTTGCGATGGGTATCTGGAAAAAAATCTTGGGAGCTGAGTGTTGAGGGGGGAAGCGAACAGGTCTACCGCCGGCTATCCGAATGTCCTGACCACCTCTTGATAGAGGGTTGGATGGAGGCGCCACTCTGACTGATCGATCGTGGCCCTGCTTAGCCAGTCTGCTTGTGTGTTGGACAGTCCTGAAATATGCTCTGCTCTGATGGAGAGCAGGTGTTCTCCGCCCAACGACATAAACGCTCTGCTTCTCGCATGAGGCGTTTCGACTGAGTGCCCCCTTGTTTGTTTACATGAGCTTTTGCTGTCACATTGCCGGTCAATATTAGAATGTGATGATTGCGTACCTGTGGAAGGAAGCTGCAGAGAACCAGGTGTACTGCCCGAAGCTCCAACCAGTTTATGCTGCACGACTGTTCTATGGGGACCAGCGGCCTTGTGCTGTGAGCGATTGGAAGTGAGCTCCCCATCCAAACAGGCTGGCATCGGTGGTGATGGTGAGTCTGTTGGGCTCCTTGAAGAGACAACCTCTGTTTATGACTGGTCTGGTCCACCAGAGGAGAGATATGAGGACCTTTGATGGTACCTTGACTCTGTATGTGGAATTGCTTCAGTTGGATTGCTGGTACGGGAGCAGGAAGAACAGATATACATGAGATCATCTTGCCTAATAACTTTGATAGATCTGCTAGGGGCACCCTTTTTTGAGTCCTGATCTCCTTAACTAATTGGCAGAAGCTGTTGTGTCTATCTGGTGAGAGGAAAACTTTGCCTTCCACCGTATCTATGACAGCTGCCAGATGGATTAATTGAGTTGCAGGTGTTAATTGACCCTTTTTCCAATTAATTGAGAACCCATGTAGTTGTAGGGATTGTAATGTAGCCTGAGTATCTCTGACTGCTTGATGAACAGAAGATGACAAAATTAATATATCATCAAGGTAACATTGTAATCGTACAGGGACACCTCGGAGATGAGCTGTAAGAGCTGCGAGAACCTTTGTGAAGATCCTGGGGGCTGATGCTAGTCCAAAAGGAAGAGCCAGATATTCAAAATAGTGGTTATTGTAACAGAATCGTAAAAATTTAGAATGGAAAGACTGAATAGGAATATGTAAGTACGCCTCCATCAGATCTATGGACGTAAGGACGTTCCCTTTTCTGATGTTAAGTAAAATAGATTGCAGGGTGTGCATTTTAAACTTGCGATACACTAAGAATTGGTTAAGACATTTCAAATCTAAGACTGCTCCCCACTACCAGCCCCGAACTTTTGGGAACAACAAAAAGGTGAGAATAGACCCCCTGCCCTCATTGGTCAGCAGCTACTGGTTGGATGGCTCGTATGTCCAGTAGGTGTTGGATAGCTGTTGTCATAAGATTTCATTTAACCTGATCTCTGGAAAGAGGGCATGCCATAAAAAAGTCTGGGGGGGTGGATTGAAACTCCAGGGCAAGGCCGAATCTGATCGTGTCTCTGACCCAGGCATCAGACGTTGAGGAGTCCCATTGGTCCGCGAATAATTTAAGGTGGCCGCCAATAGGAGTCGGATCCAATGAGTTATCTTGGACGCCGGAAAGATCTATTTCCTAATCCTCGGAAGGATCTCTTGGATTGGCCCCCTCTTCGGTTTCTCTCCCCGAAGTCAGACCTGTCTGGCTGCTGCCTTGGTCGGAAGGATGGAGGTCTCTGATATCTGGTTGAGAAAAGTCCCTGATAAAAAGTCCGGAAGGATCCCCCCCGAAAGGGCTAAGGGTTTCTAGGATCTGACTTCTGAAAAAAGGAAGGTAAAATTCTCTTTTTGTTTTGAGTCTCGATAAGTAACGGATCCAGGGAAGGGCCAAACAGTCTGTCTCCCGCTAGAGAAGATGAAGCCAGCTTGCATTTATGCTTAATATCCACTTGCCAATGCTTTAACCATAGCAAGCGACGCGCTGTGACATGTGAAGTAATGGCTCTGGCTGAACACATAACTGCATGAAAGATTGCGTCAGCGGAGAATTCAGCGGCTGTTATAAGTTTTGCAATGTCCTGGTGTGCTCTAATGTTAGAATTTGGGACATGCTCCTGTAATAGTCGGACTATCTGAGAGAAGAATGGGTAAAGAAGGAAGTGGCCGCCCTGATGACCCACGCATCAGACTAATGGGCCCTGCGTAGGGCTAGCTCGGCTCGCTTTTCCTCTGGCTTTAATGCCTCCAGCGCCTCACCAGGAATGGAGGACAAGGACACTAATCCCACAACGGGTTCGTCTACCTCGGGAGTATTTAACAATTTTAAGAAGTCCAGAGCCAAATTAAAATGTTTCCTGTTGTACCCCATGGGAGCCGGGTACACCGCTGCACCAGATCCGCAAACATGTGAGGAACTGGAATCACGTCTGCCTCGACTACCAGTTGGTTGAAAATGAGATCCTCTGGTCCCTCTTCTGATAGAGTTGGAGTGGTAGAAGGGGCTGGCTTGTCCAGTCGCACAGTGTTTTTGGCCTTAAACAAGAGGGATTTGAATAGTTGTTGGCGGAATAAGCCTATAAATACAGGTTGATCGGGAACAAGACCCTCATCCTCAGACATCCCCCTTTCTAAGGGGTCTGCTTCTGACATGGCCAGATCACTGTCATGTATTGATCCTGATTCAATCTGTTCCATCTGATCAGTGTGTTCTCCCTCTTCTGCCTCCTCCTCCTGCGGCCCCTGGAGGAGCGTATCCTCTTGAAACTATACCTGGGTATAGTGTTGCTCCAATTTGGGTAATGATTGAACTAATTGTGACTCATACTCAGCGGGTGCAGGACGATCCCTGGTCAGAACCACCTGTTGCAGGCCAGCTGCAATTCCCTGACGGACAGCCATCTCTTGGTCTTCATCCGCTCCGGCACGTCGTCTGGAAGAGTTAGGTCTTGTCGAAGACCAGTCGCAGTTGGTATGAACGTTGCTTCAGGTGCCCTTTGCATGGTTGGTAATCCAGTTAACTGGACCTGTTGACTCTGGGGAATCAAGCTGCACCTGGATGAGAGGGAGAGATCTAGGGGAGATGGAGGGTGGGAAGAGGTAGACAGTCCTGGACTGGGGGGGGGGAGGAAGGTCCTGTAAGGCTCTGTGTGCCTCCCTTGCACCCTTGTCTATTTGTTTTTCTAATGCTCTATGGCACCTGTTGGTGTCCTTTTCTGAGGCCTTAGAGTGACTTTTTTTCTGTTTAGATTTAGCTTTGACTCTAGAAGTAGAGGACTGAGAGCTACGATCGCCTGCCATTTTGATTGAAAGAAATGCAGTATGCTAGTTATTCAAGGCAATACTGTGGAGGTGGTTGGCATGCCCAGGGGCCTGATCCAGGAAGGGACCGGTTCCCCTGATAATATCTAGTCCCCTTCTTTTTTTTTTAAAGATATATATATATATATATGTATGTATGTATGTATGTATGTATGTAGGTAGGTAGGTAGGTAGGTAGGTGTGTGTGTGTATATATGTATATGTATATATATGTGTGTGTGTGTGTGTGTGTGTGTGTGTGAATGTATATACTTTGTGTTACAACACCCTGCTAAGCCCCAATTAAGGGAGAAAGCATACTGCTTTCTATTCTGTCTTTCGGCTCATCACCAGAGACCATATCGACAGAAAGCTATTTGTTTCATTGTCTTTTGTTTATATGTGTGTTAGGTTTTGAGCTGGTAAATAATTAAATAAGGGAGACTAGGATAGATCTATTTCGAGCTTGTTAGCTCTCTTCAGCTAGCCATACCTTTACTGTGTTGTAACACAAAGTATATACTCATTCCCCTGCCTCAGCTGAACAGGATAGAACCAATGGTCTAATGGCAATTACAACTGTCTCACGTGTAATACTTCCCTGGTTCGAATCCCAGTAAGGGTATGGCTAGCTGAAGAGAGCTAACAAGCTCGAAATAGATCTATCCTAGTCTCCCTTATTTATTTATTTATTTATCAGCTCAAAACCTAACACATATATATGTATGTATGTATATGAGTCGTATCACCGTAATAATATCCTCTGTTATGAAGATATTAATACCAAATATTCAATTATTATCTGTATCTATTATTATGATTAATAATATCAATGTTGTTGTTGTTATTGTTGTTGTTGTTATTATTACTATTACTATTATTATTATTGTGATTATTATTGGAGTGAATGATAATCACCAATATATATAGAAATATGAAATATATGTCCAATTTATTGAAAAACAGTTCAATATAATGGATATCCAAACAGCCAAATTAAGAATGCCTGAAAAGGCCAAGATAATAAACAAAAAAGGACCTTCAACAGCTTCCCTGCACAGGCCTCGGGCCTGGGTGTTTGCTGTTGTGCCGCTGGGTGGATAAGGCTGTGAGGGTTAAGCCAACAATAATGCATAAATGGCCACGATCCTAATAAGACAAACGAGGTGTAATAATTTCTTTACGTTATCTAAAAGGAAAACCTCTAATCAGGAAAGAAAGTACCTCACACAGCTCGATTTACAGATAGTGCGGCCATGCGGTCTTTAAGACAAAAGTTGAAAACAATGGCTGTTACCTTTGGTGCGCGCGCACTTCCCAGCAGCAAATCCTGCCATGTGATAAAATGCTAAACGGCCGGGAAAGAAGGTGGAAAAAATTAAACTTTTACACTTTCCACCAGAAGACGGTGTTCTGAGAGGAAGTACTCGATAAGATTCGCAATGGCAGGGGGTAGAGGGAGAGGTTGGGGGGGCTTGGATCAAAGCCGAAGCCTCCCACCGCTTCGGGGCGTGAAATGGTGCTGCCTGAAAATACAAACGATCTCCAATGGCCAGATGGAGAGGGCTAACGTCTGGAGATTGTAGATGATTTTGAGGCTAAAGCCTGAAAAAAGAACCAACTGTTTTCAAACCTGCTGAATAATTCTCCTGTTTTGGCCAAGGAAGAACAAAAAGCACTGCCTATCCTCAACGAGGCTGAGCCAAAACTGGGGAACGCTGGGGAACGCATGGAGGAGGAGGAGCATTCCGCAAATTAGCTCAGCCTAGACAAGCAGAGACTGAAGCACCTCCCACTACTGGATGCTCTGAACAGCTTATGGGAGGAACTCTCGGTATACATAAAAGAAAAGATACATTCGTCAAGAGTCATAAGGTACAACACTTAATAATAGCCATAGGGTACAATAAGCAATCAAATCACGCTAGGAAACAGTCAATATAAATTGTAAGGATATAAGCAACAAAGTTACAGCCATAGTCACAAGTGGGAGGGGATGGGTGATACGGAGTGATGAGAAGATTAAGAGTAATAGTAGTGCAGACTTTGTAATCATTGAACAGTGTTGAGGGAATTATTTGTTTAGCAGAGTGATGGCTTTCGGGAAAAAATTGTTCTTGTGTCTAGTTGTTCTGGTGTACAGTGTTCTATATCATCGTTTTGAGGGAAGGAGCTGAAACAGTTTATTATAACAGCTTATCTATTTAATGGGGATTGGGGATTGAAAAACATTCCTAAAATTTCAAACATTCAGGTGGCTTTCAAAACAAGTTATCATGAAAGCAAAACAAAAGCAGAGGATGAAAGCTTTGAGCCACAAGAGGAACATACAAATGAATGTAAGCTTTTAACAAAGGATAAAGAATGTCAACAAATAAAAGAAAAAACAAGAAAAGGGAATATATTGTTTAAATCAGAGAAACCACCAAAAAATTGAGAGTAATCATAGACAAAATCAAAAAGATCGATGTTTTAAAAGAAGATGGAAAATGTAACAAGTTCTTTACAAACGGGTTTATAGAATGAAAACATTTGGAGGCAGATAATATACTGAGGAAACAATCCCAGTAGAAAGTAAACTATGACAGGCAATAAATCAGCTGTCCCATAAAGAAGCACCTAGTTCAGATGAAAAACACATGGAGCCGTGTGAAAGTGCAGAAAAAGAGGCATTAAAATACTAACAGCTCCATATGGAACAAGGCTGTATCTGCCCTACAGATTGGAAAAGTGTAGTGTTTTTTGCAGAAAAGAGATGCAGGAGAACTATAGGAGATGACAAGGACATGCAAATTACCAAACTGCACACAAATACATTAACTGCACACAAATACATAAAGTTAAGATCCTACAGAAAAAAATAACACAGCTAGGTATGGAGTTAATAATAAGTTTAGGAAAGGTTTTAGAAAATCTGAGGCATAATGGAGAGAGTAAGAGAAAATAAGATTTACTTTTGCTTTACTGACTTAAACAAGGCCTCTCTGCAGATCCTACCAAAAAGACAGGATATACAGAGGCCAATAGATGTGCAGGACATATAACTGTTGTTCTAAATAACTTGTGCAATGAATAAGAAGATAATGCCAGAGTGAATTTGGTAAAAAGGATAATTTCAAATGGGAAAAGAAGTGGAACAAGGATGCATAATGTTATCATATCTAAACAACTATATCTGAAGAATGGTAGAACTGGAATACAAAACAACTATAACCAAAACTGGAGATAGAAACATTTTTTAAAAAGTGCGGGAGCTCCTTATGAAAGTAAAAACTGAAAAGTTAAAAATCTGAGTTAATTAAATATTAAAAACACAAAGATAATTTCAGTCAGCATATCTAGTTAATTTATAATTGAAGATAAAAAAAATGAATGTAATCAATAATTCTACTTTCTTGAACTCAAGAAAATAAAGATGGATAGTGTATAGTAGAAATACAATAGATAATCTTAGGAAAGAAAACAGTGACAAACCTATGCAAGTTCGTAAAATAAGAATATGACAACAAAGGTCAGAACAGTTAAAGCTGTTTTGTTTTCCCCAGTAGTAATGTGCTAGTTGATCATATTTTAAATCTATATGAATAAATAAAGCTAATTTTAATACTATTTGTGTTATAAATATCTGACCAAATGATAAATATACAAAGCTTTCTTCTTTGTTTAGTCCAATCTTAAGAGCATTTTTCACCATCAATTTTAAAGCAGTTAGAAAAGCAAAATACGGTACTGGCAATATGTAACAAAATTTCTGGAAGCCATGCCTGAAACCCTTAATAGTTCCCTCCAATGCAAGATCATACTCTTTAACATATTTAATTAGAATCAATATACAATCAAATTGTACACAGTATGGCTTGCTAAATTATGGAATTTTGCATTTAGAATGCCTTCCCATTCCAATTCAACAAACACCTACCCTGTTTTCTGAGAAAGTTGAATAGAAGCCTGGCACTCTGACAAAACAGCCATCAATAGACACATAGACATAAACAGTATCTACATATTATACAAAAGACACAATCAACAGCCAAAAACGAAACAAAAAGACCAAAACACCTCTCTTACCAGCAATCAGCATCCAGATGAACATAGATTCTTCAAAATTAACATCAGACTGACAGTCAAGTAAACAATAAAGTATAAATAATAATATCGTGTCCCAGGATAATGTTGCAGGATCAATCTGAGTCGGTCACCAGAACCAAAGGTTTATTCTTCCAAGCTTTTAGGCTAGTGTTAATCAGGGAACCTCTCTCTTTCCAGAATATGTGTGCTGGTCTCAGTTATTGACTTAGATTTGATCCTGCAAGTAAGCAATACCCAATCAAGGAACTGCCAAAAAAGCTAATAGTAAACAGCACAAAAAAAGTACCTTTAAGACCATCCCCACCAACGCTGACCTGGAAAAAAACCACTAGAATATAAATTGAGAACAAACCCCACTCTCTACTAGCACTGATGATGTTTGGGTAATGAAACATTTGCAAGAAAGCAATCAAGCTCAGAGAGAACCAAGGACACTCTCAAAGTTGAACATGTTTAGAAAGTAAAAACATTTTCTACTAACCTATAAAATATTCCTTACTTGACTCCCCAGATACATTGAGCAGTCAGTGTAACATCTGGATGGCATCAAGTAGAGGAAGGCTGACCGAGAATTATTCTCAGCCTCCGGAGTTGCTCCATAGAGCATAGTTCTGGCACTCATATGAGTCCTCTCCCCTCAACCACTACAAGCTATGAGTCTTCCTATTGTTCAAACATGCATGCTACTTTTGGAGGGGGAATTCCTTATAGTAGGATGATTACGATTTGCATTACTGCAAACTATAGAAAGCCTGTTGGGTAACTTCACACCAGACATTTTTTTCTCAGCCCCATTCATCTCACTGTGTTGGCTGTTGTGAGGAAAACAGAAGGAGGGAGTATTAGGTATGTTCACTGCCTTGAGTTATTTATAAGGCAGGATAAAAAAATCTAAAATAATAACTCTAAAGACATGTATTAAATAACTAAAAAATGGCACTGTATAAATAAGGTATCAATCTATTTTCATGAGATATCTCATCGCCTTAGAAGAATTGCCCAGAATTTGAAGAGCTAATGGATCCAAAGGAAAAAGAAAGGATTAACAAATGATTCCTCATTCAGACTCTAGGACACCATTTTTGTCCACATTTTCAAAATCCTCATTACTGAGCTCCAATATCAAGACTGTCATATACTACCATAGCTGTCAGGGACCAGGCTGGGATCACTTTCCATTTTTTCAGCCGCCCTGACTGAAATCCTCCCCCACAACTCTTGCTCAACTGCTGCTCTCTCTTCCACTGAGGCCTTCTTAATAGGCACCTGCTCTAATTAAAATGTAATTTACAGCTTAACCTGAATTCATTAAAATATAAATTGAATCATAGACTTCTGGTGAATGCTATGGCAAACTGATGTCCTGCTGACAACAGGGCAGCATTTATGAGAAAAATCATGGCTAGATGCTGGATCTGGACTGGTAAAATCTTTCCAGAGAAAGGAGAGATAGTTGAGATAACCCACATGACTCCAGGCAGCTGCTCTTCATGAGCAGACCATAGGCATTGCTGTTGGGCTTACAAGTACAGTGGCTGGAAATCAAAGGATACTATCTAAATTCATGCTTATAACATACTCTCTTAACTTTTTAATCACTTCTCAGATTTTTTTCCCATTGCTTTGGGAAGATTAAAATGCTTCAGGATTCTTGGTGGGGGAAATTTTTTAATGTGATTTTAAAATTCTGGCAATATATATTTAAAATAGCAAAAGGGTACAATATATATTTAAAATAGCAAAAGGGTACTTAGAATATGGATTTTAGAAAGTTAGTAAGGTATTAAAAGTCCAAATGGATTTGGAATTATAATTTTGAACTTCCTGTAGGAAACGGCAATTGTTTGGATATTTTTAACAGGAAATATGACATGTAACCTTTAAGGTTTCACATTAGAGGGAGCTAGAAGATAATAAATTTGTTTCATTAATAAAGAATGGAGCAAAAAGCTTTGATTAATATTTTTTAATATTGGACTTTGAAATTAGTTAATATGACAGATTGTATGTTAATGAAATTGCAGAAGAAGAAAATACACCAGATGAGTTTGAAATTAATTTGAAAGTGCATTTAAATGTGTTAAGCAATGAGAAGGAAATGAAAAAAGATGGATTGGATATAGAAATAAAATCAGTGGATATTTCATTACTTAAGGGAGATGTACAATTACTAAACCAGAAAACTGATTTAGATAAGCTTCTCTTATTGAATACACAAAATAAATTTATTAAGGTCTTGAAAGATTTTGTAAGAAGTGATTTTTAAAAAAGACAAATTTTACCTAATGGATATACAAAAGAAGTCTGTCAAAGTTCTGAAAAATTCTTGGGAACAAAAAAAGATGATCAAAATCAAGCTCTGGGATTATATCTGAAGGGCTAAAATTTAGATAGTTAAAAGTATAGGGAAAGAATACAGGGTTGGCTTATTTGCTCAAGGCTAAAATAGAAAATTAATTATGTCTGACTTCCCTTACTGGACTTTTACTGATAAAGAATGATGAGCGTTTTGGATTTTGTTTTTTAGTTAAAAGATGAGTTATGGGGTAAAAAAGGATATATTGTACCAGAAGATGGTGATAAGCTACTAAAATTGTTTATGAAGGGATGAAGGAGACAGTTACAGATAGTCATTGACTTACAACAGTTCATTTAGTGACTGTTCAAAGTTACAACAGCGCTGAAAAAAGTGACTTATGACCAGTTTTTACACTTACATCCATTGCAGCATCCCCATGGTGACGTGATCAAAATTTGGATGCTTGGCAATTCTTCAGTGTTCCAAAAAGTAGAACAGGACGATTGTGCTGATATATATGAAGAATTTATTCAGTTAGCACAGTCATCCTGTTCTACTTTGTTGAAAACAGAAGGCAAACAAGGGCACTAAAGGAATGGCTTAGACAGGTTCAGCTGCTTAAAAATTCAAATACTACTTACACATGTTTCATATGTCAACATTCATGGATTATTCATTCAACTTTAATGCATAGTAAAATATGACCTAATCTGTACCCCACCATAAGCCTTTGTTTAAAAGGATTTAAGTTTTAATTCATATTTCAAGGGGTCAAGGGGTCAAGATCTGTGATCAACAGCCTGAAGAATGAAGCAACTGTGGAAAGGAACAAAATTAAGGCCATGTACCAATAAAATATTAAGGTCATCCTATACATGGATAACAATGTGGCAACAATTGCCCTATGACGAAGGAAACAATGTCAAGAGTGGTTTGTAGGGAAAATGTGGATTAAATGAATGTGACAAGAAGCAAAATAATTTTGTTTGTTATATTCATTTAGTAGCATCTGAAGAAAACAATCCAAACATTGAAAGGTTTTGTCTTCAGGGAACAGATTTCACATTGACTAGACTGTTACTGAAATTCTGTATGTTAAGATTAAAGATGCTAGGATAATACATTTCTAGTGTCCAGTATCGCTTCATGATGGGTTTCTTTTTCATCATGCATGACACAATATTCTGTAGCTGCAAAATGCAGTGGGAAAACTGGATCTCAGATGGCCCCATGATTACCCATATTTAGGATATTCCCATGCCCGATTCTTAAAATTTACAATAGGAAGTTTGCCCTCTAAAGCCAAAGAAGAGCTGTTTCCTTGAAGCTTGTTGCTCATACATTATTTTGTAACCAAGGATATTGAAATGTCAAGAAGCTATGGATTTTTCCCTCTTTTCTTACAGCTAATATACTGTATGCCATGACACTTTACATTATGCTATATACAAAATACATTATAAATAAAATTCTAAGATGCAAGTCACTCACAATCCCTGCTAGGAGTTTTAATAGCTTTAGTCTGGTCCTATTTTCTTCTTCTTAAAAAAAAATTGATTGTGAAAACCGAATGCATTTTATTTTCTATGTTAACTCATTGATTTAATTTATGTAGGCTGTTAGTCTGACATTTAGTGAGTTCAGTTGGTTGTCAGTTGGACATTTCTAGTTGATTAAATAAAGTTTAATAAATACTAAAATCTAATACTCTGATACTCTAGAAAATTATGAAAGTCCTAAAATCTTACATGAGGGCCTTGAGAACCAACTAAGAAATTGAAGGAAAAGAAGGAACAAAGACAACACACACATATATATGCATTATATATTATTTTCTGTTCAGAAGGCAGTATTTTCTAGAACAAATGATTTTTATATTGCTTTTATAACTTGTAGTACGTAAAAGTTTAGAAGTAAATAGCGTAGAAATGTAATAGTTATGTATATTTTTTTCATATGTACTTTCTGATATAGTGTAGTGTGAGAATTCTCCAGAAAATGTTATCATATGAAAATCAGGCAATGATAATGAAATCACTATTTAGGACTAAAATTTACCTGTTGAATTAAAATTTTATCATTGAAAGGTCAGAAATGGCTGGTTCTAGAGTGACTGCAAGTAGATTGTCAATAGCTCTGACACAAACAGTTGAATCTACCATAGAATGTCCCTGCATTAATAATAATGTATTATAAATAGTGTTTGTAAGCAAGCATCATCATTTTGGAAGATGTAGTCTTTTGTGTGATTGTCCTTCAAATGGTTATCTGAATGGAGCAGTGCAACACAGCCACAGGCTTCAACCATGCCTGATGTCAACAACTCCCTTTGCAAAGTAACCTGAGTTCCCCTTGCAGATTGAAGGATAATAATTCATCAGTAAAACTAATTCTTTTCACACTTAAAATAAGTGTGACTGTCGTCTTGTAATCCCCTGAACTGGCTGGGAATCTTTTCTGCAGCATAACATGTTCTACATTTTCTTTCTTTCTTTGTGTTAAGCACACAGCTGAGAGTAAGAGGGCCATTTGGAGCACCTTCTATGTCATTAATGATTTTCACGCATTAAATGCTATGCTGTTTAGATGGTTTCCTTTCCCAAGCCTATTAAAGATACTTACTCTACACTAGTTATCCCTGCTAGTGGACCAGATAGGCTAAAACTATTTTTATTGAGATTAGCTACAAAACAGAACCTTGCAAGTCTAATTGTGTTCCATGCACACAGAGCAGCCCAAAAGATTCACATATAGTTTGCAGGCAAAAATAATCAATAACATAATAAGAAATGGATTTTATTTGCTGTTATTGCTCCCAGCAAATCCAGAGATTAGGAAACAAACAGTACAATCTAAGAAATATAATCCTGCATTTCATCTGGATCAAGCATAGAATTAATGTAGGTATTTCACTTTCTTTTTAAAAAAAATAAATTTTATTAAGTTTCAAATTTTAAAAACATAAAATAAAACTTTATACATAGTTATCAACATGAAGACATCTTTTGCATCTCCTCACATTTTTCAGTATATGTATTTACTTATTCCTTTACCATTACGTCTTACTCTTGCTATAAATCAATATCTTTTATCCTTACATATTAATCTTCTCCATGGTCATATTTACATATTTACATATTCTCTCATTCTTTTCCTAATTGCCATTTTATTTTCTTTTTATTTCTAAACTACGCATACCAGGCATCCCAGGCCCTATAATAAATTGAATCTTCTGTCTTTTATTTTCATCCTTAGCCTATCCATCTCTATACAATCTATTATTTTTTTTATAACCATGCTTTCCGGTAGAACCCTTTTTTCCTTCCAGAGTTGTGCGTACGAGATCCTTGCAGCTGTTAATATATGTAACATGATATATCTATCTGTTTTATTGCATTTTTGTGTTATTATAACTAATAAAAAAATTTCCGGATTAAGTTCAATTTTCTGATTCGTGATTTCTTCTATCCATTGTCTAATTGTATTCCAATATTTTTTCACTATCTTAGTGTACACCTAAACCCAACTATATGAGCACCATAATGTCTTTAGCTTTCAGTTTACAAATATGTGTGGCTCAACCAAAAGGAATAAACATAATTATCTTTTCAGAAAAGTTTAGGATGTATTTTTTAAATCGCCAGAGATTTTTAAAAACTTGAAATTACCTGATCATATTCACATTTATTCACTTATTTACACAATGAACAAGACGTAATTTCATCCCATCATGTAATCGTGCATTACAGTGCAAGTCATAAAACGTCACTTGTCCCTAGGCATATTGTTTGCCCTACAAAATATATGTGGAGTATTATTAGTTAAATATTTAAGATTATGCTTCTGTGTTGCATAAAGTCTCCAATTAGTTGCAAATATGTAATGATTAGTATTGTAAATTGAGTTGCAAATCAATTCACAATGCAGGCCGTTATCTTTAAATACAGGGTGCAATGTGACTTCAAAATCTATATTACTCATCCTCTCATCTCTGCTCCATTAGCAGTCTTGCTGCAACATTCTTTGTAAGTTGCATTTGTAGATCTCATAGTACTCTTAACTAGGTTGTGCTCAGGACATGAGTAACTGTTGCGAAGCATCCTGTTCAAGTAAGGTGATAATTGATGCATCAAACTATACTGGGTAAAGGCCTCCCTGGCAACAGCTTCTCCCTGTTTTTCAGCAACAATTGAGAATCTCAGAGTACCCTCAAGTCACATACAACTCTTTTGTGGGAATATAGCACAGTGAAAAATAAGTAACCAAGACTGTCAGAACCTGACAAAGAGCACTTCCAACTTGGAATAATTTAATCTGAGTAGCTTTGTCCCATTCAGATCCTCACATCCTCCAAACATCTATTAACGTCTTCCACAGAATCTCTAGGTTGGCAATGTTGGCAACTGAGTGTAATCTGCATACTAATGATACTTCACCAATAAAAGGAACAGGTAATTGCAAGAACAAATATCTGATCGGGAGTGAAGGTGAAAAGATGATTCTGCAATCCTATTTGGAGCCAGTAAAAAACACACACACACAAAAGGTTCTTCTAGAACTGGGATCCAGATCAATTTGGCTTGGACCCTTCTTTACAAATGATCTTCACTGATAGTCAACCTTCCAGTGATTACTTCCCAATCATATTAGACAGTGAATTCTAGTTCTCTCTTAGACATGAAAGCCAGCTGAGTAAATTTGGTCCAGTCACTTTCTCTCGGCCCAACCTACCTTACAGTGATGTTTGTTATGGGAAAAATAGGAAGAACAAAGAATATTATGTACTGTATGTTTCCTTTAAGTTACTTCTAAAGCAATAAAAGCAGGATAAAAATCTAGCTAATAAATAAATATTTGCCAGATGCTCTGAGTCTATACTTGGCAGATGGTTGAATATTTTAGGATCCAGTTAACATCTTTAAACATTTTGGGATGGTATTTGACTCTTCTAATAAGCATAGGACTATTGGGATTGTATAGTTTAAAATGCCCAAAACTGACTGCAATTTTGCATTAAGATTGCAATCTTTTCATTATTTATATCATCTACTTTTGAAAATATCTTCAGCAGAAGCTAACATGCACATCTTATCTGATCCCCATTTAGGCCCATGTAGCTCTTTTGCCCACTTCAAGAAAATACAATCTAAATTACTAAAGGTTATTAAGTGACATAAAATGTACCTAATGGGTCCTTTGTCATGAAACTGGTTTGATTAAAGGGGAAGTCAGCATATGGATATATACGTATAAAACAGTAAAGGCTTTCCCTGTCCAGTCAAATCTGATTCTAGGGGGCACAACTCATCTGTTTCCTAGCCAAAGGAGCCAGCATAGTCTGAAGATTTTTCTGCAGTCATGAGGCCGGCATGACAATACGCAGAGATGCACTTAACACTGTAACCTTTTCAACGAAGTGGTACCTATTTATCTACTTGCATTTGCATGCATTCAAACTAATTTTCATTCAAATTATAAGAAGGTTTAAAATAGATTTAGTTGTTGTGCATTGAATAAAATTTAATTTAAGTAGTCCAAATCTTCAAAACTGATTTTTCAAAATTAATTTTACACTTGTTTTAGTTACTATTATAATAGAAAAATAAGCATTATCTCATTATAGTCTCCCTCCTTAAGCATTAAATACCATAGGATAGACATAGCGTGTAGCTATGGGAAATATTCTAACTAGAGTACAAGACTTGTACTATTGTAGGCCCCTCATTTGTGGGGTGCCTCAGGGGTCGGTCCTCTCCCCTCGCTTGTTCAACATTTATGTGAAGCCGTTGGGCGAGATCATCCGTGGTCTTGGGGTGCGGTGTCACCTGTACGCAGATGATACCCAGTTATACATCTCCACCCCAGACCACCCCAACGATGCTGTAGAGGCTATGTCCCGGTGCCTGGAGGCCGTGCGGAATTGGATGGGCGGGAACAGGCTCCGACTCAACCCATCCAAGACCGAGTGGCTGTGGTTCCCGGCGCCCCGATATAGCCAGCTGACACCTTCGCTGGCTATTGGGGGAGAGACTCTGCCCCCTACAGCGAGGGCTCGCAATCTGGGCGTCCTCCTGGATGCACGGCTGTCCTTAGAACATCATATTGCGGCCGTCTCCAGGGGGGCGTTTTATCAGGTTCGCCTGATTTACCGGTTACGGCCCTTCCTGGATCGGGACGCCCTGCGCACGGTCACTCATGCCCTTGTCACCTCTCGCCTGGGTTACTGTAATGCTCTCTACATGGGGCTCCCTGTGGGGAGCACCCAGAGACTCCAACTGGTGCAAAATGCGGCCGCGCAGGTGATTATGGGGGCGTTGCGTAGCTCCCATGTGACGCCTCTCCTGCACGAGCTGCATTGGTTGCCGGTGGCTTTCTGGGTTCGCTTTAAGGTTCTAGTTTTGACCTTTAAAGCGATCCATGGCATTGGGCCAGGTTACCTGCAGGATCGCATTCTGCCGGTGATCTCCAACAGACCGGTGCGTTCCCACAGGGAGGGCCTTCTCCGGGTGCCGTCGGCCTCTATGTGTCGTCTGGCAGCCCCCAGGAGTAGGGCCTTCTCTGTGGGGGCCCCTGCCGTCTGGAATACTCTGCCACCTGAGATACGCACCAACGCGGACCTGAGGGCCTTCAGGCGTGCGTTAAAAACCTGGCTCTTTGAGCAGGCTGGCCTGGGCTGACACGAGTTTTTAACTGTCTCCTTTTAATTTGGATCTTAATTTGGGTTTTAATATTCTTAGGGGGAGGGTTGTTTTATCTTAACAGCCTATTATTTAATCGTATTTTAACTTTTGTATTGATTGGGGTAGATTTGGCTGTACACCGCCCTGAGTCCCTCGGGAGAAGGGCGGTATATAAATGTTATAAATAAATAAAATAAATAAATATTATTTATTAAATGATAATATTTCTTTCTCTTCAATCTTCCATCTCATGATGAGCCACCCCACTAGATGCATTGTTGCTTTCCACAATGCTTTCCTCTAATAAAATAAATACAATAAAAATGATGGAGAAAATGTTTTTTCTTCACAATACTGATCCTTCTTTCCACATAGATCTCTTCTGTTGGATATGGGAAGAACATCAGTCAACTGGTTGTATTAAAATTCCAATGGATTCATAGTTTATGCATGATTGGCAACATCTCAACAAGCCAGATGCTTCCACTTTGATTTCCTTCTCACTTCCAATTTAGCAGTAAATTGTACATGGTTATTATATCCAAAATCTGCAAATGACAATTTGTTAAATGTACAATAACAACAATAAAAAAGCATTAAAAACTGTGGTGAAAAGAGATTTCCAGTTTGGTTTTAAAAGCATATTATGGTTGATAGCCTACCCATTTCAGATGTAATAGACACCCAGGAAAGGAAATTAAAGTGCAAACAGGAAGGAGAGAGAACTCTTTCACAGAATTCACCTATAGGCTCTGAGTATACATTCTAAAAGTTAGAAGGATGCAAGAACTTGTAGGACCTCACAAAAGTTTAATTTTGTATGAGTACTGTATCAATTTCCTACAGAAAGAATATGGATAGTTTTAATGATCATTTTAATGATTTCATTATTTGGAGGCTATGGATGTAAAGTGTAATTCTTTCTTCAGAGGACCCAGATTGTTGGGAGCAATATTCAATTTACTCTGTGAATTGCTCAGAAAGGGCTGTAAAGCACTGTGAAGTGATATATAAGTCTAAGTGCTATTGTTGTTCATAAAATACAATAATTGTAATTATTTAAGTATTTTGATATAAAATGAGTTCATAATATTTTGATAGAGGGTGGGCAAATATAAAAGAAAAAAATATAGAATTAGAAGAGATAAAAATTTATTTTCTCACTAAAATATGTTTAATTTCCAGATTATAGAGCACTTAGGATCCCCTTTCCATCTTTGATAAGACAGAAACACAAGGTTTCCACCAATTTCTTCCTGATATTCATATCACAATTATTATGAAGAGATCAAACATCCACAGCAGAACTTTCACGAGCGAATGAACCATAATAATCCATTCCTTATCTTTCTTTTTATTTTTTTTTCAGCCCCCAATACAGCTTTTTCAAGTTCTAAAGCTCTGAAAAAAGGGCAGATAAAAAGGCACCCTCTCTCCAACATTATATAAAACCATTTTTCATGTCTTAACTTCTGCATCACTAGACACAATTTAAAATAGATAAAAGCAATTGCTGATTAAATGATATCTCTTGCCTAGAGATAATTCTCCGCCTCATTAAAACCAGTCATTACTTTTTCATTATTTGTAACAAGGCCCTGTGGAATACAAATAGAAGCCCACAACGTTTGCAGAACGATTTATTCTAATTGGTTTAAAATTCATCCCTCCTTGTCTCTAACTCCCACCGTCCTAACCCAGAAAACATCGTTCACTCATAGCCTGAGTATTAGCCCTCTTGAAAAGTGAGTGATTGTCCTATTAAAGGAGATACATTGGAATCCATCCTTACCTACCTCAGTCATCTAAGACTAGAAATGTTTAAGCTCTCTAAAAAATAAAATTATTGTTTAGAATAGTATAATTATTCTCCACCTCTGATGTTTTAATATACCATAACCTAATTTATTCTTTCCTTCCCCATTTAAAATAATCCAATTTATTACATCCTCTGTTTCCACCTAATTGTGATTTACCCTCAATAGTCAATAAATTTCTTTTGTACTTACTCTTTAAAATATTTTTTATCTATTTTAGATTTTTATCTATTTAGATTTTTTCATGGAGCCCATATTCCTTGTCTTGAATACCATCTTTATTACATCTCACCACACAGCAGCAAGAAAAGTGATCTTTCAGAGATGAAATAAGTTTTTCCATACTGTATACAGTATGTTTCAATAGCCAGTCTATTTTACTATGCCACATATTCTAAGGTATCAGATTAGAAGCCAGGAGATATGAATTCTAGTCCTGCCTTAGGCATGAAAGACATGTGGGTGTTTTTGAGCCAGTCATTCTCTCAATCCAACTCACCTCACAGGGTTGCTATTTTGGGAAAAATGAGAAGAGGAAGAAGTATTAGGTATGTTCACCAACTTGAATTATTTATAAAAATAATAAATGCAGGATACAAATAAGTAAACAAACTACAGAACTAATATAGAAGGATCTTGACAGACTTGAACACCAGGCCTTACCTAACCAAATGAAATTCAATGGTGAGGAAAGTATGGTTCTACACTTAGGCAAGAAAAACCAAATGCACATGGACAGAATAGTTGGTATGTGGCTCAATAGTAGTAATTGTTAGAAGGATCTTGGAGGCCTAGTGGACAATCATTTAAATATGAGCCAATAGTGTACTACAGTTGCGAAAAAAGCCAACATAGTGCTAGGCTGCATTAACGGAGGGATAGAATCAAGATCACATGAAGTATTCATGCTACTTTATAATGTCTTAGTAAGACCATTTAGAATATTGCAACCAGTTTTGGTTGCCACAATATAAAAAGGATGTTGAGATTCCAGAAAGCATGCAAGAAGAATAAAGGTGATTAAGGTGACTAAGGCATTATAAAGTAGCACGAATACTTCATCTGATCTTGATTCTATCCCTCCGTTATGCCACTTCTGCGCGAGCTACATTGGCTCCCGGTGGCCCTCCAGGTGCGCTTCAAGGTCTTAGTTATTATCTTTAAAGCGCTCCATGGCTCGGGACCAGGATATTTGCGAGACCATCTCCTGCCATTATCGGCCTCCCGCCGACCAATACGCTCCCATAGTGTCGGCCTCCTCGGGGTGCCGCTGGCTGGACGGCTGGCGACCCCGAGGATGTGGACCTTCTCATTGGGGGCACCCTCCCTCTGGAACGAATTACCCCCGGAGATGAGGACCATCCCTGATCTCCTGACCTTCCGCCGTGTGTTGAAAACCCATTTATTTCAGCAAGCCGGTCTGGCCTAGGGGTTTTTAGAGCTTTTAATTTGATTTTAACTTTCTTAATCCTTTATTTTTAATCTTTTGATATGGCCAACTTATTTAATTCTTTTAACTTTTAAATATTGTATATGTATTCTTATATGTATATTTTATCTTGGCTGTTCACCGCCCCGAGTCCCTCCGGGAGAGTAGGGCGGTATACAAATTTAAATAAATAAATAAATAAATTAGGGTGTTGAACATACATAGAAAAATAGCTGCAGGAATTGGATATGTCTAGTTTAATGAAAAGAATGACTATGGTGACATGATAGCACTGTTCCAATATCGAAGGGGCTGCCACAAAAAAGAGGGGATCAATCTATTCTCCAAAGCATCTGAAGGCAGAATAAGAAGCAATAGAAGAAGAGAACCAACGTAGAAGTAAGGAGAAATTTCCTGACAGAACAATTAATCAGTGGAATGGCTTGCCTTCAGAAGTTGTGGATGCTCCATACTGGAGGTTTTCAAGAAAAGACTGGACAACCATTTGTCTGAAATGACCAATAGCCATATACATTAGCTTATCTACATAAGAAATGTGCAGTACTCCAAGGGTCTCCCTGATCAAAGCTGGAGGATAGATTTATTTCTAGTGCAGCTGTGCTATAATTGAAATTGTATGCAATATAATACTTTCTTCTGCTATAAAATGCTGAGTTGCCATTGTGGTACTTTCTCCATTGGAGAAAATTCCTGTCGCGTCTAAGCTACTGACTCCTGAGTTTTAACCATCCTAATAGTCTTTTCACAGAGAATCGAAAGTTTGAAAATATAATGCCAATTTTTGGAGAAATGGTTGGACATCATCTTGGCTCTCTGCAGACTTTGGGCTAATGTTTGGATAGATATATACTTTCTCTTGAGAGTAGGCAACAGTATTTCATTTTTAATGCAGGCCAGTGTGCTCACAGTAAAAAAAAAGACAATAAAGTTATCTTATCTTAATATGGGATATGGCTCCATTATCTATCTGGAAATGTGGTGGTTTTGGGTTATTTTCTTCAACATGATCACCTTTTAATATAATGGTTGGTTTTGCTATGGAACAAAGATTTTGCTTTCTGAATACTTTTGAGCATTTTATAGTTTTTGACTGCTAATGATGAAAATAAACTCTAATTTAACCTTGTTTGTTTGTCTGTTTAATTGCTGCCCAGTTCACCAATACAGTGACTCTGGGTAGCTTACAATACCACAATATCACATACTGTTTTATAGAAAACTTCTGTTTTACACAATGGTGATGTACATGATTCTTTAGTATGTTGGTTACTATGCTGCACACATGAAAGAAAAATACAGAAACATGGAATTGTTTTTGAAGCACATCCAGTACACCAAATATAACTGGAATATCTATATTTTATGGAGATTTGAAAGTAGTGGCTCTGCTGCTTGGACTACAGCTCAAATATACCAGGTACTGTTGTTATATATGCAAATAGGACAGCTGTACAAAGGAGTCACATGACATTAAAAAGAAATGGCCACTCCAAAAGAATTTGGTTCCAGGAGAGAAATATGTGGCATATCAACCATTTGTTGACCCAACAAAGTTATTTTGCCTCTGCTTCACATTAAACTCAGATTAATGAAAAATTTTGTGAAAGTGATAAAAAAGAAAGGTGAAGATCTTTGTTATTTGAGACAGGTGTTTCCAAGAATAACTGATGCCAAGATCAAGGAAGGCATTTTTGTTGGTCCACATACGTCATCAATGATAAGTAGTTCTTGGGGCTAGAGTAAATCGCCTGGAAAGCATTCAAGGATGCCCTTGAGAATTTTCTTGTCTATAACAGAGAACTGAACTATATTCAGCTGGTTGACAAATGCCTTACAGCACAGAAGATGGTGAAGTGCAACATGCCACTGAAGATTCATTTCTGCATCACACTTGGACTGCTTTCCCAAAAATCTAGGTGCTGTCAGTGACAAATATGGGAAAAGTTTTCACCAGAACATTACCACAATGGAAAAACAGTATCAGGGTAGCTGGAATCTATCAATGCTGGCTCACTCCTGTTGGACAATGCAGATAATCAACAATGAGTACAACAGCAGTAAAACACTTTTAACACTATTGAACTAATGTTTCATGTGTCTGAAACATTATGAGACAAAATATACTATAGTCATTAAAAGTTAATTTCGTATTTCTCTAAATTCTAATGGGATAAAGTTACTTTGAAATTATATTGAAGGGGTCTATCATAATCACCAAAGTTTTTCAGGAAGTAAAACTTTTGGGGGGGAAAGTTGTCCAGTGTTTTCATTATTTTTAATCTATGTGAACTGCCCAAGAATTTGGCAACTGAATAGTCTTAGAAATCTACAGGTAAATAAATATGGATTTTTTTTCTTTTTATAAAGTGGATTAAGGTAGAATATTCTAATCCATCAGCCACCGTGTTATCACAAATGGATCTTTTTCTTGTATTATGGAGATGTTTTCCAGAACTTGGCAAGGATGACCTTTATCTACTCTTAATTTGATGTTGAAATCACTGACTGTTTACCAGACAACTGAAGAACATTCTGGGCATAAAGGTGGCTCAGGTTTTACACAAATTATTGTCATATGGTAATGAACTACTATGTAATTGATAATTCTGCATGTTTTATTTACATCAAAATTTAAATATATAGTACAACAATTATGTAAACTATCAGGTTACTCAAATAACTGGAGTAACTTTCATCTGCTTCCTAAAGGCTTTATGATATCTGTGCTAATCTGTAAAAAATTAACTTGTTGCTTTAAATTTCATTAAATATTTTTAAATAATTATCCAAGGGGGAAACTCGGTTAACTAGATGTGAATATTTCAAACTGTTCATCTCAGGTTGATTTTAATATAACTAGTTTAAAATCCCAGTGAATTTATGGGGAAAGTTAAATATTTTTAAAAAATTACATCAAGTTTGATATATACTCAAAGGGAATTTTATGTTAGTAATGTTAATGTATTTCAAACAGAGTGATAAGTCATCAAGAAGGTTCATATGGAATGACAAAATTTGTGTTGAGGAGGATTTTAATCTTACAGATTTTCAGACATTATCATTGGTTAAACTTCCATTTCTCTATGAAAGCTAAGTGATTAAGTCCCAAATCCATTGTAAAAAATTGTTCATGATTCCCCTGACCTCATGGCAGAGAGGCTAGGTTCCTTTTGCATTCAAAATTCTATTGTTCTTCCAATATTAAATTCTGCAAAGTTTATTTGAAATATGTTTTGATAAAAATATAAAATTTAACATTATTCTTAAATATAATTTTGATCTTTATTCACCTGATAAATCTAGGGACAATCCAAATCTAAAAATTGCAAGTGCGGTTTTTTAAAAAAATTAACAGGGTAATAGGGGTGTTAATATTTTAAATTGGCTAATTGCCAATACAATTTTAAATCATTTTATTGAAAGAGGAATTTAGCTTAATAAAGTTTGCATCATTATCCTGGAAATATAAAATGATGAATGGGGTATCTGTTCTTGTTGCAGTATTATTTTTTTAATTTTAATATTCATTGATTTCTTAATATAGATTTGGGAAGGTGCTTTAGTTTAATGATGTGAATATGACTCTGAATTATATGACTCTGAATCTATCGTTATATGAAGAACTGTGGATTTATTTAGCTGGGACAAAGCAAACAGTATTACCCATTTTTTGATGGAAAAACAGTGCCATCTTGGATTTACAAGCTTGGATTGTTGATACGTATTTGGACTCTGGGGAAGAATTAGCTCTTAAAGAGAAATAATGAAAAGACTATTATTATTCTGTGGGGTCAAGGCTTAATACATTGTTTAAAAAGTGTAATTAAATATATTAAAATATGTACTGCTATTTTTTCTTTTTTATCCTTTTTAATTTCCTTGTATTAAAATAAATAATAAAGATGTACTATATACTTACCCTTTTTAAATTTCAGTCTTACAAAATACATTTTATTCATTTAAAATGTCATTTGTTAATACAAGCTTGTTGCCATTTTCATGTTATACAAGTCACTTTCCACATTTCTTTGTCATAATTAGATATTATTTTTATTTCCACCAATCTTTATGCTTCTGGTCAGGCTAGGTTTTTTAACGTTAACCATATCCAAATTGAACGCAGTATTCTATACTAAACAGTAAGGAGAATGTGAGTCAATTTGGCTACATTTTGGCTGGTAAACCACTGTTGCAATCAAAGTTTGATTTTATCCTAGGTGTGATCACTTAGTAAGCAAAATATGGAACCCTAACCTATAGTCTACTTTGCTATCTAACACACTCTTCCCTGCATCCAATCAACTATGGAAATTGAAAAATGTATGGTACACATTCAGGATGTCAAAGGTGGATAACCTAACAATAAACCCCCACTCCAGCAAATATTTTGTATGCAATTCTGCATCCAAAGATGAACACACTTCCTTAATTATCAAATTTTTGAAGAATAGCTTCAATTTAGATTTAAGATAAACTTTCTGCTAGGACAAATGTAAGGCAAGCACCTTGAGAGTCAATAACAAGCCCAAACACTGGAAATAGGAAGTATCAGTGTATAATATTTCCCACTGGAAACAAAGAAAGAATCAGTGTAGAATATTTCTTCTGCAATAAAAGGCGGGGATAAACAATTTAAAGCCTGCAGGAAGCTGAAAAGTGAGAAACACTGGCACAAAAAGCAGGAAAGTTTTTAATTTTCACCTAAAGAAGACAGTCCACTATGCAATTTACACCTCATCTGTCTCCATCACACTTTGAGGAGGTTTCATTCTAGCATACACGCACAGACATATACAACTGTACAACCAGATGAACCGGGAAGTGACAGCTGTCCAACCTGGTAAAATCCTTTAAGTGCAACATTGTGCAAGTGTGAATACTGCTATATGAATATCTTGAAATCCAAGAAGTCAATCTAATTCAGGGCCTGCAGTGACCATCAACTTGGACAGATTATACATATGTGTAGAATTCATTCCTCTTCTCTCTATGAGTTGCATGACCTAACAAATTACCCTGCCAGTCCTTCAAGCCAAAGAAAGAGGGTTTTGCAACAAGACTGGCTGTTCAAAAGCTGTTAAAAGCACTTCCTATACAGGATTTTTTATTTGTGAGCCTGTTTTGTCAATCTCTTCAGATTGCAAACACTGACCTTGTTCATTATCAAATAGAAGAATCTCTCCCTTTCCCCATCCGCACTGAATGAAAAGGGTAAATGGAAAAGGGCACATTCAAATTTAATGCATTGCTCTCTCTCTTGGGAATAATCTATTGAAGTTTCTTATTGCCTATAAGTATAATAAGCCCGTATTTAATTCCATTCTACTATTTAACTATACAAAGTATGCACCTAAACATTATTCCTTTGTATTATTTATGTGCACTCCCATGTTTCACTTTCAAGGCAGTTAGCATGGAAAAGAAAAAAAAATAGAGAGGTATAATCAGCAATATTTACCATCATATTTAATTCACACCACCGATCTCATATCTCTGGAATTTAAAACATAAATAATAGTTTATGACTTGTACAGAGCTAAAAGGTCACACCTGTTTTAACAACCATGTCAAGAGCCACACTCCTAAAGATCCAGATGTGGATCTTTTGTGAAAGGAATAGGGGTTTTAAAGGGTAAAGAAGGCATGTTATGCCTGACATGTTTGGCACCACCCACTCTGGACTGCATTAGGAATACTGGTGGGTCATGCGCAAACCTCCAAAGCCATATTTGTTGCACCTTTGTTTAAAAAGTACTAAATGGGGACAGTAAATTTTCTTGCATAAAATGGAATTAACATAACTGCAGTATTTTCTTCCTCTTTCTCATGCTTTCTATTTTCAATAATAATAATGTGTTAAAGCTGTTTTTTAAAATCACCAAAAAGTGTTCACATATTTTGTCAAAATGAAGGAGAAAGACAATAAGATGACAATGATGCCGGGCTACATGTTGTAAGCTCTAGCAGTACTTGTACAGAAATAGCTTTAATTCATTGTTGGGCAATAATGGATGAAGACCAGTATTGATGTTTATCAAAAGAGATCAGATAATTTTAAAAAGAAGTTATAATTACTTTGTGTAGTTAGTCATTAAAATATTTTTGAAGGGTAGAGAGTTTTTAAAGAGAGCTTTTGATTGCTTTGAATTGTTGGGTGAATGATATATATGAAAGATAGAATGGCCACTAGACAAATCTCTGACCTGCTTTTCCAACAACTGTAAAGCTTTGTCATATGAAAAAGAACCAAGATCTAATCTGAGGAAAATATAAAAAGAAAAGGTAGTATGTGCGTGAGAGAGACAAAGTAACATGTAAGAGACAGAAAGAATAATAAGTTGGATAACATATATGCAACAAGTAGTGTGTGCATCACAGGAGTGTTGGGATTCACAGCAAATGGTTAAATAGTACTGCTTGTAGCATACAGAAAATATAGTTGCATTGAATATATGAATTTGCACATCCTATGATAAACCATATCCTTTGCTGAGCTCGTACACTTGCTGTCTATGCAGAAACGCAAACCAAAGAGCCTGCCCGGATAACTCCGGACATGAGACAATGGCAAATTACATCCTATGCCAGTAGCTATGCTCTGTAGAAAGCATTGACCTACTTATTATTCTGCCCTGCAACAGATATGTAACTACTTATGAGAAAGTACGTATAATTCCCTATGCATGTAACCAATGTAGTGATACTTGCTCCCTCCCCTATGTATGTTGCCAAATAAAAGAGAGGCTCAGAACACGCCCTGGGTCCACTCGTCCTGAGGAAAACCTGTGTGTTGTCTTCACTTGCCGGTCAAGATTCATGAGTGACCCACCCGGTTTGTGGCATAATTAATTGGAATGCCGCAAGTGGTGACCCCCGACGTGATAAGCGTCTTGATGTGTTTCTGCGGGAGGCGGCCTTGACAACCTATATGAGTCTTTGGCTGCTGGCGGAAAGCGTCTCGGACCACCCATACCTACCAACGGGAAAACTGTGCACACCCATCCACGATTGGAGCTCAGGTAAGTATGGGGGGAAAACTCTCTCAACAACAGGTGCTACACCTAAACGAGCTGAGGGAGTTAACCGAATCTTCAAAAAGATATGCTTCAAGAGAGGGTAAATCACTCCCTCGATTGAAACATAATGATTTAATTGGCCTTCTGACACACATTTGGCAACATTTCCCATCGTATCCAGAGCAAGGAAATTATAAAATAAGTACATGGACAAAATTGGGAGAAAGTCTCCATTCGGCTCCTAGAGCCCCGATGCACGTTTTAACCACATGGCGTGCAGTCATGGAATGTTTAGTGATTCATCATAAATTTGCCAAACAATTACTAACGGATTCTGCGCCTCCTCCGTATGAATCCACAAAACAGGAACAGGCAATCCTCAATCCTGTTTTGCAGAACTCTAAAAAAGTCACTCCAACTGCTCCAAAACCAGACCCGCAACACCAAGGAGGTCAAATAGTTAAAGCAATACAAGTTGCACAACAATCAGGGCAACTTGAAACTGAGGATTTAGAAATGTGTGCTATGTTTCCGGTCACTTGGGACCCAGCTGGAGCCGCTGAAGGAGCGGCTGCTAGACCGATTCATCAACATGTTAATTATAAACAAATTAAAGAGATAAAGGGAGCAGTTAAAGATTATGGACTTCAATCTCGCTATGTTTTGGGTTTACTCTCTTCGCTTTATTCTGCTAGTGTTGAGATGTTACTTGCAGATTGGCAGTCGCTTTTTGGCATGATTTTGACTCCCGCCCAATATGTAGTTTGGAATTCGGAATATGGCAAACAAATTACCATTGCTGTCAATGCAGGACTCCCTCAAAACGTCACTGTAGACGATTTGATGGGAACCGGCACAAGGACAACCATAGCTCAACAAACTCTTTCTGACAGAGCTGCCTTTCCCATTATAAAAGATGCTGCTTTCGCTGCTCTACGGAAAGTAGATGACAATCAAGACATCCCATTGCAAACTTTTTCAAAAATTATCCAAACCTCTGCTGAAGACTATGCCTCCTTTATTAATCGTCTTCAGATTGCTTTGGAACGCCAAATTGATAATATAAACGCTAGAGGTGAACTAATGATGAAATTGGCTTATGAAAATGCTAATTCGGATTGCCAAAGTGGAAAAACTCACTGTGTTAAAACAACTAGTTAATGAACAATTGGACAATGGGCACCTCGAGCCCTCTTTAAGCCCTTATAACACTCCTGTCTTTGTAATTAAAAAGAAATCTGGCAAATGGAGATTCCTTCACGATCTGAGGGGGGTGAATGCTATTATCAAACCCATGGGGGCGCTACAGTGTGGCCTCCCAAACCCCAATTTAATTCCTCAAAATTATGATATGATGGTCATTGACCTGAAGGATTGTTTTTTCTCTATCCCCTTACACCCCACATCACGCTACCTCCCAAACCCTCACTCTTGCAACTACAACAATATTTGGGATCCATCAATTGGATCAGACCCTACTTAGACCTTTCCACCGCACAACTGTCACCCTTGTTTACTGCCCTTACTAAAGGAAAACATCCATCTGACATAATTCCTCTACAAAAGGATCAATTAGATGCCTTACACCTCATTAATCAGGCCCTACTCACAAAATGGGTGGACAGATTGGTAGAAAATGTACCTTTTGTATTGCTAATTTTCAACACCACCATGCTGCCCACTGCAGCAGTGGCTCAAGTAACACTTTCCTTGATAATTCTTGAATGGATCCACCTATCCCACACACCTCGTGCAACACTTACTACCAAACCTGCCTTGTTTGCTTCTCTCATCACCAAAGGCCGGCTACGGTCCAGGGCCCTAGCTGGTATTGAACCTTCTGTCATTTACCTTCCTTGCTCCCTCTCCACATGGGAGTCACTGCTCGCTGTCAGCGACCACCTTCAGTTCGCCCTAGCTGACTGGCCTGGTGTTGTCTCTTGCCACCCACCACCAGACCCTCGCATACAACTTCTCAAAACCATCCCTTTCACTTGGCAAACACAGATGTCTCCCCTTCCCATTCATGATGCAATCACCGTCTTTGCTGATGGCAGCAAAAAATATGGTGCATGTGCCTGGCAAGTTGATGGCCAATGGCACACCAAAATTACTCCTCCACAGTCCTCCGCCCAAAGGGCAGAACTTTATGCTTCTATTCTTGCCTTTGAGGCCTTTCCTCACCAATCCTTTAACCTTATTCTTGACAGTCTTTATGTTTCTCAAATTATTTCCTCCATCTATCAGGCCTATCTATCTCCCTCTATCGAACCAACTCTCTTATCCTTGTTTCTATCCCTGCAACACCTTATTTCCCAAAGAACCCACTCTTTTCACGTTGCACACATTCGTAGTCATCAACCGTTCCCTGGCATCCTCCAGGAAGGGAATGATGTGGCCGACGCTGCGGCCGCGGCTGCATCTTCCTCCCTATTCACTCTTGCCCCCTCCTCTCCCACTCCGTGGGAAAGCCATTCATATTTTCACCAGAACAAAAAAGCGCTTATTAGGCAGTTCAAAATTTCAGCTACAGAGGCTGCCGCAATTTTGCAACAATGCCCTATCTGTAGTAAACAAGCACACTCTGTGCCCATGGGAGTCAACCCCAGGGGGACAGAGTGCAACCAAATTTGGCAAATGGATGTCACTCAATATGCTTCCTTCGCCCCTTGGAAATATATTCATGTTTCCATTGACACTTATTCTGGCTTCATCATGGCCACCCCACAAAGGGGTGAGGCCACTAAACATGTAATCAATCATTGTATTCGCACCTTTGCATCGTTGGGACGCCCAAATGAACTCAAAACAGACAATGGTCCGGCTTACACCAGTACAATTTTTGCAGATTTTTGCAAAAAATGGGACATTGTCCACAAGTTTGGCATTCCTTACAACAGCCAAGGACAGGCTCTAGTAGAACGTGCGAACCAGACCTTGAAGCACGCTCTAGACAGATATATTGGCACACAGGGAAAAGTACCCCCTAGCCTCCCAGCCGTGCAAGATACTCTTAATCTTTGTCTATATACTCTTAACTTTTTGAATCTGACGGGCCAACCACCCAGCTGTGCTGCTGCTCGCCATTTCGCTGCCTCACCTGCTCCTGTGGACCACCGACCACTTGTCTACTATCGTTGCTTACCAGATCCAACCTGGCAAGGACCAGCTGGCCTTATCACCTGGGGTAGGGGATACGCTGCGATTCAACTTCCTGATCGCGTTCTTTGGGTCCCTGGTCGATGTGTGCGTCCCTATCACGAGAAGACAGGTAACCAACAGATCACTTGACTTTTGTGACGACCGCCGCTTGAGACAACCACCGCGTTCACATGTGCTGGCTCTGTCCCTGCCTTTGTGGTTGTTGCTGCTGCAGCCACTGTTGTGATTACTGTCCCATCTGCGATTGCAACATCGAATGCGACATTGTGGTCATTGAAGACCTCCTGGAGTGCTTTTTAGTTTCCAACACCCACCACCCTCCCTACTATAACCTGGTGTCTTCCCCTACAGTCGTCCAGGCTCTTCAGTATGTGGTATCTCTTTATTCTTCTGAACTGTTGGACACCCTCCCTCGGGAGCAATAACCCCCATCGCCCTATGAACCTTACATGGCACGTTCTGGATTATCGGGGTGCTTCCTTGAATTCCACCTCGAACTATACTTTGTGGCCATGGTTCCCTTCTTTATATTTTGATTATGGAGAAATGTTAGTGGGGGTAGAGGGTTTTGCTGATAAATCCAAATGCAGCCCCTCCCCCCGAGAGGTATGGGCAATTGGCCTTGGCCTATACATCTGTCCGGGACATATTAAAACCTATGCTCATCGGGAAAAATGTGGTGGCGTTCTGGATTTTTACTGCAAAAAATGGGATTGTGTTTCCACTGGCAAAATATGGTGGACTCCCCCTCATAAAGATGACTACATCACTGCCACTCTGGGCCCTGATGGATCCCTTCCATGGAGTTCCTGTTCAAACTGGGCGTGCTGTGGGATCCGATTAAACCCCACAAAAATCTCTTTTACCACCCTGGGCCGCCATCTTCCACGGAGCACCTGGCAAACTGGACTTCGATGGGGGGACGTGTGAATGATAATTCTGACAGAACCCTTGGCGGAAGCCACCCTGGCAATTTTTTCACCATCCGCCTGACCGTTTCTCTCCCACACTCCCCCACCGTAGGAAAAAACAAGGCCATCCTCTCCTCTTTCCTAGCTCCTTCGGATGAACTCCTCCCCAACCCTCTTTTGAAGTTAATCAATTCTACCTTCAAGTTTCTCAATTCTACACAGCCAAACCTGACTACCACTTGTTGGTTTTGCCTCTCCGCCACGCCACCTTTTTACGAGGCCGCCGGCTCTTCTCAGGACTTCACCAACCATTCCTCTCTTCCCTCTTCATGTCGCTGGACAAATGGCACTCAAACCGTCACCTCCATAATCGGGCAAGGCTGTTGTATCGGAATAGTTGGTAATTTTAGCAAATACTGTTTAAACTCTTCTTTCTGTACAATGTACCTCCCTCATAACAGAACTTCAACCTCCACAGCAGGCCTGCATATACTGTGGACCAAGAAAGGTAACATTGCTCTTCGATTGCAAAAAACTTGGTTTGTCCCTGGCAATGATTCAGTGTGGGCCTGCTCCACAGGTTTAACCCCATGTGTTTCAGGTGATGTTTTGCTAAGTACCAATAGCTTTTGCATTCAGGTGTACCTTCTTCCCAAATTGTCATATCACAAGTCAGATGACTTTTTAGACTCCTCTCCCTCTTCTTCCCGATATAAACGGGAAGTTGTAACTGCCCTAACGTTATCCCTACTCCTAGGCTTGGGGGCTGCAGGGGCTAGCACTGGTATCGCTGCTCTTGTCGTAGGGAACCAACAATTCCACTCCCTGCGGGAAGACATTGACACAGATCTTGAACGCATAGAAACTTCCATTTCTCACTTGCAAACATCTCTCACCTCCCTCTCAGAAGTAGTCTTGCAAAATAGACGAGGACTAGATTTACTTTTTTTGAAAGAAGGGGGGTTATGTGTGGCTTTAAGAGAAGAATGTTGTTTTTATGCAGATCACTCTGGCATAGTACAGGACTCCATGACCAAACTAAAGGAGGGTTTGAACAAACGTAAAAAGGAAAGGGAAGATCAAGGATGGTCTGGAACATGGCACAATCTCTCCCCTTGGCTTACCACCCTGCTAAATGCTTCTATAGGACCAATAATTTTGCTTATACTAATATGCACACTTGGCCCATGTTTGTTTAATCGCTTTTCTTCATTTATCACAAGTAAAATAGATTCATTACAGACCATGCTGTTGCAACCCCAGAATACCCCCTGGGACCTTGAAAGCAGGGGGACCTACCAACCCGTATCGCAGGAGGATGTGTCAAATTTTTCCATCACGAACGAAGAGGATGAGTCTGTCCTTTAGCTCGTTTTTATCAACCATCGAGACATCCCCTCAGACAACACCAGGATAAGGTCAGCAGGCACAGGCCGAGTCGGAAGACTTGACCTTGTGTCCAGTGGTTGGCGAGTGACAGCGTATCTCAGACTCGGAGGAGTCTGGGCCACACTCCGACTCCACCAGCCACAGCCTTTCCATTTGAATAAAAAAGAAAGGAGGAGATGTTGGGATTCACAGCAAATGGTTAAATAGTACTGCTTGTAGCATACAGAAAATATAGTTGCATTGAATATATGAATTTGCACATCCTATGATAAACCATATCCTTTGCTGAGCTCGTACACTTGCTGTCTATGCAGAAACGCAAACCAAAGAGCCTGCCCGGATAACTCCGGACATGAGACAATGGCAAATTACATCCTATGCCAGTAGCTATGCTCTGTAGAAAGCATTGACCTACTTATTATTCTGCCCTGCAACAGATATGTAACTACTTATGAGAAAGTACGTATAATTCCCTATGCATGTAACCAATGTAGTGATACTTGCTCCCTCCCCTATGTATGTTGCCAAATAAAAGAGAGGCTCAGAACACGCCCTGGGTCCACTCGTCCTGAGGAAAACCTGTGTGTTGTCTTCACTTGCCGGTCAAGATTCATGAGTGACCCACCCGGTTTGTGGCATAATTAATTGGAATGCCGCACAGGAGTATATAAATTATACAATTGTAAGGAAAATACCTCTATATGGTTTCTTTAAAAGGAAGAAAAACTATTATATTTCTATCTATCAAGTGACTAGTTTGAATTTATCTACCAGAACTCTGACTGAGACCTCCTTAGAAATCTATATAAGGAAGCAGAGAACTCTATTTCCCATAAGATTTCTAAGGGAAAAACACTGCTAATGGTTCCAAACATAGAATACAATAGTGCATTCTGTAAATTATGTGTATTTATGAGAGGGCGCACACACAGTTGCAGAGGCAACAGAGGTTACATGGCTGCTCTTAGATAAACAGAACACAGTTAATGATGCCTCTAGAGTATCACTTTCCACATATTGTGTTTTTTTGGTATACCACATTAAAAAGTATGATCAGCAAACTGCAAAAGGATAAGAAAAAAGAAAGTTATTGAGATAGAAGATGGCTTCTTTAAACTTTAGGACAATTGTTATAGATTAGAATAAGAAACACATTCAATGGTGCATATGTCATATATAGAAAGAAGCTGGAATAATTTTGAAAAAACAAACAAATATGGGGGAAAGGCTTTTAAAATCATGTTAAAGATGAGATTCAGAAACAGAATATTAAATTTAAGAACTTTTATCCTAGAATTAAAGAAATCCACCTGGATTTTCTAGAGTTAGGATATCAATATTTTCAACTTAAATGGTATTTTGATTGGAGTAGAACAAATTTTTCATTATACATAAAGTTTTAAAGAATTCTGGATACTTATTTTAATCAACTGGTTTGGAAAAAAAGTTGTGAAAAGTTGTGGTTCTTCCAGCAGGCATAGGCTGGGATAATTTGTGAACCCTCTGGTATGTTATGTTTTTTTAGATATGTTTTACATTTCTTGGGTGGTTGTCCATTATTTTTGTTCTTTTTATATTATATTGAGTATTTAACTGTCTCTATATGCAACTCAAATCTTGAGGGCCTGCAAATCTAATTGTTATAATCTATTAAATGAATAAGTATTAAAGTTACAAAAAGAATTGACCATTTCAAATTTCAGAGGTGCATCTGTGTTTAAAGAAGCAAAGCAAAAATATTCCCTTTGATCCTGAAGCAGTAGGTTAGTTCAGTGGAACAAACTCAAACCTTTTTTATCAAGCAAAATTCAAAAGGCTAATACTTATTATAAAATATGGTACACAGGAATGTGAACGGTACTAAGAATTTTCACTTAATACTGCCACCCAGAAAAAAAAGTGGAATAAAAAATTACAGAATATCTTTCTAAAAGATAATTCAGAGAAGCTAAGTACAGTTGTTCTCTCCCTGAAGGGAATTTTAGGGACTAGGCATGTTTCCCAACTGTTGTATTTGTTATTTAGAACTGACCTTAACCCTTTCTGCGTGAAAGACTGAAAGATAAGTACATTACTATTCACATAAAGATTTTGTAGCATAGAACTTCAAGAGTGGTTGGAAAGTAGTCCCAAAGAGGGGAAGGAGGCCGAGTGAGCATTGGGGAAAGCCAGCAGCCTATGTGGTCCTTCTCCCTTTTCTCAATCAGCCACCTCCCAAATAGCAATCAGCGCAGTTGGGGACTTGTGTGAATTATCCCAGGCGGTCTCATTACTTCAACCCAAAGAGAGTGAACTAGCTGAGAGCTTTTCCACTGTGGCGCCAGGATGGAAGCCAAGCCAATTACCAGCCTGTGCTGTCAGATAGGAGAGACGCTGAGACAGAAAACAAGCTTCTTGTAAGTGTTTCTTCTCTCCACCCCCACCATCCCCAAAGCTAAACACAGGCAGCCAGGAAAGAAAAGGTTAGAAACTGATTCTTGTGACCTTTGCAGCAGCTAAGCTATTAACTAGCTCAGGATCATTGTTTTTCATCAATAAAGATCAATTGAAAAATCAAACTGCAAGCCACAAAGTAAAAATTAAAATGGTTGCCCTCTCCCTTAATCAATATTGACATTCTATGTTGTTTCAAAGCATTCAGTCATTAAAAGTCAAAAGACCTAGTTTGAAATACCGCTGTTAGCTTCATTTTTGAATCCTGCCAGAAATTAACAGTCTCACTTCTTTTTCAACAAATTATAATCTGCTCTTTAACTAATTTCTTGGGGTTTTTTATATCCATTTCAGGGGTGAGATTCAACCAGTGTTACTACTGATTCAGTGACTACCTTTTGTGCACGCATGTAAAAAACCTTAAGCTGTGCTGCCCGGACAGCTGAAAGTGCTGTGCGCAGGTGCGCAGCATTTGAAAAGCCACTTTTTTCCTGCTTTTTCAACCTCAGCTGTGCCGCGCAAAGCAGCTGAGATTGAAAAAGCAGGAAATAAAGGACAGGTAAGAACCCGGACAGGCGGGTGGGCCAAACAGTAGCAAACACAGAACTGGTTCGGTATCTGCTGCTCTTCAGAGCTACTAATTCTATAGAGGCAGGCAGAACCGGTAGCATCCCACCCAAGATCCATTCCAACTAACATTTAAAGCGCTAGAATCAATTGATAAGAAAGAGGTCCCCAAAGTCATTTAATTTAAGAGGAGCCAATCAGCATCTGCCACTGCAATAAAGACTGGAACACCAAAAGACACAAAACACCATCATTCACAAAAAAATCTTCCTCTCTCATAGATAGATAGATAGATAGATAGATAGATAGATAGATAGATAGAGAGAGAGAGAGAGAGAGAGAGAGAGAGAGATAGATAGATAGATAGATAGATAGATAGATAGATAGATAGATAGATAGATAGATAGATAGATAGATAGATAGATAAATAGATAAATAAATAAATAAATAAATAAATAAATAAATAAATAAATAAATAAATGGGGGGAAAACTCAGGGAGGGCAGGAACTATGAATGGCATGCATTCCACACTTCAGATTTAGAGAGTAGCCTCTAGTCTTACTTACTGTAAGGTCCCAGAAGTTTCCCTGAGCCACAGAGATGCCAAAGAGTGAGACTCAAGATGAGGCTTGCAAAAATCATAGTTTTTTTAATTCTTTGGTCAAAGCAAAAAGTCTGGGTGAATACTATGTCCAAAACATACAGACAAAGTGCATGCAAGGAATAGCCACACCCTGCGAGATTGGCTCAGAGTATTATATACATTTTACGCTGATAAAAACAAAGTTTATCCAATCAGAGACAAAGGTTTGTTATTAATGTGGGCAATGTCTTGCCCATGCCCTACCCTTCCTTATCCATGGAGCTTTCTTTGTCCATGCTCTGTCCATACTCTGTTATTTTACACAGTATCCCTTGTCCTGGTGTGTTCGTGCTCCTGGACAGCCCCCCCTTATCTATGCAACAGGATGTTCCTGGGAATTGTCTCCAAGGATGTGTCTAGCTTTGAAGCAAATTGCAGAGGCGAGAAACCAGATAGAAAAGGATATAATTCTCTTACAGAATGAATTCCTAACAAATGATTTCCATCATTAGCAAAATAGTACAAGCAACTTCTTTAGCAGATGCAAAGAGCAAAGGTTAGATTGATTCATGTCAAAATGTCCTTTCATTACAATTCAATATTTAGGAATTCACAACTAGTATATTTCAAGTCTATCATTTGTAACGAAAAAGAAATGTGCTTTGTTAAAGAACTCAAACACTGTTTATGTTCAAAAGACAGTGAAGATTTGCTAGTGAATAGTGATACTAATAAATATTAAAGGGATATATAAAAGCAAAACTAAATCAGTATGGTAACAATTATCTAGATAATTGTATTAGTTATAATTACAATTAGATTTATTTAATCATAATTTAGTGTGACATGAGAGAAAGTAGAACCTATTAGTATTTTCTACAAAAGTTATAGATTTCAACATTATTTCCAGGCATAAAATAGACATCAGATATTTTCAGTTATAGAAAGAAACACGGCTCCTTTAATAAACCCCTGTGCATTCAAACCTCTGCGCATTCCGAAGCTTCACTTCCCCATTTATTCAGAAACATTGCTCAAATCCAGTCAGCATTAGTTTAGCTATATCCTACCCTTGATTCAGCATTAAACTATTTTAACTGGCATCTTTTATAAATGGTCATTATTAAGAGTTTCTTTAATCAATAGAGATAAGTTCTGTTAAGCTTCAAGGAAGCTGTTGACACTTGGGTTTTAAAAAAAGAGACCTGGCTAGGAACTGCTGGTGAACCTGATTATGAGTTTGTTCAATGTCTGAAGATTCCTCAAATACCAAGGTTTTCTTTGTAATTTCAGTTTTACAGTAATTATACTGTTTCTATTTTTAACCATCTTTCTACAAGAGAGAAATAGAAGATGCTAAGAGTTCTTCTGAATTTCAGTAATTAATTAATTTAAGTAAAATAATATAACTGGCAGAAAACTAGCCAGGGATTTAGAATCCAGCAGTAATCATACAATCTTTTTTTTTTTAAGTTACCTCAGTTTCTGCAAAGCAACAGAAAGAACCATTACATAGACCCATACTCATTCTCCCTTAAGTTTTTTGAAATGTAAAGCTATGCAGTCTGATATAATTTGATTTGAAGCTCATTGGTTTCTGTGCCTTAAATTCAAAAAGCCTCACAAGCAGAAGAAACACATAAACAAATCACAAAGAGCTAAAGGCAGTCAAACTTCAGTGGTTTGGAAGATTTGAAAGCAGTTTTAGCCTCATTAATAGTTTCATTCTTTCTGTACAATGTCGGGAAGAATAAATTTATTTCTCCATTTCTCTCTGTCACCCAGCTTTTTGCTGATATTAGAGAATACTTAGGCGGCTGTCTTCCTGCCATAGATTTGTCACTTCCCAGACAGTGGGAAGTCAAAATTTTAGAAGGACATTATTCTAGATCAACAAATGCATGGATATTGATTTTAAATGTAGTAAATATAAAAGTAAGTATAAAAAATTATTTTATACGTACTTCATACCTGAATTGAGAAATGTATTTCAATTATTTGCTGCTGCTGTATTCATGAGTGCAACTGAAATGCACAGATATGTTCAGATTATGATTTTTAAGAAATATTCAATGGAAATATGCAACTTTAGTTTTACATTGCACACAATGACCATTGTATAAATCCAGAATATCACTGATTGACACAATTAATGTTAGCCCCAGAGTTCTGAGGGCTCTTGATAAAGATAGCCCCTGCTAGCCACTGGCTTTTTTTGCTGTCATTATGTCTCATGCCCATTCACTCACCTCCTCCATGTAGACCCATCCATATCCATTGCCCAAAATGGAAAGATTTGGAAGACAACCATTCTTTACTTTTTTTTCTATATTTGATTAATTGCTGGGGGGGGGGGGGGGATGAGCAGAAAGCAACACAGAAGACAAAATCCAGAAGCTCTGGGTATCTGCAGCAGGTCCCTTGTGGGGATTTGTGGCCAACATATGTCTAAATATCTCAGTGTCCAAATATTAGCCTGGAACAAGATACTAATCATCTGCTATACAAAAATCAAAGCACATTTAAGCCAGAGAGGCAATGCCAAAGTCCTCCAGAGCGTGGCCTTCAAATAGTTCTCCATTAACCATTATACCCTATTGTCTGTTTGCTTCTTTCACTGCTGATAAATTCCAAATGTGAATACAAGAATCTCTCTCTCATTCATCCACTTTTAAAGTGAGAGATAAGAACAAGGAAAAGAGCACGGATTTTATCTGTCTCTAATGAGGTAACACAGCCAGCCGGGTCTCTCTATTCATTAGTTACTTGTCAGGTTTCTCTCTTTGACCAGGTAACAGTACACAGCATGCAAAGCCAAGATTTTACTGTTCTGTCAAGGGATTCAGATTGGAAACATCCATCAACTCTACAGTACAATAGTTCATGGCAGCATTTCATCCCATCAGCCTTACCCAGAAGACGAGAGACGCTAAGAGCCATTCTTGCCTATTAGCGGGGGCAATTGAAAGCCTGTCAATATTTCTATTCAATGTTTAGAGTCAAATGTCAAAAGTTTTCAGGAGTTCCGTTTGCTGAGGCATTTGAGCCTTTTTTTCCTTAATTAAAAAGGGAACAAAACCATCCAGCATTTATACCACTTTTATTTGACTGTACACATTTCTTTTATTCTATCAATGGGGAAATAAAAAAAACAAAACAAATATGTTAATACAGCTGATACAGAAGTTAAGAAAAGAGCCCAAAAAGGTAGGCAACTGAACAATCTCCAATTCTGGAATTTTAAAAATTATCTTAATAACATGTGAATTCAGAAAGAAAAGAGAAAATGAAGCACTGCAACAATAATGGAAAAGAAAAAGAGAAATGCTTTTAACATGGCCATCATTCCATCATTCCTGATACTAACCGCAAGTTCAGTCTTATTGGTACTATAAGCATGCTCTTGGCACTTTGATTGTGTTTTCAGTGGAAAAGTATAGAGTGAGTACATACATACAGCATAAAAATTTCAATGTGGTTTGTGCTTTTTATGTGCAGAAGAATGAGTATTTTCAAATACTCATTTTAATTTTAAGTACTAAAATTTTGGTGAGGCAAAATTCCTTGACTAAGGGATTACCTTACATACAAACACTTTTTTACACGCCATAATTGCTGTCATGATAACCTCATAAGATTCCTGTAATAGATTGCTTGTTCTTTTGCATCCAAGGAAATTCCATCCTAAAATAACTGTGTAAGCAATAGAACTTTTCTTGCCTTGAAATTAAAATATCCCCCACAGTTCTATGCACATCAAGGGACCTCACCAATTTAAATTTAATAAACATTAAATAGCATTAAATATAGTTTAATTAAAGGAGCTTGTATATTTAATAATATTCCCCTTTTGCAACATTAAAAATTAAAGTTCAATGGTAACATTTAGAGAGTCTGAGAATTAATCTATGAAGATTCTCAGTCATCCAGGTCATGGCTGTCCCAAAGGTGCTTTTTCAAGAGGCAACTGGACCAAAAAAAAACCCCAGAAAGTCCAGTTGCCTCTTGAAAAACACATTTGGGTCTGAGAATTATACTTTAAAACTTATATTCCAGGTTAAAACAGAATCCAATTCTCTATTTATATCTCTTTCAAAGACTGTCCCTAAATGTAATTCTAGTCAGATCAAATACTTCAAATGTCTACCTCCCCTCCCCACCCCCACCCCCTAGTCAGGCACTCTTACAATATTGTGTTCAGTTCATCTGAATTTTGATCATATGATCATGGCGATCAGAGGTGGTATTCAGCAGGTTCTGACCAGTTCTGGAAAACCGGTAGCGGAAATTTTGAGTAGTTCAGAGAACCAGCAAATATCACCTCTAATTGGAGATTTTACAGTATCCTTTCCTTGCCATGCCCACCAAGCCACGCCCACAGAACTGGTAGTAAAAAATTTTGAATTCACCACTGATGGCGATACTGCAAAGGTTGCAACTGTGAAAAACAGTCATAAGTCACTTTTTTCAGTGCCATTATAACTCTGAACAGTCACTAAATGAATGCTGTAAGTCAAGGACTACCTGTAGTACCAAGGATAGAATGGAGTAGAAGATGAAATGACAATACTAAAAACTAATACCTTAATTAGTAGAATAAACAATAACAAGAATAATAACAAAAAACAGAATTCAAGATCTCTCTCTCTCTCTTTCTCTGTATGTGTGTGTATGTGTGTGTTTTATTTCTATTCATAATCATTAGCAGAGTGGTCTAACAGGTTTAGTCAGCTACCAGTTTCTCAATTCTGTCCTATTGTCCTTTCTGATACCTTTCCCATAAGGAGTAATCTGCTTCTTTACAGAATCCAGAAAGCTATTCATTGCAGTTGATAACATTAAAACACTAGCAAGGAAAAATGCTTAGTATTGGAATTATTTAATTCACTCCTATGGTTTTCCCTGCTACGTAGTTGACATTGACTAATCTTAATAAATTAAAAACAGTCGAATTTGGTTAGTATCTGAATGAAAGACTACCCGGAAATAGAATCGAATTGAATTCTTGGCGTGTGATTGGACACACAAGGAACTTGTCTTGGGGCAAATGCTCTCAGTATACTAAAAGAAAAGATGCATTCGTCAAGAGTTAAGAATCATAAGGTACAACACTTAATAATAAGTCATAGGGTACAGCATTATTATTGGCTAGTTGGAGAAGAAAAAGCCCCAGAAGGTGGCACTGGATAAGCACTTCTGAATTACAACCAAGAAAAAAAAAATCTTAATTAAATATGTATGCAGTTTATGAAATATTGACATGCAAATTCCCAACAATTCTCATAACATATTACAGAGGAAGCAGAATGATGCAGAAACAACCATTCTATCGGAAAAGTAGACAGTCTTCGACTTACAACCACAATTGAGCCCAAAATTTGTGTTGTTAAGTAAGACATTTGTTAAGTGAGTTTTGCCCCATTCTACGACATTTATTGCCACAGTTGTTAAGTGTGAATTCCTGCAACTGATAACTTAACAACCCAGTTGTTAAATGAATCTAATACCACATTCACTTTGCTTACTAGAAGGTAGCAAAAGGTGATCTTGGAACCTTGGGACACAGCAATAAATATGAATTTTGTTCACATGACCATGGGGATATTGCAGATTGTAAGTGTGAAAAACGGTAATAAATCACATTTTTCAGTACCGTTGTAACTTCAAACAGTCATTAAATGAATTGTTGTAGGTCGAGGACTACCTGTACTATAAAATATCCACCATTTCTGATTGTTGAATATTGTGAAACAATTGACACAAAGTAGGATTAGTAAACATTCTTATTACATTTAACTTCTACAGGATACCACTGGGGTCAATTTGAGGTCAAGTATTATCAGTATGCTGGTAATTCACTCTTATATATCTCAGTCCTGGGCTGATCAAATGATGTTGTTGAAGTCGTAGCCCAGTGCCTTGAGGTTATATGGTTATATTTATTTTTATTTATTTATTTTATTTGTCAAGCAAGTATTAGATAACAGGTATAAGTATAAACATGATTATGAATACATGAAATGGATACAAATAAAAAGGAACATTAGGACAGGGACAGTAGGCATGTTGGTGCACTTATGCACGCTTCCTACAGACATCTTAGGAAAGGGGTGAAGTCAACAGCAGACAGTCTAAGGTTAAAGTTTTTGGGGTTTGGGGAAGAAACCACAGATTCAGGTAGTGTATTCCAGACATTGACCACTCTGTTGCTGAGGCTGTATTTCCTGCAATCAAGTTTGGTGCGGTTTACCTTGAGTTTGTATCTATTATGTGCTCCTGTATTATTGTGGTTCAATATAGATGGAAAGAAGTAGGCCAGGCTCATTCCTGACAAGACCACGTGCTCCCTGTGTATATTCCATCACTATCTCTCAGTAGGGTTGCACTTCTTCATTTGAGATTTATGTGCAATCTGTGGGTCACTTTGGACTCTCAACTCCTGCCCAAAAACAAGGTAGTAGGTAGCAGCTGTGGCCAAGAGGGCTTTGGCACAGGATGATCACTTGGCTCAATTCAATGGTGGGATTCAATTTTTTTACTACCGGTTCTGTGGGCAAGGCTTGGTGGGCAAGGCAGGCATACTGTAAAATCTCCAGTCAGAGGTGGGATTTGCCGGTTCTCTGAACTACTCAAAATTTCCACTACCAGTTCTCCAGAACTGGTCAGAACCTGCTGAATACCACCTCTGGGTCAACTGTGCCTTTCTTGGACTGGGAGAGGCTTTAAATAACATCAGATCTTCTGCTTCAGCAGGGATTAGACTAGAACACCTCCAAGGTCCCTTCCAACTTTATTATTCTGCTTTTCAGACAGTTCCTCATGCCCTAGTCACCTCAAAATTGAATTACTGAAATGTATTGTACTTGGGATTGCCCTTGAACACCATTGAAAAGCTACATGTGGCAGCACAAGCAATGTTGGGAGTACTATGTTATGTTCACACAACCACACTGCTTTACAAGCTGCACTGATTATTAATTGTGTAATTTAAGGTGCTGACTATCATCTTTAAAGCCCTACATGGCAAAGGAACTATTATCTAAAGGATCACTTATAACTGATTACTGGTCTTCCGGGCACAATCAAAGAGGGAGAATGTGTTTCAGATCCCGTCGATTAAATAGTTTCATTTGTGGGGCCCAGGAAGCCTGCCTTCTCCAATGTAGTATTGCCCTCTGAAATTATCCCCTCACCCAAGAAATTTGTGAAGCTCCCAACCATATAATAATAATAACAACAACAACAATAATAATAATAACAACAATAATAATAAATGTTTATTTATATACCGCTCCTCTCCCAAAGGACTCGGAGCAGTGCACAGCCGTACAATTAAAACAATAAATATGTGAAAAAATAAAACTAAATTAAACTAAGACCCTGGCTGTAAACAATTAAAACCCTTCCCTAAAACCCTAAAATTTAATAAAAAAGTAAAACACCCAAAACTAAAATCAGCCCAAGCCGGCCTGGTCAAAGAGCCAGGTTTTCAAGGCACGCCTGAAGGTCTCCAGGTCCGTGGCTGTATGTAACTCCAGAGGCAACCCATTCCAGAGAGCAGCCGCCCCCACAGAGAAGGCCCTATTCCTCGGGGTCACCAGCCAGGACATAGATGCCGACAGGACCCGCAGGAGACCCTCCCTGTGGGAGTGCACCGGACGGTGAGAGGAAAATGGCAGAATGCAGTCTTGTAAATAACCTGGTCCGATGCCATGGAGTGCTTTAAAAGTTAACACCAAAATTTTAAAGCGCACCCGAGAGGCCACTGGCAATCAATGCAGCTCGCGCAGGAGGGGTGTCACATGCGAGAACCTTGACGCCCCCATAACCACCCACGCGGCCGCATTCTGTACCAGTTGAAGCCTCCGGATGCTCCCATTCGGGAGCCCCATGTAGAGGGCGTTACAGTAGTCCAGTCGGGAGGTGACCAGGGCATGAGTGACTGTGCGTAAGGCATCCCGATCCAAAAAGGGCCGCATCTGGCGAATCAGGCAAACCTGATGAAATGCCCCCCTGGAGACGGCCGTAATATGGTCTTCCAAAGACAGCCGTACATCCAGGAGGACACCCAGATTGTGAGCCCTCTCTGCAGGGGGCAAAATCTCACCCCCAATAGCCAGCGATGGAACTATCTGGCTATATCGGGACACCGGAAACCACAGCCACTCAGTCTTGGAAGGGTTGAGTCGGAGCCTGTTCCCGCCCATCCAGTTCCGCATGGCCTCCAGACAACGGGACATGACCTCCATGGCATCGTTGGGGTGGCTTGGGGTGGAGATGTACAGCTGAGTATCATCAGCGTACAGATGACATCTCACCCCAAAGCCACGGATGATCTCCCCCAGCGGCTTCACATAAATGTTGAACAGGAGAGGAGAGAGGACCGACCCCTGAGGCACCCCACAATCGAGGGGCCTAGAGGTGGATCTCTCCCCCCCGCCAACATAAATTGCAGACGGTCGGAGAGAAAGGAGGCGAACCACTGCAACACGGTGCCCCCAACCCCCCCAACCACCGCAATAGGATACTATGGTCGATAGTATCAAAAGCCGCTGATAGGTCTAATAGGACCAGGACAGAGGAATAACCCCTGTCACGGGCCCTCCAGAGATCATCATATGATGTTTAGGAAACTATTAAAAACTTCATTGTTCTCACAGGCCTTGGGACAGAGTGACTGGAATATCCCCTTTCATTATTTTACTTACATTTGCCAAATACTGTAGCTGAATTTAGTGCTACTTGCATCATATATCTATATACTACTAAAACTTTCATCATGGCCTTATATAACTGGGCAAAACAGTGCATTACTAGGACAATACTTTTTGAACCAAGTACCTCAAATGGATTAAGTTATAGAAAGTGTCCAAAATTCAGATTCTGTGACTTTGAAGGATATGAAATTTGGGAGGTTGTGGCTTCTTCAATGCTACTGGCTGATGCTGCAATCACATTACCTCCATTTTCAATATTCCATGACAGTTTCCCAGCCAATCTCATAATCCTTCACTCCCTCCCCCACCCAGCAGCAGCCACCGAATGGAAAATACATCTTCAATGTCCCTTGCCAGATTCCCACAATGAAACTCAACGGAGAAACTGGCAAGAAGTTGGAAATCATTCCTGTTCCCACTGCTTTTTTGTCAGCACTTGGTCATTGTTTTTTTGTTTAGGTAAGGAAATATCTCTGAAATGATGGATGACCCAATGGGGCACAGGAATTTGTAAACAGCCAGAATCACTAAGAAGTCAGGCAGCCTCTAAATTTGGATGCCTGCAACACAGTCCGCTTTTTATATCAACTGGCAATTGTTTAGGCCTCCTAATCAGATACATTTTACTAAATTAAAGATTTACCTCTTTTTATAATTTAACTAGGGGAAAAGCATTGACACACGCCTACCTTTTTCCCTTTTTATTTCTGAAGGCTTTATGTGACTTTAGCTATTTTGCTGTAACCAAACTGGAAATCATCCAAATTCAGAAATAGTCAATCTTGAAACATACTCAATCTGTTAGTTTTAATCCTGTCTCTCGTATACAGGGGATAAATGTATACATTTTTTTCCTCTACTTACCCACACAGTCCTGAGACCATCCATTTATATGATAATTTCATTACATAGCAAAGAGTAACTCGGCCTTACTGCCGAGTGATTTTTTAGAACTTGAATGGAACTAGTTGGCCAGGTGGCATAGAAGTTCCTTTTATTGAATATAGGAACATATTTTAGATTTGACTGAAACAATATTATAACTCTTCTCTTTCCTTTTTATGGCTACATCCACAATAACAAAAACCCAGGATATTTTTATCCATACTTCCTTGAACACTCAATAATAATTTGATTCTTCCACAGTACTAAGCCATAAGGGTAGATTCATCAAACCTACAAAGCCAAAGACAATCTGTGTCATCATTTTCACATGAACCCAATTTATGTTAAAGGAAATGCTGTGTGAAAACAATAGGAATCTGCAAACTGGGTGGTCAGTGCTATCTTGGGCTTTATACATTGGCCAGGATACATCACTTTGAAATTTTATATATCTTAAGAGTGCTGCTTGATACTGCCATTGTCAATCAGCAAAAAAGACAGCCACCATTTTTATTTTTGTATATAATGTCCTGTCTTTTTTATTATTGTTGCTTAAAAGGTTACCAAATCTGCATTCAGATTTTAAGAAAATATATGACTAAAGCATTTGGTAATCCATATTTTTAGATAACAAAAAGACCCCAAAACCTTGGGAAGAATCTTTCATTTTACAGTTGTTCTATCTGTGATTGTGTCTTCATATTTTTTTTCCTTTCTGTTTAATCATATTTGTTTCTCAAAGACTGTTTGGACCAATCCCTTCCATTTTCTTTGCAATTATTTTTCAGAAGTGGTTTGCCATTGCCTCCTTCCTAGGTCTGATAGAGCAGGGGTTCCCAACCCTCAGGCCGCAGCCCACTACCGGTTGTAGCCCATTTGGAACTGGGCCGCGGAAGCAGATGAGCATGCAAGCTCCACTTGTGTGAGCAGTGGGCGCATGTGTGAAGCTCCATTTGTGCAAGCAGTGGGCATGTGTGCCCGCCACTTGTGCAAATGGAGCTGCGTGCACAACCTTTTGGAATCGGAATCCTTGTCTTTTGCTGTGATCTGTTAATTATTACTGAAGTCCTAGAAAATGATAGTCAGCTGCCCAGATTTGAAAGAAACTGATAAAATGACAGAAGGGATTTGTACATTTTATTATTTTTTTATCGCTTCCAAAGAAGACAGTGACCCAGTTGTTTCATTTATTATGAAAAAAATGCTACAAACGGACTTCAAGTTCTCTACCACTGAGAAACTTTCCAGGGCCCTGTCTGGAACAATCACTATTGGAGTGAAAGGATTATTACAGCATTCCCACGAGGCTCTGACTCCTTGGAAACCTTCATACAATGTCCTTCAGTAGCCAATTTATCTGGGGCATTACAAGACTTAAGGAGGCTGAGCTCCTGTGAGAGTCAGAAATTAAACTGCAACACTAAGAGCTGGTGAGGGGGGAGGAGGTAGAAGAGACACAGGATGAGCTACATAAAGCACTGTCTTATCCCTAGTTCAACATACATAGCTGCATTTGCAGGGAAAAGCAAAGCCAGAGCAGGGCCCACCATTAGCTGATGGAACTTTGTATTTTTTAATTATTTTGTTTAGTTGTGTGGATTTATTTTTTTTTGAGAGGGTAGTCACTGATCTACCTTGTAATTAATGAGAGGAGAGAGGGAAGCCTACTGACTCACTACAGATGAATTTTAACTCCTTTTGTTGCAGGGAAGAATTAATCGTATAAAAACAAAAAACTACTATGCAAATGTTGATATTATACCAATTGTACTTATATTATTTCTAGGTAGATATGTTACTTCTATGTGTCTAGTGATGTGCCTTACTTTTTATTGCTATGTCTATAGTTTTATTTTCTTTTTCTACATATTTACAGTATTTATTTATTTATTTCATAATTTTATATATCTGCTGCTTATTTCTTATTTTTATATCTATGGCTAATTTCTATACGTAGGCATATAGATGTGTTCTTCATCTATTTTCTACTTTCCTATGTCTGTATTTCCTTATTTCTCAGTTAGGCTTCATCATTTCTTCTCAAGCAGCAAAGGTTTTCAGCCTAAGCCAAGAAAAATCTTCTATTGTTTTTTTTTAATCCCTGCTAGGTTCTTCGCTGGCAAAACAATTTTTTGGCCAGTGTTGTTTGGTAATAATGGTTGACCTTTAGCCCCCTAGGATTTGGTCTATTTTTGGTGATGTAGTTATTATGCCTGTGATTCTCCAGACCATACAATTTGCCAGGTGTGGCTAGGTCTTTATCCTTTAGTCTTCTTAAGTCTCCAACTAATAATGTGCCATTTGGTTACCCACTTCTGATGCCCCTCAAGTCCTTTTGAGGCTTCTGCTGTGGAACTATCACTCATCATTCTTGATCATCACTCGGTCACTGCACACATTGCTCTTCTTTTCTAAGGTCTGATTGAGCTGTCTTCGTCGCAGACCTTGCAAATTCAGATGCCTTGCAGGTTTCATTCTTTCTGGTTACTTTCCATAAGGATTCATATCGTCACAATCCCTTTCTCTGATATACCCATACCATCTCCATTTATGGTTGGGTAGAGTCTTCAGTCTTTGGAAGGACTAGAGATTTGGAAGCGAAGAGAGGGGAAGGAGGGAAATGCATTGATCATGGCAAAGCTCTCCTTCCACACACCTTAAAAATACTAAAACATTTATATAAAGTCTCCACTATGTGGGTTTTTTCTCGCTTTTGTGTAGGTTTTTTTTATATTAATTTTATTTTTTCTTGATGACTGATTATTTAAAAGTTAAAAAGAAACACTGAATTAGTAGCTGAAGTCTTTGATCCAATGCCAAGGGTAGCCCAAAAGAGGCCATCAGATTAATTTAAGCAATATCCCAGAGTTTGCATGAATGAAGGAAACAGGATCTCAGATTGATAAATTAATTTGCAGCTGGCTAGGAACCAACACAGAAAGTTGGGTTCTTGGGGTTGTCTGAGTTAGCTTCTCTTCCTGCAAACATTTCATTAGCAAGCTTGGTAACATTAAGAACATAACAATTTAACACACTCTCCCTTATAGCAACTGAGAGAAAGTGCTCATTTTAATTAAATTGATTTTTAAAAAAACAAATTTGAAAGATGCAGTACTGTACATGTCAACAACCAGTCTCTGGGCTTGTATAATACAGTATAAAAGTATTCAGTTTTAGTAGCAACACATGCTGGATAACTATAAATACCTCATTTTCTTGAATAACCAGCTTTTCTTTCTATTAGCACAAATGTGTATTGTAATTCTTACCTATTGCCTCCTACCATCTATCTTTCAACGTATTTCAAATATTAATAGAAGTGATAATCAATGAAAACTCTGTTTTACTAAGTACCACATACCACATACAGAAGGCAGCCTTCTCCTGCAATATCTACATTAAATCATTCCATAAAGTTCTGGATCCTGGGCATCTTTCAAAGGTTTTGTTTCAATTGTTAAAAAACACAATTACCAGAAGTTACTGAGAGTTCACACTGATGTGAATTGACATGCAGCTGGGGTACCAACCTCTGTGAAGCTTTTTGATTAAAACCATTGACAACTGTCTGTCACTAAGCATCCGTCAAAATATAAAGATCAGTAAAAATTGGAAGATGGTTCATGGTCAATGCTTGTTCTTGTTCTGAGGCAGAAGATAGCAAGCCTATTGTTCAGTTTCTGGAATACAGCTCCAAAGTACATGATTGGTCTTATCTATAGAAGTCTTCATAAATATTCCTGATAGCTGGCAAGTATAGCAAATTTTAAAAACTTATGTTCAAAACTAAGGATCAGCAGTGAAAGTTAAAATAGCTAAACAAGATTGGTAGCAAATTCACATAAATAAAATAAAATAATATTGTTAAATGAGTGCAGAATTGGCTACAGATTTATACAATAAATTGTACTCTGTAAAGAAAGAAAAAAAGATGTCCAGAAGAAAAGATGATGTCCAAAAAAATATGGCTTGGAATTGCGGCATTCTTAGTAGAGAACAGTGAGAGACACTGCCATAAACTAATGAAAAACACCTTCTAAGCTGTCATAAGGCAGAGATCTCAGAGCCATAAAGATCTTCCAATGGAAAGCATGGAATTCTTTAATTTTTGTTGAGATATTTCTATGCTCTGCATATGAGCTTAAATTTTGATGCCACAGATGAATAATTAAATTTGGGAAATGGTTAAATGGTTAATTAAATTCGGGAAATGGTTACATTTTCATACTGATCAGTGTCATTAAAATATTCACTCAAGGAGAAGAAAGTTCTGTTGTATTCTGGCTCCTGATATTTTGAGAACTTGATAGGTAGGGAGGAATGGTAGAATTGAAATAGCTTGTGCACAATTTTACCTCCTCTTTATTCCATGTATCAGAACATCTATGCTTTTGAGTCAATAATTTGTTTAACAACTGCTGAAATTTGTGAGTAAAAAAGAAATCCTACCAGTTACAGGAAAGTCTTTTTATAATCAATAGTTTTCTCTTAGTTTCTTTCTACTTTCTATTCTGATCACCTTTTTCAGCATGAACACATTGGGCATAGAGATCGTAAACGCTTTATTTTAGGATAAAGTGATATTTTTGACCAAAAGACAATATTAAAGTGCTCCTTTCCCATTAGAAATGATAGTTGAAAAAAGGAAACAAGGAGCACCGTATCTACCTTGCTGCTAGACAAAGGGTTGCCTAGCAACCAATGTGCCCATGCTACTTATGTGCCATGCGCCACTTATCTCTTCTCTGCCCAAGGCAAGTTCTACAACTGTAGAAGAGTCTCTTGCCCCACTGCTTTCACATATGGGAAGGTTCAAGAGTAAAAAAAGTGATTACCAAGCACAAGTATAACACTTGTTAAAATGAGTGCACACTATAGGACAAGGAAGCTCACCGTAGTTGCTGTGAGATAAGTGAAAAAGCAAGCCTTTTAAAGTGGGAGGCAGAGAGGCTCCAACTGAATATACAGAAAACAGGCTGGTGAAAGTGAGCAATCTAGACCTACTCCACACAACTTCTCACCCTTTTCCAGGCTTTCTGTTAGTGATTAAACAAAAGGTTCTGCATATCAATAGACAGAATCCATTCCTGCGTTGATGCTGGGCTCTATTAACACAGAGACCAAAACATTCAATTTTCTGTATGGGAGGGAAAGGGGAAGGGACAAATCCATCCTACTTGTTTTGAAAATCTCCACGCCAGATATAATTTGTTGATTACATAGTATCAAGAGTATCAAGTTGATATTGATCATCAGCTACTGTTTACATTTTCTACAGGACAATCTATTTCCAGTCTGGTCTTTCAGGTCTTCCAATGTTATACCCATCGTCACTGATTGCACCCATCTTGCTGCTTCTCTTTTCTTCCATCTTTCCCACTATTACAGAAAAGATAGATCTTTGCATAGTATATCTGAAGTATGAAAATCTGAGTTTAGTCATTTCTGCCACAAATGAGAACTTGGAGTTGATTTGTCCTATGATCCATTTATTTCTTTTTTTTTGGCTGCTCATTGGGTTCTTGGGGGTTTTCTACACCAAAATTCAAAAGTGTCAATACTCTTTCTATCCTGCTTCTCCAAAGTAGAATTTTGCTTCTATAGACTGACACAGGGAAAACTATCGCCTGTCTGATTCTGATCTTTTGACGCTTCCCAACGTCGAAGTATTTTTTCCAAGGTCTTCATGGCTACTCTGGTGGTCTATGGCACATTTTTTGATTGATGATTCCTTTACTATAGACAGTTGTTCCCGAAAGGCGAAAGCTATGCCCCCTCTTCATTATCATTTTAAGACTGGTTGCTGTACTGGTTGTACTGGATGGATTTGGTATTCTTTCTATTTAATTTAATTCCCAGTTTCTCACTCTTCTTGATTTTCATTACAGAGCGTTTGCAGATCATTTGCATTTTTATGTATCAGTGTGATCAGTGTAATGGAGGTTATTGATATGTATTATATTAGGTCATGCCCCAATAACATTATCAATGACTACAAGAATCAGCCTATTATTTCTTCTAGGTGATATTTTTAAAAAGTATTTGCTTATTATAATAATAACATATAGCAAAAATTTGAAGAATGTAAATAGACTTTCTGTAAATATACTAGCTTTAGGATGCCTTTAAGGCATGTAGGCATGTATATAGACAGTATTGTTTTTGTCTCCTGGAGACAGGAAAAACACAAGGAACAAGAAAACGCAGAAAAAAATGTGAACATAAGGAGCCTCTGTGGTGCAGTGGTTAGAGTACAGTACTGCAAGCCTACAATTTGGCAGTTCAAATCCCACCAGGCTCAAGGTTGACTCAGCCTTCCATCCTTCAAGTGGGTAAAATGAGGACCCGAATTGTTGGAGGCAATATACTGACTCTGTAAACTGCTTAGAGAGGACTGTAAAGCACTATAAAGCAATATATAAGTCTAAGTGCTATTGCTATTGCTATATACAAGACTGTTTGTTATTGACTGTTAATAGGCTATCAAGTGCCAATTAAACTGCTGCTTTAAGCATTTAAATCCTATATAATATGACTGGTGCCAAGATACTTGTAGAATCACTTTCTCTTGCCATAATGGAACCCACACTTTGGAACAATATTCCCCAGAAATGACCTTGTCCCAACACTGATTACAAAAGTGGTAAAAACAGGTAGCTCTGTTTTTTGTAGGACTCCTATAGAGTGGCTTGATTTTATTATGTGGTTTAGCTGTTTTGAAGAAACCCATATTGGAACAAAGGGAATTTAGGCTGCTGTGTAGAACTCTATTAATAATAGCTCTGAAATCACTCATCAGTGAAAGGTTTGCAGACCCAAATTCTTAGCTAATAAATCATGTGCCATATTCATAACTCATCTGAATATAAACATGTAATGTGTCCTTCTGAATGTTGTCTTTATTGGCTAAGTTGAGAAAAAAGAACTGTCCCATTGGTTTTGCCATTGCCATTATCATCTGATTAATAGGAATCCTGATTAAACCTATGATACTGATGCTCCTGTAGCTTGAGAAGAGGACAGAAGATTCTCTGTCATGGAAGAAATGAAATTCTACTATTCTTTAGAGAATATGCCAATTAGCTACTGAAAAATTGATTCAACAGAATAGACACACAATGTTGACTTGCAATTCAATTATCAAAGTTTCATTAAATTAAGGGTACCAGTTCTCGTCCTTTATATAGCACCTGTTATCTATGATATGTGCAAGATTTCTGGTCTTAGCTGTACATAATTCAAGATGCAGTTGCTTATTGTCTAAAATATGACCTTCAATTTCCTGAACAGGACAAGTACATTAACAAATAAAAGTTCTACTCTTAATGAAGTCTACATGGAAATAGAAACATATAAAGCAATGTTTCTTAATGGTTAGTCAGAGGACACAAGGAAGTACTCCCAAAGCTCTTTCGGGTTCCATGAAATCAACATTATTTTCCAGCCTATGTTAAAAAATAATACAGTATTAAATTCTATCCAACAGTTGTGAGAAATAGTAGTGGCAGTGAATGTGGCAATTTTCATTGATAATACAGTAAATATTAATAAATATAGCTTATATAAACAAAACTCTTTTGGGATCCTCCATAATTTTTTAACATGCAAACTTTCCTGAGAGAACAGTTTAAGAAACACTAATAAAATTTTCCTTCCCTTTATAACTTCATAGGGGTCCCTAAAGTTTCTTAAACTGGTCTCCTGAAAGAGAGGATTAAAACAGCAAGATGCAAAACATTCACTCCACAGTCGATCAGGGAAGATGAGAAAGTTTTTAATTGGATACAAAATATTTGTAGGGGGACAACTACATGGAGAAACTTCTTAGAAACAGAAGAAAGCAAGATAATAGGAATGTGACCCAAAGTTGTAAGACTGTGAGGAGGACCTCTTATACTTTGGAGCTGCAGAACAGACTCTGGGACCTCATTGTTCATGGTGTTTCTAGCTCCCTAGAAGAAGAATAGCCTTCATAGATTACAGGGATTAAAGGATGGACTATGTAAACTATAATAAATCAAAACTTCCAACCTTTGCCCTGAAGAGAAACAACAGATGATTATCAAGGAGTTTTTGAAAAGGGAGTAAAATAGAACTCTGTTAGCCAGATAGCTTATCAATAGAAATGTATTCTCTTCTTCAAGCAGACATTCAGGATGTGCTAGAGAAACTTCCAAGACGGTTAAGTCACCTGATTGACATCTTCTGGGATGAAACTTGCAAGTGGAACACAAGAATTGGAAAGTACCATGTATTCAAAAATATTTAGCTACACAAAAAGGGAAGGAGGGTGCCGTTATATGTGAAAAGCATATACCGAGAATCAAGGACTTGCAGATTACGGTCTACTTGAATGTGTCTGGGTAAGGAAATAAAGCGAAACAACAGAGATACTGTGTAACATCAGTTTGGTGCAGTGATTAAGGCATCAGGCTAGAAACAGGGAGAGTTTAAGTTCTAGTTCCGCCTCAGATACAAAAACAGTTTGAATGACTTGGACTACTCAATTTCTCTCAGTCCTAGGAAGGAGGCAATGGCAAAACCACTTCTGAAAAACCTTGCGAAGAAAACTGCAGGGATTTGTCCAGGCATTCTCCAAGAATAAGAAGAATAGAATAGAACAGAAGGAAAAAAACGGAACAAAAAAATTGGAACAGGAAAAAAAAGCTGTTCAACAGTAGAATAGATTGCCTTGGGAGTTGATGGACTTTCCTTTGCTAGAGGCATTTCAGCAGAGTTGAAATTGTCATCAGCCAGGGATGCAGTCATAGTGGAATCCTGTACTGATCTGCAAGTTGGAACAGAAGATCTCCAAAATCCTTTCCAACTCCTACATTCTGTGTACGTGAATCTAATCCACAGTCTTCCTAGCCTAACCCAAAATTCCCTGTGTGCTCATAACATTTAAGGAATGAAATGCATCATCATTTATATAATCTTCACCAACTCAGTGTTTTTAAATTTCATTCCTTTTTTATCCTCTGCAATCTCTGAGGTTTTTTTGCTGTTATTTTTCTTTACATGCCTCCAATATCTTTTCATGCCAAGTTTTGTGTTGTTGCTGATTATACTCTGCTGCCTCAATCATCAATTGCTTCTTTTTTCATCACTTTGCCTTGCTTTTTGCTTTTATCTCTTTTTCCACCTCCTTCCATTTTGAAACGAGCTGCTAAGTTGCTGGTCTAGAGGGCAGCTGATGGTTTGAACCAAAGGGTCACACTCTTCTTTTTAAAAAGGCAACCAGAGCTGCATTTCATCTTTAGCATGGGGACCTTTTGAAGAAATAAGCTGCTTTATCTTTTCTATAGATCCTTTGGGATGAAGAAGCAGAAAGAAGTTCTTCTTTTGCTCAGTTCACCTGACCAAAGTCTCTCATTAATATTTTCAGACCGGAATCAAAAATGTCTTGCTTGTGCCTCAGTTGCTTTGGGGGGAGGTAAAGGGAAGCTATTTGGAGAAGTTGTCTCCATGGCAACTCATATTCCCCTCAGCAAATGTGCACAGGTCACCTGTTTCTGTGGAAGTTTCTCCCTTATTTTCTTTCCCTGCCTCTCCAACAGGTGCCAGGGAAGCAGATGCTGTTCGCTACCACCAGCCAGATGATGTGAGAACGTCTCTGATTCAGGAATGATACCTCAAAAAGGCTGACCTCCTGCAGTCTTGAAAGTCTGCAAACGTCTGCTTTGGCATGTGAACAGAAATAAAATGCAGAATTCCAAATAATTCACATTGTGGGAGGGAGACAAGAACCTGACAGTTCAGGGCTTAAGTGCAAAAACCGGATAAAACAGAAAGGCCAGATGGTGACAAGCCTGGATGCTTTGCATATCCTACTGCCACATGTTTTTAAAAGTTGCTAAAATATAGGAGGCAGAAAGAGGTTTTGAAGCCAGAAGAGATTGACATAGCTGACTTTGCACTGGCATAACTGACTTTGCAAAGAAAATGGGACTTTACAGCACTGCTTAGTTTCTTCAATATGAGTCTTTTTGCTCTCCCCACTCAACAGCAACCTAGACAAAAAAATTGATAGGCGGTCACAGTCAACATTAACTTTCCTTCTTTTTTAAAAAACAACAACCTCGTACATTCTGACAGAATTATCAAATACTGCAATACATCATAGTTTCCCAGAAATATATAACTTCTAGTATCCAGTGATGTTTCAGTATATAAATGAAGAATAGTGACATTGTCAAGCAACTGGAATTCTTAACTTTACTCCTTCTTAAGTCTTAGATACATGATGCATTTTTAAAAATGATCTTAATGTTTACATAAAATACCATCTTAGCAAGATATCTACCCAAGAGACAAGCAACAATGAGAGACAAAAGATAGCTCTTGTATTTTACTTAGATAAAAGTGCATACCAAATAAAAATATCAGTGTGTTTATATCTGATTCATTTCTTCTAATTTATTTTACCCAACCATTTTATTGGAATAAAGAATGGGGATGCTATAACAATATCCACAAAGGTAATTTCAAATAGCATATAGCACTCTCCGCCAATCTATATGGTCAAAGGCCACATCAGAGGACGGGAAATCATTTATCACAATGAATGTGGAATTGCCAGCTTCACTAATCCACTCTATGGATTTCTTCTGAGGTACTCTGTTCCCAGGCTGGCATTGTTGCTGTTGTTTTTTATTATGCTTGTATACCACCCAACCTACGACGACTTCTAACAACGATATTGCTGCTTCCTTAATTGAAGAGATCAAGATTTATTTGGGAATATATTTGCCACATATAGAATGGGAAATATAAGACAATCCTTAAACCAAGAGCTAATAGTACAGTAGGAGAATAGCATTACTTTATTTCCTAGTTTATAGGAGATCTCCAGCTTGTGCCGGATATGCTTTCTAGATTGGGCAGATCTTAAATAGCATAATCTCTTGCATTTTATGAAAAGCTAAATTTACCTTATAGCTCAAACATGGGCCCAAAACTTTGTCAGTCTTCTGCCAAAATGTTAACTGGATCAGAATAATAAATCTGAATTAGTGTAACAACCAGTGTAATGATCTAGCTAGAAAATATGTATCATTTGTGGGGAGAGGAGAACCGATTCTCTGAATCAAGTTTTCAAATCTTTTTTAGTGGGCAGGTCAGATTATTTTAAAAAGCAATTTAGAAAATACATTATCATGGAGTCATTTGCCATTGTGCCTATCATACCTATGCAACTAATTCCAACCTGCATTTCATTCTATGCTCTTCCACTTTGGTGACTGAAACTTACAATACTATCCACATCTGTTTCTGCTTCCCAAGAAAGATACAAACCCCAAGCAGATATAAGTTTCTGTCTTCGATTTCTGTTTCATTTGCCGAGAGTTTCAATTTATGGCATTATTCATTCAGTCTGAGAAATGTAAGTATCTAGGATTCTGAATGCATTTCATTAAATAGTCTCATTAAAAAGCTACCAGGTGTTTTCAGCATAATCTGCAGTTCTCTTTTTAGTTTTAATGTTTTCAGTGCTTGTGTGACAGATGCTCTCTCCAGGACCTTTCCTATAGCATCAAAATGTCATCTCTACACCACAAAGCAAATCTACATTTAATAACAGTGATGACGTTCTTCTCCTTTCCCTCTCTACCATCCATATCAGCTCAAGGTATCACAAAGCTTGTACAAGTGGCCAATTAGGGAAAAAGGAAATTGATAAACAAATGCTGTAACTACTCCCATAATTATATGGAAATTCTCAATCATGCAGGTGATGATTGTCCCAAGGGTGATTTTTCAAGAGGCAAGTAGACTTCCTGGTTTTTTTCCCCTTTGAAGACATTTTGTTTCTCATCCAAGAAGTTTCTTCGGTTCTGAGCTTCTTAGATGAGAAGCGAAATGTCTTCAAAGAAAAAAAAAAGAAGTCCAGTTGCCTTTTGAAAAAGCATCTTTAGTATTCCCATAGTTCCTTGAACCAAGGGTTTTACCTCTTATCAGCACAACAGGACAGCAAGCCCCAGAGAAAATCAAGTATTAACAAAAGGAATATGGCAAGTTTCCACAACATTCTGCATATTTCCACTGCCATTTAAATCTGCACTGCATACTATTGAACTTAACAGCAAAAACTATTCAATGAACAGAATCCACAACAGATTACTGTTTTTTAAAGGACTTTGGGAATTCCAATGCAAATCATGGAGTGATATGCTAAGCTTGGCATGAATCTTCAAAACCACACAAAGCCAGACACAGCCAGAGCTTTTCACAAGGCTGGGATAGTTGCCCAGGCACTTCATAAATAATTGTGTCATGAAAAAGATGAACAATATTTGCAATGGAGTGCTTCTTTTCCGTAAACAAGGTGAGTGCTTCTGGACTGCTTTTGCTTTAGATTCAGCTAGAGTTTCCAAAACAATTTTCACTTTATCTACTTCTTGCACATATGTAGCTATTATAAAATTAACTACATCTTTGTTCCAAAAGCAGAGAGAATGCACCCTCAGAAAAATGGAAATAAAAATAAATTAATTAAAGCAAAAAATCAATTTGCAAAATAAATCAGGGAAATGGCTCATATAAGAATTTAAAAAAGAAAAAGAAACAAAAATGATACTGAAACTGACTCTATATTAACGAGCAATGTGGCTGTAAAAATCATTTCATCACTGTTATTCTAATTTGTATAAAGGACATGATATCTCTTTGGAGAAAATAGTTGAATATTTACAAAAACAAAATCTACAAGACATCAAATGATAAATTTCTACAAGGGAAACATGAATGGATCTATAATATTTAGGAAGTTTCTGAAGCTATAAAAAGATTAAATCAGGAAAGGTACATGTAACAACGACAATTGAGGCCAACATTTTTGTTGTTAAGTGAGACATTTGTTAAGTGAGTTTTGCCCCATTTTATGACCTTTCTTGCCACAGTCATTGCATCATTGCAATTGATATGTTAGTAACTAGGCTGTTAAGTAAATCTGGCTTCCCCATTAACTTTGCCTGTCAGAAGGTCACAAAAGGTGACCTTGGGACACAGCATAAATAGGAGCCACTTGCTAAGCATCTGAATTTTGATCACATGGTCATGGGGATGCAAAGGTCTTGACTTTGCAAAATAGTGATATGTCACATTTTTCAGTACTGTTTGTAACTTTGAACAGTCACTAAACAAAATGTTGTAAGTTGAGGACTACCTGTACCTGAACCAGAAGGATTATCAGCTTCTTACTATAAATGATTTGAACTCTCACAAGCTGTACAAAATGTGATGAATTCTAGCTTATATGAAGGAAAGATTTCAGACTTGGAAAGAGGTTAATTTATGTAGCATAAACACCTAAAGGACAAGATTTGACTTTGACCAGAAATTATAGATCAATATCATTATTGAATAATGATTATAATTTGTTCACAATGATCCTAGATGATAGTTTGAAAATAATTTTTCAAGAATGTATTCATGAAGATCAATGTGTAATATCGGAACTGAGTGGAATAGTCCAGAATATTGGACCAGCATAATGGAAACAGGCTGAATTATTTTTTTATAATGCAGAGAAAGCTGTCAACAATTTGAATTGCACTTTTCTGTTTAAAGTTTTAGACTATATGAATTTTGGAGAGAATTTTATAAAAGAGGTAAAGTCAATGTATCCTTCACAAAAAGTCCAAATTATTGTTAATGGAGCTCTAATAAGACCATGTGAGATACAAAAGGGAAAAATTCACTGTTTCTTCTTCTGTTCATTTTGGCTTTGGAAATCTTGAATGAAGACATACAAAATAAGAGGATTTAAAAAGAGACAAGATTTAAGATTTGTTAAATTAAATGATTAGGTGCTGATTTTGGAAGATTCTTTAAACAGAATTGAAATATTAATGGGAAAACTAAAAGAATTTGGTGCATCAGCAGGATTCAGGATCAATAAACAGCAGTAAAGATGTTAACAAAAATATGAAGACACGGGATTAAACAGAATTGCTGAACAAAATGGGTTTTAAGATTAAGGAGAAGGTGTAATATTTCCACTGAGATTTTCCAGAAAGAAAATATCTGCTTTGAAAACAGATGTACTAATTAAACAATAGCAGAAAAATAACAACAGGGGGGAAAACAAAGTTAAATGTAAAATGATGTAAGATATAAAAGAAAAAAGAGGATTGGGTTTACCATATTTATATTTTGCAGTTTGTTGTTTGGTTCGGATGAAAAAGTATACGTTGCTGAGAAACAGAAGGTTTTTGGAGCTAGAAGGACATGAGATTTGAGGAACGTGGATATTTATGATATGAAAAAGCTAATATTACTTAGATATTAAAAATATTTTTGTTAGACATGCCATAGAGAGAATATGGAATAGATATAAACCCATGTTGTTCCTGAAAATACCTTTGTGGCTCTCAATTCAAGAGGTCTATTATAAAAATGGTAAGTAAACACAAATGACTAACATTGAGACATATTAGATTTTTGCCACAAGGAATGTAAAATAAAATCAAGAGAAGATATGCCGCCAGAAGTATACACTTATCAATGGTTCTCTTATGTAGAAAGATTTAAAGAAGATAGTTTGGTTTTGAGCATTGTAAGTCTGAGTTTGAAACAGAATTGTGTATAAGTTATGAACATGTTACTGCTAAAATTTCCATAGAAATTTGAAACAGAAGAACAAGTAAAAGAATGATAAATAGGCTAATTTTTTTCATTACAAAATGCAAATGGAATAATCAAAGAATATGTGGTTGACAGGTCCGAAATTTACATTATGTTCTCATCTTAAAGAGAATTATTTTATAAAATGATATATAAAATGATGTATTAGTGGTATTTATCACCAGAGAAGTGAATGTATAAAGGTAAATTTATGTTGGAAATGTGACCAGGAGGGGATATTTTTCCATGCATAGCAGATGTGTAAAAAAGCCAAATTTTGGACTCAACTTTATGCACTAATTTTAAAGATTAATATTGAAACTAGAAGCTTTTCTATTCAGATTGATCAATAAACAATTGGGAAAAAGTAATGGAATTTTGTTTTTATATATGATAACTGCCGCTAATGCTATCTGGAATCACCTGATAGATTTTTTTGCATCAAACAGAAAAAAGTGAACATGGTATGTGATTTTGATTAGAAAAAAAGAGTATAGAAAAAATAAAAGTCATGCTGTAATCATAGAGTTAGTTTATGTCAGGGGTTTTCAAACTTTACAGCTTTAAGACTTGTGGAGTTCAACTCCCAGGTTAGCTCAGGAATTCTGGGAGTTGAAGTCCACAAGTTTTAAACTTGCCAAGTTTGAAAACCCTTGGTTTATACTTGTAGCTTCTGTAAAAAAAAAAATCAAAAGCTATTCTATATTTTTTTCCTCTTCTGCATATTTGCTTTCTTCTTTCCTTTGTTTATTCTAAATATTAGTTTTTGTTATTTTTTGTCTTTTTAAATAGTTATATATTTTTAAAAGGTTCATAATTAATAACAATACAGTCACTCATACTCTGGTCACCTCCAGATTGGACTACTGCAATGTACTCCTATACGGGGCTGCCTTGAAGATTATACAGAAGCTTCAGCTGGCAAAGAATGCAATGATGTGCACTTCTAGAACAGTGCATGTTACACCTCTGATCCCTAAGGTGCATTGGTTGCCAGCTTGGTCCTGGGCCCAAGTCCTAAATTTAAGCTTTAAAGCCCTTTATCACATGGGACTGCCTCTTCTCGATTACATCATCCTGCCCGACTAGATTTGGCATGTGCAGATACAATCAGCTATAGTCCTACATCTGCTGGATCTCAGATCACACGCCTTCTCTGCCATGGTGCTTGCCTTATGGAACATTCTTCCCCTTAGATTAGATTGCGGGTGTCAAATTCGTGGCATCAAGTTGCTGTCACATGATGTTTCATGGCATTTTTTTCCCTTTGCATAGCTGGGATGGACTGGCCTGTGTGTGAGGCATCCTGCCCGTGGGCTGCCAGTTTGACACTCCTGGATTAGATCCATTCCTTCTGATATTCCAGAAGTTCCTCAAAACCTGGTTAGGTAATTAGGTCTGGTGCTCTCCGGGAACCAGAGATATGCTCAGATGGCTCTGTTGCTAGGTGCTCGTTCTTTTCCTCCCTTTGCTTAAGGCTGATATATCTGTTTTTACAATTATTTATTTTTTAATCTTCATTTTATATTTTTAATATTTCCTGTTTTTGTATGTGTTGTTACTCAGTTGTTGTACACTGCCCACAGTCACATTTGGTGAGATGGGCAGCTATCCAAATTTGATGATAAAATAAAAATAGCTTTAGATTTTTTTAAAAAGTCTACATTCATGATCTGCCCAATTTATTCCCAAGTTTTTTTTCTTCGTGATCTGCATTCCAAACAACAGAAGAGAGCAAAGAAAAACCCAGAGGACGAGGCTTATTCAACAGTTTAAATTAATTGTGTTGCCTTTGCCTTTTACAATTTTTTTGCTTTCAAACAGTTAGTCCCTTTTCCAAGATGTATCCAATCAAGTATAAGCCCATATCTGAGACAGATAGTAAACAATCTAACTGAATGGCCCTTTTGCAAAAGCGACCCTATTGTTTAGAGATCTCAAATCTTAGCTATGGTGAAACGCAACATTCTCACATAGTACTTAAAAAAAAAGCCAAGCGTTTTACTGAGAGTTGAGATTTAGTGATGTGCTTTCCACAGTTAAAATTTTCAGTGGGGAATTAGTTTGACAGGAAATAAGAATCAGTCATGCTGTACAGGTAATATGAATGGAAATGTTCCGCATGTCTAAGAGATATGAGAGAGATATTCCCTTCAAATAGAACAGGGCTGGTTCCCATTGAATCTCTTCTCACTCACAAAGCATCATTATTCTCTCCCTTATTAAAACATATCGGCAGATATACAGGAAAAGAGATGTTATGAGTCCTAGAAATGTTCAGTTTCAAACAGCTTTAGCAAGATTTCACCCCTGACCTTTCTCAAATAGCTAGAGAAATTATAACAAAATATCTTTCACCTTGGAATTACACAGAAAAATAAAAGCAAAAATGTTAGGAACATAACAAACATGTCCAGACTACTACAGAACTCTACACAAAATCATCACTACTATTCAATATTATTCACCATCTTAGTTAGAGCCACGAGTTAAATATTAGTCTGAAGTGCCCTACTTGAAAGACAATTTAACAATTATGGATTCACATGTGCTCTGCTATGTAGAGCTGTGACCTTGTCCAAATAACCTGAAAAGAGAAATGCAAATAGGAAATACAATGATGAGTATCTAAATAGGGGAAATTACCTTTGTCAGAGATCTACCTCTCCCAACCTCTTTGTGTTCAGGTAATTCTACTGAAGAATATTCTTGGCCAGCAGATTCTTACTGTGGCAGAGAATGTGTGATGACCCAGGGTGGGATACAAAATAAACACAGTCACAAAAAAAAGGTGAAGCCCCTTTTATTCCTTCACTTTGCTTCCAAGCTCCAAATACCCTTGACTGGAGACAAAAAACTCCCACACAAGCAGTTACAAGAAGGAGGAAATGCCATTTAAATTATAATGAGTAAAAAACAACACAAACCAGGCAAGATAAGGGCTTGAAGACATCCACAGATATCCAAACTCAGAGAGGAACAATAAACTAGAGATATTTCCACACTTTGTTTCCAGCACTGGCCCGTACGCATGTCCGTCCTCTTATCCAGTTGTCACAGCTGCAGTCCACAAAGAGGATCAATGCCCTATCCTCCCCCGTAGACCACGTCTCTCCCTTATCCTCTCCTCCTCGCGTGCCCTAGGATGGAGAGGGGATAAGCCTTATTCCTCTCTGACTGCCCAGCCAGCCTCTGCCTTTCCCAAAACCTCTGGAGCCACACTTCCACTCCCTGTTGGCTGTTCCTCCTCTCCCTCAGAATCAGTCTCCACCAGGGGCATGACAGAATGTATATAAAAACATTCAATCAAGTACTTGCTAAATTGGACAACTCTCACATTTTCTAATATTTATTTAGTGGTCCACAACAACAGAAACACAATTAATGGCTTGCCATTCACTGAATAGCAGATCTGAATTTATGTAATACAACCAGAAATACATCATATAATATATATCCTCTGCAGAAAATTTTTAAAAAATGGAATTTTAACTTCCAAGCTAAAAAATCTGTTTCACAGTTTCACTCACCTTGATGTATACGTCAAGACTTGAATGGACACGGTTCACTGCCAGATGGATGGATAGTGGAGTTGTATAAGGGAAGGTTGCCGTGACTACATGACTAGGAGCTGGGAAGTTGATAATCTTGAAGCCATACTTCAGAAACATGCGGATCACTGCCTCAGATGGCTTGTCTTCTCCTTCACTCAAGACACTACCTACAGCATAGCGACATTTCTCTGGATCCACCTATGGAAATAAGCAACAACTGGCATTAGAAGGCAAAAGAACTACAATGCTACATTTAAAATAGTAAAATATACCCAGGCTTATTATTCTGTCCTGTTACAGGTTTCTTTTTAGACTGCATTCGGGAGAATTTTGGTTTCCTCAGAAATTTTATTATGTATCAGTATTTTCTCAATTATAGCTCCTTTCCCAAAACCTGTAACAGCCACAGGGAAGTTTTCATCAGGATCAATGTAAGGGGATTTAAAAAAAAAAAAAACTAACACTCCAAGAATAGTGCTGATCCCTTTTCCTTTTTTAACGTATGTCCAAGGCTTCCAGCAAAAAAAAAAAAATCAATCTTAAAAGTCACCCAGAAGATTGGCAGGTTGAAAATATCAGTGTTAAGGAAAGACATTGTTAAAGGCAGTAGCCCACAATCCCTGGGGCGCAGCCTACTAATAGGCCTTGAACTGTTGGGAACCGGGCCGTGGAAATGGCAGGCAAACACATTCATAGAATAACAGAGTTGGAAGGGATCTTGGAGGTCATCTAGTCCAACCCCCTGCTTGAGAGGAAAGTCTATTCAAAATATCAGCCTCTACCTAGAATCAAACTCACAGCCTCCTGATTGTAAGGTGAGAGCTCCACCTCTAGGCCATCGGAACTTACATTCACGTGCACATCCCTACTTGCACGAGCAGTGGGCAAGACGTGTGCACACGCTCCATTTGTGTGAGTGGTATGCACATGAGCCTTTCGTTCACATAAATGGAGCTGCATGTATATGCACATTTGCCCGCCACTCATACGGAACCATTCCCTCGTTCCTCCCTCCTTTCTACAAAGCTGGGGAATTCTGGTTAAGAAAACTACCAAAGCAAGTAACAAGGCTATATGATATGGTATCTCTTTAATGCATGTTTCATATTCGCTAAAACACAATACAAATACCCACAATGATGCATTTAAACTTGTGTACATTGGATACATACTATGGATAGTTGATTTATATGTAACAAAATAACCCCAGCTTTAATAAGCATCTATCTTACAGCACTCTAAAATTCCCCCTTTAAGAAGTGGACAAATGAGTTACAATATAGTTTGATGGCAAGCACAAACAAGCCATTTTTCATCCTATTTCCAAATAATTCCTGTCAATTAACAAGCCAAGTTATAATGTTATTGATGATATAAGTATGATATAGAAATGTAAAATTAGGATGATTAATTGATTCATGCTAAGGTTACTCTTGCATAAATGTTGAAACAGACTGTGGTCCATAGAAGCTTATGTTACCCTATTTTTTTTAATCTGTAGAGATCCACAAGATTCTAATGGTATTTCCCTCGCTGGTGCATCACTTAACTATTTTGCTATTCTTTCTGAAAACATTTTATTTGGAATTGAAATTTCTATTATATAGTGCTGCATTATTTTTTGGCTAGAAATATAGTCCCATTTTGCAGCCCTGATTAGACTTGCTTACAGTCAATAAGGAACTAAATAACAGGGGACAGCTTAGCTCATTAATTTTGCACATCTAAAAAATTTTCTTAGACTTTAGAATGAAAGTTCAGCTTGGCATAACTAAAATGGCTTAATTATAGTTTTAATATGGCTCCATAACTCCTTTGTTTGCAATGCCTGAATCAGCCCTGGAATACAGGGAGCCACAAAGGACAGGAAAATACTTAGGTAGATCACTAATTCCTCAGATATTAAATAATCACATAATAGGAGAAAAAAAATTAATTAGAGAACATTTTGTATAGTGATTAAGGTGCTAGAAGAAGAACAGGGAGATATGGGTTTTAGTTCTTCCTTAGGCATTAAAACTGGCTGGAAAACTTTGGGTCAGCCACTGTCTTACCAATGATGGGATTCAAAAAATTTTACTACCAGTTCTGTGGGCATGGATTAGTGGGTGTGGTGGGCGTGGCTTGGTGGGTGTGGCAGAGGAAGGTTACTGCAAAATCCCCTTCTCTCCCCACCTCACTAACCTGCTTTTCAGCTCTGTTCTCCTGTGTAGGGCAACCAAAGAAGACCCAGCCAATCAGCTGGGACTCGGGAGGCAGAGAATAGATGGGGGGCGGGCCAGTCAGAGGTGGTATTTGCTGGTTCTCCAAACTATTCAAAATTTCCACTACTGGTTCTCCAGAACAGATGAGAACCTGCTGAATACCACCTCTGGTCTTAGCCCAATCCATCTCATAAGGTTGTGGAGCAAAAGCCTTATGTACACCTCAAAAAGATAGGATATCAATCAATCAAATAAATATATTTCAGATCAGAAAGTATTTATTTATTTAGAAAATTTAATGTTAAGGGGTGGTTTCAATTCACATGTTAGAAGTTAATCAGTAAATTTACCAGGACACTGTTTATAGCATTTGTTAGAAAAATCCTATGGGCCATTTTGCCATGATGGAATTGCCACATATCCCCAGATAATTTGAAAATAAGTTCCTGTTTATTTAGTTGCTTATCAATTGTATCTAAAGAATTATAACAAGCCACCACTTAAGAGTTTGCACAAACAGCACTAGTTATTTTGCCATTTATTCTTGAGTAATGATGATATATACAGGCTTTAAAAAAAAGTGGACAAATCTTTTACATTTAAATCCAACGCTTAATAATAAATTTTGCAGTTGCAAATGAGCATTCTTGATATCTATCAAATCTATCTTCCAGATCTAAGGAGTAGAGAAACGGATATTTTCCATAAATGTGTGCTGACATTCTCTGGTAGAAAACTACATGGACTTCAGAAACAGAAAATCCATTTGTTATTCACCAGTGCCAATTACACTTAGAAGACACACCAATTAGAGCCAATGTGAGTTAATTGTCTGCTATGACAGAAACAATAAATAAACTCCCATTGTCTACTGTCAGTTTAAAGGCCTCCATCTGCTAATCAAGAACAATGCCCCTGATATCTTATTATTATTCTACACAGAGAGAAACTAATATGGTGTGTTTGGAACCTCATCAAACAAATTTGTTATTAGTTAAATCAAAAGACCTTTCTATTTGCAGGGTGGGGAACTACCCACTCCTTTCCCACCTGGCCCACACGATTCCAGAAAGAAATGGAAGCCAGTGCCTCACTTTTGAGGAAGTCCTCATGGTGAAGCACTGCAAGATTGACCCAGAAAATAGGTAAGCAAGGCAGACATGGAGGTAGGTGAGGCAGACAACAGTTGCCAACACAACTAGGGCTGCTGCTTTTGTTGGATGAAATACTGGTATTCATCCAATGATAAGCAAAGACTCTGCAGTTTTAGAAACAAGGTCAACATATTCCAATTCTTTTCTAAAGATATTCAATGTATTCACCTTATTAATCTATGGTGCATATTTTAAAAAATAGCAGTCAAAGTCTCTTGAACAGAAGAATGTTATAAAGTCAGATGTGATTCATGACACTAGTAAATACACTTCAGTTTTAACTCTTAGGGAAATGTTCATAAAACTTAACATTCTCCTACTCATATTATTTAACTCCCCTTTGCTCCTCAAAATTAGTTCTATAGCCACTTCTACTTCAAGGACAAAAGTTAGAAAAATGAACTGAAAATCTTGTTATTGTTGTTGTTGTTGTTTGGGGCCTATATAAAATCTCTAAAATTGCATTTGCATCATAAAATAACCAAAATAACTTTACCATCTGGAAAGTTCCCCAAATTGCTCTAGCCCCATCCACAGTACATCACACACTCTCCTAATAGCCAAGTCTAATTTATTTTGTTCCATAATTCAATTTTTTATATCCTATGAGAGAAGTTTCCCAAACTGTCTTAATCCCTGGTATATGAAAACCTCCAAACTTTGAGCCAGAAAGCGCAATGCTCAACCTAAGCAAAGTGCATTGGAAGCTATATCCCAATCCAAGCTATAGAATTGCAGCACATAGAACACCTAGGCATATTAAGTTTTGTTGTGGGCAGATGCAAAACCTGGCATCTTGGGCTCTAATCCCCACTGAATGATACATCTCCATTCATTATGGAAAGAATCACAGTAGAGGTATATAGAAGCTTTACTATATAGGATATCATCTGCAGAATGATGTTTGTCAGGGACTGTGATGTTCAGGTTGTCACTACAGAGTTAACTGAATCATTTATAATAAAAAAGCCAAAAATAAACAAATGATAAAATTTCATATATTTTCCCCTGTGTGTTGATTGAGAAAATTTGGGTCACTGAGCAGATATAATCTGGTCTGAATAAACACTGATGAACAACATTAACTCTCTTTCTTATCGGAGCAGACTAAATTTTGTTTCAAAATCGATTTATAATGCTACAGATTACAATGCAGAACACACCAATACATAGAAAATATTCTATGCTAGTTAAACAGAAAAGACAAAATTTGAGCTATTTTAAGGTTATTACTTTAACAGAACTTTTAAAGAACTGCACTGTATTACTGCTTTTAAAAACTGAAAGGTGAAATAATGCCACCCTTGCAAGCCTATGGGTTTGTTCTTCTAATGAGCCATCGTAATATTCATAAATTATATTACCAATCTAATGACAGAGAAGGAAAAACCTGATAGACATGAGAGATGGGGGGGTCTAAGAATATTCCCTGCACTTTGTCAGGGTCACAGAAACACACTTCACCCTACACTTAATTCACTGCTGCTTGGAGCCCACCATACCCTTTAGCAGCAGGATTATGGTGGAAAAACCTATAGAGACTTAATTCTGCAATAAGACACACCCAAGACTTTTATAGCACAAGAGTTATACAAAAGTGAGCAATCTGTGGTTCTCTAGATGTTGTTGGAGCATAACACTCAACATCTCTCAGCTGTATTGGCTAAAGGTGCTATGAGTTGCCCAATTCTGATGGTTTAAAAGAGCTGCATCACAGCAGTAAGGAAAGCTAGGAAGATTTCTTATTAAACAGTGGCTCATTTTGCCAACAGGCTTGAGGATGGGATATTAGACTTATAGTATTCATAGTCCTTGACTTACAACAGTGAGTGACGGTTCAAAGTTCAAGAAGAAGTTGGACTGCCATTTGTCAGAAATGGTGTAGGGCAGTGGTGGCTAACCTTTTTGGGCTTCTGTGCCAAAAACTGTCCCCGTGCTTGCACACTCGCGCTCACGTACCAGCATCCAGAAGGCAATCCCCCCACGTCCCCTACGCATGCCCGTGCAATCACACCCACCCACCACCGCTGCCCCCTTATCTGCACTGCGCCTCACAGCTGATTTTTGGACAGTTTGAGGCCTTTTTCGGCCTCCCAAAGACTTGAGGAAGGCTTCTGCAGGCTTCTACAAGTTTTGTAGGCCAAAATCTAGCCCCGTTTCATCACTTCCTGTTTTTCTGAAAATTCTGGAAGTGATGAAACAGGGCTAGATTTCGGCCTACAAAGCTTGTAGAAGCCTGCAGAAGCCTTCCTCAAGCCTTTGGGAGGCCGAAAATCAGCTGTGAGGCATGTACATGCGCAGTGAGGTAAGTCTGCCTGAAGCTCGCGTGCCTGCACGAATGGCTCTGCGTGCCACCTGTGGCATGCGTGCCATAGGTTCGCCATCACGGGTGTAGGTCCCCCACTTGGGCGGGGGGTTGGACTAGCTGACCTATAAGGTCCCTTCCAACTCTGATTATCTGTTTAAAGTTACAACATCACTAAAAAAAAGTGACTTACAACCATTTTTCACATTTATGAGCATTGCAGCATCCTCGTGGTCAGGTGATCAACATTTGGATGCCTTGCAACTGACTCATATTTATGACAGCTGCAGGATCCTGGGGTCATGTATCACCTTTGCAACCTTCTGACGAGCAAAGTCAATGGGAAAACAGGATTCACTTAGTATTCCTAATTTAACAGCCGCATTGATTCATTTAATGACTGTGGCAAGAAAAGTCATAAATGGAGCAAATTCCCTTAACTAATGTTTCAATTAACAATAGAAATTTGGGGGTCAATTGTGGTCATAAGTTGAGAACTACGTTACTCACTTCCAACTTACCATTCCCTACCAAGTTAATTTTACAGAAGCATTGGGTGATATGACATTGTAATGTATCAGAAATATACAGAAAGTAAAAATGCGATCTCTTAAAGCCACGTCTGTAAGAATATATGAACTAAATTTGCACAGCAACTAATTACAATAGAGAGGGGGGGAAAGCATGCTTGGTCTTTGAATGAGGTTGCTGTTATCAAGGTTAGGCTATTTGTTTTCTTTGATTATCCCTGGGAAAATGATGCAGGAGACCCTGGACAAACTATTCACTTAGTCGTTTAGAAGAAAAGTGTTCCAAGAAAATCATCTATCTGAATTAACTGCATTGACAAATAGCTTGAAAGCTCCAAGGGGATACAATCTGCATAGCAGGAGAGAGTAACTCTTTTGTGCTTACAAGAAAACACAACACAGGACCAATTCCAACACAACCCAAACAAGTGTTTCAAACTGAACACAAACAAGGAGAAAATCTTTTTCAAAGCAAGGAATTGCCAATCACTCTAGGTAACATACAAAGGAGGTTACAGAAACACTTAAAGGTACTACCTATCAATTACAGTCACACATAAAGCACACAACTTCCTAATCAAATGCTTCTCAAATCTCAGTTAATTATAAAATTACCATTCTATTTTCATTCTCTTATGCTTTGTCATAAGATGAGGATAATAAACATTTGGAAATCTCTTATACCTTGGAAGGTGTTACATTTAATTCCTCATTCTTATTAACACATCTCAAGATATTGACAGATCAGATGAATTTAATTAAGAATTACATTTGTTCACTATCGGATTATCAGTTCATTTCAGGTTATTTATTTACAGCGAAAAAATTGTTGCACATAAAAGAATATTAACAAGCTGCCTAGGAATGCTATAACTCAGCTACCTTAAGCCAGCTACGTCTATTTATACCACCCCAAAAAAGGTTGGGATATACACTTAATAATAAACAATAAACAGACTACTCAAGGCATATACTTTTTTTCTTTTATTTGAAGCTTATGTAAGTCATTATTCCTTAGCCTCATTCTTCCCAACTGCAATGGAGGATAATAATACGGATGCCTCTTACAAGGATGCCAGCTAAACAATGCATCTGCTGCACTCTAAACTTTTGAATACACAGTGAACATGTTAACCATAAAATATTGTGTTAATCTGTTATGTTAACTGACAGCTGCGTAGCCAAAGGAGAACGCTGAGACAGAGGCTAAAGATTTGAGGGAAAGAGTGCTGCAAGGGTGCCATTAATTTAAAAAAAAAAAAAGAGAGAGCTCCCTTGCTTCTTTCTTCTCCGGGCTGTGTATGTTAGTACATATTGAATTATTTAAAAAGAAAATCATCTTTCCAAGCCAAGTCTAGGCTGTGCTGTCTGTTTTTCCAATCCTTCCCTCTCTCCATTTCCTAAACCGGGATTTTTCAAATTGTGTCCCACTGAACCTCAGAGTTCTGCAAGGACATAAAAATGTTCCAAGAAAAAATAAAATCATTTAAAACCAATTCGGGTCACCAAGATACAAAAAAGATGTAGAGGCTGTAGAAAGAGTGCAGAGAAGAGCAACAAAGATGATAAAGAGATCTGGAAACTAAACTGAATGGTTAAGAAAACTATGTATGCCTAAAGAACAGAAGGATTAGGGGTGACATATAGCTGTCTTCTGGTACTTTATTTTTATTTTTTATTTTATTTATTTTGTCAAACAATTATTAGATAACAGGTATAAGTATAAACATGGTTATAAATACATGAAATGAATACGAATAAGAAAAAAAGAAACAATAGGACAGGGACGGTAGGCACATTTTGGTGCGCTTATGCACGCCCCCTACAGACCTCTTAAGAAAGGGGTGAGGTCAATAGTAGACAGTCTAAGGTTGAAGATTTTGGGGTTTGGGGAAGAAACCACAGAGTCAGGTAGAGTATTCCAGACATTGACTACTCTGTTGCTGAAGTCGTATTTCCTGCAATCAAGTTTGGTGCAGTTTATCTTTATTTATATCTATTTTGTGCTTTGGTTAAAGCTGAAGTATTCATTGATAGGTAGGACATTGCAATAAATAATTTTATGTATTATACTTAGATCAAACCGAAGGTGGCATAGTTCTAGGTTGTCTAGATCTAAATTTTCAAGTCTGGTGGCATAAGGTATTTTGCTATGAGTAGAGGAATGGAGGTTTCTCGTAAAATATTTCTGGACTTTCTCAATTGTATTAATATCAGATATGTAATGCGGATTCCAGACTGATGAGCTGTATTCAAGTATTGGTCTCGCAAATGTTTTATATGCTCTAGTTAGTAGAGTGATATTACCGGAGAAAAGGCTACGCAGAATTAGGTTAACAACTCTTAATGCCTTTTTGGCTATGTAGTTACAATGGGCTCTAGCACTTAAATCATTTGAGACACTACTCCAAAGTCCTTGATAAAGTTTGTGTCATCAACAAGGTCTTGACTATTCAGCTTGTATTTTATGTTTTGATTTTTTTTTGCCAATATGCAAGACGGAGCATTTACTTGTTGAGATCTGAAGTTGCCATTTGTTTGACCATTCTGACACATAGTCGAGGTCTTTTTGAAGGGTAGCAGCATTGTCAGTGGTGTTGAATAGCTTTACATCATCAGCGAAAAGAACACAGTTGCTCTTAATATAATCACAAAGGTCATTAATACAGAGTATGAAGAGAGTTAGTCCTAGAACACTGTCTTGGGGGAAACCACTGTTGACAGGTACAGGATTTGACAGGACGCTCCCGATTTTGACCATTTGTTGCCTGTTTGACAGGAATACTTGAGGGGCTCTCACAAAGAAAAGGAGGTTGGTTTATCTTCCAAAGCATTGAGGGTAGGGCAAGAAACAATGGGATATTTTTCATCAAATCCAGGCTGGAACTAAAGAAAAATATCCTGACAATAGTGAGAACAATTAATTAATTGCTTGCCTCCCAGAATTGAGGGAGGTGGTTTTCAAGAAAAGATTGGACAACCATTGGATGGTATATTGCCTTGAGCAAGCAATTGAATTAGAAGACCTCCAACTCCCTTCCAGTTCTATGTTTCTATTCTATCCTAACCCATCCAATATTCTGTCACTGGAACCTTACCCCTGTTAATAAGGGGTTCCAGGGAAAATGTTTAAGCCAGTTCTACAGCTCTAAGAGTTTGAAAATCCCTGTCTTAAACTATCCCAAAGCACCTTTTGCCAAAACGCAGAAAATGTTTAATTCAGCACTAACTATAATTCATTTTATTTCAATTTATTTCAATGCACCTACACTTTTATATTTCAAATATTATTCTCAAACTACCTTAGTTTGAAAGAATGTGGCTTTCTTAAATTCAGTCAATTACTGAATAGTTGCTTGTATTTACCAACTCTTATATTATAATGAAATAAATTGTTGCCACATTTTAATTTTTTTCTACCACAAGGGATATATCACTCTTCCCCCTTTAAAATTAATATCACAAAATGACATTCTAGAGTAATGCTGAAATCCACATACAATGCAGGGATGGTTGTTCCACCCACACCCCAAGAAATAAATCTAAATCAACAATAATTCTCTTGGCAGAAATAGTGGAATACTTAAAGCAAAAAAGATACATTTTTTCCAACTCACCATTGCCACCATGTGTCCAGAAATCAATACTGCAATGAAACTTTATTTTTATACCAGTCACAAAACATGTTTTATGTGGGGGAAAGACAAGTGACATAATCTGGTCATGTACACATAAAAATTGAGTTTATGTTATTAGTATCCCTGCCTAGAACCTCTTTATGTGCCCTTTTTGGCATCACTAAAAAATACATTTTGGAAGCGACCAGATAATGGACAAATAGATCCATGTTTAGTAATAATTCAATTCCTTTATGGTAGTGATTTTTTTCTTATTGAGGGGAATTGTTTTTTGGCTGCTAGGAGTTTAAGTTTATAAGTGTATAAACCTTCTAAATAAAGTAGCAAGATAGATGTTTTGCAATATGTTAACATTGAAAACCAAACAATAAAAGACTAGCCAGTTTGCATTTCTCCTGCAATTTCAGAGACTGCTAGAAGGTATGTACTGAAGATACTCAATTGCCTAATAATTCAGAAACAATTGGAAGGGAACATCTTTCACAGCTTCAACTATATTTTCAGCTGTTTTTTTCTGCTTTAAATGTGGATCTCAATCTGTTGTCAAGCTTTGTCACTTCTCTCTGCTGCAACTTTCTACCTATTCATCCCTGTCCCTTCAGTTACAGCATGCTTCATGTTAACCTGGCTGTCACTTGCTTTGACTTCTACAGCCTTCCCAGCCTTTCCTCTACTACAAATGATTATTCTTGCCTTTTTTCAAAATCTTACTTTAAAATAATTCACCGCTATCATTCCAATTACAGAGGCTTTTCTCTTCAATCATTTGCACTTGTTTTCTATTCCTTTCTATATCTCTGACAAATTATTATCTTTCAAATCCTTGCATATTCCATTATATTACTTATTATACTTCCCCTCTAGGTAGCTGTTTCAAAAAGGTATAAGTTCACTTAAGCATGTCACTGCCACCTCTGAGTCAGTTTTTTATTATTATTCTCATTTCTGAATGGAGGATTAATGTTGACAATTATTACTTGCTATGCAACTCCTGGAGGCAGAAACATCCATAATCTCTGCTTTGGTGATGGCATTACCCTGATATCAGAAAATGCAAAGGATCTGCATACCCTAGTACTAAAATAAAAGAGCACAGTGGGGAAAAAGGGACTAACATTAGATATAAAGAAGACTACACTAATGACAACAGATACAACAACTGGAATTAGAACTGACATTAACATGTTAGAAAGCTTCTGCCTTTCAAACATCAAGAGTAAAGGAACAAACAATCAAGAAAATGCACCACAGAAGAGCACTTGGTAGAGCAGCCATGAAGGAAGTGGAAAAAAATTTGAATGCTGTCTTATGTCTATACCTAAAATGATCAGAAAAGTAATAGTCCTGGTATTTCTTGTGACACTCAATGGAAGCGGAAGTTGGACTTTGAAGAAACAAGGTAGGATAATTATTAATAACTTTGAACACTGGTGTTAGAGAAGACTCCTGAGAATACCATGGACAGCCAAAAAAAACCAACAGATCATTGAACAAATCAACCCAGGGGTTCTCACTAGAAGCACAAATGACTAGATTCAAATTATTCTTCTCAGAAAAGGCTTTAACACTGGGAAAGCTAAAAGGAAAGAGAAGAGAATGGCCACCAGCAAGATGGATGGACTCAGTTAAAGTGCTGATGAGTCCATCCTTGTAAGGCATCCTGAAAGAAAGATAGATTGTCATGAAGAAATTATGCAGTTGCTTGGAATTCAAAATGATTTGCGAGTACATACTCAATCAATCAATCAATCAATCAATCAAGGCCCCTCCTACTAATAACTTTTGTTCCAACTACTCCCAATCACACAGCATCTCTTGCTCTCTACTGCTGTATTTTCAATTCTCATTTGGTGCCCATTAAGCCTTAAACATTCTTGGACATACATGAGGTATGTCCCTCTGCTTTAGAGATAGGGATCTATGATCCCTTTATCACTTGTGAACTTCAATTTCCAGAAGTCCACAAGTCATAAAAGGGCCATAGTTGCCCACCTCTGCTCTACTTCTTCCTTCCAATTCCACTTCAGAACCCAAGGAGGATTCTCCAGATTCTGTGGGTCTGCTCTAAAACCACAACTATGTTTTAAATAGTTAGCATCACTATCTCCTTTCTGCCCATGTCTATATTCCAATGGTATTCATTCATCTATTGCCTTGATGATACTGTAAACTTATGAGCTGCATTTGTTTATTTAAAAGGAACATATACATTAAGAGTCCTGTGTGTCTATGGAGGTTCTTAGTTATCCAGGTCATGGTTGTCCTAAAAGGTGCTTTTTTTTCAAGAGGCAACTGGACTTTCTGGTTTTTCTTTAAAGACGTTTTGCTTCTCATCTAAGAAGCTTCTTCAGCTCTGACTGGATGGTGGGGAATGGAAGGATTTATATTCCTTGCAGAAAGCTGGTCAAGCAAATGACCAGCTGTCTGAAAGAAGTATAAATCCTTCCATTCCCCACCATCCAGTCAGAGCTGAAGAAGCTTCTTGGATGAGAAGCAAAACGTCTTTAAAGAAAAACCAGAAAGTCCATCTGCCTCTTGAAAAAAGCTCCTTTCGGATGACAGTCCTATGGTTACTGAAATTCAAACGTTACCAGCTCATATGATGTCACAACTTTCCACTTGGAGACATTTCCAGAAACCAGAGTTGGGAAAATTACAACCTTCAGATCACATTCTGCCCACTGGGCCATCCTTCAGTAATTGTAAAAAAAATAAAAAAAGCCAACAACCAAATCTGCATTTCTTCACTCTAGTATCAATAGTACAGGTAGTTCTCAGTTTATGACCACATTTGGGACCATAATTTCTGTTGGTGGTTGTTAAGTGAGCCATGCCCAATTTTACGACCTTTTTGCCACTGTTGTAAAGTGAATTATTTCAGTTGTGAAGTAAATCATGCAGTTATTATGCAAAGCCAGGCAGGAAGATCAGAAATAATGATCAGATGACCCCCAGGATGCTGCAATCATCATAATTATATGGGTTATAAGGGTGAGGGCTGGTCGTAAGTCACTTTTTTCAATGCCGCTGTAACTTTAAACTGTCACTAAACAAATGGACATGAATTGAGAACTACTTCTGTATCTTAGCTTTGGCTGTTGTTCTTTAAACTGGAAAGGCAATGAATGATTGAACCTAGGAAGAGCCATACTTGTGGGCTCTCTTTTACAACTACATTTCAATCACTTTACTGTTTTCCTTTTACAACATGAAAGGTAATTAAAACTGTCTTTGAAAGTATCTCTCACGTGTGAAGTAATATTGAGTCTTTATAATCAGACACAGAAGAAAGTGAAAAAGATCTTATTTTCCCTAGTTGCACTAACTGCAATGAACTACCTAAACAACTATTAAAAAGGGTCTAGATCAGAGCTGCACAACTATAACCTTTGGACAGCATGCAGCCTACTGGCAGTTTTGTGCTACTCCCCCCGCCTCCCAATTTTTTAAAACAGTATTTTTAGAGCTGCTACAAGTTCTATCACTTCCATCACTCTGCCAGCGACGGAGCAGCTGTTTGGCACTCTTATATTTTGTGTGTGTGGTCCATGAAGACTTTTAATTAAATAATGTGCCCCTTTTCCATCAATAAGTTGTGCAGGCCTGGTCAGGATTCAGGATAGCTGAAAGACTGCAAAATAACCAGTGTCCCAAATGTGTTCATAAACTGTTTCTTCAAATCTAATATACATTGTGAATGGCATAAATTCTTTCCTTTCCTTTCTGAAACAGAAAGGAAAGAAAGGTAAAGCATTTGGCAAGCATTTAAGTGAATTCGAATATGATATTATATTTCGGCTTTGGCAATATAAATCAAAATGATTCTTTCGTTTATTAATGCAGTGTATTCACTTTTCCACTAGATGGAATACCAGACCTACAATCAAGATTACAGAACTTTTAAAATGTAGGTAACTGACTCACAGCTACAATTTACTAATTTCTCCAATTTGTCTGGGAATATTACCTAAAGTTTCATGAGGATTCCTTCAAATTTTCACAATGTTTATTGCTTACTTTAACTCTTATTCTAACTCTGATGCTCCCACAAGAAGAATACAAAATAATGCACGGCCAAGAATCTTAACAACTATCAGCTTATGTACAGTTTAATTATCAATTATCAGTTTAAAATGCTATAGAAAATATTGTGGCCAAAGTTTTTATAGTATTTTGTGATATTCCTATGCAAAAAGACATAAGACGTTTGCTAAAAGTGACTTGTTCATTCCTCTGAATTTATTTAACGACCACCAAGAACATTTCCTGGTCCTAAGCTATTACAACAGATGTTGCATCTGATCGCAAAAATCAAATTTTGATTTTAGGTTTTGATGACTAGAATGACTTGTTATAGAGATGGTTGGAACATTCAGAAATGTAAAGCAAAAAATTGAGGTTGTAACTTTCTTTCTTTCTTTTTTTTTTTTGTATTCTGCTACACTAAAAAAAGTCAGAAGTCACTTCTCCTTTTCTTGTTTTACTGCACCTCTCTTTTTTCCTCTTTAACTGTCCTAACTTTTATTTCTATTTGTATTTTATTTTATAATAAACTTTGATAAACAATGTAAAAAAAAAACCTCAGACAATACAGATTGACTAGAAGAAACAAAACAGTTGCTCATTGGTTCTGCTTAACATGCCTGAATTCAAGCCGTGGTCCTAACGTACTAATAACTTCAGCCTAACATATAACATGTAAAATGCATTTTATAGCAGTGCTGGCTGCTTCTCTCATGTCAAGAGCAGTACCTCGTATAAAAGGAAAAGTATTTCAAAGGACCAGGGTACATTTACAATTTAATCTAAAGACTGGTGTGACTGTTTCACAAGTTTTCACATTCCTCCAGGCTCAAATCAAAGCAGGTAGGTACAGGAAATCAATGTGGAGGCTGAGCTACTTGACTGCTTCCATTCACTAGTTGACACAGAGCCTCTGGCAAGTTAGGATCTGGTTTGATCCTGGTTTTTTCTAAATCAAAAACTCCTTTGTGAAAGAAATACACAGTAAATGCTGTGTATTCCTTTCACAATTTCCCCAAGCTTAGGAGTATTTCCCAATTTCACCAAGCTTAGGAGTTTCCCACTTGGGCTAGGTTTGGGGAAAAAACACAAATGTTTTGTTTCTTTACCTGGCTGGCTAGTTGGTAGAATAGTTGGCCAAAGGAAATCTAATGGAAGGCTCAAAAACAAAAAAACAGCAGATCTCTATATTAGCTATAGTTGAAACATGAATTCTTTCCTCCTTTCAACCATGACCACAGTCTCCTTTGGATTAATATTTGTGGCTTTTCAAAATCTAAAATGCCAGCTAAATTATGACGTTGCACTCTTTATTAATGTGATGCGAAGGTACTGAGTTTTGAAATCCGGTATCAAAAGAACATCTGCTGAGCCTACTATCTATATTCAAGTAAAAGTTAGGAAACATACAAAGAATTTAATTGGCCACAAAAGCAAATAGCTGAGGCCGCAGATCTCTTGAAGGGCGTATGTTGTGCTCAGGGCATCTAGCAACTATGCTCTGCTAAGATCTCCATAGGGCAGACCCAGTCCTAGTTCACTTACCGTGACAGGTTCAAAAGTTGCCTTCTGAGAAAAAGCAATAGATATACACTATGCCAAACAAAAAGCTGAGAGGGAGGCACAAAGAAAAAGAGTTTTAGAATGATCTTTAAGGGAGGCTTAAAGTCCTATTAGAAGCTGCATTTTTCCAAGGACTTGCAGATCATATAACAGGAGAGAATTCTTTCCTCCCTACAACTGTAGCAGCCAGTATTCTCTATTTTTGAAAGACTGGGTTAATGGGCTTTATATAGTACTTGTTCCTCTTAATAGTTTAAACACATCTGGTTTATTCCATTATGTGGCACATAGGAGATTTGGGAGGGCTAAAAACGAGGCATGAATAAATGGGTCTTGCAGAGAGCAAGGCAGGTGGAGAGAATGGGACTGGTAGGAGAGTGGGGATCTAGCTCTACAAGTAGAAACAGAGTAGGACCATAAATTAGTTGCAACATCATAACTAAGGAAATATTTGAAGTAGAAAAAGTAGTAGCACAGGCAGGTGAGGCAATAACAATAGCATATGCTATACATCTATATGGCAGCCCTTCCTATCTAATTCAGGGAAGTAGTGCTTTAACATCTCTATATGTCAATAAAGCAATGCATGATGAGAAAATCAGGTAGAATGTGCTGCTGCTCCCTCCCCAACTACTCAATGCCCCATATTTCATTAAATCAGAAGGGACATCAATGATAAGCAGATCAAAGTATCAGGAAGTATTCAGAGTTTTTCAGCATTAATTCAGTGCCAACAAAATAAACACAGATGGCTGATGCTTCATTTAACATCTTTATAAACATAATAAGTAGATTTTACAAACCAGTTGTAGATTTCTCCAACATGGAGCAAACTCCAGAAATAGACATGTTACAAGTTCAGAGTTTCAGCAGCAACTCAGGAGCTCAGAAACAGGTATCAGTTTCACTTTAGTTCAGCGGGCAAGCATTACACACAGCAGAGGAGAGAACCAGTTTCATCTTCAATAGACAGACTCAAAGTTTAACATAGTTTCAGAGCTGCAGAGCTTAATTTATAGAGTCACGCCTAGGTTATTTCTAGTTTCAGTTTCCTAGGCTATTTCTAGTTTCAGTTTCCTAGGTTATTTCTAGTTTCAGTTTCCTAGGCTATTTCTAGTTTCAGTTTCCAAACAATTCTCATTGGCTGACTTAGTTGCTATGCCTATTCATTGGCTGACCTTGTTACCATGCTCTATTCCAGTTCATGAATACACTCTGATAGGAGGGTACCATATTAGAGAATACTGGCATCATTTTTGATTACAAGTTTAATACAAACAAAATAGCAATCTTCAAAGAGAATGTGCAGCTTTGTGCAAGAGATCTACATACTGCACCTTGGTGGCACAATGGTTAGAGTGCAGTACTGCAAAACTACTTCTGCTGACAGCCAGCTGCCTGCAATTTGGCAGATTAAATCCCACCAGGGTCAAGGTTGCCTCAGCCTTCCTTCCGAGGTGGGTAAAATGAGGACCCAGATTGTTGGGGGCAATATGCCGACTCTGTAAAACCACTTAGAGAGGGCTGCAAAGCACTATAAAGCGGTATATAAGTCTAACTGCTATTGCTATTCCTAATATACAGACTGAATTATGTCTGCATAGCATGACTAGCAAAAATGTTTCTACCACGTGTCTGTGGTAGGGGAAGATCTGCAGGGAAGTTGAATATGAAGTTGCTGAAGTCAGGCACAGATCTTATGTAAATAGTAATTATATATACCAGCTTATATACAACTCGATCTTCTGATACAATCAACTATGCTATGTGGGAACCAGTCAAGTAAAATCATAGATGTGACAAACATGGCAATGTGAATCACACCCTGGCCAATACTCAGTTTCTAAATGTGTAAATAGAATCCAATGCCTATGCAAATAAAAACTAGCTTCTTAAAAAGACTCCAGGGAAAAACCAAATGGTTTTTATAAATTTGGAGAAAAGTCTATTTGTGATTCCTAGTAAACATTAAAAATGTAGATGTAGCTCAGAGCAGCTATTTGCTCTTATATACAGTATATATCTGCCTTATCATTGGGCACGATTTTTATACAAATTTTATAATGTGGATTATATTCATTTTATGTATATCTTGTCTTCTTGTTTTTATTTTTCTTGTTCTCTATTTTGTTTCTAATTACTTATATTGAATTTTATTGTTGCAGTGTGAGCTTAACAGAATTATTTGGAATTGAGCAGCACATAAACTAAATTAAACATCTGGCCTGTGAGCAGTTGGCTGCTTCTTAGCTTTTTGCTTGTTTATAATGACATAGCTACTAACTTTAATCATTACATGAAATTCCACACAAGTCAGAGGGATCAGCAAAAATAATAGTGACTTATAAATGTTTAAGAATTACTGCAATCAATTAAAAAAATTATATATTATACAGTTTGTGAGGGCAGAATCTCAATCAGAAGGTTGTTTTCTGGTACTTTGGCAATAGTCAGTCCTGCAAGATAGACAAAATCAAGAAACAGAAGCAGTAGGGATTCCAGGAAGGTTTTTATTTTTGTAGGATAAGATAACCAGACAATAGGTGTGGTAGCTAAGCTCTGGCCTAGAATCCAAGAGCCTGTGAATTCTTGGCCTACTTTAGACTGGGTGATTTTAGCCAATCACTCTCTCTTAGCCCAATCCCTTCATAGGGCTGTTGTTATGAAGAAAATAGGAGGTACATATTAGGTATGTTTGTTTCTGAGAAAGAAAGAGACAGACAGACAATAACCTTGAAAGCCTATCTGAGATTGTCTCTGTCCCTATCTTATACCATTTCTTTCTCACACTTTCAACTTTTTCAGGATTGCAATTTCTCCTCCCTTAACAATTCATTGATAGTCTAGGCGATAGGACAGTATGTTTTAAGTTTACTGCTTGAGAATAACAGAATGACAGAGTTGGAAGAGAATTTGGAGATCTTCTAATCCAACCCTCTACTCAAGCTGGCAACCCTGTACTACTTCAGTCCAATGGTTGTCCAATCTCTTCTTTAAAACATCCAGTGATTAGAGCACCCACAACTTCTAAACGCAAGCCATTCCACTGAAGAACTAAGGAAATTTCTCCTTAGTTCTAGGTTGGTTCTCTCCTTGATTAGTTTCCATCCATTGCTTTTTGTCTTGCCTTCAGGTGCTTTGGATAATAGCTTAATTCCCTCTTTTTTGTGGCAGCCTCTTAGATATTAGAATACTGCTATCATGTCTCTCTTTTCTGTAAGAGTAAACTGTAATAGGAGTAGCGTGGTAGTTTAAAAGAGCAAGGTTTGTGTGCAGGCTACTTTTGTTGTAAACTGGAATGTAACAGTAAAAATTAGATGGATATTGGATCTATTTTTATTTTTTGCTGTCATTTAACATATAAAACAGGATATGGGAAGGAAATTGAGATGTTGGCCAATTTGGCAGAACATTAGAAAATGAAAACCGAGGCTGCACCATGTAGTTAAAAGAGCTGATAAGAATGAGAAATTGCAGGTAGCCTTGCCCATGCATGTTGCCAGAAAAGAGGCTAGAGAAAGGTTTAATATGTTCCAGTTTAATGAGGTTTCTGATAAGTAAAAATTCCAGGTATTGTTTGGGAAATTTGGTATTCAATAAAAAATATTGCACAAAGGAAGGCATAAAACAAAGAGAAAGTACTGATCCTATTTACAGTTTAAACTTTTCGCACAGTCTTATGAGCTTAGAGAATTATGCAACTCTGATTAAAGACTATGTAGCATGAAGAATAAGATCTAAAAGAGTAAAAGCAAAACTGTTAAGGATGAACAATTTAATGATGAAACACAGTTTTGATGCTTGCAGACCCGAGGAGCGACTATGTCAATTAATAATGAGTAATATCTATATGGAAATACTGGTAGATATATGGCAGAATAGAAAAATGTGCTTAGTAAATCTCAGAAGGGAGTTATAATGTTAAAATCCAAAGACTGGAAGCATCCAAATCTGAGGTACAGATTTTATCGTTCTAAAAGAACGTGCCCAGTTGTTGATAATAAATGTAAAAAGCCAATTCATTTTGCAAAAATGTGTAGAACTAATGGCACAATACACATTACATGCAAATTTTATAAAGCACCAAACACCTTTAAGATTTATTTATTTAATTTATTTGTTAAATTAATTTGCTGCCTATCTCACTGTGAGGCTACTCAAAGCAATTTACAATAATAAAAAGGAAGAAAATGAAAGGAATGTAAACAGATCAGAAGTAATAGAAAATAAAACAACCAATGAAAAAGAACACAATGAGAAATAAATCAACATGATAACCAAAAAAGATGGATGGATGGAGATCAGACAGCAAGGAGAGGGGAGGGGGAGTCTGCCATCAATCCAGAAACCACCTCCAGCATGAAAAGTTCATAAAGTTACAAAAAAAACACCATTTGATTAAACTGTGTTCAGTCAACTTAAAACATATTTATATATTAACACAGATATATCAGGTTTACAAAGCTCACAAGTACATACTTCTTGCTCCAAAACCAAATGCAGTTAAATTTCCAATAATTTTTGCTAATAGTAAATAAACCAGTAATTCTCTGAACAACTGTTTGTTTGAAATGAAACTTGAGATAAATTTAGAATCGGGTTTAGGGGAAAATGCTGACATGAAATAGAAGAAAACAATGGGATATTTGTTGAAATCAAGGATTTAGAAAAACAATGAAGAAAGCAATTGCCAAATTGCTACTAATGATACTCCTACCGTATAACCTTATACTTGCATCAAGAATACTACATAAATCTCTAAAGGCTCAGTTAGAAATTTACCTTTTCTTTACCTTCACAGGTTGCATTTATAGTTTCTGGGCCTTAACAAACACACAAAAGATTTTATTATAGGAATTCTGTGTGACATTTCATATTCTTCCAAAGACATTTTATGATTCAAGGACCAGAATGATATCAAGGCCTCCAAATATTCCCTCAGAAAGGATGGGCAAGCAGAGGCCCCAGAACTACATATAGTCCCAACCCATGGTTCCTGCAACTTCTAGAATTTTCTTCACCATTCAGAGTTTTCTGCTACTTTAAAGAAAAGTGCATACAAAAGCTCCAAAACAGGACTGCCAGGAGTTTTTTTTTAGTTATCCCAAAAGTTCTTCTCTCCAAATCTAGCCTACCCATATACGTGACACTTTACCAATTTTTGACATCTCCCAAAATGTACACCAAACTCTCACAGTCCATCACAGTCTTCAGTCCATCTTTCTAAGCCAAACAGGATTCCTAATCTAATTCTTTTATATCTTGATCTTACAGTAATTTTTTTATTTTACTTGAGTTTTGTTTCTTTTCTTCAGGTTCATGGTCTTCCTTTGTAACCTCTCTGATTTTATCAGACATTACTTTACCTACTCATAGGTTTGGCAGATGAGGTGAAAAACCTGAAAAGCCTCTAGTCTAAAGGATCTGGTAACACTCTAATGAAAAAGTTGCTCTCATATTCCAAAACAAAGACTATACTACATCTTGAAAAAATAATGGTGAAAAGGAATCTAGTCTCCACATTCTCAATTATTCTGTTATTAATGAATTTTAATTCTTCTTTCTTCAAGTATTTACTTATTTATTCGACTTGTATGCTGCCTATCTCACCTATAGGCTACTCTGGACAGCTTACAAGCACTAGTTTACATAATGTCATGAGAGGCCTAAGTAAAACATGCTAAAATGACAGATTTGACAAGCTTTTACCTCACAGAAAATCAGCCATACGAATAATTATATATGAAGCATAATCCACATGAAAAATCCGTACTATATTTTCTCACAATCCACATGAAATTTTAGATTGCTGTTACTGTGCATATTTGACACAGATATTGTTCTACCTACCTGACCTAACATTTCAAAAGGATATAAATGAAGGGCAGGTTACTAAAACCTTATAGAAATGAATTATTTCAAATCTTTGTTAGTTATTAAATTCACAATCATCAGTTTTAGTATATTTTTGTAGACAGTATGCTACAAATCAGAGGTGGGGAATCTGTAGTCCTCCAGAGATTGTGGAAATACTGCTTTTAGCAGCTCTCAAATTACCCATGCCAGCTAGGTCTACTTAAGATTGAAGTTCGGCAGCTTCTGAAACCCATAAGCTCTCCACCCTCCAAACTGTCATTATGCTTTCATTCTTGATTGAAAAGTCTTGTTACCAACACATGGAATAGACATAGGTAGGTTATTGGGAAATGTATTGTTCTGCCAATTACTCAAGTTTCCCTTATAGCAACAATTGAAAGAAAGTACTGCTCTGCTTGCAGTTTCCACTGGCTTTTCCAGTTGCTGTTTTGAGGACTGGAAAAAAAAAAAGTTGGAAGGTGGAGATGCTTCTCAGACTCCTCACCAAGAGTCAGCTGGTCATCACACTGGGAAAAAAAAACCAGATGGGAACTGAATTTATCCTATTTTAAGCCTGCAAGCAATGCTCAAAAGTTGCTGAAAAGCTTCCAAAAAGGCACGTGCATGAGGAGGATGAGGTGTGGGGGGGGACTTAAATGTCATGGCAATCCATCAAGCAACATTAATAAGAAGTGGGACATTTAAGGTTAAGGGAGTACATCATTCAGCACCTTTAACTGAAGAGCCAAAGTGCTACCGGTAACGTAAGTGATTTAAACTAGTTACTCTTTCTCAGCCCCAGCCTGCTTCATTGGGTGGCTGTTGTGAGAATAGCATGAAGAGAAATCCCAGTATAAGCCCTTTTCAATTCCTAAAGGAAAGATGGGAGATAAATCAATAAGTGAAGCTAGAGCATGAAAACAAAGGAGCACAATTCGGCACCAAAACCAGACACTGCATGCAGAAGTCCAGTTCAATGTCCAACACAAAGCTGGCTGAGGAATTCTGGGAGGTGAAGTCCACAAGTCTTAAAGTTGCCAAGGTTGGAGATCCCTGTATTAGAGTGCTGCATAGACTAGCTTGAGCCCCTGGAGGAAAAGTGGGATCTAAATCTAGAAATAGATAAATCTTAAGGGAAGGGTTACCTTTAACAGCTAGGAATTTTTTTTTGCTAAAAAATAGAATAATAAACTTGTCATCTTTGTCAAATCCATTTTGAAATGCACAATAAGCTTCACAAAGTCAGCAATGTAATCAAAGAAAATATAATTGGAGGCATACTAATTTAGAAATGCTTTAAAAACTTATAATCCTCCTGGTGTTGAAAAACAATTCCCAACATCCCTGAGTATTAATTATAGTAACTCTGGGATGAGTTTATTATTCAGCAATGTTTTTCCTTAGGGATTATGCACATTACCAATTGGTTTTTATTTTAGAGATTGCTATTATTAACAAAAGGTATCTTTCTTGACATTAGTTTTTTAAGAGGGGGCCATAATTTTCTTAATTTTTAGGAATAACTACCTACAAGTTCAGACAGGTAGTGCCAAAGTATGCCATACCTGTCAAATATGACTTGAAGACTTCTCTTTATATGACATAGTCCTATGCATGGGTTTCTTTATCAGCTTCTGTTGTGAAAACAGAATTCTCCATAGCTAGTGAAAAAAGTTGCCAGAGAAAATAGCTATGTTTTAGTATTAAGCAATAGGAAAACTATGAATTGCATGTAGTAACATTTGATTATTTATTGATTACCTGAACATTAACTGAATGTACTGTACTGTATACCTGTATGGTCTACATTTGCTGTTAGTAAGCTGTGATCATTTTTAACTATGTTTTGCTTGTTATCCTGGTTCATTTTAGCCAAGACCAAGTCTAAGATTATTCATCTTATGGTTAAGACAAAAATTCTGTATTTTAGTCACGAAGGCAGTGCTATTATACTTCCAACTCCTTCTTTAAACAAATACGAGAGCTTAATATTCTCACTGTTCAACAAATGTGCTCGTCTTGGATCCCACAAAATTCATTACTGTAACTTTCTGAGTCCAGCTGACTTCTTGTAACAGAAATATGTTAAATTTATTTTGATCATTCACATACTTCTTTTAAGTAATACTTAAAAGAAGCCCATTACTGCTAATTCATACTGGCTTGATTAAATTTCACTTGCAGATCTAAACATTTGCAAATCCCATTAATATACATTTCTCCCACATTCTTAAATCAGGATGTAAGCCAACACCCACTGAATTGCCCCACTTTTGCCTCAGCATGAGTGCTGTTATTATTGCAAAAAAAAAGTTGGGAGAATTTCAGAAAAGGAATGGTAGATGAGGGGAAACTTTTTCCTTCCCACAAGAAAAACTACTAACAATGAGTAACTTTTGAAAGCCCTGATTAGGCATTTGGACAAGCCAGTTGCCTAGTGTCTCTTGCATTCAAAATTAAAAAGATCATGGAGATCAGTCAACAGCAACTCTTTTATTCATTTAATCAATTCAAATGTTTATTCATTTTATAAACATTACTCTGGAAGGCTAACAAATTTTAAGACTATGCAAACTAAACAATAATCAAAGACAAAGACAAACATTGTTATGCCCACCAAAGCAACAAGCAACCAGTCCATTTGGGTTCAACTAACCTGCCAAATCCCATGCCTGCAAAAACAGCCAGATCATAAGGGATCTCCAAAGATCATCAAGTTCAGAATAACCTAATGATGGGTGCTATGGTGTTCCAGGCAGCAAGTACTATGGCACAAAAGGCATGCTTTCTGATGGGTGGTGATGAAAACATGAATGACTATGAGCGACTGCTTCCTGTTTCAGGAAAGGATATGACTGGCATTCAAAATGAAGTGGGATGAAATAAGTTTTCAGCATATTTAAGCAGTTCATGGGACTGGACAGATCCCTGTTCCCAACTGTATCATTGCAGCATCATTGCCAAATGTTGTAGTGTAGATTCTTTATATGGCAAGATATGTATTGGGAGAAGAGAAGAAACAATAACTTCAGGCTGCCTCCACACCAATCTTTTGATAAGAGAAAGGTGATGTTTACATCCCTTAGAATGGGGATTTCATACCACAATAAGTGAAATGTGATGATGAGCCCTAAGTTTGCTTGGAAATATGTTTCAATTTCAGGTAAACCATAGATACGTATACCACTATTCTTAGCAAATGCTGTCAGTAATGCTCCAATCTACACTAAGAAAATTATTAGCACAAGCTTCCACACCTAGACACCCTTCAGATGTGTGGACTTCAACTTCCAAAATTCTCAGCAATAGTATAGCATAGTCTAATATTTGAAGTTTTGACATCTGAAGTTGAAGAAGTCTGCAATAGAAAACCTAAAGCTATAACTAGGCTCATCTTTTTCTGAACTGAGGCCTTCCAAATACATTGGCAATGTTACACCTAGAATTCTCAAATATAGCAGCTTGAACAACTATGCTGGAAGGGGAGGAATTTCATAGATCTAGTCGGTATTTCTTTTCAATGCTGTCATTAATTCCCTTTGTGTGAGATGTTCTTAAATAATCAATCACATTCAAAGGTGAACCTGCCTGACATTCAGAATAAGATTTACTGGAAAATAAGACTAAATTGAGAAAAGCTACCAAATTTTTAATTGGTTCCAATTCTCCTGTCCATGGACTCGGTATATCTTACACCATGAAGTGCTTTCTGTTGCTGTTGTTTTTGGCAAGCAGGATATCTAGTATGTCATAAGAAGTGGAGAAAAATCCAGTAACCACAGCTGTGTACATGAAATAACTTTTGAGAAACTATACACCTACTCTTTAGAGCCATATAATTTCTCTCCTTCAACAGTGGTAAATACATTTAGCAACAGCAATAACATGAATCTGCAACAACAGAAAGAAAAAGTGCATATATAGTTTCCTTCTAAAATACCACTGTAAAATATGCTATTTTTTTCAACTAGCATCAGCCAGGTCTCTGCAAAAGTGAAGGTGACAGGTCCCTTTCCCTATAAATTATATTCTAAATTGTCTTGACTTATGTAGGAATCCACAATTCCATCCTAATAATTCATAAAGTTTCTATTGGCTCAAAATATATAAGGTCTTAGAAACAATGCAATCCATATAGACTGTATAAGGATATTTCAGATTTCTGAGGAATTTCAGTCGCGTTTTTTTAGTTGTTTGAAAACCCTATCAAAACTTTTCTGGATCGGAAGAATAGATTACCAAAGCATATATCTCGATATACTACTACTAATCTAGATCTTTTCTGATCTATTTTACCTGCTAACATAATAAAGTAGTCAAGAATGTTGTCTTCCCTATTAATCCCTTTTTGAATCCCTATGCATTGCAGCAAAATTTTATCCCGTAAAGCCGATATTAGATATAAAAAGCTCTAAATGAACTTGAATGCTTTTTTAAAAAGTATTCACAGCAGCTTGGTTTGATGCAGTTCCTGTCAGTAAGTCAAATCTGTTCAAAAGTAAAATAGGTAAGTGTCACAGAAGTTCCCCAATTCTAATGTTAAAAACACAATATTAATTATTTGCATAATGAACTGTGCGTTATATCTGTACCCTTGTATATAATTTGTTCCCACTTTATAGGTTGCAATTATAACCAAGAAAGAATGTTGTGTCTAGAGTCTATGGCTAAGCCAGTCCTTTCAAGATACAGATTGATAGAGTTGGAAGGGACCTTGTAGGTCATCTAGTCCAACCCCTCCCCACCCAGCAGACCCTACACCATTTTTGACAGATGGCAGTCCAGTTTCTTCTTGAAAGCTTCAAGTGATGAAACTTCCACAACTACTGAAAGTAAGCTGTTCCATTGGTTGATTCTTCTCACTGTCAGAAAATTTCTCCTTATTTCTATCATCAAAATCAAGATCAAAAGCATAATGGCATCCCCTGGGTTATAGCTATCCATGGACTTTTTGTTCGAGATTTGTGCTAGAAACTGTTTAGACACGATTGGATAACTTTGGGAAGAACTCCTTTTGCTACCTAGCAAAGCATGACTTTAACTGAAAGAGTGTTTCCCAACACCAACAAGCAAGTGCCAAAAACAAGCTCTGTAATGCAAGGATTCAAATATTCCAGCAGCTCCACCCACCTGCAGCATCCATCAGGAATGTGAGCACTTGGGTTGAAAAAGCAGAACAGAATTTAACATAGATGGTTAATGATAGGTTTGCGCTGGTTGATTTCAAATTCTGCACAATTTCTTTTTCTCTTGCTTTTTTCCAGCCCTGCCCTCTTGATCAATACTGGCAGAGACATCGTCACATTTTCCCAGCAAACTCTTTCAGGATCTTGCAAACACATACAGGGACAAATCCTTTTTCTAGTATAATTCATATGTACATATGCATTAAATTTATATCCCACCTTTCCTTCAGGAGCTCAAGGTAATGTACATACCATTTTCTTCTACTTCTCCCACTCCAATTATGCAGATGGGCAGAGCACTCTCTTGGCCCGAGACAAAATGATGGTCTAAACCTCCAAAGCAGGGATGTCAAACTCGTGGCCCGTGGACTAGATGCATCACGCACTGACCACCCCCACCCCTGGTTTAGTAAAGGGGGAAAAAGTCATGATACATCATGTGACAACCCTGCTCCAAAGTAAGCGTTCATTGGAATCTGAGTCCTCCCCCTCCACTCCTAGTTCTATACTGATACTTTAACCACTATACTAACCCTGATAAAATAATCAAGGATTGTAGTTTTCAAAATGTAATTGTGTATGTGTGTGTGTTTGACAGTCATGGCCTAACTTGTTCAATATGTTAACAGAGGAATCAGAGCAATAACAAACTGTACTAGTGATAGTGAGTCTCCTTGAAAGATTCCTTTCTTGGTGTTAACCTTTCACAGTCTATCACCATTGACGAGCAACTATGTCTTCTAATGTGCCATTGTTTTTTGTACAAAGCTTCTGATGTTTTTAATGACTCCTGTTATGTCTAGACATTTGATTATCCAACCATATGGCAGGGAGTTGAATGCCTTCTTGTAATCAATCCACACTACATTTAAGTTGGTCTTCGGTCTCTTGCAATTTTCCAATATCATCTTGTAAATTAGGAGCTGATCTTTTGTTCCTCTGCTGTTCGGTAGTTTCTTTGCTGCTTGGGTGGAAAGAACCTGTTTTCAACAAGATGTTGGACTGTATCAGCTACCACACCAGTTAGCAATCTAAAAGTTGTTGGTAAGTAGGTATTGGCCTATAGTTGCCTGGAGCTGCCTCTTTTATTGGAACTTTCATTATCAGATAGATTTTGCTAGATGTTAACCAATCTTCAATTACATCTTCTTCCAGTATGGTGTCCACATGCGTGGCAATCTATAGATGTAAACCAGTCAGATGTTTCAACACAAAACTATGCAGTTCATCTGCACCTGGTGCTGCCCAATTCTTGATCTTCCTTGCTCTTTTCTCCACCATTTCTGTTGTTATTACAATTTTTTTCTATTTCAGGTGGTTATTTTTAACTATTATTCGATTATTGCATGCCTCCAAGAGGCACCATATTTTTACCCTATCTACTGTATAGTATAATATAGTAAAATATAAATTACATACATGCATGCATATGCATATATGGCTAGAAAGGAGGGAGGGAGAGGGAGAGAGAGAGAAAGTGTATGTCAATTCAAGATGGCAAATATTGTAGAACTCATCATGCCGAAGTCATGTTTTTCTGGATTACTTTTGCAGTGTTGACTTAATGCTTTGAGTTAGCAGGGAAGATGATTATTTAAAGTGAACAACGAAAATGATATCTTTCACATTAAACATCAGGTGACAATGCCATATGAGGCCTCTATGGGTGGAATCCAGCAGATTATATGGCAGATCTCCTTTCAAAGCTTTTGCTATGAAATTCTCTCATTAATGTGTCTGCCAAAAGCCACTGCTGTAGTTTGCTGCAGTTCTTTAGAAGGAATATTAAGCAGCCAACTATAGTATTAATTAACAATGACTTTGTAAAATTATTTATATTGTTTAGAATTCCACAATTTCTGTTGATAAGGGAGAAATTTGTTAAGAGAGGTTTGCTCCATTTTACGACTTTTCTTGCCTTGTTTGTTAAGTGAATCATTGCAGTTGTTAAATTAGTAACACAGTTAAGGGAATCTGCCTTCCTCATTGACTTTGCTTGTCAGAAGGTCACAAAAGGTGATTGTATGATCCCGGGACACTACAGCCATCCTAAATGTGAGTCAGTTGTGAAGCATCCAAATGTAAATCACGTGATCATGGCAATGCCATTGGCAATGGTCATTGGTGTGAAAAATAGTCATAAGTCACTTTTTTCAGTGCATTGTAACTTCGAACGGTCATTAAGTGAACTATTGTAAGTTGAGGACCACCTGTATTGCAATGAATGACATAGCCCTCATGCCAACCTTCATTCCTTTAATGATTTCATTATTACTGCCCGAGTTCTGTGGGTATATGTGAAACCATATAAATGGGTTATAACCAAATAAAATGTGCCATCACCACCCTCACCTCCAAAAGGCTGTCTATCGTTATTTATAAACAAAGGCTAATAAGCTGTAATTTTTATATGGAGTTTATATAGTGGTGGAATTCAATTTTTTTTACTACCAGTTCTGTGGGCGTGGCATGGCTTGGTGGGTGTGGCTTAATGGGCATGGCAGGGGAAGGATACTGTAAAATCTCCTTTCCCTCCTCACTCCTGGGGGAAGGTTACCATCGGTTCTCTGAACTACTCAAAATTTCCGCTACTGGTTCTCCAGAACTGGTCAGAACCTGCTGAATACCACCTCTGGGTTTATACATTACATTAAGCTAATATCAAACAAACCACACTACAATTTAGCATGATATAATAAATCCTGATAACATCTGTATCCTGAGGAATCATGATATACTCAGTTTTCGAAATCATTTACATGTTCAGTTTCTATACTACTGCCATCCACTAGGGGTTCCTGGTTGTTCATTAAAAATGAATATAAAATTAAAACATGGGATATGTAATTTTAAAAAATATAAAGGAAAAATGTAGGGAAAATATTGAAAATCTAAAGAGTTCTCTATTGTAGGTACCATATAAGAGAACTGGCAATAATTTAGAATATGTACATTTCACTGTATTTGAAAAGATTTTCAACGGTATTACATGGTGCTCTGATTTAAGATAAGCTGCACTGATTCCTTTAATTACTGTCTCCTATTCTACCTACCCACTCAATTGCCCTATCCCTTAGCTCGGTGTATCAACATAAACATTCAAGCTAACTTAATAAATAGGATTTCTGAGTGGCATGTTTTTACAACACTACGATGCTCAGGAGATTACAGAGATTGAAGTGATGCAATACTAAGTAGTTATGCCACAAGAAAGCATACTAATAAATAGGTGGTGGGAAGAACAGAGGCAATGCAGAGCAACATTCAGCAGAAACTTTATTTAAAAATAAAGAGTTGCCGTGGCTGCCGCAAGCTAACAGGACAGCCGGCTGACAAGCGACAGCTGATGCCGCTTGACAGCTCCCTTTTATAGTCAGCTGTCAAATGGCATCAGCCAATAGGAGAGGTCCGCGTTCCTGCTGGAAACACGGACCTGAGTGAGAACCGCTCAGCAAAGTCTCAGAACGCAATACAATCTATTTCAACAGCAATATGCATTATTTTGACAATAGCCCAGAAGACAATATCTTCTGTGATGACCATGTCCATTATTGAGCAAGCACCTGTGGGATATTCATATCCTGATGCAGATTTTTTTTAATCCTGAAATAGCAGCCCCTAAAAACAGAAGGTTAAATTAAGTTAAGAGAGAAAATATTTGTTTTTTTCAGGGTTAGAATCATAGGGCTAGAATGACCTTAGAGGTCTTCTAATCCAATCACCTGCCCAAGACAGGAATACCATTCTAGACAAATGAGCATCCAACCTTTTCTTTAAAACAACCAGCATGTTCCCACAACTCCAGCTGTTCCATTGACTAATTGTTCTGTCAGAAAGTTTCTTGTTAGTTCCAGATTGGATCTCCTTCTGGCTAGCTTCAAACCATTGCTGCTTGTTCTGCCCTCAGGTACTTTGAAGAACAAATTGACCCCCTATTCCCTGTGGCAGCCCTTCAAGTATTGGAAGACATCTATCATGTCACAGTAAGCCTTCTCTTTGTTAGGCTAAACAAACCAAGTTCCCTTAGCAGTTCAACCTACAGTTTAGCCTCTATATCATCTTTGTTGCTCTTCCCTGACTCTTTCTAGGGCTTCAGCATCTTTTTTTCTCATGGTGACCAGAACTGGAAGCAGTATTCCAGGTGTAGTTTTGCTAGCACAGTGTAGATTGATGTTATCACTTCTTGTGTTCTTGATACCATCCCTCTGTTGATACAGCCCATGACTGCATTGGCTCAATTGGTTAACTGCATTGGTTAAACAACTAGCTGAACATAGAGTTAGTTCTAATTCAATCTAACAATATCTCAGTTCAGACTGAATTTCAGTTAAATATCAAGAAAACCATGTTATGAAGAAAAAGATAGACATTGAACAAGCTCGGTAAAAGTAACTGATTCTTTATAATTCTTGGTGCCTGGGAGAATAGGGAGGAGGCCAATCCCAAGACGAAGGTACTGCAACAGTATTCATAAACAACCTTGGGAATACTCACTTCAAAATAAGAAGCCTAATTGCTACTGTTTATGACACAATTAGCATATCAACAAGTTTAATCAGTGAAATACAGAACTTGCATGAAGAAATCTATGATCCCTTAAGTAAGCCACCTTTTTTATTAAAGGTTTTTAAAACCTTTTCCCACTCATTTTCTTCATATAAGTAGAAGCAGAAGTATTTTCTTTAAAACTGTTCTTGACAATGTCCAAATGTACAGTTTTTCCTCTCTATAGAATACAGTACTATAAATAGTACCATATCTTGGATAAGAAGCAAAACATCTTTTTAAAAAAACCAGAAAAACCAGTTGCCTCTTGGAAAAGTACCTTTGGGACAACTATGACCTGGATGACTGAAAATCTCCATAAACATATTATGCTATAAACAGAATCTTCAATTATAAATGTAGCAGATGATCTATGCCACTTTCAAATGCATACAAAGACAAAATAATCAGAAACTAATAAAAAGAGTTAAAAATTTCTTTGGAAGCTCAAGTCTGCAATATGTAAGTCAAATGTCAAGTAATGTTTATGTTAAATCACTCTGACTTTAAACAGAGGTTGGAAAACAGATTCATTTATTATACATACACTATTATTGAATATTTATATACCATATCCAACAATACAAACTTGTTTTGGTGATTTATTTTCAGTCTCCTTTAAGGTAATTTGTTCCCTTGCAATCTCCTAGAGATGCTCTATTAATTGGAAATGAATCTTTAGAGTCCTTAAATCTGAAAGCAGAATACAGAATCTTCTATTCGTTAAAATATTACAAATAGCGCCAGATTTATACTTGCATTTCCTAAAGTCCATTAGACTCTAAAGAGTTGAGGAAATCTTTAAAGTACTTCATTTACTGACCAATTTCTCTTATAATTTTCCACCCCTGTTGTATCTGATTTTGCTCAGCCTTATGATACTCATAAGGATAGCAAGAAAAATTGTGCTAGTTTTTGAAGCCAAGATTGCAGGTATTGATTGTATATATGGATTTTTCTCTGAGAAACGCTGTTCCATTTTGCTTCTTTCCTCTTCTCCCAAATGTGTTTCTCATCCTTTCTTAAAGTTCCCTCTATATAACATATTATTTGATTTTATTCCCTGTGGTTGATGTGGGAATATTCCCTGGCTGATAGGTTTTCTATTTGGAAAAGACTCTGGAGGAAAGGCCATGCTTTTCTTCTAATTCTAAAATTTGATGGATGATAAATTGGGGTAACAATCTCATATGATGCCTTTCATTATTACTTAATATTCCCTCACTTATAATGGGCACTTGTAGAGGCTCCAAAACATCTACATATTCTTTGGCAGTTCAGACTGATTTCTTAATTGTATACAAAACAGGTCACAATCTCACTCCACCCTAAGATTTTACAGAACCTCAAAGTCACACATAGTTAAAGCAAATACACATTTTCTCCTTTAAAAAGGAGATGTTAAAAAAACAATGCTAGCAGAAATATGCATTTTAATGTTTACACACCAAATCAAGTCCCAAGAGATGAGTCTTTTAGCTTAAAGACAAACTTTCATCCCTAACATTCCCTTTGGTTTTCAGTAGGCATCTGATATCATATCATTTTGGAAAATTACCAGTATCATTAGGTCAGTCATTTTTTTTTTACTATATACCGGTAGTATCCTAAGCAATAATACCAAGTAGATTATTTTTCATGCAGAATAAACTGACTATCTATTCTTGAACAACTGATAGCCATTTCTTCATTCAATGAGTAATCCAGCCATTCTGTCTCATCCTAATTTACTTTACAGCCCTGCTGTGAGGATAAAGTGCAAGTAACAATAAAAATGGAACATATATTTGAATCAGGAACTGAAACAGATTTTACAATCAAAACTGTCATTCTTTTCAGCCTAGACATTCTATGCATCTGATTAATTTTAAAACTTAAAATGTGTCTGTCAGGAAAGATTCCTCCTGATTTTTTGCCATCATACACTAACATAATTATCTTCTGCACATTTATGTAGAGTTAAATGTGGTGATGAATTCAGGTCTGACAAACCAAAAAGTAGCTCTCAAGAGTGACCTACCGTGTGAGGGTTGTCATAGTAGATAGCGATAGAAGACAGTCTTGGAGAGACGCTGCAGCTCTCTGTAAAAAACCTTCCGGAGTCACCATAAGGCCCCACCTGGAACTTGTAAGCCACAGTGATGTTGCCAATGGGGGGCAAACCAGCATTCACGATTACTTCTGTAAACAGTCCCGAATAAACAGCAAAGCCGAAGATCGTCAGCAACAGAAGCAGCACCAATGCCACAAACAGTCCAATTAGAAGCCAGTCCGACATGACTTCTGATGTATCCAATGTTCAGATATCAACTAATGACAAGAGATGAGACCAAAGATTACTGAATACAGATCCTTGTTGCTTGGCTCTATGTGCTAGGACTTACAGTGAAACAGAAAAGTTAAAAGGGATTCCTTCTTCCCTTACCTACAGTTCAGTGTATTCTTGGTGAATCCTGCTTTTGCTTATGAAGCCTTCCATGGGATGGGACTAAAATAGTCCCTCTTTCTCAATGTTTTATTTAACCCATCTGATTTAGCAAGAAGGATAGGTTCCTGATCCTGCCAATTAAAGAATGATAGTAGTAGGACACAGGAAAATGCCTTCTCTGTTTCAGAATCTGTCTTTTGGAACCCCATTCTACTCATCCAAAATTAATTTGGACCAACCCTACTGGCCTTTCTGAAGACTCTTAAGACTCTGCTTTTCTCACAAGCATGGCGGTCAGAAGACCGAACTCATGAGGTGTTGCTATTTTGATGTGACAAGAACTGTCAATTGTTTGAGCAAGGAAATAATTAAAAGAGTTAGTAAATAATAGTATAGAAATCTGTACTCTTATTTACAGCAATACACTGCTGTTGTGTTGTCTGTGAACATTAAACATCTGAATTAGTTTTCCGTTTGTTTGTTTTGTCTATTTGACCAAGGGCAAGGAAGAAACTTTGAAATAATGTGGACACATTTCTGGTATCGATCTGTTTATAACATAATTTTCCAGTATATTTTCTTTTTTTTAATTAACATAACTGTTTTAAAATGATTAGTGCTTCTTTAAAATGAAGCTCCATTTAACAAAACATTTGTGGACAACAACTGTCCGTTACTCCTAACTATCTGTTAAATTCAAAACATATCATGGCAGTAATTTATATTATTTATGTATTGATGCCAGTACACAAATAACAAATTCCTTTAGCTGCTATAAAATTAAGGTTAAAATTAGCATTAGAAAACTCAGAAATATTATAACATTGAAAATTACTTTTAAGTTTCAAGACTTTGTTATAATTCCAAACAAACTGATTTGAAATAGCTGATTGTTGACATCAATAAAGTTATCAAGTGTTGTTCAATTGTTGCATCACTGAGCTTTTAAATGTGAAATTCTCTCTTGATTCAGCTCACCTCTGTTCTTCCCATTTCCCATTTTACATCAGAACTTGGAACTCCCTTAAGCTTTTCTATCCCATTAGTGTACTATTGGGACAGGCAATACAATGCCCTCCAGATGTTTCAGATTTCATTAGCTCCAGCCAGTATTGCTAATAGGATTATAGAAATCGTCATCCAAAATACTTGGAGAACATTGGAATGCCAATTCTTGTAACTCCAATTTCAAAGAGTCAAACTACATATTAAATTGAAAAGATGTATGGAACCCAACATTAGTGCCTTACCAAAATAATAATTCATAATGTGATAATCTGGCTAGTGACAGCAGCATTGCAAAGGTCTACGATTTCTAATTCAAATCCTACCAACTCAAATATGTATTGCAAAGCATGCCATTCTTCAACTTGCTTTTATCCTTGCAAGATTCCAAGTGTTACGTTTATAGTTTGGGGCACATAAGTGGAATCCTACAGAAAAGCAATTGGAGTGAGAGTTCAAAAATAATTAAACATACACGTTTCTTTCTCCAAACTGTCTTCTCCAAAGCAATCTTCCTGAAAAAAGAATGAAAAAGTAGTAACATTAATTTGTAAAATTCTAAAGTAAAGATTCTAAAACAGTAAAAAAATGTGACTTAATTTTGATTTACATCACCCAGAATTCCAAATGCCGATTGAAATGCGTGTACACAAAAACGTATAAACTTAAATTGATTTTATTTCTTCAGATTAAGAGATTGCCTAACTCACTGTACATTGTTTGAGACCATTTAACAATCAATACATTTAACTAACTCTAATATCTTCCCTATTTAAATTAACAGCGTACTTTGCAGACAGCAAGTGTTTTGCATCTATGTGAAAGATGGCATGATTATCTGAGAGTGATTCACACAATTGTTGTACAAATCATGAATACAGAAAAATGCCTGGGGAAAAAAATCCTGCATGTAATTAATCAATCACTATCTAAAGGCCAAATAATTCACGAGGCAGCAAATACACACATCTGACCTTTTACTGATGAATGACACCATGAATTAACCTATCTTTAAAGTACGTCTTGATAAAGTTATCACTCAATATACGTAGTTCTTAGGCTTAAGAAAGATATCAATATGATATTGAATCTCAAAGCAATCAGGCATAATTGTGGCAAGATGGGTGGTAAATGAATGTAATAAATAAACAAACAAACATTATTTCTTGAAGCTGTCCAGTGTTTCATTCTTTTTTCAGAAATTTCACAATCTGAGACAAACACTTCTTCAATAAACACATTGGTCTTACCTGAAGAATATCACAAGATCTTCTGATTCAATATTTGTTTTCTGGGGGAAAAAAAAGAAAGTTTATTGATGTAGCTTGATTTCATAATTTCAAATTTTACATTAGGACATCAAGGCTCTATAATATTTCACTGTTGTAAGGAAAAGATCCAGTAAGAATGGAAATAGAGAAGCATTCCTCCTATAAATGAATCTCTTCCTGGAAGGATGGGAAAAGACCACATATGTTCATACCAAGAGAATGAAAATTATACTTATGGGAGAGTTCCTCTTCACAGTGATGGAAAGGGGAGAATTTAGAAAAGAAAGAGATTATAGTATATTCTTGATTTGAACCATAACCTCAAGTCATTGCTGATTCACCCAATGTGGATAAAACCAGAGTTATTCAAAAATAGCTCAGGTAAGCAAATGACGAAAGCAATATTGTAACAAAACACGACATGCTCCACCCTGTTTTGTTTGTGTATTGTGATATCACATGCATATACAAAAAGAGTGGAGCTTGCACATTGCTGCTTGCATCATTTTATTGAAAGAATCAGAACCTGTAGATTCCTCTGAATGGAATATGGTAGGTTGTTATCAAGGACAGGCATATTGGCTATAACAAGTAGAGGTGACTAGAGTCTTAGTTGTATCTTCCAAGCAAAAGCTACATCTTGGTAATGATAGGAACCTTCATCAGGAAACAGCCCAGACCCAAAAGAATTCAATTTTGGTTTCCCAGTAAATTTTATTATTATTTATTTATGACACTTGTTATGCCATTCCGTAACACTTTCTGAGCAGCTTCTGCTTCCCCTACATAAAATCCTACATAAAAATTTAGTCAGAGGCTTGTTGTTGTTAGTTGCGAAGTTGTGTCCAACCCATCGCGACTCCATGGCTTTCCTTTCCTCTACCATCTTCTGGAGTTCATTTAACTTCTGGAGCTCATGCCTGCTGCTTCAGGGACTCCATCCAGGCACCCCATTCTCTGTCATTCCCTTCTCCTATTGCCCTCAATCTTTCCCAGCATTAGGCTCTTCTCCAGTGAGTCCTTCTTTCTCATTAGGTAGCCAAAGTATTTGAATTTCATCTTCAGGATCTGGCCTTCTAAAGAGCAATCAGGGTTGATCTCCTCTAGGACTGACTGGTTTGATTTAATTAATTCCATAATATTGACCACTCCCATAAAACCAATTATGGCATTCTATATCTAGGGCCAAGAAACTACACCTGTACCCAGAAGGCAGGTTTCTAAGTACATGGTCGCATTCCAAACCAGGGAGGAAAGATTAATCAGATGCAGAAATGATTAATCAGAAAGATTAATCATTCAAGCAAGTATAGAGGTATCTACCTTTCCTGAATTACCTTCAGCGTATTTGGATACCTCTGCAAATTTGAACCCCATTACATATCTAAAGAGCAAATGGGGCAGATATACATAAAAAACACCAATTTACACCAATGGTTCCAGATTTAGAAATGATAAAAAAAAGTTGTCTGTGCAAAGATCTCCTATATAAAAACATAGGCTAGTAAGATTAAGATGAGAAGAAATGTACACTCTTCCTTTTTCTTTTGTTTTCATTCCTGGGAGAAAAGTATCCAGGCCACACATAATCACAAGATGACTTTATATCACTATAATCCAGCATCCTGTTTATCCCATTGCAAGTGGCTTATTACACGACTCTAGGATACCCAGAAGCAAGACGTTTAAAAAATGCTAAAGGAAGTACTGCTGAAAATTGCATATTTTTTCCTTTAAGTTAGCTGTATTTATATTGTAATTACAAGTACATATTATAAGATTACATTTAAAGGTTACACCTGAGTATGTTTAATTAGGAGTATGCATGATTAAACTCATGAGGTTATTTCTGGGTAAACATGATCTATATAACACAGTCAAGTTTTCATTTAAGTGGTGGCTTCAAAAATTCAAAAACTTCTAAAATGGGAAACAGTTAAGTATAGAGTTATACTCTGGAGATCATTTAATATCTTTATAAATGATAAGAATAGCAGTGGCTTCAAACTTGTTTACCCTTTACCAGGGTAAAATGGTACCACTGCCTCACATAGCATACTTCCAATATTATTATTCTTTGCATAGTTGCCCAAGCTGTGTTTGCTGACTTCATCAGGCCTCAAGTGGTTTGGTAGGGTCAGATCATGTTACCTAGATGGAAAACTACCAGGAAATATCACTACTATTGGCCAGACTGGGAAGTTAAAAACATCCTAGATGTAGGCAATGGCAAATCACTTCCCTATTATTTTGAAGAAAACAGTATTTATTTTATTCATTTTTATTTATTTATTTATTTTGTCAAGCGATTATTAGATAACAGGTATAAGTATAAACATGGTTATGAATACATGAAATGGATACGAATAAGAAAAAAAAGAAACAATAGGACAAGGACAGTAGGCACGTTGGTGCACTTATGCACGCCCCCTACAGACCTCTTAGGAAAGGGGTGAGGTCAATAGTAGACAATAATAGACAGTATGGATTGTTAATTAAGATACAGGGTGTGGAGCCCATTTTGAAAGTAATTTAACTTTACTGTCATAAACAATAATGTAATAGATATCATGCCATAAATCATCCATTAGAATATCAAGAATTGTTGGCACTCCTATCCCAGGAGTGTCAAACTGAATTTCTTCGAGGGCCGGATCATCATTTTAATTCTCCTCTGCGGGCCGGGGGGGGGGGTGAGGGGGGGGCAGCAGGGAGGCAGGACGAATGCCTCCTGCAGCACTCTGCCAGCCAAAAACAGACTGCGTGGCCTGTTTTCAGGGCATTTTTTGGCCTGTTTTTTGGCCCATTTTTCAGTCCAGTTTCAACCAGCAAAGTGCTGCAGGACGCCATAGAGAACAAAAATGAGGTGCGGGGGGCCCACATACAGCCTGTTTTAGCTGCCAGAGGCACTGTGGATCGGTCTCTTGATATTTCCAGGCCGGCCCCGGGAGCTGGATTTAAGCACCCCGCGGACTGGGTGCTGCCTGCGGGCCTTCAAATTTGACACCCCTGTCCTATCATATTCTTCTGAACTTTTCCTTTTTAACCAACTGAATCTATCTAGGGATGAACAGAGACAGTTATCTCTTAAACAGCAAAGCAAAGAGCCGTATTTCTCTAATTTATGTCAAAGTTATACCTTTCAAGAACTCAAAATTATTTCAAACATGTAAGATTTCCAAAAAATATTTGAGCAAGAGACAGTGAGGAACTATTTATGTGGGATAAGTCTAGGCTCCCATTTCTCTAGTCACAATGTAGGGGAGAACATTAAGCCCCTTCTTTGGGCTCTGGGCAATGCTACCTGACTTAATTAGGATAAGTGCATAAACATATTCTCAGGGTATTTGGGACAAGATCCTATTTAGGTTTGTATTTCACACAAAATATTTAAATAACTTCAGTCAATACGTGTTTTGAGAACTGATGCACCATTTAAACTTGGCAAAAGGATATACAATACAGGTAGTTTTTGATTTATAACCATTAATTTAGTGACTTATAGTTACAAAATTAGTTTTTTCCCAAACGCCATCACTATGCTAAACAAATAATTCCCACAACACTGTCCAACTATTTATCAAGTCTGCATTACTATCGCTATTAATCTTCTCATCACTCCTATATCCATCCCTTCCCACTTGTGACTGTATGACTGTAACTTTGTCACTTGTATCCTTATGATATATATTGACTGTTTCCCAGGGGTGGGATTCTACCAGTTCGCACCTATTCACTAGAACCAGTTGTTAACATTCTAAGCAGTTCGGAGAACCGGTTGTTAGAATAAATTACTGGCCTAATCCTGTAAGGAAGACAAGAAGGAAACCTTCTGGTGTTTCTTACAGAAACTGCCTCTCCGTTAACCCTTATTACGTTCTTGGCAGGACTAGACTTCCTGTCTCCGGAGCTTCTGTGGAATTTTTTTTCCCCTCCTTTGCTGGTACTTTGCTTGTGTGGAGTGACCATTCAAAGTTACAATAGCACTGAAAAAAGTGACTTATGACCATTTTTCACACTTACGACTGTTGCAGCATTCCCCACAGTCATGAGAGGCCAGGGGAGAAGATGCATGCCTTGATGTGAGTGATATTGAGTTGGCCACACCCAGCCAATAACATGACCACCAAGCCATGTCCACCCAGTTACATGACCACCAAGCCACGCCCACCATCTAAGCCATGCCCACAGAACCAGTTGTTAAAAAATTGAATCCCACTCTTGCTATTTCCTAGTATGATTTGATTGCTTATTGTATCCTATGACTATATAAAGTGTTGTACTTTATGATTCTTAATGAATGTATCTTTTCTTTTGGTGTACACTGAGAGCATATGCACCAAGACAAATTCCTTGTGTGTCTAACCATACTTGGTCAATAAAGAATTCAATCAATCAAACAAAGGATCTGAAAAAAGTGACTTATGATTGTTTTTCACATTTATGACCATGGCAGTATCCCCGTGGTCACATGATCAAAATTCAGATGCTTGGCAACTGGCACGTATTTATGACGCTTGCAGTGTCCCGGGGTCATGTGATCAGTTTTGTGATCTTCTGATGAGCAAAATCAATGGGGAAGCCAGATTTACTTAACAATCATGTCACTAACTTAATAACTGCAGTGAATCACTTAGCAGCTATGACAAGAAAGGTTGTAAAATGGGACAAAATTCATTTCACAACTGTCTTGTTTACCAATGGAAATTTTGGGCTCAGTTGTGGTTGTAAGGTGAGGACTACCTGGATCTAAACTTCTGTGGCAGGGGGGAAAAAATCGTAAGTTAAACTTAAGGCCTTACAGGATGCAAAAAAAAAAAAAGGGGGGGGGAGATTAGAACATGACCTGAGATTTTCCTTCCCCCCCCGACTATCAGCTGTTCTGTTCTGCCAGGAGATTTAGATTAGCTAGAAAGCAGGAAAGCAGGAAAGCAGAGCTGAACTTCCCTTAGGACTCAAATGCATAAAGGCACTTCAAATTTATACTGACAATATGAACAAGAAAGGACACTTTATCATGTTTGGTGTACATCTAAAAAAGTAAGAAAATTTTGAATTCCAATCTATCTATCTATCTATCTATCTATCTATCTATCTATCTATCTATCTATCGATTCAGAGGATTTTAACATTTTATATAAAATTGAAACCAGAGGTCTTTCTTTTGGAATTGATGGGTAAAAAAATGGGAAAAAGTTATGGAACTTTGATTTTGCATACGATTACTGCAGCGGATTATTATATGCACAAAAATGGAAAGATTTGGCATTATTTACAATTGGAAATGGTTGGTGAAGATGATGGATGGATGAGATGGCCAAATTGACTTATCTGATTAGAGAAAAGAGAAATCTACATTTACTATTGGAAACCCTTATGTACTTTTTGTGGAAAACAGAAAAAAAATGAACATGATTTTGACTATTAAGCAGGATTACAGAAAGAAGAGAGACATGTTTTAACTTTAGAGAAAGAAGTAAATTTATAATATGGTATTTATAACTGGTGTAAAAAAGATAGTAAGCCATTACTTTTCCTGCCCTGACAAGAATGGCAGGATGCCATTTAACACAAATAAATACATAAAAATAGGTAAAATACTAGTTATTTAAATTGTATTTATAATTCCAGTGTGATTGCCTTTCATTAAATAATATAAAGTTTGTACTATGGTAACTCCCATGTGTACTTATTTTTAATTCTTAAACCTGGGAAGTAAAAATCAGAGACACAAAGTATAATCTCTAAACATACTATCTTCTACATATACCAAGAAGTAAAATCTTACTTTATGAAAAAAAATGAAACAGAAACATGGAAATGTTGGTTTGCTTGGCTACTTGAAAATGAAAATTACAAAATCATGTTCATCTTTTTTCTTTTCAATTAGCTGTTTTTTCTGTCCCAAAACAGTCTGTTTATTTTACCAGCATTCTACTTCCTGGTTCATGTGTACCGGCTTGATGAGATCATCAAGCTCGTGCACAGTTTCCAAGGCCAGAATCTACATTTACAATTATTCCTTAAAGAACTAGGGCTGCTTTTAATGAAACCTCTGAAATATGTTTTCTTGATCAGCAATTTAGCTAACAGGTGAACGTATTGTTTTGGTAAAATAGAAAGATCAAATATCTGGTATTTGCAGAGACTTGCATGAAAAGAAAGGTGGTTTGTTTTTTTTATCCTCTGTGATGTTCCCAATGCTCAGTGTAAACATATATTTGTGTCACAGCAACTGCTGGTAAAGACAACTATCAGAATGGAACGAGTCCTTGGGACAAGTCCAAAATATGATCCAAACAGCAAGTCTGGTTAAAAGCCAGTTCAGTAGCTGTCACTCACTTGTCTTTCCTACTCAAACATTTTTCCATCCAAGTGTAATCTATGATTTTAAGTGCAGTTACAATCATATTCCTAAAGCCCTAAACTACTAAACCACAGAAAAGTAAGAAAGGAGTCATTTGAATCATGTTATATCAACTAAATTCTTCCTGCATCTACCAACATTTAAAGCTCACTGTATTTGAAATTGTGCAATGTTTACTCATCTCTCAACATTTCATCTCAAGGTGGCAAGGGAATGAGAAACTTATTTAAACCAATGTTTTCATTCTTTCTCTCCAAAGAAAAGCTCTAGAGCATGATGAAAAGGCTTCAAAAGAAAGTAAAATGTTAAAAAAACAGTAAGAATTACTAATGATGAAGATATACAATAGGGTGAAATTAGGCACATCATCAAATTAAACCTACATATACTTATCTAAAGTCAGATCAATTGAACTAAAAATAATTTATATAGCTAAATAAGCATGCAAAAATAACTTAAACAGATGCCTGAATTAAAGTTTTAAATCGACAGTGAAGATGGGATGTTAATTTGTTTCATAATTAAAGTTGCTAGGTCTCTTTCTGGGAAAATCCTATTCCTCTACCAGATTTATGACTAGCAGAATTTCAGGTACAAATGTTTTATCAGGATGTAAATAAGATGACAATTTACATTTTAAAAGGGTCTGTATTATTGCTTGTTACTGTACTAAGGTATGAAAAGCACAGGAACCTACTACATATTAATAGAATGCAAACTATCGCGTACATATCCTACACAAATACAAAACTGTTCATAAATAAAGATCGGGGAGTCACACAAGTTAATAAGACACAAATTGAAAACCAGAGGTCCTCATTCGCATATCGTTTCTTTAGTCTTTCCTACAGATGGTTTACTATAAAAATAAACTCAAGATTGATGAACTGTTGGGGTTTTGTTTGCTTATTTGCTTCCCTTCTAAGAAAAGTTCTCATCCCAGAGCTTGATCTATTGCCTCCATAATACCCAAGTATCTTCTAATTTCTAAAGCAGCCAGGCCCAAGATGTGAATCTTTCCCCTCAGTAGCATTGAGAAAAAGTGACAGCCAAACTATTTCTGGTCCCTCTACAACCCGATAGTCCCAGCTGGGCTATTGTTGATATCCAGGCAAAGGGACTCCAGTCCCTCTTGCCTCTTCCTCTAATACCCCCACTCAAGGCTCCTTTTTCCTCTCCAACCCCCCCCCACACACACACACTCCACTGATCCCACCCATCCCGGGAATTCACAAGACCATCTGTTCCCCACCCATTCCCCACCCCACCCCACCCCAGCTCCTGTCTGTCACTTTCGCTGCCCACACAACCTGGCTCCAAGGATCGGGGAGAGGAGGCAGCCTCACCAGGCCGACCTTCCAAGCCCCACTTCCCCTCCGCCCAGCAGTGACCCCGTCGCCCATTTGACAGCCTAAGCAGACCCCCATAAGCCACCCACGATCCACTTGGGACCTGCTCCTTCAAGGCTTCCCCTGCAGGATCCTGGGAGCCACCGGGATCGCCTCTCTCCCGCCCCTCCGACTCACCCCCTCCCTTCCCGACAGCGATGGGCAGCGGAGCCGCTTCGGCGAGCGAGTGGCAGGCTTCCCGGCTCAAGTCGCAGGCTGAGGAAGCTGCGCGCGGGGACGCGCCTGGCCAGGCGGCCACTGCCGCCGCCGCCAAACGCGTCCCCGCCCACCGCGCCGTGCACGTGCCCCGGCGGGAGCGCGCCACGAGCGGCTGAGACGGCCGGGAACCTAGGCCGGCGCTGGCAGTCGTTTTGCGGAGTTGGGTTTCGCTGGCGGGGAGAGAGCGGGAAGTGACAATACGGGCAGCTCTGTAACGGAGCCCTGTGTGGAGCAAGCTTGTTCTGCCTACGTGGACCAGGGCGACGAGCACGTGAGGGCCGATGAAAAGGGGGGCTTCCCTCTGTGCTTGCGGGGAAGGGAGGGGAGAGGAGAGAAACCTTATTTAGTGCCTGTTTTATTAAGGCTGTGTCCGGATGCGGGGTCGACTCAACTCCCATTTTTCTGCGAGTTGAGCAGCCACAGTTCAAAAGATTCAACTCTCACCGCCACTCCCTTGGGGAAAGTTACATCGGTGAGTTACCATGTTGGCCATGCCGCCTTCTAGGTGCAATCGCAGAGGATGGGACGTGGGACCAGCGAGCTGGGCTTCCAAATACCAGGCAACAACAATAAACGTTTTCTGCCACCTTTCTTAAGGGGCCCTCCAGATTTTTGCTGCCTAGACTTGATAGGCCTCCTTGAAGGGTAGCATTTTAAGATTAGGAGGGAAGATGTAATGAGAAGATTCCTCCCGGAGAAGGGAAAGAGCCATTGCCCTGCACCAAAAAATGATGTTTCTGTTAGGGGTAGTATGAAGGCCAGATCCTGAAGATGAAACTCAAAAATACTTTGGCCACCTAATGAGAAGGAAGGACTCACTGGAGCCTAGTGCTGGAAAAGATTGAGGGCAATAGAAGAATGGAATGACAGAGAATGAGGTGGCTGGATGGAGCCCCTGAAGCAGTAGGTGTGAGCTTAAAATGGACTCCAGAAGATGGTAGAGGACAGGAAGGCTTGGAGGAACTTTGTCCATGGGGTTGCGATGGGTCAGATATGACTTCACAACTAACAACAACAAAAAATGCTTTTCTCCTTCCAACTCTGTTATTCTATTTTAACTGTTTTGTGCACCTGAAACACACTCTGGTTCTATACATGTTTGCTGCTTCATTTCCATTAATGGGATTACCCATATGCAAGAAATTTTTTGGCAAAGTAAATTTGTTGTATTGGTCGCTACAATCTTCTTTGGAGAACAAAAGATGTCTTATAACAGAAATATATATATATATATATATATATATATATATATATATATATATATATATATATATATATATATATATATATATATATATATATATATATATATATATATAATACAATAAAATCAAGCCATTTAAAACCAGTTTAACTGTTGGATAGTATTAGTAAAGTATTTTTTTACTTAATGGATTTAACAACCTTATATTACAATGTTCACCCTCACATGATGACTTCTGATTACCAAAATCAAATAAAATATTAAAGAACTGCCTAAAGTTCTAGCTGGGGATTCTCACATCTTGTGTCTGTGGTCATGTGGAAAAATATTCTCCCACACACACATATGCACATAAAAAAACTGCTTACAAAGGTTGGGGAACCTTAAAACGTTCCAGATGATGCTGAAGAATCCAGAGAGCAGTTATTCTATGAAGCAGAAGTACCTTCTATAGCAAACTAGAATTTATTGGAAAGAAGTTTATTAGATTTAGTTTATTAGATTTTTATACCGTCCCCTCTCCCAAAAAAGGGCCTCGGGGCGGTATACAGCCAGATAAAATAGAAACAGGATATAAAGTTATAAAGTTAAAAACAATTTAAAATAATTAAATTAGTGGCCGAATTATAAAATTATCAAAATGTAAAAACAAATAAAAATTTAAAATACCAAATTTAAAACCCCACGATTATTACTGGGCCAGGCCGGCCTGTTGAAAAAAGAGGGTCTTTACTGCGCGCCGGAAGGTCTGAATGTCGGTGATGGCCCGTATCTCCGGGGGTAAGTCGTTCCAAGGGGAGGGAGCCTCCGCAGAGAAGACCCGCACCCTCGGGGCCACCAACCGGCATCGCCCAGCCGGCGGAACCCCCAGGAGGCCAACCCTGTGGGAGCGCACTGGGCAGTAGGAGGCCGTTGGTGGCAGCAGGCGGTCCCGTAAGTACCCAGGTCCTGAGCCATGGAGCGCTTTAAAGATGATCACTACCACCTTGAATCGGATCCGGAAGGCCACAGGGAGCCAATGCAGCTCACGCAGGAGCGGTGTAACATGGGAACTCCAAGGAGCTCCCAAGATCCCCCGCGCGGCCGCATTCTGGACCAACTGCAGCCTCCGGATACTCTTCAAGGGGAGCCCCATGTAGAGAGCATTGCAGTAATCCAAGCGGGAGATGACGAGGGCGGAAGTGACCGTGCGAAGTGTGTCCAGATCCAGAAAGGGCCGCAACTGGTAGATCAGACAAATCTGACAGAAGGCCCCCCTGGCGACGACCGTAATGTGATCTAAAGACAGCCGTACGTCCAGGAGGACATCCAGATTGCAAGCCTTTTCCATGGGGGGCAAAATTTCTCTTCCCACGGCCAGCGACGGAATAAGCTGGCTGTATCTGGGTGCAGGAAACCACAGCCATTTGGTTTTGGTCAGATTGAGATGAAGCCTGTTAAGACCCATCCAACTCTGCATGGCCTCCAGGCATCGGGTCATCACTTTGATGGCTTCATTGGGGTGGCCCGGGGTAGAGATGTACAGCTGAGTATCATCAGCATACTGATGGAACTCTACCCCGAACCCACGGATGATCTCACCCAGCGGCTTCACATAAATGTTGAACAGCAGGGGTGAGAGCACAGACGCTTGGGGCACCCCACAAAATAGGGGCCTCGGGGTCGACCTCTGCCCCCCTGTCAACACAAATTGCGAGTGGTCAGAGAGGAAGGAGGAGAACCACCATAAAACGGTGCCTCCCACTCCTAACCCCCCCAACCGCTGCAATAAGATACTGTGGTCGACAGTATCAAAAGCCGCTGAGAGACCTAACAGGACCAAGAAGAGGAACAACCCCTGTCTTGGGCCTTCCAGAGATCATCCACCAACGCGACCAACGCCGTCTCCGCATGATTTGTTCCAAATTTAAAATATATTTTAAGATCCCATCATCACTCTTCTCCCCAGAAGCTTGAGAGGCTTCAGGTGTTTGGACCTTCTGGTGTCAGGAACTTTCCATCATTGTCTTGGATGGGATGGCACTGGCCCAGGAAGACCCAGTGCACAATCTTGGCATCTTCCTGGACTCATGGCTCCTGATTGAAGAGCAGGTGACAACCATGACTAGGAGGGCATTGGCAAACATTGGATTGTGTTCCAGTTGCGTCCAGGGGGCCTTACTCACTGTCACTCATGGCCTTGTGACCTGTTTGGACTGCTGCAATGTGCTCTACATGGGACTGCTCTTGAAGAACATTTGAAAACTTCAACCAATGCAGAATGCATTGGTTCCGCTGCAGGGATTGTAAAAAGAGCTAGTTACTTGCTCATGTAACACTTTATCAACTTCATTGGTCATCACTCTGCTTCTGGGTGCAATTCAAGAGGTTGGTTGTCACCTTTAAAGCCTCATCAGGTTACTTCATGAGGGACCATCTCTCCCTATTTATCTGATCCAGTCTGGCAGGATGAGCATACTCTGGATACTATTGGCTAAGGGTGCCAGTTGGGCAGGCATGCCTTTTCTGCCTTATAGAACGTACTCTGCTAGAGTTGAGGAGAGCTCTTGAGTCTGCTGGCCTTTGGTGGGCCCTAAAGGCCTGGTTCTGTGCATAGGTCTGGAGCTGCGATTGTGTGAAAGGCCCATCTGGCTGTGTTAAGAACACGATACCTTCCTTGATTGTTGTTTATTTTAATTTTTGTATTTGTGATAGGAACAATTTTTAACTTATTTTAACATTGCTGTCCTGAGTCACTTGAGATGGGCAGCTATACAAATTGATTAAATAAATAAATGTATGTTGATATTGTCACTTGTTATCATTGTTTTTTCTCAGTAGTGATGGTGTGATCATATTCTGGCTCCCATTCACCTAGAAGACAAAACAGTTATGAAGAGTTAAAACTTTAGCTACAATATCCTATGAGCAGAGACACAAAGATATTATGAGCTGTTTTTTAAAAAGATAAATAAACCTTAATCCTCCAAGCTGAATTACAGATTGTATGTTTTGTATATCATTCATACGATAGTCTCTTAAAAGTTGCACTTGATTAAGATTCGAGCTCTCTGTTGATACTAAGAACTCAAATATTATCTTAAAAGATGTACAGGCAGGACATTTCTATACTGTTGCCATGGAAACTTTACTAAATAAACACATCCTATTTCAAAAGCTAAAATAAAAATGGTACCAAGCACTTTCATTTGTTCAGGGAAAATGAATGGCTTGGCTTTTAGGATTCTAAAAGTGCATAGATGCTCAGCGAGATGGGTGGCATGTAAATTGAATAAATAAAATCTCCCAAGATAGAACCTAAAATATGATCTTAATAAAGATTATAATAAAGATTATAACAGAGCTTATGAGCTCTGCCCAAAACCTCTCTTCTTTTTGAAATGTGAAATCCTATTTTCACTTGTGGTTTATTCAACTTAGACAAACCTGTAAAATAGGATGGCTTCTCTCTTCTACAGTGAAAGAAGTGGACATTGACACACATCACAGTTTTTTCTCAAACACCAAAATCATGGTTTCATTCATTGTCTAAGCGACAGAGAATTGTAGGAAAAGACATTATGAAGGAAGGTGGAAGTTGGGAAAATATCAAATGTAAGAACAGGCTGACCTCTAGCGGCTAAAGGTATCAATAACAATTAGAAAACAATATGAAGAATGTTTCTAAAATACTTGGATACTGGAATAACTTTTCCAACCACTTTACCATAGACAGTGCCTATATCTTCTTTTGTGTAATGAAACAACATGTTCTGTCTATGCCTATGCATTTCTGCTCTCCCCTTGTGTTGCATCTTTTTATATTTCTGTGTAAATTGAAAATTCATGCATTTTGAATCCCTTGACTAGAAAAAAGGCTTTACAAGGAACCATCACAACTACAACTCAGTTAGGTCTCCTTTATGGATGTGTTGGATATTTTTTTTGAAACAAGTTGTTTTCTGGCTTGATCCAACCAATTTTATATCCTGATTTTTCTTTTATTGGTTTCTTCCCTTGACTGTTTTTCTTTCTTCTCTTTCTCTTTTCTTCTCTCTTTTTCTTTCTTTTTCTTTCTTTCTTTATGTCTCTTTCTTTCTTGCCTTTATTATTTTTATGAATTGTTTAAGGCATAAACATATAATACCTTCCTCCTATTTTCCTCACAACAACAACTGTGAGTTGGGTTGGACTGAGAGAGAGAGAGAGAGAGAGACTGGGCCAAGGTTACCCAGCTGGCTTTCATGAATAGGGAATGACGAGGGAACTCACGGTCTGCTTTCTAGCTTTTGGTCCAGTAGTGTTCTAGTTTTGGAGAGTTGTCTTCTCTGAACACTGAGCCTTTTGCATTATTTGTTTCCAGCATTTTGTTGAGCTGGGAAGAATAAACAAGAAACGTTGATGAGTAAAAAGAAGGAAATAATTTTCAATGCATTTTTATTTTTGTCAGCAGCTTTGTTTTAGATACTATTTCTCAGGGGAAAAAGTGGCTCCTACAGAACAGCATATACTGAAATGTTTAGCAAACTATGCTTTCAATCCTTTCGAAATAACCTCCCCCTCCCCTTAGATTAAGGAGATGCAATGTGAGCATAACTGAACCAGTTAGGAAAATAAATTATGAAAAATCCTGACAATACATTTAATATATTTATTAAATATACATAATATATATAATATATTTAAGATGCACTTCAGTTTATTTTTCAATAGATGCACACATGCAACTCACACTATTCATTTTTGCACTCATGTTCTTAAAGTGCAGTTTTCAAAGCACTGTTGGACTATCTGCAATTCCAGTGTTTAAGCAGCTCAGTTTTGACTTAGCATATATGAACCTAACCTTTAAGGTTTATTCAACAATCCACAGTTAAATCATAATATATCATAATTTATTCCACACTTAGGAAACATAATTCAGATCTCTGTTTTCCCATTAGTAAAATGTCAACTTGCAAGTCCCTTAAATGCCTCTAAGACATTTTCTTAATTTACAGCCATTTAGCTGAAAAGCCTGGTTATCTTTCCATAGCCATGCAGCAAAGGACAGCTGAAGTAGGCACTTTCTGGCCTTGAACTGAATGTAGACAACCACCAGATTTATTTAATGTTCAGAATTCTTGGATTTGCTTGTTTTGTTCCTCCCCCTGATTTCCTATTGGGTCATGTCTTTTAAGTGGTAGCCTAGAGATAGGAACTTCTTTTTTCATTGACTATATATATAAGTAGCTTAGCTGGCACATGTTTAATTATTTATCATGAACTACATTATGTATAATAATTGATTATCATGAGCAAAGCTCTAGTTTTCCCATTCATGTCAGTCTCTGGAAAAGTTGAAGAAAACAGATAGTTCACCACAAGAGGGCCTCATATCTCACTTTATATTGTCAAAGAATAGGGCTGAAGCTGAGACAGATGATTTGCAAACCAGCAGCTTCTACTCGTTTTTTATGAATGGATGCTGTCTCAAATGACATCATAGTATCTCCACTCCACCCCCACTTTGGAGTCTGCAGTTCACAGGTGTTTGGGGGCTCTTACAGTAAACGCAGCTGGTCTGAGACAGAATAGCTGGTCCTGTGAAGACAGCCACACATTCTTGAACAGCACTGAATATAGGAATCATCAGGACAGGTGAGTTTTGTTGGATTTCTTTGAATGGGTTTCTATTAGAAAGAATGCTGGACTAATTCTCTGTGTATATGAACATTCACTACTGGAATGTATAATCTTTCCATTTCAAGGAGATTGAGGTGGACTTTTATATCTCATGGCAACACCTTATTACACTAAAGAGGGCAAGCAGTGTAAAACAATTACAGAAGTATGGAATAGAATTTGAGAGTATTTGATTTCAGGAAGCATTTTTTTAAACTAGCAATTGGCTTAAAATGTATTTTATGCTTCTCTAATCAGTATTCATTGAACTGGGAGATTGGGAATGCAATCTTATGCAGGTTAGTTCACATGAAAATGCTTAGTGAGATTTTCTAGCAAATGCATTTAGGAAGAGAGCCTGAAACTTCAGTCCCATGCGGGTTTATTCAGAAGAAAGTTCAACTGTGAATGTATATATATGTGTGTGTGTGTAAGAGTTCACTTACAGTCACAAACTATCACTTTTGTCTTAGTTACCAGAGATCTTAAGTATTCTGTTTTTCAAATTCTGAAAACTCAATCTTTCAACCCAGTTAGACCTACTCTCAGCATGGAAGCTGAACAGCAATAATCATGCTTTGATATGATACAGTATTAAATAGAAATGTGGGACATGCACATATAACCTGCACATAAATAATAGATAGCTTGCATATTAAATAGGCATATTTACAGGAAATGTAACATGAATTTTTGGATCCAAATTTTCCTTAAGCATGCCACTAAGAAATATTCTGATTCTGTGGGGGCTAACATTTAATATATCTCTCACACACAGACAATACATCACACAGCAGGGCAAACATAATCACTTACAATCTGACTACTAAGGCAGCCCAAATATCTATAAATATATCAAAATATCAAAAATATCTACAAGTAAATCAGCAGATACATAAAAAGGGATGAGTTAGAAATTCAGTAGTTTTTCTTTCTTTTTTGGATAATTCTTATTAAATTTGCTCTATCTTTTCCTTTTAATAGATATTTTAATAGATTTTTTTTCCTTTTAATAGGTATTGTACACGCACACGTAATACCCAATATTTTCTCTCTTTTCTATTCTCAATAGTCCAAGCTATTTAAATAACAGAATGTTAGTGATTTCAAAATCTTATATAAACATCAATGTATGGAAACCAGACAATGTACTAAGATTTATAACAACTAATTAAGGGGAAAAACATTTAATAGTCCTTTTTTCCTGCCCAAGTTACAAGCCCCTTGGTGGTATGCATCTATGTTTGCACAGCTAAGCTGTATAATAAGAAAAAGGGAGGTGTGGGCATCTCCAGAATAGTCAAGGGCACAGACCACTTTGGGTCTATTATAGTTCTCCAATTGCACTCCTGAACAGAGAGAGGCATGGGTGTGGAAGCTAGAAACATTCACTATTTGCAGTTTCCAAATTTAGCCCTAGAAACACTCACTGATAGACATAGGACAAATACACAGCAGCTCTCAGTAAGAGAAAGTGACACATTTCCACGGCTGTTCACACCTTAACCTAATCATGATTTATTTTTAATTGTGCTTTGTTGAATAAACCACAATGGGAAGATTGTTATAATGCAAAGCCATTGAATTGTGACTCATAAATCATACTGACGTGATAACACATATCGTGCAAAACCAAAACTAACCAAACAGCACCATGTCTTAATGTAATGAGTGAACCCAGCCAGGGATTCTAAGTGTAAAACTGGCCTCTGTGGTTCAGCATTCTGAAAGTTCTGATCCCAACAGAAGCAACACAGATTGGGAGTACGCAGAGGGGGGTGGGCACCAGAGGTGGTATTCAGCAGGTTCTGACCAGTTCTGGAGAACCGGTAGTGGAAATTTTGAGTAATTCAGAGTACTACCTCTGACTGGTCCTGCCCACATCTATTCTCTGCCTCCTGAGTCCCAGCTGATTGGCTGAGTCTTCTTTTGTTGCGCTGCACAGGAGAACAGAGCTGGAAAGCAGGTTAGTGGGGTGGGGAGAGAATGGGGATTTTATAGTATCCTTCCCCTGGAGTGGGGCGGGAATGGACATTGTACAGTATCCTTCCCCTGCCATGCCCACCAAGCCACGCCACGCCCACCAAGCCACACCCACAGAACCAGTAATAAAAATAATTGAATCCCACCACTAATGGGCACTAAGTAAATATGAGAAAGCAATGTTAGGAAGCCGTGAAAAAGGCCAGTGCAGCCCTGAACTACATTAACAAAAGCATTACAGATAGTCCTTGAGTTACAACTGGTCACTTAGTGACTGTTCAAAGTTACAACAGAGCCCCCCCCACTCCCATTCCCAAAGGAGCTTATGACCCAGATTCAAACTTCCAATATCTGGATTTATGGCTGTTTGCAGCATTCCCCAGCCACGTGACCACAATTTACAACATTTTTGCCTGATCCTGATGTTTACTTCTGATTTACAGCAAAACACACTCCCATAGAGCACAATGGATTCCCTTAACAACTGCCCTGTAGGCTTAATGACCATGGCATTTGCTTTATGAATGCTGTGTTTGCCATAGCAAAACAAGGTCGTGAAATCAGGCACGGTCACGTGGTGGCCCATTTTGCAACCATCATGACTTATGCCTGAAATTGCAGGTTCAGTTACGGTCGTTGGTCACGGATTAGCTGTACTTCCACGGAAGTGTTTCCTTTATATTCTGCATCGGTAAGGCTTCGTTAGAGAGGACTCCGTCCAGTTTAGGGCACACACTTTAAATAGGACATGGAAAAGCTGGAGCAGGTTCAGAAGAGTTACCATGGAAATAAGAGATCCGGAAGCTAAGTCCTATGCAGAATAGTTAAAGGAAGGGACATGTTTTTACTCGCAAAAGAGAAGACAAAGCAGAGATATGGCAGAAGTCTACTAATATCTCAAAAGCTTTCATGTGAATGAAAGAGGAAGGAAACCTGTTCTCTGTTTCAAAACAAAAGAAAAACCTATGAGATTCTGGCTGAAAATTAGGAAGACTTTTTTCTTGTTAAATAGTGCTTAGAACCATGGTAGACTCCTCTTTATTAAAGGTTTTCCAAGGGATTTAGAATGGTTGTGTTGGGAGTGATTAATTGGGGGTGGACTAGATGACTGGTGAGATCCACTCTCAATCCAGGCATTCTATGATATCTCCTCTACATTTGGAAATAGTTTGCCTCTGCCTCTACCCAATTCGACTATCCCCCCCAAATCCTTGTGAAAAAAAAGATTGTTTTAAGCTTAAGAAACTGTACTTATTTTCATTTAGAAGAAGAAAATACAAAATCAAAACACTATACCCACTTCCCTCTGCAGGCAGTTTCTTCCAAGGCATTCTAATAAAAGAAGAAGTCAAAATTACAGTATACTCTCTGATCAGTTTGTCATATGATACAATGGGAATCTTCTGGCTAAATCTATTTTTGTTGCTGTCCTCACTAATGCTTTTCTTTAAGGTCCTGCTTTTAATGATTAGGTTAAGACTGTCTATAAAGAGGCTTAGGAATCCTGCTATTCATACCAAGCCCAATTTTATTAATAATTAAAGTGATTTTGTCAGGGTGCATAACTTTTTTTTCATGTTTTGGTTATTCCATTGGCTAAAGACTGTTCCTTCTGACATTGGAAAAATAAGTTCATGTCTTATCAACATTAAGTATATTGCTGCAAAGATTTAAACAGCAGAACAAACCTGCTCAGTTATACAATGAAGCAGTGCAATTATCAGTGCTATAGTCTGCCATATCAGGCCCTGAGCTTGGAAATCTGAATATAGGGAATACCTATCATCTCATTAAATAGCTGGGTTTACACATTGCACTAAAGCATAGCTATACTTTTCACAACTGGCTGGGTTCATGCAACATCTGAGACTGTAACTAGTTTTGCGCTCCCCCTGTACAAAATCAGTCAAATCAGCACCAGGAATATTCTCTAAATTAGGCAATAACAGGTTCCAGCAACAATTTATGATGTTACCCTTCAGAATGTGTTATCTTTTCAGAAGGTATTAATGTGTTATTTCAACCCTTCAGAGTCATTAACAATCCAGATGTAATAAAGTGTGCATTTCAACAAAAGTAAAAATCAGGGGCGAGATGGCTCAGTGATTAAATCGGGCGTGATAGCTCAGCAATTAAAGACGCTGAGCTTATAAGCTGTAACCTGACAGCCAGGGTTCGAAACCCAAGCACCACACAACAGGGTGAACTCCTGTTCCTGCCCCATCTCCTACCTACTTAGGAGTTTGAAAGCATGCAAATACAAGTAAATAGTTATGACTTTGGTAGGAAAGCTATAGCACTCTGTGCGCCTTCAGTATATAGCCGTGCTAGCCACATGACCATGGAAAATAGCAATAGCATTTAGACTTATATACTGCTTCACAGTGCTTTACAGCCCTCTCTAAGAAGTTTACAGAGTCTGCACATTGTCTCCAACAATTCAGGTCCTCATTTTACCATCCTCGGAAGGATGGAAGGCTGAGTCAATCTTGAGCTATTGAGAATCAAACTGCCAAACTGCTGATAGCCGGCAGTCAGCAGAAGTAGCCTGCAATACTGCATTGTAACCACTGCACCACTATGGCTCTTCAGACAACACTAGCTCTCTTGGCCAAGAAGCGGAGATGAGCATGGCACCCTAGATTTGGACATGACTGGACTTTTCCCTTTCCCTTTTTAAAAATCCAACATCTAGAAAGCTGGGATTCTCAAACTTTGCATTGCCATAATGAGTCTCTGAGTCTAAGCTTTCATTAGGACTGACCTTTCTCATCACCCTGATAGCACAAATCCAGGAACCTGCTCAAGATTATACAGTTGAGCTTAAGTTAGATAGAAATCCATGAGAAATGCAAGAGTTTTGGAATGTAGGGGAGATACAGAACTATTCCCCACATAAAGAACTCCTTTAAAATTGGATAGCATGCCCTGATAATAAAAGGTTAGAAAATTTGAGATCTGGAGATATCAAGAGAAATATCCTGATAGCCTTTTTGAGTTGGAATAATGGAGAGCTCTGTTCTCTGCTACTCCTTATTGTAGACACATCTCTTTCAGGCTTCTGAAAAAAGAGGTGCTGTTGATTTTAAAAGTGTATTAACTTTAATGATTGGGTCCTTTTCAGAAACAGCCTCTGATCTTTCAGGCTCACCCAAATTACTGATGCTGTAGGATCTAAAACATGTCTGTTTTTCACTGACATTGGGACTTAGTTTTTTAAGGAGTAAGGATTATAGAGTGAAGTTGGCCTTGGGACAAGTCGCACTGGTACTCAGGTAAGTGAAGCTCCATTTGAATGCAATCACAGATAAAGGGCTAAGTCTGAAAGCAAGCTTAGTCCTCTTAGGTTTTCTGGGTGATATTCTTTGCCCACTGACCACATAGTGACTGTTTCAGCATTGCTGCCTAGGAACTTTAGTTGCACAGAAAGGCAGAATAATCTGTAGTTTTGTAGGGTTTCTCTGGTTTGCCAAGTACTTGCAGAAGCCTGGCCTTTTGGCCAGAAACTACTCATCATTAATTCTACACAAAACCATAATTACCAAATGTGAAATGTTTAACTGATCAAAAGATAATACGTGTTCATTTATCCTAACCACAATTCAAGTGTTCAGCACACAGTAGAATTCTCTCTTAATGTTTTCCCCCAAGCACCTGGTGTTCTCTTCCACCCCTCACCCTTTCTGATGACATCTTCTTGGTGATGGTTTACAGAAGAAGGAGAATTTATTGATAAACTTGGTACCTGGATTCTTTCTGCTGTCTTTCTTTCTAAATACAGACCTCTAGGGGATTATAGGGAGGAGGAACTTTTGAGTAAGCAGTCTGAAGGGAAGGGAAAGGGAAAGGGAAAGGGAAGGGAAGGCAAAGGAAAGGAAAGGAAAGGAAAGGAAAGGAAAGGAAAGGAAAGGAAAGGAAAGGAAAGGAGTTAGGCACATCTGTCCAATAAAACATCTCAATGGACTTTTGGAGGTAGACATGAAGAATGGCAATGGAAAAACTCAGACAGCAACAGACATTTTAAAAAGATAAGAGCTGCACAAACTGATACCTGTACTCTCTTAAGTACAGAAGTTGTGTTCACATGATGCTGTATCTTAAAATGAAGCTGATTGGTTTGTGATATACTATGTTGTGAGAACACAGCCAGTAAGTTTATGGTTGTGCACACTTAGATAATTGAGTTCATTAGCAAAAATCCATGTTACAGTCATACTATAAATAAAAGTGTTACATAAACACAGAACCCTATGTTAACTGGGGGCTTCCCAGAATAAATTAATTTCTACCTTAATTGTTCTTTATATAATTGTTTCTGATTTTTTTCCTTTTTATTATTAAAGAGTATAAAGGAAGTTTCATTTAATGCCTCCCAAAAGTATCTATTCAATGAACAGCAAGGGTGAGGCACTCTCTAGAGAGTGAATATTTCAGAAAATAAGCATGAAGGATCAATGGGAGCTTGAGCAAAGCAGCCTCCCTGACCCAGTTCCATGGCTACCTGAAATGTTCTTCTTCCTTCTCACAGTATTTGCCTCATAAGTCAAGGAAGCAAACAAAATTTCAGCTGGCACTGTAAGTGTTGGAGACCGACAGAAGAACTTAGCTTTCAGGTTTCAGATCCATTTTGGGCTTTGACCTTTTTCTTGAGAAGTCTTTGTGCATCAAGTTAAGCTTAGTTACCTCAGTTACAATTTGCTCAAAAAAATCATTTTTAGTAATCTGAATTCATAGCACACTCAAAACCCAAGGGGTAATGACTTTTTCTATCTCTGTCCATTATTTCATTCTCAACAAAGGTGTCTGATGCATTAATATCAAACAAAAAGAGTTTGATACTGCTCTGGGCCTTTTCTTACATTGATTTTTTTCCACAAACTTGCTTCGTGGATCCTGAGATCCCATAATTTTAATCTTGTTTTGCTGCATAGGACACAGCTGATGGTATGTTGAGCCATAGAATTTCATTCACAAACCACAACAGCCAGGTGGAACTAAACAAACTACACCATGTTTTCTCAGTTTACCGTAGATTACAAATGGCAGTGGCTACATGGAACCAAACAACCAACTAAGCTACATCTTAGCTATTGTGTATCTAATATTCACAGTAAAGCATACCGTGATTTTCTTTGACTGAGCATGTTGTGGGAATGTCATTGGTTGATCAACCGCAGTTTAGTTAATCTCTTGTGCAAAGATAGCCATTATGGATTTCAGGAATATGTGAACCAAATACAGTGTTCGCTGAAAAGAAACAAAACATATACTATACCAAGACTCTTCAAACTTGGCAAGTTTAAGATTTGTGGACTTCAACTCCCAGAATTCCTGAGCTAACATGACTGGAGGAGGAATTCTGGGAGTTGAAGTCCACAAGTCTTAAAGCTTTCAAGTTTGAGGACCCCTATACTATACGATGGTGGACTATCCATAAAAATAGATATTTGACACTTAGCAGAGCCCCCTAACTTTCTAATAAATACATAAGGAAGAGTAGAAGCCTTATGTCAAATTTTGCATGAAGGTGTTTTCATTCTTTACCTGGCCTTAAGACAGCAAGAACTCCTGAATCAAAGGTAAGCAATGGGGATTCAGCTCTTGCACCACCAGCGAGCTCTGGTCCAAGCAAGGAGTTTGTAACAACTGAGAAAATGCCTCTTGTACAGCAAGAAATTGCAAAACACTCTTGCACAATGGCTAGACTCAAACAAGGTTTTCTCCATGATGTGAACAAGAGTCTATCCCAGGGGGCTTTCTGACATCTGATTTTACCCAGCTTTCCTCCCACTGTGTCCACAGGAGGCAGGCCTAAGAACCTTGTCCCCAAAATGTAACTCCAAACTTTGGCCATAGATTTTGAGACCTTTCAGAAACAAGAGGGACACTGAGGTATGATGCCTCTCCGGGGAGGGCAAAGGGCAGACAGGAGAAGCCTAGGTCCAGTAATAAGACACTGCTTCTAAGAGTATGGAGCAGAGCAGACTGGCCCAGAAAGGGCACCTCTAAACCCAGGCCATTGTTTTTAGAGCAGTTCCAGATGAAAATATTTGACAAGAAACAGATAACAGAAAGATACCCCCTCCCTTCCTCCCTCCATTGCTCATTAAAATGCTTTCCTTAGACCTTGACAAGCCCTCCCACACCCAAGTCTGCTATGCCAATTACTAGCCCAGCAGGAAGAAAGGGGGAGAAGAGATAAGGGGGGAGGGCTTCTGATTAAAAGAAAATAAAGTCCAGCTTTCATGTTTCCAACCCTGGGATGAGTGGGCTCAAAACAGGTCCGAAAAGAAATGGCAATGCCTCTGCAGATTGGCCACTTGGATCAAACACACTAATCATCTCCATACCATAAAAGGCTGGGGATTACATCTCCCCAGATGTTACCTTATGTTTGTTTGATTTTCAGAGGTCTTCCAAAATGCCTTTGGAGGGTACGGGCTCTGCCTCCGCTCAGGATTAACAAAGTCAGTGGCAGGATTCCTAAAAGAAAAGCGGGAGCACAAGGAGCTTTCCCTTCACCACCACCTGCTCCACTTTTTCTCTCTACGCTTCTTTTGTCCCAGACAGGCATCTCTCACAGCGGACATGATTTCCAGACCACCTCAGCCTCTGTAGCCAAATGGGGGAGAGAGAGGGTGGATGGTGGATGGTGACCTGGCTTTCCTAGACAGGCAGCTAAGACCACCCAGGTTCTCTACAAAGGCCATTGTGCAGCCAGTAGACACCATCATGAGTTGACCTGGTCCAGCTTTGAACTGATGACCCAGAGGGGGGGAAAGCTGCTGCATTTAAAAGCTGTGCTCTCTACTGCCTGCCCTTTCGATGAATAGATCACCCGTGACAGCAATAAGCAGATAATCTGATTTGGCAGACCCACCTTCTCTACATGGCCACACACAGCGTCATTGATTTGCCAAGCTTGTATTCTTCCCATGTTGACCAAATTATATTTTACCTAAGCCTCATACAGTTATCACATCCACTATTAACAGTGTGAATATTCTATTAAAATGAATTTTTGGCTTCTGTCACAGGTTCGCTTCCTTCAAATAAAAAGCTACCCTCTGCGATATTTGAAACGTGCTATATTTAATATGCACTCTAATCCCCAATTCCCCTCTGTTGAAAAGCCAGCGAAATTCATTTAATTAGAAATGACAATGCAGCAAGAGAAAAGAATCCCTCTACCCTACCACCTTCAGCTTTTGGAAGAAAGCAATATTTTCTGCCTACCGCATACAGCCATAAAGCGAATTGTTGACAGATAGTGAAAGAGTCAGAAACACAACCTTTTCAAGTCCCAACAAAGCAAAGATCTTTGGTTCGGGTTTACATTATTCTTCTGTTTCAACCCCAATTCTTCAAATCTGATCTTCATACAACTTCCATCCATGAAATCAACAGCAACCAGAGCCTGGCACACAGCTCTTTCTGTCCTTGTGAGGCTATAAGGTTTGGGCAACTGAGCCATTTTACTACTGACTCAGTTTTGAGGCTTTTTCTGCAGCATTTCCTCTGGAGTCGAGGAGTAGGCAGTTTGTGTTATTCCCCAGCTCCTGGGTTTCATCCTCTGCCTGCTGGAGGAACCCATCACACCTAGCCATCTTTTATTTCTTTAGGTGGATGGCCTTTTCACTCCTCTGGCACAATTAGCAAGGGGTTATGGGAGGTATTGGCAAGACTGCCCAATTTTATGTTCTTCCATTGACCAGTGAAGTGGCCTTTTATTCTTCCACTTCCTGATTCTCCTTAGGTCCAGGGAACGGCAAAGAGGACACTTTTGTAGCTGCATGAAACCACTGCAAAGGGCCAAATTGGTGACCTCAGTGGTTGTGGGAGAGTGCCCAGAGACTCCTCAGAGCAAGATCTGCGCTTAACTCAATGTCACTTGTTGCAGAGAAGTTGCGTCTAAGACTGCACTGCAAAACTGACAATGCGAACAGCAATTGGACACATCAGATGCCATCAGGAATTTGAATTGTTTGACTAAATGTCAAGCCATGTGTTAGACAGGTGATAGGTGTCAGTTTCATCCAACATTATGACATCCCTATGTAAAAGAGCAGAAGAATGTAGACCTTTCAAGGATTATGTTACTTTTGATATCCTACTCAATTTTAGATGCACATATTTGCCTTTTATGTATTCCCTATAGTATTATTGATGCATGTATTAATAATTTAACTTTCTTAGTGCTATTTTCAGCTGAGTCAGTGCTGAAAATAAACAATATATATGCCACTGCTTTTCAGGCAAGACTGCAAGCAGTTTATTACCAAAGGGAACTGTCAAAACTATGACATCTAGTCTTGTGTAAAGTCCATTTAACCTCTTGGGTTGTGTCATTCCCAAGATGTTCCAACACTGATAGCTTCTAATCCACTATGGGACACTGCTATTAATATAATTGGAGAGACTGTGGCTGTTGCCATTTTGGCAGGCTACAGCTGCCGTTCTTTGAACAACAATGGACTAAATTTGTAAATGCAAGGTGTAATGATAGGGCATGGAAGAATGCCAGTGAAAAAGCTGTTATGATCCGGCTTGCCACTCTACCTTCCCTTCCAGCCCACTTGCTTCCCATTCACTAACATTTCCTTTTATGACTGTTACTTTGTAAAAATAGATGATCTTCCTTAATAATAACAGTAATGCTAATTGGGTACCGTGAGATTTCCCTAGACATAATAGCTACTTAATGGCACTGGATTGTAAGTGTGGTTAATTAAATATTAGGTTGCCTTTGATATCAATCAGCATGCATAAATTTCAGGATAGTGGGCTTCTTATATGTCCAAGTATTGACTGATGGTTATCAGTTAAGCCTTAATAAACTGGGCCATTATACATGCCACTTTTCAACAGAGAGTATTATTGAACAGCTATTGTAGCCACAAATGTACGTAACACCCATAAAATTAATGAAATGAAGATGGTTCCTACAAGCCCCTGGCACACTAGGAAAAGCTTCAGAGGAAGTGAATGAGTCAAGGAAAATAGTCTACAGAAAGAAAGAATTAATTTCCTTTCATTTCCAGCAATCCAGTTCAAGTGGGGGAAAGAGGCAGGTGGTACATTCTGACAGTGAAGGTTGAAGTATCCTTCTTTAGGTGAGGGGTGGTCAGGGGAGAACTGTAAGCTTTTGTCGACTTGGCAGTAAAGATTGCTGCATCTTCCAAAGCATCGCTTTAAGAAGGAAATTATATGAAAACAGCTGTTATTTTGTCAATTCTGTCAATGGATCTATTTTGTCAATAGATCATCCATTGAAGTGATAGGCTAGGATACGACTGTGATCACTCCACACGTTTATCTATGGCTATTATCACCATGGTTTATTCAAAGACTGGGTTTGCATAACGTTAGGAAGATCAGATGCATGGAAAGCTATGCTAAAATGGGGATGGCTAATTTATGGTTTGGAATCTCATGCAATTGTTGAAATGGACCTGCAGATAACCACATCATCCAAATATAACTGTTCTGGATGACTTGAGAAGCAGAAATTCCCAAGCAAATAGGGTTAGGACAATTGTCTCTCAGACAAGTGTCTGTTCTTCAGTTTTATGTTTCCTTTTGGGTAAGCTCTTTTTCATCTCACTCATTGATATACAAATGACTTAATTATGCAACTGTTGCTAGACATATTCTGACTCCTGTAGGGCTTGATTTTGACCAACAGTAGTTTGCTATGAGGCTAATCATATGGGGGACTCCACTGTAATTTCTGGAATTCTAAGAGCAATGATAAGAAATCAGTGGCTAAACAGGAATCCAGGAACCATGAACAGTGGTAACAATTCTGAAATAGGGACAATATCAACTGCAGCACTCTTGGAAGAAATTGGTTGAACTTCTTGCCCCAAAAACACATTTCCTTACTCAATGCAATGGACCACAACAGAGCCACTAGTTTCTTCTCATGAGAGCAAGCCCAGGCACCAGTAAGTAAATCCCAACTGAAAAATAATAGCAATCAGGTTAATATTAAGTCTTTTACTGTAGAACAGGTAGAAGATTGATACTGTTATTTGAAAAACTAAATGTTGGCAACTTTTTCAGGTTTATCAATCCAGTTTTCAGTTCTAGAAAGCTACCTTATCTCTCTGAAAACTTCTTCAAGGAATAGGATCATATTTGTTGATCCATCTTATATTTTCTTATATGTGCAGGGTCAGGTCCCAACCCAAGTGAAATTCCTAGATTTGATAGAGAAATATGCTGTTAATATGTTTTTATGATCATAACCTTACTGAATAGCTTTTAAAAGGCCAGGTGAGAGAATTTACTTGGTGCTAGACAATGTCTTCTTGAGTTAGCATCATATATGAACAGTACTTTCATCCCAAAGCTGGAGACAAATGATGGGAACCTGTGGGATATTGTGCATGCCTGGCAGGAAAAGCTAAATGAAACCTGTCTCCTGGGAGCATTTATATCTCTGTTTTATTGATATAACTATGAAAATGCCAGTCAGATCAGCATTTCAAAAGAGAAAACGGGAAAGAGCAAAGCCTTCTTTTGTTAAGAAAGATGTGCTTCAAGAGATCTGTAGGGAAATATCTCATAAAGTAGTATTTTCAACTTGAAATCTTCCCAAGTGGGTGGGAACTAGAACTCTCTGAATACACCCAGGCAGCAGATAAGCACAGAATACAAAGAGCCATTGAACTGGGGTTACGTTATCATGACTCTGATTAATGAAGGAGTTTTGTCAAAGTGTGATAGCTAATCAGGTTGAATTGGCTGTGCCTTGATACTTTCAGGAAGTGAAGTGACTAGACAAGGCAGAATAACTTAATTAATAACATATAATACGTTTTGGACTTAACGAACCCAACAATTGTGGTTTGTAAACTATGGCCTGCTGGCTTAAGATCACATGCCAGCTAAAATTAATATCATTCTTAAATTAGGACTAAGTATGATATAATGCAGAGGTCCCCAAACTTGGCAACTTTAAAACTTGTGGACTTTAAGACTTGTGGACTTGGTCCACAAGTCTTAAAGTTGCTAAGTTTGAGAACCTCTGATATAATGTATGAGCCCAATCAATCTTTCATTTTTCAATAGCTGACTGACAGCTATGCAGCATTCAGATCAAATTTAAGTAAATAAAAAAAACATTTTTTGGCTGTGTTTTCACAATATACTGATCTATAAGTAAGCTGCGTGTTGTGTGAAGCCAACCTATGCACCTTCTTTAATGGGTCACTAAAATATTGATTTAATTAAATACAGGTAATTGGTTTCATTAAATACAGTTCAGGTAGTGCTCAACTCATGATCACAAAATTGGGGCAAGAATTTCCATTGCTAAGCAAGGCAGTTAAGTGAATCATCCCTGATTTTACAACCTTTTTTGCCACAGTTGTTAAGCAAATTGCTGCACTTGTTAAATGAATCATGCAGTTGTTAAGTGAATCCAGTTTCCCCATTGACTTTGCTTGTTGGAGCTAGATGGGAAGGTAGCAAATCAGTGGTGGGATTCAACTTTTTTTACCACTAGTTCTGTGGACGTGGCTTGATGGGCGCGCTTTGTGCGAACATAAAGGTTTTGCTACTGACCTTCTCCTGCAATCCTGCACTCTCCCTGTGTCTTCAACACCTGACGTGCGGCAATCCACTGTACCGTGCAAAGCAGCTGAGCTTCCAAACCAGGAAATAAAAGTCAATGTAGAGTTGGGTGGGTGGGCAGGCCCAGCAGCTGATCATTGGAGCGAACCGGTTTGCTGAAGGTGATCCTCAGCGCTACCGGTTCAGGTGAACCGAGCCGAACCAGTAGAATACGACCCCTGTCGCAAATGCCAATCACATAACCCAGGGATGCTGCAACCATCATAAATATATAAATAGATGATAGTTGACAAGTGGCCATATTTTAATCACATGACTGCAGGGCTGCTGCTACAGTTAAAAGTGCAAGGATTAGTCACTTATTCAGGCCATGATAACTTCAAACGGTAGTGAAATTAATGGTTGTAAGTCAAGGATTATCTATAAACTGGATTTGAATTAGCCTTACATTTGTCATGCATACAAGGTCAAGAGCAACAAGGAAACCTTCAAGTCTGGGTAAACACACTGTGTTTTAAGGCCTTATTCATTCACAAAGACAGAGGAAAAACACACACACAGAAATACAATTCAAAGCCCTTTTTTCCAGTGTGTCGATGAAGATTCTCAGCCATCAAGGTAAAGTCAGAGGTAGTGTTCAGCATGTTCTGACCAGTTCTGGAGAACCGGTAGTGGAAATTTTGAGTAGTTTGGAATACCATCTGTGACTAGCCCCGCCTCCATCTATTCTCTGCCTCCTGAGTCCCAGCTGATCAGCTAGGTCTTCTTTTGTTGCCCTGCATAGGAGAACGGAGCTGAAAAGCAGGTTACTGAGGAGGGAATAGAGATTTTGCAGTATCCTTTCCCTGCCACGCCCACCAAGCCATACCACACCCACCAAGTCACGCCCACAGAACTGGTAGCAAAAAGTTTTGAATCCCCTCACTGGGTAGTTGCCTGGAAGTTGAGTCCAGACTTATGACCAATCAGTTTTACTTTTCAAATAAAGTCATCAGCACAAACCCATCTGAATAAATTCAACAAAGACTCATTAAAATATTCATAGAGCTCCAATAATCTGGATAGTACTTAAGAGTAATAATTATTGTATCTCCTTGAATGGTTGACCAGAGTTTTGCAGCTCAGATCTGGAAACTCTACTCACATTTATTTACTGAGCATATGGCATGTCATATATGGATAGCAATATACATTAACATTTCACCTAGATTAGTAAACACAATAAAATATAAATGTTAAAAGGATCTACTCTACTCACAGCACTGCTATACTAAATATTGAAATCAAGATTATGTCAATCTAGCTTTTATCTCAAACTTGTTCCTATTATTTTAGAATCCAAGACTATCTTGGAAACAACATACTAGTGAAATGAGATATATGCCATGTATTGGAGGTTGGACAACCATGTGTCTGAAATGTTATAAGGTTTCTTGCTGGAGCAGGGGGTTGGACTAGAAGGCCTCCAAGATCCCTTCCAACTCTGTTATTCTGTTACATGGTTCAGTGTATCATGTGAACATAGGCCATGTCTTACTTAACCCATTTCGGAACTGAAGGGAAATCTAGAGCGTTTAAAAAAAATGAGTTTTGTCAAAAAACTTAAGATAACTGCAGAACATATATATCTATTTGCTTACTTTATACATTTGCTGTGCTATACAAAATACTTGGTTATTAATGTTGTCTTCTACAATTCTTTTATATAGGATCTACCTGAGTCTGGCAGAGGACCCAATTTAAAAAAAAAACACAAATCAAAGGCTTAATTTCAACATTTGCTAAAACAAGGCTATCGCTTTTATGGCAAAGCTGATATTACAGAATGCAGTTCTAATGCCATGGTCCAGATGTGTCATTACAATATGTTTTTAAATCAGATAGACTAGTTTTTGTATTATACTTTTAAATTCCTAAATTCATGAATACCTTCTAGTGTTTTCAGTTTTATGAGTAAGCATGCTGGAGATGAAATGAATAAATGAATGAATGAATGAATGAATGTATGAATAAATGAATGAATGAATGAATGAATGAATGAATGAATGAAAAGTGACAGGATAATTGATAATATTTTTTACTAATTCCCTGTTTGTTTTTAAATCATGTAATATTTTGATTATGATAATCTGTCAGTGTTTGGTTTTTCAAATCCATAAAAAAGATAACTTTCTAAGAATTTATTTTTCTTTTCATTTCTGAATATCACTTAAGCACTGAAATTCATGCAAGTTTGACGGTGCTGTTCTACTCATTCTTGGCTCCTGTAGAAAGCTACTGCATGGATAATATGGAAACGCTAATTGGCATATTTTATCAAGTACTTTCCTCTGTCCTAACAGCTTGCTCTCAAACCCGAACTCACATATTGTGTTTATATTAAATGATGAACTGATGATAACATCATTCAGTAATGCAAAAGATCAGAAGCACTTTGGCTCTTCCTGTTTCCTGTCTCCTTTTGTGTTAAGATCTGAACTTCTTTTCTTGCAGATTGAGAGCCGGAATCTATTTTCACTCAGAAGTCGTTCCCAATACAAACTTAGGGGACAAACTTCAAAACAAACTTCATCCTTTCTATCTGGACAACCATTTAGTTTAAAATATATTGGTAAGACTTTAAAAGTTGATGTGATGGCATGCGGGAATGACCTTGAAAGATGACCTTGAAAGAAGGGTGGGTGGGTGACTGGGAGGAAGAGATGCTGCCTAGAGAACAATCAGATTAAGGTGGGGGAAGTTTGCAGCTGCATAACAGGCAGAGAAAGAAATTCAGAAAGGATCCTCCCTAACTTATCAGGCTGTAAAAAGAGAAGGTGGGAAGATGGAAGATTTCAGACTTATACATTTCTGTTAATTTAGCCTCACAGTAAAATAGAATTAGCTCATCCGGTCATATTTCTGGTTTGATCAGCCTGGGAAGCTGACAATTAGCAAACAGCTAATAGCTGAAATAGCTTTAATATTCATTATCACAGAACAGGACTAGAGAGGAGAGAAGGAAATTACACAAACAGAATGAGAGGCAGGATTTCTCCATGAAATGTCTCACTCCTTCGATGGATGTCGAAGAATGTTGCCACTATGGGAGTCAATTTGTAGAGAGATGCTCCCTGTAAATCCAGGTTGGTTTAAAAAAAAAAAAATCTGCCGGGTTAAAATTATTTTTAATTGCCTTTAAATTAGTGACAAAAAAAGATTTAACAAAAAGTAAAAGAAACGTAAGGAGAAAAAAAGCTATGATAAATAATTTTAACGGTAAACAGTTACAATATTGCATATATTTACCCAATGCTATTATTTGCACACATATGCACTTCTATTACACTTATATAATGATGATATGTTGAATCCACTGTATTTTATATAAATGAGTCCCATAGTTCAGTATACTTGTTGATACAAAGCCTATGTCTATAAGCAATATGCTCAAAGGTAGCAAGTGTAATCAGATCCTCAAACCATTGAGCAAATGGGGCCATACACTTATCTTTCCAGGGTTGCAATATCAGTCTTTTAGCCATAGTTAAGGGCAAAGAGAATCTGTTTATGCTGTAGTCAAATTCCAGTACTAGGTATGTAGTTCAAGAGAATGCTATCCTCTGAAAATTAGTTTTTGTCACACAATCATATCTATGTAATATTTTTCCAAAAATTTAGCAAGTATTAGACATGTGTTTTAAAGAAGCATTATCCTTATTGCATTTCCAACAAAATGCTGCTTTTGACAGTCCTTTTCTGTACAAACATAATAGAGCCCAGTAAATTCTAAGCATTAATTTTTTGATTGCAAATTGTAACTTGAGTTCCATTGATACTCTTGCTATAGAAGTTAACTCTTTCCCATTGCCTAGGCAATACAGGAATTTCTAATTCTTTGTTCCATTCATTTCTTAGCATCTGCATATCAAATTGATTTATTGATTACAAATATCTATAAAAGAATAATAGGGTTTTTTTTAGTTTTAAAGGATTTAATAAGTTCTAATCTCTCAGGTATCTCAGAAACTGAAAATATGGCTGGGCCAAAAAATAATGTAACAAATATTGTAGCTGTAAATATTGCCATTGGGCTATATCTGATAAAATATATTTTGACACAAGATATATTAAAAATTCATTCTATGTCATCTGACATTTGGTCCAAAATCAATATTCCCACTTCCATCCAATTTTTCCATATCACCATATTTTCCTCTGATTTTTAAAGGAGCATTTTCCCATAAAGTCAATTTGACATGTGAAAAAGTTAAATTATTTTTATTTGATATGACATTCGATAACTTTCTAACTGATGCAATTGATTCCAAAAACACTCAAGTTTTGTATATTAAAATTTTAAACAAAAATCAATTAGAACTTTATCATTAGATGCTGAAAAGGCCTTTGTCAAAATTCATAAACATTACAGGTTTGATATGCTAAATAGATTAGGATCTCCTTTGGAATTCATACATTGGATTAGGATATTATATGAGTCGCCCAGATCTAAAATAAAGGTTAATTTCATGTTTTCTCCTATTATTTCCTCTTCATATGAACTACACAAAGGAGTTCACTTTCCCCCTTGCTTTTTAATATCTGCAATGGAACATTTGGCTCATGCTATTAGACAACATAGGGAGCTACAGAGTAGTGCCTAACTCAGTTGTTTTTATTTGCAAACAACATATTTATATTTATTTCTGAACATTATATTGCTGTTCCAGGGTTGATGCAAAAAGATAATTGCGTTTAGCAAAATAGCAAATATTCTATTAATTGGTCCAAATTGGAAATGACGTCAGTGGGTGAAAATTGGTTATATATTCTTTTTAGGAATATCGATATCATATTTGTACCAAATCCATTAAATATTTATGTATGAGTATACCAAAAGATGTGACTTAGTAAGGTAAAGGTAAAAGGTTTCACTGTCAGTTATGCCCAACTTTAGGGGATGATGCTCATCTCATTTCTTGGCCAAGGGTTCCAGTGTTCCTGAAAACTATTTCCATGGTCACAGGGCCAGCATGGCTATATGCCAAAGTTGCATGGAACACTGTTATCTTCCTAACAAAGTGGTACCTATTGATTTATTTGCATTTGCATGCTAAGTAGCTCACACAGAGCACAGGTCTCAAACCCAGCTTTCCAGCTGACAAGTAGTGACAAGCAGACTCAGTAGTGTAATATAAATAAAATATATAGAGAGATTTCTTTAGATTTTGATACATGGGAGTTTTTAAACCTCCACCACTGGGGAAAGATAAACACTCTCAATACTATTCCCAGTTTAATTTTATATTCTGAGAGGATTTCCTGTTTATATATCTGGAAAATATTTTCAGAAAACAAATTCTTTGTTTAGAAAATGTCCATGGATTCTTTGATTCTGAGACTATTTTTTATAGAAATGCTATTTCCAGTTAATGAGAGAGAATTTGGTTTCTTCAATATGAAAGTATATCTTATGCTTACCTATTGTCAAGTATTAAATACTAGAAACAAGAGTGGGATTCTACCAGTTCGCACCTATTCACTAGAACCGGTTGTTAACATTCTAAGCAGTTCAGAGAACCGGTTGTTAGAAGAAATTACTGGCCTAATCCTGTAAGGAAGTCAGAAAGGAAACATTCTGGTGTTGCTTACAGAAACTGCCTCTCCGTTAACCTTTATTATATTCTTGGCAGGACTAGACTTCCTGTCTCAGGAACGTCTCTGGAGTTCTTTTCCCCTCCTTTGCTGGTACTTTGCTTATGTGGAGAGACCATTCAAAGTTACAATGGCACTGAAAAAAGTGACTTATGACCATTTTTCACACTTACAACTGTTGCAGCATCCCCACAGCCATGAGAGGCCAGGCGAGGAGATACATGTCTCGATGTGAGTGGTATTGAATTGGCCACGGCTAGCCAATAACATGACCACCAAGCCACACCCACCAATTAAGTCACACCCACCAATTAAGCCACACCCACAGAATCAGTTGTTAAAAAATTTGAATCCCACCCCTGACTAGAAACCCACAATTGGGGTTGATTTTCCAATTTTGGAATATACACATACAGCACCTTTAGTTGGATGGATAGAATTAGGGTTTTAAATATACTAAAACTCTAGTATCTATGAATCCAGGTGGGTTAAGTAGAAGTAAGAACGCAAGGCTTATGACATAATCATAATCAAAGATTATGGGTATACTTGCATTGGGCTGGGTTGCAAGACTAATAAAGACACATGGGTCTTTGTCAAATCTTATACATTCTATAGGGAATTCTGTATTGTTAGATCAGCAGTTTTTCAAGGTTGAGCAAGGACATGGGAAATAAAATGGTCCACAGAGGGAGAAGAAATATATAGTGATCATCTCTATTTTTTTAAAAGAATCAAGTTTTGGTTTAATGAAGAAGGTATGAAATTCAGGCTCAAAATAGTTGAGATATTTGCCAACTGCCAGCATAATTCTAATTCAGAAGCCAGCAAGCCTAGTGATGTTCTAGTAAGAATGACCAGAAACATCTGTGCCACTGCGTGTTCTCCTTCTGGATATGTCTTTTCCATGTCCCTTGCAGGTACTTGGCAGATGTCTTCCCTTGAATAGAAAATGCATCTGTGAATAAGACTTTCTGACTGGTCTATGTGTTTTTGGCTGCAGAAGGAATGGTCAGATTGACTTTTGGCATGTGCTATTGCTTCATCACCAAGCTAGTCCTGCTGGCTTGGTATGTTCTGCTAACAACTGAGAACACCTATTCCTGGAGGGAATGGATCCCCCGCCTTCGGCTCTCATACCAAGGTAGGACTTTTCATATTACTCTTTCAGTGTGCTCTAAGGATTGTGGAGAGGATTGTACATTGCAGAGAGCATAATGAATTTAATGCAGATTGCTTTCCCACTCTCCTTGGTCTCACCCAGTGGTGGGATTCAGCCAGTTCTCACCAGTTCCGGAGAACTGGTTGTTAACTTTCTGAGCAGTTTGGTGAACTGGTTGTTGGAAGAAATCATTAGGGCAGAGAGCTGGTGTTAAATTATTTGAATCCCATCACTGGTCTCACTCTTGTATACTGTCCCTTCTCTCTTTTTGGGGCTTGCTGATCCCAACCTTCGTTCTGTGACTTCTGCTGGAACTGAAGCTTTCAGGAATTTGAAGATCTGTATTCATTCAAGTCACAAAAAGGGCATTCTCTTTTTTCTTACATTCTAATTTCAGTTGACTAGCAAACAAACCACGTGGGCCATTCTAGGTAAGTACAACATAAATGTCACAATTATCAATGTTGTCTAGGTACTTTCCAAATAACTGGACTGTGGCTAATTCCCACTCTTCCGTAGTATTGTTGTATTCCTTGAGAGGAAATATTAAATTCTTTCTAAAAGAAATGCTACTGTAACAGTTACAGATAATCCTCGTTTAATGATTGCCTCACTTGGTGAACATTTGCAGTTATGATAAAAAATAACTTTATGGTCATTCCTCAATTCAAGGCCTTCATCGGTCTATATAAGAAATGAAAGCTAGAGTAAAATCATAAGCAGAGTTGTAATTTCACTTAGCAATTGCTTCACTTAACAACTGAGTTACCAATCCTAAGTGTGGTTGTTAAACGAGGACCACCTGTACTTATATATGCAGTTCGTTTTCTGGCATACAAATGCCCATGCAAGCCAGATCCTATAAATCCAAGTTACACAACTTTGTTATGGTACAACTGATTGATAAAAAGTCGGGCTTGGTTTAAAAATAGAGGAATTCAAGATAATGTTGGTTGATTTTTCTGATGAAGTGAACATCAGTTAATTGGAAGGAACATAGATACTCCTGAATGGCAGTCCTCTCTATAATTCTAGGGCCTGTGTAGTAACTGATATGGGACTCAGCATCTGGAAGCAAACAATTATTGGAGAGCTGAAGACAGCTTGAGGATTGGACCATGTTTTGGACTGGGGAGGAAGATGGCAACCTGGAACTCAACATAGACAAACCTGGAACAACAACCTGGGATTCAGCTAGACACTCCAGTTATTGTTGCAATAAACATTTGCAAAGCATTTGCTTTGAGATATATTGCTAAGAATGATTTTGGCTGCCCACAGAATAAACCAATAGATCTGGGTTTCTTTGGAAAGCATGAAGCTGAGGAGCAACTTTGGAGCCCCCCCTCCCAGTTCATGGTGACCTAAGGTCTAGCAGATCAAGTTAAAGATGCTTTCTTTTGGTCTTTACTGAAGGAAGTTCCCAGCCTTAGGAGGATCATGGGAGCAGCCCAGACAATGGCAGGAGGTGTGACTCAGAGATATCAAGCCAAGTTCAAGGGTGAAAAGGATGACAGGGTTTACATTATGAAAGCTTCCAGTGACGCCCTCTGTCTTGGAGTAGAATAGGAAGGGGGGAGAGAAAGAAACAGAGCCAAGAGGAAATGGGACAACCCCAAGGCAAGGGCTGCAAAGGAAAGATGTGTTTGAGAGGAGGAGGAGGCCAAGAACAATAGCACACCAGGGCGGTGAAACAAATCCTTCCCAAATGGTAATCAGGGAGACCACCAAAGCTGTAGCATCTCTGCTGATACAGAGATACTCATATAAGTGGCAGGCTGGCCGAGCAAAGGGTGCTTTTTCTTTCTCTTAAACAGCAGAGGTAGGCTAGGAAAGTACATGTTGCCAAACTGAGAAATGTTTCCCCATTTGGTTTCTTGTTTCACAGTCCAACTCTGTGGCCTTGGAATGGATTTGACACAGTTCAAAAGCTTGCTTCCCTAACTTTGGATCCAAATTGGTAAAATAATAATAATAATAATGAGCGATGCCTAGCAATAGCCCCTCTCCAAGGCATTTGTGCAAGAGCCGTGGAGGCACAGTGGTTAGAATGCAGTATTGCAGGCTAATTCTACCAATTGCCATCAGTTCAATTCTGACCGACTCAAGGATGACTCAGCCTTCCATCCTTCTGGGGCTGGTAAAATGAGGACCCAGATTGTTGGAGCAATATGCTGGCTCTGTAGACAGCTTACAGAGGGCTGAAAAAGTACTGGGAAGCAGTATATAATTCTAAGTGCTATTACTATCCCCTATGCCCCCCTCCTCAGCTGCTTCCTTTAGTAGATCTGGGCTGCAAAGATTCAGACAAGCCCGTAAATAGGCTTAGGATGATGTATATCAACTGCCGTGCTGGATTCATATGTCTATAATAATAGCCTTCAATGAGTAAGCTCATTCTCAATAGACATCCACTTCCACTAACAATTCCCTATGGAGCTTACAACATTACTCTCTGAATGGCTTATGGCTCCTATTTATTGTTCTTATGCTATCCACTACAGCTCACAAAGATGTTACTTTTAAAATCAGCTTTCCTGCAGTTGCCGCTCTAGTGAAACAAGGCCAGTCTCCGCCTTTCCGAGCTACTAAAGGGATAAAAACTTCAGGAATCTGTCATACTCAATGCTAGTGTATTTACAGAACTCTCTATTGTTGCTTTCCAACAATGGCATGCAATCAAGCCTCCATCGCTATTTTTAAATATTGTCTTTAGGCCCCTGGTAGGCTCCATGCTCTTTTTAGAAATAAAAATAAACAGATGCAGCTAAGGGGTTTTTTTTTTTTTTTTGGGGGGGGGGGGGGAAGGATGCCAAGTTGCTCCCCTCTCCGAAAATACAATGGCAAGGAATGTCCTACAGAAACAGGCTAGAGAGGAAGACAGGTAGCAAAGCATGGATTGATTTCCTCTTTGACCCCTGAGTTGCTATGTCCCACTGACCAAGGAACACATTTTCAGTGACCTTGATTGGTATTGAATTCTTGATAGAAAGATTGGGAGCCAGGAGAGAGGAGTGGGAAGGAAAACAGGCTATTCAGAAGTCGTGATTTCAGTGCATAGTTGAAACTTAATTACAGTTCTTGCTTTATTTAGGCTATAACATGGCAGTTAATGTCACCAGGCCATTAAGAAATGACCTTTCTCTCTGTTGGAAAGGAAGAAAAAGTCTCCACTTTAGTAGGAGGATGGGATGAAATGTCCTCAAAAACTGAGTTGTGCTTAATTCAGCTTGGTCAAAATTGAAAAGAACAAAAAGAGCTGAACTGATAATATCTTAAGAGATGAACCTCGAAAAATTCTAATGAAAAGCACCTCCTTCAAACTTCGTGAAAACAACATCTCATATTAAGACTGCCAAAGCATATGAAGAAGAACATGTGGGAGCCCCTCTTCAGAGCTGGGATTTCTGTGTCTTCTTAAAAAGGTCAACTTGGAAGCCATTTGGTAATTCCGGAATTATCACAAGAATTCCTTGGACTGGGGTGACTGGCTTCTATTTAGAAGTTCATTTTACTGCTTTCAAGATTGCAGCCTGAATGTGACTTGTAATCCAATGAGAATATATCAGACAAATCGCTATATAATTGCAACTAAAAGTTTTGATTTCCTTTGGATAAGCCAGGGGTCTTCAAGCTTGACAGCTTTAAGACTTGTGGCCTTCAACTTCCAGAATTCCTTCTCCAGTCATGTTAGCTCAGGAATTCTGGGAGTTGAAGTCCACAAGTCTTAAACTTGCCAAATTTGAAGACCCTTGGCGTAAGCAGTCTGCTGTCTTAAAAAAAAAAATCAAAGCAGAGTCATTGATCCATATTTTGATATTTTTAAAATTAATCTCTTTGGACAGTTTTCAAAGATAAAGAAAAGTTAGATAAATGCCTTTCCCTTTTGGGGGACTTCAAAGATAAAAAATATCATTTATTTGTCTATACTCTACTTTCTAGACCTGCTGAGATCAAACAGCTCCCGCCTGCTGTTGAACTCAGAGACTGACCTTGCATTCCAGTCACTCCTCCTGGATGAGAAGAGGGCTTGGCTGATGGTGGGAGCAAAGGACCGTGTAATTCTTCTGCACCTTGACAGTCCTAACAGGGAGCCTCAGGAGGTAAAAAAATAAAATAAGGAAGTTTGCTGTTTGGCCATAGTGAGGCTTTGCTTTGTTCCTTAAATACTAAAGGACAGCTAATGTGATAATTGAGGTTAAGCGCTGTGAGATGAATCAGTCCTTCCATGCAGGAGATGAAGTAGAACCAAGGTTCTCACAAACATCTTGGTTCTCAGTCATTTATGAAATGGTGAATAGAAGAAGTAGGAATTATTTCAGGTTATTCTGCATCATTTTTCCAATTGTAACTTGTGTTCCTCAGAATTGTGAAGAAGGAAAAGTGAGAATAATTAAGGAGGAAATAGAATTTGGACTTGGACTTGATTTCCAGTAGAGGTTTTTTAGCATTCCAAAGGCTTGGCAAGCAAAACTTAGGTTTTCCTGACAGGAAGATGCAACAAAGATTTTTTTTTTTAAACGACTTTGTGAATTTCTCTAGTCCTCACTAAATGTCAATTCATTAAACAACTGTTCAAAGTTACAATAGTGCTGGATCCTCAAAATTCTAGTGGTTGCAATGCCCTTGTGGCCACGTGAACAAAATATGGACTTGCCTACTTTTATAATTGCCCCTCCCCCTCCAGACCTTCATTATCGTCTTCACCTGCCTCACCATCCTGGCCACTCAGGGAAATGCTGTGAAAATGTCCACAGGCTGGTGGGTGAGAACTATGTGTGGGTGGGTGCCACACAGCATGCCTCATGCCACTAACGAAGAAGTCCTTCTCTTCTGTACCAGCCAGGTCCTTTCTTTTCTTTTCTTTGCATGCCTGCCAGAATGTCCTTTGTATGCTTGCCAGGGCCTCCTTTCGCATGCTGGCTGGGTCCTTTTGCATGGCAACCGGGTCCTTCTTTTGCATGCCAGTCATGGCCTCTTTTTGTTGATTTTTGCAAAAGAAAGGCCTAGTCAGAACACAAAAGGCCAGTACAGAAAAAGAACATGTCTAGTGCATGAAAAAAGGCTGACCCGAACGAAGGCCTCAGCTGAACCGGCACAAAAGCCCAGGCCTGTTGTGACACATGGTGTGGAAGATGTGGCAGTGGGCAGGGCTGGACAGTGGGGATGGTGACAGTGGATGGACGGGCAATCAAAAGGGCAGAGAAGGGGAAGATAAGTGGATTGCCAAGAATGGCTTGGATTCACCCAATAATCATGTGGGTTTTCCCTAATGACAGCAATTGGGAGTGCAAGAACTGCCATTAAGTGGAGCAGTCACATGACATTTCACTTAAGGAGAGCATCACTTAACTATAGAATTGCCAGCCCCAATTAGAGCTGTTAAAGGAGGATTATTTATATGAGAAGAAAAATGAAAACACGGGGAACCTTTTGTTTAAAGAAAAATGAAAACCATTTTGTTCTATGTAAGTTTTGGTTTGTCTTTTTTCTTTCCTTATCTCTCCTGTAGCTCCATTATACCTAGTGAACATATGAATAAATATTGGCTGTTCTCCAAACTAGGTCACAGATAAACTATTGGTCTAATGACCCCATCCAGCATAGTCCAAATTAACTTTAGAGTTAGACTGAAGATTGTGCAAAGCAATCCAAAGAGTTGCCTCACAGTACATGGAAACAAAGTGGCTGTACACCTGCTTTCATTTGCTGTAGAACAGGGGTCTCCAATCTTGTCAACTTTAAGACTTGTGGACTTCAACTCCCAGAGTTCCTCAGCTAGCTGGGTGAGGAATTCTGGGAGTTGAAGTCCACAAGTCTTAAAATTGACAAGGTTGGAGATCCTTGCTGTAGAGCATCCATTTCTAAGCATTTGTACTGCCCCACTAGATGTAGCTCTAAATGGCTCTTCATGTTTCACATACAGAGGAAAGGGCTCATAATGTTCAGGGAGTAGAGAAATCCGTCTCTTTTTTCATTAGCTGGAATCCTGAAGAAAAACAATCCTCTTCTGAAGTTTTTTGCACTGGAACAAAATACCTCAGACAGTATTATTTGCATTTGGGGGGGAGGGGGTTATTTATTCATTTGTTTAATAAACTGACATTTATTATCTTCCTTTTGTTTTTATTTCCAGGTTTTCTGGCCAGCTCCTAATGAACAAGTGAAGCATTGCAGACTGGCTGGGAAGAATCCTGAGGTAAATAAGGTTTTCAGGCCCATGATTTGGGTTATCAATCAGCAAGCTGAAGTCTTTGGGCCTGCAAAGCCGTCTTTTGCAAACTGTGAAGAACTGCAGCACATTCAGTTGGAAAAGGCCAATTTTCATTAGCACATTTCCCCCCTCTAACTATTCCTTAGGATTGATGTAATAGGCATCTGTTCATCTTCCTTTTGAATCCGCCCAACATCATCTGCCTTGCCACACAGTTTAGTCAGTGGCTGAAACGAACTCTCTTGGATAAGGAAAGTAATGAGTTTAAGCTCTATGTAACTTCACTGGGGTCACTGTTATGGCCTTCAGTGTAACATTAGTAAGACCCGTCCTTGTGCTTTCCAGTTGCATGATGCAAATGAAGAATGCCAGGCAGTTAACACAAAGGGTCTTCCCCCTGGGCATGGAAGAGTTGATGGATTATCTGGGCCGCATCTGAAGTGCTGAAGTGCAAACAATTCAAACAGACAAGCTGTAAACCAGTGTTTCTCAACCTTGGCAACTTTAAAAACTGTATGGATGCTGGCTGGGGAATTCTGGAAGTTGAACTCCATGCAGCTTAAAGTTGTCAAGGTTGAGAAACACTACTGTAGACTGATTAGATCTATGTAACGTTAAGCAAATAGTTTTCTGCTCAAATGGCATTTGCCTTTTTTTACCTTTGACTGCACTCTAAATCTGTTCTAGGCAATGTCTCAATCCCCTGGAGCAGATCTGGGAGGTCAAAGGGATGCCAAACTTATATGTATCCATGTATTCATAACTATGTTTTACTTATACCTATTACCTTGTAAGCAGCTGACAAATAAATAAATAAAAATAAAAAATAAATACATCTCATTTGCTGGGAGATGCTCTTCTCTTAGCAAATAAACCTAATCAGATGATATTTGTTAGGTTCAGAACTGATGACAACCAGAGATATGGATTTTTTTCTTCCATGGAATATGTGCTCACGTAAAGCAGAATTTGTTTAAGTATAACCTACCTATCCTTCTGTCTTTTCCAGACAGAATGTGCCAATTTCATTCGCTTTCTGCAGCGTTTCAACCACACTCATGTGTTTGCCTGTGGAACTGGCTCCTATCAACCTGTGTGTGCCTTCATCCAACTCAAAGCTGGAGCAAAGGTAAATTTCAACCACCAGGCTGGTACTCTGAACAACTAGCATGAAGCAAAAGCTTTTGGTAGTGAATTCTAAATGCCCTACTACAGTTGCATTGTCCGCCCATCTCTTTTTTCTCTTGCTCTCAACCTTGGGCATCATAGGTTATTGTTTGCAACTGTTATTTTAATCTTTGTGCATTTATGTATGCATGTATGTATATAAGAAAACCAGAGGTATAATGGTACCCACCCACCGGGCCCAGTCCTTTCCCTGAAAATTAGAAGAGCCCCTACCTGCTTGTCAAACTTGGCTCAGAAAATTACCTGAGCATCTGTCCATGCTCTCTTTTCAGACCAGTGAAGAAACTAATATTTACAGACAAAACCAGTCTTTCGTGATAATCAATCTCCTCTGCGGTGATTCTGCCCTCTCTCCTCTTCCCCCATTGAATACACTCCTGCAATCTTCTTGCCTGGGTTGGCTCCATAGATGTCCGTCAGACTCCATCCTATTTTAAGGGTCACCTTTAGCATTAGTATAATAAAAGTTTTTTAAATAAAGAATTATTCCTTTTTATTGTTGTAAGTCACCTAGAGTAGCGCCATAGTGAGATAGGTGGCAAATAAATTTAACAAATAAATAAATAAAAGGAAAGGAAAAATAATGGATAGCATATATTTCTTAACACTCATGTTCCCTAATTTGCTTCACTATGTGACAGAATGTAATTAATTCCTGATTTATTTTTTTAAAAAAACTACTCTGGGTAGAATAGGTAAGAATAGGTAAATGCTAGCAGTCTCATTAACACATACTAGTGGAATAGGATGAAAAAAATGAGTAAGTAACAAAACCCATACTACAGGCCTGGATTATTTATCATTCAGACTCCTAAAACTTAATCCTTTCTATGTTCAAAGAACAAGGATATTCTCACAGCGAGAAAAAGGTGGTTACAATTATGGTGAATCACCTTCCTGGTCTCCTGCTCAGGAAGTCTAAAGGTGCCCCTTTACTGAGCCTTTTCTTTTTGAGGCCCTCCAATTCCTTAATGCTTTTCTTACTCTTTAAACCAAACTGAAGTGCTTTCTTATTGCAGGAATCAGGAATATTAGCTATGCAGCTGATGACCCATTCCACAGAATCTGGGAGAGGCAAATGTCCATATAGCCCCCATGAGCATTTTACAGGACAGCTAATAGGTAAGAGCCCCTGTGAACTGAAAGCTGAAACAGAAACATAGACAATGTAGTCATAGGAAGAGCCCACATAGCATGTATGTGTATAGCCATGAAATAGCTTTCCCTAACTTGCTAATGTCTAGATATGGTGGATCGCCTCTCCTAAAACAACATGGCTATTGATTTTGTTGATTGAAAAATACAGGGCATGTGGTCCTTTTCACCCAAGGATCATCAGATTGAAACAGTTATTAAAGGTAGCCTTGACAATGTATATATATATTTAGGCATCCATTCAATAGAGATTTCGGTTGTATTTTTTTCCATAACATTGCGTCTTATCTCAGGAAACACTTCATCTGTTGAAAGACAGGAGAAAGGCAGCTACAGTACAGCTCACTTTACATTCCTCACTCAAAATGTACAGAATAAAATGATGAGAGACATCCTTTTGTGTGGGGTGCATGCAAGGCAGATATGCATATGCATATCTAGTGATACCTTGGTATTCAACTGCTTTGAAATTCATTAAATTTGGTACTCAACACATATTTTTGTGAAAATTTAGTTCTGGTACTCATCATTTGTTTGGTACTCAACGCACAAGCTAGAACTTGTCAGTGTCAATTGCCTTGTGAGTCACTACATTATTCCTTATGGGAAAAATTTGTTTGGTACTCATCATTTTTGGTACTCATCGTGCCTCCCAGAATCCATTAATGATGAGTACTGAGGTACCACTGTACGTGAAACAAAGTCTATTCATAAATATATACCATATATCGATCTAATGATTTATGAATGACACCGAGAAATGCACGTATATAAAAGAAAGTATGCAAGAGAAAGACGATGCAAGCGTTTTATCCATGGATTTCTCTCCTGGGTTTCCTAGATGGGGAAATTTATTCAGGCACTTCCACTGACTTCATGGGAAGCAATGCTGCTTTCTTCCGAACCCATCTTGACAGGCCCGAACAAAACTACATCAGGACGGAGCAGAACCAAGATGATTGGTTAAATGGTATGTAAGGGAAGCTATACTTAAAACACTTATTTAGTGAACATATACATCGCCAACTGTTCTTATGGACTCCTGACAGATTGCATAGCAGTCATAAAATCATAAAACATCAAGAGTAAAATAGAGAAATACAGAAAGAAAACAACCCTAGAAATATATGTAAATAACCATTACAATTATACAAGAATACTAATAGTGAAACAATCAGTCCTCAGATCTCCTATAGAAAAAATTGGATTCTCACTACTTTCTGGAAGGCTATCATTAAAGAGATCATTCTAGCATTGGGATTACAGAGGGCTATTCTATAATCTTTTTCAATGCCCTGGATGAAAAATATATTCTGGCGTCATAAAAATGGCTTCTCGCCGACGGCTTCTCTAGAGAAAATCATCTTAGCTGGAACAACTCAGTTTAGAGCAAAACAGTGATCCCACTGCCACTTTGGCACCAAGCTATATAGGGTTTTATCAATCAAAACTGGCCCATGGAATTGCATCCAGAAATCTACTGCAATACGCACTCTTTTAAATAGAAGAAACAGGTAGTTTAGATCTGCATATCCCTCCTTGCAGAGCCGGTGTTTATTGAGGCCCATGCCATTCCTGATACTTACAGCCATGAGGATGATAAAGTGTACATCTTTTTCCGGGAAACTGCAGTGGAAGCTGGACAGTGGGAAAAAAGGCGTATCCATGCCCGTGTGGCCCGCGTCTGCAAGGTGAGCAGTGAGTGCTTCTTGGGTAGCTTAGAAGGCACCTCTTCAGCTCTATTTAACTGATGTGCTATCTGAATATTTCCTGGGAAGGGAGCCCTTTCCGAACAATGGCATTTATCCCCTAGCAAAAGATAGGTGGATGTCAGCCACCAGCAGACAATGTTAGATCAGGGCTAAAATACGACTCTTTCCTGCATTGGAGGCATTCAGTCTGAATTGTTCTCCAGCTTTTTGAAACACAACTGGGCATTTTGCCAGAGCAGGGGTCTTTCATAAATTCAGAATTAGTACTCTAATTCAAAATAGCTACATGTTAGACAGGGTGTCTGAGATTGTTCAGGCATTCTGAAATCTAGAGTGCATAAGTCATGACATAACTCAAATGATGATTGCCTTTAGAGGGCAGTTGAGTGTAACTGTCAGTCATGGAAAAGCTTTTTTGCATACAATTGAATGTCTGTTGGTTTCCATGTAAGCCAAATGCCTACATGAGCAAGCTTTTGATTCTTGTGACTTCTATCTTGAAAATATCTGAGTTCAACATGGAAGTATCTGCCAGAAGCTCACATAATTTAAGGGATGTCAGCAGAGAATGGATCGTATCCATATGATTCATAGTGAATGTTTACAATCCCAAGTGGGCTTCTTTAAAACACAAGAAGGTGAATGCTGCCCAACCATTAATAGAGAGGCAGAGGTGAACAGTGCATATTTACAAACGTATTGGATAAAACATGCACTGAAAAGATGTTCAAATTCCTCTAATTTAATTCTGCATCATTTCTCTAGGAAAGTATCTGCCTCTCTATTAATAGAATAGAATAGAATTTTTTATTGGCCAAGTATGATTGGACACACAAGGAATTTGTCTTGGTGCAAATACTCTCAGTATACATAAAAGAAAAGATGCATTGATCAAGAGTCAAGAATCATAAGGTACAACACTTATGATAGTCATAGGGTGCAATAAGCAATCAAATCAAACTAGGAAAGAGTCAATATAAATTGTAGGATACAAGCGACAAAGTTACAGTCATACAGTCACAAGTGGGAGGGAATGGGTGATAAGAAGTGATGAGAAGATTAACAGTAATAGTAGTGCAGACTTTGTAATAGTTGAACAGTGTGGAGGGAATTATTTGTTTAGCAGGGTGATGGCTTTTGGGAAAAAACTGTTTTTGTGTCTAGTTGTTCTGGTGTGCAGTGCTCTATAGCGTTGTTTTGAAGGAAGGAGTTGAAATAGTTTATGTCCGGGATGTGAAGGGTCTGTAAATATTTTCACAGTCCTCTTTTTGACTCATGCAGTATACAGGTCCTCGATTGAAGGCAGGTGGGTAGTCATTGTTTTTTCTGCAGTCCTAATTACAGTCCTAATAGTTGGACGGCATTCACCACCTTGGGTTTTAAAGAAAGCCTACGTGGGACTGTAAACATGATGCAATGGATGCCTTCAAAGCAATCACTTAAAAGTATTGGAGAGCAGTTGTGGATGGACTTGAAAACTGTGCTTGACCTATTCCTGTTTCTATTTGGCAGAATGATATTGGTGGGAAGCATAGCCTTATCAATCGCTGGACCACTTTTCTTAAAGCACGGCTGATCTGCTCTATCCCAGGTCTCCAGGGCACCGAAACACATTTTGATCAGCTGGGTAAGGCTACTTGCGTATTAAGAGCTGCCATTTCTAGAATAGAGTCTATGAGCATAGTGGGTTGGGTGTGTATGGAATTATTCAAAGCTCTTCCCTGAGTTGGTGTGTATCCTGCTGTATTCTAGAAGATGTCTTCCTCCTTCAAACCCGTAACATACAGAACCCTCTAGTTTATGGCCTCTTCACAGTTTCCAGGTAAGCAGAAGCATTTACAATTCATATGACAAAAGAAAAGAATTGCTTATGCCTGTATCAGCAGGAATGAGAGTAGTGCTTATTATATTAATAGTATAGAGTTTCCTGCTTTAACAGGGGGTTGGACTAGAAGACTTTGAAGGTCCCTTCCAACTATGTTATTCTGTTATTTCAGTTATAGAAGGCATACACATTAATCCATCTGAATGGCTTTGAACTGATACACTGAAACAGGATTCTGTTGTAGCTCTTTCAAGTCCCTGCAGAAATGGTTTCCCGTCACCATATCCTACCTGGCAGGATGAAGCTGAGCAGAGGATTTCATGCAGTTTTCAACTGCTGGGAAGAACTAAGGCAGTGATCCCCACGTGTTGAATCTCAGCTCCCATAATCTTCAGCTTTAACTGAGTTAAGGGATGACCTGGAAAAAAACTGATGAGGGCAAAGACCCCCTGTTAAAGATGAGAGAGCAGTGAGAATGCTTTTGAAACAAAATGGCTTTCTGAAGGTCATCTGCTCTAAGGCCACCTCAGGCATTCGTCTTCCAATTTCATGACCTTTTCTAAGGCAGAAAACTTTCAAAGGCATGATTCACAAAAATTGTACCAAGAAATATCTCTTGGACCAATATGCTCCATCTCCCTACATTGTTCTTTTCTTTCCCAGTGGCATTTTTAGTGGTTCTGCAGTGTGTGTTTATTCCCTGGCAGCCATTCGAGCTGCCTTCAATGGACCTTTTGCACACAAGGAAGGCTTCGATTATCAGTGGGCTGAATATAAAGGACGGATCCCTTACCCTCGGCCTGGAACAGTAAGTACATAAAACTTTCCATAATCACTTTTCTCTAACTTGTCATATAAAGACTGACCAGGGAAAATATTTGCTGCTGCTCTCAGAGTTAAACTACTGTAGGTTATTTCTGGGAGTTGTCTATTCCCACCTGGGCAACAAGGGCTCTTCAAGACCTCTTTTCCCTGCACGATTCATTTCTGAGATGGCTAATCTGGGTCCTGGATCCACTCATGGGTTCCACAAATGGTCCTGAAGCTGTTTGTCCCAGGAAAGGCCTCCAATCTGTAAGTAGGGAGGTTTCAGAAAATGCAGAAGATTGTCATATCCTGGGGAAATGATTGTGCCCTGTGCTGTCCACACATGACAATTTATGAAAATTTGCATGGCACAAAGCAATGAGACTGAACTGTGATATTAATAGATTTAGCTATGTAAATCACAAAGACTAAGTCTTGTGGAGTTGACTGTTAATTTTGCACCATTCCTTTTTCAATGTCCATTCTTCTTGTTAGTGTCCCAGTGAAACGTATGACCCATTCCTGCAGTCAACCAAGGACTTCCCCGATGAAGTGATTAGCTTCATGCGTACTCATCATCTGATGTGGGACCCCATCTACCCATTCCATAGGAAGCCTGTTCTGATTAGAGTCAATGTGCCTTTCGCTATCCGGCATCTGTTGGTGGACAGAGTGGAGACCGAGGCAGGACACGTTGATGTCCTCTTCCTTGGAACAGGTAGAGGAGTTCAAGCAAAGATCTTCTGATCTTACTGTAAGTCACGGTTTGAAATGGGGCTTGACTCATTCGACGGGCAAAGGAAAGTGAAGAAAAAACTAGACTGTGACATTAAGTGTACAATTCTCCCTGTTCAAAATATTTCGGGTGATCAGGAACACAATGGTTTTTCTAGGATGGCTCACTTTCAACAGCAAATATTGCTTGAGACTTTAAAGTAAAGGTGAGTAGAACTTGAGCCTATGTGTTGAGATGCAGGGGTATTATCTGAATGGGGCAACAATTGGCTGATGCTAATTTGAGGGAGGTTAATGGGGGAAGCAACTCCCCTCCCTCTTTACAGTGGAAGGAAAATCATCATCGTCATCTTTGATTATCTTGCCAATATGAGCACTGCCACTGCCATTATTATGGTTGGTCGCACAGTCAGTCAGATGTTTAGACTGGATTTGGCATTTTTATGCACCTATCGAGCCCTTTCCAAAAATTTGGCATAGGCAGTTGTTATCTGATGGTGTTAAAGGTATTGTTGCATGATGTAAGCTGTTCTAAATAATGCAGCCTTCTGCAATTGACTAGTGGTGATTTTGTCAACACTAATGGTGTTGAAATGGTGCTCCAGATGTTTTGGGATTGCAAACATCTATTTTTGCTGGTACTATGTTTACTTTTTTTTTTTTTGCCGCAGTCTTTCCATTTTAATTTTCAAGCCTCTGTTTTGTCATTTTCTCCACTTCTTTCTCTTCTATTCTCCTGTCTCTAGATCCTGCCAGGTCCACTAATTAAAAAAATTAAAATTAAAAAAAGTTATTTCATTTTTTTGCTCTGGAATTATTTTCTCCCCACTCTTTTTTCTTCCAATGGGTTGTAGAAGGATTCCAGTGATGAGCAGGGTCTTCCACCCTGCCATCATTGCTTCAGAAAAACAATACAGTTCTGCTGCTTTTCCTTCTCCTTTACTGACAAGCTTACCACATATTTATCTTGGCCCAGGGTATCAGTTGGGATTGTTTGCGCACTTCACTATTATTTAATTGCTTCAAATGCCTGGTTACAATATCCTTATTAAGTCATTGGAATTAAATGGTACCCCTTTGAGCCAGACTATTGAAGTATTTACAGAATCTCTAAAACATCAAATTCCTCATAAGCAATTAATAGCAGCCACTTTAAAATATATTAAAAACATAAAACAGTGCTAAAATGATAGAATTTTTTTTTTCAACCAAAAAATATGAAAGCATCAACTCATTGCATTACGCCTAATAAGATATTAGGAATGCTTCACAAAAACATAAAACACAGCAAAGAAAATAACAACGATTTTGTCCAGATATGATCAATTTTGAAGTCAGATCTTTTTTCCAGAAAAGCTATGATAGGAGTGGAAAAAGGTATTAAACAGGTAACAAAATGACCCTCATTCTGAAATACATTCATTATGTCATGGTCCCTGTAGAATTACATAGCCTAAGAAAGCATATTAGATGAAATTAATGATGTTGCTATTTTTTTTAATTAAAACATTCTGGAAAACAACCCATCATAATTTAAATACTTTGATGAATGAAAATATGTTCAGTGTGCCTCTAAATTGTTCTAAAATTGGCATATTTTTAAAATCTCATGTAAAGATGCTGCATGTTAGAAATGGACCTCTCCCTGGGATAACTGCATATAATCCACAAGGAGTGGCCTCATCCTTCGCAACCTCAGCTGCATAGCAAGAGAGAGCTATCTGAGAGAAGGCATCCTCTGAAATCAGGATAATTCCAACACCTTGGTGAATAAGATTATCCATAGATGTCCTGCAGCTACAATCTTTTGAGCTTCTTCAATGTGTTAGATGATTCTAAAATAATGAAGAAGAATATGGAAAATAGATCTATTTTGACCCATCTCTTTGTAACTCTGTGAGTGTTCTCGTCCAGGGATGGATTTGCTCTCATATGGAATCTCCTGCCTGGTAATGATAATTACCATAATTTCATGCAGCAAGAGTCTCCCACCCACAGTTCTCTTCACATACTCTTCTGTTTGATTTCTCATAGATGAAGGCAAAGTACTTAAAGTCGGCATCTCCAACCTAGAAGGTAGAGGCTCTCAGGAGATCAGCTTGGAAGAGATCCAGGTTTCAAAGGTAATCAGAAGACTTCTGTTACTTTTAAAACCTTTGTGGACTGGAGTTGTCACCGCAAAGGTCCAATTTCCTGTAATACAGTGCTTTGATTTGTGCAATTAATTTAATCCATGAGCCAGAAATCAATGTAATTATTTGTTAAGACAGGATATAAAGAAGTCAAGCATGATGTTGATGAGAACAATCAAGTATCATGTCCACATATACAGACAGAGAAAATGAATGTCATGAACCCAGCTAATCTTTCCTGTAATATCACTTATTTGTTTCTTGATATATAATTTTTTCCCATATCATGGGCTGTGGTGCTAAAGATCAAAGGAAGAGGTTGTAACAGCATGTAAACCAGGAATCAACAACATTTTAAGGACAAGAACTATAGGATATGTACAGGGCCAATAACAACCAATTAGAATTTACTATACTGTAAAAAATGTTATGACAAACCTCCCATCCTAGTTTTTTTTAAAAAAACAACTGTAGAACAATGTCCCTATAACATTAGATAGACTGACCATTCTGCAAGACCTGAGTAAGAATCAGTTTTTCTTTCCATAAATGCCTCTTATGTAATCCTCTATGAATCCTCCATACCTCTGTGAAAGAATAACAAATGAAAATTCATTCTCTTTAGGTTTGGAGAAACTAGATAATATCTGATTTGTTAGCTGGACCCAGGATATCCGTAATGGTGTTTTTTCTTGAGTGTTGCTAGCAATAATCAGTTTCCCCACAAAGGCTGCTCTTGGTTTGCCACTTTTCTGCATCTCTTTACTGTCACCTGCTGTTCCACCCAAATCTGGGAGTCCTGCATGCATGGACATCAGGAAAGGTTGTTGCCCGATTAATGATCCAGGTTGTCCCAGACTATAGCAGAAGATTTTCAGGAACAGAAAATTTTAATTTATAGCCCTTCAAAAATCCAAATAACCACTAAACGGCAGCAGAGATGTCTAGAAAACCTTAACTCTTTGCCACCCTCTAGTTGTCGTCATGATTGTGAAGCATGTATGAAGCAGTCTAAAGTTTGTGTGGAACCCAGGGATGCAGGCATCCAATTCAAAATGGAAGAATTTAGAGAATCATTGCAAACTGCTGCTGTTTTCTGTTTCTTGTAGGTGCCTTCAGCTGTCCTAGACATGCAATTTTCTCTAAAGCGGGTAAGGCAGCATTTGTTATACTAATTGTATGCTATTTTCTTCAGGGCAAAGGGGTACAGCTGAGTCCCCAAAGGCATCTTCCCATAACTCTAAACCTTGAGAGCAGCCTCCAGAGTCCTGCTGGAGGGTTCTAAGTAACCATTTTCAACTTGTCAGAAAGGGAAATGATTATATGCACCACCAAAGAGTAATTGATGTAATTATATCTGCATGAGATATATACTAAATATAATTTTGTCTCAATGAAGTATCAGGTGGTTGGGTTTTTGTTTTTTTTTGTTCAATCCCTAAAATTTTAGGGATCTTGCCCCTGACTCATTACTGAAAGGCCAATATTAAAAGCATCTTCTCCAGTGGTGGGATTCAAAATTTTTTACTACCGGTTCTGTGGGTGTAGTTTGGTGGGCGTGGCAGGGGAAGGATATTGCAAAATCCCCATTCTCTCCCCACTCCATTAACCTGCTTTCCAGCTCTGCTCTCCTGTGCAGGGCAACAAAAGAAAACCCAGCCAATCAGCTGGGACTCAGAAGGCAGACAATAGATGGGGGTGGGGCCAGTCAGAGATGGTATTTGCCAGTTCTCCAAACTACTCAAATTTGCTGCTACCTGTTCTCCAGAACTGGTCAGAACCTGCTGAATACCACCTCTGATCTTCTCCCCATCTCCAACATTTTTGTCCAGAATTTGTGGAAAGGGAGGCTGAAGACTCCAGGGTATCACAAAAAGTTGCATGGCAGTATTTCTCCTTTGTCCTTTGAGTAGCAGGAGCTGCTTGTGAGCACTGCCAAAGGGTTGGTCCAGCTCTCCATGTATCGCTGTGAACTCTATGGCAAAACATGTGCCGACTGCTGCCTTGCTAGAGATCCGTATTGTACCTGGGATGGCAAGTCCTGCAGGGCTGTTCTGCTTACTAAGAAAAGGTGAGAAGCTTTCCCCTTCTGCCCCTCCTGCTTTGCAAAGGTGGTCCTTCCCCGCTTTATAACTGGCCCACTTTCTTGCAACCAAGAATTGCATTTTTAATTTCCAAGGACCATAAATGTGATATAACTTTGTTGGGGTAGGCAGGGGCAAGATTCCAGATTTGCAAACATGTTTCTGGGGGGTAGTTTTCAGAAGCAAATTGATACTTTTAAATTAGGCCATTCAGCTCCTAATCATTTTGCACCCTCACCATATGTAGGAAAATCCAGCCCAATTTTGGACTAACTTATTCAGACACTTTCAAAGATATACAGGTTAAGACATTCACTTTGCTGCTTAGATCACCCAAGCTCTTTTCTCCAAATTAAAAAAAAAAGCTTGAATATTTGGGCTTGGCAGTGTTTGATGTGGTGCTCTACAGATTAAGCCTCCCAAAGTCTATTGACTGTAGAGCAAAAATTAACAATGAATATATTTGAAGATGTCTTTATTATTGCCATCCAGAATTCTTCCTGGCCCATATAACCAACAAATGATGCAGTTAAACTCATTTTGGCTTTCCCTAATATGACCCATAAAGAATCCACACCAAGTGTTCCTGTTGAGGATATCAATTCCAGCCTTTTTTTTCCACCTAGGTACCTTTTCTTCTCTAAAGCTGTGATTATCTAACTGGCATTTAACTTCCATAGAAATCATCATCAGGCTTCACAACCAATTGGTCAGAGAGGATTGTTTCTTGTTCTATCTTGCTGACAGAAGATGGAGGGAGATGCACCATCTGGTGCAAAGTGAAACAAAGCAATAGTAGGTCAGCTTGTTGAGTAAAGAAGCACTGGGGACTTCAAGCAGCCAATGCCATTTGTTGACACACAGTACAGACCACACTGCCTGTCCCCCCTTGCGAAGGCATCTGAGCATACTGGCTAAGTGCATGCATTAACTGTCTCTTTTGCAGACAAGCACAGTGCCCAAATGTACTGAAGACAAATTCAATCAATCAGTGCCTGGATGCTGCAAAAGGTGAGTTGAGGAGCCTTCCTTGGAAGCAGCAGGAAGTTACAATCAGAATGTACAGAGAGCGTTGGATTAAATTTGGAAACAAATTCCTGTTACAGCTTCTCTTCCCACTCTGTCTTAGCATTTGTTTTTATAAGCTTCAAAGACTGGGCGGGGTGAGGCTGCCTCTGGTTGTCAACCCATCTTTGAAAACACCAGGATGTGGCTCAATTAGCCAGCAGCTGGAACACCAGCTTGGATGCCTGTGAGCGCAGTTCTGAGACAATGGAGGAAAGTTTAAGTGAATGTGGAAGCTTATCTGCATGAGTGCGGCTGCTTTTGAAAGGAACCAAGAGCAACCACGTCATTCCTCCTATATTCCCTTTATATCACCTGCAATTATTTTGTGCTAGTAAATTTTCTGTTGGATGTAAATAGAGGGAGGGGTCCACCAGCCAACAGCAAGAACACCATGTAATGCTTATTACATGTTCAATCTGCAGAGTTGACAAAATAACGTAATGGATGACAACAGCCTCGAATACCTATCTCTCTCACTATAGTGGAATTGCCTCCTTAACCTCTAGTACCTTCTACACAACACTCCAGACTTTATCGGATGACGGGATGCATCCTAGGATGCTGAATTGGTCAGCAGGACGCAAGGTGTATCATGAGGACAGGGCATCTGGCAGGACAGGTTCACAAAAATCAAGGTGGTGAACATGCTAAAAAGGAAGATTTAATTGTACATCACAACCACTATCTTTACTCTTTGCCTTTCAAAAATGTTTAAAAGTCTGCCATTATCTGTCCAGTCATTGGGAAAATGCATTTGGTTTAGAAATTTGCTCTTTAAGGATTAATTAATTCATGCTCCAAGTTAAATATTACCTGGAAGGGTTTAAACACTGACTGGATTCACCCATCATCTTACACCAAACGATATATTCTTTAAGGGTACAGTGAAATGCGTAAACTAACACATTTTGAGTTATCATTATATGCAAAGCAGAGCATCTGGCTAGTTAAAAAACATAGTTCAAAAAGATTCAACTAAGCACTTATTATAAACGTTCCACTCTTACTTTCCTTACATTGTTTTTGTAAGAGAGAGTTCAGGTCTTTTCCCGTGTAAGATTGAGACTATCTTGGTAATGTTTCAACGAGATCTCACTCGCCATCTTCAGGCTGGTGCTTTCGGCTTTGTGGTTATGCGAGCAAAGCATGATCTGAGCTGCTGTCTCCCTATATATATACTGGTGGGGAGGTTGGCTGTGTTGTCATGTCTTGATTGGTTGATGGAGTTGATGTTTGCAGATTGGCTGGCTTTTTCTTAAGAACATGTGTGGCTGAGGTATTGGCTGAGTGTCTATCAGCCTCCTGTATTGTAACGACTTGGGTAATGGGCTGTGTGACTGAGTTCTATTGTTTTGACATCCTGGGTCCTGTGCTGTAATCTCCTGGGTCGTGATGATAAATGCACAATCCCATCACCACCCTGCACAGATCAACTCTGTAGCCAAGACCCTCATCTCCAGAACCAAACGCCTAGCTGACAAAGACCACCTGAGAACAGAATTACACACCCTCACTAATGTATTAATTTCCAATGGATTCCAAAGAGACACAATTATCAACCTAATCCTAAAGGAGACACCCCCCAGAAACCGAGACACAGAACAGGACAACGGTATCGCCCTCCTCCCCTACATCAAAGGCACCACAGATAAAATCAGCAAAATTCTGCACAAACACAATATCAAGATAGCCTTTGGCACTGACCAAAAAATAGCTAACATCCTAAGAAACCCAGGGATAGAATCAAGATCACACAAAGTGTTAATACCACTTTATAATGCCTTGGTAAGGCTACACTTGGAATGCTCCATCCAGTTGGCCACCACGATGTAAAAAAGATGTGGAGACTCTAGAAAGAATGCAGAGAAGAGCAACAAAGATGATTAGGGGACTGGAGCCTAAAACATACGAAGAACCGTTGCTGGTATTGGATATGTCTAGTCTAATGAAAAGAAGAACTAGGGGAAACATAATAGCAGTGTTCCAATATCTCAGGGGCTGCCACAAAGAAGAGGGAGTCAAGCTATTCTTCAAAGCACTTAAGAGCAGGACAAGAAGCAATGGGTGGAAACTAATCAAGCAACTTAGCACTAAAGAGAAATTTCCTGACAGTTCGAACAATTAATCAGTGGAACTGCTTGCCTCCAGAAGTTATAAATGCTCCAACACTGGAAATTGTTAAGAGATTGGGCAGGCATTTGTCTGAAATGGTGTAGGTTTTCCTGCCTAAGCAGGGGGTTGGACTAGAAGACCTCCAAGGTCCCTTCCAACTCTATTCTATTCTAATTATCAGATGCAATTGGGAGGGGTGTGCTCTCTATGGGATTACCAATAGAGGCAAATGCAAAGCAAATGTTGTGCCCTGGGTGAGTTAAAAGTATTGTTTTCTTATTAAAACTTCTAGTCAAATATTTTTGTTCCTGGTGTTTCCCTTGCAGGTTCCCCCATGGCAGAAGAAAAGGTGATATTTGGTGTGCAGAACAACTCAACGTTCCTTGAGTGCCATCCACTTTCTCCCCAAACCAAGATTCGTTGGCTAGTACAGCACAGCAATACAATAGCTCTGGAGGAGGTATTGGGGAAAAGCAAAACTAATGGAGTTAGTTGGGTGGTCTCTTTGGAGCCTTTAGATGCAAGCAGAAACCCTTTGATAGCAGACTAATACTGCAGGTTCTTCTCTCTTTCTCTGTGGCTGTAGTTGGCAAGCAGATTGAATATTGTCTGGTTTCCTTGCAGGTTGAGAACACAGGTCGCTTTTCAATCTTAGAGCAAGGGCTGTTGATTAATCAGCTGGCCCAACAGGATGCTGGGCTCTATCAGTGCCAAGGAATGGACAGCTCTTTTTCTCAAACCCTTACCTACTATAAACTACGCATCATAGGGCAGCAGGCCATGGAGGCTGTAACCTCTAGGCTTGGCAAGAATGCAGAAACCAAAGGGAACCCCCACAGCGTCATTCCGGTGTCAGGCCTTCAGCTTCCTTACAAAGGCTACTCCTGGGCATCTGGTACTAATTTAGTTGAATTCTGCAACGCTCTGCAGCAAAGGAAAAGACTGAGACAAAAGGTCTGGACCTCAAGGTGGCAGCAGCATCCTTCAGAAAGCAAGAAAGGCAGAGTACGTCGTCGACAACCTGGCTCCTCCGGGAGAGAGGAAGGGCCAGGCTGAATGACACAAGAGATCTAAATGGGCTCTCTAACTAGATTCTATGGGTCTCTCAAGCTATTCAGTCCTATCTAGGCACACTTGTAGATATTTACTGGGATGTTCTGTGCTCTCCTGCTTCAAAAATCAAAAAAGCCAATCTCTTCTTCCCTTACCTGAAATGCTAGGTGTTACTTTTTTCTTCTTCTTGGGTAGCAAAGGAAACTGGACCATAGCAAGGAACATGGTGGTCTCAGATCATACTGACTGATTGATGGCCAGGTTATTCCCAAGTGTGAAATGAACAAGAGGGCTTTACACACTTGTAGCACATATGTGGTACCGTCTTCTTCATTGTCTTTTTCTAATAAAAATAACCATTACACGTGTGGAGTCTGCTTTTAATAGAACAAGGTCTTCCCCTTGTATGATGGAATTCATCTGAATCAAAGTTATCTAAATCCAAGTTGGGCAACCTTGAAAAATCCAGTAAAACAAGTCTTCTCCAAAAATAGAAAGTCAAATATGACTAGGAACATGTTCTAGGAGTCACTGCTGGCATTTCACCTACTTGTTTCTCAGAGTACAAATGAGAGACTGCATAGGAGCAACCTGGTGTAAGGGGTCCTCATCACATGTCATTCCAGGCAGTGACCAAGGCCTCAGGTGTCCCACCCTGAAACTGTGGGGTGAGGGTGGGGGAACCCCAAGCTCTTTCTGGAAGTCAGTAGGATCCATTAGTCTCCTGAGACAGATCAATCTAATAGAATCTAGTTGCCTTCTGGGGGTGGGCAAAAACAATTAGAGAATTATCTGAGAGTGGCAAAAAGGGTAAGGCTATATCCTCTACTACCAGATCACAACACAACCACCCCAGGATAAAAATTAGCGTGCAACACCATCTGTCTTGGACTCTCAATGACTTAAGTCAATCCATGGTTGCCATGAATATGTGTTGTCCCAGATTCCATATATCTGGGTAGGTTGAAGTCCTCCACCCAGCAACAGGATCTCAGCAGTTCAGGCAGAATATGGGGCATGAAATATCAGCTTCTGATATCGTTGCTGATTACTAATCAAACCAAAGTTGACATTGGTATTGGATGACCAGATATTCAGCTCAGTGCAGTGTTCTGGGTTGGGTACTGATGAGCCTGTGGTCTCATTTTACCCAATGTGTCACAAAATAGGATAGTGATATGCACCACCGCAACATGAGGCAAAGGGAAGTAATTTAAATGTATTCTTTGTTTGTTTGTTTGTTAGTTAGTTAGTTAGTTAGTTAAACTTATATACCGCCCCCTCTCCAAAGGGACTCGGGGCGGTGAACAGCCAGGGTAAAAAATACACATACGAAACACATATACAATATTACAATATTAAAAATTAAAAGAATTAAATACAGTTGGCTATATTAAAATTTAAAACAAAGGAGTTAAAAGAGATTAAGAGCCAAATTAAAATTTAAAAACCCCTAGGCCAGTCTGGCTTGCCGAAATAGATGAGTTTTAAGTAAACGACGGAAGGTTATGAGATCAGGGACGGCCCTCACCTCCGGGGGTAATTCATTCCAGAGAGGAGGTGCTCCCAATGAGAAGGCCCGCATCCTCGGAGTCGCCAGCTGTCCAGCCGGTCTCGCAGGTATCCCGGTCCCGGCCATGGAGCGCTATAAAGATAGTAACCAAGACTTTGAAGCGCACCCAGAGGGCCACCGGGAGCCAATGCAGCTTGCGTAGAAGTGGCGTAACATGGGAGCCCCGAGGAGCTCCCATTACCACCCTCGCGGACGCATTCTGCACCAGCTGGAGCCTCCAGATGCTCTTCAAAGGCAGCTCCATGAGCATTGGCATAGTCTAGGCGGGAGGTCACCAAGGCGGAGGTGACTGTGCGAAGCGCATCCCGATCCAGAAAGGGCCGCAACTGGTAGATCCTACGGACCTGACCAAAAGCCCCCCTGGCAACGGCTGCCACATGGTCTCCCAATGACAGCCGCACATCCAGGACACCCAGATTGCGGGTCCTCTCTGTGGGGGGAAGAATTCCCCCCCCCACAGCCAGTGATGGAACCAGCTGGCTGTACCGGGGTGCCGGGAAGCACAGCCACTCAGTCTTAGATGGGTTGAGCTGAAGCCTGTTCCGCCCCATCCAACACCGCATGGCCTCCAGGCACCGGGTCATCACTTCGACGGCTTCATTGGGGTGGCCCGGGGTAGAGATGTACAGCTGAGTATCATCAGCGTACTGATGGAACTCTATCCTAAAGCCACGGATGATCTCACCCAGCAGCTTCATATAAATGTTGAACAGAAGGGGTGAGAGCACCGATCCCTGAGGCACCCCCGCAAATCAGGGGCCTCGGGGCCGACCTCTGCCTCCCTGCCAACACGAATTGCGAACGGCCAGAGGAGAAGGAGAACCACTGCATAACAGTGCCTCCCACTCCTAACCCCCCAGCCGCCGCAATAAGATACTGTGGTTGACAGTATCAAAAGCCGCCGAGAGATCTAATAGAACCAGGACAGAGGAATAACCTCTGTCACGGGCCCTCCAGAGATCATCCACCAATGCGACCAATGCCGTTTCCGTGCTGTGCCCGGGCCTGAAGCCCAATTGGCGTGGATCCAAATAGACAGCTTCATCCAGGTGCTGGGGAAGCTGTCGTGTCACCACACTCTCAACAACCTTCGCCACAAAACGAAGGTTGGAGACGGGACAATAATTAGATAACGAAGTTGGGTCCAGGGACGGTTTCTTGAGGAGGGGTCTCACCACCACCTCTTTCAAGGCAGCGGGCAGATATCCCTCGCTCAAGGAAGCGTTAATAATACCCTGAAACCAACCTCGTGTCACCTCCCGAGTGGCCAACACCAGCCAGGAGGGACATGGGTCCAATAAACATGTGGTAGCATTCAGTCCCCGCAGCAACCTGTCCACGTCTTCAGGGGTCACAGGATCAAACTCCTCCCAAATGACTGCCTAAATTCCGCCCCCGACCCCCCACCCAGAGTTGCCCATTCAGAGTCCAACCCATCCCGGATCCGAGTGATTTTATCCACCAGGAAATTTGAAAAGTCCTCAGCCCGTCCCTGCAAGAGGTCCTCCCGCGCTCCCCCTTCCAGGAGGGAGCGGGGCACTCTAAACAGGGCGGCTGGGCGGTTTCCTGCAGACGCAATAAGGGTGGAAAAATAAGAACGCTTTGCCACCCTTATCGCCACTAAATAGGTCTTGATATAAGACCCTAATAGTGTTCGGTCGGGTCTGCAGCGAGTAGTCCTCCAAATACTCTCCAGGCGTCTTTTCCGGCGCTTCATCTCCCTCAGCTCCTCGGAAAACCAAGGGGCCGAGTGAGAGCGGCGCCAGGTCAGAGGCCGCAAGGGCACGACTCGGTCCAGGGCCCCAGCCGCCACCCTTTCCCAGGTGGCGACCAAATCCCCAACCGAGTCGTGTGTTCGAATGTCGGGATATGGCCCAAGCTCCATCAGGAACCTGTCAGGATCCATCAGGCGCCTGGAGCGGTACCATCGTATTTGGTCCGCCTCCCTGCGATGGGGAGGAGCGGCCTGGAAGTCCAGCCTAAGGAGCGAATGATCTGACCATGACAAGGGCTCAACAGAAACGTCCCCAACACCAAGATCATCCTGCCACTGTCCAGAGACAAAAACCAGATCCAGGATGTGTCCCCCAGTCTGCGTGGGTTCCCTAATTAATTGGGTCAGGCCCAAGGCTGTCATGGAAGCCAAGAACTCCTGAGCAATCCCCGAGGCCCCACCGGCCGAAGGCAGGTTGAGATCCCCCATGACCATCAACCTGGGGGTCTCAACTGCCAGACCGGCTATGACCTCGAGGAGCTCAGGCAGAGCCGATGTCACATAACAGGGAGCCAGGTATGTGATCAATAGGCCCATCTGAACCCCGGAACCACACTTAACAAAAAGGGACTCACATCCGGTCGTCTGAGGAACAGTGGATTCCCTAGGATCCAGATCCTCCCGAATAATTACCGCTTTCCTATTCAAGAATCAATTTGGAAAAATCCCTTAACAGAAAACATCTTCCAACTACCCTTTTGTAACACTGAAACCCAAGTTCTATGACGGGTACTGGTTTCTGAGAATTTGTTGCCAAAATAATTGAGGGGAGAGATCCTTTTTTACCCCTCAGAAGAGGGGGAGGGGAGGAATCTCTGAGCACAGACATCATGTATCTGCCTGGTTCATCTTCGCAGAAGGGAGAGTTGTGCCTGCAAATATTAAAATTCTATTAATATGGGGAAAAAAATAGAAGTTTTTCACTATAAAGCCATCTAAAATCCTTTATTAACACTTTACTTCACATAAATATCAATGTAACTACTTACAGATGACACATGTTAGTCCATGAGTGGCAGAAAGTTTGGGTTTCCAAATTGCACTTCAGAACTGGTTTAGTCAGTTTGGTCCATTTCCAATCAGTGCAACTCAAATTAGGCTTTGAACCAAATCTTTATAATTGATGGAAATTCATATATAAAAAAGAGTGATGGAACTTCAATCTCTTAATGGTGCCTTAATAGTTGGTTGGTTGTAAGGTCTGATTATAATACACATTTGTGTCTTAAATGTTGCATTCTGTCTAGAAATTAACGCTTTAACTAGATTCAATTAAGCTAATAAATTAGCTAATTAGCTAATTAATTGTGCCTGAATATCACTGAAACCAATGCAAGAAGTTGTTTGTGAAACATGCAAATTCATGTTGTCAGACTATTTTCTCCTTTCCGTGAAAGAAACCTTCAGGAGGGAAAATTCAAACTAATCGCAGACCAAAATTACAGAATTCTTCACAACATTTGAAGTTTATTTTTTTAAAAAAGGAGAGACAGTTGATAGGCATTATACCAACTTACAATTTATTTTTTTTAAAAAATGACATGAAACACAAGTAAAAATAAATACATCATATAAACAACAAAATTGTTCAATGTCTCTGCTCCGGGAGATTGAGTGACCACATCCCACTGGACAGAGAGATGAGGGAAGCACATATCCCATGCGTGCAACCAGCCAACCAACTGACCCTGCTACAGAAATGTCTTTTTATTTCAACCACAAAGCACAGGCCACAAACTAAAGGCAGAACAAAAAACAAACCAAGAAAACCATTCAATTCATTTGGCTCCCCTGTACAAACAGATTTAATGGAGGGACAGAGAACATAAAACAGGGAAACTAATAATATAGGACCCAAGAAGCAATGCAGCTGTGGGCAGCTGTTAGTGGTCTTGTTTCAATAAAGAGCACACACACAAAAAAGACTCCTTCTCCCTCTCTGCCAGCTCTCAATATCTATTTCTGTTGATCTTCCCTAAATTTGCAAATATCTTCCCTACTGCTTTCCTGATTGAGTTACAAGGAGCAAGCATTCCCAAAAATGTCCTTCTAAATCCCTAGACTTGATATAATATGGTTTTGGTACTAAATAAGACACGATTTTGTTTTAATCTACTGGTGTATATTTCCCTTGGTTTAATGGAGCTAAGATCAACCATTTCTCCAGTTTAATAATTATATTTACAATGCCAAAATCAGGATTTCAGTGCAAATATATGTAATTATAGTAAATTTTCATTTGACTTGAGATCTTGCACGAAACATTTGCACTGCTGCCATCAGTTACATAATTCGGATAGAACAATCAATAGGATCATTATTTTATGAGAGGAAGCTTGCATATTCCTGGGATTCTTTGACAGAGGTTGTAATCAGTTTTTTTCTCCTTAAAACTGTCCCCTATATGTCCCTACAACTGTGTCCCACAAAATGCAGTACCATAGGAGCATTTTAATATCAAACCTGTCCTCTCTGGATAGCACTTCTCCTAATTTCCATATCTTGGTCACACGGAGAGAGAGAGCAGTTATTAGCATGCAGACACGTGGGCAATTCTTAACATGGTTGGGAGAAGCCCTTCAGTGTTATCCTCACCAAAAAATAATTCATCATAGGAAATCTATGTCTAAACAAGATGATCTTTTGTTAGTTTTAAATTGTATACTGCCAGAATTGGAGTGAAACTGAACGTAGTAGCAAGGTTTGTAAAATATCACAGTTTAAGGTCACCTCTTTACCCTAAGCATTTATATTAAGGGGATCAAGTGTTATTTTGTACCACACCAACCTGGTACAGTACTGTTGCTCTAAAGCGCAGAGAAATATTGCAATGTATGGTTTATCAAGGAAGATCCAAAGATTACATGCAGATCCAAAACACCTGGGGAATGCAGCAAGAACCTTCCTAAGTATCCCAAGACCTTAGCCAAGCACATCAGGATAAAATGTATTAATTCAGAATACATGTTTTCCTCCTCATTTCTTTTGTGGTCTGAAATTTAGCAGTGCAAATTGCACAGACCCTGGCAAGTAGACCTAACAAAAAGCCAGCAAGGGGAGGAAAAATTATCCTTGAGATAAAAGGAATAGTTGAATTCAAGAGATCTCACAACACAAACACATAGGCTGCTTCTGAGCAGCCACTACATTCTTGGAAAATACAGTGCATCAAGGAAGAGACCATTCCGACATTGTACTGTGCTGTTCTGACTCAGCTCCCAAGTCAAGCATTCTCTGTTCTTCACAAACAAGGCACAACAGCCACCCTTTGTTTCTAGAAGCCACACCTTCCTAAGGATGGTGAAGGCGTGGGAAAATTCATATGTGAGGAAGAGGGTGTTTTTGATGCTTTCTAGAAGCAAGAAGGGTGCAAAGCAGACGAATGCGGTCTTCATTGCCAGTGGCAACACTGTTCTCTCTTTGCAAGTGCTGGGAATGTATTTTAATCTCTAGGAGACCAATTACATTTAAACCCCTATTATTAGGAAGGAGACACAGGTCAGGCACTTGCTGAAGTAGAGGAATCTGCCCCAAATGTGTTTCTTTCCAAAACTCACGGAAAGTGGCTGGTCTCACTGAAGATGTGTGTATGTTAGGGGGTGGGGGGGAGGGAGACCCCAATGGACCCTGTCAGTGGTAGAATTATGTTCAAGCAATCCACTAACACAAACATTTTAGGGGAAAGAGAAAGGACAAGAAAGAAAGAAAGAAACAAAAAGAGAGGGAGGGAGGAAGGGAGGGAGGGAAAGAGAGAGAGAGAAGAAAGATGTGCACAGTCAGACTTACATTTTTATACTTTTCTCACCCAAGTACAAAAGCCAATTTTTAAAACTATTGTATTGTTAAAATCTAATAATAATCCAAGTGATGCAACATTGCCATCCAGTGGTCAGACTAGTAAGTTACAGGTGTACACCATTTCCTACAGCTAATACTTTATCTTCCATTCCTATTTAAAAGATGACTACAGAGCCTGGTCTACTTAATCACAGCTGCATCTATTCTCCTAATCAAACATCCCATTTATTTTACAGTAAGGATGTCCTCAAAGCCTGTCAAGTCTGGTGACTCTTCTGTGCTTGGATATAATGTTCAAAAGAGACAAGAGAATCTAGAGACAGCAGTCTGATGTTACTAGTATATGAAACGTATTAGCTTGTCTTGACTGCCCCGTTTCTCCATGAAGGTCAAGACAGGAGCTAGTAGGATTACTCAAGTTGTTATCAGCTCTGCTGCCCAAAACTCACTATACTGAATATTGGGTCTGCCTGAAGGAGAAAAAAAATCCTTCACCAAAAACTGCTTAGCTGCTTAGGCCTAAGCCCCTTTGCCTATAGCCAGTTCCCGAGTCAACTTAGAGGGTTGCAGTTTACAGTACAATCAGTGCCGTCATTATTTTGCATGAGGTGGACACATACAAATCACAAAAGGGCATGACTCACAGACGTACCAAGGCCAAGTCTTTGGAGAAACTCGAATGGACACCATCAGTTAATTTGCTTTGTTATTTTTGTGGGGGGGTTGTGTTTGTGTTTTTTTGTTTTTAATCCCATGGTGCATCCAAAGACAAGTTGTCCAGAAGTTTGCTCAGAACCCCTCGGTTTTCAACTCCTAGGATATGTTAAAGAAGAAAGCACTATTTTAATGTTTTTATTTTAAAATAATTAAAAGTAATTTTGCATAGCTAACTTTAAATCTAAGGCTTCTACAAATGGTGAAGTCAGGCCTGACAGACAGTGCCCAGTTAGCAGAGAAAGGTAGTCAGAAAACCCAACTTTACATGCTTTTTAATGGTACATAAAAGTATACACATACACACAATCGTACTCACGCAGCGCTTTCTCTCAGAATCATTTCTGATTCACAATATGAAAAACAAGTAGCTACGACCTCTTTAACGAAGAGGTCTGGTAGGTCTTTTACAAGCGAGCAAAGGCTCGATTCTCACATTACCTCCATTCAAATCATGTGGAGTTCAAACTACTTTTCACGGAGAGGTATAATGCACGAAAGAGAGAAAGTTCTTTGTGATGGGGGGGAGGGGGGGGGGAGTCTGGCAATTTTAGCCACTTCAGTGGATCCACTGTCTTCTTTGCAGCAACCACATAACAAAGATAAGGTGAGAATAGGATCTGAACCACTCTCCTGGGAAGGTTTTCTTAGCGATGCTCTCACAGACTCCTTGTCGTGGGGTGTGCAAATGCCTCATCCCTTGTCTTTGGAATGACAATGTCTTATATAACACCGATTTACCCAGTGTAATCTTTAAAAGACAAAAGGGGGGTGTGTGAATTATTCCATCATCTTTCCCCGCCCCAGAGGTACCATCGTCTCCCTTTCCTGCACAATAGAGAGGAAGGCAAATGTTGATTTCTATGCCAAAACTCTGCAACTTCCTTCTATTGTTAAGCCTTCTATGAAAATAAATGGCTTCTCCTTCCACACTTCTGTGGCAATGTATTATAAAAACTTGGGCCAGATACTAGCAACAATATAGAGGGGACTTTCCTCTGCAAAGCTTTAGCTTTTTTTTTTTAACTATTAAACCACTGGAATGGCGGGAACCTAGTTTTAAAAAATCCGTGTCTCTGACTGATGAGAGAGCCACTTCAAACACCAACCTTCCTGTTGGCCACTGTAAGGGGAAAAACTAGAGAATAAACTAAGCTCTAGCCAAATAATGCCCCTGGCCCCCAGTCTCCCCAATGTAGCACAGGGGTGGGGGTAATTCTGCCTTGGCCCTATAACATACCCCTACATGTGTCAAGCAATCCACTTGTCGCTTTATTCCTTCCTCAAACAGGCCAGACTATAAACAACCTAGCTGCTTTTAGCAAAGAAGAAGCGGGAAATAGCTCCCCAATAAATACTTCACTTTCATGAAATAAATTAAAACAACGGTTCTATGGAGGAGGGAGATCATCCAGTCAGTGTCAGTAAAAACTCTGGCAGCAGGTACAAGGAGTTCAAGCAAACCCCTTTAGCAGGAGGTCTACTTCATTCCGGTCAACAGAAATCTGACAGCTTGTTTCTTTTGCCAGACCTGCAGGCTCATCATCGCTTCAAAGGGGGATGAGGAGCAGCAGGAGACGAATCACTTTAAAAAAAAAAAAAAGCTAGATGGGGAACTGGGAAAAGCCTTAAAATGTCTCCATCAAGCACTACCTCACGAAACGATAGACACAAGCCCTAACCCAATGGTGCTGAAGAAACCAGAAGAAACTGACCCACCAATGGCCCTCACCGTCTTCAAACGCAAGAGGCGGTGGTAGGGCAGTCCATATCTGCACCCCATCTCTCCAACTCCTGTCACCGCTCCACGAGGGGCCGGGATGAAGGGCCCTGGGCTGATTTGCCTTGAACGTTCAGAAAGATGAAGGATTCATTTTCACACAGACCCTGCCCACCCTTTCCCTCCCAGTCCCACCTACACACAACAGGTTGCCTGCTCCTTCCTTTCCCACTTCCCTCCCTCCGTTAAGAATGCAATTCATTCTCAGGTTTCTTAGGGCACCAAATCTCCAGCTTTTGATCATGGGACAATGAACTTTCTCAGATAAGGCCGTTTTTGTGTATGAGTGTTATTCCATAGACACCAAAAAAAAAAAAATCAGCCCGATGTCTCCAGTCTAACAAAGGGCACTGAAATATTAATGGCAAGTCTTCCTTTTGGACAACACAGACAGTACAGGAGGGAAAAGTCAAGGAGGCACTCCTGTGGTTTGCAGTGATACTTCCCTTGCCCAACTCTTGTTTCTCCCCACTCCTTGGGGGAGGGGTGTCCATTCAATTCAGTTCCCATACAAAGCAGATCTTTGACAACTAAACATGCCATTTCTTTTCCAGCCTCCTCCTCCTCCACTTCTGCTGTGTTCTAGATAGAAAATCCTGACCCCAGAAAGGTCCAGCAAGGAATTTTTGCCTCCCGACCAAAGATGCAAATCTATAAGAAGTGACTAGGCCCATTACTTCCCTGTGATTTCTATTACATCATCATCTTTGTCCTCATCCTCGTTGGAGCTGCATCCCACCTCGGAGACCTCACGGGTGTCAAATGGAGGCACCTGAGACCGAAGGAGGCCCCCCGCTGGATATCCCGCGTGAGGTGACATGAAGCCAGGATAGGCAGATGCCATGCTCCTGGGAAGGCTGCTGGATATGACTGGGGATGGAAAAGGAGCAAACATCCTGGGCTCAGAGAGGAGTGACTGTGAGAAGGGCAGCGAATAGTTGGAGAGCACCCCCGTCATGGAGGGGTTTAACATGAAAGAGGGGACACTGGCGGTGGCTGAGGTAGCAGCAGAAGAGCTAGCAGTGCCCGCTGTCAGCAGAGGGTCAGTAGTCACAGGAAACATCAGATGAGGATCTGATAGCAAGCTAGGCAGCTGGTAATAGGAGGAGCCTGTGCCCATGTACAATGAGTTGCCTGCTTGGGGAGCAAATGGATGGGTTAAGTTGTGGTTTAAAGGGACAGAGGGCATGGTGAACCCACCAGAGACAGGGTACCCACTTTCGTATGGTTGACCGGTTGTTGGCAGTGAGCGTTTCTTCTGCTGGCGATGGGCTTGCTCATCTGGACCAGACGGTGAACTTGACTTACGCTTGTTCCCTCGTAAGTCCAGCACTGAGTGGCTATCAACAGGTTGACTAGTGGCTGGCAAGGCTGAGGAAGAAGCCAAACCGTGGGTCCCTACTCGCTGCTCAGTTCCACGAGCTGTCGCGTGGGCTGCATTGTCTTTCCGAGCGGAGTATCCAGGTGTAGTATTGGTGGTGGGAGAATTGTGTTTGGACTCACGGGCAGCTGCCGCCTCTGCATATTGCTGCAGTTCGCTGATGATTTCAGGACTGTCTGGTGAAATAGGCCGAGTGAGCTCCTCTGGGTTGGGGGGTTGGGGTGATGAGGCATTGTGTCTGCCATTGCTTGTGGATTCCACAGATGGACCCTGGGATCCTGTGTAAAGCAGAGTATAACAACAGGTAAGATGGAAAAAGTAATCAGGAATGGCACTAAAGTATCAGAGGAGGTCATAGGAAAAAAAAAACAGCCTGGTTAATGAGACTGTAAGCTACTTTTGTTTTTCAGTGACTCATTTCAGTAGCAGATGGGGAATCTAAATTATTATGGGCAGTAGGGTCTAAGAGACGTTTATAATTTACACTGAATGCTGGTTGTCCTCCAGAAGATAGGATTTAGTGCCTATATCCCTGCTGTTTCTTCTGAACCAATCCATCTTTCAATACTATGTATTACAATATCCTTTTGAGCTGTATAACATGAATGAAGTCAGACATTTTCTCAAGTGATACTAAAACTAAAAGCTTACAGGCAGAGATTCCAGAACATAGCTCTTGATAAGCCGGTTTCAATGCAAGGACCAGAAAAGTCATTAACGAAGAATGCCAGCAATTTCCAAGAAAAGGACGGGAGAAAGAAAGGATTCAAAATTCAGTTTTAAAGCTTTTTCTCTCAACACAATTTAACAGGCTGGAAATCTGCATTATTTTGGCAAACATCCTCCTTGTAAACACATTATCAGGTTTTCTTCCTTCCTGCTTTAACATGAATTAAAATGCTAAATGTTTATTAATTTTTATTTGTTTCAGCTTGATTCTAATATAATTTTCATTTCTCTAACTGAATACAATTCTATGCTTTTAATTAATGTTTTTAAATATCTTCTAAGGTCTGCATTTTATTACTGTTGTTAGAAAAAAATAGTTTTGAATATCAATAATCCCTTTGAAAGCTTTCAAAGTAAAATAATAGAAGAGACACTCAGAAACGGTGCTCACCTGAAGCAACCATGCAATGGTCTTCACTGCCCTTTGGCTTGCCAGTAGTTCGGATAGCAAAGATCCGCCCATCACTGGTCCGGATGTATGTTCCTGGGGGAGAGATGGATCATAATAATTATGCTAGGCTTCCCGACTTGGGAGATGGGTGGGTCAATAGAGCATTTTTACAGGTATAGTCAGGCAGCTGCTATAATTCACAACAACAAACTCTTTTAACAGTTTACTTGTCATTTGTCTGTCTACTGGCTAGATGGACATGCCTCCACTCACTCATCGTGTTATTTTCTAGAAATGTCTCTGTAGTTTATAGGGAGACTATGAGCATTACTGGAGGTATTAATTATGGTTGTGACTTGTGCTCTGGATTGTAACATGCTAGCTCCTCGTCACATTTACAGTACTTATTCAAAGAATATGTAAGAATGATTTCATTAATTGGGGTGCAGAATCTTGTATCAGTTACACAGGGACCTATAAGCACAGAACTGGGAGTCTAGGAGTTGAACCATTTCTGCAGGTTCCAATCTGAGTCAGCGGGACCAGAGATTCATTCTTCCAAGCTTTCGGATTTGTGCTGAAGCCCATCAGAGAATTTCTCAATCTCCAGGATGTGTCTGGAGATCCAGCTTCTCCACATCCTGGAGATTCAGAAGATTCACTAGTCTGAAAGCTTGGAAGAACAAATCTCTGGCCCCGGTGGCCAACTCAATTGGATCCTGAAACATTAGTCTGGGGCATGTATGTTTGCCTTCATTCACGTAAACCATTTCTAAATACAATAGTGACTATTAGGGAAAAATGTCTATCTAACAGACCAAAGCACCTTTTGTTCAACAATAAGATGTCTTCACTCTTTGTGAAGGATCAAAATATTGTAGACCATTATTAGTTTTGTAGGATGCAACTAAAAGACCAGTATTCAAAACTACAAGTAATATTTCATGCAATTCTTTTCTCATGGGTGGTAATTTGCGTGTTTAGAATAATAAGTTATGAGGAGTCTATGTTAATTACAGGCAGAAACGATGGAATCAGTGTGTGTGTGTGCATGTGCACACATGGGGAACTGCTCAAAGTTTATTAGAATATGGGCAGCTATTTAACTTTTTTAATATAAATAAAAATAAAGCAAATGAGATATAAGTGCTTGATGGTTTTTCATAAACCAGAGGTAGTACAGTTAACATCATATACCAAATTATGATCAATTATTTTAGGACATAATACAAAATGGCATAAATTCCATGTGGTCGACTCCTGATGTTTGGCTGTGTTCTACAGTTCAACATGGGCTATTTTCAAGGTAAATACTTCTCTCAATATCTCCCTGAATCTTTTCCAGTGAAGGCAGAACATTAGAAGAACTGTCGTTGTTGAAGACATAGAGGATTTTGGGAAGGAAATATCTCTCAAATGATAATCCAACTGGCCATGGGTTGTCTAATTCCCCCCTAATGAGGTTATTGGTTATTGAATACATTTTGTATGGAGTTACAAAATGTATTCAGAAATACAAATTCATTGTATTGTTCACTTTGGTGTATTGTCCAAAATACAAGTAGACGTCATTTAACAAATGCCCTGTTTAGCGACCAAAGTTATGGTGGTGTTGAAAAAAATAACTTTACAAGTAGCCCTTGCATTTATGGTGATTGCAATGTGTGACTTTCATTTGCACACTTCACCAGTTTCCAATAAACAGTTAATGGAGAACTTGGCAGTAAAATCACAAGCCACAGTCATGTGATGTCTTGCTTAACCTATGATGACTTGGTTAACAGCTGAATGAAAAGTGACATAAGTCTGTTGTGGTCACATGATATTTCACTTAGCAATTGCATCACTTACTGACAGAGTGACAGACTGTTGTGGTCATTAAATAAGGACTACTTGAAAGAGTCCTTTACAGCAGCAAAATAAGTAGGCCTTAGGAACAATTTACAATCAACTCTCCTGCTGCCTCCTGTAAGTGACTATTTGAAAAAGGGATTTTAAAAATCAGCTTGCACAATAATCAGCATCCAATATCTGGCTAAGACAGAACTGAGAAGGTGAAAGCAGACTACTAAAATAAAGATTTCTGGCAAAAAATGAAATGTACTCTGTTACTTGCAGATCACACAACAACAATGTACAGAAATCCTTATATGGAAAGGACAAAATCTCCTTCAACCGTCCTGATAAATTTAATTCTATCTTCAAAATATGTTTATAATAGTGTGAGATAGCTAATTACACTACTATCACAATGTCTTATTAAAACAGGTCAGTAATGGACAAATATATGATCAAAAACTAATAATGAATGTGGTCCATCTGAACTAAGGAAATAAATCTATCAAAATATGTTAATTTGTGGTAGAAAACCATATTGAACTTCTTTATTATATGGAGATTTTTTTTCCCAATGGCATTTTCACTTTCTGAATAAGAGATGATAAAATAGGTAGGAAATATAGAATAAATAAATAAAGTCCACCCTTATCCTATGCTACAAACTAAAATCAGTAATGGAAAACTATCTCAATTACCTTTAGTCCCACGGATAATATGTATGCTTTCACCAGCGCTGATTCTTGCCTGCACATCTGTGGAAGTGTTCGTACCTGGAATCACTATATCTAAAATGGATAAAATCATAGGTATATGAATCACTGCATGAGGCTTCAAAGTGGATTCAATTAAATAAAATAACATTGTCCAAGTATTTAGTTACTTTTGGCTGGGTATTGTATAAAACAGAGAACCAGTATGTGTTTATATATTTTAAAAATGCAGTAGGAGAGAAAAAGCCAGCAAATAATTATACTAATGGATAATGCTCTATATTTAACTGTTAGTTCAAGAAAAAGATGAGTTAACAAAGGAGGCTACAGCAGTGACATTTCAACCACTCTCCTTTGTCTTTTCAAGTACTTTGTGTTTTTGTAAAAGAGAAAAGCACGTACAAAAATGACTAAGCCTTCAACACATTTGGTAGGTGGATAGAGTACAGAATTTTCATTAGGCAAGTTATGTCTGTATGACCAAATGGTTTTGCCAACGTTTTCTCTTTTGTAATGGAAGAATATTCTCTATTTCCCCTAGAGCAAATATCAGGAAGATAAACATGCAGAATGAATTAAATGAATTACTGAATGAATTACTTAATGGCAATTAAGTCTTGTTTTAGACCTATGTTAAGACTGGATCCTGAGCCTTAGAAATGTGTGGCTGTCCTATTTAAAACACAGCAATGAAGGGTCAACCATAAGATTCTGTTATCAGAGAACTAATCTCAGTGTGTTCTTGAAATTTTTTTTCTCTATTCATGTTTGGTGCAATCTCATTTCCTAAGAAAAGTAGAGTCCAGTGTAATTGCCAAAGCAACTGACCTGTTGTGGTGACAATCTTCTGCACGAGAACACCAGCTCGTTGCAAGTAATTGATGGGGAAGTTAATAGCAGGATTGGAAACCGAAGCTGCTCCCATGCTGCCTAAGGGGACATGACGAGGCATCATCGGAATAGGGGTGGACTGAACAGGACGCACGCTTGCCACTGGCCGGTCCTCACCTTTCAGGCTTGGCCGCCTACAAAGCAAGGAATAAGTCAAGGGGATTACAGCATCTGAAAGAACCCAACAGCTTCTTTTCACAAGCAGGACCTTCCATTCCATCACCCTGTTTCTGCTGAAATAACTCTTCCTGGATCTTCCACAAGGGAATAAGTAGACTACAAAGGAATGACCATGAGCTGCCAATCACATATTAATTTCTCTATATGCAATCACCTCAGGAAGGTCTTTAATAAGCGATATACTAAACAGAAACACTTTCATGTTCTCCCACATGGTGTCAAGAAATCAATAGTAATGAGTTTGAAAAATATACCTAATATCCCAGGTGGGAAGTGTGTAAGCCTGTGTGCTATGGCCTATATATGCTATTGGTACTTTCAACATTGGTTTCCCCATCGCAATAAGATTCTATTCAATGCACTCTAAGTATCGGCTTATTTTCTATATCAGCTTCAACTATTCACAGCTACCAAGATGACAATATCCTACTTTGTTTTAATCTATATTCTGGGGACCAGGAAAACACTGCCAAGGGGGGAGAAGTAAGAGATACATTTTGCTACTCCAGTTTTAGCTTCATGGAAAGGAACAAGGTACCCACCAGTTCCTCTGATTGAAGGCAGGAATATTTGTCAGATTCTGGTCAGTGGCTGGGTAATACTGAGCATAAGAAGGACGGGTGTAAGGGACAGATGCACGCTTTTCTTCTTCATAGCTCTTTTTTGCAGCTTTTTTCTCTGCCTTTGTGAGCTTGTGCTCTTTACGATCGATTAGCAGGGACTCATGCTGGAAAGGCTCCTGTGGTGATTAAAGCATAAGGAGGTTGCAACTGAAGCACACTGGTCTATTGAAAGTATCACAAAACAGCAAGAAGTCAAACAACAATCCTCCCCCTCCCCTGAACAATCAAAATAATCCTCCAAATTGTCTAATGAAACGATTAGGACCATTTTGATATTATTTTATATAATTAGCATGTAATCCTCTTTGATAATATCAGGACATTAGGTTGCTCTATCTTAGAAGTACACATTTACATGCTACAAATGTTTAATCTGACGTAGGAATGAGAAGGAACCTTCTCCTGCATCAGTGTATTTTTTTTTATTTATTAAACATACAGATAGTCCTTGATTTATGATAGCAAATGGGATCAAAATTTCCACTGCTAAGTAAGGCAATTATAAGGCGCATCTGCATTGCTCAGTGATAGCAATCCCTGTAGAGCTAGTTGCAGATGTTAACCAAATCCCATGGTTGTTAGGCAAAGCAACTTGCTGTTGACTTCCCACAACCAATATCCATGGAGAAGCCAGCAGGAAGTTGCCAAGTCCAAGCCTGCAGGGACGTCCACAAATGCCAGACCGCCATTCATACCCTGGCCTCAGCACCTTTGGGAAAAAGCCAGGCCTTCATCTACAGTAGGGAACCCCAAACGCTTCAGCTCATCAATCCTTTCATGAAAGTTTCAGATTGTTCGACCCCTCAAACATAAGAAAATAATTTAATAAATATTATTTTAACTAATAGTACTATACAACAACAAGAAGAATGGATTGTCCTGTTGGCTTTTGGTGGTTGATACTGATCATTTTGAGGAATCCTGATCTACAGCCACTTGCCATCTTCATTATCCAGATAAATAATCAAGTAGTAAGACTGCAAAAATCTAGAGGTCAGTCCTTATGCTAGACTAAGCCATTATTAAAGAAGTATATTTTACCTGCATATTACTACTTACTATCTACCCTGCCACCCCAATCTATACTACCACCACTTCTCTCCATGCAACTTCAGATCTGATCTGGAGAATCCTCCAACTCTTTGGAACAAATGTGGTAGTCATAATGTGAGATAAAACTAAGGAATGTGTTACAATGGGGATATGCTATTTACCAATGAAGTAACACTGCTGAATCCCACCTCTGATGAAATACAGTATGCAAGTAATATATCAACCCCAGGCTTTCCTTGATATAAACAAGTACCTCATTATATCCTGTTCCTTGAATACATTGCATCTGGTAATCAATAAGGGACAGACATAGGTATTTTGAGGAGGCACATTTTCTTGAATTTAATTTCTTGCATTTACATTCTTAATATACTTTTATTAGATATAATGTTTACAGTCAATATATTAAAATAGCATGGATATGGGGATTTTACTCTCCTTCCTAACCTTGGTGATGAGATGAGGGTACTTGAGACAGGCCAGCTGTAAAACAGATTCCTTGATCTTACTGGGGTTAAATGGAAGCTGGGGAGGCTCAGATTCCTCTTCCACAAAGTGCAGCAAGTTTTCCACCTCCCTCCTGGTAAAATTCAACACTGGATTCAAATCATCGACAACACGATCTAAAGAAAATATACAGTGATCACCAAAGAGGAAGAACTACAGTTCCTGCTTCATCAGTATTTCCAATAACATTCCCTTAACTTGTGATATTAGGAAATTATTGCACCTTTAAAAGGGGTGGGTAGGGTGAAGATGGGGAGAGCTTGAAATCTTATGCCAAACCTAAAAGCAAAGAGAGCCAAATTCAGAGAGCAAAAGAAATCTGCCTACTGCATGGCAAGATCTGCCTAAGGCAAGGCACGCTCTACCTGACATCCCTTGCTTGGAGATCTGACGGTCATAAATTTTCTTTTCCAAAGTGTAATCAGAAACTAGCCGGTAGATGTGGCAAGGCTTCTTCTGTCCATAGCGATATACCCGACATACTGCCTGTGCATCATGGCATGGATTCCAAGAAGCATCGAATACTATCACTCTGTTTGCACCAATAAGGTTCACACCTAAACACCCAGCTCTGTGGGGAGAAAAATGAATAGTTATTTGCCTGGGCCTAAAATGTTATCTGGTATACTGTACTTGTAAGTCGAATATTAATTGGGATTTACTGCTTTTGTTCAAAGCTTTATCTGAATTTAATATGATGTTAGGATTTGAAGATAACAGATATGGGCGGGAACCAACTAAATCCATATGAATTCTAAAGGTGCCTTAAATGAAGTAGATTCCATCCTTTTTCAGGATGAACACTATCCACTATTCTTCAGAGTCAACCACATGTCTCTCTCCTTAGTAAGTACTCTGACTCACCTTGTTGAAAGAAGGAAGAGACAAACAGAAGTGTTGCTCGGATCATTGAATTGGTTAATCAACCGTTCTCTCTCTGAGGCAGAGGTACTTCCATCCAGTCCTATGTGAGAAGAATCAGATTATTGCAAAAATTTTCTGCATAGCTTCTATCAAAATAAAATTATATAGAGTACAAAAGTATGACTGTTTGAGAGAATTGATGTGATATAGGGCAAATATACGTGATATAGGGCACAATCCATTTAAAGCTACTTCTAACCAAAACATTATTCAAAAATCTTGCAACCAATAATATAAATAAGAAGATGACATGTATATATTTATTTATTTAAAGGGATGGGTTTTCAGACACTTGGTCAGGTGCATGAAGTATGTCATTCCATGCTTCTGGGGAAATGAGCTGTCTTTCACAAAAGCTTATGCCTTTTCATTAAATTTGTTAGTTTGAAAAAGTGCTACCAGATTTTTTTTGGTATTTTTCAAGATCTGCACAGTAGCAAAGTATCTAGAGACTAAAGAATATGCTGTACTTACTATAATAATTCACATTTCGGATCCAGTTATGGATTCCTTGTGCATCCAAGCCTGGGGGAGAAGGCACTGGCCTTTTTGCCAAGAAATCTTCAATGACAGATAATGTAGAAAGGCTTTGGCTATAAAAAGACAAGAGTTTCTTTCAAATTGACAAAAAACACATAATGCTTGACAGTACAGTTTAAGTAGTAATGTCTAGACTCTGTCCACACTGTCAGCCAATTTCAGACATGATGATTCTGTGTAAGTTAACCCATCCTCACCATCATATGCATGGTCCAATGGAGGAATAGCAATAGGGCAACTATTTCAAATTGAAAGAAGACGGTCAAGTTAATTGTTAATATATACGTAAAAATAATGATGGCAGGCAGAATAGTTTCCATATTATCAACTGAAGAAACCCAACAATGGAGCTATACAGAGAGAGATAAAATTCTAGCAGATTTTTTTTCATATTTCTAGTCTTTTTCTAAACTGTTACAGTTTTAAATTTCTCCCATAAAGAAGTACTATAGGCACAGGTTGTCGTGTGCCATAAATTTTTGCTAGCATTGTAAAAAATTAAATCAACAAGATGAAAGCTAGCCGATAGAAACAAAAAACAGATCTGAACCCTTAATCCCAAATTCTAGTTGACTGGCTTAGCTACTTTACAGAATATCATTTTTTTAAAAAAGTGAAGTAAGAATTAATTCAAGCACACTTTCTTGAGTAGACGATGTTCAACTGTATCTCAGATGTCAAGAACCTTATAAGATCATGGAAACATATGGAAGCAACATTAAATTGCATCCAGATCTTTACAACTGGGAAAACCATGTTGAAAAATGCCTCAAAATCAAATGCAACCATGGCAAATCTTTTAAAAGTAGGAATAATAATACAGTGCTTTGCTAGGTGTTCTCCAGTGGGCTGAACCCACTGTCATTTTTAAGCATCTTTTAAGGGTAATCTTAAAACACGTAGGAAATCAGCAAGGGGTTTATTATTAGTTAATCAGCAGAACTATATTGAAAATTCTCTTTCTATGAGGTAATGTCTTCATAAATAGTTCAGTTGAAATTAGTAATATTTATTTATTAACACTGCTTTACAATATACTTTAAATGTTTTCCCATAAATTTTTACCTGAACACCAGCAGTTTATCTCCAAGTGTCACACTTTCGTCTACTAGATGAAACAACAGTACCATCTTAGGTGAATTTTGTAAGACTCCTGTCTGATAATCACAAAGAATATCTTTAGCCTGCAGGTAAAACAGAACATCTCTCAGTGACACTTGCTACATCACAATTCAATTTATAATTCAGGATTTCCCTAATATTTTATGTGCCCTTACAAACATAATCAGAAACAAATCCATTCATAAGCAATATAATTCTAAGTTCTTCCAAAAAAATAGCAAAAATCTATTTCTCATAAAACATGTCCCATGACAATTGCTTTATTATCCACCTAAATACCATAATTACACTAGGATTTGATATTTAAAACCCTAAATCTTCTCATATACTGATGGAAACTAATCAAGGAGAGAACCAACTTAGAAATAGGAAGACATTTTCTGACAAGTTAGAACAATTAATCAGTGGAACAGCTTGCTTTCAAAAATTGTAGGTGTTTCATCACTGGAGGTTTTTAAGAAGAGACTAGACAACCAAATGATGTAAGATCTCCTTGAGCAGAGGATTGGACAGGGGAATGGACTAGAAGATCTTGAAGGTCCCTTCCAACTCTGTTATTGTTACACTTATATTGCTTCTAAGCTACAGTGATACTTAAAGGTTTGTGAATCTTTTTTGAATTTAAATGCAGGAGTACTTTTGGACTTGAATGAAAAGCATTAACATTTGCCAAAAAGCAAGGACTTGCACTGCAGCATAGGAAACTTATTCTTTAAAAAAGTATAATCATTATTTAATGGAATTCTTTTTTATCCAGTTTTAGAGCTTGTGGGGAGAACAGATCACCCTTTAGGTCATATGTATGCAAAAATATTGACAATGTAAAAGGGTTTGTACAGTTTTCAGCACTATAGAACCCCAATGTTTTTAGCTTCCTTCACTATATCTAACCTGCTGGGATATATACCTATATTCTCATTCTAGTTAGATAATCCTACAAGCAAATCAGTTACCAGCTACATTCTACAAAAGCACAGATAAAAAAGATCTCCAGATAATGCAACAATGATCAGAGAATTGCTATAGAATAATAATAATAATAATAATAATAATAATAATAATAATAATAATAATAATAATAATAATAATGAAGTTGCAATGAGTAAGATAGGAAGACATAAGATTTTTCATAAAAATGAAAAGAAGAGCCAAAGGTAAGAAAAATATTACACAGAACTATTTCATACATAATAATGACTTTTAAAATATTCTCTGTGGGAAATGAATCCATACATAGCATGAATGTAATACATTAGGGCACAGGTAGACATAAGATACTGCTTCAAACATCCACCATGCTCAAGAAAAAAGGAGGAAGAAGTAAAAAAACAAAAACCACCAAGAGTTTTGATTTTAGTACTCACCCATTCATACGTGACAACCTGATTGGCTCTTTCTTGAAATGGACTGAAGCCAATGCCCTGAATATACTTGCTATTGGTAGCTTCCCCAATTGTAGATGGCAGAGCATTGCTGTCTGTTTTCACTTTTATGCCCTGTGACTGGCAGCGTGAATTGGTACCAGCTGTGCCAAGGTCATCTACATCCAGATCTTGCTCATTTGCCAAATTTTCTTTTTGCAATGCTTCATATAACACATCAGGGTGATTCCATATCTGAGAGAGGATAGCAAATTACTTGGCAATTATTATCAAATACTTTATTATTTATTATGAATTCTAGGTGTTTTTCATTCATGAGACTGGTGACTATTTTCTTTATCTACAGTTACGGCTGTCTCACTGAAGGGGGTGACCAGCAGTAATTTTACCAAATTCCAGAGGGACAGCCAAATTAGACTCTTGTAGCAAAAGCAACAAAGAGGTCTGTGGCCAACCTTTTAAATAAATATATAAGGGCTGGGAAAACAGAGTGAGGCTTTATTGAAGAAAAGCTTACAAGTTGGAGAAGCTTAATTTGTCAAATTATTATTATTAAAAATACAGATAGTATTTTCACATCGTCAATATTGCTTACTTATTACTATAGGTAGTCAAAGCAATTTAATCAAAATACCCCAAGCCAAATAGTAATCTAAAGCTTAGTATCACAAGTAACCAGTGTTCAGAGAATGTCGAGGAAGCCTTAAAAGATGGTTGTGTTCCGCATTATCATCATACAATATTGTTAGATAAAATTAGACACAACATTCAAGATATAGAATGAAAAGAACGTGATCTCCAAATACTACTACTATCATGTTACATTTTCATAAAACCTACACAAAATACTGCTCCCTTTTTAATAAAAACACACCTTACAACAAACACAGAAAGCTTTAAGTGGGTTCAGTCCCAGCCAACCGCTGTGGCCTGCATCACGAAACCTATTCATGAATTCAGTATAGAGAGCCCGCTGGATTTTTGACAAACGCACTAAGATAACGTGTTCTTCCTTATAGGGAAGCTGAACTTTCAGCACATTGTGCCCTCGTCTACAGAAACAAGAAAGAAAAGAACATTAGAAAAATTCCTCAAAGTCTGCTCCCCATTCTTTTATTAGGAATGGAAAGGAGGAAATACCAAACACCTCAATTTAGGTATGATTATTAATAAGTGTAAAAGAACAAGTGTGATCAGCACTATATTATGTAGAGATTAATTTTCCAGAGCAGCTTGTTGTGAAATCTCACAACTGAATATTTCTTTCCACATATTATGCTCTGTGATGAAAATTACATTTAATTTACGTACATCAAGCATTTATCAAGTCCTCATAAGTTATTTTCATATCCCCAAATGAAAAATTCTACCAAAGCAGCTTATTATTATAAAACTAGATTTAATGGCACATACACCAAAATGGTACTGCTAATAATGGTCTAAAATCTAATCCATCAACCTGATGAACCAAATGCTTCCCACCTTTTCATTATTTAAATACTTCTTATAAAGACTGAAGGACTGAGAATGTGGCGAATGGTCTCACCTTTGTACAAAGCCTTCCAACAGACTGTGCAGGACATGACTGCGATACCGCATTAGACGAACATCTTGGGGGGTGCTGTCAATACACTGTCCATTCAGGATAGGGCGCTCAAACATATTACTGAATTCCTGCCGGGTACCAAGAAAGTCGGGGCGTACAAAGTCTACCATACACCAATATTCAATTAGATTGTTCTGCAGAGGATATCCAGTCAAAACTACCCTTCGCCGAGATCTGATGTTTTTCAAAGCCTGAGAGGTGCTTGCATGACAATTCTTTATCCGGTGTCCCTCATCACAAATGACCACATCCGGTCCAGGTCGGGATAAAGCTTTTTCAATTCCTGAAAGGAGAAGAAAATGTCTCCAAAGGAATCTATTCTGCCTTAGCCTTAATTGAAGTTGTATAATTATTAAGAATTGTGCTTAATATTGTGCAAACTCCAGTAAGGAGTTTGAAGAAAGGAAAATGAGCTGCTCAGAAATCATTATTGGATTTCAGAAATCTCTGCTTCAGTTTTCAAGACAACCCTCATAAGAGACAGACACTGATCACTTCCCTGTCTTAGGCGAAGTAAGTATCATTTACAATTTCCAATGACAACCCACACTTAATGCAATGGCAAGTGAAACTAGAATACATGTTTGCAATGGAAGTTTATTTTTTAAAGAAGCAACAGACCAGGGGAAAACAGTGAAACTGGGACAATGTTAACACAAAATCTTTCCACAAAAAGTTGCATTACAGTAATGAAACATGCACTAGAACGGTTATATACATATCAGAGAAACTCTGCTTCTAAACATTATATGTCAATAAAAGAATTATAAATTCATTAAATAATTCATATAAACTAGAAAATCACTTTTCTGATGAAACTGGAAATATATTCCTTAGCTCAGGGGTTTCCAAACTTGTCAACTTTAAGACTTGCGGATTTCAACACCCAGAATTCCCTAATCAGCCATGCCAGAGGGGGAAGTCCATAAGTCTTAAAAGTTGCTAAATTTGGAGACCCCCCGCCTTAGTGGATTCCTGATTTCAGAATGTCTGTCTATTCATGTCCAAATGCTAGTAAAGACACTTGCCTAAGGACTGTATCGTTTAAATGGAAATGACAGATGTACATAAAAAGGAGGATTGTGGATTCTCACCTTTCAAGAGCTCCTGCTGACGATCTTCTTCATCCACATCAATAATGACGGGGCCAGTTTGCTTTTTGCTTTTCTTCTTTCTGCCCGTAGCAAAGGATTTTTTCAATGAAAGTAGGCGGTACATCTCATAGCCCATCAACAGTACACCACCGTCTGTCACCCAGTCAGTTACCACTTTAGCACGTGCTGCAGTGGTCCTGGAAGAAACAAACCAACAGATCGACAAAATGCAAATGGGACAGTCTTTGTGAAAAAGGAGAACATAAGTCTATATGCATGTATGTATATTTAAAGTTTATTTGGAAAGCTAGTTCAAAATACAATGGATAGAACAAATCCTGCTATTAATCATGGCTATCACTAATCTTAGATTCTCACTGAGGTTAAAGTATTTGCATTCAAACAATATCACTGGCTTCCGCTCATATTTTAAATGCGATACGGTGCTCATTTTTCCCCCTCTGTGAGCATAATATTCTTCCTAAATGTTTAATTCATCTGGGAAAGCTATTTTCTTTTTTATATTTTGTAAGAAAATAAAAGAGGACAGTATTGGAAGATTCAGACTGTGAGCAAGTTGAAGTGGCAATTTAATGGATGGTTTCCTACTTATTTTGGCAGTTACATTTATTGTAACACTGAAATTAATCAGACATTGTCATAAAAAAAATCTGTACAAATTGCCAAGGCAACTTTCCAAGATCCATAAGCAGGGCACAAATGCTCCAACAGCAGCAATTATAAATAACATCTCCGAAATACAATTATTCCCCCTTACTTGTGTTCATCATTCAAAATGTGGACTTTAAAAGTGCGAGGCTGAATCTCTTTTGGGTCATAGTCAGCAGGAAGAGCTTCTGGTGCCGGAAGCCACATGTTGAACTCTGCTAACCAATTCTGAAGAGTATTTACCTGTAAGAAAAATGGCAAGAAAGAAGAAATGGGATCCATTAATTATATATTTCGCTCTACCAACACTGAAAAAAAAATTATACAAATATTTCATGGATTTATTTAAAGAGGCAAATACAGAAGTTGAGGAACATCAAAACTTGCTAAGTGTTTGAAAGGTCCTTTATCCATCTAAACCAGGGGTGTCAAACTAATGGCCACAGGCTGGATGCTTCACACGCAAGCCATGACCAACCCAGCTCCATGAATGGGAAAATGTCATGTGATGGCAATGTGATGTAGCGAGTTTGACACCTGTGACCTAAACAGACTTAAGTAAACATTTTTGTACAGCCTACTTACAGGTACAATTGCCAGGACAGTCTTCGCTTCAATATGACGGAAAAGTACTTCCAAAAAGGAGATGACTTGCAAAGTCTTGCCCAGCCCCATGCTATGAGCTAAGATGCAGCCAAACCCACTGCTGGTTTTAAATCTATCCAGGGATTCCACCAAATTATCATACAAGAAACGAATACCACCAATCTAGAAAGAATAACAAATGGTGTCAAAGAGATTATGGATGGTTACTAACAATTAGTGGTTAAGCATCTAATTGGTAAATGCATATACACATACGCAAAAAACCCCACCAAGCTTTACACAAAACAATGACATGTCACAGTAAAATATCTAGAAGAGAATTTGGTGGCAATTATGTACATTTCTGCAGCAGAAATTTCAGTACCTGGTGAGGCTTTACTGCTCTTGCAAGTTGAGGAGCCAGATATATGTCTTCCTCGTTTGGTGGATGGTTGATGTTAATAATTACTTGCCCTGAAGCATCTAACTGATTTAGAGCATCATTCACGTGGGCACCACTGCTCTCTTCATTATCATCTTCCCCTTCATTGCCAGAATCACTGCTGTCTACAATATGGAGGGATTCATCTTCTCCGGAACTTAATTCTATCACTTCTGTAACACAACCAGATGTAGAGGATTAGCACATCCATTATATTTTATAATCAAATATGTAAGGTGACTTATGCCCCTCTGGAAAGAGGTGAATAAGAAAGAAAAAAAAAAAAACAAAGTACAAAAATTCAAAAGTAATCAATCATATTGGCTGATTCTGATTAATAGAGTTACTGAACACTTTGTAATTATTTGATACAGCATGATTATGCGGAGTCAATTTCATAAATTGTATAAGTTTGTAAAATAAAACTATTGTTCAAATTGGAAACTTGGAGGGTGTTACTGATTATTAGAATTCTTAAGAGATAACATTCACTTGTATTTTTTTTTTAAAAAAAACAACTCTGCTGATACAGAGATACAAAGATGTTGGAAGCCATAATGCAGACACAAATTTTCCATCCGTTCTTACCATCTTTAATGCTGTGGAGTCTTCCTTTGGAGTCATCCTCACTACCACTGCTGGTGCTGTCTAAGCAGATGACCTCTTCATTTAACACTTGGGGGGTAAGCTGAGCAACTTCTGCAGTTCTTAAAGCGATTTCCTCTAAAAACAAAGCAATAAACTCAATACATAATGGATGGAGAGAAAATCGACTAAAAATTGCCCTCCCTTCAGTTCACTATGTTTGACACTACTGAAGTATCTTGGTACCGTGTTTCTCATAAAATGAGGTTGGGCCTTAATTTTTTTTTTAACCTCCGAAAAAATGGTTAGGCCATCTTTTTGGGGATGACGTAATTTTCCCCCCACGCGCACCCTTGCCTAGAGTGCCCGCGGGCAGCCACGCCTCACCACCAGCCACTTCTAACGATCGATCATGGGAGTGCAGACAACTCCCTATCCCCGCCAAGCGCCTTTGCTGCAGACTCGGGTATGGTGCTGGCTGCAGGCTGGGTTAGCGGGCGGCGGCGGCGTGGATGTTGGCCTCGGTGGCGGCAGGGCACTTTGCATTGCGGGACCTTCATCGGCCAGCGCTGCTGCTTCCTCCGTCGCTTTCCCTTTTGCCCTCGCCGTGGCTTATGCCACGTTTGGAGTGCTGCCATTGGACAAGATGCAGAGCACAGAGTCCCTGCTGGACATTGCAGCGCAGCAGGTAGCAGAGAAGTGGCCCTTCCAGTGGGTGGAAGAATGGTTTGAGCACATCCCAGAGCCGGTGCAGTGCCGCATCATGTACTGGCCATTCCCCCGCAGCGCAAGAGAGATCTGCATGTATTCTTCCTTCAACACTGGCGCTGCTGCCGAGGTTTCCTCCATTGGCAGCGTTTCAGCCACTTCTCAGACGGGGGAGCCGCCTCCGTAGCTTCCACAGTTCCTGCCAGTGGTGGCGCCATTCTCGCCAGCGCCGTCTCCAACAGCGGCAGCGGGACAGACCCCGCTGCCGACGAGAACCGCCTGCCCTTCCACAGGGGCATCGCTTTGCTTGACGGCTGCTGTGTCGACAATTTCCTGCATGTCGATGAGTCATTTGGGTTTTGGCGGGTGGAAGTGGTGGTGGGAGGGTGATGCCATGGTTTCCCCCATGCCCCTCTTTGCTTCCTGCCCCAGAGCTTCGGGTCACGGTCTCATCAGAGTCTGTCCTTCTCGCCTGCATTCTTCAAGCTGACTCTCTTGGCTCATTTACCTGTACGGTCAGGCGCTCTCCTCTTGCTCCAGCCACCCGAACCACCACCCCCGTGGACTTTTTCCCCCTCTTTAAGTTTTCTTTATTCTCATTCCCTCCATCACTTCCCTAAGAATACAGACTAGCCGGGCAGCTTCCTCCTCACCCCCCCTGGTAGCGTCTCCTCTGCCCTCATGTTTCTTGGGATTTTATTTGTTAAAAAGACACTACTGAGCCCAGAACATTCTGATCCTATGCTGATAACTTGTTTTTGCTGTGACAGCACCTACAAGCACCTCACATTGTTTCTCATTGTTTATCCTATATAATCCGTACAAAGACCCATAACTGTTACAGTACTTTTATTTTTCTCTTTATTCTCCCCATTTTCCTCCCCCAAATATCAAGGAGAATGAATGAATGAATGAATGAATGAATGAATGAATGAATGAATGAATGAATGAATGAATGAGCGAGCAGGAGAATCCTCTGGGAAGCTTGGCAGGGAAAGAAGGTGAGAGGGAGAGAAGGAAGAATGACTTTGGGATTTGCCAGGAGAAATCCAGGAGGTGGATTTCCATCCTATTTCTGTCCTTCAAGGAGATGAAGGTAGGTAGTAGTTACTTCTTCCATTTAAGGGGGTGCTAAGGGTCTGTAGGATGATTCCCTTTCTCTTATGTTTGGATTGGAAGGTTTGTCTCTGCTCCCCACCTTCATCTCCATGTGGCTCATCGCACCAGTTCCACCACTCACGGCAGAAGCTGTGTGGCACTTTGTGTCATTGCGCACATGAACTGTGGCACCGGCATATGAGCCTTGCAATGTTCTACCACAAGTAGCACCACCTGCACAATGCGCCATGGCATGGGAAGCCTGGCTATGGCAATCCTAAGGTAAGTGGGTGCGGGGCGCGTGGGGCAGCTCCAACCCCCCCCCCCAGCCTAGCTTGATTTTAGACACCTAGATTAGATTAGACACCTCATACAACCAGACAATGGGGCTTATTTTGGGGGCTTATCTTTGGGGTAGGGCTTATATTAGGTGCAGATGTGAAAATTGGGCTAGGACTTATTTTGGGGTAAGTTGTATTTTCGGAAAAACAGCATAGTAGTTAGAACCAATTTGTTCTAATTAACTACAAGTGTTGTTGTTAGGTCTGCTCTATTAAAATGACTAATTTTTTACAATATTTTCATTAATTCTTTTAAAGCAAGTATTATCTTTATCACTTCCCTGTATGGTATATTAACGTAGAAATCAATTTGTATTATTAATATGATAATTCAGATGCCAAAAGGAAAAAATATATTAGAAAAAAAAAAAACAAGTGACTCATAAAGGTACTTACGAGTTACACTTATATTGTCCTTCAGACAGGGCATGAATGTAAGAATAAAATAAACACTATAAGATGGAACAAAGTTAGTATGCTGACTGGATTAACTTTTATTGTTTGCATCATCTGGCTTCAATTTAGCTTTTGGTTCAATACTTCGTGTAAAGTTTACCTGGGAGAAATTCTAAAGGTACAGTGGGGATGCTGGCTTGGTAATCCTTCCTTTGCTGCTCCAGCCGTTTTCTTCTTTCCAGTTCCTCCTGCTGGGCTGCTTTTGTCACAGCCTCCAACTGGTCTTCCCGCAGCAGCTTTCTGAATGCACAAATACAGAAAAATACATTATTTCCAAGAAATATATCAATGCATTTTCAATTTGGTTATGTCAATGGCAAATAAAAACAGACTTACTCTTCTTCGAACAAAGAAAATGACAAGAGCCAGAAAAACTAGCTATTTTTTACTTGTAGGTGGTAAACAAGTGCCACTGTATATTCCATGAACTGGGGAGTGGGAGGGGGGCAATATTAGTTTTTAGCCTAGAGTAGGAGAGTAAAATGAAACTAAGTTGCCAGTAAATATCTACTTACATTGTTATGTACCATTAAGGACAGGTGAGAGTTTAAGTAAAACAATAAAAGAGAATATATACAGCCGTGGTGGCGAACCTATGGCATGTGTGCCAGAAGTGGCACACAGAACCATTACTGCTGGCATGCAAGCCCTCGCCCAGAGCAGGTCTACTGCGCATGCACGCTCGCAGCCCTCCCGCCCGCCAGCTGATTGACGGGTATCTGGCGCGCATGTGGGGGGGTGCACAGGAGATACGGGCACATGCACAGAGGCACGCAGCACATGAGGGGGGCGCGTATATGTGCAGAAACACACAGCGGGGTCACACGTGCATGCAAAGGCGCTTGGCGTACATTGCCTTCTGAATGATGGTACATGCAATTATCAGCACGGGAGCCCAAAAAGGTTAGCCACCACTGGTATATAGTGTATAAAAAGATGTTATCTAGTCTGGTAACTAAACGTTGGCAAGCAAACAACCAAGCTCAGAGAGCACCAAGAATTCCACAATTGAAGGCAAGGCAAATCAGAAGATAATGGACAATTGCTTTAAATATCATTTGCCTTCCAGTTATAAAGAAGTGGAAAAGAACACACTCAAATGTCATTTGGGACATTTCTCTATCCAGGTCAGAGTAGGGTAGCAGTTTATATTGTTGGGGAAAGCATTGAACTTAGGGGAAAACAAAGCAGGGACATGTTCAAAAGTCAAATAGGCTTGGTCCAAGTGGATCAGATCAGGCATATCTCCGATATAAAGGGAAAGAGGTCACACTTCAACTCTTTCACAGGGTATTACAGAAATTGAAATCCCAGTACAGTTATGATCAGTTTTCTTCCCTGGAACCATGAAAGAAGTTTCTTAGAACAATTATCAGAGATGCCTGCAATGTTTCCTCACCAATTGGATTTTAGTTCCACCTTGTCTAGTGCTCTCGAACACAGACCATCGTAATTCAAGAAATTATGCATGAATATCGTGTCAGTGTAAATATTAAAACTCTCAAGTGATTTTAAAAAGTATCTTTACCTTATGTTCCTCCTCATGTGAGAAGGTTTCTGAGCCCTCTTCTTTTTGGTGTCCTCAGAGGCCAGGCTCTGGTGCTGGTTCTGCAACAGTTTCTCTGCCTGTTCACTCTGAGATGAGGTAGTTGAAGTAGAGTGCTGCCATTCTCCATCTTCCCCATGTTGAACAAGATCACTTTCAAAAACTGCTTCACGGGACTGATCTGTAAAGACAATGTTAGAGTAAATTATGCAAAACATGCTAATAATTTTCTTTCTTTTCACACATTTGTAACAAAATGGAACTTAGTGAAAGAATAAATGATTCCTCAATCATTTGATCATGTACTTTGAGTTTACTTCCATCTATTGGAAATGCTAATGAATCAAAACTCTCCAAATTCTTTTGTAAACCTCATACACAACCACAAAAGTTCTGATATCATGTCAAACCACAGCTGGAAATGTCAACCTGCTCCTTGACACAATAAATACTATGTGACTCCTGCAGCAAATAATCCCAGTGTTAATAAAGTATTGCCAAGTAAACAAACTGTAACAGAGGAATTTCTTATAGGAAAAGAAACAGGGAATGCCAGTTTGGACAAAATGTCTTGGATAGTTAATGTAGCAAAAAAGGCTATTTTTTAAATACATAATCAAATAGCAGCTTTTGGAAAATGTTTCAGTGAAACTCCATGAAACATAAACAACATGGGTGGAATGCTATTGCTTCCTAGATCTGATGTTGTGGCAGCTCAACTTCCCTTTCTCTTCTGTTTTTCCAACTACTTATTTACTAGTTTAGTATGAGATTAGACTGCATGGAAGATATTCCTGTTGCACAAACGTTGTTTGAAAGATCATGTGTTAGTACAAATCCAGATATGTGCAGAAGACCAAGTTTACCTCTATCTGTCAAAGTGTACCAAAATTCTCTTTTAAAAACAATGAGATTACTCCACACTGCTTTTTCAGAGAACTCTCTCTATTCTGGCAAAGCCCTTTAAAAGAAACGAATTGAAAATGAATAGCTGCTCTTTTACATTCTTCTAAATAAGAGGTGTAACTGAACCCAAACTGACCCCTCCTGGTTTTTTCCTGGAAGCACAAGTCAGATCACATTGTGAACTTGATATATTTTCTAGAACAGACAGGGACTTTAAGGATTCACTTGGAGTGAAAATGTCACAACAAATGAGCTCACGCTCATTTAACTGGAGAACTCCTAGTACTGAGAACAGACTGGTTTCCTTGAATTTTCGGAATTGTTTATATTAAGCAGCATTGTTCCAACATATCATATCAACCAATATTTCATAATACAATATACAGCATTTTTACCCCACTGGCTTTTCTGTTTCATTCACAATTATGTAACTGGATCAAAAGAATGCTAAAACAGGGCAATAGGAAATGGTAATAGCCGTCCATGTGATTTCATTCTGCAGGCTGAGTCATCACACCAATGACTTCCCCAGAATTAAAAACAAAGGCATAACTGATGCAGAATTCAAAATCAAGCATTAGTGAGAGGTGAGAGAGAAAGTCATAACTCACATTTGCTAAAACTTTTGTGCTGTTTGTATGCATCTTTTCAACAAAATTAAATAATAACACTGATTTAGCAGAATATTAGATTAGATATCTCCAGTGTAGTCCTGCCCTTCAACTATATGATGATACAGCAAATATTTTTGGCATTCCCAGTTTATTAGCTTATTATTATTACTGTACCCCAGCCTGTTTCTACTCAGATTTCTCCCAAATCCGTTGATTTTTCTCTCTCCCAAATTCTCAATATCTCTTTTAAAAAAAACTTTCCTAGTGTGCGTACTTATTAATCCAAAATGTCATATATCCTAAAATTTATTTAGCTAACAAATATATATATATAGAAAATGGGTCAGTTACATTATTCTTTTGCATGTCATATATGCTAATAAAATCAGTTTTGTGATGTAATGAATTCTGGACAACATATTATGATTTGTGAAACAGTAATGTGAGTAAAATAAAAGAAAATCAAACACAAAAACTCCATGCATTAAAAAACCTAGTATAGTAAGGAATACCTGAATTACACTCTTGTCATCAATGTGTTACTTTGAAGAAAGAGTGTTACTTCAAATGTAAGTAAAACTGGTACAATCTTTTTTATATTATAATGACATGATATCAGCAAGCCAAAAGTAAAAAAAGTCAACTTCTGTTCGATGTGAACATGAATTCAAGTAATATCACCACTCTATATAAACAATATGTAAGAATAGCTTCTTTTGTTTCTGGATTCAAACAAGCATCTATCCTAGTTACAGAAAAAAAATGCTCTACATTTTCAGTTGAAAAGGATTATTAAAGATGACACCTTAAGTTGAACTCAACATCTAATGATTTCAGGTCTTTATCTATAGTTTTCTTGGTAAAAGTAAGGAAGTGATTTGTCATTGTTTTCTGAATTGGGTGCTTTCTGAATTCCCAGGTGTTTGGGGTTAGTCTTTTTCAAATACTAACACAGTCTCATCATGTTTAGGGTGTTTTTTTTAATCAGCCAAGACACCGCAAGAATGATGCATCCTTCAATTTCATTTATTAAAGAAATCTATAATTTATTCCAAAGTGTATATGCAAAGGAAACCAGAAATGAATTCACCAATTTGTCCAATCCTTACTTCATAAAGTGTGACAAAAAAAAAAGGGGGGGGAAACTATTAGAAATTTATGTAGAACAAAGGTGAACAACCAATGCTGTTTTATTATAGGAGAAAATAAATTAATTCATCTTCCGTCAACGATAGCAAATAAGATATTTCTGGCAAATATCAGAATGCCAAAGCCTTTAAAAAAACCCTCTGCACTTCTCTAAAACTGTCTAATCAAAGTATAGTCTCACTTCTTCAGGCAACTCAGTAGCTTTTGGTTCCTCCTACTCTGGGGAGACACCTAACAAAGAACTAATTATATAAAGATTACATAAGGTGGCACACCTCCCTGACCCAGATATGCTCACAGAGCAATTCTTTACAAATACTTAGATGATAACTGAGCCAAAGAAAATCTTCAGTAGAGTGCTTCTCTATATATAAAATACTGCATCATCATCAATAATTTTGATACAAAATAGAAGGATCAAGCTAGATTGATTAGATTCCTCATCTCAATGTCAATTCATTTTCACACCTCATTAAAAAAAAAACACCTTAACTGTAATTAAATTCTCCAGAACATTTTTTAAGCTTGTGTCACTACACAGAATTGCTGAATGTGTCCCTTAAGAGCTTTAACTATTAGCCATTTAATTTGGAAGAAATAATAGGCACGCTAAGGTAATGCCTCCGAAATAGAAACGCCAAATTTTGTACCAGTATACACAGCATAACTAAATACCAAGTCGTTCCTTTTTTTCTTTATTTTAAGTTGCCTTTTTTATTGCAATAGCTAAAATAAATCCTACCCCACCACTACAAAAACATTCATAAACATTCTCCGGAAGCATTCTTTCCATATGTCCAACACACAGCAGCAAAAATGTAATAGTTTTCCAAATTATGTTACCACAGGCAAGACAAAAGAGAGGATATTGTAATGCACTCACAGGATAGTTTGAGGCTCTTTGTACCCTTGAAGGGCTACAACTTATACAGAGTGCGGCGGCAGTTCATGGGGCCCGAAAAATGGCCCATGTAACATTACTGCTCTGCGAGCTGCAATGGCTGCCAATCTGCTTCCATGTACAATTCAAGACGTTGGCAATCACCTTTAAAGCCCTTCATGGCAGGTAATTGTCTCATTTCCCTGGGATTGGCCCATCCCATTGGCCTGATTATTCTGGCTGCTGGGATCCAGGAGATGGGCCTTCTCTGCATTGCACCTGCCCTCTGGAACATCTTGTTGTCCCCCACAAACATATGAGCTTGGCCCCAACCCTCCTGATCTTTTGTTAAGGGCTTAAAGACGTGGCTCTGCCAGTTAGCTTGGGGCCCCAATGGGTAACATTACAATGGAGGTGGCTAAGTAATAACAGATCCCCCCTCCCTGCTCCCAGATTTTATATATAAACTATATTATTATTGTAAGCCAGACAGAGTTACCTTGTTGGTAAGATGGATGGCTAATACATTTTATAAATATATAAAATAAATACAAATTTCCTATATGCTTCTCATACTGCACTCACAATCATGATTGAGACACAATCATGATTCAGCACAAAATAAAAACTTGAGCCTGAGCTAAAAAAAAATTGAAAAACCAATTGACCAAATACATACATACATATCAAGGTGCTGTTATAGAGTGAATGATGGAAACTTGGCTGGATATAATGGATCAGAATTTGAGCCACAGGTGTCAGTCAGTTATTTCTGAGTCATGTAGATCTTTAGCTAGGGATAAGTGTGGAATAAGGGATAAATCAGCCCAATAAAAACAGAACAAAACTTCCCACCAGGTGCTGGACTAACCAAACTATCTCCTGACTCAATTTTAACCTAGTCCAGTGTTTGTGGGAAGAGCCTGGTCTTTATAATCTTCCAGAAGGCTAAAAGGATAGGCAGTTGAATGTCAGATCGGAGGCTATTCCAAAGGACTGGGACAGCTAGAAAGAATGTGCATCTCTAAGATCCCATCAGTTAACAGCATTTAAGGAAAAGGAGCTGGTGTATCACTAAATCTCCCAGATCCTCCTACATTGGCTCCAAAGTTCTCCTTTCTGATACAGTGCTTGCGATGCTCCATAAAGAGTCGTTGCAAACAGTGAAAGGTGAGGGGTACTGACTGAGGGAAACAACTGAAGTTACACAGAAGGGATAGAAAAAGTAGTGGACTTTTTCCGCAGTATCCACGGTATCTTGCTATTTTCTTCAGAATGGGCGTTGGTATAACTACCTGAGAACGTCTTTCTATCTACGCTGCTAGAGAGCCCAGGATGGGTTAGACTCCTCCTGATGACATCATTAAGCTGAGTCTGTCTTTAAAGGACAGCCTATGGGAGTCTCCCCAGCTTTGGCCGAAGATGCTTGACAGACTTTAGTGAGTGTCTCTGAAAGCCAAACAGAACCTAAAATGTTAACATTTCTTACCAGAATCCGGACGAAACAAGGGAGGGACTGGGCTCTCTAGCATAGATAGAAAGGGCATTGGTACTTACCTGATACACCCGTTCTCTTTGAGCTGTGAAGAGCATCCAGTAGTGGGAGGTGCTTCACTCTCTGCATGTCTAGGCTGGGCTTAATTTCTGGAACGCTCCACCTCCTCCATGGGACTCCAGCTTTCCCCAGTTTTGGTGAAGACGAGAGAATAAACACCCTCGCCCTCAATGCTCTAATGATTCGTTGGCCGAAACAGGACCCCACCAAACAGAAAAGGGGTGGGGCTGGATGTCTTCATAGCTCAAAGAGAACGGGCATATCAGGTAAGTACCAACGCCCTTTCTCCCATGAGCTGTTCAGAGCATCCAGTAGTGGGACATATCAAAGCTTGGCCTGTCCTACGGGAGGGACTCCATCTGGCTTGAAATCCCCTCCTGGTCCCTGTCGACCTGTTGCAGAACTCTTCTGCCAAAGCAGGCCTCAGCGGATGCAAACACATCTATTTTATAATGCCTAATGAAAGGCGATGGAGAGGCCCAGGTTGCGGCTCAACAAATTTCAGTTATTGGTGCCTGCATGCTGCTGATGTTGCGGCGCTCCTTGTTGAATGAGCTGTTATGCCCCTGGGCATCTGTAGTGATTGAGTCTGATATGTTGTCGCTATCGCAGCCCGTAGCCAATGGCCTATTGTGGAAGATGAGATCTTGCATCCCTGAGTGTTTGGCTGAAACGACACAAATAAAGCTTCCATTTTTCTGAAAGTTGCTGTGCGGTGAATATATATATATATGCAATGCTCACCTCACATCAAGGCAATGTCGTTGTAGTTCCAACCCTTGAGATGGCCTGGGACAAAAGTTAGGAAGTATCAGCTCTTGTGCCCTGTGAAAAGCCGAATTAATTTTGGGTATAAACGCAGGATCAGGATGAAGGACCACCCGGTCAGAATGGAAGACACAGAGATCTTGTCTGATTGATAAAACTGCCAGTTCTGAAATACGATGAGCGGAAGTGATCGCTACCAGGAAAACTATTTTATATGTCAGAAATTGGAGACTTGATGATTTCAAGGGTTTGAAAGGGTACTTAGTAAGTGCAAACGAGGACCTTGTTAAGGTCCCAAGTGGGATAACGGTGAACTGCTGGTGGGTGTAAATTTGTGGCTTCTCAAAGGAAACTCTGTATGTGTGGGTGATGAGAAAGAGACAGCAGCCCCTCACAGGTGACAACCGATGCCAAGGCTGCCACCTGTCTTTTCAACGTATTAGGTGATAATCCCTTGTCAAGCCCCTGTTGTAGAAACTCTAGGATTTGAGCCACTGATGGAGAGATGGGATCAATTTGAGACTTAGTACACCATTTGCAGAAACTGGACCATGTGGCATTGTAAATGCGGGTTGTTGAGGGGGTCTGGCAGCTTGGATGGTGGCGATAACCCTGTTGGAAAACTTTTCGCTCTTCAGACGTCTCTGCTCAACCTCCAGATGGTCAGGTGCAACCATTGAGGGTCCGGATGTTGAAGAGGTCCCTGGGTTAGCAAGACCCTGTCCGGCGGAATTCTCCATGGTGTTGATAAGGATAGACTGCGGAGGTCTGCAAATCATGGCCGTCTGGGCCAGTAAGGAGCTATTAGCAGCAGCTCCGCCCTCTCGTCCAGCAGCTTCTGGATGACCTTGGGGATCAGTGGAAGTGGTGGGAATGCATACAGAAGATCCTGGGGCCAACGGCAGCGGAGCACATTGAAGTTCTCTGCTCCTTGCGAGAGATACCTGTAAATGAATCTGGGGAGCTGAAAGTTGAGGGGGGAAGTGAACAAGTCTACCACCTGCCCGAATGTCCTGACCGCCTCTTGAAGCAGGGTCGGATGGAGGTGCCACTCTGATTGATCGATCGTGGCCCTGCTTAGCAAGTCTGCCTGTGTATCTGACAGGCGCGAAATGTGCTCTGCTCTGATGGAAAGCAGGTTGTTCTCTGTCCAATGACACAAGCGCTCTGCTTCCCACATAAGGTGTTTCGACTGCATGCCCCCCTGCTTGTTCATGTGAGCTTTTGCTGTTACGTTGTCGGTCAATATTCGTATGTGATGATTGTGTACCTGTGGAAGGAAGCTGCAGAGCCAAGTATACTGCTCGAAGTTCCAACCAGTTTATGCTGCACAACTGTTCTATGGAGGACCAGCGGCCTTGGGCTGTGAGCGATTGAAAGTGAGCTCCCCATCCGAACAGGCTGGCATTGGTGGTGATGGTAAGTCTGTGGGGCTCTTTGAAGAGACAACCTCTGTTGATGACTGGTCTGGTCCACCAGTGTAAAGATATGAGGAGCTTTGATGGAATCTTGACCTTGTATTTGGAGTTGCTTCAGCTGGAGTACTGGTACAGGAGCAGGAACCACTGGAGGGATCTAGTGTGGAGCCAGGCCCAAAGAATGATAGATATACATGAGATCATCTTGCCTAACAATTTTGATAGTTCAGCTAGGGACACCCTCTTATGAACCCTGATCTCCTTAACTAATTGATGAATGCTGTTTTGTCTATCTGGTGATAGGAAAACTTTGCCTTCCACCGTATCTATGACTGCCCCAGATGGATTAATCGAGTCGATGGTGTTAAATGACTCTTTTTCCAATTGATTGAGAACCCGTGTTGTTGTAGGGATTGTAATGTGGTCTGATGTATCTGATGTAATGTATCTCTGACTGCTTGATGATCGGAAGATGACAAAATTAATATGTCATCAAGGTAACATTGGAGTCTACAGGGATACCTCGGAGATAAGCAGCTAGAACTGCAAGAACTTTTGTGAAAGTCCTGGGGGCAGAAGCTAGTCTGAAAGGAAGGGCCACATATTCAAAATTATAACAGAATCTCAAAAATTTATAGTGGGAAGGCCGAATAAAAATATGTAGATATGCCTTCGTCAGATCTATAGACTAAGGACGTCACCTTTTCTGATGCCAAGTAAGATAGATTGCAGGGTGTGCATTTTAAACTTGTGATATACTAAGAAGCGGTTAAGACGTTTCAGATTTAATATTGCTCTCCACCCCCCCAAACTTTTGGGAACAACAAAAAGATGCGAATAGAAACCTTGCCCTCATTGGTTGGTAGCTACTGGTTGGATGGCTTGTTATGTCCAGTAGATGTTGGATAGTTGTTTCCATAAGACTGTGTTTAACCGGATCTCTGGAAAGAGGGCATGGCATAAAGAAGTCTGGGGGAGTGGATTGAAACTCCAGCGCAAGGCCAAATCTGATCGTGTCTCTGACCAGGAGTCAGACGTTGAGTAGTCCCATTGGTCCGCTAATAATTTTAAGGCATCCACCAATGGGAGTCGGGTCCAGGGAGTTATCTTGGACGCTGGAAAGACTGTTTCCTGATCCTTGAAAGGTTCTCTTGGATTGGCCACCTCTTCTGTTCCTATCCCTGAAGTTGGATCTCTCTGGCTGCTGCCCTGATCTGAATGATGGGGGTCTCTGGTATCTGGGTGAGAAGGGTCCCTAATAAAAAGGCCAAAAGGATCCCCTCCAAAAGGACTGAGGGTTTCTAGAATCTGACTTCCGAAAAAGGGAAGATAGAATTTTCTTTTTGTTTCGGGTTTCGATTAGCAGCGGGTCGAGGACAGGCCAAAAAGTCTGTCTCCTGCAACAGGAGATGAAGCCAGCTTGCATTTGTGCTTATTGTCCGCTTGCCAATGTTTTAACCATAGTAAGCGTCACACTGTGACATGTTAAGTAATAGCCCTGGCTGAAAACTTGACCGCATGATAACTTGCATCAGCTGAGAATTCAGGGGCTGCTATAAGTTTTGCAATATCTTGGTGTGCTCTACTGTTGGAATTAGGAACATGCTCCCATAAGAGATGGAGCCATCTGAGAGAAGAACAGGTAAAGAAGGAAGCGGCCATGGCTGCTCTGATAGTCCATGCATCAGACTGATGGGCCCTGCATAGGGCTAGCTCGGATCGTTTTTCCTCCGGCTTTAATGCCTTCAGCCCTTCACTGGGAATGGAATACGAGGACGCTAATCACATTACAGGTTCATCTATCTTGGGTGTATTCAACAATTTTGAGAAATCAGGGGCCAAATTAAAATGTTCCCTGTCATATCCTGTGGAGGTCGGGTACACTGCTGCAGACGCCCACTGTTTCTGTACCAGGTCCGAAAACATGTGAGGAACTGGAATCACATCTGCCTCGACTACTGGTTGGTTGAAAATTAGATCTTCTGGTCCCTCTTCTGAAGGAGTTGGAGTGGTAGAAGGGGTCAACTTGTTCAGGCGCGCAATATTTTTTGCCTTAAACAAGAGTGATTTGAATAGTTGTGGGCAGAATAAGCCTGTAAATATGGGTTGATCGGGGACAAGGCCCTCATCCTCAAACATCCCTCTTTCTAAGGGGTCCGCTTCTGACAGGAGCGGGTCATTGTCATGTATTGATCTTGATCTAATCTGTTCCATTTGATCAATTTTGATCCACTTCTTCCACCTCCTCCTCCATCGGCCCTTGGAGGAGCGCTTCCCCCTGTAACTGTACCTTGGTATGGTGTTGTTCTGACCTGGTCAACGACCTTAATGATTGAGAAGCATAATCAATGGTTACAGGATGTTCCCTGGTCAGAACTGCGTGTTGAAGATCTGCTGTGATTCCCTGGTGGATTGCCAGCTCCATCCAGGCCCTCATCCTCTCTGGAACTTCTTCTGGAAGAATGTCATCCTGTCGAAGACCGGCAGCCATTGGACTGAATGTAGCTTCGGGAGCCCTTTGCGTGGTCGATGTTCTGGGTAACTGGGCCTGTTGACTCTGGGGAGCCAAGCTGCGCCTGGATGTGAGGGAGAGATCTAGAGGAGGAAGAGGGTGGGAACAGGTAGACAGACCTGGACTGGGGGGGCAGAAAGTCCTATGAGGCCCTGTGCGCCTCCTGTGTGCCCTTATCTATCTGCTTTTCTAATGTTTTATGGAGCCTGTTGGCATCCTTTTCTGAAGCTTTAGAATTCCCTTTAGTCTGTTTAGGTTTGTGCTGAGATTTAGCTTTGACCTTCGAGGCTGAGGTCTGAGAGCTACTGATCTAAGAACAGACCAGTTGCCCGGATAATGTTTTATCCCCCACCTTTTAAATATCTATCTATAATGAGTCGTATCTCAGTAATAATATTTTATTGATATTAAAATATTATACTGAATAGATTATTAATATTATTATTTAATGATAATCACTAATATATAGCTATATATATACAGATATCAAATAAATAGCACACAGCTAAAATTATTGAAAATCCAAACAGCCATATTGAGAATGCCTAAAGGCTCAAGTTAATGAAAGTGGAGGCCTTCAACAGCTTCACTGCACAGGCGGACACAGGTCTGGGTACTCGCTGTTGTGCCGCTGGGTTGATTGGGCTGTGAGGGTTAAGCCAACAATTTAAATGTACAGACAGCCTTGAATATATAAGAAAAAGACGAGGGTGTAATAATCCCAAGGGTTCCTAAAGAGAAACCTCCGCTCGGGAAAAAAAAAAGTACCTCACACAGCACGAAATGAAATACAGTCAGCGCAGCCACGAGGTCTTTGTAAAAAAGAAAAAATAATGGCCTCCGGCCGTTAACCTTTTCGCGTGTCCCCAGCAGCAAACTCCCGCTGCATAGAGGAGTAGCCTCCGAGGGCTTCTCCTATATGACTAAACGGCGAGGAAGGGTGGAAGGAACTAAGCTTTTAAATCTTCCACCCCCAGACAGCGTTCAGAGGCGGGAAGGAGAGCGATACGACTCTGTTGTGAGCAAAAATGCTCATGCCGCTGTTCAGATGTAACAAATTCTGTGGCTATCGCAATGGCAGGGGTAGAAAGGGCGGTTGTGGGGAGGGGGTGCGGAACAACGCCGAAGCCTCCCTCCTTTTTGGGGTGCGAATCAGCGCTTCCTGACAATGCGAGCGATCCCCGACTGCCAGATGTTAAAGAACCAACGTCGGGAGATCGTAATGCGATTAGGAAGCTAAAGGGACTTAAAGACAAACCGGTCAATTTTCAAACCTGCTAAAAAGAAACTAATTTTCCTGTTTCAGTAAAGGAAGAATCACAAGCACTGCCTATCCTGAACGAGGCTGAGCCAAAACTGGGGAACGCTGGGGAGGAGTTCCGTGGAGGAGGTGAAGCATTCTAGAAATTAAGCCCACCCTAGACATGCAGAGACTGAAGCACCTCCCACTACTGGATGCTCTGAACAGCTCATGGGAGAAAGGGCATTCTCAGGTAATTACACCAACGCCCATTCTCCTCAACGCTGCTGTAAGAGCCCAAGATGGGACACACCAAAGCCTGCATGTCCACGGGAGGGTCCTCATCCAGCAGATCACTCCAACTATGGAACCACGCTGAAGTACCCATCTGCCGAAGGCCACACTTGTAGAGGCAAAGGAATCTAGACAGTAATGTCTGATAAAGGGTAACGGGGATGCCCATGTGGCCGCTCTGCAAATCTCTTCCAGGGATGCCTGGGTGGCCCAGGCAGCCGAAGTCGTGGCGCTTCTAGCAGAGTGCGCTGTCAGGCCTTAGGATACTGGAAGAGCTGCTACCTTGTAGGCCTGTGCAATGCACACCCTGATCCACCTGCTTAAGGTGGGAGGAGAGGCTTTGTTCCCCAAGTGCGATGGGGAAAAGGATACAAACATAGCCTCAGTTTTCCTAAAGGTGGAAGTGCGTTTGAGGTAAATTCTAAGTGCTGTCCTAACGTCTAAGGTGTGCCACTTGCGCTCTAAGTTGTGGTGCGTAAGGCGACAGAAATCTGGCAACACAATGTCCTGGGACCTGTGAAACCAGGTATTGACCTTCGGGATAAAGGTGGCATCTAAGTGTAGAACAACTCTATTATCATGAAAAATGCATTGATCCTGTCTGACCGAGAGTGCAGCAAGCTCTGATACCCTTCCAGCAGATGTGATTGCTACCAGAAAAACTACCTTCAGGGTCAAGAATTGCAGAGACACTGTCCTAAGAGGTTTGAATGGTGGTTCCGTCAGAGCCTGGAGCACCCTTGGAAAGTCCCATGAAGGTTACCTGTGTACTATAGGGGGTGAAAGTTGGAAGCCCCTTTTAAAAATCTCTGGACAGAAAGATGGTGTGACAAGGAAGGAAAGTATTCCCATGATAGAACCGAGGAAAGGGCCGCTACCTGGCGACGTAGGGTGTTAGGTGCTAATCCCTTCTCAAGACCATCTTGAACGAGATGTAGGACCTCTGCTACCCGAGCTGAGATGGGAAATAGACCCTCCTTTAAACACCATTGACAAAAAACCCACCAGGTGGCATCATAGATGCTCGTCGTAGATTACAAGACGCCTGGATAGTGAAGATAACCTCTCTGGGAGATTAGCCTTTCTCAACAGTTGCCGCTCAAGCACCACATGGTCAGCTTGAACCACTGGGGATCCGGATGCAGCAAGGCTCCCCGATGAAGGGAGATTTTGTTGGCTGGGATCCTCCAGGGAGTGGCCACAGACAGGTTCACCAGGTCTGTAAACCAGAGTCTCCCTGGCCAATAGGGGGCCAGGAGAATTAGCTCCGCCTGTTCCTCCAACATCTTCCAAATGACTGCCGGAATGATGGGAAGAGGGGGAAAGGCATAGAGGAAACCCTTGGGCCATCTGCTCTAAAGAGCACTGGTCCCCTCCACTCCGACAAGGAAACCTGGTGAAAAACCTGTTCACTTGAGCGTTTTGGGGAGTGGAGAAGAGATCCACCTCCGGAAACTTGAGGGAGAGGTCTCTGAATAGGGATGGGTAAAGGCACCATTCTGAGTGGTCGACCGAGCTCCAGCTGAGCCAGTTGGCTTGGGAATTGTCTACCCCGGAGATATGATCCGCCGTGAAAGTCAACAAGTGCCTCTTTGCCCACAGCCCCAAACGTTCAGCCTCCCTCATCAGGGCCCTGGACCTCATCCCCCTTTGCCTGTTGACATGTGCCTTTGCGGCCATGTTGTCCATCAACACTAGTATATGGGCTCTTGTCACTGTGGCCCTGAAGTGCCTCAGAGCCAGGGATATGGCTCTGAGCTCCAGCCAGTATATGGGGTGGGCTCTGTCTGTCTGGGACCAAATCTCCTATGCTATTTGGCTGTCCATGTGGTCCCCCCAACCCAAAAGACTAGCATCCGTGGTGAGTAGGAGTCTGTCTGGTTCCTTGAACGGATGACCCCTCCAGAGGGCTGGAGAAAGCCACCACTTGAAGGAGCGCCAGGTCTGAGGAGTAAGCTGTACTCTGATCGACTTGTGGCTGGTTCCTGCCTGTTGAAAGGGGAGCAGGAACCATTGAAGAGATCGGGAGTGAAGCCATGCCCATGGGACGATATCGGTATATGATATCAATTTCCCCAGTAGTGTGGACAACTGCGACAGGGGAACAGTGTGTTGATGTTGAACCTGATGGATGATGTTGGTAAGGTTTTTCCCACAATTTGGAGATAGAAAGACTTGGCAGAGAGATGTGTCGATGACCGCGCCCAGGTGGAGTATTCTGGTTGTGGGAGATAGATGGTTTTTCTTGTTGTTGATGGAAAAGCCAGTTCTGGAGACAGCAGTGTAGCTTGCAGGTCTCGATGGGCAGATTGAATGGCCAACGACTGTATCAAGATGTCATTCAGGTAGCACTATAATCGACAGGAGCAAAGCCACCAATGCCGCTAGGACCTTTGTGAAGACTCTTGGAGCCGACAAGAGCCCGAAGGGAAGGGCTCAATATTGGAAGTGGGAGTTCTGGTAACAGAAATGGAGAAACTGGCAATTATGAGGCCAGTTGGGAATATGGAGGTAAGCCTCCGTGAGGTCAATGGAGGAGAGGAGATCACCCTCCTGAACACTCTCTAGTATAGAATGCAGAGTCTGCATCTTGAAAAGCCTATATGGGATAAACTCATTCAAAAATTTTAGATCGAGAATGGCTCGCCATCCCCCCCTGCAGTCTTAGAGACCGCGAGAAGATGAGAATAAAAACCACTTCCCCACTGATGTTTGGGGACTGGTTGAATGGCCTTTATGTCTACTAGGTGTTGTATGGCCGAATTCATAAGGGCCCTCTTTGAACTGTTCCGTGAGACTGGACAGAACACAAAATTTTCAGGGGGTGATGAAATTCTAGCTGTAAACCTGACCTTACTGTGTGAGTACCCAGGCATCCATTGTTGACTCCTCCCAACTGGAGGTGAAGAAGACCAAGCAACCCCGATGGGTGGGGAGAACGAGGGGTTACTTAGAGCGACGGAAAGAACAACACCCTCCCACACGAAAGGGCCATTTACCAGCAGGATGTTGTTGTCTGCCGGATGCATCGGGCCACGGCTCCTAACATTGGGAATACGACCTCTGTGGCCTGGAAAACGGGGGTTAGTCTCGGCTCGGAAAGGTGGTGGACGGTAAGGGGCTGGGCGGTAGTCTGCCTTCTTTCCTGTGGAGGAAAGCACCTTCCTTTTGTCCCTGGTTTCAATGAGATATGGCTCTAGTGCATCGCCAAAGAGCTTTTCACCTATACAGGGAGCTAAAGCCAGTTTCCATTTCCGGCGAGATTCTACCTGCCAATTTTGGAGCCATAAGAGCCTTCTCGCTGCCATCGAAGAGGCCATGGCTCTGGAAGCAAATTTGGCGGAGTTAAGGGTGGCATCTGCCGTAAATTCTGCTGCTGCTATAATCTTGTTTAGGTTCTGGTGCAACCTGAAATTGGATGCTGGTATGCAGTCTTGTAGTTGATGCATCCAATGGATTGAAGACCTCATGAAAAACGATGCAGCAGTCGAAGCCTGAACAGCCCACGCAGCTGCTTGATGGTTGCGTTTAAAGGTTTGTTCAGAGCGCTTATTGTCAGCCTTGAGAACGTCCTCTGGCTCAGTGGGGGTGCCAGAGGAGAAAGAGGCAAGAACTGGAGCATCAACAGAGAGCACTGCCAGAGCATTAGCTAGGGAAGGACCCATATTGTAAAATCGCCTGTCGTGGATCGAAGGCGAGGGCCTGCTGCAGGGGAGGCACACTGTTCCTTGACTAAGTCAAGGAATAGGCAAGGTGAGGGTAGAACCTCAGCAGAAACTACGGGCTTGGAGAAGAGGAAATCTCCATCCCTAGAAGGTTCTCCTTGTGGTTCAGGTGCCATCTCATCAGGGGACAACTGAGCTGTGACCAGTGCCTTGTTAAGGAGAGTTTTAAATAATGCTGGTTTAAAGACTGTGGCCGAGGGTGGTTGATCTGGATGCAGAACTTTCTCCTCTGAAAAGTTCGGGTCCCAGATCTCCCACTCTTCCCGATCCGATCCAGAAGAGTGACTGCGCTCAGATGGAATTGTGCAGTTGCCTTCCCCATAATCTTCCCACTCTAAGTGGATGGAATAGGCCTTTTGCTCCTGAGGTTGAGAGCCCCCCCTCTGTTGAGGAAAGGGCACTTGGGAGTAGGCCGGGAAAAGAGAGTAAGTCCTTTCTAAAGGCCTATGGATTTGTTGAAATCCTTCTGCCAAACCCCATCTGATGGCAGTGGAGACCACATCCTGAATCTCACTAGGTCTAGCACTCATGGAAAGGTCACTGGAGCAAAGGCCTGCAGTGGAGGGGGTGAAGGTAGCCTCAGGCCTAGGCCGTGAGGTACCCTGGGTAATGGGAGGAACAGGGGGAAAGCCCCAAGCAGCCTGTTTGAAATTAGGCCCTGACCTGCTTAGGTCTTAAGGACCTGGTTGTTCCTCAAGCCTCTCTGGGGACCAAGATTGTAGGTGGCCAAAGGAACCTGGGATTTCTGACACCACCCTGGAAGGGCCTCCATGGGGATCACTTGGCTGGGAGGCCTGTTTAAGTTGCCCTCTCATTTGTTCTAGAGTTTTGTTAAACTGCCTCTCTAAGGCAGCATGCCTTTGTTTTTCAGCTTTGAGTTCGGCCTGGGACATCTTTTGGGGGGCCAGTGCCTTTGCTCTAATTTTGGCTGCCACTTCCCTTTGGATGGATTGAGCGTGCTTTCTGCGTCTCTTTCTCCTAGCTGGTTGGAGGCCTTGGGCTTCTGGGCCAGAAAATTCTGCCTGGGCCCTGTCTTGATCCATGGTGAAAAATAGGTCAAGCACAAGAGGTGCTAGAAGCAACCCTCAATATGTGCTGCCTATTGGAGGGGCCTTGCTTCGGAGAACTGAAGGATGGCTGCTATAGGGCTGATGCTTAGGTTGTGAAGCCACCTAAAATGGCCGCTCGCCACCTGTGATAAGGAATTACTGCCCCAAAATGGCTGCTCGCACCTGTTGTGTTCTTTGACTAATGGTACCTCTTTTTAGGCTGCTGCAAGCCCCGAGTGGCTGGAGAATTGCTGCCCCCAAATTGTAATGGTGCCTCTCTTTAGGCTGCTGCAAGCCCCGAGTGGCTATTCCGGCCGAAAAGTGGCTGCCTGAGTCAGGCGATCAGCTAGCTGGTGCTTTATCTCCAACCCGATCTTTACAATCACGGCCAGCTGAATCCATGGGGGAAAGGCTGTGGGGGAGGCTGGATGACACTTTCCTACTTACAGTCTTCCCGATGGCTGGCAACGTCAAATCCTCGGCGTTGCGGGTGAGTGGAGCTCCACTCTCCTGAAGGCACAGCTGCACTGGATCCCTGGGAGCAATGCCTGAAGCTCAATCTGCTTCCTACTTTTTTCAATGATGTTTAAATGCAAAAAACACACTGCTTTGAGAGACACTAGCTCATAGACGAAAAGGAGCTGAGTCAAAGCTGGCGAGACTCTCAGAGGCTGTCCTTTTATACAAGTCAGACTCAGCTTAATGACATCATCAGGAGGAGTCTAACCCATCCTGGGCTCTCGCAGCAGCATCAAGGAGAATGATGAAAGCAACACTGCACCATTTTGCCACAATCTTACTCTTGCGGGGACATGGATACAATACATATAGAATAGGCACAGGGCTTATATCACAATAATTCATTGTTTTCATTGATACTACTAGTCACTTGCTCCCTACTCTGTGGAAACCACTGATTTACTCCCTGAGACTAGGGCGGTTAGGAACAGAGCCACCCTCCAGTAGTTTAGCTTTTGTGTTTTTAACGTATTATTTGTTTACTGGATGTCAGCGATGCTTACTCTACTTCTTAAGTCATCCAATGGTCAGAATATAACTTGTCAACATGAAAAATTAATAACCATAATTTTATGTTATTATATATCTTACAATATTCTAATAATCCATTGTTAATTATTTATATCCTTCCTATTGGGTGAAAGCATTTACACAGGACATTGGCTGTAAGCTGCTAGTGTACTACTCTGAATGCTTGCATACAAAAAAACCACCTTAAAGAGTGGTTTTAACTTATAAAACATTTGTACTTTCAACTTAAAAAATATTTGGCCCAAATTAAAATGCTAGTATTTCTAGTTGTCTTGTTTCTTTGATACTTTTAATATTGTCTTGACAAAGAGGTCTACATGTTTTCAAACAGACAGAGAAAGAAAGAAAGGAAGGAAGGAAGGAAGGAAGGAAGGAAGGAAGGAAGGAAGGAAGGAAGGAAGAAAGAAAGAAAGAAAGAAAGAAAGAAAGAAAGAAAGAAAGAAAGAAAGAAAGAAAGAAAGAAAGAAAGAAAGAAAGAAAGAAAGAAAGAAAGAAAGAAAGAAAGAAAGAAAGAAAGAAAGAAAGAAAGAAAGAAAGAAAGAAAGAAAGTCACAGATTTTCTTTTTTAAAGAGAGAGTCTAACAGAAAAGGTGGCAGATGTAGCACCTACTGACAATCTGGAACATCCAAAGGTCAACTTCAGTGACAAGCAACCTCTCTTGGAACTCCCAAGATTATGCAAGCAGAACAATGCCAAGAGCTCTTATTCTGACCTCAGTGTTGCACACAGGAGAGTTTGAATTACATAAATGCTAAAGGCTGCTTATATAAACTTTTTATGAATGTGTCCAAATGTCAAGACTTACAATCCAAGAGACCAATTTGCCAATCTTATAAAGTATAATTAAAAAAAATCAAAACACTAACCCATGCAACAGATGAGAATTTCCCACAAGAGTTCAGCAAACATTAAGAAATGCAGTTCAATACTAGGAATTTTATGTTCAGACTGGCTTAAATATGTTAACATACATGGATGTTTGCTTAATTACTTCTCTACAAAGTAGTATGAAAAATTCATGTGGAAAGAAAATGACAATGGAAATGGCAATATTCTGCTACCTTATTAAAAATGTGGATTTTTATAAACTCTCAAAAATCTCTTCATCTTAATATAATTAACTCATAAATATTAGAAGTGAATCAGAATCTACAAATTTAGACTTTTTAACGTTGAAGCAACTGCTATAAAACTGACATTTTTACATTCTGTTCTTCTCTTAATGTTCTATGAATAGCTTTGGTCATGGTGACCCAAATTATTTTCCAGTATTCTCTGCAATGAAGTTTCAGTGACACTCTGCCACTACAGATACATGCTAGATGCTTCTCAAAGCAGTTAGGGATTCAATTAAATACCAAAATACCAAACAGAAAAACACGAAGAACCTATCTGGCTGAAGTAATTTTTCAGTGTCTTATATTAAAAGTCACAACTGTTTAAAATTGTTTTTGCTTCTTTCTATCATACATCTTTGCTGGGTCAATGTAGATACTATTATTTATTTTACAGGAGACTTTGAAATAAGAGGGGAAGCAGGTAGTTTCTATTATGCAATTATTACATAAAGCTTTGTTTTAAGTAGGCAGATATTACCATACTATTGGCTGTTTCCTAGAATAGACTAGTGAAAGATAAAGAAAAGGTGATTAATGTATATATTTTCAAACCAATTAAAATATTTAAAATATATAAATGCAGACACAAACCTGTGTAGCACACTTTAGTATACAATTGTCATAATCAAGAAATCTGATACTTAATCAGCAGAAGAACTGAATGAAAGACAAATTATAATCAGAGCCCTCAGTTATCACATCTCCCCTTACATATTTTTGTGGTAAACAAAATATGAAACAACAGTATTATACTTTCAAGTTCTTTTTTTCAACAACTACTACCACAGTTCAACTTTGCAGTCATGTATTCTTATAAAAGCAATGACATTTTTTGGGGAGATTAGCTTTTAGGAAACACTTAGTATATGACACTGCTGTGTTACTCCAAGCCCGTGTGCACATTATAGCTGCCACATACAAGCCTCTATATATTTCAACGTTTCTGTGAATTTTGTATGTTTGATCAATCACTATGTAGTAGCTCAATTAGAAGTCAGTGATATTTTGGACAAAAACTTAGTTATAATATAGAGAAGAAAGAGAATGGTCTACAGAAGGAGCCACAGAAGGACCAATGTCAAATAAATGTCATAAAAGCACTTCTGACAGATAGATTGCCTGCCAGTCTTATAGCCATTTGTTGCTATTTAAGTTTGAGGAAAAAATAGCCCACGTAAACATGAAAAGAGACAGGTTTTTAGGATTAATAAAGATTTTGAAAATAATGCTGTTGTGCAACTATCTCGGTCATAAAAAGCATTTTATACAGCTTGAAAAACAAACATTTGACTTTAGGACACAAAAATTCCCAAAGCCCATTTTAAAGCCACTACACTCAATCAAGTTTCCATTTCATACTTAAAAACATTGTGAAGAAACAGTTTCTTTCCAAGTTAATTGTTAATCAATAAAATCAATAAAATTAAATGAGAAAGTCAATACCCTGGCAGAAAATAGTAATCTCTATAATAAGAGCAGAAATATAAATGTAGTTTGCTGTTCAAATATTAAATCATTTTCAATATCAAGATTTTTTAAGGTCATGAAGCTCATCTTGTTTATTCTTCCAAAAGCTAAGGAAAAAACAATATAAGTGAACAGCTTTCCATTTAAAAGTTTTTTATGCTCTGATACTTTTTCCTGCAATTTAAAACAGCTTTCTTATGTTCGGTAAAATCACAGAAATGGTTCCAGTGAATAAATATATAATGTAACAATTAACTGTTTCATAAGACAGTGGAACTAAAACAGTTCAGGAAGCAATTTGTAGATAAAGAAACAAATCACAAATATTTATTATCCAGGATTGTTAAATATCCACTTAATAATTATTTGATAGCCACACTGAAGCTCAGGGGCTTCTTGGCATGCCATAGCTCTGGGCTTCAACGTATCTTGTTCAGTCTGGTCCTTTGCAAGGAAGTTGCTGGCCATGTGAAACCATCTTCACCTGATCTCAGGAAGAAAGCACTGTCTGAAACTTGAGGGGAAAGCCTCATGTGGCAGGTAGCTGCCTTGTAAAGGGCCAGTTGGTCAACAGTGAGAGCAAGAAGATGGCAAAGGCCAGTTAAGGCAGCAGGGCTGCAGAGCGCAGAGGTTCAAAAGGGTGTAGATTGGGTGGGTGGGTGAGGAGATAAGCAGGTCGGAGGAGCTGAAATGACCCTGCAGTTACAACCAGAGGCAGACTGTCAAGCACCGGAATCTTGATCATGTGATCACAGGGATGCTGCAAGGATGGTCATAACTCTGAAGACCAAGTTGAAAGTCCCTTCATTCAATGTCATGTTATTTTAAACATCATGGATTGAATGGTTGTAAGTCAAGAACTTTTTATGAATTGTACTTGTGTGCTTGTGAGTATTCTCATACAGTCTATATTTCCTGGGTCAAGAAATCTAGACTGTATGTGAGAATGCTCACAACTACGCAAGTACGCTTTTTAAAAAGTGAGAAAGGAACAAAATATTTATGCATTATAGTATACTGACTTTTAATTAAAACTTTGAAAAACATGACAGCTTCAAATGTGTAACAACATACCGCAGATTAGAATTTGTTATTTTGTTAGAATCATATTTAAGGAATTGCAAAGAATCATACTCAAAATGATGCTGTCTGAATCTCATGTCAATCAAGAGTATTAAATTCCAATTTGTATCACTAAACATTTTATTTATCATAGAGAATACCAAAAACATTCTTTTTAGGTTGCCATGAAGGGTCATTTGTCAGACCAATCAAAATAATGTCAGCCAGGAAAGAAGACGTGCTCATTTTTACCACCATGTACAGCTGATGTTATTACACCATGTACAGCTGATGCTTTTTAAACAGTTTGGTTGGAAGAAGAAACTATGGTAATGCAATGCAAATTATTCTAATTTCACATCAAATGTGTAAAGCCACTGTTAAGAATTTATCGCCTCTAGTTCAAATATTGTAATCTAAGATATTATGATTTCCATACATTCAAAAGTGTTGTAAGAAAAAGGCACATAAATTCATAGAATTCCTGGTAAACAATCTTTGGCATTCTATCCTATACCCTGTCTTAAGTATATTCAATTAATCTTTAAAAAGCACATAGCTGAGAGTTACCATATTTCTCATATAATAAGGCCGGATCTTAATTTTTTTTGAGCCCCAAAAAAACAGCTAGACCGTCTTTTCGGGGGTGACTTAATTCCCCCCCCTTGCATCCTCGGGTGGGTGGGTGGCAATGGCTTGCATGTTGACCTCGGCGTTGGTGGGGCACTTCGTAGCGGGAGACCTTCCACCACCGTTGCTTTCCCTTCTCCCCGTGCCACCGTGGTGTTTGGCACAGTCACGTGGGGCTGGCCAGGGCTCCTCCCTGCAACTGGAGCCCCACCGGAGACACTTGGCTTCAGGCGCTCCTGTCGCCGCCTTCCTGGGCATCGTTCGAAGGCAAAGCCCATTCTTTTAAAAACGACACCCTACTACAACAAAGCCTCCCCTACCCGAGAGGGAAGCCCCATGTTGGGAGGTGAATTTCCCAGGGCCACAGTGCAGGACCTGCCCACCCCAGAGAAGTGCCCAGCCGCCATCCCTGCCTGGTGCAAGGCAGAGTGGAAGTGCCTTGCCTGGGGCACCCTGCACAGCTGACAGGGGGGACTTCCTGCCCAGTGGTGGAGCTCTGGCCAAGGCAGAGGGCGCCTCCCTGCCGGGCCCTCCACTCGTCCCACCAGGGCCGTGCTGGAGCCGGGAGGGCTGGGCAGAGCCAGAAAAGTGAGCCGCGGGTGTGCACCCGCCTATCAAGCAAAAGCCGGGCCGACCCGAGCTTGGCTTCCTGAGTCCCTCCAGCCCGACCCCGAAGGGGCCACCGGGAGAGGCCACCCGAGGCAGTGATAGCATCCACTCATCCGCGGACAGGGAGGCGAGGCGACAGCAGTGCTGCTTCCCTGGTCGGCGGCTTCAGTGGAGCCCGCAGCCACCCGTCCTTTCCACTCCTCACCCAGCCCGCCCCCATCCCCATCTTCAAACGCGCCAGCAGCTCCAAACACGGCGGCGATGCTCCAAACGCCGCAGTGGCTCGGGGATCGGTGCTCACTCGGTGGGGCTCAGCTCAGAGGAGGATGCAGCACGGGCCGTCACCTTGTCTCCCTGTTCACAGACGGGTGGGCACTATCACTGCCTCGGGTGGCCTCTCCCAGTGGCCCCTTTGGGGTCGAGCTGGAGGGACTTGGGAATCCAAGATCGGGTTGGCCCGGCTCTTTCGCTTGGCAGGAGGGCGCGCACCCGCGGCTCGCTTCCCAGCCCTGCCCAGCCCGCCCACCTCCAGCACAGCCCTAGCGGGATGAGTGGAGGGCCTGGTGGGGAGGCATTCACTGCCTTGGCCAGAGCTCTGCCGCCGGGCAGGAGGGCCCACCTGTTAGCTGCGCGGGGCGCCCCAGGTGAAGCTCTTTGCACTCTGTTTGGCACCAGGCAGGGATGGCGGCTGGGCGCTTCTCCCGGGGTGGGCTGATCCTGCACTGGGGCCCCGGGAGATTCACCTCCCCACTTGGGGTTGGGCTGCTCTCTCGGGCAGCGGAGGCTTTGTCATAGTAGGGTGTCATTTTTAAAAGAATGAGCTTTGCCTTCGAACGATGCCCGGGAAGGTGGCGACAGGAGCGCCTGAAGCCAAGTGTCTCCGGCGGGGCTCTGTTTGCAGGGAGGAGCGCTGGCCAGCCCCGCATGGCTGCGCCAAACACCGCAGCAATGCTCCAAACACCGCGGCGGTGCTCCAAACACCGCGGCGGCACAGGGAGAAGGGAAAGCAACGGTGGCGGAAGGTTTTCTAATACGAAGTGCCTTACCGGTACTGAGGCCGACATTAACGCCGATGCCACCTGCCTGCTGACCTGGCCTCCAGGCAGCACCATACCCGGGTCTGTAGCAAAAGTACTTGGCGATAGTAGGGAGGTTGGTGACGAGGCATGGTTGCCCGCGGGGCGCTCCTAACGGCAAGCCTCCCCACCCTCTCCCCATTTTGCATGTTTTAAAATAGGCCTAAATTTGGGGGGAAGGGACTTAATTTCATTTTAAGCCTATAAAACATGCTGGGACTTCCTATTGGGGGAGGCCATATTGTTGGAGAAACACGGTATTTACACAACTGATTAATATCCCTTGTTTCCTCATTCCCCACCCCCAGTATAACAATGGTATTTGTCTTCCTTTTATATTCAAGTCACTTCTTTTTTATTTACAATATTTCTATGGCCATCTATCTCATATAGCAACTCAACACACAATATATAATGCATATTAAAACAAGTTTTAGTACAGGTCTCCTGTTGCCTTTCACACAGCCCTATCATAATGAGAAGTAAACAAAAGCCAGTCTTCAAGCTATCTATATCAATAGTAAAGAGACTTTAAAACAAAGTGTTCCTTCAAAAATGAAGAGTACTTTTTAAAAAATGTCATCACTATGCTGGTAAAGAACAGCCAGTTCCAAAGTACTATAAGCCCATAATTAAATTTACTGATCCTATCCCAATATTTAATCCCTACATAACAGTTATGTTTTTGTCTCTCTTGATTCTGTTTCAAGCCTATTTCCTATTTCCTTGTAATGTTAAATGCAATAGGTGTTTCAATTTAACTTAGTTCATCATACCAAATACACTAATGATTTTTTTAAAATTAAAAATTATGAGATTTTTTGTTTTTACTCTTTTTACATGCATTAGACATCTTTTTGTATTGTATAGTACATAAATATTAACAACAAATAAAACCACAATATATTTTTTTAAAAACTCAAACATATTTAATTTGGTTTCTCTTACCTAGCACTTAAAAATCATACACCTTAGCCAATCAATTTTCTTTTTTTTGTTGATTTCTGCGTTTTATAGTCCAAACAAGCATTAACTATTCCATTAAGATCTCCCATCATACAAATATTAACATAGTCCAATTCAATTATTTTCGTATGTAATTTCCTGTAAAATTCTTCTTGCTTATCATTCGGAGCATAAATTGCAATTAAAAGTGTTTTAACATTATTGTCCATTATTTCCACCATCAAAATCCTTCCATCGTCATCTGTATAAATTAGTTCTGCCATAATTGTATCTTTAATATATAAAACCACACCTCTTTTTTTAGATTGTGCCAGCAATGTACATAATTTCCCTATTTATTTTTTTTTCAATATATATTTATGTTGTTTTTTGATATGTACTTCTTGTAGGCAAATTATATCAAATTTTAATTTCTCTAATTTGTGAAATACTTTTCTTCTTTTAGTAGCCAAATTAAGTCCATTTATGTTAATTGTAATCAATTTTCTTTCGTCCATGTTAGGCCTTGTGAGGTTTTATTTCTCTAGTAGGTCTTAATTCTCGTTGCTCTCTGGGTACAACACCTACTGCGCCTTCTTCTTTTTCTTTTTCAATTACTGCTATACACTCCTCTTGGAATTCAATTAGTGACTCTTCCTTTCTTGCTTCTTCCTCCTTTCCTCTGAAATATTCTAAGTAGAATAGCTCAGCTTTTTCAACTGTGTCAATTCTATGTCTTTGTTCCTGCCAGCTAAACAAGAGGCCTTCTGGCATCAGCCATCTGTAGTTAACTCCTCTTTTAAGTAACTCTTTGGTCAAAAATAGGTATTTTCTTCTCATCTCTCTTACTCTTCTTGGTACCTGTTTCAGCACCACAATTTCTTTATCTTTGTACTTTAAAGTTTTCTCCGTTGCCACCTGCAGTATCTGTGTCTTGATAATCTTTTTAGTGAATCTCATATGAACTTCTCTTGGTAGTCTGTTTCTCATTGCATATCTTGTATAGACACGGAACACTTCATCCATCCCATCCATCATCTTCTCTTTGGTTGTCTCTAGTGCTTCTGCCAGTATTTCTGTCACTATTTCAGCAAGATTTTCACCTTTTCCTTCTACAATTCTGATCTGTCAATTTCACTTCCCCCTCATGTATCCAATACCAGAAACAAAAAGAGAAAATGAGATCCTTCCTTTTTTTTAAAAAAAAGTAAAACTCAAATCCAAAAGAAGAGTCTTAATCAAAACAGACTTTCAAAAAATTGTTTAAAAAGTAAAAGTAGAAACAAAGATGGAAAATTTAGAAGAAACCAATCCAGTTTAAAATTCAGTAGCTTTACCAAATTCAAAGTTCCAATAAAAAGGGAAAAGGAAAAAACTCTCACTTTAACTAGTTTAATTTTGCAGCTTAAACTCTTCTCTTCATTTTTAATTTCACTTTAGATCTTTCAGGATGTTCTCTTCAAGCAATAATAAGTAAAAGTTCATTTCACCAAACTGACACATTTTTCTTCAATCTCTTCCGTTCTGGAGCTGTCCCAGCTTCAGCAGCTTGAATGGCTGCCTCTCCGCCACCAGCAAAAGGGCTTTTCCTGGATCAACCAGGGACTTTGCGATGTCCCTGGGATCGAAAGGGTGTGCCCTAATCAATCGCTGTCTCTACGGGACGGTTTAGGTCCATCGGGACTGTCCAGCTGTGGAGATATCAACGGCGATCTTGGAGGATCAAGATCGCGCATCATACTGCCACAACGCCAGCGACGCCCTGTCAATTTTATTTTATTTTTCTTTATCATAAAAAGCAGGTATAAAGCTATAAGTGTAATAGGGAAGTTTATTAGGTTTTTTCAGATGCCTCTACACTAAAACTAGAAGATTTGCCTTCCCTCTTTCTGAACTTTTAAATTTTGGTAGTAACTATGTAATGATTCTGAAAGGATGCCAAGGATACAGATGCAAAAGAATGTGGACAATCATAGCTTTCCTATATCTTGAACACCAACTGGTTACATCTCACCTACCCAAAAGGTAGGCAGGAAAATACACTTTAAAAAGCTAGGTGTGAGAGCTGGCATAATCATGCACATTCACAGCTAACCATAAGCTCTGGCACTCATATAGAATTGAATTCAATCAAATTCTTTATTGGCCAAATGTGACTGGACAACAAGGAATTTGTCTTAGTGCATATGCTCTCGGTGTACATAAAAGAAAAGATACATTCATCAAGAGTCGAGAATCATAAGGTACAACACTTAATAATAGTCATAGGGTGCAATAAGCAATCAAATCATACTAGGAAACAGTCAATAAAAATCATTAGGATGCAAGCAACAAAGCTACAGTCATACAGTCATTACTGGGAGGAGATGGGTAAAAGAAAAGATAGAAGGATTAATAGTAAAAATAATAGTAATGCAGACTTAGAAAATAGTTTGATAGTGTTGAGGGAATTATTTGTTTAGCAGAGTGATGGCGTTCGGGAAAGAACTGTTCTTGTGTCTAGTTGTTCTGGTATGCAGTGCTCTATCACTGAAACACTCCCAAAATGTCATACTGGATTTTAAAAACATCAAAACAAATTGATCAAAGATACAATTATCAACCTAAATTAGTTACATTTAAATGAGCCTGATAAAATTCTACCATTGTGCTAGATACAATGAAGGCCAGCCACCACATTCGTTTTTTGACTGTAAGGTATTTTGGAATCACCTGATAGTCCAATAGTGAAAATCTATTTTTCAATTCAAGGAATTCATTTTTTACTGAGTCTTATATCTCTATCCAAAGATAGCATAAAAAATACATAATATTTCCAAAAGATATGAGGAGTGTTCAGTGCTTTATATAATTGTCCAGATTACAAATTTGACATATTGCTTTAGTCATAGAAGTACAAGTTACCAACCCAGGACGTGCCTGTTCCTTATAAAAACTATCAATTAAAGTGTTCCAAATGGTATCACATGTTCTAGAATGAACAAATCTGTATTTTGTATAAGATTTAAACAATTAAAACTATATTTCTGTATAAAATTAAAATCACCAGAATACACACTTCTAGCAATGCTTCCCGAACCCATTAACTCACCATTCTCATCAAGTAAATCCTCTTCATCATCTCCATCATTGTCCTCCTCCATTGCTTCCTCATCATCTTCTTCCTCCTCTTCCTCTTCCATATCCTCCTGCTCCAAATCTGGGTCCACATCTGGATCACTCCCTGAGACTGACTCGTCCGACATGATTCCCAATAGCACTCCTTGTGCATTACCTGCTCATGATCTATATTACAGCAGCCCTACAAATTAAAATAGAGGAAATAAACATCCGATAAAATTTACAAGCTCTAAGGCATTATGTAGCACGAGCCAAGTTTGTTGAAAATTATCCAGATTCCTCTATTACTAACTTAGAATTACAAAGTTGGAAGGGACCTTGGAGGTCTTTTAGTCCAACCCCCTGCTTGGGCAGGAAATCCTACACCAGTGATGGTGGACCTTTTAGAGACTCGGTGCCCAAACTGCAACTCAAAACCCATTTATTACAAAGTGTCAACATAACAATTTAACCTGAATACTGAGGTTTTAGTTTAGAAAAAACAACTCATGCATTAACATTTTTTGTCTTAAAAGAAAAACACAATAACAGAGCTTTAAATGATGCAAACAACTTTTGATATTTACAATTTCAATCAACTCTGTCCCCAAAGCAGCTCTGTCTCCACTTCTGCAACTCCAGCTCCATCAGGCTCTTCTCTTCCCCTCCATCACTTTCTACAGGATGAGGACCCCACCCCTAGCCTGCCCCATGAGATGCCTGATCCCATTGGGGCTGCCCCAATCGACAAACTCTGGTGAACTTTGTGCTGGGGTGACGGTGCGTGTGCCCACAAGGGGGTTCTGAGTGCCCCCTCTGACACACATGCCATAGGTTTGCCACCACAGCTGTACACCACTTCAGACAAATGATTATCCAATCTCTTCTTTACAACTTCCAGTGTTGGAGCTTTCACAACTTCTGGAGGCAAGTTGTTCCACTGATTAATTGTTCTCACTGTCAGGAAATTTCTCCTTAAGTTTTAGGTTGCTTCTCTCCTTAAGTAGTTTCCATTCATTGCTTCTTGTCCTGCCCTCAGGTGTTTTGGAGAACAGGTTGACTCCCTCTTCTTTGTGGCAGCCCCTGAGATATTAGAACACAGCTATCATGTTACCCCTAGTCATTCTTTTCATCAGACTAGACATGCCCAGTTCCAGCAACTGTTCTTTATACATTTTAGTCTCCAGTCCCCTAATCATCTTTGTTGCTCTTCTCTACACTCTAGAGTCTCAACATCTTTTTTACATCGTGGCAACCAAAACTGGATGCAGTATTCCAAGTGTGGCCTTACCAAGGCATTATAAAGTGGTATATAAACTTAGAATTCTTATAAACACATCACTTTTTAGAATTATGATATCCTTTTCATGGCATGGCATGGGAATAATTACGAAGTCTCTAACCATTTATTTAAATTTATAGCTGAAAATATAACATGATAACAAGCACTTTAAACATCTGTGCATCTCTATGATGAATACAATTCCAAACTGAAGCAAATTTAAATTGCTTAAAATGAACATGCATGCATGATTATAATCTATTATATTTGAATATTTCCTGATTAATATTTTTCAATGAATGTTATATAAAACATGCATACATACATTTGCTCACTTTATAATAAAATATTCTCAACTTTTGAAAACTCTTGTGACTTCTGTCACACACTTTTAAAATAAATAAGATAAATATTTACCAAATGATATTTTAATGTTTTAACTCATGCTGTCATTAGCTATAACGGTTTACAGAATTTTTATAATAAATTTTAATTAAAAGTCATATATTTAATGCAAACATGGATATATAATCAATTAACATTTAGAGAATAAATGTTAAATGAATAAAAACATATAGTATGTATACAACCAAAAGAGCAGTAATAAGGGAAGCAGATGAACGAAGTAAAATCAAAATGAAGTAGTGGAATAGAGTAAGGAATTGAAAAGTTAACAAGTAAAGGTAGTTGTTGAAATACTTGAATTAGTATAGATTTACCGGTACAACAATTATTATAATGTTTTAATGCATAATTAATTTTTGGTCTTCTTCTGTTTCTGAAGAAACATCTTCAAGCAAAAACAAAGGAAGTCCAGTTGCCGTTTGAAAAAAAGCACCTTTGGGACATCCCAATAGAAAAATGTTTTATTACTGCAGTTTAATGGAAACGTACTTCTCAATAATATATTGATTGAATATTAAGCTTATAATCACTCTTGTATGGTAGAAGAAATGTAACCCAGTAATATGTGAGCAATTTTCAACTTGTACAAGCTTCAATTTGTATAACACTCTGGAGTCCTTCCAGAGTAAATTCTGAGGGCCAAGGGAGGTTGGATTGGTAGGATTATAACTCTCCAGATTAACCAAAGAAAGTATTTCTTTAAAGAAAGTATATATTTGGATTTTATCCATGAGCTATTTTTGACTTGCAAAACCCTGAACAGATTTGATCCTACCTAAACTGTAAATGCACAGGATACTTAAATGATTGAGCAATGAATATGATCTTCTCTTATTGCCTACGCATATAAGAAGCCAGTGTCAAAATTTACAATAATTATGTGAACTCAGTCAAGGGTACTAAATCAAGAAATCATGGGATAGTATTACATGTGAATCCAACACGTTATAGCTACACTGTGAATACTGGAAATTATTAAGAGTAAAATAAGGAACCTAAAGTACAAGCCAATCCAAACTGATCACTGTTTAAATATATACTGATTGCTTCCATTTCTTCAGATCTGATTAAATTTCTAATCTAAATCTAATTTAGGAATTAGATTTCTAATCTAATCAAATTAAGTATAGGAAGAAAGAGAAAGAGAAAGAAAAATAAAGCCCGAAAGCAAAAAGACAGTTACATAACAACTCCCTTAAAATAAACATAACATTAAATGTGACGTCTGTGCTTCCCAATGCTTGTTTATTTCCTTTTTAAACTAGGTCTAAATTTATCTTCCCAGAAAATAGGAATATATTCTATTTTTTCAACTTATAACCAGACCTTCAATTGTGGATTCTCTAATAAAATTCAATAAAAGATCAACATAAAATAATCAATGAATCCAGTCAGATTTAAGAATATTTCTAAATTATTAAATAATTGAATAAAATACTTTTCATGGAAGATTTTTATTCTAATAATGTATTTAAAGCTATCAGTCCTTATTTAACAAATAAAATATGTACAGAAGATAGCAAAAGTGCATACAATGTATCATATATTTTATTAAATGTTCAATTTGGTTGCCATTTTTTGCAAATACTTCCTTAATCTTTTGATGCCTTTCAACATCTCTATGTATAGTAACATTCTCTCTGAAAAAAATATTAAAAAATATTATGATTGGGCTCTGGAACCTGCCTTTTGATGCATCCTGTATACAATAAAAATCTTATCAAAACCAATTTTATTTTAAGGAAGCTCTTACCCAAAACAGTGTCAACTTATACTGGTGAACTGCTTACTGGATCAAGCAAAATCTGATCATAAAAGCAACCCTCTCATACCTGCATACCCATTTCATTATCATATATCTTATCTATTATTTCCAATTACATAAGAAGTGCTACTTTAGAGGGCTAACTGTCACATGACAAACTTGAGATATAAAATATGAGTATTCTATCCCAGTCAGGTAACCACAACTAGACATTAGCTTCCCCTCATTTTTTACATATGCCTAACCCAGTTCAAAGCCATCTACCAAGGAAAATTACATAATACATCTACCTCCCTAATTTAATGATAGGTTATTCCAACCTTTCTCTCTCTCACACACAAATCAGCATTTAATCAATGGTGGTAACACTTGTTTCAAATTGATGAGCAAATTATTTTCAAATGATTAATTACACTATGTTGACAGCTCAGAATTATCTCTTAATAACTCATCTTCTATTCTCCTAACATAATAAGTACCACATTAAAAGTTGTAATTTTGATACATTACACATAAAAATTACACAGGATTGTATGGTTCTGGATCAAACGTGATCTAGAATAATTGCGATAAATCACAAGATTAAGGTAAAGAAATAAGAAAAAGCAATAGGAGAAAAAGAAAAAGAAGAGGATGAAGAATACTATTTCCTCACATGAGAAAAGGAGTCAAACATTTATTCCAAGAAACTACTGTTTAAACATCAACCTCATATTTGTGAATGTCTTTTACTAAGCTACAGCCCCTTATTACTCCAGTATTTACCAATGGGAAGCAAGATGAGAAAAAGATATTTCAACCTTTGAATAAAGATAAACATGAAATCAGGTCTAATTGTTTTTTTATATAATTCCATGTAAGTTTCTCCATTCATCCAATAATTTTAAGAATTAAATTTATTTAGTTTTTTAAAACATTAGATAAATATATAGATCAAAAATTATTTTTTACAAAAAATATTTTACTATTATCAATTAAAAAGGGCAAGCTAAGCTAATTTGGGAGCATAACATTTCTTAAATACAACAGAAAGTCAATTTAGAACCAAATCCCACGAGCTAAGACTGACAAATAAAGTTGATTTATTGTTATTTTCATGCAAAAATCACCTTATTAAAATGACCTATAGAGTTTATAATTAACAATCACAACACAAAATTTCAGATAACTCCCAAGAGTAAAGAAGATTTGTATGAAAGAAGTATCCACAAAGGAATGAATTATCCAGAAGGGTACAAGCAATCATTGCAATTAAAAGCTGACTACTAGCAAAAGAAGATAAAAGCCAAACTGTATTTGCTGTATCTTTTAAATTATTTCTTTGGTAGAGTAATAAAAGAGGATATAATAACAGAAAATGTTGGCAAGCAGAAATACACAACACACACACACACACATACACACTACTCCTCTACTCTACTCGTTGCAGAATACCTTATGCCACCAGACTTGAAATTCTAGATCTAGAAAACCTAGAACTACGCCGCCTTTGGTCCAATCTAAGTATGGTATATAAAATCATACATTGCAATGTCCTACCTATCAATGAATTCTTCAGCTTCAACCATAACAATACAAGAGCACACAATAGATACAAACTCAAAGTTAACCGCATCAAACTTGATTGCAGGAAATACGACTTCAGCAACAGAGTGGTCAATGTCTGGAATACTCTACCTGACTGGTTTCTTCTCCAAACCCCAAAAACTTTAACCTCAGACTGTCTACTATTGACCTCACCCCTTTCCTAAGAGATCTGTAGGGGGCATGCATAAGCGCATCAATGTGCCTACTGTCCCTGTCCTATTGTTTCTTTTTTATTTTTCTTATTCGTATCCATTTCATGTACTATATTTCTATACTTATACCTGTAATCTTATAATCGCTTGACAAAATAAATAAATAAATAAAATAAAGGAGAAAGAGAAAAAAAAACTTGGGATGAGAAAAGATGATGCATTTACCACCTCCATAATAGAGTAGAATAACTCAGTATCCATTCTAATTCTAGAAAAAAAAAGTACATGGCAGTATCTGATGATAAGTATAGAACAAAACTGCTGGTGACAGAACAGGTTGCCTCATTTACAATATGAGTCAGAAAATTCCCAAGCTATGCTATTTACCAAAGTAACTCTCAAAGCATACAATACTCCAATAAATATTTTTAGCTGTAGGCAAGATTCAGATTACATAACTATATAAATTACTATCTAAAATATTAGCACGTATATCTGGGTTGCTCTACATATCTGAGTGGTGGCAAACATTTGCTTTTATTTATTTCTTCTATGTATCTAAATTATAATCCTTATTCTAATTTAGGCCTATCCTGATGTAGAAAATCAACATGGCACGTGACTTGGCTGAGTAAAAAAGATTAGCTTTGCTGCAATCTAAGAACAACCCAAATCTAACCCACTTTGAATAGCCAGGTAAATGATAAAATTCTTGTATAACATAAGTAACTTATTCTTTCAGCATAGCTATCAGTATGAAATCTGATATTACATAATCTTGTCTTTTCAGAAACTTACCCATATTGAAGAACATGCTTACAGCAAAAGCTAAGTAACTTCTAACTAATTAAGCTAAGCTTTTCTTTGTTGACTTTCTTACTCAACAAAACTTTGGCAGTTTATTCTGCTCTTGGCTTGGAAATGGATAAGTCCTGCCTTACCAGCTACATTTTTACAACATACTCTCATCCATTAAGATCATTGTGTAAATTGCAAGATACATTCTCCTCTTGGTCAAGCATACAAATTAAGCACAGTAACTTCCAAGTAGAAAAGCCTATGGTTGAAAATAAGACATGTTATACCAAATGCATATAGGTAGTCCTCGACTTACAACAGTTCATTTAGTGACCATTCAAAATGACAACAGCAATGAAAAAAGTGACTTATGACCATTTCTCACACTTACAACCACTGAAGCATCCCTCTGGTCATGTGATCAAAATTCAGATATTTGGCAACTGACTCACATTTATGACAGTTGGAGTGTCCCGGTTCATGTGAGCCCCTTTTATGACAAGCAAAGTAAATGGAGAAGCCCCGATTTAAGAACCGTGTTATTAACTTAACCACTGCACTTAACAACTGTGGCAAGAAAGTTCGTAAAACGGGGCAAAACTCACTTAACAAATGGCTCACTTAGCAACAGAAATTTTGGGTTCAATTATGGTTGTAAATCGAGGACTCTCTAATGCAGTTCATATTGAATACCACAAGATCAGATTATGAATAGTTTGCAATTCTTGTCCAGAGCTGCAATATGCTTCCTGCAAATTGGAATTTGTCCTGAAGGTGAAAAAGCCTGAATGAACAGCAATATTCTGGACTGGGACATATATAAACATTTTGCACTAGATTTTTTTTCCTGTTCTCTATATACTTTATATCTATATCTATCTATCCATCCTAGGCATTCTCAAACTATGGCCCATGGGCTGGATACAGCCCGCCAAAGCCAATAATCTGGCTCGCATGGGATCATGAGGCTGCCCCGCCCACATCACCCTGCCCACCTGCCAGCCCCCACCCTTAGGCCGAGCGCAGGATTTTCCTTGGCGAGTCCCGTGGGCTACAACTGAAAGGCAAGGCCAACGTTTTTGGCCCAGCAGAATGATTCTGGGGGGTGGGGGAGGTGAAAAAAGGGGTGGGCAGAGGCCCTGGGAGGCATCCGCATGTCCTGTTTTTGGCCGGCAGAGTGCTTCTGGGGATGGGAGAAAGCAAAAACAGGCCGCGCCTTTTGCCAGCCGAGGAAAGAACTCGAAGATTTCCCAGGGACTTTAGTCCATCGTCATTCCACTGGGGGAAAAAAACCAAAAGGGAGAGGCTGCGCCTGCTGCCTAATTACGCATCACTTCCAAGAGTCATGCTTAATGCCAGGTACCTGCGTACTTTCCATTCATTCTGAGCAAAGCAGAGCAGAAGCAGAGAGGGGTAGGAGGCCTGAGAGCACTATCTCATGCCGGCTAGATTAGTCCAGAAGCAGTAGATCCCCCGATCATGGGCTGGATGCGGGGTCTAAGGCAGGGGGGAGGCCCTCAGTGGAGTGCACCACCCTGGCACTAAGCGCAACTCTTGGAAGCAATGCTTAATTACGCAGCAGGTGCAGCCTCTCTCATTGGGACCCTTCGGCTTCCCCTCCGCCTAGCAGAGCAACAGTGGCAAATCTTTGAGCTCTTTCCTCGGCTGGCGACAGGCGCAGCCTTCACTCACGAGGAGAGCTTGGCGGCCCATGGAAAAGCGGAGCTATCAAGACATGAGCGAGCTAGGGAGCGGGCGCCGCAACAGCTGCCCACCACCTTCTCTCCCCCTCTCCCGCTGCCACTTGGCTACCTGTCCTTCCACTTTCAGACCGGTGGCTGGTCAGGCTGCCTGCCCCTGGAGGAGGATGGTTGTCTCTGCTCCTGGAGCGGGAGACAGGAAGGGCATCCAAGCAGCAGTGATGTGGGAAAGATGGCAGGTGGCTGTTGCGGCCCACTCCCTAGCTCGCTCATATCTCGGTGGCCACTGAGCCCCTGCCTTGGGACTTCCTCGCCTGATCTGCTCCAAGCAATGCTTGCCTGGTCGGATCCTGCCTGCCAGACATGCGGAGCCCTTGATCGAGCCTGTTGCGTGCGTTCAGCACATGCGGCGGAAATTCCGGGACAACCAGCGAGATTCCAAAGCTCATTACTGTATATAAATATGCAAGGGGCACTAAATATTAGCTCTTTGGCAGAGAAATATTTAGGATTATTATCTTTCATGAGACTAATATAATCAATAGGGTTGTAAATGATGCATAACTCAAAAAGACTAGCAAATAATTATGTTTCAGGCTCAACAATTTCAAACAATCATATTACAATGCTAAAATAGAAAAGGATTATGAAAAGCTGTATTTACCAACATTTTCTCTTTTGTACAAACTATTACAGGTACTAGAGTCTCAGTGATTTAATATATGATGTACAATCAATTCCTTCTTGTCTGTACTACTCTAGGTAATGATTATACTTGTCTGGTAATAGACACTTTCGGATTCTGAAAAAAATGGGCCAATGTACAGCCAACTGGTAAAAAGGCATGCTTCAATGAAGGACATGCTAACATAGAAGGATTATGGAGGATTTACTTCAATTTAGGATCCACCAGAGTTATAACATATACTTTGTATGTATTACCAATGCTTCCTGTCAGAATTAAGAGAAATGATATTGACAGGAAATACTCTGAGCAAATTCAGATGGTCTTCTTCACCATTGTCTAGTTTTTCAAAAAAGAAAAAAAGGAATTTCCAAAAGTTAATTTCTAGTTAAATATAGTATATAAATCCAAAGTTACACTAATAGAATTGTTTAACAAGAGCCTTAATAAGTATTGTGTTGGCCAATATATAAATTACAGAAATAACACCATCAACTGATGCTTATTTTTACTTGTAATAATGAGGACAGTAGAATTCACTATTATTCACATTAGGGGTTTGGTCAAAAAATAACATTCTAAAAATATGTGATTGACCCTAATTCCACAGTGCAGATTAGATTCCTGCTAGGGCAACCAGATCACAGTTGCAAAATTTTAGACATCACTTGGTTGTCACAAGCAGCAGGAACTATGCATTTTCTATATTCCTTTGCTATAATCAAATCATTATGACATGCAGCCATGAAATAAAAGAGACATCTGCTATTTGGAAAAACAGACTTTTGACAAGTTTGGACAATAAACTATAAAATAACAATAAACAACAAATATTTACACTCTCAAGATTATGGTCTTCCTACCTATAACACATAGTTCAGAAAATTGGACAATTAGAAAAAATTGGACGATTAATAACTTTGAATTATGGTGCTGGAGAAAACTATTAAGAATACCTTGGACCAGAAGAAATTAATCAATTCTAGGTGAAGTAACACCAGACTTCCCCCTTGTTATGTATATCTGAGACACTAATAATAAAATTAAAGTTTAAGGATATAAAACAATGGCAAAAATTAGTGAAGAAGCCCTGATACTAGGAAAAATTGAAGACAGTCAAAAAAGAAGCTACCAGAAGACATAAACAAAAGTGTGCAGAACTAAAGAAATAGTTGCTGACAGCCAATCTTGAAGACAGTATTTTTATCTGGATATGAAGAATCAAACTGGTGACTGATTCTTCTTTGGGGTTGGTTTTTTCCAACTTTCAATCTAGGGAAAAACCCTAGAATTTTCAAGTGGTCACCCATTCAAATATTAATTAGAGGTGAACATGTTTACTTTTCAAGTTAGAAGTTTCAGCTGGATGTTATCACCTGCTAAGATGGCTGCATTTTATTTTGTAAAGCTTCATGCACATTGGTAAATAAAAATAAAAATCTTTTAAAAGGATTTAAGAACCATAAGGTTATTTATATATGTATGCAAAATACAGAATTACAACTGTTCTAATATTTCATATGAGACACGGATGATACTCCCACATTCCTTTTCCATTTCTGTTTCATAAATTAATAATTTAAATTCAGCTGTCTTTTCACTCTTAATTATTACTCTGCTGACCTGGTTTACATGTAATATAAATCCACAATGTAGCTTACTTGTTTTGCTTACTTAGAATACTGAACTCATCCTAAGGCGAGAAAAAAATAAACTAATTTTCAAATCATAGTAGATGGGATCACATACAACTTCCTTATTGATTGCTTTCATACTCACACATTTTGGTTTGGAAAGTACAATGATAAGCTTCAGAGAAAACTTGGCTAAAGCATGTAGATGAAGACGCAGGAAAACTCAGACTCACTAACAGAATTGAAATAATTAGCCCATAACCAACAAAAATAAAAGAATATGCTACTGAATATGTCTGATATCCTGCCTTTCTTCCAGAAGCTCAAGATGCTCTAAAACACGGATGTCAAATCGCCATGTCACATTGCCATCATGTTTTTTCCCTTTGTGGAACTAGGGTGGGTGTGGCCACAGCGTGATGCTTCTGGCCTACAGGCCGCCAGTTTGACACCACTGCTCTAAAAGCACCTTCTTTCTTTTACTCTATAATCATAATCCTATAAATTAAGTTTGTGTTGACACAATTTCAAACTAATAGAATTTCCATGGTTAAGAACAGACCTAAGCCCCAATCTATCCCTAATCGTATATCATAATCAATAAATTATCCTGACTTAAAATATGAATTATTATTATTTCACTGAATAAGTCCTCTTTGTCTATGTCAAGCCTTACTAAACTCAAACTTCTCAGAACAATTTCTGACATGCTCCTACACAAGATATAACGACATTCATTTCTCATGTTTTCCATTTCTCTACATCTCTGTCTTGCTCAAATTAGAATTTTCACACTCTCCAGGAAAATTATAAAAAAGATGCAAAAGCTATTAATATCCTAAAAACCTGTATACAAGAATCAAGATGCAAAAACTGTACTTTGGATAAAACTGAAAAATAGAAGAAACACAATTATATATGTTTTCCTTCCTTAAAATATAAAACATCTCTTGACAAATCAGCCCACAGTTCTCGCATGAGGCACAAATTACCAGGCTCTAATTTTCCTACTTCAGACACATTATATGAAAATGCTTGGGAAAAGATTTTAATTAATGCTGGGAAAGGTAGAAGGAAAGAGAAGAAAAATACAGCCAGCAGCAAAGTGGATGGACTCAGTAACAGTGGTGATCAGTGTACTCTTGGGAGTCCTGAAAGAACACGTTAAGATAGATCATCTGGAAGAAAATCTATGTATGAAGTCTCTGAAAGTAAAAAATGACTTGATGGCACATAATCAATCAGTCTCTGTACAAACTTTTCACTGTCAAGCTTCTGTCTTCCCTTTTTTCAAGTTTTGCTTTCTATCCATCTATTATCCTTCAGTCCTTTGATCATGGCATTAAGTTTTTATAAATTCAGTTTCTGGTGCCACCCAATTGCCAAGTGATTCAAAGCTTCTAACAAAGGAGATTAAAACAAAAGCAAGATAATAAATTTTAAGGAGTCAAAATAATAAAACAGCCATGCCAAGAGAATGGCTTGACGGTATGATTGATTTTATGTCATTACATAGGTGTTAACATTTACTGACCACATAGATAGATTTTCTCTCAGAGGATATATCTGCCACCTGATCCTTCGGACCTTTCAACAATATACCTACCACCACTATAATTGAGTCTCTCTACTTCACAAGAGAAGACAACGATACAAATACATAATACCCTGTGAGTTCACAAATCATCCCAGCCCAGTGCTGGAGGAAGAGCCAGGTTTTTAAGACCATCCTAAAGGGCAACATAATTGGAGGTCTATGGACAGAGTGGGGGGACAGAGGCATGCTATCCCAAAGGGCAGCCATAGCAACAGAGAAGGTATTACTCCTTGACCCCATTAATGACACTTCTTTATTGACAAGACACACTATTAAGATATCATAGAGCAGGCAGGAACCATAAAGGAAAGAGGTAGTCTCACAAGTATCCAGATCCTAAACCATGAAGGACTTTATAGATCATTAGCACCTTGAATTCAACTCAAAAACCAAAAGCTACATTCTCTGCACCAGCTATAGCTTCCAACTAGTCTTTAACGATTGTCCCATTCATTATTCAAAAATGTGTCTCTTATCAAATCCTCCAGAACAGATGCACCAGTGTACTGGGGGTAAATCTGTTCCAGACAGATTCTGTTCTTTCATTAGACACAGTTAAATAAACAATGTATCATCACATTTTTCTACAATAACTTCATTTAATAGACTAACCTAATTCGTACTTTCAAGTTTTTCAATCTCTAATTCTCTGTCAAAAGCAACCCACGGAGGCAAAATAAATGCAACTTTAACCATCTGAAGTGTCTATTTCACTTTAATACTCAGTAGTAAGAATAATTCAAATTTTAAAAATATATAATGACATAGATGTATATATGTTAACATAAAATATAAAATATTTTTTTTATCTGCACATAAAAATAAAATAAAATCCTTTATAATTTAAGCAAGTAACAAGTTACATTTGGTGAATTAAATAGAACTGACATCAAACTGCAAATATCAGGTGTTTTCACTTTAAAGTTTTCAAAGTGTGTATCACAAGACTTTTGTTCACAACTGATTAAAATGGAAAGCAGGCAGCCAAATCTAAAGTTATATCATTATGCCAGGTCTTTCCACAGTGTGCATCTAAATTATTGTGCTACTTTGGTATCTTCAATATTAACTTTATAATATTTTAATCTTTTTTAAACGATCCAAAGATCTTCCAAAGAGTTGGTAGCGTTTTGAACTAGCCACGCACAAGGCGAGGACCTCGAATTCTTTGCAGCTATAATAGCCCTATCTTCTCTGGACGACAAACGATCGATCAACTCAGCCTCTAAGCTTTACAACGTTATTCGCATCTTTGCTCCCCTACATTACCGCCCCTTCTCTCAGGACCCTTAAAAGTCTCCCAGCCTTCAGGGGAGCAAAACGTTAAAGAGAAGAAACCCCGCGTCTTTATTCACTGGGAGGACTCTTCCTGTACACTAGTTTTATCCAGCTTCCTTCTACTTACCCGCCCACCCGCCGAGAATCTCGATCCCCGATCCCCTTGCCCACGCCTCCCCGTGCCGGCCTTTCCGTCCCGGGGTGCCCACACCAGAGCCTGGCTGAAGCAAGGCAGCGGCCATGCATTCTCAGGGCGACCGCGGTGCGATGCCTGGCCTTCTTTCTCTCGCGCCACGGGGAGGCGGGAGCGGAGGGCTTCCCATTCTCTGCCTCCCACCCACCCCCTGGGCCCATCCGCTCCCCCGGCGCCTCCATTGGTGCGCGATCTCTTCTTCCTTTCATCCATCCATCCCTCTTGGCGACTCTAGCCAGAGTCCGGGCTAGTCTCACCTCTTAGTGGGGCTGCGGGCCAGGGCCGCTAAGGGAGCCCGGGGGGGGGGGAGGGGGCGCTGAGGCGCTCCGCGCGCTCCTGGTGCGCGCCGGCCCCCGTTTAACGCTCGTCGTTGTCACCGTCACCGCCTCCTCCACCACCTCCTCCTCCTTCTTCTCGTCGCTCCTCAATCCCTCCGCTTGGGGTACGCAACGGTAATATGTCCCCTTAGTCGGAGCTACTTGGAGGATTTCCCCGGGCAGCAACAGGCACACCGACAGCAAAGGTTCCGAGAGTGTACAAAGGTTCCCACATCCCTTGGGAATTGGCACAGTAGACAGAAAGGAGGCGAAAAGAGAAAAACGAAGGGTTGGAGGACCTGCAGAAGGAATTCATTCGGGACAAAGATGGGGGAACCCGGGCTCTGTGTGTATTCCTAAATGGTTAAAACAGAACTCGATACAGTTCAGGCCTAGAAAAGAAGCAAGGGGACTTAAATCCCCGCGGCTATCTTCTTGTCCTGTCAGAGCTCTTCGCGAGTCAAATCAAGCAACTTCGGTCTCCTTGCTAGCCGTCAGCTAGTTTCAACACCACTGTTGTGTCAAGAAAAGAAAGAAAAAGAGGTGCCCACGTGGTCCTTGCCCTAACAAAACAGATAGTTATAGTGTCCGGTATTGTTTTCCCCTGGGTTCCCTCTCCCCATGTTTGTTTTAAAAAGTAGCAAAATGTAAGGGCTTGCATTGTAATAGAATAAAAAAAAAACAAATATTGTTCTGGAGATCGGCTGAAATATAAGGTAACAAAGCAGTGGACCAAGAAGTTTTGAATGTTTTGCAATATTATTAACTGAAAAGTTGAGAGAAGAGCAAGAGGAAAAATATTAAGGGTGCAACCTGCAACTGAGGGCTGTGTACAGCTGTTGGAAGTTAAAACCCACCCCCTCCTAGGAAAATGAAATATTTTAGGATATACTAAAAAGGCAGAATATTTCCACTAAAAAGAAAAGTAGAAACTCAGAGAGGCAGAAACTGGGGAGAAAAGGTGGTCACCTTTGCTAATGGACCATTACTCTGGTCTGGGCCAGTCTATTTTACATAACAAAGAACTACTCCAGGTAAACCCATAATAGGAGTTGCCCAAAGCCCTTTCATTACATCATCATCCAGCAAGGTTCAACCAAGTCTGGGATGCAGGACAGCCTACAGAGTTTCTCCTGCATGGCCCTATGGGAGTCTGACAACCAATCAGAATAGAAGCTCAAATTCAAATCCCAACAGAGGGCATAAAATCAAGGGACTCTCAGCATGTCTTCCCTTTTTTTTCCTGCCCAAGAACCCATCCTGTTCATCGATAAACCATCTTTCCAAGCAGTCACCATGTTTCCAATGTCTTTCTTCCCCACTTGGAATTGAACCCAGAAGGATATTTCTTCCAATGCCTTCAGCCTAATTTCATGGTGGTGAAAAGGAAATAGCAGGAGCAGTTGAAGAAGGGGAAACTAGGAAAAAGAAAAGACCTGAAAGTAAGAAAGCAAAAATTAAAGCATTGGAGAAGGATGGAAGGAAAGGGCAGGAAATTCTCTATAATTCACCAGCTAAAATCTCTTAATAAATTGTATCCTCTTCCTCTTCCAGCAATCTCTGGGGACATAAGAGAATGGTAGAAAAATGAGAAAGAACAGAAATCATATTTAGCACTCCTGAAATTATCCACGCTCTACCAGGGTCCACTGAAGCTGTTCATCACTCACTCACTGAGGAGTTTATTTTCACTCTCTATAATAAAGGTATGGTTTGAACAAAGCTGTATCATAAGTCAAGGCTGAAGTAAATTCTTTAGTCTCAATTCCCAGTTCCTGGTTAATTTAAAAATTCCAAATACAATAGTCAGTAAACTGGATATAAAAACAATGTTTTTACAATGATGATCCAAAAACTAGAACTAATTAACATCTTATATATTTGTAATCAGGATGCTCTGCCCTTCAGATTAAACAGTAATATATTACAATAAACACTTATCGTTATTCAAAGACAATTCTTTATTTAAAAGAGATATGGCACTTGAATATTGAAATTATGTAGCAACTGAACACTGCTATTCTATCATATGATGACACTGTTCTGGTTCTTTGATAAACTACTTAAGAAAGTAATAAGAGGTTTCACATTTTCATATAACAATTCTCATAGAGGGGAGACAGGAGATTAATACTGGTTAATGAAATGAGACGGTGATAAATCATGTTAGACAGAAGAGTTTTGGAGTTGCCAGAAGTTTATTTGCTCTAGAATGAATCAAAATATTCCAGAGTGGGTAAAAGAAGACATTCCAGAGTGGTCCAAAGACCACAAAGAGATGAAGAGATCATCCATCATGGGATCATATTTTGAAGGAAGAACAAGAAAGAAAATGGTTTGCTAACTTGAGAAGCTGCCAATCATGAGTAATTAACATCTTTAATTCTAAGAGGGAAGGAGGAAATATAAACAAAACAATATACACAGGTAGCCACAAACTTAGATTAAGCGTGTCAAGCAAGCAGGGAAGAATTAATCCAGAAATAATGGCTCATGAAAGATTGTATTATACAAAAGTCAGAAAATACAGAAGAGGACAAAAAATATCAAAACTCCCCACCCTTAGCTCTCCAGAATAGTTCCCAGCTGAAATATGAATACTAATAGAAATCAATAGTCAAAAAGCAGAAGGCCTCATCTAGATGGTATTAGTCTAAAACTATCATCACCATCTTGGGCAAACTAAAAACATTTGTTGAAGCTTAGATGTAGATCTACAATCAGAAACAGAAAATGACTGTTAATATGAAAAATCTGGCATGCAAAGTAATTATGATACTGATATTGCCTTGCTAATATATGAATACCTGATAGTTGGAGATATTTCACTGCAATAACAGAAGCAGAATTAAGTAGCTAGAGTCATTATCAGACTTCAAGCTAAAAAAAAAACAAAAGCAAGTAGAAGAAAGGATAATGGAAGAGTTATCTCCAGTTTTAACATCTAACCTAGATGCCACTGATGTTGTAAAGTAGCCATATAAAGAGAAAGATTTTAGGTGGATAGATAAAAATAGAAGCCAGATTTTAGAACACAAATGGGATGTGGATGTAAGATATCTTTAACAAAAAGGCCTTTCCTTGGCAAGCTGTGAAGAGGCAGTAAGAATGTTGTAGCTTTATGAAAATCCTTATAAAGTTAGAAGAGACCCAGACAGTGAAGAAAAAGTGAAGCAAGTAGTACGCTCCACAGAGTTTCAGAGCAGACTTACTTAAACTCACCCATGAAAACTCATAGTTAGATTATGTAGCTCAAGAAGGAAACTGATGAGACTTGGAAGAGCTAACAGAAATAGATACTAACCCATGCACATGTATGTGGAGGTAGCTGAAACATTACAATGATTTGGAAAGGGATGTTTTGTAATTTGCTTGCATAGACTGCAAGCACTTTTTTTCAAAGACTGCATAGCTCTACTGTGAACGTTATTCAGTGTGGCTCTAAAATTGCCTATAAGAGTCTTGGGACAGTATGCAGCATATCAGTGCCAGCACTATGATACAGGAAAGAAAAAAGAGGGCTGTGAAAATATTTACAGACCCCACACTTCCCGGACATAAACTGTTTCAACTCCTTCCCTCAAAACGATGCTATAGAGCACTGCACATCAGAACAACTAGACCCAAGAACAGTTTTTTCCCAAATACCATCACTTTGCTAAACAAATAATTCCCTCAACCCTGTCTAACTATTTACAAAGTCTGCACTACTATTACTATTAATGTATCTTTTCTTTTATGTATACTGAAAGCATTTGCACCAAGACAAATTCCTTGTGTGTCCAATCACACTTGGCCAATAAAAAAAAAAGAACACCAGGGATTTTGCCAAGAACCAAGGGCACAGAGTGGCCAGAGAAAGCAGGAAAAAAAACAGCCATAGGTAGATCAATCAACCAAGGTAAACTTGTAAAGTTATATTAGTAAGTATGTAGCAAGGGAATCCACTTATTCTGTCATAAATGAACTAAACAGTTATTTAAAGGAGCAGATTCAGATCAGATGGAGATCTTAGTATGGCAGATTCATTTTCAGTGTGATTGAAATGGAAGAGGCGTAATGCATATTAACTGAGTACAATACATACATTACATTCATCTATATTTTTCACATGCAGGTAGTCTTCACTTGATAACCATTCATTCCGCAACTGCTTGAAATTACGATTGCACAGAACCAAGAGACTTACAACCCATGTCCAAAGTTATGGCCGTTGCAGTGCCCCTGCAGATTATTTGAATCCATTGCACTCATGTTTTAGGCCTAAATTAAATACGAAGACAGCACTGATGATGCTTATAAGTGATCTGGTTTGGCTTTGGGACAGAGTAGTATACCCAATCCTGGCTTTCTTGGTGGTTTTTGATATCATTGACTACGATATCCTTCTGGAACAGTTGAAGGGGTTAGAAGGTAAGTTCTATAGAGGTTCTCCTTCTTCCTCTGAATCAGTATTAATGAGAGAGAGAGATTCAGCTCTAGGCCTCTATTCCACAGGATGCCACTTCTATTTAACATCTACATCAAATTGTTGGGCAAATATATCCTCCACAGTGGAGTTAAGTATCTCCAGTATGCTGTTGACACTCAGGCTGTCCATTAAGGTCCTTCTCATATTTCTAATCAACATACATTTGCTATCACCACATTCATTGGACATTTATCCATAAATATATTAAATCATCAAGAAGACATCAGCATCTTTTTAACTCTCTGGTCAGCAATGATTCAGATGCTAAATATTCTATTTATTCCCATTATGCTTTATATCCATCCTATTCTTACTACACTTAGTAATCAATCATCAACTGCATAGTTGTGCAGAAGTATTGTTTCTAGCCCATTCTTTTATCATAATGTTTCCCTAAATCAACAAGCATAGAACAAACTATGAACTATCTTTTTCAAATCCCATATTTGAAATTCTCAGTAGCCTACTGAAGAAAAATCTGTTCTGCACGCCCCCTCCTGGCATAATATTATATTGCACTAGGAAAATGTAGAGTAATTAAAACATGTGTTTTCTCACTAATATGCTGATGATACTCAACCAAAGTGTTTCTCAACCTGTTTTTCAGTTGTGGACCCCTTTCAACCTTGTTTTGCTCCTGTGGCTCCTGTGGTTCCATTGCTGTAAATGGACATAGGCCTGTATGTTCAAGTCTGTTAAGATCCTTCCACTTCAGCAAGAAATCAAGACCTTACTTTCTCCATCCAGGCTTCCTTTTAGTCAATTAGTTTGATGATGAGATTAATTATTTTTATAACATTTTTCAAGTTTAAGAGTTGAAAAACTCTTTTGTATTCTAATCTGCCTAACCCTATGGGAAGGAAGGAAGATAGCAACCATAATCACCTTCCCAGAGAAAGAGTCAAAAGAGAAGCTGTGGGTCACAGGGTGTGACCCTAGAAAGGAAGGAGTAAAGGGTTTCAAAGAGCATCCTTGAAGTGATGCAGTACTCTGAAACATTCTTGCATGCCTAACTGGCAAGTTAGAGCTATTTTCTCTACCAGCAGATGTCCTTAAGAAGATCTCCACCTGTCTGCAAATTACACCAGATGTTACAGAGTTGTGCTTAAGGAGGCATTAACAATAGACAATTGCTCACAAGTATTCTAGGCACACACGTACAACATTGCAGAGAAACTAACTGAGGCAAGGCAGGATTTTATAAAAATGATATGTGTTGCTAGATACTCTGGAAAGATTTTATTATGAAAAATAGGAAATATATGAAGCAATTCATTATGCATTTTGCTGTACTTTTAAACATTATTATTGTACAATCTAAATCTCAGCTACAAAAAAACATGGTCAGCTGATATTTAACAATATATGGAGAATCATAAGGTCTATATCCCTTAAATGCCAAGTTTTGTGAAATTTATTTTTTTGAGAAAAGGACTTACAGTATTTAACAGCAGTATTCAACTGTGCGGTGGTGCAATAATTAGACTGCAGTACTGCAGGCTACTTCTCCTGATTGTCAGCTACTTGCAATTTGGCAGTTCAAATCCCACCAGGCTCAAGGTTGACTCAGCCTTTCATCTTTCCGAGGTGGGTAAAATGAGAGCCCAAATTGTTGGAGGCAATATGCTGACTCTGTAAACCAGTTAAAGAGGGCTGTAAAGCACTGTGAAGCGATATATAAGTCTAAGTGCTACTGCTATTGCTATAATAATGAGTGTTACTTGTTGCATAGGGTGATTCCTGTTGAAGAGGGAATGCTTTGCTTTGGAAACAGTTAACACACACACCTCATACATATAAACCAAATCAGAAAACTTTTCTGTCCCTTTTCCTTCGTGTTTTTTCCTTTGTGTCTTGCATTGTTGGTCCCAGGCAACATGCTTCATTTTCTTCTTTTGCTTTAAATAAACTCTTAATGAAATTGTTGAGGTGTTTGTCAATCACATCCTTCATGAGATCTACATCTTATCTTGTCAGAAGTTATTCATAAAAATAATGCAATCTACAGTAGTCCAGAAACTTTTCTTGGTAGCTAAGTCTATTGTGGTCAGTTGTTTGCTTCCAAGATCCAATTCTGTCTTATGTGGAACAATTAATTTGAAAAATAAAAACACTACTTGTGCTTTCAGTTCCTTTTTTGTTCCAGTCCAGCTCATACTCTCTGAAGATCCATTCAAGGAATTTTCTGGCAGAGACAGTTATCACTGTCCTTGAAAACTTTTTGCAGCCTGAATGACAACACACCTCTACAATGTATGTCTGGCCTGCATACTATACTATAGCATTTATTATTTATTTTTATTTTATTTATTTATTTATTTGTCAATTGCTTACAAGATAATAGGTATAAGTAAAACATAGTTATGAATACATGGATACATATAAGAAAAATAAAATATAAAAGAAACAATAGGACAGGGACGGTAGGCACGTTGGTACGCTTACGCAAGCCCTCTACAGACCACTTAGGAAAGGGGTGAGGTCAATAGTAGACAGTCTAAGGTTAAAGTTTTTGGGGTTTGGGGAAGAACCCACAGAGTCAGGTAGAGTATTCCAGATATTGACCACTCTGTTGCTGAAGTCGTATTTCCTGCAATCAAGTTTGGTGCGATTAACCTTGAGTTTGTATCTATTGTTTGCTCTTGTGTTGTTATGGTTGAAGCTGAAGTATTCATTGACAGGTAGGACATTGCAATGTATGATTTTATATACTATACTTAGATCGAAGGCGGCGTAGTTCAAGGTTTTCTAGGTCTAGAATTTCGAGTCTGGTGGCATAAGGTATTCTGCAACGAGTAGAGGAGTGAAGAACTCTTCTTGTAAAATATTTCTGGACTTTCTCAACTGTGTTAATATCAGATACGTAATGTGGGTTCCAGACTGATGAGCTGTATTCGAGTATTGGTCTAGCAAATGTTTTGTATGCTCTAGTTAGTAGTGTAATATTACCAGAGAAAAAGCTACATAAGATTAGATTAGCAACTCTTAATGCCTTTTTGACTATGAAGTTACAGTGGGCTCTAACACTTAGGTCATTTGAGATGAGTACTCCAAGATCCTTGAGAGAGTTTGGATCATCAACAAGGTCTTGACTATTCAGCCTGTAATTTATTTTCTGTTTTTTTTTTGCCAATATGTAGGACAGAGCATTTATTTGTTGAGATTTGAAGTTGCCATTTGTTTGATCATTCTGATAGTCAAGGTCTTTTTGAAAGGTAGCAGTATTGTTTGTGGTGTTGAATAGCTTTACATCATCAGCGAAGAGAACACAGTTGCTCTTGATATGATCATAGAGGTCATTTATGTAGAATATGAAAAGAGTTGGTCCTAGAACACTGCCTTGGGCACTGTTGACAGGTACAGAATTTGATAGGACGCTCCCAATTTTAACTATTTGTTGTCGGTTTGACAGGAATGCTTCTATCCAGTTATGCAGGTGTCCAGAGATACTGTAAGATTTTAGTTTTAGGAGTAGTTTGTCGTGTACCACTGAATCAAAGGCTTTACAGAAATCTATGTAAATTGCGTCTATTGCTTTGCCGTGATCGAGTTGTGTAGTCCATATGTTTTTGCAATGTAAGAGTTGCAGATTACATGATAGTTTTTTCCTAAAACCAAATTGTTTATTAGAGAGTAGGTTGTTTGTTTCTAAGTGGAGGATGATGGATTGGTTAATAATTGATTCCATGACTTTACAGGTGGTCTGTAATCATACTGTATTATATAACATACTATATTATATAACATACTGTAACCTTTATTATTTGAAGCAGGGAATCACTCATAACTACAATGTGCTTCTTCTTCTCAAATTGGTTCCTGAGTTTCTTTTACCCAATGGAATCCAAGTGGCAGGTTCAGAATGGGCAGAAGTACAACCATTCTGAATTCTTAATTGAGATTTTTGATACCATCAAATAGTGTTCTTACTTACTTATTTACTCCAGGGGTTGGAATTGGGAAGCTGGGCATTATAGTGGTTCTTCTCTTTTCTTCGGGGCCAGTTTCAGCCAGGGTCAGGGAGACAGTGCACTATCTATGGTCATGCAGTGCAGGCACCCTCTACTCTTTCTACTTCGGTTTCACTCCTACATGAAGTCACTGGAGGAAGTCATCAGTCTGTATGGGAGCTGTATCATAAGTGCACTATTGATACACAGCTGTATCTCTCTGTTCCTGGCTGGTAAGTGGTGTTGTCAAGAATTGTTGCTAGAGTGCAGAGGCTATGGGTGTCTGGATAGGGAAGAACAGATTTCAGTTCAACTCTCACAAGACTAAATAGTCGTGAGTTTAGGGCCTGCCAGGTCTTGGGGAGAGATTTTCCATTTTTGGTTCTCGTGGTGTGGTATTTCCCCACCCAGGGCCAGTATACAATCTGTGGTTCTCCTTGAGTCATAGCTTCTACTTGACAAACAGGTAGCAGCTATGACTAGATGGGCCTTTACACAACTTTGTGTTGTTGGCTAATTGCCTCTGTTCTGCATCAAAGGGCTTTGCTTAATTATCTTAAGTCACCTCTTGGATGGACAACTGTAAGTTGCTTGAAGATAATCCAGAAACTACAACTAGTCCACAATACAGGTAGATTTGCACACACATCAGTATGATCACAAAATATGAGCTGCACTAGCTCCCAATAGGCTTTGAAGTGAAATTCAAGATGCTGGTTATCACCTCTAAAACACTACATGACAGAGGACCACTATCCCCAGTGTCTGCTCATACCACACACTGAAATAGCATGTTTCAGGTCCTTTTCTTGAAGCAACATTATTGGCAGAACCAGTGGTGCGATTCAACCGGTGTAACAACCAGTTCGATGAGTGTGCACCATGTTGAAAAAAGCCTCTAACACTTGCCTTCAACCACAGCCTCTATGAATAAAACAGTGAGGCACAGCAAACTACTCTGCCACGTGAATCAGCTGTGCTCTAAACAAAGGAAATGAAGCACAGGAAAGAGCAGGGGCAGGCGGGTGAGCCCACATGCTTGTCGCAGCAAACCGGTTCAGAGCCAGCTGATCATCAGAACAAGAGGTTCGCTGAACTGGGAGAATTCCACCCCTGGGCAGGACACAGTAAATGTGCCTTGTCTGTTGCAGTACCTGCCCTCTGAAGCAATCTCCCTTCCAATATATAGCTGGTCCCAATTTTCTGGCCTTCAGAGCAGCATTCAATACCACAGACAATACTGCTACCCTTCAAAAAGACCTTGACTATGTATCAGAATGATCAAATAAATGGCAACTTCAAATCTCAACAAATAAATGCTCTGTATATTGGCAAAACATAAATAAATCAGAAAATAAAATACAGGCTGAATAGTCAAGACCTTGCTGATGACCCAAACTCTGTAAAGGACCTTGGAATACTCATCTCAAATGATCTAAGTGCTAGAGCCCACTGTAACTACATAGCCAAAAAAGCGTTAAGAGTTGTTAACCTAATCTTATGTAGCTTTTTCTCTGGTAATATTACACTATTAACTAGAGCATACAAAACATTTGTTAGACCAATACTCGAATACAGCTCATCAGTCTGGAACCCACATTACGTATCTGATATTAACACAGTTGAGAAAGTCCAGAAATATTTCACAAGAAGAGTTCTCCACTCCTCTACTCGTTGTAGAATACCTTATGCCACCAGACTTGAAATTCTAGACCTAGAAAACTTTGAATTATGCCCTCTTCAGTCTAAGTATGGTATATAAAATCATACATTGCAATGTCCTACCTGTCAATGAATACTTCAGCTTCAACCATAACAACACAAGAGCAAACAATAGATACAAACTCAAGGTTAATCGCAGCAAACTTGATTGCAGGAAATACGACTTCAGCAACAGAGTGGTCAATGTCTGGAATACTCTACCTGACTCTGTGGTTTCTTCCCCAAACCCCAAAAACTTTAATCTTAGATTGTCTACTATTGACCTCACCCCTTTCCTAAGAGGTCTGTAGGGGCGTGCGTAAGTGCAACAACATGCCTACCGTCCCTGTCCTATTGTTTCTTTTATTCTTCTTATATGTACCCATTTCTTGTATTCATAACTATGTATATACTTATACCTGTTATCTTGTTAGCGATTGACAAATCAAATAAATTCAAATTAAAAACGTGGGCATTAAGGCCAAGTTGACTGGAGAAGTATAAAGTAAATTGGGGTTCTGATCTCCTTGTAATATCTGTTGCTGTTATTAACTATACAGGACTTGTTGCTACTTACTTTGTTATTCATGGTACAACACCCACAGTCACAACTGGTTGAACTGGGAAGCCACAAATAGAGTGTCTTCCAACCCTTTCTAAAGACCAGGTTTGGTGAGAATTCCTCAGATAGCCATAGATTGTTTTCTAGACCAAGAGCTTAACATCAGTTGCTGTGTTCCATTGATCCTGGGTACCTCCTGATCCTTACCTGGGATAGATGAATCCATTTGTGTCCTTAATGTGTTTGCTATCTTCCCTGTCTTACCCAAAAAATTCTCACTGTCCCTGTTATGTTGTAATACAGAAAAATACTTCTCAAACCCTTGTATCTTCTTCAATAATAATGTAACCTGGACTTTTATTAGGTATAATTTACTTTCTCTTCATGTAGTGGGATTAACACTGCACATATTTAGAGATCTTCACAAAACCTCCTTCACTGTCCATGTTGCTTAGTTTTCCTGCATTCTCCTCTTGCTAACCGCCCGCCCCTCTCTTACTGTATTTTCCTCTCTATTCTCAGATTCTAGTTTCCTTTCATATTCCCCCAAACTGTTCTAACTAGGTCAGCAGCAACTAATGCTCCAATCACACACAATGGGCAATCAACAGCAGTCAGGAATAGCCAATAAGAGAGATCAGTAAGCAGTCTCTATCTTCATCTTCTTGAATTTTTCATTCTCTTCCTCATCCTTTTTCTTTTCAATTTCTCATGAAAAACACCCATTTGATCTCCTACTTTGATCACTAAAAATGCAATCAAGTAATTAAAAATTGTGATAAATTCTGGCAAACCTTAAGATTTAATTAATAAAATCACATATAGAACTTGTTCTATTATTAGTCATATCAACAATAATTTAAAAATTGCTGTAATTGAATATAACACAGCTTTTATAGCATTAGTGAGAATGTGCAGAAGAAATTATTTGGTAACTTCAACTAAAAATACTCTAAATCTCATTTCCACATAGCATAACATTTTAAGAAATCCTCCTCCACCAATACATCTATTGTGATATATACAGTATATAATGCCTACCCATACCATATCACTTTGTCTAGGGCAAATAAAGAAAAAAAGTGCTTTAATGGGAATACCTGTCTGGTTTATGACATCAGAATGGAATCTGATGATAAAACACACTGTTAAAGAAGAAAAAGTGGTTGTACCAGATGATTCATCCAATGAAGCAAATTCATTTACCAGTAGAAAAAACCATTGGGCCACTGAATCATTGTTAAACCACAACCATCAACATGAATCATCAGATGTTTCTGTAAAGGTAAACATAATTTTTCCTGTGAAATATTTTGAAAACAGTCCTATAAAACTTTCACAAATTTTGGAAGTTAATTTAGTAATTTAGTAAATCTTGTCTGCAAAGCCCCTCTTAATGATTTGTTCATTCCATCTCCATTCTGAAAGCTACATTTTGTCACACAGAACTATATAGATTATTTTGTTAGATATGTGCTTGAAAGAAAAGACAACAACTCCAAAGAAGCTATTCTGTTCCAAAAGCAAATGAAACCTACTATCTTGAGAAACTGTTTTAACAACAAAAATGAATTTGCTTTCTAAAATTACAGAAATGTGAAGTGAATGAGAAATTACAAGTAGTCATATTTGATTGTATAAACTTCTGTGTTTTTGTATTATTAATAAAACATATTAGTAGCAGGTATTCCTTGATTTTCCAGAATCCACTTTTGTTGCATAAGGCAAGTCTCTGATTTCTGCTATGGAAGTGATAAGTTTACGTGTATAAGCTGACTAACTAAAATTCTCAAGAAAAGCCTTCTTAGGTAATACTAGGAAAACTTAGAAGAATGAGCTCTCTTTAAAACATATTTTCTTCAAATCTTTAATCAGACTTTCTATTTTATCATGCATCTGAAGACTTTTTTTCCTTCAGAAATTGGGATGGAATTAAAAAAATATCCAGACATTTGGAATGGTTTTCATTTAACAGATACTAAAGTCCTTAGTGATACATAGTGATAATTTTTCAGTGGATTTGAACTTTGGGAATGATAGCATAGTTCCAAATGAACCGTGTAGATTCAGAGTACTGAAGATTAAGTTAAGAAGTTCATTTACCTACTTTAAAGTGAGTAAAAATATTGTACACAAATATTAGAGCAAAGAAAGATGAAATCATATTTGAAGTTCTAAGACTTTTTGAAACTCTAGAATATTGCTGTATAAGCTGTACTTTTTTCCTTCAAGTTTACATGAAATCTTCAATTCTAAAGTTAAAATAAGTTCACCCTTCTGTCTGTACATTAATTAAATTTATACCAGGTCTTCCTGCTCATTCAAGGCAATCAGCTAAAGTTTTAAAACCAGAATGCAAGCTAATGCAGTGAAATATCATTTAATAGACTAATTGAGGGAACAACTAACTGTTATTCATACCTGACAGAATGAAAAATGAGGATGGGAAGAACATCTACTATGTTTTCTTATTGCCATATAGAGGATTAACGTGGTTTATTTGAAAATATCTTTGCATATAACTGTAAAGCCAATGGAGACAGGAAATGTTTGCAAGTACTGGAAGCTACCTCATCACAAAAAAACCTTCCAAATAATATCTTGTAGAGGTTTTGTGTGTGTTTGTATATGTAATTTTTGTCTAGGATTCTTAAGAAACTGATTTATGGATTAACATTAGTACATGCATAAATGCATAAAAATGAAGATGTTCCTCTTTTTATTAATGGAAAACTGATTGCCCTGTTTTCCCATACCCCCTTTGGTTCTTTCTCTCAAAAATTATCCCTTTTTATTTTATTTTACAATGGAGATAAATGCCATTTCGATCAAAAGGGACATTTCTGTTGCTCCTTTTTATCTTACTGATTTGAAATATCTGAGATATAAGGGGGATGGAGACACTGAGATTTGTTGTATCTTGCTATTGGAAGTGATTCCGATAAACATTTAGCACCAACTGAGAAAATGCGTCTAGAACTGCTTGGAGAATATAATAGTATGTGGATAAAACCTAGACAAAAGAATTCAGGAATAATTAAGGGAGGAAAAATGGTAGTCTTGGAAAAGGGAAGTGTAAGAAAGAAACTCAAATTATTCCAATGAACAAGAGTACAAAAATAACCTTGAAGAAGGAATGTAAGAACTATTAAGTAAAGATCAACCTAACCCAGAGAAGTAAGAGGGGTGAGAAGGAAACATAAGATAACATCTTGATTTGAGTTAGTATAAGAGGGAGTAGAAGTTTTTAAATGTTATGTTATTATATCTTCCAATAATAAAGTACAATTCGAATAATCATTATGGAGTCTGTTTCCTGAACTAATATACCTTGAAGTATTGACACCTATCCTGATTTCACTTGGTATTAGAGGGGGCATAAGGTATAATATTGTTATATTTTACAGCAATGAAATACCAGTTTTCCCCCCAAATAAGACCTCACTGGAAAATAAGCCCTAGCATGATACTCATAAGCCCTACCCCAAAAACAAGCCTCAGTTAAGATGGTCAGCTAGATGGATGCATTTAATACTGTATTTCCCTGAAAATAAGACTTAATCTGAAAATAAGTCCTAATGCATGTTTTGGAGCAAAAATTAATATAATTATTTTCCGAGAAACATGGGTAGTACCCTGGTAATCCTTGCAGTTTTTTTGTTCTGGTATATCTCAAAGGGCGAAGGGTGAAGAATCCATTCCTCATGTTTATTACATCCACAGATTCTTACCTAATGGTTCTATTCAGGATGGCAAAAGATGCCTAAAGGCTTTCTGGATGATTTTGCATGTTTATTTGTAAATAAGTCATTTGTATTTGCTCTGGTTTAGATACAAATCAGACAGAATTAGGTAAGGTGAGAGAGGTGATTTATTCCACTATAAATTGTGCATCTTGTGGAACTTAAAGAACTAGATAAGAGTCTTTGTAGCATGAGGTTCCTATTAAATTCATGCCCATCTTGTCTCCTCTGGTTCCCTGCAAGTGTTGGGAATTAAGGGCACTGGATAGAAAATTCCAGTTGGTAGTTATGTACCTTAGCATCTATATGAAATAGGAGATCAATCATTAGTTTGGGATTAAAGTATATTGATGGTACAGTGCTAACTCAGCTGGGCTAGAAATGTTGTGAAAACCTTAAATTGGTGTCTTGCGTACTATCAGATATTGGATAGAGAGAGATTTAGACTAACCTTGGCCACATGAAGTAGCTGCTCCTCCATAAAAATAGTTTCCTATCTAATATTAGCCACAAAGGAGGCTGATCTGTGACTTGAATGTCCCCTTGTTCAAACAATAGGTAAAAGCTGAGGTAGGCTTTGCTTATTTTTAGTTGATATCACAATAATCACCTTACCTGGACCAGGAAACCTTGATGACAGTATTTCATGCTTTGATAACTCTTCTTCTGGACTTGCAATGAGGTATATATATATGGGGCTATCTCTGAAGATAATGACCAAGTGACCAATGATTTTTTACAACAACAACAACAATAATAATATTGTTACTCATTAACATTTTATTATGACATAGGAATTTATGGTTTTAATTTTGTGAATAACATAGATCAAAGTCTGTATTTACTGGGATGGTATATAAATGTTGTAAAACAAATAAATATACAATATATTCTTTTATCCCCAAAATAGTCATATCATTAGGCTGGTTAATAATGGTAGTGTAGGTAATAAAAAAAGGAGCCTCTGTGGCACAGTGGTTAGAGTGCAGTACGCAAGCTACTTCTGCAGCCAGCTGCCTACAATTTGGCAGTTCAAATCTCACCAGGCTCAAGGTTGACTCAGCCTTCCATCCTTCCAAGGTGGGTAAAATGAGGACCCAGATTGTTGGGGGCAATATACTGACTCTGTAAACTGCTTAGAGAGAGCTGGAAAGCACTATGAAGCGGTATATAAGTCTAAGTGCTATTGCTAATAGAAGTTACAGTATTAAATAGTGGGGGGGAGGGACACTGTTAGTGATGTATTGGAACTATTATATATAAACAAATAAATAATTTCTTGGTTCTTGTTTCACATAATAACCCTATATAATTTTTTTCCAGCCAAAAATGATAGGGATTAGACTGTATAGCAACAATGTGAAAGGAAGCACGTCTATTGTGTGATGTAATGCTAAAACATCCACTAGGAGAATGATTGATGCTGGACAATTCGATACTGTAACTTTTTATAGGAGGAATGCATGGCCCTTTGAATCCTCATTTTGGAGTGTGAGGACTTTCAGATATAACAGTACAATGTTACTGCTATAACTATTTGCAATAGTTATGAACTTGAAGAAATATTGAATTGCAACACAATGTTGCAGCATAGGCAAAATTTATCTAGTGGTCCTTCACTTAGGACTGTTTGCAAAGTTACAATGACACTGAAAAAAAAAAGAGACTGGCACTTACAGCTGTTGCAGCATCACCTGCAATCAGATGGTTGTGATTTATGACAGTTGCAGTATCTGAGGGTCACATGATCACAATCTGCAACCTTCCCAACTGGCTTTCAACAAGCAAAGTCAATAATGGAAGCCAGATTCCTTAACAACCACGATTCACTTAACAACTGCTGTGATTCACAGTCATAACAAGAGATTGTAAAATTGGGGCAACTCAATTTACAGCTGCTTTCCTTAGCAACAGAAATTCTGGTCTCAACTGTGGTTAGTATAAATCGAGAACTACCTCTGCTTTGTTCTCCTGCCACGATGCCAAATTAAATCCAATAAGCAGCATTTATAGAGAGCTGAATTTACTTTTTTTGATTTAAGATAGAAACCTGCATATTATTTACCAAGAAGTCAGTCCAATCAAGATCCATGATCTTTAATTTTGTGCATTAACTTTTGTGCATATAGACGAACTAGTTCAATGTCTGCTGCAAATTCGTGTGTCATGTGCACCGTCGTATGCTATCTGAGAAGTTGTGCTTCATTTTATGCAGTTTGAGGGCTTCATCAAACTTGAACTTACTGGATGTAAATTTGGAACTGCCCTGATAGTAACACTCTTCAGTCTATACAAGTCCTTGCAGTTTTAAAAATTATTTCTGATGCCATCGAAAAACTTTAACAGGCTCTCCTTAAACGACTACGAACCTGCGGGGATCGTAAACTCATTAAAACAGCCATTTCGTGCTTTTCTCGCGCCGTAGAGAAAGCCAACCACTCCTCCCGCGGAGGAAAGCAGAAACTCTTCAGAAAGCAGAGACTACGATTCCCAAAGCTCTTTGCGGAGAGGAAAAGGGAGAACATAAATTGCGACCAGTGTGCGCAGGCGCACTCCTTGGACTACATTTCCCTGGGGCCTGTGCGCGTGCCGCCTAATATGCCGCCACTGGGCTCTGGGTCGAACAGCGCGTGGGGGTGGGGGGCAGGGCGACGAGCTCTGCCGCGGTGACGAGCAAAGTGTGTGCCCGCCATAGTGCTAGCAGCCGCCGGGCCGCGGTGCGTGGGGCCGGGAGGAGGCCGAGAGGGTAGCGGCGGCGGTGGCGGAGGCTCGAGCGAGAGGGCAGGTATGTACGAGCTCGGCGAAGGGAGAAGCAGGCCGGCAAACGGGGACTAGTGACAGGCGCAGGCCGGGATCGCCTTCTTGTGGGACCCCGCCGGGCTTCGCCGAGGCTGTTCTTAAAGCCGAGCGGCGCTTCCATGTGTTTCCAGGTGCCCCCTCAGCAAGTCGCGGGATGGGGACGGGGACGGGGAGGAAGGCGGGCTGGCGGAGGAGAGGAAACGGGTGACCTGGCCCGGCTCCGCTGCATTGAATTAGAATGGGAAAAGGCGGGTAGTTCGCCCGCTTCTTCCTCCTGCTTGGTGCTTTTGGTCGGTTAGAAAGAAAGGAGTTTGTGCCCCTTTGCAGACGGGACAGAAGAAATGCATGGCACAGACTATATGCAGCCGTGTGAAGAAGCCCCATTGACCCACTATGGAGTTTGTTTCCGAGTGAGGACAGTTCTGTTGAAAACGAAGCATTCACCTTGGATACCCTCCCCTGTAATCATCATTCCTACAATGGAGGGAAGGCTTAAGGGAAAGGCTACCAGTCTTGCTGGGATGCCTTGTGTCCCCCTTTGGAATTCAGCTTAGTTTTGTCTTTGTTTTACCCTCTCGTTTTCCTTTTCTTTGGTCCCCTTAGCTGTCAGCCCTGAGGACTACGAGGAGTGTGTTGCTGCTTGGTGACTTTTCTGTAAAATCTCCAGGAAGATTTTGCCTCCCCCCCTCCCCATTTCCTCTGGGCTTGAACATATTTTGACTTAGGCTATAGCTTCAGGAATTTTTTGATATCAGAATTTAATCCTGAAAGAAAAAAAAATAGGCAAAAAACCAGCATGTGCAAAATTCATTCTTCTTGCTGAAGAATAGCCACCTGCAACCCTCCCCTCCTGTATATTACATGTATGAGGAGGGGGACTCAAAGCAGCCTTACTAGATGGTGCGAATTGACACTGGGAAGGCCCCATGCCCTAGCCTGTGATAGTTGATGCTTCCTAGAAACAGAATGGTGTTTATTTCTTGTATGCTTTTGATATCATGGACCAAATGGGGGGTATGGAGAAGTAAGGATTAAGCTGTTGGCCTAGAAACCAGGGAATTCTGAGTTCTAGTTCCATCTTAGGCATGAAAGCCAGCTGGGTGACTTCGGGCCAGTCACTCTCAGCCCAACCTACCTCACAGGGTTGTTGTTGAGGGGAAAATAGGAGGAGGAAGGAGTATTAGGTATGCTCACTGCATGAGTTATTTATAAAAATGATAAAGGTGAGATAAAAATCAAATCAAATAAACTACTGCCAAGATTGCTGAGGTAATGGAATGAATTGCAGCCCTAGGCTTAGAGCCTCTTTTGCTGGAGGTCTAACTACTCAGTTCATTGGTTTAGCTTCTTCCGATTCTGTATTCATAGGTTTATTTGCCTTCCTGTTCTGTAGAAATGAATAAGAATAATTCTGTTTTCCAGAAGAAAATTATGCTGGTTTTGGCCAGAATTTTTGCCTAAATGCCAGTTTTACACTGCTGCTACCGGTGATTCTGTATCTGGGATTGCCCTCTTTTGGTAAACTTATCATTTTTTTTTCTTCATACTGGTGGTTCATTAATAATTATTGAAAACCATTGCAACTATCCCTATCTACTTGGTAATATTAAATGCTTAATGTTTGAGAGGGATGCATTTGTTAAAAAAAAAGTATAATTCCCTTACTCCTAGTTTATTAGTAGTAGCTGGGTCAAATGGTGTTAAGAGTTTTTTGTTTTTGTTTTCCCCAATTGACTAAATGGCACCTCCAGTCATACATCTACAATAGTAGTGTATGGAAGTGAACTCTCATCTTCCTCTCTTCCCACCTCCCTGCCCTTTCTTGCCCCAATTAAATTTTTCCTCTAAGACCAATTCTTGCTTTATAGGGAAAAAGCCCAAATTTTCATAGAATCAATAGCTTTGTATGAAAATGCAATTAGAGAATTGGGAAAATAGGATAGAAGGAAATTATAATGAATTGGAAGCCTATATTTTGTGGGTCAAATTTATCCCAACGTCTTTCCATTTATCCTATAACCTTTTTTCATTGGTTTCTCTGATCTTTTGTTTTTGGGTAAACTTATTAACACCCAACCATTCTCTGTTGTACTGTAGGGCACTATAGTGACACTTGCTGATAAACTCTTTGATTGGACAGTCAATTCATTTAGGTCTCTCTTATTTTCCACTTCTCTTGCCTTCTAATGGCTATCCATTAGGTGTTTATTCTCTTACTGATATTGTGGTCTAGTTTGATTTGCCCTAAAAAAGAAAAGTCATAGGGAACGCAGATCACTTTCTCCCATATTAAGTATATTTGGTCTTCAGTGAGAAGTATTGAAACCCAATGTTGCTTTCATTTGTATGATTAGCTCTAAATTAAGTCTTTTGAATATAGTAGAATGTTACAAAATGGAATGTATTGTATTACCCTCCCATCGCATCCACCCTGTGACATTACCTAAATGTTTATAATTATATATAGGAAATGTTATACTAAGGATTGAAGAATCCATTTTTATGTTAGGGGTTCCTGACCACTTGGTTGATACTGGACTATGACTGTTTGGACCATCTTCAGATTCAAATATTTACTTTCAATTGTTAGCATAAGCATTTCACTACAGTGTCTTTGATTGGCAAAATTCTTTTGAGCAAAATGAATTGAACTGAATGCTTGAAATAATACAATTTGAATATCAGTGATTTGCAATTTCATCTTGTTAGGTCACATAAATGGAGCCTTCTTCAGTTTGGTTCAGTGCTTTGCTATTGTAGCAATATTTTTTAGAAATGCTATTCTGTAGTGTTAACTACGTCGCTAGGTTTTCTTCTCTAGCAATGAATAACAACTTGTGATATTTTACTTCATTTTATACTGGCAGATGTATTGAATAAGGGAATGTCCAAATAAAGCCTGTTAGCTGTGTAATATCTTGGTCAAAACATGGTGTTACACAGGTAATCCTTGACATGACCATAATTGTGCCCAAAATTTATGTTGCTAAGCCACCATTTGTTAAGTGAATTTTGCCCCATTTCCTGCCACAGTTGTTAAGTGAATCACTGCAGTTATAAGTGAATCTGCCTTCTCCATTGAGTTTGCTTATCAAAAGGTCACAAAAGATGATCACATGACCCTGGGAAACTGCAACTGTCATAAATATGAACCGATTTGGCAAGCATCTGAATTTTAATCACATGACCTCGGGGATGCTACAACAGTCGTAAGTGTGAAAAACGGTCGTAAGTCATTTTTTTCCAGTGCTGTATTAACTTTGAACACTCACTAAACCAGAGGAGTCAAACTCAAGGTCTGCGGGCTGGATCTGGCGCGCGGAGTGCTTAAATCTGGCCTGCAGGGCTGGCCTGGAAATAGCAAAGGATCGGCCCGTGGTGACTCTGGCAGTCAAACTGGATCATGCGGAGGCCGCATGTAGGCCCACCCGCTCCCTGTTTTTGCTGGCAAAGTGCTACAGGAGACCATCCAAAAATGGGGCATGCTGGGGCTGCACGCAGTACCCTCGCGCCCTGTTTTGGCTGGCAAAGTGCTGCAGGGAACTGTCCAGGCTGAAAATGGGTTGCGCAGGGGTCGTGCACGCCCTCCCATGCCCCATTTTGGCTGGCAGGATGCTACAGGAGGTGTCCATCCCATCTCCCCCCTACTAGCTGGCCTGCGGAGGAGAATTACAATGCTGATCCGGCTCTCAAAGAAATCCAGTTTGACACTCCTGCACTGAACGAAGGTTACTCAATGCTGTTACTCAAGGACTACCTGCACAGGCTTTATATTTATATTTGTGTTCATGGGTGTGTGATGATTTTGTTGTACAGTGCATTTAAAGCTTTGCTCTTGTTAAGTTTTTGGAAAAGTTCTATTTAAAAATAATCTGCAAAGTGTACATTTTCAGCTATATCAGATACTTTAATTACATACAATATAAACAGTTAAATAATTTAACCAAAATTATTATATCTATGGGTCAATATTATGTAGTAATTGGATTTACTTTCTCCCTTCAAAATCTGTTATGTGTTGGTAACAAGGGATAATCAGTCTTGTTCTTGAAAAGAAAATGACTTTTAATTGGAGAAGCAAAGGATCCTTTTGCAGAGATCAAAAGCAAATAGTTATTATAGTTCACAACAAGGTTCATTATCTAGGTCACTGTGTGTGCATGTGTGTTAACGTGCACACATTGAGAACAACAGAGGCTCAAAACTCCAGTTGTTCATTAGATAGTCATTCGAGACTCAAGACAGATCAATTTCAACACTGCCTGTATTGATTACTGGAAAGCCTACAATTCAATGCCACACATAAGGATCTGTACAAAGTCAACAGACATTAAGGACCTTTTACAAGAATTCAGTGGGACTGTGAAAGGTAACATTAGAAGTGCATTTGAGACAGTTCACACAAGTGGCTGTCAAGTATGGCATATACCAAGGTGATATACATCAAGCTGTATGCTAAGTGTGAACAAGACTTTGATTTGCTGAACTGCTTGATCTGGATCTAAGTGAGGACATTGGAATGTCATTCAGACTGAAGAAATCTGACTGAATGGTAGTCAAGAGCGAGAAGGTAGTTAAACTGATGGGTTGGAACTACCATTAGTCAACATAAGAAATACATAGACCAGGCACAAGTACCTAGATATCCCACAGTTGCATGGAAATCATGATGAGAAAACAAGGAAGACAGCAACATCCAATTAATTGCCCCTGAAGGATAAGACAGGTCCTGAAGAGCTAAGAAGATCAAGTTTTTCACCATCAGCCCAAAGCCCTGTCAGTTATCAGATACCCTGCTGTATAGGAGCTAGTCAGAGAAAGACATGGAAGCTGCCGAGGTGAAAACCTGGAAACTCTTCACAGTGTATGGAAGTTTCCACCCACAGGTCCAAAGCCCAGAGACTGTATACTAACTGGAAAGAGGAGGGGTGGGGGGAGGTCTGGTAAGTGTCAATGCCATTGTCCTGGATGAAATCCAGAGTGTGCAGGAGTGCAACAATAAAATGGCACTCAAAGATGAGTTGCTGAGAGAATTTCCAAGTCAGTAGCAGATATGGGAGGAAGATCAAGCAGAGGAAGAACCATGGCAAGGCAAGAAAGACCCTACATTGGATGTACCATTGACAGATAACTGAGATGGTTGATATTGGGAAATTCTACCAGTGGCTGAAAGGAACTGGACTAAAAGACAGCATGGAGACACTGATCCCAGTAACACAAGAATAGGCACTCAGTCCCAGATCCATAGAAGCAAGGGTCTACCACACTAGGCAGGACCTGTGATGCAGATTATTCAGAGAGGCCTCAGAGACAGACTCAGAGATGCAGGCAGGAACAGCACACACTGAACAGCACAACCAAATAGCTGCCATTGTGTGCAGGATCATCAGCACAGAATATAGGCTTGATCCTCCCAAGACCTGATGGGAGATTCCACATAGGACTGTGAATATCAAGGGCTAAGATCCTGTGGGACTTCAAGATCCAGACAGACAAGCAGGTGCTGGCCAGGCATCCAGGCATCATGGTAGTAGACAAAGATCAGAAGATGGCAGTGATGATAGGTGTAGTGGTGCCAGATGTCAGCAAAACCAGGGAGAAGGAGAAGCTAGAGAAGTACCAAGGCCTGAAGGAAGAACTAGAGAGGATTTTGGATAGTAAAAGCCAAAGTGGTCCTACCATCACTTGAACAGATCTCAGAAACAACATTAGATTTCTCTGTGTTCAGTGCTAAGACTAGCTAATATATTATGCAGGACCCTCAAATTCCCAGGCTCTGGTAGAGGACCTGAGACTGAGGAAGACACAGGCCACCCATATGGGTGAGAAATTCCTTGTTTGCCATTTACATGAACCCCTTTAAAAAGTGAATGAATATTTTTTAGAAGAAACAATAAGATAACCCATTAAACGTTTATGTTATTCCAGTGATCAAATCTTTTAAGTTAAAATTCCTTCTATTTCCTTGTGATACATCATATATTTCTGAGCCTTGGGTTATATGTTCTTAGCGGTACTTTATTACGTTTCATCAAATCTCTTGCCAAGTTATTCATCACCATTCTTTTCTTCCTAGAAATACGTGGTTGATGAAAAAATAACTACCAACCTGGATCATTTTGAAGGAGATTACAGGCTTTTGGGAAGGCTAAAGCTGTCAAAAGGTGTAATGGATGTAAATTTCAATATCGGAGGCAATTTATGTCTTGGTAGCAGTTGCTGGGAAAGGCTATCCTATTTTACTTGAGGGCTTTCCAGTGTCATCTAGCTAAGCCACGTGGAAACATGATGGGTTAGATTAGGATTCTCAGATTTTGTGGTGCCACAAACTCCTAAAATGATATATCGTTTGAATTTCCCTAATTAAAAAAAAAGCTACTCCTATTAGTGCTGAGTACTAGCTGACAGTTTGGTATTGAATGGATTCCTCATTCAATTCTTTATTCTTATATACTTAAAACGAACCCTGCCAGAACTTGGTTCCACTGCCTACTTGTTCAGAAAAGGAAGGACTGAGTTCTTTTGGAAACCAAAAGCTGGGATGTAGGTCATCATACTTAACACTGGCTTTCATCCAACTAAATGTGATTTTCAGCCTCAAACAAAAGGTCTGACTTGGATCTCTGTATTGGACTTTTTTGAACTTTGCCAATCAAAACAGAGATAGGTAGGTCTGTTAAATTAATTACTCTTATGTTTTCAACTTCCTTTATTTGGTTGTATGGATAATATTTAACTATATAGAGTATAGATTTATTTAATCCATTAAACCTTAAACCTACTTTCTCATTTGATGGAACTGAGAAAATTATTGAATCCTGGTGATGTATTTGTTCTTGGTGCCTTTCTGTTGAAATACTTGTTTCAAAAATAAAACATTCAAAAAGATAGAGCCATCCCTATCTATCTGTCCAAATTAGCAAGTGCTCTAATGTGTTGTTATCTCTTTGTCCTGTTTCCCCTTTTGTGTTGAGCAAAATATTTATGTTCAAGAGGAAAAATATTTTCCTTTGTCCAGATAACTTACTGTGGGCTGACTTCACTTATTTCATTCGTGTCCAGTGGATGAAATCTCTAAAACATTTTCTTCTGACAGAATTGAGGGTTGGGGTTAGATTGAAGAGATTAAAAAGAGCAATTAACTCTTTGTTTTTGAGCCTGGTGGAATGAAAGCCAATGCAGTTTATAAGCCAAAATTCTATAATCTGACACTTTAGGATTAGAGATCATGACCATGACTTCTGAGAATTGTAATTAGTTGTACTTTTTAATATGGGAGAAGGGGAACTGATTACAAATATGAATGGAGGGTAATCATATTAGCTGCTTTTTATTTTAGTTAATGTAAATAAAATAAAATACAGTTATTGTCTTGGTTCAATCTTGAGTGGCACCTAATTTGGAAATGTTGGCATATGGTGTCAACTGCTTATTATAGAAGAGAATACTGCTTTAAAAACATAAACTTGCTGAAGGTCTTTGTGAGTGCATACAAAGATATTTTTAAAATGTATGTCTTAACTTCCCCATTTTCAATTCATTTTATAAAAAGGTGGTTTTTGAAATGTAATGTGTTTTTTTTGTGTGAAAACAAATGCAATAAGAATTGAGGATGTTTTCCTTTCATTTTAATAGCTTCTCTCTTTTGTCTAGGGTGAGTCATGACTTCATGTTCTGAGCTTGTAGATTCCAAGGCTGAGCTCACTGCTTTGCTAGAGCAATGGGAGAAAGATCATGGCAGTGGACAAGACATGGTTCCTATTCTTACCCGGTAGGTGTGATCAGGTATAAGTTATATGGAATATGTTGTGGAAATGACACCATTCAGTAGACCTTAGTCACAGGTAAACTTTTTTATAATTTAGTTTTTACGTTCTGTTTTACTAAGCTTGTACACATCATTTGATAAAACAGGTAGATTTGCTATTTATGCAGAAGTATCTTCTGAGCATGAAAATACATGGTCTGAAGACTTCAGGAAGTCTTGAAACAGCCCTACCAAATGATTTGCATATTTTAGCCTAATACACAAGCTTTGAGTAGTGTGAAGGTAACAGAAAATAACAGAAAAGCAGTGGACTAGTTTTCCTGCTCCTTTCTTTTTCTGCTCTTAGTAATATTTGCTATCAAGCTTCCCTGTCCAAGATTTGGCAGTAAATATCAAATTTTTGATACTTCATAGCTTAATTCATTTATTTGAATTAGACTCAGATTCAGCCTGTTTGAATAACAAATTGTATCATAAACAAGAATGAAGTCACACTTAATGCATTAGCTTATAATAGCAGCTGTGGCAGTCCCAGTTGCCATTGTTAGGTGAATCCTGCACTGTTGCAATATCCTGAGGTCACATGATTGCCTTTTAGGACCTATTGACTTCCTCATTGACTCTGCTGGTCAGAAAATGGAAGTGGAAGTCTCAAACTGCAATAATGTGACTGCAATGCATCTCACCATCAAGCAACTCTGGGCGGCTCTAATTCTGAGCCATTTGCCAAGAGCTCAAATCATGTGACCGTGGGAATGTTGCAGTGGCCATAATTACAAGGAATAAGACCGCCCTCTTCATCACCACTGTAACTTCAAATGGTCATTTCAACAAGGACTACCTGTAATGTTTGGATCATATGTAGTCCAATTAGAATCTTGGTTAATCATGGTTTTCTAATTTTAACAATTCAAATATTAAAGAGAAATACAAATTGCTTGTGGGTTTTTTTGTTTCTAGAATGTCAGAATTGATTGAAAAGGAGACAGAAGAGTATCGCAAACGAGATCCAGATCCATTTGATGATAGACATCCCGGTAAATTGAGAAGAAAGCATTTATCTGTGTTTAAACATCACCTTAAGCCATATTTTTTTCTGAGCCAATCAGAATCCTATTAAGGAGCAAAGTTTCATAGTGCTTCTCTTTTGTATCTCTCTGAATTAACTAGAGGATTTGTAGAGGGTTTTTTTTTTTAAAAAAAGAGAGCTAAGCAAGAAAACCATAGGCACATTTCATACGTTCTCATCCGTGTGTGTGTGTGTGTGTATGTGAAATTATGGCTTACTGCCTTTAAACCAGGAGTGTCAAACTCAAGCCCACAGGGTGCTTAGATCTGGCTTGTGGGCCCACCCTGGAAAAAGCAAAGGACCGGCCCATGATGCCTTTGCTAGAGAAAACGGAGCATGCGGCCTCCCCGAGCTCTGTTTTCATTGGCAGAGGGTTGCAGAGCTTCAATGAGTGATGTTGAGCTGGCCATGCCCTGATGCTGCCCTCAATGAAATTAAGTTTGACACCCCGGCTTTAAATAATCTGATACTATTTGGACAAAACATCAAGCCAGAAGTCATACAGATATTCCTCAACTTACAACCACAATTAGGACTGGAAAATTGATTATTAAGTGGTGTCGTTAAGCGAGGCATTACATGACTACACCTGATTTTATAACCTTTGTTTTTGCCGTAGTCATTAAGTGAATCACTGTTCATTAAGCAAGACATCTTGTGATTTGCAACTTCTATCAGCTTCCCCATTGACTTTGATACTTGCAGGGGAAGCCCCTCAAATAGTCTGGTGTCCTTGTGGGTGATTTTTCTTAATCAACATAATTATGTTAACAACAGCATGCAACTAAATTGCTTTTTGGAATTTCTGTAATTCTCCTTGCTTCTTAAAATATTCCAGAGACATATCTTTAAACAAATCAAAAATACATGGAAACTGATTTTAAATGTTTTATGGGCGGCCTGGAACAAAAAAGTGAAAGACCTACCTGTTCTTACCAAACAAATAGAAGATGGTTTTTCAACTAATTAAAAGTGTTTTTCTGTAACTTAAGATATAGACCAGTGGTGGCTAACTGTTTTGAGCTCCTGTGCCAAAAATTGTGCATGTGCTTGTGTGTGTGCGCTCACATACCAGCACCCAGAAGGGAATGCGTGCGCACCCCCCATGCCCCCTGCACATGCACGTGCAATCCCCCCATGCCCCCTTACCTGCACTGCGCCTCCCAGCTGATTTTTGGCCACCCAGAAACTTGACGATAGCTTCTGCAACCTTTGCAGGCTGAAAAATAGGCCTGTTTTGTCACTTCTGGTATTACAGGAAGTTACAAAATGGGCCTATTTTTTGGCTTGCAAAGGCTGCAGAAGCTGTTCTCAGGCCTCTGGGAGGCTGAAAAAGACCTCAAACAGGCTGAAAAACAGCACATGCGTAGTGAGGTAAGTTTGCCTGCAGCTCGCATGCCGGCACAAATGGCTTTGCGTGCCATCGCGGATATAGACTATGATTGTACAACTATATTGTAATTTTTTCACCTACCAAAGAATAACTTGTGCACATATTTCAAATGTTATTTAGTAAAATTTTTAAGAAGTTCTTATGTATGTTATAAATGTTGAATAACCATAGGAGTGAAAGTGGAGGTTCGTTCTCCGAGCTTGTTCCAAATATTTTGTTACCAGACTAGTTAATATCTTCAGAGTAGTTTAGGGGATGTCAATATTGGTGTTCTGCTTATAAAGGCTTTGTGTGGTCAGTAGGTCTTGTGATAGGAAGATCATATCAGATGAAGGTCAAGTGATGAGTCTTGTTAGGGGTCAGGCATGGGTCATATCAGGTGAGGGTCTTGTGATGGGGAGGTCACATCAGGTGAGTGTCATTGGGAGTTGAAATGCTGGTTGGAGGATGGTTGGGCCTTGGTGGTGCAGGCTGTTAATCATCTAGCACTTAGTGCAAGCTGCCTGCAATTAGTGCAGGCTCGAATCCCACCAAGCTCAAGGTTGACTCAGCCTTCCATCCTCTCGGGGTAGGTAAATTGAGGACCCAAGAATTGTTGGGGGCAATAAGCTGACTTTGTAAAAATGCCGCTTGCGGGGGCCAAAAGCCCTAGTAATAAGCAGGCATATACAATGGAATGAAGGCTATTGCCGAGCACTTAGTATGGTGCTCCATAGACTGTAAGCCGCCCTGAGTCTCCGGAGAAGGGCGGCATATAAATGTAATTAAAATAAATAAAAAATAAATAAATAAAATGGTTGAAGGTTGTCGCTGTTGTGGTTTGGTTGTGCAATTGATTTGAATTCTCGGATTTGTAGGTCGATGTATCTGTTGATGGAATTACTTGTGGAGTACCAGACTTCAATAAAGTCGCAAATCCTCACAAGACCCAGCACAAGACCTTCACCTCATGTGACCTTCCCATCACAAGGTCTACTGACCACCCAAAACCTTTATAAACAGAAGAATACCAATACAATAAGCTGATTGCGAACTTATTTTAACACACTCTTTTTTCCTGGACATACTGGACTTAGCATTAAAACAAGTTCCTTAAGAATTATTGGCCGAAGTTTAGATTAGAAGGCTGTTTTAGTCAACTAAATAGGTTTATAAAATTAAAATATAATTTTACATAAATTTGTCAATACAATTTTTTTTACTTAAATTCAGTGCCAATATTTCACTTCAGTTGATTTGTGGGTAGAAATTTTTGAATTGTCAAGATATTCAATTAATCATATTTAACTTCAGTTAACTAACATATTGTTTTACATGTTCGTTTTATTTTCTTTGCATTGTTTCTATTTAGGTTTGTTAGTGAGTATATGGTCTATTAATTGATACTGTTGTCTGTTTTACAGGTAGAGCAGATCCAAAATGTATGCTTGGACACTTGCTGAGGATTCTTTTCAAGAATGATGATTTCATGAATGCAGTGGGTTTGCCCTTTGAATTTATGTATAGACTTCTACTTGGCAACTGATAGCTAGTAACTTCTTACTTAATTTTTTTTGCCAAGATGCAAAAAGGGGTCTTAAGGGGTTCATTTTGTTTTAGATTCATTTTCTGTTGAAAGAGGAATGCAATTTCCAAAACAGTATAAAATTTGCATCAGTCTGATTCATTCAAATCATGATACAAGCAGCATAAAAAGAATCTTTTCTTTATTAACTCTGTCTGTCTTCTCTCTGCCTACCCAAAGGGCCCTTTGCCTCCTTCTGTATTCTCCAGAAAATTACAAACGCAAGGTGGTTATTGAAATTGAAGTAGATTCCAGTAAACTGAAAGAATTTATGTACAATGACAAGTGGACTTAAGCTCTAACTTTGAACCTTATATTTTGAAAAAACTGATAAAGTCTAACGTATAGAAGAATTCAAAAGCCTGGATAGGTTACTATACTTACAGATGTAATATGTGCAGCAGAATCCTGTGCATAAGTGGCGCAATTGAATTAAATGTACTTACATTTTAAGTATGGTAAATGCTCTTAGAATTGTAATCTTATATTTTGTTTCTATGTAATTTAAGGCTATCAAGACTCTTATAATGCTAATGGAGGAACCTAAACAATTCCACTTTTTAAAAATTGATAATGGTAATAAAGCATAATACAGATTTGAAAACTTTTTTAATGTGTGTGATTCTTAGCTCATGCAATAAGACTGATTTTTGCAAAGTTAACTTTTTCCCACAATACCTTGTCCTGAAGTTATTGGCTCCAGAGAATCAGCAATCCTATGAATGAAACATTGCAGGAGAGATTCAATTCAGATCCTTCCTTCCTTCCTTCCTTCCTTCCTTCCTTCCTTCCTTCCTTCCTTCCTTCCTTCCTTCCTTCCTTCCTTCCTTCCTTCCTTCCTTCCTTCCTTCCTTCCTTCCTTCCTCCCTCCCTCCCTCCCTCCCTCCCTCCCTCCCTCAAATGCAACCTCTGCTGGACTGGCATTCTTCCCATAAGTAGAAAGGCATTCAGATCTGACATGTAATTTTTTCTTTCTTTCAGAAATAACTCAAAAACCTTTCTTCTTCTTTTAGCTTGTAAATGCTTACGTCATGACAAGCAGAGAACCACCATTGAACACAGCTGCCTGCCGACTCCTGTTGGACATTATGCCTGGGCTAGAAACTGCTGTTGTCTTTCAGGAGAAGGTATGGGATATAGGAAGATAGACCTAGTAGCAACATGGTGCAGATCTTAGCAGACTCTGCTCTGACAGTTTTGGGAGGCTGGTAACAAGAATGAATTCCAAGTGTCTGAAAACTTTGCTTCTGGTACTGTCAACAGTATATCAATTAATTGACTCCAGCTGATAGCTACCTTTATTTTGAAAGCTAAAATTCTGTTCATTTATTCAAAAGATTTATATGGCCACCTTTCTTAAGTAATTCTGAGCACCTTACAGCCGTGATGGCAAACCTATGGCATGCGTGCCAGAGGTGGCACTCAGAGCCTTCTCTCTTGGCATGCGAGCTGTTGCCCTAACTTTGCTCTGCTGCACATCATGCTCACGCCAGTCAGGTAGCCTTTGGGTCTCTGCCATGCATGCATGGGGGGGGCATGCATGGGGAGCGGGGCACACACCCAGGGGTTGTGCACACAGGGGCATGGGGGTCACGTGCGGGGGTGCAGGGGGAGGGTCACATGCGCATGCACGGGGAGGAGAGCATGTCCAGTTTAACAAGTGCTTGTCCTTTTTTAGTAAGGAAGTCTTACTGCGAAAAAATTCAAAGAAAACTATAGCTTAAAAAATAATTCTGGATATGCATTTATTACTTTAAACGTTGATCATTTCAACAACTTCATCTACTTTTTTATCTGAAAAGTTTCTTTTTGGAACAAAGTCCAGTATAGATTATGAGACTTATATGTGAGTAGACTTTTTATTGGAATGTAAGCTGTGAAGAATTTAACTTGCCTAAATACACCTCTCTTGTCCCCTCTTTATTCTAGGAAGGCATTGTTGAGAATCTCTTCAAATGGGCACGAGAAGCTGATCAGCCTTTAAGGACATTCGCAACTGGATTGCTTGGGGGTGCCATGGAGAATCAAGATATTGCTGCCAACTATAGAGATGAGAATTCCCAACTGGTAAACAGGAAATATCCATAACATATTGTAGATAAGTATTGAACAGTGTGATTGGAACAGGAGCCCTAAGCTTTTATTTAACCCCTGGAGCATTATCACATTGCATGTAGAAAAACTGCAGCAATGTTGCATGTTACTGTTCTACAGCAAATTTTAGAAATGTCCTTTGCAAGTAAAGAAAACAGATTCATATATCAGCATGTTTGGTTTTATAAGATAATTTTTCCCCAACTCTAGTTTCCTGTCCTCCCTCACAGTATTAGAATAATAATATGTGATCTTAAGTTTGCAAAGCTAGTGTATTTAAATATTTAACATTTGAAATTAAACTGATTTCGGTATAGCAGAAGTGTGTTAAAATGATGCATGTTCAACTCTTTGTGAAAGGTGGCATTTGTCCTTCAACGTTTGCGAGAGCTGCAAGTCATTGAAACGAACACAAAACATGAAAATAAGCGTCCCAGTCCTCGAAAAGTGCCATCCGACCCCTTGCTGCCTCTAGATGAAGAAGCTGTGGACATGGATTATGGGGAGATGGCTGTGGATGGTGAGCAGGAGGAAGTGACAGGGGACATGGAGATTTCATTTAATCTTGACTCAAATCACAAGACAAGTAGTCGGGTAAATTCTGCTGCAAAAAAATCAGGGAAGCAACATGAAAAAGAGAATTTCCGAAAAGCAAAACAAAAACTCGGCTTCTCTTCTGAACCAGAAAGGATGTTTGTTGAACTGTCCAATAGCAGCTGGTCTGAGATGTCTCCTTGGGTGATTGGCACAAATTATAACCTGTACCCCTTGACCCCTGCCATAGAGCAAAGACTGATTCTGCAGTATCTGACTCCTCTAGGGGAGTATCAAGAGGTAGGTTTAAAAAAACTTGAAGGATATGTGTGATAATTGCATTTCTTTTAGGAAGAAATTAAACTCTATTATGGAGAATCATAATCTGTTCAAGGTATGTTCTTACGCGGAGGTGTTTTGCAAAGAGCACAAGATAATCTTTGGAGCTGTCTTTCCAATTCATTGTGCCTTGTTATGTGCTTGCCTTAGAACAGGATGTTAATGTTTTGATCATATTATAAATACTCTTTTATTATAAATAAAGATACCTCTATTATACAGACTCCTTTATTGTAAAGAAAAATAGATCATATTATAAATAATGCATGTGTTGAAAAGAAATACTGAAGTAATATAATGGAACAACATTCTAGCTCTCTTCCCTCCCCCCCCTTTCCCCCCTCCCCCGGCTACATATTTTAATCTAAAAATATATGAGAGGAAATGCACAGTAAGCGCCATCCTCAAGATTATGTAGCACAGGGATGTCAAACTGTTGGCCTGCAGGCCAGATGCATCATGCACAGTTCACGCTCACCCCAGCTCCGCGAAGGAAAAAATGTCACGATATGTCATGTGATATCAGTGTGATGTGGCAGGTTTGACACCAGTGACTTAGCAGAAATCTTGATCAACTATACTTTGCCTCTGGTTGCTTCTAAATTTAGGAGAAAAAAAATATTTAAGATGTGTATCTTAAAGTATGTTGTACATTTCCCCCAACAGTTGCTGCCTATCTTCATGCAACTTGGATCAAGAGATTTGATGATGTTCTATATTGACTTGAAACGGACCAATGATGTACTGCTTACTTTTGAAGCACTAAAGGTATTATGACTAGCATTATAAACTGTTTGTTCACAGACACAGGAGGCCTGGTGGCCCAATATCAGTGTAATCTAGTTGGATGGAAGTATTGCCATTGTTATTTGGATGAAAAATTATGAATATTGAGGTGCTAGTTTGGAAGAAGTTGGACTGGTACTGATTGACAACTGGTACAGAAAGAGCATCAGCTCTGAATACTTACTTTTTTCCTTTAAGGTTTTAAAATATTTATCCCTTGTTTCTGTTCTTTGCAAGCTATCTATTTTCAGAACTATACAGTGCTCCAGATTAAAGACAAAAAATGTTTTAGTAATGTTGAAACTCACAGAGTTCTTATGTATGTTATAAATGTTGAAATGTTAAACAGTGAAAGGCTGGATGTTCCAAACCTTCACTCTCAGAACCTGCCTTGATTCCCTCACCTGCTCCTACCTCCTGGTATGGCTTGCAGGTATCAGGATCTGTCCTCTAGGGAACCTCTTAAAACGTGGGATCTACCCCATAATCCTAATGTGTGTGTGAGAGAAGTGTTCGTTCACTCTGTGCTGCATTTCAGGTAAATGTCTTTGCTATGCAGTATAGACTGCATGATGCCCAGAAGGTTTGGCCTTTCTTTTCTGTTTTCCTTGATGTATAAATCCAACTCATAGAATATCACTAATAAAGCAGCTAGTAAATTAATTTAAAAACAAAGTGTTAACGTGCCTGATCTGCAACAAATCATGAGCCTTCTACTCAAAATATACAGATCACAATGAGTTAATACAGATACAAAATTCTGAAGAAAAAACATGTTCATGCACATAGATACTGATTTTAAACTGAAAGCTCTTAGTGGAATTCTTGCTGATTTCAGTTCAGTCCATCTTGCTGAAGAGAATTTTGTGAGATTTGTGCTTGGGAAAAACATTTTCAATTCTGGTAGTTATCAGAAGATTGACATATATTGATACTCCAAATAAGTCTGTATTTAAATACTATGTAATGGTTATGTAGTGCTTGGGGACAAAACATTACCCATTTAAACTTTACAAAAGCATTTGAATTGGAACCTGTTCTTATTTAAATTAGTATTTCTTAAAGGCAGCAATGAAGGAAAATCTTATTTTTCTCAATTCTTCATAGGACACAAGAAAGAATATTTCATTTGTAGTGGAAAGCTTTGCTCAGTTGTAATTAGTTCACTTGCATTTTAATTGACAATGGTTTTATGCATTTGTCTGCAGTATTTGGCATCTCTGCTGCTCCACAACAAGTTTGCAACAGAATTCGTTGCTCATGGAGGAGTACAGAAGCTACTGGAGATTCCTCGCCCTTCTATGGCAGCCACAGGTGTCTCCATGTGTTTATACTATTTGTCTTACAATCAGGATGCCATGGAAAGGGTAAGAGCACATCCTGCCACCAGAGGCCGTATGCTTTGAAAAGAGTGTGCATATTTCAGATGGGGACTAGAATGTTCAAGCTATCCTAGAATGTTCAAGCTATCCAGCATAAATATTTTGAGTGCACTTGTGGGATAGCTTATAATAGGATAATAGCTGCTGAAGTAGGGAGCAGGTCATCCATTAGATATATATCTTTATTGAAAGGTGAGTTTTATTGCTTGCATAAAGTATCCTGTTAATTTCAGCAAGGGAAACACATTATACATTTTTAAATTTGGCTTGAAAATTAATGTGCCAGAGTCTTCACTACCTAAAGACAGTAATAGTTAAGTCACATACTTATTCATGTAATATCACATGGATTTTATTCAACTCTTATTTCAGCAAGGTATATCCACTAGTTCTAAAGAAAATATTGCACAGCTTTTAATGTTTTTTATCAGAATTCTGTGGTGTGTTGTTTTGACTTTGACTATTTGTTTCAACTGTTTACTTATCTTCCAAGCATAGGGACTCTGTGTTTATGTTAACCATTTATTTATTTTTTGTAGTAGTGTTTTTATTGGAATTTGGATGTATTCTGTATTTGTATCCTGAATGTTCATTTTTGACTTTTGTTCAGTTCAGAGACTCCAAAAGATTTTAAGCTGTGTGTCATCTTGTGAGTAATATGCTATCCCTTTCATCACAGCAGTTGCTGAAGGATTTGGTCTACATTTTGTTCCCTTTACTAAAAGTACAAACAATCACAGTGTTTTCTTGTTCTGTAGGTATGCATGCATCCCCACGTACTATCAGATGTTGTGAACTACACCTTGTGGTTGATGGAATGCTCTCACGCATCAGGCTGCTGCCATGCTACCATGTTCTTTTCTATTTGTTTCTCGTTCCGTGCAGTTTTAGAGCTCTTTGATAGGCATGATGGATTACGGCGCCTAGTTAACTTGGTAAGTCTTAAAATGGTTGTGTTTTGCTCAGGGTGGATTTGATTTAAATCAAGTCGATTTAAATCACGATTTAAATCATGATTTAAATCACTAGTAAAGAGGCTTGATTTAAATCAACTCGATTTAAATAATATTTTTTAAAGATCAACTGTCATCTCAGCTGTGAAATTGTGTGAATGCATCAATGCAGTGCATGTTATCTCAGCTTGCAGAGCTTGGATTCATTGAATGAGTTTACCAAAAATATAAATATTGCGGAATATACAGCCTCATGCTACATAACTAAGGTCCATTTCATGCTGAATAAACTAAATTATTAATATATCTTAAATAGAACACTGTCTTTAGATTGATTTTATTCCAAAGGCATTTTATTAAAATAAATTTGATAAAAATAAAAAAAAATCCAATTTAAATTTTAAAAAATCTGATGTTTTTGATTTTGTAAAAAAAATCATTGATTTTAGAACAATAGGATTAAGGTCTTTTTCTCAACTCTGTTCATGTTATAACATTTTTGCTGTGAAGAAGAGGCATGTGATCTCTGCTGAGTCAAATTCAGTTTTGAGAACTGCAAAAGTAAACCAAGCATCTGTGATAATATCTTGTAGGCAGAGAAACTGCCCAATAATCTTACAAAAACCTCTGGAAGTGCATGATATTGTGAATGGATTAATGGAATTTATTTACTAAAAAAAATAAACATATACAGCCTTATTCTACATAATTAAAAAACTAATCTTTATTTCATGATGGAATAACCTTTGGATGGTAATATATTTTCCTCAAAAAGCATTTTATTTAAAAAAAATCCAATTTAAATCAAAAAAATCCAATTTAAATAAAAAAAACCATTGATTTTTATCCACCCTGGTTTTGCTTTTCTTAAGTACTTCATCAGAACTGGTGCCTTCCTTTTTTTGGGTGGCAAAGTTGAGTGTCATTATGGTACTGGCCTTTCAGCTTGGCTCCACTTTGTGTTAAACAGAAACTTAAGATTGTGTATAATTTCTGAGAGCTGATTGCGGCTCTAAGACACGGATGTCAAACTCGATTGGGTCACCTGACGTATCATGACCTATCGTTACTTTTTTGCCTTTGTGGAGCCAGAGTGGGCGTGTCCTGTGCTGTGCATGACACATATGGCCCACGGGCCACCATTTTGACAGGCCTGCTCTCCTTCAAAAGTTGCCTCCTAATAATAATAATCAATATACCGGAAACTCAATTTAGCCACCCTGTTCTCAAAGGCAAATGTGGCTTTCTGTCCAAAAACAACTTATCCGTATTCCATTTAGATGCTTTGTACATCTAAACATTGAATTAGCACCTCATGGTTTTCGAAGGATTCCTTTTTATAAGGTTGGTTATACAAAAATTTGAACAAAACAACCAGCAACCTAAAAAGCAGGAGGGGTGTGTGTGTGTGTGTGTATGTATGTGCATGTAAATAAACTTGCTAATCAATGTAAGATAATGAATCTTTAGATGTTAGAAATAAAACTACAATAAACCTGTTTTTCCCCCTTCATTTTAGATTAGCACTCTTGATATCTTAAATTTGCAAACCCAAGGTGCGCTGCTAAGTGACGATGAGATCTTTGCTAGCCGTCAGACTGGAAAACATACTTGCATGGCCATGCGCAGATATTTTGAGGCACATCTTGCCATCAAAGTAGAGCAAGTGAAGCAGTCACTTCAACGCACAGAAGGTGGAATTCTGGTCCATCCACAGCCTCCATATAAGGTAGGCAGTACATTGCTGGAAGTAATAAACTAGCTCTTGCTTGCCTTTTCAAGAGAACAACCATAGATATCAAAAAGTGTTTTCAACTATATCTAATACAGCAACTGTATCTCACCCAGGAATACAAGGTCCTTGCTGTCATTGTATTTGGCACCTCATAGACCAATTTAGGGCATATTTTTCTGGGGCTGCAGTTTAACTAGCACTTTTCATCTTGCTGTGGGGATCCAGTTCAATGCATAGAATCCTCCTCATCCTTTAGAATATTATTATAGAATCTGATTGAATTTTTCCATTGATGGTTCCGTTACTCCAAACTTTTCATTGCAAAGACCACTAAATCTACATTCTTGGCAATCTACTAATAAACAAAGACTTTTTTAAAAAAATTGAATGCTTTTGGATTTGCAATTTAAAATAATGGCTCAGGTCATTGGGTTTTTAAATATATGCTCCTGTTTTTATTTTATGCTTTTATAGATTTTAAATTTTGTGTTTAGTTTTTCAATATCACCATGATTTCCTTAGTGAAAAGGTTGGATGGATTTTTTAAAAAACCAACAACCTCTTTTATAAAGTGTTTGTCTTAATTTTTCTAGGTAGGTGATGATAAGGCTATTAGAATGTTTGCTTCTACTTGCAGGCTTGTTCCTATACTCATGAACAGATTGTGGAAATGATGGAGTTTTTAATAGAATATGGACCAGGTCAGCTCTATTGGGATCCAGCAGAAGTGTTTCTCAAGCTGTGTTGTGTACAGCTCATGCTTCAACTTATTTCAATAGCGTGCAATTGGAAGACTTACTATGCAAGGTGAGAGAACAACAGGATATGAAACACCTTATAAGTTGCCATTGGGATGGAGCTGGCAGTTGCTCCAGGACTACTAGCCTCTGTGGTTAATACATATATTTATTAATATTAAATACAGTTTGTTTGTACTCCACAGATTTCTGGAGTTGCCCGTAAAGCTGGTAAAAACAAATACATTCTCTTGTTTTTGAAAAGGGCTTATCCTGTGAATTTATTCAGCTCACTTTTCCTTTAATACGTTTTATAATGCTTTGAGTTATATGTATTTCATTTTTGTTTACCAGAAATGACACAGTACGTTATGCGTTGGATGTTTTGGCCATCCTCACTGTGGTACCAAAAATTCAATTACAGTTAGCTGAAGCAGTGGATACCGTGGATGAGGGCGGAACATCTATTTCTATTGTGGGTATGTGAAACCTAATCTCTTGGTGTGCTTCCTATGAATACTTGTACCAGTGTAAAACTTTTAAATTCTGAGCAAATGAACTGTAACAAAGGATCCACTTGACTGCATGGCTCAGTTAGTACAACCTTATTTCTTTTTTTAACTGGATGGTTTCATTTGTCTGAACAGATGAACTCAGGTGGCGGTGGGAGGGGGGCATTTGTAGGATGTTGCTGCTTTTGTCAAAGTGATTAAAACAGTGTGGCACCATATGCTTCACTTTTGTATATGTGCGACAACATGTATGTGCGACAACATGTATATACTTTTGTATATGTGCGACAACATGTATAAAAAAGAATAGGGTTTGTATTATACATCACTCTTTTCAGCAGTCTGCCCTCTGCCTCTCACCAAAGTGTATAGATAGATTTGGAAGGGAAACTAGAAGCAAAAATATTGGGTTCGTCATTGGCTCTTTTTCTCTCACACACACACCAGCTTCAGAGTTTTCACTTTCAATTATTTGGTCAAATTATACACTCCTAATCATTATTGTGAGATAATCTAGTGCTATACTGTTAAGAATTATTTGAGAGAATGCGATGTTCAAGTGATTGTTAGAATGAAGCTGCCTTCAACACTCTTTTTGATTGCTCTATTACTAATCCTTATAGGAGTCTCTTTATTTCATGCTAATAGAGTCTGTTGAGATGCAGGTGAGAAAAATAATCTTTAGTCTATACTGGGTATTGCTCAGCATTTTCACTGGATAAACTCAGATTTGTGCACCATTACATGAGTCGAAAGATATATCCCTCCTATAATGTACAAACTGAGCCATCATTCTCTTACACTAATGTGTGATACATTTTACTTGGTAACGTTTCACTTTTTTTTTTCTTTTTTCCAGGTATCAGCATCATTTTGGGGCTTGCCGAGGGTGAATTCTTTATTCATGATGCAGAAATCCAGAAATCTGCCCTTCAGATCATCATTAACTGTGTCTGTGGCCCAGACAATCGCATCTCCAGCATTGGCAAATTTATCTCTGGCACACCTCGTCGCGCACTCCCCCAAACACCCAGGAATAGTGAGCATACTTTGGCCAAGATGTGGAACGTGGTGCAGTCAAACAATGGCATCAAAGTGCTGTTATCATTGCTCTCCGTCAAAATGCCCATTACAGATGCAGACCAGATCCGAGCATTGGCCTGCAAAGCCCTGGTTGGGTTGTCACGAAGTAGTACGGTCCGGCAGATCATCAGCAAGCTGCCCCTGTTCAGCAGCTGTCAGATCCAGCAGTTAATGAAGGAGCCTGTGCTTCAGGATAAGCGCAGCGAGCATGTCAAGTTTTGCAAATACGCTGCGGAGCTGATAGAGCGTGTCTCAGGAAAACCCTTGTTAATTGGGACCGATGTCTCTCTGGCCCGACTGCAGAAGGCAGATGTGGTGGCCCAGTCAAGGATTTCATTTCCTGAGAAGGAGCTGCTCCTTTTGATCAGGAACCATCTCATCTCTAAAGGGCTAGGAGAAACTGCTACCATCCTTACAAAGGAGGCAGATCTACCCATGACAGCAGCTTCTCATTCCTCTGCCTTCACCCCAGTTCCTGCCACCTCATCTCCTGTGTCTCTGCCTCGTACCCCTCGCATAGCAAATGGCATTGCAGCCCGGTTGACTAACCATCCTTCCGTTGCTTCTGGTGCTTCCTCTGTTCACCCTCAGCCAAGGCCAGCTGGCTGCCAGGGCCCTCTTGTACTGCCAGGCCCATCTCACGCCACCAACATCCCAGTGATTGGCAGGATTAGCTTTATCCGTGAGAGACCATCTCCCTGCAATGGCAGAAAAATCAGAGTGCTTCGGCAAAAATCAGACCATGGCGCCTACAGTCAGAGCCCAGCTATCAAAAAACAGCTGGACAGACACCTTCCTTCCCCTCCCACCTTGGACAGTATAATCACAGAGTACCTTAGGGAGCAGCATGCGCGCTGCAAAAACCCTGTAGCTACTTGTCCCCCCTTTTCTCTGTTTACACCCCACCAGTGTCCTGAGCCAAAACAGAGGCGCCAAGCGCCAACTAACTTTACCTCGCGGCTGACCCGCAGGGCAGCCTTCCCAAAGTATGGCGGGGTAGATGGTGGATGCTTTGATAGACACCTTATATTTAGCAGGTAAGGAAGATGGTTCTTTATTCCTACGATTTTTTTGGGCCTTGCCATTTAGAAAGTGGATTTGGGTGCCATACCGTGGTTTGGACAAAACTGATTGCCTTGGGACCACAAGGAAGACTTTGCTATATCACCTCTGTAGCATTGCTGAGCTATTGACAACTTCTTCCTTTATGAAGAAAGCTGAAGCCATGTCTTTTCTCCTAGCAGACTAAGATGCAACTGCCCAACTTCAGTCGTGTTTGGCCATTGCTCCTGTTTCTCCTTTTCCCCCTCCTGAAAATTAATTTTCTTACTTAGTTGCTCTTTCATATCCCAGGTTCCGTCCAATTTCTGTGTTCCGGGAAGCAAATGAAGATGAAAGTGGCTTTACGTGTTGTGCATTTTCTGCACGGGAGCGATTCCTGATGTTGGGCACCTGCACAGGGCACCTAAAACTCTACAATGTTTTTAGCGGGCAGGAGGAGGCCAGCTACAAGTGCCATAACTCTACTATCACGCACCTTGAGCCATCCAGGGTAAGGAAAAGGATGAGAATATTCAGGTCAAGTGTGCTTTAATAATAGTTATTCTTTTTCAGAAGGATTGGGCAAAATTCTGGGAATGAGAAAATGTGACAAGATTGTGTTGATAGCACAACAGAGATTGGATGTTACAGCCTGATTTTATTGATTTAAGTGGAAATTTTAGTAATTGCTTAAAATATAGGTAGTCCTTGACTTACGATCATAACTGAACCTGGAATCTTGGTTGCTAAGTGAAGGGATCTTTAAGAAAGATGTTACAAGACTGGTTTCAGGTGTTAAGTGATTGTACAGGTTGTTTAGCAATCCTATGTAGGGAGCGCAAGGTGCCCCGGGAGCGGGGAAGTGGGGAGAGAACTTCCCTAGGCTCCATTCAGAAGCTGCAAATGCTCCCTGCTGAAATCCAAGCAGGATTTTCTGAGGGAGAGAGACACCTGACATGCATCGGGCTTCTCAGGGCCCCCCCTACCTGCCCTCCGTGCTCCTTAACTTATTATGCTGCATCTCGGCTCTCCGCTTGGAGTTTCTTCTCATCTCTGGGGACTGGCTGGAAGAGCTGCCTGCCGAAGAAAGCCTTTCATATTGACTTTCTGGGGAAGCCGGCAGAGAAGACAACCAGATGATTGTGGGGTGCATGACAAGCAGTTGTAAGTGTGAACAGGTGGAAAGCACCCAGATCATGATCATGTGACCAACAACGGGGGGGGGGGGGCAGTGTGATGTTTTAATAATGGCCATAAATGCTTTACAGCTGTAAAACAACCTTTTTGAAGATGTCGTAACTTTTAACAGTTGTTAAACGATATAGGATAGGATAGTAATGATACAAATGATACCGCTTAGGGCATGTAGGAAGGACTTCTTAAAAAGCAAAAACAGGTTAATCACTAGATTGTATGAGTAAAGAGGAAAAAAGGCCTTAGATGTTTTTAACCTCTTTTTCTGAACATTCAGAAGATTGAGGAAGAGATGAGTTTCTAAAACTAGTCTCTATTTTCTACTCTTTGGAGATCATTGGCCTATGCCAAAAATTGAATCATGGTTCAGGACAGTTGATTTGTAATAACCACCTGGTCTGACCAAGCCAATAGTATGTTAGTGGTTTTACCTATGTATAATTGTGATCGTACTGCCTTCAATTGGCAAGAGTATTATCTGCCTAGAGCATTGTGTACATTGGGACATAGCTAAGAATTCCCCTTTCTCTTAAAAGAAACCCTACATGCTATCCACGTGCCTAAAGAGTGTCTGCTTCTTTGACTTCTCTTTCCAAACTGCAGGATGGTTCTTTATTGCTGACATCTGCTTCCTGGAGCCAGCCACTTTCTGCTTTGTGGGGAATGAAATCTGTCTTTGAAACCAAGTATGTACGCTTTCTATCAGTGTTTCTCAACCTTGGCAGCTTTAAGATGTGTGGACTTCAGTTTCCATAATTTCCCACCCAGCACATTTAAGAATTGAAGTCCACAAAGTTGCCACAGTTAAGAAACAATACTTCTATATGGTGATTGAACTGTCTTGAATGGGCAGAACATTATCCTATTTTTCGAACTATAAGACGCACCGGACCATAAGACACACCTAGGTTTAGAGAAGGAAAACAAGAAATAAAATAGTTTTTTGCCATTTTTGGCCTCCCTGGCATCCAGAAACACTCTGCAGGCCAAAAAACGGGCTGATTTTTGACTTCCCAAACCCTCTGCTTGTCCCGTTGTTGCCCTTCCTGGCACCTGTGATGGCCTCTGGAGGCCAAAAACGAGCCTGCTTTTGGCCTACAGAGGGATTCTGGACATCAGGGAGGGAAACAATGGGATGCGTGGAAGGTTCGAGAGACCAAAAACAATCCCGTATTCGCTCTATAAGATGCACAGACATTTCCACCCACTTTTTTTGGGGGGGAGAGAGTGCATTTTATAGTCCGAAAAATATGGGATTGGGCAATATTTTAATATTTGAAACTTTTTAGTTTTACTCTGTAATATTCAGATTCTTTAAAGTAGCCAAGACGTGCGATACTTTTTTCTATTAGTTCCTGACTTAGTTATTGCATTCTGTGTATACAAAGAGTCATGATGGCGCAGTGGCTAAAATGTAGTGTTGCGGGCAGACTCCGTCTACAGTGAGGAGTTTGATCCTGTCCGGCTCAAGGTTGACTCGGCCTTCCATCCTCCCACCCAGATTGTTGAGGGCAAAATGCTGACATACTACAGAGAATGTTTTAAAGCTCTATGGAAGGGTATATACTGTAAGTCTTAAGTGCTGTTGCTATTGCAGATGTATTCAAATATCTAGATAAAAGCACAGATTTTTGAGTGAAAGCTTTGTTCTTTGTAGTTGGCTGATGATGTGATTTTTTTTCCCCTCATAGGCATTCCTTCACGGATGACCATTATGTTGAGTTCAGTAAGCATTCTCAAGATAGGGTCATTGGCACCAAGGGGGATATTGCCCATGTAAGTATTGGTTGTTGAATCTCAGAAGACATACAGGGTTACTTACAAGCCATACCCATTTCTTACAGATAGCACTTGAAAATGCAGAGAGTGAGGTTATTCCTGAGAATTTGTTTCATGGCTTGAAACTGTTAAAGTGAGATTGGTGGTATATTAATTTAATAAATAAATACTAGGCTTTTGTCAATACAATGAAAATATGTAATCACTGCCATATATTTTTTAACAAATAGAAAAGTAGTTCTAAATGAAAAATATATTAAGTAAACTTCGGCATTATCTGAGAGAATTAGAAATAAGCTCAGAAGTGATCCAAAGATCAGATATTTTTTGTGGGATTAGATTACGTATTCTTTAATATCAAAATGTGCAATCTGTTATTGAAGACACAATCCTTCTACTTTTGAGCATCTGTAACTATAGCCCTAATAATTTATGAGAAAGATTGTTTTCTAGAACATATACTGGAGTTCATTTTTGAGGATTTATTCCTTAAAAATAAAACTGGTTATACATCAATAAATGTTTCCTAGTTGTAAAATAAATATATTGGAAGCTTTCAAGACCAAAACTATAGAATCTGGGTTTTTTTTACCAATTTATCTTAGGAAAAATAAAGATGAATATTGAATCCACAGCTGTGTAGAAAATTCTACTCAAGGGATACTCTCAATAGAGGAAGGAAGGCAGGATTTGAATGGAAAACGATAGCTGTAAATTTTGCCAATTTTCTTTCTCTTTTAAAATGAGGAGATTACATAATTGCCCTGCAAAAGAAAAGGAAGAGTTATGGTTCCATTGCTGCAGTTGTGTTGCACTGCTAGCTGTGAAACAACTGATTGGCATCCTAGGCATCGTGGCTTAGCATTGCTCTCAATTTTCTCACAAAATTCCAGAAAATGTAACAATTGTTTCTTACGACCTGGTACAAGTCAGCTCTAGCCCATTTAGTCCATACTACATATATTGAGTAAAATCTTGGCACTTCTTCTTATGCTTTTGTTCTTATTCCTGCATGTTTACATTTAAGCAAGACATTTTTCTCTGTTGATTTGCTATTCTTTCTGTTAGTCTTCAACTGTAATCTGATCTGGGTTCATAATATGGTCATTTGTGACAAGCTAAAATGTTTATTCTGAGCTTCAGCTAAGTGCAAGTGGCAGCTAAGAATCCTGAATGTAATCTATTCTGACAAAAAAGGTAAAATAAAGCCAGATGCTCAGAATATAAACAAATAGATTATTTTAGAACAACAATTTTAAGAGAATAAGACTATTCTTATTCTATATAAATGTTCTTGAATATTTATGACAATGTTATCTTCTTTCTTTTTTATTTTGTGAATCTTTTTCATCATGTACTACATTTATTTATTTATTTAAATTTATATACCGCCCCCTCTCCCAAAGGGACTCGGGGTGGTGAACAGCCAGAATAAAATACATATATAAAATACATATACAATATTTAAAAATTAAAAGAATTAAATATATTGGTTCTTACAAAGATTAAAAATAAGGGAATTAAGAAAGTTAAAACCAGATTAAAAATTTAAAAACCCCTAGGCCAGACCGGCTTGCTGAAATAAATGAGTTTTCAACGCACGGCGGAAGGTCAGGAGATCAGGGATGGTCCTCATCTCCGGGGGTAATTCGTTCCAGAGAGAGGGTGCCCCCAATGAGAAGGCCCGCATCCTTGGGGTCGCCAGCCGTCCAGCCGGCGGCACCCCGAGGAGTCCAACTCTATGGGAGCGTATCGGTCGGCGGGAGGCCGATAGTGGCAGGAGGCGGTCTCGCAAATATCCTGGTCCCGAACCATGGGGCGCTTTAAAGATGATAACTAAGACCTTGAAGCGCACCCGGAGGGCCACCGGGAGCCAATGCAGCTCGCGCAGAAGTGGCGTAACATGGGAGCCCTGAGGAGTCCCCAACACCACCCGCGTGGCCGCATTCTGCACCAGCTGGAGCCTCCGGATGCTCTTCAAAGGCAGCCCCATGTAGAGAGCATTGGCATAGTCTAGGTGGGAGGTCACCAGGGCGGAAGTGACCGTGCGAAGCGCATCCCGATCCAGAAGGGGCCGCAACTGGTAGATCCTACGGATCTGGCCAAAAACCCCCCTGGCGACGGCTGCCACATGTTCTTCCAATCACAGCCGCACATCCAGGAGGACACCCAGATTGCGGGCCCTCTCTATGGGGGCAAGAATTCCCCCCCCCCCCCCCAGCTGGCTGTACCAGGGTGCCGGGAAGCACAGCCACTCAGTCTTAGATGGGTTGAGCTGAAGCCTGTTCCGCCCCATCCAACATCGCACAGCCTCCAGGCACCAGGTCATCATTTCGACGGCTTCATCGGGGTGGCCCAGGGTAGAGATGTACAGCTGAGTATCATCAGCGTACTGATGGAACTCTACCCCAAAGCCACGGATGATCTCACCCAGCAGCTTCATATAAATGTTGAACAGAAGGGGTGAGAGCACCGACCCCTGAGGCACCCCGCAAACCAGGGGCCTCGGGGCCGACCTCTGCCCCCCTGCCAACACGAATTGCGAATGGCCAGAGAGGAAGGAGGAGAACCACCGCATAACAGTGCCTCCCACTCCTAACCCCCCCAGCCGCCGCAATAAGATACTGTGGTCGACAGTATCAAAAGCCGCCGAAAGATCTAATAGGACCAGGACAGAGGAATAACCTCTGTCACGGGCCCTCCAGAGATCATCCACCAATGCGACCAATGCCGTCTCCGTGCTGTGCCCGGGCCTGAAGCCCGATTGGTGTGGATCCAAATAGACAGCTTCATCCAGGTGCTGGGGAAGCTGTTGTGCCACCACACTCTCAACAACCTTTGCCACAAAACGAAGGTTGGAGACGGGACGATAATTAGATAAAGTTGGGTCCAGGGACGGTTTCTTGAGGAGGGGTCTCACCACCGCCTCTTTCAAGGTGGCGGGCAGATATCCCTCGCTCAAGGAAGCGTTAATAATACCCTGAAACCAACCTCGTGTCACCTCCCGAGTGGCCAATACCAGCCAGGAGGGACATGGGTCCAATAAACATGTGTAGCATTCAGCCCCTGCAGCAACCTGTCCACGTCTTCTGGGTCACAGGATCAAACTCCTCACAAATGACTGCCTCAAATTCCGCCCCCAACTCCCCACCCAGAATTGCCCATTCAGAATCCAACCCATCCCGGATCCGAGTGATTTTATCCACCAGGAAATTCGAAAAGTCCTCAGCCCGTCCCTGCAAGGGGTCCTCCCGCACTCCCCCTTCCAGGAGGGAGCGGATCACTCTAAACAGGGCGGCTGGGCGGTTTCCTGCAGACGCAATAAGGGTGGAAAAATAAGAACGCTTTGCCACCCTTATCGCCACTAAATAGGTCTTAATATAAGACCGTAATAGTGTTCGGTCGGGTCCGGAGCGAGTAGTCCTCCAAATACTCTCCAGGCGTCTTTTCCAGTGCTTCATCTCCCTCAGCTCCCCGGAAAACCAAGGGCATTATTATGTAACCCACTGCCCCTAAGATCAGCTAGAATACTTTTCTATTGAGAGCCATACATTCAAATATCAAAGTATAGTTTTCAGCCCAGCAGTTTTCACTTCGTGTCACAGAATATTCAATGGTATAGGAGTGAATCTAGGAGAAGTGAGCAACAGCCATGCTTTCCCCCTGGGTTATTAGGTGACAGTTCCATTCCGGGCCAACATTTCCATTAATCATTTGGAGACAGAGGCCACAGTATTTGTGAGGTTTTCATGTGACACAAAATGGTCTGAGGTAAATTCTAAAAGACAGAAATAAAATTTAAAACTAATATGATTGTTAGATCATTCTTTCTTTGCCTCAACAACTTTTAAGATGTATGGGTTTTAACTCTCAGAGTTCCCCAGCCAGCATGAAGAAAACAAGGGAGATGGGGATCCATAAAATGTGAGTGATTTGAAAATGGTTGCATGTGCTGTTTTGGACAAAATATTTGACAGGCGTTGACTAAGTTATTTTCTTTTTTCCTTTTTCATCTAAAAGATCTATGATATTCAGACTGGCAACAAGCTCTTGACTTTGTTTAACCCAGATCTTGCAAACAACTACAAGAAGAATTGTGCCACCTTTAACCCCACAGATGACCTTGTCTTAAATGATGGTGTCCTCTGGGATATTCGCTCTGCACAGGCTATTCATAAATTTGATAAATTCAATATGACCATCAGTGGCGTTTTCCACCCGAATGGATTGGAGGTCATAGTGAACACAGAAATTGTATCCTTTTTTAACCTTAATTTCAGAGTCTGTTGGAATAGTAGATGTTGGTAGGAAGAGCTTGCTTAATTGTTCATTTATTTAATTTCAAGATTTATGATCAGGTCAGGCAACTTAAATAGTGTGACTCTAGGCAGCACATAAGATAAATCCAATCTTCTTTCATGTGAGAACTCAGAACAAAAATCCTTAATTGTGGAAATAACAGCAAGTCAGTACACTTTTTAGCCTTGCTTATTGTCAAGTCAATTGAAGCCTTCTCCTCAAAGTGACTAAGATTAAATATTTCAGCAGAAGGTATAAATAGTACTGTTCTGTAGAACAGAAATGAACATACCGCAGCCAGGTTTTTAGGAGCCACTTTTTATGAGATGTGTAGCTATACAAATTTGATCAATAAAGCAAGAAAATTGGGGGAAAGATAAGAAAAGCACAATGGAAGAAGACATGGAAGCCATTTAGAAAATAATGGCTTCTGCCAAGCGATAAGGAATATGGTGTGTGGATGGGTAAAGAAGCCAGAATGGGGTAGAATAGCAGAAACGAGAAAGCCCAGCACAGTAATGAATCCAGATTTCTGGAAAGAGCAAATTCTTTTTATCCTGGTAGTCTTGAGTCTGGCTAAAGAGTTGGGGGAAAGGAGTGGTAGAAAAACAGTAAGGGTTATAAAATACCCTTTTGGTGTTTCCTTTGACTAAAATATTTTTCAGTTCAAGTATAATTGAATCGTAACTTTTTGTAGAATAATTATTATATCATTTGTATTTTCGGTATATTTTTAACATTCTCTAACCTAACATTTGCCTTCATTATTACAAAAGTGAGAGCGATTACGACTCTCCTAACTAGAGTCTGGTCTTATCTACAGGCACGTAGCTCCTAACAAAGTACACAATAGGACCCATGGTAGAAAAAAAGTGCTTCATCCCACTATAAAGACATCTGTGATATTCTATACATGAGGAATTCATGTAAAGTCAAGTCAAAATTTTTAAGTGGTTTTGCAAGCTGAAATGAAATGGGATAGGTATATTCAGAAGTATTATTCTGGGATGTATCATTCAAATTGAGGAAAATAGATGCATTAGATTAGATTCTGATATGTTACTATAATTGTTAGAGAAATTCTATCTCGGGGCTGGGTAGATGATGGGGAATGTGAGGCTGTCATTGGAGCTGGAGAGAGAAAGAGAGATCCTTTGCTAATGTCCCTTATTTATAGTGCAGAATCTTCCTTAATGATATCTCCAGTGGGACTTGCGGACTTTCCACTTGTTACACACAGTGCCTGCTTTGGATCAATGCCGTGTTGTTTTCAACCACACTGGGACAGTTATGTATGGAGGTAATGACTGCTTTTCATCATGCAATGGCATCAGCAGAGCTACAGATTTTGTTTCGCTAATGCTTTCTAGCACTCACCAAAGCAGCACAGTGGGTGTTGCAGGGGTGGGATACGACAGGGTTAATTACCGGTTCTGGCTTTATGAAGTTGAAACAGCCCTCTTTTCCTGCTTTTTTAACTGCAACTGTGCCTCGTTCGGCAGCTGAAGTTGAAAAATCAGGAAATAAAGATCAGGTAACAGCCCAGGTGGGCAGGTGTGCAAAAACATCAGCAGATATAGAACCGGTTCTATGTCTGCTGCTCTTCAGAGCTACCAGTTCTACAGAGGTGGACAGAACCAGTAGAAACCCACCCCTGGGGTGTTGCCAAGATTTGCCAAGTGAAAACACTTTAAAAAGGTCTTGAGTTGGCAGTAGACTTCAGTGGGTCAGTTTTAGCTCAATCTCTGCATTTCACATGGCATTTAGGCTCAGTTTTAGCTCAGTCTCTGGCATTTTCACATAGGATTGGGAAAGGCTGTAATCTGAAAAACTGGAGAGCAATTGTCAATCAGGGTCAGCACTTCTGAGTTAAGGGGAAAGAATTATGATTCATTAAAGCAACTTTCTATGTTCCTGTACATATTAACATAAACAGTACCCTGCTGATGGGACTCCTGGCCTATTTTGGCCAGCAGTCTGTTCTCACAATGGCCAAACAACTGCATAAGAACGGCTTATATGGACTTCTCTGGAAACTTGCTTGATATTTTCTCTTACTTTTTGTTTAAAATAGTACCTTTTTCTCCCTGTTTAGCTTTGTTGCTTCTATTTGGTATTTTTTGAATGTTAGACAAAATGAATAATAACTTGCTAGCAGGGAATTTAAAATTTTAACTTAAAGTATATTACAGTTGTATGGCTCTATATTTTCTGACTTTTAGCTAATCTTATTCAATTGTAGGAGCAAATGTGTATTGAAAAACAAAAAAGATTCATTTAAACTTCTAACACTTCTTTGATTCATGTGCTTCCTCTCCTTATATTCCCTAAAATATTTTCTTTCTTGATCAGCTATGCTACAAGCGGATGATGAAGATGATTTGCTGGAAGAGAGAATGCGAAGTCCTTTTGGGTCATCCTTCAGGACATTCAATGCAACAGACTACAAACCAATTGGTAAAGATTATAATTGTTCCTACTTGAAGTAAGCCAAGTGAAATTATGATTTCAGTTGCTCTGCTAGGAAACATTTCCCATCATGATCTCTACCAGAATGTAAATTTAATTAAACATCAAAAAAGGGATTTTTCTGTAAAAATAGAAGAAGAAAATATAGGGGAACAAAATGCCAAATACATAAAAAAAAAATTCAAAATTTGTTCAGAGTGGAGAACTTCAGTAAAGGTATATTATGTTTGGCAAATTTCCAAGGCTGAATATTCAAAGAAATCATAACAAGTGGAAGGGAAATCTCTTTCTTTTCTTACTGCATGGGAGATGAAGTATATTGATGAAGTATACTACTTCAGTTCAGAATCTGTTCAAAATTTGTTAGTAGAGGAATCAAAGATATTGATATGTGAAAATCTCCACATGCTGTTGAAATAAAATGAGGAAGAATGAGAACATTGTATCTTTATGAGTTAGAGTTTCAAGCTACACATGATTCCTCTAGCCTCCTTTTTGCTATTCAGAGTACTTCTGGAATCTAGATCATGCTGATTAAAATCCATTACTGTGGGGTTTTTTTTTAATTTATTTTTTTTAAATCTTTGTAGATTTTGAACTCTTTAGTTAAAAAAAGGGAGGGGAGCCAAAACTTCTCTTTTTTTCTTCCTTGACCATTTCTGTTGTTAGTGATTTCATGGTATGTTCATAGACATGCATTCTATCATCCTCAGAGGCTAAAAATTGTAGATCCCCAGCTAAAAATATTGCATCCTGGGTTATTTCAGATAATTTCAGAGCTGTACGTGTAAAACTCTTTCTGGTATATGACTTATAAATTGCAGCAAGGAATTACATTTTCTACCCTACACCATCATTTTGTCTTTTCTGTCTCCCTCCTCACCAAGACTCTCCTTTATGTGGCTGTTGGCCTTGGGGTTCTAGATATACAGTAGATAAGATACATAAAACCAGATCTCACAAGCCTAAAGTCTACTTATCCAGCTCTGGGATTTGCCAGTGTCCTGTTGACTTGATTATATGTGTTTTTTTCCAGCCACCATTGATGTGAAAAGAAACATCTTTGATCTATGTACGGACACAAAGGATTGTTATTTGGCTGTTATTGAGGTAAATTTTATTACTGGTGAACAGTGATAAATATATATATAATTATCACTGAAGAAAAATAATCATACAGTGTTCCTTCATTAATAGTTTTGGCTGAAAAATTAATTTACTATGTTGTGCTGATGGTTCCTTTTGTAGAACCAGGGAAGTATGGATGCCATGAACATGGATACTGTTTGCAGGCTCTATGAAGTGGGCAGGCAGCGTTTGGCAGAAGATGAGGAGGATGAGGAAGAAGATCAGGTGAGAAACAGAATACCCTTTTGGAAGTTAAAGGCTAACTATCTAGCTCAATGGTCCCCTTGGTGCTACAAACTCTTCCTCAATGCCCCCCACCCAGGGTTGGGATTCAAATTTCTGTGGGCATGGCCTAATTTGAGGGTGTGGCTTGCTGGTCATGTGACTGGGTGGGCGTGGCTTGCTGGTCACGTTACCGGGTAGGTATGGTTTGGTGGTCATGTGACTGGGTGGGTGTGGCCAGGTGACTGACAAACCAAATACAAGTGGTCCTCACTTAATGGCCAGTTGTTTAGCAAGTGTTCTTATTTATCACTGGCCTCCCCAGAGCTACTTGACCTGTTTTTGGAGTTTTGACAGCCATGCACGCACACACACACGCACTCGCTTCCAACTCTGCTGGAGCAGGTCATTGGACTAGAATTGGCAAAGCATCTCTGATTAGATTCTAGTAGTGAATAGAATCTAATCAGAGATGTTTTGCTGATTCTTGTTGATTTTTATTTGTATTTCTTTATTTTATGTTGCTGAATTGCATTGACGTGTGTCCCTTCTTGTGCACAATCCAGAAGCTTTTGTGATTCTTTGCAGCAAAAACTACTGACCTCTGACTTTGCTCTACTTTTCAAATGTGCTGCCACTGCCGCGTTCTAGGTGTCAGCCCCACAGGTCCACCCCATTGAGCCTGGGAGGGACCTGCCCTGCACTTGGACCAGTGCACCGAGTCAATGGGGTGAGCCTGAGAGAAGGAAAGAGAGACAGAGAAAAGAAAAAGAGAGAGAAAGAGAGAAGGAAGAAAAGGAAGAGAAAGGGGAAAGAAAAAAAGGGACAGACAAAGAAAGGGGGAGATGGAAGGAAGGGACAAAAAGAAAAAGAAATAAAGAAAGAGGGAGGGAGGGAGGGAGGAGGGTGGAGAAAGATAATGAGATATCTATTCTAGTCCAATCACCTGCTCCAGGTGTGTTCTCCTTGTAATTTACCAGTACATTTTGGTTTTGCCTTCTTCAGAATTGGCACTGTAATACATTGGGGAAAAGTAATTGTTAGGGTGGAGATCTGGTCCAATGGATCCTGTTTAAAGCCTCAACAAAATGTGAGAGCTTCCTGATAGTCTTGACCATGTTTCGTCCACAAAACCTTTAATAGAAACCAAAGATGTTTCAGTGTGGAAAAGGGCCTCAGTCTAAACTAGGCCTCATTTCAATCTGATGCATCAGGTTTCTGTCTGTCTATCTGTCTGTGTCTGTCTCTCTTCCTCTCTCTCTCCCTCCCTCTCTCTCCCTCATTCCCTTACTCCCAGATTGGCTTTGCTCTACTTTCCCGATATGCCTGCGAGGCGCTGCCTCCGGAGCGGTGCAACAGTAAAATTGGTGAGCCTGCCGGGGATGGCGCCTCGAGTGCCCCCTGCCATCTCGAGTGCCCCCTGCCGCCTCTTTAGCACCCCCTGCCAGCCCCTTTGCCTCTTAGTGCCCCCCTAAGGCATCCCATCGCCCCTCAGGGGGTGGTTCTGCCCACTTTGGGAACCACTGATCTAGCTGAAATGTTGGAAAATCTCTCCTAAGTTATCAGTACACCCCACCCTCACACTATAGCCTTGAGTTCTGATATGTGGCTTGTTTATGGTGACAGGCTGTTAGAAACTTTTGATTTACTGAGTGCTTAATTTTGTATGTGTATGTGAGGGGGGGGGGGTATTAAAGTGGTCAATCAGTGTATCTCATGAGGTAGCTACACTTATAATTCTGTCCAGGATATGAAGACAAGATGTCCTTTGATGATGATTTGTGGAATTTCTTGGTATTCTTCCAGTGCTTTTGCTTCAGGTAGCCAAGCATGAAATGGGAAGGCTTGGCTGTGAAATTGTTCCTGGCTAAGTAGGAAGAATGATGCAAATTTGCTTAAAGATTCTGCTGTTTGTTTCCATTGTTTTGCTGGCATACCTGTAGTTAGCCATTAGGATATCCGAAAATGATTATTATTCCTTGGGCTTAATAGGGCTGCAGCAAAGAACTTGTACAGTGGAGGTGTGTGCTCAGCTGCTCTTCTTGATGCACTATGGTGTCACCATTTTTGTTGGATGATCTGTGTTTGTGATTTATATGGATAATGATTTTTATTTCAGCAGAAAAATGGGTGTTTATACAAATAAAGTTAAAGGATTGCCATGGCAAAGTTTAAGAGAATAAAACAAGGAAATAGCATTGCAAATTGATTTTCAATTTATCTAGCAGGGTAGATTCATTAGGCAGGATTTCACCACTTTAATATTTTTAAAAACTTATTTTTATCCTTTGCCATTGGCGTGCCATTTAGTTTTTGTAGGTGCTGATTGTGATCCAGCCCTAATTACAAACACTAAACTTTTCATTGCTAATCTTTTTGATTACTCCATCTGTTATGAAGTTCAATGTTTTTTTTAGGCAGCAGGTTCCTTTCTCAACATGTTAATATTTTTTTCAGTTTTCTGAAAGACAGGATATTGCCTCCTTAACACATATTCCTTATCTTTTACTGGAAAGCTCTGTGGCAATAAAAGGTTGCAATAAGATCGGGGTTTAAGCTGGCCTCCTGGTGATATACATTTCTGTCTTGGTGTTTGCTTTTCTGGCCATATCTTTTATCTCCTCTAAGGGCAGTGGCGGGTGAGTTACAATCCAAAGTCAGTCTTGGAGAGGGATACTGATTTGCCCTTCTAGGTAGGCCATCAGCATTTGCAAGGACTGAATTTCTGAATAATAGAGCCAAAATTAGAAATGGAACAAAAAGTTGTTCTGCAAATGGAAATACAGAACTTTTAGGGAAAGCTACTTTTACAAGAACAGTTGCAATTTTGGCAGGTCTCTACTGTTGATCTTTAATATCTTTTAAACCTTTTACATTCGGGCTACATAGGATTTCTGAAGACAAAATGTACTGTATCCAATCTTTATAGTTACACATCATAAAGGCATGTTGAAATTGCATAGAAAACTAAGCTAAACTGATTCAATGCACTGTGAGGTTATCTTCCCTTGCCCAGCCCTTTCTGTCCTCTCCTTGTAGGTTTGATTCTGCAACTTTTTACCAGTCTGTTGGGTTTGGGTTTCCTATTTGGGCTACCTTGGATGAGAAATGGCTATCGGTGCCTCTGCTCTCAGAAAAGTCCTGTTTCTGGATATCCTCACAGTCTTTTACCATTAATAAACTTGGGGAAGGTTTTTTATTGTGTTGTAATCCATCTTTTATTGGTATTAGTGTAATACTAAATTAGTATTCCCTCCTGAATAGAAATTTCCCAATATGTAGAATCTCTCCATCCTGGTTTATACAGTATCACAACTGAGTGTGCTGACAAAGAAAACTGTGCTGTCAGGAGGGCCAGCTCCATTCCTTTTGATTGCACAGAAGGGGAAGAGAGTGTTGTGCAATGCTGCTTTCATCATTGCTACCTCCTCCTCCTCCTCCTCCCTTAGACCACCTCCTGCAGCCCCTTCTGGTGATTGCAGAACTAACAAAGCTTAGCTGAAAGCAACAGCAACCTCTGCTTACGGGGTAATGGCAACACATTTTTTGTGAGGTAGCTAACTTATTTAATAGTGTGGGAAAGCCACTCTGAATTTTACTTCATTCTTAGTATGTCACATTTCCTAGCATGGTCTCAGCTCTTCCTTGAATGCATATCTGATTCTACAAAGTAAAGAGTTCAGTGGCCGAAACAAAAAGTCATTTACAAAACAAGGTGGCTATATGGAACATCTTCTCTAACACCATCCAGTTCTTTCTTTGCAGCACCAGAAATATTTTATGGAACTATTGTAAAAGTGATCAGGGAAAAAAGTAAAGCTGTCTCCACTAGCCTTACTGCCTTGGTCATTGCAGTATGATTTTTAGTGTAAAAAAATGGACTAGTTACACATCTTCGTTATAAATATTTAGGCCTTTTTTATGTGCTTGAATAAAAAGGCAGCTAAAACTGTAGAGCGACAAATCACTTGGGAATGCAAATATTTGAGAAATCACGTAAATGTAAAGGAATCAAAGTTCTCTTTTGAGAGAAAAAAATTATGGCACACATATGCTTTATTTGTTTTGCAACAGGTTGTTCTAGCTTATAATTTTCAGTGTGCAGCATTCAAGGCTGTTCATGCCATTTATTATCAAAACAGGTGGTACATCACGGTAGGTATAACATGATGAAATTTCATTAGACATCTTATTCTCCAGCCTGTTTGATTATGGATATGAATTACTGTTAGTGGATCATTTTTCTCAAAAAAAAATTACTTCTTTTGCATACTGCATCCAAAATATTTACGGTATTTTAGCTGCATTCCTCTTAGGATTCCAACCAATTTTATCAGTGATTTTTAATCATTAGGGAATATGGCAAACCACAGTTAATTTTAAAGCCCAAATAAAAGCCTTTAAGAACTAACTCTGGAGCTCTTTTAAGTACTCCATGCAATTAATTACTATTTTAAAAAATCTATACAAATTTACCATGTCATAAAAAATAAAATATAATAGTGTATTCAATGTAGCTAGTTAACAGTGACTACTGGGACTGGAATTTCTGTTGCTAAGCAACATCACCTGACTGTGCTGCTTATTGATGGAAATTCTAGTGCCTCTGATTGCTGTCATTAAGCAAATAACCACAGTCATTAAATGAAGGAGTCATGTGTGGTCACCATTTGCAACCTCCTGCTGGCTTCCCCGTTGACTTTGTTTGTAGGAAGGCAACAAAAAAAAGTCCCAAATATCAAATCACATGACCGTGGGGACATAATCGACATTTGTATGAGGACATTTGTAAGTATGAGGACCTGTCATAACTACTACTTGTTCAGCACTAACAAAGAACAACTGTCTTTTCTGATAAATGTTTCATTTCCTCTTAAATACTGTGATTTTTAAATCATAGTAAAATAGAGGGTGATACTTATTTTGAAATTCCTTTGATTTCTTTTACTGATAAAAGCTTGGCCTTAAAGCAAACATTGCTTGTCCTGCACAGAAAAATTGGAGTTCTTTATATTAACTGGATTGTTTGTCAATCCAGCTCAGTGTAATTTATACTCACTGACAGTGGCTCTCCATTGGCTGTTCCCAGGATAATTTCTGTTACCAAATTCCTTTTTACCTGAATATATATTGCAGGCAAAGCATGTGTTCCAACATGGATCATGTTATTCTCTAATATCTCACACTGAATGAAGACACTGAATGTTACTTATGGAATCCAAACAGGATAAATGTAAGATGCAACATTTGTACTTGTAGATACCAAATTACTGTTTTAGTAGATAAGCTGTAGAATGGCAATAACTATGTTTTATCTCTTCACTCCAATTTTGCCTCTATTACAAATAGTTTATTGTGTTATTTTTATTCTGTCTATCCATCTCTTCTGGGTCAACATAGAAGCCTATGGTTAAGAATCTTGCTTTCTGTGTACTGATATGTATAGTCAGGTCTGTATTATATTTCGATGACCCATGAGGAGTTGGAATGTATTTGGAGGCCAAGCTCTAAAGGTGAAAGCAATTACATCTTTTATACAGTATTTCTGTGCAGTTTACATGAAAATAAATTGTCTCAAATTTAAGGTAGGCAGTAAAGGTTTGGAAATGCAAATATTCATAAAAGGAGCTAAAAAGAATGTTAATTTTTACATTTACAAATTCAGAACAATCTTTTTGAATAAAATTTGTATTCAGAAAGAGTAAATAGCATTTAAGATGGAGATAAACTATATTTAAACTGAAATAATATATTTTCAGGGAGAGATAATTTGTTTACTAGAGATTAAGATAAAACAAGAAACCAGAGAAACTTGAATTTTATTCAGAGGTAGTTACAGACAGTGCCAGGATTAACCTCTCATCGGGAAACAGGCTCCGGTGGCAGAAGAAACTCCTGATGGGAGTGGGACTTGCAAGCTTTTTAAGATTGAGTTGAAGAGCACCCCATGCGAGAAGCCAAGAGCAAAAATAGCGGCTGTGAGGGCAACAGGGGCATGTGACATGTCCCTCCATGGTCCCCTCCCAGGTGACAGCCAGGGCTTCGCCTTCTCTTTTCCTCAGAGGCATGGTATCTGCCTCCCTTCACACTTCTTGCAGAGGTACATGCCCCCGCCTTGCTCTCAGCTTCTTGGCTTCTTCCATGGGGCGCTCTTAAACTCAGTCTTGAAGAGCTAGAAGACATCTCGTTTGATCGCCACCAAACTTGTCTTGCCCAAGTTGGCTGCCCCAGAGGCAGGAAAAGCGCACCAACTCTGATATCTCTTTCAGAGCCTGGGCATCACCCTGCAGCCTAAAGATAGCTCTTAGATAGCCTAAAATGATTTGAGTAGTTTTTGTACTATTTAAAGGCTCATCTGTTTCTGAGTAGATGAAGCCCACAAAGTATTTGAGGGTCAGACTCACAGGAGAATTTCTGAAAAGGAAAACCACTTTGGAATCTAAGAATGAGGATGTATCAGAAGACAGATGGAATAAAAAAAAAAGACCAAAAGTTTATGTCTAATGGTTATAAAGTAGTTCCACACTAATTCATTGCCTGTGAGATACAGAAAATTGCCACTAACTTAATGTAAGTGCTTTTCTTAAATTTAGTTAAATAGAGAATTCTTAATGCTTAAAAATATAGAGGGGTATAAATATGTTAACATATCATATATGTTAAGCAAAGAGACTTGAACCTGGGAAAATAAAACAAATTGCTTTTTAATGTCTTAAATTATTTTTTTTAAAAGTATGAGTAAATAAGGTTTTGACTCCTTTTTTTTCTTGGGAGGGTACTCCCTTTTCAGATCAGGAATTCCTTTTCTTTCCTTGCCCCCACCCTGGGATTTCTTTGGCACAATTTTATTTTTTCCCCTTCTCTGGGCTTTTTAAAAAACTAATCACCACCACCTCTCACACACACATGCACAGACGTTGGGATCTTTCTTTCCTCCTGGCCCATATAGGCAACACCCATGCAATGACTTAGAGTTGGTCACACCCACCCAGTCAAATGACTAAGCCATGCCCAGCCATTAAGCCCCACTCAGCCAGTCACATGACCACCAAGCCAAACCCACAAATTAAGCCATGACCACTGTTAGGAATCTGCCCACCAATTAGTTGGGTATATATATATATATATATATAAACCAACAATGTATGTTTGTAGCTTTAAGACAAAATCACTGTATTGATTGGTTGGTTGTATTGCGAATTGCCATAAGAGGGAGCTAGAGATCATGGTTGCTCTCTCTGACATTTTGTATCTCTGACATTCTGTTGCTATCTAAGGTTCTCTGTTGTGCTTATACTTTGATATCTTTGTTTACTGTAAATGACAAAAGCAAACGGTAAGAAGACTTTGTAATTGGATATTATTTGGACTGTTAAACGTATATGACCTGGACCATTTATTGGACTGTGCTATTTCTTAAAGTAAACTTTAATTCAATTTAGTGTAGCTGTGTGTGGCTGAATAATTATTCATAACTACTCTCATAAACGTTTCTATGTCCTCGCGTTTATGACCATCGCAGTGTCCCCACTCTCACAGGATCAAAATTTGAGTGCTTGGCAACTGACATACGTTTACAATAGATAGAATAGAATACTTTTTTGGCCAAGTGTGATTGGACACAGAAGGAATTTGTCTTGGTGCAAATGCTCTCAGTATACATAATAGAAAAGATACATTTGTCAAGAGTCAAGAATCATAAGGTACAACACTTAATGATAGTCATAGGGTACAATAAGCAATCAAATCATACTAGGAAACAGTCAATATAAATCATAAGGATATAAGCGATAAAGTTACAGTCATACAGTCACAAGTGGGAGCGGATGAGTGATAAGGAGTGATGAGAAGATTAATAGTGATAGTAATGCAGACTTTGTAAATAGTTGGACAGTGTTGAGGGAATTATTTGTTTAGCAGTGATGGCATTCAGGAAGAAACTGTTCTTGTGTCTAGTTGTTCTGGTATGCAGTGCTCTTTGGCGTTGTCTTGAGGGTAGGAGTTGAAACAGTTTATGTCCGGGATGTGAGGGGTCTGTAAATATTTTCACAGCCCTCTTTTTGACTCATGCAGTATACAGCTCCTCGATTGAAGGCAGGTGGGTAGTAATTGTTTTTTTTGCAGTCCTAATTATCCTCTGAAGTCTGTATCTGTCCTGTTGGGTTGCAGAACCAAACCAGACAGTGACAGAGGTGCAGATGACAGACTCAATAATTTCTCTGGGCTTTCAGTGTCCCAGAATCAGGTATTGGCTATTTGTGGCCACCCAGGGGACTTCTAGCAACCAAAGCCAATGGAGGAAACCAGATTTGCTTAAACACAGCATGATTCACTTAATGATCCCAGCAAAAAGGTTGTAAAATCAGGCATGTGATTTATTTAATGAGAACATGGCTTAGCAACAGAAGTTCAGTCCCACTTTTGGCTGCAAGTCAAGGACTGCTGTAGTGAATCTGCAGGGTTTTGTTTTAAGCTTCTGTTATTAGTAATAGGGATTAGAGCCATCTGATTTTTTTGTTGTCATTAAATACTGAATCTCTAGATACTTTTTATGTAAAATAATTATTAATGGCTGATTTTGAATTCATGGTCTCTTTCAAAAATTTGGAGACTGTATGCCCAAAATACCAAGTGAGATTTTTCTGTACGTATGTATACATTTTTCCATATATGGAAAAATGTTTCTCCCTCTAACTAAGGAGTCTCAAAAGTCTACAGTAGTAGTAGAAATTAATCATTAGTTTCCCAGGACTAATGAGGAATTTAAAACTAAAGATGTTTTAATAAAAATATAATTGACATGGCAGTTCCTTTTATACAGTTTAGCAGTAAGCTTCCATTATTCAGATATAGTGTGAAATGTGTAGTTTGAGAGGTGGGCTACTCTGGCCCCTTCTTTGTATGGGAGTCTCCTTGGCCTTTGGTAGGACTCAGCGGAAGTTCTTCCTACTATTTGACATGGCTGTAATTGCTAATAGGAACAGAAACTTGGACTTTCATCTAGAAGTTAAACCTTCCCTCCCCGCTTCCCGCCCAGTGATCTTGAGGTGAGATTGCAGGTTTCCCATCCCTACTCACAGAACCCGAAAACAGTGAAATCTGTTTAGATCACCTATGGGAGGGAAGCTTTTTGTGTGAATACATGTGCAGTTCTTGTGTGGTCTGTGAAACTGAAAGATGGTTTACTTGTAGGCAAGAGATGTACTGTGTAACAACTTAGTATTATTTGTTGCCTATTGATTAAAAGTTGCTCTTTCTGCTTTTAATTTATCAACTGAGATGACTGAGAAATAAGAAAAGATACTTCCCACTAACGTGTATCACTAGATTATATTGCCAGTCTGAATTATATTGCCCTTCTGTTAGAAATGTGCTTATATTGGGGCGTTCCATTTTGTGCTTGGTTATAGGGAAGCAAAGTACAATTGATGCAAATATACAGTATTTTGAAAAATATTTGGCAAATTAATTGAGATAATTTTTATTATAAATGCCACTACTTGTGCACATATTAATAAGTTTACATTGAAGACCTGTAAGGTTTGGCTATGTTGTTAATACATCTTAATGAATAAACATAATTATGTATAGCTTAGCCATTTGTATAACTGAATTGCATTTTAAGCATGACATGTTTTTGGAATGTATGAATGGCTTTCATCTTGATATATTAATGCAGGGTGAGAAGATGTAGTCTAATGAATAAGGTGAAATGATTCCTCCTCCTTTGACTTTTTAAAAAGCAGCAATTTTCTTGTTGAGAAGTAATGCTAGTGTGGCACTGATTGACATTTCCTTTTACAATTTACAGTTTATACTGTTTTAGAAAATAATACAATTTAATTGTAGAATAATTGGACGAAGGATCAGTAAGAACCTTTTATATTAAATGGGAAGTATGGGAATGTCTTTGACTAATTAGGGGACTAGAGGTTAAAACATATGAAGAACTGTTGCAGGAACTGGGTTATGTCTAGTTTAATTAAAAGAAGGACTAGGGTAGACATGATAGCAGTGTTCCAATACCTAAGTGGTTGCTACAAAGAAAAGGAGGTCAGCCTATCAGTCATTTACTAATAGATTATTCAACCAATTAAAGATGCTCATTGGTTCAGGAACAATACAATTAAAGGGAGCTAGTGATGGTGGGCAAGTTTCAAAGTAATTTCATTGAACTTTGAATCAAAGATAATTTAATCAGTGGGACAAGTTACCATAACTATGAATTTTGATGGAAGTTCAATAGTCGGGATCTAAACCTCTGAATGTAGGTTATCATTTTTTCTAAAGCTGTTTAAAATACTTTTAAAAAATATGATTTGTTTCTTCCTTCCCAATTCATCGTGGCATAGTGATGAGTGTAAATCAAGCCACATATTGTGTTAAATTATGTTTAAAAATCATAGCTATCATTATGTTTATTGTTGTCAGTATATATTCAGCAATTTTTTGGTTGCTTGACACATATAAGTGTTGATCTATCATTTATGTTATAGTTCTTTTAGTTTAGACACTATATTAAGGTACTATAGTTGATAGTAATTTATTATTGTACCTTTTTTATAAAATGTGCAGCTTTATTGCATTAGTTATAATAAGTGCATTATAAGTAAAATAATTACTACCATTACAACTACTAGGTAAGTAAAGATTCCCCTCACACGTGCTAGTCATTTCTGGCTCTAGGGGGTGATGCTCATCTCAGTTACAAAGCTGAAGAACCAGCGTTGTCCGAAGACGTCTCTGTAGTCATGTACTTGGCATGACTAAACGCCGAAGGCACCTTCCCACTAAATTGGTCCCTATTTTTCTATTTGCATTTTTACATGCTTTCAAACTTCTAGGTTGGCAGAAGCTGGGACAAGTAACGGGAGCTCACTCCGTTATGCGGCGCTGGGGATTCGAACCATCGAACTGCCAACCTTTCTAATCGACAAGCTCAGCGTCTTAACCATAGAACCACCGTGTCCCCTTACAATTACTACCGTACTACATTTGATAGAAGCTGAAGAGGGACTTTTCTAAACTCTATAAATATAATGCTAGGAAAGTGACCTGGAATTATATCTCCCAGTTTGCTTGTTATCCTGTTCAGGTTTTATCCTTCTAATGGGGCTTCTGTCATGTTTTTATCAGGAAGAGGAGGAACAGGAAGAGGATGATGATGAAGATGAAGACGATACTGATGATCTAGATGAGCTGGACACTGATCAGTTGCTGGAGGCTGATTTGGAGGAAGAGGAGAACAATGAGAATGCGGGTGAGGATGGAGAAAATGACTTCTCTCCTTCGGAAGATGAGGAAGTGGCCAACCTGCTCGAAGAGGGAGATGAAGGAGAAGACGACGACTCTGATGCAGATGAGGAAGTTGAGCTGATCCTCGGTGATAGTAAGTATGCACAAGTCTTCCTGAAATTATTTTGATTCGGTGTGATTTATGTTGACCAATCTTGCTGCGAACTAGGTGACAATAAGGTAGTAAAAAGCAACAAAAGCAGCAAATTATTGCAATATCATTAATAACAGAGTGAATGTTTGCAGTGTATTTATTTGATGTGATTCAATCAGCTAAGGCTGAAAGGATAATAAAAATTTAAAAACGGAACTTTTTGTTGAATGCAAGGAAGGAGCCTGCTGCTCTTTCTGCCAGGGACATGGGCATCAGTGCTGCCAATCCTTGTCCCATATGCAGAAGAGAGACTCTCAGCTGGCCTTTTCCAGAGGTTGAGAATCCATGTTGGCAAGGCAAGGCCTAAGATAAGCCAGCTTTGCATCAGACAAGGCTTTGTGGATAATCACCAGCACTTTGAATTCCACCCCTTTTTTTGGTAGCTATCAGAACCAATGTTACCAGATTTTAAAAATATTTTTTTTATCTCATCTTTATTATTTTTATAAATAATTCAAGGCGGCAAACATACTTACTATGCTCCTTCCTCCTCCTACTTTCTTCACAACAACCGCGTGTGTGGCGAGTTGGGCTGAGAGAGTAACTGGCCCAAAGTCACCTAGCTGGCTTTTCTGCCAGCTAGGACTAGAACTCTCAGGCTCCTGGTTTCCAGCCTGGTATTTCAATCACTGTACAAAATGGGCTCCACCAGAGTGCCACAATATTTTTAGATGAAGAGCAATTCAGTTTTGGGAGGATTTAATCAAAGATTATTTCAGCGCATCTATATTCTAACAGCTTTTAGATATATCAGTTCAGGTTTTCCATGGTATCTACAGGTTGGCCAAGGGTGGCAATGTATTATTAAGTATCTTCAGCAACCAGTGGAGCTTTACCATAACTGGCAGATGAGTCCTTGACAGTTTCATATAGATCTTAAATAACTTAGCAGACTGTACCAGCGATGCAGCACCCATATCCTTGATGATAATTTTGCCTCTTCTTGGGAAGAAGGTATCCTTCCCTTTGTCCAGTTGCTGTGTCTTAGCCCAATCACTATTAATTTTGGACTAGAGAAAGCAATATTAAACATCCGATAGAGAGTCTTTGACTTGAACCTGCCAAAGACAGATTGGTGATCTCAGGCTTTTTGCTATTCCGAATAATTGGGCATAAAAGGATATATACAACAGCATTAACCCTGAAGGTGTTAAAGGGGAAGTTCAGCACCATCATGCCTCAATCTCTGTTTGGAGACCACTGAGACTGCTTCACCCATCTTGCTATGTGTTCCTTGTACTACATTCCCCATTCTTAGTTAGCATTTCCCTCCTGAAGCGCAAGGGGCGTTCTTTCTATTGGCTGGTTAAGTTATAAAAATCTCCTTGAGAGTTGTTAAGCTTTGTTCAGTTGTGCTTTCTGCCAGAAAGTGCAAAGTTTGAAATGAATGGTCTGGTTAGCTATGCCTTGGGTGAAAGATTAATCTTTTTTTACCTGTAACTGCTATATAATATACTACATAATATATTAATATCTCAATAACTCTCATTATTGAGTTATTTTGTATTCATGTTTTTTCTTTGGTCATTGACTATAAATCAGTGCAATACTAGCCATGATCATAATAGTTATTAAAAAGCTAGCAATGGAAAGAATATGAGATAGAAGAGGAAATGAAATTAAAGGCAGGCATCAATGAAATTATGTGATTAGATAAAGTGTCAAAGGAGAAAAAGAAAATCAAGCATCTATTTTGAGGTATGTGAGAGAAGGAAAATATTAGCTTCTATGCAAACCTTCAGCAATTCCCTGTCAAATATGACATAGCTTTTCATTGCTTTCAGTTGGTCTGGGAATTTCTGGTAAAATGTTCCACTTTGTATTACCTTTTTGTTTTTCAGAGGGATTTTGCTAAGGGTTTTCCACTCTTCCACAAAATGGAATTTTGTCTCGAAAGTTTTTCCATCCTTCATATAAAACCTCTGGATGGATCACCAAATTCTGCCTGAAATGAGATTTGTTGGTATAGCTTTTGAAAGTATCCTTGTATTTTCATGAATCAAAAATGGCACTCTAGAACATCCTTCTCCATGAAAAATTCCAGGGGAAAACCATGATTAACAATGATCAAAACAAAATAATAGTAGTGCCAAATTCTTCATGTTGCAAATGATTCTGTCCTAAAAATTGGACATTTCTAACTCTTCTAACAGAACCACATTACAAAGTAGGGCAGCACTGGGTGGAAATTCTAGGAAGGCAATAGATTGGGGAAAGACCATGTAATATGTTGTTAATGTTTTCATTTCTTTCAAGTGTAAACCACCTTTCCTTTATAACAAAAATAAGAAATGTTTCATAGCTGTTTAACCTACAGTATTTCATTTGGACAAGGTCCTCTTGCTTTATCAAACCTTAATAACTGAATATTTTTAACAACTAATTGGTCACTTTTTGCAGCTGACAGCTCAGATAACTTGGATCTGGAAGATGACATAATTTTGTCTCTGAATGAATGAGGCGCAGTCTTCCTCCGGGACCTTGGCAGCGGAGAAGCTCCTGACTCGGAAGCCAGGAAAGCCAATCAAGAGGCAAATACCGAGCACCCTCTCAAGCTTCTTCTACTTGGCAGAAATCCAGTCCTTCCAGTTTTGCAGTGGACAGACATGGGCTCAGGATAGGTCCAGTCTTTCTACAGAGAACAGGGGTTTGGCCTTTATTTTCTCTCTCTTTTTTTTTTTTTGGGGGGGGGGGGCTGTGTCATTTTTTTTAGGCCAAGACATGACTTCTCCAGGAAGACTTCTGAAGATATTTCACAATATATTTTCTTTGTATAAAGTTCTTTCCTAAAGAACAGAAATAGTTTTATATGAGACAAACAAGCAGGAAAAAAAAAAGGGGGGGGCGGGGATGTAAAAGAAACCAGGCAGGTATTATAAAGAAGGTATGACTTTGTATCCTTCTAAAATTTAAATTATCCAAATGGATTTCTTGGAGATTAAAAAAAATAAATTAAAGAATAACATAGGGCATTTTTACTGAAGCGTGGGATTGAATCATGGATTGTGAAACCGTGGATGATTGCTTTTTATTTTGAACATGATTTTTTTAATGGAGTTGTTGCTACCTGCTGTGAAAAGGTCTTTTTTTTTCTTGTCGTCCTATGCCTCTTGTCCTGTCCAAAGCCCTATGAGGGCTCCTGCTGCAGGAGCTTTGGTGGAGGGCTGAAGGTCCAGCCAGGTCTTGTTAAGAACCTGCCATTGCTAGAGATGAAGGACTCTGGCTTGCAAGCCTTCCTCCACTTACGCCACATACCCCCCTTCTTTTTGACTTTGGCATTTTTAATCCTCTCTCCCGTACCCTTCTGCCCTCTGTGAAAATTACAAATTGAAATCCTTTTTCTTTAATGTAAATTGTATTTATTAAAAAAAATAAAAATAAGATTCAAGTCCTGTCTGTTCATAACTCTGAACTTCTATCACATCTATTGCCACTTTGTTCCAAGTGAAGATAATGAAGCAATGTTACTTAAAATGCAAAATATGGATAATGGAGATAACAATGCTGCCACATTCACAGGAATGTAACTGAAGTACAATGCATAGTTCTTTGAGAAACATTCAAGAGTTGTGCTCTCTAGACTTCTTTAACAAGAGCACACAATGAACATTTATAAGGTGAATCATGTTCACTGAATTATGGACAATTCTGATCTCCAGTTGTGCATGGCCATTGCCAAAATAGTTTGGAAACCGAAAAAGTGAACTCTTCCAGAGTTACCTACCTACCTTCCTCTAGTTATCTCTAGAAGATTGATAGATGATGCAAATACATAAAATTGATGCAAATACATAAAAATTTGTACAGAGGTTGGAGCTGTTGGCTTCAGATGTACTTACATTATAGCATCTTTACAAAATTTTGCAGTAGTTCTACAATGTAGATCAGCATTTATCTTCCACTTTGTGGGTAAGAAACCACGCTCAGCAGAGCTTATAGCTCATTCATTGATATTGTTCCAGCCTTTTTCAATTAAAAACTTTGAACTTAGTGTGTATTGAGGCTTAACCTATGAATAGCAATAACACTGTTTTTAAAAGTTCACACATTTCTCCTAGTTAGCTTGTTCCAAAATATTTTCTTTTAATAAATATTAATTGATTCTGTTTAAAAACTGCATTATGAAAACATTTGTTCAATTGACTAGTACTAGAGTTGGAAAATCTGCTGGATATGTCTTGGCCAGACATAGGCTTAACTTGGCTTGTTCCAGCAAATTGCATATTAACCTTAATTTTTTTTCTTTGGCCAAGAGTTTTGTGCCCCTCCAAGTTCCTTTCTTAACAGCTGATAGATCTGACTTTATTAATATGTATCATTAGTCTATCAATGAAATGTTCAAATTAGCTTAGATGATAATCATGTTTGGTTTAACTAATTAAGATATAGGCAAATTGTTCATCTCAGTTATATAACTGATCCAAACCTTCCAAACTTGCAGAATAAAAAAACAAACAATATGATTAAACCGTATTGTGCATTACAATGCAATATCTAAGATTTTCTACCTACATACATAGTTTAAAAATGTTGCTTTATATAAGCCACTACACCACCATAGAGTAAACAAGAAATGCAATTTGTTAGTTAGGAAGAGTTAATAGTTTTGTGGCGTTGCACTAGCATGTTTCTTATTCATCATTTAATGTTGGCTCATAGAAAAATCTTAATTACAAGTTGCAGATAAACTGTTGATTTTGTAAAAATGAAGATACGGGTTGGATACAAAGCCGCAGGTATTAGATGCTAAGCCAACAAAATATTTGCAATTGAGGTTACGTAAACCCCCAAAGTAGAGCAAAAACTTCATAGAGCTTCTTTGTATTTTTAAAATATTGTTCACAGCCTAACCAGACTTCGATCACCTTTTACCTAATTAGAGCAGATTTACAAACTATAGCCTAAAATGAAATAAATGTAGATGCATGCTGATTAAAAATGCCAGTTTGAGGTAAAATTATAGATTGCTTTACAAAATTGAGGTGAGATTACTGTACATCTTTACTTCTATTTAGTTTTCTTTGTGCCTTCTAGTCATTGTTGTTTCCTGGTAACTGGACTAGTCCCTGTACTTTTCTTGGTAAACTTTTTCTCAAGTGGTTTGCCACTGCCTGACTGACAGGCTTCCAAGGTCACCAGATTGGCCTTGGGCCTGAGGAGTTACTAGGACTTACATTTTCCCAGTTTTTAGCCCAGGACCTCTTTACTTTCTACTTAGCTTATTTCCCAGGATCGGGTGGTCTCAGATTTGTTAAATAATTGCTCATATTGTTTCATATCAAAGTACAGGTGTTGAAGTATAGAAGCCTAAGTAAATGAATAGACACTTATTTTATGTAGATTTTAAAAAAGAAAAATTATGGGTTTAAAAATTTACCTCATGATTATTATTATTACTATTTGTATGGCTGCCCAACTCTGGGTGGCTCACAAAATAAAAATATACATAAAATATACACATAGATATTTGGAAATAGCAGAAAAGAGTTACTACTTCATATTATAATTTGTATAGTTTTTAGATTTTTTTTAGAATTGATTAAAAAACTTCTTTAAAGTCTATTTGCAACACCTTTTATGATTTTCAATGGTTGTGAGACAGAAACCTTTCATTAAAATTATTTGCTCGTTGATAGATGAAGTGATTTGTTCATGCTAATGCAAGTGGGTATCCTGTTTACAGCACATAGGTTAACCACAACACCATTGAGCAGCTTCTATGTAATAAATTATTGTTAATACTTGAAATATTCAGGAATATCACTGTAAAATTGCATATTGATGTATTCTCGTGACACGTGTTTGCACATTTTAAAGAATTAGCAATTTAGACACAAATGCTATGACATAGAAAATACCAAAAACCTTTAGAACATATATAAACTGTCTTTTTCAACCTAATGTTATATATTGTAATTCAAGAGAATTTTCAACCAAATGTTTTATAGTCCCAGCACATTTAGTTTGAAGGAGTCTGATCTCAGTTCCAAACTAGTGTTTGAACAATAGCTTAAGATTTTGGGGTGTGAAAATGCTCTTCCTGAGCAAAATCATGACCTTGTATTATTGAAAACATTCCTTAAATGCATTGGGAAAGGAAAGAGTGGAAATAGATTGCACAAAGTATAGCATTTGTCCGTAGTGTACTTCTTGCTACTCTATGATTCATGTATCTGCTAAATCATCTACAAGCCTTTCTTCCAACTACCTTCCCATTCTTTTTGGAATGTTTCAAATTTCTAGAGAAGTGAACTGCAACAGTGAATTCTGGAAAGTAAACTAGGTTTACAGCTATTTATTAATTGCGTAAGTTAGACACAAGGGAGCTAACCTGGCTGTAGAAGGGGGAGGATTTCATTACATGCTTTTTAAAAAGAATATACATAACAGTCCTCACGGGACTACTTCACAAAAACCTTATGAAAGTAGTATATTCCAGCAATAGTTATATGCGAATTCATTTGCAATTACAATTTCCAGTCTAAGATAAAATAGATGTATATGCATTACGTACAACATAATTGTCTGTGGTAAAGGGTATCGACAAACTATATCCTGCATTTGTACAATTGTGATAAGAGTGCTTCAGAATACATCCAAGTAGCACATACATTATTTGCCTAACCCCTTGGATATAAAAAGGGATGCAGTTTAGAATTTGATAGTATTATATAAGATAGTACAAACACTATAAGCAGGCAATTTGTCAAGTTTTGTCTTTTATTTTTGCTGTATTAACTGATGAAGGAGCTGAACAACACAATCACAGAGATGTGGTTATCAGGTCCTACTCAAGTGCCTGGTTATTTGTCTTCCTGAGAAGCCCATAATTATTACTAGACAAGATATTTAAGAACAGCTTTCAGTTTGCAATATTATAATCAATCCAACAATCAACACAATCAAGAGGAAGAAAAAAACCCCAAGGTGCCTCATTTTTTTTAATTGCACCAAGAGTTGCAGAGGATTAACTGAAGCTTTTAAGTTTTACACAGCTGTTCTTTGGCTAAGACCACCTTAAAAGCTTTCATCCACCAGGAAAAGGTTGGTCTGAAGAATACACTGACTTTTGTCTTAAAAAAAAAAGCACTAGCTACCTACCACTGAGGAAAGAAGCAACCAGGCTTCAATTACTGAAGAAATAAAGAGAGCACAAAACTGGCATAATAGTGTTAAATAGCAGTAGAGTGGAAGAACTGAATTTGGTAAAGTCATTAGCTGTTATATTCTGGAACACAGCCATTGGCAGACTACAGAAACCAGGACACTGCACAAAATTAAAAAAATCCATCAGCGAACAAGGCTTTACTGACAACTTTCCATATATTTTTTAAAAAATAAGAACACAGCAGACAGTGTCACGTAATAAAAGAAACAAAATGGGATTCATTAAAATGGGTATTAAAAATATTAGAAACTAATACAATTGTAGAATTTGGTGGGAGGACTCTTAGGGCCTCACTCAAAATAATTGGCCTTAAAAGCAACCAGGCAGTGTGAGACACAAAGAAAACACAGAATTGGAACAAGGGGATAAAGAGGAAATTGATACAGAGTAAATACTAGGCAGTGTCTTTGACTATCACTATCACCATATGTTCTTCTTCTAACTTTCCCAATGTTCTTAGTGCGGACTGGAGGTACTGCTGAGAAAATTCACAAGGAGGAAAAGCATATAGCATGCCTGTGCTGTCCCTGCCCTTTGCCCCTCCCACAGGAAGGCTGATGACTCCTGCAGCCTGTTTTTGTTTCAAGTAAGAGACCAGGTTCCTGAGAAGCCGTCTTTGTAAGCCAGGCTCCGCCACTGGGAAGGTCCCTTCAACACTTGCTCCTTGAGCAGCCTGGGTAGCTAGTAACACAGCATAGCCATTAGGGCTCCCTTGCTTGATACGACGAGTTACTTCATCCAGTTTGGGTTGATCCAACCGAAGTCTCTGAGCAATCTTAAGCTGTGTTAGCTTTCCACCAGACAAATGGTCTTTCAGAAGCCCGTTGATGACTCCCAAGTCTCCTTCAAGGATGTGCATAGATGTAGGGAAGCAGCTGTTTTTAAGGACAAGTAGCCCATTCCAAGCAAGCTGCAGGGTATGGGCATAATCAGATAACGTTTTTAACTTCTTTGTTTCAGATTTGGACTCTTCATGAGCCTTTGATTCAGACTCACGGTGATTGCGTTCACTGTCTCTTTTTTTAGGCTGTGGAGGATCAGAGGTTTCACGGTGAGGTTTCTCCTCTAATGTATGTCGATTATTCTGCAGAGAGTTATTTTGTTCTTTCTCTGTGGTAGATTCTGTAGTGTGATTCTCCTTCCGAACCCTATCTGGGCTACGATCAGCTCCTGGCCCACCAGCCTTTGTCCTGCCTCTCTCCTCATATGGCGAATGAGTAGTCCTCCCACGGTCATTGGAAAGACTACGACGTTTACGCCTTTCCTCCCAGGGCTTGAGAACACTGCGATCACTATCACTGCCCCAACGTTCTCCACTCCGGCTGCGTGCTGAACGACTGTATGCCTCCAAGTTATTTCTGCGCTCTGCATTTTTGACAGAGCTGGCCCAATCAGCCTCTAGAAAGCTCCTTTCTCTATCTGAGTAAAGGAGATGAGGAGGAGTCCTATCTCTCACCCTTAAGTCTTGCTCCAGACTCCTGTGTCTGCTATAGCCTTCAGGGAGCAATTCATAGTGTACAGGAAGTGGTGCAGGTTGATACTGCTGAGGATAGCGGGCCTCCTCAGCTTTAGCAAAATCCACTCTAAGTCTCCTGTCTGGACCGCCCAAAGGGAAGCCTCTCATTTGTGCACAGGCAGCTTGAGCAGCATCCAAACTCTCGTATTGAATATAGGCAAAGCTGTCCCCTTTTACATAGTCAATAGTCCTAATGCTACCAAAACGATCAAACTCCCTAGCAAGAGCAGCCAGAGAAGTACTTGGACCAAGGCCACCAACCCAAAGTCGAGTAGTCGGATTGGCTTTTCCATAGCCAATTTTGATAGGGTTTCTGCCAACAACCCTCCCAGACATGGCAACCTTGGCCCGATGTGCCATGTCCAGGTTTTGGAACTTAAGGAAGGCATAGGCTCCACCTTGACCCCGTGCAGGCCTCTTGATCACCACTTCCTCAATGATACCGTATTTTTCAAAGGCACGTCTGAGTTCCACCTCAGAGACATTGTGATCAAGATTGCCAATGAAGAGATTCCGGGTAGCTCTCTGGTCATCTTCTGGCATTAAATCCTCCTCAGCCACTAAGGGATAGCTGTAAGGACGGCCCCGTTCATCATACAACCCATAGTAATCCAGCACCCTCTCTCTTTCTCGAGAAAGTCCCAAGGCAACAGCTTCCAAGGCAAATGCTGCTGCTGCAGCTTGAGCATGTCGAGGTCTAGGCTCTCTCAGCAAAGGGCTGGCAACAGGAGACAGCGATCTCTGCTTATATGGATAAACACCATGGATAGGAGGGAGAAATGCCAAGGGTTCAGGAGAGGGGGTAGGTGGAGGAGTACGGCTCCGGCGGCCCCCTCGCAGGTACACAGGCTCCACCTTCAGAGGCCGATCATAAAGGAGAAGTTGCCTGGCTCTGGCATGCCGTCGAGCGTCACGGGCATCTGCAGGGTGCCTGAAATTAACGTATGCAACACGGCCAAGTTCAGGTGTGTGGGAGAGTTTGACGCTAATGTCGCTGGCACCACCGCTAGCAAATCTCTGGAACTGGCGAAAGAGGCCATCTTCCAGCAGCTGGTCAGGTAAGGTTGGGCCCAGGCCACTCACAAGCAGAGTCTTGTAGTCACTGGAGCCAGGAGGCTCACCTGCCAGAGCCACCCCGGCCGGCAAGCCAAGGCCAGGGGCCAAGAGGAGCGACGGAGCTGCCACGGATGGAGGCCCACCCAGGAGCAAGGAAGGGGCAACCACCGCCGCAGCGGTCACTTTGGCCTTGACGAGCCCCAGAGCCCGAGAAGACGAGGAGGAGGACGGAGTAGGCGGGACGGCAGGGGCCGCGGCGGCGGTTTGGCTGCTGCTGTTCCTGGCGCTGGAGGAGGCTGCGCGGTGGTTCGAATCGCCTCCGCCTCCCGGCCGCTCCTCCCCGCGATGGCTCCGCGAGCTGGAACCGCCAGCGGCAGGCTTGTCCCGACTGCTGCGCGACGAGGCGGAGGTGGAAGCGGATGACGAGGAGGAGGCGCCCGAACTCCGGTGTGGGCCCCGCCGGCTGCTGCTGCTGCCGCCGCCGCTGCCGCCTCCCCCGCTCCCGCTGGCGCTGCTCTCGCGCTCTCGAGGCCTTTTCGTGGAGGAGGCGCCACGTGTCCCCCCGGACCCGCCCGGGCTGGAATCCCGCTCGGTCGCCCGCTTCATGGCTTCGGGGCCCGCGATTCAAGAGGCGCCTCCGGCGGCAGCTGCCATCTTGGACAAAAGGGAACGAGCGAAGACGGCTCTGCCCAGTTGCCGCGCCGTGCGCCTCTCCGACGTCATCATCCTGCGCCCTTGCCCGTCAGTGTGAGGGCGGCGCGGGTGGGTGTCTCGCGCCTTGCTCCCTTATTACCTCGCGAGCGGCGCCCTGGCTTTCTGCGCCGCGCGGTTCCTACCTGGCCCGGCGACTTCTTTTGGCGCCTCCCTGTGCCGCCAGCGGACCAGGGAGCGGAGCCGTAGAGCGGGCGGCCGAGGGCTGGGAGGATCGGGTCAGGGCTCTGGGGACCCCGTGCGCTGCAGGGCTCTGATTTAACACTCTGCCAGATGGGGGCGGGGGGGGGGGTGTCGTCGCCTGTTTAGTATCAAAGTGCAGTGATAGCCAGAGGCGCGGGGCTCCTTAGACGCCCTCCGAATTAGAATCGCTAACATAAGAGGCCCACAGGCTTCAGGTCTTAAGTATGCAGCTCTCGGATCGCCGGAATGGACGAGATTATACAGTAAAAGTTGTGTTACGACTTTTTGAAAACAAGACAGATGACGTCAGTTATTAAACTGATCCAACAAGATTTCAATTACCGTTTTTTTCTAAATGACATACTTTCGAAGACGCACCGAATTACTTGAATAGTTTGCAGCTGCAGTTTAAAGCCTATTAAAAGGGAATTACTATCCTGTTTAATGGAAACAGGAACGAACTTTTCAAGTGCTTTTTACACCAGTTAAATTTTACTTAACATTAGGACAATCTAAGGAAATCTGTCTTTTTAGTTTAGCCTTTCTGCCATGCAGACATTCATAATCTTAATAGGTTCTTCTTTGTAACTATTTGTGTATGCTGTTTTCAAATTCAATTTCAAATGATTCATTGCATGTAGACATAGCATCACATCTCATTATATAAATTCCCATTAAAAAAAAAACTAGAAGACCTTATCCTTGGGCTCACAACCATACCTATTTTTTAGTATTACTTCAAAGTATTCATTAATTAAAGGTAGTTTTTCCTGTAGAGGTGCCTTCCTCAGTTTTCCCATTTTAAGTTTCTGGTGACATAACATTCTGCAAAATGTTCAATAGTTGCTCCTTGCCAAATCAGTTCAAATGATCCCACTTCAAACAAAGGAATTGGAATTCCTGCATATATTTAAACCCGAGGGACTTCCCTGAATAAAACTAACAATTCTGAACAGATGTCTCTTTCTGTAATACCTCAGTGCTTTCACATTTACATTGGTCACAAATGAAGGAATTCTTGTTTACAGTGATGATTTTCTCAAAAATGAATTGCATGGATTTAATTCCACCCTGAACAGAAAAAGCTTAAATTGATACCATCTGAAATGCCGGTACCCCAGAACTAAGAGTCAGCACAACACAAATTGCTTCAACAGTTTATATTATGTGCATCATATGAAAGTAGAACTCATCCTCTTTAAAAAAGTGTACATCAGTAGATCTTCCCCTACTGCCACTGCATATTTGTAGTTGAATAAGAAAGGATTGTCATATGTACTGACAGTGGAACCAAAGACAGAAGGAACACCTTTCTTATTCAAAGAAATTAACTCCTGTGAAAGATGTGCAAGATGAGCACTTAAAACATTTAATTTGGATACGTAGTAAAAGTGTTCAGCATTTTAAAGAATGGAATGTAGAAAGACAGTAATAACAGCGAATGCAAGCTATACTGTCTCATAGATCATCTTCAAACCATTGTTAACTTAGGTAGTGCTGGAAAAGTGCAACGTTCAGTCCTGACACTAAACTAATGCCAATTCTTGTAGTTCGACTTGACACTAGGTTTCATAACTTTTATTTAAAAAACCCATATGTATGTCAAATTCTTATAATAAATCCAAAACAACAGAAATAAAAACTTAAAGACATGACGAGGCATCTGAACCAGCATTGCAAGAATCCCTTCAATTTGATACTTGAAACCAGTTAAATAAGTTACAAAAAACAGCTTTCCGGGAAAGAAAAAGTTTAACGTAGTTTGTATATCTTGCTAATTGATAAGAGGTCACTGGTGGTCAGAGATCTGTCCGCAAACTGGCTGCTTTTGGTGCATATTTAGGCATCAGTTCATTGATTTTACGAATGTAATCCGATTTTTCTGCACAGCCCTTGCATGTTTCACCCCAGTCGTCTAGAATTTTTTTCAATTCTTTTACTCTCAGTTTCTTCAGATCAACAGTACTCAGGTCAATTTGTTTATCTGTGAAAAAAGGTGTATATATTAGTATATGATGCATCAACAGTCCAAGTGTTAGATGATTAATTGCTATAATCTGTATCCTGATGCCAATCATTATTTTCAAAGTTGATATTACATAGTTTAGAAGGAACTATTTTCAATTACTGGTAGACAATGCTGAAATGAGTTATTCCCCAAATTTGTCCACTATTTCCCTCCATTTTGTATCTTTTATTTTTTTAAAAAAAGATATACTTACTGGAGAATATAAAAGTATATTGTTATTGTTACTATGCTCAGCTTGTACTGGCTAAATATATAGATTTCTTTAAAAAACAAAAGATTACTTCAGGTCAACTTTAATGAAGAATGCCAAGTTTTCGTAACTCAAATCTATACAGGTACTCAACTTATAATTCATTTAGTGACCGAAGTTATGGCACTGGAAAAAAGTAGTTAAGACCATTTTCACGCTTACAACAAACAATTGCAGCATTCCCATGGTCAAAATTTGGATGCTTGGCAATTGGTTCATATTTATGATGCTTGCATTCATTGTCTGGGGTTCATGTGATAATCTTTTGTGATTTTCTGACAAGCAAAGTCAATGGGGAAGGCCAGATTCACTTAACTGTTACTAACTTTAACAGCTGTACTTAACAACCATATTAGAAGAGATCATAAAAGGGCAACACTCAACAACTGTCTCACTTAGCAACAGAAATTTTGGGCTCAATTGTAATTGTAAGGGAAGGAATACCTGTACTAGAGTTGAGAACAAAATAAATTCTTAATGTGTTTTCAATAGATTTCTAGTATCATAAAAAATAAAGTAATGCTCTTGAAGAGCATCCAAACCGGCAGCTGATACAGAATGCGGCAGCACAGGCAGTTACACATGCTCCTAAATCAGCATACATTATACCTCTGCTCTACAAGCTGCACTGGTTGCCAGTATGTTTCCGGGTTCCATTCAAGGTGGTGGTAATGACCTATCAAAGCCTACATTGCATAGGGCTGGGTTAACTAAGGGTTTGTCACTGCCTATTATATCCATCATCCTACTGGGACCAGCAGGACAGGCATTTTATGGGTCCTATCTATAAAAGAGTATCATCTCCCTGGACCAAGGAAGTAAGCACTTTCTGCTATGGAGTCCACCCTATGGAACATCATTCACCTGGAACTAGATTGCTCCAAACCGCCTGGCTTTTAGGAAGGCCCTGAAGTCTACTGCTGTGCTTGGGTGTCTGGCAATGGTGGAGGCTTTTATAATGGCTTGTTGAGCTGATGTAAAGGTGGTTCTGCTACTAATCATAACTGTTTTTGTTTTGGAATTATTACTGATGGTTTTACATGTTTGTATACTGTTTTAGCTTACTTTTAATGGATTGTTGTTTTTAACCTGATGTAAGCTGCCCAGACTCATTAGATGAGATGGGTGGCCATACACATAAAACGTATTATTACTATTATTTCCAAATATTACCAACCTGGTAATGAAAGAAGTATATATTTTAGCTGATAAACATAGAATTGCTCTATTTACTTGTAATATATTTTACTCAATGAAGCTTATTCTCAATAATTTTCTATTATCTTTATCCTACAATATTTTCAATGTTTAAACTAGACCTTTTTCCTTCTCTGACAGTACAATCCCTTCAAGTGATCCAATAAAGCAAAATACTGGAATAATGACAGGAAAATAGATATACTTCACAGAATTCATTACCACAAAATATTATAGCTTACGGAGGAAATTCATGAAGGATAAAATATAATTCTATGTCATCTCCCAATCACTGCATATATTTTGAACATTTCTGTGACCCAATTACTACATTAGTATAATTATTACTAATACTACTCTGTGCTTGTCTGCATTTAGACTCTGTTGTGAATAACAAGTAGTACATATACAAGTACAGTCTCCCTTGAATTGAGTTCCACTCCAGATAACGATATGGCTTTTTGTTTGACTGACAACAATATGTAAATAATTAGTACTGCAACCTTTGGGGATGATTTCTTAGTGTCACAGTTTATCCTACAGTCCTGGGAGTTCTTGTGGTCTTCCAAATATTAAGCAAGCCCAATCCTATTTAATTTTTTCAACATCAGCTAAATCCATCTAGTTGCAACTAACTGTTATGTTTTACAAATATAGTAAAATATCATTTTATTCTATGAATCTTAACTGTTGAAAGAAAATGTTGTAGTTGGAGGGTTTTTAGTGCAATTCAGCATTTCTGTTACCATTTATTCCATAACCAACATTTATCTGTACTCACCATATTTCAGTTCACAGATCTGACTATCTTTCTTTTTCAGCTTCTCACAAATCTTCTCAACAGGGATATGATGACTTAGAGGTTTTGATACCTCATTAGTTATTTTGGTGGCTGCATCACTGGTTGCTCCAATGTAATAACACTAGAAGGGAAACAGCAAGAAAGAAATCAGGACTTTAAAAAAAAGAATCAGGCATCTTTTGAGCACTTGTAAAATTTATCAAAAGCATAGATAAAACTCAAAGTAATTCTGCGTTTGTTTTTTGATAGAGCATTTCAGCACTATGTGGTTCTTCCTTTTACTGAAAGCAACTAAAAACTAGGAAGACTCTTGTTTTATTATAAAATATTATAGTTACATATTGTTACTTAGTTTTATTTAGTTACTTATTACCACTGTTAACCTTTTAAAAGAAATATTAACTGTAACATTTTTTGAAGTTAAGATTAAAAAGAAAACTAGGATGACCCCAGTTTAAGATTATGTGCTAGTTTAAGATTATGTGCAATGTGGGAATTCTTCATTCTTTCTTTCCTAAGTTAACAAGCCTTGCTTTGGTGCCTAAAGTAAATAAAAACATCTGAATGTAATCAATTCCTTGTTTTCAAACAGACCAATAATTAATATAGAGAATTCAGAAGTGATGTTGTTAAATGAAAAGGGATTGTGAGCATTACTTATAATAGCCAGTTCTCTCAAAATAAATGAAGTCATTCCAAATCAGCTAACACCAAGAATACTCCTGGAAACAAAGCTCATAAGAACCCAGTAGTAATTTTTCTCAGGGATGTTTTGCGTAGTTTAGGTTCAACTTTTTTCCTAGAGAAATTACAATCACACATGCTCCATAGATCAAATAAACTGATCATTATCCACTGCATACCTACACAAAAGGTTGGTTTTTCTAGGGTTGATTGTCTTTTTATATCACCCAGTTCCTATTGAATTTGCTACTTCCTGATTTGTTACCTAGCCTAATTCAAAGTGCTGATTAAAGCCTAAAATGATCTATCCCATGATGACAGGTTCTAGCCGCTCAGTCTGCAAGAGATACCATATTATTATATATGCTGTTAGTGGGTCCATCTCTATTCAATGCCTGGGTTCAGCATCAGCATACTCTGGCTAGATTGATTATTAATGCTATTTCAATGCATATGAAACTATCTTCTGAGCAATGCCAACGTTATTATCTTTTTGAAAAGAATTGGATTTTTACATTAAAAATGTTAATGTTAAAAAAATGCTGAAAACTGTTAACATGTTGCTTTTATGAAGCTTCCACCATAAATAATTCAAATATCCTTTTCCCTTTGGCTATCAGTAGCAGACTTGCTAAACTAAATTTTGTTTTTTAAGCAAATTTAATCTTTCTACCAACTTCACACTGGTTAAAATAGGACTAATTAATTGAAAACCAAAATGTTATTATTAATGCTTACAAAACGGTTTTCTTTGCCTTTTGCCTCTTTGCAGAATTTCAAAAGTTCTTTTTCAATACTGTTTGATGTGAATTCAACATTCTTCTCTTGTAGAGCCTGATAGAAAGTTCCCAGGAATGACACACACACTGTGAAGGGGGAAAAAAAAACAATTGTAAATTTATTAAGAATTTGAGGGGTTTAAACAAAAAAAAAAGTATACTGGATGAAAAAAAGAACATTGATGCAGAAAATAAGCTACTGGGGGAAAAAAGACATATTCGGATGATGTATTAAGTGTAGCAAAAAGCAGTGGGATAATGTAATATGAAGTAATTGAATTAGCAAGTGCTATAAGCAATAGACATTGCTGCAGCATTCCACCCTTATTCCATGACATCAAGTATCCTAGTACTTGACTGCATTTGCTCATCTATAAGCCTTGTTTCTTTTTCAAAAAGGGAAAACAAGGAGGCAGGCAAAGAAATGCTTCTTTCAATGGAATGAAGAATGTGCATACAGTGCTATCTGGTGAATAAAAAGAAAATACTTTGTTCATTGCAACTTAATTAAGCTTGTTTTTAAGCCTCACGATTTATATTTATGTAATCAAAGTATTCATTTTTAATTTATATTTGGATAGCAGAAAATATTTTAGTTTTTCAGATCTGGAAACCAAATGACAATAGTGCTCATTTTCTCAAGTTATAAAGATAGGAGTCTTTTTAGAGAAAAATAAAATATTCATATCTCAGTCAGCATCTTTCATTTCCAGACTGTTAAAACTTTCCAGAAACAAAGGGAGGAAAAATGTGTGTTCTTTGAAACAGAAGTGATATATGATACCACATCTTGTTTCATAGCATGCCCAGTGATTATACACATTCCTTTAATTGTTCTGGATAGTTTTATGTACTAATAGGAAAGCCCCTAAAAGATACTGGCTGAATAAATTCTTACTTTTCTCTTTGGTGGGACAGCAATTAAAAGGTGTTAGTTTCTGAAATGGAAAAGGTGTTAAGGAAAGCCACATACACTGTCTTAGAAACCATTGCCAGTGTTCTGATTTACTGCAGTATCAGTGTAGATGTAATCCGTTAAACAAACAGTTAACAAAATGTAGTTATTTTTGTAATACTTAAATATACTACTGAAAATACTGTGAGTAATTTTGATTCAGGTTTGATCATGGAACAAAGTTAGTGTAAATAAAAATGACTAACCAACCTGGTGTTCAAATAGGAAGTGTCAAGACAACAGAGAACCAGGAAACACCATCCTGTTCATTTTATCACACCTGATTTAATTTATTTTTTCAAGAACTCAGAGCAGCTTAGATAGGGACCCCCATAACAACCAAGGGAGTCAGGTTCGGTTCTGAGTGTATGAATAGCCCCAAATCACCCACGAAGTTTAGAAAGTTAAAAGTGGGCTTGAACTTGGGTTTCCTGATTCCTAGTCCTACACTATGCAGTACAGAATTTTTTTTAAAAAAGTAAACATTCTTAAAACTAGTAATAACTTACAAAAGAAAAAAAAAGATGCACTGATGTCTCTTTATTAGCAGATGCGAACATCCCCTCTCTTCTTGTCTCACTCCTGATAGCAGCCCACCCCACACACCTCCCCGAGCCGGGGCCTTCCGGATCATTGGCGCTATAATGGTCCACAGCCCTAATCGCGGCATTTCCCACTTTGCGAAGGGACTTCGGGAGGCCACTTCGCAAAGCCGGCTTCCTTCCAGCGGGACAGGGACACCAAACAGCGGGCTTCAGCCTGCCGCCGGAGGATTACCATTTTCAAAAAATATGCGTCTCCAGATGTATTACTTCGGCAGTGTCTTAAGTTCCACAACAATCCGGCGAGGTAGTTCCCACCCCTCCCGGTGATGGAAGACTAAGCCCGTGAGAGGCGGGAAGGCTCCGTCTGGAGCCCAGCCCTCGCTCCGATGGGAGCGGAAGCAGGTAGGCTTGAGGAGCTCTCGGCTCGCCTCTGCCCTTCAGCGAAACACCAGCGGTCCCGCGACCTCCTCGCCTGGCTGCTGCCGCTTCTCCAGACTCTCGCTCGGCGAAATCAAACTCACCTTCGCAGTCTCTCTCTCGCAAAGCGTGGCTGTCTCCGGGGAGCAGGATCAAGGCCAGCGCCGCCCAGAGCCCGTTAGCCGCCCGCATCCTTCTTCCACCGAGCCCGACTCGACCGCTCGCTCAGCTCACACTGAGCCCCTTCAAAGCCGGCACCTTGACGACGCACTTGCCGCCCACTCGGAACCTCATTGGCTGCTTTTCCCTCTTTTCGCTCTACATTAGAGAGTTTCGTTGGACCATTCTATAACAAGCCTCCACGCTGCTTCTCTTGATTGGGCCAGCCGTTTTCAGGACGGGCGAGTTGGCGGCCACTGATTGGATGAGTTTTCCGAAGGAATAGGAGAGGCGCGCATGTGCCGCTAGCCGTAACCAATGGCGGATCCGTGGCGGCGCGGAAGGAGTCGCGGCGAGCGAAGGCTTGGGGAAATCTCAGCCGGCGAACGTCCGGGGCGTCGTCCCCGCGCGTGGCGACGAGCTCCTGTAGCTGGTCAGCTCCGCAAAGCCAACGCGGAGTTCGGAAGTTGTTCCCGCCCGCTCTGGAGTTGCAGTCTCGGACGGTGACCCCCCCACCAAATGGGAACCCTCCGCTGACAGCTTCCTTCAATCGCGTGGAGGAAGGAACTGGCGCTCTACTGCTCTCGTCAAGCAGCCTGATTACAAGTGGACCGCCTTAGACGGTCTTAGGCCTTCCAACCCCATAACGCCGAGCACAGTCCAGCGCGGGGAGAGTGCCGCTTTCGGGAAGGCTCCTTGGTGTTAAGGGGCTATAGGTGCATGAATACTCGGAGCCAGGAAAGTGCGCCACCGGGGACTGAATCTTACCGGCATAAGGCTTAGTGCCGCCCGTTTCTGGAATAAAAAAGATCCAATTTGAGTCGGTCGGTCGGTCACTGGGACCAGAGGTTTTAGGCTTCCGAGCTTTCTGACCCGTGTTGGAGCCCATCCTCGGGGAACTTCTGGTGTGGGAGACATTCCCTGAGGATTGGCTCCAGCTCAACGCCCGGAAGCTGGGAAGACTAAGACCCACACAGATTGGATCCTGCAACATTGTAACGGGACACGTATATTTATTTGCCTTCATTCGTGAAATTAATAGACGCCAAGAACCATTTTTGGGGATTGGGATCTCAGTAATTTTAGAGCCTCGGCCAGAGGAAGCTCTTCAGGGCAAGGGATCTTATGAATCTGTTTAGATATGACAACATTGTTAAACAAGAATTAATTATTTTGTCAGGCTAAAGTAAGATAGGCAGAGATAAAGAGTAGGGGATTTTCAAACACTCTCTAGGGATATAAATCCAAAAATGAGACAAGCCACATAAACATGACAGCTTTATGATAGGAATTTTGGGGGACTAAAGGTAAATTATGTGTGACATGAAAAACTATACTTTTCATGGTCGACCAGGAATATACATATATACTATATATATTCATGTGCTGAAAGAAATTATACTTCAAGAAAGGGGAGGAGACCTAAAACGAGTACAAGATCTCTTTTGAGATGCATTGGTTAAAAAAACTAAATCACATTAAAATAAACTAAATCACATATATACATACACACACACACACGTGTGATAGATAGATATATATGCAGGTCTTGGTGTGTTCGGGTCTTTTCCCATGTAAGATTGAGACTACCTGGGCAACGCTTCGACGAGATCTCACTCGCCATCTTCAGACTGGTGCTTTCGGCTTTGTGCTTGTGTGAACAAAGCATGATCTGAGCTGCTGTCTCCCTATATATACTGGTGGAGAGGTTGGCTGTGTTGTCATTTCTTGATTGGTTGATGGGAGTTGATGTTTGTGGATTGGCTGGCTTTTTCTTAAGAGCATGTGTGGCTGAGGTATTGGCTGTGTGTCTTTCAGCCTCCTGTGTTGTAACAACTTGGGTAATGGGCTGTGTGATGACCTTCTGAGTTCTATTGTTTTGACCTGGGTCTTGTGCGGTAATGACCTGGGTAATGGGCTGTGTGATGACCTTCTGAGTTTTAATCTTGTGAACCCTGGGTCTTGTAATCTCCTGGGTCGTTGGCTGTGTTGCAACATCCTGAGGATTTGTGGTGTAGCCTCCTGAATTCTGTGATATGATATCCTGAGCCGGTGGCTGTGATGTGACTTTCCAGGTTTTGGTTTGGCTCTGAGTTTGAGGCCTGGCTCTGTGTTCATGGCGTGTGTCAGTTTGCTTGGATTGTGGGGTCAGGGTGTGTGGCAGCTGGTGATGCAGCCATGGTCTGGTTTCTGGATGGTGATTGCCTTTCATCTATGGGGTTGAAAGGCAGTCCATTACCCAAGTCATTACAACACAGGAGGCTGATAGACACATAGCTAATACCTCAGCCACACATGTTCTTAAGAAAAAGCCAGCCAATCTGCAAATATCAACTCCATCAACCAATCAAGAAATGACAACACAGCCAACCTCCCCACCAGTATATATAGGGAGACAGCAGCTCAGATCACGCTTTGCTCGCACAAGCACAAAGTCGAAAGCACCAGCCTGAAGATGGCGAATGAGATCTCGCCGAAACGTTACCCAGATAGTCTTAATCTTACATGGGAAAAGACCCTAACACACCAAGACCTGCATACCTGTACCCATGAAAATCTAGGAAAACATCTATCATGTGCTGGCCACACCCACGGCCAGTTTAGTGAACGGGGGAAAGTCCTGATATATCACGTGGTGTAACCATGACAATGTGAGTTTGTTTGCATCAATTTTGGAGGTAGAAAGCACATACTTGGATCTTGTTTGGGTTGGGCTTTAAATAGTTGATAGTGTAATATAATCCTAATTCTTCAAGTGCTGCCATACGTTTCCCAGCTATCCTCTCATCAAAAGTTGATCCTTATCGGGCCATTGCTATATCATCTACATAGTTGAATAGATGTGTGTTGTTGGGGACTGGTTGATCATTCGTACGTATGTTATACAATGTGGGAGACAATATACTTTCTTGTGGCAGCCCTTTCTTTCTTCTGTATCCTCCATCTACTGTCCTTACCATTCGTACCATTCAGTGTCACAGTTCTGAAGGAAGCTGCCAATGATCCTGGTAAGCTTTATTATTTCTGGTGATATTCAAATTGTGTAACAATATCCTCTGGTTAACAGTGTAATGTGGTATAGTTAATGAAAGCTACTCCAGCAATTAGCTTTCTTTTGAAAACATCCTCTATATGTTGCATTAAGATTAGGATTTGGCCTCTAAAAACTATTTGTTCCCTTAACAATCTTTACATCAATGAATCTTGAGATATGGTTGAGAATCATCCATATCCATTCCAGTGTCTTGTGGAGATGGCAGAGAAGTGATACTGGTTGGTAATCTTTCAGATTGTCTATGTTGGGTGTCGGCAACCTGCAGCTCCAGAGCTGCATGCGGGTCTTTTGCCCCCCTGCTGTAGCTCCCTATTGAGTGATCCCCCAGCTGGCTGGCCCCACCCCTCCCCTCCCTGTCACTCGTCACCTGGCTTGAAAAGGTAAGGGCGACGACAGTGACTTGCTCCATATTCCAGAGCAGGAGCGAAGTGCCCCTATACTTGGTGGGTCTCACAGCGGTTCCCTCTCGCCCCCGGATGTCAGTTGCTGTGATGCCCCACCTCCCAGCTGATGGTCAGTGTGCTGCTAATCTGCCATCCTTGATAGACACTGCAGCAGCAGTGCAAGCGACCGGCGTGTACGGATTCAAGATGTGCATGTTTCTCCCAGCCTCCAGTGATGGGGGAGGTGACAGGCCTGTGGCTGCCAAGCATATGGATCACGCCTTGACTGTAAGGGGTCCGCAATTGCCAACATGCTCCTTGTTTGCCCTGCACCTGATCTGCTTTAGAGGTGCTTCAGCTCCTGTCGCTCCATGCATTAGCTCACCCTGGAGATCAAGTACTGGACGAGTGTAACAATCTGTCTCTTATCTGTGTCCCCACTGGACCTTTCCAGGCACACAAGAATTGTTCATGTTCCCGATTTGTCCCGGATAAGTGGCTTTGCACCTACACGGGCAAAGAAGACATTATTCTGTCGGTTCTTGTGCCAACACACACACACAGATTCAATGAGGAAGAGCTGTCTTTTATATCCAAACATGTATTCTTGCACATAGATGCAAAATGGTTGGGAAGGGGGCTTATATATATGCACTCCTTGGGTTGTTTTTTTTAAAGGGCTCTTAGATCTTTCACATCTGTTCTCTCTCTCTCTCTGTCTTTCTCTTCCTGGGGACCTCAGATTCCCACCATTCAGCACCAGTTCAGGGGTTCCTTCCAGTGGTAGAATTCAAAATTTTTTACTATTGGTTCTGTGGGTGTGGCTTATTTGGTGGTCATGGCTTGGTGGTCATGTGACAGGGTGGGTGTGGCTTAGTGGGCATGCTTGGTGGTTATGTGACTGGGTGGGCATGGCTTGGTCATGTGACGGTGGGTGTGGCCAACTCAATGTCACTCACATCAAGGGGTGCCTCACGTGGCCCCTCCCCTCCCAGCCATTCCTTGTCACCCAGCCTCAACTTATCTGTAGTTCTGTAAAAATGTTGTTCGCCTTTTTTGACTTTATTATCTGCATACTATAGATGTACTTTCATGGACCACTGAAAGGAGGAAATGGCTCACATGCTTTACTCAAACGTGTGACATAGGCAACAGGCTTTTAAGGGGCTGCCACAAAGAAAGGGAATGGAATGTATTTTCCAAAGCACCAGGAGGCAAACAAGAAGCAATGGATGGAAACTGAACAAAGAGAGAAGCAACCTAAAATTAAGGAGAAACTTTCTGGCAGTGAGAACAATTAACCAGTAGACCTGCTTGTCCCCATAAGTTCTTGGTGATCAATCACTGGAAATTTTTAAAAGACTGGACAGCCATTTCTCTGAAATGGTATAGGGTTCCCCCAAAAGTCTCTTCTAAGTGTTATTCTGACACCTTTCCCAGGACCTCTACTCAGAGTTTGGCATCCTCTGTTTTCCTGCCTGAGCAGAAGCTTGGACTAGAAGACCTCCAAACTCCCTTTCAACTCTGTTAAACACACATGTATTTATGCTCTGGACTATAGACATGGAATGCATGTAAACCCTGAAAAATATGTGGTAGCCCTGGGCAAAAGAAAGGCAGAAAAATCACTAGGTGTAGGGATAATGTAAAATATTAACACATGATAAATAACGGAACAATTAAAAATAATAGAGTTTTCTCTGTCTCTCTCTCTTTCTCCCTATTTCTTTTTCTTTCTCTTTCTTTGTCTCTCTCTCCTTTCTCTCTCTCACACACACCACTCTCTCTCCCTATTTTTTTCTTCCTCTTTTTCTCTCCCTTCCTTTCTTTTTCTTGTTTTTTTTTCTTTCTTCTCTCTCTGTCACACAAATACACACACACACATACGTCAGCTTTCATTCCCTCTCGCTCCAGACACTTTACTCACAAGGGGAAGTGAATCCAGCATTAGAGAAGTTCTGCAGGTAAACGGACTTGCATTTGCAGCTCCTGCAAACCTCCCCATGGCTGGATTTCCCCCCCCTCCCCCAGTGTCCTTTCCCTCTCGCTTCAGGCACTTTACTCATAAGGTGAAGCGATACTTCTAGTGTCTATGAAGATCCAGCCTTGGAACAGTTTTGCAGGTTAACGGACCGCTGCTCCTTCCACAGTCATGTGTTTTCAAGTGGCTGCTTGAAATGCATGGCTAGGGCAGGAGAGTAGTCCTTTAAACTGGGGCAGCGAATGAGCAGAAACCGGGCGACCGGGTTGGGAATGTGGCCAGCTAGATGTTGCTACCGGTTCAGCAACCCATGCCAAATTCTTGCTACCGGTTCGCCCGAGTAGGTGCAAACCAGCTGAGTAGCACCTCTGGTTCCTTCCTTCCCCCAGGGGAGAGAGGAGACAGAGAGACCCATTTCCCACAATAAAGACAATACTGGGAACCACAAAATCTGGGCAGAGTGATGTGACTGGGTGGGAGTGACACTGAGCAGGCCATGCCCATCCAGGGTTTGTGGCTCCCAGTGTTTTCTGTGGGAAATAGGTCCAAATGGCTTTGATTGTTTAAGCTTGCAGACCCCTGGTTTAGGTCTTCACTGGGTTTCAGTAAGGGAGCAACTCTAGCCTGCCTCCACAATTTCGCTATCTTAAACCCGATTATACAATTCAATTACAGGAGCCACTGCAGAGTAGAGACAAAACTCCTTGATCAGTTTTGTTTTTATGCTGCTTTACTCATTTTAAAGAATATTTAGGGCTAGGTTTGAAATGAGGGGTCCTTGGTGCTCTCTGAGCTTGTTTTTCTTGTAAATGTTTCATTACTCTAACTAGGTAACATCATCAGTGCTAGTAAGGAGCACTGTTTACTGTCAGTTTACATTCTGCTCTCTTGCCTGTCTGTGTGGATGGGGGTGCTCTTAGGGATTCTTCTTTTGGGCTGTTTACTGATGGCTCTTTGGCGGTGTCTTGATTGGGATATTGCTTACTTGATTGTTGGTCTGAAGTCGACCTTGGAGTTAATCTATGCTGATCTGAGTGCTGATTACTAGTGAAGAGGTGCCGAAGTCTTTTTCTCTTTTGGGCTAGTTGATTAATATATAAATAATATAAAGAGTATTCTTTTAGTTTTCTGAGTACGTACAGGCTCTGGTATGATATACATGGCCATCTAAATAAATATTTCATCACTAATCCAGAATATATATTTTCTCAATGCTTTTTAATATCAGTATTAATCTTTAATTCCACATCACAGCAGCTGAGTGGGGAAAGAAAATTTCCAAAACAAAACATCAGATATTTACACCTAAAATTCACATCACTTATTTGTTGATTCCGGAAACATGCTATCACAATATATACAGCCAAATATCTTTAGGATTCTGGTACATTTTTTTTCCTTTAGTTTGTTTTCCTTATAATTAATACAGGTTTTCTGAACAAGAATACACAAAAAGAGAAGTGGTTTAATTGTGTGTGTGTGTGTGTGTGTTTAAATAAGATTGGCATAGGTTAAAAAACACATTTACAGGGCAGAATACCAGACATCACAATCTATACATTTTTTGCTCAATTTCCTGTACAACTACACAGCATTCATTTGAGATATCTACATAAAACATAATACAGAGAAAATTAAGCAAATTATACTCCCTTTCTAAAGTTCCTGCAGTCTCATTATTCCTCATATAGAAAATTATTTAGTCTCCATTGACAATAAAATGAGGACAAGGGTGGGATGGGGAGTCAAAGTTATTATGGGGATATTTCCTGGGGAAAGATTTTTTTTCCTCTATAACAAAATTTAACTATATTCCCTATTACTAATACATGATGGAATGAATTCATCCCATTTTCCAACCACTAATGTCTTTGAACTTTCTCTTCCAGGCAACATATTTTGGAGCACTTTATACCTTTTTCAAGGCAGCATGATTGTGCTATTTTTGTGTCCAAAAATATAAAAAAGATTATTTTCCATTAGCTACCTGCATCCCCCAAAAAGATGCTTTTTACAGAAAGCCACTTTAACACATAGATTCCATGCAATAGTGCTTATTTGGTAATCTGAAAAATTAATAAGCAACTTTAGCAATACAGCATAGATATCTAATAAAGAGCTTGACTTCTACCCATAGACAGGTAATCCTCAACTTACAACAGTTCATTTAGTGACTGTTATGTCACTGAAAAAAGGGACTTATGACTGCTTTTCTTATGACAATCATAGCTTCCCCACAGTCACATGATCAAAATTCAGATGCTTGGCAACTGGTTCATATTTACGTATGATTGCAGTGTCCTGGGGTCATGTGATGACCTTTTGCAACCTTCTAACAAGCAAAGTCAATGGGGAATCCAGATTCACTTAACAACCATGTTACTTTAGTAACTGCCGTGATTCACAACAACTGACAATAAGTCGTACAATGGGGCAAAACTGATTTAACAAATGCTTCCCTTAGCAAAAGAAATGTTGAGCTCAATTTTGGTCATAAGTTGAGGACTACCTGTATTCTGTGATCTTCCAGTTCCAAATTATACAATACTTAGTTTTACATTTATCTTTTAAAATATACTGGAAATCTGATTTTATACTTTGCACAGATATATACACAATGCTTCCCTTAAAAAGCTATCACAAACCTGCATGGACACGGACCAATATCATAAAAGAAACTGAAAAATAATGGATCCTGAAAATTTGTATTAATATATCAAAATGGGCCTTTCTCCACAGAACTTGGTGATTAAGGTAATATGCATGTGCTTGGTCTTTGAAACTCTAACATCTACATGAAACCTCTGGGTGAGGTCATCTGTTGGCACTGAATCAAGTAGTATCAGTATGCTGATGATACTCAGTTATACTTCTGCTCTGGGCCATCCAATTGATACTGTTGAGGTAATCTGTCAGTACCTGGATGCTGAGAGTCTGGTGGAGAAGGACAGATTTTTTTTCTCAACTGATGAGATTGACTATCTGTGGCTTTTAAAGCCCTCTGAATCTAGTGAATTTCTCTTCTTAATGCTGGATGGCATTCCCACGGTATACAGTCTGGTAGCCCTCAACTTCTGATTGAGGAACAGACAGCAGCTGTATGAAAAAGGCCCTTGAGTAGAGACATATCAGTTGTGCCAGTTCCTAGACTGGGAGGCAGTGCCCTAATAACCTCCTGATTTTCCTTTCTTCTGGTCAACCATATCCAGATCTCGGAGATTTCCTGGACAAGTCCCTGAAGTTCTCTTGCCAAGTTTTTTCAGTAATGGTTTACAATTGCCTCTTTCCTAGGCTGAGAGAAAATGACTGGGCCAAGGTCACCCAGTTGGCTTTGGGCCCATGGCAGAACTAGAACTCATCTCCTGGTTTTTAGCCTGATTCTTTATCCACTACACCAAATTGGTACTCAAACTCCCATTTAGACTTACGGCAACATGTTCTATATGAGGCTGCCCTTGAAGACCATTTGCAAGCTTCAACTAGCCCACAATGCAGTGGCACGTACAGTTGTGGATACAATACAGTATGCTGCTAAACTTCACTGGTTCCCAGTAGGCTTCCAATTGCAATTCAATGTACTGATGTTAACCTTATCTATGAGGCATGGAGCCAGGTTACTTGCAGTACCATGTTTCTGCCTGTTCCACTAGATACATAAAGATGGACATGTTCCAAATATTCTCAGTGGGAAACAAGTCACCTGGTAGATCCTAGGAAGTGTGCCTTCTTCATTATGGCACCTCTCTTATGGAATAGCCTCCCTCTGGACATTGAAATAGTTCAACGTTTTTGCTTCTAGAAGTCTGTGAAAACCTGGCTTTTCCTTTAGGCACTCAGGCCACAATATCAATGGAGCTTGACTTGTGCCTGGGGGAGGTGCTGTAAAGTATTTTTGTGAAAGAATTTTGGTTTGTGAGTTATATTTTATCTTTTGTTGTCACCCAGAGTTTCCATTAGTAGACAGTCAGCTATCTAAATTTATTAAATATTATATGGCCCATTAAAAAATCCAAGATATATATTTAACATCCAGAATACAATCCTCTAACCATCACTTACTATAGAATAAGACTCAGTGAATTTAAACAAATATTTTATTTAAACATGCTTGGGAGTGTGCTGCCACTCTTTTCAAACTTCAAAACGATTATATGCTTCAAGAATCCTGCTGGGGTTTTGGATGAGTGAATTTTAGGATGCCTGGATGTTTGATGTTTTAAAATTTGAAATTTATATTTTCTACTGTGCTTTTGTAGATGGAGGCATCAATGAGGAAATGCTGCTAATGGGACTAAGTTAAGAACTGATTGTAAACAAAATAATTTTTTTCATGTCACTTCGCTTAAGAACTAACTTAACATGTTTTGCACAGAAGAAACCTTGAGGGAAGTGACTGAACAACTACAGGTAGTCTTCAACTTTTGACTACAATTGGGAGAGGAGCTTCCATTACTAGATGATGCAATCATTAAGTGAGTCACTCCTGATTTCACTACCTTTTTTGTCATGATCTGTTGCTAAACAGTGCAATCATTAAGTGAGTCACAATTGATTTTATTACCTTTTTTTTGCTCTGTTTATTAAGTGAAACCCCAGCTTCCCCCATTGATTTTGCTTGTGGAAAACCTCCAGGAAGGTCACAAATCATTAACATGTGACCCTGAGATGCTGCAACCATTATAAATACAGGCTAGGTGCCAAGTGCCCAATTTTGATCACATGACCTTGGGGAATGCTGTAAGTGCTAAGACCAATTAATAGTCAGTTTTCTCAGTGCTGTCATAACTTCAAGTGGTTGTTAAACAAATGGTTGCAAGTTGAGGGCTACCTGTACTCCAGGAAAAGCAATTTCAGCCGTAGGAAGCTGTGGATACTGTAACCTTGGTCTTTAGATTTGCTTCCTTTTTTCTTTACATATAATAGTTCACTGATTATAGAAATGAAGATTTTAAATTTGATTTTTTCCTAAATTCTGTTTACATATCACGAGCAGACCTTTACTCATACATTGGCTATTTTTCACTTTTATACTCCTCAAGTCTGCTTTAAAGAAGAGTGCATTTTGTGAGTATAAAGGGCACAAGAAGGAGAATCCATTCTACCAATGTTGCATGTTCTATTAATGGATAGACATCTTAATTGACTTTTGTGGGAGAAATACAGAGTAAATCCATTATAGTGAATAGGATCCTAAAGTATTAAGTGATTCATAATTTAGTTCATACTTTTGTGGTATACCCATCAATTTATACATTTTTCACATGTGCTTGTGAAAAATGTAAAAATAAATTAAATGTTTATCTTTCCAAAGACTGGGCAAAAACAAAAATGAATCTGGATCTTAAAGCTTTTCCCTTTATATTTTCCATTTTAAGAACCTGGAATGAATTGTAAGAAAATGAAACATTGATTAAATTTCTTCACTTATCAATATAAAACTATTTTGCATTATAAGTTTGCCATATTGCTTAATGTGTGTATTCCTTTCATATATTTTCATACACTTTTCCAAGTTTAGTTACGCTATCAACTACTGCATAATATATGGCACGATGTTTCATGATTCCTTTGGTGAAAATGTATAATGGCAACATGTTAAAATTAATTGGCAGAACTAGTCCTTGAATACAAATTAAGTAGCTCCTTTCTCTGAATGTCAATGTCTTTCAATTAGTCACAATTTTAATACCTCTATCGTAACCCACTGGAACAGGTTTTTTATTTTTTTGGTGATCTGAAAGTCTTTTGGAAACATGATAAAAGATGTTTGAGGCATAGCTCAAATATGCACTCAGATCTTCCTTTTATTTTATTCTAGACCAGATTCCCAGCTGCTGATTCATAGTTATTCCTTTGCCAATCCTGAACTGGCTTTTGGCAACACCATTTTTTAAGAAAAAAAGAATGCTGGGGCCAAAAGCTTCTTTAGGCACAGCTGGCCAAAAATGGGCTACAGGTTGTTTGAATACACCATGATGACAAAAAAAAAGTGAAATAAAGTCTAGCAAACTAGGAAATATGTAAAATAAGCAATAGCAAGCGAACATAAGTCAGATTGCTTCAGCATTCCTGAGGCAGTGCAAGGAGATCACCACAAAAGAGTTCATATGCCTGAAGCCTGAAAGATCCAGTTATCTTCAAAAGCAGAATTCACTGAACTTAAAACTTTAAACTGCACCTTCTGGCTTGACATTTCATGGAATCTCCAAATCCATTTAACACAACAAATAAACACATTCCTAGTGCAACTGCTTCGATTTGTGCACATCTTCAAATCAAGAGGAAAGCTTGTAAAAATCCCATGCCGCTTCCTCTTGTGTCATTCAATTTTTCCTGTTATCTGAAATTGTAGAAGGAATGTAGCATCCAGTGTGGGAAAAAGAACAAATCCCAAACACTAAAAACCTGGAAAGTATAAAATTAAATAAAAAGGAAAGCAGCAGTTTTTACATGCTGGCTCAGTCTCTGATTCCAGTCAATCTCACTGAGCAGAAGAAAAATAATCAACTTCTCCTCTGCTTTTTCACACACTGTTCTGGTTCTAAAACCTGGAATGATCATACAAACTATACTCTGAAAATTTTGCCTACTGCTCGCTGATGCCATGCTCCCATGCCACCCTTGATTGCTCCTCTTTTGCACCAATAGCTGGTTGGGCAATTTTGCGATGCAGTGCTCGATATTTTTCATCCTCTTCCAGAATCATTCCCTCTTCATTTGGGTGACGGGAATGATATGGTTTAGGGGGTAGAGCTGGAGGGTCCATAGTGTCCTGAGGAATGACTCCAGATGGAGCGGAGTGGCTTCGGCATGGCTGGGTTTTGAGAGTTTCTAAAACATCAGGCTCTGAGAGACTGTACCTGACAGGGAGATAGGGCGTCTCTAAGTCTTCATCAGTGTTCCATGTCTGGCTCGGGACAGAATCCATGGTGTCTGTTCGAGGAGGGGGCTCAGATGAATGGCCAAAATTACTTTCACTTAGTGAGGAAACACCACTGCTAGCGCTACCAGAAAGAGTGGAATTGCTTCCATCCAGGCCAGACTGGGGACTTGTGGGGGATGCAGGTATCGGGTGAAGAGGAGACTATTTAAATGGAAAAGAAAAGCAAAAGAGACAGGCATGTACATATTAGAACACAATAAAGAGTTTCATGTAGTTCCATGGTAAATACTTTACATTTGCAATAGATTAAAAGAATACTATTCCTATTTTCAGCTCATTTTACAGTAGTGATATCCTTGATTTTTATCTCAATTAAAAAGAAGCATATCTCACCTCCTCTAAGCTTCTAAAATGCTACACTTGTTTGTGATGGTAGCATTATCCAATCTGTATATATTTTTGGTGAACCAAAAAAAATAACAGTTTTATTAGGTAATACTGAATGAAAAGGACAAAATCTACAGCTGAACAATGTCTTTATAATTGGGCCAAGCAAAATATCCAAAAAAGCATGCATGTTTAGCATCTTACATAATACATTTTACTATTCTGACTAAATGGACTGAATTTAGTTTTAAGACTGAATGGTTAAAAAAGAAATACGCTGTTTCAGAGCCTTTCAATATTGTTTAAAGACTGAATGTGAATCTTCATTTGGACATCCAAATTCTTCATTGCTATAAATCTGTCTTCTATATCATATCATTTGACATGAAGCAACTGAATTTTAGTTAAATATGTACAATTTCTAGGCAAGACTTTTTGTTTCCAAGGGTAATTTTTTGGTGAACTGAATGCAATTTGCATACAAAATAGAACATTCAGCTTTTATTCAAGTATGGAAAATTTCAAAGGAGTAGGCTTTGGAGGTGCTTTACATTACATTAGCATTTACCTATATGAAAGATGACAAAAATGGCACACACATTTCTCCCATTTTTTCATAGGCAATATAAAGATGATTCTAACTATCATCTAGATAGAGGCACATAAGAAGAAACATTTAAAATGGATTAAGGGGTCATTTGTATTTGAAACATTAAGAGATTAATGGAAATGCAGACTTTTCAAGTGTTCTAGTGGAAAGACCAACTGGATTTGCAAAACAAATCTGAGACAAACCATGTGTTCATACTGTAAAATTAGGGATCAAAGAATTAAGGATGAAATTGAAGATTTACGGCAAAACAAGAGTAAACTCTGTTTTGTACCTAATGAAATGGCTGTTATTAGAAAAAATAGACCAATGATTTTTATAGTTTTTCTATAGAAAAAGCTACATAAATGATTGAAAAAGTCATCACATTTGACACATTAAAAAAAAACTTTGAGAAATTGGGAAAGAATATTACAGCTATCATAACAGCCTCAATGGCTGCTTATGTGAATGCATCATTTAAAAGAGATTTGAAACAAGAGTAGAGATGAAAAATAATCTTTAAGAATTTATAGGTCAATTCAGTGGAGTGGTAATTCGAAGTGAAGTCAAGATGGAATTTTTGGGAAATAAACAAATTCTGGAAAACAAAATAAAGATAATAAACACACCTTTCCAAGGACCTAATTAATTTATTTTAATTAATATGCTTGAATAACTGGAAATGAAAATATGTGCTAAGAAAAGACTTGCTCATCAGTGGTGTCTCAGATGTTCAGCTAAGTATAGAATATATTGTGTATAACCTCCCTTGATTTTGAAAGCCCAGCTCAGCAGCAGATAAAATTCATTTTCTTTCCCTAGTACCTATTAAGCTAGGAGGAAACTTTCGACTCATCCTCTTACATGGGAGCATGAACAAAAATTGAACATAATTTATTTGAACTTGTTCAAGATGAACAGCTTATATAAAAGAACAAATAGGAATGTTATTTTTTTCCTTTTGAACATCCTGGTGATGTATTTTACTTTTTAGCATTTTATTTTCAAATAACCCAGGAAACCCTTATATAGCTTGCACAGTTTGTTTCTCCTAGTGATACTGATTTTTGCTTTTAATCTCTACAAAACTGGGTATAACAGGTTTATCTTAAAATTCTAATCTAAGCAATTTTAGGGTGATACAATATGACAGATAATAGATGTCAGTAATGTGTTCATTTTATGTGCCACTCTTCCTCCGAAAGAAATGATATATCATTAACTGACTGGATAGAAGCTTCTGAAATATGACCAAACATTTACCTTGCGCAGTGTTCGTGCAGGCAGCGCTGGGGGAGCGTCATTAAGATGATGGTGGAAGGCATCAAAGTGTAGTAAATAGTGGCCTTATAAGGGAAGTCAGATAGGGCAGAATCACTGACTTTTTCATACTTCTTAATTTGTACATTGCTATTCAAAGCAAATGTTAATCCTGACAGTTGAACACTCACTTTCAGAATCAATGTTATTAGGCAAATATAGTCTAATGTTTTTAATAAACATAAAATAAACATAAAAAGTAAAGGCAGCAGAATTTTACCAACAGCTGATATTATATCAAGATTCCCATGGCAAGAAAACAGGCTCATTAGTAATCCACATCTGAAATCTCAATTACTTTTTAGTATTTAATTGTCCTTGGAAGGATGATAAAAATTTCAAAGTAATATTTGTTTTCAAAAATAAATTGAGCTCAATATATATTTATACATTAAAATTTATAGCAATACATCAGGTTACCTTACATCATTTAAAAATCTAAGTCCAGTCCCAAAGCACATTCACAGTTTTCTGAAGTTTTCAAGGTTTAGATTAACTGTCAGCCAAGAGAACCAGGAAAATATTTTCCTCCATTAATTTTAGAATAATTTTTAGAGAAGTCATAAAAATGTCTGTGTTGGCCCTTGCATGATTTATCTGGGCATCTTTATAGGGTTTTTCTTTAGACCCCTGACCATTTCCTTACCATGGGTCAGGCTTATTTTCTTCAGTCTCTGGAATATTTTAGGACTGGCTTCATGCTAATACATTACATATATTCATCCAGGGAGATGGGATAGATGATAAGAAACAATAGTATTTTTTAATGAAAAAAACAGAACAACTCTGAAAACCAGTAAAATACAGGTAAGTTATTGTTTGCTTTGAAAATCAAGATAAAAAAGCCAAAAAAGGAAAAGAAACAACAATATGCACAATAAAGCCTGCTACTGTGCCACAATGACCAAGACAAAGATGTTTTTTATAGCTTCAAACTGTTTTTAAAAACTTTCTCAATAATCGTAACACCAAACAAGAATATTTCACCAAATAAAATTTATGCTGAAATATATTACATTCCAAATTAGATCCTTCCTAAAAACTTGCTTTAATAATTATCCACAAGATTTTTCACTGATTATGCCTGAAGAATTGCTGCTTTGATTGCTAAACAACAAGCACAATCTTAGGCAAATCTGATAGAGAACATTAGCCAAAGTCTTATACATCATCACTTTGTCACTTGAAGGAATACTGTAGTTGAAAAAGAAAAGATGACAATTTGCAGTTTTAGAATCCACTCCATTTTCACAATGAGGAGGCAAAGTCAATTTTTAAAAATCAAAATAGTTGTTGCTTTCTATTTTAGCAGGTTTTCTGCTCTTGTCATGACCTAAGCTGTTTTTTGTAGAATTTCAAGAGATTTTGTTTTATCTAAAGGCAGAAGTGAAATGTTTTTATACATCAACAATATACCATGCATTTTATTTATATAAGACATTTTTTAATGCCCAGTTTTTAGTAATTGAGAATTTAGTTTCAATCCCTCCAGTTCACATTTATTAGTGATTCTGGTAAGATAGATTGTCTTCAAAAAAATTTTTTTTCCAGAAAATGTTTTTATGAAGGACTAAGTCTACTTATTTGAGAAGCCCTTGATGAAATCCCCCATTTGCTATTTTTTTTATTCAGAGATATTCTGCTTTTTCAGCACAATCTCTCATATCATCAGATGCCATTTCTGTTTCATAGTTCATTTGAAAATATCTTGTTTGCTATTGGATAACTGATTATAATTGCTTATTTACAGTGGATAATTAAATGGTACCATTTCATAAACAGCTAGTAATATGATTGCTGCCTAATTATAATTTACATTAAATTATAATTTATTATATACTCTTTATGAACATAATTTTGGAGATTTGTATCTATGAGCCTTTTGGCCACTAAGGCAAATGGCAAGAAATAGGTAAGGAGAAATTCCTTATTCACTGTCTCTGCGTCTGTCTCTCATCTCAACTATGCTTAACAAAGCAAGACCAGAAATCTTCCTGTCTTCTCTTTCTCTCTTCCAAATGTACTTCAAATAGGAATGAGGCTTTCCTACCAATGTATTCCTTAATAAATCTATTCTTACTACAATATAATGAGAGTTAATAGTCATTCATACCTGGATTAAGCTCCTGTGCTATGTCCAAGATAAGTTTATTATGACTGTATCTATTTTTGAACTGAACCTATTTGTAATAGCTCAGTATTCTTTCAACACTCTGCATGTGTTATAATTGTGGTGGCTCAGTGGTTAGAATGCAATATTGCAGGGAGGCTCTGCCCCATCCAGGAGTTCAATCGTGATGGGATTCAAGGCTGACTCAGCTTTCCATCCTTCAGAGGTCAGTAAAATGGTGACCCAGATTGTTGAGTGCAATATGATGGTGTTGTAAACCACTCAGCGAGTGCTGTAAAGCACTGTGGAGCTGTATATAACTCTAAGTGTTATTGCTATTGTTATTCTAACTTTATGCCTGAACCACTATACCAAGCTGGCTGTCAGATTTTTGTTACCACTACCGGTAGTGCTTGACTCATGACCATTTGTTTAACAATGGTTCAAAGTTACAACAGAGCGGGAAAAAGTGACATACAACCCATCTTCAAAGTTATGATTGTCACACCACTTCTGTAGTCATGTGATTACGAATCAGATGCTTGGCAACTGGCTCACATTTACAAAGGTTGCTATGTCCTGAGATCACTTGATTGCATTTTGAAATCTTCCCAGTAGGCTTCCAACAAGCAAAATTAATGGAGAAATCAGCCAGGAAGGGCACAAATCACAATCACATGATATCTTGCTTAATGATTGAAATGATTCGCTTAACAACCATAACAAAAAAGTCTTGAATCAGTGTGGTCACATGATGCCTCATTTAATAACTGCTTCACTTAACAACATATTTCCCCTCCCAGTGACTCTCTTAAAAGCCTAATGCTTGCTTCCTAAATATTTTATATATTAATCCTCTGGAGAATTTGGGAATACAGAGAGATGGAAGAAAATCAATGTATGAATTGTGAATATTCTACTGTGTTAGTATATTATTTAAATACCAGATAACCTGGGATGTCATTTTGATGATAGGTGACTTCTGCCAGAATAAAGCTCAATAAAAGGATGTCTACCTTGAAAGCCCATATTAAAGGGCATCTGTAGCAAATCCAAGATTCTAACAAAATCTGACAAATAAAGCATGTGTTGTGATATGGCCATACAAAATTCCCTCCTACATATTTGTGTGGGATATGACAATGCAAGTACAAAAAGTGTGCAGTCACATTTAACCATTTGCTCTCTGCCCAACTCACCCTGCAAATAATTTGCAGATGGCCATTTATTGCATGATTTGTCAGTATAAATGTTCTGTTCTACATCTTTTTTGTTTAACCCTTTATCACAAAATAAATAAATAAATCAGAAAATAAAAACTTCACAGTCACAATTTTCTTGAATTTCTTAACTATGTCTTTTCAACTGGTTGGAAAAAGCTATTCATTTATTTTGAAAAATCCAATTTGAATATATTTTTGTTTATATGGATCAAAAATTATTTCCTTAACATTTGGTTTGGGAAATATTATCTTGGTTAAATAGTATGATATATAAACTATTTATAATAGATTGGGATAATTTTGTATAAGATAAAATGAAATACTATTAATATCAAACTTAAAAAGGAAAATCAGTAACTGAACTTGTTGCATAAAACATATATAAAATAGAATAGACAATACCTTTTTCAGCAACAGATAGATTAGGATCACTGCAGGGTTTGCATGGTCCAATTACCTGCTGGAATAAGGCTCTCTGGAAATTTGGATGCTAGGAAAGATAAAATGCAATTCAGGACTATTGAAACAAATATTGCACATTACAAATACAGAATCTTAGAATTAATTAATCAAATATCCTTTTTGCAATGAAAGCTCTCATTCAGGTTCTTACTATATAACATGTTTTTAGTTATAAACTGGATTTGCTTGTCATGGTCATGTCTCAAATAGTTGAATAACAAATGCATTATCTTAGAAATTCCTGTGGTGACAGCACAGAAAGCCTGTGACTAAAGTCTTGAAGATTAATCCTAATAATTCAAGTGATCCCCTGGCCATATCACATCATATCAATTTACGCATTAAGGTTGATGCTGAACCCAAGCAAAATAGAGGTATGTTTTTTCAGTGAGATTCTCTGCCAATTCTGATATTATATCTCAAAGAAATGATACTGTCCCCATGGGAGCAGTTTCATGATTTGAGATCTTCCTTAATTTCTAGCTTCAGCTGGATGGGCAGATAGAGGCTATGGTGATATGGACCTTTCCCAAACATTGGTTGATGTACCAGCAGTAGCTCTTCCTGGAGAGAGAAGACTTTGTGACAGACACTCACTTGTGCTGTGATTGCAAGCCAATTAGATTATAGCAATGTATTCTACATGGGACTGCCTTTAAAGATTCTGGGAAAACCAGTTGGTTCAATATGCACCACCCATGTAGCAACTAGAACTAGGTGTCATGTGCACAAATTCATATTGTGTGCTTATTGTACCTGGATTGTGAAGCTCTGCTCATAATTATTCATGTCCTGCTCATTTCCCGAATGGACTACTATAACATGCTCTAAATAGGGCTGCTCCTGAAAAGTATCTGGAAGCTTCAGCTGGTACAAAATGGAGTAGTATGGCAGTTATGGATGTTCTGAGAAGGATACACATTATACTTCTTTTCATGAGCTGCACTGGTTGCCAGTTTACTTCTGGTTATAATTCAAAGTAGCATTTTTGACCTTTAAAGCTCTATATGACACGGGGCCAGGTTAACTTAGGGACCAACTCTCTCCAGTTACTTCTACTTTCTATCCATCAGGTACATCAAGAGGCTTTTAATGAGACCTAGGAATTGAGGCCTTTCTACTGTGGCACTTATCCTCTGGAGCATCATCTCTCGCCAATACTTTACGACCTTTTGGAAAGCCCATAAAATTTAGTTTTTTCATCAAGCCTGGGAAATCCCTTGGCAGTAGAGTTAGTTGAACTATGTATAACACCTTAATTAACCTTCTTGAAATCCTGATTGTACTTATATTAATTATGTTAATTATTTTAAATGGATTTTATGTTTGACTTTATTGTACATTACCCAAATTATTTTGTGTGACATGGATAGCCATATTAATTTGATAAATATATTACACCTTACTGTAGGCCCTGAATTAGTAGCCAATTATTTTCCAGGAGTAGTTTAAAGCAATGGTGTTAACTCATAAACACAGCCTATTTCAACATTAATACTTAACTTAAAAGCAGTAAGAAACAATATACTTTTGCTGATACGTAATGGAATGTAGAATTTTTAAATCCTCAAATTACTAAATTATTTCTGAGGCATCTGGAGCTTTTTTAAAAAAGTCTGGCTGTTTTCTTACAAATCAGAAACCATGTAATATGCTTCTTTTATCAGCATTCACTAGATATATGATTTAGGAAGGAGGATCTCTCTTTCTAAACTATTGATGTAGTTTTAGTAAGATGCTGAATAAAAGAAAACAGCTGGTGGTCTTGTTGAAGATAGACAGTAGGGTGCAAGAGTAATTATGACATGAAGGAACAGAGAGAAGAGCAAGCATATCCCTTTTTGGAGATGAGAGTTCTCTCATTTCTAGCAGAAAAGGAACCTTTGTTTTCCTCTAGACATATATTTCTCTAGAATCTGCATTTCTCCCCCCTACAATCCCAGAGCCAAGTATCACAGTGCCTTGCAAGGAAGATTCCAGGCTGATTTGAACAGTGGCTCTGCTTCTCTTTCAAATGACATGGCAAGAATAAGGAAGGGGTGAGAGGAACAGCTTGTTGGTTTCTCTCCCACTACTACTGATCAGGTCAGAGTTGTGACTGTGGCAAGGATGGCAGAGATGGACCTGCCAAAAACACTTCTAATAGTATGGAAGAGTGAAGCAAGTGACTGTGTATTTCTACACAGTCCCAAAACTGGCTTTTAGTAAAATATATATTAAACATATCCTTTGCCCAAATCTGGAAAGTAGCTAATTTCCTGCAGGTAATTTTAAAAACAACTTCCTCCCCAAATATAGGAAAAGTTCTTTAAACTAATTGTGTCACAGCTGGTAAAATCTAATATAACTCACAAAGGTACACACACACATGCACATGCACACACACACTACCTGTCCATTTTCCATGATAGCTGCAGGATACATAGCACTGCTAGGCCGATCTCGGTGTGCTGGTAGTAGCATCATTAATTCTCGATGATGACGGTATTTATCTGGTAGAGAGGGAGAGCCTGTAAACGAGTTAGAACAATCACGTACACATGACAAAACATAAAAGATTCTCTTTCACCCAGTTATTTCATCTTCCTGAGACATGTAACTCACAAATGTTCCAAATATAATACAATAAAATTCCAAATATAAGATGGTGATGAGAGTGACTAATTAGATCGACTCATGTGAGGTGATGAGGAATCTTCTGGCGAACAAAGATGACATTTAAACATTGGCAGAAAGTAACCAACTGAATGAAACCACATCAGACAAAGATATAAGAGTGGAATTTTTAGAGGAATTTGGAAGTTATTTAATAAATATATCCTACATCACAAAATGGCAAAGAATTACAATATGCCATCATTTTTCATTAGGTTATCAAAGAGGGTTTTGGTGAATTGAAGGACCACCAGGTTAGAGCAGCCAGGTTAGTAAGTCAATAAAGGAATTCTATAACTCCATTTTTACTGAAATAAAAATCTTTCTGGTATATCTGCTATCGTTAGCCTCAATGGCAGCGTGACTACCTGCGTGGGAAACTAGATGTACCAGATACTTGTGCACTTGGTTGGCCACTCTGAGAACAGATAGCTGATTGAGATGGGCCAAAGTTCGAATCCGGCAGGGCATTGCTTCTTTTATTAGTTGCCTTTCTACATTTATGTCATTTCATTTTCAAAAATATGAACATATTTGATTCAATAGGAAGGAGTACTACATTTTCAGCTTTGGCAAATATTTTATACATCTCAGTCAACCAATATAGAGTTAGGGCTATAAGCTCAAAAGAAATTTATTTTCCAAAATACGATTAAGCAGTTAAAAAATAATATGAAAATATTTAAACACTGGATTATAGCCAATTCCATCTTTCAACTGGCAGAACAGCATCTACCAGCAGAAAAGCCCAATAATATCTATGGGCTTTATCAATTTGCATATTCTCAAAACTATTCCAGAGGGCTGCCAACATATGAAAGCACTGTAAGAGGCTAGATTGTTCATTAGATTTTCCACTGTAATAGAAGTTTGTTGGAAAATTGCAGTTTTTCTACTATTCAAAATACAGTATAAGCTTTCCAAAACTTAAACTATGGGGGAAATTGTTACATTCTCCTAAATAATTTAATGGTTAAATTGTCTGGAATTTTTTAGATATTTATATTGTCTCTAATTTATGTTTAGGTTTATACCAACAAGGATAAAGAAAATGAACTGAACAGGTACACTTGCTACAAGGGTTGTTACTGCCACTAAATAAATTTTCCAGAACTATGAATGTTGGAGCCCTTCCAACTGACTTGTTTAAAGCGACCTGGTTTTCACATCAACAGAAACATAGCATGCAGATTGTTGTAATAAAGTTATGAGTAATACAGTGAAAAGTTGCAGTTTTCTCATGTTCAAATATACACAACAAATACTTAACAAAACACACATATAACACAAATGATCTAAACCCTCAACCATTCATAATATTAACTTAAGTAAACATATTTTGCTCCTCCTACTCATATGCACATCAAAGATAATGTTGATGCATATATGAATAAAATACTGAACTTTCTGGAACATCAAAAAATGTATAATGGCACACTGAATGTCAGAGATTCCTCCTCTTTATCAAATAGCTCTTATATAATTTCCCAATTGCAGATATAGATATGTATCATACATTTGAGAAAGCACATGGGTCTAAGACAGTTACTGCCTTGACCTAATCTGTAAAATGTAGTTGTGCTGCTTTTGATATCGGAATTGGTGATTAGTGGAATCCTCACACCTGAAATATTTATTTATTTACTATAGTATCCTTGTTAAATAGGGATGGAAAAGTTTGTAACTATTTGTAGACTCATTATGTAAAGGGGAGGAGAATTTATCAGTTTTATTTTTATTTTTTCTCAGCAACCAGCAAGGGTGGATTCTATCTATTTAATGTTAAATTTATTTGATATTTGGATAATTTCCCCCGCTTTTTTGTACACATTTTACAATTTATTTTTCTTTTTGTTGTCAGTATCTTTGACTCTGTTAATTGTGTAATTCCTCTATTACAATACCTAGATTAGCCAGGAACCAGTTTTCTCATCAATTAATACCAATATTTACTACAAAAATAACATCTGATTTTTATAACAGATGTCTTTGGTAAAGATGTTATATAGAAAAAATAATAATCTATAATTAATAATCTTTTTGTTGCACAATAAAATTGGCAACTAGAAATGGGATATCTGGGTAATTTTGTTAATGATACTGCACTAGCATCTGGAAGAAGTGCTCTTAGCCTTAAGGAGGCTAAGATTGCTAAGCAAATGATGAGATTTACTACCATATATAATTAGAATATTTTCTTCTTGAAGTTTTTCAATTTATTTAGTTCAATTTGATTTAATTAAACTCCCAGGGCTTATATACAATCAGTGTGGTCTGACTGTCAATATCTCTGAGGGAGGCGAGTGGTTAAAAATGTAATAAATAAATAAATAAATACTTGTTTTTTTAATTAAATTTGTTTTTGCATATCCTGTCACTTTTGGGATTTCCCGCCCTCCCCTTCCAACAAAATATAAAAATTACTCTTAGTACTGTGCCATTGGAGTTTTGTTAGGTATTACGGATATATTAACATATAATCTTGTACGTAGGATTGCATGAATACATAATACATTCATATTGCATTAAAGGTTGGAATGGTATGTACTACATACATTGGAAGACAGCAGATGGCCAAAAATATAGCATAAATCTGATCCACAGTTGACATTTGAAAAATAATAAATGACAATGAGAACATGAAACACCTCTACTAAAAGATGGCACTAATAGTCCCTCAGTGACAGTCATGTACACAGAACTTGACCATTCATTGCATTTAATATACATATAATCATTACATACAGAAATAAGTAAGTGTGTGTGAGAGAGAGGGAGGGAGGAGAGAGAGAGAGAGAAATTATATGTAAATCTTTAAAGAATATAAAACTGTATGATAATGTGCCTTCTACATGCAAATATGGTAAGATAGGAACTACCATTACTACAGCCCATCCACAATTCTGCAAACTAAATAATCCTCAAATAACTTCAGTCAAAGTAATATGTGACTCAGCCAATTCAGATACAACCAATTTAAAGTATTTAATTTCACTAGATGAGGGATAGGGAAACTTGGCTCTTTTATCACTTATGGACTTCAATTCCCAGAATTCCTGAGTGAGCCATAAAAGGTTCCCCATCCCTGGCCTACTGGCTTTTCAGTTGTGGGGGAAATCAATTTTTGTCTTGAAATTGTGTAATATGCAAATAAATTTATTAAACAGTCCATTCAAGTCAAACATTGATTTCCCCCACAACTGAAAAACCAGTAGGCCAGGGATGGGGAACCTTTTATGGCTCACTCAGGAATTCTGGGAATTGAAGTCCATAAGTGATAAAAGAGCCAAGTTTCCCTACCCCTGCCCTAGATCAATGCACAGCAACATCTGATTGGATGACTTTGCTGACAGGAGAAAGAAATATGCATCTTTTCAACCAACCCTAATACCAATAAAATCGTTACTTTTATTCAGGTGTATGTATGTCACATACATTTATCATTTTGGGAGGTCAAAGTTCTGCAACGTTTGAGAACCATTAATTTATATACTAAGCTATTTCCTTCCTTCCTTAAAATTGTGAGTGAGATATTAAAGTAAGTTAGAGCACAAGAAAAAGAGGCAGTTTTCATCTACTGGAGAAGAATTCTATAATGTTCAACTTCATGATTAAAGAGAGAGACCTCACAGAGAGAAGAGAGAAAAAGAGCCACTTTTAACTTCTTTTTTAGCATAGCCTAAACTTAGAATCCAGGAAAAAGTTCCTTATTCAATTAATTTTTAATTGTTCATTTTACTATTTATACTTTAAAATGAACTTTTCTACAATGAAAGTTAAATATGTTAAGCATTACAATGACAGAAACAATCTCCATTTTATTTCTGTAATCATTATGGTGTCATGATTTTAAAATAGTAAATTGTATATGGACATATTGAAAAATTGTTTTGCTTGCTTGTATAGAAAAAGAGTAATGCATTAAAGCATGGTCTCATATTGAGGAAAACTCTCTCATTCCCTAAAAGAAATAGTCCAAAATTCAAAGTTTCATAGCTACTTCCTAAAGACATAGACATAATATAACAATAAATATAATAAAAAGTGCCTGAGTAGATCTGATCCAAAATCTACTATTTTATTTCAATCAGTTCTAAATCACATTGTCCCTATGGATTCAGAAATGTAAACTAAGGAATTGATTAATCTATTCCCCTTTATCATAGTTATATTTTTTAAAAGTTAAGAATGAACTATAACTACAGCGTTTTTCCAAAGGTATCTCAGTTCATGAAATGACCAGATTGCTCCCACTGTAAATGCAGCAAGGAGCCATCTTGAAAATACATTAACTTCATTTAAAGATTGCTTTCAAACAGAATTAATATATTTTTGCCTGAAATGTTCCTATTCTAATTTCAGGTGAAATCTGATATATAAAATATGAGGCGATGGCAATCAGTGCTTCTTTAACATTGGTCCACAGGACAAATCTTTACAGAGGGACACTGGTCTCCTTTTCACAGTTCATTAAATTTATGGAATAAATACAACAGTTAGTGGAGCCATGATCTTATTAACAATAAATATGGGCACCTTATTATGTAGCATGTGAAGGAGTAAGCATTTCAGTTTTTTGTATTTTGATTTATGAAACAAATATTAAAGTTTATTTAATATGATTGATATTACAGTTACTAATTACAGATATAGTTGTGGTTCACCGGCAGCAGGTGAGGATGGCTGAGGTCTCAGAGAGCGAGGACTCAGATGAGGGGTCTGCGTGTGATGCAGGGATGGGGCCAGGACCATCAGGGAGTGGAGGCTGGCAGCAGTGATGAAGAGGTTCCCAAGGACCCTGTACCCAGTGCGCGTGTGCGCAGGACTGTTCGAAGGAAAGAGCAGCTGCAGCAGCATGGACAACTCGGGAATAAGGCTGCCCCTCCCTTAAGAGATAAAAGCCAGCTGAGAAACCGGTGTTCTTTGCAGGAAGCAAAGGTGTTTTTGCACTCAAGCCTTGTGGATATTTGGAATATGGTTGGTGTTTGGAGACTCTTTGTGTTTGGAATATTTCTAAGTAATTTTATCTAGTATTCTTGGCAGCCATGCACAACCTTGGTAAGGCTCGTTCTTATCAGAGACAATTAGTTTGAAACAACCTTTTAACCATGAAGGAACGGAATTCATAAAGAATCATTAAAAGTTTTTGCTGTTACCTCTGTTTCGTGTTTGTTCCTTTGAACAAGGTTTGGATCAGAACAGATATATGCTAGAAATTGTATCTCAGTATTGTCATTCAAGAGTAACTAGTGCTTGTAGAATCCTTATGGAAGTTTTATCTGTGCTCTAAGTTCAATTCTGAAAGAAGGATATGCACTAGATGAAATTCATAACTAACATTTGTGGGGAAAAAGATCATATGACTTCTTACACTGTTAATAAATAGCATTTTGAGTTATACTTTAGAATGCAGATAAATCAATCTGTGAAGCAAAGCTTCTTAAAGTTGCTTTATGCATCATGTTTTACTACTCTTAAGAACAGAATATAACTGTAGAAAATACAGGATCCTTTCTATTTCAGTGGAATGAATTTAAAATATTCCAGCATTTTGCTAGATGGATTTACTTTCAATTTACTTTCAATAGTACTTTGGAGTTTTTTGTAAACTGCAAATGAAACCGCTTGTCATATTATTTTTATTCACTAATATTTACTTCATGAGATAGAATAACATGTCAGGAAGTGTTCTTTTAATAATTTCATGTCATGTTGGTTTATGAAAGGGCCAATCAAAGTACTCAATATTGTGCTGAAAATTAAGATATTGTTGGAAAAGTTAGTGACTGACATATCATATAGGCCAAAGTAATTCTTGATATCTCCATTCAGTAAGTCAAGGCTCAGTAACAATTTCTGAAATCATGGTGAAATTTACTGACACTGAATAGATATAGTGAAAGCTGTTGATGAACATTTTCTGACTGAAGGGGATATGCTACCACAAGCTAGTGATCTTAACAGAAAGGCCAAGGACTGAAAGAGCCATGGAGACCAATCTCTCTTCTCACCTCTAGAGGTGGTCCCTCCAGGACAGAGATGAGGCACATTGGTGGGGGCAGTGTGGGAAAGCTTGCACTGCTGCCGCCCAGGCTGTATCTGTTCTGTGGATAAATAGAGGGCTTCAGCCTCCAGAGTTGTCAATCCAGCACCCTTCAGCACTAAATTAAAAAGAATATAAATAAATATAAAAGAATTGAGGTAGATTGACAAAGCTAGGCATTTGAAACATGGACTGTACCTTGCTTTAGTGCCAGTGCTTATTTGACGTATAAAATCATTAAAATTAAAAAGCACAAATGAATGAACGAGACTCTTGTTATTTTTGCACCATGAGCAATATGGTTTGCTAAAATATATCATCCTTCATGGTGGCTTCATAAAAATACATTATTAATTAGTATTTTGAAGCATCAAAATGAATTTAATTTTTCAGTATTACTACTTTCTAGAACTTCAAATTGTTTATCAGTTACTCTGGGGACACTGTTTAAAAATAAATGATAACATTTCAATATATGTCATAAACATATATTGAAATACATAAACATTTCTTTCTATCTGAAGCTAAAGGAATAAAGTGTTATTATTTTTTTTTGCTTTTTAATACTTTTTGAGGGAAATGCTGATTTATTTATTAGCTCTCCACTAAATGATTGTCTGGTCTCTGTAAACCAGTGAGAAAACTTTTTGAGAAATCCAGCAGACACACATCCAATGTTACCAGCAATTATAATATTGTTCCGCAAAATGCATACTTCTAGATTAATACAATTAGTTTACAAGTGTGATCCTGAAATAATGCAGTTACATATTTATTTAGCCTCATTATTATATTATCTTACATGTTAAATACTTTCCCATCCATTTATATGTAATGTTCAGCCCAAAAAAGAAGAAATTGTTATATCTGGTACATGATGAAAAGAAAACAAAATTATTTTTAATGGCATGGTTTGTCAATAAAGTCCCTCTGGAAAATAAAAAACAATTACTATTTTTCAAAAAATGGAGAATGGCACTCAGAAGTGACGCAAAAACAAAAGAATGATTACTTTCTGATTATATATCATATAATTTACATATTACATAATAATATTACAAATAATATTATCTCAGTGCAAAAAATTCATGTTTACCTCCCTCAGTTAATCTATACCAACTATTTACTTCCCCTATTTTTAGAAGACTCGTCTTTTTTGACAATTTACTTAATGGTAAACATCAGAAGGGGCTACAAATTTTTTAGGACTGGTGGAAACTTTTATAATTTTGAGACCATGTTGTAGATCCACGGTCCCCAACCTTTATGGCTTTGTGGACTAGCAGAGTCAGTGGTGGCAGGTGTGGGGTACAGTTCTGAGTGAATGGCAGGTGTGCAGCTCACGCGAATGGAGTTTTACATACTTGTCTGCTGCTTGCACAAGCGGAGCTGCATGCATTTGTGTGCTTACCCACCACTTGCATGGCCCAGTTCTGAATGGGCCATGGCCCAGGTCCAGGTCGCGGCCTGGATGTGAGGACCCCTATTGTAGATAGTCTTGCAAACTAGTTTCTGGGAATAGAAGGCTTCTGCAAAATGGCTACCATAGGAAATATAACTACAAAGTAGCATTTTATCAGAAATCTATATTAACATCTCTCACAGGATGCTCCCTATTGCCCATACATATATTTTGCTCCTTTTTTCTGTGCACATTTTCAAAGAAAACCCTCAGTTAAAACCCCCAGATATATTTATATTTGAAGAAAGCATAAGTGTTCTAGGAACCCTGGAATATAAATATGATTTTGGAGTCTATCATTTCACTTTGTAACATTACATTATCTAATGTTTTATATTAAAGATTATTCCCACTGTAAGTCAGGTAGAACACAGAGCATATTGAATGCCAAGGGAGATCATATTGGGCATGTTAGTACTGTGGGGTACCAGGTTAGGAACCCAAGCTATGAGCATTTACAGAATAGGATTTCTATTTGTTTACTGCGTTTCCATACCAACTACAAGTAATCCTTGACTTTGTTTACTGACCATTCAGTATTTCAATGGCACTGAAAAAAGTGACCTATGACCAGTTTCCATATTTACAACCATTGCAGCATTTCCATGGTCACATGATCAAAATTTGGACACTTGACAAGTGGCATGCATTTATGATAGTTGAGCTTATCACAGTCATGTGATAAGCATTTGTAACCTCCCCAGCCAGCTTCCAACAAACAAAGACAAGGGGAAGACAGATTTACTTAACGTCCACGTGATTCACTTAACAATTATGGCAAAAAGGTCGTAAAATGGGGCAAAACTCACTTAACAACTGCCTTATTCTAAGTCAAGAATTATCTGTAATCTCTTTTTGTACAATGAATATTTCTGTAATTTTTTCTTTTCCAAGTATATCAATTATTGGAGATGTCTTTCTTTCTTTCTTTCTTTCTTTCTTTCTTTCTTTCTTTCTTTCTTTCTTATGCTTTTAAGGTTTATCAACAACACAATAGTGAGAAGAGTTTTTATATCTCAAATCTCCTCTCTAATTGCTTTTGTTTGAATAGAATTAAACTGCAACGCTGATAAAGATAGTCCAATCAGTCTGGGGTTATCTCAGGCATACTCCCAATTTTATTTCTATACTTCAGAATAATAGAATAACAGAGCTGGAAGGGACCTTGGAGGTATTGTAGTCCAACACACCCCCTGCTCAAACAAGAAACTCTATAGCATTTCAGACAAATGGTTGTCCAATATCTTCTTTAAAACTTCCAGTGTTGGAGCATCTACAGCTTCTGGAAGCAAAGCAGTGAACTGATGTCAGAAAGATATGACATTGAAATCTCTAGGATGCCCCCTTGCTCTGTTCTAAGAACAGAACATCAAAATATCCTATAGTGTCCATGAAAACTAGACAGAATATGGTAGTGCAGTCTAAAGTCACTTTCTATGAGATGGGCTGTTATATATATGTAATAAATTTTAAAAAGCAGTTATGTCAGCCATTTCTAGGACTTTGCATTATTTTATCTTAAATGCCTCATTCATACCTCTTGCACTAGCAGGTGCAGAGTTGATCATTTGAGATGGCGCGGAATGGGTAGAGCTCAGGCTTGAGGTGGAAGGACTGGCCTGGGAATTAACAAAAGCAATAAGTAAGTTCAAATATTTATTATTAAGGAGCCTGTGTGTGATTTAACTTTATACTTCAAGTTATTATTTGTATACTCAGGCATATAGGACAGCACTATTTGGGCCAGCATGACATGTTCAAATCTTCAAACAGACTAACCTGTTATAACCTGATATAAGAAGTTTATCTATCTACAATTCTAGAAAAAGAAATAAAAAGGCAAAAGGTACAGCAGAAAGCAGCTTTTGATATCTCTGGAATATTCATTTTACCTCAGCAGGTGCATAAACCCTTGAAGACTCTCATGAAGGACAAATAATGTATTGCAATGTCTTTGTCATCAAGTCTGGTGCCATGAAGCCCTTAGATAGAAGTCTTTGGAGAACTGTGGCCTCGAAGAAAGATATTTTGCCTAAGGTCTCATAGGCAAGTTCATGACATAGACAAACTGAGACTGCTCAGTTTGTTACCTATTATGCTACAGTAATAACTTTTACAAGCACACTGTATGTACTCTATATTTTTCTGTATAATAATCATGAATTACACATATTGCTTGCAATGTGTTTCTAATATATTTGCATGATACCTGCATGTGGTACACATCCTCTGCATTTTCTCCAACAGAACTGTCTGTTAATATAACCATATTTCCTGTTTCACTTGATGTATGGGAAGAAAGGGAAGATGACGAGTGTCTGACTGTACCCAGCATATTCAATGGGCTAGAAAAATATACAAAGCTGCTATTAGCAAATATTTTCTTAAGCTTATTTAATGAAGTTTTTTTTTTACTGAAACATACTGAATTTCAAACTCTTCAAATGTCTGTATATAACACATAGAGACAAGCATTTTTTATTTCTGCGTGATAATTTTTTTTAAAAAATAGCAAATTTTTTAAAAAATACATTGTTCCCAATTGGAAATAGTTAAAAGTTAGCAATATAAATAAATTCATCATACTACTTTCTTTTGGAATAAACATCAGAAGGTGAAGAAAAAAGTGATAAGGAATAGTGAACAAGAGAAATAAAAGTCTAATATAAGAAAAAAAAATGGAAATACAATATCACATTCTATCCAGATACTGTCTTCTCTTTTTTTAAACTAATAATCTCTCTTCCAAGTTCTCATCAACTCCATCTAACCATATTTCAACTTCCTCTCAAAAATATTAATTCCTCCTTTGTACATCATTTTTGCAATTCAGTCTTCATTCATTTTATCTATATGATAAAAAAGCTGAATATTACTTTCATACTGCTTTTTTTGTAATTCAAATTCATCTGACAGTACCTATTAATTTATGTCTTTGTTTTTTCTGGTTTTATCACGCACACGTAAATAATCCACTTCCATTTCAATAAAAAATGTTTTTTGACACATCCAGATTTTCACTTCTGATAGAATCATGGTTTTATACACAGCGTTTTGTGGTGTTTTTGTTTTTGACAAACTTTCATTCATTCCTGGCATCTGAGCACTGTTTTTCTACTTACATTTGCACATTTTAAAATTTCTCAGTCCATTTCCCCGTCTTTAATAAATATTATAAGGTGCACTAAATCATTTTCTTTATATTTTCATCATTAATGTGTAACTTGCAATCATTCAGGCTACATAATTATCTTCAACAACATCAATTTTCAGATATTAATAACTGAAAAATGATTGCTTTTATTAAATCTGGTTGCTAATCATGATCTTATCATTTTGTTATTACCTGTTAATTTCAGGTTACTACATAAATAATAAGAAATAATGAACTTTCAGACAGCAAAAACAATCTTATAGAAATTTAATCCCACAATAATGAAGTTGATTTAAAAGTCTGGCCTTTAATTTATTATAATAGTCCAAAATTTTTTCTTCTCTTCAAGAGATTTTTCTTCTCTTCAAGATGGCTGCCGCGTGCTGCGCTCGTAGCGAGCTCCACTGTATGGTTTGTGTTCGTGTTTTCATTTCGAGAACTTTGCTGAGTTTCTCTCCCCCCTTGATACCCATCGATGGGAGGTGATTGGGGGGTCCAAGGGGGGATTCGGTGGCTGTCGGGAGGTGGTGGAGACTTTGACCAGCTGATTGACCGCCACCTCCCGACAGCTGCCTCGGCCTTGGTGGTGACGATGGCGATAGCAGTGGCGATGGTGGCCTGGCTCGGCAGCGGCCACGGCTTCGACGGCCTTGGCAGCGACGGCGGCCTGGTTGCCTCGGTGGCGATGATAGCAGTGGCAGCCTGGCTCAGCGGCGGAGGCCTCGGCAGCGACGGCATCAATGGCCGTCTGGCTGCCTTGGCAGCAACGGCAGCAATGGTCGTCTGGCTGCCTCGGCCTCGGCAGCGATGGCAGTGATGGTGGCGGAGGAGGCCGTAGCTGGTGGGGTGTGGAGCCGCAGGGAAGACCGAGACTGCAGTGGACGGCCTGCCCGAGCTGCCAGGAGTGACGGCCGGAGGGACGACTTGGCTGCCTCGGTCTTGGCGGCGATGGTGGCGGAGAAGGCCTTGGTCGGCAGGGTGTGGCGTTGTGGGAGCGACCGGGGCTGCAGCGGCAGTGAGGACCAGGACTGCAACAGTGGTGGGCGGTGGAGATCCTGGCGGAGAACCTGCTGGGTGGGCCACCCAGCGCCAAGCGAGCCAAGCCCAACTTGCCAGGCTTTTTCAACCTTGATATTACAGACCACGTGCGCCAGATTCCGCTTATGGGAATCCACCGGACAAGCCGTCTGAGCTGTTAGGAGTGGCGATTGGATGGACGGCCTGGCTGTCTTGGCCTCGGCCTCAGCGGTGATGGCAGCGGCGGTGGAGGCGGCTGTGGCCGGCAGGGGACAGAGCTGTGGGGAGGACCAGGGCAGCAGCGGCGGCAGACGGCAGAGGCCACGGTGGGGAATTTGCTGGATGGACTGCCTGGAGCTAGGCGGGCCAGGCTCAGCGTGCCCGGCTTCTCCGTCCCCGACACCAGAGGCCGCCTGCACCAGATCCCGTTTATGGGAATCTTTCGAGACCTTTTCTAGCCACCTTGGAGGCACAGTCGGCTGGGCGACATGAGACTAGGTGGATTATGTACTCAGCAGTGGACTTATGGGCCCTGGGAAATGTCCCCCTTTCCTTGAGGTGGCCCCTGGATTGTCAGCGGCCTACCTTAAGGACGGATCCTGGGATCCCGAGAAGTGACATGGCCAGGAGAAGCTTTTTAGGGGTAGAACCCAGTTGTACTCTTTTTTATTTAAATTTTTAGCTGGGTTAGGGAGGGTGACCAGGTTGGGTTTGGGGGACAACTCACCTGAGACGGGGGCCAGACCAGAGGCTGAGCGTGGCCGGGAGGGGTCGGGGAGGGTCAGATCGAGGATAGGAGGTTATTTCCGGGAGGAAGAGGTTAATTTTATTTGCACGGTGAGCGGGAGAGGCAGATATGGTGGTTGTAGGGGGGCCATATCATGTTTTGGGAGCGCGCCCCCGCTGTTTGCGTGCAGTGGCGCGCTCCGATTCCCAAAACATTTCCCTTTCCCCGGGTTGTCCTAATCATCAGGCCCTGGGCCTTCGGTTGATGTTATGTAACACCAGGTCCATAGTAAATAAAGCCTCCCTCATTTACGATCTGATTTGGGAGAGGGGTGCGGCGGGTATTACCGAAACCTGGTTGGGCCAGGAGAGGGATGTTCCCCTGGTGGAGATGTGCCCACCTGGGTTTCGAGTTTTTCATCGGCCGAGGGCACAGGGGAGGGGCGGAGAAGTTGTGGTGGTTATTAAGGAAGATCTATGTCCCAGGGAATCCACTGTTCCTCACATGACCGGTTGTGAATCCCTTTTTGTGAAGTGTGGTTCTGGGGTTCAGATGGGCCTATTGATCACGTACCTGGCTCCCTGCTACATGGCCATCGACCCTGCCTGAGCTCCTGGAGGTTATAGCCGGCTTGGTGGTTGAGACCCCTAGGCTTATGGTCATGGGGGATTTCAACCTACTCTCTGTCGGCGGGACCTCTGGGATTGCTCAGGAGTTCATGGTTTCCATGACAGCCATGGGCCTGACCCAATTAATTCGGGATCCCACACACATTGGGGGTCACACCTTGGATCTGGTTTTTGTCTCTGGCCAATGGCAAGATGATCTAGGTATGGGGGACATTGTTACAGAGCCCCTGTCATAGTCGGATCATTCGCTCCTTAGGCTGGACTTCCGTTCTGCACCCCCTCACTGCGGGGAGGCGGAGCCGATAAAATGGTTCCATCCCAAGCGCCTGATGGACCCAGATAGGTTCCTGATGAAGCTTGGGCCTTTTCCCGAGGTTCGCACACACGACTCGGTTGGGAACTTGGTGGCCATCTGAGATAGGGTGGTGGCCATGGCCTTGACCGGGTCGTACCCTTGCGGCCTCTGACTCGATGCCAATCCCAATTAGCTCCTTGGTTTTCCGAGGGGCTGAGGGAGATGAAGCGCTGGAAAAGACGCCTAGAGAATGGTTGGAGGACCAGCCGCTCCGGATCTGACCGAACACTATTGCGGTCCCATATTAGAGCCTATTTAGTGGCAATAAGGGCGGCAAAGCAGTCTTACTTTTCCGCCCTTATTGCAGAAAATCGCCCAGCCACCCTTTTTAGGGTGACCCGCTCCCTTTTAGATGTGGGAGTGCGGGAGGATCCCCTGCAGGGATGGGCTGAGGACTTTTCGAGATATCTGCAGGACAAAATCGCTCAGATTCGGGCTGGGCTGGACTCTGACTGGGCAACTCTGGATGGGATGACTGGGGCAGATCTTGGGGAGGTCATTTGGGGGGACTTTGATCCTGTGACTCTGGAAGACGTGGACAGGATACTGGGTGGGCTCAATGCCACCACATGTTTACTGGATCCGTGTCCCTCCTGGCTGGTTTTGGCCACCCAGGAGGTGACACGAGGTTGGTTCCAGGGTATTATTAACGCTTCCTTGAGTGAGGGGTTTTTGCCTGCCACCTTGAAAGAGGCGGTGGTGAGGCCCCTCCTCAAGAAGCCGTCCCTGGACCCAACATTATTATCGAACTATCATCCGGTCTCCAACCTACGTTTTGTGGTGAAGGTTGTTGAGAGTGTGGTGGTACGACAGCTTCCTCAGCACCTGGATGAAGCTGTCTATTTAGATCCGCTTTAATCGGGTTTCAGGCCCGGGTACAGCACGGAGACGGCATTGGTCGCGTTGGTGGATTATCTCTGGAGGGCCCATGACAGGGGTTGTTCCTCTGTCTTGGTCCTGTTAGATCTCTCAGCGGCTTTTGATACTATCGACCATAGTATCTTATTGCAGTGGTTGGGGGGGTTGGGAGTGGGGAGCACCGTGTTACGGTGATTCTCCTCCTTTCTCTCTGACCTTTCACAATTTGTGTTGGCAGGGGGGCAGAGTTCGACCCCGAGGCCCTTGATTTGCGGAGTCCCTCAGGGGTCTGTGCTCTCGCCCTTGCTGTTCAACATTTATGTGAAGCCGCTGGGTGAGATCATCCGTGGTTTTGGGGTAGAGTTCCATCAGTATGCTGATGATACTCAGTTATACATTTCTACTCCAGGCTACCCCAACGAAGCTGTTGAAGTGATGACCCGGTGCCTGGAGGCCGTGCGGAGTTGGATGGGTTTAAACAGGCTCTGACTCAACCCTACCAAGACCGAGTGGCTGTGGTTTCCTGCGCCCAGATACAGCCGGCTTATTCCATCGCTGGCTGTGGGGGGAGAAACTTTGACCCCCACGGAGAGGGCACACAATCTTGGTGTCCTCCTGGATGTACGGCTGTCGTTGGAAGATCATATAACGCCCGTCGCCAGGCGTGCTTTTTATCAGGTCCAAAGGATCTACCAGTTGCGGCCCTTTCTGGATCTGGACGCGCTTCGCACGGTCACTTCCGCCCTTGTCATTTCCTGTCTAGATTATTGCAATGCTCTCTACATGGGGCTCCCCTTGAAGAGCATCCGGAGGCTCCAGTTGGTGCAGAATGCGGCCGCGCGGGTGATTCTGGGGGCTTCTCGTAGCTCCCATGTTACACCGCTCCTGTGTGAGCTGCATTGGCTTCCAGTAGACTTCCGGGTGCATTTCAAGGTGTTGGTGGTGATCTATAAAGCGCTCCATGGCTTGGGACCCGGGTACTTACGGGACCGCCTTCTGCCACCATCGGCCTCCTGTCGGCCTGTGCGCTCTCACAGGGTGGGCCTCCTTGGGGTGCTGTCAGCTGGACGATGCCGGCTGGCGACCCCGAGGGTACGGGCCTTCTCTGTGGGAGCACCCTCCCTTTGGAATGAATTACCCCCGGAGATGTGGACTATCCCTGACCTGCGAACCTTCCGGCGCGCATTGAAGACTCATCTTTTCCAACAAGCCAGTCTAGCCTAGTAATATTGGAGGGTTTTAAATTTGTTATTTTACTTACCCTGTTTTTATTATTTTTATCATTTTCGAAATCTGTCAGCCATTGATTTAATCCGTTTTTAATTTTTATATCTTTTATATTGTTTTTAATCTGGCTGTACACTGCCCCAAGTCCCAAAAATTGGGAGAGGGGGCGGTATATAAATTAAATAAAACTGAAACTGAAACTAAAACTAAAACTGAAAAGTCTTGCTATTGAGACTTTTTAGTTACATGTAGCAGGTATATTAATTATTCAATTTCATATGTTATTTGAAAAAGAATATACAGAAAGACTCTTCTAATATAGAAGTGTATAAAATAATACCTGTGGCGATGCATTACTTTGATGCTCTCTGGACTCATTGGACTGTGTGATACAAGCATATTGCTGCGTGGTGTGCTTGTTCCTGAGCAGGCTGGACTCAATTTTTCCAGAGTGGGTAACTCCTGTATGGGACATTAAATTCTAGTTGTGAATGGATAAGGCAGAATATAAATATTGTTTATAAAACAGGATATAACCAATATGGCCTGTCCACCAGCTCTACATTTTTAGAAGAGAACAGAAATGAAATAAAAAGATGTAGAAGCTGAAAACTGAGTTATGGTAACAAAATAATTTCCAGAACGTAACAGGTAGATCATCAGTAGAGACAAAAAATATGAAAATTCTGTACCTTAGAATATCATTGATAATGTTTTGTTTAAACTGGATTATTTCTTGGAATGGAATGGCAACATGAAGATAATAATACCACAAGGACACTGAATTAACAATGTATGTTTAGTAGAAAAGCTTTGTATCCTCTATTTATTTATAAAATTTATTTGCTGCCCATCTTACAACAGAATCATTTCTCAATGCTGAATTTCAGTGAACCAAAAACAAAACGATGCATATTTTAAAAAAACAAAGAGTAATTATGAACTTACATGGTACAAACTAGATCGCATCATTTGAAATTGGTCAATTAATTTTTTATGGAGTGGACGCATCTCAGGATGTACAAACTTCTCATGTACTGCCAGACCTATTCCTAGAATATGTACCTATTAAAATTAAAATCGTAACTTAATATTCAGTTTCAATTACACTATAATATGTTTTCAATATTGCAAATTTACTAAAATATTTAAAAATTGGCACAATTTAAATTATAATTCATGATTACTAGATATAATTTCCAGGTTTGACTAGTAAGAATTGCAAATGATAACTAAACAATAATTGCTTTGCTTCCCTAGTAACTATTCTGAAACAAGTCTTCTAGTAGCAATGTTAAACTATGAAATAATAGCAATTTTAATTGGATAAATAGCAAACATTCAGATACATATGAAAAGTATTTAATAAATTGCTTTTCTGAAGCAACTATGAAACAATCTAACGTACTAGCCTTTTTTATTTGAAAAGGAAATGTGAGTTTTAGAGCATAATCTCTTTAAACATATTTGTTCTGCAAGTGTATTCACTTCTATTTATACTATTGAAGATGCAAGTGGCTAATAAAAGTTAGCACACTGCATTTTTTTAGATTTGCATTGTCCCCACTTTTTTAGTTTTCAGTTATTTTCAAATATCTATATTTGTTTTATACATCTAGTACATTATGTTATATAGGTGGACATCGAATTCTACATTTCTACATTTTTTGTTTTGTCATTAAATTCAGTGATTGTTTTAGAATATAAACAGAAACCAAATGAATATCTTCTGATTTTCAGTATTTTATATAGTTTGAATAAGCCCATGTTACTTTGCATAATATCAAAGGAAGCAAATTTTATGACAATATTATTTTATTTTTATTTTAAAAAGACAAGAATACCTGTTCGTGCATCAGTTCTTTCAACTGTGTGATTTTTTCTGCATCTCCAGGATGAGAGGAGATATAATCCCTATCAAAAAAGGCCTGGAGAAGAAAAATAATTAGTTGTACTATGGAAATAGCCTGCTTCTTAAGAAACATAAAAAAGAACAAAAATAATCCTTGGTACCTTTCTATACAATGAAATATGGAAAGCCTCACTTGACCCACATTCCATGGTTATGAATATCCATTTTAAACATTTTGTCATCTTTTCTTCCCATTTTTTGCAGCCTATATTTTCCCCATTGATTTTATAAACATATAAATCAGTGGCGAAGTAAAGTTGCTGTAGGACAATTTTGAGCAATTTTTAGTAGGCCATATATTTATTCTAAATTTCAATCCCCAAAATACAAAATGCCTGCCTGCCCCGCGCATGCACGCACGACTCCCGCAACTCCCGTGTAAATCCCACCCATGCACTGCCGCATGCGTGTAATCCACCCCTGGCACCTGTGGACAACCCCCGCATCTGCACTCTACCCCTGCGCAGCGACACCCCACACCCCACTCATGTGTGGCAGAGACATGGCTGGCCGCCGGGAGGCACACGTGTGCACTTGCACAGCAGGGCTGAGCTGGGGCGATGGCTCACGTGCCCAGAGAGAGGGTTCTGTGTGCCACCTTTGGCACGCATACCATAAGTTCGTCATCATGGGACTAGAATATGGACATAAAACTAAGCATAGTGTTATAACTATTTTTGAAAAATTGACACTATTTCTTATATAAACATTCTTATATACTGTTAAACATAACAATGAAATGTAACTATATTGTGAAAAGCTACTGAAAGTAACAATAATTAGAAAAGTCTGAATTTACCTCCTGATATCGTGCTATGCCACCATTCACAGCAGCATCAATAACTCCATTCAGGCACATACTGAGTAGATTGATGTTCCCATGCATTTGTTTGTGTTGGTACTGGCTTATTAGTGTCCTTAGCTCCTGATTTTTGTTCTCCACTACTTGAATAGCATTTTCTAACGGGCTTACTTCAACCTATAAGAAATACAAGCATATATATATACATTTTATTAAAAACTTTGATTACAGTAGCAAAATTTAATACAAACTAAATTTAAAGAAAGGGAAGAGAAATAGTAAAATCAATGAAAAATGGAAAATGAAAGGAAAAAAAGAGAAGAGAAAATAAGAATATAATGAAGAGAAAAATATATAAAGAAGTAACTTCCACCTTCATTGTAAGTATAAATAAATATAGTGACTCTTCACTCCTTTTAAGAATATAAACTATGATCAGAAATATCCCATCCCTTATCTATAGACAAATTCATAAAATATCATCAGTCCAGGTGTCAACAGAAAGTCCAGAAGTAATAACGTGTCTTTTTTCATCCTTGTTCAAATAAGATAACTTTATATTCCTTCCTTTTTCTTCTAATTGTCTTCAGTTCAGACAAACATAGTTGTAGGCTTTGATTTCTTATCCTATCACATTACAGTTCTTCAAGTTTTAACAAATCATTTGCATAAATGATTTGTTAAAACAGAAGGATAGAATCAAGATCACATGAAGTGTTAATATTATTTTGTAATGCCTTGGTAAGGCCACACTTGGAATACTGCTTTCAGTTTTGGTCGCCACAATGTAGAAAAGATGTTGAGACTCTAGAAAGAGTGCAGAGAAGAACAATGTTAGGAATGATAGTCACCTAACAGTTGGGTTGGCAACATATAAACCAGGATAGTCATTTAATATTGTCTTTTTAGGAAAATGCTGTAATAGTAATTGGGTGTGGTTCCTCCAACGGCCATAAGATGGAGCCAGAAACCTGGTTTGTTAGTCCTTGCATTTCCCTATTGCCTTTTGCCTGATCATCGTTCTGATTGGATCGCTGTGAGTCTGTTTACTGAACTTTGTTTATGATACTGGACTTTGTTTTTGGATTATTTATTTATTTATTTATTTATTAATTGCATTTATATACCGCCCTTCTCCCAAGGGACTCAGGGCGGTGAACAGCTCATCTAAAAACCCCACAGAAAATACAAAAGTTAAAAAGTAATTAAATTTAAATCAGCTGCTTACTAAAATTAGGAAACCCCCCCCCCCCACCCTTAAAACCCAATTTAAAATTAAAAATGGAGATCAAATTTAAAATCATCATCTCAGCCCAGGCCGGCCTGCTCAAAGAGCCAGGTCTTTAACGCACGCCTGAAGGCCCTCAGGTCCGTGCCGGTACGAAGTTCCGGTGGCAGAGTATTCCAGAGGGCGGGGGCACCCACAGAGAAGGCCCTACTCCTTGGCGCCGCCAGACGACACATAGCGGCCGACGGCACCCGGAGCAGACCCTCCCTGTGGGAACGCACCGGCCTGTTGGAGAACGTTGGCAGAATGCGGTCCTGAAGGTAACCTGGTCCCATGCCATGGGTCGCCCTAAAGGTCAAAACTAGAACCTTAAAGCGAACCCGGAGAGCCACCGGCAACCAATGCAGCTCGCGCAGGAGAGGCGTCACATGGGCGCTACATGACGCCCCCATAATCACCCGCGCGGCTGCATTTTGCACCAACTGGAGTCTCCGGATGCTCCCCGCAGGGAGCCCCATGTAGAGGGCATTACAATAGTCCAGGCGAGAGGTGACAAGGGCCTGAGTGACCGTGCGCAAGGCGTCCCGATCCAGGAAGGGCCGCAACCGGTAGATCCGACGGATCTGATGAAACGCCCCCCTGGAGACGGCCGCAATGTGATGTTCAAGCGACAGCCGTACATCCAGGAGGACTCCCAGGTTGCGAGCCCTCTCTGTGGGGGGCAAAGCTTCCCCCCCAATAGCCAGCGAAGGTGTCAGCTGGCTATATCAGGGCGCCGGAAACCACAGCCACTCGGTCTTGGATGGGTTGAGCCGAAGCCTGTTCCCGCCCATCCAGTCCCGCACGGCCTCCAGGCACCTAGACATAGCCCCCACAGCATCGTTGGGGTGGTCCGGAGTGGAGATGTACAGCTGGGTGTCATCTGCATACAGATGACACCTCACTCCAAGACCACGGATGATCTCGCCCAGCGGCTTCATGTAAATGTTGAACAGGAGGGGAGAAAGGACCGACCCCTGAGGCACCCCACAAACCAGGGGCCTAGAGGTGGACCTCTCCCCCCCCGCCAACACGAATTGCGAACGGTCAGAGAGGAAGGAGGAGAACCATCGAAGGACGGTTCCCCCAATCCCCAACCCCCCGAACCGTCGCAATAAGATACTATGGTCGATAGTATCAAAAGCCGCCGAGAGATCTAGTAGGACCAGGACAGAGGAGAACCCTCTGTCACGAGCCCTCCAGAGATCATCGACCAACGCGACCAATGCCGTCTCAGTGCTATGTCCAGGCCTGAAGCCCGATTGGAACGGATCGAGGTAAGTAGCTTCCTCCAGGTACCGGGGGAGCTGACGTGCCACCACACTCTCAACAACCTTCGCCACGAAGGGAAGGTTGGAGACTGGACGATAGTTGTTTAAAATAGCTGGGTCCAGGGAAGGCTTCTTGAGGAGGGGGCGCACCACCGCCGCCTTCAAGGCGGTAGGGAGCACCCCCTCTCTCAAGGAAGCGTTGACAATCCCCTGGAGCCAGCCTCGTGTCGTCTCCCTGGCGGCCGAAACCAGCCAGGAAGGACACGGGTCCAATAAACAGGTGGTGGCATTCAGACCCCCCAGCAACCTGTCCACACCCTCGGCGGTCACAGGATCGAACTCCCCCCAGATAATACTCTCAAGACCTGCCCCGGACACCTCCCCCGGGACCACCCAATTGGAGTCGAGCCCCTCCCGAATCTGAGCGATTTTATCATGCAGAAATCGGGAAAACTCCTCCGCCCTACCCTGCAAGAGATCATCCCGCGCTCTCGGTTCAAGTAGAGAGCGGGTCACTCTAAACAGGGCGGCAGGCCGATTTTCTGCTGATGCAATAAGGGCGGAGAAATACGAAGATTTCGCCGTCCCTATCGCCACAAGGTAAGTCTTAATATGAGATCTCACCTGTGTTCGGTCAGACTCAGAACGGCTCGCCCTCCAAATGCCCTCTAGACGTCTTTTCCGGCACTTCATCTCCCGTAGCTCCTCCGTATACCACGGAGCCAAATGGGATCTGTGCCGGGTCAGAGGTCGCAGAGGCACAACTCGCTCTAGGGCCCCGGCGGCCAACCCATCCCAGGTGGCCACCAGGTCTCCAGGCGAGCTGAGAGCCAGATATTCAGGAAATGGCCCAAGCTCCCTCTGGAACCGATCCGGGTCCATTAGGCGCCTGGGGCGGAACCATCTAAGTGGCTCCGCCTCCCTGCGGTGGGGGGTAGCGGAACAGAAATCCAGCCTAAGGAGGGAATGATCTGTCCATGACAAGGGTGTAATAACTAAATCCCCCCAATTACAGTCATTCAACCACTGCCCAGAGACAAAAATCAGGTCCAGCATGTGTCCTCCTATGTGAGTGGGGGCAGAAACTAACTGGGTCAGGTCCATGGCCGTCATGGAAGCCAAGAACTCCCGGACCAACCCCGAGGTTTCACCGAGCGATGGCAGGTTGAAATCCCCCATGACCAAAAGCCTAGGGGTCTCAACCGCCAGCCCGGCTATTACCTCTAGGAGTCCGGGTAGGGCCGATGAGACGTGGCAGGGAGCCAGGTACGCCATCAAAAGACCCATCTGTACCCCTTGCCCCCACTTCACAAATAGAGATTGAATTATCCCTGGACTGAATACTGACTGTTTTAACCGTGTATGACTTGGACTGTTTGTTGGACTTTGCTTAACCATTTACTGGAAGTAAAACCTACATTTTACTATTCAGTTTATCTGTGTGCTAGTTGTCTGTTATTCATCACCACTCACTACGTTTCTCTGAGAGCACTCATTCTCCTAACAGGGAATACCTCAATACTGATTATGGGCCCAGGCTCAGATAACTGAGAGTTAGTGTGAATACACAGTACAGTATACAGACAGCTATTTACTGTTTAATTGTCGGTTACTGTCCTGGTAAAGATGGCACAAGACCCGTCAACAAGTTTATCACTGATAACTCGGTTGGATGGAACAAACTATGTTTCCTGGTCTATGAAGTGCAGTCTACTTCTGCGTAGGGAAGAGTTATGGGCTGCAGTTCAGGATCCACCAGATGTAAATGCTTGGGATCCAGATGATGAGGACGATGGCAAGAAGTTAGCTGACTTTAAATGGAACAATGAACGAGCTCTTTGTATAATTGGACTAACACTGAGTGACCAGCAGCTAATCCATATTCGTGGAGAAAAGTCTGCTGCTAGGTGTTGGAAGAATTTGAAGAGGATTTATGTTCGTGACAGTATAGGTGCACACATACATCTTACACGTAAACTGTTTAGAGCACGTCTTGGGAAAAGTGGAGATATGTTAGCTCATTTGAACTTTATGAAAATAACTTTTCAAGAACTACATGAATACCTCAACAAACAACAAAGATGATTAGGGACTGAAGGCTAAAACATATGGATATGTCTAGTCTAATGAAAAGAAGGACTAGGGGAGACATGATAGCAGTGTTCCAATATTTCAGGGGCTACCACAAAGAAGAGGGAGTTAAGCTATTCTTCAAAGCACTTAAGAGCAGGACAAGAAGCAATGGGTGGAAACTAATCAAGGAGAGAAGCAACTAAGAACTAAAGAAATTTCCTGACAGAACAATTAATCAGTGGAACAACTTGCCTCCAGAAGTTGTGAATGCTCCAACACTGGAAGCTTTTAAAAAGATATTGGATAACCATTTGTCTGAAGTGGTATAGGGTTTCCTGCCTAGGCAGAGGGTTGGACTAGAAGACCTCCAAGGTCCATTCCAACTCTGTTATTCTATTCTATTCTATTTTTGCAAATCCACTAAGAAAAAATTATTCAGGTCACTTTCTTGGTTTTATTCTTTGTATTTTCCTTATCATTTTTAAAACAATGATCAGTTTCTTTTGTATATCCAATAAGACATTCTTTTCCAAGTCCTTCTTTGTAAATCCACTTTTAGTACCATCACTGTCTGTCAGATAAAATTTGTTCGACAACAGTCATTTCTTTAATAACATATTTTGGACATAGCTTATCCATAGACATCATGACTGATACTGTTGATATTATGGCTGCTAATTTTAGGGTCAATTCTTCAAAAGTCTTAATAGTTTGAATGTTATATAACATTTTTCATCATTTTATAGGTCCTAAATAATTAATATCAAGATAGACTTGTTTTCCCCCTTCTGCCTAGAATCTTTAGACCCATCTAGTGTCATTTTTAAAATCATAAAATAAGTTATCTTTATATCTTGCAAAAACCGAAACATACCTATTTCCAGCGAAAAGCTGTTATTTATTAATTCCAAAAACTTACTGTAAAAGTTTCTATATTCCAAATTTATCTGAATTTTTAATCTGTTTGTAACTTTCAAAGATCAAGATTTATTTAGCTTTTTTCTGTTTACTTCAAATTTTTAAAACTCACATATTTTCAAACCTGACAATCTGAGTGTCTCGTAACAGCTTAAAAGTAGTTAATAAGCAATTTACAAAGTGAGGACAGCAAACTTAGTGTCCTTTAAAAAGCACCAATTGCAATTGTAAGTAAGAAGGCTATTCCTGTTTCCCAACATTGAAGTTTCCTTGCAGGTAGCAGTTATCCCAAGCACATGTGGACAAGTTTCTGTCCTCTCCTTATCCTGAGACGTTCCATTGGTCTTTGTTATGGTTGTCACTTCTCCTTTCATGGAGACATCTTCAATGGATCACTCATCTCCTGGAAGTCCTTCTATTAAATTAGTCTTAATTATTTGAAACACTCATTTGTTACAATAAGCACATTTAACATGCTATTTTATCCATTAGTTAAAAAATTACCCACTCTTTCTCTTTATGTTATACCTTAGCTTACAAAAATAAAACATTACCAATTCTCGCCTTTCCACTTCAAACCACCGAGAGATTCCAGGTAAACTGTGAGTCAGAGTTAGAGTGGTACGTTCAATCCACAAGCTCTACAAATGAAAACATAATATAGGAAATGAAAAACCAAATGTGCCTTATTTTATTTGCCTATTTGCAAGTCTTATAGATTGCTCCAATCAAACATACAAATAATCAATTAAAAACAGCAATTAAAATGAATTCTTCTGGAACCAGGGGTTGTTTATAAAACATTAATGATAATAAAATAGTCCAATCCCATGATTGTGAAATGATTATAACAGACTCGCCTTCCTTGTTGTAAAGGAATATGGAAATAACCTTGGAGAACCTACATAAGAATCATTAACTTAGCTCTGAAAAGGAAGAGGGGATGATAAGGAAATTTAAGAAAATCATATCTTGATTCTGTTCAGTATCAAAGTTGACAGGGAGAAATTCTGATAGGCTTACAAGAGTCTGTTACTTATATACATACTTATTTATCCTATTTCTAAACCACTCATCTTCCTCAGAGAGATGTTGTACTACACTATACAACAACACAGTTCCATTAGTCTTTATCTGACTCAATCTGAAATGGCTTAACAGAAAAATCAAGTGTTCACTAATGGTAGGGCAAGAAGGAGGCAATTGTACATGATGGGGAGGGACTATTCCAGAGAAGGGGAAGTGACTGAAAAAGTATATTTATAAGGCTCCTGAAGGTAAAAAGTCTTTAACTGAGTGAATAAGTGATTTTATTGTGTAGGCCAGGGTCCTCCAACTTTGCATCTTTAAGACTTGTGGACTTCAACTCCCAGAATTCTTCAAAATTCTTCAAAAGACCTCTGTTGTAGGCAAACATTACAGGGAGAAGGCAGTCCTGCAGATAACAGGCTCTGAACCACAAAGGGTTTCTGGACCATCTGCAGCTTCTGAATGTTCTTCAAGGGAAGCCCCATGTAGAGCTTATTATAAATAGACAGGAGTCCTGCCATTCCAGGAAAAGGAGCAATTGGCACACTAGATGGAAGCAAATTCTTTCTTAACCTTGATTACACCTAGTTCCTAAAACAGGATCCAACCCTCCAATTGCAAAGAACTTAAAATAAAGGGGAAGAGAGGTAATGAGAAATAGGAGCAGGAAATAAAGAAATATGGGAATTGTAACATAATTTAAAGAAACTGTTTATTTAGAAGACAGAGATAATGGTTAAGGAATTAAGAAAAGGGGTTCCACATGGAGATGAGGGGTAATAAGAATGTATTTGCAATTACAAAATATTTAGAAAATGGGGAAATATAGACTATTAAGAGGAAGGATGGACACTGATATTCTTTAGTAGGTGAATGTATATTTTTATTCTTATCTTTAAAAAAAAGTCAATGTTTATTAAATAAATTGAAATAATTGAAATGAATTGTGAGGATGCTTAAAAATGAGATTAATATCAGTGACCAGGACTAGTTAAATGGATTGGTTTTTTTTTCTTACTTTTGTTTGGAAACTATAAATAAAATCTATGAAATTAAAGGGGGAAAATACATTGCGGAATCTGACTGAAAAGATATATAATGTTATGTAGTCTTTTAGGAAATAGTTATTATTATAACTAGTTAAAAATAAATGTTTACTGGGAATTAAGACGTGGGAATTAAGGTATATTTAAACCATTGAGGTGACACACTCAAATTAATAAAAGGGGGGGACTTAAGCTTTTTCTCTTGTGTAAAAGCTTGTATTAATTTAGAATTTATGGAAAGAATATGTGATGAAATTGCAAATCTGACAGAGAAAGGAATTAAAAGGTAGTAAGTATGAAAATATGGGAATTATGGGTGATTTAAATGAGAAAAGAGTATTTTGGAAAAGGTAACAATAAAAGTATTTGTAATTATAAATTAATCAGTTAATAGGATAATATAGATCATTAAGAGGAAGGAGGGACATCGATAATTCTTATTAGGTGAATGCATATTATTATTTTTATCTTTAAAAGAAATATTAATGTTTAAGAAATATATTTGAAATAATTGAAATAAATTGAGAGGATGTTTAGATTGAGACTAGTATCAGCAATCAGGACTAATTTGTTCGTTCTTTTCTTCTGTAAAAGTTGGAATGGAAAAGATAATAATAGAATTAAGTAAAGATTGGATAAGATAGGAAGTTGAATGTAAAAAATAACTATTGTCATATTTGCATGTAAAAGTGGTGACCCGGAATTATGTTGTCCATTGAAAAGAGCTTTTTTGTTTTGTAATTTATGTGAAAAACTGAATAAAACTAGTTTTTAAAAAAATTGCAAAGGACTTCTGCTCAGGGTAGTGCAATTCTATTTAGAATTAAGGATATAATTTTACTGGAAAGTGCCAGAAATCTGCAGATGATAGATCTAGGGCTTGATCTTCCCATCATCCTGAATGAAAACATCATTTTAGGAACCACCATCATATAATGTCCTCCCCCCACTCATAAATCTCAGAGGTGGTTCAGAAGGATACAGTACTATTGAAAGCTGCTGAGAGACCAAGAGGGATGGTTGCATTATTCTTATTTCTTATCTCAGTTTTGACAGAGATTATTAAAACTGCAATTAGTTTTTAGTTGTGCTGAAACGTCCAGACCAAAGGTGGTTGGATTGCAAAGGACCAGATCACACACAGGATCAAATTCATCTCGGATAATTCAAATAAAACCCAAGGACTCACTAATCTCCCCTGAAGCTGCTTAGCTGGCATCAAGTTCCAAGTAAATCTGAAAAATATGTTCTTCAGATGCCTAAAATAATTTTTATAGTGGCCTCTTATATAATCTTCCTGCTTGTTCTTACCCAGTGTGATTTTTGTCACTTTGGAAAGAGCTGCTGATTAACAGGTTGTGGATACAATACAAGAGTATTGTATCATCACTATGGTGTAGACCTGGATATGGGCTCTTACCCATGCTTCCTTTTTTTTTTAGTTTGTTTCATTTCATGGAACTCCTGCCCTCCAAGTCTGCTAACTGGGAGAAGGTATTCAAATGCAATTTTGTTCAAGGTCATTGCCACTTCCCTATTTCAGCAGTATGTTCAGGCCTTGGCTTCTGAAACACCTTCTAGAAACTATATAGTTCCATTAGCTCCCTCAGTCAGACTAGTCGAATGTGCAAAATCTTGTATTTTTAGTCTGTTATAGCACAGGGCTACGCATGCCTAAATAGAATGATGTCTTACTCTTGCAACTGTTGAACTGCTTTACAAGGTCTACTTTTATATTATAAAGCTACAATCAAATATTCAAAAATTTCAATTGTTATGGTTTTTGCCAACATTCAAATTGCTTAACACTTGCTTAATTGCTTAACACTTGCTTTATGGATAGCAATAATTCTATGAGCTCTTACGTATATCTAAAAGTTCCTCAATGTATTTTGCATAAAAACAATGTTAATGTGTTAGGAAGAATTAGAACCTTAAATTCATTTTCCTTGTCTTTGGGGCCCTTGTGAAAAGGCCTGTCATAGCGGAATTTCCTGATGTTGTTAACTCGATAAAAGCTCTTTATGCGATCAGGGACACGATCCATATGTAGTACATCAATATTGTCTGGTATTGGAGTCACTGCATAGATTTGCAAGTCTGTAATAAGAGTCCAGTCAAAGGAAAAAAACTACACACAATACAAAAGAATACAGATTAACCTTACACATTGCATAACAACATTACATCTTTATTATTTGTATTTTTTAAAACACACACACACACATCTGAATCTCATACAGCATAGAAACTACAATGTGAATCTGTGCAATTTTAGTAGCTATGGCATCCTATGACATAAACTTGCTAACATCATATAGTTCTGAACCTGTTACTCCAAATGAAATCATTGAAAGTGAGACGACATGTACTTTTGGTTTTATTTCCTTCCCACTTTTACTTACATCTTGATCTATTATAAAATACTATTGGATGAGCATTTTTTAAAGCTATACTTATTTTAAAATGGAAACCTTGTTCATAATTGTCCATCTCTGTCATGTTCTTAAAAACTCTTCCGAGCCCTAATTTATTTTAAATTTAGCACTAACAAAACAAATACTCATTTTTCTTTTTTCAATATTTTTCATAAGGAAGCTACAGTTTAAATCAACATTATCACAGCATTTAATCCATTTTTACCCGGACATCTGAGCATATACATTCATTTAAAGTTTTCAAATGAGTTTGTAATAGAACTTTATATTAGAATTTGCATTAAAACATTGGTATTTATTTCACTGTACTATGTAAGTTTTTTGTTTTTATTTCTCTGTAAAAGATGTATAATTATGATATTTCAGCCATTTATACCTATTTTAGATTATGCATTATCAAAATTTCTATAGGTTTTTTTTTGGTCAGGGTTTTTTTCTTACATTGAAACAATTTATTATGTTACTCTGGATTTTATTTTTACTGAAAATTCCATTCTAATTCTCAGCCTAATTTAATAAAGTTTTTATTTTAAAAATTCCCAGGTTTTCAGACAAATGTTACCATCATTTTTTTTTTGTTTCATTGAAGTTTAAGGTCACATTTAGTTTTTATTTCAATTTATTAAAATTAAATTACAAAATTTTGCTTCTTAACAACACTATCCAATAAATTCACAATCAAGGCCTCTCAGATATTTAAATAATAAAATAAAATGAAGTGCTAGTTTTCAAAGGTATAGCAGGAATGTTATATGCATCCATCAACTTATTTTTTAACAGTATATTACTGTTAGTAAATGTATAACAATCTTCCTCTGCCCCATGTATAGACAATTATACATGGAGGAACCCTATTAGATATGATAATTAACATATTTTAAATTTGGGTTACAACTTGGACTTTAAAATACATTATGTTTGAACTATATCAAACAGCAAGGATCTAAGAATATGAAAGACAAATGACAGCAGAGAATTGAGGGAATTGAGGGAATCTTGTCTGCTAACAATACTGACAAATGAAATAACAAAAATATTCTTTTACTATATAAACAGATCAAAAGATTATCATAAATGCTTTACTGCATCCTTATTTGCTATTGATTTCACAATGCAATTTATTATATATGTATCATAAAGATAATAAATGACATTGTAACAGCTACAGGTAGGTAAAATATGCACTTATTTTGATAAAGTACTTTGCAATAATAAATAATAAATTTAAGGTACTACAAGATTCTGTTGCTTTTTCTGCAAAACATTAATATGGCACTCTGGGAACATATTTATTTGGACATTATCATTCTTTTTAACACTTAGGCATTTCAACTGACATTTTTTGATATTGCTTCACAGGGAAAGGGGAATATGCAGCACACTTTTTCTAAAATGTTTCGAGATGGGGATATTAAAATAAAAATACTGTAAAAGTAAAACTAAAAATCTTGTCAGGAAATTACAGAATACAATTTTATGAGGTTAGGAAAAATTAACATGTATGATAATTATCCAATGATTATCAAAGCTCCATTTCACAAATCTGATAGTGCATGCTATATTCTGTTTTTAAGCAACTCCCCTCCCCTCATTGTAGTTAAGTTTTAACTGTCTGTAAGCAGGCAATGAAAAATATTACAATTACTATGAATGTGTTCTAATTCTGAAATATTTTTAATTTTGCAGCAACTCTGATAACTTCATTCTAAAACATTAATTAAGGATACATTGGGCATCACACTGCAATATGCTATCATCTGGGTGATTTGGATGTTGCATTGCAACGGCTTGTGGAAATTCACTAAGCATTCTTTGTTGGAAGGTCTCTAATCTCTCATAGTCATGGCCTCGACAAACATACTCTTTATTCTGCAAGGAGAAGAAAGCAACATAAAATTAAAATATCAATGAATTGTTCCCTTAGCCTCCTCACTTTTATTTATCAACCAGACTAAAGGACAGTGGAATAAGACAATTTTAAACAATTTTATGAAGTGGAAATTCTATTTTAGAATAGAATTTTATGAAGGAAGGGGCAAACCATGCTTCCAGAGGAGACATGTTTCAGAGCCCCCATCCCTGCTCTCCTTAATGTGTCCTTTTCTCAGACATTGGCAAACCTGTTTTCCTTCAATCTTGTCTTCTTACAAATGCTTCCATCCTTTTTGAAAAATATTTTTTGCATGGAAGATGGAATCCTATGTAAGAACATGAAATCTATTGTGAGGTCTGCAGGGACGGAAGCATTTCAAAGAGGAAAATAGATAGAGCTTACATCCCTTCAGGCCTCCATCCTCTGAGCAAAAAGGCTTTTCTAAAGAAAATGGAAGCATATGTAAGAACACAAGATCTAAGGAAAACAGTTTCACCAGTATCCGAAAAAAAGGCCAATTTTCTGCCATATGGCCTAGTCTATTCTCCTTTCCTACCCCAGCATCTTCAGGTCTAAAGATCTTTGAAAGGTAAGTGAGTTATCAGTGACAAGATGGGAAGAAGCACATGGAACCTGGTGGGCTAGCAAAATAGACCAGGTACCTGTGGGGCAAGATTGGAGGGAAATAGGCAGGGGACCTGTTGCAGTATCTCTGGTTGGTTATAAGGGTAAATGACCACCATAGTGCTACAATAAAAGTAACTGCAGGAACGGATCATAAGTACTTTTGAGTGTGCTTGTTATAAGTGAATTGTCATAACTTGAGGATTACCTGTAGTGAGGTGCAATGTCATCCATAGTGGGCACATTATATAATGCAGGCACAGAATTCTTAGTAGAAACTCTTTAGATGTTCAGACCAGATAGGTAGATTTAATTTTAGTAACCTAATACTCAATTGTATTCCAGTTCTACATAATATAAGTGACAATTAGCACTTTGAAACTCACTAACATCCATGACTAACTTTAAATTTGGGGTATTCTGAGGTGCCAGACTGCTAGATTTTGCACCAGTTGCATCTGGGAAGGCAGCCCCATGTGAAATAGTTCACAGTAATCCAATTGCATGGTGGTTAAGACATGAGTTACACCATGAGAGAATACAGATGGTGACATAACTGGCAAATCTGTTACAAGCGGGGAAAGGCTAAGCAAAGGACACTAGATCATCAATCAACTCTTTTAGAGGGAGAAAAATTCCATCCAAGATAACCTCAAGGATTAACATTTCCAAATTTCCTGAACATTTATTAACACAACTCAACCCAGGTAATATTTTGTCTGGGCTTATTTCACTCCATCTAGTTTTTAACAGCTTCCAAACCCTAGTTCAAGCTTTCTGCAACCTAGGATAGTAATATATAAATGTATGTCATTAACATACTCATAGAATCATAGTATCGTAGTGTTGGAAAGGACTTTGGAAGTCTTCCAGTCCATGACTTTGTCTTCAATAGGAATCTTCATAGCACTCCGACAAATGGCTACTAAAACTTTGAATCCAGAACTGAAGACAAATAGACTGTTCCATTACTTAATAGTTCTGATGACATCTTATTGAGGACTAGGGGTGTGAAACTCATGTTGTCACATGATGTATCATGGCTTTTTCCCACTTCGCTAAACTGTGCCTGGCCGTGGCCAGTGCATGACACATCCGGCCTGTGGGCTGCAAGTTTGACAGCCCTGCTGTAGACCAATGGTAGTGATAATTGATAATGCCTTTCATGTGCATGATAAATGATTATTGGGAAGAGTAGTGAACTCTTGCTCAGATAGGAGAGAATCACTAGTATATAGTGCAATATCCAACCTTTGCAGATAATCCAGACAGTTTTGATAGTATCAAACACTGCAGAGAGTCTGATAAGACTGAAATGGACATACTCTCATCATTTAGGTCTTAGTGAAAGTCATCCTCCACTACACTAACATTTCTGTTCCATGACTGGGCCTGAATTCCAGATCCAAATAAGCCATTTCCTTTTGGATCCTCTATAGCTGATTTCTCACATTGTTCCCAACAATATTCCATAAAAAAGAAAAGGTTGGAGAGCAAAGCAACATTTGTTCAGGAAAATTTTCTTCAGAAGGTGATCATCTCCTCATTCAAAGCTGTGTCTTCATGTCTTCCCTCAAAGCAAGAATGACTGATCTCCTGGATTCAACCAATCACACCCACTACTAGCCACCAAAAGGAATTAGAAGGAATTATTACAACAAAAAACCTTTTTGACAGATTTTTTTAGTTCTACAATTTAAATAAATAAATAAATTCCAGATGGTAATATAAAATGCTGCCTTACTTGAACATGAGCTTTTACAAGAGCTTGGTCATATTCATATCTGGTTTCCATTACTGTTACTCTATATTTGTTTTTAATCATTTTATCTCAGGGGTTACGATTATGAAGTGGTCAAACATGCACATCCAGCATCTTTTCAATGTCTGAATTCCAGAGATTCAGAGGCCGTAAAACAGAACTGCACACCTAATAGTCAGGAAACTACCAAAGTGACTTCTGAAAGGCCTGTTGCTCATGCAAAATTCAGGTGTCTATGACCCTCAGTTTAACAAGGAACTGGTTTGATTATGGCAAAGGAAAGATATCAGTGTTACTTATTTTCAGATCACATTTCATTTTCTCCAAATTAAAGACCATCTCTAGCATGTGTCTTCCCACATGCATTGTGACCTCTATTACTTGTGACGCCTTCATCATTTCATTGATTCTATCAGCTCATAAATGATACTGGAATCCTCCTCCAGTACAAGGAGACTAAAGATTTTATAGAATAATAATTCTATAAAATTATTAATTAGAGGGAATGCTTAGACCATGCATTGAAAACTACAGTTTAACACAGGAATCAAAAACATCCTTGACAAATGTCTGTCCATTCTGCTTCAAGGCTTCCAGTAAAAGTGAACTCACCATCTCCTATAGTACCATAGTTTACATGCTGTTACAGTTAGCATTTTTCTAATATTCAACAAAAATCTTGGAATTTAAATTCATTATTCTGTATCCTGCATTCTGGGCCAATGGAAAACAAGTCAAGATTTACTTCTTGTGACAATATATATTAATTTAATTTATTATGTGTTTCTGACTCCCAGAAACCATACAGTTTTTTTTTCCCCAAGATGATGCTTAATCTGTTCTTTCTCCCAAAGGTGCACGTATCACTTCTATAACTGACTATATCCAACTTGCTGCTGATCATCCTCTTCTCTTTTCTTCTGCTTTTCACAGAATTAGATCCTGTAGCAGACTTGAGTCTTCACATAATGTGTCTGAAGTAGAGTTATTTGTATCTTGAAGGAGAATTTTAATTTGATTTGTTCAATGATCCAACAGTTTGTTTTCTAGGCTATTCATACTATTCTCAGCAGTCTTTTCCAACATCCAAATTAAAAAAAGTCAATTCTTTTCCTCTCTTGCTTCTTCAAAGTCCAATTTTTGCTTCCATGGAATGTATCTTACACATTTTTGATCTTTGTAGGTATAGACACATCAAGGCATTTGAATATCATTTCCTAGGTTTTCATTCTAGCAAGTGCTAGTATGCAGTGTATTTCTTGTTCCTTTCCTGTTGATAGTTGATGCTAAAAGAGAGAAGCTATTGACCACTTTACCATCTTCATTGTTAATTCAAAAGCTGATTGTTAGGCCATTCAGTGAGGATATGGGAATCTAGACATCCCTGAAGCTATGATGATGGCATTATGGCTGAAATTAGTGGCCAGGGGATGAATTCTGGCTAGTGAAATCTCTCTGGAGAGATTGGAGGATTGACCACATATACTCCGGACAGCACTCTTCATGAGTAAATTGTAAGAATTTTTGCAATTGGATGATGAGCGGAGAGATCCCATCTATGCCCACAACTGTAATGTAGCTTATGTGTACATAAAGCTTGGCTGAGCCTCATTTCCTAATCAATTTTGGAATTACTTTTTTACTGTTTTTAAAATATTAAGAACTTTCAGAACAGCAAGTTTGATGGCATTCGCTAGGATTCCTTCAATCTTTAAGAAATTTTAAGTGTAACTTTAAAGATTTCATAATTTGGGCAAACAAATAGGAAAAAATGGTGATTAGAGTATTGTTTTAAGAAAGATGTAAATGGACTAAGAGTCTAGATAAGACCTGGGCATTTTATGGTCCCAACCTACATCCAGTCCTTTACTGTCTCTGTCCAACCCATCTAAGGTCAACTGGAAATTACAACTCAAAAACGTAATTAAGTGTACACCATAAATGCAATACAACTTCACTGCTTTTATTTTGAAGCAGACTAATTTTTTTTTATCAATTTACATAGCTATCTGTGTACATGCCTACTATTTTCACAGACCTATTGGTTTGGCCCTCCACAGCAATCCCAGTTTCTCATGTGGCCCCGTGAGAAAATTAATTGCCCATGTAGATGGACTTTTGAAATTAATTGAATAAATTCTAAAAAACCAAACATGATAGTATGGGATTTTGAAGGCTGGACACTAGAGGGAACTAAAAGGAAGTAAAGATTACAATTAAAGGAGAAGGAAACTCTATTTGACTTGCTAATACAGACTGGAGCCAAATACCTTATAAAACTGAACGTATTGAATGATATATGAACAACTGAGTCATAAATTAATTTTAAAAATGTCTGCAATCATAGACAAATTTCATAACATGATATGATAGGAGAGGAATAAATTCTATCAGATAAGACCAAAGTAGAACTGAATGTGGATTTTTAAAATGAAGGATTACAAGAATGATCTGGAAAAAGATAAAATACTGAATTTACAAATGAAACTGGCTGACATTTTAATAATTAAAAAGGACATACAAACATATAATATGAATTTGAATAATTTTCTTATATTGGATTTACAAGGGAAATCTGTTAAAAGTTTTGAAAGACTTGATGAGAAGGGACAAAAAAAAAAGAAAAGAAATTAAGTTTTATGATATTATTTGAACGGATAAAAGATCAAGATTGTTAAAAATAAAGGGAATACATATAAAGTAGATTTATTTGATCAAGGTTAAAACAGAAATTATTTCTGATAATGGTTAATAAACTTTTACTGACTAGGACTGAATGACAAGGTTTTAAGAATTTGTTATAGTTAAGTAGCATAATATGGCATGGAGAAATTGTATTTTAAGGGAACTAATTACTTGTTAAAATTGTTTATATGTGTGGAGACAAAGAGAGAAGTCGCTTCTTTATATTTCTTTTTCGGTTATAGTCGTATTTTTCTTTCTTCTATATTCTTTCTTTGATATGCTTTTTTCTTTTCTGCATTTTGTATTTTTTTCTTTTTTTACAACTTGTATTGGTTTTTATCTGCACATTGTTTTACTTGTCAATAATTTGGTCTTTTTATGTTTAATTTTAGTCCCTTTTTCACTGTGCTTTTTACTTTTAGTACTAGGGCTTGACAATAGTTTGCATTTTCAGTTTCAGGGTAATATCAGCATAGCGCAGATTATTGTTTCTTCCTCCAATTTTAAAACCATGTTTCCAATTTGGCTTCCCTTAATATATAGATTGAATAAAGAAGAGAGTTTCCAGTGCAGTGTTGTTGTACTTCTTTACCAACCTGGCTCCAGTGTTTCACCATCTTCTCTTATACTGTGGATTCCTGACATTTATATATAAGTTTGTCATAAGGAAAATGAGATTTCTGAAATTCTGAGCACATTCTACAGTTTGATATGTAATTTAGTTTAATTTATTTAATTTCAACTTTTCTAATAAGTATAATAAAGCTTATTTATCTAAGAGCTACATCCTTGAAACTTTGCTTGCTAACCTTTGTGTTTGAGTATCACTCTGGGTGAAACCTGACAATCACAGAACTTCAAAATCTGTTTCTTCTTCTTCCAGAATGCAGAACACAGAGTAAAGAATATAAGTTAAAAGAAAGCAATTAGTTTTAGGAATTAATTCCCAATTAATATTAGGAAAAACTTCATACCTGTAAGAGCAATTTGATCAGGTACCAATTAACCAGAGAGGTAGTGGGGCTTTCACTGGATCTGTTCAACTAGAAGCTAGATATTCATTTGTCTGGGATTCTTCATCTTGGATTCCTATACTGAGTGGGGGGGTGGGAAATTAGAATTCATATCCTAAAAATTCTTTCAAACTGATTCTATTCTTCTGTGAATCTAAGTTTTGTTTGAATTAATACTACTTGGCAATGCTATTAAACTGTAGAATGACTTTTTGAAATTTCAAACACAGTTAGAAGATTTATTGTACATACAATATTTTACATGAAAAAAACTCAATCATGTTTTTAAATAATGAAAAAGCCAGTAGAAATGCATATTCATTCCAGGTACAAAACTACAATAAACGTTAAAATTTACAAAATAGGGACAAAAAGTAGACTGGCAGAAACAACATCAATATTTTAGATGAATCAATCAATTGTATAATTTTCTAGATAACTCCATATTTTAAAACAGAACTATTTTAAATCCTTCAAGAAATACACAAGTCATCTTCATTATAAACTGCATTGCATTCATACAGTAATGGATATGTTAAATGTACTTACACGAAGAAAGAAAGGAAATTTTCTTCCATAAAAGCCAACTCTGAAAAATTCAGGTTCCAACCGTTGTTGTTCCATTATATTGTCATAATAGTTAGCTTCCATTTTCTAAAGACAGAAAAAAATTATACTGGACTGAAATAATGCTGTACGTTTAGAAGAAAAATGCTAACAGCATTCTTGAATGAGACCACTTGCCACAGCCAACTCGCCAGGGCCATTTCACCATTGCCAACTTGCCGTAGCCATCTTGACAAAAACACAAATAATGTTGAAGAAACAGTGGCGGGTAACATTTATCACATTGAGTTATCCTTAGTGGAATTGTCCCGCAGCAAGTTGTCTTCTGGCAAGTTGGCTGCAACAAGTTATCCTGTGGCAAGTTGGCCATAGTAAGATGGCTGCAGCAAATTGATTGTGGCGAGCTGTCCTAGATCCTATGTAGTAACACTATGGTATCTGACACCATAAACATAGAGTTTTCAAACATTTAAAGTATCACACCAGTATGAAACACATATTCAAGATAATTTTATAGGGAACTCAATTTTCCATAGGGAGGATTTTATGCATAAGCATTTTTAATATTTGAATAGAATATAATAATTCTTTTTTACACTGTGCTTTCTATGCAAGCTTAAAGTTATAAGAACTCAAAGAACAAAATTTAGTTCATCAGGTCATAAAGATTCAGAAGTGATTGAATGTCTAAGCAACTTTTAGTATAAAGTATATAGTAGACTATTGATTAAACAAAGTGTATGAAAAGTTCTCAAAGAGTCATATAAAAATCCACCCTGATGCCTCAACATAGACTTGCAATGTATGTAGAAATATATAAACATATGTACAAATTTTAAAATATTTTTTTTCATTTTTATTCCTTTATCTTCAGTGAATTTTACAAAGAGCAGCCTACAGGCTATATAATATTGATTTGAGGATTTAAAAATATAATTATTTTCAGTTGTATAGTATTAACTTCAAATCATGGTGATTTCCATTTGAATAACTATACCATATATAGACTGAATGCATGAAATTCTACATTAATTTTAGAAATCACAGATCTGCTCTTAGATCCCATGCAGTTTGCATACTGAACAAATAGATCGACAGATGATGCTGTTAACATGGCTCTGCATTACATCCTACAACACCTTGAATCTCCAAATACCTACGCAGGTCCTCTTTGTAGACTTCAGTTCAGCATTCAATACCATCATTCCAGACACTCTTCTAAGTAAATTAAACCAACTAGCGGTACCTGAAAACACTTGTAAGTGGATCATAAGGTTCCTAACAGACAAGAAGCAGCAGGTGAAGCTAGGCAGAATCACATCCAATACCTGTACAATCAGCACAGCCGCCCCCAAGGCTGTGTGCTATCTCCACTTCTCTTCTCTCTATATACCAATGACTGCATCTCAAATGATCCATATGTTAAAATACTGAAGTTTGCTGATGACACAACAGTGATTGATCTCATTCGAGACAACGATGAATCTGCATATAGACAGGAGGTTATACAACTTACCTCGTGGTATAACGGGAACAATCTGGAACTGAACTTACTCAAAACCGTAGAAATGGTGGTAGACTTAGAAGAAACCCTCCCATACTACCACCTCTTACAATACTAGACAACACAGTATCAACAGTAGAAACCTTCAAATTTCTAGGTTCTACTATATCACATGACCTAAAATGGATGCCTAACATCAAAAACATCATCAAAAAAGCAAAACAAAGAATGTTCTTTCTGCGCCAACTCAGGAAGCTCAAACTGCCCAAGGAGCTGCTGATACAGTTCTACAGAGGAATTATTGAGTCTGTCATCTGCACCTCTATAACTGTCTGGTTTGATTCTGCAACCCAACAGGACAGACACAGACTTCAAAGAATAATTAGGACTGCAGAAAAAACAATTACTATCCACCTGCCTTTAATTGAGGATTTGTATACTGCATGAGTCAAAAAAGAGACTGTGAAAATATTTACAGACCCCTCACATCCCGAACATAACTGTTTCAACTCCTTCCCTCAAGACGACACTATAGAGCACTGCACACCAGAACAACTAGACACAAGAACAGTTTTTTCCCGAAAGCCATCACTCTGCTAAACAAATAATTCCCTCAACACTGTTCAACTATTTACAAAGTGTACACTACTATTACTGTTAATCTTCTCATCACTCTTTATCACCCATCCCCTCCCACTTGTGACTGTAGGACTGTAACTTTGTTGCTTGTATCCTTACGATTTATATTGACTGTTTCCTAGTATGATTTGATTGTTGATTGTACCCTATGACTATCATTATGATTCTTGATTCTTAACGAATATACCTTTTCTGTACGTATACTGAAAGTATTTACACCAAGACAAATTCCTTGTGTGTCCATTCACACGTGGCCAATAAAGTATTCTATTCTATTCTAAAATATAAATTTTTGTCAAAGAATTTGAATGATAAAAAGATATCAAATTTAGAAATATGTGGGAAATCCACTTTTAGATGTCATAATCTACAGTACGTTCAATAAACTAAATAAGGGAAAAGAAGTACAGAACTTGGGCTAACATCTTGATTAGACCATGTTTAAAGTCCAGAAGTGAGTAATAGAATGTTTTTGTTTTTAATTAAAAGTAAATGGAACCTAACATACACAGTAAAAGTATATTACAAAATGTTTTATTTATTTGCTAAAGATGCTACGGGTAATCCTTGAGTTAGGATGACAATTAGGACCACAGTTTTTATTGTTCAGTGACACAGTTATAAAGTGCAACATCACGTTTAGCAACAGCAATCCCTGCTGTTATTAAGTGAGGATTGTGAGTCATTAAGAAAGCGACATTTCGAGCAACTTCCTATGGTGTCCAACAACCGTCAGTGGGGAAACTGGCATTAGTCTTGCAAGTTGCAAGTCCCAAGTGGCTTGCAAGAAAGCCAGCAGGCAAGTAAGTGACTGCTGCCAGAGTGAAAGCATGAAGATATGTGGGTAGCCAGGGAACTACAGCATGACTATGATGGGGCTTGAGGTGGCTGCTGTCAGGCAGGAGAGTAGCAGGGGGGATTTCCAGGTGGTTGCTGAGGCACAGCATATCAGTGAGAATAAAAGTACTGAGGGAAGGTGTGTGAGGAGGTAAGACTTATCTGAGCAACTTGCAGCCTTCCCATCTGGCTTCCCCATTGACTTTGCTTATCAAAAGCCTGCAGAGAAGACAGCAAATCACAATGACATGATTGTAGGATGCTGCAACCATTGCAAGCTTGAGCTGGTTGCCAAGCACTTAGATCATGATCATGTGACTGCAAGGTGCTGGGATGGCTAATACTCTAAGGGCCAGTCATAGCCACTACTTGTTCAGCATCGATGTAACTTTGAATGATCACTGAACAAGTGGTATTAACAAAGGACTGCCTGTATATTTTCAATTGGCAAAATATTGTGTCCTGCAGAAAAGTTGAACATCACTCACCCGAATCCAGCTGAGACTCTGATAATCATATAATGTTTCATACTGACTAGCCAGCTCTCTGCATAATGGGATTCCAAATTCCCAGCTCTAAAGGAAAGATTAAAAACTGAGATGAAACAGGATGTTTATACATGAAAAATATCTAATTAAAGTTAAGTAAGTAACCCTTAGTAATGTATTCCTATGATAACAAATGGAGACAAGAAAAATAAGTGAACATTTAGCAATTCTTAATTAGTTCCTTTATTATTTGTTAGCCAGTCAGAGGTATAGGCTCTTGATTTTCTCTGCTCTGGCCAAGAGAAAGATTAGTTGAATTGAACAAGAGATACCATCCCAAATTTAAAAAATAATATTTATCAAAACAATACCTAACTCTGAATAACAGCAGATACTAAAGAATAGGTTAGGCTCAATATGACAATTCTGCAAGAAAGTACAGAAAAGAATGCATAGATGAATCTAAATTCTATGCTTCCATTTCTTGTTGTATATAAATATTTACTCAAACATTACCCTATTCACCTTCTAGGGAAGAAAGAATATTGTGTGTGTGTGTTTGTTTGTGTACTCAATAATTCAAACTTAGATTGTAATGGCACATATTTCTTATTTCAAGAGAGAAAAGCAGATATTTCTTTGACCGAATTACTGTAACTTGAAGCTTTCTTAAATTGAGCACTATTTTCCTAGCAAAGTTTTAAACAGATATAGGATCTGTAAGCAGAAATGCAGAATCTGTATTTATTTAATAGTTCAAAACAAATAATTGAAAAGATCTTTCTTTGAAAGTTGGGAATGCTGAAATAGCACTTTCCATCATTAAAACAGTTGCATTTTTTTTCAAGCTGGCATGACTGCTTTATAAACTACCATATTTTTGCTACATAAGACGCTCTGGAACATAAGACGCACTTAGCTTTTGGGGAGGAAAACAAGAAAACAAAAAATCTGCCTCTGCCTCCCAGCCCCAGCACATGGCTCATTAGGTCTCCACTCCGTTGTGCCCACTGCCGGTCAAGCTGAGTAATAACTGGATCCTGGCCTCCCTTAGCCCTGCCAATCAGCGCGCTGGCTGACCAGAAACAGCGCTATTGCTGCCTCTTTGTCTGCTGCCTCCACCAGTGAATGCTGGAGCCTTCGCCAGTGTTTCCTGACTATTGCCACTGCTCTCCACCATCGGTGGCTGCCACCTAT